>CM022298.1:543319130-548119130 GCA_011799875.1 Thinopyrum elongatum | reverse complement strand
GTCGCGCTTGAAGCTAACGGTTTTCATTACGCACATCTGTTCGAGTGAAACTACTCGGCTCAAAGGACAGAAAGAAAGAACAACAGTGCACTCAGTCGACAAGGTTTACCTCCTAAGGTCTTCGCCTCCGTCTGAGCACGATCCAAGTTCCTTTTTGCCAGCTCCAAGTCCAGTTGAAGTTGGATCTTCTCCTTCTCCAAGGCAGCATACTAGGTCCCGAGCTCGCAATTTTTCTGAGATCAGCAAAGAAACAATTCAGTCAACGATGATAAAGAGTTTCAAATATTCCTCTACTTTCGAGTGGAGAAGAGTAAATCTAGTTGCTACAAACAAACAATTCTAAGACCCCCGCCGAATCGAACATTCGACAGCGGTCTCGGGGACTACACCCAGTGGGTGCACTCAGCGTACCCCCACTGGATCCATTTCCACTCGGCTTCAGCCCGACTGGCCCAAGTAGAGAACCAAAAAAAAGGGACTACACCCAGTGGGTGCACTCAGCATGCCCCCACTGGATCCATTCCCACTCGGCACGGCCTGACCGGCCCGAGTGGAGAGCTGCAGGCAAAAGCGTTCTAAGACCCCCACCGAATCAGACATTCGACGGCGGTCTCGGGGACTACACCCAGTGGGTGCACTCAGCGTGCCCCCACTGGATCCATTCTCACTCGGCTTCAGCCTGACTGGCCTGAGTGAAAAACTATAGAGTGAATACTGATGTTCTAAGTCAAAAGAAAACACCCAGTGGGTGTACAGAGTCAAGATGGACAAGAAGTAATTCAACCAGAAACCAACTTACAATCGCACTTACTCAGACATTCGCCTGGAGAGCTGTCCTGGCATCATAAGCCAACTTGCTGCCTTCATACACCTCCTTCAGACACTGCATCATCAAATCGGCTTGAATCATGGCTTCCTTGCTGGCCCCAGTCTGGCCTTCAGGGACATGATGCAGAATGAATACATTTGACACAGGAGTCGGCAACGCAGCTGGAGGGATCAACACTTGAGGTTGACCAGTTGGACCCGAAGTGGGGACAGTCGACACCAAAGGTGAGGCAGTCGACAGAGGAGCAGCAAAGAGAGCACCAGTTCAAGACGAACCACCTTGTTCTTGAGGCACAACTTCAGGCGGCGCACGAGACGTTTGGCCCGACGGCACTCTCCGAGTGAAGCTACGGGGAGTGGTCGAGGTCGTACCTTCGCCACCCGCGTTCTTCTGAGGCTCTTCTTCATCGTCGTCAGCAAGGTGGATGATATCTGTGGGCTCTGCAATCACTCAACAACAACAACAACTCAGTCAACTGTCGAATCAACCAAAGAAACTGAATAGAGTGAAAACCTGCCATACCTCGTCGAGAAGTGGCCGCGTCCGCAGTGTCCATCTCCACATGGTCATCATCAACTTGCATGGGCGACGTTACCGAAGTGGCGGCTCTGGCACAATTCTCACTCGGTCAGCAAAAGCATGAAGTTCCGCAACAGTAAGAAGAGATGAAAAGAACACTCACGTTGAAGGAATGGGCACGACAACCTTTATTCTGGGTAGGGCCTTCCGAGGCTTCAGTGGAACAATCTTGGGTTGCTTCGCAGTCTTCTCAATCGGATCTGGAGTTGCCGTCCGAGTGCGCTTCGGGTTCCTGACATTCGACGCCAAGTCCTTGCTCTGGCTAGAAATCGGATCTTGGTTTGCCTTGGTACGACGCTCGGTGCGGGGAGGTGACTCGACTTCTTCGCTGTCATCAGAGTCATCACCGCCGTCCTCACTGTCGTCAGCGTAATCGATATCAGCACTCTCGCCCTCGCTCTCTACTCCTTCAGCGGGCTGTTCTCCGTTCGGCACGGGCGAAAACATCTTCGTGAATGCCTGCAGAGCACAAATATCAAAGTCGGCCGGTTCTCAATACGGTGGCATATTGGAAACAAAAAGTAAAACACTCTACAAGTTATGTCTCACCTCCCCTGGAAGGTGCTCGGCATGGAAAGGTAGAACCCGCTTGGATCCACGTGGATTGTCATGAGCTCCGGTGATGCTCCTAAGCCATTGCATCACGGTCTCTTCCTTGACTTCCTCTGGATGTGTCCGAGTGGAATCGTCTGGGCCCGTATACTGCCACATGGGATGACTCTGCACCTGCAGGGGCTGGATCCGTCGACTGAGGAACACCTCTAACAGATCCAAGCCCGTCACTCCACCTCAGATCAGCTCGACTACAGCTTCTACCAAGATTCCCACCTTAGCCTTCTCCTCCTTGTCCACAGTCAGTGAGCGAGGAGTACTGAGTCTTGCCAATGAGAAAGGGGGAAGTCCAGTCGATGAACCAGGAGATGGAACATCAGTGCAGTAAAACCAAGTCGACTGCCAACCCCGAACGGACTCTGGAAAGGTCATTGCATGGAATGCACACCTGCCTCTCATCTAGACACCTAAACCCCACACAGCTGGATCACGTGGGTCCTCGCATCACTCGGATTCGCTTTCTTAACCGACTGGGAGCGGCATGTGAAGATGTGTTTGAACAACCCCCAGTGGGGGTGACAACCCAAGAAATTTCCGCACATCGAGACGAAGGCAGCAAGGTATGATATGGCATTCCAGGGAAGGTGGTGGATTTGCGCATCGAAGAAATTCAGGAAACCACGAAAAAACGGATGAGGGGGCAAGGAAAAACCTCTCTCCACGTGGGTGAGGAGGAGGACCCGCTTTCCGGGGAGCGGAGCAGGCTCGACCTCCCCCTTCGGCAGCCTCCAAGATCCAAGGACCAATAGTCCGTCGGCGGTGAGCCCATCGAGGTCCTCCGTCGTGACCCTCGAGGGCAGCCAATCGCCCTGGATCCAGCCTGGTGGCAGCGGGGCCCGAGAGCTCGATGCCTTCTTCCCCTTGGCCGCCTTCTTGGCGCGCTCCAGCTTCGTCGTCTTGTCCTTCGCCATCTCCGCGGTGGTCATCGGAGCTGAGCGGGGTGGCGCGGCGCCAGGGCGGAAGAGACAGAGAGACAAGGTGGAAGGGGGAAAAGAGGAGAACATTATTTCACCCCTCGGCCGCGTCGCTCTTTATACCTGCGCGCCCGAGTCACTGACCTGTGGGCCAGCAAGATCCCAGCACATCCCGCAACCGGCGTCTGCACGATACATGGCGATAAAGGGGGAGCGAAAATCGAGGAGTCCCTCCCCACTTGCCCCACTTACCGCGCTGCAGCCGGTCCGCGCACTTCTCCAAATTTCCGAATCCCGCGAAATCCGAGGTCTGGCAGGACAATCAATCACATCGAAGATATCCACGTCTACTTGGGTCCGACCCGACGCCTGAGATCACTCGGTCGCATGTCAAACCAGAATCGATCAAGGCAGCTGATAAAGAATTAAAGCAGCGCGGGTGTTTGCAGGACCCAGAAGCACCTCCGAAGCACTGAGTCTAGCCGGAACCCGCACCAATCCTTTTCACTCGAACCCCGATCCATTCGGGGGCTAATGACGATGACATGTACCTAGGATAGGGTCCTAGGCCTGACCTACGTACCCTACCCAAGGACACTACATACAGGAATCCAAGACCTACAAAGTTAGAAAGGAGGTGCCGACTGGAATGACCGCAGCGTGCAAGTCACTCGACAGCAAGATCCACTCGGTTACTCCTCCACCACTCGACCCTCCCTATTCACTCGAAGTACCTGGTTTCACTCGAAGGCAGAAGACCTAGAGGCACCCTAGGATAACAACGGTCAGGCGATCAGTTCGTCGCTATAAATATTATTAATTGTAGGAGTTACCAGTAACGTATGCACCTTTACTTCTCCATTGAACCCTTGGGTAACGGGGCATTCATGAGGGGTCAGCGGACTCTATATAAGCCGCCCATCTGCTCCTGTACAAGGGTTCGCACCCCCTGTTGAAGGAAATATGCCCTAGAGGCAATAATAAAGTTGTTATTTTATATTTCCTTATTCATGATAAAGGTTTATTATTCATGCTAGAATTGAATTGATCGGAAACTTAAATACATGTGTGAATACATACACAAATACCTTGTCCCTAGTAAGCCTCTACTAGACTAGCTCGTTGATCAAAGATGGTTAAGGTTTCCTAACCATGGACATGTGTTGTCATTTGATAACGGGATCACATCATTAGGAGAATGATGTGATGGACAAGACCCATCTGTTAGCTTAGCATATTGATCGTTCAGTTTATTGCTATTGCTTTCTTCATGTCAAATACATATTCCTTCGACTATGAGGTTATGCAACTCCCAGATACTAGAGGAATACCTTGTGTGCTATCAAACGTCACAACGTAACTGGGTGATAAGAAATATGCTCTACAGGTATCTCCGAAGGTGTTTGTTGAGTTGACATAGATCGAGATTAGGATTTGTCACTCCGAGTATCGGAGAGGTATTTCTTGGCCCTCTCGGTAATACACATCATAAGCTTGCAAGCAAATGACTAAGGAGTTAGTCATGAGGTGATGTATTACGGAACAAGTAAAGAGACTTGCCGGTAACGAGATTGAACTAGGTATAGAGATACCGACGATCGAATCTCGGGTGAGTAACATACCGATGGACAAAGGGAATTACGTATGTTGTCATAACGGTTCGACCGATAAAGATCTTCATAGAATATTTAAGGAAATATGCCCTAGAGGCAATAATAAAGTTGTTATTTTATATTTCCTTATATCATGATAAATGTTTATTATTCATGCTAGAATTGTATTAACCGGAAACTTGGTACATGTGTGGATACATAGACAAAACACCGTGTCCCTAGTAAGCCTCTACTAGACTAGCTCGTTAATCAAAGATGGTTAAGTTTCCTAACCATAGACATGTGTTGTCATTTGATGAACGGGATCACATCATTAGGAGAATGGTGTGATGGACAAGACCCATCCGTTAGCTTAGCATATTGATCGTTCAGTTTTATTGCTATTGCTTTCTTCAAGTCAAATACATATTCCTTCAACTATGAGATTATGCAACTCCTGGATACCGGAGGAATGCCTTGTGTGCTATCAAACGTCACGACGTAACTGGGTGATTATAAAGATGCTCTACAGGTATCTCCGAAGGTGTTTGTTGGGTTGGCATAGATCGAGATTAGGATTTGTCACTCCGAGTATCGAAGAGGTATCTCTGGGTCCTCTCGGTAATGCACATCATAAGAAGCCTTGAAAGCAAAGTGAGTAATGAGTTAGTTGCGGGATGATGTATTACGGAACGAGTAAAGAGACTTGATGGTAACGAGATTGAACTAGGTATGAAGATACCGACGATCGAATCTCGGGCAAGTAACATACCGATGACAAAGGGAATAACGTATGTTGTCATAACGGTTCTACCGATAAAGATCTTCGTAGAATATGTAGGAGCCAATATGGGCATCCAGGTTCCGCTATTGGTTATTGACTAGAGAGGTGTCTCAGTCATGTCTACATAGTTCTCGAACCCGTAGGGTCCGCACGCTTAACGTTCGTTGACGATATAGTACTATATGAGTTATGTATGTTGGTGACCGAATGTTGTTCGGAGTCCCGGATGAGATCATGGACATAACGAGGAGCTCCGGAATGGTCCGAAGGTAAAGATTCATATATTGGATGATATGGTTAGGCCAAGGGGTCTGGCCCACGGGGCGATAAGTTGGTGCAAAAGGAGTTTTGTGGAGGCCAGGGGGCCAAACGCCGGAGACCTTGGCGTCTGGCCCTGGGCCAGATTCCGAGGCCCATGGCGTCTGGGCCAGACACCAAGGATTGTGGCGTTTGGTCCTGGAGTCCGAGTGGGACTCTTGCCTTTCGGGCAAAACCGACTTTGAGGAGGCTTTTGCTCCAAGTTTCGACCCCAGGGCTCAACATATATATAGAGGGGCAGGGCTAGCACCAAAGATACATCAAGATTCACCAAGCCGTGTGCCGGCAACCCCATCCCCTCTAGTTTATCCTCCGTCATAGTTTCTATAGTGCTTGGCGAAGCCCTGCGGAGATTGTTTTTCACCAACACCGTCACCACGCCGTCGTGCTGCCGGAACTCATCTACTACTTCGCCCGTCTTGCTGGATCAAGAAGGCGAGGACGTCATCGAGCTGAACGTGTGCTGAACGCGGAGGTGCCGTACGTTTGGTACTTGATTGGGACGGATCATGAAGGTGTACGACTACATCAACCGCGTTGTCAAACGCTTCCGCTTTCGGTCTACGAGGGTACGTGGACACACTCTCCCCGCTCGTTGCTATGCATCTCCTAGATAGATCTTGCGTGATCGTAGGAATTTTTTTGAAATTGCATGCTACGTTCCCCAACAAATATGTAGGAGCCAATATGGGCATCCAGGTTCCGCTATTGGTTATTGACCGGAGAGGTGTCTCGGTCATGTCTACATAGTTCTCGAACCCGTAGGGTCCGCACGCTTAACGTTCATTGATGATATAGTGTTACATGAGTTATATGTTTTGGTGACCGAATGTTGTTCGGAGTCCTGGATGAGATCACAGACATGACGAGGAGTCTTGAAATGGTCGAGAGGTAAAGATTGATATATAGGACGATGGTATTTGGACACCAGAAGTGTTTCGGGACGTACCGGGAAGGAATTGGGTCACCGGAAGGGGTTCCGGGCACCCCCCCCCCCCCCCGGCAAGTTATGGGCCTTATGGGCCAAAGGAGGGGACCGACCAGCCCACAAAGGGGCTGGTGCGCCTCCTCCCTTAGTTGGCCAGCTCTAGGGAAGGAAAAAGGGGAGGGCTAGCCCCTCCTGCCTTTCCCTCTCATGGGAGAAAGGAAGGGGGGGGGCCACCCTCCTCTGCCTTTCCCCGCGCTCCAAATAAGGAAAGGGGGGGGCGGCTTGGGAGAGACCCCAAGTAGGATTCCCCCTACTTGGGCGCTCCCATTGGCTACTCCTCCCTCCCTCCCACCTATATATATGTGGGAGGGGGGCGCCTAGCACACAACAGACAATTGCCTAGCCGTGTGCGGCGCCCCCCTCCACCGTTTACAACCCCGGTCATACTTTCGTAGTGCTTAGGCGAAGCCCTGCGGAGATCACTTCACCATCACCGTCACCATGCCATCGTGTTGCCGGAACTTATCCACTACTTCACCCGTCTTGCTGGATCAAGAAGGCGAGGACGTCACCGAGCTGAACGTGTGCATAACTTGGAGGTGCCGTACGTTTGGTACTTGATCGGTTGGAGCGTGAAGAAGTTCGACTACATCAACCGCGTTACTAAACGCTTCCTCTTATGGTCTACGAGGGTACGTAGACACACTCTCCCCCTTCGTTGCTATGCATCTCCATGGATAGATCATTGCGTGTGCATAGAATTTTTTTTGTTTTCCATGCAACGTTCCCCAATAGTGGTATCAGAGCCAGGTCTATGCATAGATGATATGCATGAGTAGAACACAAAGAGTTGTGGGTGGTGATAGTCATACTGCTTACCACCAATGTCTTATTTTGATTCGGCGGTATTGTGGGATGAAGCGGCCCGGACCAACCTTACATGTCCACACACATGAGACCGGTTCCACCGACTGACATGCAACTAGTTTTGCATAAAGGTGGCTGGCGGGTGTCTGTTTCTCCTACTTTAGTTGAATCAAATTTGACTACGGCCGGTCCTTGAAGAAGGTTAAAACAGAAAACTTGACGATTCACCGTTGTGGTTTTTGCGTAGGTAAGAACGGTTCTTGCTAGAAACCCGTAGCAGCCACGTAAAACTTGCAACAACAAAGTAGAGGACGTCTAACTTGTTTTTGCAGGGTATGTTGTGATGTGATATGGTCAAGACATGATGTGATATACGTTATTGTATGAGATGATCATGTTTTGTAAGTTATCGGCAACTGGCAGGAGCCTTATGGTTGTCTCTTTATTGTATGAAATGCAAACGCCATGTAATTGCTTTACTTTATCACTATGCGTTAGCGATAGTTGTAGAAGCAATAGTTGGCGAGACGACCACGACGCAACGATGGAGATCAAGGTGTCGAGCCAGTGATGATGGAGATCATGATGATGCTTTAGAGATGGAGATCAAAAGCACAAGATGATGGCCATATCATGTCACATATTTTGATTGCATGTGATGTTTATCTTTTATGCATCTTATTTTGCTTAGAATGACGGTAGCATTATAAGATGATCCCTTCACTAAATTTCAAGATATAAGTGTTCTCCCCGAGTATGCACCGTTGCGAAAGTTCGTCGTTTCGAGACACCACGTGATGGTCGGGTGTGATAGACTCTACGTTCACATACAACAGGTGTAAGACAGTTTTGCACATGCAGAATACTTGGGTTAAACTTGACGAGCCTAGCATGTACAGACATGGTCTTGGAACACTGGAGACTGAAAGGTCGAACGTGAGTCATATAGTAGATATGATCAACATAGAGATGTTCACCATTGATGACTACCCCATCTCACGTGATGATCGGACATGGGTTTAGTTGATTTGGATCACGTATCACTTAGATAACTTGAGGGATGTTTATTTAAGTGGGAGTTCATTAGTAATTTGATTAATTGAACTTAATTTATCATGAACTTAGTCCTGATAGTATTTACAAATCTATGTTGTAGATCAATAGCTCACGATGTAGTTCCCCTATTTTTTGATATGTTCCTAGAGAAAACTAAGTTGAAAGATGATAGTAGCAATGATGCGGACTGGGTCCGTGATCTGAGGATTATCCTCATTGCTGCACAGAAGAATTTTGTCCTTGATGCACCGCTAGGTGACAGACCTATTGCAGGAGCAGACGCAAATGTTACGAACGTTTGGCAAGCTCGGTATGATAACTACTTAATAGTTTAGTGCACCATGCTTTACGGCTTAGGACCGGGACTTCAAAACGTTTTGAACGCCACGGAGCATATGAGATGTTCCAAGAGCTGAAATTGGTATTTCAGACTCATGCCCATGTCGAGAGGAATGAGACCTCCGACAAGTACTTTGCCTACAAGATGGAGGAGAATAGCTCAGCCAGTGAGCATGTGCTCAGAATGTCTGGGTACTACAATCGCTTGAATCAAGTGGGAGTTAATATTCCAGATAAGATAGTGATTGACATAGTTCTCTAGTCACTATCACCAAGCTACTAGAATTTCGTGATAAACTATAATATGCAAGGGATGACGAAAATGATTCCCGAGCTCTTCGCGATGCTGAAATCGGCGAAGGTAGAAATCAAGAAAGAGCATCAAGTGTTGATGGCTAATAAGGCCACTAGTTTCAAGAAAAAGGGCAAGGGAAAGAAAGGGAACTTCAAGAAGAATGGCAAGCAAGTTGCCACTCTCGTGAAGAAGCCCAAAGCTAGACCCAAGCCTGAAACTGAGTGCTTCAACTGCAAAGGAAATGGTCACTGGAACCGGAACTACCATGAACAAAAGTATATTTGATATACATGTTATTGATGTGTACTTTACTAGTGTTCGTAGTAACCCCTGGGTATTTGATACCGGTTCAGTTGCTAAGATTAGTAACTCGAAACAGGAGTTGCAGAATAAATAGAGACTAGTTAAGGACGAGGTGACGATGTGTGTTGGAAGTGATTCCAAGGTTGATAAGATCACCATCGCACACTCCCTTTACCTTCGGGATTAGTGTAGAACCTAAATAAATGTTATTTGGTGTTTGCGTTGAGCATGAATATGATTGGATCATGTTTATTGCAATACGATTATTCATTTAAGTCAAAGAATAATTGTTGTTCTGTTTACATGAATAAAACCTTCTATGGTCATACACTCAATATAAATGATTTATTGAATCTCGATCGTAATGATACACATATTCATAATATTGATGCCAAAAGATGCAAAGTTGATAATGATAGTGCAACATACTTGTGGCACTGCCGTTTAGGTCATATTGGTGTAAAGCGCATGAAGAAACTCCATGCAGAGGGGCTTTTGGAATCACTTGATTATGAATCATTTGATACTTGCGAACCATACCTCATGGGCAAGATGACTAAAACTCCGTTCTCCGGAACAATGGAGCAAGCTGATGACTTATTGGATATAATACATATCGATGTATGCGGTCCGATGAGTGTTGAAGCACGCGGCGGGTATCGTTATTTTCTCACCTTCACAGATGATTTGAGTAGGTATGGGTATATCTACTTGATGAAACACAAGTCTGAAACATTTGAACAGTTCAAAGAATTTCAGAGTGAAGTGGAGAATCATCGTAACAAGAAAATAAAGTTTCTACGATCCGATCGCGGAAGCGAATATTTGAGTTACGAGTTTGGCCTTCATTTGAAACAAAGTGGAATAGTTTCACAACTCACGCCACCTGGAACACCACATCATAATGGCGTGTCCGAACATCGTAACCGTACTTTATTAGATATGGTGCGTTCTATGATGTCTCTTATCGATTTGCCATTATCATTTTTGGGTTATGCATTAGAGACAGCCGCATTCACATTAAATAGGGCATCATCTAAATCCGTTGAGATGACACCGTATGAACTGTGGTTTGGCAAGAAACCTAAGTTGTCGTTTCTTAAAAGTTTGGGGATGCGATGCTTATGTCAAAAGGCTTCAGCCTAATAAGCTCGAACCCAAAGCGGAGAAGTGCGTATTCATAGGATACCCTAAAGAAACTATTGGGTACACCTTCTACCACAGATCCGAAGGCAAGATCTTTGTTGCTAAGAATGGATTCTTTCTAGAGAAGGAGTTTCTCTTGAAAGAAGTGAGTGGGAGGAAAGTAGAACTTGATGAGGTAATTGTATCTTCTCTCGAATTGGAAAGTGGCACATCACAGAAAACTGTTCCCATGATACCTACACCAACTAGAGAGGAAGCTAATGATGATGATCATGAAACTTCAGATCAAGTTACTACTGAACTTCGTAGGTCGACCAGAGCATGATCCGCACCAAAGTGCTACGGTAATCCTGTTCTGGAAGTCATGTTACTAGACCAAGGCGAACCTACGAACTATGAAGAAGCTATGATGAGCCCAGATTCCGACAGATGGCTTGAGGCCATGAAATCTGAGATAGGATTGATGTATGAGAACAAAGTGTGGACTTTGGTGGATTTGCCCGATGATCGGCAAGCCATAGAGAATAAATGGATCTTCAAGAAGAAGACTGACGCTGATGGTAATGTTACTGTCTACAAAGCTCGACTTGTTGCAAAAGGTTTTCGACAAGTTCAAGGGGTTGACTACGATGAGATTTTCTCACCCGTAGCGATGCTTAAGTCCGTCCGAATCATGTTAGCAATTGCCGCATTTTATGATTATGAAATCTGGCAAATGGACGTCAAAACTGCATTCCTTAATGGATTTCTTAAAGAAGAGTTGTATATGATGCAACCAGAAGGTTTTGTCGATCCTAAAGGTGGTAACAAAGTGTGCAAGCTCCAGCGATCCAACTATGGACTGGTGCAAGCATCTCGGAGTTGGAATATAAGCTTTGATGAGGTGATCAAAGCATATGGTTTTATACAGACTTTCGGTGAAGCCTGTATTTACAAGAAAGTGAGTGGGAGCTCTGTAGCATTTCTGATATTATATGTGGATGACATATTGTTGATTGGAAATGATATAGAATTTCTAGATAGCATAAAAGGATACTTGAATAAGAATTTTTCAATGAAAGACCTTGGTGAAGCTACTTATATATTGGGCATCAAGATCTATAGGGATAGATCGAGACGCTTAATAGGACTTCCACAAAGCACATACCTTGACAAGATTTTGAAGATGTTCAAAATGGATTAGTCAAAGAAAGGGTTCTTGCCTGTGTTGCAAGGTGTGAAGTTGAGTAAGACTCAAAACCCGACCACGGCAGAAGATAGAGAGAGAACGAAAGTCATTCCCTATGCCTTAGCCATAGGTTCTATAAAGTATGCCATGCTGTGTACCAAACCTATAGTGTACCTTGCCATGAGTTTGGCAAGGGGGTACAATAGTGATCCAGGAGTAGATCACTGGATAGCGGTCAAAATTATCCTTAGTTACCTAAGAGGACTAAGGAGATATTTCTCGGTTATGGAGGTAAGAAAGAGTTCGTCGTAAAGGGTTACGTTGATGCAAGCTTTGACGCCAATTCGGATGACTCTGAGTCTCAATCTAGATATATATTGAACGTGGGAGCAATTAGCTAGAGTAGCTCCATACAGAGCTTTGTAGACATGGAAATTTGCAAAATACATACGGATTTGAATGTGACAGACCTGTTGACTAAACTTCTTTCACAAGCAAAACATGATCACACCTTAGTACTCTTTGAGTGTTAATCACATGGAGATGTGAACTAGATTATTGACTCTAGTAAACTCTTTGGGTGTTGGTCACATGACGATGTGAACTATGGGTGATAAATCACATGGTGATGTGAACTAGATTATTGACTCTAGTGCAAGTGGGAGACTGAAGGAAATATGCCGTAGAGGCAATAATAAAGTTGTTATTTTATATTTCCTTATTCATGATAAAGGTTAATTATTCATGCTAGAATTGTATTGATCGGAAACTTAAATACATGTGTGAATACATAAACAAATACCGTGTCCCTAGTAAGCCTCTACTAGACTAGCTCATTGATCAAAGATAGTTAAGGTTTACTAACCATAGACATGTGTTGTTATTTGATAACGGGATCACATCATTAGGAGAATGATGTGATGGACAAGACCCATCCGTTAGCTTAGCATATTGATCGTTCAGTTTATTGCTATTGCTTTCTTCATGTCAAATACATATTCCTTCGACTATGAGGTTATGCAACTCCCAGATACAGGAGGAATACCTTGTGTGCTATCAAACATCACAAGGTAACTAGGTGATCAGAAAGATGCTCTACAGGTATCTCCGAAGGTGTTTGTTGAGTTGGCATAGATCGAGATTAGGATTTGTCACTCCGAGTATCGGAGAGGTATCTTTGGGCCCTCTCGGTAATACACATCATAAGCTTGCAAGCAAATGACTAAGGAGTTAGTCACGAGGTGATGTATTACGGAACAAGTAAAGAGACTTGCCGGTAACGAGATTGAACTAGGTATAGAGATACCGACGATCGAATCTCGGGTGAGTAACATACCGATGGACAAAGGGAATTATGTATGTTGTCATAACGGTTCGACCGATAAAGATCTTCATAGAATATGTAGGAGCCAATATGGGCATCCAGGTTCCACTATTGGTTATTGGCCAGAGAGGTCTCTCGGTCATGTCTACATAGTTCTCGAACCCGTAGGGTCCGCACGCTTAACGTTCGTTGACGATATAGTGTTATATGAGTTATATGTTTTGGTGACCGAATGTTGTTCGGAGTCCCGGATGAGATCACGGACATGACGAGGAGTCTCGAAATGGTCGAGAGGTAAAGATTGATATATAGGACAATGGTATTTGGACACCGAAAGTGTTTCAGGACGTACCGGGAAGGAATCGGGTCACTTGAAGGGGTTCCGGGCACCCCCCCCCCCGGCAAGTTATGGGCCTTATGGGCCAAAGGAGGGGACATACCAGCCCTAGGGAAGGAAAAAGGGGAGGGCTAGCCCCTCCTGCCTTTCCCTCTCATGGGAGAAAGGAAAGGGGGGGCACCCTCCTCTGCCTTTCCCCGCGCTCCAAATAAGGAAAGGGGGGGGCGTGGCTTGGGAGAGACCCCAAGTAGGATTCCCCCTACTTGGGCGCCCCCCTTGGCTGCTCCTCCCTCCCTCCCACCTATATATATGTGGGAGGGGGCGCCTAGCACACAACAGAAAATTGCCTAACCGTGTGCGGCGCCTCCTCCACCGTTTACAACCCCGGTCATATTTCCGTAGTGCTTAGGCGAAGCCCTGCGGAGATCACTTCACCATCACCGTCACCATGCCGTCGTGTTACCGGAACTCATCCACTACTTTGCCCGTCTTGCTGGATCAAGAAGGCAAGGACGTCACCGAGCTGAACGTGTGCAGAACTCGGAGGTGCCGTACATTCGGTACTTGATTGGTTGGAGCGCGAAGAAGTTCGACTACATCAACCGCGTTACTAAACGCTTCCGCTTATGGTCTACGAGGGTACATAGACACACTCTCCCCCTTCGTTGCTATGCATCTCCATGGATAGATCATTGCGTGTGCGTAGAATTTTTTTTTCCATGCAACGTTCCCCAACACCTGTAACTCAACACTCCATACAACGAGCTCCCACAACACCGAGACGTAGGGTCATTACCTCCTCCGAGAGGGGCCTGAACTTGTAAATCCGAGTGTACAACCTCGCCGTAGCTAGGCTCTGCCCTCTCCTACATACCCCTAACCTCTACTATCAGATCCATTCCCACGACACCCGAGAAAGGCAAGGAGGGCGCCAAAGTCTTGGGAAGAGAGGTTGTGCTTGATAAGCAACTCGATGGCAAGGAAGTATTGAAGATCACCATAAAAAAATCCTGCACTCAGGGGGCAACCACAAGTACAAGAAGTTAATCATGTTAAATTTATCAAGCCCAATAATTCAGAAGTTGTCAAGCGGGAAAAGGGTGAAGCTAAGCGCAAGTGAATCAAGCCAACTTTTGATATGTTGCTATCCAAATATGCAAGTCAAGCGACCGGTTCTAGCTCTAATCGGCCATCACATTCAAAGCGTTCAAGATCGCCTCCGAAGCAAGAGTTTCGACACTATGCAAGGCCATATGGGTCATGGACACCGACACCATGGATGTCACAACCCCCGTATGCGCCATATTACATGAGAGACTTCAATGGAGGATGGGGGCAGCCCCCAATGGCTCCTTATGCTTTTCATATGGGGTGGGCAGCACCTAGATGGCCTGCTCGTGAGAGGCTTTATTATCCCACATAAGGCCATTTGAGCTATGGTGCTAATCGGCTAACAAAATTTTCTCCAAGCAAGGCCAATAAAAAAGTGTGGTGTATTAAGTCACCTAATGCGGAAATTTCATAAAGCGACAAGCAAAAGGAGATCAAAAAGCCAATTGTTGGTAATCTGGCTAATTCTAATGGTGATATTGTTATTGTTCAGCAGGGTTCCATGGTTAATGATCATGAGGCTAGCACAAGCAAGGCCAAACTTTGTGATCCCAAATATACCCAACATAAGTGGTGTCCTCCCGATCTAACTAAGACCATGAAAAGGAGATTACAACGCATAAGGAACCACGAGAAGGTAGAGCGCAAAGAAGAGAAGCAAAGGGATGAATTGTTCAATGAAATTCGGCCCATGGCACTCACAAAACAAGTGTGGAGGCCTAAACAAAAAGAAAACACAGATGCTTCTACATTAGCTACAACAACACCTTCACCACCAAAAGAGGATGATGCGACCCCTATTACATCATCCACACCACCTGAAACATCCCCTTCAGTTGAGGAAACTTTAAGCCCAACATTGGGAGATGAAGATGAGATGGTGTATTACTTACCTGCCGAGTTTCATGCTATAGGTGGAGAAGAGGAGGTGGCCCAGCTGGATTTTTGTCCTAAGAACGCTATCTTCGAGAAGCCGAAAGAACCGGTGAAACAATTGAAGCCATTGTACCTCAAAGGTCATATTAACGGATTGCCGGTTGCTAGGATGCTCGTTGATGGTGGTGTTGTGGTAAATCTTATGCCCTATTCGGTCTTCAAGAAGTTGGGGTTACATGATGATGCATTAATGAAGACCAATATGGTACTTAACGGATTTGAGGGTAAAGAAAAGACAGGGGCCAAAGGTGTGATGTGCATGGAACTCACTGTGGGAAGCAAAACTTTGGCCACCACATTCTTCATCGCCGAGGTGCAAGGTAACTATAATGTTATATTAGGCCGTGATTGGGTTCATGCTAACCAGTGCGTGCCATCTACCATGCACAAATTCTTAATACAATGGGTCGATGATGAAGTAGAAGTCATTCACGCTGATAATTCGGCTTGTATTGCTTTGGCCGATGCGTCGGTGGATTGGAATCATCCCGATGTTACTTTCTTAACAGGGCGTGACCTCTCGGAGTTTGATTTCCTTAGTACCACAAGGAACGGGTTCATTCCCATCTCTTTAAAGCCGATTGGTGGTAATCGGTCCCAAGGTATGATGTAAATAAGAAGTTAAAATCAATGGCCGATATAGAATTATCGCCCCAAGCATGAACATGGCCGATATAGATTTATCGCCCGAAGCACATATAAATGGCCGATGGAGTGTTGACATCGTCCTTAGAACAAACATGTTACAAGTTATTTTTCGGCACGCCAACTTTGCCGAAAAACAGGGGGGCATGTGTTGACGCTCAAAAGTGGCACAATAAAAAAAGTTGCTTAAAGCTATGTCAAGATTAATTCAAACTTATGATTGGAAGTCACCATGGGATGGCTTTTTCGAGAAGATCAAGATGGATATGAAGATGGTCTAAAACGGAGCTCGGATGCAAAAGTTATGACAAGTTCAGAGATGCTCATATTGACACCAAATTAAAGAATGGCATGAAACTCAATTAATATGGCCATTGATGGAAAATGTTTCAACACGAAAGTTGTGTGTCTCGTCGAAATGATCGATTTTGATATAAAAATCGTCTTAATCCGATGTCGTATGCAAAAGTTAGAGCCGAAAATGCGCGGCTACATCAGGATGGCCGGACACTCCAGGGATAATCATCCGGGTTTTGGATTTCTCTGAAGATGGCTGGACACTCCGGGGATGTTCGTCCGGGTTTTGGATTTCTCTGCTGCAGACTTCGGAAAACAGCCAAAAACCCCCTCAAGATGGCCTCTGATAAAAAAAGGTTCAACATGAAAGGTGTTCGTCTCGTCGAAACGGTCAAAATTACTTTTGGGCTCGTTTCCATCCGAGGTCGTTTACTGCCTCAAAAGTGACCCGCAAGGTGCAGCCAGGTTGTAAACCGAACAGTTTTGGAAAGTTCGGATTCCGAGTTGGACCCAAACTAGGGTTTTGAACGTGAATTCTAACCTTTTCTTGCACGGGAAGTCCATCCGCCTCTTATATACCTAAGGGGTGAAGGCCGATTGAACAACAACACACAATCGCAAAACCCATTACTTTTTACCCTAGTTTTACATCTCTCCCTTGTTCTTTCTCTCTCATTCTTCGTTTGTTCTTCGTATTGAAGGGCAGCGATCCTCGAGGCTCTAGGGGCGGGTGAACCGGCCTAGGGCAGCCCATAGCCGCCGTGCGTCCAGATGGGGTCCCTCCCGGGCGCGTGGGGTTTCGGGTGCTCAAATGCGCCCGCCGGATTGCTTGCGTACCGCGCTTTCGAATGGGTCTCCTTCGACGTGACTTGCGGTGCATCACCCTCGGCGTTGGAGGTACACAGTGACGTGTTCGTGTGCGAACACACTTTTTGGCGACTCCGCTGGGGAAGAAAGATCAAGAATCATCATCAACCATGTCTAATCTCCCCAAGCCCTCAGAAGTTGACGCTGATAACATCATTAAGCCCAATCTTGACGAACTATCGGAGGAACATCGCCAAGACTATGAAACGCGCAAGAAGCAGCGTGAAGAGGCTTTTGAAGCGCTCAAGAAGAAGCACGAGGAGGAGGATTTGGAGGCGTTTCTTGCAAGTTTCAAGAAGGACCGTCAAGGCAACATCACTCCGGTTGGAAACATCAATTTTCCTCCCCTCATTGACGAACAAGATGTAATCACTGTGAGTAAAGTTTTTTCTCCAGAGCAAGTGGCTGTGATTGAAAGTCTTGTTAATAAGGGTAATGTGATGACGTACAATTCTTTTGTGGCAAATACTAATGCTAAGAGAAATATGCCTCCGTCATCTAGTGGTATTGTTGGTGTATCTGAAAACCCTAGTCCAACTTTACCTATTTCATCAGCACCTCCTATACAACAACAATATAGTATGCCATTGAATTTTTACCCTAGTCAAACCAATTAGCTTGTGGCTGCACCTGCATATCCTAATCCCATTATGAGTGTGCCCAATTCGGCGTTAACGCCGAATCACTTTGTCACACCACCCATAGGCGCAAGCATGTTTGGTCTTCCGCCGAATTATGGTTCGGCGCCCATCCCACAAGTTGCACCACTAGCTAGTACTCAGGTTGCTCCTATGTCATTGCCACAGACATCTTCATCTACCTCGGATCCAATTTTAGCTAAATTAAGGGAGGATTTGCATAAGATGTTTCTAGAAACTTTCGGAAACAAGACGAAAGTAAAGAGTCATGTGTACCAAAAGCCTTATCCTGAATACTTTGATGCAGTTTTGTACCCTCAAGGTTATAAGGTTCCTGATTTTGTCAAATTTAGTGGAGAGGGCACAAAATAACATGGGAGCTTGTTAGTCAGTATCTAGCGCAGTTGGGTGAAGCAGGTTTCATAGAAGAACTGAAAGTGCGTTTATTTCCATTTTCTTTAACTGGTACCGCATTTTCATGGTTTGCTGCTTTACCACATGGTTCAATTATCTTATGGTCGCAATTAGAGCAAAAGTTTCATGATCACTTTTATAGCGGCGATAATGAGCTTAAGTTGTCACATCTTACATCGGTTAGGCAAAAACATGATGAACCGGTCACCGATTATGTCAAGAGATTTAGAGATATAAAAAACCGATGTTATACACTGGTACAACAAGGTGCTATACAAACGGTTTTTAACCCCTTTCCGCGACGGCGTTTGGAACCGTCGCCAAGTGAGTGACTGCGATAGGGGGGTCCTTCCCATATGACCCAGAAACCGTCGGGGATAGGGAGCCTTGATGCATATAGTTGTCCCTATAAAACTATTTCTGATATCTCGAATATCCGAAACGCTCCATCCTTGCAACTCGTTTGTGCTGCATTGCCATCGCAGTCGGTATTCTGTGGTGCTACATTTACGATGCGCAACCCATCACCAACAGTTCATGATTATAGAAGCAGACAATCAAACACATTTACTTTTCCTGGACTGTATGCGATTCGATGTAAGAGCAGATACAGTTGTCGCTATAAAACCATATGCGAAGCTTGAATACATCCCACACGATTCATCCCTCGTACCCACGTCGGATGAAGACCTATCGCACGCGTTCTTCTATGGCCAAATGTTTGCGATGCGCACAACATCATAAACAGTCCATAATTGCGAAGCATGTGTGATAAGGTGACTATCGCAAACATTTAATAAGAAAGAACTATGTGCGATGTTGTTGTTAATCGCACACGTTTTTTCTTGGCTGATCATGTGTGCAGTAGAGATTGATCGCACACGTAGTGGATCCTAGAAACGTGTCTGATCTCCATGTCTATCGCAGATGTTTCGCTTTTGCAAACCGTGTGCAGTGTAATCCCTAATTTAAAAATTACATGTTTTGAATTTGAAAGTAGGCAATCACTTATTTCATATCCAACCATGTTTATTGCAAATATAGGTTCAACCACGAATGCATAATTCGATGCACAGGTACATATACTGAAGAACTACAGAAGCACCAAGTAAAGAATGATGAACCACAGTTGTACTAAAGACTGTAAAGAGAGAGGCGAAAGACATTCTGGTTGCTGGAGAAGGTGAAGTGGAATGCCCATATTATGCCCTCCTCCATGCGTAATGCACGCA
Organism: Thinopyrum elongatum; assembly: GCA_011799875.1. Classification (NCBI taxonomy): domain Eukaryota; kingdom Viridiplantae; phylum Streptophyta; class Magnoliopsida; order Poales; family Poaceae; genus Thinopyrum; species Thinopyrum elongatum. The sequence continues at coordinate 548,099,600 of CM022298.1, read as the reverse complement.
CGACTCTAGGCCAACCCCTTGTGATGGTTGCCCGTCCATCCTTCACTGTCTTCATTAGGACTTCTTGATGCTCATTGTAGTCTGGATGAAATACTTTAACCTTCATTGCGTGTCCAGCAATCATGTACTTTGAGAGGTAATCTTGAGTGAACTACTTCGGGAACCACTGCGAACGAAAAAGATTCAGACATTGTTGTCTAACAACTCATTATGGGCAGTAAAAAGAGAAGGCTGCAGAGTTTGTAGTTACCATCCTACAGCTCACTGTTGTGTTGGATAGAGCATAAACAAATAATTTGCTTGCCACCATTCGTATCTTTTTGCTAATAATCCTTATCAGTTTCCTCACTTGATGCTTGTTCATGAATATCTCATTGCCCCATACGCAAAAAGGGTCGATGCGTGGATCCTTGCCAAGGGCATATGTACCTACAAGCAACAAGTCAATATTAGAAGCTAACAAGTGTCCAGGCCTGGATCTATATGCACTACATTATGGAACGACGGGGGGAGTACAAGCTGAGGGATGAAACTAACCTCGGCGGAAAATGGTGGCCACTCCCGTTGTTGTCCTGCATAAGTAGTGGAAATACATGATAAGTACAGCAACCTTAACATCAAACAAATATAGCAAAGGTAAACAACATCATCTCTAAATGATAGCTTGAATGTATTGGTTTCAGCATGCTGTTAAAGCAGATATAAAATGGAAGGCAATGTTACCTACAACAGGCTTAACAGCCATCAAATATTGCAATTCAAACTGGTATTGTTGAAAATGAATAGAACGTAGGTAATGCTTAAACATCACACTAGATAAATGTGTAAAACTGAAATAAAGGGCATGTGTTAACTACACCAGGCATAACTGGAACCAAATATAGCCGTTCAAACTGGTATTGATGCAATCGAGCGGCATAGTTCTGACTTGCACATATTGAACATCACATTGTGAATGACTGAAATAAACAAGGCATAAATGATCAGTATAACAACCAAATATAGCCATTGAAAACTGGACAGAGTCTCACTGCAACCAACCAAACAAGCAAATACAGATAAACATGGCATATGCTTGAAAACTGGACAAATGCTCACTGCAACCAACCTAACAAGCAAATATAGATAAACAAGGCATCTGCTTGAAAAATGGACAAATGCTCACTGCAACCAACCGAACAACCAAATACAGATAAACAAGGCATCTTCTTGATAACTGGACAAATGCTCACTGCAACCAACCTAAGAACCAAATACATATAAACAAGGCATCTGCTCGATAACTGGAAAAATGCTCACTGCAACCAACCTAACAACCAAATACAGATAAACAAGGCATCTACTCACTATAAACAACCAAATATAGCCATTCGTGAAACTGAAGTGGACAATTCATACTTAAACATCACATAGCCCTATTGAACAATACATTTTTGCATAACTGAAATAATTAAACACAGCACAGTTAAAACACCTCATGGCAAATGCTACTACAACAAAGGGTACGGGTTGGCAAGCTAGAAAAGGTAAGATTTGCTGATAGGATGTTGCCTCACATGTCATGGACGGGATCCTTCCAGTTGGAAGAGCACAGACCCATGGTGCGCTCTCTGATGTCACAGATGGGCTGTTTCACCTTGGAAGAACCTTTGTGGGTGCCCTCCTCGTGGTCGTGGTCGATGAGATCTGACTTGGCAATTGAGGATCCCAAGCCGCCACCATAGAACGTGTCCTTCAGAAATGATAAAATGGGCTTGATGGCGTACAAGGATCGCAAATCCTTGACCGCGTGGCGGAGGAGATCAGCGGCAGGGCTGTTGAAGAAATCGACGGCGGTTGAACCAGAGGGGTTGGGGATGGACCACTTAACATTTGACATGGCCCACGTGAAGCTGTCGCTGTCGATGAGCTTAATGTCGTAGCCAGCTTTCCCGAGATACAGTAATATGCTAGCCCACTGACGTGAAGCCTTCGGCATGGCAACGTAGTCAACATCTTCGCCGGCTTCCGCGGCGAGGTGTTGCTCCAGGATCGACAGGTCAGGGCGAACGGCGGCCACCTCGCTAACGTCCGCCGGAGAGGCCATGATAAACCTCTTCTTGGCCGAACGCTCGTCGGGCTCCCTGGGATACGTGGTCAAGCTTAGGCTGCGACATTCTGGAGCAGGGGATGTGGATCTAGCGGGGAGGGACACCGCAAGCCTCATGTAAAAACTCAGGGGAGTGGGGCGACGGTATGGGAATTGCTGGGTAACCTGAACTTTATTATCTAAGCTAGGAGGAACGGGCAGTCCGGCAGGGGTTGGCAGCGGCGGCGAGCTAGGGTTCGAGGGTGGGGCGAATGGGGGGACTGTGGAGGGGGGGTGGTGTTTGAGGATATGCCGCGGCTACTGAAAATTTTAGTAATGGTGGGTGGAGATGGTGGTGGACGAGGGAGGGCGACGGTTCAAATGCCTCGGCTACTGCAATTTTACTATAAGGTCGGTGCTGGAGGAGTGTGTGCGACGGTTGAAGTACGGCGGCTACTAAATTTTGGGTAAAGGAATTGATGCGGGGCGGGAGTACCCAAGACCATGCATGGTCCAATAAGAATATGCGTGTATGATAATAAGGAAAAGTGGCGAAACCGCCGATTTTTGCAACGCTCAAGGCGGGTAGTTTGTTTTTAGATTTTTAGCTAGCTGGTCTATCGCACACGGTTCGTCCTAATTTTCAGACACAGACGTGGAATTCAATCTAAATAAACTACCCGCCTTTAGCTTGCGCAGGTGGTGATTTTACAGCGCACTTGCATCGCACACGGTTAAGCCAGTACCTCCACCTTTGCTCACGCTTGCGCAATCGTGATGATTCACAGCGCACTTGCATCGCACATGGTTAAGACATTATACCCGTGTCCGTTGAGCGTCTTCACAGTCTTTGCAGCAAAAAAATGTTAGAGAGGGTCAGAAGACAGCCACACAAGCATGTGGCCCAAATATATATGAGTGAAAAGGGTGGTCTGTGATGTTCAAAATTCCAATGCACAACTTTGACCGCGCGGGCCCACAGTTGGGCGCGTCGTCGAAGATTGATGAGAGGGGCCAGAAGTCAAGAACCACCTGGAAGTGGCCAAATATATGTAGGAATATAGGGTGTGATGTTTAAAACTTTAAATACACAATGCACAACTTTGGTGGCACCTGCCTCGCAAACCCGAAAGCACCCTTGGATATATCTATAATGACATAATGTTGTAGCTAGCTAGGGTGGTTGACCCACCTCCCACTTCGTGTCGGCGGGGCGGATGCACGTAATGATACTTTGTTCATACACGCATGTCGCCATGACCTACCATAAGACGGACCAGTGAATCTATCGTTTGGTCAAACGACAACTGTTGTTGTCGATAAACCGCTTGGGCCAATAGATTGAACCATCATAAAAAATCGCATGAGAGGGACCACAAAACCAGCACCGCTTGCATGCGGCCCAAAATGATGTTCGTTGGAAGGGGTGATGTGTGTTTTCAATATAGAATAATGTACAATTTAGATGTGGCGCCTGCCTCTCGATACAGACAACAACCATGAAAGCCAAGTAGTTAAGGACGAGATACGCAGGGTACGGTGTCGGTCGAACCCAGCAATCCGAGCATGTGGGAGGGAATCCTGACAACGCATGAGCTCGAGCTTTGGTTGAACGACATGTGACGATGACCGGCCCTAACATGAAATAGGAGGAATCCATTCATGGCCAACACATGCCCCTCATTATCGGTCAAAGGGATGATATATATACACTCGGGGAGCCCAATGATATGAGTGTCATCACAAAAAACCGCACAAGGGAGACGTGGTCGATCAGAAGACCCCATATACACTGCATGCGGCCCGAAAATATGTATGGGTATGGTGGTGTGTGATGTGTTTAAATCCCGAATGCACAACTTCGATGGGCCACCAACTACATTACAAACCGAACACCGTACCCGACCCCAAGCCAGGTTCAATACGTACGATGTCGGTTTCCCAACTTCGAGGTAGCGGGGGGAGGGGGTGTCGTCCAACGCATGTGCTCAAACATTATTTGGTCTAACATGGCACACATAGCAATAGGAAACCATCATGGTCAAACCCTTCTCGTATGTTGGGTCAAAGGGATAGATTGTGTGGGCCCCCCTCGTTATCGGTCAAGGATAATATATATGCCTCGAGGAGCCCACAGATATGTGCGGCGTCTATAAACCGCACAAGGGAGACATGCTCGATCAGAACACCCGGCCCCCTATACCCTGCATGCGACCTGAAAAAAATGTATGGGTCTGGTGTGTGATTTGTTCAAATCCCGAAAGCACAAGTTCGATGGGGCACCAACTACATCAGTAACATTACAAACTGAACATCATACCCCCGCGGCCAGGTTAAAGACATACGATGTCGGGAACGCAACTTCGAGGCGGTGGGGGGGGGGGGGGTAGGGGTCGGGTGCCGTCCAACGCATGTGCTGAAACTTGATTTGCTCTAACATAGCACACGGAGCAAAGAGTAAACCCTTCTCATGCGTTGAGTCAAAGGGATAATTTGTGTGGGCCTACAGATGTCGATCATTCTTTGATTTTTTAGAACAAAAAATAACCAATAAAAACATAGTCTACAAATTAGCAAAACAAGGATCCCAAGGTTTATAGAATCGCCATGACAGGTCACTATAGAGTCGATCATTCTTTGATTTTTTAGAACAAAAAATAACCAATAAAAAACATAGTCTACAAATTAGCAAAACAAGGATCCCAAGGTTTATATAATCACCATGACAGGTCAATATAGAGACATTTATCTCTATAATGACCGTATCATAGCATTTAAATGAAGCTTGAGATATGCAACTTCCCACCGGGTCACCCATCCTTAGACTACTTCAGCCCGAGCATGCTTAACTTCTGCGTTCTATTCGACAAGGCTAGCGGATGGGAAGCCGCCCCTTGCTGATAGGAATTGCCTCGCCTTTAAGGCGTTTCACACTGGTCACCCTATGGGACCTACTCCCTACTATCACACACATTTGTGCTTTTAGAAATTGTGTGCGATATTTACATGGCCGGTGTGTCGCTGCCTAGCCTTCAATGAGCACTGACACTGGCAGCGGGAAAATGATGGGAGAAGAGGCGGGAAACCGATGGGAGGAGTGGCGGGAAATGGTAGCGTGTTTGGATGTATAACAACATTAATATAGAAAACTTAGTAGAGAAGGAAGCGTGAGCTAGCACGACGCATGCGCACAGTACTTACCCATATAAATAAAATCACAACCGAAACTGCATGTGCTATCGAAAGGGATGAGGATTGTCGTTCGATCTGGGAGCATCCAATGGTGCGGACATATGATCCATGGGGTTTGGGTTCTGGCCAATCAGAACGCACGACTCAGATCGCGTGCGCAGCAGGGGGGGCATCGGCCACGGTTTGGTAGGCACACGACTTTCGTGAGTGAACCGTGTGCTATTTGAAAACATTTCGTGAGAAGAATCTCGGTTTTTAAATCCCCGTAAATCCAAAACTCACCCAAAAATCGTGAAGCTTGGCATGGTGTCACGACATGGCACATATATGTCGAGGAATTTTTTTTGTCCATTTTGGCGCAAGTTTTATTACATGCCTCTTACAAACCGGAGCTTCTCTCAAGAAGCCTCGTGGTTCCGATAAGGAAACGTGTCCCCCTTGTGGGCGAAATGATAATCACTGCCTCTTTTCGCCTTGTATTTTCTTCTACAGGCAACATGGCACGACAGGATATCCGTGCTGAAATTTAAAATTATTCAGGGTTCGTTTAGCCTTTTTATACACTAATTGAGTTTCCTAGGCATTTAATGTCCATAATTCAAATCTGAACTACAAATACATGCTCCAGTTCACCAAAATGGCTAGAAAAATTATACACGTGTCCTTGGGTGCATGTTTAGGTCCCATGCAAGGAATGGGAATGAATTACAACCGTACCGGCATCCTGGCTCGTCCTAAAACATTTGGAATCTTGGTTTTTAAATCCCTTTAAATCCAAAACTCACCAGAAAGTCATGAAGTTGGCATGGTGTCATGTCATGGCACATATATGTCGTGGTAAAAACATTGTCCAATTTGGGCCAAGCTTTATTACAAACCTCTTACAAACTGGAGCCTGTCGCAAGAACCCTCGTGGTTTCGATAGGGAAACGTGTCCCCTTGTGGGCGAAACGATAATCGCTCCCTCTTCTAGCCTTGTAGTTTCTTCTACACGCAACATGGAGCAACGGGAGATTCACGCTGAACTTTGAAATTATTCAGGGTTCGTTTGACCTTTTTTATTCATTAATTGAGTTTTCTAGGCATTTAATGTCCATAATTCAAATCCAAACTACAAATACATGCTTCGGTGCACCAAAATGGCTAGAAAAAACATACATGTGTCCTTGGGGTGCATGTTTAGGTCCCGTGGAAGGAATGGGAATGAATTCAACCGTCTCGGCGTCCTGGCTCGGCCACAAACATTGCGAATCTTGGTTTTTAAATCTCCGTAAGTCCAAAACTCACCAGAAAATCATGAAACTTGGCATGGTGTCACTATATGGCACATATATGTTGTGGTAAAATAATTGTCCAATTTGGGCCAAGCTATATTACAAGCCTCTTACAAACCGAAGCTTCTCGCAACCCTCGTGGTTTCGGTAGGGAAACATGCCCCTCTTGTGAGCGAAACGATAATCGCTGCCTCTTCTCGCCTTGAACTTTGTTTTCTACAGGCAACATACAATAACAGGAGTGTCGTGCTGAAATTTGAAACTGTTCAGGGTTCGTTTGGCCATTTTATATATTAATTGAGTTTTCTAGGCATTTAATGTAGTCCATAATTCAAATTTGAACTACAAGCACATGCTCCAGTGAAGCAAAATGGGTGGAAAATCGTACATGTGTCATTGGGTGCATATTTAGGTCTCATTGAAGGAATGGGAATGAATTGCAAAATTCTCGTCATCCTGAAACATTGAGAATCTCGGTTTTTAAATCCCAGTAAATCGAAAACTCACCCAAAAAACATGAAACTTGGCATGGTTTCATGACATGGCACATATATGCCGTGGTAAAAAAATCGTCCAGTTTGAGACAAGGCGCACACATTAATAGCCAACGAAGTCCTTTTGAAACAAATAGCTGACACGTTAATATCGCAAACGGTTGTATTATATGAACCGTGTGTTCCCGTAACCATTTAAGTGCGGCCACGCGTCCCTCTTTTCTTATGGGATAGTACTACCTCCATCCTCGTTCATTGGTCATCTTTGTATTTTGTGCCAAAATTTAACCATACTCGGTGGCGTGCGTGCAGCTGTTTGATTAGACGGGACGAGCGCGAGAAGTCCACCGTGCGGGCTCGACGGGACGCGTGCGAGCAGTCCGCCGCACAGGCTCGATGGGACGCGTGCATCCTGTCCACATCGCAGGCTCGACGGGACACGTGTGAGCACCAAGGCCGCCCATGCTCACCGGGAAGCGAGCTCTTTGACGTCCATCCACCAGCCGCCCGCCTCGTTCATAACTTTTCCATTAATTGTGGCCGAGCCGCTGTTTAACACGTGGTTAATTAAAGCACCTGGACGAAGGGTGTTTGCTTATGATCTCATGGCCCCGCTCAATGTTAGCATTTGCTTTGTTCGTGTTTTCAACTCATATTCTGGCCTAATTTAAAATGCCACATAGGGCAATGGATAATACGACGACAAATAAAATGGCAACGGATAATACGATGATAAATTTACAATGGCACGGATAATAATTGTCTTACATATTCCGGATAATTTAAAATGCCACATGCGGCAAAGCCCGGAAGACACGGGGGCAAGAGAAGAAGGAAATCGCAGACAACAATCTGGGTCGCTACTGTCTCTACTCTTTGATGGATCGCCGGGCGACGACATCCTCCAGCTCCTTCTTCAATTCCTCACGACTTTGCTTGAAAGCAGCCACAGATTCCTCCACATCCTGCTCGCACTCGATCCGGAGCTTCCTCAAGTCACCCATCAGTTCCTCGACGACCGCTGTCAGCGTCATCCCCGAGGCACTACTCTGCTCATGCAGCATCTTCCAGCCGGCTGCCTCCTCCTCCTTCTCCGCGAGTGCCTTGAGGAGCTTCGCATTGTCACCCATGAGTTGCTCGACGAGGCCGGTCGCCTTCTCAACCGAGGCATCGCTGATCTTGAGTAGCTTCATCAAGCCGTCGACCAGCTCCTGCTGCTTAATGAGGCTAGCGAGAATGTCATTGTCGCCGGCCAAGGACTTCAGCAACGCCAGCTCATCGCGATCGCCGCCGCGGCGAGTGCGCTTGTGAGAGCCCTCGCGTGCCGGTGAGAGCTCGTTCGAGGGCTCTGCGGCGCGCTGGGACATCTCTGTTGCGGCTGCCGCGTGGTGACGGGACCTCTCTAGTGCTTCCGCAGCCTTGGTCTTTGCTCCCTGGTTATATGTCCACCCGAAACTCCTCCTACCGGTCATGGCGGAACTACTTGACAGGAAAGACCAGTTTTATGGGTGATGAGGAGAGGAACCGTGAAGTAATTTTTGAGTGGGTAGTTTTTATAGCCCGGTGCTAAGTGTGAACACATATTGGTTTGATCGATGTGAACAGATTTGCAATTACTTATTGCGTTGTAATCTGCTATGTGATGAGAAACAAGGTCAAAATTTATTGATGGTTCTGGGCCTACAAAGCCCGTTTCTGTTGTTCTGGCTCATTGCAAACAGTTCTTATGGATCAACCGTATGCCACGCATCGGAAGGCCGAGACATGGGCCCGCGTTCTCGGATGTACGTGTACGTGTCTGCCCACTATCACACATGGTCAAGATATCACCATCGTGTTCGATGGATGCGCCGTTGCGCCTCCCACGGGGTGCCAGAAGGTTGACCACATGGTTGCTCGCTGTTGAGGTGGCCGCGGTGCGCTCTGCTCGCGTCCGTCCGCGCATTTTGCTCGCCATTGAGGCGGCCGCAGCGCGCTCCACTCTGGCGTCCCTGCGCGCGCTCTACTCACCGTTGAGGCAAATTTACAATGGCAACGGTTAATAATTGTCTTACATATTCAGGATAATTTAAAATGCCACATGCAGCAATGCTCAAAACACTCACGACCTACATATGCATACAATTATAATAAAATATAGGCTAAAAGGCTGAGCTGGCGGCCTTCCGACGACGGTCTTCTCGGACTCCATGATCAGAATAGCACCCTTGCGGCCGTTCATTCCAAGTGTCCCGACCCGCCTCCGCCTACGGAGCTGCTAGCGCTGGGAGGCTCTTGGGGCTGCTGGGCCTCCTCCAGAAGAGCTTGACAGCATGCAATCGCGCGCATGATATCTCCGCGGAACCGCTCCATTTCCATGTCTCTGGCCTGGTAGCAAATTCCGTCCATCACCTGCATCCTCAAGATATCACGTTGGTGATGTTCTACTTCCTCGGGGACGTCAACTCCACCAAGGATGCGCTCGAGCCTGGCCACCACATCGTCGGGATCGAGGTTGACACGGCCACCGCAGGCAATGATGAAGCCGCAGGCTGGCTGTGTCTTGACTGAATTGCAGAGGTCCTCTGCCCATTCCTTGCGGAGCATCAGGCTCTCGATGAGCACTGGTGATGGCGGCTCTTCGGGTGGGTCATCGATCATGCCGCTGAGCAGCTCTGGATCTTTTGCACTGTGAATGGCAAACTGCTCATCACACTTCCTCTGCAATATGTCGATTGTGCACCCAAGGACTGTCACGCCGATATCGCTGCCGATGGGCCATGGTGCCTGCACCGGCCAATGAAGTTCTTGCTCCCCGACCTGCTCTGGCTCGTTCTCCTCGCCGAAGATGTAACGCAGGTAGGGGTCGACGTCGAAGCTTTGGTCGTTGCCTGGCATGCTTGGAATAACTAATGGTAGATGGGTGAGGACTAGATCTGCGCAAAGTGTCACGACGGTGCGTTGCCGCCTGGGTTATATGCAGCAAGCCATTAGCTGGTGGCGGGAAACCGATGAGGGAAGAGGCGTGGATTTTACAATTCACCCATGTGGAGCGTGGGAAGACTAAGTGGAGCACACACACAACCCGAATACCGTATGCGGTGCCACGTGTTATTTATCACACATGTGTTAACATAAGGAAACGTATGTGTAACTTACTAATCATCGCACACGAGTACTCGCAGACGCATCATGTGCGATACTCCTAGCCACCGCAAGCAACTAGTTTGCATTTTTCAAAGTTTTTTGTACAAACAGAATCGCACACGAACTAACTATAGTAACCGTCTGTGTTATAATTTCTCATCGCAAACAGTTCATCCGAGTGGGCTGTTTGTTGCGTATCACACACATCTTGTTTACATGAAACGTTTGTGTTCTTTTGGCTCATCGCAAACAGTTCATCTATGTGAACTGTATGCCGCATATCACACACATCTTGTTAAGTTGAACCATTTCTGTTCTCTTCCCTAATCGAAAACAGTTCATCCGAGTGAACCGTATGCCATATATCAGACACACCTTGATCTGGCTGACCATTTTTGTTGCATTCCCTAATAGCAAATAGTTCATTGGAGCGAACTGTATGCCGTATATCGCACACACATTGATATGGCTGCCCGTTTCTGTTCTTTTGTCTAATCGCATACAGTTCATATGGATCAACCGTATGCCCCGCATCACACACGTAACTAAAATCTAAATCGTGTTTGATGTCTCCGCCAACGCACACGTTTTGCATTTTTTTACGGTTTTTTTACATCCCCGTTTGCGATTAATGCATCGCACACAGTTTTGTCAAAGGATCTCTAATCGTAGTGTCGCGTTAGCAGCATCCTGCAGTAGTGATAGCTTGGTGATAACTGAGAGAGACTTGGTGGATCTTGTTCTTAATGGTTTAAAAACTCACATTAAAGAGAGGCTAGAAAGTTATGAGTTTTTGAATATTAACCAAGTCTTACAATTTTTTTTGGCTCAAGAGAGTCTAAGTAAAGAGGTTCATAGGGTGTGGCAAAATTTAATCGTCTTAATCCGAGGTCGTATGCAAAAGTTAGAGCCGAAAATGCGCGGCTGCATCAGGATGGCCGGACACTCCGGGGATAATCATCCAGGTTTTGGATTTCTCTGAAGATGGCCGGACACTCCGGGGATGTTCGTCCGAGTTTTGGATTTCTCTGCTGTAGACTTCGGAAAACAGCTGAAAACTCCCTCAAGATGGCCTCTGAACAAAAAATGTTCAACATGATAGTTGTTCGTCTCGTCGAAACGGTCAAGATTGCTTTTGGGCTCGTTTCCATCCGAGGTCGTTTACTGCCTCAAAAGTGACCCGCAAGGTGCAGCCAGGTTGTAAACCGAACAATTTTGGAAAGTTCGGATTCTGAGTTGGACCCAAACTAGGGTTGTGAACGTGAATTCTAACCTTTCCTTGCATGGGAAGTCCATCCGCCTATTATATACCTAAGGGGTGAAGGCCGATTGAACAACAACACACAATCGCAAAACCCATCTACTTTTTACCCTAGTTTTACATCTCTCCCTTATTCTTTCTCTCTCGTTCTTCGTTCGTTCTTCGTATTGAAGGGCAGCGATCCTCGAGGCTCTAGGGGTGGGTGAACCGACCTAGGGCAGCCCATAGCCGCCGTGCGTCCAGACGGGGTCCCTCCCGGGCACGTGGGGTTTCGGGTGCTCAAAAGCGCCCGCCGGATTGCTTGCGTACCACGCTTTCGGACAGGTCTCCTACTACATGAGTTGCGGTGCATCATCCTCGGCGTAGGAGGTACACGGTGACGTGTTCGTGTGCGAACACCCGGCCAGTGGGCCAAGCGAACGACAAGGCTTAGAAGGCATCTCATGAGGGCCGGCTCATATGAGACAGCTATTAGGCCGGCTCATATAGACTAAGACACGGGTTGTACTACGACCCAGAGACAGTTGTAGGCCAGAGACAGTTGTAGGCCGACAGGTGCAGTGGCGGGAACCGGCACTTCAGTGCTGACTCGAGGCACAGCCGGCTCAGATAAGACGCCGGCTCAAGCGTTGATGGAGCTAATGGCTGCTCTAGTGGCGCTCCTGGAAACCCCAGTGTCTACGAAAAACTTGGCAGAACACAACACGGAAGTGACGAAACTCCACGAGCAGATGGCTAAGGTTCAAGAAGATGTCAATGCTGAGAACACTCGGATGGTGGAGATGCAAGCTTCTATCCGTAATGAGATCGAGCGTTTGAAGGCGGAAGCTTGGCACCTAAGTCTCCGTCAAAACGCTTCAGATGTGGTTCATCAAAGGAGGCACGCAAGTCGCTTGCCGCCCAATTTCAAGCCTATACGTCTGTTCGACACACCGCATGATATGCATACTCCGTTGGCGGGTACCGACGCACCATAGACACCGGTAATACCCCAGTTGACCCGGGTGGCCCCCATGAATGGTGGGGCCGGGCAGCCACCGCCGGCTCAACCTCACCAGCCAGCTCAGCAGAGGCAGCATGAGCCGGCCCCACGTCCATCACTACTACTTGTGAGCTGTGTTGGGTTTTCCCCGAAAAGGAGGGGATGATGCAGTACAGTAGAGATAAGTATTTCCCTCAGTTATGAAATCAAGGTTATCAATCCAGTAGGAGAAACACGCAACACCTCGTTAACAACACCTGCACACAAGATAACAAATCCTTGCACCCAACGCGAACAAGGGGTTGTCAATCCCTCAGCGGTTATTTGCAAGATTAAATTGTGTAGTGACTGATAGATAGATTGAACAAAAATACAAAATCTTTACCTAATATTAAAGGACGGAGGCTTTCATAGTTCTCCATACGTCAATCCTTCTATTAGTGGATCGCCCAACTGGGCCGTGCTTGTGTTAATTGGGCCTTTTGTTAGTTCTCCATACACGTAGCCCGTTTGTTGTGTTGGTACGATCCACATAACAAAACCGTATTGGAGACAAACACGTGCAAATTGTACCATGTCGTGACTCAAAAAGGTCAAGAATTAGGGGTCTCACATAATTGTTTTATATACGTCATACACGACTATCTAATACACAGCTTTTCTTTATGTTGGTGTACAGCTCCGCGGCTACATCAACCACAACCCTTGCCGACCTGGCTACCGTCGAGACTCGAGAGGCTATGTTGACCACAACCCTGGCCGACCTGGCCACCGTCGAGAACAACCTCTCATGGGGCCGTGCCCCACGCGGCCAGCTCGCTCTGCTCTTTCCGCCATAGAGATTGTTCTCGGCATTGGAGTAGTCGCCGGTCGGTAGGAGCGCGCCATTGGAGAAGTCGCCAGTCTGCAAGAGCGCGCCGTTGGGGAGCAGTGATGCAGACGAGCACCACGGTTTGGTGGCGAGCGGGCATGGGTGCAGCACGTTGGAGTAGGGGTCAAGGAGCATCGAGTGTGTGGAGCAGTCAGCTGGCGCGGTGGTGGCGTTCGGCGCGGCGGCCGAGGCGACGCACCAAGCCGAGTTGACGAGGGAGATGTTGGAGGGGCCGGAGTTGGTGTGGTCGAACATGAGGACGAAGTCCTCCATCAGGAGCTGCATGTGCATGGCTGAGAGTCCAAGACGCGGCTGCCGACGTCGGCTGGGCAGGCTCCAGCTGCCATGCCACGGCGTTGGCGCCAAAATTGGCAGCATGCCTGGTGACCAGGAGGAGGAGGATGAGCTGGGGACGAAAGGGCCTCGCCGGCTTAGGCATTGTGAACAGAAGGAGGACGATGAGTACGGGAAGGCATTGCTGGCCTTGCATGCCTGCACGCGTAACTTCAAATTACATGACGAGGTCCACGGCGAGGTCGATGTGCTCCCGCCGCCATCTTGCCGCCTCCGTAGTGGTCAATGACGTGTAGCCGGTGGCCGCTGTACTCCCACTTTTCTACACACGATTTTGAGACTTCAAGCAGCACAACGAAGCTATACCTCCACTACTGCTCAACTGCCATAGAACGAGCTAGCGAGAAACCATGCTGCTGCTGCCGCCGCTGGAGGACATCTGTAGCCCAAGTATAGAGATCCGACGCCTGTGCACAATGACGGAGTTTTGGTCTGGATGGAAGAAGGGATACAGAGTTCTTAGCAATATTTTTCAATGAAAAAGTGTGTGGGGTGAGAAAAATTACTGGCACACCATATGATAGGCCGTACACATGAGAAGTGTCATGGAAATGACATTCCTAGCAACACACTAGGCAGTATTACAGTTCCTGGTCACGAGTTCTTACAAAAGAGAGAAGAATTCGTAGGTAGGAGAGAAGGAACGAGGTTCAGATCCAAAAAGTGTTCTGTTCGTCTCCCCCCAGCAGAGGAGCTACCAGACTCGTTAAGTAGACTAGTCACGGATGACGGGCTTCCGGCTACGTGTCCCTCTGCGTGGTGGGCCGCTTGACGATGCATGTGGGTCCAACTTGTCCGAGACGGCGGAGCTGGATGATGCCTGTAGGTCCTTCATGTCAGAGACCGTCACTTCTGTGACATTCTCCCTCCCTTGAGCTGTGACTTGACCCCAAGTCACTGAAGCAGGAAATTGAGCTTGCATGTCTTGGAGAGATTCCCATGTAGCGAGGTGTCGAGGGAGACCTGCCCACTTGACTAGTACTTGAGTAGCAGTACCATCAGCTTGTTTCACCAACCGTTGTTCCAGCACAGCTTCAGGCACCGCAACATGATCAGTATCGAAGCATATATCAGGTAAGTCTGGACATACCTCAACGTCAGGTGCGATGTGCTTCTTGAGAAGTGAAACATGAACGAATGGATGGATTCGACTGCCTGTTGGGAGTTGTAACCTGTAGGCTACCTTGCCAACCCGAGCGATAACAAGATAAGGTCCAAAATATTTGAATGATAGTTTTTGATTTGACCTTCTGGCCACTGTCATTTGGACATAGGGTTGGAGTTTCAAATAGACTTTATCTCCGACTGCAAATTCCCTCTCACAACGTCCTTTATCCTCTTGAGCTTTCATCCTTTGTTGAGCACGAACTAATTGATTATGGATGACTGCATTCATGTCAGCTCGCTTCTGAAACCACTCATTCAGTTCTGGGGCTGGACTAGCATGCAATGGAGTAATGCCCAACTGTCTAGGTTGATGTCCATATAGTACTTGAAATGGTGTTTTCTGGAGGGTCGAATGGTATGTTGTATTGTACCAAAATTCAGCCAGAGCTAGCCAGCTATGCCATTTGTGAGGACAGGAGTTAACAAAACAACACAAAAATGTTTCAAGGCATTGATTAACCCTTTCCGTTTGGCCATCAGTCTGGGGATGTCGGGCACTACTCATATTTAGTCGTGTGTCCGATAAGCGAATTAAATGCTGCCAAAACTGACTTGTGAATATAGGATCGCGATCGGATACAATCGCTCCCGGCATACCATGCAACTTATAAACATTGTCAAAGAAGGACTGGGCAACTTGCAGTGCAGTGAATGGGTGTTTGAGTGGCAAGAAGTGACTGTACTTACTGAATTTGTCCACAACCACCAGTATTGAATCAAATCCATTGGACTTAGGTAAACCTTCAATAAAATCCATAGTGATCAATTGCCATGCTTTGGTTGGTGCTTGCAGTGGTTCAAGAAGCCCATGTAATTTGGTGTGTTCGGATTTAGCTTGTTGGCACACTGAACACTGTCGAACAAAATCATCTACTGTTTGCTTGAGTTGAGGCCAAGCAAACAAATTCTTTACTCGTTGATAAGTGGCAGTGGAGCCTGAGTGACCACCTAATCCACTCACATGGAGGGCTTGCAAAATATGTTGGTGGGCTAACTTATTGGTGCCAACATAGACCCTGCCTTTGTACCTGAGAACACCTTCTTGCAAAGTATAAGTACCTTCTGCGTCTGGGTGAATAGCCAGCTCAACAAGCAAACGCTTCGCTGTGGGGTCATCATCATATCCAGCAATCAAATCAGATATCCATGTGGGCACACAAGAGGTAATAGTGCTGAGTGCTGTTTCTGCATGCTTCCTGCTTAAAGCATCAGCAGCCTGATTGAGAGTGCCTTTTTTATACTGAATCTTGTATTGTAAACCCATTAGTTTGACAAATGCTTTGTGTTGAACTGACGTAGTCAAACATTGTTCCGATAAATGTGCTAGACTCTGATGATCTGTCCGGATGATGAACTCATGATGCTGCAAATATGAACGCCATCTGTCCACAGCCATTAAAACAACCAAACACTCCTTTTCGTATGCGGACATAGCCTGAGATTTACTGCACAATGCTTTGCTGAGAAATGCAATCGGATGACCTTCCTGCATTAGAACAGCACCAATACCTGTGTGGGAAGCATCCGTTTCTATTATAAATTGCTTGGAAAAATTTGGCAATTGAAGAACCGGTGCTGAAATTAATGCTTGCTTCACGGCTTCGAAGGCTTGAGCTGTTGTAGGTGTCCACTTGAATGTGCTATTCTTCTTTAACAGATCAGTGAGTGGTTTACTCATAAGTCCATAATTTCTGATGAAACGACTGTAATACCCTGCCAATCCTAAGAATGAGCGAACTTGCTTGAGTGTTTTGGGAGTCGGCCAATTCCTAACTTCCTCAATCTTTTTGTCATCCGTAGCAACACCATCCTTGCCAATAATGTGGCCCAGGTATTCGAGCTTTTGCTGTGCAAAGGAACACTTGCTGAGCTTTACAAAGAAGTTGTTCTTCTGCAATGTGTCAAAAACATGCTGGATATGTTGAATGTGTTCCTCCAAGGTGGGATTGTAAATCAGGATGTCGTCAACAAAAACCAACACATATCTGCGGATTTCAGCTTGAAAGATAGTATTCATTGCTCCTTGAAACGACGCCGGTGCACCGGTAAGGCCAAAAGGCATCACCAAGAACTCATAATGTCCATTATGCACTCAAAAAGCCGTTTTGTGGACATCTTGAGGTGCCATCTTGATTTGGTGGTAACCTGATCGTAGATCCAATTTAGTGAACCATTGGGCACCCGCTAATTCATCTAACAATTCCTCCACAATTGGCAGTGGATATTTGTTCTTGACTGTGATAGTGTTGAGTCGGCGGTAGTCAATGCAAAATCTCCACGTGCCTTCCTTCTTTTTGACTAATAAGACAGGTGAAGCAAAGGGACTAGAGCTATGTTGAATAAAACCTTTATGCAGCATCTCTGTTACTTGTTTCTCGAGTTCATCTTTGAGTTGAGGCGATATCCTATACGGTCTCTGGTTCACAGGTTGAGCATCCGGCAGAAGGGGAATAGTGTGATCAAACTGTCTTGAGGGAGGTAACCCTTGTGGGTCTTGAAACAGGACTTTGTAATCCATGAGCAGTTGCTGTACAGCCGGAGGGATATTAGTGTGCTCCTGCTCAACAGTAACTGAACATAATTGGATAACCTGTTCTATTTGCCCTTTCTTAATGAGGTGTTGTAACTTGTGAGCTGATATGGGCAGACATTGTTCTGGAATAGACTTCAGGCCCTTCAATGTGATGCGTTTTCCATGATGATTGAAGCGCATCTTCTTCTTGTGCCAACTAACAAACATATCCCCACAGTCCTCAAGCCAATCCATCCCAAGTATAATATCATAGCATCCCAGTGGTAGCACCCGCATGGTGGTACAAAAAGTGTGACCCTGTGTCCACCATTGTAGATTTTGGACCTCCAAGTCTGATTGTATGGGTCTGCCATCACCAAGCATGACCCTCGCCACGGGTGCTGGAATGACAGGGAACTGCAATAATTTGACCACCCTGTCACTGATAAAATTATGAGAACTGCCCGAATCAATCAATATGAGAACAGACAGTTTATCAATGAGGCCATGTAGTTTGATAGTTTTCCTCTTGGTGGCAGTACCATTAACTGCATCATTAGATAGGTGCAAGCATTCAGCCTCTGAGTCGCTAGCAGCTGTGGTACGGTGATCATCATCATCTGATGTGTCTAACTGAAGAGTTTCCAATAATTCTTCAAGCACATGCAAGGATACTTGAGCATCACACTTATGGCCTGGACTGAATTTGTCACCACATTTGTAACAAAGTCCTTTGGCTCTGCGCATAGCACGCAGAGATTCATACTTGTCAGTGAGCTTGGCTTCAGTTTTCTTGTTAGTGTCAGGAGTGGCACCCAAAATACCATCATTGGTGTATTGCTTCCTTGCATAAGATTTGTTCTCTTTATGATCAGCCTTATAATACGGCCTTTTCTGCATGTATTCCAATTCTTCCTCCTGGACAAGAGCGAGGCAAACAACAACATCAATTGTTCTTGGTGTTTGTAACTGAATAGCTATGCGAATGTTAGACTTAAGACCACTGACAAAACGATTAACCATGAATGTCTCATCATAAGCCTTGTTATGAACTAAGACTTTGTGCATCAAATATTCAAACTGAGTATGATATTCAGTTACAGTGCCTAGTTGCTTCAGCTTAAATAGTTGGTCTAGTTGCTGCTCATATTTGTTTTTGTCAAATTTGTCAAACACCGCTATGACTAAATCCGACCAACTATGTATAGGATGTAGAACTTCATGACTCTGCAGCCATGACTTAGCTAAACCATGAAAATGCAAGGTGGCATAACTAGCCCAATTGTGATGTGGCATGTCAAACAGATGGAAATATTTTTCACTACAATCCTTCCACCATTTAGGATCCGTGCCATCAAATGTAGGGAAATCCGTACATGGCATGCGGGCATGACCAAAACGAGCCTGAGGATGATAGTTATCATGAATATCATCAGCTTCACGAGGATCCGAAAATAGGATACTATCACGCTCACCTTGGCCCAGGGTGTGCCTCGGAATCTGTTGGATTCCACTGGCATGCCCCTGGTGTCGCTGTTCAATGCTGTGGCCGCTGGCCCACTGGGCATTGTCGCGGCGTGGAGGTGGTTTGGGTGGCACCGCCTCGAGGACATCCACGCGCGCCGCCAGCTCCTTAAAATTCTTGTGCATTTCATTATTGGAAGTGAGCAAACGCAATAGCATTGATTCATGCTTCCGCACCTCGGCGACGACGTCATTGTTGGTCTTCACCAACTGCTCGACACGCTGGCCGACTTCCGCCTGCGCGGTGACGAGTGTGTCGACGTTAGTGCCGATGGAGTTGATCAGCTTTGCATTGGCCACCACCAATGCGCGGAGTTCTTCACTGGTCATCACCGTCTCCGCCATAACACCTTGAGTCTACCGCCCCCGGAATCAGCGTGTACTGAGGATTTACAGCAAGCCAACCTGGTCCTCTACTAACTGATCCATTTCGCCGCCCGCACCACGCCAACCAAGCCGATCGACCGGGATTTTTACCACTCGTGTGTAAGGAACACAAGCAACCGTCGAACATCACCTGATTCGTGGCCGAACAAATCACCGTCGCCTGACCGGAACGCCACCGGTGCCGCTCCAAATGCTGCAGCCCCCACACCGCCGCCGTGAGCGAGGAAGGGGCTAGGGATTCTACGAGAGAGCCCAACCTAGCCACCTCCACTACTCAAATTGCCTCCACTTGCTGGGATTCAAGCCAGAGAAGCTACGAATCGAATTTGGAAGAAAATTTTTGTGGGGATTTTCTGGTTTTTGGGGATACAGATCCGAAGATCGAATGGCTCTGAATACCAAATGTCACGGAAATGACATTCCTAGCAACACACTAGGCAGTATTACAGTTCCTGGTCACGAGTTCTTACAAAAGAGAGAAGAATTCGTAGGTAGGAGAGAAGGAACGAGGTTCAGATCCAAAAAGTGTTCTGTTCGTCTCCCCCCAGCAGAGGAGCTACCAGACTCGTTAAGTAGACTAGTCACGGATGACGGGCTTCCGGCTACGTGTCCCTCTGCGTGGTGGGCCGCTTGACGATGCATGTGGGTCCAACTTGTCCGAGACGGCGGAGCTGGATGATGCCTGTAGGTCCTTCATGTCAGAGACCGTCACTTCTGTGACATTCTCCCTCCCTTGAGCTGTGACTTGACCCCAAGTCACTGAAGCAGGAAATTGAGCTTGCATGTCTTGGAGAGATTCCCATGTAGCGAGGTGTCGAGGGAGACCTGCCCACTTGACTAGTACTTGAGTAGCAGTACCATCAGCTTGTTTCACCAACCGTTGTTCCAGCACAGCTTCAGGCACCGCAACATGATCAGTATCGAAGCATATATCAGGTAAGTCTGGACATACCTCAACGTCAGGTGCGATGTGCTTCTTGAGAAGTGAAACATGAACGAATGGATGGATTCGACTGCCTGTTGGGAGTTGTAACCTGTAGGCTACCTTGCCAACCCGAGCGATAACAAGATAAGGTCCAAAATATTTGAATGATAGTTTTTGATTTGACCTTCTGGCCACTGTCATTTGGACATAGGGTTGGAGTTTCAAATAGACTTTATCTCCGACTGCAAATTCCCTCTCACAACGTCCTTTATCCTCTTGAGCTTTCATCCTTTGTTGAGCACGAACTAATTGATTATGGATGACTGCATTCATGTCAGCTCGCTTCTGAAACCACTCATTCAGTTCTGGACGTGTTCTGTTCCAAAACGTGTTAGGAGAGAAGGAACGGGGTTCAGATCCAAAACGTGTTCTGTTCGTCTCCCCCCAGCAGAGGAGCTACTAGACTCGTTAAGTAGACTAGCCGCGGATGACGGGCTTCCGGCTACGTGTCCCTCTGCGTGGTGGGCCGCTTGACGATGCATGTGGGTCCAACTTGTCCGAGACGGCGAAGCTGGATGATGCCTGTAGGTCCTTCATGTCAGAGACTGTCACTTCCGTGACAAGAAGTGCACGATGGGAGCAGACAAGCACCGTCCCTTCTGGCTGCCAGCTACAATCGAATGTGCAAAACAATCATCATGCATGTTTGCTTCACTCATATGCTAAAGAAGTCAGATGATTTGACTTCTATACTGTTTAATTAATACACCATGCGCTTATACAGTATGATTTCTCTCTTTAATTTATTGTTGTTGTCTATACGAAACATGAGAGGTGATCTTTTAATTTTTCTGCATCAAGGGTGATTATACGCAAGTGTTGGATTATTGATAATTTATTATCAGCAGATATATAGCATGTGCTTATGTCTTTATTTTGGCCTGGTGAGAAAAATATTAAAAACATCTTACAATACAAAAATTCCTCATCAACAAAGAAAACATTCGTGTATAAAAAATCACTTTAGAAGATTACAAAATAGTCTGGTGCATATTTGCTGCTAGCGACACAATACGAAATAGAGCCCGTATTGTGTCGCTTAGGTCATTTGACTCCAAGTGACATTAATGAGGAAATATTAAAGAAAATATTTTTTTAATAAAAAATTGTTAATTTTGAATTCATGGTGTGATGAATGTGACCTTATTCAAAATTTTGGCTAACTTCATACCGAAGTCCGTGTCAATCCGCGAATGTCGAAAATGATAGTGGAGGTGGCATTTCGGCTTTAGTTGAGCTCCGTCAAGAGCGTGGCGTAGGGCCAGCCGCCTACACCAAAGCACATCATTCTGCTGTTCTTTTTGTGCAATATATTCCTGCCGTCCTTAAAAGAGTGTACTTTCGACTTTATTAGAAAGTCAAACTATCTCAAAGTTTGACCGTGTTTGTGCAAAAATATATCAATGTTTGTGAAACCAAATGGGTATATGATGAAAACATATTTTATCATGAATCTAATCCTACTAATTGGTTGGCATAAATATTGGTGTATTATTATATAAATACGGTCAAACATAAAAAGTTTGACTTTCTAACAAAGTTGGAAATACACTCTTTGAAGAAGGGAGGGTGTAAGGCGGAATTTTGTATGAACCGCATTTATGTTTTGTACATACAATATTCATTAAATTTGAATGCACATAATTTTTTTTACTCCCGTTGCAACGCACGGGCATATGTGCTAGTAAAATAAATAAAGTAAAATTGCAGCAAGGTACTTTAGGATTTTTAATATATGATAAAGTAGACTTCTCTCTTGAAGATAGCATACGATGGGTAAACAAATTACTGTTGGGCAATTGATAGAAAAACGAATAATCATGACGATATCCAAGACAATGATCATGTATATAGGCATCATGCCCGAGACAAGTAGACCGAAATGATTCTGCATCTACTACTATTACTCCACACATCGCCCGCTATCCAGCATGCATCTAGAGTATTAAGTTCATAAAGAACGGAGTAACACCTTAAGTAAGATGACATGATGTAGACAAAGTAAACTCACGCATGAATAAACCCCATCTTTTTATCCTTAATAGCAACGATACAATACGTTTCATGTCCCCTACTATCACTGGGATTGAGCACCGCAAGATCGAACCCATTACAAAGCACCTCTCCCATTGGAAGAAAAATCAATCTAGTTGGCCAAACCAAATCAATAGATCGAAGAGAAATATGAAGCTATAACAATCATGCATAAAAGAGTTCAGAGAAGACTCAAATAATATTCATGGATAATCTGATCATAAACTCACAATTCACCGGATCCCAACAAACACACCGCAAAAAGTGATTACATCGAATAGAACTCCAAGAACATCGAGGAGAACATTGTATTGAAGATCAAAGAGAGAGATGAAGCCATCTAGCTACTAACTATGGACCCGTAAGTCTGTGGTAAACTACTCACACATCATCGGAAGGGCAGCAAGGTTGATGTAGAGCCCCTCCGTGATTGATTCCCCCTCTGGCAGAGTGCCGGAAAAGGCCTGCAGATGGGATCTCGCGAGAACAGAGACTTGCGGCGGCGGAAAAAGTATTTCGTGGTCTCCTCTGTTGGTTTTCCGATTTTAAAGAATTTATAGAGGCGGAGTTAGGTCAAACGGAGCTACATGGGCCCCACGAGCCACCAGGGGCGCACCTACCCCCCTGGACGCGCCCTGGTGCCTCGTGGGCCACTGCTCCATCTTCTGGTCCTCTCCCGAAACTTCCAGGGTCTCTTATGTCCAAAAAAATCACCAAAAAGTTTCGTGGCATTTGGACTTCATTTGGTACTGATATTCTAGAAAACCAAAAACAAGCAAAAAACAATAACTGGCACTGGGCACTAAGTTAATAGGTTAGTCCTAAAAAATGATATATAATTGCTTGTAAGTGCATATAAAACATTCAAGATTGATACTATATATAGAACAATCAAAAATTATAGATACGTTAGAGACGTATCAAGCATACCCAAGCTCAATTCATGCTCGTCCTCATATAATCTTTTCTTTTGTGGCATGGACATTTGGACTTGAATGATTCAAAGCAATAGTTTATAATTTGACATGAAAACATAAATACTCAAGCATACTAACAAGCAACCATTTCTTTCAAAATATCAACGATAAAGAAAGTTATCCCTAGCCCATTATGCTCAATCATTGATCCATTCATGAAACACACTCAATATTAGTTACATTCAATGCACAAGTATGACAATAGTGCCCTCCAGTTGGTGCTTTATAAGAGAAGATGGAGACTCAAAATACAAACAAATAAAAATAGCATAAAAGTAAAATAGATAGCCCCCTCGCAGAGGAAATCAGAGATTTGCAGAGGTGCCAAAGCTCAAGGTTTAGAATAGAGAGATAAAATTATTTTGAGAGGCATGCTTTTCCTGTCAACGAAAACGACCGACAATTCCAATATCCTCCATGCTAGACACATTATAGGCGGTTCCCAAACAGAAAATAAAGTTCATTTCCTTTCCACCATTCTGTCACAATCCATGGCTAGCCGTATCCACGAACCACGGGTGCCTTCCATACCAACACTTTCCAAGGAATTTATTATATTTTTTTTCATTTTAATTCATTTCGGGACTGGGCATCCCTATTACCTGCCACTTTCTCGTGCAATGAAAAATGAATAAACACTCGTCATGAGAATAACCCAACTAGCATGGAAAATATTGGCCACCCCCTGCCGCTTCATGAGCGGTACGGGCACACAAAATGGAAAATTATTTTGAATAATTAGAGTTGGCACATGCAAATTTACTTGGAACGGCATGGAAATACCGCATATACACTACTGCAGGATGCTGCTAACGCGACACTACGATCAGAGACCCTTCGGCGAAACTGTGTGTGATGCAATAATCGCAAACGGTGGTGTAAAAAACCGTCAAAAAAGGTGCAAAACGTTTGCGATGACGGATGCATCAAACACGGTTCCGATTTTGGTTGCGTGTGCGATGATGGGCATACGGTTCAGTTCAATTAACTATTTGCGATGAGGAGGAACAAAAGAAACGGGCTGCCAGATGAAGGCGTGTGCGATGTACAACATACGGTTCACTCGGATGAACTGTTTGCGATGAGGCAGAACAACAGAAATGGGCAGCCAGATGAAGGTGTGTGCGATATACGGCATAGAGTTCACTCGGATAAACTGTTTGCATTGAGCCAAGAGAACAGAAACGGTTCAACTTAACAAGATGTGTGTGATACGCGGCAAACAGGTCTGTAATCGGAAATGTGTGGGAAGACCGATAACAACACAGACGATTCCTGTTAACAAGCCGCGTGTGTTGTGAGCAAACGATTGCTGGTATACAATTGTCAGTGATTGATGAAATCAACACCGACGGGTTCCATTGTTTAGTCCATGTGCGATGTGATTTACTTTGTCTACAGAGCATCAACATATATACTTAAAAAGACAGCATTGCATAACCAAATTAAGCATACAATTACACAAGTGACTACACACATAACATTTCCACACACCAAAGTAAGCAATTGCATGCATACTAAACTAGGAGAAACGAGGATCTAATCATCTACTTCTTGTTGCGACGCCGCTTGCCATTGCTCTGCTTCCGGCTGGATCCCTGGCCGTTTTGGGGAAGGAGGCACTTCCTCATGTCAATGATCCACCTGTACATGTCGTAGCTCGTGTACGCCTCCTTGGCCGCGTACACGACGTGAGCTTTGTCGAGTTTCTCCATCCAGGCCGAGTGCCAGGCACGCTTGTCCTTGTTGCAGGAATCCTTCATGTCTCTGTAGTAGGGGTCGATGATGGCCTCGGCGAGGTGAACCAGTGAGTCCTTCTCATGCTTCTTGCTATCCCAGATCTTGTATTGGCCCTGGATGTCGATAAGATTCTGGCAGGCGATGCCCGAATTCTTGAGCACCTTGACATCGTTGGTGATGTCCACCGTAGCGAACATGTAGTGGGGGCTGTTGACAAACCTGGCGAAATGCTTGCAAGGCCTTGTGGCCAGGCAGTAGTGGTAGACGAGGACGTGGTTGCGCACGCACATATGGGCGACGGCGACCTTGGGACGAGACCCGGCACGAGCGTGGGTGTACTCGAGGTCGAACCCGACCACCTTGTACTTCTCCTTGGCAAGCAACAGCTCCATGATGTGGATGGAGTGCTCCACCCAGACCGGGTTGTTGGTGTACACCACCGAGAGCTCCGTGAACCTTCGGTGGGTGTCCACCACGGCATGCATGATGAACTGCTGCTCGTCGTCGGCAGCCGCTCGGAGCGCCATTGGAGCCGTGCAGGATACCCTTTAAGAACTTGTCGTGGTGGGTGTGCTTCTTGCAATGGTGGGGCGCGATCGAAAGGTTGAAGAGACATAAGGCTTAAATGGCCGCTGTAACAAATGGGGGCTAGCCGGCCTGTAATCGTCACGTCTTGTCACGGCGTTCATAGCGGAGGATTCCAGTGCACGCTTGACAACACCACACCACACGCATTTCATTTGACCACGCGTGGGCTCGAAGAGGCGCCAAATGTATCGTCGGTGAGCCTGTTCCCACGCTACCGCGCAGTTTACCCCGCAAGCTTCCCTCCCGGCTAGTTTGGCCACGCGTCGGCTAGAAGAGGGACAAATCGTGGGCGTTTATTGGCAAAAAGCTTTGTAAAAATGAAGTGTGTGGAATGACTTCGGTCATAAGTTTACCCGTGGGTGATGAGGTCAAAGTTACACAGAAGGGTGATGATGGACACTCGAATGCAATAATTAATTTTGTGCTCTACAGGACACACGGTGGAAGAAACCAACTGTGTGCAATAATGTCAAAGATCGCAGTCGAGTTAGCTATACAGATCGTGTGCTGTGAGATCGACAAGGTAAACAGATTCGAGAATGGTTAATAAAATCTAAGACCATTGCATATTAAGGTCAAAATAGTGCTACCAATATACGAGTCTCATACGATGCCATTTCAACGATTGTACCACAAAAGCTCGAAATATTACAAGGTTCAAATTCCAGTTATATGGCTCAAATTCGAAGATTACAAGGTTCAAACTGATATTAGAAATGAAATTCAGCTCATCAGCTGCAAACGCTTGCGCTGATCCGCTGAACATGGATATCAGAGAGGTTCAAACTAATATTACCACTTCTAAGTCTGGTTTCGAAACCTCACAATTTTTGCAAAGGGGTCAACCACTGAGAAGTCATGTATGGGGTTGGCACGATGACTTCCGATTACTCTGTCATCTGAAGTTCCAAAATGAAATTCAGCATTTTTGGAGCCTATTCCATTCTGCTGTAGGTGCCGGCGCTGATCAACAAACCATTCATTTTTGCGAAATAAATGTAGTGCAAACCTCATTACCTTCAGCACCCTTGCTCTGACAACAAAGAACCTGGCGAATATAATCTCCGGTAAGGTCCCTCGGTAGGAGTTCAAAGTAATTTCTGAGAGATGCAGATATAGGCATTCAATGTGATTGTTATATTGTATCACATTATCCACCACTGGGCCTAATCTTATCTGCAAAAGAAGAAAATGTGTTAGTGTGTACATGCAGTTTTGAACACTACTATATGCCTATTTGGTTTGCAGGATTTGTAAAATGCACTAACATGCCATCTTCGATCTGACATGATTAACATGGGCATTAACATGCCATCTTCGATCTTCACAAGAGGTTGGAGTGGATGAAAAGTTCCCTAAGAAAACTAGTACAGATGAATCCAAAGGAGGAATGCATATGGATTGTAACCATATGGGTCAAGCAACCAATATGGGGGGGGGGCATGTATGTACTGAAATCCTCCAAAAGAATCCTTCAAAAATCGTAGTACATTGTCATTGTAAACTTGGAAAAAGGTGTCACAAATTGAACTCCCTTATGGTTAACATTTAATAGGAAAGGAACATCACCTCGATATATAGCTTCTCCAGGCACGGAAAGCATCTCAGGAAACTGACAACTTGCTCCAGGTTGGGGCCGATAGATTCTAGTGCCAAGACCTTCACTGTGCGCAGTTTCGGGGTCAAGCTTGTCGGAATCATTTTCTGAATGATAGACGAACAAACATCTTCAAAATTAGAAAGAATGTTAATTTGTAGAAGGAGAGGTAGAAGGCGGCTGTTGTACCTGAACGGGTGTGGATCCAATAACAAGTTCGGAGTATTTGTCAGACGAGTAGCCCACCACTGTCAATTTCGGCGCAGAAATGACATTGATTCTTGTTGGACCTTCTTGACCAACTACAAGTAATCTCTCAAGTGTAGGTGTGTCCTCAATGACCATACCGTGGTACACATCTTGTGATGTTTTCCTGCCGCACCAGCAACACACATAAATAGTCCAGAGAGTCATGGAGGTGATGTGGAAGGTACTCAACCCATTGATCGCCTGAAGACGAAGGTACTCGAGTGCAGTACAGCCACGGAGCAGGCGCTCCATGTCACCGTTTGAGAGGCAGACGGCGATGAGCTCGAGGTGCTTCAGTCGTGGTAGAATAAGAGCGGGCACGTCATAATTAGGGGGGGGGAATGGTAGTTCCTGAACTTGGCGACGCGCAGCGTGGGCGTGAGGCGGAGCGCGGACGTTGGCAGCGAGCGCATATGCCCATCATCAAAAGTGAGCTCCTCGAGCTGATCTAGGGCGGGGGATCGGAACCAGTCGTCAAGCTTGGCTCGGTCCTTGGCGTTGGAACGGAACTTGCCCATTCTAAGGCCTCTGGTTGGGCCAAGGTGACTGCCGAGGATCTTGGAGAACGCATCCAAGCTTTTGCGATAGCCATGGCAGAGCTCATGGGTGTCGATGAGGTCGAGAGGGCTGGAGTTCCATAGGGGGCGCCATCGCCGGGAAAGGACGGTTGCCCGCGCCCCATATTTGATTGGGAGGAGGGAGATGATGACTGTCAACATATCATCGGGGAGGCTGCTGATGAAGTCTAGGCCTGCTGGAGTCGCTTGCGGTTCTAGCTCACCCCCCATCCGCTTGTTGGCAGCCCCGTTCTCCACCTCCGGAGTCTCCTTGTCAGCGGCGCTTTCTGATAGAAATGGGAGAACAGGGAATATTTAGTTAAAACAGGGCAATAGAAAAGTGTATTGGTAACTAGAAGTTATTAGGTAGGAATATAGTAAGAAAAGGGAATAACAATTGGTTGCTTAAATACTACACAATTCATTTGATATTGCTGGGTAAGTCAACATGCAGATAGTTGAAAAGAAAAGTTACTTCGAACAAAGTCTGGACGGATGATATCGTCGGGGAAGTTAGCATATATCTCATGACCAGGCCCTTTTATGTGCAGTGCAATTCTAGTGCCAGCTTTCAGTTCATAAAACTTAGAAATTTCTTTCCAAAAGCTAGTGCCAAAATAGGAGTCACCACGTTCATCAAGTCTTACAGTAGCAACGATTGTAAATCCATGGTTTGTGTGCAGTATGACATCCCTGCAGTCTTGATTTATGTAAAGGGAAAGATTGTGCACTACAGATTCTATTGCGTAGCAAGGGACACGCTGCAGAAAATGGTAGGATTGTTAAAGAAAATATGGTAACATGCAAATATGGGCCCAAATTGAAAGAACTGTACAGCAGTCGAAATCGAAGGACAAATATCTATAATTAAACAGATAGGGTAAACATGATGTCATGGAAATATGAGAGTAATCGAAAGAACAATACATCATTAATTTGCCTAATGTAGAAAGATGTTCAGGAAATAACAGATATGGTAAACATGATGTCATGGAAATCCCCTTTGACGTATATGGTGCATCTGGCACCTTTTATCCAAATGTAGCAATATTTAGAATATGTTCAGGAAAGTAGGCCATGCCAACCGATTTAGGGTGAGATTGAATATACCGCGCGCATCCTCAAGTCATCTGGTACGGTGAGATGGAATGTCTGGCGGAGGTTGCAAAGTCCTGATGTGTCGGCGCACTGTACACTCTATGAATGAAAGAAAACCCTCAAATCAGCTCGAATAAAAATGAATTCACGGCGATTTCGGCCGGGTGATTAAAGGAGGCAGATGAACTGGGATAAGAGATGAGATAATATCTCATTAAATTAGTTACATTGTTGTCCATGAGAAAGAACCCTCAGTACGGCAGATTCCCCAACTGAGCGGAGCTGGGTCGACCGCGAGCAGCGTCGAGAAAGTCGATGGCGATAGGCGGCGGCAAGCGGAAGTGGCGAAATGCGGTGGGGTTTGCCGGCAGCCTGGCGGCGGCGGCAGGCGTCAAGCTAAGTGGTTACCGCCGCGATAGGCGGTGCCATGCATAGACGCGGAGGAGCTTGTGTAGGTGTGAATGGGGACCGGAGGGGGTGGCGGGCGGGGTGAGGGTTTTTGTGACGTGGAGATGGCGAGGGTTTTCTTTTTTCTTTTTTGAATTGGGTGGTGAGGGTTTTCTGTCCCACAAAGAATTTCGGAGGCAACTGTTTGCTAGAGCCAACCGTGTGTGATTGACGCAACAGGCAAAATGAAATTCATTGCACACGGTTCCAATTTTGGGAACCGTGTGTGATTGACGCAACAGGAAAAATGAAGGTCATTGCACACGGTTCCAATTTTGGGAACTGTGTGTGATTGACGTACTACCTCCGTCCTGGTTTATTGGTCCCCTTTGTAATTTGTACCAAATTTCGACCAAATATTTAACTAAGAAATGTTTATGCATGTCACCAAAAATTATATCATTGAACACTATGTTCAAATACGCATCCAACGATATAATTTTTGCTGACCTGCACTAACATTTTGTCAGTTAAATCTTTGGTCAACATTTAACACAAATTACAAAGGGGACCAATAAACGAGGACGGAGGTAGATTCCATCAACCGAACTGATTGCATCCATATCCCACAGTTAGACATAAGTAAACATAGATGAAACATACTCAGACATAGATAATAAGCGTACACGTACACAAGCATAGTTCAACCATAAGTACATAGTTCAACCGTCATTAAGCATTGCTCAAGCGTACATAGTTCGATCCCACATCTCATCTCACATGCCGGCATGATCCTGAAGCTTCTCCAGGTACTCGGCGTACGCGCCGTGCGCCACCCTGCGAGAATACTTCTGCTTGAAGGAGCCAACGGCCCGTCCTCTTGCATGCGCCAGAACACTTTGATACGCGTCATGAAGCTTGTGGTAGCAAAATGGGCATCGATAGCCACCGTCCCAGGTCCTAATACGCCTGTTATGCATTCCCGCATAAAGCTCCCTCAGGATTTGCCTCTTGTACCTCCTCTGGACATCTTCATCCTCGCTGTCCACATCGTTAGACAGCACCTATACAAATAGTAAAACAAATTTGGCATCAAATCAATGTTTACATGCCGTGAAGTAGGATTAGGAATTTATGGCTATTTTTTATGCATATCCAGAGATTATGGTTCAATTTTTAAGCACATTTGTCTATGTATAGACCAATCTTGAAGAAAATAATGGCACAAACATATGTAGGTCATTCAAAATCAATTGTCAAGTCCTGGCTAGGAATTATTAGCACGAACACTAACCCTAGTTGGATTACTAGCAGAAATCATTTCCACAGATGAAACAACTAATCACTTATCACTTCTACCATTCAAACAATCAATACACTACACGAATCTGACGAAACTTACTCAGATTTCATGGATTGGGACAACATAACCATAGGATTTCTATTCCAAAAAGCGGGAGGCAAGAGTAACCAGAGAAACCCTAGGATCTATTTGACACATAAATGGGTATAGATGACTAACCAGTTGTCCGTCGTCATCAGAGTGGTCGCCGGAGTCGTCGCCGGGGTCGTCGCCCGAGTCGTCACCAGAGTCGGTGTGGAACTCCGCCTCCGGCTGTGGAAGCTCGACGCCGTCGACGACGTCAGGGTGCAGCGATAACTTGCCGGCGGTGATGGCAACCTATGTCTCCATCTCCACGCCATGCTCCGGTGCTTTAGCAGCCCCGGCGTCGCCACTCCCTCTGATGGGGCGCTTCGGCGGCATCCTCATACACTGACGGCTTTGAGGACTGAGAGCGGCGTCGAGGATGCAAGCGGAGAGAGAGGATTGTGTGTGTGGCGAGGATGGGGGTGCGGCTGCTCGGGCGCACCATTAATATTGAGTAGTGGGAGTAGTGGGAGAGAGGCGGGCGATGGTCAAACCGATGGCTCGCCTCCCGATGAGCCTGCGCACCGGACTGCTGGCATGCCTACCGTCATTTCACACAGCTACTCGCACGCCTCCCGATGACACTGCGCAGCGAGCACGCCTCCGTCAGTTCACACACCTGCACGCACGCCTCCCGGTCTGCCTGCACGGCGGACTGCTCGCATGCGTCCCGTCAACTCACGCCTGCTCGCACGGCACACGGGTCGCACGACGGCACGTATATTGTTTTTATATTTGGATGATTAATGCTGCCGCTTTATTGCTTAACCGAAGCATGGCACGTATCCATTGTTGGTCTAACGCTCACGGTTCGAATAAATAATCCGTTTGGGATATTGGTTCCCAATTATTAATAATCTCCCGTTTATAATTAGATAAATATTACATCAAAACTGGTCTCAAATTTGACAAAAAAAAGTACAATGCCACTTTGTATTGGTGTCCATATGACAACACGATAAGTTTCATGAACTTCAAATAAGTTTTGGATGTACTAGAATTTAAAAATCAAGATTCTCAATGTTTGAAATTTGTTGCACGGGGAGTAAACATGCACCCAGTGAGACACATGTGTTTTTGCAATCCATTTAGGTGCACTGTCACGTGTGCATGTAGCTCAAATTTGATTTTTGCACATTATACCCGTAGAAAATCAATCAATTAATGTACTAAAACGTCTTAATGATCTTTGTTTTTTTTTCGAAATTAAAACGTCCCTCCTTTGGTAACATATGTTCACCGTGGGATAATTAATTTAACATGCATCGTAGTTGCGGTGGATTCGCAGTGTGTGTGTGGGTGTGTGCGTCTGGGGGGTGGCGGGTGGCTCGCAGTACACTACGAGTTGTGAGCCACCGTGTGGGTTGGCCTTTTTGTTAGGCAGGCCGGTGCCACATCAGAGTCATGAATTCGTTATTTAAAACATTACACAACCCTTTCATACATACATGTTTTGGCCACATGTAGTCGATGGTTGTCCTACACGACACTCGATACTCGCGTGTGACGCTTTCTGTGGGCCCGAACAACCGGCAATGAGGTTAATTTGACCAGCAAGGTAGAATCTTTTTTGTTTGTGTTATGGTGGTATATAGTACGCGTCGAAGAGGTGGGAGGGGACTAGCATATATACTATACGTACGCATCCGTGAACAAATACACCTCACTCAGTGTCGGGACTTTTTGGTTTCCGAGGCACGTGCCACATCAAAATTGTGAAATTGGCTATTCAAACATCACACAACACCTCTTTGGGCCACATGCATGCAGGCGGTGGTTATCCTAACTAGGACACTCACGTGTGACGCTTCCATCTGTGGGCCCACGAGGCCATCGTCGATGCATGCATGCATCACTTTGACCTACATCGGGAGAGGTTAATTAATTTCACCATTGATGAGGATTCTTTTTGGGTTGTATGTATTACGGTAGGAGCATATAGTATGCGTCGAAGAGGGGGGAAGGGGACCATCATATGTAGTATGTTTCATGAACCTCGCTCTGTGTGGGTGCATGGTTTACGATTTTTGAGGCATGTGGCACATCAAAGTTGTGCATTTTGGGTATTCAACATATATATGTTTGGCCCACATGCAAAGCGATGGTGGTTGTCCTCTCGCACCCACTTAAGCGGTTATCAGCGATATTGATGCTTTCCATCTGTGAGCCCGCTTGGTCCATCACTACTTTTTGCCTGACAACGAGAGAGGTTAATTTGACTTAGGAGGGGATTATTTTTTTTGCTTGTAATACGATATATATATATATATAGGTCATGCTCTGGGATGACATGCATGATACAGTTTGAGCACACACACATGCATGTGTACGCATGAATCCCTCCCATTGAGTCGAAGTGGCTAGTACAACAACACGTCATGAACCGATCTCGCTCTGTGTGGGGAGTGTACGATTTTCGACGCACGCGCCACATCAATGTGGTGAAATGGTATTCAAACATGCATGCACGCATCACCTCCATACATATGCATGTAGTGGTTGCCTTCGAACGGTACACTCCCTCGCGTGGTTATCGGTGACAAGCCTATATATTCGTGGGCCCACGTGGACATCCATGATCACCTTGACCGACAACAAGATAGGTTACCATGGCGGATTCTTCATTTGGTTCGTGTTATCGTAGTATAGGTCATGGTGAGATTCAGACCTAATTAAGTTTGAGCGCATATACTATGCACGCATGCATGCATGAATCCCCGTCGTCGCCTTGAAGTGTGGTGTCACATACATATGCATCGTCAACCTAACCCTCACTCAGTGTGGGGATTTCTAGTTCGAAATCACGGTGCCACATCAAAGTTGTTCCATTGTGTACTCAAAAACACACCTCTCCATACATATGTTTGGGCCACACGCATGCAGTGGTTGTCTTCGGGGACTAGCTACTTGCGTGATTATTGGCGAGCTAGCCCATCTCCGGGGTCGCATGGACGGCCATCACTTTAACCAACAACAAGAGAGAGGTTGTACGACCAAGGTGGATTATTCTTGGTCCGTTTTACAATCCATCTTGGTGAGATGCCTCTCTGGCCCACCGACTGAAGTGTGTGGGGGGGGGGGGGGCTGCTACTCGCACTTTGCTAGGTGAACCTCGGTTGGGGGGGGGGGCATGCATTCATAGCTTAGGACTCCCTTCATGCCGACACGAGGGGGGGGGCTGCTAGCTACTTCGCACTTTGCTAGGTGAACCTCGGTTGGGGGGGGCATGCATTCATATCTTAGGATTCCCTTCGTGCCGACACTGAGGGAGGGGGGCTGCTAGCTACTTCGCACTTGCTAGGTGAACCTCGGTTGGGGGGGAGGGGGCATGCATTCATAGCTTAGGATTCCCTTCGTGCCGACACGAGGGGGGGTGGGGGCAAGCAATACCATGCGCTTTGCGAGATAGGTGCCACATCGAAGTTGCATTTGGTATTTGAAAATCAAACCACCCTTTTCATACATAAATTTGCTCCACATGCAAGTGTGTTCGTGTTCTGACCCTCTCCCGCGTCATTTATCGCCAAATTTATGAACATTAGACAAGTCGGATGACGCAACAGACACGGTTCACTCAAACTAATCGTGTGCATTGGGCTCCACGAGGCTTCCCCTCTCAAAAATATCTACCCGCCTGCAGCTTTTTTCTGTTTGATAACACACGGTTATTGTGTTTCGACCGTGTGTGATGTTTCTTGTTCCCAATCCCGCCTGCATCCCTCAAAAATATCTGCCCGCCTCGAGGGTTTTTCTGTTTCATAACACACGGTTGTTATCTCCGGACCGTGTGCGATGCACCATCATCAAAATTTTCAATAGCCCCAGCATTTCACTCCCGCGTTTGACTCCCGCCCCGCGTAGTAAAATTTTCACTACCCGCGATATTTTCAAACACACCCCCTCCACACACACACACACACACACACACACACACACACACACACACACACACACACCCCAAAACCTCCTCGGGCGTGCGCGCATACACACACCCGCTCCCTCGCTCGAAACCCTAGCAAGGTCCCCGCCGCCGCCGCAAGGCCTCCATTGTCAACATCTGCCGATTTGCCCGTGCAGCTTACCCACCGATCTCCATACCCAGGCCGCCCTGGTTTCTTAGATGATGCCTGCCAAACGCCCCCTTTCCCATAGATCCCCATCCCCCACTCCAGAGCGTCGCAGCCTAAGCCCGGCTACGCTTCCCGTGGAGCTCGAGGAGCGACTGGCCCAAAAGAGGTGTATCGCGGTCTCTTCGCCCGACGTCGCCGAGGAAGCTGACGACCATTACTGGCCGCAGACACACAATCAGCGGGCTAGAGTATGCGGGTATGTCGTGGACGCCAGCTACGACATCGAGGTCGTCGACAGTGACGGCCTGAGGCGGGCTATGTCACAGGTTAAGTGGCCCACCCCCAACCCCTCGAGTTCAACTGCCGTCGATCTCATCCATGGCCCGCCGCTGATCTCCTCTGGCTCGCTGTCAAGAATTTGCTATCCTACATCGCCATCGAGCCCCTTTTGTCATTTCTGAAGGACATGTTCTGCGATGCTGGCTTGGGATCCACAGCTTCCAAGTCAGACCTCATCGACGGCGACCATGAGGAGGGCACCCTCTCCGGCTCTTCCAAGGGGAAAGAGCCCATCTGCTCTTCGAAGGGGAAAGCGCCCGTCTGCGACATCAGGGAGGGCACCCTACAGCCGTGCTCTTCCAAGGGGAAGGAGCCCATCTGTGACAACATGGAGCGCATCCAGGGTCCATGCTCTTCCCACGGGAACGAACCCATCTGTGACAAGTGAGGAAACCCATGATTTGTTTTGCTGTGCCTCTTCACAGGGGGAAACCCATGATTTGTTTTGTCGAGTCCCTTTTGTAGTGTAGTGAGAATATGTCCAGTTTTAATTGCTATATCTGGTTGTTTGCAGTATGCCTTGTTTATTTCAGTTGTTCACAATGTGATGCTCTATATGTGCAATTATTTACTGTGCAGTACATTTCATCAATCCAGTTTTAAACATACCGATAGGAATGCATATATTTGCTTGCTATTAAGCCTGTTATAGCTAGCATATGCCTCTTTTAAAGTTTTTTGATTGTTCGGTTGTTTGTAGTTAGCATATGTCCGGTTTCAAATGCTATCTTTGGTTGTTCGTAGTATGCCTTGTTTATTCCAGTTATTCACAACGTGATGTTCTATATGTGCAAGTATGAACTGTGCAGTTCAATTTCATCAGTACCAGTTTCAACAATACCACTATGAATGACTACATTTGGTTGCTGCATCTTGTAGTTAACACGCCTTTCCATTTTTATTTAACAATAACCAATGTACTTAGACCGGCACAATACCAGTTTGAATGACTATGTTTGCTTGTTGTTAAATGTTAGGCCTGTTGCAGTTAACACACCTTTCCACTTGTTTTGCTTTACTAGCGTGCTTAAACCTACACACTGAAGCTATCTTTTGGAGATTATTTTGTCTGCCATGGATAATTTTGGCTGATGTTTAGCCTGTTGTGCTTAACATGCTTCTTGATGTACCTACACAGGACAATTTTGGGAACGACTGCTGTTTTCCATCGAGGTTAGTTTCATCCCATGAATTATATATGCTCACTGTTCAGGATATCGGTAGCTGGTACCATATAGGCCGGGGGCTGATAAGGGACTAATCGGTGAATCGGACTTTTAACTGAATATATCTGCAACCCATTTATCATTAGGTTAACTAGGGCCATATGTAATATATCTGAGGCTACATAGCAACATGCACTGTACTTAATGTCTAAATATGCAATCCTAGGCTACATAGCAACAAGGAAGAGTGTTACATTAATGTTCTGATGATGTCTAGATATACGTAGAAGAGCAGCAGCAGCAGCAGCAACAACAACACAGCCCTGCTTGGATACTCAACTTAGCTAGAGGTTAGAGTTAGTTTCTAGCTCATGACTAACCCTGAACTAACTCCATTCAAAGAGTTGTTTGGATGGCAGGGTTAGATTGACAATAAATGCACTAGGAGAACTAGCTCCAATTAGCACCTCTTGGGTTGGATAGTTTTTTAGGGTGGGTTATAGATGCAACTAGCTCAAACTAGCCCTCATGTTTAGATATACTTTAGGGCTATTTGAGCCCGAACTAGCTCAAACTAACTGTAACCCATGGATACAGCAGTAGTTAATCAGCCGATAATTTGTAAGAATGCAATAAACTCCTTCCGGCCCATAATATAAGATGTTAATTCATCTAATATGTGAGTATATTGGATGTTATAAGATATTATAAAAGAGTGTTGTACTACATCATTGTGCAATTGCTGTTTAGCTTCTAATATTAACTTGGTGCTTTTAGGTACATATGTCATTGGTAAAGATCCGCGCTTCGACACTTTCTGCGTATGGGGCAATGAGATATCAATGAACCAGCATCGAGTGAGGAAGCTGATAAAGATTGTTAGTAAAATGGGTCCAAAGATGGCAATTAAACTATTTGTTTACACTTTATCCAAGACAACAACGAACTGCAGGATGGTAAGTTAGAACTCTGCAGCCTTCTTTTTACTGCCCATAATGAGTTGTGTTAGATGACAATGTCTGAATCTTTTTCCTTTGCAGTGGTTGCCAAAGCAGTTTACTCAAGATTACCTCTCAAACTACATGATTGGTGGGCATGCAAAGGTTAAAGTATTTCTACCAGAACACGATGATTATGTATGGGCGGTCGGCCATCATAAGGGTTGGACTAGAGTCGTGCGTGCCTACTGCATGGAGGAGGGCACAATATGGGCATTCAGCTTCACCTTGTTCAGCAACCAGAATGTATTTCGCCTCTTTCTTTACCGTCTTTAATAGTACAAGTATACAACTGTGGTTCATCATTCTTTATTTGGTTCTTATGTAATTCTTGAAAATATGTACCTATGAATCGAATAATGCATTGGTTGTTTGAACCTGATGGATATGAATAAAGCTATAGCATACATTCAAATTTAAATTCAAATCTGATACAATTTGAAATAGCAGCAATTAAATTACGGTGAAATTACGCTCTCCAGGTCGTTACGGCACACACGGTTTGTTGGGGATATAACTATTGAGTATAAACCGCCCAGGAGGGGCCGGGTTATGCTCATAGTGATTTACCTGTATCGAACCCATGAAGACGTAGAAGATGGCGACTTACGAAGGAGACTTAATTAGAAGGCCCAAAGCACAAAGGCGAGTTAGGGCCCATAGATGTAAACCACCATAAGTATATGACTTGTATTGTAAGATAGGAAAGAGTGGATACCGAGCCGGACACGTTTATGAGCCGGCCGGGATTCTGTGAACCGCCGGGCGTCAACCTATGTATATAAAGGGACGACCCAGCGGCGGTTTAGGGGAGGGGACAACAGATCGAGAGCCAGGCTAAGCGTATTCGCTCCCTGGTCATCAAAACCCTAGCAATACCACCTTAAACTAGATTAGGCCTTCACCTTCACCGCAAGGGGCCGAACCAGTATAAACTCCCCGTGTCCTTTGTCCTGATTAACCCCTTTAAACTAACCTCATTGCGATGGCTCCACGACTAAGTCCTCACTCTAGGGCATCTGCCGTGACTATTCCACGACAGTTGGCGCCCATCGTGGGGCCAGCGCACGGTGGTTTCGAGTTCTTGAAGGGCAACTTCGAAGGGATCAAGGGATATGCTGTGGGCCGGATGACCAAGAGTCGTCGCGGCAAGCTCTACATCGACGACGAAGGCTGGGGCCCCGAGGCCGGCTCAATTGAGTACGGGTACCGAGTCCCCTTCGGTGGAATTCACGTCTTCATTGGCAAGATCGGCGAACCGGGCCCTGAGCCGGACACCTGCGCTGACATCATCGAGACGGCTCAGCGTGCAAAACCTGCCCGAGTTCAGCCCGCCATGAGTCGTGCCTTCGTGGGATTCATCAATGGTGCGGAATCTGGGGATAAATCAATATCTGACAGTGAGATAGTTGTCTATTCTGATGGCGAGTCATCCACCGGTGAAACCGAGTCATTGTACCAACTGCAAGACGGTCGGCTTGGGGGCTGTTCCGATGGCGATAGTATTCTGGACCCCTACGAGCCGCCGAACCGGGTTGCGATCTTCATGGCCGGTACGCAGCTAGTGCAGCACTCTTCAACTGCAGCGGCATTGATTTCCGGGTCAGCAGCAGCGACGGCAGCCGGGGCAGGAGGCCCTGCGCGCCCGCCGGCTCAAGTCTTGTCCGGTTTACTAGACGCCTTGGCAATACTGCTGACGATGGAGGTTAACCCAGATAATCAAGATCAGCATAACGCGGAAGTCGTGAAATTGCGAGATCAGATAGCTCAAGCTAAGGAAGACCTGGCAGCTGAAGATGCCAGGATGGCTGTGGAGCGGGTTACGTTGGATGCTCAGACGCAGCGGATTCAATCGGAGT
Source organism: Thinopyrum elongatum (assembly GCA_011799875.1). Classification (NCBI taxonomy): domain Eukaryota; kingdom Viridiplantae; phylum Streptophyta; class Magnoliopsida; order Poales; family Poaceae; genus Thinopyrum; species Thinopyrum elongatum. Next base: position 548,060,315 of record CM022298.1, on the reverse strand, counting down.
CTTACCGGCTCATGCTAGATCAGAACGCTTCAAACGAAGTCCTGAGGAGGAGGCATCAGTCTCGCCTGCCACCGGTTTACGAGGCGAGGAACCTCTTTAACACGCCAGGAGCAGGAACCAGTAACCCGCCAGTGGCGGACCGGGTTGAAGCACCTGGGACGGAAGCGCCGGTTCAGCCGCGCGCCACGGATCCGCCTCGTCAGAACAATATCCCGCCGCAACACATGCCAACACCACCGGGTCATTACTCTAACCCTTTGGATAACATGATCACTGCGGTGTCACGATTGGCGGCTATCCCGGTTGAAGGCGAGTCTCCGACGGCGGTTGAGATGCAGAGGGCTAGAGAGCTCCTTCAGACAGCATTGGTTCAGCAGCAGGCTTATTCTTACAGTCGAAGCCGGATTCATTCCACCCCTCGCCCAAGCCAGAGTTACAGTAGGCATATTGATGAACCAGCTGTGTCAAGCAGTGGGCGGAACCATAACCAGCCTCGTGGACATAACCCGGCGGGCGGTGGTGCTGATGCTCAGAACATGGTGGATCAAGGTAGAGCACGTCGAGAGGCTGAGCTGGCGGCGCAATATGCGGCCCGTCAACCTTCTCCGGTTCGTCCGACAACTTCGGTGGGGCCAGGTGTAACCTTTCGGAATTTGGGTGTGCCATGTTTAGTGCCGGCCATACATAATGAGCGTCTGCCCAAGGATTTTAAGGGCCCTCGCAAGGTGCCTAACTATACAGCCGATTTACCCCCTAAAGCATGGATCGAGAGTTATGAGATGGCCATGGAATTGCTAGATGTTAGCAACGTGGCATGTGCTAAATATTTCCCCCTGATGTTGGATGGAACGGCTCGCACTTGGTTGAAGGGGCTCCCTGCCAACTCCATTGGGTCATGGGCCGAGTTAAAGGCCCGGTTTATCCAGAATTTCAAAGATACGTGCAAGCAGCCTATGTCAATTGTGGATCTGGATGCCTGTGTCCAAGAAGAGGGTGAGTCCACAACCCATTGGGTGCGCCGGGTTTCGACCATCTTACATTCATCGGATCGCATCAATGCCGGTTCAGCGGTCATAATGTTGGAGAAGAATTGCCGGTTTACGCCTCTTAAGCAAAAGTTGGGTCGGCTCAAGCGCCACTGCAATGACATGGGAGAGCTGATGACGGCTCTGGTTAAGTACGCTGACTCTGATGGTACCAAGGCCCCCGAGTCTGATGATGACAAGCCGGGAAAGGGAAAGAAGAACAGCAGCACCAGAGGACAGCAGCATAATCCGGCAAATCAGGGAGGCAATGGTAAGCGCAAAGCTGATAATAGTTTGGACTTTGTGGCTAACACCAACGCACAGAATAATGGCCAGCGTCGTAAAGGTAAACCGCCCCCACGGGCCGGAGGGTCAGGCTTTAATCTTGAGCAGATGCTAAATCAGCCCTGCCCAAGGCATGGGACGCGAGAAAGACCGTCTGGCCACCTCTGGAAGGATTGCTACATCATGAAGGAGTATAAAAATTCCAATCTTTTTCAAGACAATCATGGACCGGGTGGTGGTTCAGGGTCCGGTTCTCATGGGCCGGGTTACGGCGGTGGCGGTTCTAGTTCTGGATTCCAAGGTAATCAGGGCAATCAAGGCAATTAGGGTGGCTACCATCAACAGTCAGGTCAGGGGAATCAACAGCGGCAATCTGGGTATCAGAGTAACCCAAAGCAGTTGAATAGTGGGTAGTACCACGTCTTCACCACAAATTTATGCAAACGGGATCAGAAGCTTCACAAAAGGGCAGTGAACGCCGTTGAACCGGCGGTTCCCCGTTACTTGCGCTGGTCTGAGCAGCCCATCGTGTGGAGTCGGGAAGATCACCCGCCCCGGGTTGATAATCCGGGTCACCTAGCATTGGTGGTTGCACCCCAGGTTGGAGGGTATAAGTTTACCAAGGTACTCATGGACGGAGGGAGCAGCATCAATATCCTTTATTATGAAACTTTCCGTCGCATGGGGTTGACAAATAAAAATCTTAAACCGTCGAATACAGTTTTCCATGGTGTGGTGCCTGGTAAGTCGGCGTACCCTGTTGGTAAGATAGCTCTGGAAGTTGCCTTTGGAGATGATCATGACTCTAGGTCAGAGACATTGACCTTTGAAGTAGTCAAAATTCACAGCCCGTATCACGCTCTGTTTGGACGGCCGGCTTATGCCAAGTTCATGGCACGGCCTTGTTATGTTTATCTGCAGCTCAAGATGCCGGGTTACAAGGGGACAATAGATCGAGAGCCAGGCTAAGCGTATTCGCTCCCTGGTCATCGAAACCCTAGCAATACCACCTTAAACTGGATTAGGCCTTCACCTTCACCGCAAGGGGCCGAACCAGTATAAATTCCCCGTGTCCTTTGTCCTGATTAACCCCTTTAAACTAACCTCATTGCGATGGCTCCACGACTAAGTCCTCACACTAGGACATCTGCCGTGACTATTCCACGACAGTTGGCGCCCACCGTGGGGCCATCACAGTACATGGGAGCCGAAGGATAGCCTTGGAATGTGAAGAGGGTGATGCGGCTTATGCTGAGTCAGTTTGTGCAACGGAGGAATTAAAATTTTACAAGGACAATGTTGATCCGGAGATATGACGTCTTTGAAAAAGCCTACTACAGAGCATGATCCGGTTTTGAAGTTTAAATCAGCAGATGACACTAAGATGGTTGATTTTGTTCCTGGCGATTCATCCAAGTAGTTCAGCATCAGTGCTAATATGGATCCGAAATAGGAAAGCGCGCTCATCGAGTTCATCCATGAGAACCGGGACACCTTTGCATGGAAACCTTCTGACATGCCAGGTGTATCGAGGGAACTCGCTGAGCACACTCTCAATATTGATCCCAAGTTTAAACCGGTCAAGCAGTTTCTTCGTCGTTTCAATGAAGAAAGGCGTAAGGCCATTGGTGAGGAGGTAGCCCGGCTCTTGGCGGCTGGGTTTATTGTTGAAGTTTTTCATCCTGAGTGGTTGGCTAACCCGGTGCTGGTACTTAAGAAGAACGGCACTTGGCACATGTGTGTGGAGTACACGGATTTAAACAAGGCTTGTCCGGCTGATCCTTTTGCTCTCCCTCGTATTGATCAGATTATTGATGCTACGGCGGGTCGTGAGCGTTTGAGTTTTTTGGATGCTTATTCTGGTTATCGTCAGATCAAGATGGCAGTTAAGGACCAGGAGAAGACAACTTTCATAACTCCCTTTGGAGCCTTCTGCTATGTGTCTATGCCTTTTGGGCTCAAGAGTGCCCAGGCGACTTACCAGCGATGTGTGCAGAATTGTCTTCATAATCAGATTGGACACAATGTTCATGCTTATGTGGATGATATTGTGGTGAAATCCAGAAAGAAGGAGACGTTGATAGACGACTTGAAGGAAACCTTTGATAATCTCCGAGTCTATAAGATGATGCTTAATCCAGCCAAGTGTGTTTTTGGTGTGCCGGCGGGCAAGCTTTTGGGCTTTCTGGTGTCTAACAGGGGCATTGAAGCTAATCCGGAGAAGATCAAAGCCGTTACTTCTCTGGCTAAACCGGCGTGTATCAATGATGTTCAACGTCTGGCAAGTCGTATTGCGGCGCTAAGCCGGTTCATAAGCCGCCTCGGTGAGAAGGCCATCCCTTTGTATCAGATGATGAAAAAGACAGATGACTTCGTCTGGAGTGACGCTGCTAATGAGGCATTTGAGGCGCTGAAGAAACAGCTGGCTGAGCCGTCGGTCCTAGCTGCGCCCGTTGATAAGGAGCCGCTGTTGTCATATGTGGCTGCTAATAGCCGGGCTGTCAGTGTGGCTATCATGGTTGAAAGGAAAGAGGTAGGCAACGAATATCCGGTTCAACGGCCGGTTTAGTATACCAGCAAGATCTACGTCATTATCACAGCCGCCGAGTCAAGACCAGAACCTTTCAAGAAGGCGACTTAGTGCTCCGGCTTATCCAGGATCAGACGGATATGCACAAGTTATCCCCACCTTGGGAAGGACCCTTTGTGGTCAGCAAGAATCTGAACAACGGGTCATACTACCTTATTGATGTTCGAGACCACAAGGATTCACGCACGTCGGAGGAAGAGACTCGCCGGCCGTGGAATATTGCTCATCTTCGGCCTTACTACACCTGAGCCATTGGCTCTTCTGATGTACATATTTTTGACAATGTATATATTAAACCGGCACCCCTGCTAGAGCAGGGCCTCTGTCGTTTTTTCTTAATGAGTCTTTGGTTACTTGGGGGCTTCTGGCTTATGAGCGAAGTTATGATTACCCTTTGAACCGGCTTATAAGCCAACTGAAAAAAAAAACTTGGGGGCTTGCTACCCAGGTTAAAGGTACCAAAGCGAGTCTGTTGCAAAATCACAGCTCAAACATAGGTGCCCCTTGAGCACATCTCAAAAATATTACTTGGGGGCTCCTTGATTCTAAAGAACAAAGAGTTTGTATAACCCTTGTAATAGGCTTAAAAGCCAGGCTTGGAAGCCAGGTGTATTCACCTAAAACCCCGGGTTATCCTGCCTTTTTAAGTAAGCCACTCCGCCCAGGTATTCCTGGAATGACCCGCCGAACGTTTGACAAGTCAATCTTATACAGACCCTGAACTTGTCAAAGTTAAAACGACGATTGGTTATGTGAGGTCCATCTTATAAGGTTTGTATATAGGTTTAACTCAGTGGCTATGCGGCCCATGAAAGCACTCAATTTTCGGCCTGGCAGCCCATGAAAAGCCTCGTTTTTTCGTTTGTTTTATTCCACAGTTTTTGAGGTTTATTTGATGAGGCTTATAATGCTTTATGATCATAATTCATCCGGTGTTTATTAACCCGGCCTGGCTTTTGACTATAAGTCGCCAGTATGAGATAAGATTATATCCGGTGTTTATTAACCCGGCCTGGTTTTGTTCATAAGCCAAACAATCTATGATAATTACCAGTGCTCGAAGTTTGGGTTCTCCCCCTTACTACACCGGGTTGGTAAACCAACAGTGTGATCAAATATCACAGGTATGATATATTTCAAATTTGGTTATTCTGAAAGTCCAGCCTTGGGTATAAGCTATGTTAGTTTCCATGGTTTTATATTGGGCGTTATGACCCGTCTAGCGGTAAACCGCCAGGACACTTTTAATCCGTTGCATGCAGGAGCAGATTCCACATTGTTAATATTATAAGCATAAGTGGCATATCTTAACATGGTGGATTAGCAGTGTCATGCAAAGTAAATATGCACGATGGCATAGCAGAACAAGAGTTTAAGCTAGCCTATTACAAGGCGTTTGGTGCCCAAAAGAATAATTGTTTTAACAAGTCTTAAAGAAAGCAGCTGCTAAACCGGCCCCCGGTTTACGAGTCCTGGCCTGGCTGACTTAAAGGTTGCGGATAGTCCAGCGCCGGTTCATCTTCCTCCTCTCTACCCAGTGGCTGGAAGTCAATGGTGGTCCAGTCGATCCAAGTTAAGGCCTTGAATACAGCTTCATCACTTATAAGTATAGAGGGGTCAACATCAGGGGCATAGGTATGCTTACGGATTGGAGGAATAAGATTTGGAGCATCATAAGTTGGCGCGTTAACTCTCTTGTTGTTGGCATCATAAAGCGACTGATAATGTGAAAGATCGGTTTCTTCAGCCAATTTGCTAGCCAATGGGCGCATTTCCCTCGTCAAGGCTCTGAGGTCACCGTTATTAAACTCTGACCCGTCCTCCTTTATGCTCGGGTAGCCGTTTCCCACATCGGCCGGATCAAGATCAGATATCCAAGCTTTGGCCCGAGTCAGTGCAGTAAGAGCACCCGCCCTGGCAGCTGACTTCTTTAGCTCTTCAAACCGTGCAGGCATCATCGCCAGCCTTTCCAACGTCTCCTTGATCAAGGTTGGGGGCGGTTTATTATGGGAAGCTGTGCAGATAACCTGTTGTACGCCGGTATATAATTGCTCTATAAGTGTATAGGCGGCTTTCAGTTTTTGCCGCATATCTGAGCCAAGATGAGCAATGCGAGTTCCTGCATCATCAAAAACATTGGTAAACCGGCAGTCTCTTACATAATACATGTTCAAAGCTTATGAAGAAGTTATTTACCAAATACGGCAGTGGTCATAGCATTTATTTGTTGTTTCAAGCCAGTCAGCTCCTCAGCTACCGGATTAAGGGCAGCCTCAGCATCCTCAGCCCTCTTCAGCAGAGTTGACTTTTCTGTATCCCAACCTGCCCGCTCGTTCTTAAAGCTCTCCTTCAGTTTTTCCATTGCTGTTAAGGCACTGGTCAGTTCTTCCTTGGCTTTGGAGGTCTCGGCTTGTTGCGACTTGATATTTTCTTGAAGGTCGGCGATTTGAGATTCCTTCTTGTTAAGATCAGCCTGCAAGAGACATGTAATTAATTAGATAGCAGTGCATATTCAAAGTCCCAAGCACATAACAAGTAATATACTTGGCACTTGGGGGCTAATGTCTATGGCTTCTTATCAAAAAAAAAATTACAAGTCCCAAGCACATAACAACTATCAGCTTGATGGTCAACCGGATTATAAAGGTCCTAAGTAAGAATTTTGAGCCTTACATCATAATTAGTCTCAACTTAACATATTTGTTAAGTCAACCCTTGGGGGCTACACAGGCGAAATTGAAGAGTTATTATTCTAAAGTCCCGGTTCATATTGACATTATAAACCGGCCCTTGCGGGCTAGTGGAGTTGATCTATATGGTTCTTGAAAGTTTGCAGAACATTCTATTCTTTTATGTCCAGTAAACTTGGCGGCTAAGGGAGGAATATTTATGCAGAGTTAACAGCATTTACCTCATATCGCTCCTTCATCATGTTCAGTAAACCGGCTTCATAATCACGGCTTGTGTGCAAATGGTTTTAAAACCCAGAATGAATATCTTGGGCGCTGAGGTGGGTATAGCTTTCCAAGTCCACCTTCCACTTGCCCTTGTCAATAGCAGAAAATTCTTCTTTGGCACTATGTTTTGACAGAACAGTGGGGTTGCCTGGGGCTGTACACCCGACACCGGTAACTACAACATCGTCGGCTTTATCATCAGCAACCTTAGTTGGGCTTGGCGGTTTATCAGCATGACCCATCGGATCAATTTCCATCTGTTCAACAAAGGTTTCATGATCTTGCGGTGGCGGATCATCAAGAATAGCTTCAGTATTTGGTTCAAACTGTTTCAGGTTCTTTTCCGGATCAGTTGGCGCGCTGTCATCAGCCGGCTTGTTCAATTTGGCCTTTTTACTGGGTCTGGCCTTGGCTCTGACAGAGACGCAAATAACAGGTTAGTATAATGATCAAGCATAAGGTATAAGGGGTTAGTTAAAAATGCTCACCCAGGAATAGTTTTGAGGGTTGGAATTTGTGTCCCTGTGGACTCGCCAGAGGATGAATGGGAAGTTCCCTGATAGTTTGAATTAGACGGATTAAGAGGTTGTCGGAAATAGCCTGCCTTGGGATAAGATGTGTCAGAAATAGAAGAGACCTTCGGGCGGCATTTACGAACTGGCGAGTTCGGTAAACCGGAAGAAGTGACCACATGGCCGCTATGCCGGGTTGTGCGGCAAGCTTCGTGTTGCTGCTTCTTCAAAAGAAAGTTTGGATCCAAGTAAGTTAGGGGGTGAGAAAATCTTATTTTCCGGCTTGCTTGTCTGGTTTTCTGTGTGGGCAGAGGTTCTGAACCGGATGAGAGAATAGTTACCTCTACGTCATTTGCGCGGCTAGCTTCTACGTCGTCCTGATAAAAATCATCGTCAATGAGATGTATGAAAAAAGAGCCAAGTGAATCAAGTTCTACCTCTGACTCCGGATTATCATCATCAATGTTTAACTCGGTAGGCTCGGTGTTTTTCTTCTTAGCGCTTCTTGTTGACCTTGGTCTTGACACGAGGTATTTTGGCCGGTTTATCCTGCAGTTTCTTCTTCCAGAACGGATCATCACCCTGTTTAAAGATTGAAAAAATCATAAGGGAGTATTAAGAATATGGATTAAAGCAGGAGTGGGGCAATTCTTACAGCTGGCGGTTTATTTGAAGCACAAAAAGGACTAAGTCCTGTTTTGCTATAGTCGGTCACCGGTTCATCCAACATCTTCTTGACCGATTCAGTAATTTCAGCATCAGTCAGCTGAATATCAGTGTGGCGTTGAGGGTCTTTCACATCCCCTGTGTACTCACACATTAAACCGAAGCGACGGCTTAAAGGCAAAATGCTCCAGGATACCCAGCAGCGGACAAAATCAACGCCTGTCAAACCGTTTGCCACAAAGGCTCTGAGCTTTGAAAACTGTGGTGCATATTTGGACCGTTCCTTTGCATTGAGTCTTTGGGGGAATGGATGTGCATCGGTAAGCCGGTGAGCACGATAACCCGGCAGAGGATTCTCGCCAGCTGGAGATGTATCTTGGCAATAGAACCAAGTTTGATTCCAATCTTTGGGATGGCTATGATGCTTAGCGTGAAGGAAGCTGACGTCTTTTCTCTTCTGAATTGAAACCCCGCCAAGTTCAGTATTGGGCCCATCCGTAAATTCAGTACGGCGGTTTAAATAGAAGAAATCTCTGAATAGGTCGACTGTGGCCTCTTCTTGCAGGTAGGCTTCACAAAACACTTGAAAATTGCAAATATTGGACACGGAGTTAGGCCCAATATCTTGAGGGTGAAGTTGGAAGAAGTGAAGCACGTCACGGAATTTTTTTTATCCGGGAGGGCTGAACCCTCGACTCAGATGATCAACAAAAACGATCACTTCCCCATCCTTGGGCTCAGGAAGATTTTCTGGACCGGGGGCTCTCCAGTGGATGTCTTCCTTTTTCGCTAAAGCGCCGATTGCAACATACCCATTCAGTTCTTCTTCTGTAACCCGGGATTGAACCCAGTTACAGGAATAAAAGGATTTGGCCATTTATACGATAACCTGGAAAAGATTTGTGCCGGTTTAAGGTTCATGGTTAACAGGCAGAAAGTGTTGAAGCATGCATAAATGTTAAACCGGACAGTGACGTTATTAAATTACAAAGACGAGCACTTGGCGGTTTAAGAGGGGACTAATGGTACCTGGCAGGTTATTATTTTCTAAGGTTAAACCGCCTACACAGATATTGAAAGTATAGATCTGAAGTTGGAAAATGACTAAGTGATGAAAAACAGGTTTCACAGATTGGTATTGCAATTTTGGATCTACCGCGTGTCAGGAAATGAAAATATATTCGGACCTAAAATACTGGTACTTGAGCAGTTTATGAAGGTCCAGATCGGATTTTTTCTACCTAAAAGAGATGCTCTGATGAGGAAAAAGGGACTAGGATTATTGCCACACAGGATAAGTATCAAGTTTGAATCAAACCTCATGCTACAACGAAGAACAGGTGAAGAACAGTGCCGAACCTCCATGAATCCGTTCGAACCCTAATGAGATCTATGAAGGGGGAAGGAGGAAGAACTTACCAAGGCTGTTGAACGGCGGAGGCGCGTGAGCAAAGTCTGGACCAAGTCAGGTTGTTGCGGCGGCCAATGGTGATGCAGAGGAGAGGGTCGATGGCGGCGGCCGGACTCGAGAAGCAGCGCGTCGCGAGGAAAACGATGAAGACGAAGAGGCCGAGGTGGGAAAGTGAAAGGGACCCTTGGCCCTATTTATAAGGTGAATGGATAAGTGGCATGCGCGGGAATCGAGGAGCTCCAAATTGGATATGTGACAGGGCTGACGCCTCGATTTTCGGAGGTTCATTAAAAAGGAGATGCATATATGATTTCTGGATGCTTACAAAATTAATGACAGGTGACGTCATGGCGGGTTATCATGATCTCGGAAGATGACGTCACGGCGAGTCACAAATTTTTGCGAAGGTAATGAAGAGGGAATTTTCCTAAGTGTTGAAGATTGACATGAACAAGTTCAAATCAACCTGGGGCCTAATGTTGGGGATATAACTATTGAGTATAAACCACCTAGGAGGGGCCGGGTTATGCTCATAGTGATTTACCTGTATCGAGCCCATGAAGACGTAGAAGATGGCGACTTATGAAGGAGACTTAATAAGAAGGCCCAAAGCCCAAAGGCGAGTTAGGGCCCATAGATGTAAACCGCCATAAGTATATGACTTGTATTGTAAGATAGGAAAGAGTGGATACCAAGCCGGACACATTTATGAGCCGGCCGGGATTCTGTGAACCGCCGGGCGTCAACCTGTGTATATAAAGGGATGACCCGGTGGCGATTTAGGGGAGGGGACAACAGATCGAGAGCCAGGCTAAGCGTATTCGCTCCCTGGTCATCGAAACCCTTGCAATACCACCTTAAACTGGATTAGGCCTTCACCTTCACCGCAAGGGGCCGAACCAGTATAAACTCCCCGTGTCCTTTGTCATGATTAACCCCTTTAAACTAACCTCATTGCGATGGCTCCACGACTAAGTCCTCACACTAGGACATCTGCCGTGACTATTCCACGACACGGTTGGTAAAACACAAACGTTTGCGATATACACCATAATCCGAGACGGTTCACATAGAGGAAACGTGTGCAAGCATGCACACAATTGCCGTTTACAAAGCGTGTGTGATGTCAGACAATATTACAAACGGTGCGGGCAAACTAAACGTTTGTGATAGTTGCCTTATCGTACACGATTCGCAACCATGAACTGTTTCTGATGAAGTATGCATCATAAATGTTGCACCACAGAATAGCGTGTGCGATAGTTGTCGTGTACGATGATGTTACGATGGTCCGATGTTTCGTAATCCTATCCGACACTCGTACGACGATTAGCTAATCTTCTTAATTAGTTGTCGCATACGGTTTGGGACAAGCGAATATATGTGATTGTATGCTTATCATACACGTTCTATAATAGTGAACCGTTTGTGATGGGTCGCGCATCGTAAACGTAGCACCACAGAATACCGACTGTGATTGCAATGCAAGCACAAACGAGTAGGAGTACTGTATATGCATCTTGGATCCCTATCCCCGACGGTTTCTGGGTCGTGTGGGAAGGACCCCCCCTATCGCCCACACTCACTTGGCGACGATTCCAAATGCCGTCGCGGAAAAGGGGTTAAAAACCGTTTGTATAGCACCGACGCGTACCAGTGATAGGTAGGTACGGTGGACTCATCTGGCACAACTTTGGGTTTTAGGAATTGGATGCACAAGCAGTATTCCCGCTTACTACAAATGAAGGCTAGCAAATAGATTGAGAAGCGACCAACCAAAAAGCAAAAACGGTCATAAATATGCACTGAACATAACTGACACTGAATAATGCACCATAAGTAGGATATAACTTCGTTGCATAACTATTGACTTTACGTGCATGCATAGGGAATCACAAACCTTAACACCAATATTCTTACTAAATCACAATTACTCACATATTATCATCTCCATATCACAAAACTATTGCATGGAATCAAACTTATCATATCCAATTATCTTCATGAAAGTTTTTATTATATCCTTCTTGAATATTCATCACATTGGGACCAAATTCATATCTTGTGACAATTACCATTACTATTATAAACTCTCAAAAAGATTTAAGTGAAGCATGAGAGTGCAAATATTTCTTCAAAATATAATCACCGTCGTGCTCAAAAAGATATAAGTGAAATACTAGAGCAACTGCCTAGCTCAAAAAATATAAGTGAAGCACATAGAGTATTCTAACAAATCATGATAAATGTGTGTCTCTCTCAAATAGGTGTGTCCAGCAAAGATGATTGTGACAAACTTAAAAGCAAACAAAGCAAATACTCATATAATACATGACGCTCCAAGCAAAACTCATAACATGTGATGAATAAAAATATAGCTCCAAGTAATATTACCGATGGTCGTTAGAAGAAAGAGGGGATGCCTTCCGAGGCATCCCCAAGCTTAGTTGCTTGGGAGTCCTTGAATATTACCTCGGGGTGCCTCGGGCATCCCCAAGCTTAGGCTCTTGTCACTCCTTATTCCTTCATCCATCGTGATCTCACTCAAAACTTGAAAACTTCAGCACACAAGACTTAACAAAACCTTCGTGAGATCCGTTAGTGTAATAAAGCAAATACCCACTTTAAGTATTATTGCAAATCCATTCATATTTTATTATTGCATTATACGTACTGTATTCTAACTTCACCATGGCTTATACCCCTGATACAATCCATAGATTCATCAAAACAAGCAAACAACGCAACGAAAACAGAATCTGTCAAAAACAGAATAGTTTGTAGTAATCTGAACATTGACCATACTTCTGTAACTCTAAAAATTCTGAAAATTAGGATAACGTGGAAAATTTGTATATCAATTATGTGTAAAAAAATTCAGAGCAAAAGCACCTTCCAGTGAATTTACAAAATTTCAGAACAGGGCGCAAAAGTTTCTATTTTTTCACAGAATCGAATCAACTATCATCCAAATCATCCCAAAAGCTTTACTTGGCACAAACACTAATTAAAACACAAAAATACAACCGTAACAGTAGCATAATTGTGTGCACACAAAAAAACAGAAAAAGAAACAAGAAAATTAAGATAACTATTGGGTTGCCTCCCAACCAGCGCTATTGTTTTACGCCCTTCGCTAGGCGTAATGCATAGTTTTAAGTGTTGTCATCCTTCTTCTTTTCCTCCAAAGATGTGTCTTTATCATGAGGTTTTTCAAAGACAATATGGAACACATCATCCATAGAAATCTTAGCATTAGCAAGTTGACCATCCGCAAATCCCTCTTGATTACCGGTTACAATCCATGAGTATTGTTTATTAATACCATTAAAAACTTGTTGGATTATATTCAAGGGAGGGACTTCCTTTTTGGTATTCTCATCAAAGGTATGATCATCACGAAATAAATATCTCAGCAAGTAATCACTATTGTATAGAATCTCATCTATTACTGGTTTTTCATGATTCATACCGTAGTGATCGAAGATCTCTCTAGCTTCCCGCACTATGTAATCAAATTCATGCATGAGGACAAGGGTAGCTATCTTCTTAGCTCTAGGAACTTTTATAACCGACAACTCATAAAAAAAATCTTTGCAAGGTAGGATTGGTATGAATAAATCTTCCCTCAAGTTTAAGAACAAGCGCGGAAATAGCTTCGGCATAATTTTTGGTTCTTTTACGTATAGGAGCATCATCAAAAGCCAAAGTTCCAATGCAATTAAAGAATTCTTGGATAACACTTTTTCGTATAGTATTCCCATGTCCCATCACAAAGGTTTTAGCATCAAGATTGGTAGAAATTTCGATCTTAGGAGTTTTATCATCCTCACTTTTTTCCATGCCAAAATTATCCATGATAACAGTTTCAAACAAGCAACAAGCAAACACTAAAAAGGCAAACATATTTTTTTGTATTTTTGTGAAAACTTTTTAGAAGTAGGGGAGATGAAAACGAGAGGCAAATGCAAATAAAGTAAATGCAAGGATATGAAAGTTTATGCGTAGGTACTTGATAGATGTTGATGATGTCTCCCCGACAACAGCGCCAGAAATTATTCCTGCTACTTGTGAGTTGCGTTGGGTTTTCCCCGAAGAGGAGGGGATGATGCAGCACAGTAGAGATAAGTATTTCCTCAGTTATGAAACCAAGGTTATCAATCCTGTAGAAGAATCATGCAACACCTCGTTAACAGCACCTGCACACAAGATAACAAATCCTTGCACACGGCGCGAACAAGGGGTTGTCAATCCCTCGGCGGTTATTTACAAGATTAAATTGTGTAGTGATTGATAGATAGATTGAACAAAAACATAAAATAAAATAAATAAAGTGAAATTGCAGCAATGTATTTTTAGGATTTATAACATATGATAAAGTAGACCCGGGGGCCATAGTTTTCACTAGAGGATTCTCTCTTGAAGGTAGCATACAATGGGTAAACAAATTACTGTTGGGCAATTGATAGAAGAGCGAATAATCATGACGATATCCAAGGCAATGATCATATATATAGGCATCATGTCCGAGAAAAGTAGACCGAAACAATTCTGCATCTACTACAATTACTCCACACATCGACCGCTATCTAGCATGCATCTAGAGTATTAAGTTCATAAAGAACGGAGTAACGCCTTAAGCAAGATGACATGATGAAGACAAAGTAAGCTCAGGCATGAATAAACCCCATCCTTTTATCCTTAATAGCAACGATACAATACGTGTAATGTCCCCTACTATCACTGGGATTGAGCACTGCAAGATCGAACCTATTACAAAGCACCTCTCCCATTGCAAGAAAAATCAATCTAGTTGGCCAAACCAAATCAATAGATCGAAGAGAAATATGAAGCTATAACAATCATGCATAAAAGAGTTCAGAGAAGACTCAAATAATATTCATGGATAATCTGATAATAAATGATCCCAATAAACACATCGCAAAAAGTGATTACATCGAATAGAACTCCAAAAACATCGAGGAGAACATTGTATTGAAGATCAAAGAGAGAGATGAAGCCATCTAGCTACTAACGATGGACCCGTAGGTCTGTGGTAAACTACCCATACATCATCGGAAGGGGCAGCAAGGTTGATGTAGAGCCCCTTCGTGATTGATTTCCCCTCCGGCAGAGTGCCGGAAAAGGCCTCCAGATGGGATCTCGCGAGGGCAGAGAATTGCGGCGGCGGAAAAAGTATTTCGTGGTCTTCTCTGTTGTTTTCCCAATTTTAGAGAATTTATAGAGGTGGAGTTAGGTCAAACGGAGCTATGTGGGCCCCATGAGCCACCAGGGCGCGCCTACCCCCCTGGGCATGCCCTGGTGCCTCGTGGGCCACTGCTCCATCTGGTGGTCCTCTCCCAAAGCTTTCAAGGTCTCTTATGCCTAGAAAAAAATCTCTAAAAAGTTTTGTGGCATTTTGACTTCGTTTGGTACTGATATTATGGAAAACCAAAAACAAGCAAAAATAAACAACTGGCACTGGACACTAAGTTAATAGGCTAGTCCCAAACAATGATATATAATTGTTTCTAAGTGCATTTAAAACATCCAAGATTGATACTATAATAGAATGGAACAATCAAAAATTATAGATACGTTGGAGACGTATCAATCACCAGTTCAGTTACCTCCTCGCCGTTTCTAGACGACGGCGGGTCATTTTTTAATCCCGTGGACAATATGCTGGCGGCGACTCACAATCTTGCCGCGCTTCCAATGATAGCGAATACCCCAATTGAGATTGAGGCCCAGAACGCTATCGAGTTGTTGAAGACTACGGTCACCCAGCAGACGAACTATTCCTATAGTCAACACCGAATTCATTCTATCCCACATCAAAGACGCAGCAGGAGTCGACACGCGGAGTCTCCCGTGGTTTCCATCAGTGAACGTAGGTAGCGCGGGCAGGACCTTCCGACCCGGCCAGTAGTTTCAGACGCACAGGCAATTGTAGATGCCGCCCGTGCCATGCGAGAGGCAGAAGCAGCAAACTTCCTACTTTTCTAGGTGCAAGACAAGGATGTCCTTTATCTCTTGATGGTGGCCTGGCCATTTTGCAGTATGCTCATAATACCATCTTCCTTATGAAAAGATGGCATATAGAAGGTTAGGAATTTGAAATTTGTGTATAGTGGCAATCCTCCAAATCAGCTATAGCGAGGCAATAGCCGGCTATTTCCGAACTTTTTCAGACAATTATACATGAATCCTATAGCCGCCGACTATTTAAAACTTCGCTCTGTGTGTTTGAACAATTGTCTGGGTTGAAAATCATTTTTCACTAAAGTGAGATTTATTGCTTGGGGGATCCCAGTTTGAGAGTGCAAGAGTATAAATAAAATTTCACCTACGAGGTTGGGCTTCTTCCTTTGAAATATCTGGGGCTCCCTGTGGATGATAAAAGACCGAGAAATTCACAATGGGTTACATCAGTGGAATTTTTTTGAGAAAATATGGTGGGATGCATTGGTAACCTTTTATCATTGGGACAAGATCACTCTAGTTAATTCTTGTCTGAGCAGTATTCCTTTGTTTATGTCGTGCATCCTGGAAGCACCAAAAGGTGTGCTTAAGAAGATGAATTCTAACAGACAGATTGGTTTGGCAGGAGACTTAAGAGAAGAAAAAAAACATTTAGTGAATTCGCTTGTTCTTTGCATGCCTAAGAGTTGTAATTGCTTAGGGATCATGAATCTAGAGGTTATGACCAAATTCCTACTGATGAAATGGCTTTGGAAGTTGGAAAACTCTAATGGTATTTGGCAGGAGATGCTTACTAAGAAGCACTTGCATGGTGTGACTCTGACTGGGGTTGAGAGAAACCTTCATTAGCCTTAGCAGCAGATTGATTGGTTATGGAGCCAAAACACTACTCTGGGAAGATGTGTGGTTAGGGGATAAACTCCTGGCAGAACAATTTCTTGAAATATATAGCATTTATTTTACCAAGACTGACGGTGTTACGACCCAGGGGTGCCTCATCGTACCGGAAGCCGGCCCATAGCCCCTAGGTCGGTTTAAGCCCTGGGCCGACGACGTACCAGCCTATGGGCCCATTACAGACGAGGACCTGGAAGACTTGGAGTACGTGGCAAGTGGGCGCCTCTATATCTCGCCTTCAATGAGTCTAGCTTGTGACTCGCTCAAGGGGCGAGCAAGATGGGTCGGCCCACGCGAGCGGGAGGCCACAACCTCTTTTTTATGGGGTTTTTACGTTTTCTGTTTTCATTTTTGCTTTATTTTGTACTTTTTGTTTATACTTTAAAATATTATATATATATATATATATATATATATATATATATATTACAAAAAACATTCTACAAAAAAAAATTAAAATATGTTGAACAAGTATTTAAAAAATGTTGAACAAGCATTTGAAAAATGTTGAACGTGTATAGAAAAGTTGTTGATCATGTATTAAAAAATGATGATTTTTTATCATATATATAAATTTTAATCAAGCATTTGAAAAAAAATTCTGAACAAGTATTTGAAAAATGTTAATCAAGCATTCAAAAAATGTTAAATGTGTATAGAAAAAATGTTGACCATGTAATAAAAAAATGATGAAAAAAACATGTATATAAATTTTTTAATCAAGCATTTGAAAAAAATGTTGAATAAGTGTTTGAAAAACTTTAAATATGTATACAAAATTTGTTGATCATGTATTAAAAATGTTAATATTTTTATTTAAAAACTGTTAATCAAGCATTTTAAAAAATGTATAGAAAAAATGTTGATCATGTATTCAAGAAATGTTGATCAAGCATTTAAAAAATGTTTAAAAATGTATAAAAATGTTGACCATATATTAAAATGGTTAAATTTATGTTGGAAAAATGTTAAACATGTATTACAAAAATGTTGTAGACAAATACAAAAATTTTAGAATGAAAACCCAAAGTATGACAACGAAAAAGAAACAAATAAAAAGAATGAAAAAAAGGAGAAAATAAAGAAAAGAAACAAAAAAAAGCAAAACGAAAAAAACCTGGGAAAAAATGGAGAAGAAACAGTGGAAACCCTCACTCTTTTGGACTTAAGTAGTCTCGCCTTACTACGCTGCCACGAACATAAGGCAAAATCTAGTTGCTAGCCACGTTTGCTCTAAACTAGGTTCGAATCCCCCCGCGCTCTCTCTTCTCTCTTTTTTTTCAATTTACTGTGCACGAATGGGCCGGCCTAAGTACTGCAGACTCTTCATCGAGTTATCCTTCCATCTTGTTTAATGCACACTCTCTTTTCTCTTCTTCTTTTTATATTTACTGTGCGCAAATGGGCCGGCATAAGTAGTGTAGATTCTTCAGCGAGTTATTCTTCCATCTTGTTAAATGCGTAATGCGAGATATAGCTCTCGCGATGGCAAGTCAACCCTAGACCCCGATATGCATATAAGCCGGGATTAGGCTAGTCATAGAAACAGAACCTTTTGTTATGCGCAAGAAGTGCCCATTGGACCTGCCTGACGAATGCAGTCACGTACCAGAGTATTACCTCGATATTCTACACGCGGATAGGTTGGTAAACAACAAAGTGTTCGCCCGTGGCCAGCGGCGAGGGCGCTCCGACCACGTCCCGCTCGGCGCTGATACATTATTTATTTTTATCTTTTTTTTTTTTTTTTTTGCGAATCGGCGCTGATACATTCCATGCGCTTCCTCACAGTGCCAGCTATCTCGCTTCTGGGTCTCGATCCACTTTGTACGTATCCACGCGCTCGTCTCTTCCGAACCGCAACAGGCCACCGGCTTGCAGCCGCGCGCGGACTGAAAATCCAAGCCTCTGAATTTCTCGTCCGCACTAGCAGCCGGTGCAAAGTTCTTGGCCAGTCACTACCATGAATGCCCTGGCATATCCGCATATGGAGTGCTACGTTTTAGCTCAAGGTCGCCCGAAGCCAATGGCAGGTTGCCACCGCAAAACTCCACTTGTTTGGGAGTTTACGATAGTTAGTATGGAACAAAAAGCATGTCCAATTTGTTTGCACAGATCGCTACTGCGGCGAAGGATTCCAAGGGCCAGTTCTTTTGGGCGATTCTCCCAGAATCGCCCTCCTCCCCAGCTTCTCACAGAATCGTCACTTTATATTTTTTTTACAATCCTAACTAATTAGAGCTTAACTAGATAGGATTGTAAAAAATATATGAAGTGCCGATTCTAGAAGAAGCTGTGAAGGGGGATGATTCTGGAAGAATCGCCCAAAAGAACTGGGCAAGATACTGCCGCAGGAGGCCAATTGTTGCACTTGCACCTCATTTGCTTATAATAGTTCGTGTCATTCTTCGCGCCGTCTTGGGCGCGCGCGCGCACGAGTGTATATATAGGCATGCTATAATGCCACGTTCTAATGACCGCCCGCTCATACCATAGACCGACCACCACCGAGAGGAAGCGGGGAGGCCGTAAGTGCGGCAGAGCGCGAGGTAAGCGGAGCTCCATCGACCCAATGGCCGGCCACGGCGGGACGCTCGCGCTCGTCGCGCTGTGCGTGCTCGAGCTCGCGCTGCGAGGCGCCGGCGCCGGCGCCGGCGCCCCCGCGCCCGCCCCTGGCCCCGCCCCGGAGCGGCTCGTGCCGGCCATGTTCGTGTTCGGGGACTCGACGGTGGACGTCGGCAACAACAACCTGCTGCCGGACTGCACTCCCGCCTGCAGGGCCAACTACCCGAAGTACGGCGTCGACTACCCCTCCCACGAGCCCACCGGCCGCTTCAGTAATGGCCTCAACCTTGCTGACCAGATAGGTGCCGTCAAAACTTTTCTTCTCCCTTTAGCTTTATTAGTAGCAGAGGCTAATGATTTTAGCTTCTTTTCTTGCGACGAATTTTAGCTATTTGTTAGAGCAGATCAATGCACTTAGTGAAAACGTGAAAATCCTATGTTATCGCGCCAGTGACGATCCAACGGAACTGAAAGGCTGCTGTCCTTTGAGTCACGGGGTGACGAACTGACGATCTAGGCGCTAGGCGCCAAAGCCTTTCAGTTAACCTTTTCTTTTCTGTCTGGAAAGAATCTTGCAGTAAACTTAGAAGCAGACTATAGATAGAACAGTGGAACCTTCGTACGTCCGATTTGGAGTTATCGGGAGTAACAAAATCGGGACCATACTACTAATGCAACCGGAGAAAACCGTGGTAAAAAGAAATTACGTGTGGGCATACCAACTGGGCTGGAGTTGGTTTATGTTCATTTGTTAAAGTACTCCTTTTATTTATTATGGGGAAAACACTAATTAAGGATTACCCTATATGAAAATTACTACTCCCTTCGATTCATATTAATTGACGATGTACCAAAACACTCTGGTGGCGTGACATGTGCGTTGAACCTGCGTCATGCCGACGGTCCGACCTGTAAACTATCCACTTAACGGATTAGGTTTTCAAAATAGTCTGGACTTCTTTCACAGTGTGACTCGCCATGTCATCCTGCATGCAAGCTCACTTCCCTCACACACTTTCCACTATCCTTGAACCCTACAAGTTCTTGCAGTCGCAAACAGCGTCCTCATTGTTGAAGGAGGCAAGGGCAGCTCTTATCCCCGACCTTCCTTCCTCACACCTTAAACCCTAGTTGCTGGCCTTGCGGTAGTGGCCAGGGACCGGAAGAAAATGATTACATGCCTAGTCGCGGCGTAGATAATGTTCAACTTTAAACATTCCCCAAGTACTAGTCTTTTTGGAAAAACAGGGATGTCGCCCAAGGAGCCACCTGACCCCTTCTAATTTGCACAGAAAAATGTACACACGGCCTTCTAATTTGCACAAAAGACCTTCAATAAGCTTCTAAAAGCAATCAAGTCCCTGCGCTAGTAGAGTTATGGTTCCAGTGCTATCCTCGACAATTACTATAGAGTCTTGGCCCGAAATCTTTGCTCTACTAACAATCTCCTTCTATTTACTGCAGAACACAAATCAAATTACAGTTACAAAAACCAAGGAGATATTGCAACAATTTCAGCCAAATTGGCAAATAAAAAGATCTCAAATTGTTTGAACCCTAATCCACACAATCTTAGCTCGGCTCAGTTTGATGAAATGTGTTGTGATGTGCTTATTTTATCATCGGTTGTGAGAATAACTATAAAAGCAGACAAAAGTAGGCCAAATTAACACTAAAATAGAAAGAGAAAATGGATGGGCGAAGGGAATTTTGAGAATCCACTGCAGTGCCCGATGCAACATTAGTCTTTTATACTGGACCAGTGGAGATGTGTTGACAAGGCTCATGAAACCGGTTCAAGCGCGCGAGTCCAGCTATAGGAGACTAGAAACGATCTCCGCAACCGGTGAAGATTCTGTAACGTCCACCGCATACTAACTTTGTGTCGCTAACATGTGGACCCCCACATGTCAGTGACACAAAGTCAGGTGCAATACGTCGGAGAATCCACACCGCTCCGCAATAAGTTGGGGAAGAGGTTGTACTTTTATAAAATATTATATGCTCAAACAAAAAAATAGTAAAAGAGAATGTCAAGACTAACTGTTTATAAGAAATTTCTGATCCACTGAGCATTAGCACCTCAGCTAAATTTTGGCGTCATATTGTGGTTCTTTCACTCTTCGCAAAGTTCTCATGCAAGACTATTGAGGTGACCAACTTGTTGTATTGTGTATACATGTTTCGACGACCAGCTCAGTTTCTTGGATTCGACGAGAGCCCACCTGCTTTCCAATCCCTCCCGGCGAAGGGCATCGCTCGACAGATGAAAAACGGCATCAACTTCGCATCTGGAGGGTCAGGCCTACAGAATAAAACAGGCCAGAAACTTGTACGCGCAGTGACTTGACCCTGTTTTGAACCAAATTGTTCAGATATACTATAACGAAGCCACCGGCCGGCTCCGCTTTCTTTGCGCAGTGTGGGCAGTTGCACTGCATGGCCGACCAAGTCGAGAAGTTCACGTCGGCCGTCGAGAAGATGGGGAAGGGCTCCGGCGACCTCATCTCCAGATCCCTCTTCTTCATCAGCGTCGGCAGCAACGACCTGTTCGAGTACACCGACCCCGACAGCTCGCCCCCTAACCGCAACGACACCGCCTTCTTGGAAAGCCTGGTCGCATACTACAGGGGCTACCTGCAGGACTTGCACGCGGCCGGGGCGAGGAAGTTCAGCATCGTCAGCCCGTCGCTGGTGGGGTGCTGCCCGTCGCAGAGGGCGATCGCGAAGAAACACGATGACACCGACGAGTTCGGCTGCTTCGGCGCGGCGAATAACCTCTCCAGGCAGCTGTACCCCATGCTAGCCTCGATGCTCAAGGACCTCAGCCGTGATCGGGCCGGCATGAACTACTCCGTCTGCGATTCGGCAACGATGGCCGAAATGATCTTCAAACCCGGCGGCGGAGCAGGCTTCGGTATGGCAGCAACACCCTCGCATGTTACTTCACACAGTAACGTCTCGGCATGATGCTAATAGCGTGTCGTTGATTTTCGGCAGACCTGACGGTGGTAGACAAGGCGTGCTGCGGCGGCGCCGGCAAGTGCAACGCCTCGGCCAAGCTCTGCCCCAACCGCGACAACTACATGTTCTGGGACAGCTACCATCCGACGAAAGCCGCGTCGGCTCTGGCCGCGATGGCGCTCTTCAGCGACCCCGGCATGTACGTCCACCCCATCAACGTGGAGGCGCTGGCGGAGTTGTAGCGTGGAGGACCGCGAGCGATCTCGCAGTGTATATGCTTAGGGCAATTCTTATCAAACACAAAATTTAATCAGTTTTGCTAAATCTCAGTCAATTAAAACTTGGTTATATCTCAATGATGCTATATTCGTGAGACCTTATGTGAAGATTTGTGCAAATTCTTTCGGGCCCGGCTAGATGTAAGTTGACTGAATATTATATTTGGGCCAGTCACTTTTTTGTGCCGAGTCCAAAGCAGTCGCTGCTCTAATGGCAGGTTTACCAGCTCGACGCAGACGTACATATGTTCAGTTTAGTTGCTTTGCCTAGTGCTAAAGCACAATGCAGATTAGAGCATCTCCAGCTGCGCCCCTAACAGGGTCCCCAGGACTACTTTTTTGGCGCCGGCGCCGAAAAAAACTTCAGTCGCGCCCCTAAGATGCTGAAATCCACTGGCTCGGCCCGTACTACTTTGGGCCCCGGATGATAAAAGGAAGAAAAAAGCAGCAATGGGAGGGGGGGGGGGGGGGGGGGGGGCCGGGGGGGGGGGGGGGGGGGGGGGGGTGGGGGGAGGGGGGCGCTCGGGGGCTCCGGTGGAAGGGAAAATCACGTCTGGGCCACACTGTCAGGCGAAAAGTCAAGACAAACGTCCAGATTCGTCCCCCGCGCGTGCGCCCTCCCGCCACCTTGCCGGTCCCGACACCGCCCACCGCCCACCACCGCTAGATAGGCCATTTCCCGCCGGAAAAGAGAGAGGGTTTCGCCGCGGCAACCTCTCCACCACCTTCCTGGGCGAGTTTTCCGGCGCTCCGGCCGCGCAGGGCGGGATACCGGCGGCTGTGCGCCCACCACGCCCGCCAGGTGTTCGGCGATTTGTCTGCTCGGCGATGGACTCGGACGATGAGGTGGCGCTCGCGGCGCTGCTGGAGGAGGAAGCCGATGCCGACGTCCAGGACGAAGAGCATCTCATGGTCCTCGCCGCCCTGGCCGGCCTGCTGGCGAGCAATGCGAAGCCGCGGCGAGGTGGCTCGGCGCCGGGGCGGCTGAAAGCAAAGAACCGGCATCGACTGGAAGGCTATTGCATGCTCTACTCTGACTACTTCGCCGATGCTCCACTGCACGACGACAAAGTATTTTGGCACCGTTATCGGATGAGCCGAAAGCTTTTCCTCAGGATTGTGAATTCCATCCGGGAGTTCGACAGCTACTTCAAGTGCAAGAAGGATTGCACCGGCACACTTGGATTCACCTCTATCCAGAAGTGCACGACAGCTATGAGGATGCTTGCATACGGAGCTCCCGGTGATTCACTCGACGACTATGGGCGCATGGCCGAATCCACGACCATTGAGTGTTTCTACAAGTTCTGCAGGGCAGTGGTGACAGTGTTTGGACCGCAATACTTGCGATCACCCAATGCTGAAGACACTGGTCGGATCCTAGCACAGAATGCAGCAAGAGGATTTCCTGGGATGCTTGGAAGCATCGACTGCATGCATTGGAAATGAAAAAATTGTCCATTTGCTTGGCAGGGGATGTACAAAGGCGCCAAAGGCGGTTGCAGTGTGGTACTTGAGGCAGTGGCCACACAGGACCTCTGGATTTGGCACTCCTTCTTTGGTATGCCAGAAACACACAATGACATCAACGTACTGCAGTGCTCCCCTGTCTTTGCCAAGCTTGTTGAAGGTCATTCTCCTCCGGTGAATTTTGAGGTCAATGGGCGGCACTACAACAAGGGATACTACCTAGCAGATGGCATCTATCCGAGATGGTCTACATTTGTGAAAACTATCTCAAACCCTGTGCCAGGAGGCAAGAACTCCCACTTTGCGAAGGTTCAGGAGGCTTGCAGGAAGGATGTCGAGCGGGCATTTGATGTGCTCCAATCTCGATTTGCTGCTGTCCGGTACCCCGCTCAGACCTGGTCGAAAGATCAAATGTGGGAGATCATGACTTGCTGTGTCATCTTGCACAATATGATCATTGAGAGCGAGCAGGAAGAGCCAGTGTTTGACACTGAACCATATTATAGGCAGGGTCCTCTTGCCCAAGTTGATCATCAGCTACCGGCAACCTGGACTGCCTTCCTCAATATGCGTCAGGAGATCCGAGACCCACAGGTGCATCAACAACTGCAGCAGGATCTGGTGGAGCACCTATGGAGGCCCAAGGGCAACGCCTAGCTCGAAGTGTGAGAAAATATGAGTTTTTATTTGTTGAACTATATAATTTGTATTGAACTATTTGATTTCTATTGATTTTCTGTGATGAACTATGCGATAAAAAATAACTTCTGTTGAATTTGCGCCGAAGCACGGCGAATATGGACCGATTTGCGCCGATAGCAGGCCGATTTTGCGCCGAAAGTGGGCTAAAAAGCGGGCAAATTTGTGCCAAAATTGGGCCGATATCGGCGCCTGAGGGCGACCTGGGGCAGCGGCTGGGAATCCAATCGCCCCCAAGCCGAAGCGCCGGTTCGCCCCCAGGCGGCGATTTTTCAAGCCTCCTTGGGGGGGGGCAACGGCTGGAGATGCTCTTACGATGAGGTAGCTCTAGATGGCTGCGTTGCAGGCTAGTTAGCTTTGTATCCTGACCATGCTATACACATTCAGATTTCACTGTGATTTTTTATTCTGAAGACAGAAGCTCAACGTCATGTTAATATAGAACCTTCTGTAGTAAAATTGCATAGACTATTTCTTCGGGAATTAAGAGTAATACTGATAATCTTCAGGTTCAGTCAAAAATTCAGAGTTAGGGTTAGTGGAACATATATAATATACAAGAATAAACATACAATATAATGGAACTTTTGCAAAATTAAATTAAAAAAAAGGAATAGATTAGTAGCATTACTGTTGCCCTTAAATAAAAAAGAAGAAGAAATTTATACTAAAACAAATACTAAAAAAATATTCACACAATTTAACAGAAATTACATTTTCTTTTTCTTTTTTTGAAACTATAAATTACATTTTCTTATAATACGCAAGACTGAACATATAATAGTGTCTTTATTGTGCAAAATGTAAGTTTTCCAAAGAAGAATGAATTAGTGGCCCTTGTATCCTGGAAGATTAGTTTTTGTTTGAATTCAACTAATTTAAAATTTAAAAATATGGATAAAGGAAATATAGTGCACAATGAATGTATGCATTTTTTGGGGACAAGTCAATAAAATTTTGTTTGAATGAATAATTTTAAAATTGAAAATCTATATAAAAGAAAATATGGGTCAGAATGAATGTAAGTAATTTTTCCGGACAAATCAACCAATTTTTCTTTGAATTTTAATAATCTATATAAAAGAAATATAGTTCATAATGAATGTACGTAAATTTCTTTCGAACAAATCAAGGGAAATTTTGTTTGAATTCAAATAATTCTAAATTGGAAAATCTAGATAAAAAATATATGTCAGAATGAATGTACGTAATTTTCTTCGGGAAAAATCAAATAATTTTTTGTTTGAATTCGAATAATTTAAATTAAAAAATCTAGATAAATAAAATATATTGCAGAATGAATGTACGTAATTTCCTTTCCAACAAATCAGCGGATTTTTTTTTGAATCCGAATAATTATAAATTTGAAAATCTAGAGAAAAGAAAATATATTCAGAATGTGTACTTTTATCCTAGAGGTGATATACCTTAGTTAGGTCGCTAGCGCCATTCCACCAGGTCGCTGGTTCGAACTGGCTCCGGCTGATTTTTTCCAGCCCAATATAGGTACAACGTACACTGACGGGTGGACCCAGCGGACAGCTATTGGTGGAGTGCTTTCGTACAAAGTAAAAAAACCGAGGGTGTTTCTGCAAAAAAAAAGCACATGCACTAGCCACAGACAATGAGCCCTGGCCACATTGACATGCCACGTAGGCAGCGAATACACCCATGTACAGAAAGTGTGACCGTATTTGCTAGTCTGCGCAAGTTTGATGATAAAAAATCACGTATTTTGCAAGTTTGTGCACCAAACTGACCATCACGTGCAAGTTCTAAGACTCCCAGTGTATTTACCTCATTAGTATTCATGGTAACAAATTCAGTTTTGTTGCTAAGTTTGAGTTTTGCTCAGGCTTGGTTGCTATAATTGTTTATCCCTGGTGGTTGTTTGGCGTCGAAAGTGTTTTCTTTGTTGTTCAGGGAGAAGGTTCTCGTTGATGCTACGAGATGAAATGTTATGTTGTGATCCAAATTCCTATAAAGGCTAATTTCCGATGAAGCGGAGCGAAGGCTCGTCGTCGGGAGGCTTGGGCCATAGCAGACCAGTATCAACCTAAGTCACCACTACTATATATATCATTTGTAAGCCACCGCATGGGATAAGTTGCTAAGGTGTAAATCCCCGACGTTTGCAACTTCTCCCGATATCCGATATAGTGAAGTTTCACTGGCTGGCGCTCATGGCTTTTGCCCTTCGCATTGGAGGGGCGTTTCACGTTAAAATCTTGTGTCCCTTCGTGTTGATTTGATCTTATTCGTTTTTTGTGTGTTGTATCTCTAACAACAATCACAGGCGATTAATCTAGGTCGTGTGGGACGAACCCCCACTGTCGCCCAACTTCGCATGGTGATGGTCCAAAACTGCATCGGTGAAAGACAGTTTAAATTATTTGCATAGGACGGTTTTGCACTAGTGTTTCTCTCAATTTAACACCACCAACAAGTATATCAAATTTGCCCTGGTGTCGCATACAGCAGCCTGGAACCGTAGAAGCTGGCCTGGTCACGCTGTCTGCTGCCCCAACGCAGGAGCGGGGACGTAGCCTGATACGTCTCCAACGTATTTATAGTTTTTAATTGTTCCATGCTCTTATATTATCATTCTTGAATGTTTTACATTCATTTTATAGCAACTTTATATCATTTTTTGGGACTAACCTATTCACATA
This sequence comes from Thinopyrum elongatum, assembly GCA_011799875.1. Lineage (NCBI taxonomy): Eukaryota > Viridiplantae > Streptophyta > Magnoliopsida > Poales > Poaceae > Thinopyrum > Thinopyrum elongatum. The sequence continues at coordinate 548,033,339 of CM022298.1, read as the reverse complement.
GTGCCCAGTGTCAGTTACTGTTTTTTGCTTGTTTTTTACTTCGCAGAATATCCCTATCAAACAGAGTCCAAACGCAGCGAAACATTTTGTAGATTTTTTTGGACCAGAAGACAACTTGGGAGCCAAGAAAGCACCAGAGGGGAGGCCCATGGGGCCCACAACCTACCAGGGCGCACCAGAGGCCCCTGGCGTGCACAGGTGGGTGGTGGGGCCCATGGGGGTCTCCTCCACCGCCTCTCAGCTTTATAAATTCTCAGATATTCTAGAAATCCTAGGGGAGCGATCAAAACACAATTTCAGTCGTCGCAAGTTCCAGAACCACGAGATCCAATCTAGAGCCCTATTCTTGGCCAACTAGATTTCATGGCCAACTAGATTGATTTTTCTTGCAATGGGAAGAGGTGCTTTGTGATGGGTTCGATCTTGCGGTGTCCTCACCCAGTGACAGAAGGGGTAGCGAGGCACGCATGTATCGTTGCTATTAAGGATAAAAAGATGGGGTCTATTCCTACATGAATATATCTTGTCTACATCATGTCATCGTTCTTATTGCATTACTCCGTTTCTCCATGAACTTAATACACTAGATGCATGCTGGATAACGGTCGATGTGTGAAGTAATAGTATTAGATGCAGACAGGAGTCGGTCTACTAATCTTGGACGTGATGCCTATATACATGATCATTGCCTTGGATATCATCATAATTATTTGCTCTTCTATCAATTGCCCAACAGTAATTTGTTTACCCACCGTATGCTATTTTCTCGAGAGAAGCCACTAGTGAAATCTACGGCCCCCGGGTCTATCTTTTATCATATTGTTTTCAGATCTATTATTCCAAAAACCCAAAAATACCTTGCTGCACTTTTTCCTTACTTATTTTATTTTGTGTTTTTCTTATATCTATTTATCCAATCTCATACAATTTAATCTATCTTTTTACCGAGGAGGGATTGACAACCCCTCTTACGTGTTGGGTTGCAAGTATTTGTTCTTTGTTTGCAGGTACCGTTTACATAGTGTTGCTTGGATCTCCTACTGGATTGATAACCTTGGTTTCATAACTGAGGAAAATACTTAGCGTAGCTGTGTTGCATCATCCCTTCCTCTTTGGAGAAATACCAATGTAGTTTCAAGCCACATCAAAGAAATTTCTGGTGCCGTTGTCGGGAGACATCATCAACATCTATCAGGTTCCTAATCACAAATCTCATCTTCTTGCAATTTACATTGTTTGCCATTTGCCTCTCGTTTTCATCTCCCCCACTTCACAAAAATTTGCCTTTTTATTTGTCTTCTTTTTCGTCCACCTTTTTCTCGTTCGATCTTTTTGCTTGAACCTATCATCATGAGATACTTTGGTATGGCAGAAACAGATGACGGCCGAACTCCTAAAATTGGACGATCTGGCAATCTGGATGCTAAAACTTTTGTTTTGGGACAAGGGAACGTTATAGGAAAAGAAACTATCCAAGAATTCTTCAATTGTGTTGGAACTTTGACTTGTGCTGATGCTCCTATACTTAAAAGAACTAAAACTTACACGGAAGCTATTTCAGCACTAGTTCTGAAACTTGAAAATAGATTTATTTGTACTCATCCTACCTTGCAAAGATTGTTTTATGAGCTACCCGTTATAAAGGATCCGAAAGCTAAAAAGTTAGCCACCCTTGTTCTTATGAATGAATTTGATCACATAGTACGAGAAGCTAGGGAATTTTTTGATTTTTATGGCATGAACCGTGAAAAACCGGTAATAGATGAGATCCTTTACAATAGTGATTATGTGTTGAGACATTTGCTTGGAAATAATCAAATTTTTTATGAGAACCTTAAAAAGGAAATCCCTGTTTTGGATGTGATCCAACAAGTTTTTAATGATGTTAATCAACACTATTCTTGGATTGTAGCCGGGAATCAAAGGGGATATAAAGATGGACAACTTGATAATGCTAAAATTTCTATGGACAATGTGTTTCAAGTTATATTTGAGAAACCTCCTAACAAAAACACATCTATGGAGGATAAGAAGAAAGATTACAACACTTGAATCTATGCATTATGCCTAGCTAGGGGCATAAAATGATAGCGCTTGTTGGGAGGCAACCCAATGAATAAAATTTATTTTTGCCTTTTTATTTCTGTTCTTGAGTGTTTGCACAATTATGCCTCTGTTATGATTGTGTTTTTTATGTTTTAATTAGTGTTTCTGCCAAGTAAAGCCTTTGGGATAGCTTTGGGTGATAGTTGATTTGATCCTGTTAAAAAACAGAAACTTTTGCGTCCAGTAACAGAATTGTTAAAATTTACATAAGCGACAAAAAATTCTGAATTTTTTACACAAGATTTATATACAAATTTCCTATGTTGTCATAATATTTCAGGATTTTTGGAGTTACAGAAGTATGAGTAAACATCGTGTCTTTACAGACTGTTCTATCTTTGACAGATTCTGTTTTCTTTGCATTGTGTGCTTATTTTGATGACTCTATGGAATGTATCGGGGGGTATAAGCCATGGTAAAGTTAGAATACAGTAGGTATAATGCAATAACAAAATATGAATGGGTTTTCTACAGTACTTAAAGTAAAGATTGGTTTTCTTATACTAACGGATCTCACGAAGGTTTTGTTAAGTTTTGTGTGATTGGAGTTTTCAAGTTTTGGGTGAGGTCTCGATGGATGAAGGAATAAGGAGTGAAAAGAACCTAAGCTTGGGGATGCCCATGGCACCCCAAGGTAATATTCAAGGAGAACCAAGCAACTAAGCTTGGGGATGCCCCGGAAGGCATCCCCTCTTTCTTCTAACAACCATCGGTAATTTTACTTGGAGCTATATTTTTATTCGTCACATATCATGAGTTTTGCTTGGAGCGTCTTGTATTATATGAGTCTTTGCTTGTTTTGCTCTTTAGTTTGTCACAATTATCCTTGCTGGACACACCTATTTGAGAGAGCCATAATTATGCTATGATTTGTTAGAATTGCTCTATGTGCTTCACTTAAAGCTATGGAATTGCTCTAGTGCTTCACTTATATCTTTTTGAGCACGGTGTGCTTTAATTTTTGAAGAAATACTCTCATTATTCACTTAGATTAATTTTAGAGTTCGTAAAAAATTTGAAGAAATTCTCTCATGCTTCACTTATATTATTTTGAAAGATGAAAATTTGTATGCTCATGTTCTTCACTTAAATTTGTTTGAGCTTGTCAAAAGCAATTGCAATATATGAAATTAGTCCCAAAGTGATAGATATTCAAGAGGGATATAATAAAAACTTTCATGAAGATCATTGGACAAAATAAACTTGATTCTTTGTAATAGTTTTGAGACATGATGATAGTAATATGTGGGTCATGTTGGTGAGTAATTATGCTTTAGTAAAAATATTGGTGATAAGGTTTGTGATTCCCTATGCAAGCACGAAAGTCAATAGTTATGCAATGAAATTATATCCTACTTGTGGTGCATTATTCGGTGTTAGTTATGCTTAATGCTCGCTTATGAGAATTTTCGTTTCTTGGTTTGTTGCTTCTCAATCTATTTGCTAGCCTTTCCTTGTACTAAGTGGGAATACTACTTGTGCATCCAAAATCCTAAAACCCAGTTATGCCATATGTGTCCACCATACCTACCTATATGTGGTATTTCCGTGCCGTTCTAAGTAAATTTGTATGTGCCAACTCTAATTTTCAAAATGAATTTCCTTTTTGTGTGCCCGTACCGATCATGAAGCGGCAGGGGGTGGCCGATATTTTTCCATGCTAGATGTGTTATTCTCAAGATGAGTGTTTATTCACTTGTCATTGCATGAGAGTGTGGCGGTAATAGGGATGCCCAGTCCCGAAAGGAAAAATAAATTTACTTTATGTTGTCAAATAATAAATTCCTTGGAAAGTGTTGGTATGGAAGGCACCCGTGGATACGGCTAGCCAAGGATTGTGAAAGAATGGTGGAAAAAGGAATAAACTTTATTTTATGTTTGGGAACCGCCTATGATGTATCTAGCATGGAAAGTATTGGGAACTACTCGGCCGTTTTCGTCGACGGGAAAAGCATGCCTCTAAAAAAAATTATCACTCAATTTAAGCTTTGAGCTCTGGCACCTCTACAAATCTCAGCTTCCCTCTACGAAGGGCCTATTTATTTACTTTTATGAAATTTTTATTTTTATTTGAGTCTCCATCTTCTCTTATAAAGCACCAACTAGGGAGCACTATGATCACACTTGTGCATTAGATGTAGCTAATATTCGAGTGTGTTTCGTGAATGGATCAATGATTGAGCATGATGGGCTAGGGATAGATTTCTTCAGTGTTGATATTTTGAAAGACATGGTTGCTTGTTGATATGCTTGAGTATTGAAGTCTTCATGTCAATTATAGACTATTGCTCTGAAACATCTAAAAGTCCAAATGTCCATGCTACAAAACAAAAGAATATGTGATGAACATGTTAGGCAGCATTCCACATCAAAAATTCTGTTTTTATCATTTAGCTACTCGAGGACGAGCAGGAATTAAGCTTGGGGATGCTGCTACGTCTCCAACGTATCTATAATTTTTTATTGTTCCATGCTGTTATATTATCATTCTTGGATGTTTTACATTCATTTTATAGCAACTTTATACCATTTTTTGGGACTAACCTATTGACATAGCGCCCAGTGCCAGTTGCTGTTTTTTGCTTGTTTTTTACTTCACATAATATCCCTATCAAACGGAGTCCAAATGCAGCGAAAGTTTTTGGAGATTTTTTTTGGACCAGAAGACAACTTGGGAGCCAAGGAAGCACCAGAGGGGAGGCCCATGGGGCCCACAACCCACTAGGGCACGCCAGAGGCCCCTGGCGTGCCCATGTGGGTGGTGGGGCCCATGGGGGTCTCCTCCACCGCCTCTCAGCTCTATAAATTCTTAGATATTCCAGAAACCCTAGGGGAGTGATCAAAACACAATTCCTGCCGCCGCAAGTTCCAGAACCACGAGATCCAATCTAGAGCCTATTCCGATCACGGAGGGGTTCATCATCCTCATTGGTGCTCCTTTGATGATTCGTGAGTAGTTCACCATAGACCTACGGGTCCATAGGCAGTAGCTAGATGGCTTGTTCTCTCTTTTTGATTCTCAATACAATGTTCTCCTCGATGTTCTTGGAGATCTATTTGATGTAATGACTTTTTGCGGTGTGTTTGTTGGGATCCGATGAAGTGCGAGTTTATGATCAGATCTATCTATGAATATTATTTAAGTTCTCTTTGATCTCTTATATGCATGATTGTTATAGCCTCGTATTTCTTCTCTGAAACTTTGGTTTGGTTTGGTCAACTAGATTGATTTTTCTTGCAATGGGAAGAGGTGCTTTGTGATGGGTTCGATCTTACGGTGTCCTCACCCAGTGACAGAAGGGGTAGCGAGGCACGCATGTATCGTTGCTATTAAGGATAAAAAGATGTGGTCTATTCCTACATGAATAGATCTTGTCTACATCATGTCATCGTTCTTATTGCATTACTCCATTTCTCCATGAACTTAATACACTAGATGCATGCTGGATAGCGGTCGATGTGTGGAGTAATAGTAGTAGATGCAGGCAGGAGTCGGTCTACTAATCTTGGACGTGATGCCTGTATACATGATCATTGCCTTGGATATCGTCATAATTATTTGCTCTTCTATCAATTGCCCAACAGTAATTTGTTTACCCACCGTATGCTATTTTCTCGAGAGAAGCCAGTAGTGAAATCTACGCTCCCCAACTCTATCTTTTATCATATTGTTTTCAGATCTATTATTCCAAAAACCCAAAAATACCTTGCCGCATTTTTTCCTTCCTTATTTTATTTTGTGTTTTTGCTAGATCTATTTATCCAATCTCATACAATTTAATCTATCTTTTTACCGAGGAGGGATTGACAACCCCTCTTACGCGTTGGGTTGCAAGTATTTATTCTTTGTGTGCAGGTATGATACGTCTCCAACGTATCTATAATTTTTTATTGTTCCATGCTATTATATTATCTGTTTTTAATGTTTTATATGCATTTATATGCTATTTTATATTATTTTTGGGACTAACCTATTAACCTATAGCCCAGTGCCAGTTTCTGTTTTTTCTTGTTTTTGAGTTTTACAGAAAAGGAATATCAAACGGAGTCCAAACGGAATAAAACTTTACGATGATTTTTCTTGGACCAGAAGACATCCACGGAGCTTGGAGAGGGGGTCAGAAGATGGCCGAGGAGGCCACAAACCTGCCATGCGCGCCCCTGGGGGGCATGCCCTGAGGGCTTGTGGGCCCCTTGGGGGTCCTCGAACCCTAATTCTTGCGCTATAAATTCCCAAATATTCCCAAACCACCAGAAGCGTCCAGCAAAATACTTTTCCGCCACCGCAAGCCTCTGTTCCCATGAGATTCGATCTTGGGGCCTTTTCCGGCGATCTGCCGGAGGGGGATTCGATCATGGAGGGCCTCTACATCAACCTTGCTGCCCTACCGATGATGTGTGAGTAGTTTACCACAGACCTACGGGTCCATAGCTAGTAGCTAGATGGCTTCTTCTCTCTCTTTGATCTTCAATACAATCTTCTCCTCGATGTTCTTGGAGATCTATTCGATGTAATACTTTTTTAGGGTGCGTTTGTTGAGATCAGATGAATTGTGGATTTATGATTAGATTATCTATGAATATTATTTGAGTCTTATCTGAACTCTTTTATGCATGATTAAGATATCTTTGTATTTCTCTTCGAACTATCGGTTTGGTTTGGCCAACTAGATTGGTTTTTCTTGCAATGGGAGAGGTGCTTAGTTTTGGGTTCAATCTTGCGGTGTCCTCACCCAGTGACAGAAGGGGTAGCGAGGCACGTATTGCATTGTTGCCATCAAGGATAAAAAGATGGGGTTTTCATCATATTGCTTGAGTTTAGCCCACCACATCATGTCATCTTACTTAAAGCGTTGCTCTGTTCTTATGAACTTAATACTCTAGATGCAGGCAGGAGTCGGTCGATGTGTGTAGTAATAGTAGTAGATGCAGAATTGTTTCGGTCTACTTGTCAGGACGTGATGCCTATATTCATGATCATTGCCTTAAATATCGTCATAACTTTGCGCTTTTCTATCAATTGCTCAACAGTAATTTCTTCACCCACCGTATGCTATCTTCAAGAGAGAAGCCTCTAGTGAAACCTATGGCCCCCAGGTCTATTTTCCATCATATATTTTAGAATCTTGTCGGTGCAACAAACCCTGGTGCATGTTGCCCGGACTGTACACAGGCTCAAGGGCAAGGTTACATCATCCGAAACAAGACCAAGAAGAAGAGATAGCTCTTTGAGAAATCAAAGGGCGGATCAAGAAGACCAAGACAAGCCGAAGAAGCAAGATGTCACTAAGGAAAAAACCTCCCTTGCGGGGCAGGCAAGCCTGACAAGGTCGAGGTCACCCCGAAGACAAGTCCCAAGACCTCCCCAGCAAGGGTTGCCGGGATGCCAGCGGCCCGCTTCCCCGCCAAGGATCCACCGCTCCACCTCACAGCGACGCAAGTCACCCATCGGTGCGGTGTCGAGCCCCCAAGTGATTAAGTGGCTGACATTTGGCACGAGGCAGCCATTTCTGAGGAAGATCACCCCTAAATGACACCCGTCCAGAGGCGTGTCATGCAGGCAGGCGAGAAGGTGGTTGAATAGCATGGCAAGGCTTGCCGGGCTACACCCACGACGTGACACTAAGCGGTGCATTTAATGCACCTTGTCCTGTCTGCAGAGTTAGGTATGATAGCACTGTGACTATCTAATCACCGGATAATGACTGTTTTTCCATTGTGGTAACCCCTTGATCTATAAAAGGAGGGCTGTGGCAACCTTAGAAAGGATTCGGACCTTGGTATACTCATACGCGCGTGGCTGCTCTCGTCCTAAGGCGACCTTGCCGGGCTTGAGCGCCGCGTCTCCACCACGATCCTCTCATCAATCCACCAAAGTAGGAGTAGTGTTTTACAACTCGCGGCGGCCTGAACCTGGGTAAAAACTGCCTGTGTCATCGCTGCCGTGTTGCTCTACGGCCTTCGCTCTTTGTGCAACGCACTCTTCCCCCTTGCCGAACCACAAGGGGCCGATGGCCCCATAGGTGACCGTGTTGAACCACGACAGATCTATAAACCAAAAAATCCAAAAATACCTTGCTGCAATTTATTTGTTTTTACTTTGTTTTACGTTTTAGTAATCTTTTATACCTATCTCTATTAGATCTCACTCTTGTTCGAGACCATGAAGGGATTGACAACCACTTTTTCGCGTTGAGTGCAAGTGTTTGTTAGTTTGTGCAGGTGCATAGATTGGAGACTTGCTTCTGCCTCCTACTGGATTGATACCTTGGTTCTTAACTGAGGGAAATACTTATCTCTACTTTGCTGCATCACCCTTTCCTCTTCAAGGGAAAAATAAACACAAGCTCAAAAGTAGCAGGAAAAAATTATGGCGCCGTTGCTGGGGAGGTTCTTGATGGAAATATGCCCTAGAGGCAATAATAAAGTTGTTATTATTATATTTCCTTATTCATGATAAAGGTTTATTATTCATGCTAGAATTGTATTGACCGAAAACTTAAATACTTGTGTGAATGCATAAACAAATACCGTGTTCCTAGTGAGGCTCTACTAGACTAGCTCGTTGATCAAAAGATGGTTAAGGTTTCCTAACCATAGACATGTGTTGTCACTTGATAACGGGATCGTCGTGGGTGCGGCTACGGGGCACATGCCTTCCCCAGGGCAAGGCAATCAAGACGGGGCGCCGAACGGGGTCTTCGACCCCCAGGCGCACCCTTCTCGTCATCACACCACCATGGCGACTGGCTCGCGGCGTCGAGAGCACGGCGCCGCCACCACCGGTACCACCAGGAGTCGAGCGATGTCGCGGTCTGCGTCATCATCCATGCTAAGTACTGCTTCGAAAGCCATGGCGTGAGCCCAGCTCCTGCTGAGATTCCCGCCAGCAGCCGATCAAATGGATGAATTGAGAGCCACCATTCAAAGTTTGATTGGTTTCACTGAGGCAGGAGGATCACAGCGGGCGAATCCGCAACAGCATTCGCAGGCAATGACAATGGTCCGAGCCGCTGGCCGTGCTGAAGGGGCCAACCCTATGGTGCAGTCTCTCCCACGATAGCCAGAGCGGGGGCCGCGGCCAGAGCTGCGCAACCAAGAACCCGACGAGGTGTCAATGGCTTCGTCTGATCCTCGAGCCCGTCGAGATAAACGGCAGGTCCCGGAAGATAGGCCAAGGGAAGACGCGCGCGTCACCATAGAACGGCGCCGCGAAACTCGCTGCCAGTCTGATAGGCGCAATGGCCCCGACGTTGACAAGCCCGCGCCCGGTGGAGACGGATACCTACCTTTCGAGGATGGGTGTCATGCCTTCACCTGCGAGCTGCGGCAAGTCCGTTGGCCATCTGCCCGTACGTTCAAGCTAGAGATACCGGAAAAGTATGATGGAAGACATAACCCGGCAGAATTCTTGAGCATCTACACCATCGCTATTCAAGCTGCCGGAGGAAGAGATGAGAAGGTATTCGTCAACTACTTCCCTTTGGCACTTAAGCCAAACGTAAGGTCGTGGCTGATGCACTTGCCGAAAAACTCCATCTCGACGTGGGCTAACCTGTGCCATGAGTTTGTTGGTGCCTTCACGGGCGGCCATCAAGAACGAGGGCATTCCAGCGATTTGCAGCTCCTTCCACAAAAGGAAGGAGAGAGTTTGCAAAGTACATGCAGAGATTCAGCCGGGTGCACAGGAACATTCCAGATATCCACCCAGCGGCTGTGATTGATGCATTCTAGTCCAACGTACGCAACCGCAGGATACGTTCCAAGATGAACGTCTGGTTGCCCAAGACTGTGAATGAGCTTTACACCTTGGTAGATAAGTGTGCCCGTACAGAGGAGGGGAGGCGGCTCCCCGGAGAAGAGGATGGCATCGACGTCGACTCAGAAGATGATGACGATGCTGCCAGCCAGAAGAAGAAGAACAAGAAACGCAACAAGAAGTGCAAGGATAAAGAAGTGCTGGCTATCGAAGGATCAATCACTCCTAGTACCGGCAAGAAGGCTAAGACCGAGGCTCCCGGCAAGGAAGTTGCCGCATGCACTGACTGCCAGGAAGCTGCGGCTGCTGAGAAGGCTGGGAAGGCAGACGGGCCGTACTGCAAGATCCATCAGACCAAGGGCCATGATCTCCAAGAGTGTCATCAAGTTGAGCAACTCGTCAAGAAGCAGAAAGCTGATTACGAGAAGCGTGACAAGGAGAGAGACCAAGATGGTGTTGGCGGGAAGGGCCGAGGCGGCCGAGGAGGCTGCCCCGGCAAGGCTCCCCAACGTTAGGGGAAACCTGCCAGAGGTCATGAGAAGAAGGAATGTGGCGACGAAAGTGATGAAGGGGATGAAGAGGAAACCAGTGAGCTAGAGTTTCAGAAAGCCACTGACGCCCTGTGCATTGACGGGGGTGCATCCTTGCACTCCTCTCACCGCCATCTGAAACAATGGGCGCGTGAGGTCAATGATGTGGAGCCAGCGGCAGATTCACGGAAACCGCTCAAATGGTCTCGCACGCCCATCATCTTTGACGAAGAGGATCACCCTGACCGCACCACTGCGGTAGGGTGCTTGCCGTTGTTGGTATCACCAACAATCCGCAACCTCAAGGTCACAAAGATGTTGGTTGACGGTGGGGCCGGGTTGAATCTGATTTCCCCCAAAGTAATTAGCAAGCTACAGATAACAGATGAAGAGCTCAAGGTTACTGGCACGTTTCAAGGAATCAACCCCGGCAGGAGTCGTCCAAAGGGGAAGATCACGCTACCGGTGACGTTTGGATGAGAATTGAACTACCGGACTGAGAAGATTGTGTTCGATGTGGTTGAGCTTCCGTTGCCATACAATGGGATACTTGGACAACCTGCCCGGGCATAGTTCATGGCGGTATCCCACTATGCCTACAACACCCTGAAGATGCCAGGGCCAATGGGCGTTATTTCTGTCCCATCAGACAAGAAGGATGCAATTATATGCATGGACAAGATGTACCGGGATGCGGTCGCTGCCGAGGCCGCGGAAGTCGCAGTCCCCGCCAAGGAAAGAAAACAAGGGAGAAAAGCTAGCAAGGGTACCGACAAGGAATCTGGGAAACGCGCCTCTCCGGAGTGCGCTGCACCTGTTGATGACTTGCCAGAGAGTTCCACTAGCAAGAGGTCCAAGGTTGCTGCACCTGCTATGAAGAAGGTCCCGGCAGGGCTGGTTGGCGCTGATGGTACATTTACTACCAGCTCCACCCTTGATGACAAATAGGAAAGCACGCTCGTTGCCTTCCTGCAGGCGAATGTCGATGTGTTTGCTTGGCAACCATCTGACATCCCCAGTGTTCCCAGGAAGGTAACCGAGCACCACCTTGTTGTCTGCCCTCATGCCCGACCCATCAAGCAGAAGGTCCGGAAGCAAGCCTTGGAGCGGCAGCAGTTCATTGCCGACGAAATCAAGAAGCTTGAGGCAGCTGGTTTGGTCAGAGGGGTATTACATCCAACGTGGTTGGCAAATCCAGTGGTAGTGCGCAAGGCGAATGGGAAGTGGAGGCTTTGCATAGATTTCACAGATCTGAATAAACATGCCCGAAGGACCCATTCCCCTTGCCGCGCATCGAGCAGATCGTGGATTCCACCTCTGGGTGTGATCTGCTTTCCTTCTTGGATGCCTACTCTAGATACCACCAGATTTTCATGTCCAAGGAGGACGAAGAGAAGACCGCGTTCATAACCCCATGTGGCGCGTACTATTTTGTACGGATGCCCTTTGGGTTAAAGAGCGCTGGATCCACTTTTGCAAGAGCAGTTAAAATGGGTTTTGAGTCCCAGCTGCACAGGAATATTGAAGCTTAGATGGATGACATAGTGGTCAAAACCAAGGACAAATCAACTCTCATTCAGGACTTGGAAGAGACCTTTGCAAATCTGCGCAAGATCAACTTGAAGCTAAACCCAGAGAAGTGTGTGTTTGGCGTACCTTCCGGCAAGCTACTTGGCTTCTTCGTGTACCACCGGGGGATAGAGGCCAACCCCGACAAGATCAAGGCGATCGAGCAGATTCAAGCACCCAAGACAGTTAAAGATGTGAGGCGTTTGACTGGATGTGTTGCTGCGTTAAGAAGGTTCATTTCCAAGTCCGCTGAGCGCGCCTTGCCGTTCTTCAAAATCATGAAGAAGGCAGGGCCCGTGGAGTGGACCCCGGAGGCAGAAGCTGCGCTGCAAGATTTGAAGACCTATCTTTCCTCTGTTCCCACCTTAGTTGCTCCTAAAACACAAGAGCCGTTGCTGCTATACCTAGCGGCAACCAATCAAGTGGTTAGTGCAGCACTGGTGGCGCAGCGGGAAGTAGATGAAGGAGTAGCCGCGACTACCGTCCCCTCCGGAGAGGAAAGTGAACTCATCCCGGCAAGGTCAGATGCAGATCAGGACAAAGAGGAGCGGGGCAACAGAGACAATTCCAGGATCACGGCAAGGAAGAAGGTGGTGCAGCAGCCGGTGTACTTTGTCAGCTCCCTACTGCAGGGGGCTAGATCAAGGTATTCTGGCGTGCACAAATTGATCTTTGGCCTCATCATGGCCTCAAGGAAACTGCGCCACTACTTCCAAGCCTACGAGGTCACGGTTGTCACCTGCTTCCCCTTGCAACGCATACTAAGGAACCCCGAGGCCACTGGCAGAATAGTGGAATGGGCTTTGGAGTTATCAAGCTTTGATTTGAAGTTCGAGAGCACGTTAACTATTCTGAGCAGAGCACTGACGGAGTTTATTGCGGAGTGGACACCCACCCCTGATGAAGAAGTGCTAGAAACAGTTATCCCCGGCAAGGAAGCGCCCCAAGAATGGATCATGTACTTTGATGGTGCCTTCTCCCTACAAGGTGCGGAAGCTGGCATATTTCTCGTCGCACCCACTAGGGAACACCTCAAGTACATGGTCCAATTGCATTTCCCTCAGGAGAAGGCTACCAACAACACTGCGGAATATGAAGGACTCCTTGTCGGGCTCAGGATCACAAAGAATTGGGAATCAAGAAGTTGATCATTCGTGGAGACTCACAACTGGTGATAAGGCAAGTGAACAAGGATTATCAAAGTCCATTGATGGAGGCATATGTGGAGGAAGTGAGAAAGCTGGAGGAGCACTTTGATGGATTGCAAACAAAGCACGTGTCGCGTGCAGAAAACAGCATTGCTGATCATCTGTCAAAGTGCACCGCGCAAAAGCTTCCTGTGGAACCAGGGACTTTTGTTCTCCATCTGACTCAACCCATCGTATCCCCGGCGACAATGGCCAGAAAGAGGAGGAAACTGGACTCTGGCGAGCCTCTCCCGGCAGGGCTTCCCGAAGCCCCCGACAGAGAGGCTGGCGGGAACAGCTCCACTTCGCTCGGTGAGCAGCACCCTCCCGCCAAACTACCAGTCTTTGCGGTCGAGGCATGCGCTCCCACGAATGAGGAGGTGCCGCTAATCCTTGTTGTCGAGCCCCAGGCTCCAACTTGGGCACGGCACATAGTCCATTACCTCCAAACAGGAGAGAACTTCCCGAAGAGCAAGAAGAAGCTGAAAGAGTAGCCCGGAGGGCTAGTATGTATCAGTTCGTCGATGACGCGCTATACAGAAGGAGGCCCAATGGTGTGAAATTGAGGTGCATTTGCCGGGAAGAGGGGAAGGAACTGTTGGCAGAGATACACAAAGGCATGTGCGGCTCCCATATTGGATCAAGGGCCTTGGATGGAAAAGCTTTCCAGCAAGGTTTCTACTAGCCCACGGCCCTCCAAGATGCAAAATAGTTGGTCACCAGATGTGAAGCCTGCCAGTTCCACTCCAAGAATATCCATCAGCCTGCTCAAGCTCTCCAGACAATTCCTTTGTCATGGCCATTTTCGGTCTGAGGGCTCGACATCTTGGGCCCCTTTCCCCGTGCTACCGGGGGCTTTGAATTCTTGTACGTTGCCATCGATAAGTTTACAAAGTGGCTGGAAGTGGAGCCCGTGAGGAAGGTAACCGCACAGTCAGCTATCAAGTTCTTGAAGGGATTGGTGTGCCGATTCAGAGTACCTGCCAGAGTCATCACTGACAACGGCACCCAATTCACAAGTCGCGCCTTCATGCAATATGTTCAAGCCCTCGGTAGCAAGGTCTCATTTGCCTCTATTGCCCATCCCAGAAGCAATGGACAAGCTGAGAGGGCAAACACTGAAGTGCTGTGAGGACTGAAGACAAGAACATTTGATAGGCTGCAGAAGTGCGGCAGACGCTGGATTGATGAGCTGCCGGTGGTTCTTTGGTCTCTCCGTACGACACCAAATCGAGCCACCGGCCAGACTCCCTTCTCCGTAGTCTATGGGGAAGAAGCAGTGATCCCCATGGAACTCATATACGGTTCACCTCGAGTATTTGCCTACGATGAAGTAGAGCAAGAGCAACACCGGCATGATGATGCCGTGCTCCTCGAGGACAACCGTCTCCAGGCTGCTACGCGTGCTGCACGCTACGAGCAAGCCTTGCATCGCTATCACAGCCGCAGGGTTCATGCCCGGAGCCTTGAGGAAGGCGACCTTGTCCTTAGGCGTGTTCAGTCTGCCAAGGGTACAAACAAGTTGACACCAAAGTGGAAAGGCCCTTACCGAGTAGTACGAGTCACCAGACCTAGCGCAGTCCGTCTGGAGACCAGAGATGGCATTCAGTTGCAAAACTCATGGAACATTGAGCATCTCCGTAAGTTCTACCCGTGAGGCGCAGCTGTCGGGCCCTGCCCGGCAGCCACCCTTTTGTACAAGCCTTGCTGATGTTGCATGTAACCCTTTGTACAAAGCCAGACACAGACCCTGAGCAACAGATAAATAAACGAAGCGCTGGGGGCCCAAAAAACTTGCATGCATGCATAGCATAATATGAGCATGGCAAGATCATGTAGATAAGGGCACATGTAGCATTTTTTCCTCTGCACTCAACTGCAGGGCTCTTGCCGCGGACTCGGTCCCTAAGAGAAGAAACGGAGACAAGCCTACATATTGGTCCCCGACAAGCCAAACAGATAAGTTCTCTCTTGTCCATATATGTTCTGTAGAGTGAAAACTTGTGCATATGAAAACCTCGTCACCTTTGAAACATAGGTGCTCCCATCCTTTGTCCCGAACGTTGCTTCGGTCAAGGTGGTTGTAGTGGCCTTTGATGGAGGAGGTTCGACGAGGGGATGGTCCCTTTCCATAGTTTTGAGCCCGGCAGGCTAAGCCCCGCGACAACAAACGGAAAGAGGCAGGATAGCTTGCCGGAGAAAACTTGTTTACTTAAACGTATAGAGGCATCTCACCTCTGCATGGACATGGTACATACAAGTACCCGGAAAGGCTTGTCTTTTTTTCATTTATATGCGGATAAACAAGTACAGATCTTACAGAACACAAACATGGATAGAGAAGATTACATATTTAAGACTAAAGTTTGGCAAGTGCCTACACATTTTAGACTGAAAAAAGATAAGTGCCCCGTAATCCCTTTCTTGTCCCTCTCCTCCTAGGAACTACGGCGGGAAGCGAAGAGGGAAAAAGGAGTGCCTGAACAGAAGCCCAGCCCGACCCCGTTAGGACCTGCTGGGTGCAGCCTGACAAGATTGGGAGTGGCGAGGCTGCGAAGAAGGGGGACGAAGAGAGCAGCTCGGCGGTGCCCTGGTCACCACCCCCAGGGCGAGCAAGACACCCCAGCACAGGCGCCGGTGGGGGAGCCTACCGGAGCTTAGCTGGGAGATTGCTGGAGGAGGCGAAGGCACCAAGAGAGTGTCCCCCTCCCCGGCAGCCGTCAGGAAGAGGCTGGTGATGATGGTGCCGAGGAGGAAGGGGAAGAGCAGAAAGATGAGGCAGTGGGCCGGCAGTACGAGACGAAGGCGTCGGTGCCATTGTACTCCGACCTGACGGCCTGCCACCCGCCTTCTCCGTCTTCCCTCGTTTTTTCCTCATCACCATCGCTCCAGGAGGACGCCTCCCCCTTGTCCCGTCACCTCCCCGGGAGAAGCGGCAGACGATGGCAGTGTTTGAGGCGTGCGGGGAGCGCCACTCCCCACCTTGGTGGGCAGGAAGACACCGCCATCTTCAGCATCAACCCCGCCCCCGCTGGAAGGAGCAGTGCTGGGATTACCAAAGATCCCGAGCACAGCACCACAGGCGGGCGTCGGAGGCCCCGGAGGCCTCGCCGACAGGATGACAAGCCACAATGACTTGCGGCAAGGGCAAGTACTCCCCTCCAGGCAGTTGGCTTGTGTGGGGGAAATGAGCGCTCCACCTTTTTGGAGAAGCGCAACGCCTCCCACACTGCGGTTGATACGGCGCCCACGTCTACGACCGCCACATCTCTGTAACACCCCCAGTGGTTAACTACAGTAATTCCATTTTGATTATGCCATGACATCATGATTATCAGTGCCTAAACATCAGTTGCATCATATTGCATTTCAACTCCTAAGTCAACTTCAAATTTAAACTAAAGTGGAAAATAAAAGTTGTTCAAACTGGAAAACTAAAATGTGCCTCATGTTGCAAATATTCCCATAGCATTTATAAAAATGATTGCAACATTAGTTGGAATTGTAAAAGGACTCGAACAACAAGAAACAGCAGCAACATAGCACTATTCAACCCCTTTTCAATTAAATAAAATCCAAACCAAAAAGATATGGACGCCAAACCAGTTTCTAGCAGTGACTAATAATGCACCATATTTACTTGGGCTAGTTTCATATTTTACAAAAGTATTTTGAAATCAAAACAAAAGTCAAAACAGAAACTAAAAAGAGAAAACAGAAAAGAAAAGAAGAAAAAGAAAAAGGCCCACTGTGCTGGGCCTAAGTCAGCACAGTGGCCGGCCCAGCCCAACTCGCTCGTCCTCTTCGTACTGCTCACGCCCGGGGCTCGCTGTCGAGCACCTGGCGCACGCACGCGCGCACGCCCGGGCCCCCCCTCCCTCGCGGTCGACAGCGCGTCGCCGCGACTGCCGCGTATATGAGCAGCACCCCGGACCCCCTGGCTCTCCCTCGCCTCACTCTCCCCTGGACACCACCTCTCCTCTCTCTCCAGTGCGCAGCCATGGCACCGCCGCCGTAGCACGCGCGGCCACCGCCTCTGCCTCGTCGCGTGACCGTGCCCGCATGGTTCGCCTCCGTCGGCTACGCCTCTCCCCCGAGCCCCACGAGCTAGAACGCGTCGCTGCGTCGCCGGCGCCGTCATCTTCCACCTTCGGCCGCCGCACGCCATCGCCGACTCCGGCCACTCCGAGCCCTCCCCGCGCACGCTAAGCTCACCTACAGACTCGCTGTGAGCACCTCGTCCCCCTCCCCCTCTCCCCGCGCGCTCTTCGTGCCCGTACGCGTCGCCCCTCTTTCGCCCGAACGCACCGCCGCCTAGCTCGTCGCCGGTGCCGTTCCGGTGACCAAACGGCCTCGGGCCCGTGCGCATCGTGCTCCCCGCATCGCGCAGGCCACACCTAGCTTCTCCTTTCGCTCGCTAGCGCGCCGTAGCGCCGACCCCGTGCACCACCCGAACGCCATCGCCGCTGCGGTCATCGCCGGCGCCGTTCCCGGTGGCCCCCAACCACGCCAACACCACCACGTGACGCGGCGCTCGCCGCCCGTTCGAACGGGCCAAGCCACGGCCCCGGAGACGCCCTGAGGGCGAAACCCGAGCTCGCCGGAGCTCGCCACCGCGTCTGGGCACTCCGGCGCGACTCCGGCGGCCGGTCCGACGTGGCGCCGCGGGCCCCACGGCCCAGCCACTGACTCTGGGCCCCACTGGGTCCCGTTGACCTAGTCCACGCTGACTGGGCGGGCCCTGTGTCTATGACATGTGGGTCCCGCTCGGTAAAACGTTTTATTAAATAAATAATCCGTTAATAAAATTAATTAGTGATTTAAAACACTAATTACCCACTGACTGCTGGGCCCCGCCTGCTAATTAGTTTAAATAGATTAAGCTAACTCTGTTTAGTTAACTGAGTCACTGACATGTGGGCCCCACATATCAGGTTTGACCTGGCCGGCCCCCTGTTGACTGCTGACGTCATCCATGCGTCATGCTGACGTCACCCTGCTACTGTTCTGGATAATTCGAATTAATAATAAATCTGTAATTTCAGAATATTGTTTAAACTTTAGAAAATCATATCTTTTAAACCGTAACTCCGATGAAAATACTTTGTACATGAAAGTTGCTCAGAACGACGAGACGAATCTGAATACGCGGTCCGTTCGTCCGTCACACGTCCCTAACTATCCGAACTTGCAACCGTTCCCCTCTTATCCTCTGTCCGATAATTCCAAAGACCCGGGAAATATCGTCAGATATTCTCCCGCTCCGTCTGTTACGTGTGATGCTGCGTTAGACTACCCCTAGCACCGTGTATCGTATTTGTCATGCTCATGTTTGCTATATATTTATACTGTTTCCTCCCCCTCTTCTCTCTCGATAGCCCCCGACCCCGACGTCGTCCCCGAGACCGACGCAGCTCCGGATCCCGAAGACACCATAGACGACCTTGCCCTTGCCGCCGAGCAACCAGGCAAGCCCCTCCCTTGAGCATACCGATATCGCCCATTCTAATTTCCCATGCTTGCATTAGAATTGCTGCTGCTGCTGCTTTACCTATTCTGATGCATAGCCTGTTCATTGTAACCTGCTGTTGATAATTACCTACATATCCTAAACTGTTTAGTCTAGGCTGGGTAGAGACCTATCAGTGACCCCACTTATCCCGACTGCCGCGCTGGACCGTCAGAAGACCCGATCAACGGGATTGAAGACCAGGCCCCGACACCGCACATCACCCCCCCCCCCTTAGTTGTAACGACACTGCAGCGTTACTATCGAGTGTCGAGGGTGAAACCTCATGTAGCACTTCTGATGTTAACTCTGTAGAGTAGTTATTCGGTCGTGGTCATCGAGGGTGATTCCTCCTTCACCGCTTCCGATAACGACGCTGTCGTACAACACCTCAAGTGTGGACCCAGTGAGGGTGATTCCTCCTAGTTCATCTTGACGGATACATCGAGTGGGAATTCAATGAGGGTGATACCTCGGATTCCCTGATGTTATGGACACACGGATACTTGGACTTTACAATGTTACTTGGGAAGGCGGGTCGACCCTGAGGGGTACCCGCGTGTGATGTGAAGGCGGGTTGCCAGTGTGGTGCCCGAGTGGTGAATACGAGGCGCGGCCGGGCATTCTTAACCCTTGCCGCAAGTCCTCGAGACGGGGCGACGGGGTCACATCTTTCGTGAGTCTCTGCTCGTTACCGCAAGCCCCTAGTCCTAGCGATTTGGATATTTGATCCGAGCAGGCCTCTGGTCTGATAGCACTAACCATCACGTGGGCATAGTATGGGCGTTCTGCATCGTAGCATCAGCCGAAAGCTCTGTCAGACGTCCAGTTCAGCATGGCGGCACGGACGGACCGGCGCCCTCCTGGTGCCAGGCTTCTCCCTGCGCGCAACGACTCGGAGTGCACAGGGCGATGGCCCAAGACCTCTGAGCGCTTAGGATGTAGACCGACGGGGACCTCTCTGCTGAGCTGTAGGTAGGGTTGCGATGTGTCGTTTGGCCAAGGCCGGGCATGACCCAGGAAAGTGTGTCCGGCCGAAGTTAATCGAGCGTGTTGGGTAAGTTGGTGCACCCCTGCAGGGAAGAACATTTCTATCGATAGCCGGTCCTACGGTAAAGGACACTCGGAGTTGTATCCTGATTGAT
Organism: Thinopyrum elongatum; assembly: GCA_011799875.1. Taxonomy (NCBI): domain Eukaryota; kingdom Viridiplantae; phylum Streptophyta; class Magnoliopsida; order Poales; family Poaceae; genus Thinopyrum; species Thinopyrum elongatum. Next base: position 548,013,534 of record CM022298.1, on the reverse strand, counting down.
ACAATTTAGAACTGGATACCTGTGATGAGACCTGTATATATGGCTCTGGGATTGCTTCTCGCAGGGAGTCGAGAAGGGATCTCAGGACGAGGTTTGATGACTTTATGGCTCTGGGATTGCTTTCTCGCAGGGAGTCGAGAAAGGATCTCTGGGTGAGGTTGATATTATTACTGCTACATTATATGGTATTGTTCTACTCTCTTCTACTGCTGCAAGACCGCTGAAGATGCTAGTCTTCGATAGGACTAGGCCTTCTCTCTATTCTGGCATTTCTGCAGCCCAGTCCACATATACAGCCTCCCTTTGATAATGTTGCATATGTAGTGTAGATCCTTGCTTGCTGAGTACTTCTGAGTACTCACGGTTGCTTTGTTTTCCTTTTTCTCCCCATATCAGTTTGACGTGACCAGAGGACGGAGCCCCCTGAGATAGATGCCCCGACGATCGCTACTACTACTACCCAGAGGATGGATACTACTACGAGTTGACTGACGACCAGGAGTAGGATCGGAGGGTCCCAGGCAGGAGGCCTTCGCCTTTCGATCGTAGTGTTTTATTTTGCCCCGCCTTTCTAAAGGCCTTTCTGTTTCTATTTCATATCTGTACTCAGATATCTGATGCTTCCGCTGACGCTTGTTCGCAAGCTTATGTATTCGAGCCCTCGAGGCCCCTGGCTTGTAATATAAAGCTTGTATGACTTTATTTATGTTTTAGAGTTGTGTTGTGATATCTTCCCGTGAGTCCTTAGGCTTGATCGTGTGCATTTGCGTGTATGATTAGTGCACGATCGGGCCGGGGGCGTCACAAGTTGGTATCAGAGCCGACTGCCTGTAGGAACCCCCTTTCCAACTCCTTGGCCGAAGTTGAGTCTAGAAACCGGAAAACTAATTTACTAACTTGGCTGTGTGGCTTACGGGCCCACGTTGCCAATTGGGTGGTATTAGGATCTTTTACTCCTCGACCTTTACTCTGGACTCTGACCTCTCTTCCTTTCGGGTTAACTAAAGTTTACTAACGCCGACACTTAGGATCTCGTAATTCTCGTCCACCCGGAGAGCTGGATATATGTGCGATTTCCCTGACATTGATCTGATTAGTCTGATAATCATTTTCCTTTCCATTGTTTTGTTTAACCTTTCTCTCCGAGATCGGTTATACTTCACCTTGTCTTTTGACAATCATGAGTTTCCTCTGTTTCAGATGGATCGTTTGTTTCCACCACACCCTGCGACGTAGCTACCAGCTGTTCGAGCAGGGATACATCCAGAGTACATTCTTTATCCACTGGGGCAGATGTCAATCCGTTACAATACCCCAGTACTATCTCCTCCAGATACCCGCAAAGACTTTGTGATTTATTGTGATGCATCCCGTGAAGGATTAGGCTGTGTCCTAATGCAAGAGCGTAAAGTGATTGCTTATGGCTCTCGTCAGTTGCGCCCACATGAAGAGAATTATCCAGTACATGATCTAGAACTAGCTGCTGTGATCTATGCACTGCAGTTGTGGCGACATTACCTCCTCGGTAATCGTTGCGAGATCTACACGGATCATAAAAGTTTGAAGTACTTGTTCACTCAACCATCTCTAAACCTCCGTCAGCAAAGATGGATGGAGACCATTGCGGACTATGACTTGGGTATTTCTTATACCCCTGGCAAGGCTAACGTGATGGCTGATGCCTTAAGCCGCAAGTCCTATTGCGACAACCTCATGGTTAGGCGAGCTCAACCTCGTCTTTTTGAAGAACTACGCAAGCTAAATCTGCGTATTGTTCCACAGGGTTCTCTTAATAACCTTGTGATACAACCAGATCTTGAGAAAGCTGTTAAGAATGCGCAAGCTAAAGATGCTAAAATTGATCTGATGAAGAAAGACCTTCACCTTGTAAAGTACAGGGATTTCTCGCTGTCTGAAGATGGAACCTTGTATTTCAGAAACCGCATTGTCGTACCTCGCTTCGAGCTTATGACTGACAAAGTCATGAAGGAGGCACATGATACCCCGTTGTCTATTCATCCGGGTAGCACCAAGATGTATCATGATCTCCGTCAAAGGTACTGGTGGTCTAGAATGAAGCAGGACATTGCTCGATATGTTGCTGAATGTGATGTTTGTCGACGCGTTAAAGCAGAACATCAGAAGCCTGCTGGAATTCTGCAACCACTTCCTATTCCTTTATGGAAATGGGATAAAGTGCAAATGGATTTCATTACCGGCCTTCCCAGGTCACAGAAGGGTCACAATGCTATTCTTGTCGTCATCGACCAACTCTCTAAAGTTGCACACTTTCTGCCCGTCAAGGAGACAATCACTGCTAGTCAGTTAGCAGAGTTGTATATCTCCAGAATTGTTTCACTCCACGGTATTCCGAAGGAGATCAGTTCGGACCGTGGCGGTCTTTTCACCTCAAAGTTCTGGGAAAGTTTCCAAGAAGCTATGGGAACTCATATTACCTGGAGTTCAGCTTATCATCCTCAATCCCAAGGCCAAGTTGAACGAGTTAATCAAGTGCTTGAAGACATGCTTCGGGCTTGTGTTATTTCATTTGGCAAGAAGTGGGAAGAATCTCTTCCATATGCCGAGTTCTCCTATAACAACAGCTATCAAGCCAGCTTGAAAATGGCTCCCTTCGAAGTACTCTATGGACGTAAGTGTCGAACCCCTCTGAATTGGTCAGAAACTGGGGAACGACCTCTTGTTGGACCGGATATTATTCAACACGCCGAAGAACAAGTCCGTATTGTCCGGGAAAATCTCAAGGCGGCTCAGGACCGCCAGAAGAGCAACTATGATCGCAAACGATGGGGTTTGACTTATCAACCTGGTGATCAAGCTTATCTGCGAGTCTCTCCTATGAAGGGCACTCACCGTTTTGGAATCAAGGGCAAGCTAGCTCCACGCTACATTGGTCCTTTCCGCATTATTGCTAGACGTGGTCAAGTGGCATATAAATTGGAATTGCCGCCGCAATTCTCTCATATCCACGACGTCTTCCATGTGTCGCAACTTCGTCAATGCTTCAAGGAATCTCCGCACCGAGCGGTGGATCACGAGGTGCTCGAATTGCAAGATGACCTATCTTATAAGGAGCATCCGATCCGCATTCTCGATGAAGCTGAACATCGGACCCGTCAGAAGGTTACCAAGTTCCTCAAAGTGCAGTGGTCAAATCATACTGAAGATGAAGCCACTTGGGAACGCGAGGATAATCTTCGTGCGGAATACCCCGAACTTTTTCCTTCTACTTCTTAATTCTCGGGACGAGAATTCTTGTTAGTAGAGGAGATTTGTAACACCCCCAGTGGTTAACTACAGTAATTCCATTTTGATTATGCCATGACATCATGATTATCAGTGCCTAAACATCAGTTGCATCATATTGCATTTCAACTCCTAAGTCAACTTCAAATTTAAACTAAAGTGGAAAATAAAAGTTGTTCAAACTGGAAAACTAAAATGTGCCTCATGTTGCAAATATTCCCATAGCATTTATAAAAATGATTGCAACATTAGTTGGAATTGTAAAAGGACTCGAACAACAAGAAACAGCAGCAACATAGCACTATTCAACCCCTTTTCAATTAAATAAAATCCAAACCAAAAAGATATGGACGCCAAACCAGTTTCTAGCAGTGACTAATAATGCACCATATTTACTTGGGCTAGTTTCATATTTTACAAAAGTATTTTGAAATCAAAACAAAAGTCAAAACAGAAACTAAAAAGAGAAAACAGAAAAGAAAAGAAGAAAAAGAAAAAGGCCCACTGTGCTGGGCCTAAGTCAGCACAGTGGCCGGCCCAGCCCAACTCGCTCGTCCTCTTCGTACTGCTCACGCCCGGGGCTCGCTGTCGAGCACCTGGCGCACGCACGCGCGCACGCCCGGGCCCCCCCTCCCTCGCGGTCGACAGCGCGTCGCCGCGACTGCCGCGTATATGAGCAGCACCCCGGACCCCCTGGCTCTCCCTCGCCTCACTCTCCCCTGGACACCACCTCTCCTCTCTCTCCAGTGCGCAGCCATGGCACCGCCGCCGTAGCACGCGCGGCCACCGCCTCTGCCTCGTCGCGTGACCGTGCCCGCATGGTTCGCCTCCGTCGACTACGCCTCTCCCCCGAGCCCCACGAGCTAGAACGCGTCGCTGCGTCGCCGGCGCCTTCATCTTCCACCTTCGGCCGCCGCACGCCATCGCCGACTCCGGCCACTCCGAGCCCTCCCCGCGCACGCTAAGCTCACCTACAGACTCGCTGTGAGCACCTCGTCCCCCTCCCCCTCTCCCCGCGCGCTCTTCGTGCCCGTACGCGTCGCCCCTCTTTCGCCCGAACGCACCGCCGCCTAGCTCGTCGCCGGTGCCGTTCCGGTGACCAAACGGCCTCGGGCCCGTGCGCATCGTGCTCCCCGCATCGCGCAGGCCACACCTAGCTTCTCCTTTCGCCCGCTAGCGCGCCGTAGCGCCGACCCCGTGCACCACCCGAACGCCATCGCCGCTGCGGTCATCGCCGGCGCCGTTCCCGGCGGCCCCCAACCACGCCAACACCACCACGTGACGCGGCGCTCGCCGCCCGTTCGAACGGGCCAAGCCACGGCCCCGGAGACGCCCTGAGGGCGAAACCCGAGCTCGCCGGAGCTCGCCACCGCGTCTGGGCACTCCGGCGCGACTCCGGCGGCCGGTCCGACGTGGCGCCGCGGGCCCCACGGCCCAGCCACTGACTCTGGGCCCCACTGGGTCCCGTTGACCTAGTCCACGCTGACTGGGCGGGCCCTGTGTCTATGACATGTGGGTCCCGCTCGGTAAAACGTTTTATTAAATAAATAATCCGTTAATAAAATTAATTAGTGATTTAAAACACTAATTACCCACTGACTGCTGGGCCCCGCCTGCTAATTAGTTTAAATAGATTAAGCTGACTCTGTTTAGTTAACTGAGTCACTGACATGTGGGCCCCACATATCAGGTTTGACCTGGCCGGCCCCCTGTTGACTGCTGACGTCATCCATGCGTCATGCTGACGTCACCCTGCTACTGTTCTGGATAATTCGAATTAATAATAAATCTGTAATTTCAGAATATTGTTTAAACTTTAGAAAATCATATCTTTTAAACCGTAACTCCGATGAAAATACTTTCTACATGAAAGTTGCTCAGAACGACGAGACGAATCCGAGTACGCGATCCGTTCGTCCGTCACGCATCCCTAACTATCCGAACTTGCAACCGTCCCTCTCCGGTCATCTGTCTGACAAATGTCCGGAACCGGGAAAACATTCCCGGATGGATTCCTCCTTCCTCGGTGACGTGCAACCATACGTTAGGACACACCCGGCACTGCATATTGTCATGCCGTACTTTGCGTTGCTCATGTTTGCTCTATATTTATACTGTTTCCTCCCCCTCTTCTCTCTCGATAGATCCCGACGCAGCTCCGGAGACCGAAGACAGCATTGACAACCTTGCCCTTGCCGCCGAGCAACCAGGCAAGCCCCCCCCCCTTTTGATCATCCCGATATCGCCCATTCTATTTCCCATGCTTGCATTAGAATTGCTGCTACTACTGCTTTACCTATTCTGATGCATAGCCTGTTCATTGTAACCTGCTGTTGATAATTACCTACATATCCTAAACTGTTTAGTCTAGGCTGGGTAGAGACCTATCAGTGACCCCACTTATCCCGACTGCCGCGCTGGATCGTCAGAAGACCCGATCAACGGGATTGAAGACCAGGCCCCGACACCGCACATCACCCCCCCTTAGTTGTAACGACACTGCAGCGTTACTATCAAGTGCCAAGGGTGAAACCTCATGTAGCACTTCTGATGTTAACTCTGTAGAGTAGCTATTCGATCGTGGTCATCGAGGGTGATTCCTCCTTCTCCACTTCCGATACGACGCTGTCGTACAACACATCAAGTGTGAACTCATCGAGGGTGATTCCTCCTAAGTTCGACTTGACGGTTACATCGAGTGGGCATCCGTCGAGGGTGATACCTCGGATTTCCTTGATGTTATGGACACACGGTTACTGTGACTTTACTGCTGAACCTTGATAGAGACGGGTCGGCCCCGAAGGGGGACCCGAGGAAGCTACTTTTACTACAGGACTGAAGGGACAGGCAGTACCACCCAGTAGAGGTGGACCTGAGTTCCCGACAGTCTTTTACGAGACGGGTTGACCTGGATGGTGCCCGAGTGTTGAATACGAGGCGTGGCCGGGCATTCATGGCCCTTGCCGCAAGTCCTCGAGACGGGGCGACGGGGTCACATCTTTCGTGAGTCTCTGCTCGTTACCGCAAGCCCCTAGTCCTAGCGATTTGGATATTTGATCCGAGCAGGCCTCTGGTCTGATAGCACTAACCATCACGTGGGCATAGTATGGGCGTTCTGCATCGTAGCATCAGCCGAAAGCTCTGTCAGACGTCCAGTTCAGCATGGCGGCACGGACGGACCGGCGCCCTCCTGGTGCCAGGCTTCTCCCTGCGCGCAACGACTCGGAGTGCACAGGGCGATGGCCCAAGACCTCTGAGCGCTTAGGATGTAGACCGACGGGGACCTCTCTGCTGAGCTGTAGGTAGGGTTGCGATGTGTCGTTTGGCCGAGGCCGGGCATGACCCAGGAAAGTGTGTCCGGCCGAAGTTAATCGAGCGTGTTGGGTAAGTTGGTGCACCCCTGCAGGGAAGAACACTTCTATCGATAACCGGTCCTACGGTAAAGGACACTCGGAGTTGTATCCTGATTGATACAATTTAGAACTGGATACCTGTGATGAGACCTGTATATATATGGCTCTGGGATTGCTTCTCGCAGGGAGTCGAGAAGGGATCTCAGGACGAGGTTTGATGACTTTATGGCTCTGGGATTGCTTTCTCGCAGGGAGTCGAGAAAGGATCTCTGGGTGAGGTTGATATTATTACTGCTACATTATATGGTATTGTTCTACTCTCTTCTACTGCTGCAAGACCGCTGAAGATGCTAGTCTTCGATAGGACTAGGCCTTCTCTCTATTCTGGCATTTCTGCAGCCCAGTCCACATATACAGCCTCCCCTTGATAATGTTGCATATGTAGTGTAGATCCTTGCTTGCTGAGTACTTCTGAGTACTCACGGTTGCTTTGTTTTCCTTTTTCTCCCCATATCAGTTTGACGTGACCAGAGGACGGAGCCCCCTGAGACAGATGCCCCGACGATCGTTACTACTACTACCCAGAGGATGGATACTACTACGAGTTGACTGACGACCAGGAGTAGGATCGGAGGGTCCCAGGCAGGAGGCCTGCGCCTTTCGATCGTAGTGTTTTATTTTGCCCCGCCTTTCTAAAAGGCCTTTCTGTTTCTCTTTCATATCTGTACTCAGATAACTGATGCTTCTGCTGACGCTTGTATGCCATCGAGCTATGTATTCGAGCCCTCGAGGCCCTGGCTTGTAATATAAAGCTTGTATGACTTTATTTATGTTTTAGAGTTGAGTTGTGATATCTTCCCGTGAGTCCTTAGGCTTGATCGTGTGCATTTGCGTGTATGGTTAGTGCACGATCGGGCCGGGGGCGTCACAAGTTGGTATCAGAGCCGACTGCCTGTAGGAACCCCCTTTCCAACTCCTTGGCCGAAGTTGAGTCTAGTAACCGAAAATTGTTTTACTAACCTGGCTGTGTGGCTTACGGGCCCACGTCGCCAATTGGGTGGTATTAGGATCTTTTATTCCTCATCTTTACTCTGGGACTCTGACCTCTCTTCCTTTCGGGTTAACTAAAGTTTACTAACGCCGACACTTAGGATCTCGTAATTCTCGTCCGCTCGAAGAGCTGAATATCTGTGCGATTTCCCTGACATTGATCTGATTAGTCTGATAATCATTTTCCTTTCCATTGTTTTGTTTAACCTTTCTCTCCGAGATCGGTTATACTTCTCCTTGTCTTTTGACAATCATGAGTTTCCTCTGTTTCAGATGGATCGTTTGTTTCCACCACACCCTGCGACGCAGCTACCAGCTGTTCGAGCAGGGATACATCCAGAGTACATTCTTTATCCACTGGGGCAGATGTCAATCCGTTACAATACCCCAGTACTTCTCCTCCAGATACCCGCAAAGACTTTGTGATTTATTGTGATGCATCCCGTGAAGGATTAGGCTGTGTCCTAATGCAAGAGCGTAAAGTGATTGCTTATGGCTCTCGTCAGTTGCGCCCACATGAAGAGAATTATCCGGTACATGATCTAGAACTAGCTGCTGTCATCTATGCACTGCAGTTGTGGCGACATTACCTCCTCGGTAATCGTTGCGAGATATACACGGATCATAAAAGTCTGAAGTACTTGTTCACTCAACCATCTCTAAACCTCCGTCAGCAAAGATGGATGGAGGCCATTGCGGACTATGATTTGGGTATTTCCTATACCCCTGGCAAGGCTAACGTGATGGCTGGCTCGCGAGCGCGCCGTACGCCGACCCCCTGCACCACCCGAACGCCATCGCCGCTGCGGTCATCGCCGGCGCCGTTCCCGGCGGCCCCCAACCACGCCAACACCACACGTGACGCGGCGCTCGCCGCCCGTTCGAACGGGCCAAGCCACGGCCCCGGAGACGCCCTGAGGCGAAACCCGAGCTCCGCGAGCTCGCCACCCGCGTCTGGCACTCCGTCGCGACTCCGGCCGGTCCGTTGGCGCCGCGGGCCCCACGGCCCAGCCACTGACTCTGGGCCCCACTGTCCCGTTGACCTAGTCCACGCTGACTGGGCGGGCCCTGTGTCTATGACATGTGGGTCCCGCTCGGTAAAACGTTTTATTAAATAAATAATCCGTTATAAAATTAATTAGGGATTTACACACCATTACCCACTGACTGCTGGGCCCCGCCTGCTAATTAGTTTAAATAGATTAAGCTAACCTCTGTTTAGTTAACTGGTCACTGCACTGTGGGCCCCACATATCAGGTTTGACCTGGCCGCCCCCTGTTGACTGCTGACGTCATCCATGCGTCATGCTGACGTCACCCTGCTGACTGTCTGGATAATTCGAATTAATAATAAATCTGTAATTTCAGATATTGTTTAACATTTAGAAAATCATATCTTTTAAACCGTAACTCCGATGAAAATACTTTGTACATGAAAGTTGCTCAGAACGACGAGACGAATCTGAATACGCGGTCCTTCGTCCGTCACCGTCCCTAACTATCCGAACTTGCAACCGTTCCCTCCTCTATCCTCTGTCCGATAATTCCAAAGACCCGGGAAATATCGTCAGATATTCTCCCGCTCCCGTCGTTACGTGTGATGCTGCGTTGACTACCCCTAGCACCGTGTATCGTATTTGTCATGCTCATGTTTGCTATATATTTATACTGTTTCCTCCCCCTCTTCTCTCTCGATGCCCCGACCCCACGTCGTCCCCGAGACCGACGCACTCCGGATCCCGAAGACACCATAGACGACCTTGCCCTTGCCCGCCGAGCAACCAGGCAAGCCCCTCCCTTGAGCATACCGATATCGCCCATTCTTTTCCCATGCTTGCATTAGAATTGCTGCTGCTGCTGCTTTACCTATCTGATGCATAGCCTGTTCATTGTAACCTGCTGTTGATAATTACTACATATCCTAAACTGTTTAGTCTAGGCTGGGTAGAGACCTATCAGTGACCCCACTTATCCCGACTGCCCCTGGACGTCAGAAGACCCGATCAACGGGATTGAAGACCAGGCCCGACCCCGCACATCACCCCCCCCCTTAGTTGTAACGACACTGCACGGCTTACTATCGAGTGTCGAGGGTGAAACCTCATGTAGCACTTCTGATGTAACTCTGTAGAGTAGTTATTCGGTCGTGGTCATCGAGGGTGATTCCTCCTTCACCCTCTCCGATAACGACGCTGTCGTACAACACCCTCAAGTGTGGACCCAGTGAGGGTGATTCCTCCTAGTTCATCTTGACGGATACACTCGAGTGGAATTCAATGAGGGTGATACCTCGATTCCCTGATGTTATGGACACACGATACTTGGACTTACAATGTTACTTGGAAAGGCGGGTCGACCCTGAGGGGTACCCCGCGTGTGATGTGAAGGCGGGTTGCCAGTGTTACAGGGATTTCTCGCTTCTGAAGATGGAACTTGTATTTCAGAAAACCGCATTGTGCGTACCTCGCTTCGAGCTTATGACTGACAAAGTCATGAAGGAGGCACAGTACACCCGTTGTCTATTCATCCGGGTAGCACCAAGATGGATCTGATCTCCGTCAAAGGTACTGTGGTCTAGAATGAAGCAGGACATTGCTCGATATGTTGCTGAATGTGATGTTTGTCGACGCTTAAAGCAGAACATCAGAAGCCTGCTGGATTCTGCAACCACTTCCTATCCTTTATGGAAATGGGATAAAGTGCAAATGGATTTCATTACCCCTTCCCAGGACAGAAGGGTCACAATGCTATCTTGTGCGTCATCGACCACTCTCTAAAGTTGCACACTTTCTGCCCGTAAGGAGACAATCACTGCTAGTCGTTAGCAGAGTTGTATATCTCCAGAATTGTTTCACTCCACGGTATTTCCGTAAGGAGATCAGTTCGGACACGTGGGCGGTCTTTTCACCTCAAAGTTCTGGAAAGTTTCCAAGAAGCTATGGGAACTCATCTTACCTGGAGTTCAGCTTCATCCTCAATCCCAAGGCCAAGTTGAACGAGTTAATCAAGTGCTTAGACATGCTTCGGCTTGTGGTTATTTCATTTGCAAGAAGTGGGAAGAATCTCTTCCATATGCCGAGTTCTCCTATAACACCAGCTATCAAGCCAGCTTTGAAAATGGCTCCCTTCGAAGTCTCTATGGACGTAAGTGTCAAACCCCTCTGATTGGTCAGAACTGGGGAACGACCTCTTGTTGGACCGGATATTATTCAACACGCCGCGAAGAGAACAAGTCCGTATTGTCCGGGAAAATCTCAAGGCGGCGCTCGGACCGCCAGAAGAGCAACTATGATCGCAAACGATGGGGTTTTGACTTATCAACCTGGTGATCAAGCTTTATCTGCGATTCTCTCCTATGAGGGCACATCACCGTTTTGGAATCAAGGGCAACTAGCTCCACGCTACATTGGTCCTTTCCGCATTATTGCTAACGTGGTCCAGTGGCATATAATTGGAATTGCCGCCGCAATTCTCTCTACCACGACGTCTTCCAGTGTCGCAACTTCGTCATGCGTCAAGGAATCTCGCCCGAGCGGTGGATCACGAGGTGCTACGAATTGCAAGATGACCTATCTTATAAGGAGCATCCGATCCGCATTCTCGTGAAGCTGAACTCGGAACCCGTCAGAAGGTTACCAAGTTCCTCAAAGTGTGGTCAAATCATACTGAAGATGAAGCCATTGGGAACGCGAGGATAATCTTCGTGCGGAATACCCCGAACTTTTCCTTTCTACTTCTTATAATTCTCGGGACGAGAATTCTTGTTAGTAGAGGAGATTTGTAACACCCCCAGTGGTTAACTACAGTAATTCCATTTTGATTATGCCATGACATCATGATTATCAGTGCCTAAACACAGGTTGCATCATATTGCATTTCAAACCCTAAGTCAACTTCAAATTTAAACTAAGTGGAAAATAAAGTTGTTCAAACTGGAAAACTAAAATGTGCCTCATGTTGCAAATATTCCCATAGCATTTATAAAAATGATTGCACATTAGTTGGAATTGAAAAGGACTCGAACAACACAGAAACAGCAGCAACATAGCACTATTCAACCCCTTTTCAATTAATACAAATCCAAACCAAAAAGATATGGACGCCAAACCAGTTTCTAGCAGATGACTAATAATGCACCATATTTACTTGGGCTAGTTTATTTTACAAAAAGTTTTTGAAATCAAAACAAAAGTCAAAACAGAAACTAAAAGAGAAAACAGAAAAGAAAAAGAAGAAAAAGAAAAGGCCCACTGTGCTGGGCCTAATCAGCACAGTGGCCGGCCCAGCCCAACTCGCTCGCCTCTTCGTACTGCTCACGCCCGGGGCTCGCTGTCGAGCACCTGGCGCACACGCCTGGCACGCCCGGCCCCCCTCCTCTCGCGGTCGACAGCGCGTCCCGCGACTGCCGCGTATATGAGCATCACCCCGACCCCCTGGCTCTCCCTCGCCTCACTCTCCCCTGGACACCACCTCTCCTCTCTCTCCAGCGCAGCCATGGCACCGCCGCCGTAGCACGCGCGCACCGCCTCTGCCTCGTCGCGTGACCTCCCGCATGGTTCGCCTCCGTGCGACTACGCCTCTCCCCCGAGCCCCACGAGCTAGAACGCGTCGCGTGCTGTCGCCGGCGGTCATCTTCCACCTTCGGCCGCCGCACGCCATCCGCCGACTCCGGCCACTCCGACCCTCTCCCGCGCACGCTAAGGCTCACCTACAACTCGCTGTGAGCACCTCGTCCCCTCCCCTACTCCCCGAGGCTCTTCGTCCGTACGCGTCGCCCTCTTTCGCCGAAACGCACCGCCGCCTAGTCGTCGCCGGTGCGTTCCGGTGACCAAACGCCTCGGCCCGTGCGCATCGTGCTCCCCGCATCGCGCAGGCCACCACCTAGCTTCTCCTTTCGCTCGCTAGCGCGCCGTAGCGACGACCCCATGCACCACCCGAACGCCATCGCCGCTGCGGTCATCGCCGGCGCCCGTTCACGGCGGCCCCCAACACAGCCAACACCACCACGTGACGCGCGCTGCCGCCACGTTCAACGGGCCAAGCACGGCCCCCGGAGACGCCCTGAGGGCGAACACGAGCTCGCCGGAGCTCGCCACCGCGTCTGGGCACTCCGGCGCGACTCCGCGCCGGTCGACGTGGCGCCGCGGGCCCCACGGCCCAGCCACTGACTCGTGGCCCCACTGGTCCCGTTGACCTAGTCCACGACTGACTGGGCGGGCCCTGTGTCTATGACATTTGGGTCCCGCTCGGTATAAACCGTTTTATTAAATAAATAATCCGTTATAAAATTAATTAGTGAGTTAAAACACATTACCCACTGACTGCTGGGCCCCGCCTGCTAATAGTTTAAATAGATTAAGCTAAACTCTGTTTAGTTAACTGAGTCACTGACATTGGGCCCCACATATCAGGTTGACCTGGCCGCCCCCTGTTGACTGCTGACGTCATCCATGCGTCATGCTGACGTCACCCTGCTACTGTTCTGGATATCGAATAATAATAATAATCTGTAATTTCAGAATATGTTTTAAACTTTAGAAAATCATATCTTTTAAACCGTAACTCCGATGAAATACTTTGTACATGAAAGTTGCTCAGAACGACGAGACGAATCTGAATACGCGGTCCGTTCGTCCGTCACACTCCCTACTATCCGAACTTGCACCGTTCCCCTCTTATCCTCTGTCCGATAATTCCAAAGACCCGGGAAATATCGTAGATATTCTCCCGCTCCTCTGTTACGTGTGATGCTGCGTTGACTACCCCCTAGCACCGTGTATCGTATTTGTCATGCTCATGTTTGCTATAATTTATACGTTTCCTCCCCCTCTTCTCTCTCCGATAGCCCCCGACCCCGAGTCGTCCCCGAGACCGACGCAGCTCCGGATCCCGAAGACACCATAGACGACCTTGCCCTTGCCGCCGAGCAACCAGGCAAGCCCTCCCTTGAGCATACCGATATCGCCCATTTCTAATTTCCCATGCTTGCATTAGAATTGCTGCTGCTGCTGCTTTACCTATCTGATGCATAGCCTGTTCATTGTACCTGCGTTGATAATTACCTACATATCCTAACTGTTTTAGTCTAGGCTGGTAGGACCTATCAGTGACCCCACTTATTCCCGACTGCGCGCTGGACCGTCAGAAGACCCGATCAACGGGATTGAAGACCAGGCCCACACCGCACATCACACCCCCCCCTTAGTTGTAACGACACTGCCGCGTTACTATCGAGTGTCGAGGGTGAAACCTCATGTAGCACTTCTGATGTTTAACTCTGTAGAGTAGTTATTCGGTCGTGGTCATCCGAGGGTTGATTCCTCCTTCACCGCTTCCGATAACGACGCTGTCGTACAACACCTCAAGTGTGGACCCAGGAGGGTGATTCCTCCTAGTTCATCTTGACGGATACATCGAGTGGGATTCAATGAGGGTGATACCTGGTTTCCCTGATGTTATGGCCACAGGATACTTGGACTTACAATGTTACTGGAAAGGCGGGTCGACCTGAGGGGTACCCGCGTGTGATTGTGAAGGCGGGTTGCCATGTGGTGCCGAGTGGTGAATACGAGGCGCGCCGGCATTCTTAACCCTTGCCGCAAGTCCTCGAGACGGGTGCGGCGGGGTCACATCTTGTGAGTCTCTGCTCGTTACCGCAAGCCCCTAGTCCTAGCGATTTGGATATTTGATCCGAGCAGGCCTCTGGCTGATAGCACTAACCATCACGTGGGATAGTATGGGCGTTGCATCGTATGCATCAGCCGAAAACTCTGTCAAGTCCAGTAGCACTGCGGCCGGCTGGGCCGGCACAATCCTAAGGGGTGGAGCTCTGGTTCGCCCGGCACGCAAGACGCCGGAGGGCGAGGGTGATGGCCAGACCCCCTTGCTTGGATGTAGAGCGGGACCTCTCTGCGGAGTGTGGTAGTAGGGTTGCGATGTGTCGTTTGCGCGAGGCCGGGCATGACCCTGGAAAGTGTGCTAAGGACGGAGTAACGAGCGGAACGAGTCAATCAAGTGCTTGAAGACATGCTTCGGGCTTGTGTTATTTCATTCGGCAAGAAATGGGAAGAATCTCTCCCGTATGCTGAGTTCTCGTATAACAACAGCTATCAAGCCAGCTTGAAAATGGCCCCCTTCGAAGTTCTATATGGACGTAAGTGTCGAACCCCTCTGAATTGGTCAGAAACTGGGGAACGACCGCTCGTGGGTCCGGATATTATTCAACACGCCGAAGAACAAGTCCGTATCGTCCGTGAAAATCTCAAGGCGGCTCAGGACCGCCAGAAGAGCAACTATGATCGCAAACGATGGGGTTTGACTTATCAACCTGGTGATCAGGCTTATCTTCGTGTCACTCCTATGAAGGGCACTCACCGTTTTGGAATCAAGGGCAAGCTAGCTCCACGCTACATTGGTCCTTTCCGCATAATTGCTAGACGTGGTCAGGTGGCATATAAATTGGAGTTGCCACCGCAATTCTCTCATATCCACGACGTCTTCCATGTGTCGCAACTTCGTCAATGCTTCAAGGAATCTCCGCACCGAGCTGTGGATCACGAGGTGCTCGAATTGCAAGATGACCTATCTTATAAGGAGCATCCGATCCGCATTCTCGATGAAGCTGAACGTCGGACCCGTCAGAAGGTTACCAAGTTCCTCAAAGTGCAGTGGTCAAATCATACTGAAGATGAAGCCACTTGGGAACGCGAGGATAATCTTCGTGCGGAACACCCCGAACTTTTTCCTTCTACCTCTTAATTCTCGGGACGAGAATTCTTATTAGTAGAGGAGATTTGTAACACCCCCAGTGGTTAGCCACAGTAATCCCATTTTCAATAATGCCAAGTCAGCATGTTTAACAGTGCATGATCATCATTTGCATCATAATGCATTTCAACTCCTAACTCAAAATTCAAATTTAGATGAAAGTGAAATATAAAAGTTGTGCAACATAAAAACTAAATTGTTCATTAAATAGCAAATAAATCAGAGACAATTCTAAAATTGAAACCAACATTATTGAAAATGGGTAGGTGGCTTGAACATCCTCAAACAGTGGCTGAAAAACAATATTAGTTAACCTTTTATTTAATCTAAAATAGATATGAAAAGATATTTACCCCAAACTAGTTTTTGGTGGTAGGATATATGGTGCTGTGATTTGTGGGCCAGCTCTCATATTTTACAAAACTCTAATGGGGGCCACATATTGTGACGACCCCGGCTTAATCGTGCACTAATCATACACGCAAATGCGCACGATCAAGCCTAAGGACTCACTTGAAGATATCACAACACAACTCTAAAACATAAAATAAAGTCATACAAGCTTAATATTACAAGCCAGGGCCTCGAGGGCTCGAATACATAGCTCGATGGCATACAAGCGTCAGCGGAAGCATTAGATATCTGAGTACAGATATATTACAGAGAGAGAGATAAGCCTTCACAGAGGCGGGGTAAAAATAAAAACTACGATCGAAAGGCGTAGGCCTCCTGCCCTGGACCCTCCGATCCTACTCCTGGTCGTCGAACGGCTCCTCGTAGTAGTAGTACTCGCCAGGCGGATAGTAGTACTGGTCGTCGGCTGGGGCTTCTGGCTCAGGGGCTCCGTCGTCTGGTGGCATCAAATGGAAAATGGGGGAAAAAGAAAATAAAGCAAACGTGAGTACTCATCCGAAGTACTCAGCAAGCAAGGATCTACACTACATATGCATCATTGTCAAAGGAATGGCTGTATATGTGGACTGGGCTGCAGAAATGCCAGAGTAGAGGGGGAAAACCTAGTCCTATCGAAGACTAGCATCTTCAACAATCTTCGACAGTCTTGCAGCATCAGGAGAGAGCAGATGAACATAATGTAAAGTAGTAGTAGTAATATCATCAACCTCGACCTGAGATCCTTTCTCGACTCCCTGCGAGAAAGCAATCCCAGAGCCGTACTATCCAATTCTCATCACATGTTCTAGTTGTACCGATCGGGATACAACTCCGAGTGTCCGTTACCGTAGGACAGGCTATCGATAGAAGTTTCTTCCCTGCAGGGGTGCACCAACTTACCCACCACGCTCACTTAACTCTGGCCGGACACACTTTTCTGGGTCATGCCCGGCCTCGGCTAAGCAACACGCCGCAACCCGACCTAGGCTTATAAGAGAGGTTAGCACGCCGGACTAAACCTATGCCCCCAGGGGTCTTGGGCCATCGCCCCGGGAACTCCTGCGCGTTGCGTGGGCGGCCGGAAGCAGACCTAGCAACCCCTTAATACAAGCGCGGTTGCGTAACCAGTCCAATCCAGCGCGCGCCGCTCAGTCGCTGACGTCCATTAAGCTTCGGCTGAAGTATACGACGCAGAACGCCCATACTATGCCCACGTGATGGTTAGTGCTATCGGGCCAGAGGCCCCTCGGATCAAATATCCAAACCGTAGTGGATTAGGAGCGCGTGGAAACGAGCAGAGACTCACGATCGATGTGACCCCGTCGCCCCGTCTCGAGGACTTGCGGCAAGGGCTAAGAATGCCCGGCCACGCCTCGTAGTTATCTCGCGGGCACCATCCAGGTCAACCCGACTCCACATCACTTCGCGTTAAGCTCGCGCGGGTACCCCTCAGGGCCGACCCGTCTTTAGTATCGTGGTTCATAGTCAAGTCGTAATATCCAAGGTAACTGTGTGTCGGACACCGAAGGGAACCATGAGGAATCACCCTCGATGGAATTCCCGCTCGATGTTATCATCAAGGTGAACGAAGGAGGAATCACCCTCGAGGTCCACACTTGAGAGGTTGCGCGACGATGTCGTTATCGGGGGTGGTGTAGGAGGAATCACCCTCGCTTACCACGACCGAGTAACTAACCTACAAGGTTAACATCAGAAGTGCTAACGAGGTATCACCCTCGGCACTCGACGGTAACCCAGCAGTGTCGGCAACTAAGGGGTAGTGATGTGCGGTGCCAGGGTCTGGTCCTCAATCCCGATGATCGGGTCTTCTGATATCCAGCAGGGCAGTCGGGATCAAGTGGAGGTCTCTGTCGTGTCTCTACCCAGCCTATAATAATCAGTCTAGGATAACCAGTAAGGTAACAAAGCAGGGTACAATAATCAGGCTATGCAGCAGATATAGGAAAACAGTAGCAGTAGCAGTTCTAATGCAAGCATAAGAGAGAAGAGAGTAGGCGATAAAGGCATGCTCAAAATGGGGGTGCTTGCCTGTTTGCTCGGGGGCAAGGGCAAGGTCTTCAGTAGTATCGTCGGGGACGTAGTCGTACTCCTGTGCGGCGTCTGCCTCGGGAGCTACGTCAACGTCGGGGGCTACCGAGAGAGAAGAGGGGGAAGAAACAGGTAAACATAATGCAAACAAATGCAACACGGTGCGTGTGATGCTATGATGCAGTGCAGGGTTGCCTAAATATGCATCTAAGTCATTTTAGTTATTTTTAGAATTAATCTGGGATTTATTTACCGAAGTGTGTGCACTATTCATCTGCCGGATACGGGTCCGGAGTTACGAGTTCTTCTACGTAGGGGGTTCCAACAAAGAAACGGACGGCACGATCAGACTCGGCTCATCGTTCTGAGCAACTTTCATGTTTTAACTTTTCCGATCCGAGCTACGGTTTAAAAGTTATTAATTTTTAAAGATTATTTGAATTTCTGGAATTAATTTTTATTTACAGAAAATGAATTATGACGTCAGCATGGCGTGCTGCTGACGTCAGCAAGTCAACAGTCGGCTGACTAAGTCAAATATGACATGTGGGTCCAGTGGGACCCACATGTCAGCCTCTGTTTAGGCTAATCAGTGGATTAATTTAATTACCAGGGTTAATTAGGGGGTGGACCCCACATGTCAGTGAGACATTAGGTTAATCTAATTAGTTTCTAATTAATTAAATCTTTAATTAGTCTAATTATCGAACGGGACCCACGTGTCAGCTACAGGGGTGAACAGTGCCCGCGTTGACTCGGGTCAACGCGGTCAACTGGGCCCGTGGGACCCACTGGCAGTGACCCAGGGGTGTCCCACGTGGCAGCCACGTCGGCGGCCGGCGCCGGAGTTGCGCCGGCGACCGATTCCGCGGCGGAAGATCGCCGGAGTGCTCGGAAATCGCCCACAGGGCTCGGTTCGAGCTGCGGTTGGGTGCGTTCGAAAGCCAGTGAACTCGCGCGTCGAGTGGTGGCACTTGCCGAACCAGGGGATGGCCGGAATCACGCCGGCGTTGAGGTTTGGCGGAAGCCGAAACCCGGCGGACTCGCGCGTGGTGATGCAGAGGTCAAAACGGGCTGCGCTCTACTCCTTCGGCATCTACTTGACGCCACGAACGCGACGGCGAGCCCGGTGGGTCGTGACGGCCACTGCTGCAACGGCCTCGAGCTCAACGGCGGAGCTCGGTTCGGGCGGCCATGGCGCGGCGGCTACGGAGGCGCAGAAGGCTAGGGGAGCGCGGGGAAGGATGAGGGGCTGCTCACCGAGAGGCTACGTAAAGCCGTTGGAAGCTTAGGAGTGCAGAACGTCGGCGAATCGTCGGGGCTCGCCGGCGTCAGAGAAGAAAGGGGGCGGAGTACTCCGGCTTCATCAGGGCCTCCCCGCCTCCACTCGCGGTCGGAGTCGAAGGAGTCGAGGACGGCGGAGCTCGCAGGCGTGTTGGCTGAGCTCGGGGACGACGGTGGCCGCGTCTACGGCAAGGCCACGGCGACGGAGGCGCTCGGTTTCGGTGGATCTGGAGGAGGAGGAAGGAGGGAGAGGGCAAGCGAGCGAGGGGGAAGTGGATAGGGACGGAGAGGAGGCAGAGGGAGCTCCTCCTTATCCTCTCGCCTGGCCTGCGGCGTCGGGGTGTCGGCGCCGGAGCGGCGAGCGCGCGCTTGGCCAGGGAGAAGGCGACAGCGCGAAGGAGAGAGAGAGACTGGGCCAGATGGGCCGGCTGTCGGGGCACTGTGCACTTAGGCCCAGTGCACAGTGCCTCGTTGTATTTTTTTTCTGTTTTTGTTTTACCTTTTTCTTTATTCTTTTCTGTTCCAAAATAGCTAGCACACTTTAGCACTTTTGTAAAATGTGAGAGTTGACCCAAATATTGCAATGCAATATTATCTCTCACCAAAAAGTGGTTTGGACTGATTTGAAGTTTGTTTGAATTTAATATGATTTTAAATATATCAAATATCCTGTTTTTGGGTCTGTTCCAACTTGTTTGAGTCATTTATCCAACTCCAAACATTTTGATGTTGATTTTTGAAAGGTTTCTGGATTATTTACCATTAAATGAACATTTTTCCAGCAGTGTTTGATCAACCTTATATTTCACTTATGAATTTAAGTTGATTTTTAAAAATGGAGTTGATTTACTTTGGTTAACCACTATGTTTAATCACTGCATATGATATGACTTGGCATTATTAACAGCTGATCATGGTGGCTATTACATAGGGGTGTTACACAGTGATTAACAATTTAATCATAATTCCCAAGAACTATATCTTTGACCAGCCTTCTATACATCAAAAACTTGTATGACATTCATACATGAGCTGGATATTCCAGTCTTCTTTCTTTTGCCTTTATACTTCTAACAGTTTAACTTTCAGTATTTCTCCTACTCTCAGAAGAAGCACTCAACTTAAGAGTGGCGTTAGCCCCGGACTTCCTAGGTGTGTTATCACACTAACACCCTTCGGACACTTCCTTTCTCTTTAAGTTGTTGTTTTATTCACCTTTCATCATATGACAGGCATTCTTCTGGATCCCTCTTTTATCAGTCTAATGCATAGTAAACTCCTTTACTAATAGTTTGCAAACAAACATTGCTTTGGATATCTCATATCTTTTAGCCTTTGTCTGTCTCTGAAAATGATTTTCAGATTCCATGAATATCACATAACTATCCAAACTTTCGAAGTTCGGGTCTCATGGAAGCAAATGTATTGCACTTGACTGAAACGGAATTCTAGCTTTTGGATCGAAGGACGAGAGTCACATGATCCATAGCATAAGCGAGAGAATACCGAAAGTATGCGATAGGACAAAGTCCTTCTTGGCACTCTTGAGGACAATCCTCACATTATGTTACCAACCGTAAAGTTTTAACCAGATATTTAACAGCTATTCAATTTTAATAGGGAAGGTGGAAACGCGAGCCATTATTCTACAACTATTATGCAAACCACACTTAGACAGTGTTCATAATTAATTGCACTGAGAATTAAACAAGTTAATTCAACAGTGCGCTCCCACTCAAATCAATATCTCTCATAATTGATTTTGAGTGATACAAGATCCAGACTTCAATTCATCGCCATAGAATCATCATCTCATGACGGGAATTTTAATCGGTAGGCCAACTTGCCGATCACATCTCTATGTGACTCTTGTTCATCTTTCGATGCGTGTGTTCCGAGCTCATGACTTTCATGCCTGAACGTCAAGACAACCAAGTGATCACGCTGCGAGGTCTCAACTCACCCGCCTCACACTTCCCTAATCGTTCGTACCCATGCATCCATGGCGCACCCCGAAAAGTTAGGTGCTGTGACGGTGCTACACTTGGGAGAACACTAACTACTTGATATTTTTGTGAGAGATCACCCTAATAAAAAGCGACTACCGCGCAATCAAGAAGGGTGCATCATAAGGGATAAACATCTCAGGCAATTCATAATAGCATGATATGGTATAGCCCTTTCTGACGGAGAAGTCTTGTATTTCTTCGTCTTCGGCATTCGCGTCGGTGTTCACCTTCGCGAAGATTGCCACCACCTTGTCGATGCACCAGATAATATTGCTATCTCTATAGCTAATAAAATAATGCATTACAACAAGGTTGACACGTAGGTCATTAAAGTGCAATCATATGGCTCCAGCCATCATGCCGAATCATGACACGCAGGTCATGTTAATAAATTTACATTATATAGTCATCTCATACATAATCAAATTATTATGAGCACTGCTATACCACATCACATGCACATGCAAACCCTCCTGCAAAACCAAGTTAGACGCCTCTAATCGGTTCAGCAAAAACTTGTTTTACGTGGCTTCTAAGGTTTCGAAACAAACCGAAGCTACCAACGTCCATCATCAAGTATGATAATCCAAGTCACTAGATTAACATCGCGGGGTGTATGAGACACGAGATAATAAAATCTCGAGCCCCATACTGAACTTCGTCATACGCATGACCCCCGTGCAGATCATATCTACATTGCCCTTTCGTCTGCGAAATTTCATCTTTCTTTTTAACTACGATGGAATTCAATGAACTGTTAGCACTTCGTTGATCAATCAGGATCGCGGATTGCCAGAACATTGAAACTCCACCATGCTGTTATCAAGATCAGAAATATGCAAATTCCAGGGAAGCAACAAGAATATCGGGTAACAGATTTCATCTGCTACCCGCACAAATAATTTTCAGTAATAGAACTCATCTACTACCTAATTATATTGTGCAACACCCATACATCTCCATGTATTCTAGATCGCAACCTGCATCTACGCATAGCACGGCTCATGATGCCACTGTTTGGTAACGCAGCAGAAAACAAAAAATTTCCGACCTACGCTGTGGCGCCCCCGGCTCGATCGTACACTAATCATGCACGCAAACGTGTACGATCAAGATCAGGGACTCACGGGAAGATATCACAACACAACTCTAAAACATAAATAAGTCATACAAGCATCATAATACAAGCCAGGGGCCACGAGGGCTCGAATACAAATGCTCGATCATAGACGAGTCAGCGGAAGCAACAATATCTGAGTACAGACATAGGTTAAACAAGGTGCCATAAGATGGCTAGCACAAACAGGGATACAACAGATCGAACAGGCGCAGGGCCTCCTGCCCGGGATCCTCCTAACTACTCCTGGTCGTCGGCGTCCTGGACGTAGTAGTAGGCTCCGTCCTGGTGGTAGTAGTCGTCGAAGGTGGCGTCTGGCTCCTGGGCTCCAACATCTGGTTGCGACAACCAGCAAGAAGGGAAAGGAGGAAAGGAGGGGGAAAGCAACCGTGAGTACTCATCCAAAGTACTCGCAAGCAAGGATCTACACTACATATGCATGGTATATGTGTAAAGAGGCAATATCGGTGGACTGAACTGCAGAATGCCAGAATAAGAGGGGGATAGCTAGTCCTGTCGAAGACTACGCTTCTGGCAGCCTCCATCTTGAAGCAATAGAAGAGAGTAGTTGGAAGTTAACCAAGCAACAACGTATAGCATAATCCTACCCGTCGATCCTCTCGTCGCCACCATGCGAGAGAGCGACCACCGGGTTATATCTGTCACTTGTAAGGGTGTGTTTTATTAAGTATCCATTTCTAGTTGTCATGAGGTCGGAATACAACTCCGGGTCGTCCTTTTACCGAGGGACACGGCTATTCGAATAGATAAACTTCCCTGCAGGGGTGCACCACATATTCCCCAACACGCTCGATCCCCTTTGGCCGGACACACTTTCCTGGGTCATGCCCGGCCTCGGAAGATCCACACGTCGCAGCCCCACCTAGGCTCAACAGAGAGGTCAGCACGCCGGACTAATCCTAGGCACTCTGGGGTCTGGGCCCATCGCCCAGTGCGCTCCTGCACGTTGCGTACGCGGCCACGAGCAGACCTAGCAACCCACACGATCACGGCGGTTACGTTATCGCGGTCCAACACGGCGCGCGCCGCTCAGTCGCTGACGTCAAGAAGGCTTCAGCTGATACCACGACGCCGGGATACCCATAACTACTCCCGCGTAGTTGGTTAGTGCGTATAGGCCAGTGGCCAGACTCAGATCAAATATCCAATCTCGTTAAACGTGTTATTATGAAGTAAACGCGAACGCCGACCAGGGCCTGGCCCACCTGTCTCCTAGGTGGTCTCAACCTGCCCTGTCGCTCCGCCACAAAGATCCACACAAAGGGCCGTTGGGACAAAGGTCCTTTCAGCCCCCAATCCGTGAATCACTCGCGGGTACTCTTCGAGCCGACCCGACTTTAGTCACCATCTGTATAGTATGTAAATATGTAAAGTATACACCCGTGATCACCTCCCGAGTGATCACGGCCCGATAGTATAGCAAGGCAGACTGACAAGAATGCAGGGCCAATGGTGATAAACTAGCATCCTATACTAAGTATTTAGGATTGCAGGTAAGGTATCAACAGATGTAGCAACAGTGTCAGGCTATGCATCAGACTAGGATTAACGGAAAGCAGTAACATGCTACACTACTCTAATGCAAGCAGTATAGAGGAGAATAGGCGATATCTGGTGATCAAGGGGGGGGGCTTGCCTGGTTGCTCTGGCAAGTAGGGGTCGTCAACAACGTAGTCGGTCGGGGCACCAGCAGCTGCGTCGGTCTCGTAGTCTACCGAAGAGAAGAGGGGGAAGAAACAGTAAACACACGGCAATAATGCAACAGGGATGCATGACATGTCTAAACGCAGGGCCAGGGTGATATACAGCCTAACTAAGCGATTTAGTTAATTTAGGAATTTATCCGGATTTATTTAATTAGGGTTGGACACTATTCATTTATCGAAATCGGTCTAATTGTTCAACGTTCTTATAGCTGCGGGCATCTGACGGGAATACAGAGGATGTATTCGGGTTCGTATCGTCGTTCTGAGCAAGTTTCAAATATTTTATACCCCCCCCCCCGATCCAGAAATTCTGGATCGGGATCGACCCCCGTCGCCCGTCGCCGGCCGGCCGTCCCCGACCGCCTCCCCGCGCCGATCTGCCTCGCCTGTCGCCTCCCCTACCGCCTCCTCCACTCGACCCCCCTCCCCTGGATCGGACCGGGGCAGAGGCGCCCCGATCCCGTCGCCCGTCGCCGCGCTCCCCGCCGCTACTCGCGCTCGCTTCCGCCTCGCCGCCCGCGCTCGGACGCCGTCGCCGGGACCTCGCCTCCCCGTCTCCTCCCCGAATCGCCTCAGCGAGCGCTCGCACCCGTCGCCGCTGCCCGACGCCGTCGTCCCCGAGCCCCGCTGCCCGTGCCCTACAACGCCGGTGAGGCCTCGGCCTCGGCCTCCCTCCCTTGTGCGCGCACCCCACCCCGCGCCCCGGCCGCGCCCGCATCGCCCTCGTCGCGCTCCGCCCGCGTCCCTGCCTCACCGCGCGTGCGCGCTCGCCCGCGCCTGCTCGCGCATGCACAGGCGCCCGCGCTGCCGCTCCCATCGCCGTCGCCGCGCTCCTGCCGCCGCCTCTGCTCGCCTCCCCTTGCGCCTTGGTCACCGGCCGCCGCCCGCGCCCACCGCGCGCCCGGGCTCGCGCGCGACCACGCCCAGGCCGGCCCCGCTCGTCGCCTCTGCCCACGCCCGCTGCTGCAGCCGCGCGCGCAGCTCTGCTGCCCCGGCTCCACCGCGCCGCCGCTTGCCGTCCGACGGGCCACCGCGCCCGGCCGCCCCTGCCCCGCCCGCGCTCGCCTCCCGCCCGCGCGCGGCCCCGCTCACGCCGGCGCCCGTCTCCGCCTCACCCGCTGGCCGCACCCGTGCGCCCGTATGCGCACCGGACATGTCCGGTGCCCAAACGGGCACAACCCGGACATGTCCGGCCGTGCCACTGACCGGTGGGCCCTGCCCCCCCTGAGGCAATGACAGATGGGGCCCAGCCCCTAAAAACGAATTAAAAGAAAATGTAATAAAAAAATAATTAAAATAAATAAAAATAGTTAATTAATTAAGTTAATTAATCCTGATTAGGTTAATCTAATTAAGTAGTTAGTGTTAATTAAACAGTAATTTAATTAGTTAATCACTAATTAACCTAACAGCCTATGACAGGTGGGACCCACTGGTCCTGACGTCATGCTGACGTCATGCTGACGTCAGCAAGACACTGTTTCGGATAATGTTAATTTAAATAATTAATTAAATTCCAGAAATTAATCAAATCTTTAGAAAATCATATAAAATAATCCGTAGCTCAGATGAAAATACTTTGTACATGAAAGTTGCTCAGAACGACGAGACGAATCTGAATACGCGGTCCGTTCGTCCGTCACGCGTCCCTAACTATCCGAACTTGCAACCGTTCCCCTCTTATCCTCTGTCCGATAATTCCAAAGACCCGGGAAATATCGTCAGATATTCTCCCGCTCCGTCTGTTACGTGTGATGCTGCGTTAGACTACCCCTAGCACCGTGTATCGTATTTGTCATGCTCATGTTTGCTATATATTTATACTGTTTCCTCCCCCTCTTCTCTCTCGATAGCCCCCGACCCCGACGTCGTCCCCGAGACCGACGCAGCTCCGGATCCCGAAGACACCATAGACGACCTTGCCCTTGCCGCCGAGCAACCAGGCAAGCCCCTCCCTTGAGCATACCGATATCGCCCATTCTAATTTCCCATGCTTGCATTAGAATTGCTGCTGCTGCTGCTTTACCTATTCTGATGCATAGCCTGTTCATTGTAACCTGCTGTTGATAATTACCTACATATCCTAAACTGTTTAGTCTAGGCTGGGTAGAGACCTATCAGTGACCCCACTTATCCCGACTGCCGCGCTGGACCGTCAGAAGACCCGATCAACGGGATTGAAGACCAGGCCCCGACACCGCACATCACCCCCCCCCCTTAGTTGTAACGACACTGCAGCGTTACTATCGAGTGTCGAGGGTGAAACCTCATGTAGCACTTCTGATGTTAACTCTGTAGAGTAGTTATTCGGTCGTGGTCATCGAGGGTGATTCCTCCTTCACCGCTTCCGATAACGACGCTGTCGTACAACACCTCAAGTGTGGACCCAGTGAGGGTGATTCCTCCTAGTTCATCTTGACGGATACATCGAGTGGGAATTCAATGAGGGTGATACCTCGGATTCCCTGATGTTATGGACACACGGATACTTGGACTTTACAATGTTACTTGGAAAGGCGGGTCGACCCTGAGGGGTACCCGCGTGTGATGTGAAGGCGGGTTGCCAGTGTGGTGCCCGAGTGGTGAATACGAGGCGCGGCCGGGCATTCTTAACCCTTGCCGCAAGTCCTCGAGACGGGGCGACGGGGTCACATCTTTCGTGAGTCTCTGCTCGTTACTGCAAGCCCCTAGTCCTAGCGATTTGGATATTTGATCCGAGCAGGCCTCTGGTCTGATAGCACTAACCATCACGTGGGCATAGTATGGGCGTTCTGCATCGTATGCATCAGCCGAAAACTCTGTCAGACGTCCAGTTCAGCACTGCGGCCGGGCTGGGCCGGCACCATCCTGAGGGGTGGAGCCTGGTTCGCCCGGCACGCAACGACCCGGAGGGCGAGGGGCGATGGCCAAGACCCCCTTGCGCTTAGGATGTAGACCGGCGGGGACCTCTCTGCGGAGTTGTAGGTAGGGTTGCGATGTGTCGTTTGGCCGAGGCCGGGCATGACCCTGGAAAGTGTGTCCGGCCGGAGTTAATCGAGCGTGTTGGGTAAGTTGGTGCACCCCTGCAGGGAAGAACACTTCTA
Source organism: Thinopyrum elongatum (assembly GCA_011799875.1). NCBI lineage: Eukaryota > Viridiplantae > Streptophyta > Magnoliopsida > Poales > Poaceae > Thinopyrum > Thinopyrum elongatum. Next base: position 547,986,438 of record CM022298.1, on the reverse strand, counting down.
TCGATAGCCGGTCCTACGGTAAAGGACACTCGGAGTTGTATCCTGATTGATACAATTTAGAACCCCTTTGAAGTTCTCTATGGACGTAAGTGTCGAACCCCTCTGAATTGGTCAGAAACTGGGGAACGACCGCTCGTGGGTCCAGATATTATTCAACAAGCCGAAGAACAAGTTCGTATTGTCCGGGAAAATCTCAAGGCGGCTCAGGACCGCCAGAAGAGCAACTATGATCGCAAACGATGGGGTTTGACTTATCAACCTGGTGATCAAGCTTATCTTCGTGTCACCCCTATGAAGGGCACTCACCGTTTTGGAATCAAGGGCAAGCTAGCTCCACGCTACATTGGTCCTTTCCGCATTGTTGCAAGACGTGGTCAAGTGGCGTATAAATTGGAATTGCCGCCGCAATTCTCTCATATCCACGACGTCTTCCATGTGTCGCAACTTCGTAAATGCTTCAAGGAATCTCCGCACCGATCTGTGGATCACGAGATGCTTGAATTGCAAGATGATCTATCTTATAAGGAGCATCCGATCCGCATCCTCGATGAAGCTGAACGTCGAACCCGTCAGAAGGTTACCAAGTTCCTCAAAGTGCAGTGGTCAAATCATACTGAAAATGAAGCCACTTGGGAACGCGAGGATAATCTTCGTGCGGAATACCCCGAACTTTTTCCTTCTACTTCTTAATTCTCGGGACGAGAATTCTTGTTAGTAGAGGAGATTTGTAACACCCCCGGTGGTTAACTACAGTAATCACCCTTTTGATAATGCCAAGTCAGCATGATTAACAATGCATAATCATCTTTAACATCATATTGCTTTTCAACTCCCAATTCAAAATTCAAATTTAAATGAAAGTGGAAAATAAAAGTTGTCCAACATAGAAACTAAATTGTTCATTAAATAGCAAATAAATCAGAGACAATTCTAAAATTGAAACCAACATCATTGGAGTTGGGTAAGTGACTCAAACATCTTCAAACAGCGACTAAAAACAATATTTAATAACCATTTATTAAATCTAATTTAAGTATGAAATGATGTTTTGCCCAAACTAATTTTAGGTGTTAGGGGATAAAGCACTGGTATTTATGGACTAGGTCTCCCTTTTTACAAAATTCGGTTTCGGGCCTAACTATTTACTAAACAGAGATATATGAATTAAGAATAAAAGAAAAAGACAAAAGCTAAAACAAAAAACAAACAAACAAACCCCCCCCGGGCCTCGGCCCAGCAGGTCGTCCAGGCCGCCAGGCCGGCCCAGCCCAACTCGCTCGTCCTCTTCGTACTGCTCACGCCCGGGGCTCGCTGTCGAGCACCTGGCGCACGCACGCGCGCACGCCCAGGCCCCCCCTCCCTCGCGGTCGACAGCGCGTCGCCGCGACTGCCGCGTATATGAGCAGCACCCCGGACCCCCTGGCTCTCCCTCGCCTCACTCTCCCCTGGACACCACCTCTCCTCTCTCTCCAGTGCGCAGCCATGGCACCGCCGCCGTAGCACGCGCGGCCACCGCCTCTGCCTCGTCGCGTGACCGTGCCCGCATGGTTCGCCTCCGTCGACTACGCCTCTCCCCCGAGCCCCACGAGCTAGAACGCGTCGCTGCGTCGCCGGCGCCGTCATCTTCCACCTTCGGCCGCCGCACGCCATCGCCGACTCCGGCCACTCCGAGCCCTCCCCGCGCACGCTAAGCTCACCTACAGACTCGCTGTGAGCACCTCGTCCCCCTCCCCCTCTCCCCGCGCGCTCTTCGTGCCCGTACGCGTCGCCCCTCTTTCGCCCGAACGCACCGCCGCCTAGCTCGTCGCCGGTGCCGTTCCGGTGACCAAACGGCCTCGGGCCCGTGCGCATCGTGCTCCCCGCATCGCGCAGGCCACACCTAGCTTCTCCTTTCGCTCGCTAGCGCGCCGTAGCGCCGACCCCATGCACCACCCGAACGCCATCGCCGCTGCGGTCATCGCCGGCGCCGTTCCCGGCGGCCCCCAACCACGCCAACACCACCACGTGACGCGGCGCTCGCCGCCCGTTCGAACGGGCCAAGCCACGGCCCCGGAGACGCCCTGAGGGCGAAACCCGAGCTCGCCGGAGCTCGCCACCGCGTCTGGGCACTCCGGCGCGACTCCGGCGGCCGGTCCGACGTGGCGCCGCGGGCCCCACGGCCCAGCCACTGACTCTGGGCCCCACTGGGTCCCGTTGACCTAGTCCACGCTGACTGGGCGGGCCCTGTGTCTATGACATGTGGGTCCCGCTCGGTAAAACGTTTTATTAAATAAATAATCCGTTAATAAAATTAATTAGTGATTTAAAACACTAATTACCCACTGACTGCTGGGCCCCGCCTGCTAATTAGTTTAAATAGATTAAGCTAACTCTGTTTAGTTAACTGAGTCACTGACATGTGGGCCCCACATATCAGGTTTGACCTGGCCGGCCCCCTGTTGACTGCTGACGTCATCCATGCGTCATGCTGACGTCACCCTGCTACTGTTCTGGATAATTCGAATTAATAATAAATCTGTAATTTCAGAATATTGTTTAAACTTTAGAAAATCATATCTTTTAAACCGTAACTCCGATGAAAATACTTTCTACATGAAAGTTGCTCAGAACGACGAGGCGAATCCGAGTACGCGATCCGTTCGTCCGTCACACGTCCCTAACTATCCGAACATGCAACATTCCCCCTCCGGTTCGTCTATCCGATAAATCCAAAGACCCGGGAAATATCGCCAGATATTCTCCCGCAACGCCTGATACGTATAGTACTGCGTTAGACTACCCCTAGCACTGCGTACTGCCATGTCATACTTTGTCATGCTCATGTTTGCTATATATTTATACTGTTTCCTCCCCCTCTTCTCTCTCGATAGCCCCCGACCCTGACGTCGTCCCCGAGACCGACGCAGCTCCGGATCCCGAAGACACCATAGACGACCTTGCCCTTGCCGCCGAGCAACTAGGCAAGCCCCTCCCTTGAGCATACCGATATCGCCCATTCTAAATTTCTCATGCTTGCATTAGAATTACTGCTGCTGCTGCTTTACCTATTCTGATGCATAGCCTGTTCATTGTAACCTACTGTTGATAATTACCTACATATCCTAAACTGTTTAGTCTAGGCTGGGTAGAGACCTATCAGTGACCCCACTTATCCCGACTGCCGCGCTGGATCGTCAGAAGACCCGATCAATGGGATTGAAGACCAGGACCCGACACCGCACATCACCCCCCTTAGTTGTAACGACACTGCAGCGTTACTATCGAGTGCCGAGGGTGAAACCTCTTGTAGCACTTCTGATGTTAACTCTGTAGAGTAGCTATTCGGTCGTGGTCATCGAGGGTGATTCCTCGTTCACCGCTTCCGATAACGACGCTGTCGTACAACACCTCAAGTGTGGACCCAGTGAGGGTGATTCCTCCTAGTTCATCTTGACGGATACATCGAGTGGGAATTCAATGAGGGTGATACCTCGGATTCCCTGATGTTATGGACACACGGATACTTGGACTTTACAATGTTACTTGGAAAGGCGGGTCGACCCTGAGGGGTACCCGCGTGTGATGTGAAGGCGGGTTGCCAGTGTGGTGCCCGAGTGGTGAATACGAGGCGCGGCCGGGCATTCTTAACCCTTGCCGCAAGTCCTCGAGACGGGGCGACGGGGTCACATCTTTCGTGAGTCTCTGCTCGTTACCGCAAGCCCCTAGTCCTAGCGATTTGGATATTTGATCCGAGCAGGCCTCTGGTCTGATAGCACTAACCATCACGTGGGCATAGTATGGGCGTTCTGCATCGTATGCATCAGCCGAAAACTCTGTCAAACGTCCAGTTCAGCACTGCGGCCGGGCTGGGCCGGCACCATCCTAAGGGGTGGAGCCTGGTTCGCCCGGCACGCAACGACCCGGAGGGCGAGGTGTGATGGCCAAGACCCCCTTGCGCTTAGGATGTAGACCGGCGGGGACCTCTCTGCGGAGTTGTAGGTAGGGTTGCGATGTGTCGTTTGGCCGAGGCCGGGCATGACCCTGGAAAGTGTGTCCGGCCGGAGTTAATCGAGCGTGTTGGGTAAGTTGGTGCACCCCTGTAGGGAAGAACACTTCTATCGATAGCCGGTCCTACGGTAAAGGACACTCGGAGTTGTATCCTGATTGATACAATTTAGAACTGGATACCTGTGATGAGACCTGTATATATGGCTCTGGGATTGCTTCTCGCAGGGAGTCGAGAAGGGATCTCAGGACGAGGTTGATGAATGTATGGCTCTGGGATTGCTTTCTCGCAGGGAGTCGAGAAAGGATCTCTGGGTGAGGTTGATATTATTACTGCTACATTATATGGTATTGTTCTACTCTCTTCTACTGCTGCAAGACCGCTGAAGATGCTAGTCTTCGATAGGACTAGGCCTTCTCTCTATTCTGGCATTTCTGCAGCCCAGTCCACATATACAGCCTCCCCTTGATAATGTTGCATATGTAGTGTAGATCCTTGCTTGCTGAGTACTTCTGAGTACTCACGGTTGCTTTGTTTTCCTTTTTCTCCACATATCAGTTTGACGTGACCAGAGGACGGAGCCCCCTGAGACAGATGCCCCGACGATCGTTACTACTACTACCCAGAGGATGGATACTACTACGAGTTGACTGACGACCAGGAGTAGGATTGGAGGGTCCCAGGCAGGAGGCCTTCGCCTTTCGATCGTAGTGTTTTATTTTGCCCCGCCGTTCTAAAGGCCTTTCTGTTTCTATTTCATATCTGTACTCAGATATCTGATGCTTCCGCTGACGCTTGTTCGCAAGCTTATGTATTCGAGCCCTCGAGGCCCCTGGCTTGTAATATAAAGCTTGTATGACTTTATTTATGTTTTAGAGTTGTGTTGTGATATCTTCCCGTGAGTCCTTAGGCTTGATCGTGTGCATTTGCGTGTATGATTAGTGCACGATCGGGCCGGGGGCGTCACAAGTTGGTATCAGAGCCGACTGCCTGTAGGAACCCCCTTTCCAACTCCTTGGCCGAAGTTGAGTCTAGAAACCGGAAAACTATTTTACTAACTTGGCTGTGTGGCTTACGGGCCCACGTCGCCAATTGGGTGGTATTAGGATCTTTTACTCCTCGACCTTTACTCTGGGACTCTGACCTCTCTTCTATTCGGGTTAAATGATTTTACTAACTCCAGCATTAGGATCTCGTAATTCTCGTCCACCTGGAGAGCTGGATATCTGTGCGATTTCCCTGACATTGATCTGATTAGTCTGATGATCATTTTCCTTTCCATTGTTTTGTCTAACCTTTCTCTCCGAGATCGGTTATACTTCTCCTTGTCTTTTGACAATCATGAGTTCCCTCTGTTTCAGATGGATCGTTTGTTTTCACCACACCCTGCGACGCAGCTACCAGCTGTTCGAGCAGGGATACATCCAGAGTACATTCTTTATCCACTGGGGCAGATGTCAATCCATTACAATACCCCAGTACTATCTCCTCCAGATACCCGCAAAGACTTTGTGATTTATTGTGATGCATCCCGTGAAGGATTAGGCTGTGTCCTAATGCAAGAGCGTAAAGTGATTGCTTATGGCTCTCGTCAGTTGCGCCCACATGAAGAGAATTATCCAGTACATGATCTAGAACTAGCTGCTGTGATCTATGCACTGCAGTTGTGGCGACATTACCTCCTCGGTAATCGTTGCGAGATCTACACGGATCATAAAAGTTTGAAGTACTTGTTCACTCAACCATCTCTAAACCTCCGTCAGCAAAGATGGATGGAGACCATTGCGGACTATGACTTGGGTATTTCTTATACCCCTGGCAAGGCTAACGTGATGGCTGATGCCTTAAGCCGCAAGTCCTATTGCGACAACCTCATGGTTAGGCGAGCTCAACCTCGTCTTTTTGAAGAACTACGCAAGCTAAATCTGCGTATTGTTCCACAGGGTTCTCTTAATAACCTTGTGATACAACCAGATCTTGAGAAAGCTGTTAAGAATGCGCAAGCTAAAGATGCTGAAATTGATCTGATGAAGAAAGACCTTCACCTTGTAAAGTACAGGGATTTCTCGCTGTCTGAAGATGGAACCTTGTATTTCAGAAACCGCATTGTCGTACCTCGCTTCGAGCTTATGACTGACAAAGTCATGAAGGAGGCACATGATACCCCGTTGTCTATTCATCCGGGTAGCACCAAGATGTATCGTGATCTCCGTCAAAGGTACTGGTGGTCTAGAATGAAGCAGGACATTGCTCGATATGTTGCTGAATGTGATGTTTGTCGACGCGTTAAAGCAGAACATCAGAAGCCTGCTGGAATTCTGCAACCACTTCCTATTCCTTTATGGAAATGGGATAAAGTGCAAATGGATTTCATTACCGGCCTTCCCAGGTCACAGAAGGGTCACAATGCTATTCTTGTCGTCATCGACCAACTCTCTAAAGTTGCACACTTTCTGCCCGTCAAGGAGACAATCACTGCTAGTCAGTTAGCAGAGTTGTATATCTCCAGAATTGTTTCACTCCACGGTATTCCGAAGGAGATCAGTTCGGACCGTGGCGGTCTTTTCACCTCAAAGTTTTGGGAAAGTTTCCAAGAAGCTATGGGAACTCATATTACCTGGAGTTCAGCTTATCATCCTCAATCCCAAGGCCAAGTTGAACGAGTTAATCAAGTGCTTGAAGACATGCTTCGGGCTTGTGTTATTTCATTTGGCAAGAAGTGGGAAGAATCTCTTCCATATGCCGAGTTCTCCTATAACAACAGCTATCAAGCCAGCTTGAAAATGGCTCCCTTCGAAGTACTCTATGGACGTAAGTGTCGAACCCCTCTGAATTGGTCAGAAACTGGGGAACGACCTCTTGTTGGACCGGATATTATTCAACACGCCGAAGAACAAGTCCGTATTGTCCGGGAAAATCTCAAGGCGGCTCAGGACCGCCAGAAGAGCAACTATGATCGCAAACGATGGGGTTTGACTTATCAACCTGGTGATCAAGCTTATCTGCGAGTCTCTCCTATGAAGGGCACTCACCGTTTTGGAATCAAGGGCAAGCTAGCTCCACGCTACATTGGTCCTTTCCGCATTATTGCTAGACGTGGTCAAGTGGCATATAAATTGGAATTGCCGCCGCAATTCTCTCATATCCACGACGTCTTCCATGTGTCGCAACTTCGTCAATGCTTCAAGGAATCTCCGCACCGAGCGGTGGATCACGAGGTGCTCGAATTGCAAGATGACCTATCTTATAAGGAGCATCCGATCCGCATTCTCGATGAAGCTGAACATCGGACCCGTCAGAAGGTTACCAAGTTCCTCAAAGTGCAGTGGTCAAATCATACTGAAGATGAAGCCACTTGGGAACGCGAGGATAATCTTCGTGCGGAATACCCCGAACTTTTTCCTTCTACTTCTTAATTCTCGGGACGAGAATTCTTGTTAGTAGAGGAGATTTGTAACACCCCCAGTGGTTAACTACAGTAATTCCATTTTGATTATGCCATGACATCATGATTATCAGTGCCTAAACATCAGTTGCATCATATTGCATTTCAACTCCTAAGTCAACTTCAAATTTAAACTAAAGTGGAAAATAAAAGTTGTTCAAACTGGAAAACTAAAATGTGCCTCATGTTGCAAATATTCCCATAGCATTTATAAAAATGATTGCAACATTAGTTGGAATTGTAAAAGGACTCGAACAACAAGAAACAGCAGCAACATAGCACTATTCAACCCCTTTTCAATTAAATAAAATCCAAACCAAAAAGATATGGACGCCAAACCAGTTTCTAGCAGTGACTAATAATGCACCATATTTACTTGGGCTAGTTTCATATTTTACAAAAGTATTTTGAAATCAAAACAAAAGTCAAAACAGAAACTAAAAAGAGAAAACAGAAAAGAAAAGAAGAAAAAGAAAAAGGCCCACTGTGCTGGGCCTAAGTCAGCACAGTGGCCGGCCCAGCCCAACTCGCTCGTCCTCTTCGTACTGCTCACGCCCGGGGCTCGCTGTCGAGCACCTGGCGCACGCACGCGCGCACGCCCGGGCCCCCCCTCCCTCGCGGTCGACAGCGCGTCGCCGCGACTGCCGCGTATATGAGCAGCACCCCGGACCCCCTGGCTCTCCCTCGCCTCACTCTCCCCTGGACACCACCTCTCCTCTCTCTCCAGTGCGCAGCCATGGCACCGCCGCCGTAGCACGCGCGGCCACCGCCTCTGCCTCGTCGCGTGACCGTGCCCGCATGGTTCGCCTCCGTCGACTACGCCTCTCCCCCGAGCCCCACGAGCTAGAATGCGTCGCTGCGTCGCCGGCGCCGTCATCTTCCACCTTCGGCCGCCGCACGCCATCGCCGACTCCGGCCACTCCGAGCCCTCCCCGCGCACGCTAAGCTCACCTACAGACTCGCTGTGAGCACCTCGTCCCCCTCCCCCTCTCCCCGCGCGCTCTTCGTGCCCGTACGCGTCGCCCCTCTTTCGCCCGAACGCACCGCCGCCTAGCTCGTCGCCGGTGCCGTTCCGGTGACCAAACGGCCTCGGGCCCGTGCGCATCGTGCTCCCCGCATCGCGCAGGCCACACCTAGCTTCTCCTTTCGCTCGCTAGCGCGCCGTAGCGCCGACCCCGTGCACCACCCGAACGCCATCGCCGCTGCGGTCATCGCCGGCGCCGTTCCCAGCGGCCCCCAACCACGCCAACACCACCACGTGACACGGCGCTCGCCGCCCGTTCGAACGGGCCAAGCCACGGCCCCGGAGACGCCCTGAGGGCGAAACCCGAGCTCGCCGGAGCTCGCCACCGCGTCTGGGCACTCCGGCGCGACTCCGGCGGCCGGTCCGACGTGGCGCCGCGGGCCCCACGGCCCAGCCACTGACTCTGGGCCCCACTGGGTCCCGTTGACCTAGTCCACGCTGACTGGGCGGGCCCTGTGTCTATGACATGTGGGTCCCGCTCGGTAAAACGTTTTATTAAATAAATAATCCGTTAATAAAATTAATTAGTGATTTAAAACACTAATTACCCACTGACTGCTGGGCCCCGCCTGCTAATTAGTTTAAATAGATTAAGCTAACTCTGTTTAGTTAACTGAGTCACTGACATGTGGGCCCCACATATCAGGTTTGACCTGGCCGGCCCCCTGTTGACTGCTGACGTCATCCATGCGTCATGCTGACGTCACCCTGCTACTGTTCTGGATAATTCGAATTAATAATAAATCTGTAATTTCAGAATATTGTTTAAACTTTAGAAAATCATATCTTTTAAACCGTAACTCCGATGAAAATACTTTGTACATGAAAGTTGCTCAGAACGACGAGACGAATCTGAATACGCGATCCGTTCGTCCGTCACGCGTCCCTAACTATCCGAACTTGCAACCGTTCCCCTCTTATCCTCTGTCCGATAATTCCAAAGACCCGGGAAATATCGTCAGATATTCTCCCGCTCCGTCTGTTACGTGTGATGCTGCGTTAGACTACCCCTAGCACCATGTATCGTATTTGTCATGCTCATGTTTGCTATATATTTATACTGTTTCCTCCCCCTCTTCTCTCTCGATAGCCCCCGACCCCGACGTCGTCCCCGAGACCGACGCAGCTCCGGATCCCGAAGACACCATAGACGACCTTGCCCTTGCCGCCGAGCAACCAGGCAAGCCCCTCCCTTGAGCATACCGATATCGCCCATTCTAATTTCCCATGCTTGCATTAGAATTGCTGCTGCTGCTGCTGCTTTACCTATTCTGATGCATAGCCTGTTCATTGTAACCTGCTGTTGATAATTACCTACATATCCTAAACTGTTTAGTCTAGGCTGGGTAGAGACCTATCAGTGACCCCACTTATCCCGACTGCCGCGCTGGACCGTCAGAAGACCCGATCAACGGGATTGAAGACCAGGCCCCGACACCGCACATCACCCCCCCCCTTAGTTGTAACGACACTGCAGCGTTACTATCGAGTGTCGAGGGTGAAACCTCATGTAGCACTTCTGATGTTAACTCTGTAGAGTAGTTATTCGGTCGTGGTCATCGAGGGTGATTCCTCCTTCACCGCTTCCGATAACGACGCTGTCGTACAACACCTCAAGTGTGGACCCAGTGAGGGTGATTCCTCCTAGTTCATCTTGACGGATACATCGAGTGGGAATTCAATGAGGGTGATACCTCGGATTCCCTGATGTTATGGACACACGGATACTTGGACTTTACAATGTTACTTGGAAAGGCGGGTCGACCCTGAGGGGTACCCGCGTGTGATGTGAAGGCGGGTTGCCAGTGTGGTGCCCGAGTGATGAATACGAGGCGCGGCCGGGCATTCTCAACCCTTGCCGCAAGTCCTCGAGACGGGGCGACGGGGTCACATCTTTCATGAGTCTCTGCTCGTTACCGCAAGCCCCTAGTCCTAGCGATTTGGATATTTGATCCGAGCAGGCCTCTGGTCTGATAGCACTAACCATCACGTGGGCATAGTATGGGCGTTCTGCATCGTATGCATCAGCCAAAAACTCTGTCAGACGTCCAGTTCAGCACTGCGGCCGGGCTGGGCCGGCACCATCCTGAGGGGTGGAGCCTGGTTCGCCCGGCACGCAACGACCCGGAGGGCGAGGGGCGATGGCCAAGACCCCCTTGCGCTTAGGATGTAGACCGGCGGGGACCTCTCTGCGGAGTTGTAGGTAGGGTTGCGATGTGTCGTTTGGCCGAGGCCGGGCATGACCCTGGAAAGTGTGTCCGGCCGGAGTTAATCGAGCGTGTTGGGTAAGTTGGTGCACCCCTGCAGGGAAGAACACTTCTATCGATAGCCGGTCCTACGGTAAAGGACACTCGGAGTTGTATCCTGATTGATACAATTTAGAACTGGATACCTGTGATGAGACCTGTATATATGGCTCTGGGATTGCTTCTCGCAGGGAGTCGAGAAGGGATCTCAGGATGAGGTTGATGAATGTATGGCTCTGGGATTGCTTTCTCGCAGGGAGTCGAGAAAGGATCTCTGGGTGAGGTTGATATTATTACTGCTACATTATATGGTATTGTTCTACTCTCTTCTACTGCTGCAAGACCGCTGAAGATGCTAGTCTTCGATAGGACTAGGCCTTCTCTCTATTCTGGCATTTCTGCAGCCCAGTCCACATATACAGCCTCCCCTTGATAATGTTGCATATGTAGTGTAGATCCTTGCTTGCTGAGTACTTCTGAGTACTCACGGTTGCTTTGTTTTCCTTTTTCTCCCCATATCAGTTTGACGTGACCAGAGGACGGAGCCCCCTGAGACAGATGCCCCGACGATCGTTACTACTACTACCCAGAGGATGGATACTACTACGAGTTGACTGACGACTAGGAGTAGGATCGGAGGGTCCCAGGCAGGAGGCCTTCGCCTTTCGATCGTAGTGTTTTATTTTGCCCCGCCGTTCTAAAGGCCTTTCTGTTTCTATTTCATATCTGTACTCAGATATCTGATACTTCCGCTGACGCTTGTTCGCAAGCTTATGTATTCGAGCCCTCGAGGCCCCTGGCTTGTAATATAAAGCTTGTATGACTTTATTTATGTTTTAGAGTTGTGTTGTGATATCTTCCCGTGAGTCCTTAGGCTTGATCGTGTGCATTTGCGTGTATGATTAGTGCACGATCGGGCCGGGGGCGTCACAATCTCCTACGATCCTGGACCAGACTCACTCCCCGAGCTTCGACACGAGTATTCAGCATCGTCACCCCCGAGCTAGAGCCCGGGACCTGGCCCCGGTCTCCTCCCCTCGACATAAGAAAGGAGCAGCCAAGAAATAAAAGGGAGAGGTGCGATGATGGGTGCCTCCGCTCCCTCTCGCGCCCCCTTTTATAAGTAGGCTGGGGGCTGATCCTTCATCCCCCTGAGGGGCTCTTTCTGATCCGACCCGTCCAAGCTACCACCGACGGCCGGATTCGATTACCTCCCTCTTACACCAATCCAAGAAATCCGGGCCTTTGCCATGACGCTCTTTCCTGCACCACGCGCCTCCATTACCTACCCCACTCGATGCATGTAGCATACGTGGCAAAGGATAAGGGTGTGGTGGGATGAGTGAATTGGCAGTTACTCCCCTGTGGGTTAAAGTGATTCACGGGCCATTACAAAAATGGCCCCACCACAATTGGCATCACGCGACGCGCGGAAAAACCAAAAACTGACTCAAGCACAGATTAATGAAGAAGCAAAGAAAATCTCAAGGGATGAGCTACCACAAACTCTTTGGCTGTGTACTAGATAGGGCCTACCCCAAATGACGCTCAGCAGCGTGTTCGGGCCAGGCCCGGGGGCTCCTGTCAGTGAAACAAACCCTGGTGCATGTTGCCCGGACTGTACACAGGCTCAAGGGCAAGGTACAGCATCCGAAACAAGACCAAGAAGAAGAGATAGCTCTTTGAGAAATCAAATGGCGGATCAAGAAGACCAAGACAAGCCGAAGGAGCAAGATGTCACTAATGAAAAAACCTCCCTTGTCGGGCAGGCGAGCCTGACAAGGTCGAGGTCACCCCGAAGACAAGTCCCAAGACCTCCCCGGCAAGGGTTGCCGGGACGCCAGCGGCCCGCTTCCCCGCCAAGGCTCCATCGCTCCATCTCACAGCGACGCAAGTCACCCATCGGTGCGGTGTCGAGCCCCCAAGTGATTAAGTGGCTGACATTTGGCACGTGGCAGCCATTTCTGAGGAAGATCACCCCTAAATGACACCCGTCCAGAGGTGTGTCGCGCAGGCAGGCGAGAAGGTGGTTGAATAGCACAGCAAGGCTTGCTGGGCTACACCCATGACGTGACACTAAGTGGTGCATTTAATGCACCTTGTCCTGTCTACAGAGTTAGGTATGATAGCACTGTGGCTATCTAATCACTGGATAATGACTGTTTTGCCATTGTGGTAACCCCTTGATCTATAAAAGGAGGGCCGTGGCAACCTTAGAAAGGATTCGGACCTTGGTACACTCATACGCGCGTGGCTGTTCTCGTCCCAAGGCGACCTTGCCGGGCTTGAGCACCGCATCTCCACCACGATCCTCTCATCAATCCACCAAAGCAGGAGTAGGGTTTTACGCCTCACGGCGGCCCGAACCTGGGTAAAAACTGCCTGTGTCATCGCTGCCGTGTTGCTCTACGACCTCCGCTCTTTGTGCAACGCGCTCTTCCCCCTTGCCGAACCACAAGGGGCCGATGGCCCCATAGGTGACCGTGTTGGACCACGACAGATCTATAAACCAAAAAACCCAAAAATACCTTGTTGTAATTTATTTGTTTTTACTTTGTTTTACGTTTTAGTAATCTTTTATACCTATCTCTATTAGATCTCACTCTTGTTCGAGACCATGAAGGGATTGACAACCCCTTTTTCGCGTTGAGTGCAAGTGTTTGTTAGTTTGTGCAGGTGCATAGATTGGAGACTTGCTTGTGCCTCCTACTGGATTGATACCTTGGTTCTTAACTGAGGGAAATACTTATCTCTACTTTGCTGCATCACCCTTTCCTCTTCAAGGGAAAATTCAATGCAAGCTCAAGAAGTAGCAGGAAGAATTTATGGTGCCATTGCTGGGGAGGTTCTTGATGGAAATATGCCCTAGAGGCAATAATAAAGTTGTTATTATTATATTTCCTTATGCATGATAAAGGTTTATTATTCATGCTAGAATTGTATTGACAAGAAACTTAAATACATGTGTGAATACATAAACAAATACCGTGTCCCTAGTGAGCCTCTACTAGACTAGCTCGTTGATCAAAAGATGGTTAAGGTTTCCTAACCATAGACATGTGTTGTCACTTGATAACGGGATCACATCATTAGGAGAATGATGTGATGGACAAGACCCAACCGTTAGCATAGCATATGATCGTTCAGTTTATTGCTACTGCTTTCTTAATGTCAAATACATGTTTCTTCGACCATGAGATCATGCAACTCTCGGACTCTGGAGGAATACCTTGTGTGCTATCAAACAACACAATGTAACTGGGTGATCATAAAGATGCTCTATAGGTATCTCCGAAGGTGTCTATTGAGTTGGCATGGATCGAGATTGGGATTTGTCACCCCGTGTATCAGAGAGGTATCTGTGGGCCCTCTCGGTAATACACATCACAAGAAGCTTGCAAGCAAAGTGAATAAGGAGTTATTTGCAATATGATGTATTACCGAATGAGTAAAGAGACTTGCCGGTAACGAGATTGAACTAGGTATAGAGATACCGACGATCAAATCTCGGGCAAGTAACATACCGGCAGACAAAGGGAATTACGTATGTTGTCATAAAGGTTCAACTGATAAAAGATCTTCATGGAATATGTAGGAATCAATATGGGCATCCAGGCCCGGCTATTGGTTATTGACTGGAGAGGTGTCTCGGTCATGACTACATAATTCCCGAACCCGCAGGGTCGCACGCTCTACGTTCGTTGACGCTAGAGTAGTATTGGGATATTTGATGAGTGGTAATCAAATGTTGTTCGGAGTCTCGGATGAGATCTCGGACGTCACGAGGAGTCTCAAAATGGTCGAGAGGTAAAGATTTATATATGGGAAGTCATATTTTGGGTTCCGGAAAAAGGTGCAGTTTTTTTGGTATTGTACCAGGAAGCTTCCAGAAGGTTCCGGAGGATTCCGGAGGGGTCCGGAAGTCCACAAGTGGGTCCACCATGACCCAAGGTCTAGCATGGGCTGCGGGGAGGTGCCCTGGCCTTATTGGGCTAGGCGCACCAAGTCCTCAAAAGCACATGTGGCTAGGGAAGGCAAAAAGGGAAGGAGTCCTAGTAGGAATAGGATTGGACTTGGAGTCCAAGTCCTCTCCCCCTTAGCTGCGCTCTAGGGCTTGGAGGGGCTGTTTCCCATGCCCTTCACCTATATATAGAGGGGAGGGGTGCCCCAAGAGGACACACCAAGCCCTTGGCGCCCCTCTCTCTCCCGTTACTCCGTAGTTCCACCGCCTCGTCCCGGCGACGCTTAGCGAAGCGCTGTCGGTGCTCCACCACCACCATCACCACCACGCCATCGTGTTGGTTGTGATACCATATACTTCTCCTCTCCCACTTGCTGGATCAAGAAGGAGGAGACGTCATCGAGCCGCACGTGTGCTAAACTCGGAGTTGCCGTCCGTTCGGCACTAGATCGGTTGGATCGTGATCGGATCACGAAGAGTACGACTACATCAACCGCGTGATAAACGCTTATGCTTAGCAATCTACAAGGGTATGTAGAGGCTCTCCCCCTCTCCTAGCTATGCCTCTCCATGGATAGATCTGGCGTGTGTGTAGAATTTTTTTCTTTTTCCATGCAGCGTTCCCCAACAGTGGCATCATGAGCCAGGTCTATGCGTAGATGATATGCACAAGTAGAACACAAAGAAGTTGTGGGCGGTGATGTTCATACTGCTTACCACCAACGTCTTATTTTGATTCGGCAGTATTGTGGGATGAAGCGGCCCGGGCCAACCTTACATGTCCACGTACATGAGACCGGTTCCACTGACTGACATGCAACTTGTTTTGCATAAAGGTGGCTGGCGGGTGTCTGTTTCTCCTACTTTAGTCGAATCAAATTTGATTACAGCCGGTCCTTGAAGAAGGTTAAAATAGCAAACTTGATAATCACCGTTGTGGTTTTGCGTAGTTAAGAACGGTTCTTGCTAGTTTCCCGTAGCAGCCACATAAAACTTGCAACAACAAAGTAGAGGACGTCTAACTTGTTTTTGTAGGGCATGTTGTGATGTGATATGGTCAAGATATGATGTGATATATGTTGATGTATGAGATGATCATGTTTTGTAATAGGTTCACGACTTGCATGTCGATGAGTACGACAACCGGTAGGAGCCTTATGGTTGTCTTCAATTATTGTATGACCTGCGTGTCAATCACTAAGCACCATGTAATTGCTTTACTTTATCGCTATGCGTTAGCAATAGTTGTAGAAGCAATAGTTGGCGAGATGACCCCGACGCTATGATGGAGATCAAGGTGTCGTGCTGGTGACGATGGAGATCATGCCGATGCTTTGGAGATGGAGATCAAAAGCACAAGATGATGATGGTCATATCATGTCACATATTTTTGATTGCATGTGATGTTTATCCTTTATGCATCTTATTTTGCTTAGAACGATGGTAACATTATAAGATGATCCCTTCACTAAATTTCAAGATAAAAGTGTTCTCCCTGAGTATGCACCATTGCTAAAGTTCGTCATTTCGAAGCACCTCATGATGATCGGGTGTGATAGACTCTACGTTCACATACAACGGGTGTAAGCCAGTTTTGCACATGCAGAATACTTGGGTTAAACTTGATGAACCTAGCATGTACAGACATGGTCTAGGAACACTAGAGACCGAAAGGTCGAACGTGAGTCATATAGTAGATATGATCAACATAGAGATGTTCACCATTGATGAGTACCCCATCTCACGTGATGATCGAACATGGGTTAGTTGATTTGGATAATGTATCACTTAGATAACTTGAGGGATGTTAATTTAAGTGGGAGTTCATTAGTATTTTGATTAATTGAACTTAATGTATCATGAATTTAGTCTTAATATTTTTTGCATATCTATGTTGTAGATCAATGGCCCGTGCTACCGTTCCCTTGAATTTTAATGCGTTCCTAGAGAAAGCTAAGTTGAAAGATGATGGTAGCAACTACACGGACTGGGTCCGTAACTTGAGGATTATCCTCATTGCTGCACAGAAGAATTATGTCCTTGATGCACTGCTAGGTGACAGACCTGCTGCAGGAGCTACTGCAGATGTTATGAACATCTGGCAGACTCGATCTGATGACTACTCAATAGTTCAGTGTGCCATGCTTTATGTCTTAGAACCGGGACTTCAAAGACGTTTTGAACGCCACGGCGCATATGAGATGTTCCAAGAGCTGAAGTTGATATTTCAAGCTAATGCCCGGGTTGAGAGATATGAAGTCTCCAACAAGTTCAATAGTTGTAAGATGGAGGAGAACAGTTCTGTCAGTGAACACATACTCAAAATGTCTGTGTATCATAACCACTTGACTCAGCTGGGAATTGATCTTCCAGTTGAGAGTGTTATTGACAGAGTTCTTCAGTCACTGCCACCAAGCTACAAAGGCTTCGTGATGAACTATAATATGCAAGGGATGACGAAAATGATTCTTGAGCTCTTCGCGATGCTGAAATCAGCGGATGTAGAAATCAAGAAAGAGCATCAAGTGTTGATGGTTAACAAGACCACCAATTTCAAGAAAAAGGGCAAGGGAAAAAATGGAACTTCAAGAAGAACGGCAAGCAAGTTGCCGCTCCTGTGAAGAAGCCCAAAGATGGACCCAAGCCTGAGACTGAGTGCTTCTACTGCAAGGGTAATGGTCACTGGAAGCGGAACTGCCCCAAGTACTTGGCAGATAAGAAGGATGGCAAAGTGAACAAAGGTATATTTGATATACATGTTATTGATGTGTTCATTACTAGTGCTCGTAGCAGCGCCTGGGTATTTGATACTGGTTCGGTTGCTCATATTTGTAACTCGAAACAGCAGACGCGTAATAAACGAAGATTGGCTAAGGGTGAGGTGACGATGCGCGTCAGGAATTGTTCCAAGGTCGATGTGATCGCCATCGGCACGCTACCTCTACATCTACCTTCGGGATTAGTTTTAGACCTCATTAATTGTTACTTGGTGCCAGCGTTGAGCATGGACATTATATCTAGATCTTGTTTATTGCGAGACGGTTATTCATTTAAGTCAGAGAATAATGGCTGTTCTATTTATATGAGTAACATCTTTTATGGTCATGCACCCTTAGTGAACTGTCTATTCTTGTTGAATCTCGATCGTAGTGATACACATATTCATAATATTGATGCCAAAAGATGCAAAGTTGATAATGATAGTGCAACATACTTGTGGCACTACCGTTTAGGTCATATTGGTGTAAAGCGCATGAAGAAACTCCATGCAGATGAATCTTTGGAATCACTTGATTATGAATCATTTGATACTTGCGAACCATGCCTCATGGGCAAGATGACTAAAACTCCGTTCTCTGGAACAATGGAGCGAGCTAATGAAATATTGGACATAATACATACCGATGTATGCGGTCCGATGAGTGTTGAAGCACGCGATGGGTATCGTTATTTTCTATCCTTCACAGATGATTTGAGTACGTATGGGTATATCTACTTGATGAAACACAAGTCTGAAACATTTGAAAAGTTCAAAGAGTTTCAGAGTGAAGTGGAGAATCATCGTAACAAGAAAATAAAGTTTCTGCGATCTGATCGCGGAGGCGAATATTTGAGTTACGAGTTTGGCCATCATTTAAAACAATGTGGAATTGTTTCACAACTCATGCCACCTGGAACACCATGATACGTCTCTGTCGTATCTATAATTTTTGATGGTTTCATGCCAATATTATACAACTTTCACATATTTTTGGCAACTTTTTATATGATTTATTGGACTAACCTATTGATCCAGTGCCAGTTCCTGTTTTTTGCATGTTTTTTGTATCACAGAAAATTCATATGAAACAAAGTCCAAACGCGATAAAAATTTACGGAGAATTATTTTGGAATTTATGTGATTTTTGGGAGGTGGAATCAACGCAAACGGGGGCCCACAGTGCCCAGATCCCACCAGGGCGCACCCCAGGCCCCAGGCGCGCCCTGGTGTCTTGTGCCCTCCTCGAACGTCGGTTGGAGCCCTTCTTCTGGCGCAAGAAAGATATTTTATGGAAAAAAATCATGTTAAAATCTCAGCGCAATCGGAGTTACGGATCTCCAGGAATATAAGAAACGGTGAAGGGCCAGATCTGGGGAACGTGAAACAGAAGAGAACAGAGAGGGAGATCCAATCTCGGAGGGGCTCCTGCCCCTCCGCCGCCATGGAGACCATGGACCAGAGGGGGAACTATCCTCCCATCTAGGGGGGAGGCCAAGGAAGAAGAAGAAGGAGGGGGGCTCTTTCCCCCTCTCTCCCGGTGGCGCCGGAGTGCCGCCGGGGCTAGGATCATGACGGCGATCTACATCAACAATCTTGCTACTGTCTACACCAACTTTCTCCCCCTCTATGCAGCGGTGTAACACCTCTTCTCCCCGCCGTAATATCTACTTAAACATGGTGCTCAACTCCATATATTATTTCCCAATGATATTTGGCTATCCTATGATGTTTGAGTAGATCTGTTTTGTCCTGTGGGTTAATCGTGATCTTGGTTGGTATGATTGTATATTTTATTTATGGTGCTGTCCTATGGTGCCCTCCATCTCGCGCAAACGTGAGGGATCCTCGCTGTAGGGTGTTGCAATATGTTCATGGTTTGCTTATTGTCGGTGTTGCGGGGGTGACAGCAGCCTAAACGCGGATAAGTGGGTT
The DNA here is from genome assembly GCA_011799875.1 of Thinopyrum elongatum. Lineage (NCBI taxonomy): Eukaryota > Viridiplantae > Streptophyta > Magnoliopsida > Poales > Poaceae > Thinopyrum > Thinopyrum elongatum. The sequence continues at coordinate 547,967,084 of CM022298.1, read as the reverse complement.
ATGGCGTATGGGAGTAAAGAGGACTTGATACTTAATGCTATGGTTGGGTTTCATGACCTTAATGATCTTTAGTATTTGCGGATGCTTGCTAGGGGTCCAATCATAAGTGCATATGATCCAAGTAGAGAAAGTATGTTAGCTCATGCCTCTCCCTCATATAAAATTACAAGAATGATTACCGGTACTTGTTATCGATTGCCTAGGGACAAATGACTTTCTTGTTGACAAAAGCTATCCACTTTTATTACCTTGCAATTTATTCATAGTTTTATTTTCACAAAGTACTCGTAGTTTTATTCTTGCAAAATAGTTTCATACTTGTTCTAGGTAAAGCAAACGTCAAGTGTGTGTAGAGTTGTATCGGTGGTCGATAGAACTTGAGGGAATATTTGTTCTGCCTTTAGCTCCTCGTTGGGTTCGACACTCTTATTTATCAAAGAAGGCTACAAACGATCCCCTATACTTGTGGGTTATCAAGACCTTTTTCTGGCGCCGTTGCCGGGGAGCAATAGCGTGGGGTGAATATTCTCGTGTGTTCTTATTTGCTTTATCACTAAGTAGTTTTTATTTTGTGCTCTTGTTTTCTATCTTTAGTTATGGGTAGGAAACGCAAAATACCAAAAAAAATTAGTTGTACCTACTAAGCCAATGGTTGAAGAACCACCCAAAATCTATCATACTGCTGAAGCTTTTTACTTGGATCATCTTCGATCCCTATGTGCTCGTGCTGAAAACCCAACTAGCTTAGTTGAGGGGAAAACATTAGATGAGCATGCTTGTTTTGTGCGACACCGTTTATCTCAAAAAGGGAAACTTTTACTACATCAAATTAATACTATGCAATGCTATGCTTGGAATTTATGTGAAATACATGATTTTACTTCTTGTTCTGAAGACCCTAAGAAACACCTTCCTTATCAATGTGAGTTTAGAGATAATGGAATTTTATCTTCTTATGCCAAGGGTGTTTATAATTATTATGATATTGAACAAATTGAAGAATTTGTTGCTTTTAAGGGTGCTTATGAAATTGCTTCTTTGATTGAAAAGTATGATGCTACTCTTTACAAATCTGAAATTTTTGCCATACTTAAATATTGCTATGAAAATTATTCTTCTAATGCTTATATTAAACCATATATTGAGGACTTCTCCGCTGTCCAAGAAGAGACTAATATTTTGCAGGAGTCTATGGAAGAAGAAATTGATGAAACTGTGAGCTCATTGGATGAAAAAGATGATGAGGAGAGCGAAGAACAAGCGGAGGAAGAGCGGATTGATCACCCGTGCCCACCTTATAATGAGAGTAACTCTTTAACTCATACATTGTTTAATGCCCCTTCGTTCTTACCGAAGGATGAATGCTATGATAATTGCTATGATCCCGTTGATTCGTTTGAAATATCCCTTTTTGATGAACTTGATGATTGCTATGCTTGTGGCCTTGATGCCAATATGAATTATGCTTATGAAGATGAACTTGCTATAGTTCCTTATGTTAAGAGTGAAATTGTTGCTATTGCACCCACACATGATAGTCCTATTATCTTTTTGAATTCTCCAAACTACACTATATCGGAGAAGTTTGCACTTATTAAGGATTATGTTGATGGGTTGCCTTTCACCATTGCACATGATGATTTTGATGAATATAATATGCATGTGCTTGCTGCTCCTACTTGCAATTATTATGAGAGAGGAACTATATCTCCACCTCTCTATGTTTCCAACACGATAAAATTGCAAGAAACTGCTTATGCTATGTATTGGCCTTTACTTGATGTGCATGAATTGTTCTTGTATGACATGCCGATGCATAGGAAGAGAGTTAGACTTCGTCATTGCATGATATATGTTGCTTTGTGCTCACTACTAAATGCCAAATCATTGTTAATTAAAATTGGCTTTGATATACCTTGGGATCCGGGTGGATCCATTACTTGAGCACTTTATGCCTAGCTTAATGGCTTCAAAGAAAGCGCTGCCAGGGAGACAACCCAGAAGTTTTAGAGAGTCATTTCTTTCTGTTGAGTGCTTTTATAAAGTTTAAAAACAAAAAAATAGAGGGGAACTTAAAACTTCACAAAAAGAGAAGCGATTGAAAGGTGATGCATTGGAGAAGTGAGGGTCGACCTTGAACACTTGTGTTCATGCTCATGGAAACAATGTAGAATTTTTCATGAAAATTCTCACAAAAATAATTATCCCCTTGTACAAATCCATTGTATTATAAAAATAATGTGCCAAGATTTGCCTTTAGGATGATTAGATTGTTTGTTGGTATGTGCGGTGCAAATCAAAAAACTTTGGCTGTAGTGCGTGATTTTACATTTTTTACTGGAACATAGAAAGTTTCTGAATATTTTTGCACAGTCTTTATATACAATTTTTTTATTTTTTCCTAATTTTTCAGAATTTTTGGAGTAACATAAGTATGGTAGGTGTTCAGATTGCTACAGACTGTCCTGTTTAAGACAGATTCTGTTTTTGATGCATTGTTTTGCTTGTTTTGATGAAACTATCGATTTTTATCGGTGGTATAAGCCATGGAAAATTTATATTACAGTAGATACAATGCAAAAACAAAATATGAATTGGTTTTCAATTGTACTTAGAGTAGTGATTTGCATTATTATACTAACGGATCTTACCGAGTTTTCTGTTGAGTTTTGTGTGGATGAAGTGATCAAAGATCGAGGAGGTCCCGATATGAGAAGAAGGAGGAGAGGCAAGAGCTCAAGCTTGGGGATGCCCAAGGCACCCCAAGTAAATATTCAAGGATACTCAAGCGTCTAAGCTTGTGGATGCCCCGGAAGGCATCCCATCTTTCTTCAACAAGTATCGGTATATTTTCATTTTCGTTTCGTTCATGTGATACATGTGAATCTTGGAGCGTCTTTTGTGTTTATTTTTCATTTTTATTTTATGCACCATGCTGGTATGAGATAGTCCATGGTCGATTTATAGAATGCTCATTGCACTTCACTTATATCTTTTGAGTGTGGCTTTATAGAATGCTTCATGTGCTTCACTTATATCATTTGAAGTTTGGATTGCCTGTTTCTCTTCACATAGAAAACCGTTATTTGAAGAATGCTCTTTTGCTTCACTTATATTTATTAGAGCATGTTATTTTGTAGAAAGAATTAAACTCTCATGCTTCACTTATATCTATTTAGAGAGTCAACAGGAATTGGTCAATTGCATGGTTAGTCATAAAATCCGACATAAAACTTATGGATCACTAAATATGATATGTTTGATTCCTTGCAATAGTTTTGCGATATAGAGATGATAATATGTGGGAGGTACTAGTAAATAGTTGTGGTTAGTAAGAATATTGGTGTTATGGTTTGTGATTCCCGAAGCATGCACGTATAGTCTCTCGTTATGCTATGAAGTTGGAGCATGATTTATTATTGATTGTCTTCCTTATGAGTGGCGGTCGGGGATGAGCGATGGTCTTTTCCTACCAATCTATCCCCCTAGGGGCATGCATAGTAGTACTTTGCTTCGAGGGCTAATAAACTTTTGCAATAAGTATATGAGTTCTTTATGACTAATGTGAGTCCATGGATTATACGCACTCTTACCTTTCCGCAATTTGCTAGCCTCTACGGTACCGTGCATTGCCCTTTCTCACCTCGAGATGTGGTGCAAACTTCGCAGGTGCATCCAAACCCTGTGATATGATACGCTCTATCACACATAAGCCTTATTATATCTTCCTCAAAACAGCCACCATACCTACCTATTATGGCCTTTCCATAGCCATTCCGAGATATATTGCCATGCAACTTCCACCACTTCCGTTTTTGATGACTTGAGCATTCATTGTCATACTGCTTTGCATGATCGTAAGATAGCTAGCATGATATTTCCATGGCTTGTCCATTTTTTTGATATCGTTGTTATGCTAGATCATTGCAAATCCTGGTACACTGCCAGAGGCATTCATATAGAGTCATATTTTGTCATAGGTATCGAGTTGTAATTTTGATTTCTTTTGAGTTATAAGTAAATAGAAGTGTGATGATCATCATTATTCATTATTAGAGCATGTCCCAGTGAGGAAAGGATGATGGAGACTATGATTCCCCCACAAGTCGGGATGAGACTCCGGACAATGAGAGAGAAAAAAAGAAAAAAAAAGAGAAGGGGCATTGCTACTATCTTTTACCACACTTGTGCTTCAAAGTAGCACCATGTTTTTCATATAGAGAGTCTCCTATGTAGTCACTTTCATATACTAGTGGGAATTTTTCATTATAGAACTTGGCTTGTATATTCTGATGATGGGCTTCCTCAAATGCCCGAGGTCTTCATGAGCAAGCAAGTTGGATGCACACCCACATAGTTTTCATATTGAGCTTTCATACACTTATAGCTCTTAGTGCATCCGTTGCATGGCAATCCCTACTCCTCGCATTGATATCAATTGATGGGCATCTCCATAGCCCGTTGGTTAGCCGCGTCGATGTGAGACTTTCTTACTTTTTTGTCTTCTCAATATTTACCCCTATCATCATACTCTATTCCACCTATAGTGCTATATCCATGGCTTGCGCTCATGTCTTGCGTGAGGGTTGAAAAAGCTGAAGTGCGTTAAAAAGTATGAACCAATTGCTCGGCTTGTCATCGGGGTTGTGCATGATAAATACTTTGTGTTAAGAAGACAGAGCATGACAAGACTATATGATTTTGTAGGGATAGCTTTCTTTAGCGTTGATATTTTGAAAGACATGATTGTTTGCTGGGATGCCTGAGTACTGATGTCTTTATGTCAAATTATAGACTATTGCTTTGAATCACTATTGTCTTAATATTTATGCCATGATTAGACATATGATCAAGTTTATGGTAGGTAGCATTCCACATCATAAATTATCTTTTTTATCATTTACCTACTCGAGGACGAGCAGGAATTAAGCTTGGGGATGCTGATACGTCTTCGTTGTATCTATAATTTTTGATTGTTTCATGCCAATATTATACAACTTTCACATATTTTTGGCAACTTTTTATATGATTTATTGGACTAACCTATTGATCCAGTGCTAGTTCCTGTTTTTTGTATCACAGAAAATCCATATCAAACGAAGTCCAAACGCGATAAAAATTTATGGAGAATTATTTTGGAATTAATGTGATTTTTGGGTGGTGGAATCAACGCAAACGGGGGCCCACAGTGCCCACAACCCACCAGGGTGCACCCTAGGCCCCAGGCGTGCCCTAGTGTCTTGTGCCCTCCTCGAACGTCGGTTGGAGCCCTTCTTCTGGTGCAATAAAGATATTTTATAGAAAAAAATCGTGTTAAAATCTCAGCGCAATTGGAGTTACGGATCTCCGGGAATATAAGAAACGGTGAAGGGCCAGATCTGGGGAACGCAAAACAGAAGAGAACAGAGAGGGAGATCCAATCGCGGAGGGGCTCCTGCCCCTCTGCCGCCATGGAGACCATGGACCAGAGGGGGAACTCTCCTCCCATGTAGGGGGGATGCCAAGGAAGAAGAAGAAGGAGGGGGGGCTCTCTCCCCCTCTCTCCCGGTGGCGCCGGAGTGCCGCCGGGGCTATGATCGTGACGGCGATCTACATCAAAAATCTTGCTACCGTCTACACCAACTTTCTCCCCCTCTATGCAGCGGTGTAACACCTCTTCTCCCTGCTATAATCTCTACTTAAACATGGTGCTCAAATCCATATATTATTTCCCAATGATATTTGGCTATCCTATGATGTTTGAGTAGATCCGTTTTGTCCTGTGGGTTAATCATGATCTTGGTTGGTATGATTGTATATTTTATTTATGGTGTTGTCGTATGGTGCCCTATGTCTCATGCAAACGTGAGGGATCCTCGCTGTAGGGTGTTGCAATATATTCATGGTTTGCTTATTGTCGGTGTTGCGGGGGTGACAGTAGCCTAAACGCGGATAAGTGGGTTATGGCGTATGGAAGTAAAGAGGACTTGATACTTAATGCTATGGTTGGGTTTCACGACCTTAATGATCTTTAGTAGTTGCGGATGCTTGCTAGGGGTCCAATCATAAGTGCATATGATCCAAGTAGAGAAAGTATGTTAGCTCATGCCTCTCCCTCATATAAAATTACAAGAATGATTACCGGTACTTGTTATTGATTGCCTAGGGACAAATGACTTTCTTGTTGACAAAAGCTATCCACTTTTATTACCTTGCAATTTATTCGTAGTTTTATTCTCGCAAAGTACTCATAGTTTTATTCTTGCAAAATAGTTTCATACTTGTTCTAGGTAAAGCAAACGTCAAGTGTGCGTAGAGTTGTATCGGTGGTCGATAGAACTTGAGGGAATATTTGTTCTGCCTTTAGCTCCTCGTTGGGTTCGACACTCTTATTTATCGAAGAAGGCTACAAACGATCGCCTATACTTGTGGGTTATCACACCACAGCATAATGGTGTGTCTGAACATCGTAACCATACATTATTAGGTATGGTGCGTTCTATGATGTCTCTTACCGATTTGCCTTTATCATTTTGGGGTTATGCATTAGAGACTGCCGCATTCACATTAAATAGGGCACCGTCTAAATCCATTGAGACGACACCGTATGAACTAAGGTTTGGCAAGAAACCTAAGCTGGAGTTTCTTAAAGTTTGGGGATGCGACACTTATGTTAAAAGGCTTCAGCCTGATAAGCTCGAACCCAAATCAGAGAAGTGTGTCTTCATAGGATACCCTAAAGAAACTATTGGGTACATCTTCTACCACAGATCCGAAGGCAAGATCTTTGTTGCTAAGAATGGGTCATTTCTAGAGAAGGAGTTTCTCTCGAAAGAAGTGAGTGGGAGGAAAGTAGAACTTGATGAGGTAATTGTACCTTATCTTGAATTGGAAAGTAGCACATCAGAGAAAACCGTTCCCGTGATACCTACACCAACTAGAGAGGAAGCTAATGATAATGATCATGAAACTTCGGATCAAGTTACTACTGAACCTCGTAGGTCGACCAGAACACGTATCACACCAGAGTGGTATGGTAATCCTGTCCTGGAAGTCATGTTGTTAGACAACGGCGAACCTACGAACTATGAAGAAGCTATGATGAGCCCAGATTCCAACAAATGGCTTGAGGCCATGAAATCTGAGATAGGCTCCATGTATGAGAACAAAGTGTGGACTTTGGTGGACGTGACCGATGATCGGCAAGCCATTGAGAATAAATGGATCTTCAAGAGGAAGACGGACGCTGATGGTAATACCATTGTCTACAAAGCTCGACTTATCGGAAAAGGTTTTCGACAAGTTCAAGGAGTTGACTACGATGAGACTTTCTCACCCGTAGTGATGCTTAAGTCTGTCCGAATCATGTTAGCAATTGCCGCATTTTAGGATTGTGAAATCTGTCAAATGGATGTCAAAACTGCATTCCTTAACGGGTTTATTAAAGAAGAGTTGTATATGATGCAACCAGAAGGTTTTGTCGATCCTAAAGGTGCTAACAAAGTGTGCAAGCTCCAGCGATCCATCTATGGACTGGTGCAAGCATCTCGGAGTTGGAATATACGCTTTGATGAGGTGATTAAAGCATATGGTTTTATATAGACTTACGGTGAAGCCTGTATTTACAAGAAAGTGAGTGGGAGCTCTATAGCATTTCTAATATTATATGTGGATGACATATTGTTGATTGGAAATGATATAGAATTTCTGGATAGCATAAAAGGGTACTTGAATAAGAATTTTTCAATGAAAGACCTCGGTGAAGCTACTTACATATTCGGCATCAAGATCTATAGGGATAGATCGAGACGCTTAATAGGACTTTCACAAAGCACATACCTTGGCAAAATTTTGAAGAATTTCAAAATGGATCAACCAAAGAAAGGGTTCTTGCCTGTGTTGCAAGGTGTGAAGTTGAGTAAGACTCAAAGCCCGACCATGGTAGAAGATAGAGAAAGAATGAAAGTCATTCCCTATGCCTCAGCCATAGGTTCTATAAAGTATGCCATGCTTTGTATAAGACCTGTTGTGTGCCTTGCCATAAGTTTGGCAAGGGGGTACAATAGTGACTGATACGTCTCCAACGTATCTATAATTTTTGCTTGTTCCATGCTGTTATATTATCATTCTTGGATGTTTTACAATCATTCTATATCAACATTATATCATTTTTTGGGACTAACCTATTGACATAGTGCCTAGTGCCAGTTGCTGCTTTTTGCTTGTTTTTTACTTCACAGAAAATCAATACCAAACAGAGTCCAAACGCAGCAAAACTTTTTGGAGATTTTTTCTGGACCAGAAGACACCTGTTGGGCCAAAGAAGTACCAGAGGGGGGCTCCGAAGAGAGCACAACCCACCTGGGCGTGCCTGGGGGCCCAGGTGCGCCCTGGTGGTTGTGCCCACCTCGGCCACCTCCCGTACCGCCTCTTTGCTCTATAAATACCCCGAAAATCCAAAAACCCTGGGGGAGTCGACGAAACACAATTCCAGCCACCGCAAGTTCCAAACCCACCAGATCCAATCTAGACACCATCACGAAGGGGTTCATCATCCTCATTGGTGCCTCTCCGATGACGCGTGAGTAGTTCATTGTAGACCTACGGGTCTGTAGTTAGTAGCCAGATGGCTTCCTCTCTCTCTTTTGATTCTCAATACAATGGTCTCTTGGAGATCTATTTGATGTAACTCTTTTTGCGGTGTGTTTGTTGGGATCCAATGAACTTTGAGTTTATGATCAGATCTATTTATCCATGAAAGTTATTTGAGTTTCTTTGATCTCTTATATGCATGATTACTTATAGCCTCGTATTTCTTCTTTGAATCTTTTGTTTAGTTAGGCCGACTAGATCGATTTTTCTTGCCATGGGAAGAGGTGCTTTGTGATGGGTTCAGTCGTGCGGTGTTCTTTCCCAATGACAGAAGGGGCAGCAAGACACATATTGATTGTTGCAATTAAGGATAACAAGATGGGGTCTATTCCTACATGAATAGATCTTGTGTACATCATGTCATCGTTCTTATTGCATTACTCCGTTTCTCCATGAACTTAATACACAAGATGCATGCTGGATAGCGATCGATGTGTGGAGTAATAGTAGTAGATGCAGGCAGGAGTCGGTCTACTAATCTTGGACTTGATGCCTATATAATGATCATTGCCTGGATATCATCATAATTATTTGAAGTTCAATCAATTGCCCAACAGTAATTTGTTTACCCGCCGTATGCTATTTTTCTCGAGAGAAGCCACTAGTTAAATCTACGGCCCCCGGGTCTATTCTTTATCATTTTTGCTTTGAGATCTATTTTTACTTGCTTTCGTTTTCAGATCTATTATTCTAAAAACCCAAAAATACCATGCTGCACTTTTTCTTTATTTTTTTATTACGAGATCTATTTATCCAAAATCATACAAACCAATCTATCTTTTACCCGAGAGGGATTGACAACCCCTCTTACGCGTCGGGTTGCAAGTATTTGTTCTTTGTGTGCAGGTACTGTTTACATAGTGTTGCTTGGTTCTCCTACTGGTTCGATTACCTTGGTTTCATAACTGAGGGAAATACCTACCGAAGATGTACTGCATCATCCCTTCCTCTTCGGGGAAATACTGACGCGGATGCGAGCCATCAGTGATCCAGGAGTGGATCACTGGACAATGGTCAAAAATATCCTTAGTTACCTAAGAGGACTAAGGAAATGTTTCTCGGTTGTGGAGGTGATAAAGAGTTCGTCGTAAAGGGTTACGTCGAAGCAAGCTTTGACACCGTTTCGGATGACACTGAGTCTCAATCTAGATACGTATTGAAAGTGGGAGCAATTAGCTAGAGTAGCTCCATGCAGAGCATTGTAGACAAAGAAATTTGCAAAATACATACGGATCTGAATATGGCAGACCCGTTGACTAAACTTCTCTCACAAGCAAAACATGATCACACCTTAATAAACTCTTTGGGTGTTAGTCACGTGGCGATGTGAACTATGGGTATTAATCACATGGTGATGTGAACTGGTTTTTTGACTCTAGTGCAAGTGGGAGACTCGTGGAAATATGCCCTAGAGGCAATAATAAAGTTGTTATTATTATATTTCCTTATTCATGATAAAGGTTTATTATTCATGCTAGAATTGTATTGACTGGAAGCTTAAATACATGTGTGAATACATAAACAAATACCGTGTCCCTAGTGAGCCTCTTCTAGACTAGCTCGTTGATCATAAGATGGTTAAGGTTTCCTAACCATAGACATGTGTTGTCACTTGATAATGGGATCACATCATTAGGAGAATGATGTGATGGACAAGACCCAACCGTTAGCATAGCATATGATCGTTCAGTTTATTGCTACTACTTTCTTAATGTCAAATACATGTTTCTTCGACCATGAGATCATGCAACTCCCAGACTCTGGAGGAATACCTTGTTTGCTATCAAACGTCACAACCTAACTGGGTGATTATAAAGATGCTCTACAGGCATCTCCGAAGGTGTCTGTTGAGTTGGCATGGATCGAGATTGGGATTTGTCACTCCGTGTATCGGAGAGGTATCTTTGGGCCCTCTCAGTAATACACTTCACAAGAAGCTTGCAAGCAAAGTGACTAAGGAGTTAGTTGCAAGATGATGTATTACGGAATGAGTAAAGAGACTTGCCGGTAACGAGATTGAACTAGGTATAGAGATACCGACGATCAAATCTCCGGCAAGTAACATACTGAAAGACAAAGGGAATTACGTATGTTGTCATAAAGGTTCAACCGATAAAAGATCTTCATGGAATATGTAGGAATCAATATGGGCATCCAGGTCCCGCTATTGGTTATTGACCGGAGAGGTGTCTCGGTCATGACTACATAATTCCCGAACCCGCAGGGTCGCACGCTTAACGTTCGTTGACGCTAGAGTAGTATTGGGATATTTGATGATTGGTAACCAAATGTTGTTCGGAGTCCCGGATGAGATCCCGGATGTCACGAGGAGTCTCGGAATGGTCGAGAGGTAAAGATTTATATATGGGAAGTCATATTTTGTGTTCCGGAAAAAGGTGCAGTTTTTTCGGTATTGTACCGGGAAGCTTCCAGAAGGTTCCGGAGGATTCCGGAGCGGTCCGGAAGTCCACAAGTGGGTCCACCATGACCCAAGGGATAGAATGGGCCGCGGGGAGGCGCCCTGGCCTTATTGGGCTAGGCGCACCAAGTCCTCAAAAGCCCATGTGGCTAGGGAAGGCAAAAAGGGAAGGAGTCCTAGTAGGAATAGGATTGGACTTGGAGTCCAAGTCCTCTCCCCCTTAGCTGTGCCCTAGGGCTTGGAGGGGCTGTTTCCCACGACCCTCCACCTATATATAGAGGGGAGGGGCACCCCAAGAGGACACACCAAGCCCTTGGCGCCCCTCTCTCTCCCGTTACTCCGTAATTCCACCGCCTCATCCCGGCGACGCTTAGCGAAGCGCTGTCGGTGCTCCACCACCACCATCCCCACCACATCATCATGTTGGTTGTGATCCCATCTACTTCTCCTCTCTCGCTTCCTGGATCAAGAAGGAGGAGACATCATCGAGCCGCACGTGTGCTAAACTCGGAGGTGCCGTCCGTTCGGCACTAGATCGGTTGGATCGTGATCGGATCGCGGAGAGTACGACTACATCAACCGCGTGATAAACGCTTCCGCTTAGCTATCTACAACGGTATGTAGATGCTCTCCCCCTCTCGTAGCTATGCATCTCCATGGATAGATCTTGCGTGTGCGTTGAATTTTTTTGTTTTCCATGCAACGTTCCCCAACAGTTCTACAACAAGCCTACCAAGTACCCATCATAAACTCTCATCTCTTGCATTACATTATTTGCCATTTGGCTCTCACTTTCCTCTCCCCCACTTCTAAAACGTTTTCAGAAAAACACAAAAAGATTTGCCTTTTTATTCTCCCTTCTTTCGTTCGTCTTTTTCGTTTGCTTTTTTGCTTGCTCGTGTGTTAGATTGCTTGCCTTGTCACGATGTCTCAAGAAAATACCAAATTGTGTGACTTTTCCAATACTAATAATAATGATTTTATTAGTACTTCGATTGCTCCCACCACTAGTGCGGAATCTTATGAAATTAATGCAGCTTTGTTGAATCTTGTTATGAAAGATCAATTTTCCGGCCTTCCTAGTGAAGATGCCGCATCCCATCTAAATACTTTCGTTGAGTTGTGTGATATGCAAAAGAAAAAATATGTGGATAATGATATTGTTAAATTGAATTTATTTACGTTCTCACTACGAGATCGTGCTAAAACTTGGTTTTCATATTTGCCTAAAAATAGTATTGATTCATGGAACAAGTGTAAAGATGCTTTTGTTTCCAAGTATTTTCCTCCCGCTAAGATCATCTCCCTTAGGAACGACATAATGAATTTTAAGCAACTTGATCATGAACATGTTGCACAATCTTGGGAGAGGATGAAATTAATGATAAAAATTGCCCTACTCATGGTTTAAGTTTATGGATGATCATACAAATTTTTTATGCCAGATTGAATTTTGCATCTAGAAATCTTTTAGATTCCGCCGCGGGAGTTACTTTTATGGAAATTACATTAGGAGAAGCTACTAAACTCCTAGATAATATTATGGCAAATTACTCTCAATGGCATACCGAAAGATCTTCCACTAGTAAAAAAGTGCATGTGATTGAAGAAATTACTACTTTGAGTGGAAAGATGGATGGACTTATGAAATTGCTTACTAGTAAGAGTTTTCCTATTGATCGTAATGATATGCCTTTATCCACTTTGATTGAGAATAATGATGAATCTATGGATGTGAATTTTGTTGTTAGGAACAAATTTGGTAATAACACGTATAAAGGTAATTTCATCCCTAGGCCGTTTCCTAGTAATTCCTCTAATAATTATGGTAATTCCTACAACAATTCTTTTGGAAATTATAATAAAATACCCTCTGATCTTGAGAACAATATTAAAGATTTCATTAATTCTCAAAAGAATTTCAATGCTATGGTAGAAGAAAAATTGCTTAAGATTAATGATTTGGCTAGGAACGTTGATAGAATTTCTCTTGAGATTGACTCTTTAAAGATTAGATTTATGCCACCCAAGCATTATATTAATGAATCTCTGAAAGCTATTAAAATTTCCATGGATGAATGTAAAGAAAGAACCACTAGGATGCGTGCTAAGCGAGATTGTCTTGTAAAAGCGTGTTCTTCTAGTTTTGTGAAAATAATGACGAAGGTCTAAAAGTGATTGGTGTGACTCCTATTGAATCTTTGTTTTCTAATATAAATCTTGATAAAGATGGGACTGGATATGAGTCAACTTTAGCTAGAAGGCGTCCCAATAATTTGGAGTTTAAAGATCTTAATGAAAAAAATGATAAAAGTGGGATTGGAGAGGTTAAAACTTTAAGTAGCGATGAACCCACTCTTTTGGATTTCAAGGACTTTAATTATGATAATTGTTCTTTCGTAGATTGTATTTCCCTGTTGCAATCCATGTTAAATTCACCTCATGCTTACAATCAAAATAAAGCTTTTACTAAACATATCGTTGATGCTATGATGAAATCTTTTGAAGAAAACTTGAGTTGGAAGTTTCTATACCTAGAAAGCTTTATGATGAGTGGGAACCTACTATTAGGATTAAAATTAAAGATTATGATTGCAATGCTTTGTGTGATTTGGGTGCTAGCGTTTCCATGATTCCAAAAACTTTATGTGATGTGCTAGGTTTTCGTGAATTTGATTATTGTTCTTTGAATTTGCATCTAGCGGATTCCACTATTAAGAAACCTATGGGAAAAATTAATGATGTTCTTATTGTTGCAAATAGGAATTATGTGCCCGTAGATTTTTATTGTGCTTGATAAAGATTGCAATCCTACATGTCCTATTATTCTTGGTAGACCTTTCCTTAGAACGATTGGTGCAATTATTGATATGAAAGAAGGAACCATTAGATTTCAATTTACGTTAAGGAAGGGCATGGAACACTTCCCAAGAAAGAAAATTAAGTTTCCATATGAATCTATTATGAGGGCTACTTACGATTTGCATACCAAAGATGACAATACCTAGATCTATGTTTTTTTGCCTACAATAGCGCTTGTTGGGGGGCAACCCAATTTTATTTTTATGTCTTTTTTTATTTTGGTTCTGTTTTTCAATAAATACACATTATTACCTCTGTAGAAATTGTGTTTTGGTGTTTTAATTAGTGTTTGAGCCAAGTAAGACCTTTGGGATGGTCTACGGTGATAGTTGATTTGATTTTGCTGAAAAACAGAAACTTTTGCGTCCAGTAGCAGAATTTTAAAAATTCACAAAAGTGAAAAAATTCTGATTTTTTACATAAGATTGATATAAAAATTTCCCAGGTTTTCCTAAATTTTCAGATTCTTTGGAGTTACAGAAGTATGATAACAATTCAGATCTTCGCAGACTGTTCTGTTTTTGACAGATTCTATTTTCTATGTGTTGTTTGCTTATTTTGATGAATCTATGGGTAGTATAGGGGGGTATGAACCATGGAGAAGTTGGAATACAGTAGATATTACACTAATATAAATAAAGAATGAGTTCACAACAGTACCTAAAGTGGTGATTTATTTTATTATACTAACGGATCTTATGAGTTTTCTGTTGAGTTTTGTGTTGTGAAGTTTTCAAGTTTTGGGTAAAGATTTGATGGACAATGGAATATGGAGTGGCAAGAGCCTAAGCTTGGAGATGCGCAAGGCACACCAAGGTAATATTCAAGGACAACCAAGCATCTAATCTTGGGGATTCCCCGGATGGCATCCCCTCTTTTGTGTTCAATCCATCGGTAAATTTACTTGAGGCTATATTTTTATTCACCACATGATATTTGTTTTGCTTGGAGCGTTTTGTATGATATGAGTATTTGCTTTTTAGTTTTCCACAATAATCCTTGCTGTACACACCTTTTTAGAGGGACACACATCAATCATGAATTTATTAGAATACTCTATGTGCTTCACTTATATCTTTTGATCTAGGCAATTTGCTCTAGTGCTTCACTTATATCTTTTTAGAGCACGACGGTGGCTTTATTTTATAGAAATTGTTGAACTCTCATGCTTCACTTATATTATTTTGAGAGTCTTTAAACAGCATGGTAATTTGCTTAGGTTATGAATTTAGTCCTAATATGATGGGCATCCAAGAGGGATATAACAAAAACTTTCATATAAAGAGCATTGAATAAGATGAGAAGTTTGATTCCTTGCATTTGTTTTGAGATATGAAGATGGTGATATTAGAGTCATGCTATTGAGTAATTGTGGATTGGTAGAAATACTTGTGTTAAAGTTTGTGATTCCCGTAGCATGCACGTATGGTGAACCGTTATGTGATGAAGTCGGAGCATGATTTATCTTTTGATTGTCTTACTTATGAGTGGCGGTCGGGGACGAGCGATGGTCTTTTCCTACCAATCTATTCCCTAGGAGCAAGCATGTAGTACTTTGTTTCGATAGCTAATAAATTTTTGCAATAAGTATGTGAGTTATTTATGAATAATGTTGAGTCCATGGATTATACGCACTCTCACCCTTCCACCATTGCTAGCCTCTCTAGTACGACGCAACTTTCACTGGTGCATTAAACCCACCATATATTTTCCTCAAAACAGCCACCATACCTACCTATTACGGCATTTCCATAGCCATTCCGAGATATATTGCCATGCAACTTCCACCGTTCCGTTTATTATGACACGCACCATCATTGTCATATTGCTTTGAATGATCATGTAGTTGGCATAGTATTTGTGGCAAGGCCACCGTTCATATTTTTTTATACATGTCACTCTTGATCATAGCACATCTCGGTACACCGCCAGAGGCATTCATATAGAGTCATATCTTGTTCTGGTATCGAGTTGTAATTTTTGAGTTGTAAGTAAATAAAAGTGTGATGATCATCATTATTAGAGCATTGTCCCATGTGAGGAGAGGATGATGGAAGCTATGATTCCCTCACAAGTTGGGATGAGTCTCCGGACTTTATAAAAAATAAAAGAGGACAAAGAAGCCCAAACAAAAAAAAGATAAAAGAAAGAAGGGACAATGTTACTATCCTTTTTCCACACTTGTGCTTCAAAGTAGCACCATGATCTTCATGATAGAGAGTCTCCTATTTTGTCACTTTCATATACTAGTGGGAATTTTTCATTATAGAACTTGGCTTGTATATTCCAATGATGGGCTTCCTCAAAATTGCCCTAGGTCTTCGTGAGCAAGCAAGTTGGATGCACACCCACTTAGTTTCTTTTTGAGCTTTCATACACTGATAGCTCTAGTGCATCCGTTGCATGGAAATCCCTACTCACTTGCATCGATATCAATTGATGGGCATCTCTAGAGCCCATTAATTTGCCTAGTTGATGTGAGACTTTCTCCTTCTTTTTGTCTTCTCCACAACCACCATATTCTATTCCACCTATAGTGCTATATCCATGGCTCACGCTCATGTATTGCATGAAATTTGAAAAACTTTGAGAACACCAAAAGTATGAAACAATTGCTTGGCTTGTCATCGGGGTTGTGCATGATGAAATATTTTTTGTGATGAAGATGGAGCATAGCCAGACTATATGATTTTGTAGGGATAACTTTCTTTGGCCATGTTATTTTGAGAAGACATGATTGCTTTATTAGTATGCTTGAAGTATTATTGTTTTTATGTCAATATTAAGCTTTTGTTTTGAATCTTATGGATCTGAATATTGATGCCACAATAAAGAAGATTACATTGATAAATATGTTAGGTAGCATTCCACATCAAAAATTCTGTTTTTATCATTTACCTACTCGAGGATGAGCAGGAATTAAGCTCGGGGATGCTTGATACGTCTCCAATGTATATATAATTTTTGATTGTTCCATGCTATTATATTATCTGTTTTGGATGTTTTAGATGCATTAATATGCTATTTTAATATTATTTTTGGGACTAACCTATTAACCTAGAGCCCAGTGCCAGTTTCTGTTTTTTTCTTGTTTCTGAGTTCTACAGAAAAGGAATATCAAATGGAGTCCAAACGGAATAAAGCTTTACGATGATTTTTCTTGGACCAGAAGAAATCCACGGAGCTTAGAGAGGGGGTCAGAAGATGGCCGAGGAGGCCACAAGCCTGCCAGGCGCGCCCCTGGGGGGGCGCCCTGAGGGCTTATGGGCCCCTCGGGGGTCCTCCAACCCTAATTCTTGCGCTATAAATTCCCAAATATTCCCAAACCACCAGAAGCGTCCATGAAAATACTTTTCCGCCGCCGCAAGCCTCTGGTCCCGTGAGATCCCATCTTGGAGCCTTTTTCGGCGATCTACCGGAAGGGGGATTCGCTCACGGAGGTCCTCTACATCAACCTTGTTTCCCTACCAATGATGTGTGAGTAGTTTACCACAGACCTACAGGTCCATAGCTAGTAGCTAGATGGCTTCTTCTCTCTCTTTGATCTTCAATACAATGTTCTCCTCGATGTTCTTTGAGATCTATTCGATGTCATACTTTTTTGCGGTGCGATTGTTGAGATCCGATGAATTGTGGATTTATGATCAGATTATCTAAGAATATTATCTGAGTCTTCTCTGAACTCTTTTATGCATGATTAAGATATCTTTGTATTTCTCTTCGAACTATCGGTTTGGTTTGGCCAACTAGATTGGTTTTTCTTGCAATGGGAGAGGTGCTTAGTTTTGGGTTCAATCTTGTGGTGTCCTCATCCAGTGACAGAAGGGGTAGCGAGGCACGTATTGCATTGTTGCCATCGAGGATAAAAAGATGGGGTTTTCATCATATTGCTTGAGTTTATCTCTCTACATCATGTCATCTTACTTAAAGCGTTGCTCTGTTCTTATGAACTTAATACTCTAGATGCAGGCATGAGTCGGTCGATGTGTGGAGTAATAGTAGTAGATGCAGAATCGTTTCGGTCTACTTATCACAGACGTTATACCTATATTCATGATCATTACCTTAGATATCGTCATAACTTTGCTCTTTTCTATCAATTGCTCGACAGTAATTTGTTCACCCACCGTATGCTATCTTCAAGAGAGAAGCCTCTAGTGAAACTTATGGCCCCCGGGTCTATTTTCCATCATATATTTTCAGATATATAAACCAAAAAAACCCAAAAATACCTTGCTGCAATTTATTTGTTTTTACTTTGTTTTACGTTTTAGTAATCTTTTATACCTATCTCTATTAGATCTCACTCTTGTTCGAGACCATGAAGGGATTGACAACCCCTTTTCCGCGTTGAGTGCAAGTCTTTTGTTAGTTTGTGCAGGTGCATAGATTGGAGACTTGCTTGTGCCTCCTACTGGATTGATACCTTGGTTTTTAACTGAGGGAAATACTTATCTCTACTTTGCTGCATCACCCTTTCCTCTTCAAGGGAAAAATCAACGCAAGCTCAAGAAGTAGCAAGGTACCATTTACATAGTCTTGCTTGGTTCTCCTACTGGATTGATAACCTTGGTTTCATAAATGAGGGAATTACCGTACCTGTGCTGCATCATCCCTTCCTCTTTGGGGACATACCAACGTAGTTTCAAGCCACGTCACAGCCCCCATCGCCAGGTCCCACCACATGCGGCCAGGCAATGGTCTCGCAGCAACCTCACGCCGTCGGGATCTTCCTCATCGATGCTTCCCACGATGCCAAGCTCAAACGGAGGCCATGTCCAGCCAATTGACTCGCTCTTCGTCGGGGTCCAGGCGGCCCTTCAACTGTGTTCACCGTGCCATCTCGTCCATCCTCTGCCTGTGATTACGTCGCCTCGTCCACCTGGTTTCGAGGCTCCCCTGGAGAGTGCAGCTATGACGGCCCCGGCTACCATTGAAGAAGATGGCTCGGACATCTTGTCTCCACTCTTCATGCATGCCACGACGCCGCTACTACTCTTGCCTCCTGTTCAGCAGCCAAGGGCGCTCACTGATACGAATATTTGATTGTTCCATGCTATTATATTATCCATCTTGGATGTTTTATATGCATTTATATGCTATTTTATATCATTTTTTGGGACTAACCTATTAACCTAGTGCCCAGTGCCAGTTGTTGTTTTTTCCTTGTTTTTGACTTTTACAGAAAATCGATAACAAATGAAGTCCAAACAGAATAAAACTTTACGATGATTTTTCTTGGACCAGAAGAAACCCACGAGACTTGGGGAGGAGGCCAGAAGACCCACGAGGGGGCCACAAGCCCTGGGGCCATGCCCCGGGGGGGGGGGGGGCGGGGAGGCAGGGGGCTTATGGGCCCCTCGTGGCTCTCCTAACCCTAACTCCAGCACTACAAATTCTCAAATATCCCCCCTATACCAGAGGGCACACCAAAAATACTTTTCCGCCGCTGCAAGCTTCTGTTCTCATGAGATCCCATCTTGGGGCCTTTCCGGTACTCTGCCGGAGGGGGATTCAATCACGGAGGGCCTCTACACCAACCTTGCTGCCCTTCCGATGATGCGTGAGTAGTTTACCACAGACCTATGGGTCCATAGCTAGTAGCTAGATGGCTTCTTCTCTCTCTTTGATCTTCAATACAATGTTCTCCTTGATGTTCTTGGAGATCTATTCGATGTAATCTTCTTTTGTGGTGCGTTTGTTGAGATTCGATGAATTGTGGATTTATGATCAGATTATCTATGAATATTATTTGAGTCTTCTCTGAACTCTTTTATGCATGATTAAGATAGCTTTGTATTTATCTCCGATCTATCGATTTGGTTTGGCCAACTAGATTATTTTTTCTTGCAATGGGAGAGGTGCTTTGTGATGGGGTCAATCTTGCAGTGTCCTCACCCAGTGATAGTAGGGATAGCAAGGCACGTATTTGTATTGTTGCCATTAAGGATAAAAAGATGGGTTTTTTACCATATTGATTGGATCTATCCCTCTACATCATGTCATCTTGCTTAAGGCATTACTCTGTTCTTACGAACTTAATACTCTAGATGCAGGCAGGAGTTGGTCTACTTGTCACGAACGTGATGACTATATTCATGATCATTGCATTGGATATCTTCATAACTTTGCGCTTTTCTATCAATTGCTCAACAGTAATTTGTTTACCCACCGTATGCTTTCTTCGAGAGAGAAGCCTCTAGTGAAACCTATGGCCCCCGGGTCTATTTTCCATCATATATTTTCAGATCTATAAAACCAAAAACCTAAAAATACCTTGCTGCAATTTATTTATATTTACTTTGTTTTGCCTTTTATTTATCTTTTATATCTATCTCCATTATATCTCACTCTTGCAAGTGACCATGAAGGGATTGACAACCCCTTTTTCGCGTTGTGTACAAGTGTTTGTTAGTTTGTGCAGGTGCATATATTGGGGACTTGCTTGTACATCCTACTGGATTGATACCTTGGTTCTTAACTGAGGGAAATACTTATCTCTACTTTGCTGCATCACCCTTTCCTCTTGAAGGGAAAAATCAACGCAAGCTCAAGAAGTAGCAGGAAGAATTTCTGGCGCCGTTGCCAGGGAGGTTCTACATCAAGCCTACCAAGTACCTATCATAAACTCTCATCTCTTGCACTTACATTATTTGCCATTTGCCTCTCCCCCACTTCTAAAAAGTTTTCTGAAAAACACAGAAATATTTACCTTTTTATTCGCCCTTCTTTCGTTCATCTTTTTGTTTGCTTTTTCTTTGCTTGTGTGCTAGATTGCTTGCTTTGTCATGATGTCTCAAGAAAATACCAAGTTGTGTGACTTCTCCAACACTAATAATAATGATTTTATTAGTACTCCGATTGCTCCCGCCACTAGTGCGGAATCTTATGAAATTAATGCCGCTTTGTTGAATCTTGTTATGAAAGATCAATTTTCTGGTAGTCCTAGTGAAGATGTTGCATCCCATCTAAATACTTTCATTGAGTTGTGTGCTATGCAAAAGAAAAATATATGGATAATGATATTGTTAAATTGAAGCTATTTCCGTTCTCACTACGAGATTGTCCTAAAACTTGGTTTTCATCTTTGCCTAAAAATAGTATTGATTCATGGAACAAGTGTAAAGATGCTTTTATTTCCAAGTATTTTCCTCCCGCTAAGATCATCTCCCTTAGGAACGATATAATGAATTTTAAGCAACTTGATCATGAACATGTTGCACAATCTTGGGAAAGGATGAAATTAATGATAAGTATTTGCCCTAGCTTTGTCAATATTATTAAGGAACCAATTGCTACGAATGAATTTCTTGATTTTCTACCTAGGACTGTGACCATCAATAAACCTAATGAACCACCTATGAAGTATAGATGTGCAATTGAGGAATTAAATACCAAAGATGACAATACCTAGATCTATGCATTATGCCTAGCTAGGGGTATAAAACGATAGAGCTTGTTGGGAGGCAACCCAATTTTTATTTTGTGTTTTTTTTGTTCCTGTTTTCCAATAAATACACAATATTACCTCTATAGTAATTGTGTTTTAGTGTTTTAATTAGTGTTTGAGCCAAGCAAGACCTTTGGGATGCTTTGGTATATCGTTGATTTGGTTTTGCTGAAAAACAGAAACTTTTGCGTCCAGAAACATAATTGTTAAAATTTACTGGAGCGTGGAAAAATTATGATTTTTTTACACAAGATTGATATATGAATTTCCTCTGTTGTCCTAATTGTTCAGAAATTTGTGAGTTAGATTACGAAATTTCCAGATTACTACAGACTGTTCTGTTTTTGACAGAATCTGTTTTCTATGTGTTGTTTGCTTACTTCGATGAATCTATGGGTAGTATCAGGCGGTATGAACCATGGAGAAGTTCGAATACAGTAGATATAACACCAATATAAATTTAGAATGAGTTCACAACAGTACCTAAATGGTGATTTATTTTATTATACTAACGGATCCTACGAGTTTTCTGTTGAGTTTTGTGTTGTGAAGTTTTGGGAAAGTTTTGATGGACCACAGAATAAGGAGTGGCAAGAGCCTAAGCTTGGGGATTCCCAAGGCACCCAAGGTAATATTCAAGGACAACCAAGCATCTAAGCTTGGGGATGCCTCGGATGGCATCCCCTCTTTCATATTCAATCCATTGGTAAATTTACTTGAGGCTATATTTTTATTCACCACACGATATGTGTTTTGCTTGGAGCATCTTGTATTATTTGATTCTTTGCTTTTTAGTTTGCCACAATCATCCTTTCTGTACACACCTTTTGAGAGGGACACACATTAATCGTGAATTTATTAGAATACTCTATGTGCTTCACTTATATCTTTTGAGCTAGGCAGTTGCTCTAGTGCTTCACTTATATCTTTTTAGAGCACGGCGGTGGTTTTATTTTATAGAAATTGATGAACTATCATGCTTCACTTATATTATTTTGAGAGTCTTGAAAATAGTATGGCAATTTGCTTAGGTTATGAATTTGGTCCTAATATGATGGGCATCCAAGAGGGATATAATAAAAACTTTCATAAAGAGCATTGAATATATGAGAAGTTTGATTCCTTGCATTTGTTTTGAGATATAAAGATGTTGATATTAGAGTCATGCTAGTGAGTAATTGTGGATTAGTAGAAATACTTGTGTTAAGGTTTGTGATTCTCGAAGCATGCACGTATGGTGAACCGTTATGTGATGAAGTCGGGGTATGATTTATTTTTGATTGTCTTACTTATGAGTGGCGGTCGGGGACGAGCGATGGTCTTTTCCTACCAATCTATCCCCCTAGGAGCATGCGTATTAGTACTTTGCTTCGATGGCTAATAAATTTTTGCAATAAGTATGTGAGTTATTTATGACTAATGTTGAGTCCATGGATTATACGCACTCTCACCCTTCCACCATTGCTAGCCTCTCTAGTAGCGCGCAATTTTCGCCGGTGCATTAAACCCACCATATACCCTTCCTCAAAACAACCACCATACCTACCTATTATTGCATTTCCATAGCCATTCCGAGATAAATTGCCATGCAACTTCCACCGTTCCGTTTATTATGACACATACCATCATTGTCATATTGCTTTGCATGATCATGTAGTTGGCATAGTATTTGTGGCTTGGCCACTGTTCATATTTTTTATACATGTCACTCTAGATCATTGCACATCCTGGTATGCCACCAGAGGCATTCATATAGAGTCATATTTTGTTCTAGTATTGAGTTGTAATTCTTGAGTTATAAGTAAATAAAAGTGTGATGATCATCATTATTAGAGCATAGTCCCATGTGAGGAAAGGATGATGGAGGCTATAATTCTGTTGGGTTCGATGGTAGGGTGCGTCGACTGAAATTAAAATTTTCCTACGCGCAGAACAAATAGGAACATGCTACTGCAGATGGATCACAGATCATTACCACTAGACGCGCAATGCCGTGCAGCGGAAGTAGAGTTGGGGCAGCGCGTCTCCGGAGTCGTCTCCTCCTCGTCGATCTCCCACGTAGCCGATCGGATCCCGTGAACAGGTTCGCCAGAGGGCGCAGGTGCACCGCCTCTAACGGTATCCGCGCGTGCAGGAGGAATGTCGTGCAGCGGACTGCTAGCTTCGATCACACAACCGGCGGCGAGTGGAGGTGGCTATTCGCAACACATGCAAAGCCCTAGTGACGACGCCGAAGCGATCAACCGAATGAGTGTGCCGCACCCCCACTTTATATAGGCGTCCATCGCGGTCTCAACACTTGGGCCTCGCACGGACCCTAAAGCCCAAAATCTGTTCGGCCTGGATCCTAGTCCGAGTAGGATCACTTCTGACTCGTGGAATCGGACCGGGCCACACAGGTTCCTTCCATTAAGCGCGCGACCCCTTAGGTTCTCGTTCACTTGGTCGTGAGTCGGATCACATCCGACTCGGCTAGTCGGCAGCGGCCTCTAGCAAAGCGTGCCGACTCCAAGTGTCTGGTGAAGGTGGTTAGGCGAACCTGTACATCACACTTTTGTTCCCTTTGCCACACGATATATGTTGTCAGGCTCAAGGCGAGTCTGTCATCCTTGTGCTAGCCCGACCTCTTTCTCGTTCCAGTGATGCCGACCACAAACCGGATTATCTCATAATCCTAATCGCATGGCCATGCTTATCTTGGTCGGATCACACGAGGGGCCCAGAGTATATCTCTCCTGATCGGAGGGGCAAATCCCATCTTGCTCGACCATGTCTCGCAGCATGGGTCTAGACAAGCCCGAAACCTACCTTTGTAACTACCCAGTCACGGAGTAGCGTTTGGTCGGCCCAAAGCAGGTCTGTCACCATCCCAAGTGCATGCGCCAGCTCAGGTCTTAGGACATAGAACGTATGTTGTATTAGTGATTCACAGATGACATATCGTTGCGTCTCATAGTCGGGTCTGTCCGACTCGGACCTTATCTCGACTCGGATCCGACCAGATCCTTCCGAGTCCATATTATTCGGTTAGCATCCAATGCTCCATGGCTAGTGAGACCGAGCCATCCACCGTGTCATATGCTAGTCTAGTCGGTTGCGCGTCCACACAAACCTTTCGACTAGGGACCTTTTAGGACAGTCATCATACAATATAGTACCACAAACAAGTCACGTACTAGCTGATACACATCATTGATAATGTCCAAGGACTATCTTTATTCATAAACACATAGGAAATATCATCATACATGATTGCCTCTAGGGCATATCTCCAACAGATCCCCCCACAAGTCGGGATGAGGCTCCGGACAAAAAAAAGAGGCCAAAGAGCCCAAAATAAAAAAAGGCCAAAGAGCCCAAACAAAAAAAATGAGAGAAAAAGAGAGAAGGGACAATGTTACTATCCTTTTTTCACACTTGTGCTTCAAAGTAGCACCATGTTCTTCATGATAGAGAGTCTCCTATTTTATCACTTTCATATACTAGTGGGAATTTTTTGTTATAGAACTTGGCTTGTATATTCCAATGATGGGCTTCCTCAAATTGCCCTAGGTCTTCGTGAGCAACCAAGTTGGATGCACACCCACTTAGTTTCCTTTTGACCTTTCATACACTTATAGCTCTAGTGCATCTGTTGCTTGGCAATCCCTACTCACTTGCATCGATATCAATTGATGGGCATCTTCATAGCCCATTAATTTGCCTAGTTGATGTGAGACTTTCTCCTTTTTGTCTTCTCCTCACAACCTCCACCATACTCTATTCCACCCATAGTGCTATATCCATGGCTCACGCTCATGTATTGCGTGAAAGTTGAAAAGCTTGAGAACATTAAAAGTATGAAACAATTGCTTGGCTTGTCATTGGGGTTGTGCATGATAAATACTTTGTGTGATGAACATAGAGCATGGCAAGACTATATGATTTTGTAGGGATAACTTTTTTTAGCCATGATATTTTGAGAAGACATGATTGCTTTATTAGTATGCTTGAAGTATTATTGTTTTTACGTCAATATTAAACTTTTGTTTTGAATCTTATGGATCTGAACATTCATGCCACAATAAGGAAAATTACATTGATAAATATGTTAGGTAGCATTCCACATCAAAAAATCTGTTTTTATCATGAGAGAATTCCTTATTTGGCCCTTTTTTAAAGTTTGGTTCCCTTTTTGGCCCATAATTTTGTTTTCTCCCCTTTTTGACACCCAAACTTCATTTTGTTCCCTATGTGACACTTTCGTCAGTTTTGGCTAGTAACGGTGTTATGTCTGACCTAAAAAGATTGTTTTACCCCTAATGTAGTATGTGAACAGATTATTTACATGCAAACACAAAGGTAATGTGCAATATTTTGTCCTGTTTGAATAAGTAAAGAAAACAAAATTATTTATATGACTAATAATAATAATAATAATACGATGAGTGAAACAATGACGAACTCATTTAGCCTCTACTGTAGCATATAAATTTGTACCCATTAATGTAGCGTGTGATAAGTTAGAACGCGGCTGTCAATGGGTCATGTCGCATAGATGTGTTCGTGCCTCAAGTGCTGCACACACTCAAGTCATTGCGATACAGATCGGCTCTCAGGGATCGAGCTGCAATACGTGGCGGGTTGTGTTGGCCCAGTACAGACTACGCGAGTATTTCGGTGACGGCAGCGCGCGACGATGACGATGACGGACGAAGCAACAGACTTCTCCGACCTAGATTAGCAAAGCTAGCTACGTACGCCGCACACGTACGTACACCGGCCGTAGATAGAAGCATCTCACGCACGTATAAAACAGCAGACTAATCGATCCTTGCTTGATCGATCCGGCTAGCTGCACACACAGGAAACACACGCAATAGCTAGCTGGTTTGATACCCTCTTTGTTTCAATTTAAGATTGCTTTACCACACTTGCCGCGTGGTGTTGGTTTGATACCCTAAAAAAATAAAAATAAAAGCTAGCTGGTTTGATGGCCGCACGAACGTACACATGTACACATGTATCTAACCGGACATGACACAGGTGCACTTCGTCATATTTTTTGTTTGTTCACGCCCCTCCTCTACCCTTTTCTAATGACATACTATCACCAGGGGCAAAATTGTCTTTGCACGTGCCAGTTAACACCTCTGGATGGAAAAAAAGGATGAAAGTGTCACATAAGGCACAAAATGAAGTTTGAGTGTCAAATAGAGAAGAAAACAGTTTTCTGGGCCAAAAAGGGAACTAAATTTTAAGAGTGGGCCAAATAAGGAATTCTCTCTTTTATCATTTACCTACTCGAGGATGAGAAGGAATTAAGCTTGGGGATGTTTGATACGTCTCCAACGTATCTATAATTTTTTATTGTTCCATGCTATTATATTATCTATCTTGGATGTTTTATATGCATTTATATGCTATTTAATATCATTTTTTGGGACTAACCTATTAACCTAGTGCCTAGTGCCAGTTGCTTTTTTCCCTTGTTTTTGACTTTTACAGAAAATCAATACCAAACGGAATAAAACTTTACGATGATTTTTCTTGGACCAGAAGAAATCCACAAGACTTTGGGAGGAGGCCAGAAGACCCACGAGGGGGCCACAAGCCCTGGGGTTGCCCCCAGGGGGGCACGGCCAGGGGGCTTGTGGGCCCCCCGTGGTTCACCTAACCTTAACTCCAGCACTATAAATTCTCAAATATTCACCCTATATAAGAGGGCACACCAAAAATACTTTTCCGCCACCGCAAGCTTCTGTTCTCGTGAGATCCCATCTTGGGGCCTTTTTCGGTACTCTGTCGGAGGGGGATTCGATCACGGAGGGCCTCTACACCAACCTTGCTTCCCTTCGGATGATGTGTGAGTAGTTTACCACAGACCTACGGGTCCATAGCTAGTAGCTAGATGGCTTCTTCTCTCTCTTTGATCTTCAATACAATGTTCTCCTCGATGTTCTTGGAGATCTATTTGATGTAATCTTCTTTTGCGGTGCATTTGTTGAGATCCGATGAATTGTGGATTTATGATTAGATTATCTATGAATATTATTTGAGTCTTCTCTGAACTCTTTTATGCATGATTAAGATAGCTTTGTATTTCTCTCTGATCTATCGATTGGGTTTGGCCAACTAGATTGTTTTTTCTTGCAATGGGAGAGGTGCTTTGTGATGGGTTCAATCTTGCGGTGTCCTCACCCAGTGACAGTAGGGGTAGCGAGGTACGTATTTGTATTGTTGCCATTAAGGATAAAAAGATGGTTTTTTTACCATATTGATTGGATCTATCCCTCTACATCATGTCATCTTGCTTAAGGCATTACTCTGTTCTTATGAACTTAATACTTTAGATGCAGGAAGGAGTCAGTCGATGTGTGGAGTAATAGTAGTAGATGCAGGCAGGAGTCGGTCTACTTGTCACGGACGCGATGCCTATATTCATGATCATTGCTTTGTATATCTTCATAACATTGCGCTTTTCTATCAATTGCTCAACAGTAATTTGTTTACCCACCGTATGCTTTCTTCGAGAGAGAAGCCTCTAGTGAAACCTATGGCCCCCGGGTCTATTTTCCATCATATATTTTCAGATCTATAAAACCAAAAACCTAAAAATACCTTGCTGCAATTTATTTATATTTACTTTGTTTTGCCTTTTATTTATCTTTTATATCTAGCTCTATTAGATCTCACTCTTGCAAGTGACCGTGAAGGGATTGACAACCCCTTTTTCGCGTTGTGTGCAAGTGTTTGTTAGTTTGTAGGTGCATATATTGGGGACTTGCTTGTACCTTCTACTAGATTGATACCTTGGTTCTTAACTGAGGAAAATACTTATCTCTACTTTGATACATCACCCTTTCCTCTTCAAGGGAAAAATCAACGCAAGCTCAAGAAGTAGCACTCACCAACAGGCGCAAAGCTCTGGCCAGGATGGACATCGACCGCAATGGTGGGTTCTCTCTTCGGCAGTCCAGTGCAAGAATCAAAGCGCGCCACCGGGCCGCTCCTGCTGCCAAGGAGGCCCAGACGTTTGTGTGCCGCGGTCTGGGAATCATCAAAGATGGGGAGGATGTTAATGAGCGCGTGATGAAAGAGCTCGCCAACCAGTTCAAGGATCAAGTCCCAGGGAAGGTGATCTCTGCACTTAGGGCACTGTTCCAACTTGATTCAGGCCGGGCTGCTGAAGTGGAGGACGTGCTGCTGGAGCACGGCAGAGCTGCTGCACTGGACCATGACGGCGTTGCCGGCACGGAGGACGACATTGGAGCCTGAAGAATTTTGAGGGCTCACCTGATATAGCTTTTTAGTTCATCATGTTAGCAAAACTATCTTTGTTTGTGGCCTTTTGTGCGGCTCATGTTTGTTTTATGAATATCTTCTGTTGGCATCAACTGCTGTCCAGCATGCTGGTTCTGTTGTGCCCTTTGTGGCTACTATGTGAACTTGGCCTGAGAGGCTACTTTATGAAGATTGCTCTGTTTCCCAATGGTAGAACAAAAGATTAACATCATGAGTTGGAATGTCAGGGGTTTAAACTGCCCTGACAGGCATGCGACTGTCCATGAAACAATTTCCGCTTCTTCTTGCCACATTGTTTGTCTTCAGGAAACGAAAATGGCATGTATTGATCAATTCCTTGCTTGCTATCTTGGCGGCAACCGGCTCTGTAGCTTTGCTCAAAGGCCCGCCAATGGCACTCACGGTGACTTAGTCATGCTCTGGGATGACACTGTTTTTGAGGTTTCAAATGTGAGGACCTCTGAATTTTGTCTCTCCGCCAATGTAAACATCCGCGACTCTGATTCGCAGTTTTTGATCACATTTGTCTATGGCTCAACGGATTCCAGCCGGAAGAATGATTTTTTCGCAGAGCTTGTGGCCCTGAAGCCAAATGTCGGAGTCAAGTGGCTTGCTTTCAGCAACTTTAACCAAATATACCGAGCGAGAGACAAAAATAAGAGAAACATCAACATTAGTCGAATAAACCGTTTTAGAACTGCGCTGAATCTTTGTGAGCTCAAGGAAATCCACTTACAGAATTGCCGGTTCACTTGGAGAAATGAAAGGGCGAACCCCACCTTGTGCAAACTCGACTCCTTCTGCAATTCTGAGTGGGACATACATTTTGATTCACACATCCTGCATGCCCTGGCGAGCTCCCTATCTGATCACTGCCCCCTTCTTCTTGCCGATGACAGTGGCCCTCGGTGACCTCGCGCATTCAAGTTTGAGAACTTCTGGACTAAGATCCCAGGATTTATGGGCGTTGTGCAGCAGGCTTGGCAACACTACAAAAAAATACACTTCCGTGATGATACGTGTTTGTCACAGTAGGTCACGTTTTCTGTCATGCATGTACATCCATGACAATTTTATGACAGAATCAAGATAGTCATACATGTGCTGTCGTAGAAGTGTTCCATGACAATACCAAAATTATCATCACGGAAGTGTTCACTTCCATGACGATAAATGACGCGTCATGGAAGTGCTTTCGTCAAGGGTAACCGACACATGGCATCCACCGTAATGGGTCGCCGTTAAGCTATCGAGTCCGATTTTGGATCCGATAACCCGTTAACAGCAATGACCAATGGCGATTTTTCACGTGTAAAATTCTCATTGGCCGGAGGAAACATGTGTCAGCTCGTCATTGGGTCAGATAGGCGCCTATGATATGTCGACACATGCGACGGCCTAACACTGGCCCATTTAGCTTACAAAGGCTGGCCCGTTTGACTTTGTCAAAAGCTAGCGGGCCGGCCCATGAAAAGCATGTTAACGGTCTGTTCGCATATAGCCCATTTTACGGCCCGGTGACTCATGACCCGTTATGGCGTTCCCGAAATCGGCCCAACAGCGTCATGTGGGTCGTCCAGTATAATACCAGCCCGTTTCATTTTTGGCCCATGTATGGCCCACGACCTCTTTCGGCCCATACATGGCCTTTCGTATCTTTGGGCCCTTTAATGGGCCGCGGTGACTCTGGCCCATAATAAACAGTAAATTTCTTTATGCCCAGTAACGGCCCATGATTCACATGGGCCGTTTCCAGCCCGTGTTAGCTTTCGGCCTACTAACGGCCCATACATTCTTGGCCTCCTTTCCGGGCCTCGATTACTTCCGGCCCGTTACTGGCCTATTCCCCTAATGGGCCAATTTCGGCCTGTGTTTAGAATCGGCCCGTTTGTGGCCTGTTAAGCAGTTCCGTCATTTCCAGCCCGTCCTATATTCTGGCCCATTAATGACCCGTTATGCCTGTGACAGAATTAAGCCTTTGCTGTCTTCCGGCCTGTTAACGACCCATTACCGTGCTGGCCCACTACCAATTACGCTCGTTTATGGCCCATGTGGGCCCATTTATCTGACGGCCCGAGGCCCACTGATTCTACGGCCCATTGGAGGCCCATTTATCTGACGGCCTGTAGGAGGCCCATGGATCCTACGGCTCGTAGCAGGCTCAATGTTACCACGGTCCGTATATGGCCCATGGTTGTTGCGGCCACTAGCAAACCAAGGAAAAAGAAGACTAGGGAAATAAATAAGCTAGAAACTAATGCTAGGCTATTAAGGCGGTTGCACAGATTACATCCAGTGGGCATCGAAGTTTGCCACCAGTGCAAATATAGGGAACACCCTACACTATACAAAAATGGCTTGCTGTTTTCTTGAGCCAGTCGCTGCACGTTAAGAACAAATTTTGTATCGTAACAAAACAAATTACAACCATAAAACAAAAGGAAGGTTGGCATAAAAGTTAACAGTCCGACAGGTAAATGCACCACCAGAAGTTCAGAAGCTTAGTTCATTTGACCTGACTGTTACATTTTCATGTTGTACTGTCCGATGGAGCACCATAACCTTCGCCTTCATTTCTCCTAGGCTTCTGAACAACATAGAAAATGTCTGATAGTCTGGTTTCAAAACCATGCATATCTTGACGACATCGAACAATGGATGTCCTTGTTTCACAAAGGGTCTCTATTAGGGAATGGACTTGTGTCTGGAGCGCAGATATAACATTGTTTTGAGCTTGCATATCTTGATCATGAGGCAGTTTGGACGAGATTGCCTTAACAACCATCCCAGTATTACGCAGGAACATGCTTTTGGCACTTTTAGTGGACAGGTACTGACCCACTGCAGCAAGAGGTGACATTGCGGTTATAGTTGCCTCGTCACCTTCAGAAGGTGGCGGTTCCACCATTTGTTCCATAGCTTTCTGAAAAGTTGAGTTTTTACATTAGTAGTACCATAACAGAAGATATTAAGGAGGCAGCAAAACCAAACAAAATAGCTTTGGTCTATATACAGAACTTATTCTGGTGAACCCGTGTAAAATATTAGTTGTATTTTATTGCAAAGTACATAATAAAACCAGGTTCCAAACATATGACCATGTACCATGGCTAATGTATTGTCTATTTCTTCACATTGTATTGACAGCTAAGGATAAAAAGACAAAGTGTATAATACAGTAAGCATAGTATGACATCATTCATATCATGAAACAACTGAGAACAGACAAACAGGCAATTGTAACGTTGTGTAGACAAGTCCAGCACAGAACTAGATTACAGATCAAGATCAAAGGAACATCACTCCTCTCTTTTAAACCTTGTAAGGTGCAATGATACGCTAAGACAATTTTGTATAAAATTGAAAAGAGTAATAGACATTGGCTGCAAACCGTGCAGTTCAATGCACAAGTCAGAGTAAGTAGTAGTTAAAAGGAATGAGGATTAAGGACTTACAACAACGGCTTTGATTGGTGTAGTCATGCCCTTCATCTTGCTGGTGTGACCGTCCTTGAAGATTTCCACAGCATTTGGTTCAGGTACTTTTTGGTCCTTCCGGGCTTTCCTCTATATTTGGAACAAGTCAATATAGATCTGATAATATGGCACAACGAAAAGAGTGAAACAGCAGCTAATTACAAGAGCCCCGCAGTGTGCAATATAGCTACGAGGTCCTACCGTCTGTTGGAATTTCACTTTTGTATGGTTGGCCTTGTTGTTTGAACAGTTCACCTACAAGAAGATAGATTTGTGAGGCACATGCGTAAATAGGAGTTCAACATGTGATCTTATCACATATATATAACGTACTTGATACTTTGGATCAGACCAGTGTTTAACGAGGCCTCTCCAGTCTTCATCCGATATATTTTCCACTGGAGATGTTTGGGCAAGTTCACTGTTAGCCTTGCCTTCAAAGTGAGTTTTCCTCAAGTTATACCGATACTGTCGCAGAGCAGACTTGAAAACATGGGTGCATGCTTGTATGGTTGCATCATCTTGGCTATCCAACTTGAACCTCATCTGTTGAAAATTATGGGAGTCTCATTACCAGCAACCTAGAAAGTATGGGACAGAGCAAGACGATATTACTAATTCCCATACATAACCATACTTACAGATAAATGATTGAGGAAGGTGTTGAACTGGGTTTCGTCTTTGTCATTCATGTACTGAATCCATGTTGGGAGGATACGTGCATGACACCTAACGGCAACCGCTGCCTCTGATACTAACTTGGCTGACTCTGTAGCATCACATGGCCTTTTTAAACCTGCCTCAAAACGGATCTCCAATCTTCCTCCTCTAGATTTAGTTAACCTATCGAGCATTATCCCTGATGTCTGTTTCCTCTTGCGCCTAGGTGCTAGTCCAAAAACGAACATTGGAAGTGTTAGTATACATTAAACTGTGAGACTACATATAAAGAAGCATGCAACTGTAACTTGACTCCAGCAACTACCTTCTTGCTGTTGAAGCTCACAAGGTTCATCTCATCTTGCCAACTCATCTTGTGTCAAGAGTGATTCGGAAGTAGTGTCAGGTGGCAAGGGAGCTTGGGAACTTGCCGCTAGCTGAGTTGACAAACGAGTAACTCGTGCAGCTGAAGGTGTTGCAACAACTAGGGTTGTTGCTGCTTGTTTGGTGGCAGCTATTAGTGTGTGTTTGGATTGTTTTGCAGCTGGTGTAGCACGGGATACCATGTTTGTACAATTTTCTGCTGGACTTTGACCTTCTATTGCACCATCAGTACCAGCAGAATCTGCATAATTCTTCCGCTTCCGCTTCCGTTTCCGTGCGTCCTGAGTACTAACACCATCCCCTGCCATTCTGTGTTCCTTCCTCTTTCTCTGTGCCATGTCAAGTCAAGCCGACAAGAAAAAGGAATAAAAATTTAGTTCTTCAGAACAAATTGATGCGCGATACAGACGAATAGAACTTTGATGTTAGACAACCGCATGATAGGAGGATGTAATATGTACAAAAAACAGGACGACATGAGATAATCAGAACTATGATGTGTAAACTAAGCAAAAGGCATTTCAATAAATTAGAAGCAATGCAATGGAAGGTGGACACCATATGAAAGATGCTACAAATATCGCTCTGCCAAGTTAACAATGTCTCGTCATAACTGGCATTTAAACCAATGTGAAGCAGTACAAGAAATAAATCATATGCAAGATGCAAACAACATCACACTACCAAGTTAAAACTGACAAGAAAAAGCAATAAAATTCACTCTTCAGAACTCATTCATGCATGATACTGACAATCACTACCTTGATGTAAGGCAAACACATGATATGAGGATGGAATATGTATGAAAAACAGGACGGCATGGCATATTCACAACTATTTGTGTAAAGTAAGCAGAAGTAATTTAATCAAATTACAAGCAATACAAGCTAGACACCGTATGCAACATGCAAGACAATATCACATTGCCAAGCTAGAGAAAGCACCTGGGATGCTGGTTTTGCCGGAAGAGCGCCATCAGTCCCTGCCTTAATTTTTTTCTTCCTCTTACTTAATTTTATTGCCTTGTCAAGTCAAACCCACAAGAAAACTAAATAAAAATTTGCTTTTCAGAACTCATTGATGCAGGATGCTGACGAGCACTACTTTAATGTAAGGCGACCGCATGATAGGACAATTGAATGTGTAAGAAAAAAGGACGGCATTGCATATTCACAGCTATGATGTGTAAACTAAGTAGAAGGCATTTCAACAAATTAGAAGCAATGAAAGCTAGACACCATATGAAAGATGTAACGAATATCACTCTACCAAGTTAAAATTGTCTCATCATAAGTGCCATTTCAACAAATTAGAAGTAGTACAAGCTAGAAAAGAATGCGAGATGTAACCTATATCACACTCCCAAGTTAAACGTGTCTTATGATAAGTGATTGTTGTAGGTTACACAACAGTAGTACTTTGATGTAAGAACATGGTGTGATAGACATACATTGTATGTTCTAGAAACAAGAACACGTGTCTTATTCACAAGTATAATGTGTAAAGTAAGGAGATTGAATTCAACAAAATTAGAAGCAATACAAGCTAGACACATACATAACATGCAACCACATATAACAGTGCCAAGTTAGAGGAAGCACCTATGATGGTCGACTAGGGGAGACGTGCTCATCATCAACACAGCTACGTTGAGTGTCTATGCATGTGTTGCCTTGCAAATCTTCTTGGGGGGATGCCGGAGAAGAATCTGTAGAGGCCCTCCGTTTTAGTTGTTTGGAAGGAGCACCTTTATCCACTGCCTTGCTAATTTCCTTCCGCTTTATTGATTTTGCATTGTCAAGTAAAACCGACAAGAAAAAGCAATAAAATTCACTCTTCAGAACTCATTCATGCATGATACTAACAATCACTTCTTTGATGTAAGGCAAACACATGATACGAGGATGGAATATGTACGAGAAATAGGACGGCATGGCATATCACAACTATTTGTGTAAACTAAGCAGAAGCCATTTCAACAAATTAGAAGCAATGCAAGCTAGACACCACATGAAAGATGTAACCAATATGACTCTACCAAGTTAAAAGCGTCCCATCATAAATGTCATTTCAACAAATTAGAAGCAGTGCATGCTATAAATCATATGAAAGATGCAACCAATATCACTCTGCATATACTAAAGGTGTCTCGTCATAATTGATTGATGCGGGATACAAAAAAAAGTAGTTTTATGTAAGGACATGCTTAATAGACAGATGTACTATGTACCAAAAACAGGAAGGCACGTCACATTAACAGGTATAATGTATAAACTAAGCAGAATAGCACATGCAATTTAACCAGATTGGAAGAATTACAATCTAGACACTATATGCAACATGCAACCACATATCACGCTGCCAAGTTAGAGCAAGCACCTGCGATGGTGGTGTAGGGGAAATACGGTCATCAACTACAAACCTACATTGACTATCTTCATCTAGCATTGTTGTTTCTTGAGAATCATGTGGGGAGGCTGACACTGCATTCTTTAAAAGAGGATCTTTTCTTACAGCAGTCCACGAGCCTGACTGTCTCATCATAAGTGATTGATGAGGGATACACAAGAACATTAGTTTGATGTAAGAACATGGTTAATATACAGATGTAGTAGTATGTACCAAAAATAGGAAGGCATGCCATATTCAAAGGTATAATGTGTAAGCTAAGCAGATGCAATTTAACCAAATTGGAAGCAATACAAGCTAGACACCTGGCTGGAGTGGTGAGCATGATCATCGAGGACCTGAGAGCCTGGTGGGAGGCGGGCTGCTTCGCCACCACCGTGGCTTTTTAGTTGGCTTGCAGGTGATGCCTGTCTGTGCTGGGCTTGTCACTGGCTCGGCCAGTGCCCTGACTAACTATTTGGCTTCTGGTGCTCCCGGGATGGTGGTTCATGTAAAAAATATCTTTCCTTATCTTAATAAAGACCGACTTCGGCCTTTCGAATACAAGCTAGACACCATATGCAACATGCAACCACATATGACACCGTGAAGTTAAAGCAAGCACCTGGGATGGTGGTTCATGGCGAGTGAGATCATCAACTCCAGAGCTGCGTTTATCGTCTCCATCTGCTGACACTGCACCCTTTATAGCGCCGAAATGTGTCTTGCCTAAGCATGAAGAAAGCTAGAGCGACTTCTCTCTTTTATTTCGTGCTTCTATCAACCGGTTGGCAGAGGCTAAAATACCCATGCATAAAAAAATAATAGTGAGAGTATTGGTGAAGTGTGTGAAGAACTAGTGCACTGTAAAAGTAGCAGATAGCAAGTGGCTAAAAAATAAATGATAGGAGACATATGATAGCTCTACAGCATTGCATGGCAAACAAAATTAGATTCTACTCCGTATGATTTTGTAATATATGAGCACAGGGATGGCTGGGAAATGCAGGTACTCCTCCAGCACACCACCACATGTGGTACTATCAAAATAACAGTCGACTGAAAATAAATAGGTCAGTCGATTTTTTTATGAACCGTTCGATCTACAAGGAACGGGCAGATGGCCTTCGTCTACCTCCCGCCAGTCACTGTTGATGATCTTTCTTGAACCGCCAGCGACCACCGGCCCAGAACCCTGCCTCCGCCGCCCCGCCCTCCCCTCGACCTCACACCACCGCCGTGCTTGGCAGCACCCCCCGGCCGACCTCCAGATCGGGCGCCAGCAGCTCCTAGGCCCCACACACCCCTAAGATAAACACCGAGGAGCTGCTTCCCTGGCATAATAGGCGGACTAGCGCCTGTTACGCCGGGGAATGCTTCCTTTAATGGGGAATCAACTGACCAGGAATTGAAATCCAGGGGGTCGACGGACCTCTAGCTAAGGTGAAATAGTATATGAGGAGAAACCTTGTGCATCGCGAGTTACTAGGGACATCTAGTATTAGGAAGAAGGTGTAGGAAGAAGCGGTCACTTAGTGTCTTCTGTGGGATGAATACCGTGCAAGAAGACATGTAAGATTTGCACGAATAAGGGAAGAGGAGTACCAGTTTCGGTTGCCAGTGCTGTGCCATCCTTATTTCACGGCGATGTTCTTCTTTTTATCGGGGGAACCGATGTTTTGGAGGAGGGTGGAGCCTTGGACGAACCCATGGCCAAATTGTTGACTGTGTTGCGGTGGCCGTCTATCGGCGGAGGGGAAGCAGATCCGAGGTGGCGAAGGACGGCGTAGCGGGAACAGCTCCGGTGCAGTGGACGGTGGCGACGTTGGAGCGGCAGCGGTGTGGCGCAGGACGGCGTGGTTGAACTGGCTCGGGTACGGCGCACGTCGGCGTCCTGGAGGCAGCTCGACCTCGGCTTCAACTACTAGCCGTGGAGGGCATTGCGGTTGCGGTTGCGGTGGACGATGATGTCGGGGTATCGGCTCCAGCGTGATGGAGGAGGGAGGCAGTTGATGGGTGGGATGGGGTGGCGGACGAAGGACGTCGGGGTTTCGCGGCTGGTGGAGAGGTAGTTTTGGCGCCCACGAAGTACGAATCGGGAATCGGACGGGGGGCATGCGGAGCTAAGGGGGAACCATGTTTCGGTCTGGGACGTGCTTGTTTGAAATTTGGGGAAAGTACAAACTTTGCCCCCCTCTTAAATTTCGGACCTACTGCGGGTCGGGGGTAGGACGGTAATCCCAGTGTCCCAAATTGTGGGCGGGAGCGATTTCAGCCGAGCGCATGTGTGTTGAGGCGACCACGGTGTATGAATGTTTTTCGGAGGCGGTTGCGTGGTGTCTAGATTAAGTTACAAACCTACCCCAGATTGGACCTTTGGACGTCGGGCCGGTAGGTTTCACGGGTCGGAGTTAGAAAAGTAATTTTCTTCTACCAAACATTGGTCTCACAAGGTTTCGGGCGAGTAGAGGCTCTTTTGGCGCTTCGTTCGAAATTTTGAAACAGAAGCATTCACGTTTAGAGTACTCTTGAACTTTGAGGATTGACCTAGATAGACAACGTTAATTTTAACCTTGTATGTTTGAAAACCTCATTAAATTATGCGCTTCTTTTTGAAATTTTGACACTTGAAAATCCTATAA
Organism: Thinopyrum elongatum; assembly: GCA_011799875.1. Classification (NCBI taxonomy): domain Eukaryota; kingdom Viridiplantae; phylum Streptophyta; class Magnoliopsida; order Poales; family Poaceae; genus Thinopyrum; species Thinopyrum elongatum. The sequence goes on along the minus strand of CM022298.1, from coordinate 547,928,888 downwards.
CTACGATTATTTTGGAATGGAGGAGGTAAATTTGAATCTATTTTGTACACGACTATATATGCTATTATGTACAAAGCAGAGCAAAGATTGGTGCCCCCATAATTTAGGTATGATTTACAAATGCCATGATCTCGAATTCAAATAATTGAATGGACTTCATGTTGAATTCGAATTTTTAAAACCACCTTAAGTTGAATTCAAATGTATGCTAGTTCATAGCTAGCTATTTATAATGTTCATTGTGTGACCTTTGTATGTATAATGTGCTTTACACACACAACATGAACTATACTCACGTTTATATTCGAATTGCTGAAGCGATGCATTGTCTAGAGTTCAAAATACTGACTCTATGGATCAATTATGCCGAATAATAACATAGACATGCTCAAATTCGATAGAATATAGATGTCTGATGGATCAATGACCGTTCCTTATGCGAATTGCAAATATCATGATCCCATCCTAATATTTGGATACAATTTATATTTTTAATCAGTGTGTACATCAGTCTTTTACGTGAAGTTTCACTCTCCATAGGCCCCTCCTCACACATGCGCTAACTTTCTCTCTCACACATACGCGCACACGGTGTATATCCATCGGTGGTCTCTCACACATGCTCACACACTCTCTCCCGAGGTGTCTTTCTCGCACACATGCTCTCGATATCACCCTCCCTCCATCTCGCAACCATTTACGACTGTTTTCACTAACCTTTATCACAAGCACTCTTCCTCTCACATGCATACGCACACACAATCCCCATCGACCCTTTCTCTATACATAGACCTGCCTACGTGTCTCCCACATGCACATTATCTTTAGGCCTGTCTCGCATGTATTGTCTCCACCTCTCTTCCTAATTGACGAATATGATTCCAGCAGAACATTCTGTAGGATGACCCTTAAAGTTAGGTTGGATGAATGGCAATATCAGAGAGAAGGGGTTACCTTAGTCCGAGGACCTAGGGTTACTAATCCTAGCCGACTTTGTCAGTGCACACAGAGTCCTTCACGACTCTGGTATCTTTGTCTTGTACGACTAGTCCTCCATGGGTCTCCCTGAATGCGTCACAAGCTGACCAATGTGGCGCAGGACGGAACCGACCCAAGGGCCTCACCTCGGCCCACCGGACCTCACGCGGTGACACCCCCTCTTCCCCTAGGTCTCGTTATCTTCTCACACCCACACATACCAACACAGGCACCACACAAAATATTTTCTCCTCATGCCTCTATCCCCTCCCCCCTTGCATGTACACACTCAAGGGCATCTCTCGCCGTGACATCCTATTCGTCTCTCTCTCTCTCTCTAGACCTCTTTCATTTCTTGTGCTATCTCTCCCACGTCGCCCCCCCCCCCCCCCCCCCCCCCCGGCGGCCCCTCTATCCATGCCTCTCTCGAATACATACACATACCCACTCTAGGCCCTGCCAAATACGTCAATTACACATTCACACATGTTACATCTTATCACATACCCCATTGATCTACAAAGCCCCCTCTTCAGGTTTACTTCGCATACAACATTTCTTTTGAATAAAACCACACAAAGTGTGGCCAAAAATTTATTTTAGAATTTCTACATATATACAACATTACAAAGTTATATGGAGTATGAAATTTAATTTGCATTGCATGGTGCACCCAATGATATTTATTCCGCATTGTGAATTTATATATTTTTATACTATATATAAAGTTATTCATAATAAAGAGAAACGAAGAGCATCTCTCTCTCCATCGCACACACCCCCTCTATGCCCCTTTCACGTACGCACACAAACTATCTCCATGTCCTCTAAAAGTACGCCCCCAGCACATTCACGCATGTTTCATCTTTCTCTCGCGATATATACAGTGACGATCATTGTATTTGAAGCGAAAGCACGATATGTACATTGGACTTCAGAATCCACTCATTATGGTCACCATTTACATTTTGTGGTTATTATACACTCACGGGCTCACCGTACAGCTCTTTATTTGTTCAAGACATGACTAGTTGACCAGTTAAATGCTCCACGTGGCACCTCTAGTGTTGCATCACATTATCTCACTACCATTGGGCCCACCTGTTGGGGAACGTTGCATGGAAAACAAAAAAAATTCTACGCACACGCAAGATCTATCCATGGAGATGCATAGCAACAAGAGGGGAGAGTGTGTCTACGTACCCTCGTAGACCGTAAGTGGAAGCGTTTTACAATGCGGTTATGTAGTCGAACATCTTCGCGTTCCAACCGATCGAGCACCAAACGTACGGCACCTCCGCGTTCAGCACACGTTCAGCTCAATGACATCCTCCGTCTTCTTGATCCAGCAAGACGGCGAGGTGGTGGATGAGTTCCGACAGCACGACGGTGTGGTGACGGTGATCGTGAAGCTATCTCCGCAGGGCTTCGCCTAAGCACTACGAAAATATGACCGGGGGTGTCTAACCCGATGGAGGGGGGGTGGCGGGCGCCAGCACACGGCTAGGCAATTGTATGTTGTGTGCTAAGCGCCCCCTACCACATATATATAGGTGGGAGGGAGGGAGGAGCAGCCAAAGGGGGCGCCCAAGTAGGAGGAATCCTACTTGGGGTCTCTCCCAAGTCGCGCCCCTGACTTATATAGGTGCGGGGGAATGGCAGGGGAGGGTGGCACCCCTCCTTTCCTTTCTCCCATGAGAGGGAAAGGCAGGAGGGGCTAGCCCTCCCCCTTTCCTTCCCTAGGGCTGGCCGGACATGGAGAGGGGCACACCAGCCCCCTGTGGGCTGGTCTGTCCCTCCCTTGGCCCATTAAGCCCATAACACCTACCGGGGGCGTCCGGAACCCCTTCCAGTGACCCGATGGCTATCCGGTGCATCCCGAAACCCTTCCGGTGTCCGAATACCATCGTCCTATATATCAATCTTTACCTCTCGACCATTTCGAGACTCCTCGTCATGTCCGTGATCTCATCTGGGACTCCAAACAACATTCGGTCACCAAATCATATAACACAATATCGTCAACGAACGTTAAGCGTGCGGACCCTACGGGTTCGAGAACTATGTAGACATGACCGAGACATCTCTCCGGTCAATAACCAATAGCGGAACCTAGATGCCCATATTGGCTCCTACATATTCTACGAAGATCTTTATCGGTCGAACCATTATGACAACATACGCAATTCCCTTTGTCCATCGGTATGTTACTTGCCCGAGATTCGATCGTCGGTATCTTCATACCTAGTTTAATCTCGTTACCGGCAAGTCTCTTTACTTGTTCCATAATACATCATCCTGTAACTAACTCATTAGTCACTTTGCTTGCAAGGCTTCTTATGATGTGTATTACCGAGAGGGCCCAGAGATACCTCTCCGACACTCGGAGTGACAAATCCTAATCTCGATCTATGCCAACTCAACAAACACCTTCGGAGATACCTGTAGAGCATCTTTATGATCACCTAGTTACGTTGTGATGTTTGATAGCACACAAGGTATTCCTCCGGTATCCGGGAGTTGCATAATCTCATAGTCGAAGGGATATGTATTTGACATGAAGAAAGCAATAGCAATAAACTGAACGATCATTATGCTAAGCTAACGGATGGGTCTTGTCCATCACATCATTCTCCTAATGATGTGATCCCGTTATCAAATGACAACACATGTCTATGGTTAGGAAACCTTAACCATCTTTGATCAACGAGCTAGTCTAGTAGAGGCTTACTAGGGACACGGTATTTGTTTATGTATTCACACATGTATTTAAGTTTCCGATCAATACAATTCTAGCATGAATAATAAACCTTTATCATGAAGAAGGAAATATAAAATAACAACTTTATTATTTCCTCTAGGGCATATTTCCTTCACCACCTGTCGGCGTGTATAAGAATGAAAACAAACGATAAAAAAATATTGGACGGTGGTTCGAAGTCATGACCGCGGGCACAGCGGACAAGGTGGCCTTGTATTGGTATGCTGAGCCGTCTGTTTTAACACACAGAAGCTGGTGTGGTGATTATACACACACGCACGGATGCACACAAACTGCATGCACGCAACACTCACACGTACACACACATGAACGCAACACTCACACGCACGCATGCATGCACACACCACACGACCAACACACACGGTCACGCTCAAGTGCTCAACCTACACGTGCATGCGCACACATCAGGCCCTGACAGACACATACACAACCAGGTGGTTCCCGTGCACGGGTTAGAGTCTTATCGCGCCTGCCTAAATTTGTGTTTATCTTACTTTTTTCCTATGCGAACTCAGGTGGGACCCACAAGGAACATGGTCAATTTAACCAGTCAACATAGTGCCACGCAGACTATTTGGCCGGTCAACAGAGTGCAATCCGATGCTGAACGGTGAGTAAGTGACCGTATAATCACCGCAAAACATATATAGTGACCGTAATGAGCATATTCTGATGTCTGGTGACCATATTACGCTTTTCGCTTGAAATACACTGACCGCCAGTGTATTTATCTCTTCTCTCGCTCTCTCTGTGGAGCCGAGTAGGCCAATGTGCCAGTGCCTAAATTGACGCACGCCACCCCATTGTTGATGTACTTGTTTCGTAAGAGCGAACAAGCATTCACATCTACCGTACAAACTATAGATATGAGTTACAAATGCTATGAAGACGAATACAAATATTTGAATCCACTTTACGCCCAATTTCTCTCTGTAGGCCCTCCAAAAGTACATATCTACACGTTCTCACATATTACATCTAACAACTATGCAATACAACACAACTACTACACTCTAACACAATAAATCATACGTGTTTTTAGTTTTACTAGATCTCATATTGTTACTTAATTATTCAGTTTGCATACATTAAAATTGCCTTTAAAATGTATGGCTAGTATCATCTACCGCGCGGGAAAAATCCCGCCCTTGCCTGTTTAATCGGGTTTGTATCGATAGATCGTGCGAAACAACAAAACTATAGTAGTACTACAGTACAAGTAACAGTTCACTGGGCCGCCGTGTCGTGTACTCCTCCGTCGTGAGAGTGGAGCGCTCACTTTCATAAATGTTCTAGTCCCTTCCGCCGACATGTGGGACATCAAGCAACCGGGTCCACATGCCATGTCGAAATAATAGTGCAGAGCAGCAGGGGTGAAGCACCCCGGTCATGGCGCCGGCGTAGTAATGAGTAATGAGGCGTCAAATCACAAAGCTGCACCTTTCCCGCAGCTAAGTTGGAGGGACGAAGTGATGCTAAAAAAAGAAGTTGGAGGGACGAAGCAACCATCATTTCACTCGTTGCTGAATCCGCTTCTCCCTCATCTTCTTCAAGTTAACCACGTGTTGCTTCTGCCGTTGTTCTGCCTCATGTGGGACGCGGATCGGCTTGGTAAATCACTGACACGTGGGACCGCATATTAGCAAACCGCCAGGCCAACGTCCTCTAAAAATAAGAAACCTCCCCCGCCTTCCTCGCGGCAAAATCACCTCCTTTTTACTAATCTTGATATAATTTTTTAGATCAATATAATCGAGATTTGCATAGATAGCACACAGGAGCAAAACCAAGTGGTACGGTTAAGGGCATCCACAATGTGTAGCCAAATGTGAAAATAGCTTTTGGTATCGATGGGAACCATTGTGGAGGGTGCTGCCAAAGCCAAAAAGAGGGAACCGAAGCTCCCTAATTGATTGATTGAAGGAATAGAAAAAATGTAACCTCTCTCCTCTTTCTCTCGTGCTTGGACGCATGTACAGTATAGAGCACAGAGTCTACTCCTCTGTCCCTTCTATCACAAATCACAAAGCAGTGAGGCGTAAAATCAGAAAGCACGGACGAAGCAACCATCATTTCACTCTTCACTGACTCAGCTTCTCCATCGTCTTCTTCGAGAAACTACCTTACCGCACTAAGCTGGACGGACGATGCTATTGTGTAGTAGTACATTTACGCCTCCTTTGGTTCAACGGACTTCCTAGATGCAAAGAAGGCGGTTGTCTCGGCTTGCAGGCGGCACTTGCGAACGACTTACCGTGGTCTCCCTCAATGGTGTGCTCCGTCAAATGCACTTCGCCAAAGCCACACATTCGAGATATCGTCGCGTCGCCGCAATGGGGAAGGAAGTCAAATAGTTACTACCTCCATTTTTTTAAACAAGGCCGTATCAAAATTACAATTTGCAGAAGGCCACTAACACTAATCGAGGCAAAATTGATGGGGTTTGCCTCGTACTAGCAACCAAGGACATTAATATACCCTTGCATGCATGCGGAAGTGAGAAGATTGGTTTGCATGGCGTTGCATTAATCAAGCAATGAGGAGTGAGATGGTTAGCTCTTTGGGCGTTGGAGAAAAAATACGCATTAATTGACACATCAAACAAGGATTTGTATCGATCAATCCCGCGAAGGAAAACCCCGCCTTTCTTTTTTAACACAAGTAGTACTACGTACTTGTATCCTGTTTGGGTCTAGGCCTTGCATTGCCATACTTTGCCACACATTTTTGCCAAGCTTGCTTAAAGTTTTTCAAAATGAAAAGGAGGTACACTTGCGCACGGCTGTCGCGGTCGCACCGCACCCTCACACAGTCGCTCCTGCATGCCGCTAACCCAACCAAGGGAACACACCCTCACTGACACGTGCTACCGCATATGATCAAACCAAACTCAGCCATCCTACCGCTGACACATAATTTTTCCTTCATACAATATGTTTATCCAACCACATGTTGGGGAAGATCTGTGCGACCCAGACGGTGGTCTGTTGGGGAAGAAGAAGAGGTGATGAAGAAGAAGGGTTAGGAGACGTAGGATATTCATCCAACCGCCTGAAATGGTCGACTGACCCAAATGATGAAAGTCAGGCGACTTGCGTAAATATATGTTTTTAGACAGCAAAAGATCCCTAAAAACAATAACATAAAGAAAAACTATCACTGCACGTGGAACGAGACGGCCTCGTCGTCTTTGGCTGCCGGCGCGAACCAGCCGTAGCTCCCGATGTGTGTCTCCGCACCGTGGTTGTCCTCGGCGTCCAGCTACTCATTCACGCGGAGCGTGCTGGTGCTCTGCACGGACGAGAGTACCGCCCGGTTCACGTCCATGACATTCGGTTCCGCCTGCAGCAGGGCCTCGATGGCAGCGGCATCCGCGCGCTCCGCGTCGAGTTGAGCCTCCGCCGCCCGGTTCAAGTCCAGGACGTCCGGTTCTGCCTGCAGGAGGGCCTCGATGGCAGCGGCATCCACACGCTCCGCGTCGAGTTGAGCCTCCGCCGCCCAGTTCAAGTCCAGGACGTCCGATTCAGCCTGCAAGAGGGCCTCGATGGCAGCGGCATCCACGCGCTCCACGTCAAGTTGAGCCTCCGCCGCCCGGTTCACGTCCACGACATCCGGTTCCGCCTGCAGGAGGGCCTCGATGGCAGTGGCATCCGCGCGCTCCGCGTCAAGTTGAGCCTCTACCTCCCGGTCCTTCTTTGGGATCGCCAGGTTGAACCGCTAGTCCGCCTGCACCGTGGGGGACCCGGACGCCGACACAAAGTCGACGTCCATCGTCTCATATGCATCGGGGGCCTTCTGCGCCGTGACCTTCGCCATGAACATTGGATCGGCTTCCTCCTCCTCGGTGCTTGGCTCCAGAGAACTCGGGGATTGGCCCGCCGCAAAGCGAGCTTGGCAACGGAGGTCTGTGGTGCTGACCGCCGCCGTGATTTCTACGCGGCGCTCCGGCGTCAGCATCTTGTAGTACGTGATCTTGCGGCACACCATGGCTTTCCGGTGAACTAGGGGACGGCTGATGCGGGCTAGGGGATCGAAAGGTGGGGGAATGGGCTGGAGATGAGGTGTAGTTTTGGGGCAGTGGTGACCGGCCGGCAAGTAGCTAGAGTAGGCCGAGCAGCGAAGGTTCTGGTGTGAATAGTTGTTCCGGTGACGACCGGTCAATCAGTTTTGACTGTGCGGAGTTTGCAAAGCCGGACGGCTGGAGCCTGGAGAGTTGTGGGGTGGGATGGGACCAAAGTTTTGGAGTTTCACGTGGCAGACGTCCGGACCTCCCCGCCGTTCCTGTCGACGACGAGGCGGTGACTTCGTAAATCTCAAGATGACTAGCAAGATGCCCGTGTATTGCATGGAACATCAGGATGCATTTTTTTTACAAAACACCTGTTGTGATTAACCCATGCAGGAGTAATCCCATGTGTAAAAACTAATGATATCTCGATAATTTCATCGAAAAAATGGTATCTCAAGAATTTCATCGAAAAATGATATCTCGAGAAAGATGAGAGATAAGGTGAGGAGGAGTGTGGCGCGGTGGTGATTGGTGGTCGGACTTAGCGGAGGCATGGGGATGGACGACGCCGGCAGCGGCCACGATGCCAGATTGTTCCAGAGGCTTCCTTTTTTAATTACTCAACAATGAAGTTGTGGGAGATAATGATGAACGACAGAGGTGCGGGTATATTTTTGCAAAATTGCCATAGTTTGCTTTCTATCCGTCAGATATAGATCGGACGGTCTATATTGCAAGATGGCAGGCACACCATCATCACCGAGAGTAGAGATATATTATAGATATGACGGCTCAGTCTCTCGAAGGTGCTCATAGGGGTAGGGTGTGCGTGTGTGCGTTCATAGGGGTGAGTGTATGCGCGCATGTATGAGCGCTTGCGTCTGTACTGTGTTCAAAAAAAGGAGTACTCAGAGTATGCAAGTTCATAAGGAACGGATGGTGTACATCACTCTTGTCGTGTTCGCGTTGCACCCCGGCACGATGGACCCTACACGTCGCTCACCGAATGGAACGCGCTTCGTCTTGCCCCTCCCTCGCCCGCGTCATTTACGGATACTACTAGACTAGAAGAGAGAGAGAGGTCGGTCGAGTGTTAATGAGGCCATACTAACGCTTGAATTTGGCCGGGAAAACAGGGAAACCAACATGTGGGGCACACCTGTCGGGATGACGTGGCGCAGACTAGTCCAATGGAGGAGCTGGCCCACGACCTCCTCACCACCGGCAACCGTTCATGTGGGTCGTGGGGGCCAGCAATGTGGCGCAGCTCCCTCATCGCCTATAGGCACAGCGACCGCGGTGAGCGACACGCTCGGCTTCAGGGTGCCGAGGGTGGCGCTGCCGCTGTGGCACGACCAGCAGATCAACACCCGGCTCGTCGAAGATGCACGGGGCGCCGAAGTGCGCGCGCGCCGCGACGCGTCCGCAGAGTGTTCTAGCGCGGCCAACTGCATCCCCAGGACCTAAGACCATGATGGGTCGTCTTTCAATGACATGTGGGATCGCATGTGAGCAAAGGGCATGTCCAACGTTGCCACGCCCGCAGCTGACTACCCTAGCACACAAAAAACTCTCGTCCTTCGCGCCGTCGCGCGTGTGCATTCCCAGCGCCGCCGGCTGCCCGCATTCATACCGTCCGTCCGTATGACGTCATTAAGAAGGATCGCCACCCGAGGAACCAACTCCGGTGACTTATTGACACACACGGACGCTTGGCCTCACCGGAATGCGCTACTTAAAGCGGCAACACCCAGCTAAACTCCACACCATAGCGCATCCTCCTACCTGGCACCACATCCACCATGACCGCGAGCGGGAACGCTCTGTGGGAGAGCTTGTCTTCGGGGATGAAGCTCGAGGTCGCCGCCCTCGCTCAACTCGCCGCTCGTAACGCAATACCGGCGTAGCCGGACGCGGACGCAACCGCACAAGCGGTGGCCATGCTGGCGGCCAATGACGGGAGCACCGCCAGCCACGCGTCCTACTTGCCGCCATCCAACGTTCGGTGGCGCATGTGGTAGGTGAAGCGACGGACCGTCCACGTCCATCATCATCGACCTCACATCCACCCGCACCGCCGAGGTTGGGGACTCCTCCGAGGATGAGTAGGGCATGGGAGGCGGCAGGGCATGGTGTGCCAACTGGCCGGTCCGTCTCCCGTGTTCTACTATTCCTCGCCGGAGACCGCACCTTTACTTCACGGGTCTTGAACCCCGCCGCCATTGATGGAGATGGCAGATGGAGGACGTCGTCGCCGATGCGGAAGTACAAAGAAAAGTGGACGTCGGTCGCCGCCGTAGAATAGGTTTAGGGTCGGGTTTCTTTTCTTTTTCTGTCCTATAAAAGTTTGAAATGTAATGAAAATCTGCCGTGTTTGCATGAATCTCGTCCGGTGTATACGAACTTTCACAATAATAGTAAGATATATTGTATGAAAATATATTGAATGATGATTCTTTTTTGTGTGTATAAACTTGGTCTAAGTTTAGAAGGTTTAAACCGAGACAAAGCCAACATGTGAAGTACATAAACACATAGGTGTATACATACACAATTTATCTTAGGCACTCCAATAGTACGTCCACTACACATTCACGCATCTCACATCTTTCTGTCGCTCTATCTGTCAAACCAACTAAGCCTTGTCCTAAAAAATAAAGTCCTAAAAAACCCAACTAAGCCAACCTCCCAGCATATCGCGCAGGAAAAGACCCGGCCGCACCGTTTTAGTCAGGATTACCGGATTACTAGTAGTAGTATCGATGGATCGCACGAAGCACCAAGTTTAAAATGAAAAAGGCGGTACACTCATAGCACGCCTGTCGCGGTCGCATTGCACCCCTCACACGGTCGGTCCTGGACACGGCTCATGCAAATGGAACACACTTCGGCTTGCCTCTTCAGTGACACGTGGGACCGCATTTGGAGAAACCGACCATGCGCCACACTCCCCCGCCCACCGCGCGAAAATTCCCCCAAAAAATTCCCCCCAAATCCCAAATTCAACTGCCCTTCGGCCAACTAGCCAATAATATTCCCCAAACCCCCTCCCCCGCCCCCCTCCACTCCATTCGCTCCGCCAAAGCCGCCCTCCCCGCTGCACCAATACGTCGGCGCCGCAGTTCGTCAAGGGGAAGCACGGCGATCCTCTCGCTCCCACAGTACGCTCTCGTAGACTGCCGTCCTCCAGCCACGCTGCCATGCTGGCGACGTTCTTGTGGAGATGCACATCGGTCAGCTTCTCCCACGGTACGCGCATTCTAGACTGAGGCCTTGTGCATGTCGGAGTAGCGTTGAATGTTAGCTGATAGACGCTGTTAATCTCACTGTTTGCCGAAATAGTTTACAGTCAATATGCTCTGCTTAAGAAGCTTCCTTGCCCTGTTCTGCACTCAATCTGCTCTGCTGAGATGGCATGCCACGCCCGATTAGTTGCTAAAATATCCTGCCATATATTTATTGTGAAGTAGATTGCCATGGTCTAGTAGCCAATCTGTTAGGTGAAATAGCTCGACACCGTTTTATACTCGATCTTTGTTGCTGAGATGGCCTTCGATGGCTGTGTGCTCAGCCTCATTGACTGCTGAAATAGCCTGCCATAATTTAGCAATCAAATCTGTTTGCTTAATTAGCTTTACATATATTTTGTTACTTAGATCTGCTTGTCCAAATATCTTGCCATAGCTTTAGACATCGACCTAGGTACTTTTTTCTGGACTTTATAAAAAAGCATATATGTTTTTCCTGTAATATCTAGTAGAAGAACTAATTTGTATGTCTAACAGATGGACAAGACTAGGATAACTTCTGCTCGAAGATTCTCCGTTGCATATGTCGAGGGGGTTGAAAACTTCATGAACTTTATCAGAGCTGAGTACGGTGGTCCGAAATCAGATGTGCTCTGCCCATGTAGCAGTTGTATGAATTCAGTTACAAGACCCCAGTCAACTGTGCAAAATCATCTACACTTGTATGGGATGTCGGTCACATATACTAGGTGGGTTCATCATGGTGAAGCTGTGAACGTCAATGTTACTGACTATGTGGAAGCAGCAGATCACCATCTTGATCTGCCTGATGCTCAGGTGGAAGAGGAGGAGGAGGTGGTGGTGGCGGCGGAGCCAGTGAGTTTGACCAACATTGAAACAATGCTACGAAATGCTCGCGCATTTTGTGAACTTTCACCTGCAGAAGAAAAACGGTGGACCCGCATGTTGGAACAATGCAATGTGGCAGTCACCCCAGGAAATAAGCTGTCAGTATTCTCAGCTATGGTCACCTTTCTTTAGGTGAAGACATCTGAGGGGATGACCAACAAATCATTCGAAGCGATGTTGGCTGCTTTCCGCAAATCTTTCCCAGATGCGTCTGAGCTGCCACACACCTATAGTAAAATGAAGAATTTCCTTCGTGCAGTTGGAATTGGATATGATATGATCCATGTTTGTAAGAATAATTGTGTTCTGTTCCGGAAGGATCATGCCAACTTAAGTGAATGCCCAAAATGCAAATCATCAAGATGGAAAGATGGCGATGCTGTGAAGAGGATTCCTCATAATGTTCTGAGACATTTTCCAATTATACCAAGATTGCAGAGGTTGTTTCATGATGCTGAAACAAGAGAGGATGTACTGTGGCATTCTAGAAACCAGGAGTACAGAGATCAGAATGTAATGAGCCATCCATCTCATGGTAGTGACTGGAAAAGCTTCAATCAGAAACACAAAAAGTTTGCTACTGACCCGAGAAACATTAGACTTGGCTTAGCTACAGATGGGTTTAACCCATTTGGCCACCAGAACGCCACATATAGCATGTGGCCAGTGCTTGTTATCCCTTACAACATGCCACCAAATGTCTGCACCAAAGAATCAAACTACATGATGGCCTTGCTCATCCCAGGTCCAAAAAGTCCTGAAAAGGATTTTGATTTATTCATGGAGCCTCTTGTGGAGGAACTTCAATAGCTATGGAGGGGTGTTCTCACTCGAGACCTATATAGCAGCCCACCAGCTAATTTCTTTCTGCGTGCTGTTATAATTTGGCGCATCCATGATTATCCGGCTTTGGACACTATGTCAGGGCAAACGACACATGGTTACAATGCATGTGTTCGCTGTGACAAGAATCCGCTATCATACGCAATACTTAGCAAGATCTGTTACATTGGACACCACCGTTTCCTTGCCAAGGACAAGCCATGTCCTACAAAATACCAAAAACATGTGTTCAATGCAAAGCATGAAAACCATGATGCGCCAAAGCGGCTCACCGGCGATGAGTTGCAAGAGGAATTAGAGAAGGTCAGGCATATTACACCAGGAAACCATCCTGATAATGGTAGCGGGAAAAGGAAGCATGGCAGGGCAGAAGAGAGATTATTGTTTACCCGCAGGTCCACTTTGTGGGACTTGGAGTATTGGAAAGATTTGGATCTGCGGCATAATCTTGATGTGATGCACATTGAGAAAAATATATGTGACAACATTATCGGCACACTTCTTAATATTGAAGGCAAGACGAAAGATACCTTAAAATCTAGGATTGATTTGACACACCTGGGTATCAGAACCGATTTGCAGGTGAAGGCTGATGGTGCATCACGGGATATGGCACCAGCTGTGTACGTCTTGGACAAGGTAAAAAGAAAAGAATTCCGCAAGATCTTGTCACGTGTGAGATTCCCACATGGATTTGCTTCCAACCCTGAAAGGAGAGTCAGTGCAGATGGAAACAAGGTACAAGGGTTGAAAACTCATGACTGCCACGTCCTACTTCAAATTGTTTTACCTATTATCCTTAGAGGATTGGGCCGCCCTGACTTATACAGAGCAGTTGCAGAGTTGGGACAATACTTCAGGGAACTCTGCAGTAGAAATATCAGGATAGATGCTTTGGAGCATCTTAGAGACAAGATACCAACTATCCTATGCGACCTTGAGAAGATATATCCTCTAGCCTTCTTTGATATGATGGTGCATTTGGCTGTTCATCTACCTGATGAGGCACTACTTAGAGGTCCAGTACAGTATGGCTGGATGTACCCTATTGAAAGGCGGCTAGGCACTTTCAAGGGCTATGTTAGGAACAGAGCTAGACCTGAGGGTTCCATTGCAGAGGCCTACATTGCTACAAAAGCATTGACATTCTGCTCAAAATACATTGAAACGGCTGATCAGCTTAGCAAAAAGGTGGGTGAAGACAATCCTGAGCTCAATGTTTTTGATTGTTCTATTCGAGTTACAGGGAAGAGTCGACAAGATGACAAACCTAAAGATTTGGACAAAATGGTTTGGTTTGTGTTGAATAACTGTCCTGAGATTCTACCTTATATCGAGTAAGTGCTAAGTACTGCAGCTTATACATCGTAATCTACTAAACTTGCAGCACATTCTTATATATTTAGATGTTTGACGTGATCACTATGTTGTGCAACATCTACAAAAAGGAGTTACTGGCGCAAAATCCAAGAAACATTGACAAACTGGTTATGGCAGGATTTGCGAAATGGTTCAAGAGCCGTGTAAGCTTTTGAATTGCACTGTCAGTTTTTTTAATATATTGAGTACATAAGATGATCAGCTTGTCTATTTTCTAGCCATAGGTTCAGAAGATGCGGGAGGATGGGCAGGCAATTAATGATGCCCTTTACGCAATAGCAATGGGTCCTGATACTCGGGTAAGACATTATGAATCTTGCGTTGTTGGAGATGTGCGCTACAACACCCTTGCACGCGACGAAGGCAGGGAGACACAAAACAGTGCCGTCATGAGCACGGATACGTACGGCAATGACACAACTGAAATGTATGCTAACATAACAGACATTGTTCAGTTGCAGTATATCTCCAGTTATGAGGTTCATCGATGTGTGGTTCTGTTCTGCTGTCGTTGGTACAACCTGTTTTCCAGGATCGCAAAGCCCAAAGCTGATGATTATTTCAAATCCATCAATGTCAAGGCGGCGTACCACACTGATGAGCCTTTTATTTTGGTAAATCAATCAACACAGATATTTTTCTCGGAAGACACAAATGCACGTAGCGATGACTGGAGAGTATTGCAAAGGTTTGAGCTGAGGAATCCATTTCATGAAGTTGCACAATAAGATGATGCTTACACTGCTCCTGATGTAGAAGATTCCACAGAAGTTCATAGTATCTTTGAGGACCATCATGTCAATAAGGTTGGCGAAAAGATTCCCTATCGAGCTGTGGACGTACGAGAGTTGATGGATAAGAGGCCAACATTCGAGGACATTACGGATGAAGAAGAAGATGACACTGGGGGGGAATTACGATTCACACTGATACACATGGCGAAGATGTTGACGTTGCTGCTGCGGATGATGATTAGATTGCTTTTGTCGTATTTGCCTATGAGAAGACGACTTTTTATCTACTATATGTGAAATTGTGTTTGCTGTGACAACTGAAACCTGATGAAGTTGTTGTTTAGTATTTTGCTGTGAGAACATCACTTATTATGTATGTTGATTTGTGTTTGGTGATTGTATGACGACTAAAACATGATGACATTGTTGTTTAGTTGTACTCATATTTGGCTGTGAAACTTGTATTTGATGACATAGTTTGCTCTTGGACTGCAATTTGCTCTACGTCTTCGAATGGGAACGAAGCTGACCCGACAGGGCCTCTGCTAATTTATTTATTTATTAGCAAAAGGGCCTCTGCTATTTATTTATTTATGAGGAAAAGGGGATACCCCCCGATTTCCGTTAATAAAAATCATTAGATGCTCACAACACTACGCCCAGCCTGCTAAACAGGTTTCATTCATTACTAGTTTCAGCAAAGTGCTCATGTCATAGCCACTGAATACATCACGAGTGCTACATACACTGCAAATAAAGAGACAATCATCCTACAGAGCACAACAATTGTGCCCATTATGTTCACAAGCTCTTTCATCTCCTCATTGTTGTCAAGGCTATTCAGCAGCTGTTGCTTGGCCATGATCAGAGGAACTACATCTTTAACCTTCTGCTCTGCATCTTCCTCTTCTACCGTTCCTTTAGTTACTTGTCCAACACCCCAACCTGCTGGTATTGGGATTCCTCGGCTAACCAAATAATCAACGTAGTTCCATTCCCCCACATCAGCAACTTCCCAGAAATACAAATCACACGAATCTTCCCTTTTGTGCACGAATCAAATTGGAAGATCATCAACCAAACTATTAAAAAAATCAGCAACTAAAAGCAGGCGAACAACACTTAAATATATTATTACCCCATGATCCGGGCATTTGTAGAAGACTCGGCCAGGGTTGAGGATTGTGGTTGAGACGCGACAGATGACTCTGCGTGATTTGCAGCAGTGGCACCACACCAACGGCAGCGGTTGCGATGAGCAACCGGCTGCGGTGCGTGTGCCAGCGGGGGTGTGATGAGACCCACAGGCGATGGTACGGGTGGCGACTTGGCGCATATCTGGTTGTTGCCTGCTGAAGAGCAGGTGGACGAGCCGCCAGCGGACATGGTTGCTGCGGCCAGAGCTTCTGATGCTAGGTAGAGTAAGTAGAGAAGAGGAGAAGCGAACGTTGGATATGTTAGTTTCATTACTTGCAGAGTAGCATGGCACTATATATAGTCATAGTCTAGGTTTGGATTCGAACCAGCTACAGGAGCACGTCTCTCTTTTTTCTAAAACTCAGCAACGTCTCCTTACTAGTACACTCGCTTGTTCTATACGCCTTCTCAAGTCTTTGATTTTTTTTTTGCAAGGAAGGAAGGAGGAGAAAATTGACGATTCCTGCGACTCGAACCCAAGACCTCTCGGTTGAAAACCATGGGTGCTAGTCACTTATGTGGCAAACGTTCCCTGGGAGGAGGACGGCAAACGAACGCATTTTCCTGGCAGTTTTAGTTGCGACGCAAGATCAAACGGTCATAGTTTCGGGAATGTTATCTGGCGAACGAGCCCAGTTTTTCTTTTCTTCCTATAAAAAAGTATGCTACGTGGTGTCGGCTTAGTTAACAAACGATTGTGCCAACCTTGACCGTTGGATTGACATTCAATGTCTGTCGTGTTTCTTCAGTCTCTTCTACCTCCAGCCGCCAAAGCCAAACCAGCGCCGACGGGACCGCCTGCTCCTGCCTCCCACGGCTGGCTGTGCTGCCGTGCACGCCTCGCGGCCACATCACACCCTTAACCTCTGCGCATCTTCCTCGGCTCCTGTTCGTTCCCGTCCGAGGCCTCACCATCGTCCTCCGCCTTGGTTCGCTCGCCGCGGCGCCGCCCTTCGGTGTTGTCAACATGGTCAACAACCAAGAGGAATAAGGAGATGACTTTACATGGTGAGGATGACAGTAGGGACCCACCAGGATCATGGCAGTAGGCAAGCAAGTGCCTCCTTTATTACAAGAAAAAAAGGGTTCCTCCTGATGGTTTCCTGACATCTGGGTCGCACGCCACTGTCAACGTAGTCAATAAGCGACATAACTGCACAAGGAGCGGCTGACACCCGGGACCCAGCAGCGTGCGCAGTATTTTTTTTGTTTTCGGGACAGAGAAGGGTATCAATTGGGTTGTGCGGGAGCTGTGGCCCGTCTAGCCCAGACTTTTATTTCATATGTTTACCACATGACCAACCCAGTTTTTTTTCCTTTCTAAAAATGGCTAGCCCAGCTATTTTGTTTTTTGCAGAATAACCAACGTAGGCCTACTTGCTTTTCTACGCCTTGCTGGGCCGGAAATCTTTCAAGACGAGGAGGGATGCATTCGGGCTTGCCCAGAAAATGGGCTATAAGTAATAAGAAATAGGCTGTAAAATGAAAAAATACAGCAAACAGGCAATTAGTTCCAAAATACTTTGTTCTTTCAGATTTTGATATTTTAAATTTCATTGTTTTTGTGCTGGTAAAATTTCATTGGATTTAAATTAAGGTTTGTTTAGTTTTTAAATTAATTTGAATCTGGCTAGAAATTTCGGGTTGTATGCTGTTTGGGACAGATTTAGAGGCTGACTTGTGGGTCTACTAGATTGACGTGTACGAAAGGCTTTGTCAACTTAGTCCACAAACGATTCTAGCAGCAGTGACCGTTGGATGTTAACCCAACGGCCGTGCTGCTTCTTCAATATCCGATCTTCTTGCTCCAGCCGCCCAAACCAGCATCGGTGGGACTGCCTGCTCCCGCCTCCCGTGGCCGGCTGTGCTGCCGCACAGGCCGCACCGCCCACCCTACTCCATAGCTGGCCAGGCCATTCCTCTACTCATCCACACCTCCTGTTATTTTCCGGCGATGGCAGCCGAACTAGTAAACCCTCATACTCCCCGCTGCGTGGGAAACCACTACTGAGTCTTCCCCGGCTCCGGGTCGTTCCCTTCCTAGGCCTCGCCGTCGTCCACCGCCCTGGTGCTAACGGCGCGGCGTGGTGAACGTGGTCAACAAATGCCATCCATCGGAAGAGGACTGTACGTGGAGAGGCTGACAGCTGGGTCCACGGCCGTACGCAAGTAAGTGCCTCCTTATTACGTGCAAAATAATGATTCCTCCACCTAACAGCGGGGACCCACCGGAAGGGCCTCTGTATTTCGTGAAAAAAACGTTCCTCCCGCTGATAGCTCAGACCCACCAGCTATATCTTCGCACACAAGGAAGTGCCTCCTTATTACGCACAAAAAAAAGAATACTCCCCCTGCTAGCTGGGACCCACTATATTTGGAGGCTGACATGTGGGCCTACTAAGTTGACGGGGACGCATGATTTGTCAACTTAGTCAATATAAACGATTCTAGCTGCAGCGACCGTACGATGTCCATCCAACGCTCGTCGTGCTTCTTCAACCTCTGGTCTTCTTGCTCCAGCCGCCCAAACCATCGCCGGCCGTGCCGCCTGCTCCTGCGTCCCGTGGCCGGCTGTGCTGCCGCGCAGGCCTCACCGCCCCACCCTACTACCATCGCTGGCCTGGCCATCCCTGTACTCACCCAGACCTCCTGTTATTCTCCGGCGACGGCAGCCTCACACTACAGCCGAATCAGTAAACCCTCGTACTCCCCTCTGCGTGAGAAACAACTGCCGAGTCTTCCCCAGCTCCTGGTCATTCCCTTCCTAGGCCTCGCCGTCGTCCCCGCCTTGGTGCTCTCGACGCGGCTTGGTCAACGTGGTCAAGGAATGACTTCCATCGGAAGATGACTGTATGTGGAGAGGCTTACAGCTGGGTCCACGGCCGCAGCAAGGAAGTGCCTCCTTATTACGCGCAAAATAATGATTCCTCCACCTGTCAGCAGGGACCCACCGGAAGGGCCACCGTATTTTACAAAAAAAACTTTTCCCCCCTGACAGCTGGGACCCACCAGCTACATCTTCGCACGCAAGGAAGTGCGTCCATACTACGGCCAAAAAAAATGATTCTTCCCCCTGATAGCTGGGACCCACCAACTCTATCTTCGCACGCAAGGAAGTGTGTCCTTATCCTCCCTGACAGCTGGGACCCACCCGGTCGAAGCGTATGTAGCGTTGTCTATCTGGTCGCGAACGTGTACATACATACTGGTCGATCGGTCTCTCTGCAGCGATGAACTGTGGCCGAGTAAGGAGCGGCACGTGTCGTAGTAGAGGCGCGGACGTAGCATGTCACGGAGTCCCGTCTATATCGTGTACACGTATGTACAACCACGCTGCAAGAACGTAAATACGGCTACGTACGTACATACGGGCGGGGTCTCGAACGCGTACAGCGACGTCGTCCTGTTCATCGGCAGCCAACCGGCTGGGTCGCAACAAAGGAAACAACGTCGTGTTCATCGAGAGGCAACCGACTGGGTTGGAATATGTCGTGTTCATCCGGAGCCAACCGGCTTGGACGGAACACCCGAAACGAGGTCTGGCATACCGCAGAACGGAGGAAACGGCCTTCTGTTCGACCGCGTACGGTCGAAATGGGGTACTGTTCATCGGGAAGGGTCTGGCGTACCGCAAAACGGAGGAAACGGACTTCTGTTCGAGGGCCTACGGTCGAAACGGGGTCCTGTTGATTGGGAGGGGTCTGGCGTACCGCAAAACGGAGGAAACGGACTTCTGTTGGAGCGCCTACGGTCGAAACGGGGTCCTGTTCATCCACCGTCTACTGCCTCGCTCCAGCCTCCACGGGCTACTGTTCATCCCACCGTCGACTTCCTCCAGCTACTGTTCATCCACGGGCTACTGTTCATCCAGCCTCCACCGCATACTGTTCATAGAGCCTCCACGGGGTCCTGTTCATCCACCCCCAATCGGCTGGGGTGCGGCGGCCTCCTCGGGGTCCTGTTCATCCAGCGGCAACGGCCTACTACCACGGGGTCCTGTTCATCCAGCGGCAACAGCCTACTACCACGGGGTCTTGTTCATCCAGTGGCAACGGCCTACTACCACGGGGTCCTGTTCATCCAACCCCCATCGGGAACTGTTCATCCACAGCCAACCAACCGGCTCGACTCACCACGTCTCGACTCGTTCTACGTACCGCGCGCACGGTAGCAACAGTCACTGTTCATCGAGAGGCAACCCAACACCGGTTGGCTACGTCTCGCACGGGGGCTCGATTGGCTTCAGTAAGCAGCAGCAGTGATCGATTGCTCGGGTTCAGTTAGCAGCAGCAGCGAAGGAATCGCTCGGGTTCAGTCAGCAGCGAATGAATCGCTCGGGTTCAGTTAACAGCCAAGGGATCGATTGCTCGGGTTCAGTAACGTAGCTAGTGCGATCGCTCGGGTTCAGTTAGCCAACGCCTCACACACACGCGCGTACACGAGAGAAAACCGCAAACCTCCGTACATCGCTCGGCCCCGACCACCCACCGTAACCGGGAACTCCCCGATATTTTCCTCGCCCTCGCTTCTACCACGATTTTTTCCGTCATGGACGGCCCAAAGAATGTTATGCAGGTGCGTCTCCGGCCCGCCCAGGACGAAAAGACCATTTTCTGTCATGATTTATTTGTCATAGAAGTAGGAGCCCACCACATCTATGATGATACGTGTTTTTGTCATAATTATCGTCATAGAAGTGTCATAAGCATGACAGAAAAAAATTTTGTTTGGGCCAAAATGTCACGGATGTGTCTTTTTTTTGTAGTGCAAGAACCAACCTCTCACTCGGAGCCCTTTCAAGTTTTATTCCATAAGCTAAAGAACACGAGTTTGCATCTGTCTAGATGGAGCAAGGGACTCTTCTCCAAGGCCAAGCTTCATCTTCATGCGACCTTGCTGATCATCCTTCAACTTGGCATTGCTCAAGAATTTTGTCCTCTCTCCCATGATGAGCAGGACCTCCAAATTAGGCTGAAGAGGCGGGTCACGAGCCTGGCCGTTTTAGAGAGGGCGCGAAAGAAGTAGTGTGCTCGCATTTCAAACATCAGAGTGGGTGACGCTAACACCAAGTTTTTCCATCTCAGGGTCAACGGTAGACGTTGCAAGAACCACATACACCGGTTAAAGCATAACAACGGGTGGGTCACCGACCACTTGGAGAAGGAAACTATTGTGCATAATCATTTCTCGAACGCCATTTGAAGAGGCACGCCAAGGAGTCGAGATTTTAATTGGGCGGATCTTGACATAGGCCATGTTGATTTGGAAGGTTTTGATTCACCTTCCACGGAGGAGGAAGCCAAGTGCGCCATTGATCATATGCCGTGTGACAAGGCACCGGACCGGATGGCTTTACTGGTGCGTTCTTTAAGTCTTGTTGGGATATCATTAAGGTGGAGGTCATGGTTGTGATTCATAACTTTGGCAACCTTCATGTAGACAACTTCCAGTGGCTCAACTCCGCTAATATTGTGCTTCTACCCAAGAAGGATGGGACAGAAGACATCACCGAGTTCCGGCCCATTAGCCTCATCCACGCCATTGCCAAGATTGTCGCCAAGATGCTTGCAATGAGGCTTAGCCCGCACATGAACAACCTCGTATCCAACACCCAAAGTGCTTTCATAAAGAAGAGAAGCATTCATGACAACTTCATGTATGTTAGAAACCTTGCACGCCGCCTCCACAAGAACAAGACCCCATCACTCCTTTTCAAGCTGGACATCCGAAAAGCTTTTGACTCGGTCCGGTGGGAGTATGTCCTTGATATTCTTCAGCGGCGGGGCTTCCCTAGCAGATTTCGTGACTGGAATGCTGCCCTTCTTAGCACCTCATCATCACGTGTGCTCCTAAATGGGGTTCCCAATTCCCCGATTAGTCACAGGAAGGGCCTATGGCAAGGAGACCTGCTGTCGCCGCTTCTTTTTGTTATTGCGATTGACCCGCTGCAACAATTGCTCAACTCGGCCACGCGGATTGGTCTTCTTCACAAGATTAGAGGGTGTGGCACCATTATTCGGCATCACTCTATGCTGACGATGCGGCTACCTTTGTGGCGCCAATTTGGGAAGATATTAGAAACCTGGCCAACATCCTGGAGGGGTTTGGAGAAGTCACAGGGATGCACATAAATTTTCACAAGAGCTCTGTGGTGCCGATTCGGTGTCGGCACTTGGATTTGGACGCCGTACTTGAGGACATGCCCGCCACTCGAGCTTCTTTCCCCATGAGATATCTTGGGTTGCCGCTTTCTATTTGGCAACTTAGGCGAGTGGACTTTTAGCACCTAGAGGATGAAATTGCGAATAAGCTTGTGCCTTGGGAGGGCATGCATATCACCTCCATTGGACGTGGGGCTCTTGTGAAGTTGGTTCTCACCTCCCAGGCCATCCACCACCTCACCCCGCTCATTGTGCCACCACCCGTCCTCCAGAGCATCAACAAGATTGAGCGCGCCTTCCTTTGGGTGGGCACAAATAAGGTCTCCGGAGGGAAGTGCAAGGTTAATTGGGAAATAGTCTGTAGGCCTACTTATCTAGAAGGATTAGGTGTCCTACATTTGGACAAATTTGCCAGAGCTCTCCGGTTGCGTTGGCCATGGTATGAGTGGCATGACCCAATGAAGGTTTGGGTTAGTTCGGGAAACCCATGCGACAAAGAGGACATGGATCTTTTTTATGCTCTTACCACCATCACAGTTGGTAACGGGAAAAGGTCGCCGTTTTGGGACGCGCCGTGGCTCAGCGGCAAGAAGCCAATTGATGTTGCACCCCTCATATACAAGATATCGAAGTGCAAAAGTTGGAAGGTTAGTGGGGCCTTGCGCGATGATGTGTGGATCAAGGCCATTGACATGCATGTTGTGAGCTGACTTGGAATCATGTGGCTCAATTCATCGAACTGTGGTCTCTGCTCTATCATGTAAACATCTCTCAAGACGTCCAAGACACCATCATTTGGAAGCTCTCCCGTAATGGGGAATACTCGGCCAAATCAGCATATAAGGCGCAATTCATGGGAGCTATCCTCACGCCCATGAACAAGGTCATTTGGAAAGTCTGGGCACCCCCCAAGGTCAAATTCTTCGTGTGGCTAGCCATCCAAAATAGGGTGTGGACGACTGATCGTCTGGAGCTGCGCGGGATGCAAAACTGTGGTCTCTGCCCGTTATGCAAGAGGGAGTTCGAGTCCGCCGCTCACCTTTTCTACAGATGTCGGTACACTATGTGGTTGTGGAGGCTGATTAGAGATTGGTTGTGAATTGGTGGTCACGGTGTCCCAGAATTTGGGGTACTAACCCAGTCAGCCCGTAGTCCTCGGATGGGCCGGTGGGCCCTCATTCTCTTCAAGGTTGACTCTGGTAGCTGCACGATGGATCAAGACTGCGCCTGATGAAGACTTGACATACACTGCAAGACATCTCTTGCCGCCTCCATATGCGCCCCTGGATACCGACTATGTAACCCTAGATGCCCTACCTGGCGTGTATATAAGCCAAAGGGTTTATGCCATAGAGGGGACCGAATCACAATTACATTCACCTAGCCCTAGGGTTAGAACACAACTTACGATCTCGAGGTAGATCAATCTTGTACTCGATACATCTCCATCAGTATAAACAAGAGCAGGACGTAGGGTTTTACCTCCATCAAAAGGGCCCGAACCTGGGTAAACATCGTCTCCCTTGTTCCTGTTACCACCGATCTGAGATCCACAGCTCGGGACCCCTACCCCGAGGTCTGCCGGTTTTGACACCGACAGGTGGTATCAACACCAACCACTGGGTGGCTCATCACTCTCTCAGCAGTTGGTGGACTCATATGGCCATGCGCAGCAAGGCGATGGCGACCCTCACATTGCTCACCACCTGGACCATTTGGAATGAGAGAAATGCAAGGGTCTTCCGGAAGAAATCGACGCCTCCCCAAATCATCTTGCGAAACTTGAAGAAGGAAGCTAGGCTCTGAGTGCTAGCGGGTGCGAAACACCTGAGTAATTTGATGCCGCTAGAGTAATGACTTTTGTATTCAGTGGGCCTCATGTGGCTCCGACTTAAACCTTGTCTCCTTCCTTAATTAATGAATGAAGCAAAAGTAAATCTTTTGCCACCGCATTCAAAATTTTTTTTTGTTTGATAATTGGTCTGGGAGGTATCCACCATATTTTGGAGGATCAAATCTGCGTAGGAGTTTATGCCATTCTTTTGGCAATTTGAAATTGCCGGAATGAATACGTGTCTAACAAATCATCTATTCCAAAAAAAGTGCAGGTTATCGTCAGAGCTACGGCGTCCTTCCGTACATGGTCATCGCTGCAGCGTGTGGACGCGCTAGAGCGTATGGCCTTGGGTGCAGCTGTCCGGAAACAGTTACACGGGGTTTGTCCAACGGATACGTACTAAATATGTACGAACTGTTAGAAACTGTGTTAAGTACTTTTAAAAACTTATACGGGTGCAAGGTTCACGTACGCTTGTTTATGCGGAAGAAATGGCCATGCCAACTGCCTGACGAATGCGGTCACGTACCTGGGCCTTATTAGTATTTTACACACGCAGATACGCTCGCGCCCACGTCCCGCTCGTCCCTGACATATTCTATGCACTCCTTCGCATGCAGTGCCACTGCCAGCTCGCCATCCCGGGGGGACGTCGCGCCTCGGTCTCGATCTTGTTTGTACCCGTCTTCCGAACCACAACAGGCCACCGGCTTGCAACCGCGCACGGACTGATAATCCAAGCCTGGGTTACATTTTCCACTAACACGCGATGCAAAGTCCTTCACTAGTCACTACCATGAATTCCCTGGCATATGAAGCATAGTACGTTCTAGCTCAAGGTCGCTCGCGGCCAATGGCGGGTCGCCACCGCAAGGCTCCACTTGTTCGGGAGTTTACAATTAGTTAGCACGACTGAGAAACACATGCGCGCAGATGAACCGCTTCTGCGCTACGGAACAAGCAGCATATCCCGTCGGATCGCTTACTGCGGCGAAGGATTCGAAGATACTGCCGCAGGTAGCCAATTGCTGCAGCTCCTTAATAGTCGTGTTATTCTCCGCGCCGCCCTGGGCGCACGAGTGTATATATAGGCATGCTGATACCACGTTCTAGTGACCGCTCGTATCGTAGTCTCATAGACGACCACCGCCGAGGAAGCGGAGAGGCCGTACGCACGGCAGAGCGCGAGGTACGTAAGTGGCGCTCCGTCCAATGGCCGGCCGTGGCGGCGGGGCGTTCGTGCTCGTTGCGCTGTGCGTGCTCGAGCTCGCGCTGCGAGGCGCCGGCGCCGGCGTCGCCCCCGCGCCCGCCCCTGGCCCCGCCCCGGAGCGGCTCGTGCCGGCCATGTTCGTGTTCGGGGACTCGACGGTGGACGTCGGCAACAACAACCTGCTGTCGGGCTGCAAGCCCGAGTGCAGAGCCAACTACCCGCGGTACGGCGTGGACTACCCCTCCTCCCGCGCGCCCACCGGCCGCTTCAGCAATGGCCGCAACCTCGCTGACCACATAGGTGCCGTGAAAAGTTTTCTTCTCTCTTCAGCTTTAGTACGTAGCCGAGGCTACTAGGTGTAACTTCTTTTTTCGACGAATTCTACCTGCTCCCTCCAATCTCTATTACTTGACGCTCAAACGGATGGTTTGAGTCATAAAGTAATATGGATCGAAGGAAGTATTAGCTTTGCTACTTACTGAATATGTGAATGATCTATGCTATCGTGCCAGATCCGACGCCAAAGCCTTTCAGTTAATCTGTTTCCCTTTTTGGAAGGTGCCTTCCAGTCAGTGGAAGAAGACCATAGACAGAATAGTGAAACATCGTACGTACATGGAGTATGATTTAGAGTTGTCGAGAGTATTATTTTTTATTTTATTTTGCATGGGTTGTCGGGTGTATTAAGACCTTGGAGCTTGAATTGTTTATTAGGTTAATACTTGAACAACTAAAAACACAAAATCATTGGCGGAGGTTGAGCGCTTTCACCCTAGTAAAAATGGCTTTTTATAGTACAACGTGTCCAGGTTTTGACTTAAAATTGCCATCATGGACCATAGTTTTAAAAAGACGAAACAGACCAACAATGCGAGCCAGGATAAGAATATTACTACCTCTGTAACTTAATATACAATGTTTTTTTTTATACTATGACAGTCTAAAAAAAAATCTTATATTAAGGTACGGAGGGAGTATGTGTGAGCACTGCAAAGAAGGCACGGTACCAATTGGGTTGAGTTTGTTTTGTGTTCATTTGCTGAAGTACTGATGTACTACTAATTTTATTATGCTATGTCATACACTTTGAGATAAATTGTTTTCTCCAATTTAGTTTGAACTATGGCCTGGAGTAGTTTCGTGATCTAACACGCCACGTTGTCCTTGGCGCAAGCAAAAGATCACTTACACAGTCGCTCTCACACGCGAGCTCACTTCGCTCACGCATTTTACACTATCCTCTGAACTCTACAAGCTCTTGCGGTGGTGGTGCCGGCGTCCATGGTATTGGTAGAGGGCTAGAGGCCAGGGAACCTCTTAATGACCCTCGAGTTTTCTTCCTCCCCTACCGCAAAAAAAAAAAAAGAGTTTTCTTCCTCCCATTTCAACCCTACTTGGGACCTTGCGGTGGTAGCCGGGGACTGAGAGCAGATCACTGCAACTTATAAGGCTAGTCATAGTGCAGACAATTGTAAAAAATGTCATAGTGCAGATAATGTTCAACTTCAAACAATCTCCTGAGAATAGGTTTTTATTTGACAAGGGGGAGGGTCCCGAAGGACCCAGAAGCTGGCATTGATACTCCATTTCATAATGTAGTGCCTGTATATTTTTTTGAAAAGTGAAAGTTTTCAAATTTGATCAAGTATATAGAAAAAATATCTACATCTAGAATATGAAATTTGTGTCATTAGATACATCGTGGGATATATTTTCATGTTGTAAAGTTTGATATTGTGCATATAATTAATTTTCTTTGTAATTTGGTCAATGTTTACAAAGTTTGACTTTAAAAAAAATCTATATGCACTACATTATGAAACAGAGAGAGTATAACAAACGGTTTTGCTAAAGCACATCCAGATGCGCCATAAGTATTGCGCATCTAAGTCCTATGTCATTGATCTTATGCGGAGATGCGCGTGAGTATTTTCTTTTTTTTTTCTATTTTCTTTCCGTGTTTGATTGAGTCACTTAGATGTGCAATAACTATGGCACATCTAGATGTGCCCTAGACAAACCCGAGAATAGGGGTCAAAGCCTGGATAACTGTTTAAAATACACAGTTTTCTCCATCACAGGTAAAGGGGAAAAAGGTACTTCTCCAAATAATTCTAGTCCGGAACTACTAAAAGTGAATCTCAATTCTAATGTTTTATAAGATTTCTTTATTCCAGTAAGCATTAATTAGCAACTCAGCTAACTTTTGACATTCTAGTGTGGTTCTTCCTCTATTCGCGAAAGACAAATGAGGTGACCAACTTATGTATATTTGTTTGGACGAGCAGCTATATTCCTTGGGTTCGACGAGAGCCCACCTGCTTACCAATCCATACCGGGCGAGGGCATCGTTCCACAGATGAAAAGCGGCATCAACTTCGCATCAGGAGGGTCAGGCCTACAGGAGAACACGGGCCAGTTCCCTGTACGCACACTGTCTTGCCTTGTGTTCGCACTAACCAGATTTGTCGATGTTGCAGTAGGTACGTAACATAGCCACTGAATCCGCTTTTGTTCGTGCATGCAGTGTGGGCGACCAGTGTACAGCATGACCGACCAGCTCGAGGAGTTCACGTCGGCCGTCCAGATGATGGGGGAGGACTCGGACGATTTCATCTCCAGATCGCTCTTCTTCATCAGCGTCGGCAGCAACGACCTGTTCGAGTACGCCTATCCCTGGCCGACGCCCCCCAACCGCAACGACACCGCCTTCCTGGGATGCCTCGTCGACCATTACAAGACCTACCTGCAGGTGCATGCCGTCCACATATGCTCGGTGCTTCTAGTGATTGAACGTGAAAGCCAACCTCGTCGCGATTGTTCTTGCAGGAGCTATACGCGGTCGGGGCGAGGAAGTTCAGCATCGTCAGCCCGTCGCTGGTGGGGTGCTGCCCGTCGCAGAGGGCGGTCGCGCTGACACATAACAACGACACCGACGAGTTCAGCTGCTTCGGCGCGGCGAACAAGCTCTCCAGGCAGCTGTACCCATTGATAGACTCGATGCTCCAGGACCTCGACGCTGATCTGGACGGCATGAACTACTCCCTCTGCGACTCCGCGGCGATGGCCGCAATGGTCTTCGCCACCGGCGGAAAAGCCGTCAGTACGTCGGCAACACACCCTCAAATACTACCTGTCACGGCGTCTTGCCGGGATGTTTCAGTGATGTGTGGTTAATTTTTGTTTGGCAGACCTGACGGTGGTGCACACGGCGTGCTGCGCCGGCACAGGGCAGTTCGGGGAGGGCCAGTGCAACGCCTCCGCGACGCTCTGCCCGAACCGCGACAAGTTCATGTTCTGGGACGGCTTCCACCCGACGGACGCCGCGTCGGCCCTGGCCGCGATCCAGCTCTTCACCGACACCGGCAACTTCCTCCACCCGATGAACGTGGCGGAGCTGGCGGCGCTGTAAGCGTGGAGAGCCGCGCAGACGACCAGACTTGTTTCTACGTGCTCCGCCGACGTCTTGGTGTTGCTGATAATTCCTGAATAAGTAGTGGTGTGGGTAAACCTGTAGGGCGGGGAGCCAGAGAATTTGGCCATTGGGTCACTCATTCACTCGTTACGAGAACTTTATATGAATTTGTGAAGATTAAACTTTATGAGGTGTTTTACGGTGATTGAGTTAGTACTCGGAGTACTAACCAATACTTACTCCTCTGATTTTTATTAGCCGTCCGATCTTGTGAGGAATTAAAAATGATTAAATTTAATATGTTAATTCCGAGAAGGGCATAATGGTCCAGGAGGAAATATCTTTTCTTGAACCGATCACCTCAGAACCAGATCCACGTCCACTCGATCCAGTTCACGGTCTTCGTCCGATCTACTCCTCGCCGTCGTGCTCCTGACCTTCACCGTCCCCGACGTGCCCGGCGAAAGGAATAAATTCATCGCCCTCGTCCTCCACCCAACCAACTCCAGCCCCCCCCCCCCCACCCCACGCTGTCATTGTCCTCGACGTGCCCGGCGAGGAGAAGAAGAAGAAGGCCACATCTGCGCCGGCTGAATCGGCGGCGACGGCGGCGGGCGATCCCATCTCTTCCCGCCTATCATCCTTGAGGTATGAATCCGGCTTGGATCCGTAGGATCGTTCTGCTTGTTCTCTTGGCCCTTGCGCCCATCCACTGTGCATGCAGTACCACCTCAACCCTACATGATTATGTAATTTAGCAGTATTTGCCATGCGAGATCTTTACCGACAAGAACAACGAATGGAAAGCTTCATCATGGCATAGTTTCTCTTGAGCTAATCGCATCATGTGTGTTTAACTAACATGCTGAGGCCATTGCTTACTCCCTTTAGTATCGAAGAAAAAAAGTGACTTACTTGACGTTTGAGATGAAAGCTTCATCATGGCGTTGGAGGCTTGCTTGCATATGGAAAGATGACATACTGGTTCCTTCCCGCTTAGTTTAGTTTATTCTAGTCATCATCACTTTAGGTTTCCATAGTGCATGCAATATAGTTTATTCTAGTCATCATCCATGCTAGGATAGTACTTCTTGGACGTTGATGATCGGTTCCCCTCACACGTGAAACGAGCAAAGTCTTTTTCATGCACTTGTCTTTTCCTATGAGCTATTTTACACCTGCAACATTGATAAACGCCAATTGTGGATTTTATATGTTATATGCAGGAAGACATGGCGGATGTAAGTGATGAGTGTATGTTTGAGTATCAATATGTTGTCAGCAAGATGTTTGATAGTGAGGCTGAAGGCTATGAATTCTACAACAAATATGCTCTTGAAAAATGTTTTAGTGTGAGGAAAAACTACGTTGAGTGGGATGGATCCAACAATTACGTAATTTTAAGGAAAATTATGTGTAGTCATCAAGGGTTTCCCTAAGAGAAGCACATGAAAAGAAAGATGGAAGATAGAAATGAGGAGGCCACGAAGTTTAACTCGTGTTGGGTGTAACGCTAAATTGGTCATTGCGAGACAGGAGGAAACAGGTTGGTGGTTTGTCAAGGATTTCATCGATGAGCACAGCCATCCTCTAGCCCCACGGAATCTTTCTTGTCTTCTACGTTCGCACAGTCGAATTAGCGATGAGCAGAAAGCAGACATTGCGGACATGAAAAAATCTGGGATCCGCAAATACCGTATTATGGATATTTTGTGCATTCAATACGGTGAATTTGATAAGGTTGGATGCATAAAGAGGGACATTTATAATTTCTGCCATGCTAATAAGCAGGACACAATCAGTGCCAGTGATGCTAAAACGGTGATCATGCACATGATGGCGAGGCGAGAGCGAGATCCGGATTTTTTCTTCAGGTACTTGGTTGACGAATTTGGCCATCTGAAGGGACTGTTCTGGGCTGATAGTCAATCCCGACTTGACTACGAGGCTTTCGGAGACATCATTGTTTTTGATAGCACATACAGAACCAATAAGTACAATCTGCCATTCGTGTCGTTTGTCGGGTTGAATCACCCCCGCAACACTGTTATTTTTGGCCGTGGTATAATTTCTCATGAAACAAGCCAGGCATACGAGTGGATGTTGAGGACCTTTTCTGATTGCATGGCACAGAAGCATCCGATATATGTGATCACAGACGGGGACCTTGCAATGCAGAGAGCAATCAGGGTGGTCTGGCCTAACTCAAACCATAGGCTATGTATATGGCACATTCAGCAGAACATTGTACGCCATCTGCATGATGACGACGTAAAGGAGGAATTCAGATCTTTCATATATGATACTTCTTCCATTAAAGAGCATGAGACAAAATGGATACAATTCTTACAACGGAATAAAGTAACCAGTGAGGAGTCTTGGCTGCATCAGATGTATCAGATGAGAAAGTTGTGGTGTGCTCCATATCTTGAGGGGCGTTGTTTCCTAGGATTGAGCAGCAATTAGAGGAGCGAGAGCTTGAACTCTGTGCTACATACGCATCTTGAGGGTAAGATGTCGTTGTTTGAAATGCTAGAGCACTATGAGCATTGCCTTGCGTCGTGACGGATTAAAGAAGCTCTCCATGACGTCGAAGCCTTGCAGTCCCTTCCATTTACAGAGGAAAATGCTTCGCCGCTTGAGAAACACGCCGCAACAATTTTCACTCCTGCTGTCTTTAAGATTGTCTTATGGAGCATAGATGCTGTCAGCAAATGTCAGATCAGAGAGGTACTAGATGGATCAGAAGTTTCCACCTATGTTGTGTCCAAGAAGGCAAGAATGGATAAAAAGTTTGGAGTGCGCATTGAGGAGCAAGGAGGTCTTTTGCACAAGGTCAGTTGTTCTTGCCGTAAGCTGGAATGCGCAGGCACACCATGTTCCCACATTTTTTACATATTGGGGATTTTACAGCAAACAATTCTGCCCAGCTGTTGTGTTCCCACTAGGTGGACTATGAATGCAAAATGTGCATACGCACCGACCAGAAAAAACCAGATGTGTGACTATTCGGAAAGCCTGCAGAGGTACCGCGAGCTGCGAAATTGTAGTCACGCCGCAAGTTTCAAGGCATGCCACTCTGATGAGGACTATCAGCGTCTAAAGATTCTTTTGGAAGCACAACATCATGGCAAGCAATCAACTATTGAACAAGCTGACAGCAAGGAGTCAACTAATGCTCGGCATAACAACATTAGGTTTGGCCCGTTAATGCCGCAATCGGAGAAAGTTGATAAGGTTCTGAATCCCGTGCATGTGCTAGGACGAGGTGCACCAAAGAAAAGGCTGCAGGCAAAGACAAAGAAGTCAAGATCACGGGGTAACTGTGGCTACTGCAAGGAGCCAGGTCACAATCGACGTACATGCGATAAATTGTTAGAGGTACCAAATATGATCATATTTATTTTTTGCATGTGTTTTACTCATTATTGATGTGCATGTGATTTATTCTATTCTTCTGTGTACGATCTCGAAGCAGAACTCTGATGGCTACATGCAGTATTGTGACGCCCCCGATTCAATCGTACACTAATCATACACGCAAACGTGTACGATCAAGATCAGGGACTCACGGGAAGATATCACAACACAACTCTAAGAAATAAATAAGTCATACAAGCATCATAATACAAGCCAGGGGCCTCGAGGGCTCGAATACAAGTGCTCGATCATAGACGAGTCAGCGGAAGCAACAATATCTGAGTACAGACATAAGTTAAACAAGTTGCCATAAGATGGCTAGCACAAACTGGGATACATATCGAAAGAGGCGCAGGCCTCCTGCCTGGGATCCTCCTAAACTACTCCTGGTCGTCGTCGGCAGCCTGCACGTAGTAGTAGGCACCTCCAGAGTAGGGGTCGTCATCGACGGTGGTGTCTGGCTCCTGAACTCCAGCATCTGGTTGCGACAACCAGAAAGAAAAGAAAGGGGGAAAAGGGGGAAGTAAAGCAACCGTGAGTACTCATCCAAAGTACTCGCAAGCAAGGAGCTACACTACATATGCATGGGTATATGTGTAAAGGGCCATATCAGTGGACTGAACTGCAGAAAGCCAGAATAAGAGGGGGGATATCTAATCCTGTCGAAGACTACGCTTCTGGCAGCCTCCATCTTGCAGCATGTAGAAGAGAGTAGATGGTAAGTTCACCAAGTATCATCGCATAGCATAATCCTACCCGACGATCCTCTCCTCGTCGCCCTGTGAGAGAGCGATCACCGGGTTGTATCTGGCACTTGAAAGGGTGTGTTTTATTAAGTATCCGGTTCTAGCTGTCATAAGGTCGAGGTACAACTCCGGGTCGTCCTTTTACCGAGGGACACGGCTATTCGAATAGATAAACTTCCCTGCAGGGGTGCACCACATTACCCAACACGCTCGATCCCTCTGGCCGGGCACACTTTCCTGGGTCATACCCGGCCTCGGAAGATCAACACGTCGCGGCCCTACCTAGGCCTAACAGAGAGGTCAGCACGCCGGTCTAAATCCTATGCGCGCAGGGGTCTGGGCCCATCGCCCATTGCACACCTGCACGTTGCGTGGGCGGCCGGAGAGCAGACCTAGCAACCTCCATTACAAAGGAAGTTGCGTTACGCGGTCCAACCAGGCGCGCGCCGCTCAGTTGCTGACGTCTAGGAGGCTTCGGCTGATACCACGACGTCGAGTGCCCATATCTGTTCCCGCGTAGTTGGTTAGCGCGTATAGGCCAGTGGCCAGACTCAGATCAAATACCAAGATCTCGTTAAGCGTGTTATTATGAAGTAAACGCGAACGCCGACCAGGGCCAGGCCCACCTGTCTCCTAGGTGGTCTCAACCTGCCCTATCGCTCCGCCACAAAGATCCACACAGAGGGCCGTCAGGACAAAGGTCCTTTCAGCCCCCAATCCGTGAATCACTCGCGGGTACTCTTCGAGCTGACCCGACTTTAGTCACCATCTGTATAGTATGTATATATGTATAGTATATACCCGTGATCACCTCCCGAGTGATCACGGCCCGATAGTATAGCAAGGCAGACTGACAAGAATGTAGGGCCAATGATGATAAACTAGCATCCTATACTAAGTATTTAGGATTGCAGGTAAGGTATCAACAGATGTAGCAACAATGTCAGGCTATGCATCAGAATAGGATTAACGGAAAGCAGTAACATGCTACACTACTCTAATGCAAGCAGTATAGAGGAGAATAGGCGATATCTGGTGATCAAGGGGGGGCTTGCCTGGAAGCTGTGCCGAGAGAGAAGGGTCGTCGACGTAGTAGTCGTTCACGGCAGCGTCGTCAGCGGTCTCAGCGTCGTCAGCGGTCTCAGCGTCTATCGAGAGAGAAGGAGGGGGAGGAAACAGTAAATACAAAGCAAACGATGCTACACAAAGTATGACATGACAATATGCAGTGCCGGGGTGTTCTACTGCATAACTAAATGATTTAGTTAATTTAGGAATTTATTCGGATTTATTTAATTAAAGTTGGGCACTATTCATTTACTGAAACTGGTCTAAAAGTTCAATGTTCTTATAGCTGCGGGCGTCTGACGGGAATACGGAGGGCGTATCCGGGTTCGTATCGGAATTCTGAGCAAGTTCCATGTATAAAGTATTTTCATCGGAGTTACGGTTTATTTAATATGATTTTCTAAAGTTTTTATTAATTTCTGGAATTTATTTAATTATTTAAATCAACATTATCCGAAACAGTGCTGCGATGATGTCAGCATGACATCATGCTGACGTCAGCAGGCGCCCTGACAGGGTGGGTCCCACCTGTCATAGACTGTTAAATTAATTAGGGTTAACTAATCATATTACTATTTAATTAACACTAATTAGTTAATTAAATTAACCTAATCAGGATTAATTAACTAATTAATTAACTAATTAATTAATATTTTTTATTTTTTTTATTTTCCTTTTTATTAAAACGTTCTGGGGGTGGGCCCCCACTGTCATAGGCCCTGGGGGCCAAACTGGCGCGGGCGCGCGTTAACGGGCGCCGGGGCATGCGGGTGCGGGCGCCCGAACTGGATGCGGCCAGTAGGGGCCACGGTGAGGGGGAAACGCCGGCGCGGCACCGGCGTGGCAGCGGCGAGGCCACGGCGGGGCAAAAGAGGATGAGCAGGGCGGGCGCCGGAGCGCCGGAGGTGGCCGCGGGCGTGGCGACGCGGGCGCGGGGAGGGGTCGCGATGCGCGGGCGCGGCCGGGGCCGTGGTGGAGACGGGGCGCGGCGCGGGGAGGAGCGGGGCCGAGGGCCTCACCGAGGGAGCGTAGGGACGGGGCAGTGGCGCGCGAGGAGGAAGACGGGGACGCCAGCGACGTAGTGGAGGCAGTCCGGCGAGGTGGTCTCCGGCGACGGTGATCCGGGGCGGTGTCGTCGGGGTCGGGGGCGCGGTCGCCTCGATCCTGATCTGGATCGAGGGAGTGAGGGGAGAGTGGGAGGGAGTGGGGATCGGGTGAGGGTTAGGGTTCGGGGAGGTAGCCTTGTAGGCCAGAGAGGAGGGCCGGCTGGGCCGGCCGGTTGGCCAGCTGGGCCGGTTGGCCCAGCGCGCGCGCGCGCGGGGGGGGGGGGCGGGGGTTGTGTATTTTTCTTTTTCTTTTGTTTTTTTTCTTTTATTTATTCTTATTCCCCGTTTAGTAAAAGTTAGGCCTAAAAATGATTTTTTAGAACATGCAATGGGGTTCCCAATAAATACTAGGCATTACCTAACATTACCAAACATTAGTTTGGAGACAATTGGAGCTCCCACAAATTTTACAATAATTAATATGCATTAATCCTAGCTGTTTTAATCATGTTAGTGCCACCTAAACATTTTATTATTTGTTGGTTTCAATTTTAGACTAGCCTCTGCAATATTTGTTATTTACTGAGCATTTTAGTTTTTAGGTTGGACAACTTTTATATTTCACTTTCATTTAAATTTGAATTTGAGTTAGGAGTTGAAATGCAATTTGATGCTAATGATGATTATGCACTATTAAGCTTGCTGACATGGCATTAACCTAGGGTGATCACTGTAGTTAATGACAGGGGGTGTTACAATTCTCCTCATCTAACAAGAATTCTCGTCCCGAGAATTAAGAGGAAGACTGAAAGAAAGTGGGGTATTCTTCACGAAGACGATCCTCGCGTTCCCAAGTGGCCTCATCTTCAGAATGATTTGACCACTGAACCTTGAGGAACTTGATTGCCGTCTGACGTGTGCGGCGTTCAGCTTGGTCGAGAATGCGGACCGGATGCTCTTTATAGGAGAGGTCCTGCTGCAATTCGAGCACTTCATGATCCACTGGTCGGATTGGGTCCTTGAAGCAGCGGCGGAGTTGTGACACGTGGAACACATCGTGAACCTGAGAAAGGTTCGGCGGAAGCTCCAGTTGATATGCCACTTTTCCATGCTTTTCGAGAATAGTGAACGGACCAATATAGCGAGGAGCTAGCTTGCCCTTGATCCCGAAGCGGTGAGCACCCTTCATTGGTGTAACTCGAAGATAAACCTTTTTGCCAGGTTGATAGACCATGTCTTTATGATGACGGTCATACTGACTCTTCTGACGTGACTGGGCAGTCTTGAGATTCTCACGAATGATGCGGACTTGTTCTTCGGCGTGTTGGATAATATCCGGACCGAAAAGTGGACGTTCCCCAGTTTCTGACCAGTTCAGAGGGGTTCGACACTTTCGTCCATATAACACTTCGAAGGGGGCCATCTTCAGACTAGCTTGATAGCTATTATTATAAGAGAACTCCGCATACGGGAGAGATTCCTCCCATTTCTTGCCGAAAGAGATAACACAAGCTCAAAGCATGTCTTCGAGAACTTGGTTGACACGTTCCACTTGCCCTTGCGACTGAGGATGAAATGCAGTACTGAATGACAGATGAGTACCCATAGCTTCTTGGAAACTTGCCCAGAATTTCGAAGTGAATAAACTGCCACGGTCCGAACTGATTACCAGTGGAATACCGTGAAGTGAAACAATTCTGGACATGTAGAGAGTTGCAAGCTGACTAGCAGTGATCGTTTCTTTGACCGCCAGAAAATGTGCAACTTTAGAGAGTCGATCAATGATGACAAGGATAGCATCATTACCTTTCTGCGATTTGGGAAAACCAGTGACGAAGTCCATTTCAACATGGTCCCATTTCCATTCAGGAATAGAGATAGGTTGCAGAGTTCCAGCAGGCCTTTGATGTTCTGCTTTGATTCGACAACAAACGTCACATTCAGCAACATAACGAGCAATGTCTTGCTTCATATTAGACCACCAGAATTTTCGACGGACATCTTGGTACATCTTGGTGCTACCGGGATGAATAGACAGAGGCGTTTCATGAGCTTCTTTCATAACCTTCTGAGTCATATCCAGGTTGTCTTCCGTAGGGACCACTATTCGACCTTTAAAGAATAAGGTGTCATCATCTTCAAGGGTGAAGCACGAGGGCCTTCCTTCCGCGAGGTAGCGCTTAATCTTGTGGGCTTGAGAGTCATACTTCTGCAGTGTCTTGATGCTGCCCAATAGATCTGGTTCGACAGCCAGGGTATTGAGGGAACCCTGGGGAACAACACGGAGGTTCATCTTGCGGAACTCTGGAGGAGGGGGAGCGAGTGCTCCAGGAGGAACAATATGGAGGTTCAGCTTTCTGAATTCTTCAACAAGCGAGGGTTGAACTTTGTGAACCTGGAGGTGGTTGCAATATGACTTACGGCTCAAGGCATCAGCCATTACATTAGCCTTGCCTGGTGTATAGGAAATACCCAAGTCAAAATCTGCAACAGTCTCCATCCATCTCTGCTGACGGAGGTTCAGGTCTGGCTGAGTAAACAGATACTTTAGACTTTGGTGGTCGGTGAAGATCTCGCAGCGATTACCGAGAAGGTAATGTCGCCACTGTTTCAGTGCATGTATGACAGCAGCAAGCTCGAGGTCGTGAACTGGGTAGTTCTCTTCGTGAGGGCGCAATTGACGTGATGCATAGGCAATCACTTTGCGCTCTTGCATTAGGACACAGCCTAATCCTTGACGGGAAGCGTCGCAGTAAATGACAAAGTCCATCTTAGTATCAGGTGGAGCAAGCACTGGGGCAGAAGTCAACTTGTCCTTGAGTGCCTGGAAACTTTCCTGACATTTGTCTATCCATTGGTACTTGACGCCCTTATGCAATAGGTTAGTTAGAGGCCTGGCGATC
This sequence comes from Thinopyrum elongatum, assembly GCA_011799875.1. NCBI lineage: Eukaryota > Viridiplantae > Streptophyta > Magnoliopsida > Poales > Poaceae > Thinopyrum > Thinopyrum elongatum. The sequence goes on along the minus strand of CM022298.1, from coordinate 547,891,002 downwards.
TTGGAGAAATTCTCGACGAATCGACGGCAATAGCTGGCGAGACCGAGAAAACTCCTGACTTGCTTGACGTTCTTCGGAGGAGTCCAATCGAGAATAGCCTGAACTCGCTCGAGGTTGACGGCAATACCATCCTTGGAGATGACATGCCCAAGATAAGTTACTTCGGGAAGCCAGAACTCACACTTGGAATACTTAGCATAGAGTTGATGCTCTCGAAGCTTCTCCAGGACAAGACGAAGATGTTCAGCATGCTCTTCTTTATTCTTGGAGTACACAAGGATATCATCCAGATAAACCACGACGAACTTGTCGAGGTATTCCATGAAGATATAGTTCATCAAACGAGAGAAAGTAGCTGGAGCATTGGTTAAGCCGAATGACATGACAGTGTACTCATATGAACCATATCGAGTCACGAATGCGGTCTTTGGGATATCCTCTTCACGAACACGGATCTGGTGGTATCCCAACCTTAAGTCTAGTTTGGAGAACACTGATGAGCCAGCTAGTTGATCATACAGATCATTGATCCGAGGAAGAGGATATTTGTTCTGAATGGTAGCTTGGTTAATAGGACGGTAGTCTTGGACCAATCGGTTTGTCCCATTCTTCTTCTTGACAAAGAGGGAAGGTGCTCCCCAAGGAGAGCAACTGGGGCGAATGAAACCACTGCGAAGAGATGTGTCGATTTCCTCCTTAAGCGCAATGAGTTCATGTGGCGGCATCTTGTAAGGTCGTTTGGCTATAGGGGTGGTGCCTGGTTTCAAGTCGATAATGAATTCGACAGCTCTAGCAGGGGGAATCCCTGGAAGTTCTTCAGGAAAGACGTCTTGGAATTCACGAACAACGGGAATGTTTTCAATGCCCTCGAGTGGTGCAGCGTTCAATGCATAAAGCCTTGCCTCGGCATTCTGAACCAGACGAGCGTTGTAGCTTATTATTTCATCGGAAGGGTGTAGCAGATGGACGGTCTTAGTGGCGCAAACTATAGAAGCAGTATGCGCTTTCAACCATTCCATTCCCAGAATGAGATCAATGCTACAGGACTTCAGTGCGATGGGAGAGACAAGGAATTCCAGTCCTTCGATTTCAACGGGGACGTCCTTGCAAAACATGGAGGTTCGACATTGGCCCGCAGGGGTGTGTACTAGTAGCGAAGCGTTCATGTCCTCACATTTAATGTCATGCAAGCATGCAAAATCTTCCGACATGAATGAATGTGATGCACCTGTATCAAATAAAACGGATGCTGGTACTGAATTTACGAGGAGTGTACCCATCACAGTAGCAGGCTGGTCTCGAGCTTCATTGAGATCAACGTGGTTGGCATGAACACGACCATAAGACTTGGCATTGTTGTTGCGGGACTGGTTGCTTCCACGGCCAGCTGCAGGAAGGGCCAGTTGATTCTGGTTCTGATAGCAGTTCCTGGCAAGGTGACCTGGTTGACCACACTTGTAGCACAGACCATTATTGGGGGTGGGAGCAGGAGCTTGGGGTGGTGCAGCTGGAAGTCTTGGCTGCCTGGACGGTGGAGGAGGCAGACGCGGTGCAGCATAAGACTGCCTTGGAGCAGGTGCATTTGGACGGTACATGCTGTTCGCGATCCAGATTTTACTCTTCTGCGAGGGCGGGCCCGAAGATGAGCCCGTGTCATGGTTGCGTCTGTGAGAGCTCTGGTGTTCCTGCAGACCAGTTTCAACATTGATGGCCTTGTTCACCAAGGTGGCGAAATCGGGAAAGTCATGCACTAGCAGTGCGAGCTTGATGTCAGCTTGAAGGCCATCACGGAACTTCTCCTGTCTGCGTGCATCAGTTGCAATGTCTTCTTCAGCATAGCGGGATAAGTCCAGAAACTCCTGCTGATAAGCTTCCACAGTTTTGTTGCCTTGGGTGAGGTTGCGGAATTCGCGCTTCTTCCGGTCCATGATTCCCTATGGGATGAAGCGGGCATGGAAAGCAGCTTGAAAGTCTGGCCAGGTGATGATCGCTCCAACCGGTAGAGTACGCCTGTGGCTGTCCCACCATTGAGCAGCAGGTCCCTTCAGAAAGAAGGAAGCAAAGGTGACATAGCTGGCAGGGGCTATATCAGCAGACTCCATCTCATAGGTGATGTCACGGAGCCAGTCATCAGCATCCAGAGGCTGAGTTGAGCTGCGGTACATGGTTGGGTTGAGGCGTATGAAATCCTGCAGAGTTATTTGGGCTGGCTGCTGGTTCATATTGGGGCGCGGGAACTGAGCCATCATATTCTCCATGAACTGGCGGTTCAGCTCGAACTGTTGGATCATACTAGCCATATACTCAGGCGGTGGTGGGGCGTTGCCACCACGACCACGACCACCTGGTCTAACCATCCTGCTAATATATAACAGGGGTAGTTCAGCATTGAGAAATTTGCAAAGACAAGAATCATTCTTGGTGAAACATGCATAATGAAAGGAGCACGATAGATACTACATAGTAGTTGTCATATCTTACAAAAGGGATCATGCATAGAGTTCAGTACATAAGACTAAAGACATCATAGGCGGCACGCAGGCTCGCGGCAAATGCATCTAATGCTAATAAGCAAGTCTACATCAGTCCCAAGAGGAACTGTGGAGGTAGGTGTAGCCTGACAGCTGGTAGTGACGCGACGGGAAGTCCTCCGCGTCAGTAGCCTGCGGTCCGTGAACACTCTGGTGTAGAACCCGACGTCCAGGTGGCAAAAGAGGACCAAGTGCGGGAGTGTAGCCTCCCACATCTGGCCAACCGACACCCTGGGGCATCACGGTCCTGACTGGGTAGATCGCTGATCGCGGCAGCTCACCAGATCGGACAAAGGGGTGCAACAGTGTCAATGCACTGTAAAGGTGCTGATGGGTGGTGTACAACTCGTGGCGAAGAGCTCGGTTAGCTCGATCCAGCCCATCAGCATGCAGAACCAGGTTCTGATGGTGGAAGGGCTCTCGGGAGACGGTGGAGTAGGCAGCAGTGTAATATCCCTCCGCATCATCGTCAGATGCGATAGCAACGTGCCTGAAAGGGGAGGTGTCCAACGCCCGATACTCTCCACGAAGACGTGTCAGAGCTGCATAAGCAGCATCGTGGACTGCCATATCGATGGTCACTCCAACACCATGAGCGGTGTGCAGCACAGTAGTGGAGTCATACTCCCGAGAGTAGAGGTGGACGATGGCACGGTACTGCTCCTGGTTAAAGTCCTGGTACTGCTCGTACACGGTGTACTCAGGGTGCCAGTGATAACCCAGATAGGTCATCATCTCAGCTAACACAGCAGGTGAATCCCTGGACACCAATGGCCGCCGTGTGGCGCACGACCTGCCTCGTGGGTTCCATCTGAAAACAAAGATGTTTCAAAGGAGTCATATGACAGTGTGGATATTGTCAAAAATACTATTCTAAGGGTTAACTATGGCTTATCCAACTTTGGGGTGAATGTGGTCACGGGATCCTATTATTAGTGTTAGTAAATTCGTTTAACCCGAGTAGAAGAGAGTTCAGAGTCCCAGAGTAAAGAACGAGGAGTAAAAGATCCTAATACCACCCAATTGGCGATGTGGGCCTGTAAGACACACAGCCATGTTAGTAAAATAGTTTTCTTTGTCTAGACTCAACTTCGGCCAAGGAGTGTGGAAGGGGGGGGGGTTCCTACAGGCAGTCGGCTCTGATACCAACTTGTGACGCCCCCGATTCAATCGTACACTAATCATACACGCAAACGTGTACGATCAAGATCAGGGACTCACGGGAAGATATCACAACACAACTCTAAGAAATAAATAAGTCATACAAGCATCATAATACAAGCCAGGGGCCTCGAGGGCTCGAATACAAGTGCTCGATCATAGACGAGTCAGCGGAAGCAACAATATCTGAGTACAGACATAAGTTAAACAAGTTGCCATAAGATGGCTAGCACAAACTGGGATACATATCGAAAGAGGCGCAGGCCTCCTGCCTGGGATCCTCCTAAACTACTCCTGGTCGTCGTCGGCAGCCTGCACGTAGTAGTAGGCACCTCCAGAGTAGGGGTCGTCATCGACGGTGGTGTCTGGCTCCTGAACTCCAACATCTGGTTGCGACAACCAGAAAGAAAAGAAAGGGGGAAAAGGGGGAAGTAAAGCAACCGTGAGTACTCATCCAAAGTACTCGCAAGCAAGGAGCTACACTACATATGCATGGGTATATGTGTAAAGGGCCATATCAGTGGACTGAACTGCAGAAAGCCAGAATAAGAGGGGGGATATCTAATCCTGTCAAAGACTACGCTTCTGGCAGCCTCCATCTTGCAGCATGTAGAAGAGAGTAGATGGTAAGTTCACCAAGTATCATCGCATAGCATAATCCTACCCGACGATCCTCTCCTCGTCGCCCTGTGAGAGAGCGATCACCGGGTTGTATCTGGCACTTGAAAGGGTGTGTTTTATTAAGTATCCGGTTCTAGTTGTCATAAGGTCGAGGTACAACTCCGGGTCATCCTTTTACCGAGGGACACGGCTATTCGAATAGATAAACTTCCCTGCAGGGGTGCACCACATTACCCAACACGCTCGATCCCTCTGGCCGGGCACAGGCCGGGCACACTTTCCTGGGTCATACCCGGCCTCGGAAGATCAACACGTCGCGGCCCTACCTAGGCCTAACAGAGAGGTCAGCACGCCGGTCTAAATCCTATGCGCGCAGGGGTTTGGGCCCATCGCCCATTGCACACCTGCACGTTGCGTGGGCGGCCGGAGAGCAGACCTAGCAACCTCCATTACAAAGGAAGTTGCGTTACGCGGTCCAACCAGGCGCGCGCCGCTCAGTTGCTGACGTCTAGGAGGCTTCGGCTGATACCACGACGTCGAGTGCCCATATCGGTTCCCGCGTAGTTGGTTAGCGCGTATAGGCCAGTGGCCAGACTCAGATCAAATACCAAGATCTCGTTAAGCGTGTTATTATGAAGTAAACGCGAACGCCGACCAGGGCCAGGCCCACCTGTCTCCTAGGTGGTCTCAACCTGCCCTGTCGCTCCGCCACAAAGATCCACACAGAGGGCCGTCAGGACAAAGGTCCTTTCAGCCCCCAATCCGTGAATCACTCGCGGGTACTCTTCGAGCCGACCCGACTTTAGTCACCATCTGTATAGTATGTATATATGTATAGTATATACCCGTGATCACCTCCCGAGTGATCACGGCCCGATAGTATAGCAAGGCAGATTGACAAGAATGTAGGGCCAATGATGATAAACTAGCATCCTATACTAAGTATTTAGGATTGCAGGTAAGGTATCAACAGATGTAGCAACAATGCCAGGCTATGCATCAGAATAGGATTAACGGAAAGCAGTAACATGCTACACTACTCTAATGCAAGCAGTATAGAGGAGAATAGGCGATATCTGGTGATCAAGGGGGGGCTTGCCTGGAAGCTGTGCCGAGAGAGAAGGGTCGTCGACGTAGTAGTCGTTCACGGCAGCGTCGTCAGCGGTCTCAGCGTCTATCGGGAGAGAAGGAGGGGGAGGAAACAGTAAATACAAAGCAAACGATGCTACACAAAGTATGACATGACAATATGCAGTGCCGGGGTGTTCTACTGCCTAACTAAATGATTTAGTTAATTTAGGAATTTATTTGGATTTATTTAATTAAAGTTGGGCACTATTCATTTACTGAAACTGGTCTAAAAGTTCAATGTGCTTATAGCTGCGGGCGTCTGACGGGAATACAGAGGGCGTATCCGGGTTCGTATCGGAATTCTGAGCAAGTTCCATGTATAAAGTATTTTCATCGGAGTTACGGTTTATTTAATATGATTTTCTAAAGTTTTTATTAATTTCTGGAATTTATTTAATTATTTAAATCAACATTATCCGAAACAGTGATGCGATGACGTCAGCATGACATCATGCTGACGTCAGCAGGCGCCCTGATAGGGTGGGTCCCACCTGTCATAGACTGTTAAATTAATTAGGGTTAACTAATCATATTACTGTTTAATTAACACTAATTAGTTAATTAAATTAACCTGATCAGGATTAATTAACTAATTAATTAATTTATTTTATTTTCATTTTTATTTTTCTTTTTATCAAAACGTTCTGGGGGTGGGCCCCCACTGTCATAGGCCCTGGGGGCCAAACGGGCGCGGGCGCGCGTTAACGGGCGCCGGGGCATGCGGGTGCGGGCGCCCGAACTGGACGCGGCCAGTAGGGGCCACGGCGAGGGGGAAACGCCGGCGTGGCAGCGGCGAGGCCACGGCGCGGCAAAAGAGGATGAGCAGGACGAGCGCCGGAGCGCCGGAGGTGGCCGCGGGCATGGCGACGCGGACGCGGGGAGGGGTCGCGATGCGCGGGCGCGTGCGCGGTCGAGCGGGCGCGGCCGGGGCCGTGGTGGAGACGGGGCGCGGCGCGGGGAGGAGCGGGGCCGAGGGCCTCACCGAGGGAGCGTAGGGACGGGGCAGTGGAGCGCGAGGAGGAAGACGGGGACGCCGGCGACGTAGTGGAGGCAGTCCGGCGAGGTGGTCTCCGGCGACGGCGATCCGGGGCGGTGTCGTCGGGGTCGGGGGCGCGGTCGCCTCGATCCCAATCTGGATCGAGGGAGTGAGGGGAGAGTGGGGGGGGGGAAGTGGGGATCGGGTGAGGGTTAGGGTTCGGGGAGGGAGAATTGTAGGGCCAGAGAGGAGGGCGGACGGTTGGCCCAGCGGGGGGGGGGGGGGGGGTTGTGTATTTTTCTTTTTCTTTTGTTTTTTTTCTTTTATTTATTCTTATTTCCCCGTTTAGTAAAAAGTTAGGCCTAAAAATGATTTTTATAGAACATGGCAATTGTTCCAATAAGTACTAGGCATTACCTAACATTACCAAAAATTAGTTTGGAGACAATTGGAGCTCCCACAAATTTTACAATAATTAATATGCATTAATCCTAGCTGTTTTAATCATGTTAGTGCCACCTAAACATTTTATTATTTGTTGGTTTCAATTTTAGACTAGCCTCTGCAATATTTGTTATTTACTGAGCATTTTAGTTTTTAGGTTGGACAACTTTTATATTTTACTTTCATTTAAATTTGAATTTGAGTTAGGAGTTGAAATGCAATTTAATGCTAATGATGATTATGCACTATTAAGCTTGCTGACATGGCATTAACCTAGGGTGATCACTGTAGTTAATGACAGGGGATGTTACAAGTATGAATCGACGATGAACCAGTCAAAGTCGTGTGCCATTCAGCTTTGTGTGACGTGGTCTTTACATTCTATTTCACCGTGATAGTTATTTAGTGAATTGTGGATTTTTTTTTTGTATGACTCAGCGAATTGGGGCTCTACTGCCATGTCACAGTATGAGTTCGACATCTTTCGTTTCCATTTTCTATGTGATCATTTGATGTCCAACTTTAAGAATCACGGCGTATTTCGAACACGAATAAGGCCTAGCATGGAGATCTTGTTATTGTCAAGTAGAATATTTCGATTTACTGGAGGAAATTTTCACTGAATGAGGCAAAAATAGGCCCATATTGCATGTTGTCCCAGAAAAGGGAGCAGGCCCACAACTCGAGGCGGATCTGCAGGCATGCAGGCCCTGCGATCGCTTGGTGGAGGGGATCGACCTGGGATCGTGCGCGGGTAAAGATGAAACTGTCGGTAGGCCTTGTCCCTAGGTGACGACGCGTGCGCGTGGGGACGGCATGACGCGCGTGGGGATGGCGTACGCGCATGGGGATACGACGACGCGCGCGCGTGGGAGGACGGCGTGACGCGCTTGGTGGGGGGGGGGGTCCGCCTGCTTTTAGACTGCGCTCCTGACGCCATACCGATCCTGGAACGGATCTAGTCCGACTGCACGGATCCCGAGGACAATTTTGCGGCAGGAATTTCACATTTTGGAGGTCACATAAAATGACGGTTTCAAAATATTTTCACCGTCTTGCACCAAAAAATTTACCTTTCTCGGAATTAGCTCAAATTTTACGTGGACCACTGGGGTGTACTTGCCCACTTGCTGGAAAAATTTGGTGTCTTTCTGAAGATAACCAAAATTTAACCTTCTTCATCGGAGGCCGTTCGGGTAGGAGCGAAGGGTCCGTCTTGAAGGACAGGTTTTTTCGACATGCTTCAAATGAACCCAATTTTTTTCTACAGTCTTGTACCAACATGAGAAGCATCCATGCCAAGTTTCATAGTTTTTGGACGTTGTATCGATTTTCTATGGTTTTAGCGATGATAAAACCCTAAAATACTTCCCGGAGGTGATGCGACGTGTAAACGTTGTCGGAATTTGTTCAAATTCCGCATGGACCACTGGGGTGGGTATGCTCACTTGTTGGCAAAATTTGGAGTCATTCTGAAGATGAAAAAAAATTGACCTTCTTCACCAGAGGCCGTTCGGGTAGGAGCGAAGGGTCCGTCTCGAAGGACGGGTTCTTTCGACATGCTTCTTATGAAACCAATTTTTTTGTACAGCCTTGTACCAACATGAGAAGCATCCATGCCAAGTTTCATTGTTTTTCGACGTCCTATCGATTTTTTATTGTTTTAGCAACGATAAAACCCTAAAATACTTCCTGGATGTGACACGACGTGTGCACTTTGTCTGAATTCATTCAAATTTTGCATGGACCACTGGGGTGGGCATGCCCACTAGCTGGCAAAATTTGGTGTCATTCCAAAGATGACCAAAACATGACCTTCCCCGGAGGCCGTTCGGGTAGGGGCGAAGGGTCCGTCTGGAAGGACGGGTTTTTTCGGCATGCTTCAAATGGACCCAAATTTTTTCTACACCCTTGTACCAACATGACAAGCATCCATGCCAACTGGAAATTGTTTTTCCATGTTGTATGGATTTTGTAGGGTATAAGGATTACGCACGTGTAGATGGAGGCACGGAAAAACAGTTTCAACAAAGACAACATATAGGATTTTTACACCCTTGTGATGTGCAAACTTGTTTAGGTGCAAGGCCATCTCACAAACAACACAGAAACAACTGTATGGTTGGTAATAAAACACATGCATTATTCTCGATACATTGTTGTTCAAAGACCTGTCTCATGAATAAATTGTACCATAATTGCGAACATAGTGTGAAACAAAAAAAACATTGTTTGAAAAATAATCCTGGTTTGAAGCTTAAACTTGTTGAAAAACCATTGAGCCTACTATATATGGTCTTCTTCGCTGCCAAAATCCAGTGACCTCTTGCGTTTGCTCGTTGGACATCGTGTCGGGCTTGGCGACGACCCATGTTCTTCAATCTTCTTCTGCTTAACATCAATGTAACCATACAACTGAAATTGTTCATGTTCTTTTGCCGCCAACTCTCTAGCAAGGCCCTCCATTTCTCGAATTCGCACTTCCTGTAGAAAAGCATAGGAATGTGTCGAGGTATCACACGGCCACCTATGGGGCCATCGGCCCCTTGTGGTTCGGCAAGGGGGAAGAGCGCATTGCACAAAGAGTGGAAATCACAGAGCAGCGCAGCAACGATGACACGGGTAGTTTTACCCAGGTTCGGGCCACCGCGAGGCGTAAAACCCTACTCCTGCTTTGGTGGATTGATGGAAGGACCTTGGTGGAGACGCAACGCTCTAGCCCGGCAGGGCCGCCTTGGGGCGGGAGCAGCTACGCGCGTACGAGCGTACAAGGGTCTGAATCCTCTCTAAGGTAGCCACGGCCCTCCTTTTATAGGTCAAGGGGTCACCACAATGGCAAAATAGCCATTTATCCAACGATTAGATAGCCACAATGCTATCATACCTAACTCTGCAGACAGGACAGGGCGCATTAAATGCACCGCTTAGTGTCACATCATAGCGTAGCCCGGCAAGCGTTGCCGTGCCATTCAGTCACTTTTTTTCCTGTCCGCACGACACGTCGCCTGGACGGGTGTCATTAGGGGCATTCTTCCTCAGAAATGGCCTGCCATGTACCAAACAACGGCCATATAGTCACTTGGGGGCTCGACACCGCACCGATGGGTGACTTGCGTTGCTGTGAGGTGGAGCGGTGGAGCTTTGGCAGGGTAATCCGCCCTTGGTGTCCCCGGCAAGCCTGCCGGGGGAGTCTAGAGGCTTGTCTTGGGGTAACCTCGACCTCGCCAGGCTCGCCTGCCCGGCAAGGGAGGTTTTTCCTTAGTGATATCTTGCTTGCTTGGCTGGTCTTGGTCTTCTTGATCCGCCCTTTGATTTCTCAAAGAGCTATCTCTTCTGCTTGGACTTGTCTTGAATGTCGTAACCTTGCTTTTGAGCCTGTGTACAATCCGGGCAACACACCTGGGGGTTTGTTGCACCGACAGAATGGTATTAGGAACAACTCAAAAATGATGTAGCCATAAACTAGATGCATGTAACATGTACAATTTGAACCTCTGGATAGGGCTGCAAGAAAAGCTCGAGGCTCGTGAGCCGCTTGAGATCGACTCGTTTTTTGGCTCGACTCGAGATCGGCTCGAAAAGAAATGAGCTGAGTTTGAACACTTTATGTAGCTCGACCGAGAAACGTGTCGATCTTGAGCCAATACTGGCTCGCTCGATTTTAGCTCGATAGCTCGACATAATACCATTATGTTAAATGATCACGCCATATATTAAATGAAAATAAGATAATTTATTACTACCATATATGATGTGCGTGATTTTTCTCCATTTTATTTACCAGCAAACATGGAAGCTTAATTAAGTGTAGAGAAGATTTAGGTTTAATTATGGTACGTGGTCGACTACGTCTTAAATTTCCTGTTGTTTTCGACAAAAATTTCCCAACATATGTACCTTTGTTTTCTTGTTTTTCGTCCATGAAGACCACCATCTATTGCTAGTTCGCCCAAGAGACCAAGATGAGCTCATGCCCTACAAATTTGTGTCGTGTTGTGTCCTTATCTAGTTGGAATAATCACCATAGATTTATAATTTTTACCGTCTCATTTAGCTCGAAACTAGCTCGAGATCGTTACAGGCTGAGCACGAGTCATGTTCTAGAGCTCGATCTTGAGCTTCACTCAGTTTGAGCTCGCTCGAATTTTAATATGAGTTGAGCTGAGCCAACTCCAACTCGCTCGAACTCGACTCGTTTGCAGCCCTACCTCTGGATCAATGTCATCCTCGGGAAAACGACCCGTAGTTCTATTGTACGCAATGTACAAGTGACATGTCTTGCTGACATTCATATCAGAAAGCATTTTTGCTACATCATCTGGTCCTGCAATCAAGATCATTCCTTCTGGCAGCTTCCACGCAGACCCGGGTAAGAAGTAGTACAATTCTGCTCCCATTTTGCAACCAAAAGAAGTTCTCATTTCACGCATAATGACATCATAGGTCACTTTGCCGGGTTCAATAATTCCGACTTGTGCCGGTCGTTCCTCAAAGTATGATCTAGGGACATGTGACATCTCATCATCCCTATGAACAAAAAATTCCATGACTAGCACCTAGTATCTCACATCAGAGTTAATACATTCAATGAGTAAAGGGGCAAACATAATTTTTGATGTGCATAGCAACATTGCGACATTGTTACCTTCTTTTGTGGAATGTATCCTTCATGTGGAGTGATTGGGGATTGTGCCATCTCAGACGTAGTCACCTTGTTATGTGCAATGTATCCTTCATGTGGAGTGACTGGGGATTGTGCCATCTCAGGATTCTTATCCTGCGTATGAATCGCCGACAGTGGGTTTACACACAAATTTTAAAAGGTCATACCATATCTTGGCTATGAATGTATAGCATCGTTGCAAGGTACTTACAAGGGGAGAATTGAATATATGTTGTTGGGGTGGAGTGATGTGGCATTGAACGGGTGACTCTATTGCAAGGTCTCGAGTGAATGGGGATTGTGCCATCTCATGATGCTTAGCCTACATATGAATCGCCGACATAAAGTTAGCCACAAATTTAAGATGTTTGTATCATAAAATATCTAGGTCCTGAATATATAGAATCGGTGCGAGATACTTACAGGGGGAGAATTGAAGACATGTTGTCAGGGTTGATTACTGTGGCATTGAAGTTGTGGCTGTAAGATCGCATGGTCTTCCAACATTTGTCATTCCATGCGGACCTGCTCCAGCATGGCCTTATAATCCATGTCCGACCGCTCCTGTAGCATCTTACTGTCCATATCCGCACGTGCCTGCAACACATAGGCATCCATCCTGACTTGCTTTGTCTGTATAATACTGTCCACAAGCTTCCGGTCCTTTTGCAACGTTTGATGCATGTCCTTGTAGGCAAGAAAAAACTTCTTTTCCATGTCCTCACGGTCCCGCTTACACTTTTCTTCAATCTCATCACGCATCATCATCATCTTATGGGAAAACTCCTCACGCTCCTCCTTTATCATCATGTCCGTGTATGAACGTTCTTGTTTGAGTTTCTTATCTACCTCAACGCGATCCTTTTGCACCTTCAAGTCAATCTCCCGCCGCGCTACATGCAAAGACTTGTCGTACTCCGCACGGTTGTTATGCGCCTGTGAGACCATGGTCCCTACTGCAACAGATATACCCATAGTATGGTATGTGAGACAAACCGACTGCTGATTTTCATGCAAAGCTCATATGTCATGTCATTCATATTCGTAATATGCTATCAACAAACTCATCTGTGTAAGGCACATCTAAGTGACTAAATCAATATATGAAAGAAAGAAAAAATAAAAGAAAATTTCTTCACTATTGTCCACGTAAAATCAATGACATAGGACTTAGACGTACATGTGCATTAGCAAAACTGTATCCACAACCTCATCCAAATAATTCCTAACAATACCACATATCTCAAAGGTCTACTAAAGTTACTCCACTGAGAAAATATATCCATAACCAGTTCGTATGATCAATTACTCCAAACTATCAATTAAAAAGCTCTTGCATGACATCCTGTACTCCAATTATATTGACAACCACCTTGAATCTTACAAACAGTACCACAACACCAAAACTACTCAACTATGGCACAAGCTGGCTTTTCTAATCTCATCGGAAAGGACTTCTTGGTCGAATCAATGGAAAAAAGAATCAACACTGCAAGCGAAGATGGGAGGAGCCGTGGAGGAGACCTTTTTAATCCGGCGTCGGTGTGGACGACTGCGAAGCGATGGCGCGATCCCGGCGATGGCTAGGTCAAGAGAAACAAAGTAGATGGGGGCGGTTAAGATAGGGTAGATATGCTCTACAATGGAAAGGTATATATCCGTGATTGTAGGGTTAATTAGTTATTTCGAAGTAATGCGCTTCGATGCACGATTTTTTTTTCGAGCGCGATCTGTTGGGGGCTTCCAAAACATGTCAACTAACCGCGGGACCCACCACATATCACAGCAGCCCGAGCTATCATCGTGCCCGTGCTAACCCACGGCCCACCATTGCCTCCCTTTCCCTTGCCCCACCAAATAGTTCTTCTTCTCCGGCGATGAAGCGTGTTATCGCCGGCGGATGGCGAGAGACGAGAGATGTCCATGTCCAATTCGGCCTCTCCATCCTCATGACCGCGGTATGGTGCAGTGCCGATGACCAGATGCCCCTAGTACCCATGCATCGCGCCACTGAAGCATTTGACTACCATATCAGAGAAGAATGGAAACTATGGGTGGGAATTTATGAAATGCGAGAGCAAACCAGAAGCGGGGAAGGTTAAATCTATGTTCTCTCGTTGCTTTTTGCTTTGAATTCTGCCCCAGATTTCTTGTTATTTCCTCATATTTGGGATTTAGGGTTTCCCTTCCGTTTTTTAGAAGATGAATACATGCAAGCATTTTGAGTGGCTGGATGAATACATTAAGAGGCTTCAAACGGATGGCTTAATTGATTTGAGGCACCACTACAAAAAAAATACACTTCCGTGATGATACGTGTTTGTCATAGTATGTCACATTTTCTGTCATGCATGTACATCCAAGACGATTTTATGACAGAATCAAGATAGTCATACCTGTGATGTCGTAGAAGTATTCCATGACAATACCAAAATTATCATCATGGAAGTGTCCACTTCCATGACGATAAATGGCGCGTCATGGAAGTGCTTTCGTCAAGGGTAACCGACACGTGGCATCCACCATAACGGGTCGCCGTTAAGCTATCAGGTTCCGGTTTGGACCCGATAACCTGTTAACGGCCCCGACCAATAGGGATTTTCCACGTGTAAAATTCTCATTCGCCGGAGGATCCACGTGTCGGCTCAGCGCTGGGACAGGTGTCATCAAGCGAGTGGACGGGACGAGCCTATGGTACATCGACACGTGGCTCGGCCCAACAGAGGCCCGTTTAGGTTAAAAGGTCGGGCCTGTCAAAATAAGCGGGCCGGCCCATTAGCGGCCTACTTGAGTCAGGCCCATTCACAAGCACGGCCCATACAAGTTACACAGAAACGGCCCATCAAAGGCCCATTCTAATTTTGACAATTTCCAGCCCATCATCAGTTCCAGCCCGTTAACGGCCTGCTACGTCTTTGGGCCCAATTACGGCCCGACCTTCTTTCGGCCTGTTAGCAGCCCATTGTCAGTTCCAACCCGTTAACGGCCCGGTACATCTTTGGGCCTTTTCTCGGCCCATTGTGCTGTTGGGCCAACTTCTAGCCCATTGTGACTTTCGGCCTTTACTCGGCCCATTCGGTAAATGGGCCAATTCCTAGTCCATTTTGTCTTTCGGCCTGTTAACGGCCCGCACAACAATTGGGCCTTTAACGGTACAACCTAATTTTGGGTCCATTAGCGGCCCATGTTCCGCAGGGCACAATTTCAGCCCGACGCGACTTTCGGCCTGTTGAAAGCCTAGTTTACAAATTGGGCCTCTTCTGGCCCAAAACACTTTCGGCCTCTTATTAGCCAGTAAAGTAAAAGGACCGCGACAAAATTGACATTTATTTCGGCCTGCTAGAGGCACGCGGAGCATTTCCATTTATACGGCCCTATCGAGCTTTCGGCCTGTTAACGGCCTGCTAAGAGCCGTTGTTACGGTGGGCCACATCATTTGGGATCCACTAAATATTAAGTTGACCAGCCCAATTAAGGCCCGCTTTGACTACACATGTTTGTTCGTTCGGATGGCGTCCAGGTAATGTTTGGGCGTGTTGGCCCCCGTTTCAACGATATAGCATATACAAAGAATTATCCTACTCTATACTATCGCCTCTAAAAAACCTACACTATACAATAAAGAGACTAAGGCATAGAAACGAAGAATAATCCTACACTATACAATAAAGAAATTACAGTATATTATACCCATTGGGCATTATAGTTCAGCATCGGTGATAATAAAGCGTACACAAACAGCAAATTACATACACTGGGCAAATAAATCTCATACATCATGGACACGCATCAACAGAACTTACCATTTGAACTATAATCTCTTCAGAAAATAGGATTGGCCGGATTCAGATAGCACAAATTTCAGTCTGCAAAATCTTCAATTCCTTCGTGGTTACCTCAGTGGCTTGTTCCATTTTTTTGACTCCTGCATCTAATACCTGCAACTCCAGTCTCAACTTGTTGATTGCATGTTGAGAATCATGTACACGTTGTCTTGCCACCTCTAGTTGATGCTCGAGAACATCAGTACATTCCAATTCCAATCCATAATCATTTGGTAACGGCCATGCCGCACTGCTCGCAGATCTTTGTGTTGATGTCACTTCATCCTGAAATGTTTCTGTAAGTACACATGACTAGGGCAAAAATATAGTTACAACAGTGAAGCGAGCAAGACAGACTATTTTGTACATGGCAAAACATGACTAACAATAATGCTACACGTCATGAAGCATAAGCAGATGATATTTTAAAATTTATAAAAATGGTAGTCTGTGCAGCCCGCACATAGAAATCTCTCTTAGCTCACCAGAGGAGCATGATGTTGGGGTCAAATCCAAAACACAAACAGGTTACAAATTTAGACCACACGCAGTAGGTGATAACACCGCTTTAAGACCTTATTCTGCTAACAAAAAAAGCTTATTCTGCTATCACCCTGACTCCACACCCCATCGACCCGAACACACAAAGGAAAAAAAAAAAGGCAGGCGAATCCCAGCCGAAACCCACCCTGGCTCCTCGTGCCCATCGACCCCCACTCCTCCCATCTTCGTCTCCCCTATCTTCTTCCCCCCGCACCATCTCCCCATCTTCTTCCCTCCTCCCGCCCCGGCCACCACCCAGCGCCGCCAGCCCCCGGCCACCACCCACCGCCGCCCGCCACCCCCGCATCTTCTTCGCACCGCCCGCCCCCGGCCACCGCCCCGTGGCCCCCGCCCCCGCCACCACCCAACCCGCTCGCCTCGGCCACCTCCCCTTCGCTGGATCCACCTCTCTCCTCACCTCCCCTTTGGTGGATCCGCCCCGTGGTGAGGGATTTGGGTGGTGGACGTCGGCGTCCATGGCGGCCGGGATTGCCCCCTGCTGGTGCCCGACTAGGTGAGGTGGCCACCACCCCTTCCCACGACCGGATCCGCTGTGGCCATGCCTTGCCTCGCCACCCTACGACAGTCCCGCGGCGGAGCTCTCCAATCCAAGCCACCACCTATGGAGCTGCTCCCACCTTCCTCTCGATTTGTTCTCTGTGAAGGGGCAGGTGGTCCACCCCACGTTCACCGGCGCGACCGACCATTGAGCGTCGTCCTCTCTGTCCACCCTTCCATCTCGCTCCACCTCCGCCGCAGAGCGTCACCGAGGCAGCATCGGCATGGCGCCAGAATGATGTGAAAAGCGGCGCATGTGGCTCGCAGTTCGCCCGAGGCGGGAGTGCAGCTCGGTTCCGCGGCGCGTGTGGCTCGGGCAGCTTTTAGGTTCAGTTTATTCCTTGTTGTTTGCTCTTGACGTTTATTTCACTGATTTGTGCAGGAAGGAAAAAAGTGGTGATGGTCTGTTCGTGGAGATTGACCCAGTGGCGTGGCCGGGCTGGAGTATACGGTGGCAGTACAGAACTCGTGGGAGCCCCCATCAGTTCGGTTGAGTCGCTCCTGCAGCACATCACCAGCTCGATTGCAGTACGTTTGTAAGGGAGCGCTGGTTCTCTCTTAAAAAGAAATTAAACAAATCTTCAATGTGGCTCACTCTTGGCTGTTACTGTAGTTCTTCTTACTGTTTTGCAGGAGGAAAACGGAACAAAAGGGAGAAAAGTGCACTGCAAGTACAGATGTTCGCATGCAATTTTGTATTTTTCATGTTCTATAATTTTCAGAGAAAAAAAAATGATGTGGTTCATTTTGTAGTGGTGGTGTGGTTCGCTTTGTAAAAAAGGAGAAAAAGAAATTCTCATGAGAGGTTCACTTCTTTTTCTAATGCAACTTGTTTTCTTTGTGGGACGATTGAAAAAAGTAGTTCACTCCATTTGTGTAGCAGCTCATTACCCCTTTGTATGAAGTGCAATTTGTTTCGTGTGTTTCAAAATTCATTCGACTACATCAACACTTGCAGTGCGTTTGGTCCTCGGATGTGGTTCACTTTTGAGAGTGATGCTGTTCACTTGCGCACATGTGGAACTGTGGAAAAAAATAGTGAAACAACAAAATAGTAATACGGTTCACTATGATATATGTCGCGGTTCACTTGCCCCCATCTCTCCGGTCCACTCTTGTTCATAATTTTTTTGAAAAAAAGACAACAAAAACTCGTCTGAGAAAAATTTACGTTCGACAAAAGAAATCATGAAGTTCACTTGACCGTCTGATGCAGTGCGGTTTTCAGTCTAAAGCAGTGCGGTTTCTGTCTGATGCAGTATATACGACGATTTTGGTGTCGCGAAAAAACAGAATGTCCGCATTTCGTTAAAATCAAAATTGCTCTTAAACCGTAAGGAATCAGAGAGAGTGTTCTACATGAAAAAGTTGCGCCTCATCGATATCTTTTCAACGGCGTATAATTTAAATCATTTCAATCAGCGGTTTGTAAAAATTTCACGAAAAACGGCCGCTGCCTCTCGTCGTCAGCCGCACGATTTTCAAAATTAACTAAAAATCGTATGGAATCTCAAAACCATTTCAACATATGAAAGTTGCACCTCGTTCGTAGCTTTTCAACGGTATATTACACGCATCGTTTCAACAAACGGTTAAAAAACTGGAGCGAAAACAGTATCGCAAATTGCAAAAAATTTAAAAAAACTGAATTCCATGATTTAGTAAATTTAAAACTGCTCTTAAACCGTAACGAATTAAAAAAAAATAGATATCAAAAAGATGCCCCTCGACGATATCTTTTCAACGGTGTATCATTTGCTTCCTTCCGACGAGCGATTTAAAAAAAGCGAGAAAACGCTCGCTGCCACTCGTCATAAGCTGCGCCGTTTTCGAAACTGCTCTTAAACCGTGATGAATCTCGAAAAAATTCAACATGGCGAAGTTGCGCCTAATCCATAGCTTTTCAACGGTATATTACACGCCTCGTTTCGACAAACGGTTTAAAAACTGGAGCGAAAATAGTACCGAAAAAACACCGCGTGCAGTTTTTTCCGACACGAACTTCACCAATCTCTGTATTGCAGTGCCTTTACTACAGAATGTGCAGTGCCCTCGCGTTGAGCGTGCAGTGCGGAAGTGTTATCAGAATAACTATTCTGCTAATATTAGCATATATATATATATATATATATATATATATATATATATCTTGCGTATAAGTAAGCAAGCAGTTGGCCATTTTGTAGCTCAATTAAAGTCTTAGGGAGCATAATGAACAACAGAAGGATTCATACAAACCTACTACAGCAAGCAAAACTATGCAATCATTAGCCTAGTATAAACTAGATTGTGAGCCTCATGTAGTAATAGTTGGTTAATAGACTTCAAAGCTTCAGGCACACTTCGCCAGAGTAATTAAATGATAAGGCCTTTAATTATGTCAACTAATAGTTATACAAGTACCCAACATCAGACATCATTGTTTGGGCATCTCATTAACTGAGGACAAATAAAGCAATTGAAAAGAGCAATTTAACTATGCCTGAAACAAACAAGCAATTGAACTGTTGAGTTGGCAGCATGCATGCATGCACGCCTCAATAACATCCATGGCCTAGCTACATTTACTATATAAAGGAACAAGTAATGTAATATTGTTTGCCCCCTATGAAGTATCTCGACTAGTATGTAATCAATATCCTAATAATGATAGGGAGGCTAATGATGTGAATATCTGTTTGGTTATGACATTTATGACATCGACAACTCTACCATGGCAGGAAGTAGTTTCACACTGTTCACTACTATAAGATGTTTTAGATATTTAAAAGTAGACTATATCCGTAATGAGTGAACAAACACATTAAAAAGTGTTTACATACATCTGATTTACAAAAAAGTTAAAACATCATATAGTAGTGAGCGGAGGGGTTTTTAATCAATGGCCCAATGACTGGGTTACAGGTGAAGAACCCTACACAAGCACAATGTCAGACAAATTGGATGTCCTGGTAATTGTAATACAGTGACTTACCATAACTGGTTGAACAGGCTCAGCGCTGCTCCTCCTTCTCTTGCAAGGCTCCTTCCTAACATCTTGTACTTGAAAATCCTCAATCTTATCTTCATTGCACCCCCTCTGCAAGGTGACACAAACTAGTTACTGGTCTCCTTGGAAGAAAAATATGCATACTTTCCAGTCTGTGAACAACACAAAAGGATGAGTTTATAACAAAACAACACCACATAATAAAACATGCCAAATCTCTTGCACACAATGAAATCAGCATTTACTATGTGCGCACTGTGTAAAAACTAGGCATACCTTCGAACTGGATCTCCAGGTACTCTTGGAGAGCCTACTTTAGTGTACAGCCAAACCTTTATGTCACCTATGAGTTATACAAGCCCCCACTACAGCAGCCCTTAGTGTTTAAATCATTGACAAGCTCTGTTAAGTCAAGAACAGCAAGTAATCAAAGCAAACAGTCCTAGTATGGTTGGCTGATACAAACAAGCAATTGAACAGATGTGTGAGCAAATCTTGCACAACACTGAATTACATATCAAGAAAAGAAGCATAGAAGGAGGCTTAAAGACCATCACTTGACTGACCAGATTTAAGGGACATTTAAACATCATGTGCAACGTATGAACTAACATAAACATTGCATATTTCAAATTATATAATGAAATGCGCATGTATTAGGTTATGCCATGTATGATGCCTAAGTGTACACTATAGCAGGCAGGAGTGATTCATCATTGCACGCACAATTGAATTGCAGGTTAAGGGCCAGTTCTATTCCGCCTTTTCAGAGCTTATTGTCAAAATAAGCCATAAAAGATGTAAAGAAGTCATCTTTGAGTTATGGGCTTGTGCTTAACTTATTTCGCTTTGGAGGGGGGGTGCTTCGGGTAGAAGCTCACTAAAAATTGAAGGGAAGGGGAATAGTGAAATGACTATGTTGTCTGCCTATATTACACTCAAAATGCCACTGCTCACGCCCGCGTCACACCTGACCCTCAAGTAAAACAAACCCGCAAGCGTTTATTGCCCTGCCCGCTTGCATCTCCTCTCCCCTTTCCCTCTATCTTGATCCCCTGCCTGCAGCGCTAGGGTTCCTCCAGTCAGCCGTCGCCACTGGTCCCATCTGGCCTGGTCCTCGACGATGCTCTGTCCAGCTAGGCTACATGGCCGGCGGGTAGGGCCTAATCTCCCCCGGCTGCTCCTCCCTCTGGTGCCGCCCCTCATTCTCATGGTCTCCAGCAGCTGCTCCGCTCTGGTCCGTCCAACGCACTACTCCGGCGGTTGCCGCACAACTACGACCGATGCCCCACTCCGGCAGAAGGCACCTCGTTCCCCCTCCCCTCCTCCCAGGCCGTGGCCTTGAGGTGTTGTTGAAGGATGAGCTCATCCAACAAGGTGAGGATCTCCTCTGATTTTTTGCCAAATTTTCATTCTGATCCGCTATACGATGAATTGCTATGAGCTGCTGCTACTGCTATATGATGCATTGCTATAAGCTGCTCCTGCTGTTGCTATATGGTGAATTGCTATGAGTTGTTGCTGCTATATGATGAATTGCTATGAGCTGCTGCTGCTATATGATGAGTTGCTATAAGCTGCTCCTGCTGCTGCTATATGATGAATTGCTATGAGCTGCTGCTATATGATGAATTGCTATGAGCTGCTCCTGCTGCTGCTATATGATGAATTGCTATGAGCTGCTGCTGCTATATGATGAATTGCTAGCTGCTGCTGCTGTATGATGAGTTCTATGAGCTGCTGCTGCTATATGATGCTTTCAGGTGGTGCTGCTATATGATAATAACCAGCCACTTGGACCATCGAATTTCGATAACTAATGGTTCTTCATTTAAATTTAGGTCATGCGTTCTTCATTTAACTTAGGCAATGGGATCTCTATGGAAGACATTGACCAAAGTAGATTGTGCCAAGTAGATGGTATCTTTGTATTTGCATTTTGAACAAATATTGATGGTATGTTTTCCTATCATATTAATTACTGCACTGGGTTCAATTTGTGATGTTTGCAAGTCAAATTAATTTTCATATGGGTAGCAAAATGAAAAACTATAATGCAATCTAGACATTTCACTGATCATACCACAGATAAGCTGAAAAGGCTGGCAATGAAAAGAACTGGTTGGCTTATTATCTGGAGCTTATATTCAAAGGTGCTTATTTTCTTAGGATAACTCGAAATAACTGTCCCTAAGAAACACGGCCAACAGCACTGACATACAAATAACATATCACGATGATTGCAATGGATAGTGACCTACCATAGCACACTGTATAGGCTCACCGCTGCCTCTCCTTTTTTTTTGCGATGTTCCATGAAATTGCCACATACATCTTGTACTAAAAAAACTTGTACTTTTTCATTGTGTAACCCTATCTGCAAGTTGACATGGCTAATTTCAGATATCTCTACATGATAATACATTGCATATCCCTTGCGCATATTTAAACCACCAATTAACAATTGTGTGTGTAGCATAAACTAGCCATGACTCTGTGTACTGGACTAGCATGCACTCTAAGGGAGCCTAATGTAGTGCACTAGAATTCCTACATGCCACCTACGATTTTGTGTAATGTACTACCTTTGTTCCTAAATATATGTCTTTGTAGAGATTCCAGTATGGACCACATACAGATGTATATAGATGCATTTTTGAGTGTAGATTCACTCATTTTGCTCTGTATGTAGTCTATAGTGGAATCTCTAGAAAGACTTATATTTAGGAATGGAGGGAGTATCATGTATGACATCTACATCTATAATTTAGCAGCCAGTAGTGGAAATCATTGTCTGCACAAAGGGATTACTGGTCGAAAATCCTAGCAAAGCACGCTGGCAGGATCATAGCAATGCCTCAGTCCAGGATCTTGGTTGGCCAAGCTGTTAGATCTAGAAGAAACATTGTCCTTGTAGTTTTTGCCAGTTGCATAACATGTAACAGCGACCTGTTAGTATATTTGAAGTACATCGGGCAGGTGATGCTAGACAATTTTAAAGGTGACAAGTACCTAGGCCGCGGCGGGTGCTTGGCATCTTGCCAGACGGTGGGAATCAGGTTAGAAATGTCAATGGTGATGACGCTACGCTGGCTGTCAGGGTCCGGTAAGGAGATATAGAACCATGGAGTAGGGTGTTTGTGGAGCGGCTCCGGTAGGGTGGACTACGGTATGGGCGAAGTGGATCTGAGGCCATGGACGAGGGCGTCGGTGAAGCTACTCCGGTGGTTTGGTTCAGGATGGTGCCGATGATGCGGATCTGCCGCCGTGGACGGGGTGTCAGAAGCTGCTCCGATAGGTTGGACGAGGGTGCGATGAAGCAGATCTGAGACCGTGGACTTAGGCGTTGGCAAAGCGACCCCGGTAGGGTTGAGAATGGTATAGGCGAAGCTACTCCGGTAGGGTTGAGGATGGTGTCGGCGAAGCGGCTCCGGTAGGGTTGAGGAAGGTGTCGGCGAAGAGGATCAGAGGCCGTCGACGGGGGCGTCGGTGGGGCGGCTCCGGGGGTGTGGACGAAGTGTCTCCAGTGGGGAGTACGAAGGAGCCACTGCAGATGCGCTGCGGTTGATGAGAGTACCGACGAAGCAGATCCGGCGTCGTGGACAAGGCCGACACTGAATGGGCTATGGTACAGTGGTGGATGAGCAGTCTACTTGTTTCTAGGGGAGGTGGGAGGGGTAGATGCGGCCGCAGAAGCAGATCCGGCGAGGTGGACGCCGCTGGCAGTGAATGGGCTCTGGTACGCCGGTGGATGAGCAGTCTAGGGTTTCAAGAGGGGAGGGGTAGAAAGGCCGATGAAGTACGGACGGCATGATGTAAGATGCTCTGGTGTTGTGGAGTAGTCGTTTTTGCGGGTGGGGGTGAGGAAATGGGGGTGCCGTGTGGTGGGGGGAACCGGAAGTTACCAAAGCAGACCCGACCTATTATGTAAATGATGGCCGTATTGTAGCTATTGTTCTCCGTGCACCAAGGACAAAAGGGGAATTTCACATGCTAAAGACTAGGTGGCGGAAATTTTAGAAGGAGGCGGGAGATTTTGCCGCCCGCGGGATCGTTCGTATCTAGTTTTAACTAATTTTGGACAGTGCTAGCGGGAAGGTCATGCGAGACTGTGTACACGGGGCACACGTCAGCAGTTAATAACTGGTATGAAGTCTACCCCAGAAAAAAAGACAACAACTCGGGATGATGCACCAATAACTTGGACGTTCACACGGGCGCGACCAATCGTACGGGTGTAGAGGCGCGTTCACAAAAAAACGGATCAAACGCTCAGCCTATGTATTTCTCGTGTAAATATATAATTTAGTGCCATTGGTTATTTACTTTAAACATAATGCATTGATGTGTTATTGTAGAGGCGCACAAAAAGAAATGGATATTGTAGTCCCACAAAAGAAATGGATATTATAGTCCGCTACTTAAAAGTGTTACCTCATATGATTACATGGCCTCCATTTCATAAATTGCGCACCTGTTGAATTCATATATGAATATTACATATATTACTTCATAATAGAACCTTGAATCATCCAAGACTAATGAATTTGAATGCAAAATTAACAATTGTGCATGTACATGATAGCTACAATGGTTGTTTGACGAAACATCACTGTAACTTCGGCATGCACAATTGAAAAGGATTATTTGGAAAAAAAATGCGATATGTGAGTGTCCAATCTTTACAGCGTTGAATCGATATTGTATCTTTGGCCACGATACGAAGTAGATATTGATTTATGTTCAAGCGATGCACGTCCACGATCGCTAGATAGTGATACGTGAATGAATTGTGCAATCTCTCTCACACGCATACATATCTCATTTCTCCGTGGGCATCGGAAACACACACGCGCACTTCGTGTATTTCTCTCCCTCCGTCAAGGTTAGAATTCGTCTTTCTACCCCGTCCTACAAGTCTCTCACACAGAAACACACACGCTCTCTCTGTCGAACACGCCCACCCCTTTAATTCCGCCCACCCACCGCTACTAATGTCTCAAAGTATAACTATGTCTCGCACACATATGCCTAAGGTTAACTCAAGTCCCGGAACCATATGAATACATACAATGGGATTCCAGCAGAGCACCTTTTGTTTAGAGATTTCGCTCACACACACACACACACGCGCGCGCGCGCGTGCACAGACATTGTTTCTCTCTTCATTTTTTTCCGGCACTTGCATGCACATCGCTCGTTTATCTCCATGATGCTTTAAGTATGCCTCGCACACATGCTATCTACCTATCCCTTAATATAGATATGTATCGCACAAACTCCTTCTCCCTATATCTAAGTGTCATTGCCCCCCCCCCCACACCCACACCCACACACTTCCCGACACCGAAGGAGTAGGATGACACCTCGATCTTGATAGTAATCTTTATACTGGCTTCTCTGTCAAACACACACACACACACTACCCGACACCGAAGGAGTAGGGTGACACCTCGATCTTGATAGTAATCTATCTACTCGCTTCTCTCTCAAACACACACACACACACACTCGCTAGTTGTGCCTCTGTGCCTACCGCGCGCACACTCTCGATACGTCTTTTTCTCCCTCCCCCCTCCCACCCCCCCAACAATGACAGCAGAAGGGTGACAACTCGATCTTGATCTTAATCTATCAATTGGCTTCTCTCTCTCTCTCTCTCTCTCTCTCTCTCTCTCTCTCTCTTACACACACACACAAGCGCGCGCTAGTTGTGTCTCTGTGCCTCGCTCACACACGCTCGATATGTCTTTCTCTCCGTAGCCCCCTTGATATGTAGACTTCTCGCACGCGCATAGCTATAGTGACGATGATGCTGAACCCAGTGTGCCTTGTTTTTACCGGCCTCATGTGATAGTTTTCACCCTATTTTCTGTTAATTAACAAGGCAACCTTTTCTTTGTTACTACTAGTGAATTTGAGATCATTCGGGGCAGACATAAAATATATCACTTCAACCCAATTATCGCAGTAACTATTTAAAAAGAAACTAGCAAGATGCCCATGCGTTGCACGGAACATCAAGATGCATTTGTATGAGTAGTTTATCTTGTGAGAGAAAAGGATGAACAAGGGAAGGCCTTATTTGCAAATGTGGAGAGGGGTGTGGGTATCTTTTTGCAAAATTGCCATAGTTTCCTTCCTATCCGTCAGATATAAATCGGACGACCTATATTGCAGGATGGCAGGCACACCATCATCACCAACTCTATTTTCTATAAGAGTAGATAAGAGTAGACATAGAGATATATATCTAGCATCGTCCACAACGAACATCTGCTGGACTAGTTAGCGCCGGATGCTCTCAACGCGATGACCTGAGTTCGAATTCTGTCATAAACTTTAGATTTTTTATTTTTTAAATATATACTTCTTTCGCTACTGTACTGACAGTGGAACCCACAGAGTACTTAGAATACAAGATTAAGGATGGATTTGTTCCTTTTTAACTTTCTGTACGAATCTGTAGCCACCCTGCAAGTCATGTACACTGTACAAGCAATTAACTTTTTATAGAGGGAGAATCATACACGCAATTAACTCAAATGGATTGGGTGTGACTCTATTATTTCCAGCATAAGAGCATCTCCAACGGCAACTGGCAAATTTCCTCCCGCTTCCTTCCGCGGAGGACGACATCCAACGCCAGCGGCATACATTTTCAGAACTCTAACCAACCAGAGGAAATTCGTGCAAACACGGACTGATTTCATATAAGCATGAAGGATTTCGTATAAAAAAGCCGGATCTTCATATAAACATGAAGGATTTCATTACATTTACATGAACTAAGCGGTGCTAATCCGGCTCTCGTGGTATGATTAATACCTAATCTAAATGGCCGCCCGCGGATCCCTTTGTCTTCCTCATGTCCGGCAGACACTTTCGAGGTCAACGAAGGTCCTCGGAAGAGACGAAGCAGCAAAGAAACCACCTGTATACGCAGTCGTCGCCTCGGCGGTGGCCTTCATGGGACCCAAGTGGCGGCGGCCTCCCGTGTTCTACTTCTCCTCGATGATGGCGGCGGACATGGAGAAGCTGGCCACCAACTCGTCGCTCTCCGCACACTCGGCTTCTGTCTCTGCCTGCATGGCACTGCCGCAAGCACGGGAGGCGTGCCCACAGACACGGGAGGCGCGGCCATGATAACCCACAAGTATAGGGGATCGCAAAAGTTTTCGAGGGTAGAGTATTCAACCCAAATTTATTGATTCGACACAAGGGGAGCCAAAGAATATTCTCAATTATTAGCAGCTGAGTTGTCAATTCAACCACACCTGAAAGACTTAATATCTGCAGCAAAGTATTTAATAGCAAAGTAGTATGGAAGTAACGGTAACGGTAGCAAAAGTAACAGTAGCAGTTTTGTAGCAATTGTAATAGTGGCAACGGAAAAGTAACTTAGCAAAGATCAATATGTGAAAAGCTCGTAGGCAATGGATCAATGATAGGTAATTATATCGGATGGCATTCATCATGCAACAGTTATAACATAGGGTGACACAGAACTAGCTCCAATTCATCAATATAATGTAGGCATGTATTCCGAATATAGTCATACGTGCTTATGGAAAAGAACTTGCATGACATCTTTTGTCCTACCCTCCCGTGGCAGCGGGGTCCTATTGGCAACTAAGGGATATTAAGGCCTCCTTTTAATAGAGAACCGGACCAAAGCATTAGCACTTAGTGAATACATGAACTCCTCAAACTACGGTCATCACCGGGAAGTGTCCCGACTATTGTCACTCCGGGGTTGCCGGATCATAACACATAGTAGGTGACTATAACTTGCAAGATAGGATCAAGAACACATATATATTCATGAAAACATAATAGGTTCAGATCTGAAATCATGGCACTCGGGCCCTAGTGACAAGCACTAGGCATAGCAAAGTCATAGCAACATCAATCTTAGAACATAGTGGATACTAGGGATCAAACCCTAACAAAACTAACTCGATTACATGGTAAATCTCATCCAACCCATCACCGTCCAGCAATCCTACGATGGAACTACTCACGCACGGCGGTGAGCATCATGAAATTGGTGATGGAGGATGGTTGATGATGACGACGGCGACGATTTCCCCTCTCCGGAGCCCTGAACGGACTCCAGATCTGCCCTCCCGAGGAAGAACAGGAGGTGGCGGCGGCTCCGTATCGTAAAACGCGATGAATCCTTCTCTCCTATTTTTTTCTCCCTGAACGTGAATATATGGAGTTGAAGTTGAGGTCGGTGGAGGTCCAGGGGGCCCACAAGGACGGATGGCGCGCCCTGGGGGGGTGGCCACACCTCCCACCCTTGTGGACAGGGTGTGGGCCCCCTTAAGTTGATTCTTTCGCCAATATTTTTTATTAATTCCAAAAATGATCTCCGTGAAGTTTCAGGTCATTCCGAGAACTTTTATTTCTACACAAAAATAACACCATGGCAATTCTACTGAAAACAGCGTCAGTCCGGGTTAGTTTGGAAAAGTAGAGTCCAAAACAAGGGCAAAAGAGTTTGGAAAAGTAGATACGATGGAGACGTATCAACTCCCCCAAGCTTAACCCATTGCTTGTCCTCAAGCAATTCAGTTGACAAACTGAAAGTAATAAAGAAAAACTTTTACAAACTCTGTTTGATCTTGTTGTTGCAAATATGTAAAGCCAGTATTCAAGTTTTCAGCAAAGATTATGAACTAACCATATTCACAATAACATTTAGGTCTCACATTTACTCATATCAATGGCATAATCAACTAGCGAGCAATAATAATAAATCTCGGATGACAACACTTTTCCAAAACAATCACGATATGATATAACAAGATGGTATCTCGCTAGCCCTTTCTGAGACCGCAAAACATAAATGCAGAGCACCCCTGAAGATCAAGGACTGACTAGACATTGTAATTCATGGTAAAAGAGATCCGGTCACAGTCATACTCAATATCAATTAATAACAAAGCATACAAATGACAGTGGTGCTCTCTAACTGGTTCTTTTTATAAGAGAATGATGACTCAACATAAAAGTAAATAGATAGGCCCTTCGTAGAGGGAAGCAGGGATTTGCAGAGGTGCCAGAGCTCGAGTTTTTAAAACAGAGATGAATATAATTTTGAGCGGTATGCTTTCATTGTCAACATACCAACCAAGAGATCCCAATATCTTCCATGCTACATACATTATAGGCGGTTCCCAAACAGAATGGTAAAGTTTTTACTCCCCCTCCACCAACAATCACACTCCACGGCTGGTCCGAAACAACGGGTACCGTCCATACAATCAACAATCCTGGGGGAGTTTTGTTTTAATTTATTTTGATTTGATTTGAGCATGGGACTGGGCATCCCGATTACCAGCCATTTTCTCGTGAATGATGAGCGGAGTCCACTCATTGTGAGAATAACCCACCTAGCATGGAAGATATTGATAGCCCTAGTTGCTACATGAGCGATTCGAGCATACAAAACAGATTATCATTTGAAGGTTTAGAGTTTGGCACTTGCAAATTTACTTGGAACGGCAGGTAAATACCGCATATAGGAAGGTATGGTGGACTCATATGGAACAACTTTGGGTTTATGGAAGTGGATGCACAAGCAGTATTCCCGCTTAGTACAAGTGAAGACTAGAAAAAGACTGGGAAGCGACCAACCAGAGAGTGACAACAGTCATAAACATGCATCATGATTAACCAACATTGAATGCAAGCATGAGTAGGATATAAATCACCATGAACATAAATATCGTGGAGGCTATGTTGATTTTGTTTCAACTACATGCGTAAACATGTGCCAAGTCAAGCCACTCGAATCATTCAAAGTAGGATACCATCCTATCATACTACATCACAACCATTTTAAAAGCATGTTGGCACGCAAGGTAAACCATTATAAAACCCCTAGCTAATTAAGCATGGCATGAGTAACTATAATCTCTAATTGTCATTGCAAACATGTTTCATTCATAATAGGCTAAATCAAGAACGATGAACTAATCATATTTACAAAAACAAGATAGGTCAAGTTCATACCAGCTTTTCCTCATCTCAATCATTTCATCATATATCATCATTATTGTCTTTCACTTGCACGACCGAATGATGTGAATAATAATAATAGCACACATGCATTGGACTAAGCTGGAATCTGCAAACATTTATTCAAAGGAGAAGACAATATAATATGGGCTCTTTGTTAGATCAACAATAATGCATATGAGAGCCACTCAACATTTTCATCGTGGTCTTCTCTCCTCGACCCCCAAAGAAAAGAAAAGAATTTCAAAGAAACATACTGAAATGTTTTTGGATTTTTTGTTTTTCTGAAAAACAGGAACGAGAAAAACTATTTACACGGGAAAACTCCCAACAAGTAAAAGAAGAATGAGAAATCTTTTTGGGTTTTCTTTAATACTACAACTAAGCATGGAAAGTAAACTAAGCTACAACTAATTTTTTTTGTTTTTCTCAAAGGTTTTCAAACACTCAAGAAGAAAGCGGGAAAAATAAATAGACTAACATGGATAATACAATGAAAAAGTATGAACATCGACAACTAGAATAAGTGTGTGAACATGAATGTAATGTCGGTGAGAAATACGTACTCCCCCAAGCTTAGGCTTTTAGCCTAAGTTGGTCTAAGGCCACCACTGGCCCGGATGATATCCAAAGTCATAGTTGGGGTCGTATTGTGCTGCGGCAACCGCTGCTTGGCGGGCTGCCTCCTGGAGGCGAGTAGCCTCCGCTGTCCTCTCATACTCGTTCGCCTCCTCTCTAGTTATAAAATATCTCCCATTTACCTGAAAGTTAAAGAAGGCAGGAACAGGAAGGGTAATATGGACGGCACACCATCTGTCAAAGATTAGTCGGTACTGGAGGGACTGTTCGTTCCTCTCAAGAAACTGATAGCGCACTAAAGCATCATAATCAAGAAAAGTAAGTGGCAACTCCATGTCTTTCTCCCTTATGGGTACTCCAAGAAAATTAGCTAAGCGAGTTGCATAAGTCCCACCAAATAAATCTCCCTCTTTAGCATTATGATGTAACCTCCTCGCAATAATAGCCCCCAAGTTATAGCGCTTATCACCTAACACCGCACACTTGAGGACACAAAGATCTGGAACGCAAAGGTGGCTATGCTCATGCTTACCGTTAATGCATCTACCTATAAAGAGAGAAAAATAATGTATGGCAGGAAAGTGAATGCTCCCTATGGTAGCTTGTGTGATATTTCTAGTTTCTCCCACAGTGATGCTAGCAAGGAAATCATTATATTCAGATTTGTGAGGCTCACTAAGAAGGCCCCACTGTGGGATTTTGCAAGCAGTATTAAAATCTTCAAGGTCCATGGTATATGATTCATCATAAAGATCAAATAAAACAGTATGTGTCATGGATTTGTCACGGCAGATGTCCTCGTGAAAAAGGACTTAGTCGTGAGGCCAACGCATCAATGTGGTAGCTTGAGAGGGGTTGAGTGGGACGAGAGACGCGAGGTTTTACCCAGGTTCGGCCCCTCACGGTGGAGGTAAAAGCCTACATCCTGCTTCATTGATATTGATCATGGTGATGCTCACGATTACATGGGTGCTCTTTCGCTACCTCTATCTCGAGAGCTATTGACTTGTCTCTCTTAACTTATCAAAAACTTCTCCCTCTTGGGGTGCCCCGCCCGTCCTTATATATGTTGAAGGGGAGGGTTACATGACTAGTCCTAGTAGGATTAGGATTACTCTACTACAAGTGGAGTCCTAGTCTTGCTTCCTTTGTAAGGGAATATTCCTTATGCTTTCCCCTTAAGCCGGCCCACCGGACACGCACCTTGAGCCGGTCTTCTCATAAGCCGCCCTCTGGGCCTTGGGCCTCCGGGTCTTGTCGCTCCTCTTACCCGCCTGCCGGGTCACCAATGAGTCACCTGGCCTGGCCGGGTCATCAGTGAGTGAAGAGATCCGGACGGGTCACCAGTGAGTCGCCAAGTCCGGTCGGGTCATACTTCCGGCCGGGTCATATCGCGGGGTATATCCCCAACATTAGCCCCCAGTTTAATTTGGAGTTATCCATGTTAAAATGATCCTGCAAAATAAACACAAGAACAAATTTGACAGGTTGTGCTCTGGGTTAAAAGTTTTTTTGAACCGGCACCTGATCATCCTTAAGTCCTTGTCATTTCCTTCTCCTGGAAAGTCCGGGTCAATAGGCCAACTTCATTGTCAATTTTCTTGTAGAAAAAATATTGTCAAAGAAAATCCATTTGAGTCGGCCTCCAATGCTTTGACTTGACAAAAATATTGGTCTTGAAATATTCATCCAATGTTCAGCCAGCTGGTTTGTTCAAAAAACTGAGAACTTGAAGATATTCCTCCCTCATATGCATATCATCTGTGGCCCCCAAGTCTTAAGAGGAAAACATAGTGATAGCTTAAGACTTGCTTCAATATAAATGCTGCAACTTTGGAGAAATCCAGATTGTTCATGTAAGTCGCCAATCATAAACTGAATATTTTGCACCTCACATGTGTAGCCCCCAAGTGCCGGGTCATTATGCAATAATGAGCAGGGACTTTGTAGATATGACCATGCAAATTTGAGCAGTAACGTGTAGCCCCCAAGGGCCAGCTCCGTAAGATAATACTGAGCTGGGACTTTATATGTACTTCAAAAAATAACACCATATGATGTAGCTCCCAAGTTTCGGGTTACCTTTGACAGGAGCAATTAGTAGCCCCCAAGGGCCGGCTCATCACCATGTGATGGGTCGGGTCTTCAATGAGGCGAGTTAAAAATGACCTTGCATTAGCCCCCAAGTGCCATGGTGCATGCTTGCAGTGACATGGGACTTGCATACTTGATATAATCATGATTTGAATAATGTAGCCCCCAAGTGCCGGGTTGTGTGCCTGCAGCAACTCGGGACTATTCCTTCCATTGTAAAATAAAACCATATCCATTGTCCGGGTAATTTTGCTGAAAGCCTTGCATATTCAATATTGAACCGTGCTTTCTGCTGTGAGCCGGTATTCTTGGATAAAGAAATAATAGCCATTGCTTTAAAGCGGCTTTGAAAACCTCAATCATAATACTGGTTATTGATAACCATAAAAAATCTAGCCATGTTGGCTATTAAAGATTTGAATAATATATAATCCGGTATGAAAACCTCAATCATTCAACATTGGTTATGACAACCATAATGAAAAATCCAGCCAAGTTTTGGCTAGTAAACCCGGAGTTAAATACCTGGCGGCTCTTGGCCAATGGCAACTTAATATGCATCCATTGTACTCCAGGATGTAACCCGGCGGCTTATAGCCTTTGCAAAAATCCAGAACTGATAACCCTTTTGAAACACCAATTCTAGTGTTTGATGATGGGCTTGACCTTAACCATTTATTTAAGCCATAGCTCTGCATGTTCTGCGCAATGTTTAAACAACATATGCCATGGCGACTTAACGTCAAAAGCCAGGGCGGGTAACAACCCAAATATAATATAGTCTTATGCAATTATGGAAAAGGCTAGAATTAGGGCCATTCAAGCCAAAATATATTGGTGACTTAAAGTCCAAAACCAAGGCGGGTTATCAAACCTCGCATACTCATATAACCAGGAAAATATACTTGTAAAATTGGCTCATACTGCCGGCTTATATTGCCATATCCAGTGAGGGTGACAACCCAAAGATTTACCAGCGCATGATTCCAATTGCGCAATCCAAAGTATGCTGGCGACTTAAGTCCATAGCCAGGGCAGGTTACCAAACCCCAAATATTCATACCATTATTGAAAAACATACCTGAAGATTGACATCATGGTGATACCTCAATAATTATAATATGTCGCGGGTATTGACCCGTAGGCATGCAATATCATGATTTTGATTGCTCAAGGCAAAGATATCCTGGCGACTTAACATCCGCTATCAGGGCGGGTTATCAAACCCAAAGATGCTCAATGATGAGTCATATAATCAAGGCTACATGGCCTGTGAAATCGGTTCAAACTGCCGGCTTACAACGCCATATGCAGCAAGGGTAACAGCCCAAAAGACTTAGAGCACAGAACTCCAAGTGCACAATCAAGGCATACTGGCGACTTATCGCCCAAAGCTAGGCCGGGTTATCAAACCTCAGATATGCTCAAATATGAGTCATAAGGATTAAGGCTACATGGCCTGAATCAATTTTAAACCATACGTCAAGATGGCACAAAAATATGAACCCAAACAAAGTTCCAAACAAATAGCAAATCAGGAAAAAACAAGGCCTTCATAGGCTGCCAAGCCTCAATATCAAGTGCTGTTCAAGGGCCGCACAACCACTGAGTTAATCCTTTGTTCAAACCTGTAAGCCGGGCCTCACATGACCAATCGCCGTTTTAACTTTGGCAAGTTCAGGGTCTTTATAAGATTAACTTGTCAAAAGTACGGCGGGTCATTCCAGGATTACCTGGGGGGAGTGGCAGACATACAAAGGCAGGAAAACCTGGAGTTTTGGTGAATACACCTGGCGTCCAAGCCGATCAAAAGGGTAAATATAGCTATGTTCATTGAACATGAAGCTCCCAAGTGACCTTCAATAAGCCATCAAGACAGGTTACCTATGTTTGAACTACACAATATAGAAAGCTCTCTTTGGTAACCATTCAACTTGGGCAGAAAGCCCCCAAGTCGTTTGCAATAAGGCGTACAAGCCGGATCAAAGGGTAGTCATAGCTATGCTCAGTAAGCAAGAAGCCCCCATGTTATTTCTAACAAGGCGTGCAAGCCGGATCAAGAGGGTAGTCATAGCTATGCTCAGTAAGCAAGAATCCCCGTGTTATTTGTAACAAGGCGTGCAAGCCGGATCAAGAGGGTAGTCATAGCTATGTTCAGTAAGCAGGAAGCCCCCAAGTGATCAATAATATGATAAGCCAATAAGGCAGGATACCCATGTTTGAACCGCACATCATGGCAGCAAGTTCTCTTTGGCAACCTTTAATTTTTCCTAAGAACTCGAACTTGCGAGAGATGGATTCTTCTTGAACCGGATGTTAAGCCGGATATTGAGAGCTCACAACTTTGTGAGAGATAAATTTCCCTTGAGCCGGATTTTAAACCGGAATCCCTCTTTTTAAGCCGGACATTTTCTGACGGCCCTTAAATTTTCATCAATATGGCAGTAGCCTCCGGGACCGGGTTATCTTCCCTTCAATGACCCGGAGTTCTTGAATCTGGCAAAATTTGCTAAGTCATGTCATCGTAGCCCCCGAATCTTAAGACGACTCGAGGTGTTGGCTTGACATTCTTCATACTTGACCAAGATATAAACCGCCATATAATTTGAGCAGCGGAATGCTGAAATTTGACATAAACCAGAGGCTTGAGGTGAATTGACAATCCTCGCAATACTCAATGCATATTTCCAGCATAAATCATTTAACAAACTCCGTGACATGACGGTCACTTTTGCAGTAGACAATTGCCCTGCGTTTAAAGAGATTGCAAACTAGAGTAATATAAAAATATACTGGATGGATTTCACCTGATACATTAGGCCAGAAATTATCCGCCGCAGATTTAATGATCACGACGGTGAAGCTGAAATCAATCATGGGCGAGTCGGTCGCGGGAGCAGACAGATGAGTCGACCGTGGCGTTGTAAGCCGGTGCGGACGGGAGAGTCGGCCGCGGCATTGTAAGCCAGCGCGGACAAGAGAGTCGGCCGCAGCGTTGGAAACGGCACAGACGCCGGTGAGTCGGCCGCGGGCGCGGACGACGAGTCAGTCGCGTGTGTTGATGTAGCGGGAAAGGCGACTTGCGCACGTATCCGTCCAGCAACACGGCACAGTCAAGCGCTAGTGCAAAAATAATATTGGCGCACGCCCCTTTGCGACACCTTTGTAACAAATAATGGTCCTGCGAAAAAAATACCACAGACCAGAGTAATTGTTCTTTAAAAAATAAAAACATATCAACAAAAATTGACTGGACATAATTCATTTGATTTGTCCGGACGATAAATGATCCGTTCAACACGGCACAGGCGGCTCAGTCAGACCGGCGACTCAATATAACCCCAGCGGCTCAGGCAGACTGGCGACTCAATATCGTCAAACGAGTTGGCTGAACAGTGTATGTAGAATCCATCAGACTTAAAATCCACATAGTACTTGTGGCTATTTGCTCTCCACGATCAGTACTAGGCTTTTTGGGTGGAGACCTGGAACCGTGGCTGCTTAAGGCTTTTCACCAAAACCTCTCAATGTGCCATTGCACCTTTTGTCCCAAAACAATTATTTCCATGCGAAGGAGGAGACAGCCACCTTTTAGTATTAACTCAGAGCTCACAAGTTCATCTTCCTTTGTGCAGGGCGACAAAACTTAATTTCACCATCAACAGAGGCCATAGAACGGAACTCCTCGGCCCAGCTGTATGTATACTTGTTGCTGTCCGACATCATAGGTTGTACAATCTTTTAATAGAGCTTAACTTGTAGTTTTGTTTCAGATCACAAAGCACCACGCCTTTGAGCAAACCCAACCAGCAGAGGATAGAACCCCAACACAAGTCAGCGGAAAGGGCAGGCGACTCGTGGAGGCGGCAGAGGCAGCTAGCGGCTTAAGGCGCAGCGACGGAGGCCGCAAGAACCAGCCGGCGCGCCGGAGACGGTGAGCGCGCGGGAGGCGACCGGTTGAGATGGAGGATGCGGCTTGCAGTAGAAGTAGACCGATGAGGCGACTCAGCGCAGAGCAATCCGGAGCAGAGGGCGCGCGCGGCGCGGAACTTGGTGATTCCCGCTCGGAGTCGTGCAGGCGCGGTCACGAGGAGGAGGAACGCAGTCGACGAGGCACAGAGGTGCATGAGCCGGAGGCTGGGACCGAGGCACGCAGTCCAGAGACCGGGACGGAGGCGGCTTTGCGCAGGCAGGCTCAGAAGTGCAGCGGCGAAGACGGCAGATGGCGGAGAGGCGCTGCGAGCCGGCAGCGGGTGGAGAGGCAGCACGGCCAGGGCAAGGCGGCCCATGACGCGGCTGCAGCAGTGGAGCCCGCGTCCGTCTCCGCTTCCGAGTCATGGACGATTTGATGAATCCATGTCCGTCTTCCCTTCTGGGTAGTGGCTTTTTTTTCAACTTTGACTTTTCTTCCATCTAAATCGTGCAAGCAAATCGAACGTGACTCTGGCCATTGAGAAAATAGTAGACCAGCCTAGTCTTTTTACTTGATATATGACAAGTAGTACTTGTTTGATTGATACGTGCTTGCTCGTACGTACAGAAGTACTTGCCAATTGATTTGCAGTCTCCGATCGTCATGCTAGGGAATAGCAGCGGAAGATTTTTGTTTTTCCTTCGAAACTTTATCTTCTCGTGAACAGCATCTGATGTGGATAAAAAAAGGAGTAGCAATCTGACCCGGTTACTGCAGTGCATGTGCCGCAGCAAAAAAATCCTGTCGCTCTTGTCGACTTGCAGTGGCGACTCGCCGCAACGAACAGATCGTAACCCTAATTTTCTCTTGAACCTCGCTCGAGTATTCGATCTGACTAACTAGTCATGAGGCCAACGCATCTATGTGGTTACTTCAGAGGGGTTGAGTGGGACAAGAGACACGAGGTTTTACCCAGATTCGGCTCCTCACGGTGGAGGTAAAAGCCTACATCCTGCTTCATTGATATTGATCATGGTGATGCTCACGATTACATGGGTGCTCTTTCGCTATCTCTATCTCGAGAGCTATTGACTTGTCTCTCTTAACTTATCAAAAACTTCTCCCTCTTGGGGTGCCCCGCCCCTCCTTATATAAGTTGAAGGGGCGGGTTACATGACTAGTTCTAGTAGGATTAGGATTACTCTACTACAAGTGGAGTCCTAGTCTTGCTTCCTTTGTAAGGGAATATTCCTTATGCTTTCCCCTTAAGCCAGCCCACCAGACACGCACCTTGAGCCGGTCTTCTCATAAGCCGCCCTCTGGGCCTTGGGCCTCCGGGTCTTGTCGCTCCTCTGACCCGCCTGCCGGGTCACCAATGAGTCACCTGGCCTGGCCGGGTCATCAGTGAGTGGAGAGATCCGGACGGGTCACTTAGTGAGTCGCCAAGTCAGGGCGGGTCACCAGTGAGTCGCCAAGTCCGGCCGGGTCATACTTCCGGCCGGGTCATATCGCGGGGTATATCCCCGACAGTATGGGTATTACGCTTAGATGAAAATTCAAACCTCCGCACAAAGGAATTGGTGAGATAATAGTATTGTTGGCACTTGTCTTACACGAAGTCCTCAAGATCAGCATTCCGTACATATGCATCAAATTCATCCTTGAAGCCTGCACAAACCATGAATTCATCCGATAGCCATTCACAAGGCCGCACTTGAGCTTCCCTTGGTGGTTCAAGGTTTGGCTCACATATCGCGAGCCTCGGTGCTTGCTTCCTCGAAGAACCACCTTGGTACATTTTCCTAGATATTTTTCTTCCTCTGAAAAATTTCTGAAATTTTTAGTAATTCAAAATAAAAGTGAACCAAACTCAATAAAATTGATAGCAACTACTCCTACAAGTGCCTAGAGGCTAAATCATGCATCAAAACTACCTTGGACCATATAAATTTGACATCCAAGCTCAAGAACAGGGTCACCATAGCAGCAAAAATTTGTAATATATAAAGCACTAGAACAAAAACTAATTGGACAATTGGAGGAGTCACATACCGAAGAACAATCCCCCAAAACAGTTTTGCAAATGGAGCTTTACACAAGGAGATCAAAAATGGCAGCAAAATGAGCAAAAACACGAGGTTGAGCTATGGGATGATTTTTTCTGGAGGAAGACGAAGTGGATGGGTGCTGGAATAAGTGAAGGGGGGCCACATGGGACCCACAAGGGTGGGGGCGCGCCCAGGGGGTAGGGCGTGCCCTCCGTTCTTGTGGACAGGTGGTGGGTCCCCCTGGTGTGTTTTCAGTGCCAGAAATTCTCAAATATTCTATAAAAAATCATACTAAATTTTCAGGGCATTTGGAGAACTTTTATTTT
Organism: Thinopyrum elongatum; assembly: GCA_011799875.1. Classification (NCBI taxonomy): domain Eukaryota; kingdom Viridiplantae; phylum Streptophyta; class Magnoliopsida; order Poales; family Poaceae; genus Thinopyrum; species Thinopyrum elongatum. The sequence continues at coordinate 547,852,572 of CM022298.1, read as the reverse complement.
CGGGGCATTTTTTATTTCATGGATAATTCAGAAAACAGACAGAAAATACTATTTTTGCTTTATTCATTCTAAATAACAGAAAGTAAAAAGTAGGTACAGAAAGCTGTGCCTTCTAAATTCATCCATCTCATGCCCATCAAAAGGAATCCGTTAATAAGGTTGATCAAGTTTTATTAACAAACTTCTTCCAAATGACATGAAACCGGAGAATTTTTGAATAACACTAGGTTACCTCAACGGGGATATGCATGTCCCCAACAATAAGAATATCATATTACTTTTTGACAGTAGGGAGAGGGAATTCAAAACCTCCTATAGTAATAGTTGAAATTTTTCCAATAGAATTGATACTATGAACTTGAGGTTGTTTCTTCGGAAAGTGTACCGTATGCTCATTACCATTAACATGAAAAGTGACATTGCCTTTATTGCAATCAATAACAGCCCCTGCAGTATTCAAAAAGGGTCTGCCAAGGATGATCGACATATTGTCGTCCTCGGGAATATCAAGAATAACAAAGTTCGTTAAGATAGTAACGTTTGCAACCACAACAGGCACATCCTCACAAATAACGATGGGTATAGCAGTTGATTTATCAGCCATTTGCAAAGAGATTTCAGTAGGTGTCAACTTATTCAATTCAAGTCTACGATATAAAGAGAAAGGCATAACACTAACACCGGCTCCAAGATCACATAAAGCAGTTTTAACATAGTTTCTTTTAATGGAGCATGGTATAGTTGGCATTCCTGGATCCCGAAGTTTCTTTGGTATTCCACCCTTAAAAGTGTAATTAGCAAGCATGGTGGAAATTTCACCTTCTGGTATCTTTCTTTTATTTGTAACAATATCTTTCATATACTTAGCATAAGGAGGCATTTTAAGCATATCAGTTAAACGCATACGCAAAAACATAGGTCTAATCATTTCAGCAAAGCGCTCAAAATCCTCATCATCCTTTTTCTTGGATGTCTTAGGAGGAAAGGGCATGGGTTTCTGAACCCATGGTTCTCTTTCTTTACCATGTTTCCTAGCAATGAAGTCTCTCTTATCATAACGTTGATTCTTTGATTGTGGGTTATCAAGATCAACAGCAGGTTCAATCTCTACATCATTATCATTACTAGGTTGAGCATCAACATGAACATCATCATTAACATTATCACTAGGTTCATGTTCATCACCAGATTGTGTCTCAGCATCAGAAATAGAAATATCATTTGGATTCTTAGGTGTGTCTATAATAGGTTCAATAGAAGTATGCAAAGTCCTATCAGTTTTCTTTTTCTTTTTATTACTAGGACTAGATGCATCAGTATTAATTCTCTGAGAATCTTGCTCAACTCTCTTAGGATGGCCCTCAGGATACAAAGGTTCCTGAGTCATTTTACCACCTCTAGTCATAACCATAACAACATTATCATTGTTCTTACTATTCAACTCATTAAGCAGATCATCCTATGCTTTAAGTACTTGTTCTACTTGAGTTGTGACCATGGAAGCATGTTTACTAATAAGCTTAAGATCATTAACAGTTCTACTCATATAATCACCCAAGTGGTCAAGCATGTAAGCATTACGTTTCAATTGTCTACTAACATAAGCATTGAAATTTTCTTGTTTAACAATAAAATTATCAAACTCATCCAAGCATTGACTAGCAGACTTATTATGAGGAATATCACCTTCATCAAATCTATAAAGAGAATTTACCTCTACTACCTGTGTCGGGTTATCAAGACCATGTATTTCTTCAATAGGCGGTAGATTCTTAACATCTTCAGCTTTAATACCTTTTTCTTTCATAGATTTCTTTGCCTCTTGCATATCTTCAGGACTGAGAAATAGAATACCTCTTTTCTTCGGAGTTGGCTTAGGAGTTGGTTTAGGAAGTGTCCAATCATTATCATTACTCAATATATTATTCAATAGCAATTTAGCTTGCTCAACTGTTCGTTCCCTGAAAATACAACCAGCACAACTATCTAGGTGGTCCCTAGAAGCATCGGTTAGTCCATTATAAAAGATATCAAGTATTTCATTTTTCTTCAGAGGATGATCAGGCAAAGCATTAAGTGAGAAGCCTCCCCCAAGCTTGTGGGAGACTCTCTTCTTCAATTTGCACAAAGTTAAATATTTCCTGTAAGGCGGCTTGTTTCTTATGAGCAGGGAAATATTTTTTAGAGAAGTAATAAATCATATCCTGGGGACTACGCACACAACCAGGAGCAAGAGAATTAAACCATAACTTAGCATCACCCTTTAACGAGAAAGGAAACAACTTAAGAATATAGTAATAGCGAATTTTTTCCTCATGAGCAAATAGGGTGGCTATATCATTCAATTTAGTAAGATGTGCCACAACTGTTTCAGATTCATAACCATAGAAGGGATCAGACTCAACCAAAGTAATTAACTCAGGATCGACAGAGAATTCATAATCCTTATCAGTAACAAAAATAGGTGAAGTAGCAAAATTGGGATCATATTTCATTCTAGCATTCAAGGATTTTTCTTTCAGCTTAGCTAACAGTTTCTTAAGATCTTCTCTATCATTGCAAGCAAGAAAGTCTCTAGCAGTTTCTTCATCCATAATATAACCCTCAGGTACAACAGGCAATTCTTATCTAGGGGGAGAATCATAATCTTCAGTTTCAATAATATTTTCTCTAACCCTAGCAAGTTGTTCATCAAGAAATTCACCTGGTGGCACAGTATTATCAAGTAAAGCAGTAGTATCATCATAAGCATCACGCATAGCAGAAGTGGCATCATCAATTACTTGCGACATATCAGAATCAATAGCAGGTGTAGGTGTCTCAAGTTTACTCAAATCAGAAGGTGAATCAAGTGCAGAGCTAGATGGTTGTTCCTTACCTCCCCTCGTAGTAGAGGCAAAAATCTTGGTTCTAGTATCTTTCAAATTCCTCATAGTGATCAACAGATATAAATCCCAAGTGACTCAAAGAATAGAGCTATGCTCCCCGGCAACGGCGCCAGAAAAACGTCTTGATAACCCACAAGTATAGGGGATCGCAACAGTTTTTGAGGGTAGAGTATTCAACCCAAATTTATTGATTCGACACAAGGGGAGCCAAAGAATATTCTCAAGTATTAGCAGCTGAGTTGTCAATTCAACCACACCTGAAAGACTTAATATCTGCAGTAAAGTATTTAATAGCAAAGTAGTATGGAAGTATCGGTAACGGTAGCAAAAGTAACAGTAGCAGTTTTGTAGCTATTGTAACAGTGGCAACGGAAAAGTAACTTAGCAAAGATCAATATGTGAAAAGCTTGTAGGCAATGGATCAATGATGGGTAATTATGTCAGATGGCATTCATCATGCAAGAGTTATAACATAGGGTGACACAGAACTAGCTCCAATTCATCAATATAATGTAGGTATGTATTCCGAATATAGTCATACGTGCTTATGGAAAAGAACTTGCATGACATCTTTTGTCCTACCCTCCCGTGGCAGCGGGGCCCTATTGGAAACTAAGGGATATTAAGGTCTCCTTTTAATAGAGAACCGGACCAAAGCATTAGCACTTAGTGAATACATGAACTCCTCAAACTACGGTCATCACCGGGAAGTGTCCCGACTATTGTCACTCCGGGGTTGCCGGATCATAACACGTAGTAGGTGACTATAAGTTGCAAGATAGGATCAAGAACACATATATATTCATGAAAACATAATAGGTTCAGATCTGAAATCATGGCACTCGGGCCCTAGTGACAAGCATTAGGCATAGCAAAGTCATAGCTACATCAATCTTAGAACATAGTGGATACTAAGGATCAAACCCTAACAAAACTACCTCGATTACATGGTAAATCTCATCCAACCCATCACCGTCCAGCAAGCCTACAATGGAATTACTCACGCACGGCGGTGAGCATCATGAAATTGGTGATGGAGGATGGTTGATGATGATGACGGCGACGATTTCCCCTCTCCGGAGCCCTGAACGGACTCCAGATCTGCCCTCCCAAGGAAGAACAGGAGGTGGCGGCGGCTCCGTATCGTAAAACATGATGAATCCTTCTCTCCTATTTTTTCTCCCCGAACGTGAATATATGGAGTTGAAGTTGAGGTCGATGGAGGTCCAGGGGCCCCACAAGGACGGATGGCGCGCCCTGGGGGGGTGGCCACGCCTCCCACCCTTGTGGACAGGGTGTGGGCCCCCTTCAGTTGATTCTTTCGCCAATATTTTTTATTAATTCCAAAAATGATCTCCGTGAAGTTTCAGGGCATTCCAAGAACTTTTATTTCTACACAAAAATAACACCATGGCAATTCTGCTGAAAACAGCGTCAGTCCGGGTTAGTTCCATTCAAATCATGCAAATTAGATTCCAAAACAAGGGCAAAAGAGTTTGGAAAAGTAGATACAATGGAGACGTATCAGGCCACCGCAGACACGGGAGGCGCGGCCGAAGACACTGGTGGCACGGTACGACGCCCGTGCCACCGTGCTCGCCGCCGTGCCGGCGTGGAGCAACTTGCCACTCCTCATCGAGCTGAACTGGAGCGGCGAGTTGCTGAACCACGCGCCGGCTTGGGGCGGCAACTGACTCTGTCGGGCCAGGCGAGGTAGGTGAAGCACCGAGCGGCCTCACTCGTATCCGGAGGGCTCGACGGGCCACCCAGCCGGGTAGTATGCCAGAGAACGGCTCCTCGGAAGCCATCGGAAGAGTGGAGAAAATGGTGAAGGAGGAGATGGGGGAGCGGCGGAGGGGTGCGATTCTTGCCCGCTATCTAGCCTCGTTTAAATAGAGGGCGGACGGTAGGAGCTTGGCCGGCGTCTGGCCTCGTTTAAACTAAGGGTGGACGGGAGGAGCTCGGCCGGCGTTGCGTTTAATTCCGGCCCGCTCATGAACGGACGTGTGGCCGGAGTAGGTTTCTTGGTTTGCATCCAGGTTTAACGGAGGCGTTTGATGGAGGCGAGGAGGCGTGTTCATCCGGGCGTACAGCAGGCAGCGCAGTACTATTCGATTTGACAGCTACTAGTAAACCAGGACAGTTCCCGATATGGCTTTAATGCAGACGAGGGAGAGGGTAGCGGTTCCCGAAATGTTGAACGGCCAATGATGCATCCTCCTTCAATTAGCATCCTGAATGCATGAGGGAAGTAATGGGAGGAGGACGGGGAAAAGAGGCAGCACGATGTGAATGCAATGCAGTTTGCACTCATATAAAGGCGCCCCTCCATTCCAATGCATCTACCACATCGTACGCACCTAAGCACCTACACTAAGCGCAAAAGGGCTCACTCCAGACCCATGGCGACGATGCGCGCAAGCGGCCAGCGGCTGTGCCAGATGGTCCACGACACCGGCTTGCGGCATGGCACCGAGGATCGTCTCCAGAGGGTGTTAGCAACCGGTTGGTTCATGGCCATCGTCGACGCGAGCTACGACTCTCAGTTGGACAAGATGATCGTTGCCACCATCAACAAGTTCACCGTCGTCAAGAAGCTCGCGGACGACATCGCCGTACTCCTCTAGCCCGCGCGCCCGGGCTCCTCATTACCTACCACCCTAATCGGCCTCCATGGCGAGAAGCTCTTTCAAGTACTGGTGGCCCTGCGACTGCCCGCTGACGCAACGAAGAATGTCCACCTGGAGGTCGCGCTCGCCGCCACGCCCTGCAAGAATTCGTCGACCTACACATCCACGTGTACGAGAAAGTCGTGTACATAGGTATCTACAAGGCCAGTGAGGACACTACGACATTGGCCTTCGTCAACCGGCTGGAAGCCTTGGATGCCTTTGTTGAGAAGCACCTTGACCTCGCCACAAAAGCCGCCGCTCCTAAGCCGCTGCTCAGTGGCCCGACGCACTGAGTTGAGGAGGAGGAGGTCGTACGTTGATGGATGCATCTTTCTTATTGCCTCCTGTAACCACCACTGCGATCACATCATCATGGCCTTAATTCTTATTGTGCTATTGCATTCTCGTTGCAGTCAATACAGACATGTGCGATCCCTTTGCTCACATTTGGAGGCAATTATATGCATCACTGTAACTAGTACTCCATCCGTCAAATTATAAATTGTGCTTACCTTTTCCATCAACTTCATAATTTACGTTCGATGCTTGACCCAACCTATGAACTAGTCCTAAATTCAACAACTAAGACCGAACCTATAAATTCAAAACTACTCGTGCAGCACGCCTGTCATGTTCGCAAGTTCAAAACGAGAAACTGGAACACGTATATGAAGCATGTCCCTTCCCCGTCGCATACCACACTGTCGTTCCGCCCCCCCCCCTCCCCGGTCAACACGCACTAGCTAGGCTTTATATCACTACAACATGTGGGACCGCATGTGACCAAACCGACGATGCGCCAACCTAGCTACTACCCTGCTTATCTGGCGGGAAAAGCCCCGCCCTAGCGTTTCCAATCGTTATTTCTATCTATCGATCGTGCCAAGGAGCAGAACCAAATGTTACAATTTATACATGTTTCTCTACTCCCATAAAAGACTCTGTTGCTGATGGTGGTGTGTCTGCCATCCGTCATTTCTGACCATTAGATCTGCATCTAACGCCTCTGTGGTAAGTTGTGGCATTTTTGCAACAATAGCCCACTTCTCTGCTCCAATTTGCAGAAAACCCCTTATTATCTTGAAAGCAACCACATCCCTCCCTCACCTCATCAAAACAGCCTGAGAAATATATGTTGAGTGAAAAGTAATATATTTTTAGTGGTATATATGTATATCAAAACAAGAGTGTTTTCTTTCAAGTTTGTGAACAATTACTATTCTACTTTGGATCCGTTGCAATGCACGGGCACATTGCTAGTAAAAGGAAAAGGCCTGCCGCGTTCGCGTCGCACCCCCACACGCCCGGGAATCGGGAGTACTCCACGGCCCATCCGACACGCCACATACCTAGGGAAGGCGTGTTGCCTAGCATTTTCACTTTGATGTGGGACCGCAGTTGAGCAAACCGACTATCGGCAAACCGCACCCCGCCCACCGCATTGGAAAACAGAAACGAGGAGGGGAAGATCTAGTTGTAGCACGGAAGCCAAGAAATTTGGTCTCAGATGGGACTCGTTGATAGAGTACAAGCACTCCGTACTACTCCTACTACGAAGCTTGTACTACTACTACCACTATACAACTAGGTACGTGCACGGCACAGCAGGAAGCACAGCATCGTAGGAACAAAAAACGGGAAGTTCTTGTTTTTGGTGATTTATCTTTATTTCAATCAACGTAGTATGAATAATATGATGTGGGGGCATCCATGAAGCCACGTGGCATGTCTGGAGGTCTTATTTAGAGCTTCTTGTGTGGATCGATCACACTGTCGTGCTGGTCGTTCGAGAAGAATGTGTATGGGTACTTATAGTAGATCCGAATCGCAGCCACCTGGACCATTGGATCAACATCAATCAACGGTTTATATCGTGTACGTGCAAATACACGCATTGACTCCGGAAAAATAATGAATATAGAATGTATAATACATATACCGCATATTGGGTTTCTCTAAAGTCAAACTTTGTATACTTTCAACAATTTGTAGGAAAAAGTATTAACATATACACCACCAAATATATATCATTTGATTCATCATTGCTTTTATTTCCACATTGTGTAAATTTGTTAATGTAAATGTTCATATTGTTTTCACCAAATTCGGTCAAGCTTTATAAAATTTGGCTGCAGCCAAAGCTATACATGTGCGGAGTAAATTACAAACGGAGGGAGTGGAATAGATATAGATATAACTATACAAATAAAAATATAGTAATATAGTCTATAGATATAAATAAGGCTACTACCCTTTTTCTAGGTTAGAACTCGCGTTGTTGTGCACACATTGCTTTGTTTTCGCTATAATTTGCATTTGCGGGGTGTGTGTAGGACTACCGCCTTTTGTTCAATACCCGCAACCCCACCATTATCCTTAATTAATTCATATTGGCAATTACGATTGCATTATCTTAGTTCTAGCCGATTCTTCGGTTGCTTGGAGGAACTCCATCTTGTTATTCAGGTTGATTTTGTGCATACGACAAGATCATCGTCCATTGAAGATTTGTTTAGTAACGATTGTCGATTTGTATCACCGGGTATGATATAGCTGGATCGTCAACGTCAAAATCCACCAAGTCGATACTTATCCCCACTCTCATTGAAAGATTGGGTCGCCATCATAAGACTACCACCTAGACAATTCCTTCCCTATACATACACATGAGCACCCATCTCATTATTCAGGTCCACGCCTCCCTCTCTCTCTCTCGAAACACACACACACCTCCACACGATGCGTGTCTCTTGGTCTCTCTTCCATCCCATGACAAAAAGGCACACCGCCATTCTCTTCTTCTTGCTACTCCCGTCTATGTAGTTAGGTCTCCTTGCAACAAACAAGCATTCATCTGTCTCTCTACTATCTCTTTCTACCACACATAACCTTCCACCCCTAGCCAGTCATTCTGTCGAGGTCTATCCAGCTCTCTCACACGCAAATAGATGATGTCTGTGTATCCCTTCATCGCACACACACTATCGCTCTCCCATATCCGCAACCTCGTAACCTTGTCGATCCCGACGTTACATGCACCTCTCTCTCTCTAACACACACACGCACACACCCTCTCTCTCCCTTTCAGACACTCCTCTCTCTACGACACACAAAGTCTTTCGAACACGCATATGCCCCTCTCTCATTAGGTATCGCTGCCCCCGCCCCCTCCTTGTCACACAAATATTCTCTCTATATATATCTCTCGCAATAATACATGCATAGTCTAAATTGAAACCAAGTACAAAAATGAGCTCCGATTACAAAAATCAAAACCACTCCCAAACAGAATATGAAAATAGGGTGAAATCATGCACACAAATGTTTGTTGCGTGCATGAATGTCAATGATATGGATGTACTACTCGTACAACACACAGACCCATTTCACACAAATTACATTAATCCCTTCTCAAAATATGGTGCGCATGTGATGTTTGTTGTACTGCTCCTACCAGCCTTCCTCCGACACGTTCCAACATATTGTGCTACTTCCGATTCTATTTTTCTCCTTCGACCATGTGAAACCACGAAAAGGTCACCCCCCGCCCCCACTGGTACTGTAGCTCGAAGCTCCCATACGGACACAACACCCACGGGAGCACGGAGCCGTTGCCGAAGTGGACGGTGCCGCGGCCTGGGAAGAGGACGGAGTCTCCGACATCGCCGAGGTGGAGCACGCCCTCTACGGCCGCGAGTAGCGCGTGCTGACTGTCCACGCGAAGGACAGTGTGATCTAGTGGCTCGCCCTCGTCGGCCACGAGGGGTAGCTGTGCTCCAGCAGCACGCCCTGGTCGGTCACAAGGAGGTGCATCGCATCCTCGCCGCTCAAAATGTGGACGAGCGGGTTCTCCAGCAGCATGCCCGCGAGCATCGTATCGTCGAGAGCTTGCCCGCGAACATCGCATCGTCGTCGCTCTCAACGTGGACGAGCGCGTGCTCCGGCAGCACGCCCGCGAACATCGCACCCTCGCCACTCACAATGTGGACAAGCGCGTTCTCCAGCAGCATGCCCGCGAGCATCGCATCATCGCCGCCCGCGAACATCGCATCGTCGCCGCTCTCGATGTGGACGAGCGCGTGCTCCAGCAGCACGCCCGCGAACATAGAATCCTCGCCGCTCAGGCGCACGAGCGTGTGCTCCAACAGCACGGCCGCGAGCATGGCATCCTCGCGGCCCACGAGGTGGTTGAGCGCGTGCTCCAGACAGTACCCCAGGAGTCAGGACGCGAGCACCGCGCCCCCGACTATGAGGAGTACTGCATGGTGCCCAGCGTGGTTTAGGAAAATCCCGTGACTCCGCCGCTCCCTGGAGGAGCGCGAGCTCCAGTGGGCGCTCGATGAGTCCCGCGCCGATATGCAGGTGGCGGCGGACGTGCAAGATTATCCTTCGAGCTCTCCTCCTCTTAGAAGATGCCTCCACCGCCCCCGTCGTATGTCCTCTGCCTCTGCTCCGGTGAACATTTGGAGTTTAGTTTTATGGAACATTAATATTTGGACTAATGCAAAAAACAACCTATGGCTAACAGGCATAAATAGATGATGTGGCGGCATTGCATGCTGGAGTATATTGCAGTTTATGGATTGCATGCATGACTAGCTTATGTGGCTTGGTTGCATGGCTAGGAAAGGCTAGAGAAAAATAAATAGATAATGTGTTTAGAGTGCACTCCACTAAATGGGAGCATGTAAATATCTTAAGAGTGCACTCCACTTTATTTTTCAGACGCTTAGGTGCACCGGATGTCGTGCCACGCTACAAAATGTTAGAAAAAAAATCTGCTCCAATGTTTTAAAAATCTATTATTATCTTGAAACCAGCCACACCCGCCCCTCACCTCATCAAACCATCCCGAGGAATATGTCTTCAGTGAAGCATACTTTATTTTTACTGATATATGTATATCAAAACTAGAGTGTTTATATTTCAAGTTTGTGAAGAAGTATTATTCTGCTACTTTGGATCCATTGCAACGCACGGGCCGGCACATTGGTAGTAGTAAGAAACAAATTCTGAGTTTGGCACGAGTTCGTACTGCGGGAGCACCACAAGGCCTGGCGCAGGAGTTACATTTCCCTCTCGGGGCCCACGGGACCGAGCTTCAGCGGCTATTGCACCTGCCTTTGAGTCAATGATATGTGGACCCTGAATGCAGCTGCCCCACATGTCATTCTCATAAAAGCAGAGGGGCGGTGGGACTGAGAGGGGTGAGGCACAGGTCGGTGGACGTGTGGTGTCATGGGTTCGAGCGGCGTCGTGGGAATCGTGTGGGACGAGGCTTGCCTGCTCCCCTCCCATGCTCTGATCCGAACTCCCGCACCACTAATTTTCATCCAACGGTTATAATAGATTTCCTCGTGTGGTCATCTATAGCCTCAAAAAAAGGTAAACAAAGGTCGTATTTCCAGGAAATAATTTCTTGCATGAATCTGTACACGCATGCAAGACCCTTTCCTTTCCTGCTCGTCCTCCGAGCGTGGCAACAGGTGCCTGCCTAACCCATGTAGCACGTTGTGCCGCCAGCGAGTAGCACCTCCTCCACGCCAATATCGGCGTCTGGGCCATGCACATGCAGCTGCTCACGTAGTATTTTACCCGCATGTTTGACTGTAGTACCACACCGATCTTGGACGAGACCATGGATCTTGTGGCCAAGAAAAGTCTCTGTCCGGCCGACGCATGTCGAGGTGCTTGTCTGTTGTGATGTGCCATACGACGTTTACTAGCTCGCGCTCCGGATGAGCTCGGGCGGGAGCCAGTGATCTACCCAAGGCGCATAGCTCGACTTGGGCTCGAGATTCCGACCGCTTGCACCATCCCGAGGATGTGCCACTCAGCGGCGAGGCTGGAATGTTGGATACGTATAGGAGTGTGCTCGTGGGCGGGAGCAACCTGCTCAACGGATACCAGTTTGCGAACGTGATGTACTTGATGTAGTTGAGCTAGTGAGCCTGGAGGCATTCCTGCCGTCGTACGTTGACGCGCGGCTCAACGGCGTGCGGCCACGGGCCAGCGTAGGTCGGCTACGGGAAAGCGTCATCGGTGTAGTTCGAGATGCCCAGCTGGCCGTTGTCGCGGCGGCGTTCGCGACTCAATTGTTCGAGATGAACCGGCCGGTGGTGGCCTGGCCATGGCGAGGGTGCCACAGCTAGACGTCGGGGTGTTACGAGGCGTAGATGGCCACACCGGCGGGTACTACCTGTATTACAGAAGTAGAAGGCAAAGATGGGCCTTTATTTTATTTATTATATTTGTGGCTGAGGAGTGATGCCCGGGACGAAATGTGTCACAACCGCTGGATGAAAATTGGATGGTGCAGGAGTACGGATCGGAGCCAGGAGCGCAGCACGCAAGCCGCGTCCAATCGCGTGTGGCTGTGGTAGAAACTTGATGGTCGCCGCAGTTCAGCTGGCCCGCATGTCATGCACACAAAGGCAGAGGAGCGGTGGGGCCGAGAGGGGTGAGGCGCACGTCGGGGGACGTGGTGCCGTGGGTTGGAGCGGCGTCGTGGGAATCGTGTGTGGTAGTGGTAGAAACGTGATGGTCGCCATGGTTCAACTTCCATGGACAAGCTGTCATGTCTACTGACACATGCATTGCAGACCGCTCACTACAAGGAGTAGTAGTAGAGAAAACTAGACGGATAAATAGTTCATTATAGTCAAGCGGACCTATATCAATGTACACATAGTACACTTGTTCCAAAGACATGCACACCAGCAAAATACTAGTTCATCTATATCAACGTACACAAAGAGGAAATATAATTTTTACAAGAGAGGAAATAGTTCATCCATCTATAATGCCCTGCTGCTGGTGCAGCTTCTTCTTCTTTTTCTTCTTCTTCTTCTTCTTCTTCTTATTCTTCTTCTTCTCATTTTCTGTGGGAGACGGCTTTGCAACAAGCTCTTTCGACCTTGCAGCTATCTCGAAACTCACATGGGCATCGAGGGAAGCATATTTTATCTGCTCGTAGGTCAAGGGATAATTCTCCCATCCAGACGACCTTAATCCCAGCATCTCATCACCCTTCTCAAGATTTGTTCCGAGCATAGAATTTGCTACGTCGAATAGGGATGGTGTTTCTTTATCACAATCGTCTACAGGAATTTTGGTTTGTAGGTCAGCGATGTTTTTCAAGTCAAGGTTGTACGGCGCCAGCTTCTGTTTGTCCCCTTCGATGGCTGCCCCACAGAAGTATATCTCCTCCTGAGACATGAAATCATGGAGCTCACCTGGTATGGAGGGCGCGTGTATGATGTGATACACCAAAACTTCATCTTTGAGGCACAACTGAAGGACGGTGGCGTGTTGGATCTTCCCAGTGGCACGCTCCGTGTACTCTACGTCGAGACCGACGGCCTTCATCTCCACCTTTTGGAGGGAGTTGGATACATTGTTGATCCACTCCCCAACCCTTGGGTGGTCGGTAACGGTGGCAACTATGCTCAACGAGCCTTCGACGAGGACATGTTTGACGCTAAAAACCTGCATAGGTGTCGGATTTCGGGTTCCGCAAACCCTTGAGAGGTTCGAACTCTGGGGTGCGTGCGAAGAACTCGTCCTCCCCAGTCTGCGTACTCGCTAATCTCACAGCCTAGCTCGACGAACTTTAAGGAAAAGAGACACAGCAGTTTACCCAGGTTCGGGCCACCTTGCGGTGTAAAACCCTACTCCTGCTTTGTGATGGATTGGCCTCGAGGGGCTGAGGATGAATTAGTACAGTGGCGAACAGCCTCAGGAGGAGAGGTGTTCTTGAGCTCGAGTGAGCTGGTGGAGTGAGGGTGATCTGAATGATCCAACCTCGACTTGTCTCTCTCCCTCCTACAGTGGTGGCTAAGTCCTATTTATAGTGGCCTTGGTCCTCTTCCCAAATGAAAGGCGGGAAGGGATCCCACAACGGCCAAATTCGAAGGGAGACAACTAGTACATGCTATCCTGACAAAAGTAGTCTTCGCCTGCAAAACCCTCTGGTCGTGACGCTGTGGTGGGCCCAGTGATGACCTCCGTCCTGCCGTCCTGGCAGTCTTGTTCTTGTTGCACGGGAATGGAAACCTTTGGTTGATTCCTCGGGACTCCGCGCGTGCGCTTTCCTCTTTAGCACCAAAGAGGAAACTGGTACACGGCGCCCGCTGGCGCCTGCCTGGCCTTGGTCATCATGGCTCACATCATCCGGACCTCACGAGGTGAGGCTAGCATAGAGATCTCCGCTCCTCAGGAGCCAGCCTGAGAAGGCCGCTCCTCGTGGAGGTCTTGGTGTCGTCAGCCTCGCGAGGCTGGGCCCCTCGCGAGGGTGTTGAGTTGTTGTTGCTGAAGCTGGGTCGTACCAGGCCGTCGATGGGGCCATGCCATGGGCCGCAGGCAGGCAAGTCTGGGTACCACCATTCCCAGAACGCCGACAGTAGCCCCAGGGCCCAAGGCGCGCTCGCACCTGGCTTCGAGGCGAAGCCAAGGGGCAAGTGCGGACCGCCGCGGGCCCTAACCGCCTGCGGCCTTGGTCGACACATGGCGATTGATGGGACGTGGGCATCTCCGCTTCCTCACACTACCTCGGCAACCGTTCGACTTGACGAGACTCCGCTACATGCAGAGAAGGACCATCATTGCGCGGGATCGTGGAGGCCGGCGGTTGGCCTCCCTCCGGCTATAAATGAGGGGAGGGGCAGAGCCCCCCTCACTCATCTCCAACTTCTCGCTGCTCACTCCTCCTTCTTCTTCACCTCCCCGTCTTGCCGTAGCATCCATGGCGCCGACGAGGAGGTTCTCTGCCACCGAGAAGGGGAAGGCCCCCAAGCAGGGGACGGGTTCGCTGCCACCCAAGAGAGGGCGAGGCCGACCCCGCAAGCATGTTGCGACCCCGACGGTAGCTCGTCGAGGGCGCGAGCGTACTCCTTCGGGGGCCGGCGTCGCTTTGGGAGGCCGCGGCGACGCTTCTTCTCAAGGCAGGGGCTGCTAAGGGCGAGGCATCCCCTGTGATGAGGGGCGGCGCGCCGTGGTTTCCCGGCCTCCTCGGCCGCGCTTCCACTCGACGGATGTGCTCCCGGAGTTCGTCGTGTGGTCGGAGAGGCCCGCCGGCACCTGGCTCCCACTCCCGCGCTTCTTCGTGAGTGAGCTGCCGGTCGCGGGGCTTGACGGCCTCTGGCTGCAGGCTGACGGCTGTTGCAGCAAGGCTTCCTGGGTTGGGCTCGAAGTCACCGAGACGGGCAGCGTGTCCTTGACCCACGGTTGGTAGGCGTTTGCCCACGCGCGAGGCCTGAGCAGGAGGCGCACCCTTCATTTCAGGTACGACGGCCTCGCGACCCTCTACGTGAGGGTGTTCGGGGAGGACGGCCGTCGTGCGGGGTGCTGCCCGGAAGACGACAGCGGCGACGATGAGCTTGCCCTTGACGACGGCTGTGCTTCCTTCAGCTGCGGTGATTCCTCCTCCGGCGAGAGCACCAGCAGTGGCGGCTATGACCAACCACCACTCCACCGGGCTTGCATCAGGGAAGGCGACGGGTCGTCTTGTCGCCGCGCTCCGGTGAAGCAGGAGGAAGACTCGGGGTGAGCCCGGGGGTCTCCGGAGCCTGGCCTCGGGAGCTGTTGCGGTCATGCGGGCCACTTTTGTTTAACCTTTCCTTTCTCCTGCACTTGAAAAAAGTAGAGGGCCCCACTGGGGCATGTAATGAACCAAGGCACTCGTGCCATTATGCTATGTTTGTTATCTTGATATTGTGCCGGGATACCGATATTCTGATCAGGCGCAGTTAGAATAACTTAGCTTGATATGCTTGCCGTAGTTTCCTGCCTCGCGAGGGTGCACCTCTCCAACAACATCTGGCGACGCTTGCTTCTTAACGACTCAGGAGCCGTCAGGCCTCAGGAGGCATTGTACAGCTGCCAAATTATTAGAAAACTTCACAGGGTGTCATGCCCTTCCTTGCGCGAGACCCCGAGTGTGGGTTGGTTGTGGCTGGTGCACCGCGTCGCAATGCCTGGAGGCACGGACTTGAGAAGGTACGCGTGCCCACGAGCTCGTTTGAGAGCGTCTCGCAAGGATTTAAGGACCGAAGCTCTGGGGCGACAGGGCTTTGGTGAGGTGTGGTCACGGCGAGCGCCAGGCGCACACACCTACCAAGCCCCCGGGCGCGGGACGCGCGAGGAGGAGCAACGGGCAACTGCCACTCTTCCTGGGACAAGGCTGGAGAGGCGAACGAATAGAGGAAAAGAAAGTTCCAGCTTTGGCAAACGAGAAACGCGAAAACTCCAAATTCCATTAAGAAGTTGCAAACCAACTACAGAAAGCAAGCAAATGATAGCCGCGTCCGGCACCTTGTCTAGTCTTCTCACCAGCGCGGAGCTAAGTGCTGCCACTAGGACGTGGGAGGCAGCCTCCATGAGGCCCGCGGGCGACACTCAGGAGACTCCGGGGCGTGTACAGCCCCACTCATTATTACGTGAGAGTGTCACGAGCAGAGACCTTCATAGGCACGGGGCCTTGCTTCATGGGTAGAACTTTCGGAGGTGCTGGATGTTCCAGGCGTTTTGGATGGGGATCCCGTCCTACGTCTCCAGGCGCGCGGCACCAGGCTTGGAGACCCGAGCGATCCTGAATGGGCCCTCCCACATGGGTGAGAGCTTATGCAGCCCCTCCCTGGAGAGCACCCGCCTCAGGACGAGATCACCCACCTTGAGCGTCCTGGAGCGGACGTTGTGGCAGTGGTACCGCCGCAGCGCCTGCTGATACCTTGCCACTCGGAGCGAGGCTTGACGGCGATGTTCCTCCCCCAGCACGAGGTCCATCCCCCGCGTGGCGTCCTGGCGTGCCTCATCAAACACCAAGACCCGTGTGGAGCGATGCTTAACCTCGTGAGGGAGAACCGCTTCGGCTCCGTAGACAAGGAAGAACAGAGTCTCGCCCGTCGGCTTGGTTGCGGTGGTGTGGATGGACCACAGCACGGACTGGAGCTCATCGAGCCAGCCCCTCCCGCAGGCCTCGAGCTTCTTCTTGAAGGTCGTTGTCTTGAGGCCTCTCAGGACTTCTGTGTTGGCACGCTCGGCCTGGCCATTGCTCCTGGGGTGTGCCACCGAAGCGTAGCATATCTGAGTTCCAAGGTTAGCACAGTATGTTTTGAAAAGGTTGCTGGTGAACTGTGGGCCATTATCGGTGATGATGCGGTTAGGAACCCCGAACCGGCTCACGAGGCTTCTGATGAACTTGCCGGCCGAGCCGGCCGGGATGGTGCGAATGGCTTCCACCTCCGCCCACTTGGTGAACTTGTCAATGGCGACGTAGAGGTAGCGGTAGCCCCCGGGCGCCCGTGGGAATGGCCCCAAGATGTCCAGCCCCCAGACTGCGAATGGCCATGTGAGCAGGATGGTCTGGAGGCCCTGAGCGGGCTGGTGGATCTGCTTGGCGTGGAACTGGTAGGCTTCACAGGACTTCACCAGCTCGGTAGCATCATTGAGCGCCATGGGCCAGTAGAACCCGCTGCGGAATGCCTTGCCCACGAGTGTGTGTGATGAAGAGTGATGCCCACAGTCCCCACCATGTATATCAGCCAGCAGCTCGCATCCCTGCTCCCTGGAGATGCATCGTAAAGAAACGTCGTTTGGACGCCTCCGATAGAGCTCACCGTCCTGGATGCAGTATGTTATGGCCTAGCGGGCCACACGTTCTGCGTCTTCCTCCTTCTCTGGCAGGGTGCCCCGAAGTAGGTACGCCTTGAACTCCTCGGTCCAGCTCCCCTCCTGAGGTTCCATCGCGAGAAGGAGATGAGCTCCTGAGGTCGGGCCACAAGCTGGGGCGCCCGACGGAGGAGCTTGGGGGAGATCCTCGTGAGGCGGTGCTGGTTCTGCGGTGGGTGGAGGTGCCGATGGCTTGAAGAGCCGCTCTTCGAAGACGCCAGGCTCCTGGGGCAGACGCCGGGATGCCCTCTTGGCGATGTCATCCGCCTCCTTGTTTGTGCCTCGTGGCACGTGCTGCAATTCTAGACCCAAAAATCGTTTCTCAATTTTGCGTACCTCCTCAAGGTATGCTTCCATGTGCTCGTCCTTCGGGGTGTACTCCTTGTTGGAGAAGTTGACGAGGAGCTGCGAGTCGCCCCTGATGGTGAGGCGCCTGACCCCCAGTGCTGCGGCGGCGTTGAGTCCCGCGATCAGGACTTCATACTCTGCAATGTTGTTGGAGACCTTCTCGCCGTGTTGGAAGCAGAGTTGCACGGCGTAGTAGAGCTTGTCTGTGGTGGGTGAAACAAGCACAGCTCCAGCCCCCGTGCCCTGGCGTGAGAACGCGCCATTGAAGTACATGATCCAACCATCTGGTGCCTCATCGCCGGGTGTGAGGGAGCGGTCCTCGCACACTTCACGATCAGGGACGTCAGTCCATTCGGCCACGAAGTCAGCGAGGGCCGCACCCTTGATGGTCCTGGTGGTACTGAACTCCAACTGGAACGCTTGCAGCTCAATGTTCCATTCGGCGACCCTTCCTGCAGCATTAGGGCTCCGGAGCACCCTCTCCAGAGGATAAGCTAAGACAACCTTGATGGGGTGGCCTTGGAAGTAGTGGAGCAGCTTTCGGGAGGCGACGAGGAGCGCGAGCAGTAGCTTCTGTGGCATGGGGTAGCGTGCCCACGCGTCTCGCAGCACCGTGCTGACGAAGTATACCGGGTGCTCGATGTGGGAGGAAGCATTGGTGAGGTCTTGCAATTCCTGAGTCTGCGGGTCCTCAAGAGCCTTATCATCCGCCATGGCCGCCGTGCCCTCAGGAGTATCATCCTCAGGAGACCCACTCCCAGGGGGGTTGGCTGAGGTCTCAGGAGCGTTGTTGGCCGGTGGTGGAGTCGGAGCCTCAGGGGCGCCTTCTTGAGACTGCGGTGCTCCATCTGGTGACGGGGCACCCCGTCGTGAGCCCTTGACCAAGCGCTCCTCCCTCACTGCACCAGTGCTGCGCTGGCTGAGTGAGGCGTGGCAGCCAAGTAGAGCACCAAGGGCTCAAGGGGACGTGGCGCCACCATCACCGGCGGGCTGGTGAGGTACTTCTTAAGGTCTTGGAAGGCTGCGTCAGCCTCCGGAGTCCACTCGAATGGTCCTTTCCTTTTCATCAGCTTGAAGAACGGGAGGGCGTGTTCTCCCAACTTGGAGATGAAACGCCCCAGCGAGGTCACGCAACCTGCCAGCTTCTGCATCTCCTTGAGGGTCTGCGGCGGGCTCATCCTCTCTATGGCCTTGACTTTCTCTGGGTTAGCCTCGATCCCTCTGTGCGATACCAAGAAACCCAGTAGCTTGCCGGATGGGACACCGAACACGCATTTCTCCGGGTTGAGTCGCAGATCCACCTTGCGTAGGCTAGCAAATGTTTCTTCCAGGTCTTCAATAAGGGTTCTTGCCTCCCGAGACTTCACCACTATGTCGTTGATGTATGCCTCTGCGTTCCTCCCGAGCTGCCGGCCCAGAGCGATGTGCATCAGCCGCTGGAAGGTTGCTCCGGCGTTACGCAGCCCAAATGGCATGCAGGTGTAGCAATACAGCCCGCATGGGGTCAAGAAAGCCGTCTTCTCAACATCTTTCATCGCCATCTTGATTTGGTGATAGCCCGAGAAGGCGTCCAGGAAGCACAGCGGGTCGCACTCGGCGGTGGAGTCGACGATCTGATCGATACGCGGAAGTGGAAAGGGGTCTTGAGGGCAAGCCTTGTTGAGGTTAGTGAAGTCGACGCTCATACGCTCCTTTCCGCCCTTCTTGGGGACGATAACCGGGTTCGCCAACCATTCTGGGTACTGCACCTCCCGAATGGCACCAGCCTCTTGCAGCTTGCGGGTCTCTTGGACGATGAACGACTGCTTCTCTGTGGACTGCCGCCGCGCCTTCTGCTTCACCGGTCGTGCGTTAGGGCACACCCTGAGGTGATGCTCGATTATTCCCCTCGGGATCCCAACCAGATCCTTGGGCTCCCATGCGAACACTTCCTTGTTCACGCGTAAGAAGTCGACCAACGCCTTTTCCTGATCTGGAGGGAGGCTGGCACCTATGGTGAAGGTGGCACCCGACGCCCCGTCTTCATCGACCGGCCCCTGCTTCGTCTAGGCCCGATCTTGAGAGAACAACTACTTCTTCTTTGCTGGCGCAGCCCCTGGAGCCTCTGGGGCCCCTTCCCCAGCCGGTCACGCGGCCGCCGCGGCCCTGAAGGCGAGCTTGAGGGCCAATAGCGTGTCCTTGGTGTCTCCTACCACGGTGAGGACGCCGCTCCTTCCCGGCATCTTCATGAGGTTGTAGGCAGGGTGAGTCGCTGCCATGAACTTGGCCAGGGCCGGGTACCCAAGGATGGCGTTGTACGGGAGGCTAATGCAGGCGATGTCGAAGTCGATAAGCTCGGTGCGGTAGTTGTCGCGGGTGCCGAAGGTGACGGGGAGGCGGATCTGCCCGATGGGGTTGGTGGAGCCGTTGACGACTCCAGAGAAGGGCTTCGTGGGGCGGAGCCGGCCATGGGGCACATGAAGCAAGCCGAATGCTTCCACCGAGAGCACATTGAGGCCGGCTCCGCCGTCGATGAGGGTCTTGGTGACCGCCACGTTGCAAATGGTGGGGGTGCAGAGCATCGGGAGAGCGCCGACGCCGGCCGTGACCGCTGGGTGGTCCCCGGAGTCGAAGGTGAGGTCGGCCTTGGGCGCCGCCCAACCCGGCGGCGCCGCCCGCTGCACGTGGGCGTCGCCCGCTTGGCGAAAGAACTGCTTGATGTGGCGATCCGAGGGCGGCGCCTGCGAGCCGCCGAGGATGGCTGCAACGACATGAGGTGCCGGCGCCGCGAATTGCGTGACGAAGAGGCCACGCAGCTCCTCCCAGGAGGCGACCGAAGATCCCGGCAGGCCCAGGAGCCAAGCGCGTGGCGCGCCCGTGAGGGCCATGGGGAGCCAATTCGCCATGACCTTGTCGTCGCCGCCGGCTGCCAGGACCACCTCCTCATACGCCTGGAGAAACCACACCGGGTCTGCCACGTCGTCGTAGCGAGGCGGCATCTCCAGCCTAAACTTGGGCGGCCACTGCACTCGCCGTAAGGCGGGGGTGAAGGCCCGGAGACCCACGGCGCCTCCGTGCGCGCCCGTCGATCCAGTCGGAGAAGAGGCGTCCGCCATGAGAGCTGAACGGCGAGGGCGGAGTGCGGCGGACGGAGAGGCGAAGCTTCGACGCACCCCTACCTGGCGCGCCAAATGTCGGATTTCGGGTTCCGCAAACCCTTGAGAGGTTCGAACTCTGTGGTGCGTGCGAAGAACTCGTCCTCCCCAGTCTGCCTACTCACTAATCTCACACCCTAGCTCGACGAACTGTAAGGAAAAGAGACACAGCAGTTTACCCAGGTTCGGGCCACCTTGCGGTGTAAAACCCTACTCCTGCTTTGTGGTGGATTGGCCTCGAGGGGCTTAGGATGAATTAGTACAGTGGCGAACAGCCTCAGGAGGAGAGGTGTTCTTGAGCTCGAGTGAGCTGGTGGAGTGAGGGTGATCTGAATGATCCGTCCTTGACTTGTCTCTCTCCCTCCTACGTGGTGGCTAAGTCCTATTTATACTGGCCTTGGTCCTCTTCCCAAATGAAAGGCGGGAAGGGATCCCACAACGGCCAAATTCGAAGGGAGACAACTAGTACATGCTATCCTGACAAAAGTAGTCTTCACCTGCAAAAGCCTCTGGTCGTGACGCCGTGGTGGGCTCGGTGATGACCTCCGTCCTGCCATCCTGGCGGTCTTGGTCTTGTTGCACGGGAATGGAAACCTTTGGCTGATTCCTCGGGACTCCGCGCCTGCGCTTGCCTCTTTAGCACCGAAGAGGAAACTGGTACACTGCGCCCGCTGGCGCCCGCCTGGCCTTGGTCGTCATGGCTCACATCATCCGGACCTCACGAGGTGAGTCTTGCATAGAGATCTCCGCTCCTCGGGAGCCAGCCTGAGGAGGCCACTCCTCGTGGAGGTCTTGGTGTTGTCAGCCTCGCGAAGCTTGGCCCCTCGCAAGGGTCTTGAGTTGTTGTTGCTGAAGCTGGGTCGTAACAGGCCATCGATGGGGCCACGCCGTGGGCCGCAGGCAGGCAAGTCTGGGTACCCCCGTTGCCAGAACGCCGACAATAGGGATCTCTTTCGCCATTTGGAACCGATGGACCGGAGGGCTATGGTTTGGAGAATTAGGATTAAGATGGCTAGTCTAACTGAAGAAGATGATTATTTAAAGGGCTTCGGAATTACTCAAGGAGGATGTGAATCCAGTGGGGTTTGAATGCAAATGAAGTAGAGGTGAAGAAGCTGAGGAAAATTGGTACCCACTGGAGAAGTAAATGGGAGAAGTGGCATGCAGGCAGTTGATTAGATGGCTAGGTAGACCAACCTGCAAATGAAAAGGCTATGCGGGTAGCGTACTGAGGAGTGGTCCGTGTCTGTGTATGTGCCCATCCTTCTACCGCTACATGTGCCACTGGTTAGTTGAGGTCACTCTTTCGAATCATCGTGGTGAAACATTTTATGATTACTTTTTATTTCTGCACCCCTCCTGACAGGTGGGATCTACGCAAAACCCACTTGGGTGGACAAACAGATATACAAACATATCCATCTCTTTGCACACACAAAATATGTCGTAGCTGGTTCGGATTGATATTGGCGCGTGCCTGCGAGACACAACCTTTTCTGGTTAAGGAATATATGCGGTTATCCTAAAAAAGAAAAAGCCCTTCTTCGCGCTTCCTCATGCACGAGAATTTGGTTCTGCTCGCAATATGGATGCTACCTGGAGGATGAAGTGAATCCAGAGGCATGCTAGCACGGGAGACCTATTTCTGCTATACAGTACTACTCAGTATGTTACTGCTAGTAGTAGTACAACTGTGGTATACTTGATGGTTAAAATATTATTCATCCGGTCCTCACAGTGAAGTGACAAGACCCTGCGTCCGAGGTGACACTAGTCCAGACGGTGTGTACGGGTTACCAAAGTCAGCCTCACCTTGTGCACTGTGCAGTCACTGTCACCACCGTTGTATAGCATGCCTCACCTCGTCTCCCTCTCCCCTAGCACCACTCCATCTCCATCTCCGTCTTGCCGTAGATCCTGAGGTCACTCTTCATCATCTCACTGTGCCCCCGCGTACCCTCGCCTCGCTCGCCTCCCGCGGTACCACTATTCCCTTGCTAGCCGCTCCAGCACCGAGAGCTTTATCCCTCGTAAATCAAGCCCCCCAAAACCCCACCTTCCAAACTCCACCATGGCTGAACCGGAACCGTGCAGCATCCATATGAGCCGCGAGTGGAGCAATCTCCCCAGTGACATCCTCGACCTCTGTTGTTCGTGTATGGATATGTTGAGCGCCGTGCGGCTGGCTGCATGCTCGAGGGACATGCACACAGCCATCATCGAAGTGAGGCCTCAGCTTTTCAAGACACCCTACTTTCTGCTATCTGGTCTAGCGAGATTTGCTCACCATGATACGGAGGCATACATGATGCCCCTCGACTTCAATCCAACCTCCATTAGCCGAAACTTCTTTGCAGGTATGTAGTGGGTCGCCGTACATCATTTCCCTCGACTACAATCCGATCACCATCGCCCGAAACTTCTTGGCAGGTATGTACTGGGTCGGCATGAACTCCCACTGGATGGTTGCCGTCAGAGAAGACGGGAAAAAGTTGGTGCTCGTGAACTTCCAGACCTCCCATGAGATTATCCTTCCTCCGTTGGAGTATGTAGGGTTTTACTGTCGCGGTCCAAGTCATCTAGATTACCACATCAGTTGGACGGACCTTGTTTTGCAGAAGATTGTAATCTGCCAAGTGCCCACACGATATGCGGATTACGCAAACTTCAAGCTAATTCCCTTGTTCGACCGCGGACTCGCCTATCTTTCTGCCGGTGCCTTCTTTAGCTGGACACGACTCACCTCGCAGTGGATCGTCAAAGCTGATACACACTTCTATGGTGCTATTGAACACAATGGCATCATCTACATGATCGACAAAGCAGATGGCACCACGTATTGCTGGGACAGCGCGTGTAAGTTATTTTCATCTGATTTTAATGATAACGCCATGACACTGTTTGAACTTTTTGTGATGATTGGCATATCCCTGTTTGAGAAGAATTTGAGTAGAACTATGGCAATGTATTAGAGACGCCGTAAATCAGCTATATTTGGAATGAGTTACTTCATGCGATTGTGACCATGTCACTAGAGCCAATTTGTACCCTTGAATAATCAAACGGTTAGGAAGATATGGATATTCTCCTTACTTTATAGTAATCTATATACTACTAAATATGAGTGTGTATCAATAGCCATGTTAGTTTCCTCATTTTCATGATGTAGAAACATGCATCACACTATTGGTTTCATCTAACCATACATTAGGGAAGTAAATGTGCATATGGAGAACTCTATATTTGGAAGTAGTGAAATCCTGTAATGCTTACCATGTGTACATACCTCTATTCGCCCTTCAGCAATCAATGGCTAGAATAATATCCTCACAAAAAAATTGCCCACAGAACATGAGTATATAACAATGCATGGTCTATTAGTTTCCTTGAAGAATTTGTTTATGAGGATAGAACATGATTACATAACATGCATGACATGGTAGTTTCCTGTGAAGAATCGATTGCGAGATAACATGAGTATAACCATGCATGGCACTTCTATATTTTCAAACCTAGTATACATTTCCCTGTATTTTCCTCTCAGTTCCAATAGGGGCAGATCAATGTTGTTTCTTGCATTATCCTACTCATACTCTGAACAATGCTGATCTTACATTAACAATGCATGTCCTTTTTGATATGATGCAGTGCCCCTACAGTTACTGCCCTTTGTAATCACACCACCTTTGCCAAAAAACAGGGAAGCACAACTGGTTCCTCGCTCGATCAGACAACGGCAAAAGACTGATGATCATTCACACACATGAGCCGAAAAAGTTATATTGCATAAACCCCACTGTGTATAAGCACTGTGAAATACATGAGTATCCGGACAGTGGCTGTTATGTCTATGAGCAGGATACCAGCTTGTTGGGGCCTTCAGGATTTTTGAGTTGGAGGCGGGTAAACAACCTTGGTTCACACTCTCTATTTCTCGGACTCAATTATCCGATTAACCAGGAGATCACCGTTGGCAAGGAACTTGATGGCAGAGAGGTTCTGTTTGCTAGGGAAAACTGTGTCTACACGGCCAGCCCTAGGACTTCAGGAGCAAACTCCCCTGATTATCAATGATACAGCCTGCAGCCAAAAGAAGGTGAGAATGACAAAGGCATCTGGATTAATTTTGATCCTTGGATGTCTCAAGTCCGACAGGCAGTGATGTGGTTCAAGCCTTCAGGTTGATAGGTAATTGGGCTGTTGCGTCGAAAGGTTGGAGTACTGGTGTCTTCGAATCACTGGTGGCTGAAGCGGGGCTGCAAATTATGATGGTGTTGGATCATCCCTCTTCGAATGACTTGTTGTCTTTGCTGCTTGTTCTGGATGGGTAGTTCTCTCTTTTCTTATGCATATTCCTTGTCATTTGGTCATCCTCGTCTATGTCACTTGATGTCTGCTAGAACTACGTCGGTTTTTTCCCAGAGAGGGAGGGATGATGCAGCACAGCGACGGTAGGTATTTCCCTCAGTGATGAGACCAAGGTTATCGAACCAGTAGGAGAACCACGCAACAACACGTAAATAGCTCCTGCACACAAAGAACAAATACTTGCAGCCCGACGTGTTAAAGGGGTTGTCAATCCCCTTCAGGTAATGAGATAGATAAAATTGTATTAGATTGAAAGATGCAAATAAAAGCAAATAAAATTCAGCGAGGTATTTTTGGGTTTTTGGATTAATAGATCTGGAAATAAAAGTTGCACATAAATAAAAGAGCGAATAGCAAAATAGATCTTGAAGGCAAATATGTTAAAGAAGAGACCCGGGGGCCGTAGTTTTCATTAGTGGCTTCTCTCAAGAAAAATAGCAAACGGTGGAAACAAATTACTGT
Organism: Thinopyrum elongatum; assembly: GCA_011799875.1. Taxonomy (NCBI): domain Eukaryota; kingdom Viridiplantae; phylum Streptophyta; class Magnoliopsida; order Poales; family Poaceae; genus Thinopyrum; species Thinopyrum elongatum. The sequence goes on along the minus strand of CM022298.1, from coordinate 547,827,033 downwards.
TGGGCAATTGATAGAACTTCAAATACTCATGACGATATCCAGGCAATGATCATTATATAGGCATCACGTCCAAGATTAGTAGACCGACTCCTGCCTGCATCTACTACTTACTCCACACATCGACCGCTATCCAGCATGCATCTAGTGTATTAAGTTCATGGAGAAATGGAGTAATGCAATAAGAACGATGACATGATATAGACAAGATCTATTTATGTAGAAATAGACCCCATCTTGTTATCCTTAATGGCAATGATACATACGTGTCGTTTCCCTTTCTGTGACTGGGATCAAGCACCATAAGATCAAACCCATCACAAAGCACCTCTTCCCATTGCAAGATAAATAGATCAAGTTGGCCAAACAAAACCCAAATATCGAAGAAGAAATACGAGGCTATAAGCAATCATGCATATAAGAGATCAAAGAAGACTCAAATAACTTTCATGGATAAAAAGATAGATCTGATCATAAACTCAAAGTTCATCGGATCCCAACAAACACACCGCAAAAAAGAGTTACATCATATGGATCTCCAAGAGACCATTGTATTGAGAATCAAATGAGAGAGAGAAAGCCATCTAGCTACTAACTACGGACCCGAAGGTCTACAATGAACTACTCACGCATCATCGGAGAGGCACCAATGAGGATGATGAACCCCTCCGTGATGGTGTCTAGATTGGATCTGGTGGTTCTGGAACTTGTGGCGGCTGGAATTGATTTTCATCGACTCCCCTAGGGTTTCTGGATATTTATAGAGCAAAGAGGTGGTGCAGGAGGCCCCCGAGGTGGGCACAACCCACCTAATCGCGCCTGGGCCTCCAGGCGCGCCCTGGTGGGTTTTGCTCCCCTCGGAGCACCCCCCGGGTGCTTCTCCGGCCCACTGGATGTCTTCTGGTCCAAAAAAATCCACAAAAAGTTTTGCTGTGTTTGGACTCCGTTTGGTATTGATTTCCTGCGATGTCAAAAACATGCAGAAAACAGCAACTAGCACTGGGCACTATGTCAATAGGTTAGTACCAAAAAATGATATAAAATGATTATTAAATGATTGTAAAACATCCAAGAATGATAATATAGCAGCATGGAACAATAAAAAATTATAGATACGTTGGAGACGTATCAGCATCCCCAAGCTTAATTCCTGCTCGTCCTCGAGTAGGTAAATGATAAAAACAGAATTTTTGATGTGGAATGCTGCCCAACATGTTCATCACATATTCTTTTCTTAATAGCATGGACATGTGGACTTTTATATGGTTCCAAGCAATAGTCTAGTTTTGACATGATAACTTGAATACTCAAGCATATCAACAAGCATCCATGTCTTTCAAAATATCAACGCTAAAGCAAGTTATCCCTAGCCCGTCATGCTCAATCATTTATCTATTCATGAAACACACTCGAATATATATTAGCTACACCCAATGCTCAAGTACGATCATAGTGCCCCTTAGTTGGTGCTTTGTAAGAGAAGATGGAGACTCAAATTAAAAATAAAAATTGCATAAAGTAAAAGAAAGGCCCTTCGCGGAGGGAAGTAGGGATTTGTAGAGGTGCCAGAGCTCAAAGCTTAAATTGAGAGATAAAAATAGTTTGAGAGGCATACTTTTCCCACCAACGAAAACGACTTAGAGCTCCCAACACTTTCCATGCTAGATATATCATAGGCGGTTCCCAAACAGAAAATAAAGTTTATTCCTTTTTCCACCATTTCTTTCACTTTCCATGGCTAGCCGTATCCACGGGTGCCCTCCATACCAACACTTTCAAAGGAATTTATTATTTGACAACATAAAGTAAATTTATTTTTCATTTCGGGACTGGGCATCCCTAATACCTTTGCCGTACTCTCGTGCAATGACAAGTGGATAAGCACTCATCATGAGAATAACACATCTAGCATGGAAAATATCGGCCACCCCTCACCGCCTCGCGAGCGGTACGAGCACACAAAAGAAAATTTTATTTTGAAAATTAGAGATGGCACATACAAATTTGCTTAGAACAGCACGGAAATACCGCATATAGGTAGGTATAGTGGACTCATATGGCAAAACTGGTTTAAAGGGTTTTGGATGCACAAGCAGTGATCATACTTAGTGCAAATGAAGGCTAGAAAAAAGATTGAGAAGCGCCCCACCAAGAAACGAATAATCTCATAAGCAAGCATTAAGCATAAGTAACACCGAATAATGCACCATAAGTAAGATATAATTTCATTGCATAACTATTGACTTTCGTACTTGCATAGGGAATCACAAACCTTAACACCAATATTCTTACTAAAGCACAATTACTCATCAACATGGCTCACATATTATATCGTCATATCTCAAAACAATTACAAAGAATCAAGTTTATTTTGTCCAATGATCTTCATGAAAGTTTTTATTATATCCTTCTTGGATATCTATCACTTTGGGACTAGTTTCATATGTTGCTTTTAATAAGCTCAAACAAATATAAGTGAAGAACATGAGCATAATATTTCTTTCTCTCATATTAATCTAAGTGAAGCAAGAGAGAATTTATTTAAAATTTTACTAACTCCCAAATAAATCTAAGTGAAGCATGAGAGCATTTCTTCAAAAATAACAAAGCACACCGTGCTCAAAAAGATATAAGTGAAGCACTAGAGCAATTCCAAGGCTCTAAAAATTTAAGTGAAGCATAGGAGCAAGCATAGCATAGTTTTTGGCTCTCTCAAAAAGGTGCATCCAGCAAGGATTCAAGACTTAAAAATAAAAAGCAAAACAATAGAAGACTCAACTCATACAAGACGCTACAAGCAAAAATCATAATATGTGACAAATAAAAATATAGTTCCAAGTAAAATACCGATGGTCGTTAGAACAAAGAGGGGATGCCACTCGGGGGCATCCCCAAGCTTAGTTGCTTGATACTTCTTGAATATTATATTGGGGTGCCTCGGGCATCCCCAAGCTTAGCCTTTTGCTAATCCTTATTCCTTCATCCATCGTAATATCACCCAAAACTTGAAAACTTCAATCACACAAAACTCAACAAAACCTTCATGAGATCCGTTAGTATAAGACAACAAATCACTACTTTAAGTACTGTTGCAAACCCATTCATATTTTATTTTTGCATTATATCTACTGTATTCCAACTTTTCTATGGCAAAAACTCTTCAAAGAAAACCATAGAATCATCAAAACAAGCACACAACGCAAAGAAAACAGAATCTGTCAAAAACAGAACAGTCTGTAGCAATCTGAAAACTTTGAATACTTATGTAACTCCAACAATTCTGAAAAATTAGGAAAACGTGAGAAATTTGTTTATTAATCTTATGAAAAAAGAATCAACTCAAAAGAACTCTCCTGTAAAAAGTAAGAAATATTTTCGTGAGCACAAAAGTTTCTGTTTTTCTGCAAGATCAAATCAACTATCACCCAAATCAACCCAAAGGCTTTGCTTGACACAAACACTAATTTAAACCACAAAAAACACAATAATAACAGTAGAATAATTTTTCAAACACTCAAGAAGATAAAAAAAAGACAATTTTTTTTTTATTCATTGGGTTGCCTCCCAACAAGCGCTATGGTTTTACGCCCTTAGCTAGGCATAAGATTTTATTGATGCTCACATGAAAGATAATAATGAAAACACAAAGAGAGCATCATAAAACATGTGACAAACATATTTAAGTCTAACATATTTCCGATGCATAGGGATTTTATAGGAAAACAAATTAGCAAGACAAGCAAGATCTAGCATATGCATGGAAGAAAACAATAGCAATCTCAACATGGAGAGAGGTAATTTAGTAACATGAAAATTTCCACAACCATATTTTCCTCTATCATAATAATTACATGTGGGATCATATTCAAACTCAAGAATATAGCTATGACATAACATACTCTCTACATGATCCACATGCATGCAAATTGACACTCTTCCAAAATAGTGGGATTATCATCAAATAAAGTCATGACCTCTCCAAGCCCACTTTTATCAAAAATTTCATAAGATTGAACACTCTCCAAATATGTGGGATTATTTTTACCTAAAGTTGACACTCTTCCAAACCCACTTTCAATATTATTGCAAACATTATTATCAATAACATATTCATCATGAGGCTTAAATAAATTTTCAAGATCATAAGAAGAATCACCCCAATCATGATCATTGCAATAAGTAGTGGACATATCAAAATTAGCATCCCCAAGCTTGGGGTTTTGCATATTATTAGCACAATTGACATTAATAGGATTTATAATAACATCATTGCAATCATGCTTTTCATTCAAGGAGCTATCATGAACCACTTTATAAATTCCTTCGTTTAACACTTCATCACAATTTTCAGATTCATAAATCTCAAGCAAAACTTCATAAAGATAATCTAGTGAACTCAATTCACTAGAAATTGGTTCATCATAATTGGATCTTTTGAAAAGATTAGCAAGTGGATGAGGATCCATAACAATAGCTTTTTAGCAAGCGAAGATGCAAGCAAATAGAAGGCACATGGCAACACAAGCAAACATGAGATCTGACGAGAAAAAGGGCGAACGAAAAAGAGGGCGAATAAAATGGCAAATTTTTGTGAAGTGGGGGAGAGAAAAATGAGAGGCAAATGGCAAATAATGTAAATTGCAAGGAGATGAGATTTTTGATTAGGAACCTGGTTGATGTTGATGATGTCTCCCCGGCAACGGCGCAAGAAACTCCTCTTGATGTCTGCTAGAACTACGTCGGTTTTTCCCCGGAGAGGGAGGGATGATGCAGCATAGCGACGGTAGGTATTTCCCTCAGTGATGATACCAAGTTTATCGAACCAGTAGGAGAACCACGTAACACCACGTAAACAGCTCCTGCACACAAAGAACAAATACTTGCAACCCGACGTGTTAAAGGGGTTGTCAATCCCTTTTGGGTAACGAGATAGATAAAATTGTAGTAGATTGAAAGATGCAAATAAAAGCAAATAAAATTCAGCGAGGTATTTTTGGGTTTTTGGATTAATAGATCTGAAAATAAAAGTTGCAAATAAATAAAAGAGCGAATAGCAAAATAGATCTTGAAGGCAAATATATTAAAGAAGAGACCCGGGGGCCGTAGTTTTCACTAGTGGCTTCTCTCGAGAAAAATAGCAAATGGTGGAAACAAATTACTGTTGGGCAATTGATAGAACTTCAAATACTCATGACGATATCCAGGGAATGATCATTATATAGGCATCACGTCCAAGATTAGTAAACCGACTCCTGCCTGCATCTACTACTATTACTCCACACATCGACCGCTATCTGGCATGCATCTAGTGTATTAAGTTCATGGAGAAATGGAGTAATGCAATAAGAACGATGACATGATGTAGACAAGATCTATTTATGTAGAAATAGACCCCATCTTGTTATCCTTAATGGCAACGATACATACGTGTCGTTTCTCTTTCTGTCACTGGGATCAAGCACCGTAAGATCGAACCCATCACAAAGCACCTCTTCCCATTGCAAGACAAATAGATCAAGTTCGCCAAACAAAACCCAAATATCGGAGAAGAAATATGAGGCTATAAGCAATCATGCATATAAGAGATCAAAGAAGACTCAAATAACTTTCATGGATAAAAAGATAGATCTGATCATAAACTCAAAGTTCATCGGATCCCAACAAACACACCGCAAAAAAGAGTTACATCATATGGATCTCCAAGAGACCATTGTATTGAGAATCAAACGAGAGAGAGAAAGCCATCTAGATACTAACTACGGACCCCGAAGGTCTACAATGAACTACTCACGCATCATCGGAGAGGCACCAATGAGGATGATGAACCCCTCCGTGATGGTGTCTAGATTGGATCTGGTGGTTCTAGAACTTGCGGCAGCTGGAATTGATTTTCATCGACTCCCCTAGGGTTTCTGGAATATTGGGGTATTTATAGAGCAAAGAGGCGGTGCGGGAGGCCCCCGAGGTGGGCACAACCCACCTGGGCGTGCCTGGGCCTCCAGGCGTGCCCTGGTGGGTTGTGCTCCCCTAGGAGCACCCCCCAGGTGCTTCTCCGGCCCACTGGATGTCTTCTGGTCCCAAAAAAATCCACAAAAATTTTCGCTGCGTTTGGACTCCGTTTGGTATTGATTTCCTGCGATGTAAAAAATATGGAGAAAATAGCAACTAGCATTGGGCACTATGGCAATAGGTTAGTACCAAAAAATGATATAAAATGATTATAAAATGATTGTAATATATCCAAGAATGATAATATAGCAGCATGGAACAATCAAAAATTATAGATACGTTGGAGACGTATCAGTCACTCTTACTATGTAATAGTTGCCTCTATTTAGAATGTCATTCTCGTCTGGATCACGAGAGTCTGAGCGCTGCAGATGGGTGCGTTTTGGTGGTGTAGAAAGACTTCTTATGAACTATCATGTCTTGCTGTTTATGTCAGTTGTAGTCACTAGTCAGTGTTTGAATGTTGTATATATCATTGTTTCGAACTGTTTATTGTCTCGAACTGCTGGTGGGATAAATGAGGGCATCACCATTCTCCAGTGTTCAGAGTATATCTCCTTTTTTTAAGTTATAATTTGAGCTCAGTGTCTTTTCGATGATGTACACTTGTTTGGGCCAGTGAGGTGTCGTTGAATATGGGCCGAGTAGTAACGCAATGCCAAACAGGTCAATTATGACTCTCAGGTCGGGCTCTCAAAAAAAGAAAGAAAAATGACACTTAGGCTGACCTGTGGGCGCCATCGGTGTTTTCGTGCGCTTGCGCGCAGAGGGCATATTGGCGCGTGTTCAAAATTCATGCTACCTTTTCATCCCCAATCTCCCACCCCTCCCCCACCTCTGGAATCTCGATTCCTACTTCAGTTCCCCCAAATCCCCCTCCTGTACTCCCTGTACATAAGCGCACTATCATGTCGCCGGTCAACGCGGATCTCCGAGCCGGAGATCCTGAGGTCCGTCCTGCCTTCGGGTGCTGCGTGCTGTCGCTCAACAGTGGCATGGCGGCGCTTGATGACCAGTTTGCCGGCAAAGTGCTGATGGTAGCCATCAACAGCGACTGGCCTCCCGTCTCGCCGGACGACCTTGTCAAAGCTCTTGGCATTATACACAGCATCCAAATAAGTGACTTGCTCGTCGAAGTCTGTCCGCCACTGGCTGATTTCTTCGTCAGGTTCCGGACAACTTTCGACTGCAGTCGTGTGTTCGAATCTTCCCGGCGTTTGTTCTACGATGCCGCGCTGGTGAGCTTCGATCGGTGGCACCCAGGATGGGGCTCGGTGCCCTTTGAGCTTGAGTTTTTAACAAAGCTTACCTTCCATGGCATGCCTCGATGTGCTTGGAACAGCGAGTCCATGAATGAGCTTATCAACGACCTTGGAGGTGAGCTCGTAAGTATGTTTGTTCCTCCAGACAGCTGGGCTCTGATGGTTATGGCATGGATGAAGAAGTCATCCACCATACCGAAGGTGATTGGTGTTGAGATACCGGTGCAGGAACCGGGGTTGTACTATTCATCGCCACCAAGGCTGCCGCGGACCACATTAGGGATATACCTGTATTGAGTGTTCGTGCATGTCGAAGAAGTGGTAAATCCATCAATCGAAGTCCTGCCACCGCCGCTGGTGCCAGGGTCCGTCGACGACGTCCATTACAGGAGTCAACGTCAGACTTTCCCCGTGTTGCTCGGAACAATGGATGGCACAGGGCCTACTCCATCGCGCGGTGGAGGCCACAACTTCTTTGGGAGAAGAGGCAGGGCTGGCTACCTGGATGTGCTCTAATTTGAGGTAACAACTGAATCTTCTCAGATACTAGTTAAATCCAAGCTATCGGTGTGAAGCACTGATGTGCCAGTACATTTGATTGTGACATGTTCTATTTTTCTACCTGAACTTTTTTCAGAAAGGGGTGTACGTCAACTTAATGTGCTAGCAGAACTTATTGTGTTGTCTGTCTATTTTCTTTGCACATCATTCAAGATATTTCCATGTCATTGATAAAGACGATGAACCATTATGTATGAGTTTGTTGGTTTCAACATAGCCCTACCCGTAGCGATCCACTCTTTCCACCCTGATTGTGCCGCCTGCGTGAAATTTTTGTATGCAAGTCAGTGTGCTATGATGTTCTATATGATCGTGTCAACTATATAAGTTTTTACTGAGCATCAGCAATGCATATGGCTAAAAGATGTATTTACGAGCATCGACCGATGGGTCTCTCTCTCTCACTCACACACACACACACACACACACACACACACAAGTGCGACTCGTTGAATTATTTCTTCGCTCGTGACAGCTTTTAATTAGGTTCCACTGTACTCTAACTTTTTTCTTAAGTTATTAATTGAGCTCAGTGACTTCAAAGAGTTGTACAGAAGCCTTGTTTGGGCCTTTTCAGGCGTCGTTGAATGTGGGCTGAGTAGCCATGTAAAGTTGTATTGTACTACACATGCCTTTTTTGTTGAGCATCAGCAATGCAACTGGGCCGACAGTTGTACACAAGATCCTAAAATAAGCGCAGCCTAGCCTATGTTTCTTTTAATAAAATGCACAGCCAAGTTCATTTTTTATATAATAAGATTGCCAAGCCCAACTTAATTTTTTAATAATATTCGTATCTCAATATTATTTTTTATACGAAATGCTCAGTCCAGACCATCATTATTTTTTCACCCATCCCAGAAAATGGGTCTATTTCTACTAAAATCAAATGGCTTGCAAGTTATCAGAAATGATAAATGCGCTGCATGTACGTAATATTATTTTTCACCCAGCTCAGTAAATAGGTGTATTTGAATAAATAATCAAATGCGCTATAAATTATCATAAATAGTAAAATGGCTATTATTATTTTTACCCAGCCTAGGAAATAGATTATTTTTTGACTCAAAGCCCAGGAATAGATGTATTGGCAAACAAAATGAAATGGCCTGGAAAACCTAAATAAATGGGCTGCATTCCACCACAGCTTTCGAAGCTGACTTTGTTGGCCCACTAGACGAAGCCTGCGCAAGGTGTTGTCCATTTAGTGAACAAAACGATTTAATGGTCTAAAACAAAAAGTCAACAAATTATTCTGACATCGGTAGTCGTTGGGTTGACATCCAACGGCGATCCTGCTTCTTCAATCTCTAATCTAGTTGCTCTTGCTCCAGCCGCCAAAACCATCGCCGGCTGGAGCGCCTGCATCTGCCTCCCATGGCCGGCTGTGCTGCCGCGCAGGCCTTGCCGCCCCACCCTACTCCCAACGGTGGCCAGGTCATACCTATACTCACCCACACCTTCTGTTATTCTCCGGCGAAGGCAGCCTCACTCGGCAGCCGAACCAGTCCCTCGTACTCCCCTCTGCCAGGGACTCCAGTGCCCCTTGTTCCACGACTCCAGATCGTTCCCATCTTAGGCCTCGCCGTCGTCCACCGCCTCGGTGCTGTCCGCGCGGCGTGGTCAACGTGGTCAAAGAACGACAGCCATCGGAAGAGGACTCTACACGGTGAGGCTGGCAGATGGACCCACCAGCTACATCTTCGCACGCAAGGAAGTGCGTCCATATTACGGGAAAAAAAATGATTCTTCCCCCTGATAGCTGGGACCCACGAGCTATATCTTAGCACGCAAGGAAGTGCGTCCTTATCCTCCCTGACAGCAGGGACCCACCCGGTCGAAGCGTACGTAGCGTTGTCGCGAACATGTACGTACATACTGGTCGATCGGTCTCTCTGCAGCGCTGAACTGTGGCCGAGTAAGGAGCGGCATGTGTCGTAGTAGAGGCGCGGATGTAGCATGTCACACATTCCGGTCTATATCGTGTACACGTACATATAGCCATGCTGCAAGAAAGTAAATACGGCTACGTACGCACATACGGGCGGGGTATCAAACGCGTACAGCGATGTCCTGTTCATCGGCAGCCAACCGGCTGGGTCGCAACGGAGGAAACAGCGTCGTGTTCATCGGGAGGCAACGGAATACGTTGTGTTCATCGGGAGCCAACCGGCTTGGACGGAACAACCGAAATGAGGTCTGGCGTACCGCAGAACGGAGGAAACAGGCCTTCTGTTCGACCGCGTATGGTCGAAACGGGGTCATGTTCATCAGGAAGGGTCTGGCCTACCGCAGAACGGAGGAAATGGGCCTTCTGTTCGAGTGCCTACGGTTGAAACGGGGTCCTGTTGATCGGGAGGGGTGTGGCGTACCGCAAAACGGAGGAAACGGACTTGTGTTGGAGCGCTACGGTCGAAACGGGGGTCCTGTTCATCGGGAGGGGTGTGGCATACCGCAAAACAGGACTCCACGGGCTACTGTTCACCCACCGTCAACTTCCTTCAGCCTCCACATGTACTGTTCATCCACCGCGTCTTCCTCCTGCCTCCACCAGCTACTGTTCATCCACGGGACACTGTTCATCCAGCCCTCCACCGCCTACTGTTCAACCAGCCCTCCACGGGGTCCTGTTCATCCACCCCCAACCAGCTCGGCTGTGGTGGCCTCCTCTCAGGGTCTTGTTCATCTAGCGGCAATGGCCTACTACCACGGGGTCCTGTTCATCCAACCCCAACCGGGAAACTGTTCATCCAACCCCAACCACGTACGTCTCGACTCGTTCAACCAACCCCCACATTCACTGTTCATCAAGAGGCAGCAGGTTCGATCGGCTTCAGTAAGCAGCAGCAGCAGCGATCGATCGCTCAGCTTCAGTTAGCAGTAGTAGCGAAGGAATCACTCGGGTTCAGTTAATAGCCAAGGGATCGATCGCTCGGGTTCAGTAACGTGCGTAGCAAGTGCAATCGCTCGGGTTCAGTAAGCGAACGCCTCGCTCGGGTTCAATTAGAGCCCAACGCCTCGCACACACGCACGTACGTGTACGAGAGAAATGCGCAAACCTCCGTGCATCGCTCGGCCTCGACCACCCACCGTAATTGAGAACTCCCTGAAATTTTCCTCGCCCTCGCTTCTACCATGATTTTTTCCGTCATGGACGGCCCAGAGAATGTCATGCAGGTGCGTCTCTGGCCCGCCCAGGATGAAAAGCCCATTTTTTGTCATGATTTTTGGTCATAGAAGTAGGAGCCCACCACATCTATGATGATATCGGGTTTTGTCACAATTATCGTCATAGAAGTGTCATAAGCATGACAGGAAAAAAAATCGTTCGGGCCAAAATGTCACGGATGTGTCTTTTTTTTGTAGTGCACGGGGCAACCCAAGAGGTAGATCTGCCATCGGCGGTGGATAATAAGGGCTATGCCAATGTCGCTCCGATGGTGGGGGATGCGGAACTCAAGGTGGAATTGAAGAAGCTCAACAAGAACTTAAGGCAGTTGATCGATCTGAAGAAGCAAGCAAATCTGATGGCCGCGGGATTTTATTTTTCAATAATTGTTGTGGGATTTGTTTACTTGTTGATCATCAGTCGTTAGAAGTTGTTATTAGATTATTTCAGTCAGCTTGTGTATACGCAATGTCATGTATGCTTAATGCCTTGTATGACCAGACCAAGGAAAAGCTCATTTGAAATCTAATGGAATGAACAAATAAAATTAAAAACTGATTTGTTGTTTCCAAAAAAATTAGCAAAGAGGAAAATTATGAAAATAGCATGAACATAACATAGTAGCACGAACAAAACATAGTACCATCAACATCAATATAGTTGATCTAACATAACATAGAATAACCTCATACATAGGTAGCCAAGCATAGCCTTACTACTAATAACACTAACATGACATGATAGATTAATTAGGTGGCTCCACCATGCCAGCACCACCTCGCTCCTTCAGGGGCACGCCACCTCACTCCTTCGGGCACCCTTCATTCATGAACGATGAGGTAGGGGAGAGTGTGCATGCCGTTTACGGTGGGGAAGATGTGGGTGAAGTCGGTGAATATGTTGTGGGTGGTGAAAGCGATGAACTCGCACCCACAGCAAAACACATGGCCGAGGAGGAAGAAGGCGTCGAAGCTGTTGGTGAACGTAGCAAGGAGCCCAACCAAAACGCCGTTGTGGATGACCTCCTCGACGGGGAATATCGGTGGAGTGCCCGGGGGGAGGTGGCGGAAGCCGACCGCAAGGAAGAACTCAATGAGCTCCCTTGCGCCCCTCCACCGTGACATCGCCCACACCCTAAGGGTCCTCTCCACGTAGACATCGGCAGGGTGGAGCCTCTCCGGCACGATGGTGGGCATACGGTAGGTGGGACCATTGAACTGCATGGCGCCTTAGACTTGGTGTGGCTAGGTGGTAAAGAAAAGCAGATGTGAGAGGACGGAGATGGAAGAGTGCGAGAGGAAGAGGAAGAGGAAGGGTTTCGGTTGTGGTTTGATGGGTTTTGACAGGGTAATCAGGGGTTTTCAGAGTGTTTTGAGAAGTTTCAAGGGTTAGGGTCATCTCAAAAAATGGGTTAGGGTTGATCATAACTAGTTCAAAAGATATCAGAAAGATATACACACCCTCGTTTTATGTGACTATGTTTGTAGGAAAAATTATAAACTTGGTCTATGGGTATTTCCATTAAAACCCCTTGATACGTCCATTTTGCATCATGCTTTTAGGTTGATATTTATTGCATTATGGGCTATTATTTCACTTTATGGTACAATACTTATGCCTTTTCTCTCTTATTTTACAAGGTTTACACAAAGAGGGAGAATGCCGGCAGCTGGAATGCTGGACCGGAAAGGAGTAAATCTGAGATACCTTTTCTACAACACTCCAAAAGTCCTGAAATTTTACGGAGAATTATTTTGGAATATATAAAAAATATTGGGTGAAGAAACTACCGAAGGGGACCCACCAGGTGGCCACAAGCCTGGGGGCGCGCCCTACCCCCAGGGCGCGCCCCCAGGGCTTGTGGGCCCCCTCGCCATCATCTGGTGCCCCTCTTCTACTATATGGTGGTTTTGACCTTGAAAAAAGAAGAAGGAAGCTTTCGGGATGAAGCGTCGCCGTCTCGAGGCGGAACTTGGGCAGGAGCAATCTAGGGCTCCGGCAGAGCGATTCTGCCGGGGAAACTTCCCTCCCGGAGGGGGAAATCGAAGCCATCGTCATCACCAATGATCCTCTCATCGAGGGAGGGTCAATCTTCATCAATATCTTCACCAGCACCATCTCCTCTCAAACCCTAGCTCATCTCTTGAATTCAATCTTTGTCTCAAAACCTCAGATTGGTACCTGTGGGTTGCTAGTAGTGTTGATTACTCTTTGTAGTTGATGCTAGTTTGTATATTTGGTGGAAGATCATATGTTCAGATCCTTAATGATATTCAATACCCCTCTGATTTTGAACATGAACATGCTTTGTGAGTAGTTATGTTTGTTCCTGAGGACATGGGAGAAGTCTTGTTATAAGTAATCATGTGAATTTGGTATTCGTTCGATATTTTGATGAGATGTACGTTGTCTTTCCTCTAGTGGTGTTATGTGAACGTCGACTACATGACACTTCACCATTATTTGGGCCTAGGGGAAGGCATTGGGAAGTAATAAGTAGATGATGGGTTGCTAGAGTGACAGAAGCTTAAACCCTAGTTTATGCGTTGCTTCGTAAGGGGCGGATTTGGATCCACATGTTTCATGCTATGGTTAGATTTATCTTAATTCTTATTTCGTAGTTGCGGATGCTTGCGAGAGGGGTTAATCATAAGTGGGAGGCTTGTCTAAGTAAGGACAGCACCCAAGCACCAGTCCACCCACATATCAAATTATCAAAGTAACGAACGTGAATCATATGAGCATGATGAAAACTAACTTGACAATAATTCCCATGTGTCCTCGGGAGCTCTTTGCTTTATATAAGAGTTCATCCAGGCTTATCCTTTGCTACAAAAAGGATTGGGCCACCTTGCTGCACCTTTGCTACACTTGTTACCCGTTATGAATTATCTTATCACCAAACTATCTGTTACCGATAATTTCAGTGCCTGCAGAAAATACCTTGCTGAAAACCGCTTGTCATTTCCTTCTACTCCTCGTTGGGTTCGACAGTCTTACTTATTGAAAGGACTACGATTGATCCCCTATACTTTTGGGTCATCAAGACTCTTTTCTGGCGCCGTTGCCAGGAGTGAAGCGCCTTTGGTAAGGAAACATTTATATTACGTGCTGAAATTTATTGTCACTTCTCACTATGGAAAGTCATCCTTTGAGGGGCTTGTTCGGGGTATCTTCACCTCAAGAAGAAGAGCAAAGAGTTGCTCCTCAACCTACTGCACCTACTGAAAATATTTATTATGAAATTACTTCAGGTATGATAGAGAAACTGCTAGCTAATCCTTATGCAGGAGATGGAACACTACATCCTGATTTGCATCTAATCTATGTGGATGAAGTTTGTGGATTATTTAAGCTTGCAGGTTTGCCCGAGGATGAAGTCAAGAAGAAGGTCTTCCCTTTATCTTTGAAGGGAAAGGCATTAACTTGGTATAGGCTATGTGATGATATTGGAGCTTGGAAATAGAACCTATTGAAATTGGAATTTCATCAGAAGTTTTATCCTATGCTTCTGGTTCATCATGATCGAAATTATATTTATAATGTTTGGCCTTGTGAAGGAGAAAGTATCGCTCAAGCTTGTGGGAGGCTTAAGTCAATGTTTTATTCATGCCCCAATCATGAGCTCTCAAGAGAAATTATTATTCAGAATTTTTATGCTCGGCTTTCTTGTAATGATCAATCCATGCTCGATACTTCTTGTACTGGTTCTTTTATGAAGACTATTGAATTCAAATGGGATCTCTTGGAAAGAATTAAACGCAACGCTGAAGATTGGGAGCTCGACGAAGGTAAGGAGTCAGGTATAAACCTTAAGTTTGATTGTGTTAAATCTTTTATGGATACCGATGCTTTTCATGAATTTAGCACTAAATATGGACTTGACTCCGAGATAGTAGCTTCTTTATGTGAATCATTTGCTAATCATGTTGATCTCCCTAAGGAGAAGTGGTTTAAACATCATCCTCCCATTGAAGTACCAATAGTAGAACCCATTAAAGCTGAAGAAGAAACCATTACTTATAATGTTGATCCAGTTATTCCTACTGCTTATATTGAGAGACCACCTTTTCCTGTTAGGATAAAAGAACATGCTAATGCTTTAGCTGTGGTCCATAAGAGTTATACTAGAACACCTACACCCCCTCAGCAAATTAAAGTTGAACCTAGTATTGCTATGGTTAAAGATCTCTTGGTCAATAATATTGATGGGCATGTTATTTATTTTTGTGATGAAGCTGCTAGAATTGCTAAACCCAATGAAAAAGATAAACATAGACCTGTTGTTGGCATGCATGTCGTCTCTGTTAAAATAGGAGATCATTGTTATCATGGCTTATGTGATTTGGGTGCTGGTGTGAGTGCAATCCCTTTTACTTTATATCAAGAAATTATGAATGATATTGCACCTGCTGAAATAGAAGATATTGATGTTACTATTAAGCTTGCTAATAGGGATACTATCTCACCAATTGGGATCGTTAGAGATGTTGAAGTCTTGTGTGGGAAAATAAAATACCCTACTGATTTTCTAGTTCTTGGTTCCCCACAAGATGATTTTTGTCCCGTTATATTTGGTAGACCTTTCTTGAACATTGTTAATGGTAAGATAGATTGTGAGAAAGAAACTGTTAGTGTAAGTTTTGGGGATCTGTCTCATGAGTTTAATTTCTCCAAATTCCATAGACAACCTCGTGATAAAGAATTGCCTAGTAAAGATGAAATTATCGGTCTTGCTTCTATTGCCGTGCCTCCTACTGATCCTTTAGAACAATATCTGCTAGACCATGAAAATGACATGTTCATGAATGAAAGAAATGAGATATTCTTTTAAAAAATGCCTATTTTGAAACACAATTTGCCTATTGAGACTCTTGGAGATCCTCTACCACCCAAAAATGATCCCGTGTTCGATCTTAAACAATTACCCAATACTCTGAAATGTGCTTATCTCGATGAAAAGAAGATATATCATGTTATTATTATTGCTAATCTTTCAGAACATGAAGAAAAGAAATTATTGAAAACTTTGAGGAAGCACCGTGTAACTATTGGATATACTCTTGACGATCTTAAGGGCATTAGTCCCACTCTATGTCAACATAAAATTAATATGGAACCTGATGCTAAACCAATTGTTGATCACCAGCGACGGTTGAATCCTAAGATGAAAGAAGTGGTAAGGAATGAAATATTAAAGCTTCTGGAAGTAGGTATAATCTATCCTATTGCTGATAGTAGATGGGTAAGTCCTGTTCATTGTGTCCCTTAGAAGGGAGGTATTACTGTTGTTCCTAATGATAAAAATGAATTGATTTCACAAAGAATTGTCACAGGTTATAGAATGGTGATTGATTTTAGAAAATTAAATAAAGCTAATAGGAAAGATCATTATCCTTTGCCATTCATTGATCAAATGCTAGAAAGACTATCAAAACATACACATTTTTGCTTTCTAGATGGTTATTCTGGTTTTTTCCAAATATCTGTGCCACAAGAGGATCAAGAAAAAAACTATTTTTACATGCCCTTTTGGTACCTTTGCTTATAGACGTATGCCTTTTGGTTATTGTAATGCACCTGCTACCTTTCAAAGATGTATGACCACTATATTCTCTGACTTTTGTGAAAAGATTGTTGAGGTTTTCATGGATGATTTCTCCATATAAGGAACTTATTTTGATGATTGCTTAAGCAACCTTGATCGAGTTTTGTAGAGATGTGAAGAAACTAATCTTGTCTTGAATTGGGAGAAGTGCCACTTTTTGGTTAATGAAGGTATTGTCTTGGGGAATAAATTTTTTGAAAGAGGTATTGAAGTTGATAAAGCTAAAGTTGATGCTATTGAAAAAATGTCGTGTCCTAAAGATATTAAAGGTATAATAAGTTTCCTTGGTCATGCTGGTTTCTATAGGAGATTTATTAAAGACTTTTCTAAAATTTCTATGCCTCTCACTAATCTTTTGCAAAAAGATGTTCCATTTGTTTTTGATGATGATTGTGTAGAAGCATTTGAGATCCTTAAGAAAGCCTTAATTTCTGCACCTATTGTTCAACCACCTGATTGGAACCTACCCTTTGAAATTATGTGTGATGCTAGTGATTTTGTTGTTGGTGTTGTTCTAGGACAAAGAGTTGACAAGAAATTAAATATTATCCATTATGCTAGTAAAACTCTAGACAGTGCTCAAAGAAATTATGCTACTACTGAAAAAGAATTTTTAGCAGTTGTGTTTGCTTGTGACAAGTTCAGATCTTATATTGGTGATTCTAAAGTAATTGTTCACACTGATCATGCTGCTATTAAATACCTTTTGGAAAAGAAAGATGCTAAACCTAGACTCATTAGGTGGGTCCTCTTACTACAAGAATTTGATTTACATATTATTGATAGAAAGGGAGCTGAGAACCCCGTAGCAGACAACTTGTCTAGGTTAGAAAATGTTCTTGATGACCCACTACCTATTGATGATAGCTTTCCTGATGAACAATTAGCTGTTATAAATGCTTCTCGTAGCACTCCATGGTATGCAGACTATGCCAATTATATTGTTGCTAAATTTATACCACCCAGTTTGACATACCAACAAAAGAAAAAAAATTCTATGATTTAAGAAATTACTTTTGAGATGACCCACACCTTTATAAAGAAGGAGTAGATGGTGTTATTAGACATTGTGTACCTGAGCATGAATAGGAATATATCCTACGCAAGTGTCACTCCGAGGCCTACGGAGGACACCATGCTGGAGACAGAACTGCACACAAGGTATTACAATCTGGTTTTTATTGGCCTACTCTTTTCAAGGATGCTCGTAAGTTTGTCTTGTCTTGTGATGAATTTCAAAGAATTGGTAATATTAGTACACGTCAGGAAATGCCTATGAATTATTCACTTGTTATTGAACCATTCGGTGTTTGGGCATTTGATTATATGGGACCTTTTCCTTCCTCCAATGGGTATACACATATTTTGGTTGATGTTGATTATGTTACTAATTGGGTAGAAGCTATTCCAACTAGTAGCGCTGATCATAACTGTCTGTGTTCTGGGAAACAGGGTACCCAGACTTGCCTACCTGCGGCCCACGACGTGGCTCCATCGACGGCCTGGTACGGCCCAGTTTCAGCATCAACAAGACAACACCCTCGTGAGGGGCCAAGCCTCGTGAGGAAGACGACGCCAAGACCTCCTGAGGGAGCGGCCACCCTTGGGCTGCTCCTGAGGAGCAGAGTTTCCTATGCAGGTGCCCAACCTCATGAGGTTGCGGTGACACAAGCCATGACGACCAAGGCCAGGCGGGCGCCAGCGGGCGCAGAGGAGCAGGTTTCCTCTTTGGTGCTAAGGAGGCAAGCGCAGGCGCGGGGTCCCGAGGAATCAGCCAAAGGTTTCTATTCCCATGCAACGAGACCAAGACCACCAGGACGGCAAGACGAATGTCATCGCCGAGCCCACCGCAGCATCACGACTAGAAGCTTTGCAGGCGAAGACCACCTTTCGTCAGGATAAGATGTACTACTTGTCCCCTTTCAAATTGGTCGTTGTGGAATCCGTTCCCGCCTACATTTTCGGGGAAGAGGACCGAGGCTGCTATAAATATAGGTTAGCCACCATAGTAGAAGGGACCCGATCCGATCCGGACCGATCCGACCATAGAGATCCTTTCCACCCACACCAGAGCAAGCCCCGCGAGCTTGTTCATCATCTGTACTAGTTCATCCTCAGCCCCTCTTGAGTCCAATCCACCACAAAGCAGGAGTAGGGTCTTACACCGCAAGGTGGCCCGAACCTGGGTAAACTGCCATGTTCATCTTCTTCCTTGTTCATCAAGCTAGGCTGTCGGGTGACGGGTTGGTCGGCTGGAGAGGTTGAGTTCTTCGCACACGCCCCAGAGTTCGAACCTTTCTTGGGTCTGCGGAGCCCAGAATCCGACATTTGGCGCGCTATGTAGCGGCGTGTCGAAGCTCTACCCCTCTCATCAGCCGAGCGCCGCCTGCACTGCGTGCCTCCCATGGCAGGCGCCACCCCACCCGCCAAGCCGTTGGGCGCACTCGGAGCCACGGCGGGCTACCGGGCCTTCTCCCCCGCCCTGCAGCAGGTGCGGTGGCCGCCGAAGTTCAGGCCAACGCTGCCCTCGCGGTACGACGGTGCGGGGGACCCCGTGGAATTCCTTCGCCTGTACGAGTTGAGAATCGAGGTGGCAGGTGGCGACGAGAAGGTCATGGCGAACTGGTTCCCCATGGCTCTCATGGGCGTGCCACGTTCTTAGATGCTTAGCCTGTCGGAGTTGTCGGTGGCCTCCTGGAAGGAGCTGCGCAGTCAGCTCATCGCGCGCTTCACGGCACCAGTGCCCCATGCCGTTGCGGCCATCCTCGATGGGTCGTAGGCACCGGCCTTGGGTCGCCACATCAAGCAGTTCTTCCGGCAGATGGGGGCCGCCCAGCCCCGGCAGGGGGCTTTTCTGGGCCGGCTGGCGCCTGAGACCGACATCACCTTCGACTCCAGGGATCACCCCGACACTACGGTCGGCGCAGGCGTGCTTCCCTTGCTGTGTACGCCCTCCATCAATGGCGTCGCGGTCACCAGGACCCTCATCAACGGCGGCGCTGGCCTCAACATCCTCACCATTGAAGCCTTCGACCTGCTCCAGGTGCCTTACGACCGGCTCGCCCCCACCAGGCCCTTCTCAAGGGTGCTCGATGGCTCCATCATCCCCCTGGGGCAGATTCGCCTCCCCGTCACCTTTGGCACGTGCTGCAACTACCGCACCGAGCTCGTCGACTTCGAAGTCGCCCACATCAGCCTCACGTACAACGCCATCCTCGGGTACCCAGCCCTTGCCAAGTTCATGGCAGCGACGCAACCCGGCTACAACGTCATCAAGATGCCGAGGAGCAGCGGCATCCTTAATGTGGTGGGACACACCAAGGATGCCCTCATGGCCCTCAAGCTTGCTTTGAAAGCCGCAGCGGCCGCGCGACCGGAGGCGGAGGGTGCTCCGGAGGTCCTGGAGGCCGCGCCCGCGAAGAAGAAGCATCTGTTCTCTCAGGACCGGGCTGAGACGAAGCAGGTGCGGGTTGACGATAAGGGCTCAAGCCTCACATTCGCCACAGGCGCCGGCCTCCCACGGGACCAGGAAGAAGCGCTGGTCGGCTTCCTCCGTGCAAACAAGGATGTGTTTGCATGGGAGGCGACGGACCTGGTTGGCGTCCCGCGGGACGTGATTGAGCACCACTTGATGGTGTGCCCCGGCACGCGCCCGGTGAAACAAAAGGCATGGTGACAAGCCCCAGAGAAGCAATCGTTCATCGTCCAGGAGGTCCACAAGCTGCAAGAAGCCGGCATCATTCGAGAGGTGCGGCACCCGAATTGATTGGCCAACCCGGTCATCGTCCCCAAGAAGGGAGGGATGGAGCGCATGTGCGTCGAATTCACGAGCCTCAACAAAGCTTGCCCTCAAGACGCTTTCCCTCTTCCGCGCATCGACCAGATCGTTGACTGCACCGCCGAGTGCGACCTGCTGTGTTTCCTAGACACCTTCTCGGGCTACCACCAGATCAAGATGGCGGTGCAAGACATCGAGAAGACGGCCTTCCTTACCCCGGGGGGGGGGAGTGTACTGCTACACCTGCATGCCGTTCGGGTTGCACAACGCCGGTGTGACTTTCCAGCGATTGATGCACATCGCCCTGGGCAAGCAGCTCGGGAGGAACGCCGAGGTGTACGTCGATGACATAGTGGTTAAGTCGCGGGATGCAAGAACCCTCATCAAGGATCTGGAGGAAACATTCGCCAACTTACGCAGAGTGAACCTGCGGCTCAATCCGGAGAAGTCCGTGTTCGGTGACCCGTCCGACAAGCTGCTGGGTTTCTTGGTGTCGCACAGAGGGATCGAGGCTAACCCAGAGAAGATCAAGGCGATAGAGAGTCTGAGCCCGCCACAGACTCTCAAGGAAATGCAGAAGCTCGTGGGCTGCATGACCTCACTGGGGCATTTCATCTCCAAGCTCGGTGAGCGCGCCCTCCCATTTTTCAAGTTGATGAAGAAGAAGGGCCTATTCGAGTGGACTCCGGAGGCCGAGGAAGCCTTCCAAGACCTCAAGAGGTATCTCACCAGCCCTCCAGTGATGGTGGCGTCTCGACCCCTTGATCCCCTAGTGCTTTACCTGGGCGCCACACCCCACTCGGCGAGCGCGGCACTCGTGGCGGTCCAAGAAGAGCG
The DNA here is from genome assembly GCA_011799875.1 of Thinopyrum elongatum. Classification (NCBI taxonomy): domain Eukaryota; kingdom Viridiplantae; phylum Streptophyta; class Magnoliopsida; order Poales; family Poaceae; genus Thinopyrum; species Thinopyrum elongatum. The sequence goes on along the minus strand of CM022298.1, from coordinate 547,805,812 downwards.
TGCGGGCGCGGATGCGCGGCTCAGTACCCCGTCTTCAACCATGCCATTGCCACCTCAGGACAGCGCTCCTAAGGCATTGGTCACCCCGACAGAGGGCGAGGCTCATGAGGCCCCCACGCCTCAGGCAGGGTCGGACGCCATCAGCACCCCATCTCTTGTCGAGCACCTCATGTATTTCGTCAGCACGGTGTTGCGCGACGCGCACGCTACCCCATGCCACAGAAGCTTCTGCTCGCGCTCCTCGTCACCTCCAGGAAGCTGCGCCATTACTTCCAAGGCCACCCCATCAAGGTCGTCTCTGCGTTCCCCTTGGAGAGGGTGCTCCAGAGCCCAACGCTGCAGGCAGGGTTGCTGAATGGAACATCGAGCTGCAGGTGTTCCAGTTGGAGTTCAGACCACCAGGGTCATCAAGGCCGCGGCCCTCGCTGACCTTGTGGCGGAATGGACTGACGCCCCCGACCGGGGTGTTAGTGAAAACCGCTCCCTCGTGCCCGGAGATGAGACGCTCGATGGCTAAGTCATGTACTTTAACAGCGCGTTCGCACACCGGGGCGTGGGGGCTGGAGCCGTGCTCGTCTCGCCTACTCGGGACAAGCTCTACTACGCCGTGCAGCTCTGCTTCCAGCATGGCGAGAAGGTCTCCAATAACATCAAGGAATACGAAGGCCTGATCGCAGGCCTCTGGGCAGCGGTGGGCCTGGGGATCGAGCGCCTCACCATCAAGGGCGACTCTCAGCTCCTCGTCAACCTCTCCAACAAGGAGTACACGCCCAAGGACGAGCACATGGAGGCATATTTGGAAGAGGTACGCAAAATTGAAAAACAGTTCTTGGGTTTGGAATTGCAGAACGTCCCGCGTGGCACGAACAAGGAGGCAGACGACATCGCCAAGAGGGCGTCATGGCATGACCCCCAGAAGCCTGGCGTCTTCGAGGAGAGGTTCTTCAAGCCATCGGCGGCCCCCTCTGCTTCGAGCCCGGCATTGCTCCGGGAGGAACTGCCCCTGGCCCCCTCCTCAGGCGCCCTAGCCTGCGGTCCAACCTTTGGAGCCTGCCTGCTTCTGGCCCTCGAACCTCAGGAGGGGTGCTAGACTAAGGAGTTCAAGGCGTACCTGCTCCAGGGCACCTTGCCAGAGAAGGAGGAAGAAGCAGAACATGTGGCCCGCCAGGCCACCGCCTACTGCTTGCAGGATGGCGAGCTCTACCGAAGGTGCCCAAATGACGTCTGTCTGCGATGCATCTCCAAATAGCAGGGATGCGAACTGCTGGCTGACATCCACAGTGGGGACTGTGGGCGTCACTCTTCGTCGCTCACCCTCGTGGGCAAGGCGTTTCGCAGCGGGTTCTATTGGCCCACGGCGCTCAACGACGCCACTGAGCTGGTGAGATCCTGCGAGGCATGCCAGTTCCACGCCAAACAGGTCGACCAGCCCGCTCAGGGCCTCTAGACCATTCCGCTCTCATGGCCGTTCGCAGTATGGGGGCTGGATATCCTGGGACCATTCCCTCTAGCAGCTGGGGGCTACCGCTACCTCTACGTCGCCATCGACAAGTTCACCAAGTGGGCAGAGGTGGAGCCCGTTCACACCATCCCAGCTGGCTCGGCCATCAAGTTCATCAAGGGCCTCGTGAGCCGCTTCGGGGTCCCCAACCATATCATCAGCGACAATGGCTCTCAGTTCACGAGCAACCTTTTCAAAACATATTGTGCTAACCTTGGGACGCAGATATGCTACGCTTCGATGGCGCACAAATGGAGTAACGGCCAAGCTGAGCGCGCCAATGCGGGGGTCTTGAGAGGCCTTAAGGTGAGGAGCTTCAAGAAGAAACTCGAGGCCTGTGGCAGGGGTTGGCTTGATGAGCTCCAATCCATGCTATGGTCCAGCCGCACCACCGCGACCAAGCCTACCGGCGAGACCCCGTTCTTCCTCGTCTAAGGGGCTGAGGCGGTCCTCTCGCATGAGGTCAGACATCGCTCCCCGTGGGTCTTGGCATTTGACGAGGCACGCCAGGACGCCTCGCGGAGGATGGACCTCATGCTCGGGGAGTAGGGCAGCCGCCAAGCCTCGTTCCGTGCCGTGAGGTACCAGCAGGCGCTGTGGCGGTATCACTGCCGCAGCGTCCGCTCCAGGACCCTCGAGGTGGGTGACCTCGTCCTGAGGCGGGTACTCTCTAGGGATGGGCTTCACAAGCTCTCGCCCATGTGGGAGGGCCCGTTCAGGATCGCCCGTGTCTCCAGGCCTAGCGCCACGCGCCTAGAGACGCAGGACGGGGTCCCCATCCAGAATGCCTGGAACATCCAGCACCTACGGAAGTTCTATCCGTGAACAAGGCCATGCGCCTTTCAAGTCTTCGCCTGTGACACTCTCACGTAATAATGAGTGGGGCTGTACACGCCCCGGAGTCTCCAGAGCGTCGCCCTCGGGCCTCACGGGGGCTCCTACCCATATCCTAGAGGAAGCCCCATGCTCCGCGCTGGCGGGAAGACCAGAAGACTAGTATAGGTGCCGGACGCGGCTGTTCATTTGCTTGCTTTCTGTAGCTGATTTGCAACTTCTTGAAATGAAATTTGGAGTTCTCGCGTCTTTATTTGAAAGGGTTGGGAATTTTTCTCCTCGCAGCACCCGCTTTTTCAGGCCTCGTTTTAGGGAGAGTGACAATTGCCCGTCGCTCTTGCTCGCGCGTCCCGCGCGTGGGGGCTGGGCACGGTGTGTACGCTTCGGCCCGCCCGCGAACGCACCTTGCCAAAGCCTTGGTCTTTGGCGTCTTAATCCTCGTGTGATGCCCTCAAACGAGCTAGCGGGCACGACCGCCCTCCTAAGTCCGTGCCTCCGGGCATCACGACGCGGCGAACCAGCGACCCACGCTCGGGGGCTCGCGCGGGGAACGGCATCTCCAGAGGTCCCCTGACCCCATAGCCGCAGGGTGTCTCCCGAGACCTGAGGACCTTTGAGTCCACAAGAAGGAAATCTCTGGAGGACCTCTTCGAAACCAGGGACGTGTGGGAAGTCCAAAGCTCCAGGAAAGCTCGTCCTCACGGCACAGGAGTCTACCGCAGGCACACTAAGCTAAGTCATTTCAATCACAATCAGTGGCAACACGGATACCAGGATGCAATATAAAAACGACAACATAATGGCGCAAGCGCCGTGGTACATTACACGCCCCAACAGGGCTCTCCGCCTTTTTGATGCAGAAAAAGAAGAAGAAGCAAAAGCAGCTGCGCGACTACAGCGGCTCCCGGGACCCGCCTCCAGCAATGCCCGTTCTCAGTCGGAGTCCTCCTCCTGCATCACCGGGGTGCGGTGGCGAGGCGGCTCGTCTCCCTCCCTGGTCCGAGCTCGGTGGCGTGGTGGCTCGTCGTAGTCGCCGTTGCTCGCGCTCTCCCTGGAGGAGGAGCCGCCGCTGCTGGAGGCCTCACGACCGTCGCCAAGGGCAAGTTCACCACTGACGTCGTCGTCGCTGTCGCTCTCCGGGCAGCACCCCAGGCGCTGAACACCTTCCCCGAAGACCCTGACGTAGAGGGTTGCGGCGCCGTCATACCTGAAGTGGAGGGTTCACCTCCCCTGCAGGCCGCGTGCGCGGGCGAATGTCTGCAACCCGTGGTTCAGGAACACGTTGCCGGCGGGGGTGAACTCGACCACCACCCAGGAGGCCTTGCTGCAGCAACCATCGGCCTGCAGCCAGAGGCCGCCAGGTCCCCCGGCCAGTAGCGCGCCCGAAAGGAAGCGCGGGAGATGGAGCCAGGCGCCGGCGGGCCTCTCCGCCCACACCACGAACTCTGAGGACGCGTCGGCCGACTGGAGTCGCGGGCGTGATGGCCGGATGGCTGCCGCGTGCCTTCCCCCTTAGTTGTGGCTGCCCCGGCCGCTGCAGCTCCCATCGCGGGAAGGAGCACCCCTGCGACTGCTAGAGGTATCACCAGCCCTTGAGGGAGTGTGCCCACACCCTTGGTGAGGCACCGCTAGTGTCGCGGCGTAATTGCGGGGGCGGCCGCGGCCTCTCTTGGGCGGCGGCGTGTCCGGTCCCTCCTTGGGAGCCTTTCCCTTCTGCGCGGCTGAGAGCCTCCTCACTGGCGCCATGGAAGCTTTGGCAAGATGGCGAGGGAACTAAGAAGAAGAAGGGCAGGCGGCGAGAAGATGAAGACGAGCTGGGGGCTCCGCCCCCTCTCCCATTTATAGGCAGAGGGAGGCCAACCGCTGGCCTCCCACGCTCCGAGCAATGATGGTTGATCTGCATGCGCGAATCAGTTGTCAAGTCGTGCGATTGCAGAGGGGGTGTAGGGAAGTGGAGATGCCCACGTCCCATCAAAGCGCCACGCGTCGGCTCGGTCCGCAGGCAATTGGGGCCCGCGGCGCTTCGCCCTTGCCCTTTGGCTTCGCCTCGAAGCCAAGTCCGAGCGTGCCTTGGGCCCGGGGGCTACTGTCGGTGTTCTGGGAACCAGGGTACCCAGACTTGCCTCCCTGCGGCCCACGACATGGCTCCATCGACGGCCTGGTACAGCCCAGTTTCAGCATCAACATGACAAGACCCTCGCGAGGGGCAAGCCTCGCGAGGCAGACGACGCCAAGACCTCCTGAGGGAGCGGCCACCCTTGGGCTGCTCTTGAGGAGCGGAGTTTCCTATGCAGGTGCCCAACCTTGTGAGGTTGCAGTGACGCAAGCCATGACGACCAAGGCCAGGCGGGCGCCAGCAGGGGCAGAGGAGCAGGTTTCCTCTTTGGCGCTAACGAGGCAAGTGCAGGCGCGGGGTCCCAAGGAATCAGCCAAAGGTTTCCATTCCCGTGCAACGAGACCAAGACCGCCAGGACGGCAGGACGGATGTCATCGCCGAGCCCACCGCAGCGTCACGACCAGAAGCTGTGCAGGCGGAGACCACCTTTCATCAGGATAAGATGTACTACTTGTCCCCTTTCAAATTGGCCGTTGTGGAATCCCTTCCCGCCTACATTTTGGGGGAAGAGGACTGAGGCCGCTATAAATATAGGTTAGCCACCACAGTTGAAGGGATCCGATCCGATCCGGACCGATCCGACCATAGAGATCCTTTCCACCCACACCAGAGCAAGCCCCGCGAGCTTGTTCATCATCTGTACTAGTTCATCCTCAGCCCCTCGTGAGTCCAATCCACCAAAAAGCAGGAGTAGGGTCTTACACCGCAAGGTGGCCCGAACCTGGGTAAACTGTCATGTTCATCTTCTTCCTTGTTCATCGAGCTAGGCTGTCGGGCGACGGGTTGGTTGGCTGGAGAGGTTGAGTTCTTCGCACATGCCCCAGAGTTCGAACCTTTCTTAGGTCTGCGGAGCCCTGAATCCGACAATAACACCACCATTAAAATGCTTAAAGAAGTTATTTTCCCGAGGTTTGGAGTCCCTAGATATTTAATGACTGATGGTGGTTCACACTTTATTCATGGTGCTTTCCGTAAATTGCTTGCTAAATATGATGTTAACCATAGAATTGCATCTCCATATCATCCTCAGTCTAGTGGTCAAGTAGAATTAAGTAATAGAGAAATAAAATTGATCTTGCAAAAGACTGTTAATAGATCTAGAAAGAATTGGTATAAAAAACTTGATGATGCATTATGGGCTTATAGAACTGCTTATAAAAATCCTATGGGTATGTCTCCATATAAAATGGTATATGGAAAAGCATGTCACTTACCTCTTGAACTAGAACATAAAGCTTATTGGGAAATTAAAGAGCTCAACTATGATTTCAAACTTGCCGGTGAGAAGAGGCTATTTGACATTAGCTCACTTGATGAATGGAGAACCCAAGCCTATGAAAATGCCAAATTATTTAAAGAAAAGGTTAAAAGATGGCATGACAAAAGGATACAAAAGCGTGAATTTAATGTAGGTGACCATGTCTTGCTATACAATTCTTGTTTAAGATTTTTTGCAGGAAAACTTCTCTCTAAATGGGAAGGGCCTTACATTATCGAGGAAGTTTATTGTCCTGGAGCCATCAAGATCAACAATGCTGAGGGCAATAACCCGAAGGTGGTGAACGGGCAAAGAATCAAACATTATATCTCAGGTACTCCCATAAATGTTGAAACCAATATTATTAATACCATAACACCGGAGGAGTACATAAGGGAAACCTTCCAGAACGCTCCAGAACCCTAAAAGGAATAAGTATGTGATACGGTAAGTAAACCGACTCCAAAACGTTCCCAAAAGCAATTTTACCGAAGTAGTCCGAAAAGTGCATGAGGAAGCGACAAGCCGTGGGGGCATGCCCTACCCCCCTGGGCGCGCCTCTCAGGCTTGTGGCCACCCCGTGTGCCCTCTGGAATCTGTTTTCTCCTAGAATACTTGTTTTGCATGGTAAAAATTCATTATATAATCTCCCGAAGGTTTTGACCACCGTATCACGGCAATATCCTCTGTTCTCGTTTTGAGCTATTTCTGCAGCAAATTTAGAGCAAGATTTCTTCGCAAGAGTCGGTCGGGGAGAGTCATGTCTCTCACCCGACATCGGACCCAAGAGCATACATCGAAGCTGAACCCTTTGGGTGGTCAACGAAGGAAGAGATGGAAGCCGACCTGAAAAGAGTGGACGCTATGGAGGAGGATCAAGAAGTTACTTCTCTTCCCCGACCCGATGGCTGGCACGAGGAATTCACAAGCTCAGTCCTGCCTGATTCAGTCAAACCAGCTGGTGCTAAGTTTATCTCTTATAATAACATGAAAAAGAGTGTTGCTTTTCCCCCCGCAGCCAGGATGCATCCATGGGTGGACGGTGCTCTAACTGTCACAGGCAAACTCCACAAGGAAATTATGGATCTCAAGCAGCAAAATAATAAGCTTGAAGAAGAGAATCACATTCTGAAGGGCATTATTGCAAAGAACATTGCACCACCACCTCCTTAGAAGGAGACTTAAGTACATGGGTATGGGCACTCCCCTTGGCTTGCGCCAAGCTTGGGGAGGAGCCCCGGTATCGTATCACCATCACATCTTTACCTTTATCATTTTCTTTAGTTCGATCCTTTTGGTTATATCTTGGTTTAGTAGAATAAAGTTTTTACTATGATCTAGCTTTGAGTTTTGCTTTGTGTTCCCTCTATGTAATCGAGTCCGAGAGTTATATAATAAAGATTAGTTTTGAGTTGAGGTCTTTGCTTTCTTTCTTTGGTAATGAAAAGGAAAGAAAATAAAATAAATAAAAATATTATATAATAATCTTATGGAAAGTGAGGACTGATACGTCTCCGTCGTATCTATAATTTTTGATTGTTTCATGCCAATATTCTACAACTTTCATATACTTTTGGCAACTTTTTATACTATTTTTAGGACTAACATATTGATCCAGTGCCCAGTGCCAGTTCCTGTTTGGTGCATGTTTTTTGTTTCACAGAAAATCCATATCAAACAGAGTCCAAACGCGATAAAAACTTACGGAGATTTTTTTTTGAATATATGTGATTTTTGGGAAAAAGAATCAACGCGAGACGATGCCCGAGGAGTCCACAAGCCAAGGGGCACGCCCTGGGCCCTTGTGGACACTCCGTAAGGCGGTTGGTGCCCTTCTTTCGCCACAAGAAAGCTAATATCTGGATAAAAATTGTGTTAAAATTTCAGCCCAATCGGAGTTACAGATCTCCGGAAATTTAAGAAACGCTGAAAGGCCAGAAACAGGGAGTGTAGAAACAGAAGGAAACAGAGAGAGAGATCCAATCTCGGAGGGGCTCTCGCCCCTCCGCTGCCATGGAGGCCATGGACCAGAGGGGAAATCCTTCTCCCATCTAGGGGGAAGGTCAAGGAAGAAGAAGAAGGAGGGGGGCTCTCTCCCCTCTCTCCCGGTGGCATCGGAACACCGCCGGGGCCATCATCGTGACGGCGATCTGCACCAACAACTTCGCCGCCGTCATCACCAACTATCTCCCCCTCTATGCAGCGGTGTAACATCCCTTCTCCCCACTGTAATCTCTACTTAAACATGGTGCTCAACGCTATATATTATTTCCCAATGATGTATGGCTATCCTATGATGTTTGAGTAGATCCGTTTTGTCCTATGGGTTCATTGATGATCGTGATTGGTTTGAGTTGCATGTTTTATTATTGGTGCTGTCCTATGGTGCTCTCCGTGTCGCGCAAGCGTGAGGGATCCCCGCTGTAGGGTTTGCAATATGTTCATGGTTTGCTTATTGTCTGCGTTGCGTGAGTGATAGAAACACAAACACGAATAAGTGGGTTTTGGTGTATGGGAATAAAGAGGACTTGATACTTTAATGCTATGGTTGGGTTTTACCTTAATGATCTTTAGTAGTTACAGATGTTTGCTAGAGTTCCAATCATAAGTGCATATGATCCAAGAAGAGAAAATATGTTAGCTTATGCCTCTCCCTCACATAAAATTGCAATAATGATTACCGGTCTAGTTATCGATTGCCTAGGGACAAATAACTTTCTTGTGACAAAAAGCTCTCTACTAAAACTAACTTAATAGTATCTTTATCTAAACAGCCCCTAGTTTTTATTTACGTGCTCTTTATTATCTTGCAAACCTATCCAACAACACCTACAAAGTACTTTTAGTTTCATACTTGTTCTAGGTAAAGTGAACGTTAAGCGTACGTAGAGTTGTATCAGTGGTCGATAGAACTTGAAGGGAATACAAATCCTACCTTTAGCTCCTCGTTGGGTTCGACACTCTTATTTATCGAGAAAGGCTACAACTGATCCCCTATACTTGTGGGTTATCAAGGACTTCACATATAAGAAGTATGTCTCATGAAATTTGTTGGGAGTTAACAAACATAGTTTTGGTCAGTGTTGCAATTAATAGGAAGTAATAAAGAAAGAGAGGTTCCACATATAAATACACTATCTTGGACATCTTTTGTGATTGTGAGCACTCATTAAAATATTATATGCTAAAAGGTTGATGTTGAACAAGGAAGACAACATAATGGGTTATGTTTTCTTATATCCGAATAGAAGTTATATTGTCATGGATCCTCCAACATGTTGAGTTTGCTTCTCATCCCATGCTAGCCAAATCTTTTGCACCAAGTAGAGATACTAATTGTGCATCCGAAATCCCTTAACCCAGTTTTGCCATGAGAGTCCACCATACCTACCTATGGATTGAGTAAGATCCTTCAAGTAAGTTGTCATCGGTGCAAGCAATAAAAATTGCTCTCTAAATATGTATGATCTTTTAGTGTGAGGAAAATAAGCTTTATACAAACTTGTGATATGGAAGAAATAAAAGCAACGGAATGCATAATAAAGTTCTTTATCACAATCGGCAATATAAAGTGACGTTCTTTTGCATTAAGATTTTGTGCATCCAACCATAAAAGCGTAAGACAACCTCTGCTTCCCTCTGTGAAGGGCCTATCTTTTATTTTACTTCTTACCTTTATACAAGAGTCATGGTGATCTTCACTTTTCCTTTTATATTTTCTCTTTTTGGCAAGCACTATGTGTTGGGGAAGATCTAGACATATATATTCACTCGGATGTAGGTGTCGGCGTTCTGGGAACCAGGGTACCCAGACTTGCCTGCCTGCAGCCCACGGCGTGGCGCCATCGACGGCCTGGTTTGGCCCATCTACAACACCTTCAAGACAAGACCCTCGCGAGGGGCCAAGCCTCATGAGGCGGGCGACGTCAAGACCTCCGGAGGGAGCGGCCTCCTTAGGCTGGCTCCTGAGGAGCAGAGATTTCTATGCAGATGCCCACCTCATGAGGTGGAGGTGACGCAAGCCATGACGACCAAGGCCAGGCGGGCGCCAGCGGGCGCAGAGCAGCAGGTTTCTTCTTTGGTGCTAAGGAGGCAAGCGCAGGCGCGGGGTCCCAAGGAATCACCCAAAGGTTTCCATTCCCGTGCAACGAGACCAAGTCCGCCAGGACGGCAGGACGGATGTCATCGCCGAGCCCACCGCAGCGTCACGGCCAGAAGCTTTGCAGGCGAAGACCACCTTTCATCAGGATAAGATGTACTACTTGTCCCCTTTCAAATTGGCCGTTATGGAATCCCTTCCCGCCTTCGTTTTTGGGGAAGAGGACCGAGGCAACTATATATAGGTTAGCCACCACCATAGGAGATCGGATCAGACCCGGAACAACTCACTCACACTAGAGGAAGCCTCGCGAGCTTGTTCATCCTCTGTACTAGTTCATCCTCAGCCCCTCGTGAGGCTAATCCACCACAAAGCAGGAGTAGGGTATTACACCGCAAGGTGGCCCGAACCTGGGTAAACTGCCGTGTCCATCTTGTTCCCTGTTATTCGAGCTGGGCTATAGGGCGGCGCGTTTGGTTGGCAGGATAGGTTGAGTTCTTCGCACACGCCCCAGTGTTCGAACCTTCTTTGGGTCTGCGGAGCCCTGAATCCGACATTTGGCGCGCCAGGTAGGGGCGTGCCGAAGCTTCTCTCCCACCGTTCACTCCGTTGCTGATTCCGCTGTCCCTATGGTTGACGCTTGCCGTGTTTGTGCCGAGCGCCGGGCCGCTCATGTCGCCCAGACGGCACCCGCGGGCAACGGCGTCCCTCACCGCTCCGCCTCCCCAGCGGCTAACACCGCCACCGACCCTGCTGACCGCGAGCAGAAGGACTCGTCACTGCCGCCGTCCATGGGGCGAGACGGCCGCACCGTGAACCGTCGTCCGTGGGGAGATCTACGCAATCAGTTCGTCGCGCGCTTCATGGCACCGGTGCCCCACGCCGTTGCGGCCATCCTCGGTGGGTCGCAAGCACCAACCTCAGGCCACCACATCAAGCAGTTCTTCCGCGGATGGGGGCCGCCCAGCCACGGCAGGGGGCTCCTGCGGGCCGGTTGGCGCCTGAGACCGACATCACCTTCGACTCCAGGGACCACCCCAAAACCACGGTAGGCGTGGGCGTGATTCCCTTGTTGTGCACGCCCACCATCAGCGGCATCACGGTCACCTGAACCCTCATCGACGGTGGCACTGGCCTCAACATCCTCTCCGTGGAAGCCTTCAACCTGCTTCGGGTGCCGTACGACCGGCTCGCCCCCACCAGGCCCTTCTCAGGGGTGCTCGACGGCTCCATCGTCCCCCTGGGGCAGATTCGCCTCCCCCTCACCTTTGGCATGCGCAGCAACTACCGCACCGAGCTCATCGACTTCGACGCCACTCGCATCGGCCTCCCGTACAATGCCATCCTCAGGTACCCGGCCCTCGCCAAGTTCATGGCGGCGACGCACCCCGGCTACAACGTCATCAAAATGCCGGGGAGCAGCGGCATTCTTACTGTAGTGAGAGACACCAAGCGTACCCTCCTGGCCCTCAAGCTCGCTTTCAAAGCCACGGCGGCTGTCGTGGTTCTAAGTCTGACAGTAGAATGGGGGTAGGTATGAGGAGGAAAGATCCTAGCTACGGTGAGGTTGTGCACGCAAGATTTACGAGTTCAGGCCCTTCTCGGAAGAAGTAACAGCCCTACGTCTCGGTGCCCGGGGGCTCGGTCGATTGACTTATGTGTGAAGTTATAGGGGGTGTGAACCCTTGTGCCTGAGGAGGGGGGTGGCTTATATAGAGTGCGCCAAGACCCCAACCGTCCCACGTTACAAGGGTTTCAATGTCTATAAAGACAGGACGTTACTGATAACGCCAGCAATAAAGGCAAATAAATGATCATTAAGACTACGGAGTGAACGCCTGACCCTTGCCATCCTGAGTGACCTTAGATCTTCTGTCTTCCGAGTGGTTTCTGGTGCGGTCGAGTGAGTACACCCCGGTTGAATGGAATTGGGTTATCCGAGTGAACTGTTGGTCGAGTGGGTTGCACCCTGTGGCGATTTCAGTCAGTAGATGGTGCTGTCCTTTGAATGTCCTTGGCCTTAGGGCAGTGTCTAGGTCAGGCCTATTACCCTACCCTAGGTACATGTCTTCGTCATTAGCCCCCGAATGGATCTGGGTTCGAGTGGAGAAGGGGTTGAAGATGGTTCTGACCCGATTTATATGCTTCAGAGGCATCCTAACCGGGCCGGAGATCTTTGTAAAAACTTCAACTTCACTTTTAGTCGCCTGGGTCCATTCAGAGGTCGTCGAGTGATTTTTGCTGATAAGCTCTGAGTGTTGGTATGGTATAAGATCCTCGGCGCGATTGGTCACGCTGCTGCTTTCCGGATCTCACGGGATTCGAAATTTGGAGAAGCGCGCGGGACGGAGAGCGCCGCAGTAGACGGAGCGGGTTAGGCAGGGACACCTCAATTCTCGCGCCACCTTTTTCGCCACGTATCCAGCGCGCGACTGTTGCGGGATTTGACTGGATTGCCTGGGCCCACTAGTCAGCCACTCGGGAGCGGACCCATATAAGGCGTCGGGGTCGATGAGCCCGGTACTGTCCTCCCCATCTCCTTCCTCCTCTCCTACTTCACCACCGCATTCGCCGCCACCTTCGACGCCGCCGCCCCGCCCGAGCACAGCCTGCCGCGATGGGGAAGGAGAAGACGGCGGCCTTGGAGCGTGCGAAGAAAGCGACGGCGGCAGCGAAGGGCAAGAAGACGAGTCGGGGAGGCTCGTCGTCGAGATCTGGCCTGCCGCCCGGCTGGATCCAGGGCGATTGGATTCGCTCCACGATTCAGCAAGAAGATATGGAGGATCTGGTCGAGGGGGGCTTGATCAACCATGGATCCTGGAGGCTGCCAGGTGATGAGACCGAGCCGCAACCGCATGAGGGTGAGTGCGTCCTCCTCGCGACTCACGTCGACCGTGGTTTTTCTCTGCCCCCTCATCCTTTTTTCCGAGGTTTTGTGAACTTTTTCGGGGCCCAACTTCATCACTTTTCTCCGAACACCATCACATACCTAGCTGCGTTTGTCTCCTTGTGTGAGAATTTCCTGGGTTGTCGACTGCATTGGGGTCTCTTCAAACACATCTTCACCTGCCACTCACAGTCTGTGAAAAAGGCCAATCCGAGTGATGAGAGGACGCACATGATTCAGATGTGCGGAGGTCTAGGGATCCAGATGAGAGGCAAAAGCACATTTCCACCTATGACTCTTCCCGATTCGGTCAGAGGGTGGCAGTCGACCTGGTTTTATTGTAAGGACAAACCAACTCCTGGTCAGTCGACTGGCCTTCCTCCCTTTACCATGGGGCGAATTGAAAAGCCCTCTTCCTTGAAAGTGACTCCAGAAGAAAAGGCGGAGGTGAACATGTTGGTTGACCGCGTAATCCAACTTGTCCGCGATGGCGTGACCGGCATGGATTTGCTAGAGGTGTTTCTCACTCGCTGCATCCAGCCGCTCCAGGCCCGCGATCATCCTATGTGGATGTATTCGGGCGCCGATGATTCTGCTCGGATCCACCCAGAGGAAGTTGCCGAGGAGACGGTGGCGCGGTGGCTGCAGAGCATTACTGGAAACAGAGACAACCCCAGGGGGTCTAGGAGAATTCTGCCACTCGACGCTGATAACGAACCAGACAAGGTCAGACCTTCGATGTCGAGTGACTTTTACTCTAATTTGCAAATTGTCTTTGGAACCGACTGATGCTTATTTGATTCTTTGCTTCGCAGATATATACTGACATGTACTCGATGCCCAACGGGGAGCAGATCCAGGAAGGAGAAGAGAGCGGAGGCGACAGTGGCGACTGGAACTCTGATGGGTAGAGTGATGAAGAGCACGAAGACTCGAGCAGCGACGAGGAGGTCGATTCTCCACCTCGCACGGAAAAGCGTTCCAAGCACAAGCACGACCCAGCAAGTATCCGGGGCAAGGTGGCAGCACCGACTGGACAGACTTCGAAGCGCACTCAGACATCCTCTCCGGTGCCGACTGAGAAGGCTTCGAAGCAGCTCAAGACCGCGCCATCAAAGCCACGGAAGGCTTTGCCCAAGATCAAGGTTGACATTCCCGTCGCCTCTGCGTAAGCGTTTCATTTTCGCCCTTTGTTTGAAGAATCTTATATCAGTAGTCGACCCATTCACTTGCTTGACCGAGTGAACCTTGAGATTTGCAGTGCTGCCACCTTCGGGAATTCTGCTTACCAAGATGATGGTGACGAGGAGATGGAGGACGCGGTCACCTCCAAAGCGAGTATGACCCCTGTTATCTCATCTTTTCTTTGCTAGCCAATTCTACAGTCGACTGCACTCTTGTGGTCGATTCTTTTGCAGCTCCATGAGATGTTATTGAACTTCAAGACGATGATGAAACTGAGCCACAAGAACTCGTGGGTAGGAGGAGCAGGGCCTCAGTCAAGAAGGTACCAGCTAGCAAGACGCCCCAGTCGACGCCGGCGACGGAACCAGCTATCCAGCAATCCGGGGACTTCAACTGTGCCTCCGTTACTTTTGCGATTCCCTTGTCGAGTGTTCGTCCTTCGTCGTCGACTGTGCAGGCCCTTCCTTCGTCTGTCCAACTTCATGCCTCAAGCTCTCAAGCTACTGCAACTGATACACCGACTGCACCTCCCACCACCCATCAAGTCCCAGAAGACCAAGTGAGTGCTGCCAAGGAGGCTATACGCCAGGCTGGCGTTTTGATGGAGCAGATGAAGGTGGTGCGCGAGGCCAGTCAAGCTGCCTATTATGCCAGCTCAGCACTTCAGGCCAATGTCCAGGTTAGCTTACTTCCGACTGAACTCCATCTTGACGCTTGTTTTGTTGGGATATGATATTTAGAAACTGCTGCTTTATCCGCAAGACGTCCGTGGATGAGCGTTTTGGAACCTTAATTGCCCACCTATTGTCAGTTTGCACACCCAGTGGGTGTTTTAATTTCTGTTGAGTAGTTCTTCCACTTGAGTCGACTAGGTTGTGCTGATCGAATCTCTGAACCAGTGGGGGCACGCTGAGTGCACCCACTGGGTGTAGTCCCCGAGACCGCCGTCGAATGTTTGATTCGGCGGGGGTCTTTTAACAGATCTTTTCCACTCGGGCTGGGCAGATCATGCCGAGTGGAACCTTTACCAGTGGGGGCACGCTGAGAGCACCCACTGGGTGTAGTCCCCGAGACCGTAGTCGACTGCGGGCAGTCGGCTATGGTCTGAGTTTTTTTTTTGACTGGACGGACCAAGTCGATTGAAAGAGTCGGACCAGTGGGGGCACGCTGAGTGCACCCACTGGGTGTAGTCCCCGAGACTATTGGTGAATGTTTGATTCGGCAGTAGTCTTTGTGTCTGCTGACTGACTATCTTCTGAACACAGAAATCCTGTGATCTTGGAGCCCGGTTTGCCGACTTGGAGAAGAAGCAAACCCAGCTCAATCTTGACCTGGAGTTGGCTCGAAACAACTTGCAGAAGGCTAAGGATGACGCTGCTGGTAAGGAAAGCTTGTCGACCGGTTCTCTTGCCACCTTTTCTCCTCCTTTTTCTGATTCGAATGTTATTCTTTCTAGAAACAATGAGACTAGCTTTGGAGAAGAAGGACCTTGACCTTGCGGTTGCGAGGAAAACTGCCAAAGCCAAAGCGGCGCTTGCCGACCAAAAGATGGCCTCAGTTGGACAGCTGGAGGGAGAGAATGCCAAGCTGAAGGCTGCTCTTGACGAAGCCAACAAAGAAGTGACTCGTCTGAAGAAGGACAAGCGAACCCTAACCGACAAAGTAGAAGACATCACCCGCAGGAGGGACGAGCTGGAGAACTACCTGGGAGGACTCGCCAAAAAATTATTCCTCATGCTTGAAGGTACTTTTCTCTATGCGATTGGTTTGCTTTCGTCGACTCATCATACCGCTGTCGACTCATTATTTCTCTACGAGTGCAGAATTCTGTCAAGACTTCGAGGAAGAAACTAGGCGAGTCGAGACAAACTTGGACCCTATCAACTCCCCTGTCAAAGATGAAGCAGCCATGAATGTGCTCCGACTGGAGTCTCGCCTCGCCAGTGCCTTGGAATATCTTGCTCGACTCAAGGTTGTAGTTTCGCGGATCGACACAGCGCTCTGGCCAGGGGACATGCTCCGAAACGACCTCGAGTCTCTGATGACTCGACTTAACGAGATTCCTGGTCGAGTGCAGGAGTGGAAGAAGTCCGCTGCTCGATGCGGTGCTGATGTAGCTTTATCCCTGGTTCGCGTCCACTGCAGGGAAGCCAGAGAAGAGAAGCTAGCGGCAATCAAGGTCGCCAACACCAAGAAACTCGACTTCCAGCCTTTCATGGAGACCTTCATTGCTGCTGCTACTCGAATCGCAGATGGAATTGACCTGGACGAGTTTGTCGAGCCTGCCAGCCCCTCTGCGGAGTGAATGAAACTTTTATGATCTGATTCAATTTGCCTCGGTATGCCGAGTGATTCTGCAACCGTAAAACTCCCTTCGGGCCTGATGCCCGAGTACTTTGAGCTCCTTCGTCTGAACTTTTATGATCCGGTTCAATTTGCCTCGGTATGCCGAGTGATTTTGTAACCGTAAGACTTCCTCGGGCCTGATGCCCGAGTACTTTTAAGCTCGTTCGTCCGAACTTTGTTTGCCCTTAAATATGCTTGTTTTTATTTCCGAGTGGAACTTGTATCTTCACTCGGAACAGATGCAGTTCTGAGGATAGGATCGCGGACGACCTGCACCTCGTCGTCCTTGCAGATCAGGATGGAGCATGTTTTACACTTAGGCGAGTACAGGACTGCAGCTAAGCCTCCGAGTGAGAGGGTTGCTCATCACTCGGTAGGATTTCTTAAACTTAGGCGAGTACAGGACTGCAGCTAAGCCTCCAAGTGAGAGGGTTGCTCGTCACTCGAAAGGATTTTTTTAAACTTAGGCAAGTACAGGACTGCAGCTAAGCCTCCGAGTGAGAGGGTTGCTCATCACTCGGTAGGATTTTCTTTTAAACTTAGGCGAGTATAGGACTGCAGCTAAGCCCCCGAGTGGGAGGGTTGTTCATCACTCGGTAGGATTTTACAAACTTAGGCGAGTACAAGACTGCAGCTAAGCCCCCGAGTGAGAGGGTTGCTCATCACTCGGTAGGATTTTTTGAACTTAGGCAAATCGGATTCGCAGCTAAGCCCCCGAGTGGGAGGGTTGCTCCCCACTTGGTAGGATTTTCTTTAAACTTAGGCGAGTACAGGACTGCAGCTAAGCCTCCGAGTGGAGGGTTGCTCATCACTCGATAGGATTTTATAAACTTAGCGAGTACAGGACGACGATAAGCCTCCGATGAGAGGATTGCTCATCACTCGGTTAGGATTTTTATAAACTTAGGCGAGTACAGGACTGCAGCTAAGCCTCCGAGTGAGAGGGTTGCTCATCACTCGGTAGGATTTTCTTAAACTTAGGCGAGTACAGGACTGCAGCTAAGCCTCCGAGTGAGAGGGTTGCTCATCACTCGGTAGGATTTTCTTTAAACTTAGGCGAGTACAGGACTGCAGCTAAGCCCCCGAGTGAGAGGGTTGCTCATCACTCGGTAGGATTTTCTTTAAACTTAGGCGAGTACAGGACTGCAGCTAAGCCCCCGAGTGAGAGGGTTGCTCACCACTCGGTAGGATTTTACGAACTTAGGCGAATCGGATGCACAGAAAGCTCGAAACTCATCAGAATCAAAGTTCGACCCATTATCTGTGATGATGCTGTGTGGGACTCCATATCTAAATGTTAACCCTCTGATGAAGCTGACCGCAGTACTTGCATCCAGGTTTTTGATAGGTTTAGCTTCGATCCACTTGGTGAACTTGTCGACTGCTACAAGCACATGGGTGAAACCACTCCTGCCAGTCTTCAGAGGTCCCACCATATCTAAACCCCAAACAGCGAATGGCCAGACGAGTGGAATGGTCTTCAGGGCTGAAGCGGGTTTGTGGGACATGTTGGAGTAGAACTGACAGCCTTCACTTTTGTCAATTATCTCCTTTGCCATCTCATTTGCCCGTGGCCAATAAAACCCTGCTCGATATGCCTTGGCCATGATGGCCCGAGAAGACGCATGGTGACCGCAGGTTCCCGAGTGAATATCATCGAGGATCATTCGGCCTTCTTCCGGAGTGATGCATTTCTGAACGACCCCAGCGACACTTTCTCTATAGAGTTGCTCCCCCATTACTGTGAAGGCTTTGGATCGACGGACAATCTGGCGAGCCTCTTCTTCATCCTCTGGAAGCTCTTTCCTGAGAATATATGCAATGTACGGCACTGTCCAATCTAGAATAACAATCAAAACTTCCATGATCAAGTCGACCACAGTTGGGATTTCAACTTCAGTCGGATCAGTGGAACTTTTAGGCTGTGGGGGCTCTTCTGTGAAGGGATCTTCTTGAACTGACGGTGCGTGAATATGCTCCAAAAACACATTGCTAGGAATAGGCTCCCACTTGGATCCTATCTTTGCCAAGTCATCAGCTGCTTGATTCTTCAGTCGGGGTATATGGTGGAGCTCTAGCCCCTCAAACTTCTTTTCTAACTTTCTCACCGCATTGCAATAACCAGTCATAGCTTGGCTCCTGACATCCCACTCCTTCATCACTTGATTAACCACTAAATCTGAGTCGCCGTAAACCATTAGGCGGCGGACGCTGAGTGAAATGGCCATTCGCAACCCATACAAGAGTGCTTCATATTCAGCTTCATTGTTGGAGGAATCAAAGTGAATCTGGAGAACATATCTGAGGTTGTCGCCTCGTGGAGATACCAGGACCACTCCAGCGCCCGAACCATTCAACATCTTGGACCCGTCGAAGAACATAGTCCAATATTCCGACTGTATCTGGGTCGATAACTGTTGTTCAATCCACTCAACCAGGAAATCTGCTATCGCTTGAGACTTTATCGCTTTCTTTGCCTCGAACTTGATATCCAGCGGAAGGAGTTCAATCGCCCACTTTGCCACTCGACCAGTTGCATCTCTGTTGTTTAGAATTTCTGACAACGGAGCATCACTGATGACTGTAATCGAATGATCTGAGAAGTAATGTGCAACCTTCTTCGTGGTCAAGTAGATTCCATAGACAAGCTTCTGATAATGTGGATATCTCTGCTTGGATGGAGTTAAGACTTCAGAAATATAGTACACTGGGCGCTGAACCTTGTAGGTTTTACCTTCTTCTTCCCGCTCGACCGTGAGTACTGTACTGACAACCTGTCCAGTGGCTGCTATATAAAGCAGTAAAGGCTCTTTGCTGATTGGAGCAGCAAGCACCGGCTGGGTGGAAAGCAGGGCTTTGAGGTCTGCAAACGCTACATCAGCTTCAGGAGTCCACTCGAACTTATCAGATTTCTTCATCAGTCGGTAAAGAGGCAGTGCCTTTTCACCGAGGTGAGAGATGAATTGACTCAAAGCGGCCAAACAACCAGTAAGCTTCTGAACGTCGTGTACACGCACAGGGCGTTTCATTCGGAGGATTGCACCAACTTTCTCTGGGTTTGCATCGATCCCACGTTCGGAAATGAGGAAACCGAGTAACTTTCCACCCGGAACTCCAAACGTACACTTCGACGGATTAAGCTTGATATGATATCTTCTCAAATTGGCAAAGGTTTCAGCAAGGTCAGTCAGTAGGTCGGAACCTTTGCGTGACTTAACCACGATGTCATCCATGTATGCTTCCACATTCTAACTGATTTGAGTTAGCAGGCACTTCTGTATCATGCGCATGAATGTGGCACCAGCATTCTTGAGACCAAAGGGCATGGTGACATAGCAAAAGCACCCGAATGGGGTGATAAAAGTTGTTTTTATTTCATCAGGTCCATACAGTCGGATCTGATGGTACCCGGAATATGCATCCAGGAAGGACAATCGTTCACAACCCGCAGTCAAGTTGACTATCTGATCGATGCGGGGGAGAGGAAAATGATCTTTCGGGCAGGCCCGATTGATATGCTTGAAATCAATGCACATACGGAGTGAATCGTCCTTCTTGGGAACCATGACAACATTGGCGAGCCACTCGGAGTGGTAAATCTCGCGGATGAACTCAGCTACCAGAAGCCAAGCCACCTCCTCGCCGATTACCTTTCTCTTCTCCGCAGCGAACCGACGGAGGTGCTCTTTCACGGGTTTTGCCTTTGGATCGACTCGCAAACGGTGCTCAGCCAGCCCCCTGGGTACACCCGGCATGTCAGATGGCTTCCATGCGAAGATGTCCCAGTTCTCACAGAGGAATGGATGAGCGCTTCTTCCTATTTGCTGTCGAGTGTTGTTGAGATATGAGTCGGTGCAGCACTGGAATCGGTCGGGTGAATGTGAACAGGCTTTGTTTCACCGGACGACTGAAATGCAGACTCGGAAGCAGGCTTCTTAGTGCGCAACAAATCACTCGGATCTGCAGTCTTCTTATACTCTTCCATTTCGATCGCTGCCATCTGTTCATCGGCAATCTTAGAGCCCTTCTGGAGGCACTCTTCTGCTCATTGCCAATTGCCAGTGACCCTGATCACGCCCTTGGGGCCAGGCATCTTCAGCTTGAGGTACACGTAACATGGTCGAGCCATGAAAAGGGCATATGCAGTTCTGCCCAGAATAGCATGATAGGCACTGTGAAAATCCACAACTTCAAATGTCAGCTTCTCCTTGCGGTAATTCTTTGAGTCACCGAAAACCACGTCAAGAGTGATCTGTCCGAGTGAATCAGCTTTCTTCCCTAGAATGACACCGTGGAACCGCATGTTGCTCTCACTAAGCCTGGACATCGGAATGCCCATCCCACGAAGAGTCTCTGCATACAAAATGTTCAAGCCGCTGCCACCATCCATCAAGACTTTGGTCAGTCGGGTGCCCCCAACGACCGGGTCGACCACCAATGCTTGCCTCCCGGGGGTGGCGACGTACGATGGGTGGTCAGATTGGTCGAATGTGATGGGAGTCTTTGACCATTTCAAATATGTCGTCGTTGCCGGAGCAACCATGTTTACCTCTCTGTTGATGACTTTCAGTCGACTTTTACTCTCAATGTCAGCAAAAATCATCAAAGTGGAATTGACGTTAGGGAAACCGTCATCATCTTCTTCCTGATCACCATCCTTGTCAGACTCTTTTTCCTTTTCATTGGGTTGTTTCTCTCGGAACTGCTGGATCAGGAGCCGACACTGTCGAGTGGTGTGTTTGGGATAAATCAGATTTCCCTCTTCATCCTTCTTGGTGTGAATGTGACATGGCAAGTCCAACACATCATTCCTAGCCCGATCTTTCACCTTCTTGGGGATCCAGGGTCCCTTGGGCTTTCCTTTGAATTTCCCTTGAGTTACAACTACAGCTTCACCTGGACCCGCTGGCTCGGCTTTGCGTTTCTGCTTCCGACCCACTCCGGTGTCTTGGGCGACTGGCTTGCCCTTCCCACTGCAGAGTCGGTCCTCTTCTCCACCATTAGCGTACCGGGTGGCTATTTCCATCATTCGGGTCAGAGACATATCTCCTGTCCGACCGAATTTCAAGTTAAGCTCCCGATACAGAACGCCTTCCTTGAAGGCACAAACTGCTTGGTGTTGGGATACATTCTCTACCGTGTGGTGTAATGTGGTCCATCTTTGGATGTAATCCCTCAGAGTTTCATTCGGCTTCTGTACACAATGCTGCAATTTTGTCAACCCCGCAGGTCGTTTGCATGTGCCCTCAAATGTCCTGACAAACACTCGGGCTAACTCCTCCCAGCTGAATATACTGCCTGGAGCCAACTGATTCAGCCATGCTCTGGCCGACCCTTCCAGCATGAGAGGAAGGTGTTTCATAGCTACCTCATCATTTCCACCACCGATCTCGACAGCCACTCGGTAATCTTCCAGCCAAGTATCAGGCTTCGACTCACCGGTGAACTTACTAACCCCAGTCGCCAACCTGAAGTTGGGGAGGATCTCAGCGGCTCTGATAGATCTGCTAAAACACTCGGGACCCGAAACATGAATCCTGCTTCCACTCGGGCGATCCCTGCCTTGCCCCTCTCTCTGTGCTTGGTTCCTGTCGACCAAACCTTGCACTAAAATTGACCTCGCATCAAACCCTGGCTCCCTTGGGTCGACCGGCGTCCTCCGCCCTCCGCTGTACGGGCGCCTGTCATCATAGTGCCGGGGCACATATGATCCGCTTCTCGGAGGGGGTGTAGGCGCTCGACGGCGGTCATCACGGCCGAGTCAATGATCGTACTGCTCGTGGATCCGACCCAAATGCTGATCCTGGCGATGCACCCGCCCTTCACGCCGCGGAGGCGATCTTGGGCTGTGAGCCGACTGAACTGTGTCAGCCACCACAGATCTGCTATGGATTCTTTCACGCGACTGTGAAACTGCAGTGTTTTGGTCTCCTGCCGCCCGGAGCAGAGCCCGGATCTGCATCAAGCCTCGTCCAGCTTCTGACTGGGATGGCTGGATGGATTCTGCTATACGATCTGCGGCTGCAAGATTCTGAATCGGAGTGCGGTATACCTGAGGTTCAGGAGGGAATAATTGCCGCCGTCGATTGGACTCAGGAATCCGCTGCCGAGCACGTTCGTCGAGTGCATGCTGAAGATTTTCCAGTCGAGTGCGTTCAGCCAAAGTGGCCAAGCGCGCTGCCTCCAAGGCCCGGGCCTCAGAGGTCTCTCCGACGATGGGCGTGTGGAGTGCTTCCTCGTTACGGCGGTGAAGTTCCTCCCTCCCCTGTGAAGAGAGGGTTTCGGGGTGGTATTCCTCGTGAACACGCGACGGATCGCCACCGCCGTCGCCGCCTCCGTTGCGACGCATGCCAGGCGGGCTACGCGGCGTGTCGACCATCAGGACCTTCGCCGCAGGATCGCTGCTGTCGCACTCGGACAGAGTCTCGACGGAGCCAGTCGACAGATCGAACAGGCCGTAGAGAGATTCATCGGGCTCGATTGCCGTGACTTGAGGGGTGGCCGATTGACGTGCCACTGCATGCTTCACCCACCGCTGAAGCCGTGATCGACCGGATCACTTGCGACGGCGAACAGCGGGGAACGAAGACGCCGTAGGAAACGACTGATATTGAGTCGACGGCTGCCGCAGAAGGACGCCGGGGACACATGCGCGAAAGTGCGTCGCCCCGCGGACGGGGAACGTCTCGACGTCGAGGGGGGCCTCCTAGAGCCAGGCAGAGTCGTCGGCGATGAAGACGAGCGCGCCGAGACGGATCTCGTGGCCCTCAGCCAAACCTCCACCCGAAACCATGATGATGGGAATCGGAAAAAATTGCAACCTCACCGGAAAGTCGCTAAGACACCAGCCCCACGGTGGGCGCCAACTGTCGTGGTTCTAAGTCTGACAATAGAATGGGGGTACGTTTGAGGAGGCAAGATCCTAGCTACAGTGAGGTTGTGCACGCAAGATTTACGAGTTCAGGCCCTTCTCGGAAGAAGTAACAGCCCTACGTCTCGGTGCCCGGGGGCTCGGTCGATTGACTTATGCGTGAAGTTACAGGGGGTGCGAACCCTTGTGCCTGAGGAGGGGGGTGGCTTATATAGAGTGCGCCAAGACCCCAACCGTCCCACGTTACAAGGGTTTCAATGTCTATAAAGACAGGACGTTACTGATAACGCCAGCAATAAAGGCAAATAAATGATCATTAAGACTACGGAGTGAACGCCTGACCCTTGCCATCCTGAGTGACCTTAGATCTTCTGTCTTCCGAGTGGTTTCTGGTGCGGTCGAGTGAGTACACCCTGATCGAATGGAATTAGGTTATCCGAGTGAACTGTTGGTCGAGTGGGTTGCACCCTGTGGCGATTTCAGTCGGTAGATGGTGCTGCCCTTTGAATGTCCTTGGCCTTAGGGCAGTGTCCTCGGGTAAGGGTGTCTAGGTCAGGCCTATTACCCTACCCTAGGTACATGTCTTCGTCAGCGGCCGCGCGACCAGAGGCGGAGAGCGTTTCGGAGGTTCCGGAGGCCGTGCCCGCGAAGAAGAAGCCTCTGTTCTCTCAGGACTGGGCTGAGATGAAGCAGGTGCGGGTCTACGATGAGGGCTCAAGCCTCACCTTCACCATAGGTGCCGGCCTCCCACCGGACCAAGAAGAAGCGCTGGTCGGTTTCCTCCGTGCGAACAAGGATGTGTTTGCATGGGAGGCGACGGACCTGGTTGGCGTCCCACGGGACGTGATTGAGCACCACTTGATGGTGTGCCCCGGCGCACGCCCGGTAAAGCAAAAGCCGCGGCGGCAAGCCCCGGAGAAGCAATCGTTCATTGTCTAGGAGGTCCGCAAGCTGCAAGAAGCTGGCGTCATCTGAGAAGTGCGGCACCCGGATTGGCTGGCCAACCCAGTCATCGTCCCCAAGAAGGGAGGAAAGGAGCGCATGTGCGTCGACTTCACGAGCCTCAACAAAGCTTGCCCTCAAGACCCTTTCCCTCTTCCGCGCATCGACCAGATCATTGACTCCACCGCTGAGTGCGCCCTACTGTGTTTTCTGGATGCCTTCTCGGGCTACCATCAGATCAAGATGGCGGTGCAAGACATCGAGAAGACAGCCTTCCTCTCCCCGTGCGGGGTGTACTGTTACACCTGCATGCCGTTCGGGTTGCGCAACACCGGCGCGACCTTCCAGCGATTGATGCACATCGCCTTGGGCAAGCAGCTCGGGAGGAACGCCGAGGCGTACGTCGACGACATAGTGGTCAAGTCACGGGAAACAAAAACCCTCATCGAAGACCTGGAAGAAACATTTTCCAACTTACGCGCAGTAAACCTGTGCCTCAACCCGGAGAAGTGTGTGTTCGGCGTTCCGTCTGGCAAGCTGTTGGGTTTCTTGGTGTCGCACAGAAGGATCGAGCCTAACCCAGAGAAGATCAAGGCGATAGAGAGGATGAGCCCGCCGCAGACCCTCAAGGAAATGCAGAAGCTCGCGGGCTGCGTGACCTTGCTGAGGTGTTTCATCTCCAAGCTCGGCGAGCACGCCCTCCCATTTTTCAAGTTGATGAAGAAGAAGGGCCCGTTCGAGTGGACTCCAGAGGCTGAGGAGGCCTTCCAAGACCTCAAGAGGTATCTCGCCAACCCTTCGGTGATGGTGGCACCTCGACCTCTTGAGCCCCTGGTGCTTTACGTGGCCGCCACACCCCACTCAGCGAGCGTGGCACTCGTGGCGGTCCGGGAAGAGCACGCGGGCGCGGGTGCGCGGCACAGTACCCCATGTCCGGCCACGCCATTGCCACCTCAGGGCGGCGCTCCTAAGGCATCAGTCACCCCAGCAGAGGGCAAGGATCCTAAGGCCCCCACGCCTCGGGCAGGGCCGGACGCCATCAGCGCCCCCTCTCTTGTCGAGGACCCTGTGTATTTCGTCAGCACGGTGTTGCGCGACGCGCGCGCCACTACCGCATGCCGCAGAAGATTCTGCTCGCGCTCCTTGTCGCCTCCAGGAAGCTGTGCCACTACTTCCAGGGCCACCCCATCAAGGTTGTGCCCACGTTCCCCTGGAGAGGGTGCTCCAAAGCCCAAATGCTACAGGCAGGGTTGCTGAATGGAACATCGAGCTGCAGGCGTTCCAGCTGGAGTTCAGCACCACCAGGGTCATCAAGGGCACGGCCCTCGCTGACTTTGTGGCGGAATGGACTGACGGCCCCGACCGGGGGGTCAGTGAAAATCGCTCCCTCGTGCCCGGAGACGAGACGCCTGATGGCTGGGCCATGTACTTTAACGGCGCATTCGCACGCCAGGGAGCGGGGGCTGGAGCCGTGCTCGTCTCGCCCACTCAGGACAAGCTCTACTACATCGTGCAGCTCTGCTTCCAGCATGGCGAGAAGGTCTCCAACAACATCGCGGAATACGAAGGCCTGATCGCAGGCCTCCAGGCCGCGGCGGGCCTAGGGATCAAGCACCTCACCATCAAGGGCGATTCTCAGCTCCTCGTCAACTTCGCCAACAAGGAGTACACGCCCAACGATGAGCACATGGAGGTATACTTGGAAGAGGTACGCAAAATTGAAAAACAGTTCTTGGGTTTGGAATTGCAGCACGTCCCGCGCGGCACGAGCAAGGAGGCGGACGACATCGCCAAGAGGGTGTCGCGGCGCGACCCTCAGAAGCCTGGCGTCTTCGAGGAGAGGCTCTTCAAGCCATCAGCGGCCCCCTCCACCGCGAGCTCAGCGCTGCTCCGGGAGAAACTGCCCCTAGCCCCCGCCTCGGGTGCCCCAACCTGCGGTCCAACCTCCGGAGCATGCCTGCTCCTGGCCCTCGAACCTCAGGAGGGGTGCTAGACCAAGGAGTTCAAGGCATACCTACTCCAGGGCACCTTGCCAGAGAAGCAGGAAGAAGCAGAACGCGTGGCCCGCCAAGCCACCGCCTACTGCTTGCAGGATGGCGAGCTCTATCGAAGACGCCCAAACGAGGTCTCTCTGCGATGCATCTCCAAGGAGCATGGGTGCGAACTACTGGCTGACATCCACAGTGGGGACTGTGGGCATCACTCTTCATCGCGCACCCTCGTGGGCAAGGCGTTTTGCAGCGGGTTCTACTGGCCCACGGCGCTCAACGACGCCACTGAGCTGGTGAGGTCCTGCGAGGCGTGCCAATTCCACGCCAAACAGATCCACCAGCCCGCTCAGGGACTCCAGACCATCGCGCTCCCATGGCCGTTGGCGGTATGGGGGCTGGATATCCTGGGACCATTCCCTCGAGTAGCTGGGGGCTACCGCTACCTCTACGTCGCCATCGACAAGTTCACCAAGTGGGCGGAGGTGGAGCCCGTGCGCATCATCCCAGCCGGTTCGGCCGTCAAGTTCATTAAGGGTCTCGTGAGCCGCTTCGGGGTCCTCAACCGTATCATCACCGACAATGGCCCTCAGTTCACGAGCAACCTTTTCAAAAACATATTGTGCTAACCTTGGAACGCAGATATGCTACGCTTCGGTGGCACACCCACGGAGCAACGGCCAAGCCGAGCGTGCCAACGCGGAGGTCCTGAGGGGCCTCAAGGCAAGGAGCTTCAAGAAGAAGCTCGAGGCCTGCGGCAGGGGCTGGCTCGATGAGCTCCAGTCTGTGCTGTGGTCCATCCGCACCACCGCGACCAAGCCCACGGGCGAGACCCCGTTCTTCCTCGTCTACGGGGCTGAGGCGGTCCTCCCTCATGAGGTCAAACATCACTCTCCACGGGTCTTGGCGTTTGAGGAGGCACGCCAGGACGCCTCGTGGGGGATGGACCTCATGCTAGGGGAGGAGGGCCGCCGCCAAGCCTCGCTCCGTGCCGCAAGGTACCAGCAGGCGCTACGGCAGTATCACTGTCGTAGCGTCCGCTCCAGGACCATCGAGGTGGGTGACCTCGTCCTGAGGTGGGTGCTCTCCAGGGAGGGGCTTTACAAGATCTCGCCCATGTGGGAGGGCCCGTTCAGGATTGCCCGTGTCTCCAGGCCTGGCGCCGCACGCCTGGAGACACAGGACGAGGTCCCCATCCAGAATGCCTGGAACATCCAGGACCTCCGGAAGTTCTACCTGTTGGAAATATGCCCTAGAGGCAATAATAAAATGGTTATTATTATATTTCCTTGTTCAGGATAATTGTCTATTGTTCATGCTATAATTGTGTTATCCGGAAATCGTAATGCATGTGTGAATAGATAGACCACAACATGTCCCTAGTGAGCCTCTAGTTGACTAGCTCGTTGATCAATAGATGGTTACGGTTTCCTGACCATGGACATTGGATGTCGTTGATAACGGGATCACATCATTGGGAGAATGACGTGATGGACAAGACCCAATCCTAAGCATAGCACTAGATCATGTAGTTCGTCTGCTAAAGCTTTTCTAATGTCAAGTATCATTTCCTTAGACCATGAGATTGTGCAACTCCCGGATACCGTAGGAATGCTTTGGGTGTATCAAACATCACAACGTAACTGGGTGACCATAAAGGTGCACTACAGGTATCTCCGAGAGTGTCTGTTGGGTTGGCACGAATCGAGACTGGGATTTGTCACTCCGTATGACGGAGAGGTATCTCTGGGCCCACTCGGTAATGCATCATCATAATGAGCTCAATGTGACTAAAGAGTTAGCCACGGGATCATGCATTACGGAACAAGTAAAGACACTTGCCGGTAACGAGATTGAACAAGGTATAGGGATACCGACGATCGAATCTCGGGCAAGTATCATACCGGTAGACAAAGGGAATTGTATACGGGATTGATTGAATCCTCGACATCGTGGTTCATCCGATGAGATCATCGTGGAACATGTGGGAGCCAACATGGGTATCCAGATCCCGCTGTTGGTTATTGGCTGGAGAGATGTCTCGGTCATGTCTGCATGGTTCCCGAACCCGTAGGGTCTACACACTTAAGGTTCGGTGACTCTAGGGTTGTTATGGGAAATAGTATGTGAATACCGAATGTTGTTCGGAGTCTCGGATGAGATCCCAGACATCATGAGGAGTTCCGGAATGGTCCGGAGGTAAAGATTTATATATGGGAAGTTGTTATTGGGGTTCCGGAAAAAGTTCTGTTTTTTCGGTATTGTACCGGGAAGGTTTCGAAAGGTTCCGGAGGATTCCGGAGGGGTCCGGAAGTCCGGAAAGTGTTCCACCACGTCCAATACAGCAGCATGGGCTGTAAGGGGGTGCCCTAGCCTTATTGGGCTAGAGGAACCAGCCCCCCTAAGGCCCATGCGCATGGGAGAGGGGAAACCCTAAAGGGGGAGGGCCTCCACTTGACTTGGGAGGCACTCCTCCCCCCCTTGGCCGCCGCCCCCAACCCTAGATGGGATCTAGGGGGCCGGCCCCCTCCCCCCCCCCCAGCCTATAAATAGTGGAGGGGTGGGAGGGAGGCCACAACCTCTCCACTGGCGCAGCCCTCCCCCTCTCCAACACCTCCTCCTCCTCCGTTTGAGCTTGGCGAAGCCCTGCCGGAGAACTGCAAGTTCCACCACCACGCGCGTCGTGCTGCTGGAGCTGTCTTCCGCAACCTCTCCCTCCTCCTTGCTGGATCAAGGCGCGGGAGACGTCACCGGGCTGCATGTGTGTTGAACACGGAGGCACCGTTGTTCGGTGCTTAGATCGGAATCGACCGCGATCTGAATCGCTGCGTGTACGACTCCTCCAACTGCGTTCTTGCAACGCTTCCGCATCACGATCTTCAAGGGTATGAAGATGCACTCCTCTCTCTCTCGTTGCTAGTCTCTCCATAGATTGATATTGGTGATGCGTAGAAAAAATTTTGATTTACTACTACGTTCCCCAACAGTGGCATCATGAGCTAGGTCTATGCGTAGTTTCTTGCACGAGTAGAACACAAGTTGTTGTGGGCGTCGATTTTGTCAATTTTCTTGCCGTTACTAGTCTTATCTTGATTCGGCGGCATCGTGGGATGAAGAGGCCCGGACCGACCTTACACGTACGCTTACGTGAGACAGGTTCCACCGACTGACATGCACTAGTTGCATAAGGTGGCTAGCGGGTGTCTGTCTCTCCCACTTTAGTCGGATCGGATTCGATGAAAAGGGTCCTTATGAAGGGTAAATAGAAATTGGCATATCATGTTGTGGTTGTGGCGTAGGTAAGAAACGTTCTTGCTAGAAACCTATAGCAGCCACGTAAAATTTTTTGCAACAACAATTAGAGGACGTCTAACTTGTTCTTGCAGCATATGCCGTGTGATGTGATATGGCCAAAAGGATGTGATGAATGATATATGTGATGTATGAGATTGATCATGTTCTTGTAATAGGAATCACGACTTGCATGTCGATGAGTATGACAACCGGCAGGAGCCATAGGAGTTGTCTTAATTTATTGTATGACCTGCTTGTCAATGAAAAACGCCATGTAATTACTTTACTTTATTGCTAACCGTTAGCCATAGTAGTAGAAGTAATAGTTGGCGAGGCAACTTCATGAAGACACGATGATGGAGATCATGATGATGGAGATCATGGTGTCATGCCGGTGACGATGATGATCATGGTGCCCCGAAAATGGAGATCAAAAGGAGCAAAATGATATTGGCCATATCATGTCACTATTTGATTGCATGTGATGTTTATCATGTTTACATCTTATTTGCTTAGAATGACGGTAGCATAAATAAGATGATCCCTCGCTAAAATTTCAAGAAAGTGTTCCCCCTAACTGTGCACCATTGCGAAGGTTCATTGTTTCGAAGCACCACGTGAATGATCGGGTGTGATAGATTCTAACGTTCGAATACAACGGGTGTAAGCCAGATTTACACATGCAAAACACTTAGGTTGACTTGACGAGCCTAGCATGTATAGACATGGCCTTGGAACACGGAAGACCGAAAGGTCGAACATGAGTCGTATAGAAGATACGATCAACATAGAGATGTTCACCATTGATGACTAGTCCGTCTCACGTGATGATCGGACACGGCCTAGTCGATTCGGATCATGTAACACTTAGATGACTAGATGGATGTCTATCTGAGTGGGAGTTCATTGAATAATTTGATTAGATGAACTTAATTATCATGAACTTAGTCTAAAATCTTTACAATATGTCTTGTAGATCAAATGGCCCACGCTAATGTTGCCCTCAACTTCAACGCGTTCCTAGAGAAAACCAAGCTGAAAGACGATGGTAGCAACTACACGGACTGGGTCCGTAACCTGAGGATTATCCTCATAGCTGCCAAGAAAGCATATGTCCTTGAAGCACCGCTAGGTGACGCACCTGTTTTCCCAGCAACTCAAGACGTTATGAACGCTTGGCATTCGCGTAGTGATGATTACTCCCTGGTTCAGTGCGGCATGCTTTACAGCTTAGAACCGGGGCTCCAAAAGCGTTTTGAGCAACACGGAGCATATGAGATGTTCCAAGAGCTGAAAATGGTTTTCCAAGCTCATGCCCGGGTCGAGAGATATGAAGTCTCCGACAAGTTCTACAGTTGTAAGATGGAGGAGAATAGTTCTGTCAGCGAGCATATACTCAAAATGTCTGGGTTGCACAACCGCTTGTCTCAGCTGGGAGTTAATCTCCCGGATGACGCGGTCGTTGACAGAATCCTTCAGTCGCTTCCACCTAGCTACAAGAGCTTTGTGATGAACTTCAATATGCAGGGGATGGAGAAAACCATTCCTGAGATATATTCAATGCTGAAATCAACGGAGGTGGAGATCAAAAAGGAACATCAAGTGTTGATGGTGAATAAAACCACTAAGTTCAAGAAAGGCAAGGGTAAAAAGAACTTCAAGAAGGACGGCAAGGGAGTTGCCGCGCCCGGTAAGCAAGCTACCGGGAAGAAGCCAAAGAATGGACCCAAGCCTGAGACTGAATGCTTTTATTGTAAGGGAAACGGTCACTGGAAGCGGAACTGCCCCAAGTACTTAGCGGATAAGAAGGCCGGCAATACCAAAGGTATATGTGATATACATGTTATTGATGTGTACCTTACCAGCGCTCGTAGTAGCTCCTGGGTATTTGATACCGGTGCGGTTGCTCATATTTGTAACTCAAAACAGGAGCTGCGGAATAAGCGGAGACTGCGAAGGACGAGGTGACGATGCGCGCCGGGAATGGTTCCAAGGTCGATGTGATCGCCGTCGGCACGCTACCTCTACATCTACCTTCGGGATTAGTTTTAAACCTCAATAATTGTTATTTAGTACCAGCTTTGAGCATGAACATTGTATCAGGATCTCATTTGATGCGAGATGGCTACTCATTTAAATCCGAGAATAATGGTTGTTCTATTTATATGAGAGATATGTTTTATGGTCATGCCCCGCTGGTCAATGGTTTATTCTTATTGAATCTCGAACATGATGTTACACATATTCATAGTGTGAATGCCAAAAGATGTAAGGTTGATAATGATAGTCCCACATACTTGTGGCACTGCCGCCTTGGTCACATTGGTGTCAAACGCATGAAGAAACTCCATGCAGATGGACTTTTGGAGTCTCTTGATTATGAATCATTTGACACGTGCAAACCATGCCTCATGGGCAAAATGACCAAGACTCCGTTCTCCGGGACAATGGAGCGAGCAACCAACTTATTGGAAATCATACATACTGATGTGTGCGGTCCAATGAGCGTTGAGGCTCGTGGTGGTTATCGTTATGTTCTCACCCTCACTGATGACTTAAGTAGATATGGGTATATCTACTTAATGAAACACAAGTCTGAGACCTTTGAAAAATTCAAGGAATTTCAGAGTGAGGTAGAGAATCAACGTGACAGGAAAATAAAGTTCTTACGATCAGATCGTGGAGGGGAATATTTGAGTCACGAGTTTGGCACGCACTTAAGGACATGTGGAATTGTTTCACAACTCACGCCGCCTGGAACACCTCAGCGTAATGGTGTGTCCGAACGTCGTAATCGCACTCTATTGGATATGGTGCGATCTATGATGTCTCTTACCGATCTACCGCTATCATTTTGGGGTTATGCTTTAGAGACTGCCGCATTCACTTTAAATAGGGCTCCGTCGAAATCCGTTGAGACGACACCGTATGAATTATGGTTTGGGAAGAAACCTAAGCTGTCGTTTCTGAAAGTTTGGGGATGCGATGCTTATGTCAAGAAACTTCAACCTGAAAAGCTCGAACCCAAATCAGAAAAATGCGTCTTCATAGGATACCCTAAAGAAACTATTGGGTATACCTTCTACCTTAGATCCGAAGGCAAGATCTTTGTTGCCTAGAATGGATCTTTTCTGGAGAAAGAGTTTCTCTCGAAAGAAGTAAGTGGGAGGAAAGTAGAACTTGATGAGGTACCCCCTCTTGAACCGGAGAGTAGCACAGCTCAGGAAGATGTTTCTGTGGTGCCTGCACCGACTAGAGAGGAAGTTAATGATGATGATCATGAAACTTCGGATCAAGTTGCTACTGAACTTCGTAGGTCCACGAGGACACGTTCCGCACCAGAGTGGTACGGCAACCCTGTCTTGGAAGTCATGTTGTTAGACAACGGTGAACCTTCGAACTACGAAGAAGCGATGGCGGGCCTGGATTCCAACAAATGGCTAGAAGCCATGAAATCCGAGATAGGATCCATGTATGAAAACAAAGTATGGACTTTGACAGACTTGCCCGATGATCGGCAAGCCATAGAGAACAAATGGATCTTTAAGAAGAAGACAGACGCATATGGTAATGTGACCATCTATAAGGCTCGACTTGTCGCCAAGGGTTATCGACAAGTTCAAGGGGTTGACTACGATGAGACCTTCTCACCCGTAGCGAAGCTAAAGTCTGTCAGAATCATGTTAGCAATTGCCGCATACTATGATTATGAGATATGGCAAATGCACGTCAAAACGGCATTCCTTAATGGTTTCCTTAAGGAAGAGTTGTATATTATGCAACCGGAAGGTTTTGTCGATCCTAATAATACTGACAAGGTATGCAAGCTCCAGCGCTCAATCTATGGGCTGGTGCAAGCATCTCGGAGTTGGAACATTCACTTTGATGAGATGATCAAAGCGTTTGGGTTTACACAGACTTATGGAGAAGCCTGTGTTTACAAGAAAGTGAGTGGGAGCTCTGTAGCATTTCTCATATTATATGTGGATGACATACTATTAATGGGAAATGATATAGAATTCTTGGAAAGCATAAAGGCCTACTTGAATAAGTGTTTTTCAATGAAGGACCTTGGAGAAGCTGCTTACATATTAGGCATCAAGATCTATAGAGATAGATCGAGACGCCTCATTGGTCTTTCGCAAAGCACATACCTTGACAAGATATTGAAGAAGTTCAATATGGATCAGTCCAAGAAGGGGTTCTTGCCTGTATTACAAGGTGTGAGATTGAGCACGGCTCAATGCCCGACCTCGATAGAAGATAGAGAAAAGATGAGCGTCATCCCCTACGCCTCAGCCATAGGGTCTATTATGTATGCCATGCTGTGTACCAGACCTGATGTGAACCTCGCCGTAAGTTTGGTAGGAAGGTACCAAAGTAATCCCGGCATGGAACACTGGACAGCGGTCAAGAACATCCTGAAGTACCTGAAAAGGACTAAGGATATGTTTCTTGTTTATGGAGGTGACGAAGAGCTCGTCGTAAAGGGTTACATCGATGCTAGCTTCGACACAGATCTGGATGACTCTAAGTCACAAACCGGATACGTGTATATTTTGAATGGTGGGGCAGTCAGCTGGTGCAGTTGCAAGCAAAGCGTCGTGGTGGGATCTACATGTGAAGCGGAATACATAGCAGCCTCGGAGGCAGCACAGGAAGCAGTCTGGATGAAGGAGTTCATCACCGACCTAGGAGTTATTCCCAATGCGTCGGGCCCAATGACTCTCTTCTGTGACAACACTGGAGCTATTGCCCTTGCCAAGGAGCCCAGGTTTCACAAGAAGACTAGGCATATCAAGCGTCGCTTCAACTCCATTCGTGAACATGTTCAAGATGGAGACATAGATATTTGTAAAGTGCATACGGATCTGAATGTCGCAGATCCGTTGACTAAACCTCTTCCACGAGCAAAGCATGATCAACACCAGAACTCTATGGGTGTTCGATTCATCACAATGTAACTAGATTATTGACTCTAGTGCAAGTGGGAGACTATTGGAAATATGCCCTAGAGGCAATAATAAAATGGTTATTATTATATTTCCTTGTTCATGATAATTGTCTATTGTTCATGCTATAATTGTGTTATCCGGAAATCGTAATGCATGTGTGAATAGATAGACCACAACATGTCCCTAGTGAGCCTCTAGTTGACTAGCTCGTTGATCAATAGATGGTTACGGTTTCCTGACCATGGACATTGGATGTCGTTGATAACGGGATCACATCATTGGGAGAATGACGTGATGGACAAGACCCAATCCTAAGCATAGCACTAGATCGTATAGTTCGTCTGCTAAAGCTTTTCTAATGTCAAGTATCATTTCCTTAGACCATGAGATTGTGCAACTCCTGGATACCATAGGAATGCTTTGGGTGTATCAAACGTCACAACGTAACTGGGTGACCATAAAGGTGCACTACAGGTATCTCCGAAAGTGCCTGTTGGGTTGGCACGAATCGAGACTGGGATTTGTCACTCCGTATGACGGAGAGGTATCTCTGGGCCCACTCGGTAATGCATCATCATAATGAGCTCAATGTAACTAAAGAGTTAGCCACGGGATCATGTGTTACGGAACGAGTAAAGAGACTTGCCGGTAACGAGATTGAACAAGGTATAGGGATACCGACGATCGAATCTCGGGCAAGTATCATACCGGTAGACAAAGGGAATTGTATACGGGATTGATTGAATCCTCGACATCGTGGTTCATCCGATGAGATCATCGTGGAACATGTGGGAGCCAACATGGGTATCCAGATCCTGCTATTGGTTATTGGCCGGAGAGATGTCTCGGTCATGTCTGCATGGTTCCCGAACCCGTAGGGTCTACACACTTAAGGTTCGGTGACTCTAGGGTTGTTATGGGAAATAGTATGTGAATACCAAATGTTGTTCAGAGTCTCGGATGAGATCCCAGAAGTCACGAGGAGTTCCGGAGGTAAAGATTTATATATGGGAAGTTGTTATTGGGGTTCCGAAAAAAGTTCGGTTTTTTCTGTATTGTACCGGGAAGGTTTCGAAAGGTTCCGGAGGATTCCGGAGGGGTCCGGAAGTCCGGAAAGTGTTCCACCACGTCCAATACAGCAGCATGGGCTGTAAGGGGGCGCCCTAGCCTTATTGGGCTAGGGGAACCAGCCCCCCTAAGGCCCATGCGCATGGGAGAGGGGAAACCCTAAAGGGGGAGGGCCTCCACTTGACTTGGGAGGCACTCCTCCCCCCCTTGGCCGCCGCCCCCAACCCTAGATGGGATCTAGGGGGCCGGCCCCCTCTCCCCCCAGCCTATAAATAGTGGAGGGGTGGGAGGGAGGCCACAACCTCTCCCCTGGCGCAGCCCTCCCCCTCTCCAACACCTCCTCCTCCTCCGTTTGAGCTTGGCGAAGCCCTGCCGGAGAACTGCAAGTTCCACCACCACGCTGTCGTGCTGCTGGAGCTGTCTTCCCCAACCTCTCCCTCCTCCTTGCTGGATCAAGGCGTGGGAGACGTCACCGGGCTGCACGTGTGTTGAACGCGGAGGCACCGTTGTTCGGTGCTTAGATCGGAATCGACCGCGATCTGAATCGCTGCGTGTACGACTCCTCCAACCGCGTTCTTGCAACGCTTCCGCATCGCGATCTTCAAGGGTATGAAGATGCACTCCTCTCTCTCTCGTTGCTAGTCTCTCCATAGATTGATCTTGGTGATGCGTAGAAAAAATTTTGATTTACTACTACGTTCCCCAACACTACCCATGAACAAGGCCATGCGCCTCTCAAGATCTCCGCCCGTGACACTCCCACGTAATAATGAGTGGGGTTGTACACACCCCGGAGTCTCCTGAGCGCCGCCCTCAGGACTCACGGGGGCTCCCACCCACGTCCAAGTGGAGGCCCCATGCTCCGTGCTAGCGGGAAGACAGAAGACTAGTATAGGTGCCGGACGCGGCTGTTCATTTGCTTGCTTTCTGTAGCTGATTTGCAACTTCTTGAAATGAAATTTGGAGTTCTCGCGTCTTTATTTGAAAGGGTTGGGATTTTTTCTCCTCGCAGCACTCGCTTTTCCAGGCCTTGTTTTAGGGAAAGTGACAATTGTCCATCGCTCTTCCTCGCACGTCTCGCGTGTGGGGGCTAGGCAAGGTGTGTACGCTTGGGCCCGCCCGCGAACGCACCTCGCCAAAGCCCTGGCCTTTTGCGTCTGAATCCTCGCGTGACGCCCTCAAATGAGCTGGCAGGCACGCAAGCCCTCCTGAGTACATGCCTCCGAGCATCACGATGTGGCGTAGCAGCGACCCACGCTCGGGGGCTCGCGCGGGGAACGGCACCTCCAGAGGTCCCCTGGACCCATGGCCGCGCCTGGGGACCTTCGAGTCCACAAGAAGGAAATCTCCGGAGGACCTCTCCGGAACCAGGGACATGCGGGAAGTCCAAAGCTCCAGGGAAGCTCGTCCTCACGGCACAAGAGTCTACCGTAGGCACACTAAGCTAAGTCATTTCAATCACAGTCAGTGGCAACACGGAAACCAGGATGCAATATAAAACCGATAACGCAATGGCACAAGCGCCGCGGTCCATTACACGCCCCGACAGGGCTTTCCACCTTTTTTATGCAGAAAAAAAGAGAAGAAGAAGAAGAAGAGAGGCAAAAGCAGCCGCGCAACTACAGCAGCTCCCGGGACCTGCCTCCAGCAACGCCCGCACTCAGTCGGATTCCTCCTCCTGCTTCACCGGGGTGCGGTGGCGAGGCAGCTCGTCTCCCTCCCTGGTCCGAGCTCGGCGGTGTGGTGGCTCGTCGTAGTCACCATCGCTCATGCTCTCCCCGGAGGAGGAGCCGCCGCTGCTGGAGGCATCGTGGCCGTTGCCAAGGGCAAGCTCACCACCGGCGTCGTCGTCGCTGTCGCTCTCCGGGCAGCACCCCATGCGCTGACCATCTTCCCCGAAGACCCTGACATAGAGGGTCGCGGCGCCATCGTACCTGAAGTGGAGGGTGCACCTCCCCTGCAGGCCGCGTGCGTGGGCAAACGTCTGCCATCCGCGGTTCAGGAACACGTTGCCGGCGGGGGTGACCTCGACCACCACCCAGGAGGCCTTGCTGCAGCAACCATCGGCCTGCAGCCAGAGGCCGCCAGGTCCCTCGGTCGGCAGCGCACCCGCAAAGAAGCGTGGGAGATGGATCCAGGCGTCGGTGGGCCT
Organism: Thinopyrum elongatum; assembly: GCA_011799875.1. NCBI lineage: Eukaryota > Viridiplantae > Streptophyta > Magnoliopsida > Poales > Poaceae > Thinopyrum > Thinopyrum elongatum. The sequence goes on along the minus strand of CM022298.1, from coordinate 547,768,316 downwards.
CTCCTCCCACACCACGAACTCCAAGGACACGTCGGCCGAGTGGAGTCGCGGGCGCGGTGGCCGGATGGCTGTCGCGCACCTTCCCCCTTCGTCGCGGATGCACCAGCCGCGGCAGCTTCCGTCGCGGGAAGGGGCGCCCCCGCGACTGCCGGTGACAGTGCCAGCCCTCGAGGGAGTGCGCACACGCCCTCAGGGAGCCACCGCTGGTGTCGCGGCGTGCTTGCGGGGGCGGCCGCGGCCTCTCATGGGCGGCGGCGAGTCCGGTCCTTCCTTTGGGGCCTTTCCCTTCTCCGTGGCCAAAAGCCTCCTCACTGGCGCCATGAAGGCTTTGGCAAGATGGCGGGGGAGCTAAGGAGAAGGAGGAGCAGGCGGCAAGAAGATGAAGATGAGCTAGGGGCTCCGCCCCCCGCCCCATTTATAGGCAGAGGGAGGCCAACCGCCGGCCTCTCATGTTCTGAGCAATGATGGTTCTTCTGCATGCATCAGGCAGTTGTCAAGTCGTGCGTTTGCCGAGGCAGTGTGGGGAAGTGGAGACGCCTACGTCCCATCAAAGCGCCACGCGTCAGCTTGGTCCGCAGGCGATTGGGGCCCGCGACGCTTCATCCTTGCCCTTTGGCTTCGCCTCAAAGCCAAGTCCGAGCGCGCCTTGGGCCCGGGGGCTACTGTCGGTGTTCTGGGAACCAGGGTACCCAGACTTGCCTGCCTACGGCCCATGGCGTGGCGCCATCAACGGCCTGGTACGGCCATCCTACAACACCTTCAAGACAAGACGCTCGCGAGGGGCCAATCCTCGCGAGGCAGGCGACGTCAAGACCTCCGGAGGGAGCGGCCTCCTTAGGCTGGCTCCTGAGGAGCGGAGATTTCTATGCAGATGCCCACCTCATGAGGTGGAGGTGACGCAAGCCATGACGACCAAGGCCAGGCGGGCGCCAGCGGGCGCAGAGCAGCAGGTTTCCTCTTTGGTGCTAAGGAGGCAAGCGCAGGCACGGGGTCCCAAGGAATCACCCAAAGGTTTCCTTTCCTGTGCAACGAGACCAAGACCGCCAGGACGGCAGGACGGATGTCACCGCCGAGCCCACCGCAGTGTCATGGCCAAAAGCTTTGCAGGCAAAGACCATCTTTCATCAGGATAAGATGTACTACTTGTCCCCTTTCAAATTGGTCATTGTGGAATCCCTTCCAACCTTCGTTTTCGGGGAAGAGGACCGAGGCCACTATATATAGGTTAGCCACCACCATAGGAGATCGGATCGGACCCGGAACAACTCACTCACACCAGAGCAAGCCTCGCGAGCTTGTTCATCCTCTGTACTAGTTCATCTTCAGCCCCTCGTGAGGCTAATCCACCACAAAGCAGGAGTAGGGTATTACACCGCAAGGTGGCCCGAACCTGGGTAAACTGCCATGTCCATCTTCTTCCCTGTTCTTCGAGCTGGGCTGTAGGGCAGCGCGTTTGGTTGGTAGGATAGTTTGAGTTCTTCGCACACGCCCCAGAGTTTGAACCTTCTTTGGGTCTGCGGAGCCCTGAATCCGACAGTAGGTGTTCATAAATTATTATTGTTGACGTTACCCTTGAGGTAAATGGTTGGGAGGCGAAACTATAAGCCCCTATCTTCCTATGTGTTTGATTGAAACTTTGATCTCATAAGTATCGCGTGAGTGTTAGCAATTATGAAAGATTAAATGATGGTTGAGTATGTGAACTTGCTAAATAAAAGCTCTTACATTGACTCTTTTTGATATTATGATAAATTGCAATTGTTCGAATGACCAAGATCATAGTTTGTTGGTTTTCAATAAAGTTCTTGATTCATACTTTACCTTGTGAATGAATTGTCACTTTAGCATGAGAAATTATATAACAATATATGTTGTTGTTCTAAAGATGATCATGATGCCTTCATGTCCGTATTTTATTTTATCAACACCTCTATCTCTAAACATGTGGACATGATTTTTGATTTCGGCTTTTTCTTGAGGACAAGCGAGGTCTAAGCTTGGGGGAGTTGATACGTCCATTTTGCATCATGCTTTTAGGTTGATATTTATTGCATTATGGTCTGTTATTTCACTGTATGGTACAATACTTATGCCTTTTCTCTCTTATTTTACAAGGTTTACACAAAGAGGGAGAATGCCGGCAGCTGGAATTCTGGACCGGACAGGAGCAAATCTGAGATACCTATTCTGTACAACTCCAAAAGTCCTGAAATTTTACGGAGAATTATTTTGGAATATATAAAAAATATTGGGATTTTTATTTCTGTGCCCTTGGTTCGTTAGTTGTACTCATTCATCCCCATGCTCTTAACTTTTGCTCACTTTTCCCCACTCCCTTACCCGAAACCCTCAGAATAGGTCACAACGGACGTTGCCGTCGGGTCAATGGCTTTGACCGTTAACTCTGACGAGTGGGGCCGCGTAGGGCCGAGTACACCTTTGACCGTTAACTCTGATGAGTGGGCCGCTCCCGCTCCGCCCTGGACGAACCCGTATAGTGGTTTCGTATGCTGACCATACAGTGGTATTCGTATACGTGGGCGCATGCAACTGACCGCGGTCGTGGGGTAGCACGTGTCCATGGGACATGCCCGAAACGTCCCATCGTATAAAGAGGGGGAACCACCTCCAGGCGCATCGCCCCTACCATTTCCCCCAAATCCCCTCCCTGCCGCATCGTCTTCCTCTCCCCCACTGCGTCATCTCGCTCTCCTCCACTGCCTCCACCGCACCGTCTCGCTCTCCCCCACCGCATCCTTTTCCTCACCTTCATCGCCTCCATCTGTCTGATGGCGGACACTCGTGGCGACGCCGGCGCAGTGGCCGGAGATGTAGTGGAGCTGCAGGGCGCGGTGACCACGGATGAAGTGAAGGACGTTGGCGGCTGATGTCTGCTAGAACTACGTCGGTTTTTTCCCTGAGAGGGAGGGATGATGTAGCACAGCGACGGTAGGTATTTCCCTCATTGATGAGACCAAGGTTATCGAACCAATAGGAGAACCACGCAACACCACGTAAACAGCTCCTGCACACAAAGAACAAATACTTGCAACTCGACGTGTTAAAGGGGTTGTCAATCCCTTTCGGGTAACGAGATAGATAAAATTGTAGTAGATTGAAAGATGCAAATAAAAGCAAATAAAATTCAGCGAGGTATTTTTGGGTTTTTGGATTAATAGATCTAAAAATAAAAGTTGCAAATAAATAAAAGAGCAAATAGCAAAATAGATCTTGAAGGCAAATATGTTAAAGAAGAGACCCGGGGGACGTAGTTTTCACTAGTGGCTTCTCTCGAGAAAAATAGCAAATGATGGAAACAAATTACTGTTGGGCAATTGATAGAACTTCAAATACTCATGATGATATCCAGGCAATGATCATTATATAGGCATCACGTCCAAGATTAGTAGACCAACTCCTGCCTGCATCTACTACTATTACTCCACACACCGACCGCTATCCAGCATGCATCTAGTGTATTAAGTTCATGGAGAAATGGAGTAATGCAATAAGAACGATGACATGATGTAGACAAGATCTATTTATGTAGAAATAGACCCCATCTTGTTATCCTTAATGGCAACAATACATACGTGCCGTTTCCCTTTCTGTCACTAGGATCAAGCACCGTAAGATCGAACCCATCACAAAGCACCTCTTCCCATTGCAAGATAAATAGATCAAGTTGGCCAAACAAGACCCAAATATTGGAGAAGAAATATGAGGCTATAAGCAATCATGCATATAAGAAATCAAAGAAGACTCAAATAACTTTCATGGATAAAAAGATAGATCTGATCATAAACTCAAAGTTCATCGGATCCCAACAAACACACCGCAAAAAAGAGTTACATCATATGGATCTCCAAGAGACCATTGTATTGAGAATCAAACAAGAGAGAGAAAGCCATCTAACTACTAACTACGGACCCGAAGGTCTACAATGAACTACTCACGCATCATCGGAGAGGCACCAATGAGGATGATGAACCCCTCTGTGATGGTGTCTAGATTGGATCTGGTGGTTCTGGAACTTGCGGCGGCTGGAATTGATTTTTGTCGACTCCCCTAGGGTTTCTGGATATTTATAGATCAAAGAGGCGGTGCGGGAGGCCCCCGAGGTGGGCACAACCCACCTGGGTGCGCCTGGGCTTCCAGGCGCGCCCTGGTGGGTTGTGCTCCCCTCGGAGCACCCCCCCCCCAGGTGCTTCTCCGGCCCACTGGATTTCTTCTGGTCCAAAAAAAATTCACAAAAAGTTTCGCTGCATTTGGACTCCATTTGGTATTGATTTCCTGCGATGTAAAAAACATGCAGAAAACAGCAATTGGCTCTGGGCACTATGTCAATAGGTTAGTACCAAAAAATGATATAGAATGATTATAAAATGATTGTAAAACATCCAAGAATGATAATATAACAGCATGGAACAATAAAAAATTATAGATACGTTGGAGACGTATCAGTGGCGTCCACGGTGGTCCAGGGAAACTCGCAACCGCTGCGGATGTGGAGAAGGAGGTGGCGGGCTCCGCCTCAGCACTGCCGGAGCAGAAGGTGACGGCGTCGATTGGCGCAGTCCATCCCGATGCGCAGCCTGGCGAGGAGCGGGAGGTATTTGCACTTGCTTGTTAGTTCCAATATTTAGGATATGGGTCCCTTAGGATATTAGCTTGTAGAGTTAGTTGCATTGGTTAGATTGTCATTCGTATGGTAGTACATATGGTTAGAGTAGTTGGTTTGACGGATGGGCCGGGGTTTTCTGTATGGGGGGATGGGGGTTTTTTGCACTAGGGTTTTTTGGATTACATTCGTTGCAAAAATGCTAGATAGATCTGTATGAGAGACAGGGATCTTTGTGCTTCAATGCTACACAGATGTATGCTTATTAGATTTGTTTTTAATGCTACACAGATTGGGGTTTTTAATGCTACAAACATGTATGCTTATTAGATTGGGTCCCTATTAGATTTGTTTTTGAATGCTACGCAGATTGGGGTTTTGAATGTCATATGCCCAAATGGAATCCATTGATTAAGAAGTTATTTGATTCATTAGTATATAAATTTGTCCACAATATGTAGTTATATTAGCTTTGTTGTTCAATGTGTGTGCATGACAATGGAAAATGCAAATAGGATCATAGTATATTAGCCCTATGATCAATGTGTCATGTGTGCATATCTAAATTTTCAATTGGCTTCTGTATTTACTAGTGATGGATGTAATTGTATATTCAGGAGAATGATGGTTGGGGGAAAAAGAGGAAGCTGGACCTTACTGGGTTCAAGGACCCGTACGATCCAGGGTATAGTGACAACAAAGAGTATGAGGTAAGCCTACTTGAAATTTAGATTGTTCATTTAGTTCCTTTGACATGGTGTATATGAATCTATAATGTATTAATGTAATTCATTCGTGTGTGCAGTATGTCTCTGGAGAAGATGTGGATGTGGACGACGACAACTTCGCGTCCTTCAAAGTGAAGGAAGAGGAGAAGATCAGGGCCAAGGGAGATGATTACTACTACAAGAGCAAGACCAAAATTTGGCATTGCCCCTACTGCACCACCAAGCCAAAGCCAAAGTCTGGCCGCTTCGTTCACCTTCTATCTCATGCAGAAGATGTAGCCATCCACAACGAGGACTACAAGATTAGGGGGCAGCATGCTGCCCTCGCGAAAGTCCTGACTCCCCTTCCCAACTGATGTGATGATGTGATGATGTGTTTTAATTACTTTTGGTTGTTTGGTGAACTTTGTGTGTGAACTGGATATGTTCTATGGATGGTATGGTACTATGATGTGTTCTATATATGCATGTGGCCATCTATATTGGGTATTTGTGTGTTTTTAAATTTGTCTGCTATGATTTGTTTCAGTGTTTATTTTCAAAGTTTAGGTGCTGCAATGATCACACATGTTGTTTCAGTGTTGCTTCACTGATTAGACATGCTGCAAAGAATAAGAAAAAAGAGCAAATAGTCCATCATTTTATCAAATATTCCAATAACAGAGCAAAAAACAACATTTGAATGAAGATGTAATGATTTTCGTAATAAAGGAGTATTATCCTAATTATTTGTCTCATGTTTATTAATCAAATGCATGCTTTTTCCCACCAGCATGTCTCATTATCCGATGTTTTGAACTGACATTCGACAGGACAGTATAAATTCAAAAAAATGCAAAAAAAATAAAACCTTGGCAACCTATCTATGTTTGTGTAGGAGATCATGTGTGCAAAATTTGAGGTGATTTAGAGGAGGTCAAAGAAATTTGAATTTGAGAAATATGCTCCAAATGAGCTCCCACGCTAGGGTAAACAGCCCCATTTGTAATCAAGTTTTTTTGGACCTACTCTAAATGAGCCAAATGTTTTTATTAACACCTATTCAATCTATATAGTGTAGATTCGAAGTCTCACTATTTTTTGAATTAATCTTCATATTTTTACATTTTCTTTTGAAAAAATATGCTTTAATATAAAAACTATTAAAAACACTTTTAAAATATGAAAATGGAAAACTAAGTTCAGATCCTTCTTATTCACTTTGAAATAAAGCTATGGTGATTTTTTTTATTTTTTTAAATTTTTCAAAAACAGAAGGTAACCCTACCTCCTCTCCTTGAACTCTATGAAATGTTGTACGTGATAGCTCATATGTGTGAAGGTTTTTTCATGAAAATGACCATAGACCAAGTTTATGATTTTTGGTTGGTAACATGTCACATAAGACAACATTGTGTGCAGGTTTTATTTTTTTTTTATTTTTTTTAAATTAATGGTGCTCATTTGACCTTGATCGTGCAAACTAGGGTTTTTCTTTAAATGTCCGTATACCAAGTTTAGTATTTTTCCTCGTTAGTGTGTCTTATAAAACAACGAACGACGAAGGTTTCATATTTTTTTGATTTTTTTAAAATTAGTTATGCTCAGTCAAAGCCTTGGAAACCCCGTTGACCAGCTCAAAACCCCTCTAAACCCCGCAGGATTTCGCCTAACCCTAACTCCGAATGTCAGCCGTCCGATCATACCCTAGCGCCAAGCGACAGCCCTCAGATGTGGTCTTCTAGAAGGAATTCGGTGGGCAAGCTACGTGCAGGCTCCGCGTCGTTGGATCACATGGACGGCTCCGCATTGTTGGATCGTGGGGCGATCCGCGAGAGGCGATCCTGTTGGTTGTGCTCGGCTGCTCGCCCACCACTGAATCCGTGAAAAAAACATAGTTATTGGGCCCAAAAGGAAACCAAGCTCTGTTTGGGCCATCGAATTGCGTTGTTTTTTTTTGCATCGTTTGCTCTGTTTTTTGTGAACGTGCTGGCTCTGTTTTTTTTTTTGCATTGTTTGAAATTACACAACAATTGACATTGCCTAAAAAATTTAGTTCTTTTTGTTCAATACAAATGCAAAATGACCAAATTTATAAGGGCCAAATTTATTTTTATCATGCAAAATGGCCACAAACTATTCAAAAATTGTCTCTTTTTGTTCATATAATATATATGACCACGGATTCCCACCTGTGTAATTAGCTTCTTTTTCTTATTCTTTTCAAACCACGGTTTCCCATGAGTGTACACTCCCGATGTTGTGGTGCGTGTGAAAACGGGCTACTTCACATTTGACCCCGTTGTTGCCATGGCGAAATAACATGTAGCACTACGGCTATTTAAGCCACCCTCTGCCTCTGCCATCCCTCATCCATCTCCCATCCTCTGCCATCTGCCCTTCTTGCTCTTCGACCCCTTATCCTTCTTCTGCACATCCCTCAGCCATGCAGTACACCAGACCAACCTACCGCTTCCCACCCACCGTGCCGGAGAGGCTCTACCCTACCGGCGTGTACGTTGAGCGCACACTACATGTGTGGGCGATATCAAGGTGGAGGACCGCAAGGAACTTCACCGAGTTCTTCCTCGCGGCCGGCTACCGCCACCTCCCGCGGGGATCTCCAGCGATGTTCCGCGTCTAGGAGGTCATCCAAAACGGGGTGGTGGTTGCTCTCCTTGCCCACTTCACCAACACATTCGACGCCTTCTACCTCCTCGGCCGGGTGTTTTGGTGTGGCTGCGAGTTCATCGCTTTCACCACCCACAACATGTTCATGGAGTACACCAACATCTTCCCCACCGCGTCGCGCATGCACACTCTTCCGTACCCCATCAATAATGCCCCGGAGGAGCAGTGAAGGGCGCCCGGAGGAGGAGCGAGGTGGAGAAGGCGGCGGCTAGGGTTCTAAACCCTCTGTCTATTTTTCTTTTTTTTGAGTCTATGTTAAGTTAAGTTGTAATTGAACTATGTTGGAGATGCTATGGGCTTGTTGGCCCTTTTATTAAGTTCTATTATTAAGTTTTCTATCTATTCTATTATTAAGTTCTTCCTAGTTTGAACTATGTGATCGTGCTATGGGCTTGTTGGCCCTGTCTACATATTTGTTGATTGTTTTCTTAGAGAGCTCGCTTTGTTAGTAACCACCTAGTGCATGCAGCCACAACGAACCCTTCTCTTTTTTTCACACAAGCCACAAATATGTAGCCACCTAGCTAGTGCATGCAGCCACAAAAATATAAAACATATTGTTTAATTTATTTGTCGTAGCAAAACAGGTGCAGATGCGAGTGGATCGAAAACGCTGAAACTGATCGTAAAAAAATGATGCTCTAAATCGTGGAGACAAGCATGCGAGAAGAGAGGAACCAGCGGCAGCGACCGTCGCTGCATCCGTGGTGGCTGGCGTGCACGAAAGCTGCTCGGTCAGTGCATCGTGGCGGCACGCATCGGCGCATGCAGGCTCGGTCGACGCATGCAGGCTCGGTCAGCGCATCGTGGCGGCGCGCATCGACGCATGTAGGCAGGCTTGCTGGGTGCATGCATAGCAGGCTTCTGTCGTGGCGGCGCGCACAGGCGTTTAATGCAAGGGTGGCACAACGAAACCACGGCCCAACGGTCGAACAGCGACACTGCCCAACGCGGGCCCACTCGTCAGAGTTAACGGTCAAGCCATTGACCCGACGGCAACGTCCGTTGTGACCTGTTCTGAGGGTTTCGGGCAAGGGAGTGGGGAAAACTGAGCAAAAGTTAAGAGCGCGGGGATGAATGAGTAGAGCTAAGGAACCAGGGGCACAGATGTAAAAAAACCCAAAAATATTGGGCGAAGAAACTACCGAAGGGGACCCACCAGGTGGCCACATGTCTGGGGGGCGCGCCCTACCCCCCAGGGCTTGTGGGCCCCCTGGCCATTGTCTGGTGCCTCTCTTCTGCTATATGGTGGGTTTTGACCTAGAAAAAAGAAGAAGGATGCTTTCGGGACGAAGCGTCGTTGTCTCGAGGCGGAACCTGGGCAGGAGCAATCTAGGGCTCTGGCAGAGCGATTCTACCGGAGAAACTTCCGTCCCAGGGGGGGGATCGAAGCCATCGTCATCACCAACGATCCTATCATCGAGGGAGGGTTAATCTTCATCAACATTGTGGCGCCCTGCCTGATTACCACTGTAGCCAGACGGTCGCCACGCATACCAGCCCAGGAAATCACTCTAGCATGCGCTTTTACAACAAGTATCATGAACACCGGCATTTCTATTAATGGACATATAAGTCTTACATGATATGTTACAAAGGGGTGGCAGCGGAAAAGCTCTATCTAAGGCAGCATGGTCTTGGCGCGGCTCCAATCCACAGGGATCTGACTGGGTTACTCTCCTAGCCCACGAACGCTCCGGCTCCTCAACGACGGATCCTTACGTGAACCTGGCCACATTGAAGGCCGCTGAGTACTTTTGAATGTACTCGCAAGCAAACCAAACTAACATATACATCAAGCAAAGCAATCCATGGCATTCAAGCATGTATTTGTTATTAGAGCAACATTAATTATCATGGCAAAGCATACCTATCTAGTACTATTAAATTATCATGTCGTAGCAAGACTATCTAGCATGATTAAACATCATCATGACATAGCAGGGTTATCTAGCAAGATAACTACTGAAGTAAAGTACAGTAAAGTAAAGCTTATTAAGTATATAATCCATATTCCGAACATTCTCATGATCCAATCTGAGACTGATTCAAGTCCAATCCAAGTCTTTCGGTCATCTGACCATCTCTTCCATAGCCATCCCATGGCTAACATACCATATTCCTGACAACATATGATGTCTATGCAGGACAGGTTCTTCCACCATTATTATCATCATTACGGTTGACCACCTAGTGAGGTCTGGATGGGCTGTCCAATACCATGGACGCGGCTATTCGAATAGATTTTACACCCTGCAGAGGTTGTACACTTTACCCACACCATGGAGCATCTGACCTCGTGATCCCATTCGGGTGGACCAGCGTTGCTCCAACGAAACCCGCCTGACCCGTGACTCTCCCATCGTACCACCAGCAATCATCCTCCCCCAGAGTCAAGCCCTGGGTGGCCCCTGTGTCACCTCGTGACACCTGCCACCGTCGTGGCCAAACTAAACTGTCCCAAACGGGGACCGCGCGCAAACAACCAACTGGGCTCACAGGGTTATCACCGTCTACCTGATCAGGGTAGCACGCACGCATAACCCTCCCTGCATGGAGGTACCGGTGAAAGAGCACGGAGCCAGACCAAGTCAAGGCCGTCCCATACCGGCAAATGTGGTTGCACAAATAAGCCTAGACAGGTGACTCAAGATCAACCAACTATGTTCAGTTTTAGCAAGTACTTAACCGGCAGGTATATCCATCATGAATAAATTGACCTGGTGTTAACTATGTATGAGGTAACAACTGCATAAACACAACAAACTATCTTCGTATAGCATCATAATAAGTCATTAACGCAGGAATGATAATCATGATCCAGTAATGTAAATGATGAATACAAACTAACAGGAATTTAAGTAGTTCTAGCACGGGCATCATTATTAGGTTAAACATACAAGAATAACATAGAGCAATGCTTTAGGGCATATATCAGATGGTCGGCTTGCCTGGGGTCGAAGAATACTCCGGGAAGAAGTGCGGTGAAGCCGTAGAAGAATCGCCGAAAATCGTTCTCTCTCGGAGGGGGCTGATAAGGGGCAAGGGCAAAATGGTCATTTTCACTGTGTGGCAACATCATGAAAGTGACCTCATTGGAACGGGCTCGACGAGACGAAGACGTGGGTGTTGGATTCACCTGATTCAGAGTCACGAGCAAAAATATATAAGGGTTTGAAGTCCAGGGACCAATCTATAAAACTAATATTCATAGATAGGCCCCTGAGAGCTGAACCGAAAGCGCACTCGGCTGAAATACGTTTTCTGCAACAGAAAACACCTTTTACGCCGTAGTGAAATGGGAGTACGCTTTCAAAGAATTGGAGACGTATTAGGAGAAGTACGCCTCCACTGAAAAATGCGCGGGCCTGGGGTCAACGCCCCTGTCTAGCTGACGGGTGGGGCCGAGGGAATGGCGGGGCCCACCCGGCCAGGTCAGTGTCTTCAACCTCCTGGCCTCGCGCTCGGCCGAGGCAGGGGCGGGCTTCGGCGATGGCTGCCGGCGTTATGGGCCACCATCCATGGCGCCCGGACCACCGGCGTGCTCGGGAGGCGGAGCCGCGTCAACTGGACCGCGTCACGGACGTCGGAGACAGCGGGGAGGAACGGGGCATCGGCCGAGGCGGACGACAGGTTCGGGCGTTGGTGGGCGCGTGGCAAGAAACCATCGGAGGAGGGGTGGGTGAGCGGGGAGACTCTGGGATGGCGGTGGAGGCCCCTTGTGGTGGAATGAGGGGTAGATGAGCTCGGCCTTGCTCGAATTTAGCCGGAGACCGGCGGCGGGCATGGCGGCCATTGGAGTGCAGGAGAGCTCCTCAAGCTTGTTCGAGTGGCTAGGCGGGGCTAGAGGAGGTGGGGAGGGAGACTAGTGAGCTCGAGAGGGCCGGGAGGGGGCTATATATAGGTGCCCGACGGCGAGCAGATAGCCACGGCCGCCGTGGCGAACTTATCGCCTTACTGGAGCTGCGGGGAGGACGTGGCTGGCGGGTAGCGGCGTCGAGAGGCTTCGAGGAGGGATGGAGAGGGCACAATAGCGCTCGAGAGGGATCGAGGGGGAAGAAGACAGCGAGGAAGATGACGACGGCGCAGTCACGGGCGGCACAGAACTGCGGCGGCGATCACCATGGCGCAAGGAGGGAGGAAGAGGAGGGGGAAGGGCCTGGAGAGGGGGTACACGGCCTCTACGAAGCCGCTGGACATGCCCGGACAAGTAGGGGCCAACCGGAGATGACCGGACGGAGCTGACAGAGCACAAAGCACCGTTTTGGCGCGCTCTCCGTGCGGTCACCACGGGCACCGCGTGTCCCTGGCACTATATGGCTCCAGATCCTTGTCCAACACCCTCCTCGCCACTCAAATAGGTAAGGGAATGGGTTGGAACCAACTAGATAGCTCTAGGATAAGTGAACCTTGCAGAAACAGACTTTAACAGCAAAATTGGGTCGATTTGTCTGGAGAAATGGATGAGGGTTGGGATCTGAGACTTTGTCAAGGTGAAATGGGGTAGGAAGGACTATAGCTGGCAAAATTTCAAGTCATTTGGAGCTCATTTGCATATAATTCCTTTGTAATGCCAAATCTGGTCCAGAAAATTGACTTTGAAGCTGGGGTCAAATGGCTTGATTAAATGAGATGAATTTTGGTGGAGGGTGATTATTTGAACATATGAAGGTACTGGAAAAGTTTCAGCTCATTTGGAAATGGCTGCATGGTACTTCCTTCACAGCACTTCCAAATGGACAGAAACTTGAGAAAAATGTTTTGGACAAGTGGGTAGATGGATTGAGCTGGTTTTTGGTTTTCATGAGTGATTTGGCAATGTTAACCACCATGAAAAATTTCAGCTCAAATAGATCAAGGGTTCAAGCATTTCCTTTACAATCTGAAAATCTGGACAGAATTTGCAAATTGATGCTGTGCTCAAACTCTAAACTATGGAACTTGGATTTTGATGGAAATGGTGAATATATGGATTGGATAAGCTCCACAATTTATTTGGGATTTTTCCTGGCTACCAAAATGGTAGTTCCTTTAGAAAGTGCCCAAAATGCAATATTGGCATTAAATAGGAAAAGGCAATTTCCCCTATTTAATTATGGCCAATATTTTTATAGGAGCTCAATATGATCACAAAGAATATCTCCACAAGTTTTCATGAACTCTGAAGATGGATAGATATTTTCCTGGATTTAATTCCTTTAACTGGCAGAAAAAGGAATTAATTATAAATGAAAAATATTGCAAATAACTTGGCAATATTTTTGCATATCCAGGGTTTATAGATGAAGGAAGATCACTGGGAAAAGTTTGGGAGGCAACAGATCAAAGGAAATTGGGGTTCCTTTGTAACTGAGAGGATCAGGGTTTCCCTTCCGGCAACTCGGAAGGTAGGGTTTCGGCGGCAAAATCCTGAGAATAGATCTTGGGTGGCAAGGTTGATCTGAAGAGAATCTCTAGCTGGATAGGAAAGGCAAGACTATATGACTATCTTCATATTCCCAAGAGCTAGAGAAATCCGATAACACCGAGAAAAAAGACGGGAGTCAAATCCCGCGAAGGAAAAAAAATAGGGAGCGGAAACCAGGGTGTTACAAACATCTTCACCAGCACCATCTCCTCTCAAACCCTAGCTCATCTCTTGTATTCAATCTTTGTCTCAAAACCTCAGATTGGTACCTGTGGGTTGCTAGTAGTGTTGATTACTCTTCGTAGTTGATGCTAGTTCGTTTATTTGGTGGAAGATCATATGTTCAGATCCTTAATGATATTCAATACCCCTCTGATCTTGAACATGAACATGCTTTGTGAGTAGTTATGTTTTTTCAGGACATGGGAGAAGTCTTGTTATAAGTAATTATGTGAATTTGGTATTCATTCGATATTTTGATGAGATGTATGTTGTCTTTCCTCTAGTGGTGTTATGTGAACGTCAACTACATGACACTTCACCATGATTTGGGCCTAGGGGAAGGCCTTGGGAGGTAATAAGTAGATGATGGGTTGCTAGAGTGACAGAAGCTTAAACCCTAGTTTATGCGTTGCTTCGTAAGGGGCTGATTTGGATCCACATGTTTCATGCTATGGTTAGATTTATCTTAATTCTTCTTTCGTAGTTGCGGATACTTGCGAGAGGGGTTAATCATAAGTGGGAGGCTTGTCCAAGTAAGGACAACACCCAAGCACCGGTCCACCCACATACCAAATTATTAAAGTAACGAACGTGAATCATATGAGGATGATGAAAACTAACTTGACAATAATTCCCATGTGTCCTCGGGAGCGCTTTCGTTTATATAAGAGTTCGTCCCGGATTATCCTTTGCTACAAAAAGGATTGGGCCACCTTGCTGCACCTTTGCTACACTTGTTACTTGTTACCCGTTACGAATTATCTTATCACCAAACTATCTGTTACCGATAATTTCAGTGCGTGCAGAAAATACCTTGCTGAAAACCGCTTGTCATTTCCTTCTGCTCCTCGTTGGGTTCGACATTCTTATCGAAAGGACTATGATTGATCCCCTATACTTGCGGGTCATCACCCGTCCACAAAACAAAGGTAGCGCCAAGCATATATGATTTAAGCACCAACCGTGTTCCGATGAATACTTTGCAAACGCTAAAACACTTACAATCATAACAAGTCTTCCACGCTATCTTGTGCACAAACACAAATGGTACAATGATGATGATGTAGTAAAGTAGCACATTACAACAAGGATTTATAAAGACCGCAAAAAATTTTTGCACACTATGTTGTGTTGTAACTACTCGAGAGGCACATCTGGAACATGGGAAATAAACAGATAAATCCCATGATTTCCCAGGTACAGCAACATCAGCACCTTTTCTCCTATCACCAAGAGTTTTTCCTTCATCATGAGCTCATTCCATTTGTTGATGCAGACACGGCCGTCAATATCAGAGATGGTGTATGTGCTGGACACCCTAGTATGTGGATGACAAACAATGGTTATGGCACCATATTCTGCCATGTCTTCGGGCACAACACACTGAGGCAGTTTCTGTTTGAACAACATATTTGTTATGTTACCAAATTTGTCACTTATTGTTCTCTAAAAAAGGAAGAACAATAAATTTGTAACTACGGTACAATGTACTGAAATGACACAAAGAAAAGGAAGAACGAGATGGTTACCCCAAAATTCTTGTTGCAATTTGACCATGTCAAGGTATGGAGAAATCCATAAGCTCTTCCTTCGTCGTAGTTTCCAGCATCATGATGCTCGACTAACATGTCAAGGTTCATCACTTGGCGTACGACAAGCTCCATCATTCTCCAGTTGAAATGTGTTCCTTCAGTGACAGCGAGATTGTCAATAATATATCTTTTCTCATTGGACAATTGATAGTATGCTACAATATTATATCACACACAGTTAAATTTAGAACCTATGGTATGTGATATAGTAATAGTACAAAGTGAACTTGAAGGAACAAGAATTTGTCGTACTTGGATGAATGATAGGTAGATTTCCAGTTGTGACAAGGCTAGTTGGTATATGAGAGTTGACCAAATTGAATGTAATTTCCTGGCCCACACAAAGTGTGTACACTCTAACAAATTCCTTCCAAGAATTTCCAGAAATAATTGTCAACCCATTTTCATTGGTAATGTCACATGGGAATTCAAACCCCTCTGTGGTAGCGAACCATGCATGAAAATTCCCATTGTGGCCCATGGGAATTCTGAATTTCTTCGTGAAATTGTATCTGCTGTTGCAGGGGATAACCTGACTAGCATATTTACGATAGTCAATACATATAATCTACATAGTAATACAAGGGGCTGGTCCAATCAAAATATGAAATTATCCCACGAATAAAAAGGTAGATGAGTAGTTTACTGTAGTTTAGAACAAAAATATCATAAAAGCCCCTACAAGTTTTTAATTTACATGAACGTACAAAACCATTTGCTGAATAACTAATCTACATGCAATATAACTCTTTCTGCGGTAAACAATACAAACAACTGACAAGAAAAATAGTACTACCTCCATCGCAAAATTGTTGTCTAAGATTTGCCTACACACGGATGTTAAAACGTGAGTGCGTACGTTTGTATCTATACAATTCTAAGACAACAATTTTTTGGGTAGAGGGAGTAGTAAATTTCTCATTAAAGCTTATATGAAAATTTGAGAATGGATCTTATTGTCCTGTTCACAAATCCATCGCGCAGGGTGACAGAGAAAGAATTCTTCAAATTATTGTCACCGGTGCACAAACCCTTGGTGTCCAAACAGATGTCACACTACGATTCTAGAACGAGCACATCATCACTACTATCACACAAATATGGGGTTAATGAAATCAGATCTGACTAATTTTGTAGTTGAAATACCTACCGCATTCATCTCTGTGGTCATTGTCGGTCGAAGCAGAGCAGCACGAAACAATGCCTCGGAAGATCGACGGAGAAGCGCAGGTAAGAGGGAGGGGCGGCAATGCAGAAAGCTTTGAAGATGGTGAAATATGGATGAATGGGGTGGAGGAGATTTGTTGGTTGCTGGTAAGGAGACATAAAGGAGGAGAATCTCAAATGCCAACTTAACGTGCGATTGTTGCCCCGTCTGTCACGGAAAAGATCATTACGAGATATGTTTGGCGCAATTAGTGGCTACTTGGTTTGTTGCATGCCAAACGTTAGGTATATATTGGATGCATACCATTGTTAGTTGTTACACGCCAAATTTGAACCATCTACAACAAATTTTGCAAGTTTCGTCACATGCGGCATTTTTCTGGTCATTTTTGACCGAAAAAAATCCATACAAAGGGTTAAGTAGTCCAAACTAAAAACCATTGTGCATGCCTGCTTGATTTGGTCATGGGAGGCCATGAAAATAACTTGTGTGTAGTCCACACCCTTCATGATGTGGTTTCTTAAGAAAGTGGACAATGTGGCACGAAGTTTGTCATCCGAGCCAGCGGATGAACCGAATCGATGCTATGGGATAGAATCCATTGTACACCAACGCTTCACCTATGTCCACTGTGTAAACTAGGTCCACCCTAAGACAAACATAGTGGAAGGAATCATGTGCTACCCCTTTGGATGGATGTCGGGGGGGGGGGGGGGGTAGACAGCCCGGGAGTCGTTTAAATAGGATCTATGAGACGCGCACTTCCGGGCTAGCCTGTCACCACACCGAAAGCACTAGCTGGGTTGCTGACCTGCATGAAACCAACCCAAAATTTCAGGGTGACAAGTCATGGCCATGTTACGGTTACTTGCCAAGTTTGAACCATCTTCAACAAATTTTGCAAGTTTCATCACATGCGGCATTTTTTTTGGTCATTTTTTACCGAAAAAATCATACAAAAGGGTTAAGTTGTCCAAACTGAAAACCATTGTGCATGCCTGCTTGATTTGGTCATGGGAGGCCATGAAAATAACTTGTGTGCAGTCCACAGCCTTTATGATGTGGTTGCATAAGAAAGTGGACAATGTGGCATGAAGTTTGTCGGCAGAGCCAACGGATGGACCGGATCGATGCTACAGGAGGGAATCCATTATAGACCAACGCTCCACCTATGTCCGGTGTGTCAACTAGGTCCACCCTAAGACAAACTTAGTGGAAGGGATCATGTGCTACCCCTTTGGATGGATGTCTGTGGGGGGGGGGTAGACCACCCGGGAGCCGTTTACTGGTCAATTTCATTCTGTAAATGGGAAAACATTCAAAATTTTGCCCAACATGAAAAGCATTATGCATGCATGCTCTATGTGGTCATGGGATGCCATCCAAAAAGTTTGGGATCATTAGTAGATGTATACGCAAGTAGGATCTCTGAGATCCGCATTTCCAGGCTAGCCTGTCACCACCCCGAAAGCACTAGCTGGGCTGCTGACCTATATGAAACCAACCCAACATTTCAGGGTGACAAGTCATGGCAATGTTAGGGCTACTTGCCAAGTTTGAACCATCTTCAACAAATTTTGCAAGTTTCGTCACATGTGGCATTTTTTGGTCAGTTTTGACCGAAAAAATCCATACAAAGGGTTAAGTAGTCCAAACTGAAAACCATTGTGCATGCCTGCTTGATTTGGTCATGGGAGGCCATGAAAATAGCTTGTGTGCAGTCCACACCCTTCATGATGTGGTTGCTTAAGAAAGTGGACAATGTGGCACGAAGTTTGTCGGCCGAGTCAGCGGATGGACCGGATCGATGCTACGGGAGGGAATCCATTGTAGACCAATGCTCCACCTATGTTCGGTGTGTCAACTAGGTCCACCCTAAGACAAACATAGTGGAAGGGATCATGTGCTACCCCTTTGGATGGATGTCTGTGGGGGGGGGGGGGGTAGACCGCCCGGGAGCCGTTTACTAGTCATTTTCGTTTCATAAATGGGAAAACATTCAAAAAAATTCCCAACATGAAAAGCATTGTGCATGCATTCTCTATGTGGTCATGGGATGCCATGCAGAAAGTTTGGGATCATTAGTAGATGTACACGCAAGTAGGATCTCTGAGACGCGCATTTCCGGGCTAGCCTGTCACCACCCCGAAAGCACTAGCTGGGTTGCTGACCTGTATGAAACCAACCCAACATTTCAGGGTGACAAGTCATGGCCAGGTTAGGGCTACTTGCCAAGTTTGAACCATCTTCAACAAATTTTGCAAGTTTCGTCACGTATGGCATTTTTTCGGTCATTTTTAACCGAAAAAATCCATACAAAGGGTTAAGTAGTCCAAATTGAAAACCATTGTGCATGACTGCTTGATTTGGTCATGGGAGGCCATGAAAATAACTTGTGTGCAGTCCACACCCTTCATGATGTGGTTGCTTAAGAAAGTGGACAATGTGGCACAAAGTTTGTCAGTCGAGCTAGCGGATGGACCGGATCGATGCTACGGGAGGGAATCAATTGTAGACCAACGCTCCACCTATGTCCAGTGTGTCAACTATGTCCACCCTAAGACATACTTAGTGGAAGGGATCATGTGCTACCCCTTTGGATGGATGTCTGTGGGGGGGTAGACTGCCCGGGAGCCGTTTACTGGTCATTTTCGTTCCGTAAATGGGAAAACATTCAAAATTTTGCCCAACATGAAAAGCATTATGCATGCATGCCCCATGTGGTCATGGGATGCCGTGCAGAAAGTTTGGTATCATTAGTAGATGTATACGCAAGTAGGATCTCTGAGATGCGCATTTCCGGGCTTGCCTGTCAAAAACCTGAAAGCGCTAGCTGGGTTGGTGACATGTATTAAACCAACCCAACATTTCAGGGTGACAAGTTAAGGCCATGTTAGGGCTACTTGCCAAGTTTGAACCATCTTCAACAAATTTTGCAAGTTTCGTCACGTATGGCATTTTTTTGGTCATTTTTGACCGAAAAATCCATACAAAGGGTTAAGTAGTCCAAACTGAAAATCATTGTGCATGCCTGCTTGATTTGGTCATGGGAGGCCTTGAAAACAACTTGTGTTCAGTCCACACCCTTTATGATGTGGTTGCATAAGAAAGTGGACAATTTAGCACAAAGTTTGTCAGCTGAGCCAGCGAATGGACCGAATCGATGCTACGGGAGGGAATCCATTGTAGACCAGCACTCCACCTATGTCCAGTGTGTCAACTAGGTCCACCCTAAGACAAACTTAGTGGAAGGGATCATGTGCTACCCCTTTGGATGGATGTCTATGGGGAGGGTAGACTGCCCTAGAGCCGTTTACTGGTCATTTTAGTTCCATAAATGGGAAAATATTCAAAATTTTGCCCAACATGAAAAGCATTATGCATGCATGCTCTATGTGGTCATGGGATGCAATGCAAAAAGTTTGGGATCATTAGTAGATGTATACGCAAGTAGGATCTCTGAAACGCTCATTTCAGAGCTAGCCTGTCACCACACCGAAAGCACTAGCAGGGTTGCTGACCTGTATGAAACCAACCCAACATTTCAGGGTGACAAGTCATGGTCATGTTAGGGCTACTTGCCAAATTTGAACCATCTTCAACAAATTTTGCTAGTTTCGTCACATGCGGCATTTTTTGGTCAGTTTTGACCGAAAAAATCCATACAAAGGGTTAAGTAGTCCAAACTTAAAACAATTGTGCATGCCTGCTTGATTTGGTCATGGGAGGCCATGAAAATAACTTGTGTGTAGTCCACACCCTTCATGTTGTGGTTGCTTAAGAAAGTGGACAATGTGGCACGAAGTTTATCGGCCGAGCCAGCGGATGGACCGGATCGATGCTACGGGAGGGAATTCATTATAGATAAAGCTCCACCTATGTCCGGTGTGTCAACTAGGTCCACCCTAAGACAAACATAGTGGAAGGGATCATGTGCTACCCCTTTGGATGGATGTCTATGGGGGGGTAGACCGCCCGGGAGCCATTTATTGGTCAGTTTCGTTCTGTAAATGGAAAAACATTCAAAAAAAATCCCAACATGAAAAGCACTATGCTTGCATGCTCTATGTGGTCATGGGATGCCATGCAGAAAGTTTGGGATCATTAGTAGATGTATACGCAAGTAGGATCACTGAGACACGCATTTTCGAGCTAGCCTGTCACCACCCCGAAAGCACTAGCTGGGTTGCTGACCTGGATGAAACCAACCTAACATTTTAGGGTGATAAGTCATGGCCATGTTAGGGCTACTTGCCAAGTTTGAACCATCTTCCACAAATTTTGCAATTTTCATCACGTATGGCATTTTTTCGGTCATTTTTTGACCGAAAAAATCCATACAAAGGGTTAAGTAGTCCAAATTGAAAACCATTGTGCATGACTGCTTGATTTGGTCATGGGAGGCCATGAAAATAACTTGTGTGCAGTCCACACCCTTCATGATGTGGTTGCTTAAGAAAGTGGACAATGTGGCACAAAGTTTGTCAGTCGAGCTAGCGGATGGACCGGATCGATGCTACGGGAGGGAATCAATTGTAGACCAACGCTCCACCTATGTCCGGTGTGTCAACTAGGTCCACCCTAAGACAAACTTAGTGGAAGGGATCATGTGCTACCCCTTTGGATGGTTGTCTATGGGGGGGTAGACTGCCCGGGAGCCATTTACTGGTCATTTTTGTTCCGTAAATGGGAAAACCTTCAAAATTTTGCCCAACATGAAAAACATTATGCATGCTTGCTCTATGTGGTCATGGGATGCCATGTAGAAAGTTTGGGATCATTAGTAGATGTATACGCAAGTAGGATCTCAGAGACGCGCATTTCCGGGCTAGCCTATCACCACCCCGAAAGCACTAGCTGGGTTGCTGACCTATATGAAAACAACCCAACATTTCAGGGTGACAAGTCATGGCCATGTTAGGGCTACTTGCCAAGTTTGAACCATCTTCAACAAATTTTGCAAGTTTCGTCACGTACGGCAATTTTTCGGTCATTTTTGACCGAAAAATCCATACAAAGGGTTAAGTAGTCCAAACTGAAAACCATTGTGCATGCCTGCTTGATTTGGTCATGGGAGGCCATGAAAATAACTTGTGTCAGTCCACACCCTTTATGATGTGGTTGCATAAGAAAGTGGACAATGTGACACGAAGTTTGTCGGCCGAGCCAGCGGATGGACCGAATCGATGCTACGAGAGGGAATCCATTGTCGACCAACGCTCCACCTATGTCCGGTGTGTCAACTAGGTCCACCCTAAGACAAACATAGTGGAAGGGATCATGTGCTACCCCTTTGGATGGATGTCTGTGGGGGGGTAGACCGCCCTGGAGCCATTTACTGGTCATCTTCGTTCCGTAAATGGGAAAACATTCAAAATTTTGCCCAACATGAAAAGCATTATGCATGCATGCTCTATGTGGTCATGGGATGCCAAAAGTTTGGGATCATTAGTAGATGTATACGCAAGTAGGATCTCTGAGACGCGCATTTCAGAGCTAGCTTGTCACCACACCGAAAGCACTAGCAGGGTTGCTGACCTATATGAAACCAACCCAACATTTCAGGGTGACAAGTCATGGTCATGTTAGGGCTACTTGCAAAATTTGAACCATCTTCAACAAATTTTGCAAGTTTCGTCACATGCGGTATTTTTTGGTCAGTTTTGACCAAAAAAATCCATACAAAGGGTTAAATAGTCCAAACTCAAAACAATTGTGCATGCCTGCTTGATTTGGTCATGGAAGGCCATGAAAATAACTTGTGTGCAGTCCACACCCTTCATGATGTGGTTGCTTAAGAAAGTGGACAATGTGGCACGAAGTTTATCGGCCGAGGCAGCGGATGGACCGGATCGATGCTATGGGAGGGAATCCATTATAGACTAAAGCCCACCTATGTCCGGTGTGTCAACTAGGTCCACCCTAAGACAAACATAGTGGAAGGGATCATGTGCTACCCCTTTGGATGGATGTCTGTGGGGTGGGGGGTAGACCGCCCGGGAGCCATTTACTGGTCATTTTCGTTCCATAAATGGGAAAACATTCAAAAAAAATTCCAACATGAAAAGCATTATGCATGCATGCTCTATGTGGTCATGGGATGCCATGCAGAAAGTTTGGGATCATTAGTAGATGTATTCGCAAGTAGGATCTCTGAGAGGCACATTTCCGGGCTAGCCTGTCAACACACCGAAAGCACTAGGTGGGTTGCTGACCTGTATGAAACCAACCCAACATTTCAGGGTGACAAGTAATGGCCATGTTAGGGCTACTTGCCAATTTGAACCATCTTCAACAAATTTTGCAAGTTTCATCACGTATGGCATTTTTCGGTCATTTTTGACCAAAAAATCCATACAAAGGGTTAAGTAGTCCAAACTGAACACCATTGTGCATGACTGCTTGATTTGGTCATGGGAGGCCATGAAAATAACTTGTGTGCAGTCCACACCCTTCATGATGTGGTTGCTTAAGAAAGTGGACAATGTGGCACGAAGTTTGTCGGTCGAGCTAGCGGATGGACCGGATCGATGCTACGGGAGGGAATCCATTGTAGACCAACACTCCACCTATGTCTGGTGTGTCAACTAGGTCCACCCTAAGACAAACAAAGTGGAAGGCATCATGTGCTACCCCTTTGGATGGATGTCTGTGGGGGGGTAGACCGCCCGGGAGCCGTTTACTGGTCATTTTTGTTCCGTAAATGGGAAAACATTCAAAATTTTGCCCAACATGAAAAGCATTGTGCATGCATGCTCTATGTGGTCATGGGATGCCATGCAGAAAGTTTGGGATCATTAGTAGATGTATTCGCAAGTAGGATCTCTGAGAGGCGCATTTCCGGGCTAGCCTGTCAACACACCGAAAGCACTAGGTGGGTTGCTGACCTGTATGAAACCAACCCAACATTTCAGGGTGACAAGTAATGGCCATGTTAGGACTACTTGCCAATTTGAACCATCTTCAACAAATTTTGCAAGTTTCATCACGTATGGCATTTTTCGGTCATTTTTGACCAAAAAATCCATACAAAGGGTTAAGTAGTCCAAACTGAACACCATTGTGCATGACTGCTTGATTTGGTCATGGGAGGCCATGAAAATAACTTGTGTGCAGTCCACACCCTTCATGATGTGGTTGCTTAAGAAAGTGGACAATGTGGCACGAAGTTTGTCGGTCGAGCTAGCGGATGGACCGGATCGATGCTACGGGAGGGAATCCATTGTAGACCAACACTCCACCTATGTCTGGTGTGTCAACTAGGTCCACCCTAAGACAAACAAAGTGGAAGGCATCATGTGCTACCCCTTTGGATGGATGTCTGTGGGGGGGTAGACCGCCCGGGAGCCGTTTACTGGTCATTTTTGTTCCGTAAATGGGAAAACATTCAAAATTTTGCCCAACATGAAAAGCATTGTGCATGCATGCTCTATGTGGTCATGGGATGCCATGCAGAAAGTTTGGGATCATTTGTAGATGTATACGCAAGTAGGATCTCAGAGATGCGCACTTTCGGGCTAGCCTGTCACCACCCCGAAAGCACTAGCTGGGTTGCTGACCTGTATGAAACAACCCAACATTTCATGGTGACAACTCATGGCCATGTTAAGGCTACACGCCAAGTGTGAACCATTTTCAACATTTTTTGCAAGTTTTGTCACGTATGGCATTTTTTCGGGCTTATGCGACACGAAAAAACCATTTTTAATACTTAAAAAATAAGAACAAGATTTTCTGATTTTTTTTTTGGATATCATTGTGATATTATTCAAATCTCACATAACTCACGCGGCCCACCCCTCCCTAAATCCAGCGTCTCCATTCTAACCACCCGGGCCATCTGCACCTCCCACGACCGCTGCAAGATCAGATCGGAGATGCCAGGCTCACACAGAATACAGGAGTTGCCGGCCACCGCCCACTGCCAATGTGATGTGAGGGGTCGGACATCAGTGTTCTTCTCACCGCCTCCTCCTCATGTGAACAAGTCGTTTATCCTTGCCGCCGTCAACCGCGCTATACTGGCACTTACAGTTTGCGACGCACTATCCGCCGCTATCAACTCAGCGCCACCGTCTCCGACAGAAGGTATTACCTGATCGTAGCTCTTTTTAATCGTTGTTGGTCGCTCCTCTAGTAGTTAAACCCTCATAGGTTTTGCACAACTTCATGTGGTTAAGCAATTGAATACCCTTGTTAAACTATCCTTATTTTATGCATGACCAAATAGGTTGTGTGCTTAAACTCATAAGTGGATCATATGTTAAATGACCCAGTTAATTTTGTTAAAATTAATTGACTGCTAATTTTTTTATACATTTGTCAATATTTTGTTCAGATTAATTGACCCGGTTTCTATCATTGCATACGTGCCAGCAATGTCAGCTTCAGATAAAAGTCTTTGTAATGGAGAAAGCCCATCTCCGAAATTACCGATGCGGTAAGTAATTGACTTTTTTTGTACAATCTTTTCGTACACATACTTCATGTATACTCACTAAAATTTAATGTCATGTACCAGGAACTCGGAGAAAAGCATGGCCATGTGAAGTTAGCATGCTCACCAACAAGGTTCGCAAAAACCATGAAACTGTTGTCAACAGACCACAAAAAGTACATCATATCAGAAACCAGTCTTGGTGGTCTAACCCAGATGATTGAAGTGAATCTACGGTGCATAATGTTCGTAGGACTAGCCAAGAGCATCGATAGTGATACGCAATCCATTACCATCGGTAAAACGCCAATTCCTATAACAAAAGAGGACGTGAAGTATATATTTGGCATTCCGATAGAAGGGGAGGATATAGAGCCACATCTGCAAAGGGCAACCGACCCACAATTGTTTACCTCCTATGCAATCAACGGGCAAATTCCGATTTGTGACCTTGAAAAGGTGATCCAAGCTTCCAAAGCCCCAGACGGCGATTTCCTGAGATGGTTCATTCTGTACGCAATTGGTACTGTTCTAGCACCAACAACACAACATTATGTGGACTTGAAATTTCTCAACCTTGTTAAAGATCTTGAAAACCTTCGGAAATTTAGCTGGGGATGTTTCACACCTAATCACTTGTTCAAGTCCATTCACAAGTTTAACAATCTAGATCAAGTAAGTCTACAAGGAAATCTAATTCTGCTCCAGGTTAGTGCTACATCACTACTTAACATCTTGTAATTATTGTTCTGTTGCATATCTGTATGGTGATGAACTAATTTATTGTGTAGTTTTGGTACTGGGAGCACGTGTGTACTGGCAGATTGATGTATCCTTGTAGACCCCCTCCATTGCTCGCACGATGGGATGAAAGCTTGGCTACTGTAAGAAGCGATGCTTATAAGAAAGGAGGTCTTCATAAAGGGCTGGTACCTTTCTAGACTTGAACTTTCTATAAGCAATTTTTTAGTTGCTAGTAATGATTCATTCTATTTTATAAAAAAAGGTTGTCAAGGAATTTTGTGCTCCACAACGACCGTCCGAGAATTCAAATAATCCTCTAAGCAAAAATGATGATCACATGGATGAACATGATTCGTATCGAGCACAATCACAAGGACAACATTTGAGTAGCCAGCAAATATGCACTCCAAAGACGATTTGTTTTTGCAATATCACAAAAAGGTGTCATCGAACCTCATTCATTCAGCTATTGTTACCAACGGGCTTTTATTTTGTTTACACAGATGGACATGATAGTTGAAGCCATGAATGCATGTTTTTCTAATCATGAAAAGAAGGTAGGTAGGAATTTAATGGAAATTGAGCACATATTTGATGCCAAATACATCACGATGAGTGAAGACTTGATCGACATAAAGAGTAAAACTGGCAATAATCCTAGGTTGTCGAAGGCCGAGGACGAAATTAAAGACTTAAGGAGGGAACTCCATGTATGTCATACTATGCATTTTATATTTTGTATGAATATGTTCCTTCATATTCATTATTGTTTGCATTGTTACAGGAATTAAAATACCAATTTACAAGCAACCGACAATCAGTGTCACAGAAAGCAGGCATGCAGGTGATCATTATGGCCCAACACGTTATTAGCTAAAACTAACAAACTAATGATGAATGACCTTTTTCCATTGTAGGAACAAGTCAATGTGTGAAATTCATCCTTGACAGCAACTCCTAGGTTTAGCAAATGCACGGCAGGGACTTTGACTACACCAAGTGCAAGACATGTGACGCAAAACAATGAGGAACCACGATTAACTCCGATGAAGCCTATCTTTGAAAATGATTACAAGTTCACGCAAGAGGACATAGAGACAGCCGTTTTCATCCGCGGAACATACAACCTTGTTGAAATAGCTAGAATCAGAGACATTTCCCTCACAACTGAAAAACTGAAGCGAAATGTGAACAAACAATACATTTATGATGATGTAAGCCCCTTGTACTCAAGTCTACATCATTACTGCAACTACTGTCTTATTATTGTATGATTGAAAATTTGGCAGGTTATTATGGCATATGCTCGCATTAGCCAAATTTAGAATGATACTACCTCAATTATATCCCCTCACAAAACCGATAAGTTGTTACAAATGAAGGGGGTGGTTCCTGATGGACGTAGAGCCTCGTGGGTTGCTTCTATAGTAGAAAAATTTGTAGGGCGCCGAAAGGTACACGTTTTCCTCACATTCATAGTTCCTTTACGCACTGTACACAAAAAATTTCGGTTGTCACCCAACCCAAATTTTACTACAGGTGCATATCCCACTGAATGTACACCAAAGCCACTAGATGCTAATGATGTTTAATTTTGACAAAGAAGAGACTCGGATTCTGAACTCCTTGAATTATCATTGTGACAAGACCAAGGAAGATTCTCTTGTAAGTGTTCTCTTGCTGCCTCTTTTGATCCGCATGGCACATGAGCTCCCAAAGTACCGTAACCCTATGTATAACTCATCGTACACTAGGTGGAGTCGATTCAGTTGTGCATCGACGAAGCTGTCAAGAATGGGTTGATATCACTAGCTAAGCCCATCAATTTTGCCGAATGGACCAAAGCACGATATGAGAACATACCACAACAGACTGATGAGTACGCATGGCCTCCTAAATTATTCTTTGCCTACACGAATAAGATTACTGATCTTTAACTAAACATTGCAGGAGTTCTTGTGCGGTTTGGACGCTGCAGTACATCTTGTCATGGAACGGGGATAAAATGACCGATAATTTCAACCAGGACATTGAATGCCTAAATTAAATTTGAACTTTGTTTGGCTTGAAAGCTATGCTGACGTACGTGTCGGTTATCAAATATAGGGAAAGATAGATATTTTTAGGTGGAAAATATGTATAGCCTTACTGCATTCAAATTGCAACGCGCTTCGCCTCGAATCATATAACTTCCCCATAACAGTTAGCGCTACATCAAGGATATTTCATTTATTTCATATGTCTCATGATTTGAACTAACACACCGCTCTCTCTTCTACAGAAGGAGGTGTACGATGCCCAGCAAGCAGTGCAAACTAAGGGTTCAGAAGACGACGTACAATTAATCAATGATCCTAATGGTTCCAACGAACCCGACACATCCAACTCCCAAAAGGATACTGGTACACCCGGCTCCCCCAAAAGGAAGAGAGCACGTGGACGCCCGAGGAAGCATCAAAAACAAAAAGTCTTAAAGAACTAAAATGTAAATTTGACAGCAAGACCATAGCCAAACAAGTGTCTTCGTTGTCATCACGGTCACGCAGAGACCCTAAACCATCACCAGCTTTATTGAGCCCATTCAAAATTAAATAGAACTTTTGGCAATCATGTTCATGCTCTACTTCTAGCATCAATTGATACATGTTCAGTTCTTATCAGAAAGTGGAAATAGGTATTTTTGTCAATCATGAGCATCCTCTACTTATTGCAATAACTAATGCATCCTCAGTACAAAGCTTGAACTGGCAATAGGTAGTATTGGCAATCATTCGCATGCTTTACTTTTGGCAAAAACTAATGCATAGTTGAGTTATAACTAGTCATAGATATGGCTGGAACATCTTGAGTTATACACTGAACATAATCAGTGCAAGCTATAACTAACATAGTCATAGTAGTAGAGTTCCTAGCATGCATCACCGTATGATAGTAAAACGGCAGAATAACACAGCAAACATAACATAGACCACCGTATGATAGTTGAGTTCCTAACATGCATCAGCAAAATAGTAGTAACAACTTAGACCACGTAACCAGAGTAGCACCAAAAACTTAAGATAAACGGCAGATTAACCACCGCACAGCATAAGTTCAGACACACCATACGACATAAGTTTTAAAGTCGGACAATGAAAAAACATACATAACATAAGGGGGACGGTATGGTGGTCCTGGGGCAGCAGCAGCAGTCAAGCAGCGCATCACTTCTTTGCCTTCTTCACCGGCGGGATGTAGAAGGGCTCATTGCCCCTAACATACTTGGTGAGTAAGACGCCGAAGGCCGCGTGTTTAGCCAGAGTACTGGCCTGATGCTTCCTAACTGATCCATCGCCAATGCCGTAGGCATGGTGGATCATGCCATCGAAGCCGCCAGCTATCACCTTACAACAGAACGGGCAGCCAATTTTGCCATGGAAACGGTAGTTGATTTTGCCGACAATCAGATGCTTCAGGGTGTAGCGGCACTTGCTATGCCTGCTGTCCATGTCCACGTCATCCTCCTGTGAATTAGTACACACAGAAGAACTCAGGTAATCTATTTTGCTACATTGCTCTTAATTTGAATGTTTGAAAAGTACAGATGTGTAATGTGACAAATATATCTATTTGCTGGAAATATAACGTATATGCGCATACATAATTGAGCCAAAGAAATTGACATGCATGAATATTGATGGTGGAATAGTTGCATTGATAGATTAGTGCACAAGTAGTAAATTATTAACACATGAAAGAATTGATGATGTGGCTTGGTTTCATGATACTTGATACTTGTTACAGGTGTAATTCTGATTGGAATCAGAAAATGGCTTCATTATACTTCTCTATCTATTAGAGAATATGTTACACACAAGGGGGTTTTTGTTCTATCTACTGGAATCAGAAAAGAAAATGTTGTCATGCAAAACAAGGGGTTTTTTGTACTATGTATTGGAATCGGAAAATGAATTTTAGTTTTAGCAATACAAGGGGTTTTTTGTTCTGTCTATTGGAATCAGAAAAGGAAATGTTGTTATGCAAAACAAGGGGTTTTTTGTTCTATGTATTGGAATCAGAAAATGAATTTTAGTTTTAGCAATACAAGGGGGTTTTTGTTCTGTCTATTGGAATCAGAAAATGAATCAGATTCAAAAACCACCATCCAACAAGAAAATCGATGCTAGAACCCTAAAATCCTACATCCGTACAACTAGCACGGCCATATGAAATCGATGCTCATCTACTTTACAAGAAAAACCCCAATGCCATGAAAAAATAGAGTTCTTAAAAGAAAAAGAAATCTGCTAAAAACAGAGTACTGCCTCAGAGAGCTCGTCGATGGCATCCTCGTCGAACTCGTTGCCCTTCCTAACATCTTCGTCAATTTCCTTTATCGCGTTCTCCTCGAAGGATGGGTTTTTTTCGACATGCTTCAAATGGACCTAAATTCTTAAAGAGGGAAGGGTTCGTCTGGAAGGACGGGTTTTTTTCGACATGCTTCAAATGGACCTAAATTCTTTTTACACCCTTGTACCAACATGAGAAGCATCCATGACAAATTTCATTGATTTTCGACGTTCTATGGATTTTCTAGGGTTTTCACGATGATAAAACCCTAAAATATTTGACTACCGCCTCCCACCAGCGCCCCCCTTCCCTCTGATCAGTGTTACTAGCATGTACTTAACTTAGCATCAAGGCCATCAAAACACGAATCAGAACAGTATTTGATTTTGATCCCACGCACACATGCACACACACCAGAATACACAATAGAAAACACAAATCACAGACTACAGGTACTGCAATTATCTGATTGAACTTCTAATGCATAACAACTTCTGGTCTTCAAATACATCACATCAAATACTGACACAACTAGAAATGCAAAACAACTTCTGGTCTTCAAATACTTAACATGAAATACTGGCACAACTAGACATGCAAAACAACTTCTGATGTTGAGGTTGAGCAAGGGATTTTTATTGTGAGGCCCAGCATCTTCAACAACGTATCCATGCTCCCACCTTTAGCATATAAATAATTGAAAATTTCAAATTGAATACATTTGGTAATGGAAAAATGACAGTATGGTCATTTGAAGATGACAAGGCAATCTGTCACAACAACTCTAGGATACCAATTTGAATACCAAGTTCATATAAGTCAATGTTGAATTAATATGACTTTTGCAAGATGAAAAATCACTGTTGTGATGAGAGTAAACAGAATGTAGTCCATAGCACA
The DNA here is from genome assembly GCA_011799875.1 of Thinopyrum elongatum. NCBI lineage: Eukaryota > Viridiplantae > Streptophyta > Magnoliopsida > Poales > Poaceae > Thinopyrum > Thinopyrum elongatum. Next base: position 547,737,498 of record CM022298.1, on the reverse strand, counting down.
TGCAAGAAGCACTTACAGGAAGTAAAGCAAAAGTCTATACAGCACTGCAACATGAGTAAGCCAACATCCCTACCAAAAGTAGTCCTCCTAATATTTGGAGAAGACATGACCTCTATTTTTGTTTTTAGATGCAGACTTATTGAAGCAAGTCGCAACTTGACAGTAATTAAAAAGTGAAGACAGTGGCTGCAACATTAAGCAAGTGAGTACAACTTGACTGCAACATGCCAAAATTTGTTGTAAAATGAAAAAGAGTTGACATCCAACTACCCTAAAACTTGTATCTTAACACTCACACCATGGTTGTAAGCATGAAGAGAAGAAAAATAATTAGATCGAGTGCGAATCTTACTATTCCTCGACCTCAGACCGCTGCCCCGTGAGACGAGAAGAACAGCGAGGGAACCGTGGAGAACGGCGGGGAAGCGACGTCGCGACAAATGCTTTCCTCCTCTTGTGGTTGGTGGGCGAGGACTCCACCGGCTCTTGGATGAATGTCGCCTTCACAAATGGCACCATGATGCTTCTCTCTGGTTCGTCATCCTCCGGATGCTCGATCTTGGACCGATAGCGAGACCACTTCCGCCTCACGATGGCAATCGATGAATCCGACAGCTCCATGGCCCAAAGGAGGACCTCTATGGACTACCGCGTGACTCCCCTGGGTGGATAGACTCTCTCTCCCTCAGATTCAAATGTGTGCACATCACGTGCATTGTCCCCACCATCTGTCGCTTGTTGTCAAACCAAGAACCGATCTCCCTCAGCCTGGCTAACTTTACCTCATCACCGCCGGAGATCTTGACGTACTCGTCTTCCATCTTGGTTCTGGGGATCACCGGCGGTGTGACAATGGAAGAGGAGAAGGGGATCGCCGGCGGTGTCACAATGGAAGAGGAGGGGATCACCGATGGTGTGACAATGGAAGAGGAGAAGGGGATCGCCGGCGGTATGACAATGGAAGAGGATAAGAGGGACAATGGAAGAGGAGAGGGCGGAGAGGGCGGCGGCGGCGGTTCTGGATTGGGCGATGCGAGGGGCGGTTTTGGGGAAAAAATATGGACTAATTTACTCTTCAATTAAGAGAAGGGCCCGCACAAATTTGAGTACCGACCCCACCAATATTAGTACTTTGGAATACTTACCAAGTAGTACTAACCAGTACTAACTATTTTATCACCGTTAGATCAACCTCAATGAAACGGATGACAAAACTGCCAACCACTGTAAAACATATATAAAGTTTACAGTGTGGCTAGATCTCAATTGAAACTTAACCAAGTCTCAGTCAAGTGACATAACATATAAAAAAAAAATTAGCACGGGCCTCCACATAAAATCTCTCAAATATAACATCGACTGAGACTTAGTTAAGCCTCAATGGACTAAGATTTAGCAATCCCATAAATTTTAGGGTCTAATTACAACAAAAGTATAACACCCATAGACATTATAACGAATAGAAATATAGTACCATGTATCACATATGGTGTTGTCTTAAAAACGGAAGAGTGCAAGACATACCGGTTTGATAAAATTATAAACGGGATTGTTAAAACCAGATTCGATGTGGGGAGCAGTTTGTTAGACTGGTGTGGGGAGACATCTCTACCAAAACCAGATTTGATGTGTCAAAATTCGATGGTACGGGGAAGTTTGCAAAATGGCAGATAAGAGCCAAGGACATTCTGAGTCAACGAGGCGTTCGAAGCCCGCCAAGATAGATGCCGAAGACTGGAAATATGTGAAGAGCAGGGCGGCTGGGACATACGGTCATGCTTGAATGACCGGATCTTGTACCATGTGATGGATCAGACACACGAGACGGAATCTGGACCAAATTGAAAACTGGATTCCTCGATAAGACCGCGTCCAACGAGTTATATCTGAAACAACAATTATTCAGCCTGAAGATGGAGGAAGGGGCGGACCTTACTGAGCGGGTCAATTTATTCAACCAAGTGTTAGAAGACCTAGCTCGGCTAGATGCTAAAGTGGCTAACGAGAATGTCGCAACACTTTTACTTACTTTGTTACCGTGGTCCTATGCAAACTTGTCACTACTCTGATATATGGCAAGACTATTGGCGTTGTAAGCGAGATTATGGCAGCATTGCTATGGTACGATCATCGTGAAAACGAAAGTACTTCCCAAGATGCTTGAAGCAACGAAGGTGTGGACCTGGCCACCAAGGTATAATCAAGGTACCAGAAAGGAGAAGGAGAAGCTAAATAAGAATAAGGGGCCGCATGGCTATCACTGTGAGGATTATGATCACATAAGGAGGGAGTGCCCAACGTGAAAGAAGGCTGATGGATCGGCCAGTGTGGCAGCGTTTTCTGACAGTGATTCTGATAGTGGCATGCTTTCCCTTTAAAGTGAGAAGTCCAATGAAGCATGGATATTAGATATGGCATGCTCTTAGCGTGTGATGACTAACAAAGAGTAGTTCACGTCCTAAAGTCTGGTGATTTTGAAGTAGTCTTTAAAGGTGACGATGTGGCGCCTCAACGCATTTTAGGCATTGGAAATGTCAAGATTAATATTGAAGATGGTGATGAACATGTGATCATAGATGTTAGACACGTGTCAAAGGTTCGGAGATATGTTATTTTGCTTGGTGAACTTCATGGTGATGACTATGTCTACAAGGTGGACAGGAACAAGAAAACCATGTGGATCAAGAAGGACAAGAAGCTCATGCCGAAGGGAAGGAGGACCAAGAACAATTTGTACAAGGTGCGAGCAAGCTTTGTTGAAGGTGGAGTTGGTGAGGAGCCACCAATGGTGATAATATCAATCGAGGCGACCAAGTCCGAGGTGGAGAGCTTGGCAGCCGGTTCATGTGAGTGAGCAAACAGGAGAAGACCCAAGTCTAATCATACACAGGTGTTTGTGCGAAGATGACGACTTCAAGATGATAAGATATATTTGCGAAGGTGGGGTGTTAAAATTGTATTGAATATGTGTATTGGGCTACAATTAGACTTGAAGTACACAGAAGGTCAAGTGTTTGAGTCGGACACATGTAGCCCAGGCTCATTATTATATAAAGACACAGTGGGTAGTGAAAATTGACTAGACATAAGCTATAGCCTAGACAGAGATCAAAAGGGTAGCTAGACTGATCGTGGTGCAGTAGCCGAAGCGATGTTCGATGACCTTGATGGGCTTATCGTCGACCTATATCATGTGATTTGATACATGGAGAGATACGCCCATAGTCAATATCCTAGAGCCGCCCACCGAATCCCAGCGGCATGCGGTCGAGACGGAGCACAACATGCAATTTTCTATTCCAGACGACCGCATCCCAGAGATTGGAGGAGAGTTAATTGCTGAGGCCGAGGGGGATGTCGCTGTCGCACCTAGCCAGGAGCCATCTGCTCGGGACGTCGTTGTTGCACCAATCCCGGAGCCAACCGCGCAGGGGCTGGAGCTGCCCAATCAACAGCTGGCGATTGGGACGGATGCATGCATGCACGTACATGTCACATCATCTCGCGAAATCGAGTTGCATGCAAGCGTGGACAGTGTGGGCTTGGAAATTCAGCAGAATCTGAATGCGGACAGGGAGTCGGGCATGACCCCACAAGAGGAGCTAGCATATTCGCGCATGAAGGCATTCTGCTCGAACATCATTAAGAGGTTAGCACCCCCCCCCCCCCCTCATCAAGGAAGTACAAGCATCCTCCCTAAGCCATGAGGCTGTTCCCTACACACCTCGGCGTACCACACAGGCAACCAAGAGGGCTGGAACTTCGGCTACATCAAAGGCGACGCCAGCGGAGAATGTCTTACTACGGGCACTTGGCCTTGCCCCGGATGACCTGGAACCTGATGAGAATGTGGTAGAGGAGGTCAAGGAGCTATTTGACTCACCGCTCCACGAGCAGCATGTGAGGGTGATTGCTGCTATCTTTGGCAAGACACTACCACCGAGGATGGAGCTGGATGGCAGTACCACGGTGGTCATGGCTGTGTGATGCATGTGCGCAGCCCGGAGCAGGACGTTCTCTACTTGTGATATGGATATAAACCCATCCATTACATGTTGGAATGTACGAGGGCTTAACAACCCGGCGAAGAGGAAGGCTGTCAGAGAGTTTATCTCATCGGTGAAGTGTAACATGGTGTGTTTACAGGAGACTAAATTAGATGTAATCGACCAATATATGGGTTGTGTTTGTTTGGGCTTCAGTTTCGACAGATTCAGCTGTGAACTTGTTGTGCTGGCAAAACTGCTGTGCTGAGGAAACAGCTGCAGTGAAGGTTAGCTGTTTGGCAACGTAGCTGTGAAAACGACTATGGGCTGGTGAAAACGCTATGTTTCAGGAGGAGGGACGAAGGGAGAGATAGGTCGTGCCTGCGGCGACATTTATGACATAATTACGACCAAACGCCAAAAGCAGAGAGTCTAGGGAAACAGCTTTGGCTGTAAAGTACCCCGAGACGTGCTTTGGGCTGTTACACTGAAAATACCCCGAAACAGTTTTGGGTTGTGGTTCCACAACTGTTCTAAAATAGCTGTTTGTTTCGGTTTCAGCTTTTTCCAATCCAAAAACTGCTCCCAAAGCTGAAACAAACAACGCCATGATCATGCAATGTATTGGGCCATCCTATGATGGTTTTGCTTATCTCCCGGTGATTAATACGTGTGGAGGTATTGTGTTGGCGTGGGACTCTACGGTGCTTGAGGTGGACACCATTCTAATTCACACACACTCCCTTACTGGACTCGTGCATAACAAGGATGGCTTCAAATGGTGGATCACTGTAGTTTATGGTCCTCAAGGAGACGAGCAGAAAATTGCATTTTTGCATGAATTGCGTTCGTGCAGAGTAGAGTGCGATGGACCTTGGATGCTACTTGGAGACTTTAACATGATCCTTCGTGTGTCCGAAAAGAACAATACCAACATTAACCAGAGGACGCTTAACAGCTTTAGATCGTTTGTTGATGACATGGAGTTGAAGGAGCCATATATGCATGGGAGGCGTTTTACCTGGACGAATGAGAGAGACTGTCCGACTCTAACCAAGATTGACCGCGTGCTCGTGTCGGTTGACTGGGACTTGGCGAATCCAGCCTGTTTCCTGCAAGCCGTGGGTACTAATGTGTTGGACCATGCTCCACTGCTCCTTACGATTAATGCGATCTGCAACCCAAAGCGGCGATTTAGATTTGAACTGTTTTGGACCAAACTTGAAGGGTTTGAGGATGCGGTCAGGGAAGCTTGGGTGTGCGACGATAACATTACAGACCCATTCAAACGATTGGATGCTCTGTTCCGTAACACAGCCATGGCGCTGCAATCTTGGGGGCAGAGGAAGACTGGCAACATAAAGCTTAAACTAGCGATTGCAAATTCGGTGATACTACAGCTTGAGCAAGCACAGGAGTGCAGGCTTCTAACCTGTGAGGAGATCTCGCTGCGTCGCTCCCTCAAGTTGATCGTATTGGGATTAGCTTCATTGGAAAGAACCATCTCAAGGCAATGCTCTAGGATAAGATGGATCGGTGAGGGAGATGCCAACACGCGTTTGTTTCAGGCTGTGGCGAACGGTAGGCGTACTAAGAACTTCATAGCACATATCAAGCACGGAGATGAGATCATTACTGAGCAGAGTCGAAAGGTGGAAATCTTCACAGAGGAGTACAGGGCCCTGCTCGGCAAGCATCAGACTCGGGAATATACCTTGGATCTTGACTACTTGGGGATGGAATCGGTGGATCTTCACGAGTTAGATGCTATTTTTACAGAGGATGAAATCTGGAACGTAGTAAAGGAGTTGCCCTCGGACCGAGCGTCAGGGCCGGATGGCTTCATAGGAATCTTTTATCAGAAGGCTTGGTCGATCATTAAGCATGATATCATGGCGGCAATCCTGAAGATGTATGTTGGAGACGGGAGAGGGTTCGCAAAACTCAACAAGGCGGTGATCACGCTCATTCCTAAGTGTGCGGATGCAGAGGCAGTTGCAGACTTCCGGCCTCTTAGTTTAACACACAGTTTTGCGAAGCTGTTCGCAAAAGCCCTAGCCTGCCGCGTGAGGAAAAGAATGCCAGAAATTGTGGCCACGAATCAGTCGGCATTCATAGCTGGGAGATGTTTGCATGACAACTTTTTGCTGGTAAAACAGATCGCTAGGAAGCTGCACGTTCGGAGAATTCCGGGAGTGTTCCTCAAACTGGACATCACTAGAGCATTTGACTCCCTTTCGTGGCCGTTCCTGTTTCAAGTTTTGCGAACGAAGGGATTTGGTGAAAATTGGATGAGGTGGATTGCGATCCTGTTACAGACGGCAAGCACCAAGATTGTGGTTAACGGATGCCCAGGGCTGAGTTTTGCTCACGCATGTGGTCTGCGCCAAGGAGACCCGGTGTCCCCCCTTCTGTTCGTGATCGCCATGGAAGCTTTGTCATCCCTATTCAGGAAGGGGCGGAAGTTGGGGCTGTGAGCTCATTCTCTGGCATCTCGGCAACTCAAAGATTATCTATATATGCAGATGATGTTTCCTTGTTCATAAGACCTACAGATCAGGATCTCAGCTTCGTTAAGATGGCGCTGGAAAGTTTTGGCACGGCATCAGGATTGGTGGTGAATTACAACAAGTCTATGGCGATCGTGATAATAGGGACTGATGAAGATCAGCAACGCGTTAGGGACAATTTGCAGTGTGGATTGGGTAGCTTTCCATGCAAGTACCTGGGCATCCCGCTAGCTATCAAACAGCTCACGAGAGGAGATTGGTTGCCGTTAATTGATCAGACAAGAAAATTCATACCAGCATGGCAAAGAGGACTCATCCAAAGGCCGGGAAGATTAGTGCTGGTTAAGTCTGTGGTAGCGGCGAGACCAATACACCAGTTAATGGTTCTCAATGCTCCGGATTGGGTCTTCGACGAGATTAATGCTTGGATGAGATCTTTCTTTTGGGCAGGAAAGGAGAAAGCGAATGGTGGGCAGTGCCTCGTGGCATGGAAGACGATATGTCGCCCTACGTGCTATGGTGGACTTGGGATCAAGAACCTCAAGCTCCAGGCTCTAGCACTTAGGGTTAGGTGGGAGTGGTTGAGCAGGACAGACCCGGAAAGGCCATGGCAGGGAATTCCGTTTTTGATTGATGCAGATGCCCGAGAGGTGTTCAATAGTCTGGTACACATAACAGTTGGCATAGGAGATCGAGTCCTCTTTTGGAAAGATAGATGGATCAATGGTGCGGTTGTTGCTGACATAGCACCGGCCATCCGCTCCTTGGTTCCCACTAGGGTGCAGAACCTCCGAACGGTGTGTCAAGCGTTGATACATGACAGATGGGAACAGGATATAAATGGAGAGCCACCTTTCATGGCGAAAGTACCTTTCTGCTCCCGAGCTCAAATGAGCTCGGTGAACAGTAAAATCAAAAAAATCAAAAAAATCCATTTTTTTTTGAAGAAACATTGACAAAAGTTCTAAGTGCTTACAAAAATTTGTCATGGAATCACATTCCTCTAATGCGTGGCAAAAAAAACAAATTCAGTGCTCCAAAATAGTATTTTCAGAGTACTGATTTTGTTTTTTTACCACGCCTTCTAGGAATATGATTTCATTATAAATTTTTGCAAGCACTTAAAACTTTTGTCAATGTTTCTTACAAAAAAAATTGGAATTTTTTTATTTTTTTTCGATTTTGTTTTGACTTTACTGTTCACCCGAGCTCATTTGAGCTCGGGTGCAGAAACTCCACGTCCCTTTCATGGCACTTATACAGCTCATGCATCTACGTGCGGCAATTGTTGGAGTGCAAAGGAACCCTCTTGATCCGGATGTGTTCACTTGGCCATGCGCTAATTCAGGCACCTACACGGCCAGATCGGTGTATCAAAGGCTTTGCCTCGGACTCATGAGATCACCAACGTACGAGTGCATTTGGAGAAGTGGAGCCATACTCAAATGCAAAATCTTCACTTGGTTGGCAGTTCAATATAGGTTGTGGACATCGGATAGGCGGGCAAGGCATGGTTTGCAGGATGACACGACTGCTTGCTTTCTCTGCCTCCAAGAGGAAGATACCGTGGACCACATTTTGGTGCATTGTGAATATGCCAAAGAAGTATGGCACCTATGCTTCACCAGAGTTGGAGTCGGGGTGCCCTTCCCGGCCCAAAGTGCTACTTTTACTGCATGGTGGCTAGAGGCCAGGAAGAACGTACCAGCAAAACAAAGGAGAGGATTTGACACGATGGCCGTAGCCATAGCTTGGTCTATATGGAAACAACGAAATGCACGGGTGTTCGGTCGCCTTGGGCAGCAAAGGACACCTCACCTCTTGGTTGGCCAGATTATGGATGAGCTTAAGGACTGGAAGACCGCAGGAGTTGGACGCTTGGAACCTTTCGTGAGAGAGTAGTTTAGTATGTATCGTGTGGTGTGGGTGTCGCTAGCCGGGTGTTTGCATCCGCGTCTAGTTTCTTGTAAATATGTTTCTCTCTTCTGTAAAAATATGATACGTCATTGGCGTACTTTCGAAAAAAAAATGTTCCAGAGATTAGGCAAGACGATGAACCTCGTCAACAAAACATCGCATCTTCCATCTACTTAACAGTCATGCGAACAGCCTGACGAACGCAGCCACGTACCTCGACCTTAGTATTTTACACGCGGATACGCTAGTAAACGACAATGCGCTCGACCTCGACGTAGCGAGCGCCGAGGGCGCGCCGATCACGTCCCGCTCGTCCCCGACATATTCTATGCACTCCTTCGCAGTTCCAGCTAGGCAGCTCGCATCGGTCCAATTTGTACGTATGCGTGCACTCGTCTTCCGAACCACAACAGGCCACCTGCTCGCAACCGCGCACGGGCTGAAGATCCAAGCCCGGATTACTTTTTTGCACTAGCAGGCGATCCAAAGTTCTTCACTAGTCACTACCATGAATGCCCTGGCATACAGTATACTAGTATATAGTAGTAGTTAAGAACTAAGAAGTAGGAGTAGTGAATTTACAATAGTTAGCACGACTGAGAAACACAAGAGGGCAGATGAACCGCTTCTGCGCTACGGAACAAGCGGCATATCCACCCCGGAATTCAGATCGCTTACTGCGGCGAAGGATTCGAAGATACTGCCGCAGGTAGCCAATTGTTGCAGCTCTTTTGCTTATTATATTCGTGTTATTCTTGGCGCCGTCCCATCATTCTTCGAATCGTCCTGGGCGCACGAGTGTATATATAGGCATGCTGATACCACGCACCAATGCCCGCTCGTATTGGAAGCGCAGAGGCCGTACGTGCGGCAGAGGCGCGAGGTAAGGGGAGCTCCATCGGTCCAATAATGGCCGGCCGCGGCGGGGCGTTCGCGCCCGTTGTGCTCTGCATGCTCGAGCTCGCGCTGCTACATGGCGCCGGCGCCGCCGCTGGGGAGCGGCTCGTGCCCGCCATGTTCGTGTTCGGAGACTCGACGGTGGACGTCGGCAACAACAACCTGCTGCCGGACTGCAAGCCCGAATGCAGGGCCAACTACCCGCAGTACGGCATCGACCACCCCTCCCACGCGCCCACCGGCCGCTTCAGCAATGGCTACAACCTTGCTGACCAGATAGGTGCCGTCAAATATTTCCTCCCCCTTCAGTTTTAGTAGCCGATGCTACTGATCTTAGAGCGTCTACAGCCCCTCTTCAAATTTCAAGGAAAAATAATCCTCCTCAAATTTCACGGAAAAAAAATTCTTCCACAGACATCCGAAGACATGTCCGATCAATGATCGGACAGGAGAGAAGAAGAAAAATGACCCAATCGAATCTCTCATATCATTCATATATGTCTGGCCATCGTGAACTCTCGTGCCGACCGAGACCAAATATAGAGAGGATATAAGGGCTCGCAGACGCGTCCGATCAGACCGCCACGTAGGACGTGGCCCACCATACCACATTTTTTCTTTTTTTATTCTTCCTATCTTTCTTTCTCTTGAGCGAGTGAGCATGTCAACTCGAACAAAAAACACCAAAAGCACTAAACGCGAAGCTCAAGGCTATCCTTTTATAAGAAATTTCTGATCCACTGAGCATTAGCAACTGCGCTAATTTTATTCACAAAAAGAAAGACAACAGAGTTGACCAGCTTGTTATAGTAGCATATGCGTGTATATAATATGTTCCGACGTGCAGCTCAACTTCTTGGATTCAAGGAGAGCCCACCTGCTTTCCGATCCCTCCCGGCCGAGGGCATCATTCCACAGATGAAAGACGGCATCAACTTTGCATCGGGAGGGTCAGGGCTGCAGAACCAAACGGGCAATCATGTAGGCACACCCAGGAGCTAGACTTTGTTTGCCCCCAACTAAATGGCTCGATTTCTGCGTCAGTAACCACGTCAGAGGTTGGTTTCCTCTGTGCAGTGCGGAGGAGTCTACGGCATGGCCGACCAACTCGAGGAGTTCAGGACGGTCGTCAAGATGATGGGGAACGGCTCGTGCGACCTCATCTCCAGATCACTCTTCTTCGTCAGCGTCGGCAGCAACGACTTGTTCGAGTACGTCGATGCCAAGAGCCCGCCCCCTAACCGCAACGACACCGCCTTCGTGGAATGCCTCGCCGACTCTTACAGGGCCTACCTGCAGGTGCATGCGACTGCGTGTTGTCCACATACTTCCTCCGTCACAAAATAAATGTCTTAAGCTTAGTACTAAAATTAGTATAAAATTGAGACATTTATTTTGGGACGAAGGTAGTACTACTATCCGGATCCGGTGCTTCGATCAGGACCTCGTAATCGTAATCAGGGACGTTGTTCTGTTGCAGGAGCTGTACGCTGCCGGGGCGAGGAAGTTCAGCATCGTCAGCCCGTCGCTGGTGGGGTGCTGCCCGTCGCAGAGGGCGGCCGCACTCCAACATCACAATGACTTCGACGAGCTCCACTGCTTCCGCGCGGCCAACAACCTCTCCAAGCAGCTGTACCCACTGCTAGCCTCGACGCTCCAGGACCTCGGCGGTGATCTGGACGGCATGCACTACTCCATCTGCGACTCGGCGGGGATGGCCGAGACGGTCTTCACACCTGGCGGCGCAATAGGCTACAGTATGTCAAGCAACACCCTCACGTGCTACCCTTTTGACATGCGGTAACGTGTCGGGACGTGTTGATAATAATGTGTCGTTACCTTTTTTTGGGCAGACCTGACGGTGCTGGACACGGCGTGCTGCGCCGGGCCAGGGCAGTTCGGGGTGGGCCAGTGCAACACATCCGCGACGCTCTGCCCCAACCGCGCCAACTTCGTCTTCTGGGACGGCTTCCACCCGACGGAATATGCGTCGGGTTTGGCCGCGATCGCGCTCTTCAACGACCCCGGGAAATTCGTCCGCCCGATCAACGTTCGGCAGCTGGCGGCGCTGTAGCGTGGAGAACCGCAAGCGATCGATCTGGCCGTGCGTGCTCACGTGCTCCGGCCACGGACGTCTTGGTGCTATCGACTCCGGAATAAGTAGTGGTGTGGGACTACAGGCTCAGACTGTGGAGTTTGATCGAGATGGGTATAGAGGGATTGTTGTCCACGTCCAAGAATTTGGTAATGCCGGCGTGCTTGTTGTTGAGATCATTCTGTAGGGTTTGTTTTCACTTTATATTCACAGGTGTTTTTTTTTTGAACTTATTCACAGGTGTTTTTTATTCAAACAATACATACGCACGGTTTGCGCGAACGATTACGGTTGGCAAGAGCGACGAGCACTTCGAGACTCTGAGTTTATTTCACATCAGCAACGATGGGGACTTTGGAACCACCGCGTCTATGCTCCTTCGAGGACATTTTTTTTAAACACGGTCTATTAGAGCCCGATTCATTAAAAAAGCTCGAAAAGAATTGCTCGGTTAATAAACGGAAAACCGAGCGAAAACCGTCACAACTGGCCTGCAGAAACAAGGCACACAGGGCGACCTGACAACCAACACAAGAACGCACACACGCCGCCGAGGACTTGTTGTGTCTTCCATACATATTTTTGAACGCAGCATGGAAGCAAATGACCCATACATGTTGGAAGATTAGGCAAATTTATGATTAATTTAGTAAATAACTCGTGACTAGAATAGAAAATAGCATGCACAATCTAGCATACTAGAGTAACAGAAAACACATGCACAACAACATCGCACATGTACTATAAATAGAGACATCAATAGATCACGATGGATGTATTGTTTGTTAGCTGCTGCAGGAGCGACGTTGTTGACGATGATGTTGACGGCATTGTAGACGATGATGAGTAGCGTTGCCCAACTTGGACGGAAAATGACCCGTGATGACGAACTTGAGCAGTCGCGTAGAGCGCTTCTCAAAAATCTAATTCGTCCTCTCTCGGTGCAGGATCACAAGCGCGAATGGTTCCGGAGACCTTCTCTCCCGCACACCGATGCACGCCGGCACTAGGAATGTAGTAGACTACAGCGGCGGCGCAAGTTGCGAGATGAGGCAAACCCTATAGGTGTTTTCGATCTGTCTTTGGCCGCGGTCGGTAGCAGTATATATAATAAGACCAGAGGCAGTATCGTGTCGTGATCACGATCTCAATGGTTTCTAAGTCGTATAATTACCAGACAAGAAATAATTAACTTGTCTGCCAAGCATCAGAAAATAAAACGACAAAAAGAATCTGCACCCTGCAAGGCAACGGATCGGTTTTCGCAGACCATTGCATGTTACAAGCATGCACGCGAGGCCCCGACTCTAGCCCGGCCAGGCGAGGCGAGGCGAGTGAGCGTGTGTGGTCTTCTATTTCTCTCCTTCACACATCACTTAGTGTGGTATAGAAAAACCACTATATAAGATGGTCTAACACTTTCTCTATTAGCGATACAAGACTAAACTTTTAGCGCCACCACTTGTCATTTCTACACGGGCCTCTTTGAAACTTCACAAATTATACGTGGGCTAGACCCATTATTTCTAACAATGCATACACATGTACACACATCCCTATGAACGTATGCACGCACACCATATCCCTTAAAAGAGACTGAGTCAACACATTATCTTGAGATTGATGAAGTCGCCACTGTCGGAATCGGGGCTCCAGAGACCCATGAAGGTTCGAACACTGGGGTGTGCACGCTGCCTCCACTAGGTCCAATCTCGTGGCTCGCTACCTCACGGCGATGCTCTGGTGTGCTTGAGCTAAGAAAGAAGAACAACGAACACGGCGGTTTACCCAGGTTCGGGCCACCTTGCGGTGTAAGACCCTACTCCTGCTTTGTGGTTGGATTGCCTCGCGAGGGAGGTTGAGTATGAGGATACAAGGGGAAGGTGGTCGACTCTCAAACCCCTCTCTACGGCGGCGCCCTGCCCCTACTTATACTGGCCTTGGTGCTCTTCCCCCGAAAACACATGGCGGGAAGGGTTGGCACAACGGCCAGTTTGAAAGGGGACAAGGGCGCAGCTTATCCTAACTAAAGGCGGTCTTCGCCTGCAAAAGCTTCCTGCCGTGATGCGCCAGTGAGCTCGGTGGTGACCTCCGTCCTGGCGAGCCCGCCGTCCTGGTCTTCTTGCACCGAACGGGTAACCTTTTGGGACTGCTTTGGGAATCAACGCGCTGTCCTTGCTCCCTTAGCACGAAATAGGAAAGCCTTCATATCCGCACCAGTTGGCACCGCCTCTGGCGCCGCTTGTCGTCGCGCGCGTCACCGACGTGAAGATGCAGTACCGCGCGACTCCTCAAGCCGCTCCTGGCTCACTCACAGCGAGGGGCCTCGGGAGGCGGCCCCGTGAGGGGATCTCGCGAGGCCGGTGGCGACACTTGCTGACGTGTGCCTCGCGAGGTGACGTCCTCGCAAGGGTCTTGCTCGTGAAGTCTTGGAGTGGGCCACCTGCTACCTGGGCCGCAGGCAGACGAGCCTGGGTAATCCCAGTCCCACGGGCCCGACAGTAGCCTCCGGGCCCGCGGTGAGCACGACCCCACCCGCGGGAGGGCGAAATGGTGCGGGCCCCAACCGCCTGCGGGCCAGGCTCGACGCGTGGCGCACGACGGGGCGCGGGACGACTCCACTTTCCCACGATGCCTCGACAACTGCCCGGGCTGACATAAAGCCTGCCGGGTGGGGCGCGGGGCCATCCTTGCTCTTCCTCTGTCCAGCACCCACCTTCAGATGGCGAAGGGCACGGACCGGCCCTCATCGAACGCTATATAAGGGTAAGGGGACGGACCCCTTGGCTCATCTTCTCCGCTCACGCCTTTCCATTTCCACCCGCCATTGCTGCAACCATGGCGCCCGTGAGGAGGTTTTCCGTCGCTGAGAAGGCAAAGGCAGCACTGGAGGAGATGGAGCCGCCGAAGCCAGCGAGGGGGCGGGGCCGCCCTCGCAAGTCCGCCGCCGCGCCCAGGATGCCTCCCCGGGGATGCGGGCATCCTCCATTGGCAGCCTACGCCGGCTCAGGCAGCCGCGGAAAAAGCTCTGCCCGTGGGCGCGGACGAGGGGCCAAGGCGACAGTGGTTGGGGTGGCCGGAGCGGCGCAGCCACCCTTTCGCCCCAGTCGTGGAGCCATTCCGCCGATGCGGCCTACGAGTTCATCATGAGCATGCACCGCGATCCCTCCACCTGGCTCTGGCTCCCAGACTCCTTCGCAGAGGAGATGGCGGACCGCGCATCGCTGGGCTTGTGGGTGCAGCCGGACGGCTGCTGCAACGGCCCCTCCTGGGTAGCGACGGAGTTCTTCCCCGCCAGCTTCATGTTCCTGAAGCGGCAGTGGAAGTCGTTCGCCCTCGCCCGCGGCTTGAAAGAGAGGCATGTCCTCTACTTCAGGTACGACTGGGCCGCCACGCTCTTCATGAAGATCTTTGGGGTCGGCAGCTGCCGCCTGAAGTGCTGCATGGAGAGCGATGACAGCGACAACCCCGGTGGCGACAACGGTGACGCGTCCTCCTCCGACGGGAGCGGAAGCAGTGACGGCTCCCCCAGCGTCAAGAGCGAGGACGAGGACTCCGGCTAGGGCGCGGCCGATGCCCGAGCCGGCGCCCTGGGAGCGGCGGCCTTCGCGAGGAGGTTTCCTTTTGTTTTTTTTCTTTTTCCCTGCATCAGAACGGCATGGGCCCCATGGGGGCGTGTAAGGAACTATGGCGCTTGCGCCTTAACTTTAATGCTTTTGCGGTTCAAAATTGAGTTCATCCTTAGTGTTCCCCGTTGAGCTTGCCCCCACCTTTCATGATCACCCTAATGCTCTGCGTCGCTAGGACCCAGCCCCGGGTGGACCTAAATCGTCGCCGGTATGTCAGGTCGCAATGGCTGGCACAAGGCCAGGTGATGAGGGGCCCGAGGTCCGGTAAGAGCTCCTGAGGCGCGATGCTCAGTAGGTCCCCCTTGACGAGAAAGCGGCTCACGCGAGAGGAAGGGCTTCTGCCCCAGACGAGGTCACGAGAGGAAGGAACGCTATAAAAGACCATCGAGCCGCATGGGGCTGTTAACTTAGCTTTCCGAGGCACAGCGCAAGGCGGCCGCGGCTTGCGAGGAATTCACGCGACGTCAGGACGCGTCTCCCTGGAGCTTTTATCTTTTTCTCACCTTCTATATGCGATGGATCAATGTAAACCCCGAGGGGTGCGTGAGGAAATTGACACCCTTTGCGTTTTAACCAACACCTTTGTGATTTAAACTGTGTATCTCCTCCCCATGCTTTCTCGTGAGGCTCTGATGTCTACTACGCGACTTTATTCTTGTAGACTCGTGTTGGGCCTCCAAGCGCAGAGTTTTGTAGGACAGTAGCAATTTTCCCTCAAGTGGATGGCCTAAGGTTTATCAATCCGTGGGAGGCGTAGGATGAAGATAGTCTCTCTCAAACAACCCTGCAACCAAATACAAGAAATCTCTTGTGTCCCCAGCACACCCAATACAATGGCAAATTGTATAGGTGCACTAGTTCGGCGAAGAGATGGTGATAAAAGTGTAATATGGATGGTAGAAATATATTTTTATAATCTGAATAAATAAAAATAGCAAGGTAGTAATTGATAAAACGGAGCACAAACGGTATTGCAATGCTTGAAAATGAGGCCTAGGGTCCGTACTTTCGCTAGTGCAATCTCTCAACAATGCTAATATAATTGGATCATATAACCATCCCTTAAAGTGCGATGAAGAATCACTCCAAAGTTCGTATCTAGCGGAGAACATAAGAAGAAATTGTTTGTAGGGTACGAAACCATCTCGAAGCTATTCTTTCCGATCAATCTATCCAAGAGTTCATACTAAAATAACACCAAATAATTTCAGATTCATAATACTCAATCCAACACAAAGAACCTCAAAGAGTGCCCCAAGATTTCTACCGGAGAAACAAAAGACGAGAACATGCATCAACCCCTATGCATAGATTACCCCAATGTCACCTCGGGAATCCGCGAGTTGAGTGCCAAAACACATATCAAGTGAATCAATATGATACCCCATTGTCACCACGGGTATTCATAGCAAGACATACATCAAGTGCTCTCAAATCCATAAAAGTATTCAATCCGATAAAACGAAATCTCAAAGGGAAAACTCAATTCATCACAACAAGATAGAGAGGGAGAAACACCATATGATCCAACTATATTAACAAAGCCCGCGATACATCAAGATCGTGCCATCTCAAGAACACGAGAGAGAGAGAGATTAAACACATACCTACTGGTACAAACCGTCAGCCCCGAGGGTGGACTACTCCCTCCTCATCATGGTGGCCGCCGGGATGATGAAGATGGCCACCGGTGATGATTTCGGCTTCCGGCAGGGTGCCGGAACGGGGTCTAGATTGGTTTCTCGTGGCTACAGAGGCTTGCAGCGGCGGAACTTCTGATCTAGGGTCTCCGCGACAGTTTTTGGAATATTTGGCAATTTATAGGGCGAAGAGGCGGTGCGGGAGGCCACTGAGGTGGGCACAACCCACCGGGGCCCGCCTGGGGGCCCAGGCGCGCCCTGGTGGGTTGTGCCCCCCTCGGGGCACCCCCCAGGTACTGCTCTGGCCCATTGGATGTCTTCTGGTCCATAAAAAATCCACAAAAAGTTTCGTTGCGTTTGGACTCCGTTTGGTATTGATTTTCTGCGATGTAAAAAACAAGCAAAAAACAGCAACTGGCACTGGGCACTATGTCAATAAGTTAGTCCCAAAAATTGATATAAAGTTGCTATAAAATGATTGTAAAACATCCAAGAATGATAATATAGCAGCATGAATACTTCATAAATTATAGATACATTGGAGACGTATCAGCATCCCCAAGCTTAATTCCTACTCGTCCTTGAGTAGGTAAATGATAAAAGAAATGATTTATGAAGTGTGGATGCTAGCAAAGTGCATAACTTTGATAAATAGTAATTTCAATCACTTTTCCTAGCATCATAACAGCAACTCTTTCTCATAAAACTCATCATGTTAAAGTGGCAACCAATTCACATGTTAAGGTTCAAACAATGAATTCTCTTAAAACTCAACAACCTATATTCTTAGTCACCAAACAATTGCAATTCAACTTATTCAACAGAGTCTAAGTAAGAGCTCCACATACTCAACCATCATATAGCCTTCTATGATTGCTAACACTCACCGCATACACATGAGCAAAACTTTTCAACCGGACACATAGAATGATAGGGGCTTATAATTTCGCCTCCCAACGTATTCACCTCAAGGGTGATGTCAACAATAATAACTCATGCTACCCATATCCAACTGGATGTATGTGCCTAGATCTTTCCTCACCACATGATGCTTGCCAAAAGAGAAAAATAAAAAGGAATAGAGAGAAAAACTTTGACTCTTGCATGAAAGTAAATACATAAAAGTAAAAGGTAGGCCCTTCGCAGAGGGAAGCAGAGGTTGCCATGCGCTTTTTGTTTGTATGCTCAATCCCTTAGTGCAAAAGAACGTCACGTTATATTGCCCCTTATGATAGCAACCTTTATTATGCAGTCTGTCGCTTTTATTCTTTGCCATCACAAGTTCGTACAACGCTCAATTTTCTCTTACACTAAATGATCTAACACTTTTAGAAGTAATTTTTATTGCCTTATTGCACCGATGACAACTTACTTGAAGGATCTTACTCAATCCTTAGGTAGGTATGGTGGACTCTTGAAAATAAGATTTGGGTTTAAGGGTTTTTGGATGCACAAGTAGTATCTCTACTTGGTGCGGAATTTTTGGCTAGCAAAGATGGGGGGCAAGCACCACATGTTGAAGGATCTATGACAATATAACTTCTATGTGAATATGAACAAACATAAATCATTACGTTGTCTTCCTTGTCCAACGCCAACAATTTTGGCATATAATATTTTGATGGGGGCTCACAATCACAAAAGATTTCCAAGATAGTGTATTTGCATGTGAAAGTTCTCTCCCTTATAGTAATCATTCATGAATTGCTTGTATGACCAATATTGTGATTGTCAAGCTTCAAAAGATCTCACTTTCTAAACCCAATGTGAAGCTACCACTGGGCATGATATGAACATATAATTTCAACTTCATGATATTCAATTCATTCAACAATTTACTCATAGGATATAAGTGAAGCACGAGAGTAAATGACAAACTACTCCAAAAAGATATAAGTGAAGATCAAGCGAGTAGTTAAGTAAAGGGGTAGCTAATTGAGGACTCTCTCTTATTTAAAAACTTTCAGATCTAAGTATTTTATTAAGACAGCAAGTAAAACAAAACAAAATGACATTCCAAGAATAGCACAACTCAAGTGAAGAAGCAAAAGCTTAGGCTCAACCGATACTAACCAATAATTGTTGATGAAGAAAGGTGGGATGCCTACCGGGGCATCCCCAAGCTTAGATGCTTGAGCCTTCTTGAAATATTATCTTGGGATGCCTTGGGCATCCCCAAGCTTGAGCTTTTGCCTCTCCTTAATTCCTTTTATATCACGGTTTCCCTAAATCTTAAAAACTTCATACACACAAAACTCAACAAGAACTCGTGAGATAAGTTAGTATAAACAAATGCAAAAACCTTATCATTCTCTACTGTAGCAAATCACAAAAATTATTATTCAACATTGCATACTAAATGCCTCTGCATATTTAATACTCCTATCCTCAAATAGAATCATTAAACAAGCAAACATATGCAAACAATGCAAACATAACAGCAATCTGCCAAAACAGTACAGTCTGTAAAGAATGCAAGAGTATCAATACTTATTTAACTCCAAAAATTCTGAAAATTTACCACACTGTAGAAAATTTATCATAGCTTATTTTGAAAAAAAATTCAACATTTTATCACATTCTGAATTTTCTCAAGAATTTACGCACTAGCGTGCAACTTTCTGTTTTCAAACAGCCACATATAGACTTGCAAAATAAGCATATCAAAGGCTATACTTGACATTTTTATTGAAGTAGGAGGTACAAAACATCATTCTAAATAGCAGCAAGCAAATCCTAATAAAAGAAAATGATGCTCCAAACAAAACACATATCATGTGACGAATAAAAATATAGCCCAAGTAAGGTTACCGATAATGTTGGAGACGAAAGAGGGGATGCCTTCCGGGGCAATCCCTAGCTTAGTTGCTTGGATATTCCTTGAATATTACCTTGGGGTTCCTTGGGCATCCCCAAGCTTAGGGTCTTGTCACTCCTTATTCTCCTCATATCGATATCTCACCCAAAACTTGAAAACTTCAATCACACAAAACATAACGGAAGTTCGTGAGATGGGTTAGTATGATAAAGACAAATCATTCACTTTGGTACTATCAATATAAGATTAATAATTGTTATAACATAATTCCTACTTTACTCTACAATTATCACAATTTATATTAAGCAATATAAGTCATAGAAGCCATAAAACAAGCAAACTATGCATTGCAAACAAAATCTGTCAAAAACAGAACAGTACGTAAAGATATGAATTAAGATCATACTTCTTTAACTCCAAAAATTCTGAAAAATTAGGCAAGCGTAGAAAATTTGTATACCCAACAACTGTAAAATATTCAGAGTTTTTAGACGCTTCAGTGAATTTATAAAATTCTGTTACTGGGTGCAAAAGTTTCTGTTTTTGCACAGAATCAAGTCAACTATCATCCACACTATCCCAAAGGCTTTACTTGGCACTTTATTGAAACAAAAGCTACAAAATAAGATCACTACAATAGCCTAATCATGTGAACACACAAAAACAGTAAGGGTAAATGTTCGGTTGTCTCCCAACAAGCGCTTTTCTTTAAGGCCTTTTTAGGTAGGCATGATGATTTCTATGATGCTCGCATAAAAGATAAGAATTGAAACATAAAGAGAGCATCATGAATCATAAGTTCCTCTCTCACAATAATTTTCAGTAGCATCATGAATAGATTTATCAATATAACCATCACATAAATCATTATTTCCATGATCCACAAGCATAGAAATTTTCTTACTCTCCACATAAGCAAATTTATTCTCATGAATAGTGGTGGGAGCAAACTCAACAAAATAACTATCATGTGATTGGAAATTAAAATCATGATGATAAGTTTCATGGTTATCATTATTCTTTATAGCATACATGTCATCACCATAATCATCATAAATAGGAGGCAAGCTTTCATCATAGTAATTATTCTCATCAAAACTTGGGGGAGTAAAAATATCATCTTCATCAAACATAGCATCCCCAAGCTTATAGCTTTGCATATCATTAGCATCATGGATATTCAAAAGATTCATACCAAAAACATTGCCATCATGCTCATCATTCAAAGAGTTTTTGTCAAACATTTTATAGAATTCTTCCTTGATCAATTGAGCACAATTTTCCTTTCCATCATTTTCACGAAAGACATTATAAAGATGAACAATATGATGCAACCTCAATTCCATTTTTTTGTAGTTTTCTTTTATAAACCAAACTAGTGATAAAACAAGAAACTAAAAGATTCGATTGCAAGATCTAAAGATATACTTTCAAGCACTCACCTCCCCGGCAACGGCGCCAGAAAAGAGCTTGATGTCAACTACGCAACTTTATTCTTGTAGACTCGTGTTGGGCCTCCAAGCGCAGAGTTTTGTAGGACAGTAGCAATTTTCCCTCAAGTGGATGACCTAAGGTTTATCAATCCATGGGAGGCGTAGGATGAAGATAGTCTCTCTCAAACAACCCTGCAACCAAATACAAGAAATCTCTTGTGTCCCCAACACACCCAATACAATGGCAAATTCAATAGGTGCACTAGATCGACGAAGAGATGGTGATAAAAGTGTAATATGGATGGTAGAAATATATTTTTATAATCTGAATAAATAAAAACAGCAAGGTAGCAATTGATAAAACGGAGCACAAACGGTATTGCAATGCTTGAAAATGAGGCCTAGGGTCCGTACTTTCGCTAGTGCAATCTCTCAACAATGCTAATATAATTGGATCATATAACCATCCCTCAAAGTGCGATGAAGAATCACTCCAAAGTTCGTATCTAGCGGAGAACATAAGAAGAAATTGTTTGTAGGGTACGAAACCACCTCGAAGCTATTCTTTCCGATCAATCTATCCAAGAGTTCGTACTAAAATAACACCAAATAATTTCAGATTCATAATACTCAATCCAATACAAAGAACCTCAAAGAGTGCCCCAAGATTTCTACCGGAGAAACAAAAGACGAGAACGTGCATCAACCCCTATGCATAGATTACCCCAATGTCACCTCGGGAATCCGCGAGTTGAGTGCCAAAACACATATCAAGTGAATCAATATGATACCCCATTGTCACCACGGGTATTCATAGCAAGACATACATCAAGTGCTCTCAAATCCATAAAAGTATTCAATCCGATAAAACGAAATCTCAAAGGGAAAACTCAATTCATCACAACAAGATAGAGAGGGAGAAACACCGTATGATCCAACTATATTAACAAAGCTTGCGATACATCAAGATCGTGCCATCTCAAGAACACGAGAGAGAGAGAGAGCGATTAAACACATAGCTACTGGTACAAACCGTCAGCCCCGAGGGTGGACTACTCCCTCCTCATCATGGTGGCCGCCGGGATGATGAAGATGGCCACCGGTGATGATTTCCGCCTCCGGCAGGGTGCCGGAACGGGGTCTAGATTGGTTTCTCGTGGCTACAGAGGCTTGCGGTGGCGGAACTTCTGATCTAGGGTCTCCGCGAGGGTTTTTGGAATATTTGGCAATTTATAGGGCGAAGAGGCGGTGCGGGAGGCCACCGAGGTGGGCACAACCCACCGGGGCGCGCCTGGGGGCCCAGGCGTGCCCTGGTGGGTTGTGCCCCCCTCGGGACACCCCCCAGGTGCTGCTCTGGCCCATTGGATGTCTTCTGGTCCATAAAAAATCCACAAAAAATTTCGCTGCGTTTGGACTCCGTTTGGTATTGATTTTCTGCGATGTAAAAAACAAGCAAAAAACAGCAACTGGCACTGGGCACTATGTCAATAAGTTAGTCCTAAAAAATGATATAAAGTTGCTATAAAATGATTGTAAAACATCCAAGAATGATAATATAGCAGCATGAATACTTCATAAATTATAGATACGTTGGAGACGTATCAGCATCCCCAAGCTTAATTCCAACTCGTCCTCGAGTAGGTAAATGATAAAAGAAATGATTTATGAAGTGTGAATGCTAGCAAAGTGCATAACTTTGATCAATAGTAATTTCAATCACTTTTCCTAGCATCATAACATCAACTCTTTCTCATAAAACGCATCATGTTAAAGTGGCAACCAATTCACATGTTAAGGTTCAAACAATGAATTCTCTTGAAACTCAACAACCTATATTCTTAGTCACCAAACAATTGCAATTCAACTTATTCAACAGAGTCTAAGTAAGAGCTCCACATACTCAACCATCATATAGCCTTCTATAATTGCTAACACTCACCGCATACACATGAGCAAAACGTTTCAACCGGACACATAGAAAGATAGGGGCTTATAATTTCGCCTACCAACGTATTCACCTCAAGGGTGATGTCAACAATAATAACTCATGCTACCCATATCCAACTGGATGTATGTGCCTAGATCTTTCCTCACCACATGATGCTTGCCAAAAGAGAAAAATAAAAAGGAATAGAGAGAAAAATAAAAAGGAATAGAGAGAAAAACTTTGACTCTTGCATGAAAGTAAATACATAAAAGTAAAAGGTAGGCCCTTCGTAGAGGGAAGCAGAGGTTGCCATGCGCTTTTTGTTTGTATGCTCAATCCCTTAGTACAAAAGAACATCACGTTATATTGCCCCTTATGATAGCAACCTTTATTATGCAGTCTGTCGCTTTTATTCTTTGCCATCACAAGTTCGTACAACGCTCAATTTTCTCTTACACTAAATGATCTAACACTTTTAGAAGCAGTTTTTATTGCCTTATTACACCGATGACAACTTACTTGAAGGATCTTACTCAATCCTTAGGTAGGTATGGTGGACTCTTGAAAATAAGATTTGGGTTTAAGGGTTTTTGGATGCACAAGTAGTATCTCTACTTGGTGCGGAATTTTTGGCTAGCAAAGATTGGGGGCAAGCACCACATGTTGAAGGATCTATGACAATATAACTTCTATGTGAATATGAACAAACATAAATCATTACGTTGTCTTCCTTGTCCAACGCCAACAATTTTGGCATATAATATTTTGGTGGGGGCTCACAATCACAAAAGATTTCCAAGATAGTGTATTTGCATGTGAAAGTTCTCTCCCTTATAGTAATCATTCATGAATTGCTTGTATGACCAATATTGTGATTGTCAAGCTTCAAAAGATTTCACTTTCTAAACACAATGTGAAGCTACCACTGGGCATGATATGAACATATAATTTCAACTTCATGATATTCATTTCATTCAACAATTTACTCATAGGATATAAGTGAAGCACGAGAGTAGATGACAAACTACTCCAAAAAGATATAAGTGAAGATCAAGCGAGTAGTTAAGTAAAGGGGTAGCTAATTGAGGACTCTCTCTTATTTAAAAACTTTCAGATCTAAGTATTTTATTAAGACAGCAAGTAAAACAAAACAAAATGACATTCCAAGAATAGCACAACTCAAGTGAAGAAGCAAAAACTTAGGCTCAACCGATACTAACCAATAATTGTTGATGAAGAAAGGTGGGATGCCTACCGGGGCATCCCCAAGCTTAGATGCTTGAGACTTCTTGAAATATTATCTTGGGATGCCTTGGGCATCCCCAAGCTTGAGCTTTTGCGTCTCCTTAATTCCTTTTATATCACGGTTTCCCTAAATCTTAAAAACTTCATACACACAAAACTCAACAAGAACTCGTGAGATAAGTTAGTATAAACCAATGCAAATACCTTGTCATTCTCTACTGTAGCAAATCACAAAAATTATTATTCAACATTGCATACTAAATGCCTCTGCATATTTAATACTCCTATTCTCAAATAGAATCATTAAACAAGCAAACATATGCAAACAATGCAAACATAACAGCAATCTGCCAAAACAGTACAGTCTGTAAAGAATGCAAGAGTATCAATACTTATTTAACTCCAAAAATTCTGAATATTTACCACACTGTAGAAAATTTATCATAACTTATTGTGAAAAAAATTTCAACATTTTATCACATTCTGAATTTTCTCAAGAATTTACGCACTAGCGTGCAACTTTCTGTTTTCAAACAGCCACATATAGACTTGCAAAATAAGCATATCAAAGGCTATACTTGACATTTTTATTGAAGTAGGAGATACAAAACATCATTATAAATAGCAGCAAGCAAATCCTAATAAAATACAATGATGCTCCAAGCAAAACACATATCATGTGATGAATAAAAATATAGCCCCAAGTAAGGTTATCGATAATGTTGGAGACGAAAGAGGGGATGCCTTCCGGGGCATCCCCAAGCTTAGTTGCTTGGATATTCCTTGAATATTACCTTGGGGCGCCTTGGGCATCCCCAAGCTTAGGGTCTTGTCACTCCTTATTCTCCTCATACTGATATCTCACCCAAAACTTGAAAACTTCAATCACACAAAACTTAACGGAAGTTCGTGAGATGGGTTAGTATGATAAAGACAAATCATTCACTTTGGTACTATCAAGATAAGATTAATAATTGTTATCACACAATTCCTACTGTACTCTACAATTCCCACAATTTATATTAAGCAATATAAGCCATAGAAGCCATAAAACAAGCAAACTATGCATTGCAAACAGAATCTGTCAAAAACAGAACAGTATGTAAACATATGAATTAAGGTCCTACTTTTGTAACTCGAAAAATTATGAAAAATTAGCAAAGCGTAGAAAATTTGTATACCCAAAAACTATAAAAAATTCAAAGTTTTTTGACGCTCCAGTGAATTTAAACAATTCTTTTACTGGGCACAAAAGTTTCTGTTTTTGCACAGAATCAAGTCAACTATCATCCACACTATCCCAAGGGCTTTACTTGGCACTTTATTGAAACAAAAGCTATAAAACAAGATCGCTACAGTAGCCTAATCATGTGAACACAAAAAAACAGTAAGGGTAAATATTGGGTTGTCTCGCAACAAGCGCTTTTCTTTAAGGCCTTTTTAGCTGGGCATGATGATTTCAATGATGCTCGCATAAAAGATAAGAATTGAAACATAAAGAGAGCATCATGAATCATAAGTTCCTCTCTCATAATAATTTTCAGTAGCATCATGAATAGATTCATCAATATAACCATCAAATAAATCATTCTTTTCATGATCCACAAGCATAGAAATTTTCTTACTCTCCACATAAGCAAATTTATTCTCATGAATAGTAGTGGGAGCAAACTCAATAAAATAACTATCATGTGATTGGAAATTAAAATCATGATGACAAGTTTCATGGTTATCATTATTCTTTATAGCATACATGTCATCACCATAATCATCATAAATAGGAGGCAAGCTTTCATCATAGTAATTATTCTCATCAAAACTTGGGGGAGTAAAAATATCATCTTCATCAAACATAGCATCCCCAAGCTTATAGCTTTGCATATCATTAGCATCATGGATATTCAAAAGATTCATACCAACAACATTGCCATCATGCTCATCATTCAAAGAGTTTTTGTCAAACATTTTATAGAATTCTTCCTCGATCAATTGAGCACAATTTTCCTTTCCATCATTTTCACGAAAGACATTATAAAGATGAACAATATGATGCAACCTCAATTCCATTTTTTTGTAGTTTTCTTTTATAAACCAAACTAGTGATAAAACAAGAAACTAAAAGATTCGATTGCAAGATCTAAAGATATACCTTCAAGCACTCACCTCCCCGGCAACGGCGCCAGAAAAGAGCTTGATGTCTACTACGCAACTTTATTCTTGTAGACTTGTGCTGGGCCTCCAAGCGCAGAGTTTTGTAGGACAGTAGCAATTTTCCCTCAAGTGGATGACCTAAGGTTTATCAATCCGTGGGAAGCGTAGGATGAAGATAGTCTCTCTCAAACAACCCTGCAACCAAATACAAGAAATCTCTTGTGTCCCCAACACACCCAATACAATGGCAAATTGTATAGGTGCACTAGATCGGGCCTCAGCCGCCGCTGGTATGTGAGGTCGCGATGCCTGAAACAAGGCTAGGGGTGAGGGGGCACCGAGAGCCAGTGAGAGCCCCCGAGGCGTGATGCTCTGGGAGCCCCCCTTTCAACGTGCAAGCGACTGGCGAAAAAGAGGCGACAGACTTCGCCAGGGTGGCGTGAAGAAGAGATTCCAACGACAGTGGACGCGCCGCTTGGATTAGTTGTACTTAGCTCTTGTGAATGGTATAGCTGATCGGGCCGCCGTCCATTGCATGGCCGCTCGAGACGCGCCGCCTGAGACTGGGCCTCCTGAGGCGATGCGGGGTGCTATTCACGTGACATCTGAGCGTCAAGCTTCTGAAGCCGCTTCATGTTGATAGGTTACAAGGTATAGGGGGCGACGCGCGCTTGCCAATTTACTCGCGACTGTTCCGTGAGGAGATAAGGCACCAAGGAACTAGTGAGGTGACGTGCATGGGGCAGGCCCGCTAGCCAGAGCTCGGTCACTTGGATTTAGCAACGCTGCAGGGACGGACCCGAGCATAGGCGCCGTGCCAACAGCCCCCGCTCATGGGATGGTCAAGGGTAGAGTTGCGGCGCGCGGTTCCCACAAGGTGGCGCCTCCAATGGCAATGCAACACTAATTACACAATTAAGCAAGCAAGATAATTTCATCAAAGCATAACCAAATCCAGCACACGACCAAAAGTGAAGCAACTGCAGGGGCGGACCCTGGCCATCCTGAGGATAACGCAGCCCGAGGGGCGCCCTCACTTGAACAATCCAAAATTTCACCTGGTAGTCATGCTGTTGCGGGGGCGTCAGGCTGTCTCACGAAGCGCACTGAAGGGGTCCGCCTCTCAGGGGCCGGCCGGCTCCTAAGGTCTTGGGGGCTCACGAGGGGCTGAAGCCTCGCGAGGCACCATCGTGAGCCGCGCGAACCTATGGTAGGTGGCCCCGGCGTTCAGCAGGCCGAAAGGCATGCAGACGTAGTTGGTGGCAATGCCCCTGCTCAGGCAAACGCACGACGGCCAAAAGAGGTCCTGGGAGCTGGCCCTGTCGAGGCTCGCGATGTCGACGCACACGCGCACCTTGCTTCGCTCCGCGGGGGCGGCAGCTGGATTGTCGGAACGCGCGAGGTGGTGCTCGCCGCGCATGGCCCGAGCTTCCCGCGGCTTGTAAATCTCCTGGGTGATGAACTCTTGCGCCTCTGGCACCTACCGCCGTGCTCCTTGCTTACGGGGGCGCACATCGAAGCACGCCTCCAAGTGGTGCCCGAGCACCTCCCTTGTCACATTGATCAGGTCAGACGCTCTCCAGGTGGAAGCCCCCGAGCCTGCCCAGAGGGAGGCGCCGGGCGTGCCTTCCTATGCGGGGGGAGGCGAGCGCCGACGACGAGGGCGGAGCTCTTGGTGCTGGCGTCATCTGCCACCATCTTTGCCTTGGCGGGGCCTGGGGAGGGTAGCAGCTACTTCTTCCTTGCGGGTGCGGCCAGAGGGCTAACGCCATCCTCGCCGTCGGAGTGTTCGGCCGTGGCCGCTTTGTAGGCACGCTCGAGGGAGCAGACCGCATCCTTTTCATCGCAGGCCACGGTGATGACTGATACGTCTTCATCGTATCTACTTTTCCAAACTTTTTGCCCTTGTTTTGGACTCTAATTTGCATGATTTGAATGGAACTAACCCGGACTGACGCTGTTTTCAGCAGAATAGACGTGGTGTTATTTTTGTGCAGAAATCAAAGTGACCTGAAAATTTACGAAGAATATTTTTCGAATATATAAAAAATACAGGCGCAAGAATTAACCAGAGGGGGTCCACCCAGAGGCCACAAGCCTGGGGTGCGCCCCCCTAGGGTGCGCCTACAGGGCTTGTGGGCCCCCTGGACCTCCTTCGACCTCAACTCCAACTCTATATAACCCTATTCGGGGAGAAAAAAAATCAGAGAGAAGGATTCATCGCGTTTTACGATACGGAGTCGCCGCCACCTCCTGTTCTTCATCGGGAGGGCTGATCTGGAGACCGTTCGAGGCTCCGGAGAGGGGGATTCGTCGCCATCATCATCATCAACCATCCTCCATCACCAATTTCATGATGCTCGCCACCGGGAGTGAGTAATTCCATCGTAGGCTTGCTGGACGGTGATGGGTTGGATTAGATTTATCATGTAATCGAGTTAGTTTTGTTAGGGTTTGATCCCTAGTATCCACTATGTTCTGAGATTGATGTTGCTATGACTTTGCTATGCTTAATGCTTGTCACTAGGGCCCGAGTGCCATGATTTCAGATCTGAACCTATTATGTTTTCATGAATATATGTGAGTTCTTGATCCTATCTTGCAAGTTGTAGACACCTATTACGAGTTATGATCCGCATACCCCAAGGTGGTAATAATTGGGATTCTTTCCGGTGATTACCGTAGTTTGAGGAGTTCATGTATTCACTAAGTGCTAATGCTTTGGTCCGATTCTCTATTAAAAGGAGGCCTTAATATCCCTTAGTTTCCATTAGGACCCTGCTGCCACGGGAGGGTAGGACAAAAGATGTCATGCAAGTTCTTTTCCATAAGCACGTATGACTATATACGGAATACATGCCTACATTATATTGATGAATTGGAGCTAGTTCTGTGTCACCCTAGGTTATGACTGCTACATGATGAATATTATCCAACACAATTATCATTGCCGATCCGATGCCTATGAGCTTTTCACATATTGATCTTTGCTAAGTTACTTTCGTTGCTACTGCTGTTACAATCACTACAAAACTGCTACTGTTACTTTTGCAACCGTTACCGTTACTTCCATATTACTTTGCTACTAAATACTTTGCTGCAGATATTAAGTCTTTCAGGTGTGGTTGAATTGACAACTCAGCTGCTAATACTCGTGAATATTCTTTGGCTCCCCTTGTGTCGAATCAATAAATTTGGGTTGAATACTCTACCCTCGAAAACTGTTGCGATCCCCTATACTTGTGGGGTATCAAGACCTTTTTCTGGCGCCGTTGCCGAGGAGCATAGCTCTATTCTCTAAGTCACTTGGGATTTATATATGTTGATCACTATGAGGAATCTGAAAGATACCGGAACCAAGATTTTTCCCTCTACTACGAGGGGAGGTAAGGAACTGCCATCTAGCTCTGCACTAGATTCACCTTCTGTTTTGAGTAAGCTTGCGACACCTACACCTGCTATTCATTCTGATATGTCGCAAGTAATTGATGATGCTACTTCTGCTATGCATGATGCTTATGATGATACTACTGCTTTGCTTGATAATACTGTGCCATTGGGTGAATTTCTTGATGAACAACTTGCTAGAGCTAAACATATTGAGAATGCTGAAACTGAACACTTTGAAACACCTGCTAGACCTAGCTCTCCTAGATATGAATTGCTTGTTATACCTGAGGGTTATGTTATGGATGGAGAGGTAGCTAGGGACTTTCTTGCTTGTAAGGATAGAGATGATCTTAAGAAATTACTATGCAAATGGAAAGAAAAATCTTTGAATGCTAGAATGCAATATGATCCTAAGTTTGGTACTTCACCTATCTTTGTTACTGATAAGGATTATGAATTCTCTGTCGATCCTGAGTTAATTACTTTAGTTGAATCTGATCCTTTTCATGGTTATGAATCTGAAACTGTTGTGGCACATCTTACTAAATTGAATGATATAGCCACCCTGTTTGCCCATGAGGAAAAAATTCGCTATTACTATATTCTTAAGTTGTTTCCTTTCTCATTAAAGGGTGATGCTAAGTTATGGTTTAATTATCTTGCTCCTGGTTGTGTGCGTAGTCCCCAGGATATGATATATTACTTCTCTGAAAAATATTTTCCTGCTCATAAGAAACAAGCTGCTTTACAGGAAATATTTAACTTTGTGCAAATTGAAGAAGAGAGTCTCCCACAAGCTTGGGGGAGGCTTCTCCAATTACTTAATGCCTTGCCTGATCATCCTCTCAAGAAAAATGAAATACTTGATATCTTTTATAATGGACTAACCAATGCTTCTAGGGACCACCTAGATAGTTGTGTTGGTTGTGTTTTCACGGAACAAACTGTTGAACAAGCTGAAGTACTATTGAATAATATATTGAGTAATGATAATGATTGGACTCTTCCCGAACCACCTCCTAAGCCAACTCCGAAGAAAAGAGGTATTCTATTTCTCAGTCCTGAAGATATGCAAGAGGCAAAGAAATCCATGAAAGAAAAAGGTATTAAAGCTGAAGATTTTAAGAATTTACCACCTATTGAAGAAATACATGGTCTTGATAACTCGACACAGGTAGTAGAGGTAAATTCTCTCTATAGATTTGATGAAGGTGATATTCCTTATAATAAGTCTGCTAGTCAATGCTTGGATGATTTTGATAACTTTATTGTTAAACAAGAAAACTTCAATGCTTATGTTAGTAGACAATTGAAATGTAATGCTTATATGCTTGACTGCTTGGGTGACTATATGTGTAGAACTGTTAATGATCTCAAGATTATTAGTAAACATGCTTCCATGGTAAAAACTCAAGTAGAACAAGTTCTCAAGGCACAAAATGATTTGTTGAATGAGATGAATAATAAGAACAATGATAATGCTGTTAGAGTTATGACTAGAGGTGGTAAATAACTCAGGAACCTTTGTATCCTGAGGGCCATCCTAAGAGAGTAGAACAAGACTCTCATAGAATTAATACTGATACACCTAGTCCTTCTAGAAATAAAAATAAAGATGATAGGACTTTGCATGCTTCTAGTGAACCTATTATAGACACACCTGAGAACCCGAATGATATTTCTATTTCTGATGCTGAGACACAATCAGGTGATGAACATGAACCTAGTAATAATGACAATGATGATATTCATGATGATACTCAACCTAGTAATGATAATGATGTGGAGATAGAACCTGTTGTTGATCTTGATAACCCACAAACTAAGAATAAAAGATATGATAAAAGAGACTTCATTGCTAGGAAACATGGTAAAGAAAGAGAACAGTGGGTGCAGAAACCCATGCCCTTTCCTCCTAAACCATCCAAGAAAAAGGATGATGAGGACTTTGAGCGCTTTGTTGAAATGCTTAGACCTGTCTTTTCGCATATGCGCTTGACTGATATTCTAAAAATGTCTCCTTATGCTAAGTATATGAAAGATATTGTTACAAATAAAAGAAAGATACCGAAAGCTGAAATTTCCACCATGCTTGCTAATTATACATTTAAAGGTGGAATACCAAAGAAACTAGGAGATCCAGAAATACCAACTATACCATGCTCCATTAAAAGAAACTATGTTAAAACTGCTTTATGCGATTTGGGAGCCGGTGTTAGTGTTATGTATTTCTCTTTATATCGTAGACTTGAATTGAATAAGTTGACACCAACTGAAATCTCTTTGCAAATGGCCGATAAATCAACTGCTATACCCATCGGTATTTGTGAGGATGTGCCTGTCTTAGTTGCAAATGTTACTATTTTAACGGACTTTCTTATTCTTGATATACCCGAGGACGACAGTATGTCGATCATCCTTGGTAGACCCTTTTTGAATACTGTAGGGGCTGTTATTGATTGCAACAAGGGCAATGTCACTTTTCATGTTAATGGTAATGAGCATACGGTACGCTTTCCAAAGAAACAACCTCAAGTGAATAGTATCAATTCTATTGGAAAAATTTCAATAATTACTATTGGAGGTTTTGAATTTCCTCTTCCTACTGTCAAAAAGAAATATGATATTCTTATTGTTGGGGACATGCATATCCCCGTTGAGGTAACTTAGTGTTATACGAAGGTTTTCCGGTTTCATGTCATTCGGAGGAAGTTTGTTAATAAGACTTGATCAACCTTGTTAATGGATTCCTTTTGACGGGCATGAGATGGATGAATTTAGTAAACACAACTCTCTGTACCCACTCTCTATTTTCTGTTATTTAGAGTAAATAAAGCAAAAATACTATTATTTGTCTGTTTTCTGAATTATCCATGCAATAAAAATATGACCAGGAAATAAAAGTTCTCCAAATGCCCTGAAAATTTAGTATGATTTTTTCTAGAATATTTAAGAATTTTTGGCACTGAAAACACCTCAGGGAGGTGCACCAGTGGGCCACAAGCCCACAGGGCGCGCCTAAAGGGCTTGTGGGTCCCACGTGGGTCCCCCTCACTTATGCCAGCACCCATCCACTTCGTCTTCCTCTAGAAAAAATCCCACCATTGCTCAAACCTGTGTTCTTGCTAATTTTGCTGCCATTTTCAATCTCCTTGCTCGGAACTCCGTTTCTGAAACTATTTCGGGGGATTGTTCTTTGGTATGTGACTCCTCCAATGGTCCAATTAGTTTTTGTTCTAGTGCTTTATATATTGCAAATTTTTGCTGCTGTGGTAACCTTGTTCTTGAGCTTGCATGTTAAATTTATATGGTCCAAAGTAGTTTTGTTGCATGATATAGCCTCTAGACACTTGTAGGAGTAGTTGCTATCAATCTTGTTGAGTTTGGTTCACTTTTATTATGAGTCACTAAAAATTTCAGAATTTTTTCAGAGAAAGAAAATGTTGAAGAAAGTGTCCCAAGGTGGTTCCTCAAAGAAGAAATCCCCAAGGCCCGTGATACGTGAGCTGGATCTCGAACCACCAAGAGAGGCTTCAGTGCAACCTTGTGAATGGTCGTCGGATCATTTCATGACCCGTGCCGGTTTCAAGGATGAATTCTATGCGTACGTGCATAATGCCGAGCTGACGAACTTCGTGTCAGATAAGTGTCCTCAGTACTACAACCTTACCGATTCCTTTGTGAGGAGATTTAAGTATTCTGTCCAGCGCAATACGCATTCTGTTTTATTTGATCTTTATGATAAATCATTTACTATGGACCTAGAAGATTTTAATGATGCATGCAAAACTCCACAATAGGGCATTTGTACTGAACCTCGTAAATCTGATTGTTCTAAGTTCCTTGCTAGCATTACTGTAGGAGAAACCAGAACCATAACACAAGCTACCATAGGGAGCACTCACTTTCCTGCTTTACATTACTTTGCTCTCTTCATAGGTAGATGCATTAATGGTAAACATGATCATAGCCACCTTTGCGCCTCCGATCTCATTGTTCTTAAGAGCGCGGTAATGAATGATAAACGATTTAATTTAGGGGCTATCGTTGCACGTCGATTACATAATAATGCTCAATATGGAGATTTATTTGGTGGAATTTATGCCACTCGCTCAGCTCAGTATCTTGGGGTTCCAATTAAAGAAAATGATGTTCCTTTACCACCTGCTTACCTTGATTATGATGCTATGGAACGTTACCAGTTTCTTGAGAGGGGCGAGTTGCCTTTTCTGTACAGACTAATCATTGACAGACAGCGCGCTGTCCATATTACCCTTCCCGCTTTTGCTTTCTTTGACTCTCAGGTAAAATTAAGATACTTTATAACCAGAGAGGAGGCGGCCTAGTACGAGAGAGCGAGGGAGACGAGAGAGCGAGGGAGACCTCTCGCCTCCATGAGGCAGCTCGCCAGGTGGTGGCAGCTCCAGTCGAGTACAACCCCAACTACAACCCTGGATTTTACCATGGCCAGCCGTGGCCATAGACCAACTTAGGCCAAAAGCCTAAGCTTGGGGGAGTACGTATTTCTCACCGACATTACATTCATGCTCACACACTCATTTCAGTTGTCGGTGTTCATACTTTTTCATTGTATCATCCATGTTAGTTTATTTTTCTTGCTTTCCTTTTGTGTGTTTGAAAAACTTTGAGAAAATCCAAAAAAATTAGTTCTTGCTTCTTTTTAGTTTTTCTTTATAGTTTATTTAGTAGTAGTATTAAAAGAAAACCCAAAAAGATTTCTTGTTCTTCTTTTGCTTGTTGGGAGCTTTCCCGTGTAAATAGTTTTTTCTCATTTTTGTTTTACTTTCTTAAGAAAAACAAAAACTCCAAAAAATATTTCAGTGTGTTTCTTTGAAATTCTTTTTCTTTTCTTTGGGTCGTAAGGAGAAGACCACGATGAAAATGTGGAGTGGCTCTCATATGCATTATTGTTGATCTAACAAAGAGCCCATATTACCTTGTCTTCTCCTTTGAATAAATGTTTGCAGACTCCAGCTTAGTCCAATGCATGTGCACTCTTATTATTATTCACACCGTTCGGTCGTGCAAGTGAAAGTCAATAATGATGATATATGATGGAATGATTGAGACGGAGAAAAGCTGGTACGAACTCGACCTATTTTGTTTTTGTAAATATGATTAGCTCATCGTTCCTGATTTAGCCTATTATGAATGAAACATGTTTGCAATGACAATTAGATATTATAGTTGCTCATGCCATGCTTAATTAGCTAGGAGTGGATAATGGTTTGTCTTGTGTGCCAACATGCAATTTAAAATGGTTATGATGTAGTATGATAGGATGGTATCCTCCTTTGAATGATTTAAGTGGCTTGACTTGGCACATGTTCACGCATGTAGTTGAATCAAAAACAACATAGCCTCCACGATATTTATGTTCATGGTGATTTATATCCTACTCATGCTTGCATTCAATGTTGGTTAATCTCAATGCATGTTTATGACTGTTGTCGCTCTCTAGTTGGTCGCTCCTCAATCTTTTGCTAGCCTTCACTTGTACTAAGCGGGAATACTGCTTGTGCATCCACTTCCTTAAACCCAAAGTTGTTCCATATGAGTCCACCATACCTACCTATATGCGGTATTCACCTGCCATTCCAAGTAAATTTGCATGTGCCAAACTCTAAACCTTCAAATAATAATCTGTTTTGTATGTCCGAATCGCTCATGTAGCGACTGGGGGCTGTCAATATCTTCCATGCTAGGTGGGTTATTCTCACGATGAGTGTTTATTCACTTATCATTCACGAGAAAGTGGCTGGTAATCGGGATGCCCAGTTCCATGCTCGAAATCAAATCAAAATATAATCATAAAACAAAACTCCCCCAGGACTGTTGTTGGTATGGACGGTACCCGTGGATTCGGCTAGCCGTAGAGTGTGATTGTTGGTGGAGGGGGAGTAAAAACTTTACCATTCTGTTTGGGAACCGCCTATAATGTATCTAGCATGGAAGATAGTGAGATCTCTTGGTTGTTATGTTGACAATGAAAGCATACCGCTCAAAATTATATTTATCTCTGTTTTAAAAGCTCCGAGCTCTGGCACCTCTGTAAATCCCTGCTTCCCTCTGCGAAGGGCCTATCTATTTACTTTTATTGTTGAGTCACCATCTTCTTATAAAAAGCACCAGCTGGAGAGCACCACTGTCATTTGTATGCTTTGTTATTAATTGTTGTTGAGTATGAGTGTGACATGGATTTTTTTTGCCATGAATTATAATGTCTAGTCAGTCCTTGATCTTCAGGGGTGCTCTGCATTTATGTTTTGCAGTCTCAGAAAGGGCTAGTGAGATACCATTTTGTCATTTTATATCATGATTGTTTTGAAAAAGTGTTGTCATCCGAGATTTATTATTATTGCTCGCTAGTTGATTATGCCATTGATATGAGTAAATGTGAGACCTAAATGTTATTATGAATATGGTTAGTTCATAATCTTTGCTGAAAACCTGAATACTGGCTATACATATTTGCAACAACAAGATCAAACAGAGTTTGTAAAAGTTTTTCTTTGTCACTTTCAGTTTGTCAACTGAATTGCTTGAGGACAAGCAATGGGTTAAGCTTGGGGGAGTTGGTACGACTCCATCGTATCTACTTTGCCAAACTCTTTTACCCATGTTTTGGACTCTAATTTGCATGATTTTAATGGAACTAACCCGGCCTGACGATGTTTTCAGCAGAATTGCCATGGTGTTATTTTTGTGCAGAAATCAAAGTGACCTGAAAATTTACGAAGAATATTTTTGGAATATATCAAAAATACTGTCGCAGGAATTAACCAGAGGGGGTCCACCCAGAGGCCACAAGCCTGGGGGGTTCCCCCCCTAGGGCGCGCCTACAGGGCTTGGGGGCCCCCTGGACCTCCTCCGACCTCAACTCCAACTCTATATAACCCTATTCGGGGAGAAAAAAATCATAGAGAAGGATTCATCGCGTTTTACGATACGGAGCCGCCGCCACCTCCTGTTCTTCATCGGGAGGGCTGATCTGGAGTCCGTTCGGGGCTCCGGAGAGGGGGATTCGTCGCCATAATCATCATCAACCTTCCTCCATCACCAATTTCATGATGCTCACCGCCGGGAGTGAGTAATTCCATCGTAGGCTTGCTGGACGGTGATGGGTTGGATTAGATTTATCATGTAATTGAGTTAGTTTTGTTAAGGTTTGATCCCTAGTATCCACTATGTTCTGAGATTGATGTTGCTATGACTTTGCTATGCTTAATGCTTGTCACTAGGGCCCGAGTGCCATGATTTCAGATCTAAACCTATTATGTTTTCATGAATATATGTGAGTTCTTGATCCTATCTTGCAAGTTGTAGACACCTATTACGAGTTATGATCCGCATACCCCAAGGTGACAATAATTGGGATTCTTTCCGGTGATTACCGTAGTTTGAGGAGTTCATGTATTCACTAAGTGCTAATGCTTTGGTCCGGTTCTCTATTAAAAGGAGGCCTTAATATCCCTTAGTTTCCATTAGGACCCCGCTGCCACGGGAGGGTAGGACAAAAGATGTCATGCAAGTTCTTTTCCATAAGCACGTATGACTATATACGGAATACATGCCTACATTATATTGATGAATTGGAGCTAGTTCTGTGTCACCCTAGGTTATGACTGCTACATTGTGCATATTATCCAACACAATTATCATTGCCGATCTGATGCCTACGAGCTTTTCACATATTGATCTTTGCTAAGTTACTTTCGTTGCTACTGCTGTTACAATCACTACAAAACTGCTACTGTTACTTTTGCCACCGTTACCGTTACTTTCATATTACTTTGCTACTAAATACTTGTTGGGAAATGTAGCATGCAATTTCAAAAATTTCCTATGCTCACGCAAGATCTATCCTTGGAGATGCATAGCAACGAGAGGGGGAGAGTTTGTCTACGTACCCTCGTAGACCAAAAGCGAAAGCGTTTGACAACGCGGTTGATGTAGTCGTACACCTTCACGATCCGTCCCGATCAAGTACCGAACGTACGGCACCTCCGCGTTCAGCACACGTTCAGCTCGATGATGTCCTCGCCTTCTTGATCTAGCAAGAGGGGAGAAGTAGTAGATGAGTTCCGGCAGCACGACGACGTGGTGACGGTGTTGGTGAAGAACAATTTCCGCAGGGCTTCGCCAAGCACAACGGAAACTATGACGGAGGATAAACTAGAGGGACGGGGTTGCCGGCACATGGCTTGGTGTTTCTTGATGTGTCTTAGGTGCTAGCCCTACCCCTCTATTTATATGTTGAGCCTTGGGGTCGAAACTTGGAGTAAAAGCCTCCTCAAAGTCGGTTTTGCCCGCAAGGAAAAGTCCTTCTCGGACTTCCAGGACCAGACACCATAATCCTTGGCATCTGACCCAGACACCATGGGCCTCAGCGTCTGGCCCAGGGCCAGACGCCAGGGTCTCCGGTGTTTGGCCCCCTGGCCTCCGCAAAACTCCTTTTGCACCGACCTAAAGCCCCGTGGGCTTTACCCCTTGGCCGAACCATATCATCCTATATATCAATCTTTACCTCCGGACCATTCCGGAGCTCCTCGTCATGTCCGTGATCTCATCCGGGACTCTGAACAACATTCAGTCACCAACTTACATAACTCATATAGTACTATATCGCCAACGAACGTTAAGCGTGCGGACCCTACGGGTTCAAGAACTATGTAGACATGACCGAGACACCTCTCTAGTCAATAACCAATAGCGGAACCTGGATGCCCATATTGGCTCCTACATATTCTACGAAGATCTTTATTGGTCGAACCTTATGACAACATACGTAATTCCCTTTGTCTATCGGTATGTTACTTGCCCGAGATTCGATCGTCGGTATCTTCATACCTAGTTCAATCTCATTACCGGCAAGTCTCTTTACTCGTTCCGTAATACATCACCTCGTGACTAACTCCTTAGTCATTTGCTTGCAAGCTTATGATGTGTATTACCGAGAGGGCCCGGAGATACCTCTCCGATACTCGGAGTGACAAATCCTAATCTCGATCTATGCCAACCCAACAAACACCTTCGGAGATACCTATAGAGCATCTTTATAATCACCCAGTTACATTATGACGTTTGATAGCACACAAGGTATTCCTCCGGTATCCGAGAGTTGCATAATCTCATAGTCGAAGGAATATGTATTTGACATGAAGAAAGCAATAGCAACAAAACTGAACGATCATTATGCTAAGCTAACGGATGGGTCTTGTCCATCACATCATTCTCCTAATGATGTGATCCCATTATCAAATGACAACTCATGTCCATGGTCAGGAAACCTTAACCATCTTTGATCAACGAGCTAGTCAAGTAGAGGCTCACTAGGGACACAATGTTTGTCTATGTATTCACACATGTATTTAGGTTTCCGATCAATACAATTCTAGCATGAATAATAAACATTTATCATGAATAAGGAAATATAAAATAAAAACTTTATTATTGCCTCTAGGGCATATTTCCTTCAGTCTCCCACTTGCACTAGAGTCAATAATCTAGATTACAATGTAATGATTCTAAAACCCATGGAGTCTTGGTGTTGATCATGTTTTGCTCGTGGAAGAGGCTTAGTCAACGGGTCTGCTACATTCAGATCCGTATGTATTTTGCAAATCTCTATGTCTCCCTCCTTGACTTGATCACGGATGGAGTTGAAGTGTCTCTTGATGTGTTTGGTTCTTTTGTGAAATCTGGATTCCTTCGCTAAGGCAATTGCTCCAGTATTGTCACAAAAGATTTTCATTGGATCCGATGCACTAGGTATTACACCTAGATCGGATATGAACTCCTTCATTTGCTGCTTCCGAAGCGGCTATGTACTCCGCTTCACACGTAGATCCCGCCATGACGCTCTGCTTGGAACTGCACCAACTGACAGCTCCACCATTCAATATAAATACGTATCCGGTTTGTGACTTAGATTCATCCGGATCAGTGTCAAAACTAGCATCGACGTAACCATTTACGACGAGCTCTTTGTCACCTCCATAAATGAGAAACATATCCTTAGTCCTTTTCAGGTACTTCAGGATGTTCTTGACCGCTGTCCAGTGATCCACTCCTGGATTACTTTGGTACCTCCCTGCCAGACTTATGGCAAGGCACACATCAGGTCTGGTACACAACATAGCATACATGATAGAACCTATGGCTAAAGCATAGGGAATGACTTTCATTTTCTCTCTATCTTCTGCAGTGGTCGGGCATTGAGTCTTACTCAACTTCACACCTTGCAACACAGGCAAGAACCCTTTCTTTGACTGATCCATTTTGAACTTCTTCAAAACTTTGTCAAGGTATGTGCTTTGTGAAAGTCCTATTAAGCGTCTCGATCTATCCCTATAGATCTTGATGCCCAATATATAAGCAACTTCACCGAGGTCTTTCATTGAAAAACTCTTATTCAAGTATCCTTTTATGCTATCCAGAAATTCTACATCATTTCCAATCAACAATATGTCATCCACATATAATATTAGAAATGCTACAGAGCTCCCACTCACTTTCTTGTAAATACAGGCTTCTCCGAATGTCTGTACAAAACCATATGCTTTGATCACCTCATCAAAGCGTATATTCAACTCCGAGATGCTTGCACCAGTCCATAGATGGATCGCTGGAGCTTGCACACTTTGTTAGCACCTTTAGGATCGACAAAACCTTCTGGTTGCATCATATACAACTCTTCTTTAAGAAATCCATTAAGGAATGCAGTTTTGACGTCCATTTGCCAGATTTCATAATCATAAAATGCGGCAATTGCTAACATGATTCGGACGGACTTAAGCATCGCTATGGGTGAGAAAGTCTCATCGTAGTCAACTCCTTGAACTTGTCGAAAACCTTTTGCGACAAGTCGAGCTTTGTAGATAGTAACATTACCATCGGCGTCAGTCTTCTTCTTGAAGATCCATTTATTCTCTATGGCTCGTCGATCATCGGGCAAGTCCACCAAAGTCCACACTTTGTTCTCATACATGGATCCTATCTCAGATTTCATGGCCTCAAACCATCTGTCAGAATCTGGGCTCATCATAGCTTCTTCATAGTTCATAGGTTCGCCTTGGTCTAGTAACATGATTTCCAGTACAGGATTCCCGTACCACTCTGGTGCGGATCGTGTTCTGGTTGACCTACGAAGTTCTGTAGTAACTTGATCTGAAGTTTCATGATCATCATCATTAGCTTCCTCTCTAATTGGTGTAGGTATCACGGGAACGGTTTTCTGTGATGAGCTACTTTCCAATTCGAGAGAAGGTACAATTACCTCATCAAGTTCTACTTTCCTCCCACTCACTTCTTTCGAGAGAAACTCCTTCTCTAGAAAGGTTCCATTCTTGGCAACAAAGATCTTGCCTTTGGATCTGTGGTAGAAGGTGTACCCAATTGTTTCCTTAGGGTATCCTATGAAGACACACTTCTCCGATTTGGGTTCGAGCTTATCAGGCTGAAGCTTTTTGACATAAGTGTCGCAACCCCAAACTTTACGAAACGACAGCTTAGGTTTCTTGCCAAACCACAGTTCATACGGTGTCATCCCAACGGATTTAGACGGTGCCCTATTTAACGTGAATGCAGCTGTCTCTAATGCATAACCCCAAAACGATAGTGGTAAATCGGTAAGAGACATCATAGATCGCACCATATCTAATAAAGTACAGTTACGACGTTCGGACACACCATTACGCTGTGGTGTTCCAGGTGGCATGAGTTGTGAAACTATTCCACATTGTTTTAAATGAAGGCCAAACTCGTAACTCAAATATTCACCTCCACGATCAGATCGTAGAAACTTTATTTTCTTGTTACGATGATTCTCCACCTCACTCTGAAATTCTTTGAACTTTTCAAATGTTTCAGACTTGTGTTTCATTAAGTAGATATACCCACATCTGCTCAAATCATCTGTGAAGGTCAGAAAATAACGATACCCGCCGCGTGCTTCAACACTCATCGGACCGCATACATCGGTATGTATTATTTCCAATAAGTCATTAGCTTGCTCCATTGTTCCGGAGAACGGAGTTTTAGTCATCTTGCCCATGAGGCATGGTTCGCAAGTATCAAATGATTCATAATCAAGTGATTCCAAAAGCCCATCTGCATGGAGTTTCTTCATGCGCTTTACACCAATATGACCTAAACGGCAGTGCCACAAATATGTTGCACTATCATTATCAACTTTGCATCTTTTGGCATCAATATTATGAATATGTGTATCACCATGATCGAGATTCAACAAGAATAGACCATTCTTCAAGGGTGCATGACCATAAAAGATATTAATCATATAAATAGAATAACCATTATTCTCTTATTTAAATGAATAACTGTCTCGCACTAAACAAGATCCAGATATAATGTTCATGCTCAACGCTGGCACCAAATAACAATTATTCAGGTCTAAAACTAATCCCGAAGGTAGATGTAGAGGTAGCGTGCCGACGGCGATCACATCGACCTTGGAACCATTCCCGACGCGCATCGTCACCTTGTCCTTAGCCAATCTTCGTTTAATCTGTAGCTCTTGTTTTGAGTTACAAATATGAGCAACCGAACCAGTATCAAATACCTAGGTGCTACTACGAGCATTAGTAAGGTACACATCAATAACATGTATATCAAATATACCTTTGTTCACTTTGCCATCCTTCTTATCCGCCAAATACTTGGGGCAGTTCCGCTTCCAGTGACTAGTCCCTTTGCAGTAGAAGCACTCAGTTTCAGGCTTGGGTCCAGCTTTGGGCTTCTTCCCGGGAGTGGCAACTTGCTTGCCATTCTTCTTGAAGTTCCCCTTCTTTCCCTTGCCCTTTTTCTTGAAACAAGTGGTCTTGTTAACCATCAACACTTGATGCTCCTTTTTTATTTCTACCTCCGCAGCTTTGAGCATTGCGAAGAGCTTGGGAATTGTCTTCTCCATTCCTTGCATATTATAGTTCATCACGAAGCCTTTGTAGCTTGGTGGCGGTGATTGAAGAACTCTGTCAATAACACTATCATCTGGAAGATTAACTCCCAGCTGAGTCAAGTGATTATGATACCCAGACATTTTCAGTATGTGTTCACTGACATAACTGTTCTCCTCCATCTTGCAGCTATAGAACTTGTTGGAGACTTCATATCTCTCAACTCGGGCATTTGCTTGAAATATTAACTTCAACTCTTGGAACATCTCATATGCTCCATGACGTTCAAAACGTCTTTGAAGTCCCGATTCTAAGCCGTAAAGCACGGCACACTGAACTATCGAGTAGTCATCAGATCGAGCTTGCCAGACGTTCAAAATATCAGCATGTGCTCCTGCAGCAGGCCTTTCACCTAGCGGTGCATCAAGGACATAATTCTTGTGTGCAGCAATGAGGATAATCCTCAAGTTACGGACCCAGTCCATGTAGTTTCTACCATCATCTTTCAACTTAGCTTTCTCTAGGAACGCATTAAAATTCAAGGGAAAGGTAGCACGGGCCATTGATCTACAACATAGATATGCAAATACTATCAGGACTAAGTTCATGATAAATTAAGTTCAATTAATCAAATTACTTAAGAACTCCCACTTAGATAGACATCCCTCAAGTCATCTAAATGATACGTGATCCAAATCAACTAAACCATGTCCGATCATCACGTGAGATGGAGTATTCATCAATGGTGAACATCTCTATGTTGATCATATCTACTATATGATTCACGTTCGACCTTTCGGTCTCCAGTGTTCCGAGGCCATGTCTGTACATGCCAGGCTCGTCAAGTTTAACCCGAGTATTCCGCATGTGCAAAACTGTCTTGCACCCGTTGTATCTGAACGTAGAGTCTATCACACCCAATCATCACGTGGTGTCTCAACACGATGAACTGTCGCAACGGTGCATACTCAGGGAGAACACTTATACCTTGAAATTTAGATAAGGGATCATCTTATAATGCTACCGCCGTACTAAGCAAAATAAGATGCATAAAAGATAAACATCACATGCAATCAAAATATGTGACCTGAT
Organism: Thinopyrum elongatum; assembly: GCA_011799875.1. NCBI lineage: Eukaryota > Viridiplantae > Streptophyta > Magnoliopsida > Poales > Poaceae > Thinopyrum > Thinopyrum elongatum. The sequence continues at coordinate 547,693,830 of CM022298.1, read as the reverse complement.
ATGGCCATCATCATCTTGTGCTTTTGATCTCCATCTCCAAAGCATCGTCATGATCTCCATCGTCACTGGCTCGACACCTTGATCTCCATCGTTGCGTCGTGGTCGTCTCGCCAACTATTGCTTCTACAACTATCGCTAACGCATAGTGATAAAGTAAAGCAATTACATGGCGTTTGCATTTCATACAATAAAGCGACAACCATAAGGCTCCTGCCAGTTGCCGATAACTTTTACAAAACATGATCATCTCATACAACAATGTATATCACATCATGTCTTGACCATATCACATCACAACATGCCCTGCAAAAACAAGTTAGACGTCCTCTACTTTGTTGTTGCAAGTTTTACGTGGCTGCTACGTGCTTCTAGCAAGAACCGTTCTTACCTACGCATCAAAACCACAACGGTGATTTATCAAGTTTGTTGTTTTAACCTTCAACAAGGACCGGTCGTAGTCAAATTTGATTCAACTAAAGTAGGAGAAACAGACACCCGCCAGCCACCTTTACGCAAAACTAGTTGCATGTCTGTCGATGGAACCGGTCTCATGAACGTGGTCATGTAAGGTTGGTCCGGGCCGCTTCATCCAACAATACCGCCGAATCAAAATAAGACATTGGTGGTAAGCAGTATAAAGATCACCGCCCACAAGTCTTTGTGTTCTACTCGTGCATACCATCTACGCATAGACCTGGCTCGGATGCCACTGTTGGGAAACGTAGCATGCAATTTCAAAAATTTCGTACGCTCACGCAAGATCTATCCATGGAGATGCATAGCAACGAGAGGGGGAGAGTTTGTCTACGTACCCTCGTAGACCGAAAGCGGAAGCGTTTGACAACGCGGTTGATGTAGTCGTACACCTTCACGATCCGTCCCGATCAAGTACCGAACGTACGGCACCTCCGCGTTCAGCACACGTTCAGCTCGATGATGTCCTCGCCTTCTTGATCCAGCAAGAGGGGCGAAGTAGTAGATGAGTTCCGGCAGCACGACGGCGTGGTGACGGTGTTGGTGAAGAACAATTTCCGCAGGGCTTCGCCAAGCACAACGAAAACTATGACGGAGGATAAACTAGAGGGACGGGGTTGCTGGCACATGGCTTGGTGTTTTTTGATGTGTCTTAGGTGCTAGCCCTGCCCCTCTATTTATATGTTGAGCCTTGGGGTCGAAACTTGGAGTAAAAGCCTCCTCAAATTTGGTTTTACCCGCAAGGAAGAGTCCTTCTCGGACTTCTAAGACCAGACGCCATAATCCTTGGCATCTGGCCCAGACGCCATGGGCCTCGGCATTTGGCCCAGGGCCAGACGCCAGGGTCTCCGGCGTTTGGCCCCCTGGCCTCCGCAAAACTCCTTTTGCACCGACCTAAAGCCCGGTGGGCTTTACCTCTTGGCCGAACCATATCATCCTATATATCAATCTTTACCTCCGGACCATTCCGGAGCTCCTCGTCATGTCCGTGATCTCATCCGGGACTCCGAACAACATTCGGTCACCAACATACATAACTCATATAGTACTATATCGTCAACGAACGTTAAGCGTGCGGACCCTACGGGTTCGAGAACTATGTAGACATGACCGAGACACCTCTCTGGTCAATAACCAATAGTGGAACCTGGATGCCCATATTGGCTCCTACATATTCTACGAAGATCTTTATCGGTCGAACCTTATGACAACATACGTAATTCCCTTTGTCTATCCGTATGTTACTTGCCCGAGATTCGATCGTCGGTATCTTCATACCTAGTTCAATCTCGTTACCGGCAAGTCTCTTTACTCGTTCCGTAATACATCACCTCGTGACTAACTCCTTAGTCGTTTGCTTGCAAGCTTATGATGTGTATTACCGAGAGGGCCCAGAGATACCTCTCCGATACTCGGAGTGACAAATCCTAATCTCGATCTATGCCAACCCAACAAACATCTTCGGAGATACCTGTAGAGCATCTTTATAATCACCCAGTTACGTTGTGACGTTTGATAGCACACAAGGTATTCCTCCGGTATCCGAGAGTTGCATAATCTCATAGTCTAAGGAATATGTATTTGACATGAAGAAAGCAATAGCAACAAAACTGAATGATCATTATGCTAAGCTAACGGATGGGTCTTGTCCATCACATCATTCTCCTAATGATGTGATCCCATTATCAAATGACAACTCATGTCCATGGTCAGGAAACCTTAACCATCTTTGATCAACGAGCTAGTCAAGTAGAGGCTCACTAGGGACACAATGTTTGTCTATGTATTCACACATCTATTTAGGTTTCCGATCAATACAATTCTAGCATGAATAATAAACATTTATCATGAATAAGGAAATATAAAATAACAACTTTATTATTGCCTCTAGGGCATATTTCCTTCAATACTTTGCTGCAGATATTAAGTCTTTCAGGTGTGGTTGAATTGACAACTCAGCTGCTAATACTCGTGAATATTCTTTGGCTCCCCTTGTGTCGAATCAATAAATTTGGGTTGAATACTCTACCCTCGAAAACTGTTGCGGTCCCCTATACTTGTGGGTTATCAGTGACTCCGCTGCACCTAGGCATCTTGAGGAAGTTGTAGCCGTGGTGGGTCGCCGCCATGAACTTTGCGAGCGTCGGATACCCCAGGATGGCATTGTACGGGAGGCCGATGTGCGCCACATCGAAGTCGATGAGCTCAGTATGATAGTTGTCGCGCGTGTCGAAAGTGACGGGGAGGCGAACTTGCCCCAGGGGGATGGTGGAGCCATCAGTCACCCCAGAGAAAGGCCTAGTCGGCATCAGCTGGTTGTAGGCCACCTGGAGCGTCTCAAAGGTATCGATGGAGAGTACGTTGAGGCCGGCGCATCCATTAATGAGGAGTTTTGGTGACTGAGACATTGCTGATGGTGGGGGTGCACAACATGGGGAGCGTGCCCGCAGCTGCCGTGGACTTAAGGTAGTCCTTGGAGTCGAAGGTGATGGCGTACTGCGACCACTTGAGGGGCCGCGCGGCCTTCGGCCTTGGGAGGGCGGCGTTCACCTCACGAGAGAACTGCTTGAAGAGGCGGTTCAACGCAGGGGCATGGGCTCCTCCGAGAATGCAAGCTATCGCCCGAGGTTCCTGATAGCCCCTAGCCCCCTCGTCAAGCTGATTCGTGTCGTTCTTCCTGGGCAGCAGTGGTAGCGGCGGAAGGGCAGCATTGTCCTGAGGGCGCGCCTCGCGAGGCTTATCACGCCAGGCACCCTCACGAGGCTGGTCATGCCAGCCGCCCTCGCGAGGATGGTCGCGCCAACCCTGGCGGGGGTTGCCGTTGCGGTTGTCCCACCGGCCACCACCACGGCCGCCTCCGCGGCCGATGCCGCGATCGTTACGGTCCGGTCGACGGCCAAAGCGCTCGTCTCGGAATGACTTGAGCTTTTGGCAGTCTTCGGTGTTGTGGGTGTGCACATTGTGGTAGACGCAAAACGGGCGGTGATCCTTCTCGGGCTCGTCGCGGTCGTGGCCACGCTTCTCTTGGGCTCCACCGCGAGCACGACAGGGCCCTTGCGCTTGACCTCCTTACCCTTGGCCTTGCTGTCATCGGGCGTCGCATCGAGGTCGTTGTGGATGAATAGGCGGCCCTCTTTAGCCTTGGCGCACTTGTCGGTGATGTTGAACAGCTCCAGAGCCGTGCTCAGGTTGTCGTTGATGGCGAGTTTCTCGCACATCCGGACGTCCTTGATGCCGTTGGTGAACGCCATGACGATGGCTTCGTCTGAGGCACGCGGGATTTTGTTGCGCACCTGGCTGAAGTGCTAGATGTACTTGCGAAGGGTCTCCCCGGGGCGCTACTTCACGTGCCGCAGGTCGTTGATGGAGAGGGCGCGGTCATGCGTGCCCTTGAAGTTGGCAACGAACTGCTCGCAGAGCTCACTCCACGAAGAGATCGACTCCTCGGGCAGGTTCATGAGCTAGGAGCGCGCGCCGTCCTTGAGGGCCATGGGGAACCAGTTCGCCATGACTTTGTCGTCGTCGTTAGCCGCCTCGATGCTCAGCGCGTACAGCTGGAGGAACTCCGTGGGGTCGGGGATGCCATCGTAGCACGGGGGCAGCTCTGGCTTGAACTTGACGGGCCACACCACCCGGCGCAACTCACGAGTGAAGGCCCGGCGACGGTGTCGTGGGCGCGCCGCATGCGTAGGCGCCGCAGTTTTTGCGCCCTGACGCCGCGACCTCTTGGACGATCCGATCCTGGCGCTGGCGCTGCTGCTCGAGGAGCACACGCGCGTCGGGCGGCGTTCGGTGGACGATCTGGCAGCTGGCCTCATCCCAGGCCGGCGCGGGCGCTCCGCGCGGCCGCGCATCGCGCCGGAGCTCGGCGTTGTCGCCGCGCAGGGGAGGAGGCGGAGGCGCACTGTGCGCCACGTCGCCAGCGCAAGACGACGGAGCGAGTGAGAGGGCGTCGGGGCTTCCCCGGCGGCGTTGACGAGCTCGATGATGTGGCCAAGCCAGGAGTCGTAGCCGGCGTCGGCCCGGCGGTAGCGTACCAGCTCACGCGCCATGAGTAGCACGGCTTGCGCTTTTGGCGGCCCGTAGCGGCCTAGGGAGGAGGAGGCCGTGGCGGTGCGGCCGTCGGGCTACACAGAAGGGTGCAGGAAGGAGTCCTGCTACTCGTGGGCAGCGGGGGCGGTGGCGGCGTTGGCCGCGGCTGAGGTGGAGTGGCGGTGGTCGCCGTGGCCAGCGGGCTCCGTCTGGGCGACGCGAGCCGCCCGGCGTTCGGCACGAACACGACGAGCATCAGCCATGGAGCTGGTGGAGTAGAAGCCGGAGCAAAGCGGATGAACTGCGTCACACCCCTACCTGGCGTGCCAAAAGTCGGAATCGGGGCTCCGGGGACCCATGAAGGTTCGAACACTGGGGGGCGCATGCTGCCTCCACTAGGTCCAATCTCGTGGCTCGCTACCTCACGGCGATGCTCTGGTGTGCTTGAGCTAAGGAAGAAGAACAGCGGGCACGCCAGTTTACCCGGGTTCGGGCCACCTGCTACCTGGGCCGCAGGCAGACGGGTCTGGGTACCCCCACGGGCCCGACAGCCACAAACGTCTTTGTAGTCGACGGGAACGTCTCCTCCCACTAAACACAATCGCCGGAAGTCCTCAAGTAAATTCAGGAAAATGCGAGCACCGGTGTCAAGTTTAGAACTTGAATCCTGGTGCGCTGGGATACCAATGTCTTTCTAACCATCCAATCACAGATTTGTTCGCGTTTTTTCATCCCTTTCTGACCGGCCACGCCGAATCTAATTTTTTTACGGAAGTAACACGGGTTCACTTTTTAAATTCATTGGAAGTATAAAGCACCTCGAATTTAATAAAAGATACACCGGGATCCCTTAATCATCAAACGGCCATTACCTTCGACGTGTTGGTGCTGCTCTTCTATCGGAACCTGCTTAATCTTGTCAATGACAGCTGGGAAGTCTTCGTACATGTTCTATAGACCAGCGACTCAGAGCCGTAGTCGTTGCTATAAAACCCTACAACCGATCTATAACACTTGACGGTAAATCTTGTTGACACAACGCACAATGAAATTTAAACTCACCGACAGACAAACTCAAGGAGAATTGGAGCCCAAAAAACTAACTCAAAGCTAAAGCACCATCATTCGTCCGAGCATTATCCCTGCGAGGAAAAATACCTTAACTTAAACTATTAATCAAAGCCGAGGCACTGAGATCCTCTCCTCACCACAGGTTGTCAGATGAGAAAAACATATCGCTCTGCTCCACAACATCGAATCAGCCTTGCTCGACGGAGTTAACGGAAATGCGGTAAGAACTGAGTGTAGTTTAGATGGTTAGGTTCCTTGTGTTGGAACCAACCCATCAGGATTCAAGCCCTAGATTTGACATTGGTGTTCACATTTTTTCTGGATTTATTTCAGACTTTACGGTGATGTTCGTTTGGCGGAAGGAGATGTTCCCCTCGACTACGAGGCGCGTGTGATGACTTTGTCAATTTCAAGATGTTATGCTCAGTATCTCGGAGGTGCTCCAGAGGCAGGCTGCGCGTGCGTGTTTAAAAAAGAATAAATCAAGTTTTTTGTCTTTATTAAAAAGGAGGTAAAAGCACCGGAGGTCCATAAACTTGCATGGTGGGTGCTGGTTTGGTCCACAAACTTGCAAAACTTGACCCCAACACCCACTAACTTGCAGCTTAGGTGCAAAAAAAACCATAGCCAATCAGGAGCGGCCACCCGCCACGGGATATTTTGCGAAGACCACCCCAACGTGTTCGAAATTGATGCACAGCAGCACGGTCCCACCTGTCATTATGCGGATGAGAATAAATAAATAAATACAGAGCGTTAAAAATTGCGGCAGCGACGGGTCGAAGTCGGACCATCAGCAAGACTGCTCGATCACGCTAACCAACAGACCAAATCATTATCTTTGTTTGAAATTCGTATGGGTTATTTATATATATGTGAAAAATGGCTGATATGTCCGAACAAACAACCACGACGCCCAATCAACTGATCTGTTTTTTTTTCACGAAAGCTGTTTATATATCTTTTTTTGCGGGCCACCATTTATATATCTGTTAGTACTATGTCATCTTTTTTTCATGATAATACGTGTCTCATTTATATTATAAGGATCATAGTATAAGTCACGTACAAATCGATCTGGTAAAACTGAAAAGATATATCTGTTAGTACGTCATCATCTGTGATCACCTCCAAGCCAGGGAGCAGCCCAGTATATGTGTACGTACACCCTGACTGTATACATATGAAATGCAAAAAAAAAAATGGTACTCCAAAGCAATACAAGTATAAACTACTAGCCTCATCTACAAAAGGAAATACGTCAATACCATATGACCATAGAAACACCGCGTTATATAAATCTACTAAGATCAGGATCGGGCCTTGGCGCGAGGGTGCCGGTCCCAATATTTTGGTCAAGCAGGTAATGCAATAAGTTAGTAGGAATCCGGGTTTAGCATCAAGTTACACTGACTGTGACATAAGCAGAAATGGACCACACTATATTCTTTACACACTTTCTTCTCTTGCTGTCACACTAAAGGGAGAGAATCCACTGACGTGATGTTGGCATTTAGACCAAAAATGCTAAAACCTAGAGAAACAAAAACAAACTTAACCACTATCTCAATACCTGTAAATAAACCAGAGCATGACTGCATGCCACCATGCTTGGCTCCAGCTCTTCAACTTTATATTCAGCTTCTTTTAAATTTCATACCACTGCACCACTCCCAGCTTATTCTCTTACTGTGTTTTGATTGACGCCTTGAGCTTCAACCTATACAAAGGGAAAAAGGAAGTTGTTAACTGAAAGTCTAAGCTAATAAAAGTTCTGAAGCAAACTTGCAAAGCAACGTAAGTTAAGAGTAACTTTGATCAGCCAACATAAGGTCCTCTTTGTTAATCTCATAACCATATTTTCTGAACCATCATAAAAACATCTCAAATTTTGAATAGTTCCTGTTATTTTAGGGCAAATTATATATGTGCATTCTTCAGATTTCAGCATGGTATTCTTTCTACCAAGATTCCAGCCATCTTCTCACAAAAAATATTTTATGGCAGATCATCAAGCTCACCTATACAACTTAAACTTTCAGAAACAAACTTACTTTAATGATAAGAATGTTTTTCTCAGACAATCAAAAAGTCCATGGTCACAAAACATGGAAGAATCGATGTGGTTAAAATTTAGCCAGTTGAATCAGCTGCCCAACGCATACATAGAACTGTGGCAAGGAAAAAATAAAACACGATGGACATAGTGAGAAGCCTCTACATCACCATCCATGCATCCTGTGTTCCCAGCCGCGCCTCAACTGCAACCCTTTTGTACTTCCACTAAAGATGTAGGGCATCTTCTGTTGGGTCCTGCAGAGCATTTGAAATCGAAAGTCAAATTTATGTAAAGAAGAGAATTTGTTACAGCTAGATGATCAGAACTCTTCCTAATCTAGCAACAAATTTGTCTAACCTAACCCTGTCCTCATGGCTGAAGGAGATGATTAGAACATGGTCATCGCAGATCCAGAAATAAATGCTAGGAAATTAGCACTCTAACATGCCATCTCTCAGTTTTTGATACGAGGTCTGTATCGTACAAAGATTGCATTGCCACAGTTCCAAATCTCTAATAAACTTGCCACAGTTCCAGAGTACTTGATAGGAAAACGTCCTTCATTTCACTCCTGTTATTTTAAAAAAATACACTTGTTATAACTTCTTCTCATCATAGAAACTTGCTCAAAACAGGTTAAAATCCATTTCAGATTAATAACGCGCGGGGTGATTTTTTGCATGAAAAGAATAATCTAATCATCTTTAAGGAGTAATAACATGCAATCAGTACAACTAGATTGCAAGAAATGTACTGTCAAAAAGAAAGAATGTGAGAAAAAAAACTGTGTGGCTGCTGGGATTCGAGCCCAGGTCTCCACGGCCACAACATGGAATTCTCACCACTAAACTACAGCCACAATGATAATCAATTTGAGCTGCCAAGCCACAAGTATGAAAATATCTCCTTTGAGACCTTCTGTCCCCAACTTTTTCTGTTATGTTCTCAGTCCATCTACTATAGTCCGGAGGTCCCCTGGATCAGAGTCCTCTGGACACCTGATTTATCAGAATCATTCTTGTCACTATTCAATAGTATGAATATAACAGTAAATACCTAAGATTAGACACTTCGCCACGACTATTTTCATTTTAGAAATACATAAAAGCATACACCTATCAACAAAGTGACTCATGGCTAAACCTAGACATCAACCTTCTATATGCAGCACGTGTTTCAGAAAGCAACCAATTTACAAACATATATAATTAAACTTTGTAAGAATGCATCTCTTACAACTAAAGTAGCCATGGTATAATAGGAATAAAATGCTGCAGAGCAATGTACCAAAAATAAGGGGGAAATGCAAACTGATTCAAGGGTAAAAAAACATGCAAGGATTTATTCCCGTTGGTGGCTCATCCTGTAGAGACCAACAATTATCTCTACTTCACAGCTTGCTAGCAATATCAGTCAAGAGCGTCCATGTTATATCTGCTCCAGATTAATCATCTCATATTTTTCATCTTTGTCAACATGCCAGTTTTATATCTTCTCATATTTTTCATCTTTCTCATCTCAATCTTTGATTTATCTTAAACAACATCTCCATGTTATATCTGCTCTAGATTAATCATCCAAACTGCACCCTATACAATGGGCAATATAAACCTGAAGCTAACAATATTAATCTCCATGTTTTCAGGAATAATATAAAAACTTGAGAGTTGAAAGGCGAAGAACACAAAAGCTAACAATTGAAGAAGAAAAATAATACCGACGGGGCTGCCTCACGGCGTACCCTTCCTCCGCCTGTCGCCGAAACAGCGGAGAACAGCTCCATCCGCGCGCAAGAGCCCATCACGCATTGAGAACCACCGAGAGGCCAACAATGCTGCATCAAATAGGTAGACATGGATCATATCTGCAAGATCTGCATCACAAAGTAAGCATAAGAGGAAGGAAAAAAGCTGACCTTGCCGAAGAGAAGGGACGACACGCTGCCATCGGAGTGAGTTGGAAGGGAGAGCAGTCGAGCTTATCTAGCAGTAGGCGGATCTGTCTGCCTCACACCAGTAGGAAGAGAGAAGCACTACATTCATAAATCTGCGGGAAACAATGATTCTCAAATAAGTGTGATCTTGAATATTATGAAGCGTCAAAATTCTTTATAGAGTTCTTGATGAAATTATATCTTATTTTAACATATCATATTTGATTTAGCTTTAGTAGTAGAACAGGAGGAAACTAAAGCAAACCTTCCACATAGGCATTGCTGCAAAACAAAATTGAAGCTGGAAGATAAAGCAGAAGACACATCCATTTTATTTCCTTTACAATTGGAACATATATAGAGAGAGAAAATGATGAATATCCATAAGAAAGACCAACAAAAATGAACATTAAAAGAAAATGATGAAAACTAAAATATGGGTCGAGCTAACATTAGGCTCCTGACCACAATGGCACCCGTTGCCATACTAACAAACAAATATTTTGGATGCAGTATTATCATAACATTAAGGACAGAAAAACAGGAGGCATAAAGCATCTTACATTAGTTTGATGTCCTTCTGGTTGTCGAGGCAGATATTTTCAAATCGTGAAGACCATTGTTTCTGTCCTTACTTCATAGCATCGCCTAAGCCATACCTTCCCTTAATACATGACCATTGAATGGGTCAAGATAGAAGACAACAACCAAGAATGACAGTGGCAAAATGAGAAAAAAAATGCGATCAGCCAACTCGAGCATGTTCGCCTTCTCAACGTCCATTCCCAGCTCCTCCATCCCCGCCCGCCTAGAAGAACCGACAGATCAATCAACCAATCCCGAAGCTCTCCCTCAAAATTTCCATCTTTAGCTTAGCTTTGTTCGAATAAGTTGAAAGTAGAAAGTAAAATGGACATATTCAGGCCAAAATTTCCATGAGTAATTGTCATCAAATTATCTTGTCTCTTCCTTTGTGTAAGATTGCACCTACATATTCAGGCCAGAATCCTACATGAGTTTTTTTACTGACATAACTAAACAAAGATCATGCTTTGAATAAATCCTGACTGGATGCTAGCATTTATACCATGGTTCAGACATCAGTCAATCACAAGGGTTGATAGAATACAATCCATTGTCGCTGTAGCACCTGATACAATCAATTTATAATGTTAAAGGCCACCAAACCTGGGGCACAAATGTGGTACAGAGCTAATTTATCACTTGTAGGACTATAAACCTGGGGTAAAAATGTGGCAAGGGTCACTTCATCTACTCACTCTGTTACAAATTAATTGAGCACATTGCAGAATAATGCTGCAAAAACCATCTTTCTGGTACCAATCCCGTCCTAAGCAGAGCACCATTAACCAGCAAGCTGAGAACGCGACAGAGAGTGTTGGGGGCATATCATTCATCCCTCGAGTGCCTGCAAATGGCGCTTGTACCTGCGAGCTCCTTGACATACCACTCGAGATCCATGGAGCACGTCTCCCGCCCCTGCCGCAGCCACTTGTTTAGCACCGCGGACACACTCCCCTCCCCGGCGTTCCCAGCGCCGATAGCCACCGGTAGAGCAGCGAGTCCTTCCTCCCCGCCGCTGCCGCCTTCTTCGCGCCCTCTGCAGCCTGCGCCGCCTCTGCTGCCTCCTGGGGGCGACGACGCGCGCCGCCCGCTTCCCGACGGGGATGCCGCTTTCTTCGGGTTCTTCGCGGCGGGGGGCGCCACCTCCCGTGCTACGTCGGCGGCGTTGGAGAGGAGGCGGCGGAGGAGGAGAGCGCCGGCGGAGATGACAGCGGCGTGGGGCGGGGAGGCGGGCGCGGGTCGAGGGTTCGAAGGGAGGCGCGACCGCGCGAGGAGAGGGAGTTGGAGGCGGCTAGGTCTCCACGAGAGATGCTACCATATATATCTACTAGTAGAATGCCCGTGCGTTGCCACGGGCATTTTAAAAAATTTACTGGTTGCATATATAAGCATAAGAGAATCTACAGCCAGGCATCCCAAAAAAATTATTGGTTGCATATATAAGCATAAGAGCATCTACAGCCAGGCATCCCAAACCCCGCCCCGAACGCTTGAGCGGACGGCCCGGTCACTGACCGAAAAAAAACAACCCACCCGGACGCCTCAAACCGCCCTGCCTGACCGGCACCCCTCAGATGCAGCCCACAAGTAGGGCGGATATGGGGTACACACACGTCGGACCCGACCCACCCCAACCCCACTCCGTCCACACAAAAAAATCCAATCCCCAGAATCCGGGAACCCTAACTTAGTTCACTCCGCTCTCGTGCTGACTCTTCTTCTCCCTCTACTCCGATTTCTTCGATTCCGGTCCATTCCGACAAGCATGTCGTGTACTGGCAGCCGCTCCGACTCCGCCCTTGATGTCGACGAGGAGTTGGCCCTTTGCATTGCCCTCCATAGGTCCAAGGTGGACACAGGGGGCAGTTCCGGATCTGCAGCCTCGCCTCTCCCCAGCCGGTGCAGCGCGGACACCGGAGCTGGCCCCTCCCTGCCCGCGTGCAGCTTCGCAAGGGCAGCGGTGGGTGCTTGTGCCCACCCCGCCGTCCCGGACGCACATGCCAGAATAGGAGGTGTGCGCCGCCTGCCGCGAGAAGAAGTGTGCAAGGGAGAGGGACGCGACAGAGCAATCCATGTGTCGCCACTGCGGGTAGCCGGCGGAGTCTGATGAGGATGAGCGGCTCATCGCTTGGGTCTACCGCCGGTCGCCTACGATGGCGGAGATGGACGCTCAGCGGCTCCATCGGAAGAACACCGCAGTAGGAGCACAAGGCGGCGAAGGCAGTGGTGGAGGCGGCTCGCGAAGCTCAAGCAGCAGTAGGACAGGGCTGTCTGACGGCTCAAGGGCTCATCGTCCTCTCCGACTACGTCGACGACCAGGGTGCCTCGTCCGATAACTCGGACTATCCTCCACCAGCCGCCAGCGCCTACAGCTACATTGTCAGACCAAAGGGGAAAGGGCCGGCAAGAAAGTGGTGAAGATCCACCTTCTCCACTTTAATTTCAAGTTTTTAAATGTAGTTTAAACTTGTCCATCGTTTATGTGCATTATGTGAACTTTGGCGATCTTCGGTGAACGGATAGTGCATTTCTATATTCGATTGTATGTCCATTTCATAATCTACATAGTTTTATCGAGGTTGCATGGTTACGTAGTTTTGGTAGCTTAATTTCGCTTTATAATTACACGAAGATCAGTCTCCAACCTGTTGGAAACCCAATAGACAAATTTTGTTAGTTCTACAACCTGCATGGGCGGAGATGCACGAAACATGTCAGAATTGAGCATTTTCAGCATAAAACACTGAAAATAAGAAATGTATTAGTTTGAAAATCCGTAATGATTGCATGTTTCTTTAAAAGGGCAGGTAGTACTCGGTTCTTGAAGAATTTTAGGGTACACTTCCTAGGCACAATTCTATCAAGTACTTGTCATATGATCTTTAGGATGAGGATATGAATAAGTTAACATCCAATATCTCTGCAAAATCACTGTAACACTGAATTAGCTAAAACGAGGAGGATCTCAAGAACTCACAAAGCTTACAAAGTTGAAAAATATAGCCAGATAACCAATCATCTGGAGATGTCTCGTAATCAGTAAAACCAGGCACAAGCATAGCTGCAAAAGTCCAAATAGATCCACACCTTGGAGAAGAATGACCAAACCATCACCTACTGGATGAACACATTTTGTGGTACATACCAAACAAAAATATTCCTTATTCACTTTTAAGGCAATACTAATGTGTATAGTCACAAAAACATATAATGCTTTCAACTTTCAGCTTCCTTTCTCTGTTTCTTACATTGCATGTGTATCTCATTCCTACATTTTGCTCAGACACAATGGGTACTAACAGACAATTGGGCAGCTAAAATGAATATATGCACGGAAACATTTCCATGTCTAAAACAATATGTAAACCACAATTGAATTCTTTCTAGTGCTACTCGATGCATCATCCACTTACTGCTGTTTCTTGGGGCTCAAAACTGGAAACAAAACTAAGCGCCTTATTCCATTTTGAACCTGGTTTAAATTTTCACGGATACATGTTCCTCATGTTTATCATCTTCTAGCTCTCTCTCCCCTCCATTCCTGATACATGCCAGTATGCCACCCTCAAACCAACACTTGCCACCACAGACCTGGGTACTCATCATAGCAGTTACACACAAGCAAGGCCTTCACTGAAAAGAAGAAATGTGATTTCATTCAACTGAGTAGATGTAGATGAATATGATTGAGTGGAAGAAGAAATAAGAACTTGCATTGAAAGAAAACAGTCGCTCAAGACATTGTACATGTGCTATTCTATTTGGATGAAGTTTAATTCAGTCCTAACATTCACAAACAACAATTATACACTGCTAGAAAAGTAAAAATAAAGCACACATAAAAAAATAGGTAGAATAATTTTAGTTCCTGCTCCGGTTACTTTCCCAGGAAGCATTTTGGTCCTCTATATACATTTTCAGTTAAATGCATAGGCATGAAAATATGAAGAGTAAAACACACATAAAAAAATAGGAACTGCCAATATGGATAATCTTCCATTGCAAGACGACACACCTGAGCATTAAAAGAAAAGAGAGGACACACAACCTAAAATATTTATCCACTTGCATAAAAAGTAAAAAGGGGAAAGGAAAAAAAAGTTGAAGGTGGAGGAGCAGACAAATACATGTCCTCAAGTCGCCACATACATCGCAACTTGCTCTCAGTGCTGCTGTCAGTGTTGTTTTTGCTGTTCCGCAGCGCCTATGTGCGGATGACCTTGGTAGCGAGCTGGGCGTTGTCCTTGGCGGCCTCACACTGAGCGAGCAAGCTTCTGTTCTCAAGGTTGCTTGCAGCCATATGGGAACAAAGGTAATACTAAAAAAATCAATGAGAAGCAGCATAAGGAGAACTATGTAGGGATGCACCATCGATCCTGAAGACACCTCCATATACATCGTCTGGTCAACACAGCAAGATCAAAATACCTATTGGTTCAAACTTGTTGTTAGTGGTACTTGTGCGGTGGTGCCATCTGAAAAAATAAGCCAATTTGTATATAAATAAAAGAGGCAGATTCCTCAAGCCCACCTTAAGGCAGATGAATGGCGTAGAAGCTCCTATAGAGGCGTGACTGATGCTGGTCATAGCCAGAGCCGCTGCCACCACTATTGAAGACGGGAGATCAGCGTTGAAGTAGACCAATTTTTGGTTTGTTGTGAACCCGGGATCAGACCTGGGGGCTTGGGACCATATGGGTGTGGTCGAACGGAGTGGTCATCGTTGTCGTTGTTAGTCCGATCCCGACCTGGGCTACGGCATGGACCTACTTGAGGGCATCCTGCGCGCGACCTAGCCGAGGCGTACCTGGTCCCCAGCCATGGCCTCCGCTCCTACGGCGGCGCGCGACCTGGTCCCCAGTCATGGCCTCCGCTCCTACGCTCCCCCCTTGCGCGCCTCCGCATCGGAGTCCCCGTGCACCGTCGTAGGAACGGCACCCCGGGAATCACGTGGGGCGAGGAGATTGGGTTGTCGTAGGTGAGGCGAAGGCGGATGGAACCCTAGTCGTCTGAGGGTGCATTCCGGGAGATGAGACGGGAGGGGTTTCAATTTGGGAAAAAATCGGTGGAGGGGTTTCTGTATAGAGACAAATCGGTGGAGGGAGAAAAACAAGAGGTGGAGTACTGAAGTGGCGATGGTGGTAGGAGTAGAGATGCATGGAAATATTAATTAATAGGAAATTGCCAGTGCGTTGCAAGGGGGTAATAAATTTGTAGTGGTGCAACATTGACTGTGTCAAACATATATCTTTACGAGGATCAACATGCACATCAGACGACCTATTTTAAAGGAACATAGCCAACCTTTTTGGTAATTTTAGTACAACAAAGTAGTAACAGGGTAAAGTCAAGAACAAGAAGTATGAGTATCTTGACATAATTTCAGTAGTAGTCAAATTTTCAGTGCAAGGGGATATTTCAATAGCTCCAGAAAAATTCAGTACGGGTGAAAAAAATCAATATTCTCAGAGAAGTGTTTGCATGAATATGAAAGAGAAGAAAATGACAAGGTACATCTCCACCTTGAAGGTATGAACACAAATAATACATTATATGTCATGAACTCATGATTCCACGGTAATAGAAAAAGGAAAAGAATTATTTCTTTGTCACCATTGTAAAACTATTCAGAAACTATTCCAAGCGAGGAACCTAGTATGCCTAGCAAGCTAGGAGCAACAAAATATACACTGTTTTTTCATTAAGTAGTGTGGGGGAAATTCCCTCAAAAGAAAAGTGTTGAGGAAATTCAGGGAAATGTCAAGAATCCAGCTTGGATTTACATTAGCAAAGACTTACAGAAATTAATTTTCACCCTCCGATCCATATTAATTGTCGTTGATTTAGTACAAAATTAGTACATGTTAAAATATACTGCATGATAGACAGGTTCTTGTGGACACCATCATATGAATAGGCTTGTGATGTACTACCTTGGTATCCTCTAACTACAGATATATGCTATTGTGACGAGAAGCATGCATTGCATAAAACAGCTCTGCCTAGTGCCTACACTTCCTTTTCCCATTTTCTTCAATTACACGAGACAGCAAATCAAAATATCACTCTGACAGGATCGTATATGCTACTGTACGGCTTACTTGTTGGATTAGGCCGCACAGTCGGAGGGCAGTGCTAGTGCGTGGTCGTCAGACTGACTTGTTGGTGGATTTATGGCTCTTCTTTGTGAAGTTTTTGATGGACATGCAGTCAAGATGCATCTGTCCATATGTGCCCTTGGGACCTGACTTCCTTCCATCAAATACTGCCTCCTTTGATAGAGCAAAGTCTGCAGCCTGCAAATACCAAATAAAACAAACAATGCATATTGGCATAAGTAGTTTCCTAGCTAACTAATATTTGCCACGGAACATACATCTACCATCGCTGAACCATAGACAGGTCATGTGGCAGATTGATTTAATTAACCGCCGTCTAGCTGGTTTAACTGACGAATCAACTATAACTCGCGATGAGATAATATGGTTTAGCTAAACAATCAGCATGTAGCAGGTTAAGTTGATCATCAAACAAACAGCAGACTCATCATGTAGCAGGTTAAGCTGATTCGAGGTTCCAATGTTCGTGATGTAGCGGAAATACTCCCAAATCTTGTACTAAAAAAATCAAGAAACACAAGGACCATAATCATCATCACGATTTGGATAGATGTGGTCCATGTGGACAATTTTGCAGACAAAAATTATACAGAAATTCACATGGGTTAGAAATCAAGCTACAAATGTGAACTGAAAACCAAACCGAGTTGTCCATCTAGAGGAGGCGGAGGAGGATGGCAGACTCATTCGCGTACTCTATTTGCCCAGCAGTGGAACCCCAAACCATCCCAGCGACCAGCCCGTCCATTTTCAACAAAATTTTGCCCAGAATCAAGGTACGTCCTACCTTGCCGTAGGTGGAGCTCCGCCCGTTCCTGCAAGAGTTATCGGGGCTGCTCCGAGATGATCTTCCCGGCGCATCCGACCTTCTTCGCTAGAACAACCGGAAGTCTGCCAGATTGGTGATCCTCCCGTGCACGATGCCCACAAGAGCTGACCGTGGCGATGTCCGACTGGGTCGCACAGACTCGCGATAAAGATCTCCTCCGGTTTAGCAGGTTGGCTCGATCTCACCGGTGAGCCTGCGAGAGGGAGGGAAAGAAAGGCTTCGACGGCGGCGAGCGTGAGATCACGGGAGAAGGAGTCGGTGGTGGTGGCGGCCGCGTGAGCGAGAGAGAACAGGGGAGGGCGATGGGTGCATGAGAGAGAGGGGGTTTTGCTTGGATGCGGTCACGCCGGTGGCGGCGGGATCTGATCTGGTGTAAAGAAAAAACCAGAGGGAAGAGAGGGGAAAGAAAACGGTATGGGAGGGCGGACGAGAGCGCTTTTCTCGCGTGCGGGAGGGGGACGATCGATGAAGGGAGGCAGGACGCGGTCCGTTGGCAGGAAAAGGAACGCTATGCGTTTTTTAGGTAGTATATAGATGTGATTGAACGAATTATGGTAAGGTTAATTAATTTAGATATGATCTTTAGAGATTTATTGTGATTGATTCTTTCGCATATAAATACATTACTAAATAAGTTGCACCTGCATAGAAAGTTCTGATCCGTTTATATTTTTTTCCGGTTGTGTGAGAGGTGATGCGAAAATAAACCAGTAGGAGGGGGACGAAAAAAAACCAGCGAAAAAAAACCCGGTTGAAAGTGGTGGGACGAAAATAAACCATGGAGACTATTCACCAACTCAGACATTAGGAGTAGAGATGTGTGAAAAGACGAAAACACCCTCAGCGGGGCATGGGAATAACGGCGGTGGCACGTGGAGAGTGAAACTGTTCATTGCAATAGTGTGACCTCTCGATCCTACGGCCCAGATCATCCGAGAGGCAGATTGGACGGTCCAAATCGCATCAAGCAACCAGATCCGACGGTCAGGGATCCAAATCGCTGAGGAGGCTGAAGGTTCCCTGTCATTCTCGATTTCTCGATATCACATCAAAACCTCATCAGTCTAGAAAGGCGGGCATGGTGTGATACTAAAGAAAATCAAAGTAAGCGCACAAAATTCAAATAAATTAAATGCTTATTTTTTACAAGTTTAAACTACAAACATAAGCGCAAGTACACTCTAATAATCACTCACAAAAAAGTACACTCTACTATTTTGCGAGCCTAAACTGTAATAGAAAAATGCTTATGTTGAAATCAATTTTGACCAAAACAAAGTACAGTGTTAAAATCATACTAAAAATAAATAAACTCGTGCAAATCACAAAAATCTGTTGTATTGCAAAAAAGAATGTGACGTCTCCATCGACGGGGGTTCTAATGTTGGTCTAAAATTTTCCTTGTCACGGCACTACTGCCAAAATATTAAACCATGTGAAATTTGAGACGTTGTTCCTTTGACCATATAAAAAAATGAAGCACATACAATAATATATAATTTCATTAAATAAATATCACTTGCATGGAGTGCACGTACATACGAGCTTGGTTCGATTTCGTCGGATCGTTGCTTGGTTCATTAGGATAGTCGAACGAGAAATATCTTAATTTCTAGAGCAATTTGAACTAAAACCATGTCAAATATTTTGGAACGGAGAGAGTAGCTAGCTAGGTTGATGCATGATGACCCGTGATCTCTACGGTTAACTAACTAACTAATCGAAGAAAAAAAAGGGTTCAGTGAGATGCGTTTTTGTAATAAATTGGTAAGAAAACGTTTGTAAGTACTTACGTCTACGCAGTGATGTACGTGCCAATTTAGTTTGTTGTTCATTCAGTTCAGAATGAAAAGGAGTTTTCTGAAAAAAAAGAATGGAAATGAGTCACGACGTACAAGTAAAAACAACTAACGTTGCCGGATCTTGTTGTGTATATATTAATATAAAAGTTCTATATATACAGTTGTCTCGGGCACAGTTTTTTCTTCTTCCGTTTCTTTCTGTGTTGGCTGAAATCTGGACCCACGCATCAATTCTAAAGAATCCAGGGCCTTTTCTATAAAACGTACAGTGCCAGATGTAACCTTGTGACTGGCTGTGGGCTTTTTTGCACCTAGGATGCAAGTTTGTGGGTGGTGGAGTAAGCTTTTGCAAGTTTTGGACCAAATCATCACCACCCGAGCAAGTTTGTGGACTTCGAGTGCCTTTACCTCTAAAAAATAAAAAAAATGTTAGCATGCTTATTTGGCGTGTACACCCTGTGAAACAGGTTCGGTTCAGCCAGGGTAGTCGGGCTCCCTCGTCAGTTGTAGGCTTGTAGCGGTCTCAGTCCTCTGCACCAGGGGGGGCTGCTAGGGTTTAACGAGCCGCAGCGACCACCATGACGGCCACAAACGCGGCGGCGGAGTCGTCCGCGGAGGCCAGGAGCATCCTCGAGCGGGCCGCGGCGGCATCCTTCCCACCGCTCCACGCCGTCCACCACCTCCTCTCCGTCGGGGTTCGGCTCCTCGCCCATCTTTATTTTCCCCGCAAAGTTATCCAGGATCTTTATTTTCCTCGACAGTTTATGGATTGATGCTGTTCCTAAGGAGCAACAGGACTAGAAATTTCCCTTCGGAGAACATCCCAATTAAATTTCTGTTCTCTGCCATGAACTTAGCTACCCGGAGCAAAGTAGAATAAACCCCAAATTCAGTCAGTTTCTGACGGGCCGTCAGTTCTCTTAGGTAGATGCACTACTTCCTTGCTGTGCAAACTTTGCTGCTGAATCCTCACTTGTCTCGTATTCAATGTGTCGTACTTCGTTTATTTTCCCCAATATCTGTTTGTGTAGTTGTTAAGTGAGATTAATGTACCAACATACAGTTTTGTAGATCAAATGAGCATTTGCTAGGAACGCTGTTAATTGTTTGAGCAGCTTCACTAAGATAGGCGGGGATTGGATTTCAAAATTTTGATTGATTTGATCTCTGTGAGTAAATTGTTTCTAGAATCAGAAGTAAGAAGGAACATAGAAAACTCTGACTGTGTTTAGGATAGTGTGAAGCAGAGAGAAGCAGTTGTTCTTTATTGTGTATGTAAGCACGTGTGAGCTGTTGACTGGGTATGGAGCTTTTTCTGCCCACTGGCTCTTCATTTTGTTGCATTGTTCTGTGTGATCTGCCTGTTAATACATATGTTCACAACTGGAGATAAATCATCAACATTAATGTCATGTTGCAGGTTTGTGTGCGATGCATCTTTCGCATGTTTGGAGCATTTAGCCATGCCTGCTCATGTGCGTCTCTTACTGTGTCTCTCTTGCATTCATTTCTTGAAGAGCATGATGATTCCGCAAAAAGTGGGTCTTGCTCATGTCTGTCAACAGATGAAGCATGCTGCTCTATTTGCTTTGGAATATTGCTACCCACCTGCCATCAAGATGATGGTGTAGCACCATTTGATGACGTTTCTCATGTCGACATCATTACTTCAATGGTATCTCAAGCAATACAAAGAGAGGGTTATCAAATCGATGAGTTTTCTTTAGAAATTTCACTGCCTGGCGTTGTAGCAGTGAATGAACGTGCCATCAGGTAACCATCTTTACTTGAGAATTTCTGCTTCAGTTTTTTTCTGTAGCACCTTTAATTCATATATATGACAGTGGTAATTCAAGGAGATGACCATATATAGTCTATATTAACCATGTCAATAAGCTAGAAGGCTCTCAATTGCATAGATGCTGGTATTTGATACAACCAGTCTTTAAATAACTTCCAACTCTGTTCAACTAGCAAACATTCCACAGCAGTGAGCTAAATTTAGTTTTGGTGGATACTGGGTAATTACAATTAAGATCATGTCTTACCCGCTCTCAAATGTGCATGGGTATATTTCTTTGTGTGTTTCATTCTAATCTTAATGTTCTTGTAATACATGTGATGATTCTAAACTGTTGTTCTCATAAATGTGTTCCCTCTCAATAGGTTATATATGAAAGAAAAATATGGCAGTGAAAATTGGTTCAAGGACGAAATATTTTCTCAACAAACCATATCAGTGAAGGAGGCTCTGAGACTATTGATAGTACCATTGCTCGAGAAACAATTGGTAGGATCTTCTGCGATTGTCTTTTTTCTTGGAGCGATGTTCAGCCAACAATTGCTTGACTGAATAAATACATGCAGGATGTTAAGCATGGTAACAATTCATTTCGAATTCGCTTAACATATACTCATGATGATGCTTCACTGAAGCTCAAAAATTTATTGCCAAATGATAGTAATCGTAAAAGGAAAACAGGTAAATCCTAAGTGGCCATTGACTAACAAGGTCACTTAATCATCCTTCTGGATTTATCAGATTTTTCATTTCAGTCATATAATGATTTGCCTGATGTTGTAACAGAGTCAAGAGAAGGAAATGATATTAGAAGGAACTCAACATATGATGATAAACAGATATTAAGTGAAACAGACTCATTCATCCACAAGACCCTCGAGGGTATTCAAGATCAAGAATTCTGTAGTTTATTTAAGTTGCCTCCTGAAAAGGTGCCCACTGAACTATTACAATACTGCTTTACCCCCACAAATTGCCCATAGATTATACTGATTTTTTAGATCAACTTACTTGATTCCCCCTTCAGGTGTTCAAACCTTGCTGTCTTGTAATATCCTTCCTAAGGTCGCCCATATATATTGGCGGAAGATACCTAAAGGTATGTTCAAGTAATCCTTGGTTTTAACCAGTGTGATTCATTATCAGAATGTCAATTGTAGTGGAACACCACTTTTTGCTGTCAGCGAGGACTAATTCCCTAGTAGCAAACTTATGAAATGCCTTCTTGATCGATAATCACTGCTTTCTTGAAGAGTTAACCCATCAAGAATTATGTAGTTCTGTAAACTCACGTTCCAACCTCATTAAAGGTGATTGAAAAGATTTAACTCTTAGCTGTTGTGAATAATACAGAATGTCGTGTCAAAATCAAATAGTTCTCTTTTAAAGAGGCTACACTGTACTTTTGCGCCATAATATCAGTTGTATGTGCCTTGGTATTTGTTTCCTATGCTCAATATACATAAACAAACTACATGTGTGTTTGCTCTTCCGTTAAACTTGTTGATATTCAAAAAAGGTTCTGAATCCCTTGTGTTACTAATTCCCATTGTCAGCTTTCAAGAAATGTCAGTCAGTCATGTTGGATAATTGATGATGAAAGAATGGGGGAAGCATCAGTTGAGGTAAAACACACTGCATCATAGTCAAGTCCCAACCCAACAAAGCTGAACATCATTGCACCTTTTTTGTAGGAGATAATTAAAGAGAGTGTCTGTGCCATCTCCAGAGGTGATGGCTACAAGTTCCATGCTGCTGGAAGAGAAGATATCGATGTAATGTTATAGTTTGAACTGTGTCTGTCGGTATATGGTTATGCTGAATGTCTCACATACACAGGTACGGATGCTTGGATCTGGTCGTCCATTTCTAATTGAAGTCCTGAATGTGCGATCAATTCCATCTGCGATTGAAATTCAACAAATTTCTGACGAGATTAATAGCTCCGAAAAGAAACATGTAAGGAATCAAATTGATGCTGGATTGGCATTGCAGGTCATATTTGCACACAGATTGCATATGATATGCTTATTACTCGAATTTTCTAGGTCAGAGTTAGAAATCTCAAGTTGGTAGACAACGAAATATGGGCCATGATGCGTGAAGGGGAAGCGGAGAAGCAGGTGCTCCATTCAATTCCTTACAGTATCATTTAGCTGAAATGATAGTGTCAGTTGTTCTTATCTTTTACTCCCTCTGGAACTTTTTATAAGACGTTTTTAGAGTCCATGACAGTGTCAAAAAACGTCTTATATCAAGTTACAGAGGTAGTACATTTTTTTGTCACATCACATCACATTACCCTACACATTGCCTTGTCTTGCAAAAAAAAACACAATCCTTACCTAATTATCAAGGTTTACTCTTACTTTATGTGTGCAGAAGCAGTATGCTGCCCTCATATGGACTTCTAGTCCTCTGACAGATGATGACCTGCAGAAAATTTCTGTTGTTAATGATATGGTACAGTATATTTGCTTACTAGTAAACCAACCAAGCAAGTTTGATTCTGTTCTCTTGTTGTTCTATTTGATAAGTTGGGGTTTTGCATGTGACCATGTGTCGCAGTAAAGCTTTGGGTTATTTTTACCTAAGCAAGTACTGAGGCAGGTACCGGCAAATAAGCCTGTTGAGATATGAGATGAACTTTGCCAAGATTTGCTTTTGTTTTCTGTGCCAGGATCGATATTCTTTGCTAGTGTATCCATGCATTTGTTAAGGCAGTTTGTTTGTCATGAGTATATATGTGATGAATTGACTGGGACTTTATCCGAGCTTATTCAACTATATTGTGTTGATATCTTGCTACTTGGGTACTAAGCCAACACTCCCTATGAGGGGCAGAGGTCACGGGCGGTTGGGGCGCGGGGTGGGCGAGTCGCGAGAGAGAAGCGAGCGAGCGAGCCGTTCCGCGTGGTCTGGCCGATTTGGAGGAACGGCCACGTTCGGCATATCTAGCGAATATGCCGTTCTGGGGAACGAGTAGGTTCCTGTTCCTCCGTGGACCAAACACGAGAATTGGGCCTGGGAATGTAACGGACTCGTTACATTCCACTCGATGACCTAAACCAAACACACCCTAAGCCAACACTCCCTATGAAGTACACATAATGGCATCTTTTTTTTGCGTGCCTTGTAGGAAATTGTACAAAATACCCCAGTAAGGGTTCTTCATCGAAGAAGCCCGTTGGAGCGGAAACGGATTATACATTGGTGAGGGTTGAGACTGGTTCCAGCTTTATGTAATCTGTTTCCTTGTTCTAATTTTCTTCTTTCGGAAACCCATTTTGTATTTCATTCGTCTGAGAAATAGCAATTCATCTGTCAATCAGGATGGAGATTGAGAAAGTTGAAGGCAGCTCAAACTATTACTTGTTGCATCTATGTACTCAGGTACCATCTTGCTTAGTAGGTTATTTGTCTCCGTATGTCTTGGTCATTCTGATTTGTTTGACCTAAACTCCTAATAACTGCTGGAAAAATGCAGAAGATGCTGGATGCTTGTGTAAATATCATTACTAAAAGTGTACAATAGTTTTCTCTTTCCTGTTTGATCAACTGCGATGTGATTACAGGCAGGAACATACATTAAAGAGTTTGTGCACGGTGATCTTGGACGCACAAACCCGAGGTATTCATCGTTCTTATCTATATTTATTTAGGTTCCTTCTTATCTGGCACCCTACTGCGCGTAAAGAAACATGTAATGCATGTTCAACCGTGAACGCCTTTTCTCAAGCCACATTCATCTGTAGATAAATAATAGTAGAATAGAATTCACATCCTCAGGGTATGGTTTTATTAATTTCTGATGAGCTTCTTTGCACATGCCTTTTTATTGCAGTATCGGTTCCATGTTACATTGCAGAGCCGAGATATTGCAACTCGATGTCACTGACGTTAAGATGGACTTGCTGCAATAGTATGCTGCTGCCAGGTGAGCCCATTCTGGGCAAGCATTATTGGTAGAGGAGGCGGCGCTGATAAGCCCAGATTTGCGCGGAAGACGGATGCCAATGGCAAGTGTGCTAGGAATGACGAATCGTTTTTCCTTTTAACTTATGTCAATTGGAAAATGTACACCAGCCACAGGGGCAACCATTTTGAGAAATTGGGGGGAATTTGGCCCCCTTCGGCCCCGACGTTTACCTTTTCCCAGCAACAATTTAGAGAGTTGAGAGATTGAACCATTCGGCCCCAATGTTCGTCTGTTAGCCACCATGTGTCGTTGTGCTGCTAAACAATCACATTCCCCTCGAGAGGAAGTACTAGTAGATGGTATTCATTGAGCAGCATCACATGGATGACAGAACAAATTTGATTTTGAGAGTTTACTGGAGTGAGGCTGATACTCGGTTTCTGGTGTATTTTGGTTTTCCATTTCTTCTAGCTCGGCCTCTCTCTCTCTCTCTCTCTCTTTTCTTTTTTAGGTTTGACACGTTTTCTCTTTGTCAAAGTAGTGTGTTTCATTGGTCTGGCAGGAGCAAGATTTGAAAGTACGGCTGTACAATACCGGAGCTGCGTGGACGAGCATCGAGTGCTAGCCTGGCCGGGTGGCCGGCTCAAAAATATAGGACGAGGCCGAGGCTTCCCCAAAGGAACTTGGCCTTTCTCCTGCCGCATCTGCTTTGCATGCATCTCTCTCTCTTTTTTTTGGAAACTGCTTTGCATGCATCTTCATGCCGTGACGGTACACGAAAGGAACTTCACTTTTGTGCAGCTGAAATGGGGAAATGTGCAAGACATCCTATGCCGTAATGCGTTTCTTCCTTCCCTCGTGCGTTTCTTTGGAATAGCTTGCCGCAGGCGATGTGCTTTCTCCTCCAGGCCTAGCCTCGCCTACCTTGCATTTCCGGCCATGTCCAGTTGTCCGCACCAAAGAAAACTTCCTCTAGGGAGCCAAGTTTTGCTTCGCGCCCCCTTCTATAAATCGTTGCTCTTCCACACCCAGACAAATCGCACAGCTTGCTTCCCTTTCCGAACATAGTTCTCGGCCCTTCTCCGCCAGCTTCAGCAAGCCTGGTGGGTAAGCCTCTCGCCATGGCCTCCACCAAGCTCAGCTTCAAGAGGATGGACAGCGTCGCCGAGACCATGCCCGACGCGCTGCGGCAGAGCCGCTACCAGATGAAGAGGTGCTTCCAGAGGTACGTGTCCAAAGGCCGGAGGCTCCTCAAGAACCAGCAGCTCATGGAGGAGCTGGAGAGGTCGCTCGATGACAAGGTCGAGAAGGAGAAGCTCGTCGAAGGCTTCCTCGGCTACATTATTTGCTCCACCCAGGTTGGTTCTCTCGCTTCAAACTTAACCAATTCCCTTCTGCGGTAAACAGAAGGAGCTTGTTAAATTTTGTATCCTTGTTATATGCTTGCAGGAAGCGGTAGTGCTACCGCCATTTGTTGCATTCGCTGTCAGAATGAATCCTGGCATCTGGGAATACGTCAAGGTTCACGCCGATGATCTGTCGGTCGAAGGGATTACGCCATCCGAGTACCTCAAGTTCAAAGAGACACTATATGATGAGAAATGGTACGCATCTGCTAATATGATCTAAGTTTCCGATGGATGAGAAATGCAATTTGATGCTATATGAGCTTAAGTGTGGAACTGAATTTCAGGGCCAAGGATGACAACTCGCTGGAAGTTGATTTCGGTGCTCTTGACCTCTCAACGCCTCGTCTGACACTTCCCTCGTCCATAGGGAATGGGATGCAGTTCGTCTCCAAGTTCATGTCTTCAAAGCTGAATGGCAAGCCTGAAAGCATGAAGCCATTGCTTGACTATTTACTCACTCTGAATTACCGCGGAGAGGTAAGGAGATCAGCAATTCACATCACAGAGATTATCAAAATTAACAGACCGGTTGGACTTACATATCCTTACAAACATGCAGAAGCTGATGGTTAACGACACAATTGACACGGTGAACAAGCTTCAGACAGCGCTGCTCCTTGCAGAAGTTTTTGTTAGTGGGTTGCCAAAATTCACACCATATTTGAAATTTGAACAAAGGTAATGTTACCGCCAAATTTAGTAGCTAAAAAATTCGTGGTGCCAAAAATGTGTAACCGTGAGTAATGCTTTTCTTACAATGGCCTCGCAGGTTCCAGGAGTGGGGATTGGAGAAAGGGTGGGGTGAAAATGCCGAGAGGTGCAAGGAGACACTGAATTTCCTATCTGAAGTGCTCCAGGCACCGGATCCTATCAACATGGAGAAGTTCTTCAGCAGGGTTCCGTCCATATTTAACATTGTTGTCTTCTCTATCCATGGCTACTTTGGCCAGGAGAAGGTTCTAGGCTTGCCAGACACCGGCGGTCAGGTATTAATATCATCAAATAGTAGGAAATAATACTCTGATCAGGTTATCATACTCTGAAGGCATGATTTGTATGTAACAGGTTGTCTACATCCTGGACCAAGTCAGGTCCATGGAAGAGGAGCTGCTGCAAAGAATCAAGCTGCAGGGTTTGCATATAACACCAAAGATTCTTGTGGTAAAGATAATTTACACCGTGATCCTAGCCATTCCTGCTATATCTGCCATTTGTAAAACTGATAAACTAATGGCTACTGTTGTGCCGCAGCTAACAAGACTGATACCAGATTCCAAAGGCACAAAGTGTAATGTGGAGCTCGAACCAGTTGAAAATACAAAATATTCACACATACTACGTGTGCCGTTCAAGACTGAAGATGGGAAGGATTTGCGCCAGTGGGTTTCCCGGTTTGACATTTACCCTTACCTAGAGAGATATGCTCAGGTTTGCCGCCTACGAATTATTAGTTATCACCACTCTTGTGTTAGAGATCTTGAGTAAAATTTCAACACGACGCAATTTCAGGATGCCTCTGCCAAAATTCTTGACATTCTAGAGGGCAAACCAGACTTGATCATTGGTAACTACACTGATGGCAACTTGGTGGCATCTCTTATGTCAAGCAAACTAGGAGTCACGCAGGTGAGAAAATGTCCAAGGATTCCTCAAGATCTTTTGCCACCAATCACAGCTGATGTCACATCTGTAAATGATCTATCTTTCTGACAGGGAACGATTGCACATGCTCTCGAAAAGACGAAGTATGAGGACTCGGATACCAAGTGGAGAGAGCTGGACCAGAAGTACCACTTCTCCTGTCAATTCACTGCTGATATGATTGCCATGAACACTACTGACTTTATCATCACTAGCACATACCAAGAAATCGCTGGAAGGTCTGTATACTGAATCTTATTGTAACTTAAGTGCTCGGAGTACCTACTCCTATAACTTCTTAACATAAACATGTGATGCAGCAAGGAGAAGCCTGGTCAATATGAACACCACTACGCATTCACAATGCCTGGCCTTTGCCGCTACGCCACGGGCATCAATGTCTTTGACCCGAAGTTCAACATTGCTGCACCCGGCGCCGACCAGTCCGTCTACTTCCCCTTCACACAGAAGCAGAAGCGGCTGACAGCTTTACACCCACAGATTGAGGAGTTACTGTACAGCAAGGAGGACACAGATGAACACATGTAAGCCCCTTACAAACACACATACTTTCATTTGATCAGATGAAGTTGCTAACTGCTGTAATGCTACCAAATCAGAGGGTATCTGGCAGACAGAAGTAAGCCAATCATCTTCTCGATGGCGAGGCTAGACAAGGTGAAGAACATCACCGGACTAGTCGAGTGGTATGGTCAGAACAAGAAGGTCAGGGACCTTGTGAACCTCGTCGTCGTTGCAGGCCTCCTGAATGCTGCACAGTCCAAGGACCGAGAAGAGATAGACGAGATCAACAAGATGCACAATTTGATTGACAAGTACCAACTGAAAGGGCAGATCCGCTGGATCAAGGCTCAGACTGACCGTGTCCGTAATGGCGAGCTGTACCGTTACATTGCAGATACAAAGGGTGCATTTGTTCAGGTATACAGTAACCTACAAAACTAATTGTTTGATCACGACCAAAATATATGCCTCCATCGTCTGAAGTGTATACAGCTCCAACCACTGGATAAAAAACCTCAGCTCTAGCCTCTGTTTTTTTTTCCTTTTTCTTTCTTGAAATAAAACATCAATTCTAACCTCACAATGCATATCTGTGGTTTCAGCCTGCTCTCTATGAAGCATTTGGGCTAACTGTCATTGAGGCGATGAACTGCGGGCTGCCAACCTTCGCGACAAATCAAGGAGGGCCAGCAGAGATCATTGTTGACGGGGTCTCGGGTTTCCACATAAACCCAATGAACGGCAGGGAGGCAGGCACCAAGATTGCAGACTTCTTCCAGAAGTGCAAGGAAGACCCAGGCTACTGGAACAAGGTGTCCACTGCCGGACTTCAGCGCATCTATGAATGGTAGGCGTCGACTCATCTCCTACCTCATGAATGGTCTTGCTATCACCTGATAAGAATACTAACCATGTGATATACATGATGGCAGCTACACATGGCAGATTTACGCAACTAAGGTGCTGAACATGGGGTCAATGTATGGCTTCTGGAGGACTCTGAACAAGGAAGAGAGAGTGGCCAAACAGCGCTACATGCAGATGTTCTACAACCTTCAGTTCAGGAACCTGGTGAGTCTATGATCTGATATATTCAGTGGCCAATGCACAATGCAAACAAGATCAATGACCATATCATCTTCTCTTTCAGGTGAAGACCGTCCCCAGAGTAGGGGAGCAGCCCCCAAGAGCCGCAGCCATGACAGGCGCAGTGGCAGAGCGTAACCAGATCGTCGCAAGGCCGAGAGAAAGGCAAGTGTGCGCACTCTTACGAAATTTACTGAGGAGAGACCGGGGAAGCAACTGACTGACCCGTTTGTTATTTGGGATTTGGGTGATGCTGCTGCTGCTGCAGAAAGCCACAGGGTCGGGTCCAAAGGTTAGTTGGTGTTCGGTTCTTCCTTCCAGCAATGAAATTATCTGCAGAACAGCACCACAATGAGTGCTAAATTAGATCGAACATGCATTTCTGATCCCTGAATGTTGCCTTTGTGTGCTCAGGATGATGACCAGCCTGCTCGGGCCGAAGCCGCCAACGTATGAACAGAACGGCTACAGATGATGTATGATTGTGTTCTGGAGCAGGATGCCCGCAGCTCAATTCATTCCATTGATGCCATAGTGTGAAGTGACTGGTGTGGGATTTGTATACATGTGTGGATTATTATTGTATCGGTTGTTGTTTGGAAACATGTAACAAATATCAAAATTGCCCATAGCATAATAATACAACGATTGGAGATTGTTCTATGCTGAGAATCTACTTGACTCAAGTCTCATATTCTATCATAGTTTAAAGTAGTCGGCTATAACCCCGTTATAGCTCCGCTATAGCTGTTTGAGCATGTCGCCGCTAAATGATTTCATGTACAATTTGTCAATATAGCTGTTTTTAAGGGTTGCCACTATATGCCATAGCCCGCTATTTAAAACACTTCTACACGAACTTACATGAGATACAAAATATGAAGATATTTGCTTCTGAAGCATGTTAAAGCATAGAAGGGAAACTCGAGTGCCAGAAAAGATTTGTGGGCAATCAAATTCTACAAGGAGGCGGTTGTAAATAGATTTGTGGGCAATCAAATTCTACAAGGAGGCGGTTGTAAATCAAAACATTGACCAGCCAAACACATTTTGAAGATCCATTTGCAAATAAATACGATAATGCCACCCATAATTTCGCCATACTTCCGGTTCATCATCTCCGAAGGAAGGCCAAGGATACCAACAAACCCACCAATCTCTTCCAGCGCTGAGCAGCGTGCCGCCACCAGATCCATTTGGACACTGCCTCACAAGATCGGTAAACAGGGAGACACCTCCACCTCCGCCTCACAACCACCCCCGACGATCTGGACACTGCCTCACAAGATCGGTAAACAGGGAGACACCTCCACCTCCGCCTCACAACCACCCCCGACAACAAATCCACCGTCACACCTCCGCATTTTCTCCCGCCACCTAGCCCTCAGCGATGAAATATTTCAGTAAGGATTTGTTTTCAGGCAAAAGCTGCATTGCCAATATTTTTTAGCAGCAGTAGTACCAGAGTGTAGCTTGATATATCGATTCATCACAGCGGCCAGATGAAAAAACCCACAGGGATTACAAAAGACATGGGCAGAGAAAAATGGCATAATTATCCTGTATTAGCCCAACTGTTCAAAATTCAAGTACTAACATGCCCCAAACATAACTAGGTACAACATGAACTTGGACAAAATCTCTAATCAAAAGCAAGCCTCAGAATATACACTGCATCGATTTGCTGATTATTAGCCGAAAAGCTCGAGTATTTGGTTCAAGCTATGCCACACATCATTTCACTCCACCAATGAGGCAGCTGCAGTTCTGTTCCGTTGGATGCCTGCGGCGTTAAGGCAGGCGTGTTATTGTTCCATAAACTATGACAGCAGTCACATGCGCCCATTAAAGCCATGAAAACTCACCTTAAAATCATACCGTTCAGTAGGAAACTGGGACTGCATCCTCACTCAGCTGCCTGCACATGATAATTAGTAATTACTCAAAACTCAGGCGAGACAATCCCTAGAGTATCGTACACCACCACAACTGTTTTCCAAGTTAAATTACAGGGAATGTCCAGAATTATCAGCTGCGGGATTATAACTGTACTAATGGAAACTATTTTTATTGAGGATATCAAATTAATGTGATGACATTTCCTATTGTCAAGGTTTGCCTCTGTTCTCTTTCCTATTGTTTTGTAGATGTCGGTGATCTATTGATCACCGAAGTACTTTGTAGACTACAGTTACGCAACATAATTTCAGATAACATGTTGTAATGCTAGAGGCAACACACTCCAGAAACCAAGAAAACCTGGGTCACAGCTAAGAAATGTATTAGAAAGAAAAGTAGCATATAAAATTATTTGAGCGAACCTTGTTCAGAGGGTTGTCTGGGGATTTCTTCCATAGCTTCCATATCATGTCTTTGTACTGCTTCAGGGTTAGGCCTGGCTTTTCTTCCTTCAGCCTAGGGAGTTCTGCCTCTTCAAATGCCTGTCACAAAAATAATTCAAAATGTACTTCAAACAATAGATGTCTAGTGACCATGAAAATTCCAACCATAGCATACAACATAAAACCAAACGAGTCATTAAGAGTACAACAAATCGCTTCCAATGTAGGGTTTGCAAAGTAACATAAAACATAGTGCAGAACACTCTTGTAAGTGGCATGATTACAAAATCATCTACAGATCACAAGTTTCTGTTTGAACATTGAACTAAAGTAGCTGCAAAATTGTAAGACTAAATGCATTAGTACAGCAAACATTGTTCTCCTTTAATCTGTGAGACTGCCAGTGAACATGGTAAGATACTGCCTCACCAACTAGCTAATCAGTCCTCAGCATACGAGTTATTAGCATATGAACTAATGAAGCAATAACTAGCATACAAGACTGCACTCATTAAGTTCAGGGAGCATCTAGCTCTACAATATCAGATATCAACTCATTTCATCCTCTCTTTTGAGAAACTAACAAGTTATACAAATTTGGTTCTTCATATCTCCAATTGTGTTCATAGAACATCCAACAAAATGCAAACAAGAACCTTAGGGCACATCTGTGCAGCTAGCTAGTACCCGAAGAAGCTACTATTGCATGCTCTCACAATTCACATCCAAACAATGCCTAACACTGTCAGCAACCTAATGTGCATCGAACAATAAAATTATACCACGGTTTGGTGGTTCCTACACTCCTAGTATCACATAAATCCTTCTTTTTGCGACTGAAGTGTAATCCTCAAAAGGTTAAAACTTTTGTGCAGCAGTTCAGTAAGCAAATCTAAGCTTTGGTCAAATACTAAAAAACATATACCTTGAATGACGCCTTGAGGCGGCGCTCAGGATGCCTGTCGGCGGGCAAGGCCGCCTCTGAGTCAACAAGCGACATCCGCGCGATGGCCTCGTCGACACCCGAGGCCTCGATGATGGAGTCATCCCTGTTAGTGTTGGCGACGAGGACGACGCGCTCGTACTCCTCCTCCTCGGCGGTGCGCGCGGCGCGCTTCTTGGCGGCCTCAGCCTCGCGCTCCAGGCGCAGCCGCTCCTCCTCGCGGCGGCGCACGAGCTCAGCCTCCGTGACCTTGGGGGCCGGGGCGCCGACGCGGTTGGCCTTGCGGGCGTCCGTCTTGGACACGGCCGACGCGACGGCGGCCGCCTCCGCCTCGGCGAGGCGGCGGTTCTCGGCCTTGCGGGCGGCGGCCTCGGCGCGCTTCTCGGCCTCCTCCTCGCGGCGGCGCGCGGCGCGGGACTTGGACCCCTCGGCCTCGCGCCAGTACTCCTCCTCCTTGGCGCGCTCGGCGCGCTGGCGGCGGTCCGACTCCTCGGCGGAGCGGCGCTCGCGGGCGGCCTCCGCCTTGGAGTTGACGCCCATCTTCTTCGGCATCGCGGCGTCCAAGATTTGCGTTCGATCGGCGGCGCGGCGTGGGGAATCGGGGGTAGCTGGACTCTGGATTGGGATTTCGTGAAGGTTGCCTGTCTAGGGCTCAGGCGCCCCTCTATGTGCGAATGGCGTATTCTGTACGCGTGTTGCTTATCAGGTTCTTTTGCAGTACGAAGCGCGTTCCAGAGTCTTCTAGATGCACAACCACGACTCGTATGGAGTGACGCGCAGGGTCGCGGAGGATCAAATTCTTTTTTTTAAATCATTTCAACTTATTAAAATGTGTACTGTTAAAGAGGACTTATTAAAATGTGTACTGTTAAAGAGGTGTCTGTCGTGTGATGGTTCGACCTCCTTCAATCGAACGTGTAAACTTCTCGTCACACGCGCGAACCAGCTTGTTGTTATTTGATGGTCAGAGGACAGTGATCCCCCCGACCTACGAGATTCAAATACGACTTGATATTTGTATTCGTATTTTTTTGGATTTATTCCGAGCCTTTCGACGATATGCATTCAGTGAGAGGAGATGTTTCCATCGACTTCGTGCCGGCTCATTCTCTCAGAGGTGCTCATATGGGTAGAGTGTCCGTGTTTGTGTGTGCGTTCATAGGGGTGAGCGTATGTGCGTATGTAAGCATCTATTACTTTTGTATTGTGTTCAAAAAACTTCTCCCCGCATGTCCCACAACTCCCCTCTCGAGATCCCTCGTCGTCGATCATGTGTCTCTTCAGAGAGAAATCGTCGCCACCGACCTTCTCCCGCCTACATTGACCTCGAGCGACAACACACTGCAACCATACTAGATTGCAGCAGTGGATCCTACGCCCTTAGCATCTCATCTCTTCTTCACCGAGTCCAAGAGTAGCTCGACACGAGTAGGGCTACCAACAGGAGTGGTGCGTCGACGGCAGCGATGAACCATAGTCCAGGCAATGCTATCTCGGCCTCTCTACTAATGACTAATGAATGCAAGAGATTGCGTTATTTTGTTTCGATGGAAAAAAGGGTTGTATGTGGTGAAAATCAATCATATACATGGAAAAAAGCAAAATGGAGACAGAAAAAATCATGTGGGAGGCGCACCAAGACCAATAGAATGCAAGACGACGTCTAGTACAAGCGCAAGCGCTCGTACTAGGTGGCCATGGCACCGTGGCGACCACCCCAACAACTTTTATAAAGGGACCCATACCTGATTCCTGAAGAGTAGACGCCGGAACCTCCACCTTCGCACCAGAAGCCATTCGTCGCCGCCATTTCCCATCTCATCTCCATAGCCACCACCATCGCATCAATCCGCCTCCAAGTTAGCCATACTTGTAATTATGTATCACGTCTGATAACCAATGTAATACCTATTATGAATAATGTTTTCATCTTGATGTCTTCTTCAATGATTTCGTCATGCGATCCGATCGACATGTGTGAGTAATTCGGTAAGGCAATGGGTTGAGGCATAGCTTGCAACCCGGTGTGTTTGTAAGAGGGGTCGATGGAATGGTTTTGAATGAATGTCATATATGTGTGAAATAAAATTGCATCATAGTTGTCTCCTGTCTCTCTTCGACCCTGCAGGTACCCAGGATCACGGAGTTGGAGCCATGAGGAGGTTAGGAGCAAGGAGGAAGTGAAGCGCTATTCTGAACACTAGTGACAGTAAGGTTTAGTACAGTAGCATGAAGCAAGCCCTTGGGGATATATGAGGTGTATTCATTAACGCTCTATGCTTTTGTCTTATTCGTTTACGGCATGGACTACCGGGGTATCTAATCTTGTTCGCTCTCCATGCTTTTGAACCTGTAAGTGCATCTAGTGCCACCCCTTATTGGTTTTGGAGTATCGACGACAAACGTGGTTGAGGGACTAATGTGTTTGTGAGATTCACAGAAGAACACAGGTATAAGTCCCTATTGATTTGGTTTACCCATCGAAGATGACCCCTAAAAATTTATGAAGACATTGAAGACATTGGTGGTTCGAGAAGACATTCACGTTGAAGATAATGATGCGTGAAGACAATGGAATGCGAGGACATAGTTCTTTTTGCAGTTTCATTTTCTTCTTTCTTGAGTCATAGGAACCACCGAACTGTCAAGTGGGGTCCAGACGAACAAAGTCAGAAAACAGATGTGATGCTCAACCCAAATCCTATGTCTTCTAGTGAAGACAAATGAGAGAAATCTTATCCTGAGTTGGATAAGTCAACTTTACTTGTAGCTGAAGTCAAGCTGTCGCGTGTGTTTGAAATCCGACCGTTGGACACGTGTCGGTTCCTTAATGACCAAGGGTCATTTGGACATATCATGTCGGGTTACCCCTGGCTATAAATAGCCACCCCCTTCCACCATTATTTGGTGGCTGCTCCGAGTTAAGAGTGCGGCTTTTGTCGTTTTAGAGCAACCCACCTTCGAAGCCTTTGAGAGAGAATCCTTGCGAGGACAAACCCAAACACCCAGAGCCCAAAGAGTGTTTGGCATCACTGAAGTCTTTCTGTTCCGCGTGATCTGAAGACTTATTACACTTGAAGACTGTGATCTTCCAGTCGGTTAGGCGTCACGTTCTGAGGATCCAAGAGTCATTGTGGATCACCGGTGAACAGAGTCTGTGAAAGTTTGAAAGTCTACCTTGAAGACTTACCTGAGTGATTGGGCGAGGACTAAGTGTTCTTAGCTCAAGAGGAATAAGGTGAAGACGTGGTCTTCTGAGTTCAATCTCAACCTCCCTAACCAGACATACAGTTGTCACAACAACTGAAACTGGTCTACCAAATCCTTGTCTTCATCGAGCAACTGGTTCTATAAGCCAATTAGCACGCTTAATATATTGTGTGCTTAATATGAAATGTCAATTTGATTAATAAATGAATTACTAATAATAGGCCAATTAGCATGCTTATTGTTTTTTTTAATTGCAAACGGTTATTGAGACAACACCGTGGACGATGACCTCCGACAACCCACACAGTTTCTAGGAAGAAAACATGTTGGATCAATGAACAATCACACACGACTTCCTCTGAAAAACTGTTTGTGTTAGACCACCTTGCGCAAATGTTTTCCACATAAAAAGTGTGTGTGATGGACAACCTATACCACACAGTTTCTTCTATGCACTGTACGTGATGCATTCAATAACGCAAACGATAAAATTGTTAATATCGTCTGCAATGGCAACGCTATCACAGACAATTTAATGGGGAAAATTGTGTATGATGTACGTGCGAACAAAAACGTTTGTTTGGGATTCATCGAGTGGGATGTACATATGAACGTAAACGTACTTGGATTGACTGTGTGGGACGTACATACGAACGAAAACGTATTCCTTGGATTGACTGTGTGGAATGTATATACGAATGGAAACGTTTGTCTGGGACTGACTATGTGGGATGTACTTACGAGCGGAAACGACTAGGCCTGTATAATTGTATTTGATTGCTTGCCCGATCACACACGAGCTCATTTTGCCCAGCATGTGTGACCGGAGGGCCTATCCCCGACGGTTCCTGGATCGTGTGATAAGGACCCCCACTATCGCCCACACTCGCTGGCGACGGTTTAAAATGCTGTCACGGGAAGGGGTTAAAAACCATTTGTATAGCAGCTCGCTGTACGAGTGTATTTGTTGGGATACGATGAATTGTGAGTTTATGATCAGATCTATCCATGAATATTATTTGAGTTTTCTCTCAACTCTTTTATGCATTATGCATGATTAATATAGCTTCGTATTTCTTCTCTGATTTATTACTTTGCTTTGGCCAATTAGATTGATGTATCTTGCCATGAGAAGAGGTGCTTTGTAATGGGTTCGATCTTGCGGTGCTCAATCCCAGTGACAGAAAGGGACATGACACGTATACGTTGCTATTAAGGGTAAAAAGATAGGGTTTATTCATACATGAGTTTATCTTGTCAACATCATGTCATCTTGCTTAAAGCATTACTCCATTTTTTCCATGAACTTAATGCACTAGATGCATGCTTGATAGCGGTCGATGTGTGAAGTAATAATAGTAGATGCAGAATCATTTCGGTCTACTAATCTCGGACATGATGCCTATGTATGATCATTGCCTTGGATATCGTCATAATTATTTTCTTTTCTATCAATTGCTCAACAATAATTTGTTTACCCACCGTATGCTATTTTCTTGAGAGAAGACTCTAGTGAATATTATGGCCCCCGGGTCTATCTTTTATCATATATTAAAACTAAAATACATTGCTGCAATTTTCTTTTATTTCTTTTATTTTTTATTTTTGTCCGATCTATCTATCAAAAACTATACAATTTAATCTTCCTCATAACCGTTGAGGGATTGACAACCCCTCTACGCGTTGGGTTGCAAGTATTTGTTGTTTGTGTGCAGGTGCTATTTACATAGTGTTTATTGGTTCTCCTACTGGATTGATAACCTTGGTTTCATAACTGAGGGAAATACTTATCTCTACTGTACTGCATCATCCTCTTCTCTTCGAGGAAATCTCGGCGTAGCTCATAGAGGTTTAGCCCATAGAGGGACATCGATTATCATCACCATTAGCCTTAGGATTTAAGTCCAGAACTTACGATCTCGAGGTAGATCAACTCTGTACTTTGATACACCCACAATATAAGCAAGAGTAGGACATATGGTTTTACCTCCTCGAGAGGGCCCGAACCTGGGTAAACACTGTGTCCCTTGTCTCCTGTTACCCATCGATTTGATCTCATAGCTCGGGCCCCCTTATCCGAGGTTTGCCGGTTTTCACACCGACAACCCCTACACACGAAATTCTGCTCTCCTATATCCCACTCAAGTGAATTAGTTTTGAGAGCATTCCGCCACCTTTTGGCAACTTTCACTTTCAACCCGATTCATCGCCTACGTGCCCTTTACGCCCAGTCATTTTTAAGGACACTTGCCCATCCTCCCCGTCTTACCATGATTTATCTTAATTACCGAGGTAACCCGCACGGCGGATAGGGCCTAAGGTTGGACAACTGACTCTTGATGCAGGGCGCGTTCTGGCCAAGATGTAATTTGGACACATCCCCCACTTCGAGTCCTTGCAAGCACATCTTAACGAGTGTCTTCCAAAGCATAAATTAAGATCATGATGATTGATACGTCTCCAACGTATCTATAATTTATGAAGTATTCATGCTGTTATACTATCATTCTTGGATGTTTTACAATCATTTTATAGCAACTTTATATCATTTTTTGGGACTAACCTATTGACATAGTGCCCAATGCCAGTTGTTGTTTTTTGCTTGTTTTTTACATCGCAGAAAATCAATATCAAACGGAGTCCAAACACAGCGAAAAATTTTGGAGAATTTTTTTGGACCAGAAGACCCAGGATGGGCTAACAAACTACCAGAGGGGAGGCCTGAGGTGGGCACAACCCACCTGGGCGCGCCAAGGAGCCCAAGCGCGCCCAGGGGGGTTGTGCCCCCCTCGGTGACCTCCCGCACCGCCTCTTCGCCCTATAAATTGCCAAATATTCCAAAAACCCTCGGGGTAACCCTAGATCAGAAGTTCCACCGCCGCAAACCTCTGTAGCCATGAAAAACCAATCTAGACCCCGTTCCGGCACTCCATCGGAGGGGGAAATCATCACCGATGGCCATCTTCATCATCCCGGCGGCCACCATGATGAGGAGGGAATAGTCCACCCTCAGGGCTGAGGGTTTGTACCAGTAGCTATGTGTTTAATATCTCTCTCTCTCGTGTTCTTGATATGGCATGATCTTGATGTATCGCGGGCTTTGTTAATATAGTTAGATCATATGGTGTTTTCCCCTCTCTATCTTGTTGTGATGAATTGAGTTTTCCCTTTGAGATTTCGTTCTTATCGGATTGAATACTTTTATGGATTTGAGAGCACTTGATATATGTCTTGCATATGAATACCCGTGGTGACAATGGGGTATTATATTGATTCACTTGAGATATGTTTTGGCACTCAACTCGCGGATTCCCGAGGTGACATTGGGGTAATCTATGCATAGGGGTTGATGCACGTTCTCGTCTTTTGTTTCTCCGGTAGAAATCTTGGGGCACTCTTTGAGGTTCTTTGTGTTGGATTGAGTATTATGAATTTGAATTTGTTTTGGTGTTATTTTAGTACGAACTCTTGGATAGATCGATCGGAAAGAATAGCTACAAACAATTTCTTCTTATGTTCTCCGCTAGATAAGAACTTTGGAGTGATTCTTCATCACACGTTGAGGGATGGTTATATGATCCAATTAGATTAGCATTGTTGAGAGATTGCACTAGCGAAAGTACGGACCATAGGCCTCATTTTCAAGCATTGTAATACCGTTTGTGCTCTGTTTTATCAATTGCTACTTTGCTGGTTTTTATTGTTCCTATTACAAAAATCAATATCTACTATCATTACTACACTTGTATCACCATCTCTTCGCCGAACTATTGCACCTATATAAATTACCATTGTATTTGGTGTGTTGGGGACACAAGAGACTCTTTGTTATTTGGTTGCAGGGTTGTTTGAAAGAGACCATCTTCATCCTACGCCTTCCACGGATTAATAAATCTTAGGTCATCCACTTGAGGGAAAATTGCTACTGTCCTACAAAACTCTGCGCTTGGAGGCCCAACACGAGTCTACAAGAATAAAGTTACATAGTAGACATCAAGCTCTTTTCTGGCGTCGTTGCCGGGGAGGTGAGTGCTTGAAGGTATATCTTTAGATCTTGCAATTGAATCTTTTAGTTTCTTGTTTTATCACTAGTTTGGTTCATAAAATAAAACTACAAAAAAATGGAATTGAGGTGGTCTCATATTGTTCATCTTTATAATGTCTTTCTTGAAAATGATGGATCAGAAAATTGTGCTCAATTGATAGAAAAAGAATTCAATAAAATGTTTGGCATGAATGATGAGCATGATTGCAATGTTGTTAGTATGAATTCTTTGAATATCCAAAATGCTAATGATGATTGCACAAGTCATGACAAAAATGTTTCTTATAAGCATGTCAATTTTTGTGGAGTGGAAAGACTTTGTGAAGACGTGCCTTATAGGGAAGATAGATTTTGTACGAAGCATAAACATGATAGAACCAATTTTTTGCTCAAAGTGATAGATGAATTTGCTACAAAATTATGTTCTCTTTGTCCTATTACTTGTGAACTTTGCAATAAGGTTGGTCATCTTAATTTCCAATGCAAACTTTTTCATGATCGAATCATGGCCAAATATTGCAATGATTTGATCACCCTTGAACTTTATAATGAGCTTTGTCTATTTTTGGGGAGTGAAGAATTGACACATAAAAATAGTTGGTTTGAAGTATTCATTCTCACGGACGACATTGAAACTAATCTAAAAAATATCTATATGTTTTGCATGGTAAATTGCAATGAGAATGCTTATATTGCCAACTATAGAAAGATGAGAAAACCAATAGAATATAAAAGGAATACTAATGAAAGGGTAAAGATTTCCAGTT
Source organism: Thinopyrum elongatum (assembly GCA_011799875.1). Taxonomy (NCBI): domain Eukaryota; kingdom Viridiplantae; phylum Streptophyta; class Magnoliopsida; order Poales; family Poaceae; genus Thinopyrum; species Thinopyrum elongatum. The sequence goes on along the minus strand of CM022298.1, from coordinate 547,653,238 downwards.
TCCCTCCTATTGTCTCTCATGATGAAAGAGATGACGAGGAGGAGCTCCCTATTCAACCAATCTCATCAATAAGAAGCTCGAAAAAATTAATTAAACCCACACATGATGCGGTGAAGAAGAAGAAAAGAAGAAAGAATAGAGGTAAAAAGGTACCTCTCCCAAATAATGTTGCTCCTATTATTGTTGTGCCTCATGAAAATGAATCAAAAATAATTGTGGAAGATGATGCACTTGATGATGATATTGCTTCTTTGTCTTATGGCACAATGTCCGAGAGCACTATTGATGATGATTTTGTTATGCCTATTGCTTGTTGTGATGATTATGATTGGGAAGATAATGATACTTCTTATAATCTTGGAAATCTTTTTGGCACCAACTTGGGAAATTATGATGATAGCAATTGTTATACCGTTGGTGCTATTCATACTATTAATGATGAGAGTGATTATGTTTATGATATGCCAAGCCACAAGCTTGAGGATGCTATGTTTGATGAGAATGACATGTTTGAGAATTTATTTTCTGCAATTAATATTTGTCCCAAGCTTGGGGATGATATGCTTAATGAAGATGATTTTTTAGTCCCCCTACTTTGAATGATCAAATTTGCTATGATGATTGCATGCCTCCTATCTATGATGAGAACAAAGTTGCTACTTATGATGATTATTGTGATGATACTTATGTCATAAAAAATAGTGATAATTATTGCCATAATTTTGAATATCCTTTTACTGAACATTACTCTCTTAATGTGGAAACAATTTTTAGTATTCGAGTTTCATATGATACTCCCACTATTGTGAATGAGAATAAAATTGCTTATATGGAGAGTAATAAATTTTCTATGCTTTTGGATCATGAAAAGAATGCTTTATGTGATGGTTATATTGATGAATCCATTCATGATGCTACTGAAAATTATTATAAGAGAGGAACTTATGATTCATGATGCTCTTGTTATGTTTCAATTCTTATCTTTTATGTGAGCATCATTGAAATCTTCATGCCTAGCTAAAAAGGCATTAAAGAAAAGTGCTTGTTGGGAGAAAACCCAACACTTTTACCTACTGTTTGTGTGTGTTCACATGATTAGGCTACTGTAGTAATCATGTTTTATAACTTTTGTTTCAATAAAGTACCAAGTAAAGCCTTTGGGATAGTGTGGATGATAGTTGACTTGATTCTGTGCAAAAACAGAAACTTTTGCTTCCAGTAACAGAATTGTTTAAATTCACTGGAGCGTCAAAAAACTCTGAATTTTTTACAGATGATGGGTATACAAATTTTCAATGTTGTACTTAACTTTCAGAATTTTTGGAGTTACATAAGTATGTCCTTAATTCAGATATTTACGTACTGTTCTGTTTTTGACAGATTCTGTTTGCGATGCATAGTTTGGATCCTTCTCTTGCTTACTATGATGAATACACTGGAAGGCAATATAAACATTGTCTATTATCATTCTACAAGGGATGGACACACTTTGATTAGGGGGAAATAATATTATCAAGTAGTGGCCTCAACCTATTTACCAAGCACTTTGCAACAATTTTATAAATAACATTGCAAAGGCTTATATATAGGTCTAACATCAGTTACCTTGACTGGATTTGGGATTTTTTGAATCCAAACAATAATTATATCATTGACAAACTCTGGCATGATCCCCATGTAAAAAAAATCCTTAACCGTTGCAATGCCCTCTTCTTCAACTGTGGCCCCGTTTCTATGGAAAAAACATGCGAGGAAACCGTTCAAACCATGTGCCTTTAGGAAATCCTATGGAATTGTAGAATAGGAAGGCAAATCCATATGAATTTGGAGGATCCATTCCATTGAACTAGATAGACTCTATAAATAAATCTTATGGATTGGATTCTTGATAAAAAAAACCTTTGAACCTAAGGGCCTTTTAGGTTTGTGTTGTTCCAAAAACACATGAATATGGAATGTGAAATTGAGATGTCATGCGATATTGATTACCACAAGAATTGAAAACACACGATTCCATATGTTTGGTTGCACAACATGAAAACACCATACTTTTTTCTATCTAAGGATTAGCTACATGACATAGTTGTCACATAACACTAAGTAAATTCCCATGACGTTGGACTCAAATGAGAATTTTTCTTTAGAATACATGCAGAGTAGACCATAGAAAACATTCTTGTAATTTATAATCAATCTTTTAAGTAATGGAATCCTCCAACATCCCTATGAAATTTCAGTGAATGCCCCCTTTGGTTCAAAGAAATTTCATAGGATTCTTGGAGGATTTGGTGTGACGCCCGGATATTTAAGCTACAGTAACCCTCCACTAATGTTGCCATGTCACCACGATTACTGTTGTTAATCTCGCGATGATTCAAATCCCGTTCGATTTCAAAATTGAAAATCAAGCTAAACAATAAAAGTTTTCAAATATTAAAACTAAAATGTTCAAAGTGTGGCAAATAGTCCCTAGATATTTGTCATGTTGGAACCAACCTCTTTTGGATTCCCAAAGTGTCCCTGGAAATGTATTTAGTGGTCCAACAACATTTAAAATTGGCCTTTTCAATTTCTAAAAATGGTTAGACAACTCCAAAAGGCCCCAAACTTTTTTTGCAACCTGGTAATATTGTGCTTGAATTATGTGCCTAGTTTCACACTTTGCAAAAATCATTTGGTAGCCCAAATAATTGCAAATCCGTAGTTGTTTGAATTGCAGAAAAAGAAAGGGAAAATACACAAAATCTACTGTGTACTTAAAGCCTAGTTCTACAGTGCGTAACGACGCCGTCGTGCAACACCTCAAGTGTGAACCTCGAGGGTGATTCCTCCTAAGTTCACCTTGATGACTGCATCAGGTGGAATCCATCGAGGGTGATTCCTCAGGTTTTCCCCTGGTGTTTGGACACATGGTTACTTTGACTTAACACAGAACCATGATGACATCGGGTCGGCCCTGAGGGGTACCCGAGCGAGCATAAGATGCGAGTGACGTGGAGACGGGTTGACCTGGAGGGTGCCCGTGAGATAAATACGAGGCGTGGCCGGGCATTCTTAGCTCTTGCTGCAAGTCCTCGAGACGGGGCAACGGGGTCACATCGATCGTGAGTCTCTGCTCGTTACCGCACGCTACCAATGCACTAACGATTTGGATATTTGATCTGAGTGGGCCTTTGGCCCGATAGCACTAACCATCACGCGGGAATAAATATGGGTACTCTGCGTCGTATGCATCAGCCGAAAGCTCTGTCAGACGTCCAGTTCAGCATGGTGGCTGGGTCGGATCGTGCCGATGGCGCTGGTATCCACCCTGCACGCAACGACCCGGAGTGCATAGGGCGATGGCCCAAGACCCCTGAGCGCTTAGGATATAGACCGACGGGGACCTCTCTGTTGAGCTTTAGGTAGGGCTGTGGTGTGTCGTTTGGCCGAGGCCGGGCATGACCCAGAAAAGTGTGTCCGGCCGGAGTTAAGCGAGCGTGATGGGTAAGTTGGTGCACCCCTGCAGGGAAGAAAACATCTATGCATAGCCGGATTCTCGGTAACGGACGCTCGGAGTTGTATCCCGATCGATACAACTAGAACCTAATGATGAGATGAGAAATGGATATTAGGGCTCCGGGATTGCTTTCTCGCAGGGAGTCGAGAAAGGATCTTTGGCCGAGGTTGATACTTGGATATTAGGGCTCTGGGATTGCTTTCTCGCAGGGAGTCGAGAAAGGATCTCTGGGCGAGGTTGATACTTATTACTACTATTACTTTATACTGTACTAATCTACACTCTTCTAATGCTGCAAGACCGTTGAAGATGCTAGTCTTCGATAGTGTCGTGGTTCTAAGTCTGACAGTAGAATAGGGGGTAGGTATGAGGAGGCAAGATCCTAGCTACGATGAGGTTGTGCACGCAAGATTTACGAGTTCAGGCCCTTCTCGGAGGAAGTAACAGCCCTACGTCTCGGTGCCCGGAGGCTCGGTCGACTGAATTATGCGTGAGGTTACAGGGGGTGCAAACCCTTGTGCCTGAGGAGGGGGTGGCTTATATAGAGTTCGCCAGACCCCTCCAGCCCTCAGTTACACATGATTTAAGGTACATAAAATTGGGACGTTACTGGTAATGCCAGCAATAAAGGCATATAAATGATCATTAAGACTCCGGAGTGAACGCCTGACCGTTGCCGTTCTGAGTGACTTTAGATCTTCTGTCTTCCGAGTGATTTCTGATGTGGTCGAGTGAGTACACTCCGGTCGAATGGAATTGGGTTTTCCGAGTGGAATGCTTCTGGTCGAGTGAATGGTATTGTCCTTTGAATATCCCTGACTTTAAGGTAATGTCCTTGGGAAGGGTGTCTAGGTCAGGCCTATTACCCTACCCCAGGTACATGTCATCGTCATTAGCCCCCGAATGGTTCAGGGTCCGAGTGACAAAAGGAGTTAAAGATGGTTCCGACCCAGTTTTCACGCTTCGGGAGCGTTTTTCTTAGATTAATGAACCACGAAATGACTTCGACTTCATTTTCAGTCGCCTTGATCCATTCCTAAATTGTCGAGTGAATTTTGTTGATAAGGTTCAATTGTGGACATGGTATGAGATCTTTGGCGCGATTGACTGCACTGTCGTTCCCGGATCTCACGAGATTCGAAATTTGAAGAAGCGCGCGGGACGGAGAGGCCCGCAGTAAACGGAATAGATTTGGCAGGGACGCCTCGATCCTCGTGCCACCTTTCTCGCCACGTACCGAGTTCGCGACTGCTGCGGAATTCGATGGGACTGCTTGGGCCCACAAGTCAGTCACTCGGTAACAAGTCCATATAAGGCGTCTGGGCCGGTGCGTTTGGCACTGTTCTCTTTATCCCCTCCTTCTTCCTCTGTTTCTCCACCACATTCGCCACCACCTTCGACGCCGCCGCCCCGTCCAAGCGCAGCCTGCTGCGATGGGAAAGGAGAAAACGGCAGCCCTGGAGCGAGCGAAGAAGGTGATGGCGGCAGCGAAGGGTAAGAAGACGAGTAGGGGCGGGTCGTCATCTAGGTCCGGCCTGCCGCCTGGCTGGATCCAGGGTGACTGGATCAGATCCATGATCCGGAAGGAAGACAAGGAGGATCTGGTCAAAGGGGGCTTGATTGCCCACCAGTCCTGGCGATTGCCGAGGAACGAGACCGAGCCGCAGCCGCAAGAGGGTGAGTGCGTCCTCCTCGCGACTCATGTCGACCATGGTTTCTCCTTGCCTCCACACCCCTTTTTCCGGGCTTTCTTGAATTTCTTTGGAGCTCAACTTCATCACTTTTCCCCCAACACCATCACCTATCTTGCTGCATACGTTTCCCTGTGTGAGAATTTCTTGGGCTGTCGACCGCACTGGGGTCTTTTCAAACATATATTCACATGCCGCTCTCAAGCCATAAAAAAGTCCAATCCAAGTGATGAGAGAACACATGTGATCCAGGTGTGCGGGGGTCTGGGAATTCAGATGAGGGGTAGGAGCACTTTTTCGGCTATGACGCCCCCCGATTCAGTTAGAGGGTGGCAGTCGACCTGGTTCTATTGGAAAGACCAGCCGACTCCTGGTCAGTCGACTGGGCTTCCTCCCTTTTCCATGGATCGAGTCCAGCCGCCCTCTACTTTGAAAGTGAACCCAGAGGAGCGAGCAGAAGTGAATATGCTAGTTGACCGAGTAGTCCAGTTAGTCCGCGATGGGGTGACTGGTATGGACTTGCTTGAAATATTTCTCAGTCGACGCATCCAGCCACTCCAGGCTCGTGATCATCCCATGTGGATGTACTCGGGTATTGATGACACCACTCGGATCCACCCGGAGGAGGTCACCGGGGAGGTAGTGGAGCGGTGGCTGCAAGGCATCACTGGTAACAAAGATAACCCCAGGGGGTCCAAGAGGGTCCCACCATTCAACAAGACCAACGAACCGGATAAGGTACAATCTTCAGTGCCGAATGTCCTTTGCTCTTATTTCCTATTTAGGCTTCAATCCGATTGATATTTGTATGATTCTTTGCTCTGCAGATATATACTGAGATGTACTCGATGCCCAACGGGGAGCAGATCCAGGAAGGAGAGGAGAGCGGAGGCGACAACGGCGATTGGAACTCTGATGACGAGAGTGATGAAGAGCGCGAAGACTCGAGCAGTGGTGAGGAGGTCGATTCTCCACCTCGCGTGGAAAAGCGTTCCAAACAGAAGCACGACCCAGCAAGTATCCGGGGTAAAGCGGCAGCACCGACTGGACAAACTTCGAAGCGCACTCGGACATCTTCTCCGGTGCCGACTGAGAAAGCTCCGAAGCAGCTCAAGAATGCGCCGTCAAAGCCACGGAAGGCCTTGCCCAAGATCAAGGTTGATGTTCCCGTCGCCTCTGCGTAAGTGTTTCATTTTCACCCTTTGCTCCAAGAATCTTATATCAGTCGTCGACCCATTCTCTTGCTTGACCGAGTGAACCTTGAAATTTGCAGTGCTGCTACCTCTGGGACTTCTGCTTATAAAGATGATGACGACGAGGAGATGGAGGACGCGGTCACATCCAATGCGGGTATGGCTCCTATTATCTTGTTTTTTCTTCGCTAACCACTTCTACAGTCGACTGAACTCTTGTGGTCGATTCTTTTGCAGCTCCGCAAAATGTTATTGAACTTCCAGATGACGACGAAGATGTGCCACAGCAGCTCGTGGGAAAGAGGAGCAGGACCTTGGGCAAAAAGGCACCAGCTAGCAAGAAGCCTCAGTCGACGCCGGCGGCAGAACCAGCTACCTAGCAGCCTGGGGACCTCAACCGTGCTTCTGTTACTTTTGCGATTCCCTTGTCGAGTAGTCGTCCTTCAGCGTCGACTGCACAGGCCCCTGCTTCATCTGTGCATCTTCATGCCTCAAGCTCTCAAGCTGCTGCAGCTGATCCACCGTCTCCACTTTTCACCGCCCATCATGTCCCAGAAGACCAAGTGAGTGCTGCCAAGGAAGCCATATGCCAGGCAGGCATTATGATGGATCAGATGAAAGTGGTGCGCGAGGCCAGTCAAGCTGCCTATGATGCCAGCTCAGCACTCCAGGCCAATGTCCAGGTTAACTTACTTCCGACTGCACTCCATCTTGACGCTTGTTCTGTTAGGATATGATATTTAGAAACTGCTGCTTTATTATCTGCAAGACGTCCGTGGATGAGCGTTTTGGAACCTTAATTGCACACTCATTGTCAGTCTATACACCCACTGGGTGTTTTAATTTCTGTTGAGTAGTTTTTCCACTTGAGTCGACTAGGTTGTGTCGATTGAATCTCTGAACCAGTGGGGGCACGCTGAGTGCACCCACTGGGTGTAGTCCCCGAGACCGCCGTCGAATGTTTGATTCGGCGGGGGTCTTTGAAAAGAACTTTTCCACTCGGTCTGAGCAGATCATGTCGAGTGGAACCTGGACCAGTGGGGGCACGCTGAGTGCACCCACTGGGTGTAGTCCCCGAGACCGTAGTCGACTGCGGGCAGTCGGCTATGGTCTGAGTTTTTTTTTTTTGACTGGACAGACCAAGTCAATTGAAAAGTCGAACCAGTGGGGGCACGCTGAGTGCACCCACTGGGTGTAGTCCCCGAGACTATTGTTAAATGTTTGATTCGGCAGTAGTCTTAGAACTCTTTGAACTTGTTACTTTATTGCTCGGAAGCAACCAATCTTTGTGTCTGCCGACTGACTATCTTCTGAACACAGAAATCTTGTGATCTTGGAGCCCGGTTCGCTGACTTGGAGCAGAAGCAGATCTAGCTCAATCTTGATCTGGAGTTGGCTCAGAATAACTTGCAGAAGGCTAAGGATGACGCTGCTGGTAAGGAAAGCTTGTCGACTGGTTCTCTTGCCATCTTTTCTCCTCCTTTTTCTGATTCGAATGTTATTCTTTCTAGAAACAATGAGACGGGCTTTGGAGAAGAAGGACCTTGAACTTGCGGTTGCGAAGAAAACAGCAGAAGAAAAAATGGCACTCGCTGACCAAAAGCTGGCCTCAGTCGGAAAGTTGGAGGAAGAGAATACCAAGCTGAAGACTGCTCTCGATGACGCCAACAAAGAGGTAACTCGACTGAAGAAGGATAAAGGGACCCTGACTGACAAAGTGGAAGACATCACCCGCAAGAGGAACGAGCTAGAGAATTATCTGGGGGACTCGCCAAGAAGTTATTCCTCATGCTTGAAGGTATTTTTCCCTGTCCGATTGATTTGCTTTCGTTGACTCGTCATATAACTGTCGACTCATTATTTCTCTGTGAGTGCAGAATTCTGTCAAAACCTCGAGGAAGAGACTGGACGAGTCGAGACAAGCTTGGACCCCATCAACTCCCTTGTTAAAGATGAAGCTGCCATGAACATGCTCCGACTGGAGTCTCGCCTTGCCAGCGCCATGAATTACCTTGCTCGACTGAAGGTTGCGGTGTCGCGGATCGACACGGTGCTCTGGCCAAGGGAAACGCTCCAAAATGATCTCGAGTCTTTGATGACTCGACTCAATGAGATTCCTGGTCGAGTGCAGGAATGGAAGAAGTCCTCTGCTCGATGCGGTGCCGACGTAGCTCTGTCCCTGGTTTGTGTTCATTGCAAGGAAGCCAAAGAAGAGAAGCTAGCAGCAATAAAGGTTGCCAATACCAAGAAACTTGACTTCCTGTCCTTCATGGAGACTTTTATCTGTGCTGCTACTCGAATTGCAGATGGAATCGACCTGGATGAGTTCGTCGAGCCTGCCAGCCCTCTTGCGGAGTGAACAAAAATTTTACGATCTGATTAAATTTGCCTCGGTATGCCGAGTGGTTTTGTAACCGCTAAACTCCTTCGGGCCGGATGCCCGAGTACTTTAATCTGTGGTCTGGAACCTCATGGGGATTTGTCCGAACTTAGTTTTCCCTTAAATATGCTTGTTTTTATTTCCGAGTGGAACTTGTACCTTCACTCGGAACAGACTTTTGTTGTTGTGATGCAATTCTGAGGAGAGGATCGCGGACGACCTGCACCTCGTCATTCTTGCAGACCAGGATGGAGCACACATTGTACTTGTGGCGTAGCTCTGAAGAGAAGGTCGCAGTCGACCTGCACTTCATTGTACTGACGGATCAGGATGGAGCATGTTTTAAACTTAGGCGAGTACAGGACTGCAGCTAAGCCCCCGAGTGAGAGGGTTGCTCTTCACTTGGTGGGATTTTTTAAACTTAGGCGAGTACAGGACTGCAGCTAAGCCCCCGAGTGAGTGGGTTGCTCTTCACTCGGTGGGATTTTTCAAACTTAGGCGAGTACAGGACTGCAGCTAAGCCACCGAGTGAGAGGGTTGCTCTTCACTCGGTGGGGATTTTCAAACTTAGCGAGTACAGACTGCAGCTAAGCCCCCGAGTGAGAGGGTTGCTCATCACCGGTAGGATTTTCTAAACTTAGGCGAGTACAGGACTGCAGCTAAGCCCCCGAGTGAGAGGGTTGCTCATCACACTCGGTAGGATTTTTTAAACTTAGGCGAGTACAGGACTGCAGCTAAGCCCCCGAGTGAGAGGGTTGCTCTTCACTCGGTGGAATTTTTTTAAACTTAGGCGAGTACAGGACTGCAGCTAAGCCCCCGAGTGAGAGGTTGCTCATCACTCGGTAGGATTTTTTAAACTTAGGCGAGTACAGACTGCGGCTAAGCCCCCAAGTGAGAGGGTTGCTCATCACTCGGTAGGATTTTTTAAACTAGGCAGTACAGGACTGCAGCTAAGCCCCCGAGTGAGAGGGTTGCTCTTCACTCGTGGGATTTTTCAAACTTAGGCGTACAGGACTGCAGCTAAGCCCCGAGTGAGGGGGTTGCTCACACTCGGTAGGATTTTTTAAACTAGGCGATACAGGACTGCACTAAGCCCCAGCGAGTGAGAGGGTTGCTCATCACTCGGTAGGAGTTTTTAAACTTAGGCGAGTACAGGACTGCATCTAAGCCCCCGAGTGAGAGGGTTGCTCATCACTCGGTAGGATTTTTTAAACTTAGGCGAGTACAGGACTGCAGCTAAGCCCCCGATGAGTGGGTTGCTCATCACTCGGTAGGATTTTTTAAACTTAGCGAGTACAGGACTGCAGCTAAGCCCCCGAGTGAGAGGTTTGCTCATCACTCGGTAGGATTTTTTAACTTAGGCGAGTACAGGACTGCAGCTAAGCCCCCGAGTGAGAGGGTTGCTCATCACTCGGGAGGATTTTTTAAACTTAGGCGAGTACAGGACTGCACTAGCCCCGAGTGAGAGGGTGCTCATCACTCGTAGGATTTTTTAAACTTAGGCGAGTACAGGACTGCAGCTAAGCCCCCGAGTGAGAGGGTTGCTCATCACTCGGTAGGAGTTTTTAAACTTAGGCGAGTACAGGACTGCTCTAAGCCCCGAGTGAGAGGGTTGCTCATCACTCGGTAGGATTTTTAACTTAGGCGAGTACAGGACTGCAGCTAAGCCCCCGAGTGAGTGGGTTGCTCATCACTCGGTAGGATTTTTTAAACTTAGGCGAGTACAGGACTGCAGCTAAGCCCCCGAGTGAGAGGGTTGCTCTTCACTCGGTGGATTTTTCAAACTTAGGCAAGTACAGGACTGCAGCTAAGCCCCCGAGTGAGAGGGTTGCTCATCACTCGGTAGATTTTTTAAACTTAGGCGAGTACAGGACTGCAGCTAAGCCCCGAGTGAGAGGGTTTCTCATCACTCGGTAGGAGTTTTTAAACTTAGGCGAGTACAGGACTGATCTAAGCCCCCGAGTGAGAGGGTTGCTCATCACTCGGTAGGATTTTTAAACTTAGGCGAGTACAGGACTGCAGCTAAGCCCCCGAGTGAGGGGTTGCTCATCACTCGGTAGGATTTTTAAACTTAGGCGAGTACAGGACTGCAGCTAAGCCCCCGAGTGAGAGGGTTGCTCTTCACTCGGTGGATTTTTAAACTTAGGCAGTACAGACTGCAGCTAAGCCCCGATGAGAGGGTTGCTCATCACTCGGTAGGATTTTTTAAACTTAGGGCGAGTAGGACTGCAGCTAAGCCCCGAGTGAGAGGGTTGCTCATCACTCGGTAGGAGTTTTTAAACTTAGCGAGTAAGGACTGCAGCTAAGCCCCCGAGTGAGAGGGTTGCTCATCACTCGGTAGGATTTTTAAACTTAGGCGAGTACAGGACTGCAGCTAAGCCCCCGAGTGAGAGGGTTCTCATCACTCGGTAGGATTTTTTAAACTAGGCGAGTACAGGACGCAGCTAAGCCCCCGAGTGAGAGGGTTGCTCATCACTCGGTAGGATTTTTTAAACTTAGGCGAGTACAGGACTGCAGCTAAGCCCCTGAGTGAGAGGGTTGCTCATCACTCAGTGGGATTTTTCAAACTTAGGCAAGTACAGGACTGCAGCTAAGCCCTCGAGTGAGAGGGTTGCTCATCACTCGGTAGGATTTTTTAAACTTAGGCGAGTACAGGACTGCAGCTAAGCCCCCGAGTGAGAGGGTTGCTCATCACTCGGTAGGATTTTTTAAACTTAGGCGAATCGGATTTAGGAGACTGTAAAACCATGTCTTTGATAAACGAATTGAAAGGTACTCCTTATTACATCAGTCTGAACACTTAAGTATAAAAACGGCGGAGTAACTCCGCATTCCAAGCGCGTGGCTCGTCTTTATTCTGCTCCACATTGTAGAGGTGATACGCTCCGTTGTGGAGCACTTTGGTGACGATGATGGGACCTTCCCAAGCGGGGGCAAGTTTGTGAGGTCGTTGCTGGTCCACTCGGAGCACAAGGTCCCCTTCCTGAAATGCTCGACCCGTCACATTTCTGGCATATAATCGACGAAGGTCTTGCTGATAAATGGTCGATCGGATCAAGGCCATCTCTCTTTCTTCTTCCAGAAGATCAACAGCGTCTTCTCGAGCCCGTTCTGCTTCAGCTTCTGAAAAAGGTTCTACTCGGGGTGCATTGTGAAGCAAGTCACTCGGCAGCACAGCCTCAGCCCCATAGACCATGAAGAAGGGGGTTCGACCGGTCGACCGATTTGGTGTTGTTCTTAATCCCCAAAGGACTGACGGTAGCTCATCTACCCAAGCGCCGGCTGCATGCTTGAGGTCGCGCATCAATCGAGGTTTCAGCCCTTTGAGAATCAAACCGTTCGCTCTTTCTGCTTGTCCATTCGACTAAGGGTGGGCGACTGAAGCATAGTCGACACGAGTACCTTGGGAAGCGCAGAAAGCTCGGAACTCATCTGAATCAAAGTTTGACCCATTATCCGTGATGATGCTGTGCGGAACTCCATATCTAAATGTTAACCCTCTGATGAAGCTGACAGCAGTACTTGCTTCCAGGTTTTTGATAGGTTTAGCTTCAATCCATTTAGTGAACTTGTCGACTGCTACAAGCACATGGGTGAAGCCACTCCTGCCAGTCCTTAGAGGTCCGACCATATCTAATCCCCAAACAGCAAATGGCCAGACGAGTGGAATAGTCTTCAAGGCTGAAGCAGGTTTGTGGGACATGTTGGAGTAGAACTGACAGCCCTCGCACTTGTCAACTATTTCCTTTGCCATCTCATTTGCCCGTGGCCAGTAAAACCCTGCTCGGTATACTTTGGCCACGATGGTCCGAGAGGACGCATGGTGACCACAGGTCCCTGAGTGGATATCATTGAGGATCATTCGGCCTTCTTCTGGAGTGATGCATTTCTGAACGGCCCCAGTAACACTCTCTCTGTAGAGCCGTCCACCCATTACCGTGACGGCTTTGGATCGACGGACAATCTGACGAGCCTCTTCTTCATCCTCTGGAGGCTCTTTCCTGAGAATATATGCAATATATGGCACTGTCCAATCGGGAATGATGACTAAAACCTCCATGATCAAGTCGACCACAGCTGGGACTTCAACTTCAGTTGGATCAGTGGAGCTCTTAGGCTGTGGGGGCTCTTTAGTGAAGGGATCTCCTTGAACTGATGGTGCGTGAATATGCTCCAAAAACACATTGCTGGGAATAGGCTCCCGCTTGGAACCTATTTTCGCCAAGTCATCAGCTGCTTGATTCTTCAGTCGGGGTATATGGTGGAGCTCTAGCCCTTCAAACTTCTTTTCTAACTTTCTCACCGCATTGCAATAACCAGTCATAGCTGGGCTCCTGACGTCCCACTCCTTCATCACTTGATTAACCACTAAATCTAAGTCGCCGTAAACCATTAGGCAACGGACGCCGAGTGAAATGGCCATACGCAACCCGTACAGGAGTGCCTCATATTCAGCTTCATTGTTGGAGGAATCAAAGTGAATCTGGAGAACATATCTGAGGTTGTCGCCTCGTGGAGATACCAGGACTACTCCAGCGCCTGAACCATTCAACATCTTGGACCCGTCGAAGAACATAGTCCAATGTTCCGACTGTATCTGGGTCGGTATCTGCTGTTCAACCCACTCGACGAGGAAATCCGCTATTGCTTGAGATTTGATCGCTTTCTTTGCCTCAAACTTGATATCCAGCGGAAGGAGTTCAATCGCCCACTTTGCCACTCGACCAGTTGCATCTCTGTTGTTCAAAATTTCTGACAACGGAGCATCGCTGATGACTGTAATCGAATGATCTGAGAAGTAATGTGCAACCTTCTTTGTGGTCAAGTAAATTCCATATACAAGCTTCTGATAATGTGGATATCTCTGCTTGGATGGGGTTAAGACTTCAGAAATATAGTACACTGGGCGTTGAACCTTGTAGGTTTTACCTTCTTCTTCCCGCTCGACCGTGAGTACTGTACTGACAACCTGTCCAGTGGCTGCTATATAAAGCAGTAAAGGCTCTTTGCTGATTGGAGCAGCAAGCACCGGCTGGGTGGAAAGTAGGGCTTTGAGCTCTGCAAACGCTGCGTCAGCTTCAGGAGTCCACTCGAACTTATCAGATTTCTTCATCAGTCGGTAAAGAGGCAATGCCTTTTCATCGAGACGAGAGATGAATCGACTCAAAGCGGCCAAACAACCAGTAAGCTTCTGAACGTCGTGTACACACACAGGGCGTTTCATTCAGAGGATTGTACCAACTTTCTCTGGGTTTGCATCGATCCCACGTTCGGAAACGAGGAAACCGAGTAACTTTCCACCTGGAACTCCAAATGTACACTTCGACGGATTAAGCTTGATATCATATCTTCTCAAATTGGCAAAGGTTTCAGCAAGGTCAGTCAGCAGGTCGGAACTTTTACGCGACTTAACCACGATGTCATCCATGTATGCTTCCACATTCTGACTGATTTGAGTTAGCAGGCACTTCTGTATCATGCGCATGAATGTGGCACCAGCATTCTTGAGACCAAAGGGCATGGTGACGTAGCAAAAGCACCCGAATGGGGTGATAAAAGTTGTTTTTATTTCATCAGGTCCATACAGTCAGATCTGATGGTACCCGGAATATGCATCCAGGAAGGACAATCGCTCACATCCCGCAGTCGAGTCGACTATCTGATCGATGCGAGGGAGAGGAAAATGATCTTTCGGGCAGGCCCGATTGATATGCTTGAAATCAATGCACATACGAAGTGAATCGTCCTTCTTGGGAACCATGACAACATTGGCGAGCAACTCGGAGTGGTAAACTTCGCGGATGAACTCAGCCGCCAGAAGCCGAGCCACCTCTTCGCCGATTGCCTTTCTCTTCTCCACAGCGGACCGACGGAGATGCTCTTTCACAGGTTTTGCCTTTGGATCGACTCGCAAACGGTGCTCAGCCAGTCCCCTGGGTACACCCGGCATGTCAGACGGCTTCCATGCGAAGATGTCCCAGTTCTCACGGAGGAACTGGACGAGCACTTCTTCCTATTTGCTGTCGAGTGTTGCTGAGATATGAGTCGGAGCAGCACTGGGATCGGTCGGGTGAATGTGAACAGGCTTTGTTTCACCGGACGACTGAAATGCAGACTCTGAAGCAGGCTTCTTAGCACACAACAAATCACTCGGATCTGCAGTCTTCTTATATTCTTCCATTTCTACTGCTGCCATTTGTTCATCGGCTATCTTAGAGCCCTTCTGGAGGCACTCTTCTGCTCGTTGCCGATTACCAGTGACTGTGATCACGCCCCTGGGGCCAGGCATCTTCAGCTTGAGGTACACGTAACACGGTCGAGCCATGAAACGGGCATATGCAATTCTGCCCAGAATAGCATGATAGGCACTGTGAAAATCCACAACTTCAAATGTCAACTTCTCCTTACGGTAATTCTTTGAATCACCGAAAACCACGTCAAGAGCGATCTGGCCGAGTGAATCAGCTTTCTTTCTTGGAATGACACCGTAGAATCGCATGTTGCTCTCACTGAGCTTGGACATCGGAATGCCCATCCCACGGAGGGTCTCAGCATACAAAATGTTCAAGCCGCTGCCACCATCCATCAGGACTTTGGTCAGTCGGGTGCCCCCGATGACTGGGTCGACCACCAACGCTTGCCTCCCGGGGGTGGCAACATGCGGTGGGTGGTCAGATTGGTCGAATGTAATGGGAGTCTTTGACCATTTCAAATATGTCGTCGTTGCCGGAGCAACCATGTTTACTTCTCTGTTGATGACTTTCAGTCGACTTTTGCTTTCAATGTTAGCAAAAATCACCAAAGTGGAATTGACGTTAGGAAAACCGTCATCATCTTCTTCCTTGTCCTCATCCTTGTCAGACTCTTTTTCCTTCTCATTGGGCTGTTTCTCTCGGAACTGCTGGATTAGGAGCCGACATTGTCGAGTGGTATGTTTGGGATAAATCAGATTACCCTCTTCATCGTTCTTGGTGTGAATGTGACATGGCAAATCCAACACATCATTCCCTGCTTGATCTTTCACCTTCTTGGGGATCCAGGGCCCTTTGGGCTTCCCCTTGAATTTTCCTTGAGTTATAACTGCAGCTTCACCAGGACCTGCTGGCTCGGCTTTGCGTTTCTGCTTCCGACCTCCTCCGGTGTCTTGGGCGACTGGCTTGCCCTTTCCACTGCGGAGTCGATCCTCTTCTTCACCATTAGCGTACCGAGTGGCTATTTCCATCATTCGGGTCAGAGACATATCTCCTGTCCGACCGAATTTCAGGTTAAGCTCTCGATACCGAACGCCCTCCTTGAAGGCGCAAACTGCTTGGTGATGGGATACATTTTCTACTGTGTGATGTAAAGTGGTCCATCTTTGGATGTAATCCCTCAGAGTTTCATTCGGTTTCTGTACACAATGTTGCAATTCTGTCAACCCTGCAGGTCGTTTGCATGTGCCCTCGAATGTCTGGACAAACACTCGAGCTAACTCTTCCCAGCTGAATATACTGCCTAGAGCCAACTGATTCAGCCATGCTCTGGCCGATCCTTCCAACATGAGAGGAAGATGTTTCATAGCTACCTCCTCATTTCCACCACCGATCTGAACAGCTACCCGGTAATCTTCCAGCCAAGTGTCAGGCTTCGACTCACCGATGAACTTACTAACCCCA
The DNA here is from genome assembly GCA_011799875.1 of Thinopyrum elongatum. Taxonomy (NCBI): domain Eukaryota; kingdom Viridiplantae; phylum Streptophyta; class Magnoliopsida; order Poales; family Poaceae; genus Thinopyrum; species Thinopyrum elongatum. Next base: position 547,636,820 of record CM022298.1, on the reverse strand, counting down.
GTCGCCAACCTGAAGTTGGGGGGGGGGATCTCAGCAGCTCTGATGGCCCTGCTAAAACACTCTGGGCCTGAAACATGTACTCTGCTTCCACTCGGGTGATCTCTGTCTCGCCCTTCTCTGTGTGCTCGGTTCCTGTCGACCAAACCTTGCACCAAAATTGACCTCGCATCAAACCCTGGCTCTCTTGAGTCGACTGGCACCCTCCGCTCTTCGCTGTTCGGGTGCCTGTCATCATAACGCCGGGGCACATATGATCCGCCTCTCAGAGGGGGCGTAGGCACTCGACGGTGGTCACCACGGCCGAGCCGATGATCGTACTGCTCGTGGTTCCGACCCAAGTACTGTTCTTGGCGATGCCCACGTCCCTCACGCCACGGAGGCGATCTTGGGCTGTGAGCCGATTGAACTGTGTCGGCCACCCCAGATCTGCTATGGATTCTGTTACGCGACTGAGATACTGCAGTATTTTGCTCTCCTGCTGCCCGGAGCAGAGCCCGGATCTGCATCAAACCTCGTCCAGCCTCTGACTGGGATGGTTGGATGGACTCTGCTATACGAGCTGCGGCCGTAAGATTCTGAATAGGAGTGCGGTATACCTGAGGTTGAGGCGGGAACAATTGCCGCTGTCGACTGGACTCAGGAATCTGCTGCCGAGCACGTTCGTCGAGTGCATGCTGAAGGTTCTCCAGTCGAGTGCGTTCAGCCAAAGTGGCCAAGCGCGCTGCCTCCAAGGCCCGAGCCTCAGAGGTCTCTCCGACGATGGGCGTGTGGAGTGCCTCCTCGTTGCGGCGGTGGAGTTCCTCCCTCCGCTGCGAAGAGAGGGTTTCGAGGTGATATTCCTCGTGAACATGCGACGGATCGCCACCGCCGTCGCCGCCACCGTTGCGACGCATGCCAGGTGGGCCGTGCGGTGTGTCGACCATCAGGACCTCTGCTGCAGGGTCGCTGCTGTCGCACTCGGACAGGGTCTCGACGGAGCCAGTCGACAGATCGAACAGGCCGTAGAGAGATTCATCGGGCTCGATCGCCGTGACTTGAGGGGTGGCCGACTGACGCGCCACCGCATGCTTCACCCACCGCTGAAGCCGCGAGCGACCGGATCGCTTGCGACGACGAATGGCGGGGGACGAAGTTACTGCGGGAGCCGACCAATACTGGGTCGACGGCTGCCGCAGGAGGACGCCGCGGACACATGCGCGAAAGTGCGTCGCCCCGCGGACGGGGAGTGTCTCGACGTCGAGGGGGGCTTCCTGGAGCCAGGCGGAGTCGTCGGCGATGAAGACGAGCGCGCCGAGACGGATCTCGCGGTCCTCAGCCGAACCTCCACCAGAAACCATGATGCTGGGAATCGGAAAAAATCGCAACCTCACTGGAAAGTCGCTAAGACACCGCCCCACGGTGGGCGCCAACTGTCGTGGTTCGAAGTCTGACAGTAGAATAGGGGGTAGGTATGAGGAGGCAAGATCCTAACTACGATGAGGTTGTGCACGCAAGATTTACGAGTTCAGGCCCTTCTCGGAGGAAGTAACAGCCCTACGTCTCGGTGCCCGGAGGCTCGGTCGACTGAATTATGCGTGAGGTTACAGGGGGTGCGAACCCTTGTGCCTGAGGAGGGGGGTGGCTTATATAGAGTTCTCCAGACCCCTCCAGCCCTCAGTTACACAGGATTTAAGGTACATAAAGATGGGACGTTACTGGTAACGCCAGCAATAAAGGCATATAAATGATCATTAAGACTCCGGAGTGAACGCCTGACCGTTGCCGTTCTGAGTGACTTTAGATCTTCTGTCTTCCGAGTGATTTCTGATGTGGTCGAGTGAGTACACTCCGGTCGAATGGAATTGGGTTTTCCGAGTGGAATGCTTCTGGTTGAGTGAATGGTATTGTCCTTTGAATATCCCTGACTTTAAGGTAATGTCCTTGGGAAGGGTGTCTAGGTCAGGCCTATTACCCTACCCCAGGTACATGTCATCGTCAGATAGGACTAGGCCTTCTCTCTATTCTGGCATTTCTGCAGCCCAGTCCACATATACAGCCTTTCTTTGATAATGTTGCATATGTGGTGTAGATCCTTGCTTGCTGAGTACTTCGGATGAGTACTCACGGTTGCTTTGCTTCCTCTTTTTTCCCCTACCCGTTTGATGCAACCAGATGACGGAGCCCCGGAGCCAGCTGCCCCTGTCGACGATCACTACTACTACCCCGAAGATGGCAACTTCTACGAGTTGGCTGACGACCAGGAGTAGGTTCGGAGAGTCCCAGGCAGGAGACCTGCGCCTTTTCGATCGTAGCTTATGTTTTGCACCGCCTTCTTAAAGGCTTATCTGTTTCTCTTTTATATCTGTACTCAGATATCTAACGCTTCCGCTGATGCTTGATGACATCAAGCTTATGTATTCGAGCACTCGAGGCCCTGACTTGAAATATAAAGCTTGTATGACTTTATTTATATTTTAGAGTTGTGTTGTGATTCCTTCAAGTGAGTCTTTATACTTGATCGTGTGCATTTGCGTGTATGATTAGTGCACGATTAAGCCGGGGGCGTCACATTTGGACCCTTGTGGATTTATTTTTTCTAGAGGGAATCATTACGAAAAATTCCTAAGGAAATACACTCTATTTTGGAGGAAAATTTCCATCCAACTAAACCTCTTGATACAATTCCTTTGTTTTTCTCGTGCCATCGAGCACTCTTCTGAATTCCTATGGTTTTCCTAATCATGTATGATTCAAGAGGACATGTCACACTTATCCTATTCCCACGTTTCAAATCCTACGACTCAAAGAGGAAAGAGATCCTAGATGATGTAAAAAAAATTAGATAATGATGGGAGAATGCTCCCAACATTTGCATTTAGATGTTTTTTTGTAGATATAATGATTGAGAATCATGTCATTCCCCTCCCAGCCAAATCAAGGAGAACCCTTCCTATCTTTTTTAGATAATCTTCATATGATTTGGTTAGGCGTGAATCTCTGCACCCTTCTTGCATGCTTCAACTATCTTTTGCTGTGTGCACCATGGTGGTTCATTGAAATGTTCAGGTGGAATGGGAGAATATCTTCATGCCACATCTAGTAAAGACAGAGGCAGAGAGAGCTTTGGTGCAATTCTCAACCATCCAGCATATTGTGCCTCGCAGATAAAGTTACTCAACAACGATTTCAGAGCAATGCACTGATATGTTTCTCTTCTTTTTGTTATGTTGAGTCATACATTAGCATGCATGGTAATCCCGTCAGATGCCGGTTAGTAATACAATACTTTCTTGGCGAACATCCGAAAGCTTTGCGCCGCTATTTATAGCCGCATGCAGACTAAAAGAAAAGATTTCAACGGAGAGCCAACCGTAGATGGGAACTCAATCGATCCAAGAGACCCCCATCATTTTAGCCGCGAACGCGTAACGATCCGCAGCCTCGTCGATCTGCCAATCAAACGAAGTAGACAGCAAGCAGTTCAGTCAGAAAGACAAGATCAAAGTTCAACAAAAAAAAAAGGGACAAGATCAAGGTGAGAGCATATAGATTTGTGTGGAAAGCGTAAAGAGGAAGAGTATCTCCTCGTACGATTTTCTGCGTGGAGCGGCCGCAGCCGTGGCCGCTCTTGCGGTCGATGCGGGCGACGATGGGGTTGGTCTGGGGGCTCTGCTCCACGCTCCTGCACAGGACGTGCTGCATCGTCTGACGGACGTATGGACAAAAGGCACAACAAAATCGTCAGTTCAGTTCGATCGTGTTCTGATCTCCAAAGAATGAAAGGCGGAATCTGCCTTGGATCGATCTTCAAACGATTTTTATCACAGGAAGCGTGCGTACCGCGAGGAATTTCAGCGTGTGCGACGGCACGACGCGGTCGTCGTGGTCCGCCGTCAGCAGCAAGGTGGGAGGGTACTGGTGGCTGCCGTACTGGTCGCCGGCGGCGCACTTCTCCCACGGCCGCCTTACGTTGTGCAGAGGGGAGTACCTGCACGCGACCGGGTTCCGTCAGCTTATAACTTACATAAGCAGCAGAAGAAACATTTTCGTCAGGTTAAAGTGAGACAGTCCCGCACGTACTTGATGAGCCAGTGGAACTCTTCCTCCTTCTCCGAGCAGCCGAAATCACAAGTCCATGCACGACCTGAACGACAGGCATTCGTTGATCATAAGATGTCAACTTCCACGGGAAACAACCAAGACGTGATTTTCAGTCAAGAGGGGACAGGCAAAAAGCAAGAGCAAAACCTATGGTGAACTTGTGGAACCGAAGCATGTCCATGACACCCACGTGAGCCAGAGCACAGCCGAAGAGACCAGGCCGCTGCACCCACAAACAATGTCCGCTCATTTTTGGAACAAATGAGCTGCAACAATTCACAACAAATTCGAGACCGGCTAGCTAACCTGGTTGATGCAGGCGGCGACCAGGAGGCCGCCGTTGCTCCCGCCTTCGATGCACAGCAGGCTCGGGCTCGTGTAGCCGGCGGAGACGAGGAACTCGCCGGCGGCGATGAAGTCATCGAAGCAGTTCTGCTTGTTCGCCAACGAGCCGGCCTTGTGCCAGTCCTCCCCGTACTCGCCGCCGCCCCTGATGTTGGCGACGCACGTCACGAATCCTAGGTTCCTCACGAGGACAACGCGGGCGGCGCTGAACTGCGGCGTCATGCTCATGCCGAACCCGCCGTAGCCGAAGAGCAGGGCCGGGTGCGACCCGTCAAGGACCATGTTCTTCCTCGACACCACGAACATCGGGATCTTGGTCCCGTCCTTGCTCGGGTAGAACACCTGAAAAAACAACCAAGCAAAATCAACACATGGTTCAGGTTCAGGTAAAGTTTTCTTTTCTTCAGACAAGCGAATATACCTGCTTCGCTTCGAAGTCCGTGCGGTCGAACCCAGGTACCGTAATCTCTCTGTATATGTTCATCTCAGGAGCCCCGGTGCTGAGATCGCACCTGTAGACGATCCCTGGAGTAAGGAAGCTCGAGAACTCGATGAACACCTCTGAGTCGGCACGCCTACCGGTAATCCCATTGACGCTGCCTATGTCGATGGGTATGCCATGGAGCAGCTCTCCGGTGGCCAGGCTCCTCAGATGCAGCACGTACTTGACATCCGACAAGTAGTTCACCAGAAGCTTGTTGCCATGGACAGCACAGGCCGACTCTAGCACAGCCTTGTCGTCTTCAGGAAGAACATCGGCCCATGACTGCGGATCATCGACGTCGACCCGCGACAGCTTGTACCTCGGAGCGTCTTTGTTTGTGAGAATTGTGAATCGGGCGTTGTCGTTGGCGACGACTCCGTAGAACGCCTCGAATTTGTCTACCAGCTTCACAAATGGGAGCATTTCGTGGGTTCCTTTTGCTTTGATGCCTGAAAGTGAAAGAGCTGAGAGGTCGCAGTAGTACAACTTGTTGACCGGGTCTGAACTCTCTGAAACTGACAGAAGCACGTACTGCAACAAAAGTAGTAGTAAAATGCAACATCAGCTACCGAAGTGTCAACAATGATCGGTGAAGGACATGGTAGTAGGTTCAAGGCTGAGTGTTTGACAAAAAACTACCACTTTAGGGTTACCGTCCCACAGAACTACCACTTTTTAAAAACTGACAAAAAACTACCAAAATTTTCTAATTTCGTGACTAAAAACTACCACTTTCGGAAAATGGTCGGTTTAGACAATGGCGGCTGCCTCGCTGGCCAGATCGAGCGAGGTCGGGAGGAGAGGTGCGGGGTCGGGAGATGGAGCAGAGGTGCGGGATGGAGCAGAGCTGCAGTGCGGGGCCAGGATCAACAGGTGCGGGATGGACTGACATGCGGGCCCCATCTTCATAAACGTGTTTAAATCATCTAAACCGACAATTTTCCGAAAGTGGTAGTTTTTAGTCACAAAATTAGAAAATTTTGATAGTTTTTAGTCAGTTTTTAAAAAGTGATAGTTCTATGGGACGGTTACCCCTAAAGTGGTAGTTTTTTGTCAAACACTCGTTCAAGGCTGGGTGGCTACTGTATGTACCTTGCCGTCCTGTGTAACCTCAGGGGTGTAGATGTACTTGGGATGCTCGGGGTCTTTCCAGCACACGACGTCGTCGGACTGGTCAGTTCCTAGGAAATGGTAGCAGACCTCGTGGTTGAGATTAACGTCGGTCCTGATCCCAGACTCCGGCGCGCCATCCTCGTCCCTGCTCGCCAAAACCAGAGCAAGGCATGAGACAAGATGATCCCTACTGTATCAGGCAAAGCGCAGAGCACTTCTGCTATTGGCTCTGCAGCTTACTTTGGAGCCGGGAACCGCGAGTAGAAGAAGCCCTTGCCGTCGCGCGTCCACGCGATGCGCGAGAACTTGACCCAGGATAGGGTGTCGGGGAGGCGGTGCTTGTCCCGGACGCGCATGACCCTGATGGTGACCCAGTCGCTGCCGCTGGCGCTGGTGCCGTAGGCCAGGTGCTCGCCGTCGTCGCTGACGCCGATCATGGAGAGCGACACCGTAGCGTCGTCGCTGAGCTCGCTGGGGTCCAGCAGCACTTCCGGCTCGCCGTCCAGCCCGTACTGCACGAACGATTAATTCGGAGATCAATACTGTTGAGAGCCGTTGCCTCTGAACTGAAGAAAAAGATGCACCGGTTTGATGTGGACCTGGACGTGGAGGGCGCTGTGGGGGAGGAGGCCGGGGTTGTGGAAGTAGAAGTAGGTGTCGGCGCGCTTGAAGGGGGCGCGGTAGCGCGGGTGGTCGAGCAGCGCCGTGAGCTGGCCGCGCAGGCGGCCGCGGTGGTCGCAGGTGGCGAGCACGGCGTCGGCCACGGCCGCCTGCGCGCCCACGAACTCCTTCACCTCCTCGGACTCCAGCTCCTCCATCCTGATGATGGGCCCACCGGCACGTACGACGTTACCCACGGCACGACACAACAAAAAGAGGCTCGCGTTGTTTTGTAGTACGACTAGACTTGGTCGGTGTACAGTAGTAAAACTGTAAAAAGCGCGAGCTTCGGTGTGCATGCTTCTGCGGAGGATTCAGAGGGGAGCATGTGGGTGGCGCACAGTACAGCTTGCCGCGAGCTGTGCTGTGCGTTCTTGGTGCAGCCGCGGTGAATATATTTTTTTTGCGGGGTGAAATTAATGGAACAGTGATCCTCTTGTGGCGTGGTGCAGTGGTTTTTTAGCAGCAAGTGTTATTACTGCAGCGTCCAAGAAGGGTGAATTTTACATGGGGCGATGAGTGCCACAGGCGGTGTACTTGACCTTGTTGCAACCACGGCCACGGTGAAATGAATGGACCACTGATCCTCTTGTTTTCGCTAAAATAGAAAGTTTTCCTCTTGCGCTCTCGTGCATTATTTACCAAAAACTTTACTTTCTTTCTAGTTTTTGCTTTTCTTTTGCAGTTTTGCTAGAATTCATCTAGCTGAGTTTTAGTTATGTCTCATTCACCTTTATAGCCATTGGATGTGATGCTATAAGATGCGTGTGTGCTGACATGGGTTGGTACTCTTTTGTATTTGTTTTTGTTTTCCAGGTGAATAAGACCAAATTATATCTCATCTAGATGAGTTCTAGACACTCCCTTTCTTTTGAGCTGCAGTTCTTCTTTTACGATAACTACTTGGTTTCTACTTCCTCTTAAAAAACATAAGAGCATTTAGATCATTATGCTTATATTTCTAAGCGGTTAGTACTGTACTCCACCGCAAAAAAAAAAGTACTGTACTGTGTGTGCTAAAAGGCCGTCCAAGACTGGTACTTGTTCTAAACCCGTACTTTTCTTTGACTGTTTCCTTTTTTTTCTTTCTCCGATGACATTTGGCAGCACTAATATAGGAGTAGTACTAGTAAGCATGGCCATGGAGTCTACCAGTTGATCGAACTCCACGGTATGGCCGGATGGATATATAACATGGACCAAGACGCAAACATTTTGAATCTTGGATGCACAAATACTGCTGTTTCTCTGCGGCCGGCATGCATCAAGTTGGGTAAAATTCATAGACACGGTAACAAACAATCGCGAGTGTGCTTTTGAAGAAGAGGAACAGCTAGAACAGGACTACCAGAGGAACGGAAACAGGTGAATAGCCATGGCATGCTCAGATCACTCACCATCTGTAGGGGTCCGGCACGGGAACTCCATGGTAGTCGTCGACAATGTCGCCGTCGCGGCGAGCCGGAGGGTACCGGAGAGGAGGCAGCGGCTCGTCGGCGGCGGCGAGGGAGCCCATGGCGATTAGGGGGTGAAGCAACCCAACGCAACGCAACGCCCAGCAGGTGTAGCTTGGTAGTGTTGTTGAATGAAACTGAAACTGGATGAATGGCCCTCCCTGGCGAGCGGAAGCGCAAAGAAGTCGCACGATGACAACACATCACGATACCGCCCGTGTTATAAATAGAAACTAGATAGCGAGGGAGTGTGTGCAGGATGTGATAACGTGGCGAGCATTATTCTCGCTCCATACACAAAAAAGTTGTGTTTAAACATAGAGAAATAAAGCAGAAACACTTACCTAGGACGTATAAAGTCATGAACCAAGTTTCCTGGTGAGTCTGTGATGACACCTTTGCCCCCGCACTTGTACGCGTGGCGCGAGGAGTCTATGGGCAGGAATGGAAATAGCATATTCTCGGCCAAGAAAAAGAAACACAGGATATTGCGGTTCTTCCGAGCAAAGAGGCTTGAAAGAGACGGCGGAGCTGGAAAGGGATGTCGCCATGGAGATGTAAGAGTGTTGCCATGCCATTCATTCAGGACGCGTCGCTGTCGGCCTGTCACGTGCGGGGGCACGGCTCTCACCATGCAGCTCGATCTTCTGCGCGGACTGCTGGTTTTGTCTCGGCTATACTTCGGGCTCCGTAGTCCAGCCTTGATATTGGGACCAGTTCTTGAACACGGCAGTCTAGCCACATTCAACCGAGGAATGAATTTGGACGGTAGGATGAACTTATAAGGCATCTCCAAAGCAAACGCTCGAACCGTACCGGCTGCATGGTCCGGACGTGTTTTATCATCCAACGCGGCTCTGTATCCGTCCGTCGATCGGTCCGGAGGTTCTTTTTTCCGTAAACCGGAACCAAACTGAAGATTTAAGGGAGTCCTTATAGCAACTACGTAGGACTTTGACACCTCCGGTCCACCCAAAACCCCTTTCGGATCCGTGCCTTCATCCTTTCATCTTTCTCTGCATTCGTTTTCTCTCTTGGTGACTTCATCGCTCTACCACCCTGGCCGCCCGTCCACACCACCCTTCGCGGAACTCCGTGACTCCGTAACCTCCACCGTTACACCCGGGCTCCACGCCGCTTGCCTCCGCCGCCGGTCCACATTTCTACTCCGTCCGCCTCACATTTCTACTCCGTTCGCCTCACATGTATCATCCACCGCTACAGTAGCCACCATGCCTGGCAAGTGTTCGATGAAATTCCCATGCTAATTTTTTTTCCCTTTCTTTTGTGAAACAATGGATTCAGATTTGGATTACATATCCGAACATTATGTTGAGTCGTCTGAAGACTCGTCCGACTACACAGATAAGATGGCGATGCTACAGGCAGTCCTTGTGGACGCGAAGCATGCGGAAGAGCATGTTCTCAGTTTCAAGAGACCATCAAGGGTCATCGAGTGCTCAATCGCAACAGGACGCGTGCTAGCAATTTTCGCCAGCGTTTTCGGATGCGAAAAAAATGTCTTTGATCGTCTCTACTAAAACATCCGGTCCTCTGATGACTACTTTATCTTGAAGAGGGATGATGTAGAAAGGATTGGATACTCTAGTTACCAGAAGTGCACGACCGCATTGCGGATGCTTGCATATGGCATGCCTGCTGATTCGCGGGACGAATACCTATAGATGTGTGAGAGCACACGCGAAGATGCCATGGTCAGATTTGCTACTGTCGTGGTCTCGGTGTTTGGACCTCAATACCTGGAAGAACCTACTGTTGCAGACACCGGTAGGATCTTGGCAATGTCGGAAGCAAGAGGGTGGCTAGGTTTGCCTGGATCTCTTGAATGCATTCATTGAAGATGGAAGAACTGCCCAAAAGCTCTACAAGGATAATGTCAAGGGCATGTTAAGAAGCCCACCAACATTCTAGAAGTAGTTGCATCACAGGATCTCTAGATTTGTCATGCTTTCTTTGGCATGTCCGGGTCTCATAATGACATCAATGTGCTACGACGGTCATCATTGTTTGCTAGGCTGACTGAAGGGAATGCTCCTCCTTATAACTATACTGTCAATCAACATGAATACAACATGGGCTACTATGTGGTTGACGGTATCTACCCTTCGTGGGTGTGACGCCCCCGATTCAATCATTCACTAGTCATACGCGCAAACATGCACGACCAAGATCAGAGACTCACGGGAAGATATCACAACACAACTCTACGACACAAAGGATAAACATAAGTCTTTATATTACAAGCTAGGGGCCACAAGGACCCGAATGCATAAGTCATCAAAACAAATAGTATCTAAGTACAGACATAGTTAGACAAGTTTTGCCTTAAGAAGGTTGAGCAAAACAACGCCACTAGATCGAAAGGCGAGGCCTCCTGCCTGGGACCTCCGGACTACTCCTGGTCGTCGATCTCCACGTAGTATGCTCCGCTAGGGGGACCTCCATCTGCGGCACCATCATCTATTGCGAACATCCGGGTCGAAGGAAAAGGGGTAGCAAAGCAACCGTGAGTACTCATCCAAAGTACTCGCAAGACTTACATCAGATCTACACTACATATGCATCGGTATCAAAGAAAAGGGATATTATCTGTGGATTAAACTGCAGAATGCCAGGATAAAGGGGAAGAAGCTTGTCCTATCAAAGACTACGTCTTCTGGCAGCCACAATCTTGAAGCAGTAGAAGAGAGTAGCTTATAAAGTATCATGTATCAATGTATAGCAATAATCCTACCCGGAGATCCTTTCCTCGCCTCCCTGAGAGAAAGCGATCGCCGGTGTATCTGTCACTTATCTGGGTGTGTTTTATCAAGTATCCGGTTTTAGTTGTAAGAGGTCGGAATACAACTCCAAGTAGTCCTGTTACCGTGGACATGGCTATTCGAATAGATAACTTCCCTGCAGGAGTGCACCACATTACCTGATACGCTCAATTACCTCTGGCCGGACACACTTTTCTGGGTAGTGCCCGGCCTCGAATAATCAACACGTCGTAGTCCTAGCTAGGATCTCCAGAGAGGCCAGCACGCCGGTCTACATCTTAAGCGCTCAGGGGTCTTGGGCCCATCGCCCTTTGCACTCCTACACGTTGCATGGATGGTCGGGCCCAGTCCTGGCTACCTCTTTATACAAAGCAGGTGCTTACGCGGACCACCCGGGCGTGTGCCGCTCAACTATGACGTCTGAAAAGCTTTCGGGAGAAATCGTACGACGCCAAGGGTCCCATATACCATTGTCCCGCACGGCGATTAGTGCGTATATGCCAAATGGCAGTCTCAGATCAAATACCCAATCTCGTTAAGCGTGTTATTATGAAATAACCATGGACACCGACCAGGGACCAGGCCCACCCCTCTCCTAGGTGGTCTCAATCTGCCCTGTCGTTCCGCCATAAAGAATCACTCAGGGGGCCGTTGAAAGGATCGAGAAGAGGGGTCTAGAGGGGGGTGATTAGACCCTCAACAAGTAAAAGTGGCAGTTTTTAAATTTCTTCAAGTTAAGGTTGAGTTTAGCACATGTTAAAAGTCTCTCAATACATTTCAAGCAAGCATGACAAGAGTATATGCAGCGGGAAGATTAAAGCATGCAAGTTGCAAGAAAGTAAAGAGATGGGATTGGAGTTTGCAAACGCAATGAAGACATGGAGATTTTTGGCGCGGTTCCGATAGGTGGTTCTATCGTACATCCACGTTGATGGAGACTTCAACCCATGAAGGGTAACGGCTGCGCGAGTCCATGGAGGGCTCCACCCACGAAGGGTCCACGAAGAAGCAACCTTGTCTATCCCACCATGGCCATCGCCCACGAAGGACTTGCCTCACTCGGGTAGATCTTCACGAAGTAGGCGATCTCCTTGCCCTTACAAACTTCTTGGTTCAACTCCAAATCTTGACGGAGGCTCCCAAGCGACACCTAACCAATCTAGGAGACACCACTCTCCAAAAGGTAATAGACGATGTGTTGATGATGAACTCCTTGCTCTTGTGGTTCAAATGATAGTCTCCCCAACACTCAACTCTCTCACATATTTGGATATGGTGGAAAGATGATTTGAGTGGAAAGCAACTTGGGGAAGGCTAGAAATCAAGATTCTTGTGGTAGGATTGGAATATCTTGATCTCAACACATGAGTAGGTGGTTCTCTCTCAGAAAATGTATGGTGGAAGTGTAGGCACGTTCTGATGGCTCTCTCACAAATGGAGAAGGGGGTGGAGGGGTATATATAGCCTCCACACAAAATCCAACCGTTACACACATTTGACCCATCTCGGTGAGACCAATGATTAAACTCGGTGGCATCGATTAGTTCAAAAATGTGAATGTTAGGAATCTCGGTGGGACCGACTCGAACAACTCGGTGAGACCGATGTGCTAGGGCTTAGGGAAAACATCATCTCGGTGGCACCGATTGCATCAACTCGGTGAGACCGAAGTGAAGCAATAGGGCAACAGAGAATCTGCCAAGCCAACTCGGTGAGACCGATCGCATAACTTGGTGAGACCGAAGTAAATGCAACAAGTCACAGAGTGTTGGCAGGGCCATCTCGGTGAGACCGATATCCGTATCGGTGAGACCAAACTGTTAGGGTTTCTGGCTTTGGCTATGTCATATGAACGCGGTGGCGCCAGATAGAAAGAATCGGTGGGGCCGAGTTGGAGTTCAGGGTTTTGACATATTTGGTTGGAGAAAGTGGTTGAGGGTTTTGGAGCAATATCACTAAGCATTTGAGCAAGCAAGCCATTAAGGAACACCTCATCCCCTTTTAATAGTATTGGCTTTCCTATGGACTCAATGTGATCTTGGATCACTAAAATAAAGATGAAGAGTCTTGAGCTTTTGCCAATCTATGTCCTTAGCATTTTGAAGGGGTTCCACATCCTCTTGTCCTTGCCATGCCATTGTTGAACTTGTCTGAAATACACTTGATAAAATTGTTAGTCCAACAAGAGATATGTTGACATTAATTACCAAAATCACCCAGGGAGCACTTGTGCTTTCAATCTCCCCCTTTTTGGTAATTGATGACAACATACATCAAAGCTTTAAGTAAATGATATGAAGAGTAGTAAGTAAAGCTTTGGAGGAACATGTAACATGCATAAGCTCCCCCTACATATATGCAATCATGTTAAGATAACATGGAAGAACATGTGAGTGCATATCATGACAGAGTAAGCAGTGAGTTACATGTATCTTGGCTATATGCATCAGAGCAAATGATGTGGTTGAGAAATGTACCTTCATGTTTATGATTCCCTCTTGCAAACAATATGTGCAACAGCAAGAGATCATCATGCACATGAGTGTGATGCATATACTTACCTTGTGGTCTTGAGCTGACTTTTGAAGGAGTGGGCTTGAGAAAACAAAGTTAGGTAACACAAGAGCACTCGAAATAAAGTAGTTTCAAAAGAACCACAAGAATACCAAGACTGGGATGACATGTAATGGGTGAGTACTACAAGTGAGTACTTCATTTAGATATAGACATGTCCTCAAGGATTAAAGATGTGCAATAAGTTCCAAAGATTTTTATCCCACTGAATCTGATATTGGATAATGGGAGAAGGTAGGGTGAGATAAAATCGGAGCAATAAAATTAGAGAAAAGACAAACAGAGCAAAACTAGAATCAATCATGCTAACATGTCTTCCCCTCTTAAAGACATGTGACTTCTCTCCTCCTGTTAACAAGCATCTGTAGAAGAGCTTAGATGTGCTCTCTGATTTTGATAAGCTTTGATGTGCTCTCTCTCCCCCTTTGACATCAATTTCCAAGAAGGGCTTCTAGAATATGGGTCAAGTAGGTGTGGTCCTTGAGAGTCACTACAAAGTAGTTGATACGTCTCCAACGTATCTATAATTTTTGCTTGTTCCATGCTGTTATATTATCATTCTTGGATGTTTTACAATCATTTTATAGCAACTTTATATCATTTTTTGGGACTAACCTATTGACATAGTGCCCAGTGCCAGTTGCTGTTTTTTGCTTGTTTTTTACTTCGCAAAAAATCAATACCAAACGGAGTCCAAACACAGCGAAACTTTTTGGAGAATTTTTCTGGACCAGAAGACACAAGATGGGCCAAAGAAGTACTAGAGGGGTGCCCCGAGGGGGGCACAACCCACCTGGGCACGCCCTGGTGGGTTGTGCCCACCTCGGTGGCCTCCCGCACCGCCTCTTCGCCCTATAAATACCCCAATATTCCAAAAAACCCTAGGGGAGTCGACGAAACACAATTCCAGCCGCCGCAAGTTCCAGAACCACGAGATCCAATCTAGACATCATCACGGAGGGGTTCATCATCCTCATTGGTGCCTCTCCGATGATGCGTGAGTAGTTCATTGTAGACCTATGGGTCCGTAGGCAGTAGCTAGATTGCTTCTTCTCTCTTTTTGATTCTCAATACAATGGTCTCTTGGAGATCTATTTGATGTAACTCTTTTTGCGGTGTGTGTCGGGGGAATGAAACCCAGGCAGGCAACGGAACCCGGATCCTTTTCAAAAACACCGGGGCTAGCAACACCCCTCAATCTGGCTTGCCCTTGGCCGGCTTCCCAACGCAACCCGGCCAAGTCCCGCAACGTCGGTCAAGCCGGCTAGCGCATGCCGGCCGATCCCAGCAAGTCAAGCCTTCATCAACAAGCAAGAACGATCATAGTGCACCCCTCAACCCGACCACGGGTCAGCTCCCGTCCCATCCAAGGCATACGGCGGAACAAGTCCCCATGAAGGGATGAGCATGGAAACAGTGGCCCACCTACCCCGCTGACCGGCAGGAGCGTGGCAACAGTGGCCCACCTACCCTGCTAACCACGGCCGGCATGGCTACAGTGCATCCCCCGTCCTGCTGACGCAAGCAGACGGCGACCAGGCGACGCGCCACTGTAGCCGAGCTGGCTCAACCACTCCGTGATGCATGACAAGATGGGGAACAGTGCCCTCTGGCGCACGGGGTCCGCGCCCGGAGAACTCGGCGTACCCTGGTACCCGGCGGGCCCCAGCATCGGCTTCCCAGACGCTGACCTCCCGGCCCTACGGCCATGTAACTTTAACATTGTAACCCTGGGGGGTTGACCTATAAAACCCCCCAGGAGGCCTGCATGCACGGGAGGACAGACGAACAGATCATCAGTAGAATACACACACAAGGAGAAGGAGCAGCCTATGCTTTGGCCTGTCTTCCTTCCTCCCCAAAACAGCTCTAGGAGCAAGCTTGTATCACCCACATATAAACCACACTCGGCAGGACTAGGGGTGTTATCTCTCCGGAGAGCCCCGAACCTAGGTATGTCTTGCGTCCCTCACTCGCTCATGCCGACCTCGCCTCTGGAGCCCACCGGTGCCCTCGAGCCTATCCCTCTCTTTAGCCATCCCTTGGCATCTGTCGTGTGCCCACCACGACAGTTGGCGCCCACCGTGGGGCAGCTCGAGGTCCCGGCCGGAGACATGTTCCAGACGGGGCCCTTCATCGACTCCGGCGAGCACATCGCGCACTGCGTGTTCCCCGCGCCTGACGTGCCAACAGCTGGCCTCACCGACGCGTCCGCGGTTGATGAGTACCCCAGCGGGGTGCTCGATGTCACCGATTCGCCTGTCCCCCTCGGCGATGACATCTCCGCCGGGGTGGCGGATCTCTGTGTCCGGGTGGAGGTGCTCGCCACCGACTCCGGCTCCACTTCGTCTAGTGCTGCGAAGAAGGCCGCTGCCGCCAGGGCTGCAGCGGAGCGCGCCAGCGTGCCCGACCCGCTGCGCGCCATGATCCAGAACCTCAGCATCCCCATCGCCACCAACGTCAATGCCATCAACGCCGCGGAGGCCCTGGCCCAGCTCGAGGAGGGGCGCAAGCGCCTACTGGACAAGGCCGAGACGCTCACTGCTGCGCAGCGCCGGCTGGAGTCCGTTCAGCGGGAGCACAACGCCGCGTATGGTTTCACGCCAGCCGCTGTCGAGCCCAGCTAGGTTTGCGAGGTGCGGAACCATGGCGCCTTCATCGGCCTAGCGCTGGGCGCAATCCCGCCCGTCTACGACACCCCTGTCAAGAACATACGCGCCGCGCAGGCGGCCGCCGTCGACATGGAGCAGCTACAGGGTGAGGAGCTGCAGGAGCGCCTACGGCGCATGAACGAGCTTCTCGGCGCTGCGAACACGCAGCAAGACCGCCTCGACCGTCCCGCGAGATCCGTCTCACGCCGCACCAAAGATCCCGAGCAGCCGAACACGGCGTCTTCCCCTCCCCCAAGCGAAGCTCATTCTGGCCGTACCCGAACCCGGCGCAACCGCGCCCCGATAATCGGAGATGACCTGGGCAACGAGTCGGCTCCAGGAGACCGGTGCCAGCTAGACCCTCCAGCGCGGTCCAGCCGGTGCGCCCGTCCGGCTTCTGCCGATCTGGTTCCCAGTGGCCCGGTCGCAAGCCGGCTGGGCCCACGCGCCATCGACGATACTGACGCTCGCCATCGCCTCGATCAGCTCGCCCTCTCCCTCAAGCTGGAGGAAGACAATGCTGTCGAACCGGCATGCTTCGGTCCGCGCATCCGAGATGAGCCCTTCCACAAAGGGTTCAAGCTGCCCCGCGACACCCCCAAGTACAACGGGACCGTCAAGTCGGAGGACTAGCTCATCGACTACACCAGCCTAAACAAGGCCTGCCCCAAGGATCCTTTCGCTCTCCCGTGGATTGATTAAGTGATCGACTCCACCACCGGCTGTGAGCTCCTGTCCTTCCTGGATGCTTACTCCGGCTATCATCAGATCAAGCTGGACCCGGCCGACGCCCTGAAGACATCCTTCATCATGCCCTTTGGGGTGTATTGCTACATCACCATGTCGTTCGGCTTGAAGAATGCCAGCGCCACCTTCCAGCGCTGCATGCAGAAATGCATGCTGACGCAACTCGGCCGCAACATCCACGTCTATGTCGATGACATCGTGGTGAAGACCAAGCAGCACCTCATGCTCCTTGACGACCTGAAGGAAACCTTCACCAATCTGCGCGAGTACGAGATCAAGCTCAACCCGGAGAAGTGCGTCTTCGGCGTATCGGCCGGGAAGCTGCTCAGCTTCCTCGTCTCGGAGCACGGCATTGAGGCAAACCCGGACAAGATCAAGGCTATCGAGCGCATGCGCAAGCCAACCCGGCTGCGCGATGTCCGGAAGTTCACCGGCTGCTTGGCCTCGGTCAGCCGGTTTCTCAGCCAGCTGGGCGAGAGGGCCTTGCCCCTATATCAGCTGATGAAGAAGACGTCGCCGTTCGAATGGAACGACCAGGCAGATGAAGCGTTCCGGGATCTCAAGCGCATGCTCTCCACCGCACCCGTCCTGGCCGCGCCGGCTGATAAGGAGCCGCTGTTGCTATACATTGCCACCACCTCGTGGGAGGTCAGCACGGTGCTGGTGGTCGAGCGACCAGAGAAGGGCAAGATCCAGTCCGTCCAGCACCCGGTCTACTACCTGAGCGATGTGCTTTGCGCCTCCAAGCAGAACTACCCGCACTACCAGAAGATGTGTTACGGCGTGTACCTTACCGCCAAGAAGCTAAAGCAGTACTTCCAAGAGCATGTCATCACCGTAGTCAGCACGGCCCCCATCGGCGAGATCATGGGCTGCCGGGATGCCTCTGGCCGGGTTGCCAAGTGGGCCATCGAGCTGGCCAGCCACACCATCCTCTACGAGCCCCGCACCACGATCAAGTCCCAGGCCCTGGCCGACTTCCTCGTTGACTGGACGGAGACTCAGTACCTACCGCCGCCGCCGGATTCAACGCACTGGCGCATGCACTTCGACGCCTCCAAGATGCGCTCCGGCTTGGGAGCCGGCATCATGCTATCTTCCCCGAAGGGTGACCTGCTGCGGTACGCACTCCAGATCCACTTCACCACCTCCAACAACGTCGCCGAGTATGAAGCCCTTGTGCATGGCCTCCGGCTTGCCAAAGAACTCGGCGTACGGCGCATCCTATGCTATGGCGACTCGGATCTGGTGGTGCAGCAGTGTTCTGGCGAGTGGGACGCCCGAGATGCCAACATGGCCAGCTATCGCTTCCTGGTCCAGCAGCTCTCTGGCAACTTCGACGGCTGCGAGTTCCAACAGGTCCCGCGCGGAGAACGAAGCCGCCGACACACTAGCCAAGATTGGCTCATCTCGACAGGACATACCGTCCGGCATCTCCCTCGAGCACTTGCGCAAGCCGTCTGTCAAGCCGTCTCTGGATTCCGAGTCCATCTTCATCCCGAACGACCCTGCGGCGCCCCTCCCCAATCCTGACCCGGGGACTGCCGGTCCAAGCTCGGGGGCTGCCGTCCCCAAGTCAGTCCAGGGGGCTGCGGACCCCGGCCCGGGGACGGCTGATCCCGGCCCGGGGGCTGCGGACCCCGGCCCGGGGACTACTGATCCCGGCTCGGGGGCTGCCTTCTTGACCCAGGCGACCATCAACCCCGGCCCGGGGGCTGCTGAACCCGGCCCGAGGGCTACTGAACCCGGCCCGGGGGATGCTGTGCTCAACCCGACCGCCGCTGTCCCTGACCCGGGTGTTGCTGCCCCGGACCCGTCTTGGTGGCCGTCTTCACCGTGGTGACGGCTCCATCATGGGCCCGGCCTATCCTGGCCTTCCTGGAGAATGGAGCACTCCCCATGGACGAGACTGAGGCCCGGCAAGTGCAACATCGGGCGTCCGCCTATAGCATCATCAACAACGAGCTCGTCAAGCGCATCGCGACGGGTGTGTTCCAGCGCTGCGTCGAGCAAGACAAGGGCATAGAGATCCTCCTTGACATACATCAGGGCGAGTGCGGGCACCATGCCGCCTCCAGGTCCCTGGTAGCCAAGGCTTTTCGCCATGGTTTCTACTGGCCCACGGCCCTCAAAGACACCGAGTCGCTCGTCCTCAAGTGCGAGGGTTGCCAACGCTTATCACCTGGCCCTTGGCGGTCTGGGGGCTCGACATGGTGGGACCCTTCAAGACAGCTCGGGGCGGCATGATGCACTTGATGGTGGCGGTCGACAAGTTCACCAAGTGGATCAAAGCACGACCAATCAAGAAGCTGGATGGGCCCACGGCCGTACGGTTCATCAAAGACATCGCTGTGCGCTACGGCGTCCCGCACAGCATCATCACAGACAACGGCACCAACTTCGCCAAAGGTGCCCTGGCGCAATACTGCTCAGTCTCTGGCATCTGGCTTGACCTGGCCTCCGTCGCTCATCCTCAGTCCAACGGCCAAGTCGAGCGGGCAACGTGCTGATCTTGTCCAGCATCAAGCCACGACTCATCGAGCCCCTCATTCTCTCACCCGGCAGCTAGCTCGACAAGCTGCCGGCTGTCCTCTGGAGCCTTTGTAGAATGCCAAACCGGTCGACCGGGTTCACCCCGTTCTTCCTCGTCTACGGAGCAGAAGCCGTCATCCCGACCGGCATCGAGTTCGACTCACCGCGAGTCGCAATGTACACAGAAGCCCAAGCCAAGGAAGCCCGCGAAGATGGCGTCAACCTACTTGAAGAGGCACGCCTTTTGACCCTTAGCCGATCGGCCATCTATCAGCAAGGCCTGAGGCACTACCACAGCAAAAAGATCAAGCCCCTCGCATTCCGTGAGGGAGACCTCGTCCTCCGGCTTGTCCAGCAGCAAGCCGGCCAGCACAAGTTGGCCTCCCCATGGGAGGGCCCCTTCATTGTCAGCATAGCCCTGTGTGACCGCAACGCCTACTACCTCATCGACGCTCGCAAGCCGAACAAGCGCAAGAGAGACACCGCCGGCGAAGAGACAAGCCGGCCCTGGAATGCAGAACTCCTCCGCCCGTTTTATAGTTAGCTGTATGCACGTAGGTATTGCTACCTTTTGAAGTTCAATGAAAGACAATGGGACCCCTGAACGACACTCGGGGGCTACCTTCTCCTATCAAATTATTGTGTCTCGCATATCCTTGTAATTTTTTTCTAACCCCCACCGCTGGGTCGGCTCGTCCAACCCGGGGGCTCGGGGGCTAGCCGGCTTGACCGCAACCCGCTGTCCTCCTTGGCACATCCCGGCATGTCCGAGTTGCCGAGGCCCTCCACTTCACCCTAAGCCACAGTTCGGCTTCGGCTGTTGGCCGGCGAGAACTATGGGCCAAAGCGCCGGCACGCCGAGAAACACTAAGTTGGACCCGCCGGATCGGCCAACCCGGCCTCACCGCACTAAGTTACCGCACGACTAGCTGCCCACCAGCCGGCTTCGCCGACTACCGCCAGCCGGGCCAGTGGGTGTTTCGCTCGCGCTCAACGTTCGAAAAGCCTAAAGTACTGCGCGTTCTTTCCAAGGACCGAACTCCTTGTCACAGACCGGAACCCGGCTATTTGACTCGCGGGGGGGAGGCCCAAAGAAGGAACAAGCAAGGAAAAAGCTTAAAGAACAAAGAGCAAAGGCGCAAACACTCGCAAAAATATTTACATCATAGAAATATGGGCCCAAGGCCAAAGTTCATTACATTCACCATACACCCTAGTGGGCGGGTGGACCTGTCACTTAACAAAATGCAAGAAAAGTAAAGCAGGACGGCTTCAGGCGACTCCCGCGCCGGGTTGCACAACTGCCGGCTCCTCCGCAGTGGCCTCCAGGTTCACCGAGGCGCCGGTATCATCCAACCCGGCCTCATCGTCCGCACAAGGGCCCGACTCCTCGGAGCTGCCCGCTGGATCATCAAGCGCTAGGCCGAAGTCATCAGGTGGCACCACCCCGCCGTCTTCGGTTCGTTACACCTGGAACTCATCGTGCGACGCAAACGAGGCGAGGTAGCTAGCCCGTGCGGCGATCCGGTTCACCTTCGCCGCCAGCTGGGGCTCTGCGCCGGCTCGCTGGGCCGCTAGCTGGTCCAGCTTCAGACCTGGATACCAGGGCATGACGAACCGCATCGGCGCCGGCCCGAGCCGCGGAGACGTGCCAAGCGTGAAGCCGCACCGGCCCGGCCTCCAGCCAGCGCGCCAGCCGCGAGAAGCTGGTGGGCGCAGCAGCACCAGGCCAAAGAGCCGCCATCATCCCCAACCCGGCAGCAGACAGCCGTGTCGTTTGCTCGTCCAGGGCCTTCAGGCGGGCCTCGGCGGCATGCATGATCTCCGGAAAACTCCAGGCGGCGTGTGGATCGTCTTCGGCGCCCGTGTCCGCCTAGGTCGACTGGTGATCGCGCACGGCCTCGTTCGCCCTCCCCTGCATTTCCGGGAAGTACTCTGTCAAGCAGAGAAGCAAGATGGTCAGCCACAAAATAAACAAAGCCGGCTTTACAACTCGGTGAAACCAACGAAGAAACACTTACTAGCGAAGGCCTCATCCAGGTGCTGCGCTTCGCACAACATATCGTGCCGCTCCAAGTCCCCGGCATGGTCGCGCGCCTTCTCCAGCTTGGCGCGCTTGTCAATGGCCGCCTTCAACTCGTCGTCCTTGGCGGCGGCCGTCTTCTCGTGCTCCTCCTTGAGACGGAGGAGCTCCGCCTGGTGGGCCTCCGCCTTCAGGCGCTCCACCTTGCCCTGGAGTTGGCTCTTGTCGCCGGCCAGCTGGTCACACTGCTGGCCGGCTTCGGCGAGTGCCTTCTTGGCCTCCGCCACCTTGGCAGCTTCCGCCCTCAGCTGCTCCACCTCGGCCTAGAGCCGATCGGCGTCGGCAACCGCCAGATCGCGCTGCTAGCCGGCTTCGGCCAGCCGGGTTCGCAGGCCCGGCACCTCGGCCGCGGCGGCTGCGCGGCAAAGATTCAAAGTCAAGATGATGGCGAAAAGAAAAGAAACATTAAGATTCGACCCAACTGCTTCGCAGTTGGCTCGAATCTCGGGGGCTACACCCAGTGGGTGCGCTAGCGCGCCCCCATTAAAGAGCACACAAGATGTACCTTCGGCGAGACGGAGCGCCTCCTCCTTGGCGGCAAGCTACGCCGTGATCTGCTGATACTTCTTCAGAAGCCGGTTGTAGATGCCGACTCGGAGGGCATCCAGGTGCTGTAGAAAAGCAAGGATCAGTAGAAGAAGCTTTTTAAGATTCGACCCAACTACTACGTAGTTGGCCTGAACCTCGGGGGCTACACCCAGTGGGTGCGCTAGCACGCCCCCACTAGCCGGCTGCAGAAGAAAAGCCAGAGGAAGAAAACTCACGATCACAGAGCGCTCCAGCTCCCGCGCCCGCTCCAGCTCTGTTTGGGCGAAGGCCTGAACCCGGTCCGCACGCCCACGGAGATGCCGGCGTATGGCGTCCATCGACGCCTCCTCCTGCGTCAGCGGCCCGAAGACGGCTCGGTTGGACCCGGCCCAAACCTGCTGCGACCCGGCGGCAGGACGACCTCCCGGTGCCACTTGCAGCTGCCTGATCACCAAGGCGTGCTCGCCGCCCGCCGTCTCCTCTATGGCCGGCCTCGACTCCGGTGCGCCGGCCGATGTTCCCTCCAACGCTCCAGCCAGCATCGCCCGCGGCGCCTGGTCCGGCGTCCCCTGTGGTGCTCCGTCCGGCGTCGGCGGCGGCGCCCTCTCCGGGGTGGCTCCCCCTCCCCCTCCGCCTCCTCTGACCTCCACCCGCTCGACCACGTCGTTCCGGGGTGGGGTGTCGTCGTCAATCTCCACGACCTCCCGGTAGTCCACCGCCATCTCCACCCGGCCATCCGGGTCGTGCCCCTCCTCCGCCGGTGGCACAATGACTGTCTCCGCCGGGTCCATGCCTGCTGGCATCTCCGGCCATGCCGGCTCCGTGGCGGCCCTCTCCCTTGCCTCCGCGGCCCTGGCTTGGGCCGAGGTCGCCTCCAGCTCCTTCTCGGTCTTGTTCCAGGCCTGCTAGGGGCAGCGCTTAGTGTTCGCTGGGTCCAAGCCAAGGTCCTCCTCGGTCGAGCACTCGGGCAGATCAATGACGCTGCTCCGGGTCCTCCGAAACGAGAAGCCGCCCCCAAACACGGCATCTGTTGCTGCCAACGCCAACTCCAGCGGCGTCCTGGATCACAACGAGGAAAGCATGAGAAAAGAATGATTAGGCAGCACGCCGGAGTCAACAAGGAAGCATACCCGATCGCCGTCGGGATGGCCTGCCTGGCCGGCGCCGCCAGGATGACACGTCGCGTCCTCTTGGCGGCCGGCCCGCCACCTGCGGCTGGGTCCACCGTACGCTTCACGACCGGCTTCGACGACACCGAGTCTTTCCCATGCGGCCGGCTCGCCGTCGCCGGCGCCCGGGACGACCCGTCGTCGGCCGTCTTGGGGGTTTGACGTTGCTGTCTCCTCCCCTCGGCGGCGCTGCACCACCAATGTGCGTCAGAGTCTCCTCGTTGTTGTCCGGCCAGTCTCGCAAAAGCTCTGGTTACTTACTCGCGCGGTGCTCCTTGCCGGCTTCGGCATCAGCCATCTCCGGGTTCTCGGCGAAGGACCCCGCCTCCTCCGAGCCGGCTCGCTGGGCGGCCGCTACCTGCGTCGTTGTTCCGTCATACTAATGCCAGATGGCGTTCAGCAGCACCTCCCTTGTCGCATCAGGATGAAGAAAGAGATGGCACATAGCAAAGTACGGAGACCAAGGACTTACCGCCGGCGCCGGGTTCCCTTGGTTGTAGGGCGCCTTCCCGAAGTGCCACTCCTCCGACATCCCGGCTTTCGAGATGTCGTTAACCCGGCCAACGATCTGCTCCTGCGTCAGCCGCCAGGATGACATCCGGTTGGGGTCCTGGAGGCCAGTCATCTGGCCGACGATGTGCGTCCGGCGTTGCAGCGGCAGCACCCGGCGTGCAATGAAGGCGGCGATGAGGTCCGTCCCGGTGAGCCCCTCGCGTGTCGTCATCTCCACGACCCGGTTGCTCAGGTTCACCATCGCCTGCGCCGGGTTCCTGGGGCAGTAGTTCTAGTTGGTCTTGGCATGCGGCGTCATGTCCTCGAAGGGCGGCAGGTTGATGTGGTCCGCGCCAAGGTTGCGGACGTAGAAGAAAGAATTCTGCCACTTCTTGGCAGAATCCTCCAGCGGCATCTTGGGGCACATCCCGTGCGGCCAGGTCGAGACGACGGCGGCCCCACAGGCGGACATCACACCGGCCGCCGGCCCCTGCTGCTTCAAGAAGAAGAAGCGGACCCAAAGATCGATGCTGGGCTCGACGTCCAGGTAGCCCTCACACAGGGTAACGAACCCATAGAGCTGCAGCACCGCGTTCGCTCCCAAGTGATGCGGCTGGAGCCCGAAGAAGTCCAAGAACGAGCGGAAGAAGTCACTCGAAGCAAGGCCGAACCCACGCTTAAAATGGGAGAAGAAGACCACGCGCTCGGTCCCCTCCGGCCGCGGTGCCAGCTCGCCGCCCGACAGGCGCATGGCCACCTCCGTCGCCGGTGGCAGCCGCCGCATGTCGCGCAGATACTAGAGGTCATCCGCGGAGACCTCCGGCCCCTCCCACGATCCCTTGGGTCCCACCATCGATGAGTGCGACGGGGGAAGAGAAGCGCGTCGGCTAGGCGAAGAGTTTGGGTGGTAGCTAGGCACCGCAGAGCGGCAGCAGTTCGTTGCTCGTGGGCGGCAAGGCGCTGCGGCGTGCGATGGGCTCGCTAGCAAGGGCGAAGGAGGAAGAAGGAGGTAGGGGGCACGTGCGTGAATGATTTCCACCCCCCTGATTTATAACCGCGGCAAGAACGTGGGGGAAGTGGGATCGGTTGCGCCCACCTTTTCCACTTCCCCACATTGTGCGGGCATGATTCCCCCATGAATTAACTGCATCGAGAAGGGCAACCGTCCGTGGCCGCCACATTAAATCCCCGCGCGGGGGCCGAGGGCGCAGCATGGTGGGCCCCAGCCCGCTGTTACGTCCCGTCACGCGCGTGGCCTGGTAGTGACTCCCCGGCCACCGTTCGCCATGTGGCGCCCGCATCGGGTCATGGGAGGTTTCCTGCCCAGGCCGGGATGCAGCGATCCGGCTTCCGGAAGCCGGCACATAGTGGGTGTTGCCGGACCCGGCGGCCGCATGCTTCATCAACACCAGCCGCCTTTTCAGGGGGTGAAACTGCGAAGGCCCCCCTGTTTGAAGCCGGCGAGCCTTCACAGCTTTGGGGACTACTCTCGGGGGGATGAACCCCGGGCAGGCAATGGAACCCGGATCCTTTTCAAAAACATCGGAGCTAGCAACACCCCTCAATCCGGCTTGCCCTTGGCCAGCTTCCCAGCGCAACCCGGCCAAGTCCTGCAACGTCGGTCAAGCCGGCTAGTGCATGCCGGCCGATCCCAGCAAGTCAAGCCTTCATCGACAAGGAAGAACGATCATAGTGCGCCCCTCAACCCGGCCACGGGTCAGCTCCCGTCCCGTCCAAGGCGTACGACAGAACAAGTCCCCATGAAGGGATGAGCATGGCAATAGTGGCCCACCTACCCCGCTGACCGGCAGGAGCGTGGCAACAGTGGCCCACCTACCCTGCTAACCAGGGCCGGCATGGCTACAGTGCATCCCCCGTCCTGCTGACGCAAGCCGACGGCGACCAGGCGACGCGCCACTGTAGCCGAGCCGGCTCAACCACTCCGTGATGCATGACAAGATGGGGAACAGTGCCCTCTGGCGCACGGGGCCCGCGCCCAGAGAACCCGGCGTACCCTGGTACCCGGCGCCCCCCAGTGCCGGCTTCCCAGACACTGACCTCCCGGCCCTACGGCCGTGTAACTTTACCATTGTAACCCTGGGGGGTTAACCTATAAAACCCCCAGGAGGCCTCCATGCACGGGAGGACAGACGAACAGATCATCAGTAGAATACACACACAAGGAGAAGGAGCAGCCTATGCTTTGGCCTGTCTTCCTTCCTCCCTGAAATAGCTCTAGGAGCAAGCTTGTATCACCCACATATAAACCACACTCGGCAGGACTAGGGGTGTTATCTCTCCGGAGAGCCCCGAACCTGGGTATGTCTTGCGTCCCTCCCTCGCTCATGCCGACCTCGCCTCTGGAGCCCACCGGTGCCGTCGAGTCTATCCCTCTCTTTAGCCATCCCTTGGCATCTACCGTGCGCCCACCACGACAATGTGTTTGTTGGGATCCGATGAACTTTGAGTTTATGATCAGATCTATATCCATGAAAGTTATTTGAGTTCTTTGATCTCTTTTATGCATGATTACTTATAGCCTCATATTTCTTCTTCGAATCTTTGGTTTAGTTAAGCCATCTAGATCAATTTTTCTTGCCATGGGAAGAGGTGCTTTGTGATGGGTTCGATCGTGCGGTGTTCTTTCCCAGTGACAGAAGGGGCAGCAAGACACGCATGTATCGTTGCTATTAAGGATAACAAGATGGGGGCTATTCCTACATGAATAGATCTCGTCTACATCATGTCATCGTTCTTATTGCATTACTCCGTTTCTCCATGAACTTAATACACTAGATGCATGCTGGATAGCGGTCGATGTGTAGAGTAATAGTAGTAGATGCAGGCAGGAGTCAGTCTACTAATCTTGGACGTGATGCCTATATAATGATCATTGCCTGGATGTCGTCATAATTATTTGAGGTTCTATCAATTGCCCAACAGTAATTTGTTTAACCACCGTGTGCTATTTCTTGAGAGAAGCCACTAGTGAAATCTACGGCCCCTGGGTCTATTCTTCATCATATTTGCTTTCCGGTCTATTATTTGCCACTTTTATTTCCAGATCTATTATTCTAAAAACCCAAAAATACCTTGCTGCACTTTTTATTTGCATATTTTATTTCGTGTTTTATCGAGATCTATTTATCCAATCTATCACAAATTTATCTATCTTTTTACCCGTAGAGGGATTGACAACCCCTCCTAATCGTCGGGTTGCAAGTATTTGTTCTTTGTGTGCAGGTACCATTTACATAGTGTTGCTTGGTTCTCCTACTGGATTGATACCTTGGTT
This sequence comes from Thinopyrum elongatum, assembly GCA_011799875.1. Classification (NCBI taxonomy): domain Eukaryota; kingdom Viridiplantae; phylum Streptophyta; class Magnoliopsida; order Poales; family Poaceae; genus Thinopyrum; species Thinopyrum elongatum. The sequence goes on along the minus strand of CM022298.1, from coordinate 547,609,830 downwards.
TCATAACTGAGGGAAATACCTACCGTAGCTGTGCTGCATCATCCCTTACTCTTTGGGGAAATATCGACGTAGTTCAAGCGACATCAAAAGGAATTTCTGGCACCGTTGCCGGGGAGACATCATCAACATCTATCAGGTTCCTAATCACAAATCTCATCTCCTTGCAATTTACATTTTGCCATTTGCCTCTCGTTTTCATCTCCCCTACTTCACAAAAATTTGCCATTTTATTCGCCCTCTTTTTCATTCGCCGTTTTCTCGTCAGATCTGTTTTTATGTACAATCTTGTTTGGGTAGTCACGATGACTCAAGAAAACACCAGTTGTGTGATTTTTCCAATACCAACAACAATGATTTTATTAGCACTCCGATTGCTCCTCCCGCCACTAGTGCGGAATCTTGTGATATTAATGCCGCTTTGTTGAATCTTGTTATGAAAGATCAGTTTTCCGGTACTCCTAATGAGGATGCCGCGTCCCATCTTAACACATTCTTAGAATTATGCGATATGCAAAAGATAAAAGATGTGGACAATGATATTGTGAAGCTGGAATTATTTCCGTTTTCTTTGCGAGATCGTGCAAAAATTTGGTTTTCTTCTTTGCCTCACAATAGTATCGATTCTTGGGATAAATGTAAAGATGCTTTCATTACTAAGTATTTTCCGCCCGTGAAAATTATTTCCCTTAGAACTCAAATCCTGAATTTTAAGCAACTTGAGCATGAACATGTTGCGCAATCTTGGGAAAGAATGAAGTTGATGCTAAGAAATTGTCCTACCTATGGTTTAAATCTTTGGATGATCATACAATTTTTTTACGCGGGATTGAACTTTGTTTCTAGAAATCTTTTAGATTCCGCTGCGGGTGGTACTTTTATGAAAATTACTTTGGGTGAAGCTACTAAATTGCTTGATAATATTATGGAAAATTATTCACAATGGCATACCGAAAGAGCGCCTACTAGTAAAAAAGTTAATTCGGTTGAAGAAATTAGTACTTTGAGTGAAAAAGTTGATGCTCTTATGAAATTGGTTGCTAATAAAAGATGATGTGCCTTTGTCTACCTTGATTGAGCAAAATAGTGATTCCGTAGATGTGAATTTTGTCTCGCGAAACAATTTTAATAACAATGCTTATAGAGGCAATTTTAATCCTAGGCCTTTTCCTGGAAATTCCTCTAATAATTATGGTAATTCCTATGGTAATCCTTCTTATAATAATAATAGGAACACCTCTGATCTTGAGAATAATATTAAAGAATTTATCAATTCTCAATTTTTTTTCAATAATACGATAGAAGAAAAGTTGAATAAGATTGATGATATGTCTAGAAACATTGATAGGATTTCTTACGATGTAGAAAATCTCAAGTTGAAAATTTTTGTACCCAAGGTTGAGGAATCAACTAAAGCTTTATATGTTTCTATGGATGAAAGTAGGAAAAGAACCGCTATGCTTAGAGCTAAAAGAGAATTTTTAGAAAGAGCGTTTTCTAGTGATTGTTTTCATAAAAGTGATAAAGATCTTAAAGTGATTGGTGTTTATTCTATTGATTCCTTGTTTAGTAAAATTAAAATTGATGATAAAGAGACTGAAGAAGTGTCAACTTTAGTTAGAAGGCGTCCCGATAATTTGGAGGGTGAAAATCTTGATGAAAAAATTGATAAAAGTGGGTTTGGAGAGGTCATAACTTTAACTAGTGATGTGCCCACTCTTTTGGATTAAAAAGACTTTAATTATGATAATTGCTCTTTGATTGATTGTATTTATTTGTTGCAATCCATGATTAATTCACCCTATGCTTATGAACAAAATAAAGCTTTTACTAAACATATCGTAGATGCCATGATGAAAGCTTTGGAAGAAAAGTTGGAATTAGAGATTTCAATTCCTAGAAAATTACATGATGAATGGGAACCTACCATCAAAGTCAAGATTAAAAATTATGAGTGTTTTGCTTTATGTGATTTGGGTGCTAGTGTTTCCACAATTCCGAAATCTTTATGTGATGTGCTTGGTCTTACCGATATTGAAGAATGTTCTCTCAATTTGCACTTGGCGGATTCTACTATTAAAAAGCCTTTGGGAAGAATTAATGATGTTCTTATTCTTGCAAATAGGAATTATATTCCCATATATTTTATTGTTCTTGATATTGATTGCAATCCGTCTTGTCCAATTATACTTGGTAGACCGTTTTTACGTACTATTGGTGCCGTGATTGATATGAAAGAAGGCAATATTAAATTCCAATTTCCACTAAGAAAGGAGATGGAACACTTCCGTAGAAAAAGAATCAAGCCACCATATGAATCAATCATGAGGGCATCCTATGGATCTAGAACTAAAGATGACAATACTTGAATCTATGCATTATGCCTAGCTAGGGGCATAAAACGATAGCGCTTGTTGGGAGGCAACCCAATGAATAAAATTTATTTTTCCTTTTTATTTCTGTTCTTGAGTGTTTGAACAATTATGCCTCTGTTATGATTGTGTTTTTTATGTTTTAATTAGTGTTTGGGCCAAGCAAAGCCATTGGGATCATGTTGGGTGATAGTTGATTTGATCCTGTTGAAAAACAGAAACTTTTGCGTCCAGTAAAATAATTTTATAACTTCACAAAAGTGACTAAAAATTCTACATTTTTTACACAAGATTTATATATAAATTTCCTATGTTTTAGAATTTTTGGAGTTACATAAGTATGATAACAATTCGCATATTTATATACTGTTCTGTTTTTGACAGATTCTGTTTTCTTTGCATTGTGTGCTTATTTTGATGATTCTATGGATTGTATCGGGGGGTATAAGCCATGGAAAAGTTAGAATACAGTCGATATAATGCAATAACAAAATTTGAATAGGTTTTATACAGTACTTAAAGTAAAGATTGGTTTTCTTATACTAACGGATCTCATGAAGGTTTTGTTAAGTTTTGTGTGATTGAAGTTTTCAAGTTTTGGGTGAGATCACGATGGATGAAGGAATAAGGAGTAAGAAAAGCCTAAGCTTGGGGATGCCCCATGGCACCCCAAGTTAATATTCAAGGAGAACAAACCAACTAAGCTTGGGGATCCCCTCGAAGGCATCCCCTCGTTCTTCTAACGAATATCAGTATTTTACTTGGAGCTATATTTTTATTCATCACATATCATGAGTTTTTGATGCGGAGCATCCTTCCATCATCCCCATGGACTCTACACCAACACATCAAGCACCACGTGGAACGATGACAAGAGCTCGAGCACACGCAATGGAAACCGAGATGAACTCCTTCATATTTGACATGCATATGGACTCGGGTGGAACTTGGTTGCTACCTCACCAAAGTGCACTATGTATCCTTAGGTATGAAGAGGAACACCACCAAGTCCAAGGAGAAGCACCCCAAGTATCCAAGAAGGAAGAAGGAGTCCACAAGAATATGGACAGAAGGTCCCAGGCCACCCCGTGCGCACGGGCCCCCGAGACCCCATGCTTACGGGCTACACAGGGAGCTATGGCTGTAGCACCCCGTGCGCACGGGCGTGTACCGTGCGCACGGGACCCCCGTGCGCACGGGCCCGACTTACCCCATGCGCACGGGCCCTACAGGATGAGTGGCTGAGATTGCTGTTGGGCCTCCACTTCGTCTCCTTCCTCCCCAAGCCTATATAATTCGTACCTAGGGTTATGTTTAGGGTTAGCAAAGACATATGTGAGATATTTGTGAGCTTTGCTCCTTCTACCACTCCATTGGAGATCAAGGCCTCTTAGGAGAGGATCCACTTGTGGATTTCAAGGCCTCCTCTTGGAGAAGATTATCATCCTCAAGACCTCATCTCTTAGGAGTGGGAAGAACTCTACCTAGTGCTTGTTTCCTTTGATTGTTCATGTATTCATGTGGATCTATGTGTTTGCTATTCTAGTAGATGTATGATTGGGTTTTGTTGGAGTGAATTCCTCTTTGTGTTCTTGGTGTTCATTCCTTTTCCCCTCCAAGTGTAAAAAGATCCATCTTAGGGTTTCACCCTACAACATCTTGGTATCATGAGCAAGGTTGATTCACATCTTGGAGTCCCTACCCCCCATTTGCCAGCTTGATTTTGTTGTTTTCGTCCTAAATCTGAAAATCCCCACCAAAAATAGCCCCAAAATTTTTCTTGCAATTTGTTGGTTCTTGTGAGATTTGGTTGATTTGATCCACGAATTGGGTGTTTGACAAGTGGATCTACCCCCTTACCACCTTCCACCAACCTTTCATCCATCGATTTTGACCGAATTTCGCAAAATCCCCACGGATCAGGAGCTGTTCATCCGCTCGCAGAGCACTTCGTGCGCACGGGCCATCGAGACCCCGTGCACATAGGCCTCACTTACCCCGTGCGCATGGACCATACAGAGCAGTTCGGCCGTTTCCTTTTTCCTCCATTTTGCATTTCCACCACCACATTTGTTCTTCCGCATATACTTCTCGTGAGTGTTTGAGTTTCGGAGTTGCGGTTCTCAAGTGTCCTAAGGTGTTTCGGCTACTTAGGTGCTATTTGTCTTCATCATCACCGCCACTCGTCATCGACTCGGACTCCACGTCGACATCAACCACTACATCTTCATACCAACCGTAAGCAAGGACGGTAACCTCGACGACACTTTGTATTACCCTTGCCATTACCTTGATAGCCTCGAGCCTCTTTTGCGTAGTTTACCCATCGAGACTAGCAAGTTGAGAATTGCCGGGCCACGCTTATAGTGCACCTTTAGTGTTACATATCTCCCGTGCATATACTACTTGTTACCTCGCATTGTGGCTCGCATATCAAGCATTGTGGCATAGTAAAAAAAAGCTTTTAAGCAAAAGAAAGAGAAGAGAAGCAAAGAGCTTGTAAGCAATAGCATCGGGCCTCATAGCATAGTTCATCTTCTTGGTTCATACATACATAAGCATAATTGGGATAGAAGGCGACCCGTTTCTCTATTAAGTTGGTGCACTAGTGTATCTAGCCCATTAGAGCAATCGAGCTAGCGTCTCTCTAGTATCCGTACAACAAGAGCATTCCCGTAGTTCCACATCTTAGAGCTCATTCCTTGGTTGTGCGGATCCCATCTATCTTCCGTGTGTGTGTTCCTAGTGATATCCTTGGGTTTGATCTATTTGTCTTACTTGCAATTTGTGCATCTTTTCAGCTTTTTCAACATCTTGACTAACATTTTCTTGAATTATTTGTGCCACTTCCTAACCGAGATCCTCCATAAGCCTTTTACTTGTAGGTGTGAGAAACAAAACCCGGTACCAATTCTCCTATTATAGCATCACGTGGGATCATACTTGATACATCCACAATCTTCGAAAAAGGTAACTTTGGTTTTGTTCTCTCATTTCCTACTCACCACCACTTCCACATGATGGATAGGCCTTCTTCTTTGGCGAGCCTTCTCTTCGAGGATCAAGATGACGAACGCGACTTCGTCACCAAGAATCACTTCTTCATCGCACAACGAGCTCTACATTAAGAGAGTGAAGCTTTGGGTGATCACATCGAGCAACTCGCCACCGACCTTCGGCAATCGGAAGCAAGACAAAGGGACTACCTCGACGCCAAGCTCTCCAAACAAATGGAAGAATTCCTCAACATGATCGTCAGCCGCGCATCTTCCTCAACCTCTTCTCCAAGACGATGCCACTCAAGTCGCCACTCATCATCATACTCTTCTTCCAATGCAAGTCCTCCTCCTCGAGCTCGTCCTACTCAAGATCGCCAAGCTCAAGAAAATCCCTTCCATGGAAATGTGCTGCAAGACTGAGTTCGAGCACGTGAACAAGCGAGATGCCAACAACAAGAAGCTATGGAGCACGATTTACCTCCACAACGTCCACGTCAAGCATCTCAAGATGGCAATGCAATCCGGCAAGAGCAACAAAGTCGTGCAGCTCAAGCTCAAGCGGCTCAAGATGCACTCCGAGAGTCCACTCGAGCCATTGCCCAATGAAGCCATCAAGTCCGTGAGCAAGAAGAAGAACTTAGCCAAGCACGACAAGAAGAAGCTGCCTGACGTGAAGAACAACAAGAAAGGCGAAACCGGGAACATATGCCTTGCCCTCCTCCACGCCAAGAGAAACAACAAGCGGATCGAGTGCTTAAAGACCCTCCTCCACGCCAAGAGCAACATCAACATCGTCACTATGATGAAGAACTCCACTACGGCAAGCTCAAGTTCACCATGCCCAAGTTCTCCGGAAGCAATGATCCCGAGGAGTACCTCTCATGGGCATTGAAAGTCGACAAGATATTCCGTCTTCACAACTATGACGAGGAAAAGAAGATCGCAATGGCATCTCTCGAGTTTCAAGACTACGTCCTCATTTGGTGGGAACAAGTGATCGAGCGACGTCACGAGAAGGACGAGCCACCCATCACGACTTGGACACAAATGAAGGATGTCATGAGAGCTCGTTTCGTGCCTACATACTACACCCGAGATCTATTCAAGAAGTTGCAACTCCTCAAGCAAGGCACGAAGACGGTGGAAGAATACTATAAAGAAATGGAGATTGCCATGATAAGAGCCAATGTCAAAGAGGACGATGAGCAAACAATGGCACGCTTCTTGAACGACCTCAACCACCCAATAAGGAAGATCACCGATTTCCAACCCTACTCCAACCTTCTCGAGCTAGTTCATCAAGCGACCAAGGCGGGGCGACAAGTGCAAGAAGACTTCAAATACGCCAAGTACTCATCCAAGACCTACGGCTCATACCCTCAACCTACCTCTACTTCGACACCTCCTACCTCGACTAGAGCATCACCAAGTACCGGCGACAAGTCAAATTCCAAGCAAGCGACGCCTTCCTCGACTCGTCCTCCGGCAAGCAACTACAAGAACAAGACGTCTTCTTCATCGGCACCACCGGACGATCCCCTCAAGACAAGTTCTATCAAGTGCTTCACATGTGGTGGCCATGGACACAAGTCTTTCCAATGCATCAACAAGCGAACCATGATCGCCAATGATGATGGCACGTACGACTCCATGAGTGAAGATGAGATGGAAGCTCTCGAGCACGTCACCATGCACCGTAAAGTGAACGAAGAAGGAGATGCTCAAGTCTATTGTGACAATGATTCAAGTCCCGCTCTCGTAGTCTCCAAGGTCTTGACACTTCAACACCAACAAGACGAAGACCAAAGGTGTCACATCTTCCACACCAAGGCCGGCATCAACGAACGCTCCGTGAAAGTCATCATCGACGGAGGAAGTTGCCACAACTTGGCAAGTGACGAGCTATGTTCCAAGCTGCAATTGGTCAAGAAGAAGCACCCTCGCCCCTACAAGGTCCAATGGCTTAGCGACTCCGGCACAATTCAAGTGGAGCACACCGTGCACGTTTCTTTCAAGATCGGCGCCTACGAGGGCACCATTGAGTGTGACGTGGTTCCTATGTCTATGTGCCATCTTCTCTTGGGAAGACCTTGGCAATTCGACCGCAGCGTCATCCACAACGGAAGAACAAACCACTATAGCTTCAAGATGAAGGGAACGAAGTACGTGCTACGACGTATGTCACCAAGCCAAGTGATCGTGGACAAGCAAGCATCCACCCATCATGGAGAGACTAGTGAGAGAGTGAACCACCACAAAGAGAGTGAGCGCCACAAGCCCAAATTGAGTGACTCTTCGCCAAGAGAGAAAAACTTAGTCCTCCTAGCCACAAAAAGAGAGATGAGAGAAGTGTGTGAGAACCCATCGAGTGTCATCCACTATGTCCTAGTGTGCAAAGATGAGGTGGCAAAGACTAACACTCATAACCCTCTTCCTCTAGTGTTGTCTAATTTGTTGCAGGAATTCGTGGATGTCTTTCCGGATGAGCTACCTCCCGGTCTCCCTCCTCTACGTGGAATCGAACATCGGATCGACCTCATCCCCGGCTCACCTCTTCCTAACAAGGCTCCATACCGTGTCAACCCCGAAGAAACCGAAGAAATACAAAGGCAAGTCCAACATCTCATAGACCACGGACATGTGCGTGAAAGTTTGAGTCCTTGTGCCGTACCGGTCATTCTTGTGCCTAAAAGAGATGGTAGCTTTCGCATGTGTTCCGATTGTAGACCAATAAATGCCATCACCGTTCGCTATAGGCACCCCATTCCACGCCTTGATGATATGCTAGATGAGCTTAGCGGCGCCACCATTTTCTCAAAAATTGATCTTAAAAGTGGCTATTATCAAATCCACATACAAGAAGGTGATGAATGGAAAACCGCTTTCAAAACAAAATTCGGTCTATACGAGTGGTTAGTTATGCCTATGGGTTTATCAGAAGCACCCGGAACTTTCATGCGTGTTATGCATTATGTGCTTCGTCCTTACATTGGAGTGTTTGTTGTGGTCTACTTTGACGACATTCTTGTCTTTAGCAAATCCCTCAAAGAGCATGTAAACCATCTTAGAGCCGTGTTGCAAACTCTTCGAAAAGAACGTCTTTATGCCAATATGGGAAAATGCACTTTTGGCGTTGACAAGATTGTTTTCTTGGTCTTCGTTGTGTCTTCAGAGGGTGTTCATGTAGATGAGTCTAAAATTGAAGCAATTAAAACTAGGCCACAACCCACTAATTTGCAACAAGTGCGTAGTTTCCTTGGTCTAGCAGGCTTTTTTCGTCGCTTTGTGAAAGACTTTAGCACTATTGCGGCACCGTTACATGCTTTGAGTAAAAAGAATGCACCCTTTGTTTGGGGACCATCTCAATCTACCACATTTGATGAGCTCAAATATTTGCTTACACATGCCCCAATTCTTGCATTGCCTAATTTCAACAAAACTTTTGAAGTTCATTGTGATGCTAGTGGTAATGGAATTGGTGGAGTTTTGATGCAAGAAAAGCGACCCATTGCATACTTTAGTGAAAAACTTTCCGGTGCCCAACTTAACTATCCCATCTATGACAAAGAATTGTATGCTTTAGTGCGAGTATTGCATGTTTGGGAGCATTATCTTCACCCACATGAATTTGTCGTACATACCGATCATGAGACACTAAAGTACCTTAAAGGTCAAACCAAGTTGAATAAATGGCATGCTAAATGGAGTGAATTTATTGAATCTTTTCCTTATGTGATCAAGTACATTAAGGGTAAAGAGAATGTAGTGGTGGATGCTCTTTCCCGCATATGCATGTTAGTTACTCAACTTGAGTTGAATGTCATTGGCTTTGAGCATGTTAAAGATCTTTATGCACATGATCCTACGTTTGCGATTCCTTATGCCAAATGTATTGCTCATACTTGTTGGGAGAACTATTACCTCAAGAATGGCTACCTTATGCACGCTAACAAACTTTGTATACCAGAGTCTTCGCTTTGTTTATTACTTTTGCAAGAGGCTCATGGCGGAGGACTTATGGGACATTTCGAGCGTGACAAGACCTTTGCCACACTCTCCTTCAAGTACTTTTGGCCAAAGATGTTCCGCGACGTGGCATGCTTCACCAACCGTTGCTCTACATGTCGCAAAGCTAAGTCAAAAGCCCAATCTCATGGTTTACATATGCCACTTCCAATTCCATATCAACCATGGGAAGATATTAGTATGGATTTCGTGCTTGGTTTGCCTAGGACTCAAAATGGAAAGGATTTCGTCTTTGTTGTTCTGGACCAATTCTAAAAAATGGCACATTTCATCCCATGCAACAAGATAGACGATGCTTCACATGTTGCAAATCTCTTTTGTAGGGAAATCTTGAGGTTGCATGGAGTACCAAGAACCATTGTATCGAACCGCGACGTCAAGTTCCTAAGCAACTTTTGGAAGACAATATGCACCAAGCTCGGCATCAAGCTACTATTCTCAACGGCATATCATCCACAAACCGATGGCCAAACGTAAGTCACCAACCGGACGCTATCTACTCTCCTACGCGTGTTGATAAAGAATAACATCAGGGAGTGGGAGGAATGCTTACCCATCGCCGAGTACGCCTACAATCGAGCTCGACACTCTACTACCGGCAAGTCCCCCTTCGAGGTTGTCTACGGCTTCAACCCATTGTCCCCATTGGACATTCTACCTCTTCCGCTCCAAGAACGCGCAAACATGGATGCAAGTGCAAGGGCAAGCTTTCTCAAGAAGATGCATGAAGATACAAGGGCAACGATCGAGCGTCAAGTACATCGCATCACCACCAAGCTCAACATCAACAAGACACCAATGGTGCTCCAACCAGGAGATCTCGTATGGCTTCATCTTCGCAAGGACCGCTTCCCCAACGAGCGCAAGTCAAAGCTACTACCACGAGCCGACGGACCCTTCAAGGTGCTAGCACGCTACAATGACAACGCCTACAAGATTGACATCCCATGCGACAAGTACAACGTAAGCGACATCTTCAACGTCAAAGACTTGGCCAAGTACCATGGTATTGAAGATCACGATCCATGGACGGATCTCTCCCAAGGGGGGAGATGATGCGGAGCATCCTTCCATCATCCCCATGGACTCTACACCAACACATCAAGCACCACGTGGACCGATGACAAGAGCTCGAGCACGCGCAATGGAAACCGAGGTGAACTCCTTCCTATTTGACATGCATATGGACTCGGGTGGAACTTGGTTGCTTCCTCACCAAAGTGCACTATGTATCCTTAGGTATGAAGAGGAACACCATCAAGTCCAAGGAGAAGCACCCAAGTCGCCGAGGAAGAAGGAGTCCACAAGAATCTGGACAGAAGGCCCCAGGCCACCCCGTGCGCACGGGCCCCTGAGACCCCGTGCCCATGGGCTACACAGGGAGCTACGGTTGTAGCACCCTGTGTGCACGGGCGTGTACCATGCACATGGGACACCCATGCGCACGGGCCCGACTTACCCCGTGTGCACGGGCCCTACAGGATGAGCGGCTGAGATTGCTGTTGGGCCTCCACTTCGCATCCACTTCGTCTCCTACCTCCCCAAGCCTATATAATTCGTACCTAGGGTTATGTTTAGGGTTAGCAAAGACATATGTGAGATATTTGTGAGCTTTGCTCCTTCTACCACTCCATTGGAGATCAAGGCCTCTTAGGAGAGCATCCACTTGTGGATTTCAAGACCTCCTCTTGGAGAAGATTATCATCCTCAAGACCTCATCTCTTAGGAGTGGGAAGAACTCTACCTAGTGCTTGTTTCCTTTGATTATTCTTGTATTCATGTGGATCTATGTGTTTGCTATTCTAGTAGATGTGTGATTGGGTTTTGTTGGAGTGAATTCCTCTTTGTGTTCTTGGTGTTCATTCCTTTTCCCCTCCAAGTGTGAAAAGATCCATCTTAGGGTTTCACCCTACAACAGTTTTGCTTTGAGCATCTTGTACTATATGAGTCTTCGCTTGTTATGCTTTTTTAGTTTGTCACAAGTATCCTTGCTGGACACACCTATTTGAGAGAGCCAAATTATGCTATGATTTGTTAGAATTGCTCTTTATGCTTCACTTAATTTTTTTTGAGCTATGGAATTGCTCTAGTGCTTCACTTATATCTTTTTGAGCATGGTGTGCTTTAATATTTTTTGAAGAAATGCTCTCATGCTTCACTTAGATTTATTTGAGAGTTAGTAAATTTTTGAAGAAATTCTCTCATGCTTCACTTATATTATTTTGAGAGACGAAAATTTTTATGCTCATGTTCTTCACTTAGATTTGTTTGAGCTTGTCAAAAGCAATTGCAATATATTAAACTAGTCCCAAAGTGATAGATATTCAAGAGGGATATAATAAAAACTTTCATGAAGATCATTGGAGAAAATAAACTTGATTCTTTGTAATAGTTTTGAGATATGATGATAGTGATATGTGAGTCATGTTGGCGTGTAATTATCGTTTAGTAAGAATATTGGTGTTAAGGTTTGTGATTCCCTATGCAAGCACGAAAGTCAATAGTTATGCAATGAAATTACATCCTACTTGTGGTGCATTATTCGGTGTTAGTTATGCTTAATGCTCGCTTATGTGATTTTTCGTTTCTTGGTTGGATGCTTCTCAATCAATTTGCTAGCCTCCACTTGTACTAAGTAGAAATACTACTTGTGCATCCAAAATCCTTTAAACCAGTTTTGCCACATGAGTCCACCATACCTACCTATATGCGGTATTTCCATGCCGTTCTAAGCAAATTTGTATGTGCCATCTCTAATTTTCAAAATAAATTTCCTTTTTGTGTGCTCGTATCGCTCATAAAGCGGCAGGGGGTGGCCAATATTTTCCATGCTAGATGTGTTATTCTCAAGATGAGTGTTTATTCACTTGTCATTGCACGAGAGTGCGGCGGTAATAGGGATGCCCAGTCCCGAAATGAAAAAGAAATTTACTTTATGTTGTCAAATAATAAATTCCTTGGAAAGTGTTGGTATGGAAGGCACCCGTGGATACGGCTAGCCATGGAAAGTGAAAGAATGGTGGAAAAAGGAATAAACTTTATTTTCTATTTGGGAACCGCCTATGATATATCTAGCATGGAAAGTGTTGGGAATTACTCGGTCGTTTTCGTTGACAGGAAAAGTATGCCTCTCAAAAATTTTATCTCTCAATTTAAGGTTTGAGCTCTGGCACCTCTACAAATCCCTACTTCCCTCTGCGAAGGGCCTTTCTATTTACTTTATGCAATTTTTATTTTATTTTGAGTCTCCATCTTCTCTTATAAAGCACCAACTAAGGGGCACTATGATCATACTTGAGCATTGGGTATAGCTAATATGCGAGTGTGTTTCATGAATGGATCAATGATTGAGCATGATGGGCTAGGGATAACTTTCTTTAGTGTTGAAATTTTGAAAGACATGGTTGCTTGTTGATATGCTTGAGTATTGAAATCTTCATGTCAAAACTAGACTATTGCTTTGAACCATATAAAAGTCCATATGTCCATGCTACAAAAGAAAAGAATATGTGATGAACATGTTAGGCAGCATTCCACATCAAAAATTCTGTTTTTATCATTTACCTACTCGAGGACGAGTAGGAACTAAGCTTGGGGATGCTGATACGTCTCCAACGTATCTATAATTTTTGCTTGTTCCATGCTGTTATATTATCATTCTTGGATGTTTTACAATCATTTTATAGCAACTTTATATCATTTTTTGGGACTAACCTATTGCCATAGTGCCCAGTGCCAGTTGCTATTTTTTGCTTTTTTTTACTTCGCAGAAAATCAATACCAAACGAAGTACAAACGCAGCGGAACTTTTTGGAGAATTTTTCTGGACCAGAAGATACAAGATGGGCCAAAGAAGTACCAGAGGGGTGCCCCGAGGGGGGCACAACCCACCTGGGCGCGCCTGGGCCTAGTGGGTTGTGCCCACCTCGGTGGCCTCCCGCACCGCCTCTTCGCCCGATAAATACCCCAATATTCCAAAAACCCTAGGGGAGTCGATAAAACACAATTCCAGCCACTGCAAGTTCCAGAACCACGAGATCCAATCTAGACACTGTAACACCCCCGGTGGTTAACTACAGTAATCCCCTTTTTATTATGCCATGTCATCGTGATCAACAGTGCATAATCATCATTTGCATCATAATGCATTTCAACTCCTAAGTCAAATCCAAATTTAAATGAAAGTGGAAAATAAAAGTTGTCCAACATAGAAAATAAATTGTTCATTAAATAGCAAATAAATCAGAGACAATTCTAAAATTGAAACCAACATCATTGGAGTTGGATAAGTGACTCAGTCATCCTCAAACAGTGGCTGAAAGCGATAATTAATAACCTTTTATTTAATCTAAATTAAATATGAAATTATGTTTTGCCCAAACTAGTTTTTGGAGATAGAGTATAATGCACTATGATTTATGGGCTAGGTCTCATATTTTACAAAAGTCATTTTGAGGCCTCACAATTTACAAAACAGAGAATAGGAATAAAGAAAAGAAAAGAAAAGAAGAAATGGAAAAATGCCCCTGTGCACTTAAGCCCACAGCCGCACAGGAGCTGGCCCAGCCCAACTATCCCCCTCCCCCTACCCCTGACGCCGCGGGCGTGCTGTCGAGCACCCTGCGTGCGCGCGCGCCCCCGAGCCCGGCCCCCCTCCCTCGGCACTCGACAGCGCGTCGCGCGCTCGCCGTGGATAAAGAGCACCCCGCGGACACCTCTGAGCCCTCCCTCGCTCACTTTCCCCCTCTCTTTCCTCCCTGCCTCCTCCCTCCGAGCGCCGCAATGGCCTCGGTCGTCTGATACGCGTGGCCACCGTCGCCCCTACACCTCGCGGCAGTGCCAGGTCGCCCCACCGTCCCCTGCTGCTTCGCCCGCTGCATCGAACCGGAGCGGAAATCACCTGCCTCATCGCGCACGAGCTCGTCTTCAAGCTTCGGGCGCCGGTGATCGCCGTCACGATTCGCCGTCGTTGCGCTACCCCGAGCCCACCCTTGCACGCCTACAGGACCACCGTGAGCACCCCGTCCTCCTCCCTCTTTCCCTGCGTCTCCCCGTAGCCGTAGCTCGCCGCCACCGTGCTCGTGCTCTGTCCGCCGCCGTCGCTGCCATTGCTGCGCTCCCAGAGCCGCTCGGCTCGGTCCCGCAGCACCAACGTGCTCCTGGTGAGCCGTAGAGGCCGCCCCGCCTTTTGCTTTGCTCGCTAGCCCACTGCAGCCACGCGCCCGTGCACCACCCGAGAGCCCCGCCGCCAACCGTCGTCACCGGCGTCGTTCCGACCACCCCCGGGGCCAACCACCACCACCACGCGATGCGGCTCGCTGCACCCGTTCGTTAGAGCCCAAGCACGCCCTCGGAGATGCCCTGTGGGCAAAACCCGGGCTCGCCGGAGCTCGGCGCCGCGTTCGAGCTCGCCGGCGTGCTCCGGCAGCCGGCGCTGACCTGGCCCCGATGGGCCCCGCTCCTGGGCCACTGACTGTGGGGCCCCGCGGGCCCCAGTTGACCTGTTGACCAGGTCAACAGCTGACGTGGCCGCCCTGTCTCGCTGACATGCGGGCCCCACTCGGTTAAACTGATTTAATTAACTAGAAAATCTGTTAATTAGTTAATTAATTAGTTTAAACACTAATCAGTCACTGACATGTGGGCCCAGTAGCCTAATTAGTTGATTAGTTAAAAATTAAACTTTGTTTAGACTAATCAGAGGCTGACATGTGGGCCCCACTGGTCAGGTTTGACCCTGGTCAGCCGACCGTTGACTGCTGACATCAGCATTACGTCACAGTGACGTCACCCTGCTACTGTTTCGGATAATGTTGATTTAAATAATTAAATAAATTCAGAAAATTAATAAAAACTTTAGAAAATCATATCTTTTAATCCGTAACTCCGATCGAAAAACTTTATACATGAAAGTTGCTCAGAACGACGAGACGAATCCGAATACGCGGTCCATTTATCCGTCACACGTCCCTAACTATCCGAACATGCAACCATTCCCCTCCGGTCATCTGTCTAACAAATGTCCGGAACCGGGAAAACATTCCCGGATGGATTCCCCCTTCCTCGGTGACGTGCAACCATACGTTAGGACACACCCGGCACTGCACATTGTCATGTCGTACTTTGCGTTGCTCATGTTTGCTCTATATTTATACTGTTTCCTCCCCCTCTTCTCTCTCGATAGATCCCGACGCAGCTCCGGAGACCGAAGACACCATTGACGACCTTGCCCTTGCCGCCGAGCAACCAGGCAAGCCCCCCCCTTTGATCATCCCGATATCGCCCATTCTATTTTCTCATGCTTGCATTAGAATTGCTGCTGCTACTGCTTTACCTATTCTGATGCATAGCCTGTTCATTGTAACCTGCTGTTGATAATTACCTGCATATCCTAAACTGCTTAGTCTAGGTTGGGTAGAGACATATCAGTGACCCCACTTATCCTGACTGCCGCGCTGGATTGTCAGAAGACCCGATCAACGGGATTGAAGACCAGGCCCCGACACCGCACATCACCCCCCCCTTAGTGGTAACGACACTGCAGCGTTACTATCGAGTGCCGAGGGTGAAACCTCATGTAGCACTTCTGATGTTAACTCTGTAGAGTAGCTATTCGGTAGTGGTCATCGAGGGTGATTCCTCCTTCACCACTTCCGGTAACGACGCTGTCGTGCAACACATCAAGTGTGAACCCATCGAGGGTGAATCCTCCGAGTTCACCTTGACAGACACATCGAGTAGGAATCCAACGAGGGTGATACCTCGGATTCCCCTGATGTTATGGACACACGGATACTTGGACTTTACACTGTTACTTAGAAAGGCGGGTCAGCCCTGAGGGGTACCCGCGTGCGCCTGAGAGGCGAGTGTTGTGAAGACGGGTGCCAGTGTGGTGCCCGAGTGGTGAATACGAGGCGCGGCCGGGCATTCTTAACCCTTGCAGCAAGTCCTCGAGACGGGGCGACGGGGTCACATCTTTCGTGAGTCTCTGCTCGTTACCGCAAGCCCCTAGTCCACTACGATTTGGATATTTGATCCGAGCAGGCCTCTGGCCTGATAGCACTAACCATCACGTGGGCATAGTATGGGCATTCTGCATCGTAGCATCAGCCGAAAGCTCTGTCAGACGTCTAGTTCAGCCTTGCAGCCGGGACGGACCGGCGCCCTCCGGGTGCCTGGCTTCACCCTGCTCGCAACGACCCGGAGTGCACAGGGCGATGGCCCAAGACCCCGAGCGCTTAGGATGTAGACCGGCGGGGACCTCTCTGCTGAGCTGTAGGTAGGGCTGCGGTGTGTCGTTTGGCCGAGGCCGGGCATGACCCAGGAAAGTGTGTCCGGCCGGAGTTAATCGAGCGTGTTGGGTAAGTTGGTGCACCCCTGCAGGGAAGAACATTTCTATCGATAGCCGGTCCTACGGTAAAGGACACTCGGAGTTGTATCCCGATCGATACAACTAGAACTGGATACCTGTGATGAGACCTGTATGTATGGCTCTGGGATTGCTTCTCGCAGGGAGTCGAGAAGGGATCTCAGGACGAGGTTGATGACTGTATGGCTCTGGGATTGCTTTCTCGCAGGGAGTCGAGAAAGGATCTCTGGGTGAGGTTGAGACTTAATGATACTGCTACATTATATTGAACTGTCTACACTCTTCTATTGCTGCAAGACCAATGAAGATGCTAGTCTCCGATAGGACTAGGCCTTCTCTCTATTCTGGCATTTCTGCAGCCCAGTCCACATATACAGCCTCTCATTGAAAATGTTGCATATGTAGTGTAGATCCTTGCTTGCTGAGTACTTCTGAGTACTCACGGTTGCTTTGTTTTCCTTTTCTCCCCATATCAGTTTATCGTGACCAGAGGACGGAGCCCCCTGAGACAGATGCCCCGACGATCGCTGCTACTACTACCCAGAGGATGGATACTACTACGAGTTGACTGACGACCAGGAGTAGGATTGGAGGGTCCCAGGCAGGAGGCCTTCGCCTTTCGATCGTAGTGTTTTATTTTGCCCCGCCTTTCTAAAGGCCTTTCTGTTTCTATTTCATATCTGTACTCAGATATCTGATGCTTCCGCTGACGCTTGTACGCAAGCTTATGTATTCGAGCCCTCGAGGCCCCTGGCTTGTAATATAAAGCTTGTATGACTTTATTTATGTTTTAGAGTTGTGTTGTGATATCTTCCCGTGAGTCCTTAGGCTTGATCGTGTGCATTTGCGTGTATGATTAGTGCACGATTGGGCTGGGGGCGTCACAGACACCATCACGGAGGGGTTCATCATCCTCATTGGTGCCTCTTCGATGATGCGTGAGTAGTTCATTGTAGACCTACGGGTCCATAGGCAGTTGCTAGATGGCTTCTTCTCTCTTTTTGATTCTCAATACGATGGTCTCTTGGAGATCTATTTTATGTAACTCTTTTTGCGGTGTGTTTGTTGGGATCCGATGAACTTTGAGTTTATGATCAGATCTATATCCATGAAAGTTATTTGAGTTCTTTGATCTCTTTTATGCATGATTACTTATAGCCTCGTATTTCTTCTTCGAATCTTTGGTTTAGTTAGGCCAACTAGATCGATTTTTCTTGCCATGGGAAGAGGTGCTTTGTGATGGGTTCGATCGTGCGGTGTTCTTTCCCAGTGACAGAAGGGGCAGCAAGACACACATGTATCGTTGCTATTAAGGATAACAAGATGGGGTCTATTCCTCCATGAACTTATTACACTAGATGCATGCTGGATAGCGGTCGATGTGTGGAGTAATAGTAGTAGATGCAGGCAGGAGTCGGTCTACTAATCTTGGACGTGATGCCTATATAATGATCATTGCCTGGAAATTGTCATAATTATTTGAGGTTCTATCAATTGCCCAACAGTAAATTTTTTACCCACCGTGTGCTATTTCTTGAGAGAAGGCACTAGTGAAATCTACGGCCCCCGGGTCTATTCTTCATCATATTTGCTTTCCGATCTATTATTTGCCACTTTTATTTTCAGATCTATTATTCCAAAAACCCAAAAATACCTTGCTGCACTTTTTATTTGCATCTTTTATTTCGTGTTTTATCGAGATATATTTATCCAATCTATCACAAATTTATCTATCTTTTTACCCGTAGAGGGATTGATAGCCCCTCCTAATCATCGGGTTGCAAGTATTTGTTGTTTGTGTGCAGGTACCGTTTACATAGCGTTGCTTGGTTCTCCTACTGGATTGATACCTTGGTTTCATAACTGAGGCAAATACCTACCGTAGTTGTGCTGCATCATCCCTTCCTCTTGGGGGAAATACCGACGTAGTTCAAGCGACATCAATAGTATGTAGCCTGAGATGCTGATAGAGGAAAATGAATCATTGAGTGGAGCTGAAGAAACTTGGCAATATCAAATGACAAAATGTTTTCTCAGTGTTGAAATCGGTGACGCATATCTATTTCCATCGGTGACTCCGAGATAGCAGAGTCACTAACAGTGCTCATCGGTGAGACCGAGCTAGTCCCTGTCGGTTGTACCGATGAACTATGTACAAGGAATCCTTGTATTTTGGTCTAGCCGATGGGCTGTGATCGGTGAGACCGAGTTCAGCACAGAGCAAAATTCTGTCAACTCAGCTCACTTGGCAAATGAAATCTCACAAGGATTTGCAAGGAATTGTCATAAAGATCTGCAATGAATTGACTGAAGAAACTCAGACAAATGACAGAAATCAAAAGAGACCCAGATGAAGTTTTTTTTGTGTTTTATAAGAGAGATACAATGGCAAGAAAACATGCAAATGAAAAATCAGTTATGCAAAAAGAACACTAGAGAACTTCATCTAGAGATGGTCGGCGACAGTGTCACCTATGTTAGAGTATATTGACTTAGGAGTCAAGTGAGATCACTTGATCATATGTCATACTCATTGTTTAAGCTCAAAATGGGGTTGCCATTTTTTGTTTAAGCATTTTGATGTATTCACATCTTGTTGAGTTGCTTTATCTCATGACTTGGAGTAAAGCTCCTCTGAGATGGAATGGCATACCTTGGTTTGTGGTGTTGATCTTGATCATGTAGTTGAACTTATGTTGGATGCTCAAGGTTGATGTAGTTGGGAGCATCGTTTGGAGTTGAAGTTCATCTTCCTACATGGGTTAGTTTTGCAAGGAAGAGCACTTGTGTATCCAAATTGACAATCATAAAACTTGATACCAATTGAAATTTGATATATTGAAATAGTCAAAGGATATGTTGAGTGATTTCATGCTTCCTTGAATTCAACAACCAACTCATAGGAACTTGGTGATGTAGAAATTGCTCAAAATGTGAGTGACTTGCAATCTCATAGATTTGGGCTCATCCAAGTACCTACATGGGTTAGATAACATGCAAGGGTACAAATGTACATCCAAGACAAATGATCATCATTATAAGAGAAATATCAAGGATTAGTCACAAAGGCTCATGCCTTGCATGTATCCACATGGAATTTCTATTCCAAGTTTGAGGCATCAATGATATTCAATTCACCTCTCAAATAGCAAAATACCTTTTCATCAAGCGGTTTAGTGAATATATCCGCAAATTGCTTATCGGTACGAACATGCTTAAGATTGATGTCTCCTTTAGCAACATGATCACGAATGAAATGATGATGAACTTCAATATGCTTAGTTCGGGAATGTTGCACGGGATTATGAGCAATCTTAATAGCACTCTCATTGTCACAAAGAAATGGAACATGTTTCACATGTATCCCATAATCTTTAAGAGTTTGGGTCATCCAAAGTAATTGAGCACAACATGATCCGGCGGCAATGTATTCTGCTTCGGTGGTAGATAACGATACCGAGTTTTGTTTCTTGGAGGACCAAGACACGAGAGATCTACCAAGAAATTGACAAGTACCCGAAGACTTCCTATCAACCTTGTCACCGGCATAGTCCAAATCAGAGTAGCCAACAAGATCAAAAGATGACCTCTTAGGATACCAAATGCCAAAGTTTGGTGTATGAATTAACTATCTCACTATCCTTTTCACGGCCTTAAGATGACATTCTTTAGGGTCCGCTTGATATCGTGCACACATGCACACACTTAGCATAATATCGGGATGGGAGGCACATAGATATAACAATGAACCAATCATAGAATGGTAAACCTTTTGGTCAACTGGATTGCCATCCTTAGTCAAGTCAAGATGTCCACTAGTAGGCATGGGTGTTTTCATACCTTTGCTTTCTTGCATGTTGAACTTCTTGAAAAGATCCTTGGTATCCTTTGTTTGTGAGACAAAGGTACCTTCCTTAGTTTGCTTGATTTGCAATCCAAGGAAAAATTTGAGTTCACTCATCATAGACATCTCAAACTTCTCCGACATTAGCTTTCCAAACTTTTCACAAAAATGAGGGTTAGTAGAACCAAATATGATATTATCCACATAAATTTGGCACACAAATAATTCACCATTAACCCTTTTAGTAAAAAGTGTATAATCAATTTTCCCAATTTCAAAGCCTTTTTCGATAAGAAACTTAGTCAAGCATTTATACCAAGCTCTAGGGGCTTGTTTAAGACCATAAAGAGCTTTATGAAGTTTGTAGACATGATTAGGTTTCTTGGGATTGACAAAGCCGGGAGGTTGTTTAACATACACTTCCTCCTCAATTTTTCCATTTAGAAAAGCACTTTTAATGTCCATTTGATATAAAGTGATATCATGGTGATTGGCATAAGCAAGTAAAATGTGAATGGATTCAAGTCTAGCAACGGGGGCGTATGTCTCACCATAGTCCATACCTTCAACTTGATTGTAGCCTTGAGCGACGAGACGGGCCTTGTTAAGTACAACTTGTCCATCTTCATCTTGCTTATTCCGAAACACCCATTTGGTTCTAATGACATTGTGATCATCGTTGGGCTTTTCAACCAATGTCCACACTTGATTCCTCTCGAAGTTGTGTAGCTCTTCGTGCATAGCATTTATCCAATCCGGATCCTCGAGAGCTTCTTCTACCTTCATAGGTTCAACACTAGAGATGAATGACTAGTGTTCACAAAAGTTAGCCAAACAAGTTTTAGAGCGAGTGATTCTCCCGGTTTGAATATCATTGAAGATTTGTTCGACGGGATGATCTCTTGTGACTCTTGCTCGAACTCGTGAGAGCTTTTGCTTGGGTTGGGTGGAATATTCTCTTCATCTTCTTCTTCTTCATTGTTGGCGGCATTGTCGTTCGCTTGTGGTGGTGGAGAAGGAGGTCGAGGTGGTTCATCTTGTTGTGCTTCCTAATTTCCTTCGTCTTGACGTGTTCCACTTGTGGATGCCTCCAAGTCAACTTGTGGTTCACCTTGTTGTGAAGTTGAGGCTTCCACTTGAATGGACGAAGTGCTCTCCTTCACCTTCGTTGGGTGAATCTTGCCAACAGGCAAATCTTGTATTGCTTCCGATGGATCTTTGTCTCCTACATCAATTGGCAATTGCTCTACTTGCGAGCCATTAGAGTCATCAAACTTCACATATACCGTCTCTTCAACCTTTCGGGTGAAATTGTTGTAGACACGGTAAGTGTGAGAGTTTGAGCCGTAACCGAGTAGGAAACCTTCATGAGATTTAGGAGCAAATTTTGAATGATGATGCTTATCAAGAATGTAGCACTTTGAGCCGAATACTCAAAAGTATCCAACTTGGGGTTTGTTACCGGTGAGTAGCTCGTATGCCATTTTGCCGAGAAGCTTGTGAAGATATAGTCGATTCGTAGCATGACAAGTCATCTCAACCGCTTCCGCCCAAAAGTGTCTTGGCGTCTTGTATTCATCAAGCATCGTTCTCGCCAGCTTGATAAGTGTCCGATTCTTCCTCTCAACAACTCCATTTTGTTGAGGTGTGTACATAGCCGAAACTCATGTGAAATCCCTTCTTCATCAAGAAAGGTATCCACATTGGCGTTCTTGAACTCCGTCCCATTATCACTCTGAACATTCTTGATCTTCACTTCAAATTGGTTTTGGGCCTTCTTGGCGAAGTTCTTGAAGATCTTTTGGACCTGCGATTTGTCATCAAGAAAGAACACCCACGTAAATCTTGAAAAGTCGTCAACAATGACCAAACCGAATGAGTTACCACTGAGACTCTTGTAGGCGCTGGGACCAAAAGATCCATATGAAGTAGCTCGAGCGGTCTTCTCATGGTCATGATGTTCTTCACGGGATGACTCCCTCCAACCTGTTTTCCTGCTTGACAAGCACTGCAAAGTCTATCCTTGATCACCTTTAATAAACTTATCAAGATTTCGCATGCCCACATGACCTAATCTTCTATGCCACAACCATCCTTTAGAAGATTTAGCAATTAAGCAAGTATGAGGTTGGGCTCTTTTAGTGAAATCAACAATGTATAGATCACCTCTATGAATACCGGTAATGACCATATTATGATTATCTCTATGAAACACTTGGCAATCTACTTCGGTAAATAGAACATTGAAACCAAAGTCGGCTAGTCTAGATACAGAAAGGAGATTGTAACCGAGAGATTCAACAAGCATAACATTTTGGATAGAGCTATCATTGGAAATGGCCACCTTACCAAGACCAAGTACCTTACCCTTGGAGTTATCTCCAAAAGTTACATACTTGCATGGGACGTCATTTTTAGCAAGCTCACGGAACATGTCCTTATCTCCAGTCATATGATCAGTACATCCACTATCGAGAATCCACTCTTTCCCTCCGGCCATGTAGTCGCGAAAGTTGGCCATGAGACTAAGATTTCTCATAGTCTCCTCATAGTCAACATCACTTTCTTCATCTTCATCATAATAGCCATGCTCAATGTCATCATCATGTATGTGATCATCACCTAGAGCAAGTGATTCATTAGATTTATGACCATGACAATGTTCAAGTTTATGAATTCTAATTGTTTGTGAAATGATGCTACTAATGATTCCAACATTTCCTTTAGCACACATAAGATCACAAAGCTCAAATAGACATTCATCAAACTTGGGATCACTAGGCTTCATTTTATGAAAAGCAATAGACTTTTGAAGAATCTCATCTAGATTTTTCAAGGAATAATTCGAAAAGCATTCCTCAAGATATTTCCATATAGTATATGCGCATTCAAAAGTAGGCAAGCACACAAGTAAATTTCTAGGCAATCCTCTAATGATAAGATCAATAGTTCTAAGATTGCGAACCATGTCAAGATACTCATCGGGGGTAGGATGCAAAGGATCAATAGGAGGCACATAAGGGCTAGTAATATACTTGTTCAAATTATATTCATTGAAAATCTCAAGCATCTCATTCTTCCAAGAGCTATAGAACTCCCCATCAAGAATAGGCACTCTACGTCTAATACTCCCGATCGTAGACTCATCCATCTTCCTCCAATGGTGATTAAACCAAAGCAATGGAGACCAAGGCTTTGATACCAATTGAAAGGATTGAGAAGAGGGGTCTAGAGGGGGGATGATTAGACCCTCAACAAGTAAAAGTGGCAGTTTTTAAATTTCTTCAAGTTAAGGTTGAGTTTAGCACATGTTAAAACTCTCTCAATACATTTCAAGCAAGCATGACAAGAGTATATGAAGCGGGAAGAGTAAAGCACGCAAGTTGCAAGAAAGTAAAGAGATGGGATTGGAGTTTGCAAACGCAATGAAGACACGAAGATTTTTGGCATGGTTCCGATAGGTGGTGCTATCGTACATCCATATTGATGGAGACTTCAACCCACGAAGGGTAACGGCTGCGCGAGTCCACGGAGGGCTCCACCCACGAAGGGTCCACGAAGAAGCAACCTTGTCTATCCCACCATGGCCATCGCCCACGAAGGACTTGCCTTACTCGGGTAGATCTTCACGAAGTAGGCGATCTCATTGCCCTTACAAACTTCTTGGTTCAACTCCACATCTTGACGGAGGCTCCCAAATGACACCTAACCAATCTAGGAGACACCACTCTCCAAAAGGTAATAGACAGTGTGTTGATGATGAAATCGTTGCTCTTGTGCTTCAAATGATAGTCTCCCCAACACTCAACTCTCTCTCACAGATTTGGATATGGTGGAAAGATGATTTGAGTGGATAGCAACTTAGGGAAGGCTGGAAATCAAGATTCTTGTGGTAGGATTAGAATATCTTGATCTCAACACATGAGTAGGTGGTTCTCTCTCAGAAAATGTATGGTGGAAGTGTAGGCACGTTCTGATGGCTCTCACACAAATGGAGAAGGGGGTGGAGGGGTATATATAGCCTCCACACAAAATCCAACCGTTACACACATTTGACCCATCTCGGTGAGACCAATGATTAAACTCGGTGGCATCGATTAGTTCAAAAATGTGAATGTTAGGAATCTCGGTGGGACCGACTCGAACAACTCGGTGAGACCGATGTGCTAGGGCTTAGGGAAAACATCATCTCGGTGGCACCGATTGCATCAACTCGGTGAGACCGAAGTGAAGCAATAGGGCAACAGAGAATCTGCCAAGCCAACTCGGTGAGACCGATCGCATAACTTGGTGAGACCGAAGTAAATGCAACAAGTCACAGAGTGTTGGCAAGGCCATCTCGGTGAGTCCGAGATCCGTATCGGTGAGACCGATCTGTTAGGGTTTCTTGCCGTGGCTATGTCATATGAACTCGGTGGCGCCGGATAGAAAGAATCGGTGGGGCCGAGTTGGAGTTTAGGGTTTTGACATATTTGGATGGAGAAAGTGGTTGAGGGTTTTGGAGCAATATCACTAAGCATTTGAGCAAGCAAGCCATTAGGTAACACCTCATCCACTTTTAATAGTATTGGCTTTACTATGGACTCAATGTGATCTTGGATCACTAAAATAAAGATGAAGGGTCTTGAGTTTTGGCCAATCTATGTCCTTGGCATTTTGAAGGGTTTCCACATCCTCTTATTCTTGCCATGCCATTAGTGAACTTGTCTGAAATACACTTGATAAAACTGTTAGTCCAACAAGAGATATGTTGACATTAATTACCAAAATCACCCAGGGAGCACTTGTGCTTTCAACCGTCCAGGGAAATGTCCTTTCGGCCCCCAGTCCGTGAATCACTTGCGGGTACTCTACGAGCCGACCCGACTTTGGTCATATATATATAAACACTATTGTGATCACGGGATCAGAATAGTATTCTGATAACTACCTGACCCGTCCCAACAGTAGTAGTTGAACTTCCCCTAGTCCTAGGTTGAACTTCCGTGGACATTGTCCAAATGGGGCTTGCGATATACCGTTGGAAAGCTATGGACACGAGTATCATGATCTAAGTTAAATTTTTGGCAAAATGTAAACAGTTTAAGGGCAGTTTTGAAAACCGTTTTTTCTTCATACAAAAAACGTGAATCGTATTTTTGAGCCCATTTCTAAACCGTTCGTCGGAATGTGGCAAATAATATGGCGTTGGAAAGCTGATGCAAATCCGCTCATTCCTCATATACACAGTTTTCCCAAATTCTATACGATTATAGAGTAATTTAAAAAATCACAGGATTTCTCAAACCGAACAGCTGAGTTCATATTTGCGAGCTCATTTCTAAACGGCTAATACGACTGAGGCAAATAATATGTCATTGGAAAGCTTATTAGAATGTGCTTCTTTTTCATATATAAAGTTTTTCTAATTTTGAATGGTTTAAGAGTAATTTAGGAAACGGTAATAGTTCCTTCGAGTTTGTATTTTCGAGTTAATTTTTTAATGGTTTGTCGGAATGCAGCAAATGATATGGCATTGGAAAGCTTAAAGAAATGCAAAACTTTTTTGTATAGATTGTTTCTCCTAATTCTTTATGGTTTTTAGTCAATTTTGAAAATGGCTGAAAAGGTATTTTTGCCATAGTTTTTGCTAGCTTTATCGGAATGGGGCAAATAATATACCGTTGGAAAGCTATCGAAAATGCAAAACTTTTTCGTATAGAAAGTTTTCTCCAATTCCCAGTAGTTTTTATGTAATTTTGAAAATGACGAGATTATGCGTTCTGCCTTCATCGCGAAAACTGAGTCTTCGAAAATGCATTGCGTGAAGTAGTTGAACTTCTGGGGCATGTCTGTTTGAACTTCACTCTGTTTTTCGCAAGCTATTTTTTGCCCGTAACTCCCCAACCACTACCCGAAATTGAGCAAATGATATACCAATGGAAAGCTGTTGAAAACACGCAACTTTACCGTGTTGATCATTTTTTCATACTCGCAACGGTTTAAGAGACTTTTTTGAATACGTAGAAACATGTTTTTAATGGTATACATGAAACTTTCTAACTGTTCATCAGAATGTAGCATATAATATACTGTTAGAAAGCTTATGAATAGGAGCAACCTTTTCATGTAGACATTAGATTCAAATTCGTTGTCGTTTGCGAGCAGTTTTAAAAATGGCAAAAACAACATCTTTTTTTGCCTTTTTAACATGTAATTGAAGGACGGACGTCTCGCACTAGAAATTTTGAACCATGCAGGGAGGAGCACGTGAACTTCTTGAAACAACCCTTTTATGCTTTTAGTTTTGTATTCTTTTTAATATCACCTAAAATGCATTCTGTGTAGTAGTTAAACTGCTCGCAGTTTTCACCTTGAACTTCGGTCGCGTATTTTTGTTCGTAGTTCCTCACCTGTTCGACGGAGTTGCACAAATGATATACCTGTTGGAACTTGTTGAGGAAGACTCAACTTTTTTCTAATACGGTTAAACTTTTGTTCGAACAACATACACTAATTTATTTTAACGGTTTATTTTGGAATAGAGCATACGATATACCCTTTGGAAAGTTGTTGAACAGGAGGAACTTTTTTTATGCAAAGCATTTTGTTTCAAATTTTGTAGTGGATTGTGAGAATTATTTTAAAACACCAAATCAACATCTTTTTGTGTTATTGATCATGTAAATACACGGTGGACCTCTCTCACAAAGAACTTTTAAACTTTCTCGGGCCGAGCACTTGAACTTTTAGCAACAAAATTTTTGGACTTTGCCTTTTTATTCTATTCTTCTGACATGAAACACACACCATGCAATACATGAACTACGGGCTGTTATCACCATGAATGGCTCTTTGGACTGAGAGAATTATTTTAAAACAAAAACAACATCTTTTTATGTGTTTTGAACATCTAAATAAACGGTGAACCTCTCTCATAAGATTTTTTGAACTTTCCCTAGCCGAGCACTTGAACTTCTACCAACATTTTTTTCGTTTATGAGTTGTTTTTTAAAATGCCAAAAATGGTGTTGTGTTTTTTTAACATGTAAATCCTAGGTTTTATTAAACTTCAAACTTTTGTGTTATTTTAATTTGAACTACACATTTTTTATTTTTGAGTAATGAGTTGTTTTTATTTTTAAATAAACATCGAATCTGACTTTTTTTTCAATTTGAACTTCATGGTTGATACTTTACTAATAACAGATATTTGAGTTTCATAAAAAGGGAAAATCCTAGATTTTTTTAATAAACATCAAACCACTTCGTTATTTTAGTTGAACTTCTAGTTTTTTAAAAAATAGTAATTTCTATTTAAACTTTTTTAGTTGTTCCTTTTATTTAAATTTGAACTTCTTCATTTTATTCTTTAGGAACGACAAAATCTGAGTTTTTATAAACTTTTTACTTCTTTATTATATCAATTTGAACTTCTTAGTTTTATTCTAATAGAAAAATATGGTTTTTAAATAAGCTCAACATTTAAAAAAAATTGAACTTCACCTTTATTTTTCCTAAAACTGAAAGAATTTTTTGGTTTTTCGTATACATCGAACTACTTCATTTTTTAATATGATCTTCTTGATTTTATTTCTTTGGTAACAAGGAAAAACTAAGTTTCTGGTAAATATCGACCTGTTCTATTTTTGTAATTTGGACTTCTTGGTTTATTTCTTGTAGTAACTGAAAAATCCTAGTTTTGTAATAAATACTGAATCGGTCTGTTTTTTAAATTTGGACTTCTAGAGTTTTTTATTTACAAATAGTGAAAATCCTTTTTTATGAATTTTAAAGTGCTCTATTTTTTGTTTGAACTTCTCACTCTTCATTATTTACTAACGGAAAAAATCTGAGTTGTTTTGAATGTCGAACTACTGCGTTATTTTAATTTGAACTTCTCGGCTTTTTTATTATGAACTTTTGTGTATTTATTTTATAAAGGTAAAATAAACCATCTGTTTTTCCTTGTAAGGAATTTCACGAGTTTATTTTTATGTTGAACAGTTACGGATTTTTTGTTTTCATGCGTATCTAGGTTTTTCATATAAGTTTGTTCTTTAAATTCCATAGTTTTTTTGTTTTCGAGAGAGAGGTTATATATCTTTATATCTTCGAGAAAAGAGGTGGGAGGCGAATACTAGAAAATTTTGGATTTATTTTAAGAAATTTGAGCTTCCATATTTGAACAATTTGAACTTCTCATACTTTTTCCCACGAACATCATTGGGTTTGTCTTTTTTTGTTTCTTTTTTTATGAACGCCACCCACTGCACAAAAGTTCAACATCCACGGCCCTTGGCCAGCTGCAATTTTTTCTACTTGTGCTCCCCTATGTAGACACAACAATGATCAGCTACTATATACATGAACTTTAATTATTGACAAACATGAACTTTGTTATTTGTTTGTCGTTGTTAATATCAACGACGAAAGAGTGAACTTTTTCTTTCTTCTTTTTCAATTTTGATCCTCCTGAACTTACATATTTTTATAGATGCTTTTCACTTTGTTTCTCAATGCACTGCTATACCAAGTTGGCGCTTCTCAATAATATATACTAAGATATATACTCCGTGTCTAGGATATACGTGAACTTGTGTTTGTATTATATTCAAACTTCGCAAAAAATGCATTAAGGTTTTTCCCATGTGAACTATAGAGACAAAATGAAAGAAACATGTTTTTGCATGTCAACTTGTGTTCTCGTAGAAGGTAGTAGGCTACTAACATGGAGGGTCATTGTCGTGCAATTTGACCAAGTGCACAAAAAGATAAGGAAGTTTAGAGAGAGATATGGTTCAGAACTAATAGCAGCGGGAGATCATCTCAAGGATAAATTCAGCAGCGGGAGCAACATATCCTCATGAACACCAACTTCCTCATGAATGGCGACCACCCTGCTCCATGTACCTCATGTGACCTTCTCCCATTTGCGTGGTGACCTTCTTCATCAATCTGTTCACGCAGGTAGCACGTAGAGAGGTGCACAGGATCATGGAGGCACCATTTTTTGAGCAGTAAAGAGGGCAAAAATTACCCACAGCTACACACACAGCAAACAAGACGAGCAACCACAGCGGGAGATGAAGGACTAAGGAAAGGAGGAGGGTGTGGAGGGAGCTGACTGGCGTGGGTGCGCACAAGCAGCAGGAGGAACGACGACGCCCAGGAAGCCGGAGGTAGTGGCGGAGATGTGGCTTTCGGCGGGACAGTGATGGGCCACGCGGGTAGGCTAGGCGACGGAGGGGAGGGAACACTGGACGCCGAGACTCAGGCGCGACATGGGGTAGGTGGCGGCAGCAGTGGAGGCGCCGGGCAGCCACATTTGGAGGCGTTGGGGAGCCATGGCGGCGGCCGACTTAGGAGTTGGGGATCCGCGACGGCGACGGCAGCGGGGTGGAGGCGCTAGGGATCCGCGGCGGTGGTGGGATCCAGGTGCTGGGCGGCTCGGCGGCCAGATCCAGGAGCTGGGTGGCTTGGCGGCTGGATCTAGAAGCTGGGCGGCCCGGTGGCCGGATCCAGAAGCGGGGTCGCACGGTGGCCAGATCCAAGATAGTGCGGGGGTGGTGGGGAAGTCGCCGACGTTTTGTGTGCGGGGGCGCGTGGGTAAGAGACGTGGGAGTGGGAGGTTAGGGGAGAGCTAGTGGGGTTGGGAACGAGTTTTTGTTTTTGTTTTTCTGAGTTCGGGAGGATCGGTCGCCTAGGGACGCTTTGATCAGAATAGTATTATGATCCTGGGATTAGAATAGTATTATGATCGGTCGCCTAGTGGGGTTGTAGTATATATATATATATATAAACACTATTCTGATCACGGGATGAGAATAATATTCTGATAACTACCTGACCTGTCCCATCAGTATTAGTTGAACTTCCTCTAGTGCTAGGTTGAACTACCGCAAACATTGCCCAAATGGGGCTTGTGATATACCGTTGGAAAGCTATGGACACGAGTATCATGGCCCAAGTTAGATTTTTGGCAAAATCTAAGCGTTTAAGAGCAATTTTGAAAATCGTTTTTTCTTCATACAAAAAACATGAATCGTATGTTCGATCCCATTTCTAAACCGTTTATCGAAATGAGGCAAATAATATGGTGTTGGAAAGCTGCTGCAAATCCGCTCCTTCCACATGTAGAAAGGTTGCTCTAATTCCTTATGGTCGAAGAGTAATATGAAAAATCGTAGAATTTTGCAAACCGAACAGCCGAGTTTGTATTTTCGATGCCATTTCTAAACGGCTAATCCAATTGAGGCAAATGATATTGCGTTGGAAAGCTTATGAAGATGCGCTTTCTTTTCATGTACAACGTTTTTCCTAATTTCAAACGGTCTAAGAGTAATTTAGAAAACGGTCCAAGTTCCACCGAGTTCGTATTTTTGAGTTAATTTTTTAACCATAGGTCGGAATGGAGCAAATGATATGGCGTTGGAAAGCCTGAAGAAATGCGAAACTTTTTTGTATATAATGTTTCCCCCAATTATTTACGGTTTAAAGTCAATTTTGAAAATGGTTAAAAACATTTTTTGGCCGTAATTTTTGCAAACTTTCGCGGAATGGGGCAAATAATATACCGTTCGATAGCTATAAAAAATGTGAAACTTTTTCCTATATAAAGTTTTCGCTAATTCCTAGCCGTTTTCAAGTAATTTTGAAAATGACGAGATCATGATTTATGCTTTCATCGCGAATAGAAATGCACTACATGAAGTACTTGAACTTCTAGGGCATGTCTATTTGAACTTCACTCTATTTTTCACGTGCTATTTTTTTGCCGTAACCCCCCAACCACTTACTGGAATTGAACAAATGATATACCGATGTAAAGCTGTTGAAAACACGCAACTTTTCCGTGTTGATATGCTTTTCATACTCGCGATGGTTCAAAATAATTTTTTGAATACATAAAAATGTGTTTTAAACGGTATACATGAAATTTTTATATCATTCATCGGAATGTAGCATATAATATATGGTTGGAAAGCTTATGAATAGGAGCAACTTTTTCATGTAGGCAGTTGTTACAAATTCATTGCCGTTTGAGAGCAGTTTTAAAAATGGCAAAAACGATGTTGTTTTTTACTCTTTTTTAGCATGTAATTGAAGGTCGGACGTCTCGCAATATAAATTTTAAACCGTGCAGGGAGGAGGATGTGAACTTCTTGCAACAAACCTTTTATGCTTTTAGTTGTTTATTCTTTTATTCTCATCTGAAATGCATCCCGTGTAGTAGTTGAACTGCTCGCTGTTTTCACTTTGAACTTCTATCACGTATTTTTGTTTGTGACTCCGCATCCGTTTCGCCGGGGTTGCACAAATGATATACCATTAGAAACCTGTTGAAAAGACACAACTTTTTCTAACACGGTTAAACTTTTGTTTCGAACAAGACACAACAATTTGTATTAACCGTTTATTTGGAATAAGAATATTATATACCCTTGGAAAGTTATTGAATAGGAGGAACTTTTTGGACTTTATCGGGCTTAGCACTTGAACTTCTAGCAACAAAAAATTTAGACTTCGCTTTTTTATTCATTTTTTCTCATACAAAACACACACCATGCAGTACGTGAACTTCCGGCTGTTATCAATTTGAACTTTTCTCTATTTTGCTTTAGTAACGGGAAAAAATCTGAGCTTTTTATAAACATTGAACCGCTCTAACTTGTTTATTTGAACTTCTTTGTGTTTTTTTAGAAATGTGAAAATTGAAGTTTTGCTAGAAACATTGAACTTCTTCGTTATTTCGAATAGAACTTATTGGCCTTATTCTATAGTAACAAAAAAAACCGAGTGTTTGAATAAATATCAAACTCCTCCGCTTTTGAAAATTGAACTTCTTGGTTTTATTCTTCAACAACCAGAAAAAATCGTGCTTTTTATATGCATTGAACTACTCTGTTTTTTAAAATTGAACTTCTTGGTTTTAATCTTTAGTACCGGGGGAAAATTTGAGATTTTTATAAACATTAAACAACTTCATTTTTTAATTAGGACTTCTTGGTGTTATTCATAAGTAATGGTAACATCGAACCGCTCACTTATTTAAATTTGAACTTCCAGATCTTTCTACAAAACAGGGGCAAATCGATGTCTACAAACTTTTTGAACTGCTTGGCTTTTTTAAGTTGACCTTCTTGGTTTTGGAGTAAATAGTTCGAACTTCTATATTATTTAAATTTGAACTTCTCCATTTTTTTAGTAAAATGTAGAAACACCATTTTTTATAAACTTTTTGAACTGCTCCTTATAAGTAACAGGATAAATATCTGAGTTTCTTTTATAGAAGTTGAACTTCTCGTTTTCTTGTTTTTGAACTTCATTCTTTAAAAAACAAGGAGTATATGGGAACAAAATGCTCATCATCCAGAAACAACAAGGTACATCGCGTAGGAATAAAAAACTATTCACTACAGAAATCCTATTTGAACCCTTTGTCCCCAACCTCTCTAGACTTTCTATATTTTTTACCATGATTTTCTTCGGGCTTTTGGATCTATTGTATGCTAAAGACACTTTTTGTGAGAGAAAAAAAATAGTGGTACATCTTGTGAAGACATGAACCTACGGGGCAATAATATTTGAACTTCTTTATATAGATTGTCTCTGTCAACTTGCACATACTTTTCAAACCAAAATCTGAACTAGAGTAAGAAGAAAAGAGAGTACAAACAAGCATGAACTAGCATAAACATGTATGAAGAGTCCATCGTGATCTGAACAACATCTCTGAATTTTTATGAAAAACTCTCTGAAACTATTTCTTCCCCTGCTATGACTAATCTTCAATTTTGAGACTCACTGCAAAAAGAAGAGAAGAAGACAACGGGTGTCGGTGCAACAAACCCTGGGTCTGTTGCCCAGACTGTGCACAGGCACGGGGACGAGATTGAAGCACCAACCCAAGTCAGAATACAAGAGACCAAGATCATCGAAGAGCCAAACATGCAGATCAAGAGGGGCCAAGATCAAGCCAAAGAAGCAAGGCACCATCAGGAGAAGGGCCTCCTTTGCCGGGCAGGCAAGCTCGGCAAGGGGCGAGGCCGCCCCCGGAAGGCAACGTCCAAGACATCCCGGAAGGGCCTACCGGGGCACACGGAGGCAAAACCACCTCACCAACTACTCCACCGCGACCCACGTCATCAATCAGTGCGGTGTCAAATCGCGGAGTGACTAAGTGGCTGCCATTCACCACATGGCAGCCTCTCCCAACAGGAAACACCTGCAGATGACACCCGTCTTGTGACGTGTCAAGCGAGCAGGCGTGGAGCTGGCAAGATAGCCCGGCAAGCCTTGCCGGGCAACCAACGATGTGACATTGAGTGATGCATTTAATGCGCCCTGTCAGCCCGCAGAGTTAGGTATGATAGCACTGTTTGCTATCTTATCAGTGCATAATGACTATTTTGCCATTGTGGTGACCCCTTAATCTATAAAAGGAGGCCCATGGCGATCGTAGAAAGGGTTAGAAGGTTGGATAACTCAGACCCCCATACGCGCGTAGCCACTGCCGCCCTGAGGCAACCCTTGCCGGGCAAGTGTACTACGCTCCACCACCACCTTTCCGCCATCAATCCACGAAAGCAGGAGTAGGGTTTTACGCCTCACGGCGGCCCGAACCTGGGTAAAAATGCATGTGTGATCTCTGCCGTGCTGCCACATGCTCGTCTGCTCTTTGTGCAACGCGATGCCCCCTGCCGAACCAGCAAGGGGCCTCCTGGTCCCATAGATGGCCGTGGTTTCCCGCGACATCTTTGGCGCACCAGGTAGGGGGACCGCTTGCGTGAACCTGAAAGCTTGTGTAGCGCGTCACCTTCATCACCATCAGCATCTTCGACGACTCCATCGACCATGGCGCCCAAGAAGAAACCCGGTTCTTCGGCTCATCCTTCCACCTCGAAGGCTCCGCCGCCCGTGGCCTCTAACGCTGCGGGGGGTGCGGAGACATGCGAGGGTGCGGACGCTGCTGGGGATGTGGTCGGAGCAGGCGGCGCCGTCACCACTTCCCCCGCGGCCGACGCAGGAGCAGGAGACATCGGAGGAGAGCAGCATCAGCAATATCCTGACGGCCACGCTCCACAAGGTCCGAGTGAAGGGGTTACTCCATCTGCGCCCCTTCCGCCCGCCGATGGGCACAGCCGCAGCAACGGCGCTCGGGCCGGGGCGAATCGCCGCGCTCCGACCGCTCCCACCACAGGTGCGGTCGCAGTGCGTGCACCTCCCCCGGGACGGGTCGACCAAGCCGCTGCGCCCGACGGAGCCACTAGCCCTTGAGCGCCTTCGCCGCATCACCCTGCCATCCAGGTGGTCGCCCAGCAGTAGCAGGGGCGCAGTGCTGCCACCACTGGCACCGTCAGGAGCCGAGCGACGGTGCGATCGACTTCATCATCACCCATGCCAAGTACAGCCTTGGAGGCCATGGTGCAGGCTCAGCTGCTGCTGAGGTTTCCGCCAGCGTCCGAGCAAATGGACGAATGGCATGCCACCATCCAAAGTTTGCTCGGTTTCGCCGAAGCTGGGGGCTCATGGTGAGCTGGCCCGCTACGGCCGCCCCAAGCGACAACAACGGCTCATGTTGCTGACCGTACAGAAGGGGCCGTCCCCATGGTGCAGTCCCCGCCACGGCAGCCAGCGCGAGCGCAACAGAATCAAGACCCCGACGACGTCTCGATGGCCTCTTCTGACCCTCGAGCGCGTCCAGGCCAACGACGAGCCCCGGAGGATAGGCGGAGAGGAGACACGCGCGCCGTTGTCGAGCAACGCCGTGACGACCTCGGCCGGACCGATGGGTGTGACGGCCCCGGCGCCGATGAGCCCGCGCTCGATATTGGCGGGTGCCTACCTTTCGAGGTTGGCTGCCCTGCCTTTACCCATGAGCTGCGGCAAGTCCATTGGCCATCCTTTCGCACGTTCAAGCCAGAGATACTTGAGAAGTATGATGGGAGGCTGAACCCGGCAGAGTTCCTGAGCATCTACACCATCGCTGTTGAGGCTGCCGGGGGAAGAGATGAGAAGGTGTTCGCCAACTACTTTCCTTTGGCCCTCAAGTCCAATGTGAGGTCTTGGCTGATGCACCTGCCGGAGAACTCCATGTTGTCATGGGCAGACCTGTGCCATGAGTTCATCGGTGCCTTCACCGGTGGCCACCAAGATCCAGGCCGACCCAACGACTTGCAGCTTCTCCAATAAAAGGAAGGATAGACCATCCGTAAGTATTTACAGAGATTCAGCAAAGTTCATAGAAATATCCCAAATATCCATCCGGCAGCCATGATAGCCGCCTTCCAGTCCAATGTGCGCAATCGCCGGATTCGTTCCAAGAAGAACATACGGTTGCCCAAGACTGTGAAGGAGCTCTACACATTGGTGGATAAGTGTGCTCGGATGGAGGAGGGAAGAAAGTTGCCCGGAGAGGAAGATTGCACCAATATTGATTCAGAGGATGAGGATGAATCAACCAGTCAGAAGAAGAGCAAGAAGCGCAGTAAGAAGCGAAGAGATAAGGCAGTGATGACTTTTGAAGGATCGGGTATGCCTAGTACTGGCAAGAAGGCCAAAGCTGAGGCTCCCAGCAAGGAAGTTGCCGTGTGCGATGACTGCCGGGAAGCCGTTGCTGCCGAGAAAGCTGGGAAAGGTGATGGGCCGTATTGCAAGATTCATCGGACCAAGGGCCACAACCTTCAAGAGTGTTATCAGGTTGAGCAGCTTGTCAAAAGACAGAAAGAAGAGTATGAGAAGCGTGACAAGGAAAAGGGTCAGAATATTGCTGGCGGTAAGGGCCGAGGTGGTGAAGTAAATCGCCCCGAAAAATCCTTTCGGAACCAAGGAAAACCCGCCAGAGGTCGAGAGAAGGAAGCCTGTGGTGATGAGAGTGATGGAGGGGATGAAGAGGAAACCAGTGAGCAAGAGTTTCAGAAGGCCACCGACGCCCCGTGCATTGACGGGGGTGCATCTCTGCACACCTCTCACCGCCAACTCAAGCGGTGGGCGCGAGAAGTCAATGCCGTGGAGCCAGCGCCCAAGGCCCGGAAGCCGCTCAAGTGGTCCCGTACGCCCATCATCTTTGACGAGGAGGATCATCCTAGCTGTACCACTGCGGTAGGGTGTTTGCCATTGTTGGTCTCCCCAACAATCTGCAACCTCAAGGTCACGAAGATGTTGGTGGACAGTGGGGCCGGGTTGAATCTGATTTCCCCAGCAGTTATCAGCAAGCTTTAGATAGCAGAGGAAGAGCTGGAGGTTACCGGCACGTTTCAAGGAGTTAATCCCGGCAGGAGCCGTCCTAAGGGAAAGATCATGTTGCCGGTAACGTTTGGGGGAGAACTGAACTACTGGACTGAGAGGATTGTGTTTGATGTGGTTGATCTCCCCCTACCATACAATGGGATTCTTGGACGCCCGGCCCTGGCTAAGTTCATGGCAGCATCTCACTATGCCTACAACACCTTGAAGATGCCTGGGCCACTAGGAGTCATCACCATCCAATCAGATGAGAAGGATGCAATCATTTGTGTGGACAAGATGTACCAGGATGCGGTCGCAGCAGAGGCCGCGGTAGCAGCAGCTCCCACTAAGGAAAGCAAAGGAAAGAAGAGGGATTGCAGGGACTCCGGCAAAGAGTCCGGGAAGCGTGCCCCCACCGAGTGCACGGCACCCGTTGACGACGTGCCGGAGTGTTCCAATGGCAAGAGATCCAAGGTCGCTGCACCCCAAGTGAAGAAGGTCCCGGCAGGGCTAGCTGGCGTTGATGGTACTATCACTATTAGCGCCACCCTCGATGACTAATAGGAAAGCGCGCTCGTTGCCTTCCTGTGGGCGAATATCGATGTGTTTGCCTGGCAACCATCTGATATCCCCGGTGTTCCCAGGGAAGTAATCGAGCACCACCTTGCTATCCGCCCACATGCCCGACCTGTCAAGCAGAAAGTCTGGAAGCAGGCCTTGGAGAGGCAGCAGTTCATTGCAGAAGAGATCAAGAGACTAGAGGCAGCTGGATTGGTCAGAGGAGTACTGCATCCCACGTGGTTGGCAAACCCAGTGGTAGTCCGGAAGGCTAATGGGAAGTGGAGGCTTTGCATAGATTTCACAGATCTCAACAAGGCTTGCCCGAAGGACCCGTTTCCCTTGCCGCGTATCAATCAGATTGTGGATTCCACTTCAGGTTGTGATTTGCTCTCCTTTCTAGATGCGTATTATGGGTATCACCAGATCTTCATGTCCAAGGAAGATGAAGAGAAGACGTCGTTCATCACTCCATGTGGTACGTACTATTTTGTCCGCATGCCATTCGTATTAAAGTGTGCCGGGTCCACTTTTGCAAGGGCAGTCCAGATTGGTTTCGAGCCACAGTTGCACAGGAACATAGAAGCCTATATGGATGATATTGTTGTCAAGACCAAGGATAGGGCCACCCTTATTCAAGATTTGGAGGAGACGTCTGCTAATCTGCGCAAAATCAATTTGAAGCTCAACCTGGAGAAGTGTGTATTTGGTGTTCCCTCCGGCAAGTTGCTTGGGTTCTTTGTATCCCATCGCGGGATCGAAGCCAATCCCGACAAGATCAAGGCTATCGAGAAGATCCAAGCACCAAGGACAGTTAAGGATGTGAGGCGTCTGACAGGATGCGTTGCCGCGCTAAGCAGATTCATCTCCAAGTCTGCCGAGTGCGCCCTGCCGTTCTTCAAAATCTTGAAGAAGGCAGGACCCATGAAGTGGACCCCGAAAGCAGATGCAGCTTTGCAAGAGTTGAAGGCCTACTTATCCTTCGTGCCTACCTTGGTCGCTCCCAAACCCCAGTAGCCGTTGCTGCTATACTTAGCGGTAACCAACCAAGTAGTCAGTGCAGCTTTGGTAGTGCAACGAGAAGTGGATGAGGCAGAGAGTGAGCAGAGACCGGCAGAGTCAAAGAAGGATCAGGACAGCAATGAGCACGACAACGAGAGCAACCCCAAGGACGCGGCAAGGAAGAAAGTGGTGCAGCGCCCAGTGTACTTCGTCAGCCCCTTATTACAGGGGGCTAGATCGAGGTACTCTGGCGTGCAAAAGTTGATTTTTGGTCTCATCATGGCCTCAAAGAAATTGCGCCACTACTTCCAAGCCCATGAGATCACGGTTGTCACTCGTTTCCCGTTGCAACGGATACTCCGAAACCCTGAGGCTACCGGCAGAATAGTGGAGTGGGCTTTGGAGTTATCCAATTTTGGTTTGAAGTTTGAAAGCACATCAACTATTCAGAGCAGGGCATTGGCAGAGTTTATTGCAGAATGGACGCCAACCCCTGATGAGGAAGTGATGAAGACAGCTATCCCCGGCAAGGAATCGCCCCAAGAATGGATTATGTATTTTGATGATGCTTTTTCCCTACAAGGTGCAGGAGTTGGCGTGCTTCTTGTTGCCCCCTCCGGGGAGCACTTGAGGTACGTCATCCAAATGCATTTTGCCCGGGAAGAAGCAACCAACAACACAGCAGAATATGAAGGGCTCCTTGTCGGGCTCAGGATTGCAGCTGAATTGGGAATTAAGAAGCTGATCATTCGAGGAGATTCGCAGCTTGTGGTGAGACAAGTTAACAAGGATTACCAAAGTCCATTGATGGAGGCATACGTCGAGGAAGTGAGGAGATTGGAGGAGCACTTTGACGGATTGCAAACAGAGCACGTACCCCGTGCGAAAAACAACATAGCTGATCATCTGTCAAAGTGTGCTGCGTAGAAGCTCCGTGTGGAACCAGGGACTTTTGTTCTGCATCTCACTCAGCCCTCCGTATCCCCAACAACAATGGCCTGGAAAAGGAGAAAGTTGGACTCCGGTAAGCCTCTCCCGGTAGAGCCGTCCGCTCCTGGCAGAGACCCTGCCGAAAACAACTCCTCGCAGTCTGCCAGACCACACCCTCCAGCCGGGCCCATGGACCCCGCGAACGAGGCATGTGCTCCCGCAGCAGAGGAGGTGCCGCTAGTCCTCGTTGCCGAGCCCCAGGCTCCAACTTGGGCAAGGCACATTGTCCACTTCCTCCAAACCGGAGAGCTTCCCGGCAACCAAGACGAAGCTGAAAAAGTAGCCCGGAGGGCCAGTATGTATCAATTTGTCGATGATACTCTGTACAGAAGGAGGCCCAATGGTGTGAAATTAAAGTGTGTCTGCCGAGAAGAAGGAAAGGAACTGCTGGCTGAGATACACAAAGGCATGTGCGCACATTGGATCAAGGGCACTAGTTGGGAAAGCATTCCGGCAAGGATTCTATTGGCCCACAACCCTCCAAGATGCGGTCGAGTTAGTCACCAAATGTGAAGCCTGCTAGTTCCATTCCAAGAAAACCCACCTGCGTGCCCAAGCTCTTCAAACAATCCCTCTATCATGGCCATTTTTGGTCTGGGGGCTCGATATCCTCGGCCCCTTCCCCCGAGTAATCGGGGGCTTTGAATTCTTGTTCGTTGCTATCGACAAGTTTACAAAGTGGCCGGAAGTGACTGCCATGAGAAAGGTGACTGCTTAGTCAGCTATCAAGTTCTTGAAAGAATTGGTGTGTCGTTTTGGAGTTCCGGCAAGGATCATTACCGACAACGGCACCCAGTTCATGAGCTGCGCCTTCATGCAATATGTTCATGCCCTCGGATGCAAGATCTCATTTGCCTCTGTGGCACACCCCCGGAGCAATGGGCAAGCTGAGAGGGCGAACGCTGAAGTGCTGCGTGGACTCAAGACGAGAACCTTTGATACAATGCAGAAGCATGGCAGGCAGTGGATCGAGGAGCTGCCGGTAGTTCTCTGGTCCCTCAGAACGACACCAAACC
This sequence comes from Thinopyrum elongatum, assembly GCA_011799875.1. NCBI lineage: Eukaryota > Viridiplantae > Streptophyta > Magnoliopsida > Poales > Poaceae > Thinopyrum > Thinopyrum elongatum. The sequence goes on along the minus strand of CM022298.1, from coordinate 547,569,448 downwards.
GAGCTACCGGGCAGACTCCCTTCTCCCTGGTCTACGGGGCAGAAGCAGTTATCTCCATGGAACTCATTTACGGGTCGCCTCGAGTGCTTGCCTACGATGAAGTAGCGCAAGATCAGCACCGGCATGACGATGCTGTGCTACTCGAGGAGAACCGTCTCCGGTCTGCTACGCGTGCTGCATGCTATCAGCAAGCCCTACGTCACTATCATAGCCGCAGGGTTCACGCCTGGTGTTTTGAGGAAGGTGACCTTGTCCTTAGGCGTGTTCAGTCCGCCAAGGGTACAAACAAGTTGTCACCGAAGTGGGAAGGCCCTTACCGGGTAGTACGAGTCACCAGACCTGGCGCAGTCCGTCTGGAGACCGGAGATGGCATTCAGTTGCAAAACTCATGGAATATTGAGCATCTCTGCAAGTTCTACCCGTAAGGCGCGGCTGTCGGGCCCTGCCCGGCAGCCACCCTTTTGTACAGGCCTTGCCTCAGCTGCATGTAACCCCTTGTACAAAGCCAGAGCGATGACCCTGTGCAAGAGAAAATAAAGAAGCGCTGTGGGGGGCCCCCGACCAAGATTGCATGCATGCATGAGCATTCCAAGATCACTGCATAAGCATTTCATGAGCATTTGCATATGCATATAGATAGGATCGCATCCTACATTCATTCTCATCCGCATGAAGCTGCAGGTTCCTGCCGTGAACTTGGCTTTGACAAGGAGTTGAGAAGATTGCCCGGCACTGCGATCCCCGGCAAGCCAAATAGATAAGTTCTACCTCCTATCCATTAGTGTTCTGTAAGTTATAACTTGTGCATAAGAAAACCCCGCCACTCTTTTGAGACTTAGGTGCTCCCATCCTTGACTCGAACGTTGCTTCAGACAGGATGATCGTAGTGGCCTTTGGTAAAAAGAAGTTGGCGGGGGGCTGGCCCCTTTGCCTGTTGCCCGGTAGACACGGCTCTCCGGCAGACAGAAAAGGTGCCGGCAGGATAGCCTATCGGGGAAAACTCGTTTATTTACACTAAAGAGGCATCTCGCCTCTGCATGGACATACACATGCACGGGTTCCCGGCAAGGTTCATCTTTTTCATTAATATACTGATACAAGTACAAGCATTACAGAACACAAACATGGGCTCGAGAGATTACATTATTTGAATTAAAATTTGGCAAGTGCCTGCAGATTTAAGATTGAAAAAAGATAAGTGCCCCGTAATCCCCTCTTTTCGTTTTCCCTCCATTAGGCACTGCGGCGGAAGGAGGAAAAGATGAGAAAAGGGCGCCCAAGCAGGAGCCCATCCCGGTCCCGTCACGACCCACCTGTCGCGGCCTGACAAGACCGGGAGTCGCGAGGCTGCGAAGGAGGAGTACGGGGGACGGGGCGGCGCCCTCTGGTCGCCACCTCCAGAGCCAGCAAGAAGCCCCGGCTTGGGCGCCGGTGGAGTCATCCACCAAAGCTCAGCCAGAAGACTGCTGGAGGGGAGGCGAAGATGCCAAGAGAACATCCCTCCCCGGCCATCGCCCTAGGAGGCTGGTGATGATGGTGCCGGGGAGGGAGGGGAAGAGCGGAAAGATGAGGCGGCAGGTCACGTGTCGGAGGCGAAGGCATCCATGCCATCGTACTCCGACCTGACCCCCTGCCACCCGCCTTCTCCGTCTTCCCTCGTTTTCTCCTCACCACCGCTGCTCCCGAGAAGCGCCAAGACTCCAGCCCCGGCGCCTTCCCCGGGGAGACAGCGAGCGGCCAGGACGGACAGGGGGCTTGAGGCGCACCGCTCCCCGCCTTGGCAGGCAGGAAGGCGTGCCTCTCACCAACATCAGCCCCAAGACCTCCGGGAGGGGCGGTGCTGGGATTACCAATGGTCTCCAGCCCCGCCTCCCGGCCGAGCCTCGAAGGAACCAAGAGGTTCTCCACAGCAAGGACCAGGCTCACTCCCCGAGCGCCAGCACCGGCATTTGGCAACACTAGCCCCAACCAAGAGCCCGGGGGCTGGCCCCAGGCTCTCCTCTTCAACATAACCAGCAGAGGCAGAAAGCAGAGGATAAGAAGAATGCAAGGGTGGGTGACTTCACCCTCCTCCACCCCTCCATTTTATTGGCGGATCGGGAAGGGGAGCCGCTCCCTCAACAGGCGGCCATCGCCCTCCTTCGCCAACTCAAGACGACCGGGCCCTCGCCTTGACGCTCTCCCATGCCACGCACCTCCGTTACCTACCCCGCGCGATGCATGCAGCATACGTGGCTAAGGATAAGGGCGTGGTGGGAAGAGTGAATTGGCGGTTTCTCCCCCGTGCGTTAAAGTCATTCACGGGCCATCACTGGAGCGGCCCCACCACCATTGGCCTTACACGATGCGCGGAGAAACCGGAAACTGGCCCGGGATCAAGGCTAATGAAGAAGCAAAGAAGACCTCGAGAGACCAACCTCTTCAGCGACCCCGCCTTTGCACTTATTAGGCCCTACCCCGACGATGCTCGGCAGCGCATTCGGGGCAGGCCCAAGGGCTTCTGTCGGTGCAACAAACCCTGGGTCTATTGCCAGACTGTGCATAGGCACGGGGACGAGATTGAAGCACCAACCCAAGTCAGAATACAAGAGACCAAGATCATCGAAGAGCCAAACATGCAGATCAAGAGGGACCTGAAGGAAATATGCCCTAGAGGCAATAATAAAGTTATTATTTATATTTCCTTATATCATGATAAATGTTTATTATTCATGCTAGAATTGTATTAACCAGAAACTTGATACATGTGTGAATACATAGACAAAACAAAGTGTCCCTAGTATGCCTCTACTTGACTAGCTCGTTGATCAAAGATGGTTAAGTTTCCTAACCATAGACATGTGTTGTCATTTGATAAATGGGATCACATCTTAGGAGAATGATGTGATGGACAAGACCCATCCGTTAGCATAATATTATGATCTTTAAGTTTATTGTTGTTGCTTTCTTCATGACTTATACATATTCCTTTGACTATGAGATTATGCAACTCCCGAATACCGGAGGAACACCTTGTGTGCTATCAAACGTCACAACATAACTGGGTGATCATAAAGATGCTCTACAGGTGTCTCCGAAGGTGTTTGTTGGGTTGGCATAGATCGAGATTAGGATTTGTCACTCCGAGTATCGGAGAGGTATCTCTGGGCCCTCTCGGTAATACACATCATATAAAGCCTTGCAAGCAATGTGACTAATGAGTTAGTTACGGGATGATGCACTACGGAACGAGTAAAGAGACTTGTCGGTAACGAGATTGAACTAGGTATGATGATACCGACGATCAAATCTCGGGCAAGTAACATACCGATGACAAAGGGAATAACGTATGTTGTTATGCGGTTTGACCGATAAAGATCTTCGTAGAATATGTAGGAGCCAATATGAGCATCCAGGTTCCGCTATTGGTTATTGACCGGAGATATGTCTCGGTCATGTCTACATAGTTCTCGAACCCGTAGGGTCCGCACGCTTAATGTTCGATGACGATTTGTATTATGAGTTATGTGATTTGATGACCGAAGATAGTTCGGAGTCCCGGATGAGATCACGGACATCTTGAGGAGTCTCGAAATGGTCGAGAGGTAAAGATCGATATATTGGAAGGCTATATTCGGACATCGGAAAGGTTCCGAGTGATTCGGGTATTTTTCGGAGTACCGGAGAGTTACGGAAATTCGCCGGGGGAAGTAGTGGGCCTTAATGGGCCATACGGGAAAGGAGAGAAGGGCCTCAAGGGGTGGCCGCACGCCCCCCCCATGGGCTGGTCCAAATTGGACTAGGAGGGGGCGGCGCCCCCTTCCTTCCTTCTCCCCTCTTCCTCCTTCCCTCCTTCTCCTACTAGGAATAGGAAAGAGGAGGGGAATCCTACTTGGACTGGGGAGTCCTAGTAGGATTCCCCACACCTGGCGCGCCCCCCTTGGGCCGGCCACCTCTTCCCTCCCCTCCTTTATATACGTGGCCAGGGGGCACCCCAATAGCACACAAGTTGATCTTTTAGCCGTGTGCGGTGCCCCCCTCCACAGTTACACACCTCGGTCATATCGTCGTAGTGCTTAGGCGAAGCCCTGCGCCGGTAACTTCATCATCACCGTCGCCACGCCATCATGCTGACGGAACTCTCCCTCGCCCTCAGCTGGATCAAGAGTTAGAGGGACATCACCGAGCTGAACATGTGCAGATCGCGAAGGTGCCGTGCGTTTGGTACTTGATCGGTTGGATCGCAAAGACGTTCGACTACATCAACCGTGTTACTAAACGCTTCCGCTTTCGGTCTACGAGGGTACGTAGACACACTCTTCCCGCTCATTGCTATGCTTCTCCTTGATAGATCTTGCGTGATCGTAGGATTTTTTTTGAAATACTACGTTCCCCAACAGTGGTATCAGAGCCAGGTCTATGCGTAGATGTTATATGCACGAGTAGAACACAAAGAGTTGTGGGCGATAATAGTCATACAGCTTACCAGCATGTCATACTTTGATTCGGCGGTATTGTTGGATGAAGCGGCTCAGACCGACATTACGCGTACGCTTACGCGAGACTGGTTCTACCGACGTGCTTCGCACACAGGTGGCTGGTGGGTGTCAGTTTCTCCAACTTTAGTTGAATCGAGTGTGACTACGCCCGGTCCTTGTTGAAGGTTAAAACATCAAACTTGACGAAAAATCGTTGTGGTTTTTGATGCGTAGGTAAGAACGGTTCTTGCTAAGCCCGTAGCAGCCACGTAAAACTTGCAACAACAAAGTAGATTATGTCTAACTTGTTTTTGCAGGGCATGTTGTGATGTGATATGGTCAAGACGTGATGATATATAAATTATTGTATGAGATGATCATGTTTTGTAAAAGTTATCGGCAACTGGCAGGAGCCTTATGGTTGTCGCTTTATTGTATGAAATGCAATCGCCATGTAATTGCTATACTTTATCACTAAGCGGTAGTGATAGTCGTAGAAGCAATAGTTGGCGAGACGACAATGATGCTTCGATGGAGATCAAGGTGTCAAGCCGGTGACGATGGTGATCATGACGGTGCTTTGGAGATGGAGATCAAAGGCACAAGATGATGATGGCCATATCATATCACTTATATTGATTGCATGTGATGTTTATCCTTTATGCATCTTATTTTGCTTAGTTCGGCGGTAGCATTATAAGATGATCCCTCACTAAATTTCAAGGTATAAGTGTTCTCCCTAAGTATGCACCGTTGCAAAAGTTCTTCGTGCTGAGACACCACGTGATGATCGGGTGTGATAGGCTCTACGTTCAAATACAATGGGTGCAGGACAGTTTTGCACATGCGGAATACTCGGGTTAAACTTGACGAGCCTAGCATATGCAGATATGGCCTCGGAACACTGAGACCGAAAGGTCGAACGTGAATCATATAGTAGATATGATCAACATAGAGATGTTCACCATTGAAAACTACTCCATCTCACGTGATGATCGGACATGGTTTAGTTGATATGGATCACGTGATCATTTAGATGACTAGAGGGATGTCTATCTAAGTGGGAGTTCTTAAGTAATATGATTCATTGAACTTTAATTTATCATGAACTTAGTCCTGGTAGTATTTGCAAATTATGTTGTAGATCAATAGCTCACGTATAGCTCCCCTGTTTTATTTTTGATATGTTCCTTGAGAAAACTAAGTTGAAAGATGATAGTAGCAATGATGCGGACTGGTTCTGTGATCTGAGGATTATCCTCATTGCTGCACAGAAGAATTATGTCCTTGATGCACCGCTAGGTGACAGACCTATTGCAGGAGCAGATGCAAACGTTATGAACGTTTAGCAAAGCTTGATATGATAACTACTTGATAGTTTAGTGCGCCATGATTTACAGCTTAGAACCGGGACTTCAAAAATGTTTTGAACGCCACGGAGCATATGAGATGTTCCAAGAGCTGAAATTGGTATTTCAGACTCATGCCCGTGTCGAGAGGTATGAGACCTCTGACAAATACTTTGCCTACAAGATGGAGGAGAATAGCTCAACCAGTGAGCATATGCTCAGAATGTCTGGGTACTACAATTGCTTGAATCAAGTGGGAGTTAATCTTCCAGATAAAATAGTGATTGACAGAGTTCTCTAGTCACTATCACCAAGTTACTAGAACTTCGTGATGAACTATGATATGCAAGGGTTGAATAAGACAATTCCCGAGCTCTTCGCGATGCTAAAGGCTGCGAAGGTAAAGATCAAAAAGGAGCATCAAGTGTTGATGGTTAACAAGACCACTAGTTTCAAGAAAAAGGGCAAAGGGAAGAAGGGGAACTTCAAGAAGAATAGCAAGCAAGTTGCTACTCCCGGGAAGAGGCCCAAGTCTGGACCTAAGCCTGAAACTGAGTGCTTCTACTGCAAAGGGACTGGTCACTGGAAGCAGAACTGCCCCAAGTATTTGGCGGATAAGAAGGATGGCAAAGTGAACAAAGGTATATTTGATATACATGTTATTAATGTGTATTTTACTAGTGTTCATAGTAGCCCCTGGGTATTTGATACTGGTTCAGTTGCTAACATTAGTAACTCGAAACAGTAGTTGCAAAATGAACAGAGACTAGTTAATGACGAGGTGACGATGTGTGTTGGAAGTGATTCCAAGGTTGATAAGATCACCATCGCACACTCCCTCTATTTTCGGGATTAGTGTTGAACCAAAATAAATATTATTTGGTGTTTGCGTTGAGCATGAATATGATTGGATCATGTTTATTGCAATACGGTTATTCATTTAAGTCAGAGAATAATTGTTGTTCTGTTTACATGAATAAAAACCTTCTATGGTCATACACCCAATGTAAATGGTTTATTGAATCTCGATCGTAGTGATACACATATTCATAATATTGAAGCCAAAATATGCAAAGTTAGTAATGATAGTGCAACTTATTTGTGGCACTGCCGTTTAGGTCATATTGGTGTAAAGCGCATGAAGAAACTCCATACTGATGGACTTTTGGAATCACTTGATAATGAATCATTTGATGCTTGCGAACCATGCCTCATGGGCAAGATGACTAAAACTCCGTTCTCCGGAACAATGGAGCAAGCTACGGACTTATTGGAAATAATACATACCGATGTATGCGGTCCGATGAGTATTGAGGCTCGCGGCGAGTATCGTTATTTTCTGACCTTCACAGATGATTTGAGCAGATATGGGTATATCTACTTAATGAAACACAAGTCTGAAACGTTTGAAAAGTTCAAAGAATTTCAGAGTGAAGTGGAAAATCATCGTAACAAGAAAATAAAGTTTCTATGATCTGATCGCGGAGGCAAATATTTGAGTTACGAGTTTGGTCTTCATTTAAAACAATGTGGAATAGTTTCGCAACTCACGCCACCTGGGACACCACAGCGTAATGGTGTGTCCGAACATCGTAAACGTACTTTATTAGATATGGTGCGATCTATGATGTCTCTTACCGATTTACCACTATCATTTTGGGGTTATGCATTAGAGATAGCTGCATTCATGTTAAATAGGGCACCATCTAAATCCGTTGAGATGACACCATATGAACTGTGGTTTGGCAAAAAACCTAAGCTGTCGTTTCTTAAAGTTTGGGGCTGCGATGCTTATGTGAAAAAACTTCAACCTGATAAGCTCGAACCCAAATCGGAGAAATACGTCTTCATAGGATACCCAAAGGAGACTGTTGGGTACACCTTCTATCACAGATCCAAAGGCAAGATATTCGTTGCTAAGAATGGATCCTTTCTAGAGAAGGAGTTTCTCTCGAAAGAAGTGAGTGGGAGGAAAGTAGAACTTGATGAGGTAATTGTACCTTCTCCCGAATTGGAAAGTAGTTCACCACAGAAATCAGTTCCAGTGATGCCTACACCAAATAGTGAGGAAGTTAATGATGATGGTCATGAAACTTCGGATCAAGTTGCTACCGAACCTCGTAGGTTAACCAGAGTACGTTCCGCACCAGAGTGGTATGGTAATCCTGATCTGGAAATCATGTTACTAGACCATGACGAACCTACGAACTATGAGGAAGCGATAATGAGCCCAGATTCTGCAAAATGGCTTGAGGCCATGAAATCTGAGATGGGATCCATGTATGAGAACAAAGTGTGGACTTTGGTTGACTTGCCCGATGATTGGCAAGCCATTGAGAATAAATGGATCTTCAAGAAGAAGACAGACGCTGATAGTAGTGTTTCTATCTACAAAGCTCGAATTGTCGCAAAAGGTTTTCGACAAGTTCAAGGTGTTGACTACGATGAGATTTTCTCACTCGTATCGATGCTTAAGTCTGTCCGAATCATGTTAGCAATTGCCGCATTTTATGAAATCTGGCAAATGGATGTCAAAACTGCAATCCTTGATGGATTTATTAAAGAAGAGTTGTATATGATACAACTAGAAGGTTTTGTCAATCCTAAAGGTGCTAACAAAGTGTGCAAGCTCCAGCGATCCATCTATGGACTGGTGCAAGCATCTCGGAGTTGGAATATATGCTTTGATAAGTTGATCAAAGCATATAGTTTTATACAGACTTGCGATGAAGCCTGTATTTACAAGAAAGTGAGTGGGAGCACTACAGTCTTTCTGATAAGTATATGTGTATGACATATTGTTGATCGGAAATGATGTAGATTTTTTTTTCTGGAAAGCATAAAGGAGTGTTTGAAAGGAGTTTTTTCAAAGAAAGACCTCGATGAAGCTGGTTACAGATTGGGCATCAAGATCTATAGAGATAGATCAAGACACTTGATAAGATTTTTCAATGAGTACATGCCTTGACAAGATTTTGAAGTAGTTCAAAATGGAACAGTCAAAGAAGGAGTTCTTGCCTGTGTTACCAGGTGTAAAATTGAGTAAGACTCAAAACCCGACCACGGCAGAAGATAGAAAGAGAATGAAAGTCATTCCCTATGCCTCAGTCATAGGTTCTATAAAGTATGCCATGCTATGTACCAGATCAGTTGTGTGCCTTGCTATGAGTTTAGCAACGAGGTACGATAGTGATCCAGGAGTGGATCACTGGATAGCGGTCAAAGTTATCCTTAGTTACCTAAGAGGACTAAGGAAATATTTCTCGGTTATGGAGGTGATAAAGAGTTCATCGTAAAGAGTTACGTCGATGCAAACTTTAACACTGATCTGGATGACTCTGAGTCTCAATCTGGATACATATTGATAGTGGGAGCAATTAGCTAGAGTAGCTCCATGCAGAGCATTGTAGACATAGAAATTTGCAAAATACATACGGATCTGAATGTGGCAGACCCATTGACTAAACTTCTCTCACAAGCAAAACATGATCACACCTTAGTACCCTTTGGTGTTAAATCACATGGCGATGTGAACTAGATTATTGACTCTAGTAAACCCTTTGGATGCTGGTCACATGGCGATGTGAACTATGGGTGTTAATCACATGGTGATGTGAACTATTGGTGTTAAATCACATGGCGATGTGAACTAGATTATTGACTCTAGTGCAAGTGGGAGACTAAAGGAAATATGCCCTAGAGGCAATAATAAAGTTGTTATTAATATTTCCTTATATCATGATAAATGTTTATTATTCATGCTAGAATTGTATTAACCGGAAACTTGATACATGTGTGAATACATAGACAAAACAAAGTGTCCCTAGTATGCCTCTATTTAACTAGCTCGTTGATCAAAGATGGTTAAGTTTCCTAACCATAGACATGTGTTGTCATTTGATAAATGGAATCACATTATTAGGAGAATGATGTGATGGACAAGACCCATCCATTAGCATAGCATTATAATCGTTAAGTTTATTGCTGTTGCTTTCTTCATGACTTATACATATTCCTCTGACTATGAGATTATGCAACTCCCGAATACCGGAAGAACACCCTGTGTGCTATCAAACGTCACAACGTAACTGGGTGATCATAAAGATGCTCTACAGGTGTCTCCGAAGGTGTTTGTTGGGTTGGCATAGATCGAGATTAGGATTTGTCACTCCGAGTATCGGAGAGGCATCTCTGGGCCCTCTCGGTAATGCACATCATATGAAGCCTTGCAAGCAATGTGACTAATGAGTTAGTTACGAGATGATGCACTACGGAATGAGTAAAGAGACTTGTCGGTAACGAGATTGAACTAGGTATGATGATACCGACGATCAAATCTCGGGCAAGTAACATACCGATGACAAAGGGAATAACGTATGTTGGTATGCGGTTTGACCGATAAAGATCTTCATAGAATATGTAGGAGCCAATATGAGCATCCAGGTTCCGCTATTGGTTATTGACCGGAGATATGTCTCGGTCATGTCTACATAGTTCTCGAACCCGTAGGGTCCGCACGCTTAACGTTCGATGATGATTTGTATTATGAGTTATGTGATTTGATGACCGAATATAGTTCAGAGTCCCAGATGAGATCACGAACATGACGAGGAGTCTCGAAATGGTCGAGAGGTAAAGATCGATATATTGGAAGGCTATATTCAGACATTGGAAAGGTTCCGAGTGATTCGGGTATTTTTCGGAGTACCGGAGAGTTACGGGAATTCGCCGGGGGAAGTGGTGGGCCTTAATGGGCCATACGGGAAAGGAGATAAGGGCCTCAAGGGGTGGCCGCCCCCCCCCCCATGGGCTGGTACGAATTGGATTAGCAGGGGGCGGCGCCCCCCTCCTTCCTTCTCCCCTCTTCCTCCTTCCCTCCTCCTACTAGGAATAGGAAAGAGGAGGGGAATCCTACTTGGACTGGGGAGTCCTAGTAGGATTCCCCACACCTGGCGCGCCCCCCTTGGGCCGGCCACCTCTTCCCTCCCCTCCTTTATATACGTGGCCAGGGGGCACCCCAATAGCACACAAGTTGATCTTTTAGCCGTGTGCAGTGCCCCCCTCCACAGTTACACACGTCGGTCATATCGTCGTAGTGCTTAGGCGAAGCCCTGCGCTGGTAACTTCATCATCACCGTCGCCACGCCATTGTGCTGACGAAACTCTCCCTCGGCCTCAGCTGGATCAAGAGTTCGAGGGACGTCACCGAGCTGAACGTGTGCAGATCACGGAGGTGCCGTGCGTTCGGTACTTGATCGGTTGGATCGCGAAGACGTTCGACTACATCAACCGCGTTACTAAACGCTTCCGCTTTCGGTCTACGAGGGTACGTAGACACACTCTCCCCGCTCATTGCTATGCTTCTCCTAGATAGATCTTGCGTGATCATAGGAATTTTTTTGAAATACTACGTTCCCCAACAGGACCAAGATCAAGCCAAAGAAGCAAGGCACCATCAGGAGAAGGGCTTCCTTTGCCGGGCAGGCAAGCTCGGCAAGGGGTGAGGCCACCCCCGGAAGGCGACGTCCAAGACACCCCGGTAGGGCCTGCCGGGGCACACGGAGGCAAAACCACCTCACCAACTGCTCCACCATGATCCACGTCGTCAATTAGTGCGGTGTCAAACGACGGAGTGACTAAGTGGCAGCCATTCACCACATGGCAGCCTCTCGCTACAGGAAACACCTGCAGATGACACCCGTCCTGCGACGTGTGAAGCGAGCAGGTGTGGAGCTGGCAAGATAGCCTGGCAAGCCTTGCCGAGCAACCAACGATGTGACGTTGAGCGGTGCATTTAATGTGCCCTGTCAACCCGCAGAGTTAGGTATGATAGCACTGTTTGCTATCTTATCAGTGCATAATGACTGTTTTGCCATTGTGGTGACCCCTTAATCTATTAAAGGAGGCCCATGGCGACCGTAGAGAGGGTTAGAAGGTTGGATAACTCAGACCCCCATACGCGCGTAGCCACTGCCGCCCTGAGGCAACCCTTGCCGGGCAAGTGTACTACGCTCCACCACCACCTTTCCGCCATCAATCCACCAAAGCAGGAGTAGGGTTTTACGCCTCATGGCGGCCCGAACCTGGGTAAAAATGCCTGTGTGATCTCTGCCGTGCTGCCACACGCTCGTCTGCTCTTTGTGCAACACGATGCCCCCCTGCCGAACCAGCAAGGGGCCTCCTGGTCCCATAGGTGGCCGTGGTTTCCCGCGACAACGGGATCCATGGGGAAGCATAGGTGCAGAAGAGCAACAGGGGAGTGCTCCCTCAAGTGTACTGCACACACATGTGCACAGACGCAAATGTGTCGCTGGGAGGGTGCGCCGTCCTGCTGCTCCGGTGCAGGTCTCATTTTGTTCTTCTTCTATAGACACTCCAAACTTCTGTAACAAAACGCAACGAAACTTTAAACCGCGAGAATTAGCTAACATGCATTTTTATCTTGAACTGAACCATCATGTCTGTACCAAACTTTTGTATGTATACATTGGACTACTATTTTAATTTATCTTGTGAAAAATCTCAGATTGGAATTTGAACTTCTAGATCAAACATGCACATGGAACTGACAACACTTTCACATACCTCCGTGTTAGTTGCCTACATGCTTCTGCAATCACAGGAAAGACAAGTCTATCCACACAACTATGCCAACCAAAATTAAAAACTTGCATTCAGAGATTGCTATGGAGTTTCAACTTTTGTACATTGAACTCCCTCGCTGGATAAAAGAGAACAAAAGAGATCAACATATGAAGTTACAAAGATCCAAAAATTTATTAGGCCGCAAGCAACCACATTGAACTCTCTCGGAATCAATATATGAACTTCCAAAATTTTCTTTTTCTCTAATAAAAGCATCAGCCATTTTTGAATTGCAACTCAAAATTCATTCTGTACATCTAATAAAATCCTAAATGAATCAGCTTATAGCACATAGGGAATGAGAATTGATCGAGCTACTGTCCATGAAATCTCAACCTCTGTACTTTTCTTCAGTGGGATGGTTGTGCTACAAGAACAGAATGGCGACAATGTGCAAATCGCCACAAGAAGATAAGGCTAGAGCATCTCTCTCGCCACGAATGCCTTCCAGAAAAAATTCCTTGATGGTCCAAACACAGATGCGTCTGAAGTTCAGGAGAGAGCATCTAGCATCAAGTACATTAGATCGAACATCTAGCATGCCCCCAATAGGGAACACAGAGTTTTACATCTGTCTAGATGAATCATGCATCAAAGAAACTCCTGCGAACTAAAGATTCACCAAACAAAAAGCAGCCATAACAAAAAGTCATAGTGTGAACATCCTGTGAATGTTGGCAGTCGAAGCAACAACAGAGAGAGGTGTGGTGGTGCGAGACGTCAAGGAAATGCAGATGAGTGTGGTGGCGCGGTGGTGAAGATACATATGGAAGTGGGGAGGAGAGAGTTGCAGTGCATGGGTATGGGGTGGTGTGGTCTCCCACGGTGGTGTGACTCGGGGAGGCAAGCGGCTGTGGTGGCGGGATCCGGGCGCCAGCAAAGGGGAACCGGGTGCAGGCAGCGCCATGGAAACAGGGGGAGGGGCGTGGGCGGCGACGGCTACGGTGGTGGATGGTGCGGCGGGAAGCTAGGGACCACCGCAGTGGCGGATTGGGCGGTGGGAACATGGGATCCACGGCGACGCGCGGGGCTCTAGTGCCGGGCGGCGGCGTTCGGGGATCCAAGGCCCGGCGGCGCAAGGGGATCCAGGGATGGCGGCGACCGGCGGATGGAAGCGTGCGTGCTGTGGGCGGCGGCTCCAGTGGCTGGTAGCACACGCGGGTGGGGCGGCGGATCCGGCGGCCGGCAGCACTGCGGGGAAGGAGGAATCGGGTGGGGGACGGGCCGGTGGGGATCGTCAGGGGAGTGCATTTTAATTTCTTTTTCCGATTCGGGAGTTCGGAAGGATGTTTGTCGCCCCTATATATGGCGGATCGTGATTAGAATAACTATTCTGATCCCAATGAGAATAGTGCTACTCTCTATATATAAAACACTATTATGATCATGGTATTAGAATAACTATTCTGATCCAACACTCCCTATATAGGCGCGCGGATGTCCTCCCGAACCCATGGAGAAAAAAAAGGCCATGCCCCTGCCCACTCATCCACCACCTCCTCCCCGACCCCAACCTCCCCCGATCCAGCAGCGTCGAGCTCTTGCCCTCCTGCCACAAGCGCCGCATGCCCCTGGCTATGCCGCCGCCCCTGACCCTGACACGCCTCCCGCCACCGTTCACCTCGGCCCCGTCACCGTCCCCCTGATGGGCCTCTCGCTGCCGATGCTGGCGCACCTCCCGCCGCCGTCCACTCCGAACCCGTTGCCGCGCCCCGACCCGCAGCACACAAACGGCGCCGGCGGCCGCCGTCGGCCTTTCATCAGCGCTGGAGCCACCCCCCGCCCCGGCCCCTCCCTCACGCTTGGATCCGGCACCGGCGCCGCCCCATGACTGGAAACGACACCGGCTCCAACCCCTCACCTAGATCCGGCACCGGCGCCACCGTGCGCGTAGATTCGGTGGCCGCACCGCCCCCACGACTAGATTCGGATGCCACGCCGTTCTCGAGCCCGTTCAACAGCTGTCCATCGCGACGCGCTGTACCACCACACGCCGTGGCGCTCCACTTGAACCACGTGCTCCTCTTCAACGTCAGTTATTGCCCCTCCCTCTCTACGTTGAACTCTTTCCGCATGAGGATTTGAACTTCTTTGAATTTGCATGAAAATTGCCTGCAAAAATTGTATCTGTAAATTTCGCTTCTGAAAACAATTGCATTCTAAAGAGAAGTTTTTTCCCCGTAGGTGAGGAGAGAAACTCCTTCGTTCTCTCTGCTTCTCTTGATATTCTTGGCTCATCCGGATTGCTGCTCCTTTTGCTCTGTGTGACCTGCTCGTCTTCCGGCTGGTGAACGGCCCACTTCTGATGCCTAGCATGCTGCTGTTGCTTCTTGAGTGCGGATGTTGTGAATCATTCCTTCTCTCAACTAGTGCTCCCGCATGCTGTTGTTCCGTATTGGTAAATGCTAATGGTGCGGTGCTGTTGCTGCTATCTTTCAGTAACTAATGTAGTTTCTTTCTCTAAGTGCAGGCTGCTGCTGCTCTCTATCCTTGTGCTATTCTCTCTCTCTCTCTCTCTCTCTCTGCTTCTCTCTATGTGTGTGTGTCTGTTACAGTTGTAGCAACACCTAATTATTATGGATCTTGTGGTCAAATGACCTTTGTCAAGTGTGATGATTCTTCGTATGTTTGTGCAAAAGGAAAAAAAATATATGTTTCTTCTTGGAATTTGAAGTTCTCAAGGTTATCGTTGTAATTCCGGTGAGACAATATTCTCTAGCAGTACTATTGCAAAGATTGAAAAAATTCAACGACAAAAGAAAATATCTTTTTTTGTAGAAAAATAGATCAATTAAAAAAAATATGCTGCAAATATGTTCAATATCTATTCTATGTTCATGTATTATTGTTTGTTTATCAAAAAAAGGAATGGAAAAGCAGGGAGATCATAAACGAAAGAACATACAGTAAACGAAAGTATGGAATTAATAGAGGAACATGGTTAGTTCACAAAAGAAGATAGAATTACCAAAGTTCAAAGATTATGGTCATTGAAGTTCGAAATGAGGAAAAATAAACACATTAAAAATAATAGAACAAGTAAACAAAATTTTATAAAAAAGGGATTTTCCCTTTTCTAAAATAATTCTAGAAGTTCAGACATGCTAACAAGAGAAGTAGAGACAACACGTTAGAAGAAAAAATGGTTAAACAAACACAACAAAAACATGGAATTAAGAAAAAACACAGCATAGGTGCACACACAAAAAAGTAGATATAATTTTGGTTGAAGCTCATTTGTTTTCGGATAAACCTGCAACATTTAGAAAAAAAACTAGAGGTTCAAACTTAAATAATGGAGAAGTTCAATATTTATTACAATATCAAGAAGGTTAAATTGAAAAAATTGAGCAGTTCAAAAAGTTTATAAAAACAGATTTTCCTTCTTTCAAAAATAAGACCTAGAAGTTCAACTTTAAATAATTGAGCAGTTCGATATTTATTACATAACTAGGACTTTTCCTGTTACTAAGTAATAAAACCAAGAGGTCCAAAATTAAAAGAATATGAAGTTGTTTAATGTTTATAAAAACTCAGATTTTGCCCAATGCTAAAGATTAAAACCAAGAAGTGCAATTTCAAAAAAAGGAGTAGTTCAATGTATATAAAAAACTCAGGTTTTCACGTTACTAGAGAATAAAACCAAGAAGTTTAATTGGAAAAAGCAGAGCAGTTTGATATTTATTTGAAAAATCAGATTTTTCTAGTTACTAAAGAATAAAACCAATAAGTTCAATTTCAAATAATGAAGAAGTTCGATGTTTCTAAAAAACCTCCAATTTTCACATTTCTAAAAATACACAATGAAGTTCAAATAAAAAAGGTAGAGCGGTTCAATATCTATAAAAAACTCAGATATTTTCGTGTAACCGAGAGAAGTTCAGATTGATAACTGCCAAAAGTTCACGTACTACACGGTGTGCATTTGTATGAAAAAAAGAATGAAAAAGCAAAGGCTAAAAGTTTTTTTGCTAGAAGTTCAAGTGCTCAACCCGAGAAAGTTCAAAAATTCTTGTGAGAGAGGTTGAACAAAAATACGTGACAGAAGTTCAAGGTGAAAACAACGGGAAGTTCAACTACTACACGGAATGCATTTCAGATAAGAATATAAGAATAGAAAACTATAAGCTTCAAAGGTTTGTTGCAAGAAGTTCACATGCTCCTCCTAGCATAGTTGAAAAATCTTGTGCGAGACGTCCGTCGTTCATTTACAAGTTGAAAAAGGCAAAAACAACGTCGTTTTGCCATTTTAAAAACTGCTCTCAAACGGCAACGAATTTGTAACACATGTCTACATGAAAAACTTGCTGCTATTCATAAGCTTTCCAACGGTATATTAGGTGCTACATTTCGATGAACGGTTTAAATTTTTCATGTGTACCGTTTAAAACACGTTTTTATGCATTCCAAAAATTCTTTTGAACCATCGCGAGTATGAGAAACTGATCAACACGGGAAAGTTACGTGTTTTCAACAGCTTTCCATCGGTATATCATTTGCTCAATTCTGGTATGTGGTTTAGGAGTTACGGGCAAAAAATAGCATGTGAGTGAAGTTCAAACAGAAATGCCACAGAAGTTCAAGTACTTCACGCAGTGCATTTCCATTCGTGATGAAGGCAAAAATCCTGATCTCGACATTTTCTAAATTACTTGAAAATGGCTGGGAATTAGAGAAAACTTTACATACAAAAAATTTACGCATTTTTGATAGCTATCCAACGGTATATTATTTGCCCCATTCTGACAAAGTTTGCAAAAATTACGACCAAAAAACATTTTAAACCATTTTCAAAATTGACCTAAAACCGTAAGGAATTGGGAGAAACACTATATACCAGAAAGTTTCGCATTTCTTCAAGCTTTCCAACGCCATATCATTTGCTGCATTCCGACATACGGTTAAAAAACTAACTCGAAAATACGAACTCAGTGGAACTTGGTCCGTTTTCTAAATTATTCTTAAACCGTTCAAAATTAGAAAAGACTTTGTACATGAAAAAGAAGCGCATTTACATAAGCTTTCCAACGCCATATCATTTGCCTCAATTGGCTTAGCCGTTTAGAAATGACATCGAAAATACGAACTCGGCTGTTCGGTTTGCGAAATTCTATGATTTTCCAAATTACTCTTTAACCATAGGGGATTAGAGAAAACGTTCTACATGTGGAAGGAGCGCATTTGCAGTAGCTTTCCAACGCCATATTATTTGCCTCATTCCGATAAACGGTTTAGAAATGCGATAAAAAAATGATTCATGTTTTTTGTGTGAAAGAAAAAATGGTTTTCAAAACTGCTCTTAAACTGATTACATTTTGCCAAAAATTTAATTTGGGTCATAATACTCGCGTCCACAGCTTTCCAACGGTATATCGCAAGCCCCATTTGGACAATGTTTGTAGAAGTTCAACCTAGCACTGGGTGAAGTTCAACTACTACTGCTTGGGCGGGTCCACCTGACCTGTCCCAGGGCAGGTCACTTGAACTTCGAGCAAAAAAATATTTAGGCTTTGCCTTATTATTCTTTTTTCTCATACGAAAGTGCAGACCATGCAGTACATGAACTTCCGACAGTTATTAATTTGAAGTTTTTTATAGACATCAAACTGCTCTTACTGTTTTATTAGAACTTCTTTGTGTATTTTTAGAAATTTGAAAATTGGAGTTTTGTTAGAAACATCAAACTTCTTTGTTATTTCAAGTTGAACTTATTGGTTTTATTGTTTAGTAACCGAAAAAATCTGATTTTTCAAATAAATATCAATCTGCTCCGCTTTTTCCAAGTGAACTTCTTGGTTTTATTCTCTAGTAACGAGAAAACCTGAGTTTTTTTATATACATTGAACTACTCCATTTTTTAAAATTGAACTTCTGGGTTTTAGTCTTAGTATTGAGGAAAATCTGATTTTTATAAACATCAAACAACTTCATATTTTTAATTTAGGGCTTCTTGGTGTTATTCATTAGTAACGGGAAAAGTCCAAGTTATGTAATAAATATTGAACTGCTCAATTATTTAAAGTTGAACTTCTAGGTCTTTTTCTTTATAAATATTGGTCCACGCCATTATTTTACTTTGAACTTCTAGTATTTTTAGAACAGGAAAAATATAAATTATTTTGAAATGTTCCTCTTTTTAATTTGAACTTCTCTGATTTTTTTACAAAGGGGAAAATCCGTTATTATAGAGATTTTTAAAGTGCCTTTTTTTATTTGAACTTCTTGCTCACTTTTTTAAACTTCCAGATTTTTAAAATATCAGCATCCTCGTAAGTTTTTTGTAAACCTCTATTTTTTAATGCAATGTAATATCGCACTTTTCATAATCTATTTAAAAAAATTAGCTGTTTCTTTATTTTGATTTGAACTTCTTCGTTTTATTCTTTAGTAACGAGAAAAAATTTGAGTTTTTTTTATAATGTTTGAACTTCTCTGTTATTTTAATTTGAACTTATTTGTTTTATTCTTAGAAAAAATATGGTTTTTAAATAAGCATCAAACCATCTTTTTTGAATTAAACTTCATACTTATATTTTCCTTAGAAACCGAGGAGGAGTCGAGGAGGTCAACACACAGGACTAGATAAAGGAGTGCAAGTGAAGCAAACTTTTCTCTTCAGAAAATCAACAGCCTGAACTTCAAAAAGCAAAACAAATTGAACTTCAGAAACTGAAACTAACTGAACTTCATAAAGCTCTACAACCTTTCTCACAATGCTTTTCTATTTTTAAATAAAGATATGACTGTACATCAGAGTGTCTACTTTTATAGTTGGAAATATATCACTATACATCTGAGTGTCTACTTTTATAATTGGAAATATATCGAGCAGAAACGAAAATTTATGTTCAGAGGGAAGCAAATTTCACATAGTATTTCTTCCAGAGAAAACATTTTTTTTAATATTTTTGAGTCATAAACACAAGCAGCTTTAGAGAGCATACATTTTTGTTCTTACTGGATAAGAATTTCGAACTTCAACAATTGGCGTATTTGAACTTATGACATATTTCTTTTCCATAGATCAAACATATGGATTACACACTGTTACAAAAAGAAACAACAAGCGATGGGTTCTTGTTCGCATCTAGAAAAAAATATTTTGCAGTCAAGCATGTACATGCATTTGTTCTGGCGAAATCGCCTCAATGAGAGAGAGAGTTCTGCCAGCGGGATCCAGCAGGTGGCGGAGGTGGAGCAGGGGGGCCTCCTCTGATGAAATTCGGTAGTATGTGATGAGCCCCGCCGTTGCGAGCAGGGAGATGGGGGCAGCGGCGTGGAGATGTCGGGGAACACGGCGGCGCTTCCTCGAGACCAGGAGATGCACCAGACATCCTTATATTGTCGTCGTCTGAACTCTAGCTATTTGTTCGCAAATCGTGCACACTTCTTTTTTAATGGAGGACGCACCGTGCATCCTGTGCAATATGCAATGGACATTGCTAAGACTAATATTGTTTGTCGCAGATACCTTATCATGTCCCTGGTTGCTTCATCGATTTTTCTTGTGTTAGCTACATTACATTTTCTCACTGCGATTGTCTGACAATGCATGGTTTGTGCTCAGCTCAATGTGATGCCACAAACCAACAATGGTCGTCAGACTTGTGAAGCTGGATCACTGCCTTTGAAACCAAACCTCACAGAGTCATTCTAGCACCTCCAGTCAACACCCTGAAGAACAAAAATGATATGGTATCATGCGTGTGTGGCAAACCAATAGAGAATTCAGAACAACAAAAGGAAAATTCATGTCGATCCATATCTCCATGGCTCCATCTGGCACACTAGATCCTGAGATGACCAGTACTGATCGCCGTTCATGTAACTGGTCATGTACCAAAAATGCCGAAAGCAATCCCCATGAGTACATGTTATAGAACTCGTATGCCTCCTCCAGCGAGTCAAATCGGGTAGATATGGTCGTCCGAAAAAATATGTATTTGTTGATCTTCCTGAACAATTCTAAGGGCCAATTCTATAGCTCCAATCTCTTTTGGTGGCCCAACACAAACATCAGATCCTTTCCCACCTTTATCCTGCAGACAGCACGGGTAGAAATGGCAAAAATGAAGGCCAGGAACTAGTAAGAATAAAGTTCACACTTGATATATCACTGAGTTCAGAGAAATATAAAGATTCAGTGAGAACCCATGAATGGACAGAGCAAAAATTCAGAAAAACGATCAACAATGAGAAGAACACAAACATCCAATATGCAGAACAAGACATGTCATCGAGATTTCAGAAGAAAGTAGGAGCACTTCCTCCAGTGATAGTGCTGGACTACAGCCTTCCCGTCTCCATTGCAGGTAGCAGCAACTTGGAGAAGATACAAGCATGAAGGTCGAGCTTTGGCCTCGGAGGATGCAGGGTGCCGCGGGGATAAGGATGCAGAAATTTTATCCTTTCGCTTCTCTAAACTCAACACCATCTCCTTGTTTCTGTTTCTCTCTTTTTCCAGTCTACATGTTGGCAAAGCCTCCACCACTGCGCTATGCAATCTAGCATAACCACCACCATCACCACATCTCAATACTTCTTCGGGGCGGAGCAAGAGTTCAGGTTCAGAGATGTTTAACCTCTAGACGATTGCACGCATGCAATTAAATTCAAGTATGTGTTGCAATTCAGGTTCAGAGATGAAAACTGTGCTTGTATCACACAAGAGGAGGGCCAGAGAATGGCACAAAGGAGGAGAGGCGGCTGTCGGGAGGGTGCCCTGTCATGCTCGTCACTGTTCGGATGCAGAACAGGTCGTTGGGATGGGAGCCCACCCCCATCTCTTGGATCGGAGGCCGCTCTATAGTTGCCCTCTATAGTAGGCGCTCCAAGGATGAACCTTCCTCAGGAAGGTCAAGGTGGGCCTCACGAGAAGGTCGATTTGGCCAGAGACGCAGGGGCGGGGCTGCTTGTGTGGAGGTTGGTGACGGTGATGGATGGGGCGATGACCAGCAGCGGCGTTTGGGGATGGAACGTCATGGCAAAGGCCAGGAGCCATGGCCAGATGCGTGAGTGCGGGATCCATGGTGACAGGTTGGGCATTGGTGGTGCACAGTTGACTGCGTCGGTCCGAGCGCGGTAGAGCAGAAGGACTCTGGCTAGGTCCTGGTGATGGTGGCCATGGGTGCCAGGGAGGTGGATGCGGGTGGCGTAGCGGTGGGAGGCACTCCGGGGATGGGGCCCGGCGGTGGGAGGCGCTCCGAGGATGGGGGCCGGCGGCAGGAAGCCTGTTGGGGATGGGGGTCGGCGGCGGGAGGCGCACCGGAGGGGGCTAGCGATGGATGGCAGTGGGGGAGCGGGATTGGGTTGTTGAGGGAAGGTGGACTTTT
The DNA here is from genome assembly GCA_011799875.1 of Thinopyrum elongatum. NCBI lineage: Eukaryota > Viridiplantae > Streptophyta > Magnoliopsida > Poales > Poaceae > Thinopyrum > Thinopyrum elongatum. Next base: position 547,547,665 of record CM022298.1, on the reverse strand, counting down.
TTTTGTTCAGGATCTCGGGAGGATCTCGTCGCTGCTATATAGGGCGTGCAGTTATCAGAATAATATTTTGATCCTGTGATCATAATAGTGTTACTATATATATATATATATATATATATATATATATATATATATATATATCAGCTCAAGCAATGATGAATTTGAAAAGTTTGATGAAATTGCAAATGATGAAAAACTCAATTTGAAGAATGTCATAAAGAGGTGGTGGCGTTACCCACCGTATAAGAACTATGATGACTACAGACACCGCATACAATTATCGTTGGGTTCTGTGAGTCAAGTTTTTCATTAATTTTTTCACACTAAGAGGGTAAGTCTTCGTTGATTGAAGAAATACGTTACTTCATGTGTTGTGCATCAAAGTCATCAAAAATGCATAAGCGTTAGGATGTGTGTCCACTTCAAAGGGCATTCGAAGATTCTAGGATGTTTAGCTCACACCGCAACTTGCAGAACCTCTTCTCATCCAAGGGCTTAATGAAGATATCAGCAAACTGGTCTTCAGTCTTCATGTGGTCGATGGCAATGTCTCCCTTCAGCACATGATCACGAAGAAAGTGGTGACGAATCTGAATATGCTTTGTCTTGGAGTGTTGCACTGGGTTGTGGGCGATCTTGATAGCACTCTTATTGTCGCAGTAGAGAGGGATTTTCTTCATGTTGACGCCATAGTTCTTGAGGGTTTGCTTCATCCATAGCAACTGTGAGCACCAAACACCAGCGGCAATGTATTCAGCCTCGGCTGTGGAAATTATGACGTTGTTCTGCTTCTTGGAGGACCAACAGACAAGAGATCGTACGAGGAAGTGGCATGTGCCTGATGTAGACTTGCGATCCACACGATCTCCAGCATAGTCAGAGTCAGAAAATCCAGCTAGATCAAAAGATGAGCCCTTGAGATACCATAATCCCAGCATTGTGTGTGAGCTAAATATTGAAGAATTCGCTTCACAACCCGGTGGTGTGATTCCTTTGGTGTCGCTTGAAATCGGGCACACATGCAAACGCTAAGCATAATAACTGGTCTAGATGCACATAGGTAAAGCAACGAATCAATGGTGGAGCAATATACCTTCTGATTGAAATGTTTACCATTTTCGTCAGTGCAGAGTTAACCATTTGTAGGCATTGGTATTTTGAGGCCTTTGCAGTCTTGCATGCTGAATTTTTTCAGGCAATCTTTGAGGTATTTCTCTTGAGAAATGAAGATGCCATTAGGTTGTTGACAAATTTGAAGACCAAGGAAGAATTTGTAGACATCTGATATTCTTCACACATCATGTATGCAAATTCATCACTGAAATGCTTGTTAGTGCAACCAAAGATAAGATCATCAACGTATGGCATATGATCAGTTCACCATCATAAGACTTTGTGAAAAGAGTGGGGTCAAGTGAACCGGGTTTGAATCCCTTTTTCTTCAGGAATTCCCTCAGGGTGTCATACCAAGCCCGTGGGGCTTGCTTGAGGCCATAGAGAGCCTTGTTGAGTCTGAAAACTTTGTCACAATGCTTTGGATCCTCAAAACCTGGTTGTTGAGCAACATATACTTCTTCCTCAAGCTCACCATTGAGGAATGCACTTTTCACATCCATTTGATATAAGAGAATATTGTGATGGTTAGCATATGCAAGCAGTATACGAATAGCTTCAAGCCTAGCAATGATACGTCTTCGTCGTATCAACTTTTTCAAACACTTTTGCTCTTGTTTTGGACTCTAATTTGCATGATTTGAATGAAACAAACCCGGACTGACGCTGTTTTCAGTAGAACTACCATGATGTTGTTTTTGTGCAGAAATAAAAGTTCACCAGAGGGGGGCCACTGCCGTCCATAAGGCACCAGGGCGCGCCCACCCCTTGGGGGCGCTCTGGTGGCTTATGGGGCCCACGTGGCTCCGCTGACCCTAATTCTGACGCTATAAATTCAGATTTCCTGAGAAAAAATAAGAGAAGTTTCATCATGTTTTACGATACGGAGCCGCCGCCACCTCCTGTTCTTCATCGGGAGGGAAGATCTGGAGTCCGTTCATGGCTCCGGACAGGGGGATTCGTTGTCATCATCATCACCAACCCTTCTTCATCACCAATTTCATGATGCTCACCACCGGGTGTGAGTAATTTCTCCGTAGACTTGCTGGACGGTGATGGGTAGGATGAGATTTATCATGTAATCGAGTGAGTTTTGTTAGGGATTGATCCCTAGTATCCGCTATGTTCTGAGATTGATGTTGCTATGACTTTGCTATGCTTAATGCTTGTCACTAGGGCCTGAGTGCCATGATTTCAGATCTGAAACCTTTATGTTTTCATGAATATATTTGTGTTCTTGATCCTATCTTGCAAGTTATACACACCTATTACGTGTTATGATCCGTGTACCCCAAGGTGACAATAATTGGGATTCTTCCCGGTGATTACCATAATTTGAGGAGTTCATGTATTCACTATGTGTTAATGCTTTGTTCCGGTTCCCTATTAAAAGGAGGCCTTAATATCCCTTAGTTTCATTATGGACCCCGCTGCCACGGGAGGGTAGGACAAAAGATGTCATGCAAGTTCTTATTATAAGCACGTATGACTATATACGGAATACGTGCCTACACTACATTGATGAATTGGAGCTAGTTCTGTGTTGCTCTAGGTTATAACTGTTACATGATGAATGTCATCCAGCATAATTATCCATCACTAATCCAATGGCCATGACTTATGCATATTGATCTTGCTAAGTTACTATTGTTGTTGTTACTGCTATTACAATCACTATAAAACTGCTACTATCACCGTTACCATTACTACTGCTACTTTGCCACTGTTATCAAAATATTATACTACTCTGCTACTGATCACTCTGCTGCAGATATTTAGTTCTCTAGGTGTGGTTGAATTGACAACTCAACTGCTAAAACTTGCAAATATTCTTTGGCTCCCCTTGTATCTAATCAATAAATTTGGGTTGAATACTCTACCCTCGAAAAATGTTGCGATCCCCTATACTTGTGGGTTATCAAGACCTTTTTCTGGCGCAGTTGCCGGGGAGCATAGCTCTATTTGCTGCGTCACTTGGGATTTATATCTGTTGATCACTATGAAGAATCTTATGGATGATAGAACCAAGATCGTTCCCTCTAGGACGAGGGAAGGTAAGGAACTGTTATCTAGCTCTGCACTTGATTCACCTTCTATTTTGAGTAAGCTTGCGACACCACCACCTGCTATTAATTCTGATATGTCGCAAGTAATTGATGATGCTACTTCTACTATGAATGATGCTATTGATGATGCTAGTACTTTGCTTTCCGATACTGTACCACTAGGTGAATTTCTTGATGAACAACTTGCTAAAGCTAGAGAATTTGAAAATACTGAAACCGATGAAATTACTGAAACTGATGAAATCATTGAAACTAAAAATTATGATTCACCTATTGGGCCTAGCTATCCTAGAATTGAAATGTCTAAGATACCTAAAGGCTATGTTGTGGATGAGGAGATAACTAGAGAACTTCTTGCGTGTAATGATAGAGATGATGTTAAGAAATTACTAGTCAAGCTAAAAGAAAAGTCTCTGAATGCTAGAATGAAATATGATCCTAAGTTGGCTACTTAACCTATCTTTGTTACTGATAAGGATTATGAATTCTCTTTTCATCCCGAGTTAATTACTTTGGTTGAATCCGATCCTTTCCATGGTTATGAAACTGAAACTATTGTAGCACATCTTACTAAACTGAATGATATAGCCACCATATTTGCTCATGAGGAAAACATCCGCTACTACTATATCCTTAAGTTGTTTACTTTCTTGTTAAAAGGTGATGCTAAGATATGTTTTAATACTCTTGCTCCTAGTTGTATGCGTAGTCCCCAGGATATGATTTATTACTTCTCTAAAAAATATTTTCCTACTCATAAGAAACAAGCTGCCTTACAGGAAATATTTAACTTTGTGCAAATTGAAGAAGAGAATCTCCCTCAAGCTTGGGGGAGGCTTCTCCAATTACTCAATGCTTTGTCTGATCATCCTCTTAAAAAAAATTAAATTCTTGATATCTTTTATAATGGAATAACCGATGCTTCTAGGGACTACCTAGATATATAGTTGTGCTGGTTGTGTTTTCAGGGAACGAACTATTGAACAAGCTGAAGAACTATTGAATAATATATTAAGGAATGATAATGATTGGACACTTCCTGAATGGCCACCTAAACCAACTCTGAAGAAGAGGGGTATAATATTTCTCAATCCTGATGATATGTAGGAGGCAAAGAAATCTATGAAAGAAAAAGGTATTAAAGCCGAAGACATTAAGAATTTACCACCGATTGAAGAAATACATGGACTTGACACCCCAACACAGGTAGTAGAGCTAAATTCTCTTTACAGATTTGATGAACGTGATATTCCTTACAATAAGTCTGTTTGTCAATGCCTGGATGAATTTGACAATTACATTGTTAAGCAAGAATACTTTAATGTGTATGTTATGAAACAATTGAAACGTAATGCCTACATGATTGATCGCTGGAGTGATTTGATGTTTAGAATTGCTAATGATGTTAAAGGTCTAGGTAAGCATGCTTCCATGTTCCAAACTCAGTTAGAACAAGTTGCTAAATCTCAAAATGATTTGCTTAATGAGATGAATAATAATATGAATGATCATGCTGTTAGAGTAATGACTAGAGGAGGTAGAATGACTCTGGGGCCACTTTATCCTAAAGGTCACCCTAAAAGATTTTCAGAGAACTAATATAGATGCACCTAGTCCATCTAAAAAGAAAAGGAAAAAATAAAAATGATAGGACTTTGCATGCTTCTAGTGAACCTGAGGTAGAAAAACCTTCTGAGAATAGTAATGATGTCTCTATTTCTGATGCTGAAACACAATCTAGTAATGAGCATTCACTTAGTGATAATGATAATGATGATGTTCAAGTAGATGCTCAACCAGAAAATGATAAAGAACCTGATAATGACGTTGAAATAGAACCTGCGGTTGATCTTGATAACCCACCTCCTAAAAACAAACATTATGATAAGAGAGATCTCGTTGCTAGAAAACATGGTAAAGAAAGAGAACCATGGGTTCAGAAACCCATGCCATTTCCTCCTAAGCCACATAAGAATAAGGATGAGGAAGCATTTGAATGCTTTGCTGAAATGTTTAGGCCAGTCTTTTTGCGTACTCGTTTCACTGATATTTTGAAGATGGCCCCATATGCTAAATATATGAAAGATATTGTCACTAATAAAAGAAAGATACCTGAAGTTGAAATCTTCACCATGCTTGCGAATTATTCTTTTAAGGATGGAGTACCTAAGAAACTAGGAGATCTAGGAATACCTACTATACCATGCTCCATTAAAATAAATTGTGTAAAAACTGCTTTATGTGATTTGGGAGCCGGTGTTAGTGTTGTTCCTTTCTCTTTATATAGAATACTTGATTTGAATAAACTCACGCCTACTGAAATATCATTGCAAATGGCTGACAAATCAACTGGCATGCCTGTCGGTATTTGTGAGGATGTGCCTGTTGTAGTTGCAAATGTTACTGTCTTAACAGACTTTGTTATACTTGATATGCCCGAGGACGACAACATGTCGATTATCCTTGGTAGACCCTTCTTGAATACTACAGGGGCTGTTATTGATTGCAACAAAAGCAAGGTCACTTTTCATATTAATGGTAATGAACATACGATGCACTTTCTGAAGAAACAATTTCAAGTGAATGGTATTAATGTTATTGAAAAGGCTTCGACAATTACTATTGGAAGTTTTCAACTCCCTCTTCATACTGTCAAAAAGAAATATGAAACACTTATTATTGGGGAGATGCATATCCCCATTAAGGTAACTTAGTGTTATATGAAGATTTTTTGGTTCCATGGTACACTACTGCAGGATGGTCCAAACGCGACAGTGCAATCAGAGACCCTTCCACGAAACTGTGTGCGATGCATTAATCGCAAACGGTGGTGTAAGAAAACAATAAAAAATGATACGAACTACTTGCGATGGCGCAAACATCAAACACAATTCAGATAAGTGTTGCGTGTGTGATATGTGGCATACGGTTGGTCCGTATGAACTGTTTGCGATGAGCATAACAACAGAAACGGCCAGCCAGATGAGTGTGTGTGCGATATATGGCATACAGTTCACTCGGATGAACTGCCTGTGATTAGGCAACACAACAGAAATGGTCAGCCAGATCAAGGTGTGTGTGATATAGTGCATACAGTTCACTCGGATGAACTATTTGCGATGAGCCAAGACAACAGAAATGGTTCAACTGAACAAGATGTGTGTGATACCCGGCAAACAGGTTCGTAATCAGAAATGTGTGTGAAGATAGATAATAACACAAACGATTGCTGCTAATAAGTTGTGTGTGTTGCGGGCAAATGCTTGCTGGTATACAATTGTCAGCGATTGATGAAATCATCACCAACGGGTTCCCTAGTTTACTTTGTCTGCGATGTGATTTTCTCTGTCTACAGAAGAACAACATATATAACCAAAATAAACATCCAATTACATAAGTGACTATACAAATCATTCGCACACACCTCAATAAACAATTACATGCATTCTAAACTAGGAGAAACGATCATCTAATCATCTACTTCTTGTGACACTGCTGCCACTGCTCTGTGGCTCAATCCCTCATCTGGGGCAGGACAAAGGCACTTCCTCATGTCAATGATCCGCCTGTACATCTCGTAGCTTGTGTACGTGTCCTTGGCCGCGTACTTGACATGTTCTTCATCCAGTCTCTACTCCCAGGCACTGTGCCAGGCGATCCTGTCCTTCTTGCTCTCATCCTTCATCTTCATGTCACTACAAAAAAAAGATACATCCGTGACATTTTGGGCCGAATGAATTTTTTTCCTGTCATGCTTATGACACTTCTATGACTATAATTGTGACAAAAGCACGTATCATCATAGATGTGATGGGCTCCTACTTCTATGACAAAAAATCATGATAGAAAATGGGCTTTTCGTCCTGGGCGGGCCGGGGACGCACCTGCATGACTTTCTTTGGGCCATCCATGACGGAAAAAATCGTGGTAGAAGCGAGGGCGAGGAAAATTTTGAGGAGTTCCCGGTTATGGTGGGTGGTCGGGGCCGAGCGATGCACGGAGGTTTGCGTGTTTCTCTCATAGACGTACACGCGTGTGTGCGAGGCGTTGGGCTCTAACTGAACCTGGGCGAGGCGTTGGGCTCTAACTGAACCCGAGCGATTGCACTAGCTGCGTTACTGAACCTCGATCGATCCCTTGGATGTTAACTGAACCCGAGTGATTCCTTCGCTACTGCTGCTAACTGAAGCCGATCGAAGCTGCCTCTTGATGAACAGTCCCTGGTGGGGGCTGGATGAACAGTTCCTGATGGGGGTTGGATGAACAGGATCTCGTGGTAGTAGAGGCCGTTGCCGCTGGATGAACAGGACCCCGATCGAGGAGGTGGGGGTGGATGAACAGTAGCCGGTGGAGGGACCCCGTGGAGGGCTGGTTGAACAGGACCCCGTGGAGGGCTGATTGAACAGGACCCTGTGTGGAGGGCTGGCTGAATAGTAGCCGGTGGAGGCTGGATGAACAGGACCCCCGTGGTGAACAGTAGCTGGTGGAGGCTGGAGGAAGTCGACAGTGGATGAACAGTAGCCCGTGGAGTCCCGTTTTGCGGTACGCCACACCCCTCCCGATGAATAGGACCCCCGTTTCGACCGTAGGCGCTCCAACACAAGTCTGTTTCCTCCGTTTTACGGTACGCCACACCCCTCCCGATCAACAGCACCCCGTTTCGACCGTAGGCACTTGAACACAAGTCTGTTTCCTCCGTTGTGCGGTACACCAGACCCTTCCCAATGAACAGGACCCCGTTTCGACCGTACGCGGTCGAACAAAAGGCTGTTTTCCTCCGTTTTGCGGTACGCCAGACCCCGTTCCGGCTTTTCCATCCAAGCCAGTTGGCTCCCGTTGAACACGACCCATTCCGACCCAGTGGCTTCGCTCCCGATGAACAGGACGTGTTCCGACCCAGTCACTTGGCTCCCGGTGAACACGACGCTGTTTCCTCCGTTCCGAGCCAGCCGGTTAGCTGTCGATGAACAAGACAATGTGGCTACCGTTTTTTTCCTCTCCATGTACACGAGCCCTGGCCGTTCGTATGCGCAAGTACGCGTTTCGAGACCCCGCTCGTATGTACGTACATGGCCATATTTTTTGGCGTGTGGCTGCATGTACGTGTACACGGTTTAGACGGGACAGCCTGAACTGCTATGTGGGGGGCTCTACTATGACATGTGCCGCTACTTACTCGGCCACGGTTCATCGTTGCAGAGCGACCGATCGACCAGAATGTACGTACATGTTCGCGATAAGACAAACAACGCTACATACGCTTCGACCGGGTGGGTCCCAGCTGTCAGGGAGGATAAGGACGCACTTCCTTGCCTGCGAAGATATAGCTGCTGGGTCCCAGCTGTCAGGGGGAGGAATCATTTTTTTTACCCGTAATAAGGACGCACTTCCTTGCGTGCGAAGACGTAGCTGGTGGGTCCCAGCTGTCAGCTGGAGAAAACATTATTTTTCAGGGTAAAAAGGATGCAGTTGCATGCATGCGTCCATGGGCGTGGTGCGTCCCCACTGTCAGCCTCTCACGTATAGTCATCTTCCGATGACTCTCGTTTGTTGACCACGTTGACCACACCGTGCCGAGCGCACCAAGGTCGGTGGACGACGGCGAGGCCCCAGACTGGAACGACCCGGAGATGGGGAAGACGGGGCAGTGGAGTCGTAGATGGAGAGGAGTGGCAAACTTGACTAGTTCGGGTGCGCGGTAGCACTGCCGCCCACGGGAGACAGGAGCAAGAACAGAGGTTGAAGAAGCAACATGGCTGTTGGATTAACATCCAACGGTCCAGCTGCTAGAATCATTTGTTGATTAAGTTGACAAAGCCCTACGTATGCGTCAGCTTGGTAGGCCCACAAGTCAGCCACCAAATCTGCCGGGTCCCAGCTGTCATCGGGAGGAATAGTTTTTTTCGCATAACAAGGAGGCACTTCCTTCCATGCCCCGTCAGAAGATACAGCCGGTGGTTCCCAACTGTCAGGGGGAGGAAAGATTTTTTTCCAGCTTAATAAGGAGGACCTCGTGGGTCCCAGCTGTCAGGCTCTCCATGTACAGCCCTCTTCCGATGACTCTTGTTTGTTGACCACGCCGCGCCGAGCGCAGCAAGGCGGTGGACGACGGCGAGGCCCCGGACGGGAATGACTCGGAGATGGGAAGAGGCGGCAGTGGAGTCGCAGATTGAGAGGAGTACAAGGGTTATAACTGGTTCTGGTGCGGCGTGGGGCTGTAGTCGGTGGAAAATAACAGGAGGTGTGGATGGGTGGAGGGATAGCCTGGCCGGCGGTGGGGTAGCGCTTCGCACCTATGCGTGCTAAGCAGAGCCGCTAGCCGCCGGAGGTCGGAGCAGGCAGTCCCGGCGACGCTGGAGGAAGAAGACAAGAGATTGAAGGTGCTTGCCGGCCGTTGGATATAAATCCAATGGTTGTGGATGTCAGAATCATTTGTTGACTAAGTTGACAACGCCTTGCGTAGGCTTCGACCTATTGGCCCACATGTCAGCCTGCAAAAATGTGGCATAAATTTAACCCATGTTTTCTAGAATTTATAGTCCATTTGCTGGGCTGGGTGAACAAATAATTTCGCGTCAATGCGGCCCATTTAATATTTTCTAAGAAATCCCAGCCCATTTGCACTTTCTTGAAATACATGAATTAGCTGGGCTTGTTCTATATTTAATGTTAGGTTAGAAGGAGCAATTAATATAAAAAAAATAAACCAGAGCTACACATTTTATTATATATAAAATTAACAAATTAGCGAGTTATTGCTCAAAAGAAAAATGAGCGTGTTATTATTACATTGGTCCTTAAAATCTTTGCAAACTTTTGTACGCAATCACTAGGATTTTCCTTGCCTGTGAGTCAAAAACAACCAGGATTTTCCTTGCCAACTTCTGTTAAACATTTACTTTTATAAGTTAATAAGACGTGGGATGTTTTTATAATGTATATATAAGTCTCTATTAAATATACGATAATAGTAATAATATAAATATATAATGTGGTTAGAAGGGAAAACATAAATTGGACACTGCATTATTATTCTTATATATAGATAAATAGAACAGAGATCTGCGTTTTATTAAAAAAATACATTGGGCTGCCGATGTTTAAGAAAAAGTAAAACCTACGCTGGGAGGCCCATAGGCCGGTACGTACATGATGGACCTCAAAAAATAAGTTGAAACCACTGTCTCGGTATGTCGTGGGCTACGCATGTTAAAAAACAAAACCTAGGCCTAGCTAATACTTGTTCGTCCTCTGAAAAAAATGATACCAGCTAGATACCCGATACCCCTTTCCCGCAACAAAAAAATATCCCCGATACCCCTGGAAAAAAAGCTCCCCGATGACAGTCATCGTTGGAAATTTATTTCGTTTATTGACTAGGTTGACAAACCCATGGGCCCCAACGTCAGTATACAATTTGGTGGAAGATTTTTTTCCAATGAGGCACTTGCTTGCGCACGGCTTGGACCTGGTGGGTCCCCACTGTCAGCCTCTCGGCGTACAGTCCTCTCCGGATTCCTCTCGTTTGTTGAGCATGTTGACAACGGCATACGACGGCACCACGTCGAGCGCACACGGACGGGAAAGAACCGGAGCCGGGGAAGACGCCTTCATTCTTTCGAACATACCACACTAGCCCGGTGGCTGTAGCCCTCTCACCCAAAAGTTGTACTGCCCGGGTTCGATTCCAATTGGTGCAGTTGAAAAATATCTAACACTTGCCAAAATTTCGTCCCTGGTTTACCCAATTTTTCGCACACTCAACATTGTCTTGCCATTTTGAAAATAGCATATCTTTTTGACTTCGCATCATATCAAGATGTGCTATACATGAATGTTGATCAGCATGATGTTAACTTGTTGTTAGTTCCATTTTCTACCATGAATAAAATTTCCAACATTCTGTTATCCATGTTTGAAAAGCGCGTGTTGATTTAAATGCTCTGCCTCTGAAACATGCAGTTTCTTATCTAAAAATCACTTGGACAAGCAGCCATCGCGGGTGTTGGATTCGATGCCGCGCTTCTTCAATCCCCCAGCAGTGTGAGGGGGAAATAAACTTATGTCTCGTGCTGCCAGTTGGGGAATGGAGCGAACCGGATTAAAGAGGGGGCCAGCGGCGCGACTGAAGAAGCACATCAGACGCGATTTTTTCCAGTGGATGGCTCTCGATGGCATTTTTTACTTGCCTCTGCACCATACAACTTGTATTTTTAGCCTCCCAGTCCGTGGTGGACCAGCAACCCATTTGCCGGGTGGGCCAACCTATAGAAAGCAGCACTTGATTTTTCATCAAGGCCCAAAAACAACGCAGTACTATGTTTGTTTTGAAGCCGAAAACATTACGGCAGGGGTTGAGCGTGAGAGGGGGGAAGACAGAGCAAAAAGATAAAAAAAGAGCTGATGCACCGTTTCTACCCTAACAAGCAGGTGCAATTCTTCTCGGGAAGAAGGTGTGCCGTTGACACTCACACGTCACAATCCCACAGTAGACATTCTAACAAGTTCACACACAAGTATAACAAAAAAGGTAAACATTCGTATCAAACTCAGGTTCACAGGACACGTTCATATTCATAGCCAACATTCATAATCAACAACTCAAAAGATTCATATATACACAAGTTCAACATGTCTATGCATCCAAATGATTGATAGATCACAAGACAATATTCATAGATAATTCACAAAAAGATTCAGATATACACATGTTCAGCATGTTTATGCATCCAAATGATTGAGATCACAGCCAATATCATCCATGGACAAACTTTAATTACCTAGGGTACAGACTGGTAAATGGTGTTCACTCGGTGGTACTTCTTTCTAAAATTAATGCTTGTACGAGTAAACTTTCGAGTACATAAGAGGCAGCACAGACAATCTGAACTTTGCTTGTGGGTTTATCCTCGAGATAGTGGTCTCGATGCCGAGGGAGGTTTGAGCAACTTGGCCACTACTTTCATCCAACTAGTTTACTGGCTCATCTTGGTCCTGTAGCTCGCCAAAATTCTACATTGTAGACAAGAAAAGAGGCGGTCGATAAAATGAACCACCCAAATTTTTTGTGCAGTTCAACTGAAATGGAGCATCCCTGGCGTGCAGACTGATTAAGTGCCAGATGAATATACGCGTCAACCAACTTGTCTGGAATCTTTAGACTCCATGCCATACAGTTCGCTACCATATGTGCCGATAACCAAAAGGCACAAGTTGGGACCAAAGACTAGACTCCGTTTTTCTGGGCTATGCGCCAAGGAATATTGTTGGCTTTCACTCTGGCACTTCTTCTTGTCAACATCGATGCTTGTCTGAGTGAACTTGGTAGTACATAGCATCAGCATAAGTATCTGTCCATTTGATCTTTTTGTGCAGTTCTACTGAAATCGCCCAATGTAATGATTTGCCTGTGAGTTCAGGCTCCAAGTTACTCCTTTATGAAATCGACAAACAGTAGCACAATACCAAATTACCAATACATATGACAAGCATAATAATCAGGATAAAGACCGGTACCAACCTATGTGAGGTAGCATATCAAATACTATTTCCTTTGACTGGAAGCCAAGATAAGCATCTGACAGGAAAGGAAGGATGCAGTTGAGGCAATGAAGCACCCAAAGTTTTTGTGCAGTTCCACGAAAATCGAGCATCCCTGTTGGCACATATATCGAGAGAGTGAGATTACTGTAATAGTGGGACTAGTTGATGAAACATACACTAACAAATAGAAGCACCCTCATTATCTTAATGGGTAAAGTTAACAACATAGTAGTCTTGCTTAAAGAGAGGTATTAGTTTATTTAATCAGTGCAAATTAGCTCAACACTCAAAGCATTGCCATGTATCATAGGTTGCAAAACTTTAACATGCAAAGATAAAGGTGTTTCTCATGACAGTACCAACACAGTAGCACAATACAAATAGAGATGACAGCAAACTAATATGGATGAAGGCCTTAGGCCGGTACCAACCTAAGCAAAAAAGCTTATTCAAGTAGTTCCAGAAGAGATGATAAAGCACTCACTGGAATCATTCAATAGTATATATTTTTGTGCACTTCAAATGTATGGTTGACATCACTCTTGTTTACCAGTGGTGAGATTATATCGAAAGATTATCAAGAACTTCCAGCAGAGTTAAAGCACTGGCTGGGATATAGTTCATTGTATTCTCTTGTGCAGTTCCACTAAAATGTACGATTGGCACAACATGATCCCTGTTTGCACAAGTAGGAACAAGGTGAAACCTTCATTAGCTTAGTGAGAAAGGATAGAAAGACATTAGCATATTACTTTAACAGTAGCATCAAATTCATGATGGATAATACGCAAAACATTGCTTCATTGAACCAGTGGCAATAAATTGACATGCAAAACAATAGCATTATTATCTCATGACACTACCAAGATTCCCTCCCTGCTCCACCACATGATTTACCTCCACAGACACACATACACATGTACATGATTCAGTATAGCGTGCTACTAAAGATTTGTTTAACTCCTACAGGAAAATTAGGCAGCAATAAATTAGTGCTACTTAAGTACTCCTAATTAATTAAGTGACCTTACAGGAGAGATAGCAGAAGTGGAAGGGCTCCTGGAGGATCGTCTCACATGTAAGGGAGACGTTGCCGGAGCCCTTGAATGGCCTCGACTGAGGCCTCGGCTTCAGCAAGATCACCTTGGCACTGTTGATCGTGTAGAGCTGGGTCACACATGCATCCAGAATCCAGTTAATTAGTATGATGTGTCATCAAGCCAAGTACTACTCTGTTGCATTTCTCTATCTATCTCTACTCTTGTAAAAAAACATAGTTGGTGATGATGGTGTGCCCGCCATTCTACAATATAGGCCGTCTGATTTATATCTGACGGGTAGGAAGGAAACTATGGCAATTTTGCAAAAAGATACCCACACCCCTCTACACATTTGCAAATAAGGCCTTCCCTTGTTCATCCTTTTCTCTCACAAGATAAACTACTCATACAAATGCATCTTGATGTTACGTGCAACGCACGAGCATCTTGCTAGTCTTCCAAGTAAAGTAAGACTAGTAGCAACACAGCAATACAATACCACTAGCAAGATGTTAGGATAACATAGGACGGTACCATCGTGTGATCTTCTTCATTTCCTCCTTCTTCTTCTTCTTCGTCTTTCTCTTCATGCTTTGTTTCTCTTTCTCCTCACCAATTGGTGAAACCAAGTACATGATTGGCCTTCTATTTCAGAATTGGTTTCGTCAGTGAGGGAGTACAAGTGTACTAGTAAACAATAGCATTATTTTCTCATGGCAGTCGCAAAATAGAGGTGAACACATGCATTAAATATCATTCTTACCTAAAGGAAGGTTATGGTGCCAATATGGAGGATGAAGATTGGAACACAGATCTCCCTTTGTGCAGTACCACCGAAATGAACCAACGGTTCCATTCTAACATTCCAGTTAAACAGCACAAAAGTCACTTCTTTTAAGAAGTGTTTTGTGCAGTGCACCAAAAGGTCGCAATAGCAACAAGGTGAAATGGATATCCCTATTTGCACAAAAAGCTACAGAGGAAACAGTCAGAGTCTCAAACAATTACTGGCAAAAACAATTGGTTAAACTTGTCATGGCTTATAACAGTGGCATGTCTTCATTTTACTAGGGGCATTAGATTAAGAACTGCTAAATATTTGCTATAAGGGCATGGGACAGTGGGTGCACCAGCAGTCCAGCACCATGTACCTAAACCGGGGCATAAAGTGGTGATTCAGAGTTTGTTGCCCCGAGAAACAAACATCCAAGAAACATATCTGGGTTGGTCCCATTTTTGTTCACTCTAGCCACCTATTCCTATGTGTGGATAGCAAATCTAGTCCTGGTCATACCATTGTGTACAGCGTTTCCCCTACATTTCCCTTTTTGACCAAGAGACCGGTTGGATGACCAGTCTGTACTACTTTCACCCCCTTTCTTTCCTGTTTGTACCAAGTCCGATGTACATACTAAATTTTCCCCCTTTATTTCTTGTTTGAACTAGGTACAAGATTCGACTCCATGAAGTAGCTTTACCTCTAACAATAGAAAAAAATTAGGTGACGTTGGACCATCCGATCGAGCCTAGCTACGAGGGGGCTGAGAGGTAGAAAATGATGCACATGCAGCGACGTAGCAAGCTGGGGAAGTAGAGCTAGGCCGGTTTCGAAGGAAGATATACCTGAAGGTCGTCGGGGTGTGGATAGGTGGGCGGCGGGAGGCCGAATCCGCCCACACTAGGGCAGCGACGAAGGGATCAGAGGACCTCCCGCGCCGGCACTCGGCCAGAGATAATGGTGCGGCCGGCAGTGGGTCTCCCCCCTCGCTGTCGACGATGGCCTAAACGCTGCCCCTCCTCCCCTTCACCGACGGAGGGGGATACGTACGGATCTGTAACCAGCGGTGAGGATAGAAAGACAGTGTTACCACCGCTATCTTGTTTAGATCTGGAGAGGATGAGAGTGTGTGAATAGAGCAACCCTAGCAAGCAAGCGCGGAGGCTCCTGCCTATATATACGTATAGTGGGGTAGTTTTGTTTTTTCACTCCATCAAAACAATCGTTTAAAATTGTGTACGTGCCAGGTCTCCTTTTTTTGAGCTGTTGATTGTTTTTTGAGATAGCTACCCGCTTATTCCAAGTGGTGTTACGGTGTGCCAGGTCACACTTTGTATCGTTCAAATCCGGTACTAGACCCTCCATTAAGTGAACAACCACCGCCTCGTAAAAATTGTGAACATGCCCACGGCTAAAATTATCGGAAACGTGGGCTGCACCAACATGCATTATTATTTATATTTTCTATGTGGGAGTATCCTAAAAAAAATGTGAGAGTACAATCTTTATTGGGCCCCTTTGTAATTTGTGCTAAATTTTGACCAAAGATTTAACTGGCAAAATGTTAGTGCATGTTAACAAAAATTATATCCTTGGATTCGTATTTGAACATAGTTTTCAATGATGTAATTTTTTGTGACATGCATGAAAATTTGGTTAGTTAAATTTATAGTCAAAATTTGGCACATATTATCATAGGGACCAAGGACCAATAAACAAGGACGGAGCTCCTCGTCTGTCGTCCAAACTACTATATGACTAGCCACTCTATTACATGCGGGACATCAAGCATCCGGGCCCGCGTGCCATCCACCAAATCACAATGATGTACTACAGTCGAGACTCACCAGTCACCCCGGTGTGGCCATCATGACCCGTCATATCACAAAACCCACACCTTTACCAGCAATGGTAAAGTGGCATCGAAGTTGGACTGGACGAAGCAACCATCATTTCACTGGAATGCTCGTTGAAGCCCTTTCTCCCCTTTCTTGAAGAAAACCTCACTCCAGGCTACTAACTTCTGCCATTTTTCTTCTGTACCGACGAAGCAAAGGTGGACGAATCAGTGATGCTACTATATTTTCATTCCAAGAATCTTCTTTTTGTGAAGCACCGACCGATTCTCACTGCCTATTCTTTTCCCGTTTTCATTGCGATTGTGGTTTCCTTTTGATTGATTTTTGTTTGTCAGTTTATTGATGGATCCTGGAGCACTAGGCAAAGAGTTGCCGGCGGACAACCCACTTGAGACAGAGATCTCCAGGAAGCGAGCACCGACCAACAAGTTGGCCATGTTGGCAGGCCAACCCATGGAGACGAAGAACTCCAAGAAACAAGCACTGGCCAAAGAGTTGACGACGTTGGCGGACGAACTCCTCAAAGAAAGCTGGAAGAACAGCAAGGGCCCCACCGTGCCTACCCCTGAAACTCTAATGGCCACCTATGAGAGGCTCAAGGCCGAGTTTGAGGAGATAGTCGCCATTGAGAAGCAGTATTTCCCTGGCAAGGCGATGGCCCCCATCGAGGAGATGGCCCCCGGAGGGATGGGATCCCCCGGTGAGCTGCACAAGGTAAAAAAATGGCTTACCATAGTTGTGGTTTTTGATTATTTGCAATGTGCTTGCTTATATGTTAGGGTTGTGCAGGTGCCGGTGGACGTCCTTGATGATTCTGATATTGCGGTCCGTCCTGTGGACATCGCCCCAGAGATCGTTTTCGATGTTGCGGTCCGTCCTGTGGACATCGCCTCGGAGATCGATTCCGATGCCGCTGTCCGTCCTGTGGACATCGCCCCAGAGATCGATTCCGATGTCGTGGTCCGTTCTGTGGACATCGCCCCAGAGATCGATTCCCATGCCGCTGTCCATGCTGTGGTCATTGCCCGAGAGATCGATGACAAGAAATAGTTGGTCGCGCTAATCCTTCAAGGTAGTTTGCATTGTGTTTAATTAGTAGAACAATGCGTGTTATCAAACCATCTTCGGGCTAGTGCACTGTCTTGTGTGGGCGGTACTTGCTACTTTTGTTTGATAGTGAATCATGCGAACCCTCTCCGAGTTATGGAAACAGATGTATCCTCACCAGCTTTTGATGTAATATATGGCATGCTTAGATGTAAGTTTGAACTGTTTATCATATCAGCAGGGCTTGTTTGATGATTCTTGGTGTTAGTAGGCTAGCTACTGTGCGAGCTATAGTACTTGCAAACACTCATCGAAGACAAACGTTGGGGCTGATGAGCTCGTGGTACGCTTATAGGTCTGATCCATCGTCGATCGGCCAATAGCCCAAGCTCCTAAAATTGTAGGCTTAGCGATCGATCATACAATAGTCCACAATTATACATTAATTCACATCAAACTCAAAGATTTGGTTCATGGATACATTCACATTAATAACCAGCAAAATTGGCACGTACTTGTAACATGCGTGAATGTGTAATTTTTTTGTTGGAAGCGTGAATGTGTAGTGACGTCGTACTTTCGGAGTGGCTACAGAGAGTGTGTACGTGTGCTAGAGGGGTTGTGGGATGGAGAGAGATCTAGAGAGAGAGAAAGACCCTCCGGCCTCCTTTGGTTTGTAGGAATTTTGTGGGAACTCTATAGGATAGGATTTGCAAAGGAAAAATTCCTTTGAAGCCCTTTGGTTTATAGGAATGGATTCCTATTCCTATGTAGGATAGGAATCAATCCTTCATATTTTTGAGGAAAAAAAATTAGCCTAGACTCAATGGAAAAATTCCTATCCTATGCACCCAATAACATCTCTTTCTCTATAGGAATTGAGATGCATGTCATCTCACTTCCTATGATTTTCCTATTCCTATAAAATTCCTATCCTATGAACTAAAGGAGGCCTCCATTTCTTTCTACTCCTAATCATTAGATTGACAAAGGATATTTTTTGAGAACACAAAATCATAGCAGTACAAAGACGTACAAATCCTAGGCGGGCTAGTTTGGCCTAGTGGGTTTCAGTGATATGACGTGCTACAGTGCCGTCCAGTCTTCGCGTGTGGTAGCAGTATTGCGGGTACAGTAAGTTTTCTTGAAGAAGCGGAATTCAACGAAGTCATGATGGTTCCTTCATCCGACCAACTTACAGTGGGAAAGGTTAGGCCTGCGCTACGACCGGGGTGGACCAGGATAATTTTGTGCATGGCAAGTGGACCAGGATGGTCGACGTCCCATATGTCGACGAATGAAAGTATTCTTTCCAATATCGAGGACGAGCAAGGAGTATTCATTGTTTATTTTTTATGAAAGCTATTGTCTCCACTGTTATGACGGAGGAGTGTGAAACACGGCAGCCCAGTGAACTTGGCATGTGCACAACTCCCTCCTTCCTCATGTACCATAGTGTTGACTATAAGGTTGGCTATAAGGTTACAACTTTTTCTCACTTTCTCTCTATCTATGTCCTCTCAAATGTTTTTTACCTTATTTTTTTAGACACAATTGTTTTTTATACCTTTTTTTGAGAATTAGTTTTTTTATACTAGGAGCACGTGTAGAGACGGGCTCTTGCAGAGCCCACTCCTTCACTTTTTCAATGCCTCTCTCCTCCACATAAGGGGGCTTATAGCCCAGTATTGTACTTGCTATGAATGCGGGCATCTGGTGCCTTAGGGGGGAGCGTGCGCGGGAGGGGGGGAGGGGTTTTCTGGTGGGCCAGGGCGGCCAGAAGCGGGCTTGGAAGCGGTCCGGACTCCCGCATGGCCCACCTCACATTATCACCATAGTTCTTGGAGTCCGTGCGCGGCAGGCGGGCGATCTCTTCTCCCTCCCCCGTCTCTCTCTTCTCAACTGACGCCCGCCGAGCGATTAGATTTCGGCTATCAACGGTTTATTCAATTGCAGTCCCACATGTCAGTGAAAATGCAAGACAACGCGTCTCCCCTTTGGTGAGCGGCGTGCGAGCCGGACTGTCGGGGGTGCGACGCGAATGCGACAGGCGTGATTTAAGTGTGCCGCCTTTTCCTTTTGAACTTGCAAAGTGTAACATTTTCGTGCGATCGATCGATAGAAATCCAGAACAAAATGATGAGGGCGGGACTTTCCCGCGCGTTAGGCGGGCTAGTTTGGCCTAGTAGGTTTGAGTGATATGACGTGCTACAGTGCCGTCCACTTGCTCCATTTTTATGTAAGCAAGCGTCTCCACTCTTACGTGGGAGGAGTGCGAAACACGGTGGATCTGATTTTGATCGAGGGATAACTGTTCCCTGCGAAATAATGGAGCACTGCTAGTGATTATAGCATGATAGTTAGGGCATCTCCAGCGCTGACCCACAAATTTACACCGGCATCTGTCTAAGGACAGTGATGCCATCCAATGCTGCCCGCATACCTTTCGACAACTATATGAACTAACCGGACGAAATTCATGCAAACAATGCAAATTTCAAATTAATCGAATGAAATTCATTACATTTCAAAAACTTTTCCTATAAACTGGACGAAATTCATTATATATTTCACACAAACCGTACTAAAACCTACTGTAAACCTAATCTAAACAATCGCCGGCACCCGACACCATGTCCGGCCATGAGCCTCGAGAACTGATGCTCCGGCTATTGCCTTAGCCTCCTCCTCATCCGCCTCGGCTTTGTCTAGCTCCGCCTCGATAACCTCCTCCTCCGGAGCACAAGGTTCTGAAGATTTCCGCCTCCACGTCGCCGTCAAGCGGCTAATCGGCCGCCGATGTTTACCTCACCAAGCTTGGCGTCGACTGAGTGGAGGAGCGGTGGCTTTCCTGGGGCCAGAGCGGCGGTGACCTACCATGTACTACTCTTCCTCGCTGCCGCCTGCGCCCGCGCACGCGTGCCGACTTTGTGGTCGTGGTGGCGGAGGGCGGCCGGGGGGGGGGAGCCGGCGATGTCCTTCGTCTGCTCCTGCGACAGTACGTCCAAGAGAGCTTTGGAGCGCGCCCGGAGCGAAGCCGGCGATGTCCTTCGTCTGCTCTTGTGACAGTACATCCAAGAGAGCTTTGGAGCGTGAGGAGGCCATGGTTGGAGTGGTGCTGACAGAAGGAAGGGACCGGAGGAGAATGACTGTGGGTCTTTGGCTATGGCTGGGGGCTGGGGCTAAAGTTAATATAGCGAGCGAATGGCAATGAGCCGCGGCAGACAGATGGACGGCTGGTGCCAGAGTAGGTTCGTCGGCAGCCGCATGTCATTAATGTGGGCGGTGGACGGACGGATGGTCGTGGTGTCGTTAACGTGGAGCAGTCGCTTGCACCGGGATGCCGCGCGGGTGGCGCTCTCTCGGCCGTCGCACTGCTGCAATGCCGGCGCCAGTGAGAGGTCGCGTCGAGCGTGAATGCGGCATTAACGTTCTGGAGCGACGATGACCGTTTCTGGCGGGAAGTGTGTGCTAGCGATGGAAGGGGTTTCGGTAGGCCAGGGCAGTCAGACGCTGGCGTGGTGGTATATTGTTTTTGTAGTTTGCAAAAGTACTCAATTAATGTGGCAGTTCACTTTTTTTTTCTACGATCAACATACACCCTACAAAGCACCGTGTTCAAATTTGGCACTTCTCCGGGTTCATTTACCATATTTAGGCCATTATGTGCATTTTGTAGAAATTTACTACCACTATAAGAATTAACGAACATCTACATCATGCATATATGGCTCAAAGCTTACATGCTATAGTGTGGTATTTATTCATAATTTGGTTGCCAAATCTCATGCGTGCAATGCACGTGTACCTTACTAATAAACATAGTTTCTAGTGATATTATTTGTACTTACATGCATCAACCAGGACGGAGGTGCAGAAACATCAAATCCCAGCTACAGCTACATGGGTGTGATGATAGGGACATGGAATGCCGTTCGATCACGGTGCACGCGCGCGATCCATGTGGCTGGGGTGGCGGCCAATTAGAAAGCAACCCACAATAGAGTCAGCGCACACAGTTTCCACAGGCAACGGAATGTAACCGTGTGCGGTAATAAAGAGTAAAATGCACTAGCGGTCATCGAACTTGTCTCGATAGCTCACTTTGGTCACTGTACTTAAGAATACGATCAATACAGTCACTATATACGACTTAAGATGATTATACGTTCATTGGCTTAGCGTATAGCTCCGTATTTTGTCTGGTTGAGCGGTCAAATAGTCCACATGCGCCTCACCCAGGTTCTACGGCCCCACCCGTCAATGGGTAAAAAATAAATAAATTAGAAAAGCTAAATTGTGCATTGCATGGGGGGGGGGGGAATTAACCCCGAACCTCTCCAGTAAAGCCCCACGAGCTAACCAAATGAGGTATTTTTGCAAGGAGCAAACGCAACGCACATGCATGCATGCGGACGACCCACACGCACGCAGTACGCACATAATACATACTAGCACGCACGCAGACGCACTTACGCAGTTACGCTTATGATTGTACTGAAATAAATTATGTGAACTCATGGATGACGAGCCTTTGAAGCGTTTGCGGCACGTATAGACAACCAGACGTCCATGCAACCGCTCTTGTCGCTAGCTAGCCTTCGACGACCACCATTAGACACACACAACCATGCATAACTTACGAATAATGGATGAATCGATCAAACACACACTCGTGTGTAGTGGCACTATGATCGGTCGCTCACGATACATATATAGGTATCATAGTACCCTCTCTAGCTAGGCTGTTTATAGATTGTCATTGTGATGGATGATATACATGAGCAAGGCGCCAAGTCACGTCGTCGCGTCGTGTGCAGAGCCATGGCTAATGTCGAGCAGCTCGGCGCCCAAGCACGAGTATGACGTTGGTGTTGAGCCAGGTGAATACATGCTCGGTGTTCGCGGAGGCAGCCAGCAAACATCTAAACAGTAATGTCAGGCACCGCCGGGGCGCGCAGGTGACGGGCTCGCCGTTTGCGTTGCGCCATGAGCAAGACTTTGATTGAGAGGGCGACGTGCATGCATTACCATGGTTTGGCAGCGTGAGCGTGAGTGTCTGCACGCGTACATGCTACTTGCGTCTATGGACAGTGTGCGCTAATGTGTGCATCATGTATAATATTAAAAAAAATCAGTTTGTGCATTTAACGCAAAGTATTTCATTTTCATTTAGCTGACGAGTGGCGTTGCAGCGACGAGTCCGTGGTTTGATTCCTCACATACGCATAATTTTGGTTTTTATTTCTTTCTCCACTGACAGGTAGGCCCGCATAGATAGATAGATATAGAACACGAGCTGATGAGGCGCATGTGGACTGTTTGACTGGTCAACCAGAAAAATACGAAGCTATACGCTGAGCCAGTGACCGTATAATCACCATATCTCGTATATAATGACCTTATTGACCGTATTCTTAAGTACAATGATCAAAGTGAGCTATCAAGACAAGTTCGATGACCACCAATGCATTTTACTCGGTAATAAATGACCAGGATTGAAGGGGAATCCAAATTTCCTTCGTCGTCTGTCCTTGACCTCTTGACAAACCAATGCACTATATGGTTGTTTGGCCACTCCGCCCTAGAGCTCTCACCAAGCGTCGTTCATGCCAACGCGCCGCACACTAACCGGTAAGGAAGCGATGGCATCTCGCCGCGCCGAGTTCCTCGCCGCCCACGACCGCACACAAAATGGTAGGGAAGCGATGGCATCCCGCCGTGCCGAGTTCATCGCCGCTCGCGATCTCACACCTACATGGGCGGACTTTGAAGCTGCCAAGGCCGAATGGGTGGTAGAGCAAGAGGCGGCCAAAGCCGCACAGAGGGAGCAGAAAAGGCAGAAAGCACTCAAGAAAAGAGAGGCCCGCCGCCGCAAGAAAGAAGAGGACGCACGCGCTGCTGCGGAGAGCTTGGCGGAGATCCAAGCACGGTGGGGTGTCGCCGACAAAGCCAGGAAGGAGAACGACGGCGTCTGGCCAGCATGTGAGAAGTAGTAGTACTAGTAGTTAGTGTGTGTGTCTGTGTCGCCCGTACGTTTTTTTAATTAATTATAAGCATGTACCAGTACTAGTTGCTACTGTAGTTTTTAGAGGAAATTACCAGTACATTAGCCTAGACTCAATGGAAAAATTCCTATCCTATGCATCAAATGGCATCTCTTTCTCTATAGGAATTGAGATGCATGTCATCTCACTTCCTATGATTTTCATATTCCTATAAAATTCCTATCCTATGAACCAAAGGAGGCCTCCGCTGGAGTACAATACTACTGTAGCCAGCAGTATTGCTGGTACAGTAGTTTTCTTCAAGAAGCGGAATTCAACAAAGTCATGATGGTTCCTTCGTCCGAGCAACTTTACAGTGGGAAAGGTTGGGCCTGTGATTTGATGGCTCATTAGTCATTATTACTGCCGCGCGACGACCGGGGTGACTCTCCCTTAGAGTTCTGCGTGCATGGCAAGTGGACCAGGATGGTCGACTTCCCACATGTCGGCGAGCGGAAGTATTCTTTCTGATATCGAGGAGCAAGGAAACCACGTGGTATAGTATCACTGCTGATTTATATTTATTTTTTATTTTTATGAAAGCTAGCGTTTCAACTCTTACGACGAAGGTGTGCCAAACACGGCACGTGCTGGATGTCCCACACGTCAGCAAAAGGAGTGGGACATGAACAACGTGGTAGAGTATCTCCACTTCTTCCACTTCTAGGTCGGAGACCACACGTAGTACTAGTAGTATGAATGATACAAAGTGCGACCCGGAGAGAAAGACGCGTCTAGTTGGAAGGTCTCAGGCCATACACGTAAACAAATATAAAACCTAATATGTGCCTCCAATTAATATAGTAGTAGTGTACTTAGGCACGTACATCATAATATCACCGTGCATTGCACGTACAACATTTAGTGGTAGTAAGAGACAAATGCCTATATGCCATGCATGTTCATACTATTTGTGCCTTTCTACTTCACTTACTGCACTACATTACTCAGGTTCGTACATCCCTGGGTACATGTCTGTCTCGTAGTTCCAGTCCCACGTGTTCTTCATAGATGGAATGATCCATAATGGTGGGCAACGAGAGTCCATATCATCGCAGCTTCTTATGTGTGGCTCCCCACGATGGAGACTCATCCAAACTGAAGCGGCATAGATTAGGGATAGGGGCGTTCAAGATATGAACCGTCGGTGCGCAATGGAAACGCACCCGTTCTTCATGAACGGTAGGCCGTCGGCGTCGTGCATGGAAGGTGGCATCGTTTGCACTATGGGGTAGTTGTCCCCGATGAAAATCGAGTACTCTTCAAGTGTGTTCATCCGCACCTAGGTAGCATCACGGGGGTCGAACACGCCGCCGTCCATCTAGTACACCTGGCATCTCAAACCTGGATACATGCTGACATGCATGGTTATGGTCCATGTAGTATAATAAGGTGACGTAAGCACGTTCGCGTCCATCCACTAGCTTGGAATTAAAGCACGCATGACATTTACAGCGTCTGGGATTAGTTGTTTTCCGGGCGCATGGACCAACGCGGACTAGCGGACCTGGTCTCCCTTTTTCGAGCACGCCTTCGACAAGTACATGCGTGACATGCGTGCATGCAAATCTTGAGTGACCAAACCATGCGAAGCGGAGTGGTAGGCTGTCGAACTGTAGCCTGCATGTTGCAGCCATGTCATCCTCATGCAACCTAAAGGCCAATTCATACTCCGCTGGACTATACTGTACTACTATGCATTGTTTGGCACGAACGTTCCTTGGAGCTCGTGCTGCAACTGGCGTACTCCATAGCCTGCTTCCCTTCTCCTTCCTCTTCCACCGCCCGCGCACGTCCGCGGGAAGCGACCGGTCAACCCTTATATAGGAGTGCTAGCACACAAAGATGCATGCATGACCACTAAAATTTCCTTTCTTTATCTCTATGAAATAAATGTGGCGTAAAACTCAAAGCCCTTTAAGTCTGAGTATAATGGAAATCATCGTCCTCCTCTGGCTCCGCTTTGCCCGCGTCGTCATCCTCCTGTTCCGGCTCCGCGTCATCGTTCTCCTCATCCGGCTCCGCGTGCTGCTCCGCCTCCAATGCCTCCTCGTCCGGCTCCGGCTAGTCTGTACTCCGGAGGCAGGGTGGCTATGATCCGGGCTTCACGCCGCCTCCAGATCAAAGCGCTGATCCAGCGGAAGCATGGCGTATGTCATTACCTTCGGCCAGGCCATGGCTATCGGGCGACGGCAACCAGAGAAGAGGCGGCGGGAGGGGAATGAATGCAGCTACTGTTTGGGTTCACTGTCCAGCTTAAATAAATGCGCACCATCACGTGTACCCGCGGGTTCACAAATTGTAACATACGGGCCTGCTTAGGGGGTGTCACGTAACTGGTATGTGTGTGAGATTCTGAGAGACAGAGTGCATGTGTGCGACTCTACTCTTCGGACATGTACTCCACCTTTTGCATCAGGATATAAGTATAATGGTATTACACTTTAGCTTGTGATTTATGTGGCCATGTTAACGTGGTTGTGTAAAAAAAATGTCACTTCCTGCTCGTGATTTGCGTTATATAATTATGAGAACTTTGCTAACTACTAAAATAAAGTGGAATTTGTCCATGTTATATAAGTAAATTAAGGTGATTGTTTATCATACGTGTAAGGTTGGACGAAGGGTGGTAGGAACAAATGCTCCACCTAGAGCATGTGTGTGTGAGATGGAGTCTTAATGTGTGTGTGTGTGTGTGTGTGTGAAGCGGAGTCTTCGGTGGCAAAAGTAATTTAAGTGTGTATGGCTTCATCGTAGAGAGGTGATGTGTATGGCAGAGGCCACCAACGAGGGGGTGCGAGAGAGAAGAGGCCCGTAAAGAGGGAAGAGAAGGCGTGTGCGCGTGAGAGGAGTCGACATCGAGATAACGTGTTTGTTCGAGAGACACCGAGGAAGACTACTATATATCGATGGTGAATGTAGGCGGGAATTAAACAAAGGGATGGTCTTATTGGTTTCGGGGATATAGGGGAAGAGTGAGAGAGGGGGGTAGATAGAAGGAGATTGTTAAGTGTGAGTGTGTGTTTTAGAGAAGAGACCCATCCAAGCGGAGGTCATGTGCACACAAGAAGAGAACGATTCGATGTGGGGTTAGGGATGAGGGTAATCAACTATGTATGGAGACATAGGAGACCTTGAACATGCATGTGTGAGAGGTATACATGTATACGTGGGATGTGTGTGTGTGTGTGCGCGCGCGCATGATCGAGATAAAAGAAAGAAGACATAAGTCATAAAGTCAACGACATGGGAGAGACGGATCGGTATGACAATATGCATGCATGTGAGAGTGGAGGGAAGAAGGCCTGATAATTGAGCATGTGTTTTTGTCTTTAAGAGATAGTGGCGTGGGCTGGAGCATGCATCTATGGCGAGCAGAGAGAGCGAGACACAATGATTGTGCAAAAGAGATCAACCTATAGATGCATGTATAGAGAGACAGATATAGTGTGCGTGATAGGAAGCAAGAGTGCGTGCGAGAAAGAAAGGTTGACGGAGAAACTGCAGATAGATTGAGAGATACAGATGCTAGCTAGAGGGACATCGGCTAGTTTGTGTGTTAGAGATGACCGCCGAGTGGTTCAGAGGGGTGAAGTTATGTGTGTGTGAGAGAAAGATAAAAAGAGGGCGCATGACTGCATGTAGAGAGAAACATATATAGTGTGCGTGATAGGAAGCAAGAGTGAGGGCAAGAAAGAAGGTTGATAGAGAAACAGATAAATAGAAAGATAAAGATGCTAGCTAGAGGGAGATCGGCTAGCTAGTGTGTGTGTTAGAGATAAGAGTCGAGTGGATCAGAAGGCTGATTTATGTGTGTGGGTGTGAGAGAGATAGAGAGAGGGTGCATGTGAGTCACATACAAACAAATATCAGAGAGAAATGAGATCCCCAGAGACAGAGTTTTGTGTTTGCGAGAGAGAAAGATATTTCACAAGGAGAGTGATAGCTAGAGAGACATATCAGGGAACGCGAGATATCTCTAGGGAGAGAGAGTGTGTGTGAGCGACATACAAGGGAATGGTGGAGAGATATGAGACCATGGGAGATAGAGTTTGTGTTTGTGTGTGAGAAAGAGATATTTAAGAGGGAGAGTTGTAGCTTCTCATACCTAAGGAGCGCAAGACATCTCTGTGTGAGAGAGGGTGTGCGAGTGGAACACAAGGGAATAGTAGAGAGAAATGATACCCCGAGAGATCAAGTTTGTGTTTGTGTGAGAGAAAGAGATTTCACAGGGAGAATCATAGTTAGAGACACATAGCAGGGAGCGAGATATACTTAGATAGAGATAGAGTGAAGGTCGAGGGAGAGAGTACCGTCAGTGTGTTACGAAGATAAAAGATCATTGTCGACATACAAGTAGCACGAGAGATACCCGAGAGACGATGAAGGCGTATAGGTGTAGAGAGATATACAAGCAAGAGTGATAGCTATATGAGACGAATCTGGATTAAAGGGGATTCAAATATTTAAACTAGAGATCATGACATCGATAATATCATAACAAAAATTGGTCTATCAAACATGCATATTCATTTGAATTTGGGGACACGTGTAATGTTATATAGTTTATCAATATTAGTGATCCATAGATTCTTTAATTAGAGACAATGCATGGTTTATATGCAATTAATGTCTAAATGGGATTACACTATATGTTGCATGTGTCAAACACATTATACGTGTTTGAGAAGTAAAAAAAACCCGCATGAAACACACATTAATTGGAGACAGTTAGCGAGTAACATTGGATTTCAACATAAAGAGGTTTCAAATATTTGAAAATCCAAATTAAGATGGATCCAGCCTTATGAATCTGAGATCATCCCATTTGTAAACCATATTTATGTATAAAGGGTGTTGTGCTTTTGAAATTATATATAAAAAAATGATGTATATAGATTTGTATTCGAATACAAAATGGATCCTGCCCGAAAAAAAATACAAACTGGATTCAAATTGAGTTGGCATGGTAAACGTGCACTCTTTCTCTGCAAAAATTTGAACAAAGCGGTGAAACTCATAGTATCCGCCCGAAACCAAAATATGTGAGATGGAAATTACTGCCTATCCCTGAGACGCAAAGCCTATCGGCTCGATTTCTATAGGTTTCGATAGGGGTAGGCTTGTAATTTAACTCAAACATGACATAACCGCGTCCGCCTCTCACCTCCCCGGATTCATACACGGTGGGTGCCAAAACATAGTTTCTTCTCGGCCGAAATCGCCTCTCACCTCCCTCCTCGATTCATACACGGTGGGCGCCAAAATAAACTCTCCTCGGCCGAAATCTCCGTCGGCAAATATTCGGTGTATGCGAGATTACCGTCCTATCCCCAACCGACTAATATTGCTGTGATGTAGGAAATTTTAAACGGGGGATAAGTTTGTAAATTTCCTTGCATTTGAGACAAGCGCGCCCTGAAGACATGGTTCCCCCTTCCTCTCTCCCTCCATTTCCCCATTCGTACTCCGTGGGCGCCAAAACACCCTCTCCACCGCAGTCTCCTTCGTCCGCCACCCCATCCACCGCCGTCCTCCTCCACCATGCCGGAGCTGATACCCCGACGCCGTCGTCCATTACAAGAGATCGACCTCTCTCATCCACGACTTCGGACCAGGATCCTTGCATCGCGTCCTCTAGCTTCATCCGCGTCGTCGTCCACCTTGCCGAGGCCGCTCGTACGACCGTCTTTTCCACCGTGCCGGGATATTTCCCTCGCCGCCACTGTCTGCCCTCCTAGATCTGCTTCCACGCCGCCGACAGCCATCGCTACCGTAGCACCCTCAACACCTCAGCAGATGCTTACACGACACCACACCAAAGGCGGTACTCTTTCGTATCTGCTCAAGTTATTTATCTCAGCAAGAAAATAGATCGCCACTGCTTTATTGTGATTTCTTGTCCATCACTTAGAATCTTACTTGTTAGTTGAAACCAAACATTGGTTGCGAAGTTGCCTTTGTCCGGTTTGCACCTTCAGATCCGCCATGGCACGCGCACCACTATACTTGCAATGCTTATGGTTTTCCCCTTTTATATTCCACATTAGCTTAAATGACAGTCGACTGAATTTCAAATTAGGGTCAGTCCATTTTTGGGAGTTCGCCGGAGGGAAGGAAGGGGCTCGCCGGAGGGCTGCCCCATTATCTATCTTAGGGTTTCAGGTGGGGACTGTGGTTGTGGGGGGCTGTCGTCGGGCTATGGTGGGGCCTCGCCGGAGGCAAAACTCGACGCGGGTGGGGGGTGGGGTTAGCTAGAGGGATGGCCAGGGCGGCAGAAGACCGGAGGTGGTGGGTGGTTCAGGGGAGGGCGGGGGCCGGTGGTTCGGCCGGCTGCCCGTGCGGTGGTCTTTAGGGGAAGAATAAGAGGCGAGGAAGAAGAAGGGTTAGGAGACGTAGGATCTTCATCCAACCGCCTGAAATGGTCGACTTGCCCAAATGAGGAAAGTCAGGCGACTTGCATGTAGACATTCCCATATATTCAGTACCATTATCGTAGGTGCTTCGAGACGTACGTGCAAGCAGTGCTCCTTAACCCATCAAGCTAAACAACATGCCACTCATAATTCCAAACTTACTTTCTCAAATACGAATCTTATATGATGCTGACATGTACTAAAACAGAGAATGTATAATTGGTCAGCTAATGTTCCTACTTTACTTTCGAAAAGCACATGCGCCACATATCGAGGGACATCAGGGAGTTGCGTTCTTAATGCGCTCTGGTTCATCATGTGTGGCCAACCAAAATTTTATTACCCAAAATCTGCTTGCTCTTCTTTAGCATTCTCCTCTTCTGTTCTTCTTTTGTAAGTAGTCTCTCCGTACCTAAAGATAAGTCTTTGTAGAGATTCCTCCATGGACTACATACGGAGCAAAATGAGTGAATCTACACTCTAAAATGTATCTATATACATCCGTATGTGATCCATAGTGGAA
This sequence comes from Thinopyrum elongatum, assembly GCA_011799875.1. Lineage (NCBI taxonomy): Eukaryota > Viridiplantae > Streptophyta > Magnoliopsida > Poales > Poaceae > Thinopyrum > Thinopyrum elongatum. The sequence continues at coordinate 547,517,233 of CM022298.1, read as the reverse complement.
TCTCTAAAAAGACTTGTATTTTGGAACAGAGGGAGTATAATAGTTGTACAATATGTTCTTTGTAGTGAAGAGGAGCAGGGACATTTGCAGTGTACAGGTCTATTCGGTCGCTTGTCATGGATGCTTTCAACTCTTCATGTTGGTCTTCATGTTGATTGTCATGGACGCTTTCAACTCTTCGTATTCGGTCGTATTGAAAGCACAAGTGCTCCCTGGGTGATTTTGGTAATTAATGTCAACATATCTCTTGTTGGACTAATATTTTCATCTAGTATATTTCAGATGAGTTCAACAGTGGAGTGGCAGGACAGGAGGATGTGGAACCCCTTCAAGATGCTAAGGACACATATTGGCAAAAGCTTAAGACTCTACATTTTCATTTTAGTGATCCAAGATCACATTGAGTCCATAGGAAAAGCCAATACTATTAAAAGGGGATGAGGTGTTGCTTAATGGCTTGCTTGCTCAAAATGCTTAGTGATATGCTCCAAAAGCCCTCAACCACTTTCTCATTTCCACATATGTCCTAAACCTAAAGGCAAACTCGGCCCCACTGATTTGATCTATCCGGCGCCACCGAGTTCACTTGGCATAGCCACTGCTAGAAACCCTAATCAGTTCGGTCTCACCGAGATGGCCCTGCAAACTCTCTGTTACCTATTGCAGTTACTTCGGTCTCACCGAGATATGCAGTCGGTACCATCGAGTTTGCTTGACCAAGTCTCTGTTTGCTTATTGCTGAAATCGGTCTCACTAAGTTCATGTAATCGGTCTCACCGAGATGAGGTTTTGCCCTAACCCTAGCACATCGGTCCCACCGAGTTGACCTTGTCGGTCCGACCGAAAAGCCTAATGTTCACATTTTGAACCAGGTCGGTCTCACCGAGTTTCACTATTCGGTCCCACCGAGTTTGGTAAATTATGTGTAACAGTTAGATTTTGTGTGGAGGCTATATATACCCCTCCACCCCCTTCTCCATTTGTGAGAGAGCCATCAGAACGTGCCTACACTTCCACTACTCATTTTCTGAGAGAGAACCACCTACTCATGTGTTGAGACCAAGACATTCCAATCCAACCACAAGAATCTTGATCTCTAGCCTTTCCCAAGTTGCTTTCCACTCAAATCATCTTTCCACCATATCCAAATCTGTGAGAGAGAGTTGAGTGTTGGGGAGACTATCATTTTAAGCACAAGAGCAAGGAGTTCATCATCGACACACCATTTATTACCTTTTGGAGAGTGGTGTCTCCTAGATTGGTTAGGTGTCACTTGGGAGCCTCCGTCAAGATTGTGGAGTTGAACCAAGGAGTTTGTAAGGGCAAGGAGATCGCCTACTTCGTGAAGATCTACCCAAGTGAGGCAAGTCCTTCATGGGCGATGGCCATGGTGGGATAGACAAGGTTGCTTCTTCGTGGACCCTTTGTGGGTGGAGCCCTCCGTGGACTCGCGCAACTGTTACCCTTCGTGGGTTGAAGTCTTCATCAACATGGATGTACGATAGCACCACCTATCGGAACCATGCCAAAAATCTCCGTGTCTCCTATTGCATTTGCACACTCCAATCCCATCCCTTTACTTTCTTGCAACTTGCATGCTTTACTTTTCGCTGCTCATATACTCTTGCCATGCTTGCTTGAAATGTATTGTGAATGTTTAAACTTGTGCTAAAACTCCACCTTAACTTGAAGAAATTAAAAACTACTACTTTTCTTTGTTGAGAGTCTAATCACCCCCCCTCTAGATACCTCTTCTCGATCCTTTCAATTGGTATCAGAGCTTTGGTCTCCATTGCTTTGGTTTAATCACCATTGGAGGAAGATGGATGAGTCTACGATGGGGAGTCTTAGACATAGAGTACCCATACTTGATGGAGAGTTCTTTAATGCTTGGAAAAATGAGATGCTTGAGATTTTCAATGAATATCACTTGAACAAGTACATTACTAGCCCTTGTGCGCCCCCTGTTGATCCTTTGCATCCTACCCCCGATGAGTCTCTCGACATGATTCGCAATCTTAGAACTGTCAATCTTATTACTAGAGGTTTGCCTAGAAATTTGATAGCATGCTTGCCTACTCTTGATTGTGCTTACACCATGTGGAGATTCCTTGAGGAACGCTTTCTAGACTATTCCTTGAAAAATCTAGATGTGATTCTTCAAAATTCCATTGCTTTAAATAAGATGAATCCTAAAGATTCTATGTTTGGTGATTGTCTAGTTGAGCTTCGTGACCTTATGCGTGCCAAAGGAGATGTTGGAATCATTAGTAATATCATCTCGGAAGTCATTATAATTCATAAAGATGAACATTGTCATAATCATAAATCTAATGAATCACTCTCTCTAGGTGATGATCAATCACAAGACGATGTCGAACATGGATACTATGATGAGGATGATGATAGTGACTTTGATCTCGATGAGTCTATGAGACACTTTGGTCTTATGGCTAATCTTCGCGGCTACATGGCTGGAGGAAAGGAATGGGTTCTTGATAGTGGATGTACCGATCACATGACCGGAGATAAGGATATGTTTCGTGAGCTTGCTGAAAACAACGGCCCTCGAAAATATGTCACTTTTGGTGATAACTCAAAGGGTAAGGTGGTTGGCCTTGGTAAGGTGGCCATCTCACATGACAGCTCCATCCAAAATGTTATGCTCGTTGAATCTCTTGGGTATAATTTACTTTCTGTATCTAGACTAGCCGATTTCGGTTTCAATGTCCTATTTACTGAAGTAGATTGCCAAGTGTTTCGAAGAGATAATCATAAAATGGTCTTTACCGGTCTACGTAGAGGTGATCTATACATTATTGATTTCACTAAAAAGGCTCAACCTAGAACTTGCTTAATTGCGAAATCTTCTAAAGGTTGGTTGTGGCATAGAAGGTTAGGTCATGTGGGCATGCGAAATATTGATAAGCTTATTAAAGGTGACCATATCCTTGGAGTAAAAGACGTTATATTTGACAAGGATAGATTGTGCAGTGCTTGTCAAGCAGGAAAACAGGTTAGAGGAAGCCACCCCGTGAAGAACATCATGACCATGAGAAGACCGCTCGAGCTGCTTCATATGGATCTTTTTGGTCCAAACGCCTATAAAAGTCTCGGTGGAAATTCGTTTGGTTTAGTCATAGTTGATGATTTTTTAAGATTTACGTGGGTGTTCTTTCTTGATGATAAATCACAGGTCCAAAAGATCTTCAAGAACTTCACTAGGAATGCCCAAAATCAATTTGAAGTGAAGATCAAGAAGGTTCGCAGCGACAACAGAACGGAATTCAAGAACGCAAATATGGACACTTTTCTTGACGAAGAAGGGATTACACATGAGTTCTCGGCTACGTACATGCCTCAACAAAATGGATTTGTTGAGAGGAAGAACCGGACTCTTATTGAGATGGCGAGAACGATGCTTGATGAGTACAAGACGCCAAAACACTTTTGGGCGGAAGCGGTTGAGACAGCTTGTCATGCAACAAATCGTCTATATCTTCACAAGCTACTCGGCAAGACGGCATACGAGCTTCTCACCGGTAACAAACCCCAAGTTGGATACTTTCGAGTATTTGGCTCAAAGTGCTACATTCTTGATAAGCATCGTCATTCAAAATTTGCTCCTAAATCTCATGAAGGTTTCCTACTCGGTTATGGCTCAAACTCTCACACTTACCGTGTCTACAACAATTTCACCCGAAAGGTTGAAGAGACGGTAGATGTGAAGTTTGATGAATCTAACGGCTCACAAGTAGAGCAATTTCCAATTGATGTAGGAGACAAAGACCCTTTGGAAGCAATCCAAGACTTGTCTATTGGCAAGATTCGTCCAACGGAGGTGAAGGAGAGTACCTCGTCCGTCCAAGTGGAAGCTTCTACTTCACGACAAGGTGAACCATGAGTTGACTCGGAGGCATCCACAAGTGGGACTCGCTAAGATGAAGGAAACGAGGATGTACACCAAGATGAACCTCATCGACCTCCTTCTCCAGCTCCACAAGAGAACATCAACGCCAACAACAATGAAGAAAGACAAGAGGAAGAACAAGATGATGAAGAGGATGTTTTAGCCCGACCAAAACAAAAGCTCTCACGAGTTAGAGCAAGAGTCTCAAGAGACCATCCCGTCGAACAAATCTTTGACGATATCCAAACCGGGAGAATTACTCGCTCTAAAACTCGTTCGGCTAACTTTTTTGAACATTACTCATTCATTTCTAGTATTGAACCTATGAAGGTTGAAGATGCTCTTGATGATCCGGATTGGGTGAACACCATGCATGAAGAGCTACACAATTTCGAGAGGAACCAAGTGTGGACATTGGTTGAAAAGCCCGATGAGAAGCACAATGTCATTGGTACCAAATGGGAGTTTCGGAATAAGCAAGATGAAGATGGACAAGTTGTACGGAACAAGGCCCGTCTCGTCGCTCAAGCCTACACTAAAGTTGAAGGTATGGACTATGGTGAGACATATGCCCCCGTTGCTAGACTTGAGTCCATACGCATCGTACTTGCTTATGACAACCATCATGATATCACATTGTATCAAATGGACAATAAAAGTGCTTTTCTAAATGGTGAAATTGAGGAGGATGTTTACGTAAAACAACCTCCTGGCTTTGTTAATCCCAAGAAACCCGACCATGTTTACAAACTTCACAAAGCTCTTTATGGTCTTAAACAAGCTCCTAGAGCGTGGTATAAATGCTTGACCAAGTTCCTTATTGAAAAAGGCTTTGAGATTGGAAAAATTGATTCAACACTTTTTACTAAAAGGGTTAATGGTGAATTATTTGTGTGCCAAATTTTTGTTGATGATATCATATTTGGCTCGACTAACCCTCATTTTAGTGAAAAGTTTGGAAGACTAATGTCGGAGAAGTTTGAGATGTCTATGATGAGTGAACTCAATTTCTTTCTTGGTTTGCAAATCAAGCAAACTAAGGAGGGTACCTTTGTTTCTCAAACAAAGTATACCGAGGACTTATTCAAGAAGTTCAACATGCAAGAATGCAAAGGTATGAATACACCCATGCCTACTAGTGGACATCTTGACTTAACTAAGGAAGGTGAACCAGTTGACCAAAAGGTTTACCGCTCTATGATTGGTTCATTGTTATATCTATGTTCCTCCCGTCCCGATATTATGCTAAGTGTGTGCATGTGTGCACGATATCAAGTGGCCCCCAAAGAATGTCATCTTAAGGCTGTGAAAAGGATAGTGAGATACTTAATTCACACACCAAACTTTGGCATTTGGTATCCTAAGAGGTCTTCTTTTGATCTTGTTGGCTACTCCGATTCGGACTATGCCGGAGACAAGGTTGATAGAAAGTCCACTTCAGGTACTTGTCAATTTCTTGGTAGATCTCTTGTGTCTTGGACCTCCAAGAAACAACACTCGGTATCCTTATCCACCACCGAAGCGGAATATATTGCCGCCGGTTCATGTTGTGCTCAATTACTTTGGATGACCCATACTCTTAAAGATTATGGGATCTATGTGAAACATGTTCCATTGCTTTGTGATAATGAGAGTGCTATTAAGATTGCTCACAATCCCGTGCAACATTCTTGAACTAAGCATATTGAAGTTCGTCATCATATCATTCGAGATCATGTTGCTAAAGGAGACATCGATCTTAAGCATGTTCGTACCGATAAGCAATTGGTGGATATATTCACCAAACCGCTTGATGAGAAAGTATTTTGCCGTTTGAGAGGTGAATTGAACATCATTGATGCCTCAAACTTGGAGTAGAAACTCCATTTGGATGCATGCAAGGCATGAGCCATTACATGACTAATCCTTGATATTTCTCTTATGATGATGATCATATATCTTGGATCTATACTTGTACCCTTGCATGTTATCTAACCCTTGTAGGTACTTGGATGAGCCCAACTCTATGAGATTACAACTCACTCACATTCTAAGCAATCTCTACATCACCAAGTCTCTACAATATGGTGGTTGGAGACAAGGAAGCATGAATCCTTTCAATATATCCTTTGACAATATATCGAATTTCAAAGTTTCATTATTGTCATTTTGGACACACAAGTGCTCTTCCTTGCAAGACTAACCCATGTAGGAAGGTGAACTCAAACTACAAGTGGTGCTCCCAACTCTTGATGAACTACATCAACCTTGAGCATCCAACACAAGTTCAACTACATGATCAAGATCAACACCACCACCCAAGGTATGTTATTCCATCTTAGAGAAGCTTTACCCCAAGACATGGGTCAAAGTAGCTCAACGAGATGAGAATACATCAAAATGCTTAAACAAAAAATGGCAACCCCATTTTGAGCTTAAACGATGAGTATGACCTATGATCAAGTATCTTTACTTGACTCCTAAGTCAATATACTCTAACATAGGTGACTCTGTCGCCGACCAATTCTAGATGAAGTTCTCTAGTGTTTCTCTGTGTTCTTGCATTTATCTCTTGCATACTTCATCTAGATTTCTTTTCTTTTCTCTGTTATTTTCTGCATTCTCTGCATTTAATTCATTGCAAATCCTTCAGTTAATTCCCTGCAAATCTTTGTGAGATCTTATTTGCCTAGTGAGCTGAGATGACAATTTTTTTTCTCTGTGTTAAATTCGGCCTCACCGATTTCTTTCTAATCGGCTAAACCGAAACAACTCGGAGCCACCGAAAGAAAAAAATTGGTGTTACCGATTTCACTACTGAGGAAACGTTTTGCCATTTGCATCCTGCATATCTGTTCCAGCTCCACTCGATGATTCTTGTCCTCTACCAGCATCTTAAATTACATGATGCTTTGTAATGTGACTCAAGGACCAACCTACTTGACTCATGCTCCAGAAGATCCCTTCTTGGAAATTGATATCAAAGGGGGAGAGAGAGCACATCAAAGCTTAACCACATCAAAGGGAGAGGGAGACTGCTTAGCCATCCCAGATGCCTGGTATTCAAGGAGGAGAGAAGCCACATGTCTTTAAGAGGGGAAAGACATGTTAGTAGATGTTTCTTTGTGCCTTTTGCTTGGATTTTCTTTGCTTTGATCTTCTATTCCCTATCTTCTCCCATTATCCAATATCAGATTTAGGGGGAGAAAGACTCTTAAGGGAAGAAAATCTTTGGAATTCATTGCATATCTTTATCCCTTGGGGACATGTCAATATCCAAATAGAGTACTAAGTACTCACTCACTACATGTCATCCCAGTCTTGGTACTCTTGTGGTTTCCTGTTCTTGCTCTGTTTAGTAGATGTTCCTGTGTTATCTAACCCTGTTTTCTCAGGTTCATCTCTTCCAAAGTCAGCTCAAGGCCACAAGGTAAGTATATGCATCACACTCATGTGCATGAGGATCTCTTGCTAATGTACATATTGTTTGCAAGAAGGACTCATGAACATGTAGGTATATTTTCTGCACTTCACATCATTTGCTCTGATGCATATAGGCAAGATACATGTAACTCATTGCTTGCTCTGACATGTTTATGCATTCACATACTTTTATAATCTATCTTCATATGATTGCATACATGTAGGGGGAGCCAATGCATGTTGCATGTTCTTCCAAAGCTTTACTTGTTACACTTCATATCTTTATCTAAAAGCTTTGATGTATGTTGTCATCAATTACCAAAAAGGGGGAGATTGAAAGCACAAGTGCTCCCTGGGTGATTTTGGTAATTAATGTCAACATAGCTCTTGTTGGACTAATATTTTCATCTAGTATATTTCAGATGAGTTCAACAATGGAGTGGCAGGACAGGAGGATGTGGAACCCCTTCAAGATGCTAAGGACACATATTGGCAAAAGCTCAAGACTCTACATTTTCATTTTAGTGATCCAAGATCACATTGAGTCCATAGGAAAAGCCAATACTATTAAAAGGGGATGAGGTGTTGCTTAATGGCTTACTTGCTCAAAATGCTTAGTGATATGCTCCAAAAGCCCTCAACCACTTTCTCATTTCCACATATGTCCTAAACCTAAAGTCAAACTCGGCCCCACCGATTTGATCTATCCGGCGCCACCGAGTTCACTTGACATAGCCACTGCCAGAAACCCTAATCAGTTCGGTCTCACCGATGGGATCTCGGTCTCACCGAGATGGCCCTGCAAACTCTCTGTCACCTATTGCAGTTACTTCAGTCTCACCAAGATACGCAGTCGGTACCACCGAGTTTGCTTGACCAAGTCTCTGTTTGCTTATTGCTGAAATCGGTCTCACCGAGTTCATGCAATCGGTCTCACCGGGATGAGGTTTTGCCCTAACCCTAGCACATCGGTCCCACCGAGTTGACCTTGTCGGTCCCACCGAAAAGCCTAACGTTCACATTTTGAACCAGGTCGGTCTCACCGAGTTTCACTATTCGGTCCCACCGAGTTTGGTAAATTGTGTGTAACGGTTAGATTTTGTGTGGAGGCTATATATACCCCTCCACCCCCTTCTCCATTTGTGAGAGAGCCATCAGAACGTGCCTACACTTTCACTACTCATTTTCTGAGAGAGAACCACCTACTCATGTGTTGAGACCAAGACATTCCAATCCAACCACAAGAATCTTGATCTCTAGCCTTCCCCAAGTTGCTTTCCAATCAAATCATCTTTCCACCATATCCAAATCTGTGTGAGAGAGTTGAGTGTTGGGGAGACTATCATTTTAAGCTCAAGAGCAAGGAGTTCATCATCAACACACCATTTATTACCTTTTGGAGAGTGGTGTCTCCTAGATTGGTTAGGTGTCACTTGGGAGCCTCCGTCAAGATTGTGGAGTTGAACCAAGGAGTTTGTAAGGGCAAGGAGATCGCCTACTTCGTGAAGATCTACCCAAGTGAGGCAAGTCCTTCATGGGTGAAGGCCATGGTGGGATAGACAAGGTTGCTTCTTCGTGGACCCTTCGTGGGTGGAGCCCTCCATGGACTCGCGCAATCGTTACCCTTCGTGGGTTCAAGTCTCGATCAACATGGATGTACGATAGCACCACCTATCGGAACCACGCCAAAAATCTCCGTGTCTCCTATTGCATTTGCACACTCCAATCCCATCCCTTTACTTTCTTGCAACTTGCATGCTTTACTTTCCGCTGCTCATATACTCTTTCCATGCTTGCTTGAAATGTATGGTGAATGTTTAAACTTGTGCTAAAACTCCACCTTAACTTGAAGAAATTAAAAACTACTACTTTTCTTTGTTGAGAGTCTAATCACCCCCCCTCTAGACACCTCTTCTCGATCCTTTCACGTATGTGTCGCCTTTGAGAGTTAGACTGATAGTAACAGTATCGCGCCTTCAGTTGTAGAGAGCTGGTATCCGAAGCCTTTCTAGCTGTACCGGCAATACTAGCACATATATTCCAGCAAGTTCCACTTTCCTGATTTTACTCCTGATGCTTAGGGTTTTCCCATTATATCTACACTATGATCTGCGTAGGTGCTTTGTGTCCTACTAGCAGCTGTCCACCCTTTAAAGCTAAATAACACACCAATCATACTTCCTAAGGTTCTTCAAATACGAATGTGATATGATACTGACATTACCTAACAGACACACATTTAATTGGTTAGCTAATGCTCCCACTTGAGTTTCCAAATGCATGTGGCCACATATAGAGAGACATCATGAATGGCATTTCTTTGGGCTCTCTGATTCATCATGGGTGGGCAAACAACATTGTATAGAAAGAAGGGGAATCTCAATAATAAGGTTCCCCTTCTATTCTTTAACATGTTCCTCTTCTGTTCTTCTTTAGTAAGTACAGTATGTTCCTTGTCAGGAAGGGGAGCAGGGACATCTACAGTCGACAGCTCTATTGGGCCGGTTCTGCTACATGATTTCGCACTTCGAGTTGGTCTGCCATAATATCCAAGAAATGGTGGGAGCCGCGCGGTCTTTGATAGACTAGACTGATAGTAACAGTTGTGCGCCTTCAGATGAATAGAGCCGGCATGTAGGTGATCGATAGGCTGCATATTAGTAGCGGCAAAACCCTGTATTTTCCAGCCAGTTCCGCTTTCCCGATTTATTTATGGTGGTTATGGTGTACCCCTATTATCTACACTACGATCTGCCTAGTGGCTGTGTGCTCTCGTTATCATGGTTTGGCAATAAACTTTCTATATGGTATATTATGAACCTATCATCTGCCAACTATCCTTACATCTGGAGCTCCCAACAGGGAGCCTATTTTTGTGTGTAGTTGTGCCAGATTATATTAATCTACTCACCATATTACAGCACACATGGGCTCTCTCATCATAATCCAGTGATAGCACACAAGGGTTTACAGGGAGCCCCTATTATATTACAATATACTCTGCATTACAAAGATAATCTCACTACTATTTATGTTTTCATGCTTTTCAGATATTGTACGTAATCACAATGAATATAAGAATGCGCACATCAGAAGAATATTGTGGAACAGTTCAATGGGTAACAAACTTGGCATCAAGGGATTGAGGTCCATTGTGGATGCAATGAAACCCACGTGCTCCCGACCTATAGATTCGTATTTAGAATATGATCCTAATGACTATTCTGAGCTCAAGGAGTCAAAGGCAGATGGCCTATCCTGTTCACCCAATAAGGTGCTTGTTCTAATTTGGCAAGGTTTTATTAGTTGCACATATCTTGCATAACGTGTCTTGCATTTCTTTTTCTTCGTTGCACCGCCATCTGCTTAGTTTAGTCATGATATATGTGAAGATGCCATGCCCATCCATTATCAATACCTATTCAATTTGTCGTCATACCATGTTTTTCCATTCAAATGCTATTCTTGTGTTTCAGACATCCAAAAGGAAGAGGGTGATTGCAGAACCTGAAGGAGTACAAGCAAAGTCCTTGAAAAAGGTGGTGCTACTGGAGAAATCAGATAGCACCCCACGTATATTGGCGATAGAACCAGCGCCGTAAAACCTAGGATATCGCAACTATGCTGGTCGCTGCTTTGCTCTTGTGAGTACCTATTATCCTATCGATGTACTTACATCCATACCTGGTGGATTATGTGACATCATTGTGCATTATAGCTTGCTTATCCACTGTTCGCTCCAAATTATCAGATCTATATTAATGTTTACATTAATGTAGAATAAACCCAATGCTTATGAAGAAATTTAGTTCTGCATTGTTCTTGTAAGTATCTGCTGTCCTTCATCACTGTACTTATATTGTCAGCTAGTTCTTCATGTACACTTTGCAGCTTATTTTTCCTTGCCCTCCATTTTCTACACATCAGATCTACATTTACTCTTGCGAAAATATTGAATAAAACCAATGTTACTGAAGAAGTTTAGCTCTGCATTGCTCTTGTCAGTGCCTTTTGCCTGTATGCTGTATTTACATTTGTACTCTGCATCTTAGGTTAAATAATCGCCATTTGTTCCTATATTTTCACATCTATATTTACTCTTAACAAAATGTAGAATAAAGGCAATGCTCTTGAAGAAGAGTGTGCGGTAAACTTCTTGAATTGCCCCCCCCCATCAATATGGACAAGCGCATTATAGAGCCGGTCTTCACTCCTAATGTAAGTTTGTCCTCCTCGAGCCTTCAAACTTTGTTGTGTATATTTGGATAGCTATGAGTGCAAATGCTGTTTATTTTTGTCATCTGCATCAAATTGCTTGTTCAAAGTTTATAACGAAGAAGTACATAAACATAAGTTTGTCCTTCTCAATTTCAGTCTTTAGTTGTACAACCTAGTTCCTTATTCATACCATGTAAATTAAACTAAACATAGCAAGTTATCTTCTTTAGCACTGTGTGTATGCTTGTGTTCTTGATCTGTAATCTAGTGGTGTGGTGAAACTACCAACTCCAGCACAATGTCATATCATGCTATGTCTCAACTATGAACAATGCCATATTATATTAATGTTATTTAAATCATGTCTCTTTATTTACCAATCTGAAATGGTATAAATTGATAGTACACTCATTATTCATGCTTATACATTGTTTAGCACTACATGTATGCTTGTGTTCTTGATCTGTAATCCAGTGGTATGGTGAAGCTGGCCGCTCCTGCACAATGCCATTTCCTGCCGTCTTAACTATGAACAATGCCTATTATGTTAATGCTATTTTAAACCATGTATCTTTATTTCTGACAAAGAAATGAGATGAATTGACAATGCTAATGCTTATACATGCAAAACCTGTTATCTACCTACTTGTTTCTCTTTCAGGGTGACAACACTGATGCTAGGAAGAACTGGCACAATGATAGTGATACGAACCCATTGTTGGTCCCTGTAACATATATTCCAGAGAAGAAGGCAACACATCTTGAGGGTAGGGATACAACCACAAAGTCATGTCTTGATGTAGTGTCGAACTTACTCAGTGACACAAGCTCGATGAAGTCGCCGCCTGAATCTGTTCGACTTCTTCAGTCTGAAATTCAAGCAAAAAGACATGCTTCTGCTCAAATCCGACTGGAACTCCAATCTCTATGCAAGATTAACCATAAGTACAGGACGTCTATTGATGCTATGCAGCTTAAGTTGGTGGATATAAGCGTCAAACAAGCGCAGTCTCATCAGGTTGCTAAGCTGCTTGCACTGCAGCTCCTGGGCCGGGCTAACCTTTCTTGAACTGTGTTGAAGTGCTGTTAGTTCTGTCTATTATTTTGTCGGCCTGTTTACTTCCACTGGTGGCGACCTGCCTAGTTTATGGAATCTGCCGTCTGGTTGCCCTTTATTATCACTGGCGGCGAACTTTGATGCCCAGGGGATGTAATATGCTGTAATTTCTTTGTTGTGTAGTCTAGGTTTATTCTTCATCACGATGCTATAATTTATTTGTTGTTTATGCTGTCATCGCTCTGAGAAAAGGTCGTAATCTTCGATCGGAGCGCAATGAGCTAATAGGTTAGGTTTATAAAAAAATAATTTTGGTACTAAAACTGGTCGGTCGCCAATCGTTAGTACGGGCCGAACCGTGGGCCTACAATCATCTTGGGCCATTAGTTAGGTCTAGTCTTAATCTGGCCCACTATTAGTTTCGACCCTTTAAAAGGCCGAGTAAACCGCTTGCCTTAATTGGGCCGGAAAATTAAATAGGCTTTTAACAGGTTCAGAACTAGATTGAGCCTTAATTGTGGGGAACAATTCACGGGCTGACAGCATGCTGTAATATACATCGGCCCATTATTGGCCCATTTGTGTGACGGGCCATTAACAGGCTGAAATGTTTTTGGGCCTTGGCTGACCCAATTACATGATGGGCGGGAAGCAGGCCAGATGTATAACGGGCCAAAATTAGGCCCAACACTCTCAAGGGCCTTTAACGGGCCGATAGGCAGTTTGGGCTAGAAAGTATCCACGAAGACTACGGGCCGTTAAGAGGCCGAAAGAAACTACGGACCAGAATTAGGCCGAGGTGCAACTCGGGCCTTTAAATGGCCGAAAGTGAAACCGGGCCGAAAGAGGCCCATATGTAGACAGGGCCGCGGACAGGCCGAAACTAATATCGGGCCGAACTGTTAAACGGGCCATTATGAGGCCGAAGAGCAAATCAGACCCCCAATGGGCCCGATGGCACAGTAGCTGTTAAAGGGCCGTATCTGTTATGGGCCGTAATTTGGCCCAAGAAATGAAAGTCAGTTAACGGGCCGGATCAGGTATGGATCGTAATTTGGCCCAAACTATTGCAGGCTGTTAACGGGCCGGATCTGATATGGGCCGTAAACTGGCCCAGAATATTGCAGTCCTTTAACGGCCCATATCTGATGTGGGCCATAATTTGGTCCAGAAAATGTTAGGCTGTTAACGGGCCAGCCCATTAGATCTGACGAAATCTTGTGGGCCTGTTCCTGTGCTGGCTTTCAAACCTATATGGGCCTCTATTGGGCCGTCCCATGTGTCAATGTTTCATTGGCGATTCTTGTCCAATGGACGGTTGGCATCTGTCCCAATGCTGAGCTGACACGTGGATCATCGGCGAATGAGAATTTTACACGTGGAAAATCACCATTGGTCCGGGCTGCTAACGGGTTATCGGATCCAAACCGGAACACAATAGCTTAACGGCGACCCGTTACGGTGGATGCCACGTGTCGGTTACCCTTGACGAAAGCACTTCCATGACGCGGCATTTATCGTCATGGAAGTGGACACTTCCGTGATGATAATTTTGGAAATGTCATGGAACACTTCTACAACAGCACAGGTATGACTATCTTGATTCTGTCATAAAATCGTCATGGATGTACATGCATGATAGAAAACGTGACCTACTGTGACAAACACGTATCATCACGGAAGTGTATTTTCTTGTAGTGTGTAGTAGGGATCGATGATGCCTGAGACGAGGTCAACCTGGGAGTTCTGATTGTTCTTGGTGCTGCCCCAGACCTTGTAGTGGTCACAGATATTGACAAGATTCTGGCAGGCCAAGCCCGAAACCTCGAGCGCTTTTAGATCGTTGGTGGTGTCCACCGTAGCGAAACTGTAGTCGAGGCTGTTAATAAACCTGGCCAAATGCTCGCAAGGCCTTGTGGCCAGGTGGTAGTGGTAGATGATGATGTCATGGCGCACGCACAACCGGGCGACGACAACCTTCTGATCTTGCCCTGCACAACCGCCGGTGATCTCGAGGTCGAAGCCGACCACTTGGTACTTGTCAGCAGCAAGCAAGTGCTCCATAGTTTGGATGGAGATCTCCACCGAGACCGACTCATTCGTGTACACCACCGAGAGGTCCTTCCCCTCATGTGGGTGTCCACTACATGATGCGTGGTGAACTGCCGCCCATTGTCGTCATCAGCCGCTGGGAGCACCATTGGAGCCACGGGGAGCGCCATTGGAGCCGCTGGATATCCTCTCTGTATGTGTCATCGTGGGTGTGCTTATTGTGTTGTGTGGTGCGAGAAATGAAGGTAAATGGCTGCGGGAATAAACGGGGGCCAGGCGGCTTCGATTCTCGGCACGTCTGCATGCAGTTTTTGCAGCGGGAAACTACATCGTGGCGCCGCACCCGGCGCAACCGCATGCATAATGGCAGCACGAAAGGACGTGATCGTGCGCCGGCCCCAAACACTGCCAGCGTGCGCGAACGGATGCGGGTAGAGTGCACGGAGGGACACGAGAGCAGAGCACGCCGCGGACGCCTCAACCGTGAGCAACCACACGCATAGAGCAGTTGAACATGCAAGGAATGGTCATCTACAAGCCAGCCGACAGTTGTGAGCCGGCGGCATGATGTGAAAGTACGTCGCATTCCACATCACACGATGGTCGAACAATCATCCGCGACATTGCGTAGAGAGCGGCCGTGTGATACTTACCTCTGTACTGGTTTATCAAGGAGGACTTATAAACTAGGACGGAGGTAGTAAGTAATTAAATAGCAAACATTTTTTTATTAACCGTATGTGTACGTGTCACTTCGTCCTCCTCTCGCATGTCTTGTCACCTCGCTACCACAGATGGCTTCGAGCGCAATCTTGAGCACCGCACATGCGTTCTTTTGGCCAAAATGTGGCTCGAAGTGGCGCCAATGAATCATCGGTGAGCCCGTTCCCGCGCAACCGCTTAGGTTCCTACGCATAGCCGTGCAAGCTTCCCACCGGACTCGGCGAAATCCCCCAAGATCCTCACAACCGGCGAGTCCTGCGTCACATTTTCCCCTGCCTCCCTGTAGCTTATCTCGTCTACTTCTCCCACAATCGTCAATGGCACCGGTCCATCGTCGCCGCTCAGCCACTCCGTCGTCATCAAAAGACAGCTCCAGCTGGGAGGCTACACCGCAGCGGCGGTGCAGTCCCCGGTGTAGTGTAGTGCGCGTGGCGTCCCTGTTGGGTGTGTGCACAACACCCACCACACGCTCCGCCGCCACTGCCCGTCGGCAGCTGTTGCCGACTGCCATTGCCGGCACCCCACCGTCTGCCGCCGTGGCCGCCACACCACCATCGAAAGCCAGGGCCATTGCCCACTCCGCCACCGCAGCCCGAAGGCGGGAGGTGGCCGTCGTTGCTGCCACCCCACTATCGGCCACCATGGCCATCACCCTCTCTGCCAACGCAGCCCGAAGGCAAGAGGTGGCCGTCATGGCCGCCACCCCACCGTCGGCCGCCGTGGCTGCCACCCCACCATCGACCGTCGGCGTCATCACCCGCTCCGCCACCGCCGCCCGAAGGCGGGAGGTGGAGGTGGAGCCCTGCATGTGCGTCAGCGACCTTGCGCGGTACATGGAGTTCCTGCGGGAGGAGGAGGAGCGTCTAGTCAAGAACGCAAAGAGTCTTACCGCCGCCGTGGCCACAGCACACACCGCCGTAGAGGCGCGGAATGAGGAGATCTCCGAGGAGTCCTGCCGCTTCGAGAGGGGTCGTCTGGAGCATCGCTAAAGGTGCAGCAGCGGCAGGCACCGTATTCCAGTTGTCCAGCTCATTGGTAGGCTCCTCCTCCTCTGCCTCTTACTGAGCGCGCTCGACAGAGGAGAGGCTGCTGGAAGTAGTACAAAGCCCCTCCGTAGTAGTAGTATTTAGGGTCTATTTTGTTTAGTTCATCTAACTATAGATATGGTTGAACTATACTACGTACTTAAAATTAGCTGGTATATATAGTTGAACTAGCTATTTCAGTACGTGGTTGGCGACAATTGGGGAAAAGTTTGGTCAGTTCAGCTATCGAGCTGAACTGTTTGTATAAAGAATGACTGCTTAATTTATGAATGAAATCTATGCTTCTGAATTTCAGTTGCAAAATTAGATAGTGCTAGTGATTTTTAGCTGCAAATTTTGACAAATGGCAGTGTTACAAGGTTGACAAAGGGCAATGTTACTAGATCGACAAATGCCAGTCTTTCCAGTTTAACAAATGGCAATATACCCAATATGACAGCTGCAAATCTTACCAAATTTTCTGTACGTGGTTGCACACGGGTCATCTGAAAAAAGCGTTTGCGTTGAACGGATGTACAAATACTGTGCGCCAGATTTTCTCTTGGCTTAGTGGTGAAGGAACCATAGCTCTTGCTTTGCATACCGTGTTCAATCTGAACTGTTTGCGATGAAGAGATGCACAAATCCTGCGCTGCAAATTTTCCCTTGGCTTACTGGGGAAAGACCATAGCTCCCACTTTGCATACGGGTGTTCTATCTAAAACGTTTGCGATGTAGAGATGGATAAATCCTGCGACACATTTTCCCTTGGCTTACTGGGGAACCTCTCGGTTTGCATACGGGTGCTCTATCTAAAATGTTTGCGATGAGTGTTTGAAATTTAAAAACCATTCTTGTTTTTCTTTAAAAAATCGTTTGATAAGTCTATACATTCATAGAGAAAACTGCAAGGTTGTTCAAACCATAGGTTTCATTCAGTCACACTATGACTTTATATTCATACGATCGAGATACAATATTAAACCCAAAAAAACTAATTGTAGCGGCGGCGGAGGCGCCGTGCCGCACCGGCGTTGTCGTTATCGTCCTCCGGGACGCTGTTGTTGAAGTCTTCAAGCCGTCACAGAATGTTCTCCACTTGGAAATCAAAGACCCTATCATCGCGCGATCGACGGGCGGGGCCCGGGAGGACGGCAACTCGTGGTGCTGCGAGATAGCGGTCGACGGCGGTGTCCCATGACGCTGAGGGGGGCGCACGCATGGGCACGGGCACGGCGAGTGCGGGAAACGCATGGGGACCGGCGCCGCGGTGGGTGCAGGGGCGCGTACGGGCATGGGCGGGGGCGCTGGCGCTAGCATGTACACGAGCTCACGTGGGTCCGCAGGGACCTCGCTGACACCCGCTGCTTCCAGCACTGCGATAGTGCTCGGGGACCAGCCCGTCAATGCTACGGGGATGGTCGCCGATGCAGGAGCGGGGATTGGAGCTGGGACGGGCGTGGGGGCAGCATCCACCGAAGCTAGCTCATTCATGGCCATGTCCATGAGGCCCCATTCCTCCTTATTTTCTATCTTGTTGGGCTCAGAGTCGGCTTACCAAACTAGAAGACTAGTGACAGATGATCCTTCTGCGCCTTGGCGTTGGTGGAGGTCTACGGGAGGGGAATGGGAGGCGAAGAGTAAGGCTGTCCGTATTAAACAGTGGCTCGGGCGCCATTGATGGAGAGGTTGGGAGCGAGGCGAGCGACCATGGAAGTCAAAGTGCTCGCTTCCTAGTGAGCCTACATAGCGTACAACTCGCATGCTTCCCGGTGAGCCTGTGCATTGGAGGACTGCTTGCACGCCTCCGAGTCAGCCTGCGCAGCGGACTGCGCTTGCACGCCTCCCGTCTACTCAAGTAGCTGTCTGCACGACACCTTCTAGCCATTAAAAGTGTGACGCGTGGCCTCACGTGACTGGTTATCAGAACGCCCACGATTGAAATTATACAAACGTTTGAGATGATAACGTGGCAGCTTTTTTGTTTCAAAATGCCTTTGTTGGTTGTTAATTCATGGGCCTCTCTCAAATTGGACACGAAAAATACCACAACATGTTGGTGCCATTCCATGATAGCATGCCAAGTTTCATGAATTTTAGACGAGTTTTGGGTTTACTAGAATTTAAAAACCAAGTATCTGAATGTTTGACGGCAAGCAACGGTGTCGAGGTGTTTGAAATTCATTCACATTTCTTGCATGGGACATAAGCATGCACCCAAGGACACACATTTGATTTTTCAACCCATTTTTCTGCATTGGAGGATGTGCATGTAGTTCAAATTTGAATTGTGCACATAAAATGCCTAGAAAACCCAGTTAATATACAAAAATGTCCAAACAAACCCAGAAAAATTCCAAATTTTAACACGGCACTCCTGTTGGTCTATGTTGCGACTAGACAAAAATTTGAAAGCAAGAAGAGGCAACGAATATCATTTCGTCCACAAATGTGACATGTTCCCTACCGGAACCATGAGGCTTCTTGTAAGAAGCTCTGGTTTGTGAGAAGCTTATACCCAAACCTGCCCGAAATGGGACAATTTTTTTACCACAACATGTTGATGCCATTCCATGATAGCATGCCAAGTTTCATGAATTTCAGACGAGTTTTGGATTTACTAGAATTTAAAAATCATGTATCTCAATGTTTGCGGCCGAGCTATGGTGCCGAGGTGTTTGAAATACATTCCCATTTCTTGCATGGGACCTAAGCATGCAGCCAAGGACACACATTTGATTTTTCAACCCATTTTTCTGCGCTGGAGCATGTGCTTGTAGTTCAAATTTGAATTATGCACAGAAATGCCTAGAAAACTCAGTTAATGTATAAAAATGTCCAAACAAACCCCGAAAAACTCCAATTTGAACACGACACTCATGTTGGTCTATGTTGCCACTAGAAAAAAATTGAAAGAAAGAAGAGGCAACGAATATTGTTTCGTCCACAAATGTGACACGTTCCCTACCGGAATCCTGAGGCTTCTTATGAGAAGCTTATAACAAAACCTGCCCCAAATGGGACAATTTTTTACCACAACATATTGGTGTTGTTCCATGATAGCATGCCAAGTTTCATGAATTTCAGATGAGTTTTGGATTTACTAGAATTTAAAAACCATGTATCTCAATGTTTGCGGCCGATCGACGGTGCCGAGGTGTTTGAAATTCATTCCCATTTCTTGCATGGGACCTAAGTATGCACCCAAGGACACACATTTGATTTTTCAACCCATTTTTCTGCACTGGAGCATGTGCGTGTAGTTCAAATTTGAATTATGCACATAAAATGCCTAGAAAACTCAGTTAATGTATAAAAATGTCCAAACGAACCCCCAAAAATTCAAAATTTTAACACGACAGTCCTGTTGTTCTATGTTGATACTAGAAAAAATTTGAAACCAAGAAGAGGCAACAAATATCGTTTCGTCCACAAAGGTAACACATTCCCTATCGGAACCATGGGGCTTCTTGTGAGAAGCTCTGGTTTGTGAGAAGCTTACAACAAAACCTGCCCCAAATGGGACAATTTTTTACCACAGCATGTTGCCATTCGATGATAGCATGCCAGGTTTCATGAATTTCAGTCAAGTTTTGGATTTACTAGAATTTCAAAACCAAGAATCCCAACATTTGACAGCTAGCCACGGTGCCGAGGTGTTTGAAATTCATTCTCATTTCTTGCATAGGACATAAGAATCCACCCATTGTCGGGCCCGTGGGACTGGGGGTACCCAGGCACATCTGCCTACGACCCAGTGCGCGGCGCATATCTTGGGCCCAGCGGATGGCCCACCAGTGAGCTTCATGAGAAAGACTCCTCGCGAGGCACACGCCAGCAGACGCCCCAGGCAGATTGGAGGCTCCACCAGGAGCCTCACGAGGCGGCCTCTCGAGGCCCCTCTCGGAGGAGGACAAGTCAAGAGCAGCTTATCACAGTCACGCGGCCCTGTGCCTTCATGTGGGTGACGCGCACGATGACAAAGGGTGCCAGAGGCTGTGCCAGCCGGCGCGGATGAGGAGGCTTTCCTCTTTCGTGCTAAGGGAGCAAGGCTAGCCGCCGGTTCCTAAAGCAATCCCTAAAGGTTGCCTGATCGGTGCTAGAAGACCAAGACGACAGGCGCGCAGGGCGGAGGTCATCACCGAGCCCACCGGCGCATCATGGACGGTGGCTTTGCAGCGAAGACCACCTTTTGTTAGGATAGATTGCGCCCCTGTCCCCCTTCAAACTGCCGTTGTGTGGCTACCCTTCCGCCAATGTTTTCGGGGGAAGAGGACCAAGGCTAGTATAAAGAGGGCAGGGTGCCACCATACTAGGGGATATCTTTTTCCGCCCAGAGATGTTTTTCCACCCAGAACCCTTGTACTCTGATTCTCCCTCACAAGCCCAACCAACCACCAAGCAGGAGTAGGGTTTTACACCGCAAGGTGGCCCGAACTTGGGTAACTGCTGTGTCTCTGGCCTGCCTCCATTAGCTCGCCTTAGCCGTAGCCTCGCCGTGGTTGGTAGCAAGAAGGAGTAGGGCGGTACGAATGAGCGCACCCCAGAGTTCGAACCTCTTGGGTCCCCGGAGCCCCGATTCCAACATTTGGCGCACCAG
The DNA here is from genome assembly GCA_011799875.1 of Thinopyrum elongatum. Taxonomy (NCBI): domain Eukaryota; kingdom Viridiplantae; phylum Streptophyta; class Magnoliopsida; order Poales; family Poaceae; genus Thinopyrum; species Thinopyrum elongatum. Next base: position 547,496,246 of record CM022298.1, on the reverse strand, counting down.
GTAGGGGTGCACCGTTGTTCCTCCGCTCCGCTTCGACCTTCGCTTCGCCGACTCCATGGCTGACACTCGTCGCATGCGTGCCGAGCGCCGGGCGGCTCATGTCACCCAAACAGAGCCCGAGGGCCGCGGCAATCTCCACCACTCTGCTGAGGCTACGGCCGCCGCCGCCACCGACCCTATCGCCCGCGAGCAGCAGGACTCCTTCATGCACCCGTCCATGCAGCTGGATGGCCGCACCGCCATGGCCTCTTCTTCCCTCGCATGCCGTGGGCCGCCAAACGCGCAGGCCGCGCTGCTCATGGCTCACGAGCTACTCTGCTATGGCCCGGCCGACGCCGGCTACGACGCCTAGCTTGGCCGCATCACCGAGGTCGTCAATGCCGCCGGAGACGCTCCGGCTCCCTCCCACTCCCTCCGCCCTCCACCGTCTCATGTTGGGGACGTGGTGCACGTCGCTCCTCCGCCACCCCCCTGTGCAGCGACCTCGGCGAGCCCCGGCGTGACGCGCGTCCGCGCAAACCGTCCCACGCCGCGCCCTCGCTGGCTCAGTACGAGGCCAGCTGCCAGATCATTCACTACGCTCCGCGTGATGTGCGCGTCCTCCTCGAGCAGCAGTGCCAGCGCCAGGACCATGTAGTACAGGAAGTAGCGGCGGCCGGCTGCCAGAACTGCGCCGCTCTCGCCGGGGGAGTCCCTTCAACTGGCATGGGCTGTCGGGCTTTCACTCGCGAGCTGTGGCGGGTGGTCTGGCCCACCAAATTCAAGCCTGAGCTGCCCCCGCAGTACGACGGCATTCTCGACCCCACGGAGTTCCTTCAGCTCTATGCGTTGAGCATCGAGGCGGCGAATGGCGACAACAAGGTCATGGCGATCTGGTTTCCCATGGCCCTCAAGGATGGCGCCCGCTCCTAGCTCCTGAACCTGCTTGAGGGTTCGATCTCCTCGTGTGGCGAGCTCTGCAGCCAGTTAATCGCTAACTTCAAAGGCACGCATGATCGCACCCTCACCGTCAATGACCTGCGGCGCGTGAAGCAGCGCCCTAGCGAGACCATCCGTAAGTACATCCATCGCTTCAGCCAGGTGCGCCACAAGATCCCATGCACCTCAGATGAAGCCATCATCTTGGCGTTCTCCATGGGCGTCACGGACATCAGGATGTGTGAGAAGCTCACCATCAACAATGATCTCGCCTCGACGCTGGAGCTGTTTAACCTCGCTGACAAGTGCGCCAAGGCCGAAGAAGGTCGCCTCTTCATCCACAATGATCCCGACGCTGCGACAGACGACAACAAGGCCAAGGGCCAAGATGTCAAGCGTAAGGGCCCCGCCGTGCTGGTAGCGGAGCCAGAGCAGAAGCGTGGTCGTGACCGCGATGAGCCTGAGAAGGACAGCCGCCCATTCTGCGTCTACCACAACATGCGTACCCACTACACTGAAGACTGCCAGGAACTCAAGTCACTCCGCGACGAGCGCTTGGGCCGCCGGGAGGATCGCAGTTACCGTGGCGCCGGTCGCGGAGGTGGCCTGAACGGCAGCTGGTGGGACAACCGCAACGGCAATGCCAACCATTGCCAGGCCTGGCGCGACCAGCCTCGTGAGGGCGCCTGGCGCGATTAGCCTCGTGAGGGCGCCTGGCGCGATCAGCCTCGCGAGGTGCATCCTCAGGCCAACGCAGCTCTTCCACCGCCGCCTCGAAGGAACGACCCAACCAGCACGATGAGGGTGCCGGGGGTTACCAGGAGCTTCGCGCTATAGCTTGCATCCTCGGCGGAGCTCATGCCCCCGCGTCCAACCGCGTCTTCAAGCAGTTCTCACACGAGGTGAACGCCACCCTCCCGAGGCCTGAAACCGCGCGGCCCCTCAAGCGGTCACAGTACGCCATCACCTAGGAATCCAAGGACCACCTCAAGTCCATGGCCGCCGCGGGCGCGCTTCCCATGCTATGCACCCCCACTATCAGCAGCGTTGTGGTCTACAAGACTCTCATCGACGGGGGCGCCGGCCTCAACGTGATCTCCATCGACACCTTCGAGATGCTCCAGGTGCCCTACGACTAGTTGATGCCGAGCAGGCCCTTCTCCGGGGTGACTGATGGCTCCACCGTAGCTCTGGGCAAGTGCGCCTCCCCGTCACCTTTGGAACTCGCTACAACTACCACACTGAGCTCATCAATTTCGACGTGGCGCACATCGGACTCCCGTACAATGCCATCCTGGGGTACCCGATGCTCGCTAAGTTCATGGCTACCACGCACCCTGGCTACAACGTCCTCAAGATGCCCGGCTGCAGCGACGTCATCACCATCGCCTACAATGAGAAGGACGCAGTCTGCTCCCTCGAGCGCGCCTACAAGGCCGCCTCGGCTGAGCACTCGGATGGCGAGGACGATGCCGGCCCTCCTGAGGCCTCGCCTGCAAGGAAGAAGCAGCTGCTACTTAAGGCCCCGACAAGGCGAAGAAAGCGTCGGCTGACACCAATGTCACGGGCCCCACTCTCGCCGTTGGCACCTGCCCTCCTCCCGCATAGGAAGGCGTGCTCAATGCCTCCCTTCGGGTAGGCTCAGATGTTTTTGCCTGGAAAGCATCTGGCCTGTCCAAGGCAGCAAGGGAGGTGATCGAGCACCACTTGGCGGCGTGCTTCAGTGCGTGCCTGCCGGGCAAGGACGGTGGCGCCAGCCGCCAGGAAGACAAGAGTTCATCAACCAGGTAATCATCAAGCTGTGAGAAGGGGGAGCCGTCTGCGGGGTGCGCCACTCCAAGTGGCCCGGCGGCCCATTCATTCTTCCCGTAAAGGGTGGCCGGGAGCGTATGCGCCGACCCTGAGTGCCTCAACAGGGCCTGCCTCCTGGACCTCTCTTGGTCGTTGTGCATTAGTCGCAGCATGGGCCTCATCCCCAATTGCAGCCGCATGCCCTTTGGGCTGAGGAACGCTGGCGCCACCTTCCAGAGGCTAGCGCGGACCGTGATGGCGCCTCGTGAGCTTTCAGCCCCTCGCGAGTCCCCGAGGCCTCGGGAGCCCATCGACCCCATAGAGGCGAACCCCCATGGCGCACTTCGTCAAGCAGCCCGACGCTCCTACAGCAACATGTCGCCAGGTGATTTTTTGGTTTGTTCAATTAAGGGTGCCCCATGGGTTGCATCGTCCTCAAGCTGGTCAGGGTCGGTTCCTGTAGCCGCCTCACTTTTTGGTCGTGTAGCGAATCTAGTTATGTTCTAATGAGTTTATGCTACTTCTTAATCTTGTGCTCGGTGTTGCGTTACCATTGAGAGCGACACGCCCTCATGATTCTTCTCCTGACTGTCCCATGAGCGGGTGCTGGGCACGGCGTCTGTGCTCGAGTCCGTCCCTGCATCGCTGATAAATCCAAGTGATCGAGCTCTTGCTCGCGGGCCTGCTCCCGTGCACGTCACCACACAGAGATCTTTGGTGCCTCGTCTCCCCATGGAATTGATATGAGTAAGTGGGTGAGGGCGTATCGGCCCCCGTGTTCCAAAACTTTCACTACCTACATAACTGTGAGTTCGGTGCTTGGCCACGTCGGGTGCCGCACGCCCGTGGCTCCTCCCCTGACCATTCCATGGAAGAGGATTCGACACGATGTCTATGCTCGGGTCCGTCCCTGCAGCGTCGCTAAATCCAAGTGATCGAGCTCTGACTGGCGGGCCGGACCCGTGCACATCACCTAATTCAGGTCCTTGGTGTCCGACCTCTTCATGTAATGGCCTCGAGACAGTCATCGGGCGCACATTGCCCCCCTGTCGCAGATTTTGTCAGTGCGCAGCTACATCAAGAGCCAGGCGCAGACCGCATGGAGATCGAGGAAGGATTTCCTGAGCCTAGTGCTTGGAACAACCGAGACCTCTGCAAGTTCTGCCCGTGTTCATCACGCGTATGAACGAATGGGGCTGTACACTCCCCGGAGACTCTTAACAGAGCTCCTGCCCACATCCCATTGGAAGCCCCATGCTCCACGCTGGCGGAACGATCAAACCGTGATCATGCCCACGCCCAAGTGGAAGCCCCATGCTCCGCGTTGGCAGGATTATCGAGTGAGGGTGCCCCATGGGCCGCACTGACCTCAGGCTAATCCGTGCCGGACACGGCGACCACTCATCTTCTCACGCGGCACGCTCTCGCAACTTCCCCCTGGTCCTCACGTGAGCGGGAGCTGGACACGGTGCCTGTGCTCGGGTCTGTCCCAGCAGCGCTGAAAAAACCAAGCAGCCGGGCTCTGGCTGGCGGGCCTACCCTTGGTGTCTGGTCTCCTCGTGTAATGCCCATGAGCAAGTTAGAGAGCGCACGCTGCTCCTTCAAGATGGAACTTTTGTGCACAGGTTCACTCAGGGGTGGATCGCTCGGGAGGTCTTGCGAGGCACACCCTACAAGCAATGAACTGACCGACACTGCAAAAAGATAAGTCTGAACACCTCCTGGGCGGCCTCGTCAATGCTAATGTTTTTCCCTCACGCGGGCCGCTTGTGTGTCAAGGGAGGACCGCTCAGCATCGCGCCTCAGGAGCCCGCACTAGCTCCCGGAGACCCTCACCTGCTGGCCTTGTCCAGGCATCGCCACCTGACAGCCCAGCAACGACTGAGGTTTGCACGGGGGCTGAGCCCCGCCGACGTAGAGCACAAAGGCAAGCAAAAAGGAAAAACAAGCATAGAAAGGAAGCCTCATGAGGTCACGAGCATTCATTACAAGCATCAAGTGTTTAAATAAAGAAAACCATCGTTCCACGCCTCTGCGAGGCAGAATCAGTCTATTGCAGGATGATAAAGGGGAGCTTTAAGAAGAAGCGTCATCGCCGCCATTGCCATCGTCCGCCACAGCCTCGCCGGAGCCCTTGCCGCTTCTACAGGAGAACTTCCCAAGTAGCGCGTCCACGTGGCCTTTCACGGTCTTCGCGAGGCCGTCACAGAGTTCCTCAGGAACAGGACCAATCACCTTGCTGAAGTCGAAGTCGGGGTCGCTGTGGAGAAGGTGGCTGAAGACACGAGTCACCGCCAAAGAGAAGAGGTCTCGACACTCTTCCTCCAAGATGTTTTCCACCTTCCGGGCCCCTTCCTCGAGCCATTCCACGAGCTTGGAGGAGAATTCAGCGTAATCAGCGTCGTGGGGCACAAGAGGAGTCTCGAGCTTCTCCCCACAGATGGAGCGCAAGGCGCCGCGGGCTCGGAGCTCGAGAGAGGAGAGCGCCGCGGGGCGTTTGGGTTGCCGCCCCCGGCTCGCCTCAACGACCGCCTTGAGTTCAGCATCTTCTTGCCAGAACTTCGCGCGCTCCACCTTGAAGGCATCCTTTTGAAGCTTCAATTTTGTGATGTGCTCTTCGGCGAGCCTCGAGCAGTCGGCAGCTGCCTTCACATCGGCATCCGCTTGGGCCTTCTTCTCCTTAGCCTCTAGCTAGGCGTTGACTTCGGAGACGTGCTTTGCATGGGCCTCCTGAGCATTGGTGACCTGGCACCCCAGCGCCTCTAGGCGCTCGTGTTCCACGGCCTGCTCGATCGACACCTTCTCCAGGTCTGATTCACGGGTCGCGAGCTTCGCCTCGTGGGCTTTGAGGTCGTCCCCCCGTAACTGGAACTGCTGATCATGCGCATCCCGTTCATCCTGGAGCATCTTCAGGCCGGCTTCCGCCACCTCGCGGTTCTTGGTGGCTGCCTCGGCCTCAACAAGTGCATTCGCGTGAGCCGCCTTCACCTCGGTGGCTTCCTTCTTGCTCCTAGCGATGGCAGCCTCGGCCTGATGCTGGCCCTCCTTCGCGGTGGAATCAAGGTGGTGCCACCCGGCGGCGAGCCTCAGGCGCTCCTTGGCGAGGCGCACCTCGGCGTCCTGGAAGTCTACCCCGAGCCGGTCGAGCGTGGCCTGAGCGTCGGTCAAGGCCCTATGCCTGAGCAAGGCGTTGCAGCTCATGAGCGCGAGGGTCCGTCCCGGGTTTGCCGTCTTGACGCCCACGGTCATCATGATCGAGGAGGCCTCGACGATGTTTGCCTGGGGCGCTGGGGGCTCCGAGATTTCCCCCGCTTTCGGCCGCTGCGGCGCACCAGGCGGACACGCCGTGTCGGCTTCTGGAGCTTCGCGAGTGGGCGCGGCCTGAGGATGCTCCTTGGCATTCCCCGTGTCGCTCGTCGCTGTCGTGGTGAGGGCGGCAGGCGGGGCCTTGGGCGCCTCGTCCTTCCCCGTCGCCGCGTCCTCCTCCGTGTCGGGCCTCGCGAGGGATGCGCCTCCATTCCGGGGGAGTAGCGCCTGGGGCCGGTCTACCGCGGTCTTGATGGTCGAGCCACCTCGAAGTTTCGGAAGGGGACTTCGCACCTCCTCGACGCCCGAGTGCCCCATCTCGGCGCCGGAGCGGCGCGAGTCTTCCCTGCCCCCCCCCCGGGGCTCCTATTGGGTGACGGCGCCACCTTCGGGCCGGAGGCCGCCTTCACCCCGGCCGTCTTCTTCTTCTTCCTCCTTCCTTGGTCGCCACCCTGATGCCTGCGCAAGCAAGGAGTCAGCCCGGGCCAGACGGGTTTACAGGCACGAGGCATGAGAGTAAACCCGGATACCTACTCGTCTCTCACGGCACACTTCCTTTTCTTCTCCGTGGAGGTCGACGCGTTGCCTTTGTCTGCTGGCACTGTTCTGGCGCTGCCTTCCGGGCCCTCGGGGCGGTTCCCGGCAAGCCTAGCCTTGATGTCGATCTCCTTGAGGACCTGGGAAGCCCCCTGGAGGGTCTCGGCTGATGGGGGCTCAGCCGCCCCCTCGCCAAGGTTGGCCCTAGACGGCGGCTGGGCGGCCGCGGTGCCGGACCCCGCCCCTCCAGCCGCGTCGGTGGGTCGAGGGGGCACTATCGGGGGCTGCTCGTCGGCAGTGTCATCATCCCCGAAGTCGCAAAGGAGGTTATAGTGGGAGCGCGGCGGCGCCTGGCCAGCATCATCCTCCTTCATAGTCTCTCCCGAGTATTCGTTGCTGTCACTATCGCTGGGATCCAGCACCACCGCGAAGGGGTTCCCACGGGGCCCATCGTGGTCGTTCGGCATGAGCCCCCACTGGTCGAAGATGGGCATCACCGTGACCAACTCTGCCCTATCCCGGTAGCAGTACAGCGGGAGCGCTTCCTCATGAAGGTCCTCCCGGATGCTGCCGAGAAGGGTCGCCAGGACCCCATCCAAGTCCTCGGGCGTCAAGCCGCCGGCGTAGCCTCATCGCGTCTCCCGCGTCGGTGTACTCCCATATGGGTCGTGCATGTACCTGGAGCGGTGCAATGCGCCGCAACAGATACTCCTTGGCGACCATCGACCTCGACAGCTTCGCGGCCCGGTGCGCGGTCATCCGCTCCAGGACAGGCTCCGCCCTCGGGTCGGTGAGCTTCTTGTGCCCCCATTCGGGGTTCTGCGAGGCCCGGTTCGTTGGAATCATCAGGAGCGAGCTGGTCCGGCACGCTTCCATAAAGACCCAACGCTGCCGGTAGCCTTCCACCTTCTTCCCGGCCTTCAAGCGGATGATATCATCCTCCATCGCCTTGACAGGAAGGAAGGAGACGCACACGGAGCATTGATCCGCGGCGGTGAGGCGTACGCTGAAAAAGTGGCGAAAGAGCACTACCGAGGGCTGCTACTTCTTGAGGTTGCGTTGATTTTTCCCTTGAAGAGGAAAGGGTGATGCAGCAAAGTAGAGATAAGTATTTTCCTCAGTTAAGAAACAAGGTATCAATCCAGTAGGAGGCACATGCAAGTCTCCAATATATGCACCTGCACGAACTAACAAACACTTGCTCACAAAGCAAAAAAGGGGTTGTCAATCCCTTCACGGTCACTTGTAAGAGTGCTATCTAATAGGGATAGATGTAAAAGATAAATAAAAGGCAAAATAAAGTAAATATAAATAAATTGCAGCAAGGTATTTTTGGGTTTTTGACTTTTTAGATCTGAAAATATATGATGGAAAATAGACCCGGGGGCCATAGGTTTCACTAGAGGCTTCTCTCTCGAAAAAAGCATACGGTGGGTAAACAAATTACTGTTGAGTAATTGATAGAAAAGCACATAATTACGATGACATCTAAGGCAATGATCATGAATATAGGCATCACGTCCGTGACAAGTAGATCGAAACGATTCTGCATCTACTACTATTACTTCACACATCAACCGACTCCTGCCTGCATCTAGAGTATTAAGCTCATAAGAACAGAGTAACGCCTTAAGCAAGATGACATGATGTAGAGGGATAAACTCAAGCAATATGATATAAACCCCATCTTTTTATCCTTAATGGCAACAATATAAATACGTGCCTCGCTACCCCTTCTGTCATTTGGTGAGGACACCGCAAGATTGAACCCATCACAAAGCATCTCTCCCATTGGAAGAAAAACCAATCTAGTTGGCCAAACCAAATCGATAGATCGGAGAGAAATACAAAGCTATCTTAATCATGCATAAAAGAGTTCAAAGAAGACTCAAATAATATTCATAGATAATCTGATCATAAATCCACAAATCATCGGATCTCAACAAACGCACCGCAAAAGAAGATTACATCGAATAGATCTTCAAGAACATCGAAGAGAACATCTATTATATTATTAAAACGATAGAAAACGAACGGCTAAGATTTATTAATATAAAGTTTTGACATCTCAACGGCTGAGATAAATCAATATAATAAGAAGGATTTAACGTGTCCCTGGACAGATGCATATGAAGTTTGGTTATGCACGTTTCCTCTTAAAAGAAAAAAAATGCTATGTACATGTACGTGAACAGCAAGGAAATATTAATTCTCGGAAAGGATATTCACGTGCGGCATTTGACCTCTGGAACCTTTCCCGATTCCAACGTATCCTATAATACTACGGATTCATGTGTCAGTCACAAACATCTACACGAATCAATAAGTTTTTTTTTTGAGACAAACGACTCCATAAGTAAACATCTACACGTCATGTTTTCCTTCCAAGCGAAACCATCTCCCTATATATCGGCCCATCAGTGGCTAAGATTTGTTTTAGTGAAGCAACTCTTTTTTTTTTGTGTGTTTTAGTGAAGCAAGTTGGCGATTCGACCGAACAATATTTTCATACAATATTACACCCCAAATATATATTTGTATGCTTGAAAGCAAATTGCGATTCAATATGGAAAGCAAATAATCAAGCATTGTCAAGGTAAATGTTTCTCTCACCTTTTGAATAATCGCATATTTATTCATATAGTATTAACTGATTTTTACAGTAGAAAAAGAGTTTGCCCTCGGGTCGTAGCTTTACTGAAGTAACGAGTATTTTTCCAGCTTTTTGAATAACCACATATTTATTCATATGATTTTATTATACTACTTATTAATTAATTAACTGATTTTTACATATAAAAAAAAGTTTGCCCTCTGTCATAACTTTACGGAAATTGTTATTAGGCATTGTCCTTGGGGAGCCAATGTGACCGCGCATACTCTAGCATCGACAGCTGATGGACTCTCGACTACTTACTGGCTCAAGGATTGCCTGATCATCTAAACTCTCTGTATTGGCAAACGATATAAGCGTATTTTCACATGAATAAAACCAGCTACGATGGCTTTTCCTCAAAAACAATATTTTGCCCTCTAAAGAAAATTGAATTGACAGAATTTATTAGTTGCTTCATGAAGACATATACTATAAACAAAGTACTTGATAGTGTTGTCTAAAACTTTTTGTAGTACGGGAGGTACGTGGGACGGGAGCGGTTTTTTGTAGTATGGGCTCCAGTGAGCCTGTTTAAAAAAAATGTAATATAAAAGTTTATAAAATTATGGATTTGTTTTGTACAAATACATATACATGTACTTTAAGTAGTAAAGTTTTATTAAATAGTATCATCATCTATAGGCTAAAAAATACAAAAATCTGATTGGAAATACAAAAAAGAAAAGATCAATTTTAATCTATGTATTTGTCTTTTGCGTGTACATCACACATGAACCTATATGTTCATGAAATTTTGTGTGTATATGCTGCACATATATGCTTATTGTATACCTTTTTAAGATGCATAAAATGTATTTTCGCTAGAAAAAATATACAGAGTTTCATAGAGCTCGGCCACCATTTATTTGCATTCTTCGGTATGCGAACACTCTACCCACGTCTACCTAGCAAACGCTACACACTCTCCTTGCAAAAACTAAAACTCTAACATGTCTTCTGTAATAAACGAAGCACATTTATAGAGAGACATCAACTCTTTTCAGTTTTTATATTGAAACACTATACTCCTAAGAAGTCAGTAATATGCAACTTCATACAAGAAAAAGATAATTACATATTTTATATTTTGAGAAAGAAAACTTCATCGTATAAATAAACAAGCAATTGTCGCATAAGCAACGAACAGTACGAGTGAAAAATGATATCCACAAAATATTTGGCCCGGAGAAGGTCACTCCTCAGTAGTTCTTATTTGCTAGAGAAACAATGAAGTATGCAAGGATGGAGAATAAATATGCTTGCGTTCTCTAATAATGGCTAGCATTGTTCACATGGAGAGCTGCAGCGCCGATAGAAAAATATGGCGATTGATGATAGCCTATTAGCAATATTTCATTGGAGGTTGTTGGAGATTCCTGGTGGTTAAGGAGCGTAATTACAGAACACACTTGAATAGAATAACTCAAATGTGCATGATGCCAAAATCGAGGGGAGTGACCACATATGATATGTTGTATTTTGGTGTGATTCTTGGTAGTTCAATCCTATCAGTTTATGAGTTGCTCAAGAATAAACAACTTGTGAGTTGTAGAGCATTGATAATCAAATCGTTAATTTAAAAGTGTGGCCTTCAGAAGGTGAATCTATAAAAGCATGTGTAAACTGAGGATCTCCAATTTTGGTTTTTGGTCTTTTAACATCATGGAGTAATTGTGCTGTCATTTTTGTTGGAATAATGCCATGGTTTATTAGTATCACAAAAATCACAAAATGTTAGTAATCAACCATATGAGATTCATGAAGAGCAGTAACTATTTAGTTTACAAACTTATTTAAGGCTAGCCACGCAAATGCGCGGGACACGCGGCTAGTTGTATTGAAGATCAAAGAGAGAGAAGAAGCCATCTAGATACTAGCTATGGACGCATAGGTCTGTGGTAAACTACTCACACATCATCCGAATGGCAGCAAGGTTGGTGTAGAGGCCCTCCGTGATCGAATCCCCCTCCGGTAGAATGCCGGAAAAGGCCCCAAGATGGGATCTCACGAGAACAGAAGCTTGCGGCGGCGGAAAAGTATTTTTGGTGTGCCCTCTGGTAAAGGGGGAATATTTGGGAATTTATAGTGCTGGATTTAGGGTTAGGGGAGTCCCGAGTGGCCCACAAGCCCTGAGGGCACCCCCCTGGGGCGCGGCCAGGAGGCTCGTGGCCTCCTCGTGGCTCCTCTGGCCTCCTCTCCAAGTCTCGTGGGTTTCTTCTGGTCCAAGAAAAATCATCGTAAAGTTTTATTCCGTTTGGACTCCGTTTGGTATTGATTTTCTGTAAAAGTCAAAAACAAGGAAAACACAGCAACTGGCACTGGGCACTAGGTTAATAGGTTAGTCTCAAAAAATGTTATAAAATAGCTTATAAATGCGTATAAAACATCCAAGATAGATAATATAATAGCATGGAACAATCAAAAATTATAGATACGTTGGCGACGTATCAAGCATTCCCAAGCTTAATTCCTGCTCGTCCTCGAGTAGGTAAATGATAAAAACAGAATTTTTGATGTGAAATGCTGCCTAACATATTTATCAATGCAATTCTCTTTATTGTGGCATGAATATTCAGATCCATAAGATTCAAAACAAAAGTTTAATATTGACATAAAAACAATAATACTTCAAGCATACTAATAAAGCAATCATGTCTCGCAAAATATCATGGCTAAAGAAAGTTATCCCTACAAAATCATATAGTCTTGCCATGCTCTATCCTCATCACACAAAGTATTTTGTCATGCACAACCCCGATGGCAAGCCAAGCAATTGTTTCATACTTTTAATGTTCTCAAGCTTTTTCAACTTTCACGCAATACATGAGCGTGAGCCATGGATATAACACTATAGGTGGAATAGAGTATGGTGGTGGTTGTGAGGAGAAGACAAAAAGGATAAAGTCTCACATCAACTAGGCAAATTAATGGGTTATGGAGATGCCCATCAATTGATATCAATGCAAGTCAGTAGGAATTACCATGCAACGGATGCACTAGAGCTATAAGTATATGAAAGCTCAAAAGGAAACTAAGTGGGTATGCATCCAACTTGCTTGCTCACGAAGACCTAGGGCAATTTGAGGAAGCCCATCATTGGAATATAGAAGCCAAGTTCTATAATGAAAAATTCTCACTAGTATATGAAAGTGATAAAATAGTAGACTCTCTATCATGAAGAACATGGTGCTACTTTGAAGCACAAGTGTGGAAAAAGGATAGTAACATTGTCCCTTCTCTCTTTTTCTCTCATTTTTTTGTTTGGGCTCTTTGGCCTCCTTTTTTTAATTTTGGGCTCTTTGGCCTCTTTTTTATTTTTAAGTCCGGAGTCTCATCCCGACTTGTGGGGGAATCATAGCCTCCATCATCCTTTCCTCACATGGTACAATGCTCTAATAATGATGATCATCACACTTTTATTTACTTACAACTCAAGAATTACAACTCGATACTAGAACAAAATATGACTCTATATGAATGCCTCCGGTGGTGTACCGGGATGTGCAATGATCTAGAGTGACATGTATAAAAATATGAACGGTGGCCAAGCCACAAATACTATGCCAACTACATGATCATGCAAAGCAATATGACAATGATGGTATGTGTCATAATAAACGGAACGGTGGAAGTTGCATGGCAATATATCTCGGAATGACTATGAAAATGCCATAATAGGTTGGTATGGTGGCTGTTTTGAGGAAGGGTATATGGTGGGTTTAATGCACCGGCAAAAGTTGTGTGGTACTAGAGAGGCTAGCAATGGTGGAAGGGTGAGAGTGCGTACAATCCATGGACTCAACATTAGTCATAAAGAACTCACATACTTATTGCAAAAATTTATTAGCCATCAAAGCAAAGTACTAATACGCATGCTCTTAGGGGGATAGATTGGTAGGAAAAGACCATCGCTCATCCCTGACCGCCACTCATAAGGAAGACAATTAAAAAATAAATCATGCTCCGACTTCATCACATAACGGTTCACCATGTGTGCATGCGTCGGGTATCACAAACCTTAACACAAGTATTTCTACCAATCCAAAATTACTCACTAGCATGATTCTAAGATCACCATCTTTATACCTCAAAACAAATGCAAGGAATCAAACTTCCCATATATTCAATGCTCTTTATGAAAGTTTTTATTATATCCCTCTTGGATGCCCATCATATTAGGAACAAATTCATAACCTAAGAAAATTGCCATACTATTTTTAAGACTCTCAAAATAACAAAAGTGAAGCATGAGAGTTCATCAATTTCTATAAAATAAAACCACCACCGTGCTCTAAAAAGATATAAGTGAAGCACTAGAGCAACTGCCTAGCTCAAAAGATATAAGTGAAGCACATAGAGTATTCTAATAAATTAACGATTAATGTGTGTCTCTCTCAAAAGGTGTGTACAGAAAGGATGATTGTGGTAAACTAAAAAGCAAAGACTCATATCATACAAGACGCTCCAAGCAAAACACATATCATGTGGTGAATAAAAATATAGCCTCAAGTAAATTTACTTATGGATTGAAGACGAAAGAGGGGATGCCATCCGGGGCATCCCCAAGCTTAGATGCTTGGTTGTCCTTTAATATTACCTTGGGGTACCTTGGGCATCCCCAAGCTTAGGCTCTTGCCACTCCTTATTCCGTGGTCCATTAAAACTTTACCCAAAACTTGAAAACTTCACAACACAAAACTCAACAGAAAACTTGTAAGATCCGTTAGTATAATAAAATAAATCACCACTTTAGGTTCTGTTGTGAACTCATTCTAAATTTATATTGGTGTTATGTCTACTGTATTCCAACTTCTCCATGGCTCATACCCCCCGATACTACCCATAGATTCATCAAAATAAGCAAATAACACATAGAAAACAGAATCTGTCAAAAACAGAACAGTCTGTAGTAATCTGTAAATTACTTATACTTCTGTAATCCAAAAATTCTGAAAATTAGGACAACCTAGGAAATTTGTATATCAATCTTGTGTAAAAAATTCAGATCAAAATCACGCTTCTGGGATTTTTTAAATTTCTGGCAATGAGCGCAAAAGTTTCTGTTTTTCAGTAATATCGAATCAACTATCACCATAGACCATCCCAAAGGTCTTACTTGGCTCAAACAATAATTAAAACAATAAAAAAATTACTACAGAGGTAATATTGTGTATTTATTGGAAAACAGGAAGAAAAACAAAAAACACAAAATAAAAATTGGGTTGCCTCCCAACAAGCGCTATTGTTTAACGCCCCTAGCTAGGCATAATGCATAGATCTAGGTATTGTCATATTTGGTATTTAATTCTTCAATTGCACATCTATACTCCCTAGGTGGTTCATTAGGTTTATTAATGGTCACACTCCTAGGTAGAAAATCAAGAAATTCATTTGTCGCAATTGGTTCCTTAATAATATTGACAAAGCTAGGGTAAATACTTATCATCTTAAGATCTTCGTTTCCTTTACTAGATGATTCACCCTTATTTTTAGGAACATAAATAAACTTAGTAGCTTTAGTAGGAAAAAATTTTGGATTAGTTTTAACAGCAGCAAAGGCTGAACCCAAGTTGGTAATAATATCTTCTAACTTATCAATTCTAGTAGAACCTTTATCTATTATCTCATTAACTATAGGTTCCTTTTCCTTTAGGTTCTTTAAAGTGATTCCTACCTTTGATCCAATTTGAGTAATGTGATTATGAATCTTTTTATCCAAATTTTCAATAAGCTCTACGGTAGAAATTTTATTCTCAATAATATCAAGCCTTTGCATCACATGTTCCAAGGTTAAAGCTTTTTCATTAACCATGAGTGGTGGTGATTTGGAAGGGGAGAGCGATATGACCGTTGGAGAGGAGAGCTCCTGCGATGCCGCGCGTCCCCTCGTGCCAGCCGCGCTGGTCGCCTCCGGCGGGGGGATCTCGGTGCTGGACCTTCCTCGAGGAGGGGTGGGGCTGCCGGAGCTCGCTGGATCTAGCAGGGCCGACCGGGGCGAAGGTGGTAGTGGTCCGGGCGGTCGCTTTTGGCTTCTCAGGGCGGATGCTGAGGAGGATGAGGGTGCGGAGGAGGCGGCCAGCGTGGTCGTGCCCCATGTCAGGGGAGTGGCAGGGGGTCCTGGCCGGCCGTCCTTCGGACCTAGCGCAGCCACGGCAGCCATCTTGGGGGCCGCAGGGCTGGGGGCCCCGCTGGGGGTGGTCAGTACCAAGGGGGACGGCGGCGGTTTTGATTTGGCATGGGATCCAAGGTTGGCCTCCTCCGGGGGGAGCTCGGCAGGGACGGCGGGTGCGATGGTCGGGGCGAGCATGGATGGGGGCTAGGTACTGGTGCGGAGACATAAGACCTGCGCTTCCAGTTGGCTGCGGGAGATGGCGGAACAAGGTGGTTCGGCCGGCCGGATGCGCCGTCCGTCGAGCCCGTGGCTGGGTGCGGGGCCTTGCGGCGGACGGCCTGGTCCGGCGGTCATCTACGGGAGCTCTCCTGGTGGGGGGCGCCTGGTGCGGACGCCGCCGGCGTTCACCATGGAGGAGTTCCCCCCGCTGAGCAGGGGTGGTGGGCCCAGGGAGCAGGGTGGGGACGTCGAGGTGGTGGCGGGCCGTGAAGATGGGCCGGCTGGTCTAAGAGGCCCATCATTTGGCTTTAGCTTTGCTGAGCTGGCGGCTAGGCCCCCTATGGTCGATGGGCTATCTCTGCAGCCCAGCCCAATCCAGGGGCCCAGGAAGGAGCATGTGCATATAAAGCGCTGGTGGTGGCTACTAAAATCGGATAACGCTCACTCTCTAGGGATTCCAGCCGCTCCGAGAGATATCAAGAGGTGGGGGCGCGCGGCGAGATTCATCTCCACAGTAGCAGTGCCTCGGTTGGTGGCGGCGGCGGTAAGGATGGAGAAGGAAAGGCGGCTGCAAGCGCACGGCCGCAACAAGCGCCCGCGTGAGGAGCTCCACGCCACGAAGGACGAGGTGGCTCTGGAGAGGGATCTCTGGTCCCAGCTCTCGGCTCGCAGGGAGACGCAGTCGGGGGCTGGCTGGGGTCCGGATGCTTCGCGGGGCTCTCGTTCACCCCGGCGGTCATCTTCGCGGGGTCGTGGCTCATCCCGGGAGGCCTCTCCGCCTCTCCCTCTGTCCCCTCCTAGCCTCCCCCAACCTCGGCCAGCAGCACCCGTAGGGCCGGCCGCAGCCCGATGCGGGCGGGCAGTGGGGTGGGGGTGGGGACCGGGGCCCTTGGGGAGGGGAGGGTGAGTGCCGGAGTTGGGATAGCGAGGGGGATCAGAGCGGCCTGCAAGGCAGCCTCAGAATGGGGGTCGGGGTGATCTGGCAGCGATTTGTCGGAGGTCACATGCTTCAAATGTGGGAGAAAGGGTCATTACCAAATCAACTGCGAATTTGACCCATTGTGCTTCGTCTGCAAGCAAGAGGGGCATACTTTGAGCCACTGTCCGGCTCGTCAAGCCAAGCCAGAGTTGGTGATGTACAGTTTTGGGGTGAAAGCACAAGGTTTCTACGTGCACGATGGGAGTGTGGATGAGGAGATTTAGCTTCCTGCTAATGTCGCATCTTTGGTCATCACGGATGGGGAGGCCACGGAGGAATCCTTGAGAGTGGATCTGAACAACATGTGGGACTCGGAGTGGGATTGGCAAGTCCCGGAGGTGCGCAAAAAATGTTTCTCGGTGGTGTACCCTTCCAAGGAAGTGCTTCGTATGTCAAAAAAGAGTGGAACTATCACCCTGCCTATCAGTGAGCACAAGGCCGAGGTGGGCGAACCCTTTAGCGAGCCTCATGCTATTCTCAGCTCCAGGAGTGTTGGGTGCATGTCTATGGGATTCCCGACAAGCTCCGCCAAGCCCCTTTGATCAAAGAATTTCTTAGGGTAGTGGGCAAGGTGGTGATCATTGACGATCTCTCAATCGTCTGCCCGGACATGGGGGGTATTCGGGGTGCCCCTGTTCGTGCCAAGATATGGTGTAGGGATCCGTCGGCTGTGAAGGGCACATATGAGGTTTTCCAGGCTTGTAATGGCTTCATGATGCGGGTCGAGGTGGAGGCGGGTGGCCCCCTTGCTCCGCCACCTCCTTCTCCACCACCACCTTTCATCCCGCCATCGGACGAAGACCCAGAAGGGGAGGAAGAATCGGCGCCCAGCTTGAACACCGTGGATTGGGATGCTGCCGGCTCCAAGTCCAAGACCACCACCTCCGCGGCCCGCAAGCCTCCGGTCGGCTCTTCGGGCGTGTCTGGACACCAGGCAGCCCTGCCGGTGTCACCGGTGGCCTTGCATCTTCTTCCGGTGGACATGCCACACATGCTTCGGGGGGAAAGGGGCTCGGTGCCACTGGATGTTGACCAATACGGGTCTAACCTCTCTGGCGATGGCCTGCACTGCTCGGCTCTCAAGGGCGGCTCCCCCTCGACCGGGGTGGTGGCTGGGTCTCCGGTGGGGGGTAAAGGGGGCCTGTGCGCGGTGGGCTCCGGCATAACCATGGTCGCCTCCCCCATCCCAAGCGCTACGTCGACTCCAAGCTCCAAGACTCTGTGCTCCTCTCCCGCGCTATGTTCGGCGGCTTCTATCACCACCAAGTCCGGGGAGGTGGCCAAATCCAAGCCGGCAGAGGTGCCCCTGGTGCAGACGCTGGAGCGATTCGAGGGTGAAGATTTCTTGTACAACCTGATGTCGGTGGAGGACTACGCGGCGGCTTTTGATGCAATCAAGGAGGGTGGGGAGTCTATGAAGGTGCCATCACCAAGACCAAACATGGTGTTGACCTCATCGCCGGTGCGTGCAGCAAGATCCAGCGCCCGGTCTGCAAGTTCCAAGGCCTCCAAGAAGATGGACAAAGCTATGACACTCAAGGCCGACAAATCGCTGCAAGGTATAATATCTAAACCCATAACGCGCTCGATGTCCTCATTTAAGGTTCTTGCCTTGGCTACTAATGCGCAGTTGATGAGAGTGGCAAAGGACAACAATGTGGTGCTGGGATCGGAGGAGAGGTCCCCGTTAGAGGTGTTGGATTCGTTTCGGGCAAAGGAAGCGGCCCAGGCTAGTATTGCCAAAGCCATCACTCGTAGGGATTTGCCCCGCGTGATGGCGGCCGAGGTGGAGGAAGAGAACCGGGGACCTGACGCGGGTGGTAATGCCAGGGAGGAGGCAGCACCACCTGCACAGGGGTCTTGCGGTCGTGGGCGAGGGCATGGACGCGGTCGCGTCCGCGGCAGGCATACCCTCAGTAGGGAGCCGGAGGAACTTGAGGGGGCAGGGGCCCGATCCCTCTTGGTGGCGCAATGAAAGGCATTATCTGGAATATGCGGGGGTTCGGGCAGAGGGACCGCCGACGGCAGCTTATTGAATATATGCGGGACCAGAGGATAGATTTTGTGGGATTACAGGAAACAATCAGGACCACCTTCTCATCGGCGGAAGTGGACTCGCTCGGGGGCGCCACGGCATTCTAGTGGGAATGGGTGCCAGCCGTGGGCTGCTCGGGAGGCATCTTGCTGGGCCTAAATAAAGAGACCTTCGACAATATATCGTTTTCTAGGGGAAATTCTTTTTGGGTGCCAAGATGACACAGAGAAATATTAATGTTAGATGGGAACTCCTCATAGTATATGGCCCGGCTGACCACTCTAGATCTTTGGATTTCCTTAGGGAACTCCATGGTAAAGTTTTGGCTTCGCCAAATCCTTTGGAGATCGGGGGGGGGGGGACTTCAATCTCATTAGGTCGATCGAGGACAAGAGTAACCATAGGATTCATAACCAAGGGATGATTGATATAAATAATTGGGTGGCAGATCTACAGTTGATCAAACTGCAGCACGCAGGTGCTCGCTTTACGTGGTCGAATAATCAAGACATCCCTGTCCGGTGTGTCTTAGATAGGGTGTTTGTTTCTACGGAGTGGGAGGCCAAGTTGCTGGCCTGTTCTCTAGTCACGGAAACTCACCTTAGCTCGGACCATTGCCCGCTTATTTTGAACTCTGGGGAGGAGCTTCGTAGGCCGCAAAAGCGGTTCTTCTTCAAGCGCCAGTGGCTCCTACAGCCTGGCTTTGCGGACAGAATGACGTGGATTTGGACGGAGGCGAGGGCACACCGCCCACACCGATATGGACCTCTCTGTGATGCATTGGACGAGTGGCAACACTACATCCGGAGATCCCATCATTATTTGAGGGGATGGGGGGCTAACGTGGGAGGGTAGACGAGGGCCCGGAATTAGGCATTGCTCGGAGAAATCAAAACTCTAGATGCTAAGGCGGACACGGTGGGCCTATCATAGGATGAATGGGCGCACAGGTATGCGGATGAGGATGAGATGGTTTTTATTTTGACTTGCAAGGACATATACTGGCAACGGAGTGGGCAACAACGATGGGTTGTTAAGGGCGACGTAGCACGAAATTTTTCCATGCCGTTGCAAATGGCCGATGACAGAGATGCACTATTAGACTACTGAAGGAAGGGGATACTATATTGACAGAAATGGGGGAGTTACGATCGCATATAGACGGATTCTATCGCGGGCTAATGGGGTCCACATCCGGTGGAGCGGCATCCTTAGGACCACAAATGTGGCAGGGGACTCACATGGTGTCAGCGATTGACAATCTCGAACTCATTCGCCCCTTCACGTTCGAGGAGGTCACAAATAATTTAAAGGCAATGAGGGGGAACATGGCTCCTAGCCCGGATGGATTTCCGGTCTCCTTCTATAAGAAATTCTGGCAGTTAGTGGGGCCTCAATTCGTTAATTTGGTGCAGGAGTTTACGCTTGGTAGAATTGATATGAAACGGCTAAACTATGGGATTTTGGCTCTCTTAACCAAGGTTCAGGGAGCAGACAACATTAGGCAATATCATCCCATAACCCTCATCAATGTGAGCTTTAGGCTTCTCATGAAAGGGTTTGCGACACGCCTTGCTCCGGTGGCTAATAAGGTGGTGGATCCATGTCAAACGGCATTCATCCAACGTCGCAGTATTTTAGATGGGGTTGCTGTCATGCATGAGGTTCTGGATGAGATTCGTCGGACCAATGAAGAAGTGTTCATCCTTAAAATTGACTTCGAGAAAGCCTACGATCGGGTGAGGTGGGAATTCCTGGAAGAGGTGCTAAAAGAAAAGGGATTTGACCCGCTGTGGATTAGTTGGATGCGACAATTAGTTAGAGGGGGGCAAACGGCCGTCAATATCAACGGATACATAGGGCCATATTTTAGAAACAAACGAGGGGTAAGGCAGGGAGATCCCATCTCCCCACTTCTCTTTAATATCATTGCCGATGCCTTGGTGGGCATATTGGACCGTGCTAAGGAGGCAGGCCACATTTCTGGGGTGACAGCCTCCATCATTCGAGGGGGGATCTCCCATCTGCAATACGCTGACAACACCCTTATCTTTATTAAAAATTCTGAACAAGAGATCGTTAATCTTAAATTCCTCCTCATGTGCTTCGAGGAGATGTCGGGCCTTAAAATTAATTTTGAGAAGAGTGAGGCCTTCGTCACTGGAGGAGACTTGGAATCCCAACTTCGGGCGGCCCACATAATGAACTGTGAGTTGGGCTTGATTCCGATGAAATATTTGGGGCTGCCAATATCTTCTCGGGTTCTTTCTATGCGGGATTTTCAGCCAATGGTGGACAAGACTGCGGTTAGGGTGGAACCGTGGCAAGGGAAACTTTTGGCCTCCGGCGGTCGGTTAGTTCTGGTCAATGATTGCCTCACAAACATCCCTATGTTCGTTATGGGCTTTTATCTCCTGAGGGACGGCATTCATGATAAGCTGAATAAGATCAGATCTCGTTTTTTTTGGGCAAAGGGGAACAACAAACAAAAATACCACATGGTCAGTTGGGACAACATTTGTTGGCCTAAGGAAGTGGGTGGTTTGGGGCTTGATGAAAAAATGGGCTTGGAAGATTTTAACTGGTCAAGGGGGGATATGGCTAGACATCTTCCGTGCTAAATACTTACAGCCAGGGACCGTTGACTTCCATTCCAATGCAGCGATATCTTAGTTTGCGAGGGATATAAAAAAGATCCAGCCGTTACTCCGCCTTGGGACAACATTTGTAGTACATAATGGCAAAACGACATGCTTTTGGAAGGACCGTTGGTGGGGGGCACAACCATTTAGTGTCACTTTCCCGCTCTGGTTTGCTATCTCAGTCAATCCCAAGGCAAAGGTTGTGGAGATGTGGCGACAAGGCAGATGGGAGCCGCGGTTTTGCCGATCTCTGGGACCCTTGGAGGCCTCGGAATGGGAACAGATGCGGGATAATTTGAATGGGTTCTATCTCTCGCCCGGAAAGGATGACGTGTGCTGGCGCCTTGAAGCGTCGGGGAGCTTCTCTACAGGCTCATTATACAAAGAAATCTTCAAAAGCTCGACCCCATGTGATCTAGCGGGGATATGGAAGGCAAGGATACCAGCAAAGATTAAAATATTCCTATGGCAGGTGGCGCATAATAGAATAACTAGTGGGGATCAGGTGCAAAAACGAAGAGGCCCGGATGATGGCAAATGTATTTGGTGTGGAGAGGGTGAGGATCGCGATCACATCTTATTCAGATGTATTATGGCTAGATTTGTGTGGAGCGTCGTCCGAGATGCCACGAGATGCTCATGGAACCCAAGTGGATTCTCAGATTTCTATCGTCTAGCGTCTGCCACGGTGGGAAGGGATAGAAGAATGGCCTGGGTGGGATTTGGGGCCATTGCATGGGCCCTTTGGACTACCAGAAACAAAGCTTTGATAGAGGGTCATTTCATTCATCACCTGGCTGACCTCCTATACAAAATGGTGTCTTTCTTGCAGCTATGGAAACTTCTGGCAAGAAACACGGATAGAGGACGGGTGGAGGAGCTCGCAAGCAAGGTGCGAGAAAAGTGCACTAATCTTCAATGGGCATCATAGGGAGATCACCGGCATGTGGCCGCCCAAGCTACCTCGACAGCTCTTTGTGCCTTCGTAGTTCTTTTGCTTCCTAGTTTTAGGTCCGCGCTACGCCGCGTGTTGGGCCTCTGGCCTTGTATCCCCATTCCCTCCCTCCCTCAGACTTGCGACTTGTCGGTTTCGTTTGTAAGGGCCTCATTCTAAGGTCGGGCAGATGCCTCCGCTCTAAAAAAATGAGTGGTGGTGATCCTACCAAATTTCCATAGCATTGTAAGCATCCAAAGTATGACTACCCAAGAAACTACCCCCAGTAATGGTGTCTAGCACATATCTATACCAAGTAGTAATACCCACATAAAAATTCCAGAGAAAGAAAGGTAGTAGATTGCTTACGGGTAGATCTATTCTGAGCATTGCAAATTCTATACCAAGCATCTTTTAAATTCTCTCCCACCTTTGTTTAAAATTGAGAACCTCACTTTCTAGGGTACTAACTATGATAGAAGGACTAGCCATGATAGCAAAACAAGTGATCTAGTACACAAGCAAACAAAAAGCAAACGAAGAGACGAACGAGAAGAAGGCAAATATTTTTGTGTTTTTCTGACAACGTTTTAGAAGTGGGGGAGAGGAAAACGAGAGGCAAATGGCAAAAAATGTAAGTGCAAGAGATGAGATTTTATGATAGGTACTTGGTAGGCTTGATGTAGAACCTCCCCGGCAACGGCGCTAGAAATTCTTCCTGCTACTTCTTGAGCTTGCGTTGATTTTTCCCTTGAAGAGGAAAGGGTGATGCAGCAAAGTAGAGATAAGTATTTCCCTCAGTTAAGAACCAAGGTATCAATCTAATAGGAGGCACAAGCAAGTCTCCAATATATGCACCTGCACAAACTAACAAACACTTGCTGACAATGCAAAAAAGGGGTTGTCAATCCCTTCACGGTCACTTGCAAGAGTGCGATCTAATAGAGATAGATGTAAAAGATAAATAAAAGGAAAAATAAAGTAAATATAAATAAATTGCAGCAAGGTATTTTTGGGTTTTTGGTTTTATAGATCGGAAAATATATGATGGAAAATAGACCCGGGGGCCATAGGTTTCACTAGAGGCTTCTCTCGCGAAGAAAGCATATGGTGAGTAAACAAATTACTGTTGAGCAATTGATAGAAAAGCACAGACGACATCTAAGGCACTGATCATGAATATATGCATCACGTCCATGACAAGTAGACCGAAACGATTCTGCATCTACTACTATTACTCCTCACATCGACCGACTCCTGCCAGTATCTAGAGTATTAAGTTCATAAGAACAGAGTAACGCCTTAAGCAAGATGACATGATGTAGAGGGATAAACTCAAGCAATATGATATAAAACCCATCTTTTTATCCTTAATGATAACAATACAAATACGTGCCTCGCTACCTAATCTATCACTGGGTGAGGACACCGCAAGATTGAACCCATCACAAAGCACCTCTCCAATTGCAAGAAAAACCAATCTAGTTGGCCAAACTAAATCGATAGATCTGAGAGAAATACAAAGCTATCTTAATCATGCATAAAAGAGTTCAGAGAAGATTCAAATAATATTCATAGATAATCTTATCATAAATCCACAAATCATCGGATCTCAAAAAATGCACCACAAAAGAAGATTACATCGAATAGATCTCCAAGAACATCGAGGAGAACATTGTATTGAAGATCAAAGAGAGAGAAGAAGCCATCTAGCTACTAGCTATGGACCCGTAGGTCTGTGGTAAACTACTCACACATCATCGGAAGGGCAGCAAGGTTGGTGTAGAGGTCCTCCATGATCGAATCCCCCTCCGGCAGAGTGCCGGAAAAGGCCCCAAGATGGGATCTCATGAGAACAGAAGCTTGTGGCGGCTGAAATGTATTTTTGGTGTGCCCTCTGGTATAGGGGGGATATTTGGGAATTTATAGTGCTGGAGTTAGGGTTAGGGGAGTCCCGAGGGGCCCACAAGCCCTGAGGGTGCCACTGCTGGGGCGCGGCCAGGAGGCTTGTAGCCTCCTCGTGTCTCCTATGGCCTCCTCTGCAAGTCTCGTGGGTTTCTTTTGGTCCAAGAAAAATCATCGTAAAGTTTTATTCCGTTTGGTATTGATTTTCTGTAAAAGTCTAAAACAAGGAAAAAACAGCAACTAGCACCGGGCACTAGGTTAATAGGTTAGTCCCAAAAAATGATATAAAATAGCATATAAATGCATTTTAAACATCAAAGATAGATAATATAATAGCATGGAACAATAAAAAATTATAGATACGTTGGATACGTATCAAGGGCCTCACACAAATAAAGGCCTTGTAGTAGAAGGCAAAGATGGCCAGGAGGAGGATTGAGTTGGGCTGCACATGGAGGGCGTGGATTCAGTAATGAGAGAGGATGGCGTAGAAGAACTCTGAGAATGGTGGGACTAACCCGGCAAAAACGCTATGAAGGAAGAAGGGGTAGGCGGAGTCCCCCAGGCCGCCCCGCGCTCGCCAGCCCGGCCAGATCTTGGTCACCTGCCCCTCATTCTTGTCGCCGGCCACCATCGGGAGCACCAGGCCTAGGTCCTCAGCGTTGGCGATGAAGGAGCAAAGGAGCGCCGCCCCGACAGTGGGCGGGCTCGCGGCCGGGGCCGTAGGCTTTGCCTTCTTGATGGCGGGCACCATTCGCGCGTCGTGCAGTTGCGAGCGAAGGTGGGGGAGATGCCGCGCCTGGGATTGGATCACGAGGGGTCGTGCGCGAGGAAGCAGATGCAGGAAGGCGGATCCAAGGCAAGGGAGGCAATGATGGCCTCGTGCCGTGTGTGCGGGCAGGCTTTATGTCAGCCTGGGCAGTTGCCTAGGCATCGTGGGAGAAGTGGAGGCACCCCACGTTCCATCATGCGCCACGTGCCGAGTCTTGCCCGTAGGCGGTTGGGGCCCGTGCCGTTTCGCCCCCCTAGCAGGCGGGGTCGTGCGTGCCGCGAGCCCGGGGGCTACTATCGGGCCGGTGGGACTAGGGGTACCTAGGCCCGTCTGCCTATGGCCCAGTGCGCGGTGCATATCTTGGGCCCAGCAGACGGCCCACCAGTGAGCTTCACGAGAAAAACTCCTCGCGAGGCCCTCGCCAGTAGACGCCCCAGGCGGATTGGAGGCGCCACCAGGAGCCTCACGAGGCGGCCTCCCGAGGTCCTCTCGGAGGCGGACAAATCAAGAGCAACTCAGCACGGTCGCGCTGCCCTATGCCTTCACGTGGGTGACGCGCGCGACGACGAACGGCGCCAGAAGCCATGCCTGCAGGCACGGATGAGGAGGCTTTCCTCTTTCATGCTAAGGGAGCAAGGCCAGCTGTCGATTCCCAAAGAAATCCCTAAAACTTGCCTGATCAGTGCTAGAAGACCAAGGCGACAGGCGCGCAGGGCGGAGGTCATCACCGAGCCCACCGGCGCCTCATGGACGGTGGCTTTGCAGCGAAGACCACCTTTTGTCAGGATAGACTACGCCCCTGTCCCCCTTCAAACTCTCGTTGTGTGGCTACCCTTCCCGCCAATGTTTTCTGGGGAAGAGGACCAAGGCTAGTATAAAGAGGGCAGGGTGCCGCCATAGTAGGGGAGATCTTTTTCCGCCCAGAGATCTTTTCCGCCCAGAGATCTTTTCTGCCCAGAACCCTTGTACTCTGATTCTCCCTTACAAGCCCAACCAACCACCAAGCAGGAGTAGGGTTTTACACCACAATGTGGCTTGAACCAGGGTAACTGCTGTGTCTCCGGCCTGCATCCGTTAGCTCGCCTTCGTCGTAGCCTCGCTGTGGTTGGTAGCAAGAAGGAGTAGGGCGGTAGGAACGAGCGCACCCCAGAGTTCGAACCTCTTGGTTCCCGGAGCCCCGATTCCAACACCCATGGACACATATATGATTTTACAACCCATTTTGGTGCGCCGGAGCATGTGCATGTAGTTTAATTTTGAATTATGCACCTTAAATGCCTAGAAAACTCAGTTAATGTATAAAAATGTCCAAATGAACTCTGAATAATTCAAAAAAAATTGACGACACTCCTATAGTTGCATGTTCTCTGCAGATAAATGTTCTAGCAATTCAAAGACCCCCCTTTGCCGCGGTGACCCCATTATGTATTTCAAATCAAGAAGAAAAATCAAGTAGATCACACACAGTTTATTTTCACCAACCATGTGAGATGCAGTCCAAAATATCTTGGAGCATCGTCGGAGTAGTATATGGCTTACGCGAGAAGGTTCATCGGCTACAGTCCACAACCGGCGCGTCAAGCACACTAGCTCGCTCTCCAAATATCATTTTACTATTCAATCATCGCCGGTCAAAGATGGGGACGTGGACCCGCGTCGCGAGGGCAACTTAGGTGGCCCACTCCGGCAAGAGCGCGGCTGCAGTCGCCATGAGGGTGCTAACAACCTGCATGAGCACAGTCGCAATCTGCGACCGGACGGCCAAGGCAGCCCAAACGGCCGCTGTCGCTACTCAGGTGGTGGCAACAACATCTGCAACGGGGATAGCAACTAGCGAGAGCGGCACAGTGCTACTTCTTGAGCTTGTGTTGGTTTTCCCTTTAAGAGGAAAGGGTGATGCAGCAAAGTAGAGATAAGTATTTCCCTCAGTTTGAGAACCAATGTATCAATCTAGTAGGAGGAACACACAAGTCACCAATGGTTGCACCTACACAAACAAACAAATACTTGCACCCAACGGGATAAAGGGGTTGCCAATCCCTTCACGGTTACTTGCAAGGATGAGATCTGATAGAGATAGTTATACAAGAGAAATAAAAGTGCAAAATAAAGTAAATGTAAATAAATTGCAGCAAGGTAATTTTGGGTTTTTGGTTTTGTAGATATGAAAATAATATGATAAAGATAGACCCCGGGGGCCATAGTTTTCACTAGAGGCTTCTCTCTTGAAAGATCGCATACGGTGGGTAAACAAATTACTGTTGAGCAATTGATTGAAAAGCGCAAAGTTATGACGATATCTAAGGCAATGATCATGAATATAGGCATCACGTCCGTGACAAGAAGACCGACTCCTGCCTGCATCTACTACTATTACTCCACACATCGACCGCTATCCAGCATGCATCTAGTGTATTAAGTTAACAAGAACAGAGTAGTGCCTTAAACAAGATGACATGATGTAGAGGGATAGATCCAGTCAATATGAATAAACCCCACCTTTTTATCCTTGATGGCAACAATACAAATACGTGTCATGTCCCCTTTTTTCACTGGGAATAAGCACCGCAAGATTGAACCCATTACAAAGCACCTCTCCCATGGCAAGAAAAATCAATCTGGTTGGCCAAACCAAATTAATAGATCGGATAGAAATACAAAGCTATCTTATTCGTGCATAAAAGAGTTCAGAGAAGACTCAAATAATATTCATAGATAATCTGATCATAAATCCACAATTCATCGAATCTCAACAAACGCGCCGCAAAAAAAGATTACATCAAATAGATCTCCAAGAACATCGAGGAAAACATTGTATTGACGATCAAAGAGAGAGAAGAAACCATCTAGCTACTAGCTATGGACCCGTAGGTCTGTGGTAAACTACTCACATGTCATCGAAAGGGCAGCAAGGTTGATGTAGAGGCCCTCCGTGATCGAATCCCCCTCCGGTGGAGTACCAGAACAGGTCTCCAGATGGGATCTCATGAGGACAAAAACTTGCAGCGGCGGAAAAGTATTTTTGGTGTGCCCTCTGGTATATGGGGAATATTTGGGTATTTATAGAACAAAGATTAGGGTTAGAGGAGCATCAGGGGTCCCACAAGCTTGGGGGGCACCCCCCTAGGGTGCGCAATCCGAGCTTGTCGCCAACTGGTGGCCCCTCTGACCTCCTCCGAAAGGTTCCTGGGTGTCTTCTGGTCCAAGAAAAATCCTCAAAAAGTTCCATTCCGTTTGGACTCTGTTTGGTATTGATTTTCTATAAAAGACAAAAACAAGGAAAAAATAGCAATTGGCACTAGGCACTCAGTTAATAGGTTAGTCCCAAAAATGATATAAAATAGCATAATAATGCATATAAAACATCCAAGATGGATAATATAATAGCATGGAACAATAAAAAATTATAGATACGTTGGAGATGTATCAAGCATCCCCAAGCTTAATTCCTGCTCGTCCTCGGGTAGGTAAATGATAAAAACAGAATTTTTGATGTGGAATGCTACCTAACATGTTTATCATGTAATCTTTCTTAATGTGGCATGAATATTTAGATCCATAAGATTCAAAACAAAAGTTTAATATTGACATAAAAACAATAATACTTCAAGCATACTAAAAAGGAATCATGTCTTCTCAAAATATGATGGCTAAAGAAAGTTATCCCTACAAAATCATATAATCTTGTCACGCTCTATCTTCTTAATAGAAAGTATTTATCATGCACAACCCCGATGACAAGCCAAGCAATTGGTTCATACTTTTTAATGCACTTTAGGTTTTTCAACTCTCACGCAATACATGAGCATGAGCCATGGATATAGCACTATGGGTGGAATAGAATATGATGCTGGAGGTTGTGTGGAGAAGATAAAAAAGGAGAAAGTCTCACATTGACGAGGCTAATCAACGGGCTATGGAGATGCCCATCAATTGATGTCAATGCATGGAGTAGGTATTGCCATGCAATAGATGCACTAGAGCTATAAGTGTATGAAAGCTCAAAAGAAAACTAAGTGGGTGTGCATCCAACTTGCTTGCTCATGAAGACCTAGGGCCTTTGAGGAAGCCCATCATTGGAATATACAAGCCAAGTTCTATAATGAAAAATTCCTACTAGTAATATATGAAAGTGACAAAATAGGAGACTCTCTATCATGAAGAATATGGTGCTACTTTGAAGCACAAGTGTGGAAAAGGATAGTAACATTGTCCCTTCTCTTATTTCTCTCATTTTTTATTTTCTCATTTTTATTTTGGGCTCTTTGGCCTCTTTTTTTTGGGCTCTTTTTTATTTTTAAGTCCAGAGTCTCATCCCGACTTGTGGGGGAATCATAGTCTCCATCATCCTTTCCTCACATGGGATAATGCTCTAATAATGATGATCATCACACTTTTATTTAATTACAACTCGATACTAGAACAAAAATATGACTCTATATGAATGCCTCCGGCGGTGTACCAGGATGTGCAATGATCTAGCATGACATGTATAAAAAATATGAATGGTGGCCAAGCCACAAATACTATGTCAACTATATGATCATGCAAAGCAATATGACAATGATGGTATGTGTCATAATAAAATGGAACGGTGGAAGTTGCATGGCAATATATCTCGGAATGGATATGGAAATGCCATTATAGGTAGGTATGGTGGCTGTTTTGAGGAAGATATAAGGTGGCTTATGTGTGAAAGAGCATATCATATCACGGGGTTTGGATGCACCGGCGAAGTTTGCACCACAACTCAAGGTGAGTAAGGGCAATGCACGGTACCAAAGAGGCTAGCAAAGTGCAGAAAGGTGAGAGTGCGTATAATCCATGGACTCATACTTGGTCATAAAAAACTCATATACTTATTGCAAAAGTTTATTAGCCCTTGAAGCAAAGTACTACTACGCATTCTCTTAGGGGGATAGATTGGTAGGAAAAGACCATCGCTCATCCCCGAGCACCACTCATAGGGAAGACAACCAAAAATAAATCATGCTCCAATTTCGTAGCATAGCGAGAGACCATACGTGCATGCTTCGGGAATCACAAACCTTAACACAAATATTCTTACTAAATCATAATTACTCACTACCATGACTCTAATATCACCATCTTTATATCTCAAAACAATTGCAAGGAATAAAACTTCTCATATTTTCAATGATATTCATGAAAGGTTTTATTATATCCCTACTGAGTGCCCATCATATTAGGACTAAAGTCATAACCTAAGCAAATTGCCATAATATTTATAAGACTCTCAAGATAATATAAGTGAAGCATGAGAGTTCATCAATTTCTTCAAAATATAACCACCGCCGTGCTCTAAAAGATATAAGTGAAGCACTAGAGCAACTACCTAGCTCAAAAAATATAAGTGAAGCACATAGAGTATTCTAATAAATTCACGATTAATGTGTGTCCCTCTCGAAATGTGTGTACAGGAAGGATGATTGTGGCAAACTAAAAAGCAAATAAAGAAAAGACTCATATAATACAAGACGCTCCAAGCAAAACACATATCATGTGGTGAATCAAAATATAGCCTCAAGTAATTTACCGATAGATTGAAGACAAAAGATGGGATGCCATCCGGGGCATCCCCAAGCTTAGATGCTTGGTTGTCCTTGAATATTAACTTGGGGTGCCTTGGGCATCCCAAGGTTAGGCTCTTACCACTCCTTATTCCGTAGTCCATCAAAACTTTACCCAAAACTCGAAAACTTCACAACACAAAACTCAACAGAAAACTCAGGAGTTCCGTTAGTATAATAAAACAAATCTCCACTTTTAGGTAGTGTTGTAAACTCATTCCAATTTTATATTTGCATTATATCTACTGTATTATAACTTCACCATGGCTCATACCCCCCGATACTACCCATAGATCCATTAAAATAAGCGAACAACACAATGAAAACAGAATCTGTCAAAAACAGAACAGTCTGTAAAGATCCGAATTAAGATCATACTTGCGTAACTCCAAAAATTCTGAAAAAATAGGAAAACATATGGAATCTGTATATCAATCTTGTGTAAAAAATCAAAAAAAATTCACGTTCTAGCAAATTTTAACAATTTTTCTACTGGACAAAAAAGTTTCTGTTTTTTTTCTCAGAATCAAATCAAAGATCTTCCAAATCATCCCAAAGGTCTTACTTGGCTCAAACACTAATTAAAACATTAAAACACAATCATAAAAGAAGTATAATTTCATATTTATTGAAAAATAGATGCAAAAACAAAAAACATAAAATAAAATTGGGTTGCCTCCCAACAAGCGCTATTGTTTTACGCCCCTAGCTTGGCATATTGCATAGATCTAGGTATTGTAATAGAAGTGAGGGTGATCATCCATGCTCATCTCATACTCCCTCCTTTCAGCAGCAAGTTTCCTTTGTGGCAAGCAAAAATAATCAAAAGGGCTAAATTTAATTGGGTACGGATCTATAAGATCAAGTTTGGGTGGAGGAGGTTCCTCCTTTGGCCCTTTAAATGTGATTACTCTCTCTTCATTATAAACGTTCCTTTGATTATGATCTCTAAGTCTTTAATTAAGAACACGCCCTAGCCCATTATTTTGTATAGAAAAATTGTCATTGATCTCAGAAATTTTATCGATCAAAACAGATGGATGAACCTTTTTTCTTAGATTTTCATTGTAAGCAGCATAATCTGGAGATTATAATCTCCTTATCTCTTCTTGATTAAAAAGTATTTCCTCTATAGGAGGGCAACCACCATCGATATTATAATGATCAAATATTTCACTAGCTTCTTTCATGATATGCCCAAATTCATAAGCTAGAAATTTAGTCGTAACACACTTGATGGAAGGATCATGAATATTGGAAAATTCTAGGAAGATCCTTTTTATGGAAGGATGCATGTGAACAAATTGTCTTTCAAGTTCAACTATAAGCAAAGATATTGCATCCGCAAGACTAGAGGTTTTATTAAGAATAGACCCTCCTAGCATAGGTAACGTACCGGCACAAGTAAAGAAATCTTGAATAATACGTTTTCCAATAATATTACCGCTACCAACACGGAGTTTTTTAGTGTACATGATAATAGTTTCTTTTTCTTGAGGATCATCATCAACAAAATTATCCAAAAAAACCTCAAAATTATTATTAGATTTTTCAACGATAATCTCCCGAGATTCAGACATAATGGCAAAGCAAGCAATCTAACACATAAGCAAACAAAAAGACGAACGGAAAGAAGGCAAATAAAAAGGTATATTTTTGTGTTTTTCTAAAAATGTTTTCGAAGTGGGGCAGAGAAAAACGAGTGCTAAATGGCGAATAATATAAATGCAAGAGATGAGAGTTTATGATGGGTACTTGATGTCGCTTGAACTACGTTGGTATTTCCCCAAAGAGGAAGGGATGATGCAGCACAGCTACGGTAGGTATTTCCCTCGATTAAGAAACCATGGTATCAATCCAGTAGGAGAACCAAGCAACACTATGTAAATGGTACCTGCACACAAAGAACAAATACTTGCAACCCGATGTTTATAAGGGGTTGTCAATCCCTTCTTCGGGTAACGGCGCCAGAAATTTTCAAGTTGACGGGATAAAATTATGATAGATTGGATAAATAGATCTTGATAAAATGTGAAATAAAAGATGCAAATAAAAAGTGCAGCAAGGTATTTTTGGGTTTTTGGAATAATAGATTTGAAAATAAAAGTGGCAAATAATAGATCGAAAAGCAAATATGACGAAGAATAGACCCGGGGGCCGTAGATTTCACTAGTGGCTTCTCTCAAGAAATAGCACACGGTGGGTAAACAAATTGCTGTTGGGCAATTGATAGAACATCAAATAATTATGACGATATCCAGGCAATGATCATTATATAGGCATCACATCCAAGATTAGTAGACTGACTCCTACCTGCATCTACTACTATTACTCCACACATCGACCGCTATCCAGCATGCATCTAGTGTATTAAGTTCATGGAGAAACGGAGTACTGCAATAAGAACGATGACATGATGTAGACAAGATCTATTCATGTAGGAATAGCCCCCATCTTGTTATCCTTAATAGCAACGATACATGCGTGTCTTGCTGCCCCTTCTGTCATTGGGAAAGAACACCGCACGATCGAACCCATCACAAAGCACCTATTCCCATGGCAAGAAAAATCGATCTAGTTGGACTAACTAAACCAAAGATTCGAAGAAGAAATACGAGGCTATAAGTAATCATGCATAAAAGAGATCAAAGAACTCAAATAACTTTCATGGATATAGATCTAATCATAAACTCAAAGTTCATCGGATCCCAACAAACACACCGCAAAAAGAGTTACATCAAATAGATCTCCAAGAGACCATTGTATTGAGAATCAAAAAGAGAGAAGAAGCCATCTAGCTAATGCCTACGGACCCGTAGGTCTACAATGAACTACTCACGCATCATCGGAGAGGCACCAATGAGGATGATGAACCCCTCCGTGATGGTGTCTAGATTGGATCTTGTGGTTCTGGAACTTGTGGCGGCTGGAATTGTGTTTCGTCACCTCCCCTAGGGTTTTTGGAATATTGGGGTATTTATAGGGTGAAGAGGCAGTGCGAGAGGCCACCGAGGTGGGCACAACCCACCAGGGCGCGCCTGGGCCACCAGGCGCGCCCAGGTGGGTTGTGCCCCCCTTGGGGGTACCCCTCTAGTACTTCTTTGGCCCAAGTTCTTCCTTTTGGTCCATAAAAATTCTCCAAAAAGTTTTGCTGTAGTTGGACTCCGTTTGGTACTGATATTCTACCAAGTAAAAAACAAGCAAAAAACAGCAACTGGCACTGGGCACTATGTCAATAGGTTAGTCCCAAAAAATGATATAAAGTTGATATAAAATGATTGTAAAACATCCAAGAATGATAATATAACAACATGGAGCAAGCAAAAATTATAGATACGTTGGAGACGTATCAGCATCCCCAAGCTTAATTCCTACTCGTCCTCGAGTAGGTAAATGATAAAAACAGAATTTTTGATGTGGAATGCTGCCTAACATGTTCATCACATATTCTTTTGTTTTGTAGCATGGACATTTGGACTTTTATATGATTCAAAGCAATAGTCTAGTTTTGACATGAAGATTTCAATACTAGCAACCATGTCTTTCAAAATATCAACACTAAAGAAAGTTATCCCTAGCCCATCATGCTCAATCATTGATCCATTCATGAAACACACTCGCATATTAGCTACATCCAATACTCAAGTACGATCACAGTGCCCCTTAGTTGGTGCTTTATAAGAGAAGATGGAGACTCAAATAAAAATAAAAATTACATAAAGTAAATAGAAAGGCCCTTCGTAGAGGGAAGTAGGAATTTGTAGATGTGCCAGAGCTCAAAACTTAAATTGAGAGATTTTTTTTTTTGAGAGGCATACTTTTCCCGTCAACAAAAACAACCGAGTAATTCCCAAAACTTTCCATGCTAGATATATCATAGGCGGTTCCCAAACAAAAAATAAAGTTTATTCCTTTTTCCACCATTCTTTCACATTCATGGCTAGCCGTATCCACGGGTGCCCTCCATAACAACACTTTCCAAGGAATTTATTATTTGACAACATAAAGTAAATTTCTTTTTCATTTCAGGATTGGGCATCCCTATTATCGCCGCACTCTCGTGCAATGACAAGTGAATAAACACTCATCTTGAGAATAACACATCTAGCATGGAAAATATTGGCCACCCCCTGCCGCTTCATGAGCGGTACAAGCACACAAAAGGAAATTTATTTTGAAAATTAGAGATGGCACATACAAATTTGCTTAGAACAGCACGGGAGTACCACATATAAGTAGTTATGGTGGACTCATATGGCAAAACTGGGTTTAAAGATTTTTGATGCACAAGTAGTATTTCTACTTAGTACATGTGGAGGCTAGCAAAAAGATTGAGAAGCAACCAACCAAGAAACGAAAAATCACATAAGCGAGCATTAAGCATAACTAACACCGAATAATGCACCACAAGTAGGATGTAATTTTATTGCACAACTATTGAATTTCATGCTTGCATAGGGAATCACAAACCTTAACACCAATATTCTTACTAAAGCATAATTACTCACCAATATGACTCACATATCACTATCATCATATCTCAAAACTATTACAAAGAATCTAGTTTATTTTGTCCAATGATCTTCATGAAAGTTTTTAATTATATCCCTCTTGAATATCTATCACTTTGGGACTAGTTTCAGAAATTAATTGCAATTTCTTTTGATAAGCTCAAACAAATCTAAGTGAAGAACATGAGCATAAAAAATTTCGTCTCTCAAAATAATATAAGTGAAGCATGAGAAAAATTCTTAAAAAATTTGCTAACTCTCAAATAAATCTAAGTGAAGAATGAGAGCATTTCTTCAAAAATATTAAAGCACACCATGCTCAAAAAGATATAAGTGAAGTACTAGAGTAATTCCATAGCTCAAAAATTTTTGGTGAAGCATAAAGAGCAATTCTAACAAATCATAGCATAATTTTGGCTCTCTCAACTAGGTGTGTCCAGCAAGGATACTTGTTACAAACTAAAAATCAAAACAAGAAAAGACTCATATAATACAAGGCGCTCCAAGCAAAACTTATGATATGTGACGAATAAAAATATAGCTCCAAGTAAAATACCGATGGTCGTTAGAAGAAAGAGGCGATGCCACTCGGGGCATCCCCAACTTAGTTGCTTGTTTCTCCTTGAATATTAACTTGGGGTGCCATGGGGCATCCCCAAGCTTAGGATTTTCTTACTCCTTATTCCTTCATCCATCGTGATCTCACCCAAAACTTGAAAACTTCAATCACACAAAACTTAACAAAACCTTCGTGAGATCCGTTAGTATAAGAAAACCAATCTTTACTTTAAATACTGTAGAAAATCCATTCAAATTTTGTTATCGCATTATATCTACTGTATTCTAACTTTGCCATGGCTTATACCCCCCGATACAATCCATAGATTCATCAAAATAAGCACACAATGCAAAGAAAACAGAATCTGTCAAGAACAGAACAGTCTGTAAAGATGCGAATTGTTCTCATACTTCTTTTACTCCAAAATTCTGAAAAATTAGGAAACATAGGCAATTTGTATATAAATCCTGTGTAAAAAATTAAGAATTTTTTGCCACTGCTGTAAATTTAGACAATTATATTACTAGACACAAAAGTTTCTGTTTTTCAACAGGATCAAATCAACTATCACCGAAGCTATCCTAAAGGCTTTACTTGGCACAAAAACTAATTAAAACATAAAAAACACAATCATAATTGAGCAAACACTCAATAACAGAAAGAAAAGGCAAAAATAGATTTTACTCATTGGGTTGCCTCCCAACAAGCGTTATCATTTTATGGCCCTAGCTAGGCATAATATTTTATTGATGCTCACATAAAAGATAATAATTGAAACACAAAGAGAGCATCATGAAACATGTCACAAACACATTTAAGTCTAACTCTATTCCTATGCATAGGCATTTTATAAGAAAACAAATTATCAAGACATGAAATATCTAGCATATGGAAGGAAGAAGAAAGAAACAATAGCAATCTCAACATAACAAGAGGTAAATTAGCAACATGAAAATTTCGACAACCATATTTTCCTCTCTCATAATAATTACATGTAGGATCATAATCAAATTCAACAATATAGCTATCATATAAAATTTTCTCTTCATGATCCACATGCATAAAAGTTTTATAATCTTCAAAGATAGTGGGATTAACATCAACTAAAGTCATGACCTCTCCAAACCCAATTATCAAAAAATTCGTAAGATAGAACACTCTCCAAATATGTGGGATTATTTTTACCTAAATTTGACGCTCTTCCGAACCTACTTTCAATATTATTGCAAACATTATTATCAATATCATATTCATCATGAGGCTTAAATAAAATTTCAAGATCATAAGAAGAATCACCCCAATCATGATCATTGCAATAAGTAGTGGACATAGCAAGATTAGCATCCCCAAGCTTGGGGCTTTGCATATTATTAGCACAATTGACATTAATAGAATTTATAGTAAAATCATTACAATCATGCTTTTCATTCAAGGAGCTATCATGAATCACTTCATAAATTTCTTCATCACAATTTTTTAGATTCACGAATCTCAAGCAAAACTTCATAAAGATAATCTAGTGCACTCAACTCACTAGCAATTGGTTCATCATGATTGGATCTTTCAAAAATATTAGCAAGTGGATGGAGATCCATATCAAAAGATTTTTAGCAAGAGAAGATGCAAGCATATAGAAGGCACATGGCAACACAAGCAAACAAAAGATCGAACGAGAAAAAGGTAAACAAAAAAGAAGGCAAATAAAAAGTCAAATATTTGTGAAGTGGGGGAGATGAAAACGAGAGGCAAATGGCAAATAATTTAAATTGCAAGGAGATGAGATTTGTGATTAGGAACCTGATAGATGTTGATAATGTCTCCCCGGCAACGGCGCCATAAATTCGCACGTTGACGGGAGACTATCTTGACTTGATCCTCCCCGGCAACGGCGCCAGAAATTTCTTTTGATGTCGCTTGAACTACGTCGGTATTTCCCCAAAGAGGAAGGGATGATGCAGCACAACTACGGTAGGTATTTCCCTCAGTTAAGAAACCAAGGTATCAATCCAGTAGGAGAACCAAGTAACACTATGTAAATGGTACCTGCAGACAAAGAACAAATACTTGCAACCCGACGTGTATAAGGGGTTGTCAATCCCTTCTTCGGGTAACGACGCCCGAAATTGTCAAGTTCACGGGATAAAATTGTGATAGATTGGATAAATAGATCTCGATGAAACGCGAAATAAAAGATGCAAATAAAAAGTGCAGCAAGGTATTTTTGGGTTTTTGGAATAATAGATCTAAAACTAAAATTGGCAAATAATAGATCGAAAAGCAAATATGATGAAGAATAGACCCGGGGGCCGTAGATTTCACTAGAGGCTTCTCTCAAGAAATAGCACTCAGTGGGTAAACAAATTACTGTTGGGCAATTGATAGAACATCAAATAATTATGATGATATCCAGGCAATGATCATTGTATAGGCATCACGTCCAAGATTAGTAGACCGACTCCTGCCTGCATCTACTACTATTACTCCACACATCGACCGCTATCCAGCATGCATCTAGTGTATTAAGTTCATGGGAAATGGAGTAATGCAATAAGAACAATGACATGATGTAGACGAGATCTATTCATGTAGGAATAGCCCCCATCTTGTTATCCTTAATTGCAACGATACATGCGTGTCTTGATGCCCCTTTTGTCACTGGGAAAGAACACCGCACGATCGAACCCATCACAAAGCACCTCTTCCCATGGCAAGAAAATCGATCTAGTTGGCCTAACTAAACCAAAGATTCGAAGAAGAAATACGAGGCTATAAGTAATTAATCATGCATAAAAGAGATCAAAGAACTCAAATAACTTTCATGGATATAGATCTGATCATAAACTCAAAGTTCATCGGATCCCAACAAACACACCGCAAAAAGAGTTACAACAATTAGATCTCCAACAGACCATTGTATTGAGAATCAAAAAGAGAGAAGAAGCCATCTAGCTACTGCCTACGGACCCGTAGGTCTACAAAGAACTACTCACGCATCATCGGAGAGGCACCAATGAGGATGATGAACCCCTCCATGATGGTGTCTAGATTGGATCTCGTGGTTCTAGAACTTGCGGCGGCTGGAATTGTGTTTCGTTGCCTCCCCTAGGATTTTTGGAATATTGGGGTATTATAGGGCAAAGAGGCGGTCCGGGAGGCCACCGAGGTGGGCACAACCCACCAGGGCGTGCCTGAGCCCCCAGGAGCGCCCAGGTGGGTTGTGCCCCCCCTCGGAGCACCCGTCTGGTACTTCTTTGGCCCAAGTTGTTCCTTCTGGTCCATAAAAATTCTCCAAAAAGTGTCGCTGAATTTGGACTCCGTTTGGTACTGATATTCTCCGAAGTAAAAAACAAGCAAAAAACAGCAACTGGCACTGGGCACTATGTCAATAGGTTAGTCCTTAAAAATGATATAAAGTTGCTATAAAATGATTGTAAAACATCCCAGAATGATAATATAACAGCATGGAACAAGGAAAAATTATAGATACGTTGGAGACGTATCAGTACTTGGTAGGCTTGATGTAGATCTTCCTCGGCAACGGCGCCAGAAATTCTTCCTGCTACTTCGTGAGCTTGCGTTGGTTTTTCTCTTGAAGAGGAAAGGGTGATGCAGCAAAGTAGAGATAAGTATTTCCCTCAGTTTGAGAACCAAGGTATCAATCAAGTAGGAGGAACACACAAGTCACCAATGGTTGCACCTACACAAACAAACAAATACTTGCACCCAACAGGATAAAGGGGGTTGTCAATCCCTTCATGTTTACTTGCAAGGATGAGATCTGATAGAGATAGTTATAAAAGATAAACGAAAGTGCAAAACAAAGTAAAGGTAAATAAATTGCAGCAAGGTATTTTTGGGTATTAGGTTTTGTAGATCTGAAAATAATATGATAAAGATAGACCCAGGGGCCATAGTTTTTAGTAGAGGCTTCTCTCTTCAAAGAACGCATACGGTGGGTAAACAAATTACTATTGAGCAATTGATAGAAAAGCGCAAAGTTATGACGATATCTAAGGCAATTATCATGAATATAAGCATCACGTCCGTGACAAGTAGACCGACTCATGCCTGCATCTACTACTATTAGTCCACACATCGACCGCTATCCAACATGCATCTAGTGTATTAAGTTAACAAGAACGGAGTAACGCCTTAAGCAAGATGACATTATGTAGAGGGATAGATCCAATCAATATGAATAAACCCCACCTTTTTATCATTAATGGCAACAATACAAATACGTGTCATGTCCCCTTCTGTCACTAGGAATAAGCACCACAAGATTGAACCCATTACAAAGCACCTCTCCCATGCCAAGAAAAACTAATCTAGTTGGCCAAACCAAATCAATTGATCGGAGAGAATTACAAAGCTATCTTAATCATGTATAAAAAAGTTCAGAGAAGACTCAAATAATATTCATAGATAATCTGATCTTAAATCACAATTCATCGGATCTCAACAAACGCATTACAAAAGAAGATTACATCGAATAGATCTCCAAGAACATCGAGGAGAACATTGTATTGAAGATCAAAGAGAGAGAAGAAGCCATCTAGCTACTAGCTATGGACCCGTAGGTCTATGGTAAACTACTCACACATCATCGGAAGGGCAACAAGGTTGATCTAGTGGCCCTCCGTGATCGAATCCCCCTCCGATGGAGTACTGGAACAGGTCTCCAAATGGGATCTCACGAGGACAGAAACTTGCGGCGGCGGAAAAGTATTTTTGGTGTGCCCTCTGGTATACGGGGAATATTTTGGTATTTATAGAACAAAGATTAGGTTTAGAGGAGCATCGGGGGGCCCACAAGCTTAGGGGGTTCCCCCCTAGGGCGTTCCCTCTGAGCTTGTCGCCAACTGGTGACCCCCCTGACCTCCACCCGAAGGTTCCTGGGTGACTTCTAGTCCAAGAAAAATCGTCAAAAAGTTTCGTTCTGTTTGGACTCCGTTTGGTATTGATTTTTTGTAAAAGACAAAAACAAGGAAAAACTACAACTGGCACTGGGCACTAGGTTAATAGGTTAGTCCCAAAAAATGATATAAAATAGCATAATGATGCATATAAAACATCCAATATGGATAATATAATAGCATGGAACAATAAAAAATTATAGATACGTTGGAGACGTATCACACAGCAGATGCCCGTTCCGCGCGGCCGCCTTAGCCCTGGTGTTGGCCGCCCACGCCCAGCTCCTGGCGGTCACCGCACAAATTGCAGGAAGCTTCTCCGACAACGGTCGGCAACCCACGGCCGAAGAGTTGGCAATCACCGAGAGCGTTCGAGCAGCCGTTCGTTCATTTGAGGCATACCTTGCCACGATGGAGCCTGTGCAAGCCCAGACAACGGCCGCCCACGCCCAGCTCGTGGCGGCCTTTTCCAAAGAGATGGCGGACGCGGATGGCGAGATGCTTGCCGAGTATGGTGCGATGGAAGCCATGGAGCCCCTTCCCCAGGAGATCGTTGGGCGCGAGCTGGACATGGAGGAGGCGACGGAGATCGACGAGCGCCAGCCGGAGTAGTACTCTTTGTTTAGAGAGTCAGTCTTTAATTTT
This sequence comes from Thinopyrum elongatum, assembly GCA_011799875.1. Taxonomy (NCBI): domain Eukaryota; kingdom Viridiplantae; phylum Streptophyta; class Magnoliopsida; order Poales; family Poaceae; genus Thinopyrum; species Thinopyrum elongatum. The sequence continues at coordinate 547,455,218 of CM022298.1, read as the reverse complement.
TAGAGTAATGTTTACATCAGCTAGCTCTGTTTAATTGCTGAACTTGCTCGATTAAGAAGTTTTGGTGTGTTGTAGGCTCTTTTGGGTACCCAAATTAGACAATGACGTGGAGGACCAATGTAACCAGGGAAATTCGGACCAAAATTTCCACGTTCAAACTCATTACACATGGGGTAAGCTATATGAATCGTTTGTGATGTTCACATATCGTACACAGTGCTGAATAAGGGACCATGTCTGATGACACTTTGCGCGCCAGTTTTTCGCTGCACCGAGCCAAAATTTTCGGCTTCTGTGGAAACATCTACCTCCCCCGCCCCCTCCCCCTGACCAAAAGCCACATTTCCCATGTTTCTGCCTTCCTTTCCAAGTTCAAACCTTCACAGCTTGCTTGCTTGCAGCGCAACCTCCTCGCCGGTGACCCTCCTTCAAGCTGCTCGGCCTTGTCGATCTAGGCAGGTAATCCACACCCGACCCCCATCCTCCTCCTCCTCCTTCTACATCCCACATGACCCGACCGCTGGCGCGACACCTTCCACACAAATCACCGACCCATCCTCCAAATAAGCGCCACCCCAAGCCATGGTGCACACAGTATGGCCAGGAGCTCAAGGAGCATTTGGCAGGGAAGAAGCAAATCGCGGCCGCACGCGCGGATCAGGTCGCGATGGCTGCCATTCGTGCTGACCCCCAGATCTTGGAGGAGCACCTCGCCGTCGAGGCCATGCTACTTCTTGAGCTTGCGTTGATTTTTCCCTTGAAGAGGAAAGGGTGATGCAGCAAAGTAGAGATTAGTATTTCCCTCAGTTAAGAACCAAGGTATCAATCCAGTAGGAGGCACAAGCAAGTCCCCAATATATGCACCTGCACAAACTAACAAACACTTGCACACAACGCGAAAAAGGGGTTGTCAATCCCTTCACGGTCATGAACAAGAGTGAGATCTAATAGAGATAGGTATAAAAGATAAATAAAAGAGCAAAATAAATTAAATATAAATAAATTGCAGCAAGGTATTTTGGGTTTTTTTGGTTTATAGATCTGAAAATACATGATGGAAAATAGACCCGGGGGCCATAGGTTTCACTAGAGGCTTCTCTCTTGAAGAAAACATACAGTGGGTAAACAAATTATTGTTGAGCAATTGATAGAAAAGCGCATAATTGTGAAGACATCTAAGGCAATTATCATGAATATAGGCATCACATCCGTGACAAGTAGACCAAAACGATTCTGCATCTACCACTATTACTCCACACATCGACCGACTCCTGCCTGCATCTAGAGTATTAAGTTCATAAGAACAGAGCAATGCTTTAAGTAAGATGACATGATGTAGAGGGATAAACTCAAGCAATATGATATAAACCCCATCATTTTATCCTTGATGGCAACAATACAATACGTGCCTCACTATCCCTTCTGTCACTGGGTGAGGACACTGCAAGATTGAACCCAAAACTAAGCACCTCTCCCATTGCAAGAAAAACCAATCTAGTTGGCCAAACCAAACCGATAGTTCGAAGAGAAATACAAAGATATCTTAATCATGCATAAAAGAGTTCAGAAAAGACTCAAATAATATTCACAGATAATCTGATCATAAATCCACAATTCATCGGATCTCAACAAACGCACCGCAAAAGAAGATTACATCGAATAGATCTCCAAGAACATCGAGGAGAACATTGTATTGAAGATCAAAGAGAGAGAAGAAGCCATCTAGCTACTAGCTATGGATCAGTAGGTCTGTGGTAAACTACTCACACATCATCGGAAGGGCAGCAAGGTTGGTGTAGAGGTCCTCCGTGATCAAATCCCCCTCCGGCGGAGTGCCAGAAAAGGCCCCAAGATGGGATCTCACGGGAACAGAGGCTTGCGGCGGCGGAAAAGTATTTTTGGTGTGCCCTCTGGCATAGGGGGAATATTTGAGGATTTATAGTGCAAAGATTAGGGTTAGGAGGTCCCCGAGGGGCCCACAAGCCCTGCCCCCCCCCTGGAGCACGCCCCTACGGCTTGTGGCCTCCTCATGGATCTTCTGGCCTCCTCTCCAACTATTGTGGATTTCTTTTCGTCCAAGAAATATCACCATAAAGTTTTATTCCGTTTGGACTCCGTTTGATATTCTTTTTCTGTAGAAGTCAAAAACAAGGAAAAAACAGAAATTGGCATTGGGCTCTATGTTAATAAGTTAGTCCCAAAAATAATATAAAATAGCATATTAGTGCATATAAAACAGCCAAAACAGATAATATAATAGCATGGAACAATAAAAAATTATAGATACGTTGGAGATGTATCAGGCCACTGTCGACGCCTCGCGCACCGACGCCGCCACATGGTTGGCTGCTTTAAATGACAGGTCATGGCGTTTTCTTGAGGCCACCGTCGGTGCCTTCGACAAAGACTACGAGGTGTTTTCTCAGCGTGCCCGTGCTTACCTCAACTCGAGAGCCAGCAGGTTGGTGCCCGGAGTGGCTTAGGCAACTCACCACTATGAGGAGGGCACCCACGATGTGGAGGCCTCGCCCTCTTCCAAGTACAAGGAGCCAATCGTCATCGATATCTCCGACGATGAGGAGTAGCTTGTCTTATTAGCTCACTATAAGGACCTATGTTCAGTTAGCTAGCTACGCCGGTTAAACATGTTCGGTTTACCTGTTGCATGTGCTGCTCCTGCCTTTCCTTAACAAATTCTAGTGAATTGTTGTATGTACTTTTACCATGCAATTTGATGCTCTAGTATATATGTTCTATATGTCGTGCGATGTGGTGCTCACTTATTAACTGTTTGGTTAATTTGTTCTCGTGTTCAGTTAACTGTTTGGTTCAATTCTGTAATGTGATGTTCAATTCTTGTGGGCGCAATTTTGTATTGTCTTCCATGTGAGAAATAAATCGAATTTGGCTGTACAAAATACATGAGAAACAAATACAATTGCTATATTTCCAAGTTGTCAAACATGCTTAGTTTGGTTAACTATCTGATCTTTGTTATATATTGGGCTATGTGGTGCTCAGTTAATGTTTGGTTCATTTGTTGTGGTGTTTAGTTAACTGTTTGGTTGAATTCTGCAATGCGATGCTCAATTGTTGTGGGTACAATTTTGTATTCGTATGCATGTGAGGAATAAATCGAATTTGGCTGTACTAAATACATGAGAAACATATACAATTGCTATATTTTCTAGTTCTTAATCATGCTTGGTTTGGATAAATGGCTTTTCCATGAATGTGGCTCGAATTAATCTACTGAATCTGCAATGTGTTTATTTTTCATCAACATATTTTACTGATAGTATGCCAACCCTCACTTAACCTGATCAATAACTACCTTATATGTGTTGCAGGGAAACAACCGGAAGCACTGAGGTTTACAATCGAGGTTTGCACATGCATGGTCCTTTGTCTAATAGCACACTATTGTGCAACTGCAGGAACCATTCTAATATTTAGGTTTTTAACAATTTGTTCTTGCACATGTAGGTCCTGCTGTCAGAGGTTTTGACCCACTGTTCGACCCATTTTGCATATGGGGAAATGAGTTGTCCATGAATATCAATCAAGTCAAGAAACTCAGAAAGATTGTTAGGATAAAGAAACTAGCGACAAAAAACAACAAGATCTTTGTCTGCACAATGAATAAGACATGAGGGCACTATAGGATGGTACTAACTATTATACCTTGTCTTTTTTATTCCTTTGCGCCATTTCCGAATTTAGAGAAGATATTTACGCATATCTTTGTTTTCAGGCATTTCCAAAGCAGTTCACTGATGATTACCTCTCAAACCACATGTATGGTCAGGAGGCGAGGAAGGTATTCATACAACACCCATGCTACAATATTGAAGTCTTCCTCAAGAGGACGAAGGATGGACGATCAATCATCCACAGGCACTTGCCTAAATTTGCAAGGACCTTCAACATCAATGAAGGCTCAATATTCGCCTTCCGCTTCAGCAGTTTTCCAGATGAGATTCATCTATCTATCTACTGTCTATGATGCTAATTTCCAAAGGTTATAGAATTTTGCATGTGAAACTTGGTGCTGGTACAGTTGTGTAATGGGGTAGATAGCTATATGCCTATATGGTGTAACTGAGTGCTGAAGCTATATGATGTTCTACTCTGATGTATTTCAATTATGAAATCCTGGTTCCATAATATGAAAAATGAAATTTATTGTGTGCTTAATATGAAATGTCAATTTGATTAATAAATTGATTATTAATAATAGGCCAATTAGCATGCTTATTGGGTTTTTCTACTACAAACGGTTATTGAAACAACACCGTGGGCGATGACCTCAGATAACCCACACAGTTTCTAGGAAGAAAACATGTTGGATCAATGAACAATCACACATGACTTCCTCTTGAAAACTGTTTGCATTAGGCCAGCTTGCGCAAATGTTTTCCACATAAAAATTATGTGCGATGCATTCAATAACGTAAACAATAAAATTGGTAATATCGTCTGCAATGGCAACGCTATCACAGATGATTTGATGAGGGAAATTGTGTGTGATGTACGTGCGAACGGAAACGTTTGTCTGGGATTCATCGTGTGCGATGTACATATGAACAGAAACATTTGTCTAAGATTCACTATGTGGGATGTGGAGACAAACGGAAAAGTTTGTCTGGGATTCACTGTGTAGGATGTACATACGAAGGGAAACGTTTCTTTGGGATTCACTGAGTGAGATGTACTTACAAACGGAAATGATTGGGCCTGTATAATTGTATGCAATCGCTAGCCCGATCGCACACGAGCTCATTTTGCCCAGTTTGTGTGACCGGAGGGCCTATCCCCGACGGTTTCTGGGTCATGTGGGAAGGACCCCCTATCGCACACACTCACTAGGCGACGGTTTAAAATGCCGTCGCGGAAAGGGGTTAAAAATCGTTTGTATAGCAGCTCGTTGTACCGGTGTTACTTGGAAATAGTTTGTTAATAAGACTTGATCAACCTTATTAATAGTTCTTTTTGAGAAGCATGTGGTCGATGAATTTAGTAAACACAACTTTCTGTACCTATTGTTTGTTCTTTGTTATCCTTAGTTAAATACAATAAATTACCATGATTATCCTGTTTTCTGAATTACCCGTGCAATAAAAAATAGCCCAAAAATAAAAGTGCTCAGAATGATGTGAAATTTTAACATGAATTTTTCTGGAATAAATAAGAAATTTTGGCACTGAGCACAACCCAGGGGGTTTCCCCAGGTGCCCACAAGGCACCAGGGCATGCCCCCCCCCCCCCCCGCCTAGGCGCGCCCTGGTGGCTTGTGGGCCCCACAGGGACCCCCTCACATATTCCTTCAGCCCACTTCGTCTTTTACCTCTAGAAAAAAATCCTGGTAGCTCTATCTCTCTCTCGTGTTCTTGCTGCCAAATCTTAGATTTTCGATCTCTTTGCTCGGAGCTCCATTTATGAAACTGTTTTGGGGGATTGCTACTTGGTATGTGACTGCTCCATTGCTCCAATTATTTTTTGCTTTAGTGGATTATATTTTGCATATTTAGCTGCTCTTGGTGCTACTAAAAATGAGCTTGCATGTTGAATTCTTTGAGTTCTAATTAGTTTGAATGCTTGATATAGCCTCTAGACATTCATATGAGTAGTTGATATCAATCTTGTGAAGTTTTATTGATATCATTTGGTGGCCCAATTTTTTTTCTTCAGAATTTGTTCGTAGGAAAAATGAACTTCTTTAAGATGAGTTCTTCGAGGAGAAGGTCCTCGGAGGGGTCATTGAGCGAGAGCTCGATACAACAGGCGTATGTTGAACCAAGGGTAAGCTCAGTGCGGATCACCGATACCAAATCGTGTCGGTGGTCGTGCAACGAGTTCATGATAGGCGCTGGTATTAAAGAATAATTTGACCAATTCATTCATAACACTGAGCTTGCCCCCTTCATTGCAAATAAGTGCATGCAACACTACAACCTCACCATCTCAGTCACTAAAAAGTTTGAGTTTCATCCCCGTAGCTCTAGAGTTTTATTTCACTTATATGATAGAGCCCATGGTATGCCTCTAGAAGAATTCTACGGTGCGTGCAAAATTCCATATTGGGATTCGCTAGATGAACCACAAAATTCTAATTATGAGATGTTCCTGAGTAGTCTCTGCAGTGGCGAGGATAGAGGAGTCACACAAGCTAGAATAAAAAGTATTCAATTTCCCTCTATTCGTTACTTTGCGCTATTTAATGGCAAATGCAATAAGGGTAAACAAGACTATGGTGCACTTTGCATCCCAGACATGAGCATTATTCATACTGCTTTAACGGGCCTCAAACCATATAACCTTGGGGCGATTGTTGCACGGAGACTGCAACGCAACACGGGTAGTGGTCATTTTTATAGATGAATTTATGCCTCTCGTGTAGCTGCAAGGCTAGGAGTCTCACCTAGGCCCGATGATCCTATATTACCTGACAAATACTTAGATTTTGAGGCGATGCGGCGTCATGATTTTATTAAGGATGGGGCTCAGAATTACGACTATAATATAATGTTTGATAAAAATCATATTGTCTCCATTATTTCTCCTGCACCTGCTCTCTTTGATTTTCAGAGCAAACAAAGATATTTCATTTATGAGAGCGAGGTACGCGAGTACAACGCAGCAGTAGAAGCCACTCGTCTGGCTGAGGAGGCTGTTGATTGCTAGTATCTGTGTTGGTATTTCCCCGAAGAGGAGACAATAATGCAGCACAACAAAGGTAAGTATTTCACTCAGTTATGAAACCAAGGTTATCAATCCAGTAGGAGAACCAAGCAACACTATGTAAACAACACCTGCACACAAATAACAAATACTTGCAACCCAACGCGTAAGAGGGGTTGTCAATCCCTCCTCGGTATTGAGATAGATTAAATTGTAAGAGAATTGATAAATAGATCTAACTAAAAGACAAAATAAAATAAATAAAGGAAAACACGGCAAGGTATTTTTGGTTTTATATGATAGGAAAATAGACCCGGGGGCCATAGTTTTCACTAGAGGCTTCTCTCGAGAAAATAGCATACGGTGGGTAAAACAAATTACCAATGCATCACGTCCAAGATTAGTAGACCGAAACGATTCTGCGTCTACTACTATTATTCCACACATCGACCGCTATCCAGCATGCATCTACCGTATTAAGTTCATGGAAAAATATAGTAATGCAGTAAGAACGATGACATGATGTAGACAAGATCTATTCATGTAGGAATAGACCCATATTTTTATCCTTAATAGCAATGATACATGCGTGTCATATCTCTCTCTGTCAATGAGATTGAGCACCGCAAGAGCAAACCCATCACAAAGCACCTGTTCCCATGGCAAGAAAAATCAATCTTGTTGGACAAACCAAACCAAAATTTTGGAGAAGAAATACGAGGATATAACAATCATGGATAAAAGAGTTCAGCAAAGACTCAAATAATATTCATGGATAGAACTGATCATAAACCCACAATTCATCGGATCCCGACAAACACACCGTAAAAAGTCATTACATCAGATAGATCTCCAAGAACATCGAGGAGAACATTGCATTGAAGATCAAAAAGAGAGAAAGAAGCCATCTAGCTACTAGCTACGGACCCGTAGGTCTGTGGTAAACTACTCACGCATCATCGGAGGGGCAACAAAGACGATGAAGAACCCCTCCGTGATCGTTGCCCCCTCCGGCAGAGTGTCGGGAAAGACCTCTAGATTGGATCTCGTGGTTCTGGAACTTGCGACGGCGAAAACTGTACTCTCTTGACTCCCCTAGGGTTTTGGGGATTTTAGAGTTTATAGAGGCGAAGGTCGGTGGAGAAGCTTCCCGCGGGCTCCACTACCCACCATGGTGCGCCAGGGCCTCTAGCGCGCCCTGGTGCCAAGTGGGCCCCACAAGCCTCCTCCCATGCACTTCTTTGGCTCCCTGGGTGTCTTCTGTCCTGAAAAAAAATCTCCAAAAAGTTTTGTAGCATTTGGACTTCGTTTGGTATTGATATTCTGCAAAGTAAAAAACAAGAACTGGCACTAGGCACTTTGTTAATAGGTTAGTCCCAAAAAATGATATAAAGTTGCTAGTAAATGAATATAAAACATCCAAGATCGAGAATATAACAACGTGGAACAATCAAAAATTATAGATACGTTGGAGAGATATCAGTATCCCCAAGCTTAATTCCTGCTCGTCGTCGAGTAGGTAGATGATAAAAATAGAATTTTTGATGTGGAATGCTGCCTAACATGTTCATCACCTATTCTTTTCTTTTGTAGCATGGACATTTGGACTTTTAGATGATTCAAAGCAATAGTATATAATTGACATGAGGACATCAATACTCAAGCATATCAACAAGCAACCATGTCTTTCAAAATATCAACACTAAAGAAAGCTATCCCTAGCCCATTTTGCTCAATCATTGATCCATTCATGAAACACACTCAAATATTAACTATGCCCATTGCTCAAGTATGATAATAGTGTTCCCTAGTTGCTGCTTTATAAGAGAAGGTGGAGACTCAATAAAAAAATTGCATAAAGTAAATAGATAGGCCCTTCGTAGGGAGAAGCAGAGATTTGTAGAGGTGCCAGAGCTCAAAGGTTAAATTGAGAGATAAAATTGTTTTGAGAGGCATGCTTTTCCTATCAACTAAAACGACTGAGAATTCCCAATACTTTCCCTGCTAGATAAATCATAGGAGCTTCCCAAACATAAAATAAAGTTTATTCCTTTTTTCCACCATTCTTTCACAATCCATGGCTTGCCGTATCCATGGGTGCCTTCCATACAAACACTTTCCAAGGAATTTAATATTGACAACATAAATATTTTTTTTTCTATTTCGGGACTGGGCATCCCTATTACCTGCCACACTCTCGTGCAATGACAAGTGAATAAACACTCATCTTGAGAATAACATCTCTAGCATGGAAAATATTGGCCACCCCCTGCCGCTTCATGAGCGGTACAGGCACACAAAAAGGAATTTCATTTTGAAAATTACAGTTGGCACATACAAATTTACTTGGAACAACACGGAACTACCGCATATAGGTAGGTATGGTGGACTCATTGGCACAACTTGGTTTAAGGAGTTTGGATGCACCAGCAATATTCCCGCTTAGTACAAGGCAAGGCTAGCAAATATATTGAGAACAACCAACCAAAAAACAAAAAGGTCATAAACAAGCATTACACATAACTAACACCGAATAATGCACCACAAGTAGGATATAACTTCATTGCATAACTATTTACTTTCGTGCTTGCATAAGGAATCACAAACATTAACACCAATATTCTTACTAAAGCATAATTTCTCACCAACATGACTTACATATTACTATCTCCATATCTCAAAACTATTACAAGGAATCAAGTTTATAATGTCTAATGATCTTCATGAAATTTTTTATTATATCCCCCTTGGATATCTATCACTTTGGGACTAATTTCATATATTACCATTGCTACTAACAAAGCTCTCAAACAAATTTAAGTGAAGCACAAGAGCATAAATATTTCTTCAAAACAATTTTCATCTCTCAAAATAATATAAGTGAAGCAATGAGAGGATATTTCTTCAAAATTTTACTAACTCTCAAAATAGTCTAAGTGAAGCATGAGAGTATTTCTTCAAAAAATAAACTACCACCATGCTCAAAAAGATATAAGTGAAGCACTAGAGCAATTCCATAGCTCAAAAGATTTAAGTGAAGCACATAGAGCAATTCTAACAAATCATAGCATCATTATGGCTCTCTCAAATAGGTGTGTCCAGCAAGGATGATTATGGCAAACTAAAAGGCAAAACAAGCAAAGACTCATATAATACAATAAGCTCCAAGCAAAACTCATGATATGTCACGAATAAAAATATAGCTCCAAGTAAAATTACCGATGGTCGTTAGAAGAAAGAGGGGATGCCTTTCGGGGCAACCCCAAGCTTAGTTGCTTGGTACTCCTTGAATATTACCTTGGGGTGCCATGGGCATCCCCAAGCTTAGGCTCTCTTCACTCCTTATTCCTTCATCCATTGTGATCTCACCCAAACTCGAAAACTTCAATCACACAAAACTTAACAAAAACTTCAATCACACAAAACTTAACAAAAAACTTTGAGAAAATCCAAAAATATTTCTCACTTCTTTTTGTTTTTTTGTTTTTAAATTTAATTAGTTGTAGTATTAAAAGAAAACCCAAAAACATTTCCATTTTCTTCTTTTGCTTGTTGGGAGTTTTCCCGTGTAAATAGTTTTTCTCGTTTTTGTTTTTCCTTTGTTAATTTGCTTCTTTAGAAAAACTAAAAACTCAAAAAATATTGCAGTATGTTTCTCTGAAATCCTTTTCTTTCGTTGAGTCATCGTAGGGAGAAGACCACGATGAAAATGTTGAGCGGCTCTCATATGCACTATTGTTGATCCAACAAAGAGCACATATTACTTTGTCTTCTCTTTTAATAAATGTTTGTGGATTCCAGCTTAGTCCACGGCACTCTTGCACTATTATTATTTTCATATCATTCGGTCATGCAAGTGAAAGGCAATAATGAGGATATTTGATGAAGTGACTATGGAAAAGAAAAGCGGGCATGAACTCAACTTGTTTCTGTTTTTGTAAATATGTTTAACTCAGTATTCATGATTCAACATATTATGATTAAAAATGTTTATGATGACAACTAGAGATTATAGTTACTCATGCCATGCTTAAGTACCTAGGAGTGGATAATGATTTATCTTGGGTGTCAACATGCATTAAAATGGTTGTGATGTAGTATGATAGTATGGTATCCTCCTCTGAATGTTTCAAGTGGCTTGACTTGGCACATGTTCATGCATGTAGTTGATTCAAAACCAACATAGCCTCCATGATATTTATGTTCATGGTGTTTATATCCTACCCATGCTAGTATTCAATGTTAATTATTCACAATGCATGCTTATGACCGTTTTCGCTCTCTAGCTGGTCGCTTCTCAATCTATTTGCTAGCCTTCGCCTGTACTAAGCGGGAACATTGCTTGTGCATCCAAATCCCTAAACCAAAGTTATTCCAGATGAGTCCACTATATGTACCTATATACAGTACTACCCTGACGTTCCAAGTAAATTTGCATGTGCCACCTCTAAACATTCAAATGGACATCTGTTTTGTGTGCCCATACCGCTCATGGAGCGACAAGGGGCGGTCAGTATCTTCCATGCTAAGTGGGTTATTCTCATGATGAGTGTTTATTCACTTGTCATTGCACGAGAGGGGACGGTAATCGGGATGCCCAGTCCCATGATTAAATTGCAAAATAATGAAACAAACTCCCCCGGAAAGTTGTTGGTATGGAGGGCACCCAAGGATTCAGCTAGCCATGACTTGTGTTTGTTGGTGGAGGGGGAGTAAACTTTACTTTACCGCTTGGGAACTACCGCTAATGTGTTTAGCATGGAAGATATTGAAAACTCTTGGTCATGACGTTGACAGGAAAGGCATGCCTCTCAAAATTATATTTATCTCTGATTTAAGATTCGAGCTCTGGCACCTCTGCAAATCATTGCTTCCTTAGTGAAGGGCCTATCTATTTACTTTTATGTTATTTTACTTTTATTGTTGAGTCATCACCTTCTCAATCAAGCACCAGTCCTGAGAGCACTATTGTCATTCTTATGCATTGTGTATAGTTAATGTTGTGTGCATCATGACTGGATCTCTTATACCATGAATTACAATTTTTAGTCGTTGCTTGAACTTTGAAGGTGCTCTGCATTTATGTTTTGCGGTCTCAGAAAGGGCTAGCGAGATACCATGTTGTCATATTATATCATGATTGTTTTGACAAAGTGTTGGCATTTGAAATATGTCATTATTGCTCGCTAGTTGATTATGCCATTGATATGAGTGAATATAATTTTTAAGAGTTATCATTTGCATGATTAGTTATGATCTTTGCTGAAAACTTGGGTACTATTTAAGCTTATATATGGATACAAGAACAAAATAGTTCGTAAAAGATTTTCTTTATCACTTTCAGTTTGTCAACTGAATTGCTTGAGGACAAGCAATGAGTTAATCTTGGGGGAGTTGATACGTCTCCGTCATATCTACTTTTCCAAACACTTTTTCTCTTGTTTTGGACTCTAATTTGCATGGTTTCAATGAAACTAACCGGACTTATGATGTTTTCAGCAGAACTACCATGGTGTTGTTTTTTGTGCAGAAATAAAAGTACTTCGAATTGGACGGAACATTTTGGAGATTTTTTATGGAATAAATAAAAAATACTAGAGCGAAGACCCACCATAGGGGGCCACATGTTGCCCACAAGGCACCAGGGCGCGCCCTGGTGGCGTGTGGGGCCCATGTGGCTCCGCTGACCCTAATTCCGACGCTATAAATTCAGATTTCCCGAGAAAAAAATAAGAGAAGAAGTTTCATCATGTTTTCGATACGGAGCTGCCTCCACCTCCTGTTCTTCAACGGGAAGGCAGATCTGGGGTCCGTTCAGGGCTCCGGAGAGGGGGGTTTATCGTCATCATCATCACCAACCCTTCTTCATCACCAATTTCATGATGCTCACAACCGGGTGTGAGTAATTTCTTTGTAGGCTTGCTGGACAGTGATGGGTTGGATGAGATTTATCATGTAATCGAGTTAGTTTTCTTAGGGCTTGATCCCTAGTATCCACTATGTTCTGAGATTGATGCTGCTATGACTTTGCTATGCTTAATGCTTGTCACTAGGGCCCAAGTACCATGATTTCAGATATTAACCCTTTATGTTTTCACGAGTATATTTGTGTTCTTGATCCTACCTTGCAAGTTATATGCACCTATTATGTGTTATGATCTGCATACCCCAAGGTGACAATAATTGGGATTCTTTCCGGTGATTACCGTAATTGGAGGAGTTCATGTATTCACTATGTGTTAATGCTTTGTTCCGGTTCTCTATTAAAATGAGGCCTTAATATCCCATAGTTTCCTTATGGACCCCGCTGCAACGGGAGGGTAGGACAAAAGATGTCAGGCAAGTTCTTATTATAAGCACGTATGACTATATACGGAATACATGCCTACATTACATTGATGAATTGAAGCTAGTACTGTGTCGCTGTAGGTTATAACTGTTACATGATGAATGTCATCCAACATAATTATCCATCACTGATCCAATGCCTAGGACTTTCGCATATTGATCTTTCTAAGTTACTATATTTGTTGTTGCTACTATTACAATCACTATAAAACTGCTACTGTTACCGTTACTGTTGCTACTTTGCCGCTGTTATCAAAATATCATACTATTATGCTACTAATCACTCTGCTGCAGATATTTAGTTCTCCAGGTGTGGTTGAATTGAAAACTCAACTGCTAATACTTGCAAATATTCTTTGGCTCCCCTTGTGTTGAATCAATAAATTTGGGTTGAATACTGTACCCTCGAAAATTGTTGCGATCCCCTATACCTGTGGATTACCAAGCAATAGGTGCAAAAGTTTCACCGAAATCAATACCCTCAACCTATGTGTAACCTTGTGCTACAAGACGGGCCGTATTCCTCACTACTTGGCCATTTTCGTCTTGTTTGTTGCGGTAGATCCACTTGGTGCTGATGATACTGTGCTTGCATGGATCGGGACGATTGACAAGCTCCCACACATTGTTGAGCTCGAATTGTTGCAATTCTTCTTTCATGGCTTGAATCCATTCAGGCTCCAGAAATGCTTCATCAACTTTGGTGGGCTCTGTGATAGAGACAAATGCAAAATGCCCACAAAAGTTAGCTAAATGTGAAGCTCTTGAGCGAGTGAGGGGACCAGGTGCATTGATGTTGTTGAGGATCTTCTCAATATGCACTTCATTCGCCACTCGAGGATGAGCTGGACGACGGCCTTGTGGTTGCTGAGCATTTTCCTTAGAGTCATTTTCTTCAAGATCAGCAGTTTCTTCACGACGGGGAATGATCACTTCTTCGTCAGCTATTTCTTCACTGGGCACAATTTCACCAGTGCCCATCAACTTGATAGATTCCTCAAGAGGCATTTCCTCAGAGTCATCTTTGCGAGTCATTAGTTTCATCAAACTGCACATCTACAGTTTGAACAACCTTGTTGTGGTAGGTGTTGAAGACTCTGTAGGCGTGTGAGTCCTTTCCGTAACCATGCATAAAACCCTCATGTGCTTTCGGTGCAAATTTAGAGTTGTGATGTGGATCTCTAATCCAGCATTTAGCACCGAAGACTTTGAAATAAATAATATTGGGTTTCTTGTCAGTGAGGAGCTCATATGAGGTCTTCTTGAGGAATTTTTGAAGATATACTCGATTGATGATGTGACATGCACTATTGAAAGCACATGTTTACTCCCAGAGGGGGGTGAATGTGAGATTTTTAGAAATTTGTCAAACTCTAAGGAATTTGATGAAGATCAGAGTGAAGAAATAGAAACACGGGGGAACTAACTCATCACAGAATCAGAGTACATGCATACAGGATACATAAGGATGAAGAACATGCAATCATACAAGCATGAAGAATATGAACTGAGGAAATGAAAGATAGGATGATGAAATTCTTTAGTTCAAATTCATGAGAAGATGGATCACAAATTCTTCAGTAGCGGAATAACATAAAGGTAGGGGTGAGGTATTTGAAACCAGGTTGGCTCGGTGAAGACAACAATTTGGTAGACCAGTTCCAGTTGCTATATCAACTGTATGTCTGGTTGAGGCGGCTGAGTCGCAACTCACAGAACACACAGTCCTCACAATATTCCTCTTGGGCTAAGGTCACTTAGACCTCGCCCAATCACTCGTGATAAGTCTTCAAGGTAGACTTCCAAAACCTTCATAGAATTGTTCTCTAGCACACCACAATGACTCTTGGTGTGCTCAGAACTTGATGCCTAACTGTCTGGAAGAATGATAGTCTTCAAAGGTAACAGGCATCAGATCACACAAATCAATCTCTTCAGTGATGCTCAATCACTTTGGCTCTGGGTTTTTCCTCACTTAGGATTCTCTCAAAGTCGTCAGAGGATGGGTTGCTCTCAAATGACAAGTGTCAAGTTCTCTCGGAGCAGCCAACGACCAAGTGGTTAGGGGGGCAGCTATTTATAACCAGGGGAACCCAACATGAATTGTCATAAATGCCCTTCTGTGACTCGACCATTGTCAAGTTAAGGATCCACTCGACAGCTGGCCCGCCATGCAGCAACGGTCGGAATTTGAACTCTCAAATTCGTCAGGGCACTCAATTTCCTCACTTTTAGGTAGATCGCACTGGCGAAATCCTAACTCCTCAGCGTGACCGAATTCGTCAGCAACCAGATGAACTTCGTCACTGTCACCAGCAAATTCGTCAGCTGTAGTGGAGATTTCCAAAGGCTTCACTCCAAGCGGCTAGAGTGGTATAGGTTTGAGCATCACTTTGGAAATGTGAAATATGTTTCACCTAGACCCCCTTTAACATCACGGTTTTTCGTATGACTCAAATAAGAAGAAAGAAATTACGAAAACAAAAGTCTTCAAGCTTCCAGTCTTCACATCAAATTCTTCAAAGGCCGTACCAATTTCATCACCAAATTCTTCACTTGAAGAAATCCATTTTTAGGGGTCGTCTTCCGTGTGTTAAACCAAATCTTCAAGGACTCTGTTTCCTGTGTATACTCACAAACACATTAGTTCCTCAACCTATCTGTCTTCAATACTCCAAAACCACTAAAGGGGCACTTGATGTACTTACAAACTCCCCCTTTTTGGTGATTTATGACAAATTGATTAGGATTTCAACAGGAGTAAAATAATTGAAGTGTAAATACAGAGTATGAAGAAATTGGTTACAAGATATTGAGGAACTCCCCCTAAAGATGTGCATATGAGGAATTTGCTTTGGATTGCAAATGCACATGATAGGTTGAAATTGTGGTGATCTCCCCCTATATCTTGGAAACCAATCAGGCATGATCATAATATATTTAAGGAATATGAATGCATGATGAAAATTGTTGTCTGACGAAATTGTGCATGCATGAGCAGATATATTTAAGGTTAGAGCATGCGTATCAAGTGTAGCAAAAGAGTCAGATGGCCAATAGTTATTAAGTTACAACTCATCAAAGAGTGAATAAAATGAAGACCAAAAGTTGCAACTTAAGCAAAAACAACCCATATAGAGACCCGCTTGAAGACTTAGACTTCTCCCCCTTTGTCATCAAATGACCAAAAGGTGAGGAATCTGAGGACTAACGCCCCTAAAGGAAATCATCATGGTGAAGAAGAGGGAGCGCCAGTGTTGTTGGGGTCGTGTGGTGCAGAAGGACCAGCAGCAGTGTCTTCAACAGCTTCATTTTCATTAGTGGTGCGCGTTGAAGACTCTGAGCTCAGCATAAGAGGAGGAACTTGAGTTTTCTTGAACTTCTTTCTTGGCGGATCAGCCCAATCAAAGATCATTTGACAATCCATGGATGCACGATCATTTGACAATCCATGGATGCACGTTCTTCATCTAATTTGAGGTGCGAGAGTATGGCCCAAGTGCGGTCAAATATTTCATGGGCATAATAGCGATTCTTGCGCACGACATTATGCATCACTATCATCTTGGCTTGAATAGAAGCAAACTGACGCTTAACCCATCGGTGATTCTTGTCAACTTTCGGGTGCAGGCTTATGAGCAAATCACGGTCCGTCATGACACGTAGTGCTACAGGTGAAGAGGGTGGTCTTGAAGCCTTTGCAGCAGTGTTCTGGCTGGCAGTTTCATCAGCAGTTGAGGTAGAGATGGGCTGACGAAATTGTCCATCAAGGGAACGCATTCCTTCATCAATTACGGTCTTTCCCTTGCCAGGTATTATGGAGAGTGTGCTCTAAAGAACTTCAACTTCAGGCAGATAGCTGAGATGATTCTGACGATCAGCCTTGTAGTGAATTGAAGATCGTGATCTGATGAATCTCATGATCTATGGAGCATATGGCTTCAGATCAAATGGTGACCGTGCCACTCTGACAAAAGTCCTCAAGAAGAAATCATGAATGTTGATGGGAGTACCATGAATGATGTGGGACGATAGATTCTTCATAACTCCCACAACTTCTTCATTATTGGAGTTGTGACCTTTGATGGGACTGAGGGTCTTGGACAAAATACGATAGAGTGTTCTTGGCACATACATCAAATCCTTCACTGGGAAGGTTGTCCTAGGAGCATCTCCTTCAGCCAATGGCTTCATAAGCACTTGCATCAAGTGGTTGGGTAGTTCAGGTTCTTCATAAATTGTCTTGGCTTCTTCATGGGGTGGATCAACTAGAAGAGCACGAAGTAGTTCGTCAATAGGTGCTTTGTAGTGAGTATCTTCACTCATCCAGTCCAGAGCCCATGTTGCAGTGACATCAGCGTTTCCTGAGAAATGCACTGTGGTGTAGAATTCAAGAATAAGTTCTTCATTCCAATCGCAGATGTTAGAGCAGAAGTTGAGTAATCCAGCATAGTGAAGAACAACCAGTACAGGCTGGAAGCATTGAATAGACTCCATATCCACATGAGGAATATGGCGATGTGGAAAGATTTTCTTCTTGTCAAACAATAGAGAGGCATAATAATTCATTTGTGTCTTCGTCCAAAAACGCAGGCGCCTAATCTTGGCTGAGTCATATGGTGACTCACCAGCGAAGAAGTTCTTCTCTTCGAAGAATTTGGCATTGTCGAATTGAGGACGCCTCTGCCAATCTTGGGCATGACAGGAATTGGTTTAAGATTATGTTTCTTGTGACGAACATCAAACACTGGTCTTGGAGACCCAGTGGAATCATTAGGATCATTCACAGTAAGGGATTTTGCAATTTCCTCAGCAGTGGAAGTAGGAACAGTATCTGCGTCTGCTGAAGGAATTGACTCTGCGCGCGGAGGAGATGTATTGACAACATCAACATTTGGGTCATCTTGAGTAATTTCATCAGCTGCTGCAGCTGGAATTTCTTTATGAATGGTTTGAAGATAAGGTTGCCTTTCCTATAAACCAGTATGAATTTCTTCAGTGTGCGCAGGTGACTGGGGCACTTGAGTGAGGGGAGTGGTGATGGGTGAATTTGGGTGAGCAGTTTCCCAAAATTCATCATGTAGAATGGGCGTTGTAGCACCGTCAATATCCACGTCCCATTCAGTTGCATCACTACTTCTAGATGAAATAGCAGCATTTTCTTCAGTCAACGAAGCTTGTGAGGGCTTCCGTGACAAAACTTGTTGAAGTGAAGCATCTTCTTCAACTTCGATTTCCTCATCCACTAGCTCTGTGGTAGTAGCAGAGTGGTTGTCATTTTCTTCTTCATCATCATCAGCCTGAGGAAATTCATATTCCACCCCATATGGAACAATCTGACGATCATCAGTGGTAGGAGCAGGGGGCGCTGATGAAATGGGAATAGCGTCAATTGGAATAACAATTGAAGACAATGTTGCCGTATTCAATTTCTTCCCAAATCCAGGAGCAGTGGGAGGAGCTGAAGCTTTTCTTTTCTTTGCTTCCTTCTCAATAGCTTTGGTCTTCTTCGCTTCTGATGCAGAAGGAAGGGTGATGATCTTCAATGATGAAGTAGTTGGTGGTGCTGCCGCTGAGGAACTTGATAGTTCAGTTTCTTCAGGAACGACTGATGCAGTCGCCCTGACAATTTCTTCAGGCGCAACCTCTTCAGTTGCCCTGGCAGTCTTTTGTTGAGGAAATGGAGTCGCAGTCTCACTGGCCTATGTAGTGGGTGGTGAAGCTGAAGAACTTGAAGGAGGCGCTTGCCAAAACTTGGCAGCCTCACTCTTGTTGTGGTCCTCAACTACCTTGGTGGTGGCAGTGATGAATCTTTCCTTGATGCCATAGCAGTGATTAGCTTGGCGCTCATATTCTTCAGACAGCTGTTGAATCTCAGATTGAAGAGTGACAAGCTGTTGAGGAGATATAGTGAGCATGTTCTTCTTCAACTCCTTCTCCTTCTGGAATTGTTGTTTCTTCACCAGCTTTGCTTGTGCAATTTTATGCTTCTCATTCAAGATGAATGAAGATAGCACATGGCTTGGGCCAGGAGGTAAATTGAGATCATCAAGCGGCATATCTGGCTTAGTGCACGAGATGTCAATGAAGTCCAGGAGCTTCTTGGGGTCTAGCAGCAATGGCACTGAGGAATTCTTTGCAATCGCAGCTTGCTCTTGTTTCCTTCTGAGGAATTCTGCGAGCTCATCTTCGTCAGCCAGCCCATGTTCATCAACCTGAGGCAGAACGGCCTTCCTTTTGGGACTAGGCCTTGTTCCACGGCCAGCAGTGACCATTTGCTTCAGCTTGGGCAGTGAAGAAGATGGTTGCCCACTAGCTAAGGCACTTGATGCAGCAATTGAGGTTGTTGGAAAGCCCTCTGTGCGCTGGCAAGATGCGAGCACGACCGGAGTTGAAGCTCTTGCTGCAGCCATTGAGGAACTTGAAGCAGGAGGAGGCACTGAAGATTTTTTTAACACCCCAAAATTTTAACCATATTTTTATTAAGTAAAATTTTAATAGAAATAAAATTTTGAATTATATTAGGTCTTTTATTTATTTCGGAAACTTTTCTTTTTCCTGTTTTCAAAAAAATCCTTCCCTCCATATAGAAACTTTTGAAAAATATTGTGTGCTTGAAAGTTTTCTTAAATCATTTCATTTAACTTTTAAACTTCATTAGGAAATATTCTCATAATATAATTGCCCCAAAATAATTCTTTTAATAGCATTTTCAAACTTTGAAATGTCCCTGTTGCACTAAAACTACTTGAAATAAATTTTTGTTTAATGCCACAAAATTTTGGGAGAGCCTCTTAGTCCTATAAATTACTTTTGTGCAAAAGCCCAACTTGGTCTTTTGGAAATTTTGAGCAAAACATCCTCTTTTCATTTCTGTCCCATCCTTAAGTTATAACTACAACCCTAATTTTTCTTGCCCACATAATTCTGAAACTTTTTCCATCCCATAGTCCTTCCAACAAAACACTTAAGTCCAGGAGCTCAGCTCCAATTTCATCTTGCAAGTCCACCAAAGAATCTCCTGTAGTTTCTGTCCAGAACTGAATTCTAGTAAAACTTGCACTAACAAGTTTTTCTTTTTGCCAAACCAACCTCACCATCATCACTAACATCCAAGGAGATATAATCCTGCCAAGTTGCACATCCAACAAAGTACTCTAGCTAGTCATAGCATTCTGTCAAACAGCTTGTGGGCATGGCTGAAATCTTGCAACATTCTGAACTCTGTGTGGTACTAGCTTTCCTTGCCAAACTAACAGTTCCATTAGCTCTCCCATACCCAGGTGCATGACTCTGTCAAGTATCACCTGCATCAGAGCCCTATAGATCATCATGGCAAAGTATCGAGCACCTGGCGTGCATGTCCAGAGCGCAGCTAGAGCACGTGTACTGCAGCCGCTGGCACCCGGACCCTGCCGCCTCCCCTGCTCGTTCTCATCCCCAGAGAGGTTTTGCAGTTCGTCCCGCCACCCACGGACACTCCCCCTTGGATCCTAGTGCTGCCCTCCACCGTCCAAGGCCACTGCCCATGGCTACCGTCTCGGCTACGCCACCGCCCAACCAACATGGCGCGCCCAGAGCCACCCAATCCCTTCCGAGCGTAACTGCGGCTGCCACCGTCCTCGCCTACCCCCACCGGCCACGTATCGACCTCGCTAACCATCGCCACCGCCCTCATCTACCGTCAATGGCCGCCGCCCCAGTTAGCTCGGGACAACACCGCCCAAGGCGCATGGCACGTCTCCGAGACAACCAGCACATCCTAACACCACTACGAGACGCCGCCGTCCGCACCGACCTCAACGGCCTCACCTGCCGCTGTAATGACCACCGCCACCGTGCTTATCTTCAGGCGCCCCGGAACCGCCTTCCCCTACCTATTTAAGCTCACCCCAAGCTCGATCAGTTGATCACCACCCCTCTCACTCCCTCTGTGAGCCTCCCCGAGCAGCAGAACGACCTGGAACGGTCGTCTTCCCCACCTGCGACAACCTCGGCCACTGCTGCTCTCCGGTTGATTCCGACACAACCAATGCCTCCCCCTTGCATGTTTCTCCACCACCAGCCTCCTGGAACCCCCACCGATCCATCGCACTCGTCAATTTCACCGGAGGAACGCCATGGACGAAAGCCCTCTTCCACAACCGCCGGAGCTCTTCGGGAGACCTCGCCGCCGGCGACTCCGTCCACCACGGCGACCATAGCGCACCTCCACAGGACCGCCTCGACTTCCTGAGCATGCACGTATGCTCAGCTCACCGTGGGTCGCCGTCGTTCGCCGACAGCCACCCTCTCCCCTGTTCCCGTGCCAGGCGTGAGCGGTGACTGGTCAAACCTGACCAGTGGGCCCAAGGGACCCAATGTCAGTGACCCGGCGCTGCGCCGACTCATCTTAACTGGAGGTGTATTCCACAGAGTATGTTTTCCCCTTTTGAAAGCATGTTTCTAGCCGAACCGTTTTCTTTTAAGTTTTAAACTAAAAACCAGATTTTGACTACAGTTTGACTGCCTCTAGTTTTTAAACCACAACTCCAAATGACTTGATTATTTTTCTGTTATTCTTCATTTTTCATCTAGTTTATTTTAGGATTTATGTCAAAAATTTCCACAACACTTTTTAGTATTGTTTTGGGAATTATGTGGTAATTGCAATATTTTGGAAAAGAGGAAAAATGGAGGGAAGAGGATTTTCAAAACTTTTGGAGTGCACTCAACCCTTCTACATGCTCGAGGCAAGCATCTTGAACACTTGATATGATGATTGCTTGGTTGATCTACTTGCTAGAATTTTGAGACATGTTTAGGCTAATTCATATGAATTTGCAAAGCTGATAATCATGCATGTATGATGACTAGCTAGTATTTTGATTTCACTTAAACATGAAACATTTGTGCCACACATGCCTATGCATGTCCTGACTAATCTGCAGGGAAGAATCTGTCACTGGTGAAAGTGACCGTGAGACGTTGTGATGAGAATGAATAGTGAGTGCATGTTGGGACATGCTAGGTGGTGATCCTGTTGGGTACCACTATGGAAATATGTTGTGCTAATCATTGCAGGAAAATATAAACATCCCGAGTCGACCATAGATCGAGTCTTGTTCCGGTAACCCCCATACTTGATTCATGCTGCCACTCGTCCATGCCACAGGCAGGGTACGGTTCAGTAAGTTGTTAACCCCTTTCCGTGCACACACCGTACAGAGAGGCCATGGTGAAAGATACCAGAGGCCTCTGGTAGGCATGTCACCTGGTCAGGGGCATGGGAGTACCCGGCTGGGCTGAGAGGGGGGCACACTTTGTAATTCGTGCATTATAAATAGTGATCCCATGCTATTCGAGACGATGGTCTCCCCGTCTTAGAGTTTTTCTGGAGTGATGCCTTGGGTGATTCCAGGCATCACAACGGTTAAGCTGGTGTGTGCTGGTTAGGTGTGTTTTCAACCCAAAGGCCGTAACTGGAATTAGTCAACGTCTCGGTGTTGGCTAAAGAAATCCTTTACTTGTGGGTAAAGAGTACAACCTTTGCAGAGTATAAAACCTATTCAAATAGCCATGTCCATGGTTAAGGGCTACAGTCTGGGATGGGTCAAGTGTCAGTCTTAGTGTCGGTCTTTGGAGGAAAAGAACTAAATCAGAAATTGATTATGATTTATGATGGAAGATTATTATATTATCACTAATGTTATTATGGACTAACCCTTTCTCTTATATGAAATGTTGAGGATCTTTGGGAAGGTTCTACCACCTGGATACTCATGTTTTTATTTATTTTCTTATAAGCCCTTTATGAGGTGTCGCTTCAGACACCCGAGTGTGGCATTTGTTTTCAAGACCTTTCGAGGCGTCGCTTCAGACACCCGACTGGCGCATATATCATTTTCTTTTGGAATACACCGGGCGGTTCTACCGCCTAGAATTCCCTTTGCCTTTGATTTCATTTGAAGTAAACCCCTTTGCGTGGCGTCGCAAAGATGCCCAGCTGTGGCATTCTATTATAAATGATTCTCTTGGGTTCTTTCGGAACAGTCCTACCTTCTGAACCCCGACTTTAAAATTTTGGTAACAACATGATTATTATACTTTGCTAATATTGGATGACTAACCTTTATTCCCAGTATAAATATATTACTCTACATGATTACATTAAAACCCTTGCCATGTCATAAAAAATGTTGAATATGTTTAAAATTAATTGCATGCATTCTGCCTGCTTTTGTTATATCTTTTGTTCATGATGTTTGTGAGTACATTCAAATGTACTCACAGGCTTGTCCCTGGCTATTGTCTGAGCCAGATCATGACTTGGAGAGGAGCACCACGAAGACCCCCGCAACCTAGGCATCGGAGATAGCAGCCACGCGAGATAGAAGTTAGCCAGGTCAGTTGTTGTTGTGGGAATGGAGTCACATCAATGTTGGAGATCCACGAGTTGCTTCCGTCATCCACCACTAGAGATCCTTATTATACTCAATGGACCTTTATGGTCTTGTACCCAAATTCTTGTAACTGCTTGGAATTCTGAATCAAGGAAGTGTCCACCAGCAATAGTAATCCTGGGGCTGGTGATGACACAAGGGTCATTTGCTAGGATTTCATGTCTCGGAAAACCGGCCCCGACAATTTTGCAGTCCTGGGTGCTGAGGCCTTTGAAGCTGCCGGCTTGGCCACTGAGGGCCTTGGGTCATACGATAGGCTTGTGTGCAGGCTTCTTTTGCATAGACTTCTTTGGAGCACTAGCACCAGCTTTAGTTGAAGCCTTTGTGGCTCTTTTGAATCCTTCAATGGCTTTCTTGGCTTGTTTTGCCAACTTAGCCTGACGCCTTTCCCATTCCTTGGGGAATTCTTCACCCCTTCTGACACTTGTGGGATAAGCAATTTGCCTTCAGCAAGCAGTGGCCTATTACACGGAGGCTTCACAGCAAAGTCCTTCATATACTTGGGAGTGACATATTTGTAATCTCTCCACTCGTATGACCAGTATCTCTTGATTTTCTGAGTGTGCGTTTTGCGCTGCTTCTTAGTTTCATGACCATGTAAGTTTTCATCAGGCGTACAGTATCTGCATATAAGTCATCAGGAATCTCGAAAGCAGTATGTTCCTCTTTCCTTTTGCCTCCTTTCTGAGGCCTTTTTCCTTCAACCATTTTCTTCAACTGAGGTTTTTGAACACATGAGGACTCGGAAGATGTTTGAAGATTTTCCTCAAGCAATGCTACAAATGAATTAATTTGATGAGAACCAAGTGATTTGTTGGCAGACATTGTACCTGTGAACATAGTATAGTTGCGAGGAAAATGGAAGAGTCACATGCGTTCTCAAAGAGTTTTAAAATAAGTCAGTTGAGGAAATTTACCCATATCGTCTTGACACAAAACACTAAGCGTTCTTGACATAGGCTCCAGAGTTGTACAGATTGAGACAATTGCACAATTGAGGAATCTAGTTGTTAACCATAGCTTAGTAGAAATACACAAGACTGGCCAAAAGGAAGTGTTGAAGAATTGAAAGAGTGGTAAAAACAGCACTTGAAGATTTCGAGTAGAGCGAAGATCAAATGGGGCGGTAAAATTAGCATTTAATTCCCCAAGTGATGAACTCGATGATGAAATGATTGAAATCATTAGTTCAGATCTTCCGCGCCCTAACTTGGCTACGAAAGATGTCTACGGCGCCGGCGGAGGTGAAGAAATCCGCTTCTGGCATGAGTACAACGACGAAGAAGTCGAGGCAGTGAAGCTCTTCTTCTTCGACGGTGATGAAATCCAGTGGCGGCACTAGGGTTTGAGATTTGAGAGCGACGGCAGCTGAGAGGCGAAGTAAAACTGTGTTGACAGGGTCAAGGCTATTTATAGCCTTAGTAAAAGCTGAGGGGTTCGAAGATTTTGGACGGATAAGCCCCTGACTATTCGCATCTCAATGACACACGTCACACATGCTTATCCACGTGTATGAAGTGTGGGATCAAGTTACTGTGGCAACCGCCAAAAACTTTTTGAGTATTTAAAATGTGTTTGCAATTTTTTCAACTGTCAAGGACACAGTGAAGACTTTGAAAAAATTCAATTAGAACGCATATGAAGAATTTGTGAACAGAGTAGTTTGAGTTTAGCATAGAGGGGAGCGGGTCTGATCACATCCACATAGATGAAGAAATCAAACTGAAGAATTATCAATATGTGGATGTTGTTGAGGATATGAAAAGCTCAAATATACTTAAAATAATTAGCTCAAGCAATGAAGAATAACCTCAAATGACGAATTTGAAAAGTTTGACGAAATTGCAAATGACGAAAAACTCAAATTTGAAGAATGTCATAAAGAGGTGGTGGTGTTACCCACCGTATAAGAACTATGATGACTACAGACACCGCGTACAATTATCATAGGGTTCTGAGAGTCAAGTTCTTCATTAATTTCTTCACACTTGGAGGGTAAATCTTCATTGATTGAAGAGATACGTTACTTCGTGTGTTGTGCATCAAAGTCATAAAAAATGCATAAGCATTAGGATGTGTGTCCACTTCAGAGGACATTCGAAGATTCTAAGATGTTTAGCTCACACCACAACTTGCAGAACCTTTTCTCATCCAAGGGCTTAGTGAAGATATCGGCAAGCTGGTCTTCACTCTTCACGTGGTCGATGCCAATGTCTCCCTTCAGCACATGATCACGAAGAAAGTGGTGACGAATCTGAATATGCTTCGTCTTGGAATGTTGCACTGGGTTGTGAGCGATCTTGATAGCACTCTCATTGTAGCAATAGAGAGGGACTTTCTTCACGTTGACGCCATAGTCCTTGAGGGTTTGCTTCATCCATAGCAACTGTGAGCAGGAGGCACTAGCGGCAATGTATTCAGCCTCAGCTATGGAAAGAGCGACATTGTTCTGCTTCTTTGAGGACCAACAGATAAAAGATCATCCAAGAAAATGGCATGTGCCTGATGTAGACTTGCAATCCACACGATCTCCAATGTAATCAGAATCAGAAAATCCAGCTAGATCAAAAGATGAGCCCTTGGGATACCATAATCCAAGCGTTGGTGTGTGAGCTAAATATCGAAGAATTCGTTTCACAGCCTGGTGGTGTGATTCCTTCGGTGTCACTTGAAATCGGGCACACATGCAAACGCTAAGCATAATGTCTGGCCTAGATGCACATGGGTAAAGAAGCGAACCAATTATGGAGTGATATACCTTCTGATCGAAATCTTTACCATTTTCGTCAGTGCAGAGTTGACCATTAGTAGGCAATGGAATTTTGAGGCCTTTGCAGTCTTGCATGCCGAATTTCTTCAGGCAATCTTTGAGGTATTTCTCTTGAGAAATGAAGATGCCATTGGATTGTTGACGAATTTGAAGATCGAGGAAGAATTTCAATTCTCCCATCATAGACATCTGATATTCTTCACGCATCATGTATTCGTCACTGAAACGCTTGTTAGTGCAACCAAAGATAATATCATCAACATATATTTGGCATATGAACAGTTCACCATCATAAGATTTTGTGAAAAGAGCAGGGTTAAGTGAACCGGATTTGAATCCCTTTTTGTTCAGGAATTCCTTAAGTGTATCATACCAAGCCCGTGGGGCTTGCTTGAGGCCATAGAGAGCCTTGTTGAGTCTGAAGACTTTATCAGGATGCTTTGGATCCTCAAAACCTGGTGGTTGAGCAACATATACTTTTTCCTCAAGCTTACCATTGAGGAATGCACTTTTCACATCCATTTGATATACGCGAATATTGTGATGGTTAGCATATGCAAGCAATATACGAATAGCTTCAAGCCTAGAAACAGGTGCAAAAGTTTCATCGAAATCAATACCCTCAACCTGTGTGTAGCCTTGTGCTACAAGACGGGCCTTATTCCTTACCACTTGGCCATTTTCGTCTTGCTTATTGCGGTTGATCCACTTAGTACCGATGATATTGTGCTTGCGTGGATCAGGACGATTCACAAGCTCCCACACATTGTTGAGATGGAATTGTTGCAATTCTTCTTGCATGCCTTGAATCCATTCAGGCTCCAGAAATTCTTCATCAACTTTGGTGGGATTTGTGATAGAGACAAATGCAAAATGCCCACAAAAGTTAGCTAAATGTGAAGCTCTTGAGTGAGTGACGGGACCAGGTGCATTGATGTTGTCTAGGATCTTCTCAATCTCCACTTCATTCGCCACTCGTGGATGAGCTGGACGATGAACTTGATGTTGTTGAGCATTTTTCTCACAATCATTTTCTTCAAGATCAGCAGTTTCTTCATGAAGGGGAATGATCACTTCTTCAGCTATTTCTTCAGTGGGCACAATTTCACCGGTGCCCTTCAGCTTGATAGATTCCTCAGGAGGCATTTCATCTAGCACAGGAGGCTGATACATCTCCAACGTATCTATAATTTTTATTGTTCCATTCTATTATATTTTTAGTTTTGGATGTTTTATATGCATTAATATGCTATTTTATATTATTTTTGGGACTAAATTATTAACCTAGAGCCCAGTGCCAGTTTCTGTTTTTCCTTGTTTTTGAGTTTTACTGAAAAGGAATATCAAACGGAGTCCAAACAGAATAAAACTTAACGATGATTTTTCTTGGACCAGAAGACATCCACGGAGCTTGGAGAGGGGCCAGAAGAGTCCCGAGGGATCCACAAGCCCTCAGGCCGCGCCCTAGGGGGGCGCACCTCCCTGGCTTGTGGGCCCCTTGGGAGTCCTCCAACCCTAATTCTTGCGCTATAAATTCCCAAATATACCCAAACCAACATAAGCGTCCACCAAAATACTTTTCCGCCGCCGCAAGCCTCTGTTCCCGTGAGATCCCATCTTGGGGCCTTTTTCGGCACCCTGTCAGAGGGGGATTCGATCATGGAGGGCCTCTACATCAACCTTGCTGCCCTTCCGATGATGCATGAGTAGTTTACCACAGACCTACGGGTCCATAGCTAGTAGCTAGATGGCTTCTTATCTCTCTTTGATCTTCAATACAATATTCTCCTCGATGTTCTTGGAGATCTATCCGATGTAATATTCTTTTGTGGTGTGTTTGTCGAGATCCGATGAATTGTGGATTTATGATCAGATTATCTATGAATATTATTTGAGTCTTTTCTGAACTCTTTTATCCATGATTTAATATCTTTGTATTTCTCTTCGAATTATCGGTTTGCTTTGGCCAACTAGATTGGTTTTTATTGCAATGGGAGAGGTGCTTAGTTTTGTGTTCAATCTTGTGGTGTCCTCACCCAGTGATAGTAGGGGTAGCGAGGCACTTATTGTATTGTTGCCATCAAGGGTAAAAAGATGGGGTTTTCATCATATTGCTTGAGTTTATCCCTCTACGTCATGTCATCTTACTTAAGGCGTTGCTTTGTTCTTATGAACTTAATACTCTAGATGTAGGCCGGAGTCGGTCGATGTGTGGAGTAATAGTTGTAGATGCAGAATCATTTCGGTCTACTTGACATGGACATGATGCCTATATTCATAATCATTGCCTTGGATATCGTCATAACTTTGCGCTTTTCTATCAATTGCTCGACAGTAATTTGTTTACCCACCGTATGTTTTCTTTCAAGAGAGAAGCCTCTAGTGAAACCTATGGCCTCCGGGTCTATTTTCCATCATATATTTTCAGATCTATAAACCAAAAATACCTTGCTGCAATTTACTTGTTTTTACTTTGTTTTACGTTTTAGTAATCTTTTATACCTATCTCTATTAGATCTCACTCTTGTTCGAGACCGTTACGGGATTGACAACTCCTTTTTCGCGTTGAGTGCAAGTGTTTGTTAGTTTGTGCAGGTGCATAGAATTTAGACTTGCTTGTGCCTCCTACTGGATTGATACCTTGGTTCTTAACTGAGGGAAATACTTATCTCTACTTTGATGCATCACCCTTTGCTCTTCGTGGGAAAATCAACGCAAGCTCAAGAAGTAGCAGGAAGAATTTCTGGCGCCGTTGCCGGGGAGGTTCTACATCAAGCCTACCAAGTACCCACCATAAACTGTCATCTCTTGCATTACATTATTTGCCATTTGCCTCTCGTTTTCCTCTCCACCACTTCTAAAACATTTTTAGAAAAACACAAAAAGATTTGCCCTTTTATTCGCCCTTCTTTCGTTTGTCTTTTTCGTTTGCTTTTTGCTTGTTTGTTTGCTAGATTGGTTTCTTGGCACCATGTCTGTATCTGGAGAGGTTATCATTGAAAATTTTGAGGATCTTGCTAGCATGAATCTTGAGGAAAAACTTGGATCTTGTTCTTTAGATCGTGAAACTGAAACTCCCCCTAATTATAAGGCAAAAACTTTTCATGTGAGACACGGTAATATTATTGGGAAAAGTGTTATTCAAGAATTCTTTGATTGTACGGGAACTTTGCCTATTAATAAGAGATCTATCCTTCTTGATACAAATTGTTATGCGGATGCCATTGTCATGCTTATTGATAAATTAGAAAGAAAATTTGTGCACATCCACCCCGCTTTGCAAAAGGTGTTTTATGAACTTCCCAATATTCATCATCCTAAGGCTAAAAAGATTGCCACTATCATCCTTATGCGGGAATTTGATTTTATAATAGAAGAGGCTAGGGAAATTTTTGTTTTCTATAATAAAGATATTGAACATCCTCCGATTGAAGAAATTCTCCATGATAAAGAAACTTTGCGTAGCTTGGAATCTAGAGATTATCAATCTTACAATGACAATCATAGGAGGAGAGTTCCCTACTCAGAAATTACTCAAACCCTTTACCTTGAGACTTATGATAAATTTGATTGGATAACTAGGGGAATTTATGTAGGATTTAATGATGATTGGTTGGAAGAGATGACTAGGGAACCCATTAAAAATGAGATACGTATTTTATATGATGATATATATGGTGATGATCCAGACTATGGGTTTATGAATGTTAAAATCACTAATCAGAGTCCTTTTCATGAATTAAGTTCACCTACTAGAAGGGAAAGAAAATAAAATAGAGATTTGCTAAGAAAAGTTTTGGGAGACTTGATTAAAAAAGATTTGCATGACAATACCTAGATCTATGTTTTATGCCTAGCTAGGGGCGTTAAACAATAGCGCTTGTTGGGAGGCAACCCAATTTTATTTTTATGTTTTTTTTATTTTAGTTCTGTTTTTCAATAAATAAACATTATTACCTCTGTAGTAATTGTGTTTTGGTGTTTCAATTACTGTTTGAGCCAAGCAAGACCTTTGGGATGGTCTACGGTGATAGTTGATTTGATCTTGCTGAAAAACAGAAACTTTTGCGCTCATTGCCAAAAATTCAGTAATTCACAAAAATGTGCTTTTGATCTGAATTTATTACAGAAGATTTATATACAAATTTCCCAAGTTTTCCTAATTTTTCAGAATTTTTGGAGTTACAGAAGTATACGTAATTTCCAGATTACTACAGACTGTTCTGTTTTTGACAGATTCTGTTTTCTATGTGTTGTTTGCTTATTTTGATGAATCTATGGGTAGTATCGGGGGGTATGAACCATGGAGAAGTTGGAATACAGTAGATATTACACCAATATAAATAAATAATGAGTTCAGAACAGTACCTAAAGTGGTGATTTATTTTATTATACTAACGGATCTTATGAGTTTTTTCTGTTGAGTTCTGTGTTGTGAAGTTTTCAAGTTTTGGGTAAAGATTTGATGGACAACGGAATAAGGAGTGGCAAGAGCCTAAGATTGGGGATGCCCAAGGCACCCCAAGGTAATATTCAAGGACAAACAAGCATCTAAGCTTGGGGATGCCCCGGATGGCATCCCCTCTTTTGTCTTCGTCCATCGGTAAATTTACTTGAGGCTATATTTTTATTCACCACATGATACGTGTTTTGCTTGGAGCGTCTTGTATGATATGAGTCTTTGCTTTTTAGTTTGCCACAATCATCCTTGTTGTACACATATTTTGAGAGGGACACGCATGAATCGTGAATTTATTAGAATACTCTATGTGCTTCACTTATATCTTTTGAGCTAGGCAGTTTGCTCTAGTGCTTCACTTATATCTTTTTACAGCACGATGGTGGCTTTATTTTATAGAAATTGTTGAACTCTCATGCTTCACTTATATTATTTTGAGATTCTCTAAACAGCATGGTAATTTGCTTAGGTTATGAATTTAGTCCTAATATGATGGGCATCCAAGAGGGATATAATAAAAACTTTCATATAAAGAGCATTGAATAAGATGAGAAGTTTGATTCCTTGCATTTGTTTTGAGATATGAAGATGGTGATATTAGAGTGATGCTAGTGAGTAATTGTGGATTGGTAGAAATACTTGTGTTAAAGTTTGTGATTCCCGTAGCATGCATGTATGGTGAACCGTTATGTGATGAAGCCGGAGCATGATTTATTTTTTGATTGTCTTCCTTATGAGTGACGGTCGGGGACGAGCGATGGTCTTTTCCTACCAATCTATCCCCCTAGGAGCATGCGTGTAGTACTCTGTTTTGATAGCTAATAAATTTTTGCAATAAGTATGTGAGTTCTTTATGACTAATGTTAAGTCCATGGATTATACGCACTCTCACACTACTGCAGGATGCTGCTAACGCGACACTACGATCAGAGGCCCTTTGACGAAACTGTGTGCGATGCATTAATCGCAAACGGTGATGTAAAAAACCATCAAAAAATATGCAAAACCTTTGCGATGAAGGATACATCAAACACGGTTCCGATTTTAGTTGCGTGTGCGATGCGGGGCATACGGTTGATCCATACGAACTGTTTGCGATGAGACAGAACAACAGAAACAGGCAGCCAGATCAAGGTGTGTGCGATATACGGCATACAGTTCGCTCAGATGAACTGTTTGTGATGATCGAGTTGAACACAAACGATTCGGCGTAACAAGATGTGTGTGATACCCGGCAAACTGGTCGGTAATCATAATTGTGTGCGATCATTATAGACCGCCCATATGGTCTTTTTTTGTGAATTGTGTGCTCGTCAGGGCACACAGTTCAAGAAACCAACCTGTGGGCGATAATGTAGAAGATCTTTGTCGAATACGTATTACTAACCATCTGCGATGATATTGACAGGATAACCAGAGATAACAAATTAATATGAGCGAACGGAAACCGAGATATATACAGTCTGCTTAATTTAGTCCTTCTTCTTCTTGTTGTTGTTGTTGGATGGCCCCGTGACATCGTCTTGGCGAGGACTCTTCTTGCCGCTGACCGTTGGCTTTTCATCACCGCCGCCGTCGTCATCGTCATTGCCGTCGTCGTCCTCCTCCACCTCCTCGTTCGACCATTCCTCCTCATCATCATCGTCGTCCTCTTCTTCATCCTCCGACGGCTCCTCGTCCATCTGGTTGTCATTTGACGATTCTGGAGGCGGCGTCCCTTCCATGATCCGGATATAATCGAGCTCTGGGCTCGACGCCGGACTCACGAAAGACGAGCGGGATGATTCCGATGTTGACCTATCATCAGGCACCAGACTGCTGGCAGAACTGTTGTCCTCGCTGTCGCTCGACATGGCTGCGGTCATATAAAAACTGCGAGAAAGTGAGATTGCAGAGTGTGTGCAAGTGTGTAGCGCAGCCTACCGGGGACGATGAAGATGGTGGACACTTAAGCGGGGTATGCAGAGAAGAGGAATGCCAATTGAAGCAGGAGTTAACATATTATCTAACCGCTGATATAATCAACCGCAATTATTTGTACCCAGTCGCTCCAAATTCCCAGGGTTGCGCAGTTCTCAATGTGATAATTAATTACACACACGCGTTGGAGCGTCCAAATATGAAACAAGCATTTTTCGTAGTACTTCTACTCCCTCCGTACCGGCAACCTAGGTGGGGGAAAACGGAGAGAACTTGATGATTAGTATTTGGTAATCAATACCATTGCGTGCAGAGAATTGAGCATTGCATGCATGTTATGCTAAGTAGTCTGAAGTCATTGAGTGCATACTAGCCGCAGGACTCCTATTGGCTGATTTCTTTTTTCAGGAAAAAAACAAGGAACGAGTTTTGGGATTATGCACCGGTACCGATACGAACGAAGTAGGACAGTTGGCAAGCAATACATTGAGCTCTTCTTATTGATGAAGCCAGTAATAATCAAACTACAAAGGAAAAGAAAAAAAGACAAAGGAAAATATCTGCATGAATCTTCGCGTAACATCAATGGCATAGGACCTAGATGTGCATTACTTAGAGCACATCTAGATGTGCTTTAGCAATACTGTCAAACAAAACCCCTAATCATCATTGCAAACAGTGCATAGAACATGGGTAATGCGACAACCACAACTACACATGCTAGTTCCTTCTTGTCTCTTGCTTTCATCTATTGCCTGTGGTTGATTCTTTCTTGCTTCATCATACTGATTGTACATTCCAGATCAGCCAGTTTCTTCTTCAGCTTTACTTTATGTTCTGCGAGCTTGGTGATAACACTCCGAGCCCTGCCATGCCATTCTTCATCCAGCCAGTAAACAAAGGCACAAGCCTCATATCCCTGCCAATGTTAAATAGTATTCAGGATGAGCGGTGGCATTAACTCAAGTAAAATGATGAACTTAGCACTAACCTCTAAGGGGCAACTGAGAAACAGCCTACCAATGTCAAATCCCTCCATGCATACACGTCGAGCAGGAGTGTGCTCGTGAAGGAAATATGCCCTAGAGGCAATAATAAAGTTGTTATTTATATTTCCTTATATCATGATAAATGTTTATTATTCATGCTAGAATTGTATTAACCAGAAACTTAATAGATGTGTGAATACATAGACAAAACTAAGTGTCCCTAGTATGCCTCTACTAGACTAGCTCGTTAATCAAAGATGGTTAAGTTTCCTGGCCATAGACATGTGTTGTCATTTGATGAACGGGATCACATCATTAGGAGAATGATGTGATGGACAAGACCCATCCGTTAGCTTAGCATAATGATCGTTAAGTTTATTGCTATAGCTTTCTTCATGACTTATACATATTCCTCTGACTATGAGATTATGCAACTCCCGAATACCGGAGGAACACTTTGTGTGCTATCAAACATCACAACGTAACTGGGTGATTATAAAGATGCTCTACAGGTGTCTTCGAAGGTGTTTGTTGAGTTGGCATAGATCGAGATTAGGATTTGTCACTCCGAGTATCGGAGAGGTATCTCTAGGCCCTCTCGGTAATGCACATCATATGAAGCCTTGCAAGCAATGTGACTAATGAGTTAGTTACGGGATGATGCACTACGGAACGAGTAAAGAGACTTGCCGGTAACGAGATTGAACTAGGTATTGAGATACGGACAATCGAATCTCGGGCAAGTAACATACCGATGACAAAGGGAACAACGTATGTTGTTATGTGGTTTGACCGATAATGATCTTCGTAGAATATGTGGGAGCCAATATGAGCATCCAGGTTCCGCTATTGGTTATTGACCGGAGATGAGTCTCGGTCATGTCTACATAGTTCTCGAACCCGTAGGGTCCGCACGCTTAACGTTCGATGACGATCGATATTATGAGTTTATGTGTTTTGATGTACCGAAGGTTGTTCGGAGTCCCGGATGTGATCACGGACATGACGAGGAGTCTCAAAATGGTCGAGACATAAAGATTGATATATTGGACCATGTTGTTCGGACACCGGAAGTGTTCCGGAGAGTTTCGATAAAACCGGAGTGCCGGAGGGTTACCGGAACCCCCCCGGGAAGTTAATGGGCCACCATGGGCCTTAGAGGAGAGAGGGCCGGCCAGGAGGTGGCGCGCACCCCCCCTAGTCCGAATTGGACAAGGGGTGGGGGCGGCGCCCCCCTCCTTCCTTCTCTCCCCTTCCTCCTTCCTTCCCCTCCTTGTTGGACTAGGAAAGGGGGGAACCTACTCCTAGTAGGAGTAGGATTCCCCCCCTTGGGCGCGCCCCTTGAGGCCGGCCGGCCCCCTCCCCCCCTCCTTTATATACGGGGAGGGGGGCACCCCATAGACACACAAGTTGATTGTTTAGCCGTGTGCGGTGCCCCCCTCCACAGATTTCCACCTCGGTCATATCGTTGTAGTGCTTAGGCGAAGCCCTGCATCGGTAACTTCATCAACACCGTCACCACGCCATCGTGCTGACGGAACTCTCCCTCGGCCTCAACTGGATCAAGAGTATGAGGGACGTCATCGAGCTGAACATGTGCTGAACACGGAGGTGCCGTACGTTCGGTGCTAGGATCGGTCGGATCGTGAAGACGTACGACTACATCAACCGCGTTAATAAACGCTTCTGCTTTCGGTCTACGAGGGTACATGGACACACTCTCCCCGCTCGTTGCTATGCATCACCTAGATAGATCTTGTGTGTTCGTAGGAATTTTTTTGAAATTACTGCGTTACCCAACAGCTCGTGCACACAACTCAGCATTTGGTACTTCTCGATGGCGCGAAACTCGGAGTCGAACTCTTGTTGCGGGAGTCTGGAGTCATGCTCCGGATCCGGTGGCAGATCGCTTTCCGGGGGGTCATTCAGGACGGATTCGGCAAGGGGCTACTTTGGACATGCTAAAAAAGATCGGGATAGATTGGAACCTGACAGGATGATTCGGATCTGTAGTACACCTGCCTTCTGATGACCTTAGGCAAGTGCTCGGCGGCGACCGCCGTCGTGGCGGCGCTGCTGATAGCAGCGATACGAGCAGGAGCAGCCGCACCAAAACCATCAGCACCACTCGTCCGCATTCCCCCAATGTCAGTGCCACGCGAGGGAATTTGGAGGCTATCTAGGAATTTGGGGGAAATGGGGAAACCGTGGGGATAAGCTAACGGTCGGGAACTACTTATGGCACTATATGTTGTATACGGCACACTGTTTATACATGTTGTTTGTGTTAGGTATTACAACTTCACACACGATTTCCGCACCAAACCATGTGAGAAGACAACGTAGGTGAGACATGGTTGCCGTGACATAACCATATGTGATGTACTACCCTATACATATAATTGAGTTACAGTGATACCGTGTAAACAGCTGCTCTGCGGATATCAGTCAAAAAATAAAACAGCCGCTCTGCAGATAGAGATGGCGGCGGCGGCCTAGGCAGCGGCTACCGGATAAGAAGTCAATCCTCGGTCGGTGGGCGGTGGCGGCGTCATAGGAGGTCAATCCTCGGTCTTCGGCGGGAGATAGGAGGAGCTCAACCATCGAGGTCGGCGGCGGCGTGATTGGAGCACATCCATCGCGGTCGATGGCGGGATAGTGGAGGTTGAACTTCAGGCGGCAGCCGCACTAAGCTTTGCTCCTCGACCCTGCTGTCTTGGCGTGCCGCCGCATGGCGCTTCTCTGTCTGCTGGGTGGAGGTCGCCGCACGGCTAATTAATTAAGGTATTCTTTTCGTGAGTGGCTTAATTAAGGTATTCAATTCCTAAGGGTAATGCTGTAGTACTCTGCTTGTAAATTGACTGCCATTAATTTTTCTCATTGCATGTCTGGATAACAATATGGAGCACCCTCAGTAATTACGAAAATAAAACCTTGTGATTTATGCACGCATCTTTTGGCATCAGTTAATCCGTGTATTAATGTTGTTGCTTTGTTTTTAATTACCATTCGTGTGGAGCAGATGGAATGATCTCAATGGATGAAGAATCGGAGAACCACAGATTTTATCAGTGGCATGACAGAGTTCATGAATTTGGCTGAAAGTACAAAGAGGAGAATTGGTGATGCGGATTACATCGTGTGTCCATGTACTCATTGTGCCAATACATAGTCATGTGAAGTTGCAAATGTCTAGTGGCACTTACTCTCTCGGGGATTCATGGATGGATATACACGTTGGACCAGACACGGTGAAGAGCAGGTCATGGATGAATATACCTAGGGCTGCGAGATGCCAAACCCCGGTCAGTGTCACATGGATGTTGAATCTAACATCGGGGTAGAGGCATCAAGCTACCAATGGAACATCGGAAAGCCGAAATGCCCATTGGAAAACCAAGACGTCGACGTAGATGACGATGATCTTGATATGCCAGATTTTGCTGCTATGATTGCAGATTTCAAGGGCCCAAAAAAGGATATGATTGGGTACAAGGATCTGCTAACCATTGATGTGGACTCCAAGAAAGAATTGTATCCAGGTTGCAAAAAGAAATATTCCAAGTTGAGTGACACCCTGGCGCTTCTCAGATTTAAAGCAGCAAACGGTCTATCAAACAAGGGCTTCACAGAGATGTTAGGTCTTTTCAAAGAAATTCTTCCAAAAGATAATGTGCTCCCCAGAAGCACGAACGAAGCGAAGAAAATTGTTTGCCCATTGGAACTTGAAGTACAGAAGATACATGCTTGTGTGAATGATTGTATATTGTACCATGGTGAGTACAAAGATTTGCGTGCATGTCCCACATGCAAGGATGCATGATACAAGCACAGAAGAGCAAAGGACAAGTACAAATTGGACAAGGAGATCAAGACAGGAATCCCGTTCAAGGTTGTTTGGTACTTGCCTTTAATTCCAAGGTTGATGCGTTTGTTTGCAAACCCTAGAGAGGCAAAGAGGTTGCGGTGGCATCATGATGAGCGAACTGCGGATAAATATATGAGGCACCCAAAAGATGGGGCTCAGTGGGAACTAATCGACAACAAGTTTGAAGACTTTGCCAAGGATCCTAGAAGTATAAGGCTCGGGGAGTGTACTGACGGGATGAATCCTTTTGGCGATATGAGCACCAATCACAGCACATGGCCGGTGCTTTTGTGCATATATAACCTAGCTCCTTGGTTGTGTATGAAGAAAAAATACATTATGATGTCAATGATTATCCAAGGCCCAAAGCAACCTGGAAATGACATCGACATTTACTTTCAGCTACTGGTAGAAGAACTGCTGACAATGTGGGTAGATGCGCCTGCTGTAAAATGTTATGATGCTTACAAAAAGGAGATTTTCGATCTACATGTGATGCTGGTGCACACCATTCAAGATATGCCGGCATTAGGCAACACATCGGGGCAGAAAACAAAGGGAGATGTAGGGTGTGTCACATGCATGGATAGGACAGCTAGCAGATTTCTTCCCAACTCGCGCAAAACCGTGTATTTGCGTCATCGTAGGTTCTTACGGAGAAATCACCCATACCGAAAGATGAAAGCAGAATTTGATGGTACGATAGAGGTAGATGTGGGCCCAAGACCCTATGCAAGGGAGGTGGTCCACAACATGGCTAAACAAATTAGTGTTGTGCTTGGCAAGAAGAACACTTTGACGGTGAAACAAACACCCAAGGATCAAGAGTTTAAGAAGAAATCGGTGTTCTGGAAATTACCTTACTGGGAGATTCTACGTGTACGTCACTGCATCGATGTCATGCACGTAGGGAAGAACATATGTGAAAGCATCCTTGGTACTCTGCTCAAGATTAAAGGCAAAAAAAAGGATGGTGATGGTGCATGGCTCGATTTGCTTGCTGATCAATCAAAACGCAAGAGTGAAGCAGAAGATAATAACAAATTCATCCACACTCACCAGAGTTACAATTTCAGTACAAAAGAAGCAACACAGTTCTTCACCTATTTGTTATCAGTTAAGACACCCTCTTCCTACTTCGCAAACATCAGAAGTCTCGTGGATGTGAGCTCAGGTAAAATGAAGTTGGGACGCATGAAGTCACATGATTGCCATGTAATGTTGACACAAATCCTCCCGGTGGCCATCAGGAATCTGATGGACAAAGATATAAGAAACACACTCATTGAGCTCTGTGATTTCTTCAACCAACTATGGCAGAAAGTTATAGATCCTGAAGAGTTGGATCATATGCAAGAGGATATTGCAAGAATATTGTCCAACCTAGAGATGTTTTCCCACCGTCATTCTTTGATGTCATGGTCCATCTCACTGTGCACCTTGTCGACGAGATAAACTATTGTGGTCCTGTGTTTCTTCGCAACATGTATCCCTTCGAGCGGTTCATGGGAATACTAAAGCGCTATTGTCGGAACTGAAACCATCCAGAAGCAAGCATCCTACAAGGTTATACCGCGGAGGAGGTGGTTGAGTTTTGCACCAAATACATGAAACAAAGACCTATAGGTTTGCCCCTCTCTCGCCACGAGGGAAGGCTGAAAGATAAGCCGGTCCTTGCTGGCACACAAATGGCTGCACCCGGAGAATTGGCAGAGAAAGCCCATCGATACTGCTTAACAGCCCAGTTCTCAGCGCTTATGCCGAAGAACACTTGGCGGAGATACGCCAAAGCTTCTTACCAATGGTGTATCCATCAGATGTGGAGACGAAGGAGCACACTAAGAACTACGCCGAATGGCTGAAGAATCATTTGGCACAAGGATCCATCGATGACATTGCTACGTGGTTGGCACAAAAGCCATCACCTACGGTGTTGACGTACCAAGCATATGACATAAATGGCTACACGTTCTACACTAAGGAACGTGATGAGAATACCTCATATCAGAACAGCTCTGTTCGAATAGAATGCATGACTGTAAATGAAGCTGATAAAAGGGTATACTATGGAACCATCAAAGAGATTTGGGAGCTTAATTATGTGAAAGTTAAGGTGGCATTATTCAGGTGCGCATGGATCCCTCTTGGTCAGGTAAAGGTTGATGATTATAGGAAGACTTGTGTTAACAGGATAACGATGGCATATCACACGGACCCATTCATTCTTGCCAGTGATGCTACCCAGATTTTCTATTCCGAAGACCCCTTGCATAAGAACTACCATGTAGTGATGCATGGGAAGAGGAGGGTACTAGATGTCGAGGATGTTGCTGACGAGGACGAGTACGATGAATTTGCTGAGTTGCCAGCCAAGGGATCACGCACACCTCAAACAGAGAAGCATAAAATCATCAGAAAACCCAAGTTTATTCAGGGTCAACGTAATGATCCCAGTTCCCCCATGTACATGGGAATTAAGCCGTAAGACTAGTCTTTATGCCTACCCTGCAACTTAATTCGTTCAATTTAGAACTGTCGTGTGTATCGAATTTGTGTGTTATGCCCGATTTTCTGTTCATGTAAGAACCGTTATATATGTTGACCATGATATGCTGTCAGTTCAGACAATGAATATGAACTATTTATTATTATTATTATTATTATTATTATTATTATTATTATTATTATTATTATTATTATACCATAGATGTAGCACACTCAATTGATCTCACTCCAGTATGTATGAACAAAAGATATGCAATCTGGTTTGCGAATAGCGCACGGTTCGTTCATGACAGTCGTGTGCCGACCAAACCGCGCGGGCGATCTGAGTCGTGTGTTCTAATTGGCCAGAACCCAAACCCCACGGATTGTACATCTGCACCGTTGGATTCTCCCAGATCGATCGGCAATCCTCATCCCTTTCGACAGCAAATGCAGTTCCGGTTGTAATTTTATTTATATGCACAAAATGCACGTTAAACTCAAAAAATGTCTTAAATATAGCTAACGATATCTGAAATGCGCCAGAAAATCAAACCCGTGGTATAATGGTGATTGCGTACCGTGGAAATTTTTATGAGGCCAAACAATGAAGTCACCGGCCACTGGAGTTTGAATTGACACGTCTCCTTTTGGAAACCATGATCCTTCATGTGAGATGCTTCGGTTTGGAAGGAGCGATCATCAAAACTTATGCCGAACTTTACCAATTTTTTTCCATGGGGTCATGAGAGCACGCCACGGGCACACATCGATTTTGATGATGTCCGGACTCCATCTGAATTTCCTATAATTTAAATACCAACTAGGCCTACGCCAGTGGCCGCACCTCGCGGCCGAAATGTTTGAAACTTCTCCCCGCTTCTCGGACAAACATATGAAAACTCGCAAAGTGATGGACAAATGATTTGTACACCTTCTTTGCTAAGGCTGGCCATAGTGGGGGTATCATAGCCGGTATCATGCACTCGGGAATAGCAAATATGATGATGTGGCAAGGAATTAAAGAAGGGAGAGTGGGTTAGAGTAACATAGGTAGATACCGTAACATAATAAATGCTATACTACTTTGTGTCATGCATGACCATAAATACGATCATCTACGATACTACTCTATGATACTATGCACTATGAAGGTAGTATCATATGCATGATACTAGTATATGATACTCCCCACTATAAGGCTAGCCATAGTGGTGGTATCATAGCCGGTATCATGCACTCGGAAATAGCAAATATGCTGATGTGGCAAAGAATTAAAGAAGACAGAGAGGGTTAGAGTAACATAGGTAGATACCGTATCATGTCAAATGCGATGCTAATTTCTATCATGCATGGCAATAAATATGATCATCTATGATACTACTCTACGATACTATGCACTATAAAGGTAGTATCGTACACTAGTATCATATGCATGATACTAATATATGATACTCTCCACTATGAGTAGCCTAAGTAGCCTAACTAACACCCACATGTAGTTGTAGTAGGGTTTTGACTTAATATGCACTAAATGCAAGGTAAGTGCAAAAAATGACTTAAATATAGCAGACGAGACCTGAAATGGGCCAGAAAATCAAACCAAGGGTATATCCATGATTGTTTACCATGATTTTTTTTGGGGCGGAACGATGTAGTCACTAACGATTTGGAGTCCGAAGTGCCGCGTCTCCTTTTGGAAACTATGATCCTTCTTGTGAGATGCTCCGGTATGGAAGGTGCGAGCATCAAAACTTGTGCCAAACATTACCAAAAAATTTCCATGCGATCATGAGAGCACGCCACAGTGACACAACGATTTTCGTTATTTCCGGACTCTATATGCATTTCCTGTAATTAAAATACCAACATGGCCTACGCCTCTGGCCGCACCCTACGGCTGAACTGTTTGAAGTTTTTTCCCATTTCTCGGATAATGAATGAAAACTCGCAAAGCGACACACAAATGATCTTGCTAACACCCACGTGCAGTTGCGACTACATATATATATATATATTTATTTATTTATTTATGCAAAAAATGACTCAAATATAGCAAACAAGATCTCAAATGCACCAGAAAATCGAACCATAGGGTACAATCATGATTTCTTACCGTGGTAAGAAGTTGGAGACGAAACGATGAACTCATGTTTTCATTCAAACGAGAATATATTGTTAGTTGATGTCAATGTTTTCAAATAGCACACGGTTCACTCACGAAAGCCGTGTGCCTACTAAACCGTGGCCGATGCCCCCCCTGCCGTGCGCGCGATCTGAGTCGTGCGTTCTGATTGGCCAGAACCCAAACCCCACGGATCATACGTCTGCACCGTTGGATTCTCCTTGATGAAACGACAATCCTCATCCCTTTCGACAGCACATGCAGTTCCGGTTGTGATTTTATTTATATCCACAAATTGCATGTTAAATTCAAAAAATGTCTTAAATATAGCAAACGCTACCTAAAATGCGTTAGAAAATCAAACCCGTGGTATAATGGTGATTGTGTACCGTGAAAAATTTTATGAGGCCAAACGATGAAGTCACCGGCCACTGAAGTTTGAATTGACACGTCTCCTTTTGGAAACCATGATCCTTCTTGCGAGATGTTCCGGTTTTCAAGGAGCGGTCATCAAAACTTGTGCCAAACTTCACCAATTTTTTCCACGGGGTCGTGAGAGCACGCCACGGGCACATGATACGTCTCCAATGTATCTATAATTTTTGCTTATTCCATGCTGTTATATTATCATTCTTGGATGTTTTACAATCATTTTATAGCAACTTTATATCATTTTTTGGGACTAACCTATTGACATAGTGCCCGGTGCCAGTTGATAATTTTTTGCTTGTTTTTTACTTCGCAGAAAATCAATACCAAACGGAGTCCAAACGCAGCTAAACTTTTTGGAGATTTTTTCTAGACCAGAAGGAACAACTTGGGCCAAAGAAGTACTAGAGGGGTGCCCAGAGGGGGGCACAAACCACGTGGGTGCGCCTGGGGGCCCAGGCGCGCCCTGGTGGGTTGTGCCCACCTCGGTGGCCTCCCGCACCGCCTCTTTACTCTATAAATACCCCAATATTCCAAAAACCCTATGGGAGTCAACGAAACACAATTTCAGCCGCCGCAAGTTCCAGAAACACCGGATCCAATCTAGACACCATCACGGAGGGGTTCATCATCCTCATTGGTGCCTCTCCGATGATGCGTGAGTAGTTCATTGTAGACCTTCGGGTCCGTAGTTAGTAGCTAGATGGCTTCCTCTCTCTCTCTCTCTCTTTTGATTCTCAATACA
Organism: Thinopyrum elongatum; assembly: GCA_011799875.1. Taxonomy (NCBI): domain Eukaryota; kingdom Viridiplantae; phylum Streptophyta; class Magnoliopsida; order Poales; family Poaceae; genus Thinopyrum; species Thinopyrum elongatum. Next base: position 547,411,958 of record CM022298.1, on the reverse strand, counting down.
ATGGTTTATTGGAGATCTATTTGATGTAACTCTTTTTGTAGTGTGTTTGTTGGGATCCGATGAACTTTGAGTTTATGATCAGATCTATTTTTTATCCATGAAAGTTATTTGAGTTTCTTTGATCTCTTATATGCATGATTACTTATAGCCTCGTATTTCTTCTTCGACTCTTTGGTTTAGTTAGGCCGACTAGATCGATTTTTCTTGCCATGGGAAGAGGTGCTTTGTGATGGGTTCGATCTTACGGTGCTCAATCCCAGTGACAGAAGGGGACCTGACACGTATGTATCGTTGCTATTAAGGATAACAAGATGTGGTCTATTCCAACATGAATAGATCTTGTCTACATCATGTCATCGTTCTTATTGCATTACTCCGTTTCTCCATGAACTTAATACACTAGATGCATGCTGGATAGCGGTCGATGTGTGAACTAACAGTAGTAGATGCAGGCAGGAGTCGGTCTACTAATCTTGGACGTGATGCCTATATAATGATCATTGCGTGGATATCGTCATGATTATTTGAAGTTCTATCAATTGCCCAACAGTAATTTCTTTAGCCACCGTATGCTATTTTTCTTGAGAGAAGCCACTAGTGAAATCTACGGCCCCCGGGTCTATTCTTCTTCATATTTGCTTTTCGATCTATTATTTGCCACTTTTATTTTCAGATCTATTGTACCAAAAACCCAAAAAATACCTTGTTGCACTTTTTTGCTATTTATTTTATTTTGCATTTTATCGAGATCTATTTATCCAATCTATCATAATTTTTATCCCGTCAACTTGACAATTTCTGGCACCGTTACCCATTGAGGGATTGACAACCCCTACTAATCGTAGGGTTGCAAGTATTTGTTCTTTGTGTGCAGGTACCATTTACATAGTGTTGCTTGGTTCTCCTACTGGATTGATACCTTGGTTTCATAACTGAGGGAAATACCTACCGTAGATGTGCTGCATCATCCCTTCCTCTTTGGGGAAATACCAACGTAGTTCAATCGACATCAAAAGGAATTTCTGGCGTCGTTGCCGGGGAGACATCATCAACATCTACCAGGTTCCTAATCACAAATCTCATCTCCTTGCAATTTACATTATTTGTCATTTGCCTTTCGTTTTCATCTCCCCCACTTCACAAAAATTTGCCATTTTATTCGCCCTCTTTTTCGTTCGTCATTTTCTCGTCAGATCTATCTTTTCGTGTATGATCTTGCTTGCCTACTTTGTCACTATGGCTAGCATGTCTACCCCTCCTTTGTCACCGGATTTTGAAGTTTTATACTTCAAGCAGAAACAAGGAGAAAATTTGAAAGATGCCTGGTATAGGCTAATGGAATCTTATCGCATTTGCAATCTAAAAGGGGATGCAAAGATTTTGCTTTGAAATTTTTATATAGGTTTGACATTGCATCATAGACAACTTTTGGATTTTGCCGCTAAAGGGAACTTTATTGAGCTTGATGCTAATACCGCTTATGAGATCCTAGAGGGAATTTCGGGGATTCCACCTATTAAAAAGGGGATTTCTTTCACCCAAGAAGGGGCCCAAATTTTGGACAAGTTGAGTGATTTGCATAAACATTTGGTCGAGTTACAAAAATATAATGAACCTCTCAAACATATTAGTGGAAACCTAAATCGCATGAACACCTTGATTACTCTTTGCAATAAATGGTTGGATATTTTAGATCTTAAGATGGTTTATTTTCCTGATAATTTAGGGAAGCATAAAGAGCCTCCCGGGTTTGAGAAAGCTATTGCAAAAGTTGCCAAAATGAAAGATGACAATACTTGAATCTATGCATTATGCCTAGCTAGGGGCATAAAACGATAGCGCTTATTGGGAGGCAACCCAATGAATAAAATTTATTTTTGCCTTTTTCTTCCTGTTCTTGAGTGTTTGCACAATTATGCCTCTGTTATGATTGTGTTTTTTATGTTTTAATTAGTGTTTGTGCCAAGTAAAGCCTTTGGGATAGCTTTGGTGATAGTTGATTTGATCTTGTTGGAAAACAGAAACTTTTGCGCCTAGTAAAATAATTGTCTAAAATGACAGAAGTGACGAAAAATTCTGAATTCTTTACACAAGATTGATATACAAATTGCCTCCATTTTCCTAATTTTTCAGAATTTTTGGAGTAAAAGAAGTATCAGGACAATTCGTATATTTACAGACTATTCTGTTTTTGACAGATTCTGTTTTCTTTGCATTGTGTGCTTATTTTGATGAATCTATGGTTTGTATCGGGGGGTATAAGCCATGTTAAAGTTAGAATACAGTAGATATAATGCAAGAACAAAATTTGAATGGGTTTCATACAGTACTTAAAGTAAAGATTAGTTTTCTTATACTAACGGATCTCACGAAGGTTTTGTTGAGTTTTGTGTGATTGAAGTTTTCAAGTTTTGGGTGAGATCACGATGGATGAAGGAATAAGGAGTAAGAAGAGCCTAAGCTTGGGGATGCCCCATGGCACCCCAAGCCATTATCCAAAGAGAAACAAGCAACTAAGCTTGGGGATGCCCCCGAGTGGCATCCCCTCTTTCTTCTAACGACCATCCGTATTTTACTTGGAGCTATATTTTTATTCGTCACATATCATGAGTTTTGCTTGGAGCGTCTTGTGTTATATGAGTCTTTGCTCGTTTTGCTTTTTAGTTTGTGTCATCTATCCTTGTTAACACATCTATTTGAGAGAGCCAAAATTATACTATGATTTGTTAGAATTGCTCTATGTGCTTCACTTAAATTTTTTTGAGCTATGGAATTGCTCTAGTGCTTCACTTATATCTTTTTGAGCACGGTGTGCTTTAATATTTTTGAAGAAATGCTCTCATGCTTCACTTAGATTTATTTGAGAGTTAGTAATTTTGAAGGAAGTCTCTCATGCTTCACTTATATTATTTTGAGAAAAGAAAATTTTATGCTCATGTTCTTCACTTAGATTTGTTTGAGCTATCAAAAGCAACATATGAAATTAGTCCCAAAGTGATAGATATTCAAGAGGGATATAATAAAAACTTTCATGAAGATCATTGGACAAAATAAACTTGATTCTTTGTAATGGTTTTGCGATATGATGATATAATATGTGAGTCATGTTGATGAGTAATTATGCTTTAGTAAGAATATTGGTGTTAAGGTTTGTGATTCCCTATGCAAGCACAAAAGTCAATAGTTATGCAATGAAATTACATCCTTCTTGTGGTGCATTATTCGGTGTTACTTATGCTTAATGCTCGCTTATGAGATTTTTCGTTTCTTGGTTGGATGCTTCTCAATCTTTTTGCTAGCATTCACTTGTACTAAGTAGGAATGCTACTTGTGCATCCAAAATCCTTAAACCTAGTTTTGCCATATGAGTCCACTATACCTACCTATATGCGGTATTTCCGTGCCGTTCTAAGCAAATTTGTATGTGCCATCTCTAATTTTCAAAATAAATTTCCTTTTTGTGTGCTCGTACCGCTCATGAAATGGTAGGGGGTGGCTGATATTTTTCCATGCTAGATGTTTTATTCTCAAGATGAGTGTTTATTCACTTGTCATAGCATGAGAGTACGGCAAAGGTATTAAGGATGCCCAGTCCCGAAATGAAAAATGAATTTACTTTATGTTGTCAAATAATAAATTCCTTGGAAAGTGTTGGTATGGACGGCACCCATGGATATGGCTAGCCATGGAATGTGAAAGTATGGTGGAAAAAGTAATAAACTTTATTTTCTGTTTGGGAACCGCCTATGATATATCTAGCATGGAAAGTATTAGGAACTACTCAATCATTTTCGTTGACAGGAAAAGCATGCCACCCAAAATGTTTTATCCCTATATTTTTTCGCTTTGAGCTCTGGCACCTCTACAAATCCCTACTTCCCTCTGCGAAGGGCCTTTCTATTTACTTTATGCAATTTTTATTTTAATTGAGTCTCCATCTTCTCTTATAAAGCACCAACTAAGGGGCACTATGATCGTACTCGAGCATTGGGTATAGCTAATATGTGAGTGTGTTTCATGAATGGATCAATGATTGAGCATAATGGGCTAGGGGTAACTCGTTTTAGTGTTGATATTTTGAAAGACATGGTTGCTTGTTGATATGCTTGAGTATTGGAACATTCATGTAAAAACTAGACTATTGCTTTGAATCATATAAAAGTCCAAATGTCCATGCTACAAAGAAAAGAAAATGTGATGAACATGTTAGGCAGCATTCCACATCAAAAATTCTGTTTTTATCATTTACCTACTCGAGGACGAGTAGGAATTAAGCTTGGGGATGCTGATACCTCTTGAACGTATCTATAATTTTTGCTTGTTCCATGCTGTTATATTATCATTCTTGGATGTTTTACAATCATTTTATAGCAACTTTATATCATTTTTTGGGATTAACCTATTGACATAGTGCCCAGTGCCAGTTGCTGTTTTTTGCTTATTTTTTACTTCGCAGAAAATCAATACCAAACGGAGTCCAAACGCAGCGTAACTTTTTGGACATTTTTTCTGGACCAGAAGGAACAACTTGGGCCAAAAAGTACCAGAGGGGAGCCCCGAGGGGGCACAACCCACCTGGGCGCGCCTGGGGGCCCAGGCGCGCCCTGGTGGGTTGTGCCCACCTCGGTGGCCTCCCGCACCGCCTCTTTGCTCTATAAATACCCCAATATTCCAAAAACCCTAGGGGAGTCGACGAAACACAATTCCAACTGCCGCAAGATCCAGAAACACTAGATACAATCTAGACACCATCACGGAGGGGTTCATCATCCTCATTGGTGCCTCTCCGGTGATGCGTGAGTAGTTCATTGTAGACCTTCGGGTTCGTAGTTAGTAGCTAGATGGCTTCCTCTCTCTCTTTTGATTCTCAATACAATGGTCTCTTGGAGATCTATTTGATGTAACTCTTTTTGCGGTGTGTTTGTTGGGATCCGATGAAATTTGAGTTTATGATCAGATCTATTTTTTATCCAGGAAAGTTATTTGAGTTTCTTTGATCTCTTATATGCATGATTACTTATAGCCTCATATTTCTTCTTAGAATATTTGGTTTAGTTAGGCTGACTAGATCGATTTTTCTTGCCATGGGAAGAGGTGCTTTGTGATGGGTTCGATCTTACGATGCTCAATCCCAGTGACAGAAGGGGACATGACACGTAGAATATCGTTGCTATTAAGGATAACAAGATGGGGTCTATTCATACATGAATAGATCTTGTCTACATCATGTCATCGTTCTTATTGCATTACTCCGTTTCTCAATGAACTTAATACACTAGATGCATGCTGGATAGCGGTCGATGTTTGGAGTAATAGTAGTAGATGCAGGCAGGAGTCGATCTAGTAATCTTGAACGTGATGCCTATATAATGATCATTGCCTGGATATCGTCATGATTATTTGAAGTTCTATCAATTGCCCAACAGTAATTTGTTTACCCACCGTATGCTATTTTTCTCGAGAGTAGCCACTAGTGAAATCTACGGTCCCCGGGTCTATTCTTCTTCATATTTTCTTTCTGATCTATTATTTTCCAATTTTATTTTCAGATCTATTATACCAAAAACCCAAAAATACCTTGCTGCACTTTTTTGCTATTTATTTTATTTTGCGTTTTATTGAGATCTATTTATCCAATCTATCATCATTTTTATCCCGTCAACTTGACAATTTCTGGCACCGTTACCCGTTGAGGGATTGACAACCCCTCCTAATCGTCGGGTTGCAAGTATTTGTTCTTTGTGTGCAGGTACCGTTTACATAGTGTTGCTTGGTTCTCCTACTGGATTGATACCTTGGTTTCATAACTGAGGGAAATACCTACCGTAGATGTGCTGCATCATCCCTTCCTCTTTGGGGAAATACCGACGTAGTTCAATCGACATCAAAAGGAATTTCTGGCGCCGTTGCTGGGGAGACATCATCAACATCTATCAGGTTCCTAATCACAAATCTCATCTCCTTGCAATTTACATTATTTGTCATTTGCCTCTCGTTTTCATCTCCCCCACTTCACAAAAATTTGCCATTTTATTCGCCCTCTTTTTCGTTCGTTGTAGTTCAAGCGACATCAGCACACGCCGATTTTGATGATGTCTGGACTCCATCTGAATTCCCTATAATTAAAATACCAACTAGGCCTACGCCGGTGGCCGCACCTCCCGGCCGAAATGTTTGAAACTTCTTCCTGTTTCTCGGATAATGGATGAAAACTCGCAAAGCGACACACAAATGATTTGTACACCTTCTTTGCTAACTTACACCCAAATGAAGTTGTAGTAAGATTTTGATTTTATATGCACTAAATGCATGGTAACTGCAAAAATGACTTAAATATAGCAGATGAGACCTGAAATGGGCCAGAAAATCAAACCTAAGGTATATACGTGATTGTTTACCGTGAAAAAAATTCGAGGCGGAACGATGTAGTCACCGAGGATTGGAGTCCGAACTGCCGTGTCTCCTTTTGGAAACTATGATCCTTCTTGTGATATGCTCCAATTTGGAAGGTGTGAGCATCAAAACTTGTGCCAAACTTTACAAAAAAAAATTCCATGGGATCCTGAGAGCATGCCACGGTGACACACCAATTTTCGTTATTTCCGGACTCTATATGCATTTCCTGTAATTAAAATAATAACAACGCATACGCCTCTGGCCGCACCCTGCGGCCGAACTGATTGAATTTTTTTCTCGTTTCTCGAACAATGAATGAAAACTCCCAAAGCGACACACAAATGATCTTGCTAGCACCCACGTGTAGTTGCAACTATAGCAAATGACTCAAATATAGCAAACGAGATCTCAAATGCACCAAAAAATCAAACTATAGGGTACAATCGTGATTTCTTACCGTGGAAAACAATTTGGAGGCAAAACGATGAACTCATGTTTTCATTCAAACAAAAATATGCTGTTAGTACATGTAAATGTTTTCAAATAGCAAATGGTTCCCTCACGAAAGCCGTGTGCCTAACAAACCATGACCGATGCCCCCCCTTGCTGCGCACGCGATCTGAGTCATGCGTTCTGATTGGCCAGAACCAAAATCCCATGGATCGTATGTCTGCACCATTGGATGCTCCCAGATCAAACGGCAATCCTCATCCCTTTCGACAGCAAATATGTAGCGACCCGAACCGAAATCGGTCAAGTCTCTGTGTATCAGTACCATCCCAAGATCATGCTGGAACACACAGTACATTGATGAAAATTTCAAAGTTCAATCACACCTGATTTATTACACGATTCTCATATAGAGTCTTTATTACAATATAATAAATTCGGCCGAAGGCCAACTCATGAGAAAAACTAAATGCTGCGGAAGCGTAGACGAAAAGCGAGTCCATCCGACTCCATAGGGCAATCACCGAGCATAGATCGTAGCCTCACTCCTGGTCGGAAAACTCCTCTGCAACATGAGACGTTGCAGCCGTGTAGGTCAGCATTTTGAATATGCCGGCAAGTCATAGAGAGAACAATAATAATAATGCTAACACTATATGCAATTTGGCTGTGGGGCTCTAAGTTTAAGTTTTTGCAAAAAATCCAATTTTTTCCTACAACAAAAGGACTTGCTTGCAATTACTACAAAATATTGGTTGTTATTGAGATGGTTCCGCCTACCAGTGTCTCATACCCGAAATCATTAATAACCCATCAATTAATTGAATATGTTCGGTGTTGAGATTTCCTAAATACTCCAATTCCATAGGCTCAGTTGTCCGTAACCAGGGACACGGCTAATCGATTAGGTTTCCACTCTGCAGAGTCTTGTGCACTTTACCTGCAAGATTCGTTCCCTCCTTTATGTCCTCGCACTGCATGGTGTTTGACGACGGGACGAACGAAACAGGGTCTTCCGTAGAGATCCTCTAGGACACTGCCGGTGCCCATCCATAACCTACCGTTCTTCTACATCTGCTGGTACCGTCCGTCCAGAGTCACACCTAGGGTCGACCAAGCCAGAGCCCATAATGGCTTGCGGCTGCACAGGTAAGCTTCCGGTCAAAGGGTATCCATCCGTCTCTTCGTGGCTGGGTGAAGCTTTCCGCAAGATGTCATGGCGCTTCTCCAAGCTTCCCGGCCATCCGCTGGTTGCTCTAGGGTGCCCATCAATCCGTCCTCCACCCAGTAGTGAATTTGAAATCCATCTTGAGTATCTAAAAGCCATGGGGTTGTCATCATCTTGACTCTCACATCTCCCATATGAATCACTCAACCAACCCCGTCTACGAGCATAGCAAAATAAACTACATCGTCCCGGGCAATGGTAACATAGGGGTTTTGGTTCAACCTACCACATGATTCTACTCAAGACTTGATTCAATTTCTCCTACTGCATGCATGGTGGGGAGGAAAATTCTAATGCAATAAAACATAGGTAAATAAATTCATGATCAAGACTTGCCTTGCTGACGATCTTCGAAAGCTAGCGACTCGTAATAGCAAGCTTCGCACTCCGGGAATTCTATCGAAACAAACAAAGCATAATAAGCATATATCATACAATATACTAACATAACAGCAAGTAACTTAGTAAATGACAAACAACATAACACACAATGAAATCCAAAGAGAAAACCAAAGAAAATCATAAAAACAATACCAAGTTTTTACTATAAGTGAAACCAACTACAAAAATAGTTTTCTACCAATAAAACTTTCTTTAACAGAACTAAAATAAGGTTTTTATTAAATAACAGAAAAGAAAACAGCAAATAAATTTTATGCAAAAAGAATCGCATTAAAAGCTATTATAAAACTCCTTTTATGCCTAAAACAAGTTTTTAGTAAGAAAAAGAAATAAACAACTAAAACATTTTTTTCTACAAATAAAATTTCCACTGTTAATTCTACAGAAACTAATCTAAACAAAACAAAAATAACAAAATAAACTAATTTAAAATGATTTAAAGTAAAAGAAATAGTGCAAAAGTCAACAAATAACAAAACAGTACTGTTTTCATGCTAAACTAATTTTAATTAATTCTAAAATTATCCAAACTAAACCTGCTGATAGCTAAGGTCACAAGAAAACAGTAGCAAAAAGAATCGCCTAAAAATATTACTCCTAGCTCTAGATATTGCAAAAACGGTAGTTTGAACAAAATTCATGCAAAACAATTTTCAAAACTTCAAACATGAACAAAAATTATATCTACAGAAACTTTAGGAAATTTCCAAACTAGAGCAAAAAGAATCACTAGAAAATATTAAATAACCTAAGATAAATAAATTTCCGAAGATTGAAACTTTCTCTATTTTTTTTAAAATAGAACAAAAAAACAACTAAAAAAACAAACGGCGCTACTGGGCCAGGAGGTGGGCGATCTGAAACTAAATAGCGCTCATTCGCAATATAACTAAAACGCGTACGGGCTATTAAAAGAAAAAAATGAACTAATAAACTGGCTAGATCTAAACCGTGAATTAACCAAAAATAAAACCGGTTTACTAAAAATAAACCTAACCATTACTCTTGATCTAATCTATGCCCTAGATTAAAGATCTAACGGTGGAGAGGAGGGGTGGTCTCACAGTGGTTCGACGGCGGTGGGACAACGGTGAGGCGGCTCAGCGTCGTTCGGGGCGACGGCTCCGGTGGTCGGGGAAGGCGGCGGTGGCTCCGGTGGTCGTACAGAGACATTTCGAAGTTTCGTCGTACAGAAAGTAACAAGTAACTAAACAGACACATTGTTTTTAAGCAGTGCACTCTTCCCATCTGTCCATATCCGGGAGGGTGGACCCAAGCTTAGTGAAAGGCATCATGTCCTGAGGCTGTAGGGCAATGCGGGTTCGGACGTCAGCTCGCGATATTGGGCCGTCGTAGAACATCCCATTCTCTTCGAGGACATCTTTCATGATGATGGACGCAATTTCCTGCTGGATCCGGTAGAAATCATTTCGAAGTTGATTATCCGGCACGGCTCCAAAGGCTTCGGCCCATCTCTGGATATGGGTATCGGATGAAGATTTCATGCAAAGTGATTGCACATCCCTTCTGTACTCCATCATTAGATGGATGACGTAGAATCCATCGTTCTCACTTCTTGCCAGTTGCTGGATGCAACAGAAGTCAGTCTTGTGGCCGAAACAGAGCCCGGCCTTATTTGTTTTTTTGCATTGGATGTAGCCACCCCACATGCTGAAGCCCAGCATAGCTCTGTCCAGAACATACTTTATGTGTGTGTAATCTTTCTTCTGTATGTTCTTCGACGGGTCCAAATATAGAGATCGGGAGTAACGCGGGTAAAGAACAATGAGAACGGCACGACACCCCCCGCTGCGCAAAATACACGATCAAGTTAGCCTCCATGCATGCAAAGTAATTATTGAAATGCACGAAAGGATGTATGTGTTATAGTGCTATCCGCGGATGACTTACGAGGGATGATAAGGTAGGAGAATCGTTTCTTTGTCCTTATTGTTGACCAAGAATTCTTCGATGTACTGACTCGCATATTGACGGTTGGCGTCGTTGATTGACAAGAAGCCCTCATGCATGTAGTATGGGTCCGCGACCGCAAGACCGATGACTTGCTCTCTCCTGACGATGTAGTTCATGTGCAGCGCATACAGGCGGACGAACGTAAAATCGAGTGTCCTCGTTTGAAACATCTGGAAGATGTAATCAAATCGCAGGAAGAAGAGGTCCGTGGGGCATATGTGGACCACCGGTCTTCTGGTGCCGAGCTCATTTGGGCGTCGTGTCCTCTTTTCCATCTTTCCTTCACTGGCTTGGGAGGTCCCACCTTCCGTGCTGTAGTTAGCAACATCATCAGCGCCAGTCTCAGTGCCGGTGCCGTTGGTGGCATCAGTGCCCGCACATGCGCCGCCATATCCGGCCAAGCAGAAGTTCCTCGAGCACGCCAGCGCAGCCCTCGCCCTGTTCCTCGTCAGGTCGGCACCACCCGCAGCGTGCCACCTCGCCGGAAGCGCCAGGACGGCGATAAGCTTGCCACGGCGGGCGAGCTTATCGGGTGGCCACGGCCGGCTATAAATAGCGGCAGCCCCGCGCCTCCCTGAGCTCACCATCGCCCCCACCTCGCTCCCCTACGCCTCCCCAGCCTCTCACCGGAGTCCGAGGACCTCTCCTCGCCGCTTTTGGTCGCCATGGGCACCGCCCTCTCCGGCCTAAATTCCGGCGAGCCTCGCCTCTTCTCCCTCTCCCACCACCACCAGAAGCTCCCGAGTGCTCCGGCGAGCCTCCCCAACCCCTCGCCCCATCACTGGAGACCCTGTGGCCGCATCCCCATAGAATGGCCACCGCCTCCTCCCTTCGGCCACCGCGAGCCGCCGTTGCTCTGCCTCTCCCCGGCGTCTGCTGCTGCTCCAGACGGGAGCGCCGCCTTTCCCCGAGCCCGCCGGTAGCTTCGCCTCGACCTGAGGTGGCCGGAGCCGGCCGGGCCATCGCCGTCGCCGTGGCCCTCCCCTGCCTCCTCTGTTTCTGGTCGGGGAAGCAAGGAAGAAGACAACAACGACCCCTCCCCTGGCCAATGGGCCCCGCCTGTCGGCCTCTACGCGCTGACCACCCGGCCCGCTGACTGGATTAAGTGGAAGCGCACTTTGCAAAGTGCGTTTTCCCCGTTTGAAAGCGTATTTCACCAGAATGCGCGATCTGTTTTGCAACCAGGGACCTGTTTGTAGAAGTTATTTTTGCAGATTGGCCCCTGATCTTTGTCGGGTCGTATCTTTTCATCCGTAACTCCGATCAAGGTGATTCCAAAGGCCACGTCTTCGTCTCTTCGAGCCCGTCATGTTGGTACCATTCTCATTATGTGTTCACACAGTGAAAATGACCATTATGCCCTTGCCCGCAAACAGCCCCCCTCCGAGAGAGAACTGTTTCCGGCAATCATTTCCGCGGACTCTCCGCACCTCTCCTCGGTGGTTTCTTCATACCCAGGCAAGCCACGACAGCCACTTGCATGATGGATTTGCAGTAGCCATGGTTTCCAATTTGCAGAGTTATTTAATGTGTGTATGTTAATATGTTTGAGGATACTGCATATGCTCATGTTCTATGCTCATCCTTATATTCTGTCCAGGTGCATCTTGCTAGTTATCATGTACCCGTTGGTAGCATTATGCTCATGATTAACACTGGCAGTAGTTCATGCTAAGATGATGACATGTCTGCATGTTTCTTTACCAGTTGTTATGGTTCATCCTGTTATCATGGCTCAGCACATCATCATTCAAATTCATCCGGATTTTAATCAAACTTGAAAACCTGTTGGCTGAGTCATAGTGCGCCACCGAATCGAGCTCACCAGTGCAACCAAACTTGCTGGAATGGGGCAGCCCTAACTCGGTCTATTTTCATGCCTCTCGCCGGTACCTCCAACTAGGGAAGGTTATGAGTGCGTGCTACCCTGGCCCGGTAGGCGGCTATAACTTTGTGAACCCAGTTATGGTATTGAGCTCAAGTCCCCGTTTGGGACAGTTTTGTTTGGCCACGATGGTGGCAGGTGTCGGAAGGACACAGGGGTCACCCATGAATAGCCCAAAGGGGAGTTTGTCGGAGTGGCCGGGAGAGTGCCATGCAATAGATTGGGTTTTGTCGGAACATCGTTGGTCCACCCGAATGGGAGCACGAGGCCATGGGTTCCGTGGTGTGGGTATAGTGTACTAACCTCTGCAGAGTGTATAATCTATCGATAGTCACGTCCTCGGTCATGGGCATAGTTCGTAGTAGGACACACTATGGGTCAACAGTATAATAAACTGGCTTATAATAGCCCAGTTTGATGAGAAAGAAGTTGGTTGATCTTTATGTGATCGCGAGAGGATCACCGTGGTATCGAGGATACCGATGTTGGTTGATCGTGATCACGAGTGGATCACCGTGGTTTGGTGTTATGTGGTGATCTCGGTAAAGACCAAGCTCCTTGTGATCATGTTATCACTACGGTATTGTAATACCAAGTTTGGTTGGTCCCGAGGTTATCATGTGGCACACTCGATGGTAAGTTCTTACAGGTGATGGTTACGGGGTAACCTCACGACAGAGTAAGTTGCAACCTGTTGCATGTAGTATATGCCATGCCATGCTTATATTGTTCTAGCATCATCATGTTCACACCTGCTTAACCTGTAAGTGCCATGTTGTTGCTTGTCTTGACTGCTTTGGTTGCTGTGAGCTTGCGAGTACATTCAAAGTACTCACCTGGCGTGTCATGCCAGTTTGCAGGTCATGCCATGATTGCTTGCTTGTCGAGGATTCCGAGTTTGCAAGCTAGGATACGCGTGCCAGCCAGAGTCCCTGTGGAGTGGAGTTCACCACCGCCGTCGTTGTTCCGCTACCGAGGGTACTCCGCTTCCTCGGGATGTTTCGCTATTAGCATAGAGCTACCCTGGGCAGGCGTAGTGTTGCTGTGCCGATGTATTCCATGTACCCTTGTAACCTTATCCATAGTAATAAAGAGCTGATTTGTTCTATGCCAACAGTGCCGTATTCCAGAAGACTTGTCTCTGGGCTAGAATACGGGGCGTTCCGGTTCCTCTGAGCCGGGGTGCCACAGTTCATAATATTTATACATGACACTCTTGATCATTGCACATCCCGGTACACCGCCAAAGGCATTCATATAGAGTCGTATCTTGTTCTAGTATCGAGTTGTAATTCTTGAGTTGTAAGTAAATAAAACAGTGATGATCATCATTATTAGAGCATTGTCCCATGTGAGGAAGGGATGATGGAAGCTATGATTCCCTCACAAGTTGGGATGAGCCTCTGGACTTTACAAAAAATAAAAGAGGCCAAAAGAAGCCCAAATAAAAAAAAGAGAAAAAAATGAGAGAAAAGACAGAAGGGACAATGTTACTATCCTTTTTCCACACTTGTGGTTCAAAGTAGCACCATGATCTTCATGATAGAGAGTCTCCTATTGTGTCACTTTCATATAGTAGTGGGAATTTTTCATTATAGAACTTGGCTTGTATATTCCAATGATGGGCTTCCTCAAATTACCCTAGGTCTTCGTGAGCAAGCCAGTTGGATGCACACCCACTTAGTTTCTTTTTGAGCTTTCATACACTTATAGCTCTAGTGCATCTGTTGCATGGCAATCCCTACTCACTCACATTGATATCTATTGATGGGCATCTCCATAGCCTGTTAATACGCCTAGTTGATGTGAGACTTTCTCCTTCTTTTTGTCTTCTCCACAACCACCATATTCTATTCCACCTATAGTGCTATATCCATGGCTGACGCTCATGTATTGCGTGAAAGTTGAAAAAGTTTGAGAACACCAAAAGTATGAAACAATTGCTTGGCTTGTCATCGGGGTTGTGCATGATAAAATACTTTGTGTGATGAAGATGGAGCATAGCCAGACTATATGATTTTGTAGGGATAACTTTCTTTGGCCATGTTATTTTGAGAAGACATGATTGCTTTATTAGTATGCTTGAAGTATTATTGCTTTTATGTCAATATTAAACTTTTGTTTTGAATCTCATGGATCTGAATATTCATGCCACAATAAAGAAAATTACATGGATAAATATGTTAGGAAGCATTCCACATCAAAAATTCTATTTTTATCATTTACCTACTTGAGGACGAGTAGGAATTAAGCTTGGGGATGCTTGATACGTCTCCAACGTATCTATAATTTTTGATTGTTCCATGCTATTATATTATCTATTTTGGATGGTTTATATGCATTAATATGCTATTTTATATTATTTTTGGGACTAACTTATTAACCTAGTTTTTTCCTTGTTTTTGAGTTTTACAGAAAAGGAATATCAAACGGAATCCAAATGGAATAAAACTTTACGATGATTTTTCTTGGACAAGAAAACATCCATGGAGCTTGGAGAGGGGGCCAGAAGAGTCCCGAGGGATCCACAAGCCCTCAGGCTGCGCCCTAGGGGGGCGCGCCTTCCTGGCTTGTGGGCCCCTCGGGAGTCCTCCAACCCTAATTCTTGCGCTATTAATTCCCAAATATTCTCAAACCAACAAAAGCGTCCACCAAAAACACTTTTCCACCGCCGCAAGCCTCTATTCCCATGAGATCCCACCTTGGGGCCATTTTCGACACCCTGCCGGAGGGGGATTCGATCACGGAGGGCCTCTACATCAACCTTGCTGCCCTTCCAATGATGCATGAGTAGATTACCACAGACCTATGGGTCCATAGCTAGTAGCTAGATGGCTTCTTCTCTCTCTTTGATCTTCAATACAATGTTCTCCTCGATGTTCTTGGAGGTCTATCCGATGTAATATTCTTTTGCGGTGTGTTTGTCGAGATCCGATGAATTGTGGATTTATGATCAGATTATCTATGAATATTATTTGAGTCTTTTTTGAACTCTTTTATGCATGATTTAATATCTTTGTATTTCTCTTGGAATTATCGGTTTGGTTTGGCCAACTAGATTGGTTTTTCTTGCAATGGGAGAGGTGCTTAGTTTTGGGTTCAATCTTGCGGTGTCCTCACCCAGTGATAGTAGGGGTAGCGAGGCACGTATTGTATTGTTGCCATCAAGGGTAAAAAGATGGGGTTTTCATCATATTGCTTGAGTTTATCCCTCTACATCATGTCATCTTACTTAAGGCGTTGCTCTGTTCTTATGAACTTAATACTCTAGATGTAGGCAGGAGTCGGTCGATGTGTGGAGTAATAGTAGTAGATGCAGAATTGTTTCGGTCTACTTGACACGGACGTGATCCCTATATTCATAATCATTGCCTTGGATATCTTCATAACTTTGCGCTTTTCTATCAATTGCTCGACAGTAATTTGTTTACCCACCGTATGTTTTCTTTCAAGAGAGAAGCCTCTAGTGAAACCTATGGCCCCCGGGTCTATTTTCCATCATATATTTTCAGATCTATAAACCAAAAAACAAAAAAACACCTTGCTGCAATTTATTTGTTTTTACTTTGTTTTATGTTTTAGTAATCTTTTATACCTATCTCTATTAGATCTCACTCTTGTTCGAGACCGTGAAGGGATTGACAACCCCATTTCGTGTTGAGTGCAAGTGTTTGTTAGTTTGTGCAGGTGCATAGATTGGAGACTTGCTTGTGCCTCCTACTGGATTGATACCTTGGTTCTTAACTAAGGGAAATACTTATCTCTACTTTGCTGCATCACCCTTTACTCTTCAAGGGAAAAATCAATGCAAGCTCAAGAAGTAGCAGAGGCAGGTGCTCTCTTTGAGAGCCATTAGTTTCATCGAACCGCACATCTACAGTTTCAACAACCTTGTTGTGATAGGTGTTGAAGACTCTGTAGGCATGCGAGTCCATTCTGTAACCAAGCATAAAACCCTCATGTGCTTTCGGTGCAAATTTAGAATTGTGATGTGGATCTCTAATCTAGCATTTAGCACCGAAGACTTTGAAATAACTTACATTGGGCTTCTTGTCAGTGAGGAGCTCATATGAAGTCTTCTTGAGGAATTTGTGAAGATATACCCGATTGATGGTGTGACATGCAGTATTAATTGCTTCAGGCCACCATCGACGAGAAGTCTTGTATTCATCAAGCATAGTACGAGCCATCTCAATGATTGTCCTATTCTTGCGTTCTGCAACTCCATTCTACTGTGGATTATACGGACCAGATAGCTCATGAGTGATACCAAGTTCGTCAAGATAGTCATCAAGACCGGTGTTCTTGAACTCGGTGCCATTGTCGCTTCTGATGTGCTTGATCTTGATGCCATAATTCGTCATGGCCCGATTCGCAAACCGTCTGGAGACACCTTGCACTTCAGTCTTGAAGGTAATGATATGCACCCAGGTGTAACAAGAATAATCATCAACTATGACGAATCCGTAGAGTGATGTTGCATTGGTTAGTGTGGCATAATGAGTAGGACCAAAGAGATCCATATGAAGTAATTCAAAGGGACGAGTAGTGGTCATGATTGTCTTTGCGGAGTGCTTGGATCTGGTCATCTTTCCAGACTTGCAAGCACCGCAAAGATGATCTTTGATGAATTTGACGCCCTCGACGCCAATTATATGCTTCTTCTTGACAAGTGTGCTCAAGTTCCTCATACCAGCGTGTCCAAGTCGTCGATGCCAGAGCTAGCACTCTGAAGCTTTTGCCATTAGACATGTGGCAGGTTGAGGATCTAGAGAGAACTACAATATACAAATCACCTCTCCTAAAGCCTTCGAAGACTTTGGACTTGTCAGATTCCATTAGCACAATGCATCTATATTTGCCAAAGATGACAATCATATCAAGATCACAAAGCATTGAGACAGACATGAGGTTGTATCCTAGAGACTCGACAAGCATCACTTTTTCCATGTGTCAATCCTTTGAGATAGCAATCTTACCTAGAGCCAATACCTTGCTTTTTTCCTTTGTCAGTGTAAGTGATACGCTTCAGATGGGACAGAGTAAGGGGAGCATTGGTGAGGAGATTCCTATCACCAGTCATGTGTTTGGTGCAACCACTGCCCAGAACCCATTCAGTAGCTTTTGGAGTATCATCCTGTAGAAGCATTAGTCTCACATACAAATTCCTATACTTCAGTTTGAAGAATATGATGATCAATTTCGGAAGTGAATTTCATTAATAAGAATACAATCAGCAGCATAGGGATGTGTGAAATAAAGAATACATTTCATCATGATTAGCTTGCATCCCAACAAGCAATATGTCAGGTGTTCAGCAAATTCCTCAGACATTCATTGTGTCTAAAGACCTGACCCTGCAGAAGAGATTAGTTCTTCTTCTTAACCACCCACATCTGAATGGGTGGCTGAGAAGCAATGTAACACAAAGCATTGATAGAGAACTTAGGCATTGAAGAATATGCATTTCTCTTCACATGAGGAGTATAGTACTCATACGAATATGCAGAGAAATTCTTAGCAGTTTTGTGCACATAGTGATTTGAAGAATAATGGACATATTCATCAGAACGCTATTTGTTTACCTGCAAAGAAGTGTTAGTACGAGCATGAGTTGGCCTGCGTCCATTTGACGACTTTGGTCCAAGTGAAGAATTTGCCCTAGTGTTTCTCTTCTTCTTCAGTGGTGTCATGATGACATTCACCTGAAGATATGATGAAGATTTTTGGGCACCCAAATTTTCTTCACTGGGGGACCATTCCTGCAGTTAGTACCAACAAATCTAGCAAATACTTCACCATTATGATTTTTTAATAGCTTATAGTTGGAGTCAAATGACTCATCAGAAGAATGTGGAGTATCACAATTGTATCCAGATAGAGTGGATGGATCAACTGGAGGTCCTTTCGTAGCAACCCATGTGGTTTTGGAATACTGCTCAGGTTTCCAATAAGATCCATCTGTGTTCAGCTTTCTCTCAAAAGCAACACCCTCTTTCCTAGGGTTCCTGTTCAGAATCTGTTTCTTTAGCACATCACAAAGGGTTTGGTGCCTTTGAGGCTTTTGTACATGCCTGTGACGTACAATTCCTTCACACCTGCATTTTCGTCAGTAACACTTGTGGTCTCCTCAGATGAGGGGATTGAAACCATAGACATTTAAAGATATAGCAGTAGTTGAAGCATTTGAACATTTAGCTGAAGAATTTGCATTATCACGTTCAAGGAATTTTAAGCATGGAGCAAAAAATTCTTCCTGAGCGGTGCTCATCTGTTGAGCGAGTAATGAATCGTTGTCTTTCTGAAGATCATCATAAGACGCTCTCAACTTTTTGAGTTCTTGCTTCCTTTGAAGAAATTCATAGGAAAGTTTCTCACGATCGGCTGAGAGGGTCACATGACGACTTTCAAGTTCATCATATTGTGACTTTAGGCATCTGAGGTCTTCAGACAAACCTTGACTGCGATCCATTTCCTCATCTAACGAATCATCACTTTTGTCTAGCAATTTTTGCATCTTTTCCATAGCAGCTTGTTATTCAGTTGCAATTTTAGCCAGTTTCTTATAGCTAGGTTTTGCTTCACATTTAGAATCATCATCACTTGAGGTACTGAAGTAAGCTTCTCGTGAGGTTACATTGGCGCCTCTTGCCATGAAGCAATAGTTGGGAGTGTAGTCATCTGCACAATCCTCAGGGTTGGTGGAGTCACCATTTTCTTCATGGTCGAAGATGGACTTGCTGACGAACTCCGTAGCAAGGGCCAAGCTAGCCACCCCAGAGTCGAATTCCTCCTCAAATTCCTCAGCTTCCTTAGATTCTTCCTCTGAATCCATTTCCTTCCCAATGAAAGCATGAGCTCGGCCGAAGGTGCTTTTCTTTCGTGATGAATATTTTGATGAAGACTTTGAGGACTTCTTATTTTTTTCATCAGAGTCATCATCCCTGCTGGACTTTTTCTTCCGTGAGGCCTTTTGCCAGAGGGGGCAGTCAGCGATGTAATGGCCTGGCTTTTTGCATTTGTGGAAAGTTCTCTTGTTATTGTCTTGAGCAGAAGCTTCTTCGGTGTTATTCGTCATACTTTGAAGACTTTCCAAAGGGATTCCTCTTGAAAAACTTCTGGAACTTCCTCACAAGAGTAGCCAGTTCTCTGCCAATTTCTTCAGCACAATCAGTACTGCATTCAGACTCTTCTTCTTTAGATGAAGAAATTTCCTTGGCTTTAGCTTTTGCCTTCAGAGCGCGGGGTCATCCATAGCTGGGACCATACATATCTCTCTTCTCAGCTTGCTGAAATTCATGAGTATTGGGCCTTTCAAGAATATCAGGTGGATCAAGTGACTTGTAATAAGGACGCTCTTGAATCATCAATGCTAAGGTGTCAAAGGAGTTGTCAAGAGATCTCAGCAATTTCTTCACCACCTCGTGGTCTGTGATGTCAGCAGCATCGAGAGCCTGAAGCTCATTTGAAATATCAGTGAGGTGATCGAAGTTTTGCTAAACATTTTCATTTTTGAGCCTCTTGAAGCAGTTGAAGAGATTGCGAAGCACATCAATTCAAGAATCACGTTGAGTGGAAGGACCTTGGAAAGCCTATCCCGGGTAAGCTTTGACGTTTCCAGTGCACTCACTCTACAATACTGTCCTTTGTTGAGATGCCCACATATGATATTCTTCGCTGAAGAGTTGAGTTGCTTGAATCTCTTCACATCTGCAGCATTGATGCTAGGGCCAACAGTGGGGACGCCATTTCTAACGACGAACGAGATATCGTTGTCAATTGCCTCAAGATGCATGCGCATCTTGTTCTTCTAGTAAGGATAGTCTGTGCTATCAAAGATGGGGCACACAGCGGAGACCTTGATCATACCTGCGATCGACATAACTAAAACTCCAGGTGGTTAGACCAAAATCACACAGAACAAGGGAGTACCTTGCTCTGATACCAATTGAAAGCGCAGGTTTACTCCCAGAGGGGGTGAATGGGAGATTTTTGGAAATTCGTCAAACTCTGATGAATTTGACAAAGATCAGAGTGAAGAAATAGAAACGCGAGGAAACTAAGTCATCACAGAAACAAAGAGAATGCATACAAGATAAATATAGGCGAAGAACATGCAATCATACAACCATACAAGCATGACGAAGATGAGCTGAAGAAATGAAAGACGGCATAATGAAAGTCTTCAATTCAAATTCGTCAGAAGGTAGATCACAAATTCTTCAGCAGCGGAATAATGTAAGGTAAGGGTTGAGAAATTTGAAATCAGGTAGGCTCGGTGAAGACACAACGATTTGGTAGACCAGTTCCAGTTGTTGTATCAACTGTATGTCTGGTTGAGGTGGTTGAGACGAACTCAGAGGACACACAGTTCTCACCGTATTCCTCTTGAGCTAAGGTCACTTAGACCTCGCCCAATCACTCGTGGTAAGTCTTCAAGGTAGACTTCCAAAACCTTCATGGACTTACTCCCCGGCACACAACAATGACTCTTGGTTGCTCAGAACATGACACCTAACCGCCTGGAAGAATAACAGTCTTCAAAGGTAACAGGCGTAGGATCACACATATCATCTCTTCAGTGATGTTCAATCACTTTGGCTCTGGGTTTCTCTCACTTAGGATTCTCTCAAAGTCATCAGAGAATGGGTTGCTCTCAAATGACAAGTGTCAAGTTCTCTCTGAGCAGCCAACCAACAAGTGGTTGTGGGGGCAGCTATTTATAGCCAGGGCAACCCGACATGAATTGTCATAAATGCCCTTGATTAATATGACCATTGTCAGGATAATGATCCACTCGACAGTTGGCCCGCGGCATAGCAACGATCAAAATTTGAACTCTCAAATCTGTCGAGGCACTCAATTTCCTGATGATAGGCAGATCGCACTGGCGAAATCCTAACTCCTCAGTCTGACCAAATTCGCCAGCGACCAGATGAACTTCCACTGGTATAGCGAGCTGCTATACAAACGGTTTTTAACCCCTTTCCGCGACGGCATTTTAAACCGTCGCCTAGTGAGTGTGGGTGATAGGGGGGTCCTTCCCACACAACCCAGAAACCATCGGGGATAGGGAGCCATGATGCATACGTTTTGCATAACTAAGCGTATGCGATGCGGGCATCTATACCAAACGCGATTCTTCACAAAACTGTTTGTGATATATCGAATATTCCAAATGCTCTATCTATGCTACTCGTGTGCGCTGGCATTACCATTGCACACGCTATTATGTGGTGCAATGTTTACGATGCGCACTCCATCACAAACAGTTCATGATTGCCAAGCGTGTGCGATTAGGAGACTATCACACACATTCACTTCCCCCGAACCGTATGCGATCTGTAATTAAGAAGATTACCTAATAATCATACTAGTGTCGGATAGGATTACGAAACATCGGACCATCGTACCAGTGTCGTACAGGATAACTATCGCACACGCTATTATGTGGTGCAATGTTTACGGTGCCTATGACATCCGAAACAGTTCATGATTGTAAACCGTGTACGATAAGCCGACTATCACAAACATTTAGTTTGCTCGCACCGTTTGTGATATTGTCTGACATCACAAACGCTTCGTGAACGGCAACTGTGTGCATGGTCGCACATGTTTCCTCTCTGCAAACCGTGTCAGAAGTACATGTATATCACACACGTTTGTGCTTTACAGACCGTGTGCACCGTAACGACCTGCAGAGCATATTACGACCCTAATTAAATTGCTGCTATTTAAAATTGTACCAAATTTGAATTTGAAAGTTGGCTATAACTTTATTCATATCCATCAGGTTAAACAACCAATGCATTATTCGATTCACAGATACACATGTTCAAGAATTACGTAAGCACCATATAAAGAATGATGAACCAGGGTTGTATACTTGTACTATTAAACATGGTAAAGAAAGATGCAAAAGACATTCTGGTTGCTGAACAAGGTGAAGCGGAATGCCCGTATTGTGCTCTCCTCCATGCAGACAGGCACGCATGACTCAATCCAACCCCTTGTGATGGCCGACCGCCCATCCTTCACTGTCTTCATGACTCATGAGGGCATCTAGATAGTCATTTTGTTATGGTAGAAATACTTTAACCTTTGCATGCCCACCAATCATGTAGTTTGATAAGTAATCTTGAGTAAACTACTTCGAGAACCACTTCAAAGGAAAAAGATTCAGACATTGTCATCTAACACAACTCATTATGGGCAGTAAAAAGAAGGCTACAGAGTTCTTACTTACCATGCTGTAGTTCATTGTTGTCTTGCATAACGTGTAAACAAATAGTTCGATTGACATCTTTTGACCCATTTTAATAACAATCTTTATCAGTTCCCTCTCTTGAAGCTGGTTACTCAAGATTACTTTGGTGTAC
Source organism: Thinopyrum elongatum (assembly GCA_011799875.1). Lineage (NCBI taxonomy): Eukaryota > Viridiplantae > Streptophyta > Magnoliopsida > Poales > Poaceae > Thinopyrum > Thinopyrum elongatum. The sequence goes on along the minus strand of CM022298.1, from coordinate 547,389,244 downwards.
ACCATCGACCCGACCATGGTGGAGGACTACATCAACACCGTGGAGCAGTTGCTTGCTCGAGACAAGTACAAGGTGGTCGGCATCGACCTCCAGTACACCGGCGGTCATCCCGGCAAAGATCAGAAGGTTGTCGTCGCCCAGTTGTGCGTGCGCCATCATGTCCTCATCTACCATTACTGCATGGCCACAGAGCCTTGCGACCGTTTCGCCAGGTTTGTCAACAGCACCGACTACAAGTTCGCTACGGTGGAAACCTCCAACGATGTAAAAGCGCTCATGGTTATGGGCTTGGCCTACAAGAACCTTGTCGAAATCCGTGACTACTACAGGGTCTGGGGCAGCACGAAGAAGGACTCCCTGGTTGTACTCGCCTCGGCCATCATCGACCCCTACTACGAAAAAATGAAGCAGGATGCCAACAGAACAAGTCATGTATCCTGGCATGGGGCCTGCATGCGGCAACTGGATGAACCTCATCTCAGGTTCGCAGCCAAGAGCATGTACACATGCTACGAGATGCACAGGCGGATCGTTGACATGAGGAAGTGCCCCATTCCCAAAATTGACGAGGCCGGATCGAGCCACAAGCAGAGCAGTAGCGGCAAGCGTCACAAGAAGTAGATGATGATCAGATGATCATTTATCCTAGTTAATTATGCATGTAATATAGAGTTTACTTTGGTGTGTGGAAATGTCATCTGTGTAGTAGCCTCCTATGTAATTATGCATGTAATAGTTTACTTTGGTGTGTGCTAATGTCATGTGTGTAGTAGCCACCTATGTAATTGGATTTTTAATTTGGTTATGCAACCATGTCCTTATAAGTGTGTGTGTGTCTATATACATACATATATATATATATATATATATATATATATATATGTGTGTGTGTGTTGTTGTTCTGTATGCAATCACATCACACAACACACACGTCTTACTAGCAGCAATCATCTATGTTATTATCGGTCTTCGCACACATTTCTGATTACAGACCTGTTTGCCGCGTATCACACACATCTTGTTAAGTTGAACCGTTTCTATTCTCTTGGCTCAACGCAAACAGTTCATCCGAGTGAACCATTTTCCCTCTATCGCACACAACTAGATATGGCTGGCCGTTTCTTTTGTGTTGCCTAATCACAAACAGTACATCTGAGTGAACTGTATGCCGTATATCGCACACACCTTCATCTGGCTGGCCATTTCTGTTGTTCCACCTCATCACAAACAATTTATCCGAGTGAACTGTATGCCGTATATCGCACACACCTTGATCTGACTGCCCGTTTCTGTTGTTCTGTCTCATCGCAAACAGTTTTTATGGATCAATGATGTCGCTTGAAACTGCGTCGGTATTTCCCCAAAGAGGAAGGGATGATGCAGTACAGCTACGGTAGGTATTTCCCTCAGTTATGAAACCAAGGTATCAATCCAGTAGGAGAACCAAGCAACACTATCTAAACGGTACCTGCACACAAAGAACAAATACTTGCAACCCAACGCGTAAGAGGGGTTGTCAATCCCTCCTAGGTAACGGCGCCAGAAATTGGCAAGTTGACGGGAAAATATTTGTGATAGATTGGATAAATAGCTCTCGATAAAACGCAAAATAAAATAAGTAGTAAAAAATTGCAGCAAGGTATTTTTGGGTTTTTGGAATAATAGATCTGAAAATAAAAAGCGAATAAAAATAGATCTCAAAGCAAATATGATAAAGAATAGACCCGGGGGCCGTAGATTTCACTAGTGGCTTCTCTCGAGAGAATAGCACACGGTGGGTGAACAAATTACTGTTGGGAAATTGATAGAATATCGAATAATTATGATGATATCCAAGGCAATGATCAATATATAGCCATCACGTCCAAGATTAGTAGACCAACTCCTGCCTGCATCTACTAGTATTACTCCACACATCGACCGCTATCCAGCATGCATCTAGTGTATTAAGTTCATGGAGAAACGGAGTAATGCAATAAGAACGATGACATGATGTAGACAAGATCTATTCATGTAGGAATAGCCTCCATCTTGTTATCCTTAATAGCAATGATACATGCGTGTCTTGCTGCCCCTTCTGCCAGTGGGAAAGAACATCGCAAGATCGAACCCATCACAAAGCACCTCTTCCCATGGCAAGAAAAATTGATCTAGTTGGCCTAACTAAACCAAACATTCAAAGAAGAAATACGAGGATATAAATAATCATGCATATAAGAGATCAAAGAAAACTCAAATAATATTCATGGATATGGATCTGATCATAAACTCAAAGTTCATCGGATCCCAACAAACACACCGCAAAAAGAGTTACATCAAATACGTCTCCAAGAGACCATTGTATTGAGAATCAAAAAGAGAGAAGAAGCCATCTAGCTACTGCCTATGGACCCGTAGGTCTATGGTGAACTACTCACGCATCATCGGAGAGGCACCAATGAGGATGATGAACCCCTCCGTGATGGTGTCTAGATTGGATCTCGTGGTTCTGAAACTTGCGGCGGCTAGAATTGTGTTCCGTCGATTCCCCTAGGGTTTCTGGAATATTTGGGAATTTATAGGGTGAAGAGGCAGTGTGGGAGGTCTCCGTGGGTGGCACAACCCATCTAGGCACGCCTGGGCTCCTGGGCGCATCCTGGTGGGTTGTGCCCACCACGGGCCTCCCCTCTGGTACTTCTTTGGCCCACTGGGTGTCTTCTGATCCAAAAAAAATCTCCAAAAAAGTTTCGCTACATTTGGACTCTGTTTGGTACTGATATTATGCAAAGTAAAAAACAACCAAAACATCAACTGGCACTGGGCACTATGGCAATAGGTTAGTCCCAAAAATGATACAAAGTTGCTATAAAATGATTGTAAAACATCCAAGAATGATAATATAACAGCATGGAACAAGCAAAAATTATAGATACATTGGAGACGTATCAGCATCCCCAAGCTAAATTCCTACTCGTCCTTGAGTAGGTAAATGATAAAAACAGAATTTTTGATGTGGAATGCTGCCTAACATGTTCATCACATATTCTTTTCTTTTGTAGCATGGATATTTGGACTTTTATATGGTTCAAAGCAATAGTCTAGTTTTGACAAGAAGATTTCAATACTCAAGCATATCAACAAGCAACCATGTCTTTCAAAATATCAACACTAAAGAAAGTTATCGCTAGCCCATCATGCTCAATCATTGATCCATTCATGAAACACAAATGCATGTTAGCTACATCGAATGCTCAAGTATTAAAAATTGCATAAAGTAAATAGAAAGGCCCTTCGCAAAGTGAAGTAGGGATTTGTAGAGGTGCCAGAGCCCAAAGCTTAAATTGAGAGATAAATTTTTTTGAGAGGCATACTTTTCCGTCAACGAAAACGACCGAGTAATTCCCAACACTTTCCATGCTAGATATATCATAGGCGGTTCCCAAAAAGAAAATAAAGTAGCCGTATCCATGGGTATCGTCCATACCAACACTTTCCAATGAATTTATTATTTGACAACATAAAGTAAATTGATTTTTCATTTCGGGACTGGGCATCCCTATTACTTCCGCACTCTCGTGCAATGACAAGTGAATAAACACTCATCTTGAGAATAACACATCTATCATGGAAAAATATTGGCCACCCCCTGCCGCTTCATGAGCGGTACGGGCACACAAAAAGGAAATTCATTTTGAAAATTAGAGATGGCACATACAAATTTCATTAGAACGGCACGGAAATACCGCATATAGGTAGGTATGGTGGACTCATATGACAAAATTGGGTTTAAAGATTTTGGATGCACAAGTAGTATTTGTACTTAGTACAAGTGGAGGCTCGCAAAAAGATTGAGAATCAACCAACCAAGAAACAAAAAATCACATAAGCGAGCATTAAGCATAACTAACACCGAATAATGCACCATAAGTAGGATGTAATTTCATTGCATAACTATTAAGTTTCATGCTTGCATAGGGAATCACAAACCTTAACACCAATATTCTTACTAAAGCATAATTACTCACCAACATGACTCACATATCACTATCATCATATCTCAAAACTATTACAAAGAATCAAGTTTATTTTGTCCAATGATCTTCATGAAAGTATTTATTATATCCCTCTTGAATATCTATCACTTTGGGACTAGTTTCATATATTGCAATTGCTTTTAGATAGCTCAATCAAATTTAAGTGAAGAACATGAGCATAAAATTTATCGTCTCTCAAAATAATATAAGTGAAGCATGAGAGAATTTCTTCAAAATTTTACTAACTCTCAAATAAATATAATTGAAGCATGAGAGCATTTCTTCAAACATATTAAAGCACCATGCTCAAAAAGATATAAGTGAAGCACTAGAGCAATTCCATAGCTCAAATTTTTTTAAGTGAAGCATAAAGAGCAATTCTAACAAATCATAGTATAATTTTGGCTCTCTCAAATAGGTGAGCCCAGCAAGGATACCTGTGACAAACTAAAAAGCAAAACAATCAAAGACTCATATAATACAAGATGCTCCAAGCAAAACTCATGATATGTGACGAATAAAAATATAGCTCCAAGTAAAATATCGATGGTCGTTAGAAGAAAGAGGGGATGCCTTCCGGGGCATCCCCAAGCTTAGTTGCTTGGTTCTACTTGAATATTAACTTGGGGTTCCATGGGCATCCCCAATCTTAGGCTCTTTTCACTCCTTATTCCTTCAACCATCGTGATCTCACCCAAAACTCGAAAACTTCAATCACACAAAACTTAACAAAACCTTCGTGAGATCCGTTAGTATAAGAAAACCAAACTTTACTTTAAGTACTGTTGCAAACCCATTCAATTTTTTTTATTGCATTATATCTACTTTATTATTACTTTTCCATGGCTTATACCCCCTGATACAATCCATAGATTCATCAAAATAAGCACACAATGCAAAGAAAACAGAATCTGTCAAAAACAGAACAGTCTGTAAAGATGTGAATTTTCCTCATAATTATGTAACTCCAAAAATTGTGAAACATTAGTACAACAGAGGAAATTTGTATATAAATATTTTTTTTAAAAATCAGAATTTTTCGTCACTTCTGTGAATTAAAAAAATTCTGTTACGGGATGCAAAAGTTTCTGTTTTTCAACAGGATCAAATCAACTATCACCAAAGCTGTCCCAAAGGCTTTACTTGGCACAAATACTAATTAAAACATAAAAAAACACAATCATAACAGAGGCATAATTTTGCAAACACTCAAGGACCAAAAGAAAAAGGCAAAAATAAATTTTATTCATTGGGTTGCCTCCCAACAAGCGATATTGTTTTATGCCCCTAGCTAGGCATAATTCATATATTCAAGTATTGTCATCTTTAGTTTTTGATCCATAGGATGCCCTCATGATTGATTCATATGGTGGCTTAATTCTTGTTCTAGGGAAGTGTTCCATACCCTTTCTTAGTGGAAATTAAAATTTAATATTGCCTTCTTTCATATCAATCATGGCACCAATAGTACATAAAAACGGTCTACCAAGTATAATTGGACAGGACGGATTGCAATCAATATCAAGAATAATAAAATCTATGGGCACATAATTTCTATTTGCAAGAATAAGAACATCATTAATTCTTCCCAAAGTATTTTTAATAGTAGAATCCGCCAAGTGCAAATTAAGAGAACATTCTTCAATATCGATAAGACCAAGCACATCACATAAAGATTTCGGAATTTTGGAAACACTAGCACCCAAATCACATAAAGAAAAACACTCATAATTTTTAATCTCGACTTTAATGGTAGGTTCCAATTCATTATGTAATTTTCTAGGAATTGAAATCTCTAACTCCAATGTTTCTTCCAAAGCTTTCATCATGGCATATACAATATGTTTAGTAAAAGCTTTATTTTGTTCATAAGCATGGGGCGAATTTATCATGGATTGCAACAAAGAAATACATTCAATCAAAGAGTAATTATCATAATTAAATCCTTTGTAATCCAAAAGAGTGCGCACATCACAAGTTAATGTTTTGACCTCTCCAAACCCACTTTTATCAATTTTTTCATCAAGATTTTCACCCTCCAATTTATCGTGATGCCCTCTAACTAAAGTTGACTCTTCTTCAGTCCCTTTATCATCAATTTTAATTTTACTAAACAAGGAATCAATATAAGAAACACCAATCACTTTAAGATCTTCATCATTTTTATGAAAGCAATCACTAGAAAACGCTCTTTATAAAAATTCTCTTCTAGCTCTAAGCATAGCGGTACTTTTCTAACTTTCATACATAGAAACATATAAAGCTTTAATTGATTCATCAACCTTGGGTGCAAAAGTTTTTAACTTGAGATTTTCTACATCATGATAAATTCTATCAATGCTTCTAGACATATCATCAATCTTATTCAACTTTTCTCTATCGTAGTATTGAAAACTTTTTGAGCATTGATAAATTCTTTAATATTATTCTCAAGATCACAGGGGTTCCTATTATTATTGTAAGAAGAATTACCATAGGAATTACCATAATTATTAGAGGAATTTCCATGAAAAGGCCTAGGATTAAAATTACCTCTATAAGCATTGTTATTAAAATTGTTTCGCGAGACAAAATTCACATCTAAGGGATCACTATTTTGATCAATCAAAGTAGACAAAGGCACATCATTAAGATCAATAGGAGCATTTTTATTAGCAACCAATTTCATAAGAGCATCAACTTTTTCACTCAAAGTACTAATTTCTTCAATCGAATTAACCTTTTTACTAGTAGGTGCTCTTTCAGTATGCCATTGTGAATAATTTGCCATAATATTATCAAGAAATTTAGTAGCTTCACCCAAAGTAATTTCCATAAAAGTACCACCTGCGGCAGAATCTAAACGATTTCTAGAAACAAAGTTCAATCCCGCATAAAAATTTGTATGATCATCCAAAGATTTAAACCATGAGTAGGACAATTTCTTAGCATCAACTTCATTCTTTCCCAAGATTATGCAACATGTTCATGCTCAAGTTGCTTAAAATTCATGATTTTAGTTCTAAGGGAAATAATTTTCGTGAGCGGAAAATACTTAGTAATAAAAGCATCTTTGCACTTATCCCAAGAATCGATACTATTGCGAGGCAAAGAAGAAAACCAAATTTTTGCACGATCCCTCAAAGAGAAAGGAAATAATTTCAACTTCACAATATCATTGTCCACATCTTTTTTCTTTTGCATATCACACAATTCTACGAATGTGTTTAGATGGGACGCGACATCCTCATTAGGAGTACCGGAAAACTGATCTTTCATAACAAGATTCAACAAAGCGGCATTAATATCACAAGATTCCGCACTAGTGGCGGGAGGAGCAATCGGAGTGCTAATAAAATCATTGTTATTGGTATTGGAAAAATCACACAATTTGGTGTTTTCTTGAGTCATGGTGACTACGCAAACAAGATTGCAAACAACACAAAAAAACAATTCCGATGAGAAAAAGGCAAATGAAAAAGAGGGTGAATAAAACGGCAAATTTTTGTGAAGTGGGGGAGATGAAAACGAGAGGCAAATGACAAATAATGTAAATTGCAAGGAGATGAGATTTGTGATTAGGAACCTGATAGATGTTGATTATGCCTCCCCGACAACGGTGCCAGAAATTCCTTTTGATGTTGCTTGAAACTGTGTCGGTATTTCCCCAAGGAGGAAGGGATGATGCAGTACAGCTACGGTAGGTATTTTCCTCAGTTATGAAACCAAGGTATCAATCCAGTAGGAGAACCAAGCAACACTATGTAAACGGTACCTTCACACAAAGAACAAATCCTCGCAACCCAAAGCGTAAGAGGGGTTGTCAATCCCTCCTAGGTAATGGCGCCAGAAATTGGCAAGTTGACGGGAAAATATTTGTGATAGATTGGATAAATAGCTCGCGATAAAATGTGAAATAAAATAAGTAATAAAAAAGTGCAGCAAGGTATTTTTGGGTTTTTGGAATAATAGATCTGAAAATAAAAGTGAATAAAAATATATCTCAAAGTAAATATGATAAAGAATAGACCCGGGGGCCGTAGATTTCACTAGGGGCTTCTCTCGAGAGAATAGCACACGGTGGGTGAACAAATTACTGTTGGGCAATTGATAGAATGTCGAATAATTACGACGATATCCAAGGCAATGATCAATATATAGCCTTCACGTCCAAGATTAGTAGACCGACTCCTGCCTGCATCTACTATTATTACTCCACACATCGACCACTATCCAGCATGCATCTAGTGTATTAAGTTCATGGAGAAACGGAGTAATGCAATAAGAACGATGACATGATGTAGACAAGATCTATTCATGTAGGAATAGCCCCCATCTTGTTATCATTAATAGCGACGATACATGCGTGTCTTGCTGCCCCTTCTGTCAATGGGAAAGAACACCACAAGATCAAACCCATCACAAAGAACCTCTTCCCATGGCAAGAAAAATTGATCTAGCTGGCCTAACTAAACCAAAGATTCGAAGAAGAAATACGAGGCTATAAATAGTCATGCATATAAGAGATCAAAGAAAACTCAAATAATATTCATGGATATAGATCTGATCATAAACTCAATGTTCATCGGATCCCAACAAACACACCGCAAAAAGAGTTACATCAAATAGATCTCCAAGAGACCATTGTATTGAGAGTCAAAAAGAGAGAAGAAGCCATCTAGCTACTGCCTACGGACCCGTAGGTCTATGGTGGACTACTCACGCATCATTGGAGAGGCACCAATGAGGATGATGAACCCCACCGTGATGGTGTCTAGATTGGATTTTGTGGTTCTGGAACTTGCGGCGGCTGGAATTGTGTTTCGTCGACTCCCCTAGGGTTTCTGGAATATTTGGGAATTTATAGGGCGAAGAGGCGGTGCAAGAGGTCTCCGTGGGAGGCTAATGACCCACAAGTATAGGGGATCAATCATAGTTCTTTCGATAAGTAAGAGTGTTGAACCCAACGAGGAGTAGAAGGAACTGACAAGTGGTTCTCAGCAAGGTATTTTCTGCAAGCACTGAAATAGTCGGTAACAGATAGTTTGATAGCAAGATAATTTGTAACGAGCAAGTAATGGTAATGGTAAATAATGTGCAGCAAGGTAGCCCAATCCTTTTGTGGCAAAGGACAGGCCAAAACGGTCTCTTATGATAAGCAAAGCGTTCTTGAGGGTACACGGGAATTTCATCATATCACTTTCATCATGTTGATTTGATTCGAGTTCGCTACTTTGATAATTTGATGTGGGTGGACCGGTGCTTAGGTGTTGTTCTTACTTTAACAAACCTCCTACTTATGATTAACCCCCTCGCAAGCATCCGCAACTATGAGAAAAGTATTAAGATAAAATCTAACCATAGCATTAAACTATTGGATCCAAATCAGTCCCTTACGAAGTAGCGCATAAACTAGGGTTTAAGCTTCTATCACTCTAGCAACCCATCATCTAATAACTACTCCACAATGCATTCCCTTAGGCCCAAATATGGTGAAGTGCCATGTAGTCGACGTTCACATGACACCTCTAAGGGAATCACAACATACATACCATCAAAATATCGAACACATATCAAGTTCACATGATTACTTGCAACATGACTTCTCCCGTGACCTCAAGAACAAAAGTAACTACTCACAAATAATAATCATGCTCAAGATCAGAGGGGTATTAAATAGCATAATGGATCTGAACATATAATCTTCCACCAAATAAACCATATAGTAATCAACTACAAGATGTAATCAACACTTCTAATCACCCACAAGTACCAATCTAAGGTTCCAGTACAAAGATTGAACACAAGAGATGAACTAGGGTTTGAGAGGAGTTGGTGCTGTTGAAGATGTTGATGGAGATGACCCTCCCAAAGATGGAGAGTTGTTGGTGATGACGATGACGATGATTTCCCCCTCCGGAAGGGAAGTTCCCCCGGCGAAATCACTCCGCCAGAGGGCAAAAGTGCTCCTGCCCAAGTTTTGCCTCGAGACGGTGGCGCTTCGTCCCGAAAGTCCTCTCCTTATTTTTTTCTAGGTCAAAATGACTTATACCAGAAGAGGGGCACCGGAGGTGGGCCGAGGAGGGCACAACCCACCAGGGCACGCCTGGGCTCCCTGGCACACACAGGTGGGTTGTGCCCACCTGGTGTCCCCCTCTGGTAGTTATCTGCTCCAATATTCTTCATATATTCCAAAAAAAATCTCCGTAAATTTTCAGCTCGTTTGGAGATGTGCAGAATATATAACTTTGACGTAGCTTTTCCAGGTCCAGAATTCCAGCTGCCGATATTCTCCCTCTTTGTGTAAACCTTTCATATTTTGAGAGAAAAGGCATTAGAAATACTCCAAAAAGCATTATTATGCAAAGAAACATTATAAATAACAGTAAGAAAACATGATGCAAAATGGACGTATCAACTCCCCCAAGCTTAGACCTCGCTTGTCCTCAAGCAAAAACCGAAATCGAAAAACATGTCCACATGCTTAGAGAGAGAGGTGTCGATAAAAACAAAATACGGACATAGAAGCATCATGCATATTATAATAATCGCAAAGAACTTTAACATAAAACTTTATCAAATAACTTTTATCGTATAACTTTTATCACATAACCTCTCATGAACAAGTAACAATTCATCAAAACATTGAAGTATAAAGCATAAACCTTATTGAAAACCAACAAACTATGTTCTCAGTCAACTTTGCAACTACAATTCATCATATTTTCAGGAAGGGTCATGTATCAGAGCCTTTAGGCAAGTCCACATACTCAACCATCATTTAATCTTCTATGATTGCTAACACTCACAGCGTACCCATGAACAAAAAGTTTCAACCGGGCACATAGGAAGATAGGGGCTTATAGTTTCGCCTCCCAACGTATTCACCTCAAGGGTGATGTCAACAATAATAACTCATGTCTACTCATATCCAACTGGATATATGTGCCTAGACCTTTCCTCACCACATGGTGCTTGCAAAAAGAGAAAATAAAAAGGAATAGGGAAGAAAACTTTGACTCTTCATAAAAGTAAATGAATAAAAGTAAAAAAGATAGGCCCTTCACAGAGGGAAGCAAAGGTTGTCATGTGCTTATTTGTTTGTATGCCAAATCCCTTAATGCAAAAGAACGTCACGTTATATTGCCCCTTATGATAGCAACCTTTATTATGCAGTTCGTCGCTTTTATTACTTTGCCATCACAAGTTCGTACAACGCACAATTTTCTCTTACACTAAATGATCCAACACATTTAGAAGCAATTTTTATTGCCTTATTACACCGATGACAACTTACTTGAAGGATCTTACTCAATCCATAGGTAGGTATGGTGGACTCTCAAAATAAGATTTGGGTTATGGGTTTTTGGATCCACAAGTAGTATCTCTACTTAGTGCGGAATTTTTGGCTAGAAAAGATATTGAGCAAGCACCACATGTTAAAGGATCTATGACAATATAACTTCTATGTGAATATGAACAAACATAAATCATTAGGTTGTCTTCCTTGTCCAACGTCAACTATTTTGACACAAAATATTTAATGGGGGCTCACAATCATAAAATATGTCCAAGATGGTGTATTTGCATGTGAATCTTCTCTTCCCTTATTAATTCTTTCATGAGTTGCATCGTTGACCAATGCTATGTTTGTCAATCTCCAATAAATTTTACCACTTATACTTTTCCTTATGTGATGTCATTCCTTGCCATAAGATTAGCATATGATCTTTTTCATTTATTTTCCTTTCTTTTTATTGCAACATAAAAGTAAAGAAACAAAACTCAAGCTACTCTTTATTATATAGCTCGCACACAATTACATCGATTGATAGATAACTAAGCAAACACTCGAAAAGAAAGGATCGAACTAAACTTTTATTCAACTAAATCACAGGAAACTAAAGATCGAATTAAAATAGATAAAAGTGAGATAGTGGTGGTGATACGATATCGGGACACCTCCCCCAAGCTTGGCACAAGCCAAGGGGAGTGTCCATACCATGAACTCAAGTCTCCTTTGGTGATGAAGAAGGTGGTGGTGGTGATGAGGTAGTAGCGATCTTATCTTCCGGTTTCCATGGCAATGACTCACCATCATAAGAGGAGGAGCGAGTCTCACGAGTCCTGCAACTGGCAGCCAAACTCATACCTTTAAACCTTGCCTCATATTCAAAGACTTGGTTTTGGAGATCATAGATTTGGCTTTGCAAAAAGTTGATTTGCTCGTTGAACGTGAAGACGATGTCCTTCATGGATTTGCCATCCACCTTGAGATCACGGGTGAAATCCACGATCATGAGGTGATTGGCATTGAGTCCATGTTCCACCATCCCCTTGCACTTGAAGACCTCCTGCTCCATAGCTTTGAGCCTGGCATCCACGGTCCCAATCCCCTTGGGGCCCTGGACGTCCCGGATGTGGAGCACCCCCTCACGCACCTCAATGGCTTGAGGGTGCTGCATCACCTCCCGCAAATACAGGTTGATGACGTTCTCGAAGAACTTGTCCTTGGAGGAGCTCGAAGCGACCAAGGCAATCTAGATCTGTCAGAAAACAGCAAGAAAGAAGAACAGAAGATTTCTCCGCGATACGGTGGTTGATACGTTCGGGGGGTATATAAAGATTTTTTTATCTTGGGAAACAAGCAAACAGGAGGAAAACGGAGTCGGGAAGGTTCCCGAGGTGGGCACAACCCACTTGGGCGTGCCAGGGGCCCCAGGCGTGCCCTGGTGTCTTGTGCCCTCCTCAGGTGCCTTCCTGGTTGTTTCTTATTTTCCTAATTTTTAAATTATTCCAAAACTAGCAGAAAATATTTTTGCGGATTTTTCGGAGTCCATTTACTTACCGTATCACGCACCTCCTCTTTTTTAATTATTCTGGAGTGTTCCGGAAGGTCTCTTTTATGTGTTCCTCAGGTGTCATGGTTTGAATAATATTGCTTTCAACATTAATAGGTGTACCTGAGATATAGTGTTTAATTCTTTGCCCATTGACCACCTTCAGCATTATTTATTTTAATAGCTCCAGAGCGGTAAACCTCCTCGATGATATATGGTCCTTCCCATTTAGAGAGAAGTTTTCCTACAAAGAATCTGAAACGAGCGTTGTATAAAAGAACATATTCTCCAACTTTGAATTCCCGCTTTTGGATTCTTTTGTCATGTCATCTTTTAACTTTTTCTTTAAATAACTTGGCATTTTCATAAGCTTGGGTTCTCCATTCATCAAGTGAGCTAATATCAAATAACCTCTTTTCTCCGGAAAGTTTGAAATCATAGCTGAGTTCTTTAATTGCCCAATATGCTTTGTCTTCTAACTCTAGAGGCAAATGACAAGCTTTTCCATAAACCATTTTATAGGGAGACATACCAATAGGATTTTTATATGTTGTTCGGTAGGCCCAAAGTGCATCATCCAATTTCTTAGACCAATTCTTTTGGGACCTATTAACGATTTTCCATAATATTAATTTTATTTCTCTATTTCTAAGTTCAACTTGACCACTAGATTGAGGATGATAGGGTGATGCAATTGTATGGTTAACATCATATTTAGCAAGCATTTTACGGAAAGCACCATGAATAAAGTGTGAACCACCATCAATCATTAGATATCTAGGGACTCCAAACCTCGGGAAAATAACTTCTTTAAGCATTTTAATGGAAGTCTTATGATCAGCACTACTAGTTGGAATAGCTTCTACCCACTTAGTAACATAATCGACAGCAACCAAAATATGTGTATACCCATTAGAGGAAGGAAAAGGTCCCATATAATCAAAACCCCAAACATCAAACGGTTCAACAACAAGTGAATAATTCATAGGCATTTCTTGACGCTTACCAATATTACCAATTTGTTGATATTCATCACAACATAAAACAAACTTACGGGCATCCTTGAAGAGAGTAGGCCAATAAAAACCAGATTGCAATACCTTGTGAGCAGTTCTATCTCCCGCATGATGCCCTCCATAAGCTTCGGAGTGACATTTCCGTAGGATTTGTTCCTGTTCATGCTCAGGTACACAACATATAATAATACCATCTACTCCTTCTTTATAAAGATGTGGATCATCCCAAAAGTAATGTCTTAAATCATAGAAGAACTTTTTCTTTTGTTGGTATGTGAAACTAGGTGGTATGTATTTAGCAACAATATAATTAGCATAGTCAGCATACCAAGGAGTGTTATGAGAAATATTTATTGCAGCTAGTTGTTCATCAGGAAAGCTATCATCAATAGGTAGTGGGTCATCAAGGATATTCTCTAACCTAGGCAAGTTATCAGGTACGGGGTTCTCAGCTCCTTTTCTATCAGTTATATGTAAATCAAATTCTTATAGCAAGAGAACCCACCTAATGAGTCTAGGTTTAGCATCTTTCTTTTCCATAAGATATTTAATAGCAGCATGATCGGTGTGAACAATTACTTTAGAATCAACAATGTAAGATCTGAATTTATCACAAGCAAACACAACTGCTAAAAATTCTTTTTCAGTAGTAGCATAATTTCTTTGGGCACTGTCTAGAGTTTTGCAAGCATAATGAATAAAATTTAATTTCTTATCAACTCTTTGTCCAAGAACAGCACCAACAGCATAATCACTAGCATCACACATAATTTCAAAAGGCAAGTTCCAATCAGGTGATTGAACAATAGGTGCAGAAGTTAAGGCTTTCTTAAGTGTTTCAAAGGCTTCTACACAATCATCATAAAAAACAAATGGAACATTCTTTTGTAAAAGATTTGTAAGAGGCCTAGAAATTTTAGAGAAATATTTAATAAACCTCCTATAGAAACCAGCATGATTGAGAAAACTACGAATACCTTAAATATCTTTAGGACATAGCATTTTCTCAATTGCATCAACTTTAGCTTTATCCACCTCAATACCTCATTCAGAAATTTTATGTCCCAAGACAATACCTTCATTAACCATAAAGTGGCACTTCTCCCAATTCAAGACAAGATTAGTCTGCTCACATCTCTGCAAAACTCGATCAAGGTTGCTCAAGCAATCATCAAAAGAAGTTCCATAAACAGAAAAATCATCCATGAAAACCTCAACAATCTTTTCACAAAAATCAGAGAATATAGCAGTCATACATCTTTGAAAGGTAGCAGGTGCATTGCATAAACCAAAACGCATACGTCTATAAGCATAAGTTCCGAAAGGGCAAGTAAAGGTGGTTTTCTCCTGATCAGGTTGTGAAACAGGTATTTGAGAAAAACCAGAATATCCATCTAGGAAGCAAAAGTGTGTGTGCTTTGATAATCTTTCTAGCATTTGATCGATAAAAGGCAAGAGGTAATGATCTTTCTAGTTGCTTTATTTAATTTTCTAAAATCAATAACCATTCTATAGCCTGTAATAATTCTTTGTGGAATGAGTTCATTTTTATCATTAGGAACAACAGTAATACCTCCCTTCTTAGGGACACAATGAACGGGACTCACCCATCTACTATCAGCTATGGGATAGATTATACCTGCTTTCGGAAGCTTTAATATTTCAGTTCTTACCACTTCTTTCATCTTAGGATTCAAACGTCGTTGATGATCAACAACGGGTTTAGCATCAGGTTCCATATTAATCTTGTGCTGACAGAGAGTGGGACTAATGCCCTTAAGATCATCAATAGTATATCCAATAGCAGTTCGGTGCTCCTTTAGAATTTTCAATAATCTTTCTTCTTCATGATCTGAAAGGTTAACACTAATAATAACAGGATGTATCCTTTTCTCATCGAGATAAGCATATTTCAAAGTGTCAGGCAATTATTTTAATTCAAACACAGGATCACCTTTAGGTGGAGGAGGACCTCCTAGAGTTTCAATAGGCAAATTATGTTTGAGCAGAGGTCGTTGTTCGAAGAAAATTTTATCTATTTCATTTCTCTCATGCATGTGCATATAATTTTCATGGTCTAGCAAATATTGTTCTAGTGGATCAGTAGGAGGCACGGCAATAGAAGCAAGACCAATTATTTCATCCTTACTAGGTAATTCTTTTTTGTGAGGTTGTCTATTAAACTTGGAAAAATTAAACTCATGAGACTCATCACCAAAGCTAACAGTGACGGTTTGTTTATGACAATCTATAGTAGCATTGACAGTGTTCAAGAAAGGTCTACCAAAGATAATGGGACATAAGTCATCTTGTGGGGAACCAAGAACTAGAAAATCAGTAGGGTATTTTATTTTCCCACACAAGACTCCAACATCTCTAACAATCCCAAGTGTTGTGATGGTGCCTCTATTAGCAAGTTTAATAGTGACATCTATGTCTTCTATTTCAGCGGGTGCTATGTCATTCATAATTTCTTGGTATAAGGTACAAGGAATAGCACTCACGCTAGCACCTAAATCACATAAACCATGGTAAAAATGAGCTCCTATTTTAACTGAGAAAACAGGCATGCCCACAACAGGTCTATGTTTATCTTTTTCATCGGGTTTGGCAATTCTAGCAGCTTCATCGCAGAAGTAAATAACATGCCCATCAATATTTTCTACCAAGAGATCTTTAACCATAGTAACACTAGGTTCTTCTTTAATTTGTTCAGCAGGTTTAGGTGCTCTAATATTACTTTTGCAAACCACAGTTGAAACCTTAGCATGTTCCTTTATCCTAACAGGGAAAGGTGGTTTTTCAATATAAGCAGTAGGCACAACTGGATCAACATTGTAAATGATAGTTTCATCTTTAGCTATGACCGGTTCTTTAGTCTCTTCTTTAATAGGTGGGTGATATTTAAACCATTTCTCTTTGGGGAGATCAACATGAGTTGCAAATGATTCACAAAAGGAGGCTACTATCTCAGAGTCAAGTCCATATTAAGTGCTAAACTTGTGAAAAGCATCTGTATTCATAAAAGATTTAACACAATCGAATTCAAGCTTAATACCTGACTCTTTACCTTCATCGAGTTCCCAATCTTTAGAGTTTAATTTCATTCTTTCTAAAAGATCCCACCTGAATTCAATAGTCTTCTTCATAAAAGAACCAGTACAAGAAGTATCGAGCATGGATTGATCATCACGAGAAAGCCGAGCATAAAAATTCTGAATAATAATTTCTCTTGAAAGCTCATGATTGGGGAATGAATATAATATTGACTTAAGCCTCCCCCAAGCTAGAGCGATACTTTCCCCTTCACAAGGCCAAAAATTATATATATATAATTCCGATCATGATGAACTAGATGCATAGGATAATTTTTTTGGTGAAATTCCAATTTCAATCGATTCCAGTTCCAAGATCCAATATCATCTCATAGCCTATACCATGCCAATGCTTTTCCCTTCAAAGATAAAGGGAAAACCTTCTTCTAAGCTTCATCTTCGGATAAACCTGCAAGCTTAAATAATCCACAAATTTCATCCACATATATCAAGTGCATATCAGGATGTTTAGTTCCATCTCCTGCATAAGGATTAGCTAGCAGTTTTCTATCATACCTGAAGGAATTTCATAACCAATATTTTCAGTAGGTGCAGTAGGTTGAGGGGTAGCTAATTGTGGTTCCGGTCGAGGTGAAGATACCCCGAACAAACCCCTCAAAGGATGATTCTCCATAGTAACAAGTAACAATAAATTTCAGCACGTAGTAATAATTTTTCCTTACCAATTTCCACTTACCAAGAGCGCTTCACTCCCCGGCAACGGCGCCAAAAAAGAGCCTTGATGACTCACAAGTATAGGGGATCAATCATAATCCTTTCAATAAGTAAGAGTCTCGAACCCAACGAGGAGCAGAAGGAAATGACAAGTGGTTCTCAGCAAGGTATTTTCTGCAAGCACTGAAATAGTCGGTAACAGATAGTTTGATAGCAAGGTAATTTGTAACGAGCAAGTAATGGTAACGGTAAATAATGTGCAGCAAGGTAGCCCAATCCTTTTGTGGCAAAGGACAGGCCAAAATGGTCTCTTATGATAAGCAAAGTGTTCTTGAGGGTACACGGGAATTTCATCATATCACTTTCATCATGTTGATTTGATTCATGTTCGCTACTTTGATAATTTGATATGTGGGTGGACCGGTGCTTAGGTGTTGTTCTTACTTGAACAAACCTCCTACTTATGATTAACCCCCTCGCAAGCATCTGCAACTATGAGAAAAGTATTAAGATAAAATCTAACCATAGCATTAAACTTTTGGATCCAAATCAGTCCCTTACGAAGTAGCGCATAAACTAGGGTTTAAGCTTCTGTCACTCTAGCAACCCATCATATAATAAATACTCCATAATGCATTCCCTTAGGCCCAAATATGGTGAAGTTCCATGTAGTCGATGTTCACATGACACCTCTAAGGGAATCACAACATACATATCATCAAAATATCGAACACATATCAAGTTCACATGATTACTTGCAACATGACTTCTCCCGTGACCTCAAGAACAAAAGTAACTACTAACAAATAATAATCATGCTCAATATCAGAGGGGTATTAAATAGCATAATGGATCTGAACATATAATCTTCCACCAAATAAACCATATAGTAATCAACTACAAGATGTAATCAATACTACTAGTCATCCACAAGTACCAATCTAAGGTTCCAGTACAAAGACTGAACACAAGAGATGAACTAGGGTTTGAGAGGAGTTGGAGCTGTTAAAGATGTTGATGGAGATGACCCTCCCAAAGATGGGAGAGTTGTTGGTGATGACGATGACGATGATTTCCCCCTCCGGGAGGGAAGTTCCCCCGGCGGAATCGCTTCGCCGGAGGGCAAAAGTGCTCCTGCCCAAGTTCCGCCTCGAGACGGCGGCGCTTTATCCCGAAAGTCCTCTCCTTATTTTTTTTCTAGGTCAAAATGACTTATATACCAGAAGAGGGGCACCGGAGGTGGGCCGAGGAGGGCACAACCCACCAGGGCGCGTCTGGGCTCCCTGGCGCGCCCAGGTGGGTTGTGCCCACCTGGTGGGCTGAGGGAGTCCTGGATTAGGGGGTCCTCGGGTGTCCGGTCTATTCAATATGGGCCGGACTGATGGGCCATGAAGATAAAGCAGAAGACCATCCCCCGTGTCCGGGTAGGACTCCTATATGCGTGGACGACAAGTTTGGTGTCCGGATGTATTATTTCCTTCTTCTGTAAACCGACTCTGCACAACCCTAGGCCCCTCCGGTGTGTATATAAACCGGAGGGTTTAGTTCGTAGAGGCAATCAGAATAATCATAGGCTAGACAGCTAGGGTTTAGCCATTACGATCTCGAGGTAGATCAACTCTTGTAACCCCTATACTCATCGAATACAATCAAGCAGGACGTAGGGTTTTACCTCCATTAAGAGGGCCCGAACCTGGGTAAACATTGTGTCCCCATTGTCCATTGTTCCCATCGATCCTCAGACACACAGCTTGGGACCCCCTACCCGAGATCTGCCAGTTTTGACACCGACATTGGTGCTTTCATTGAGAGTTCCGTTGTGTTGTCGACAGAAGAATCGATGGCTCGCCTCGTTGTCAATAACGATGCTGTTTCCGGGGAGACTTTTCTCCCTGGTCAACTCTTTGTGTTTGGCGGCTTCACGCTACGTGCCAACTCGATCGGCCACCTTGAGCAGGTCGACAGCTACGCCCCTAGTCACCAGATCAGGTTTGGAAGCTTGAATTACATCACGGATATCCGTGGAGACTTAGTCTTCGAAGGGTTCTCGGCCTCGGCCGCCACTCTTCACCCACATGAAGGAAGCCTGTCGGATCCGTTATCAGATTCCGCTCAAGGATCGACTCTCGTGCCTGCCCTGGCCTTAGATCCAGGGCGGACCACTCTGTCCGAAGACGGGAGGCTAAACCCCGCCAGACTCTCTCCCATTATGGAGCTTCTTGCCGGAGACCCAGAGGCGACTATACTGTCAGCAGACCCGCAGTCAAACGTGACTCTTCCTTACATCGGGGAGCCAGACTCGCCTCTGGACGTCAACTCTGAACTCTCGAGGTCTGCATCCATTGAGCTCGGTCAAGTGGTTATTACCGAACCTAGCCCCGCAGATCATCATACGCCTGTCCGGCTTTCGCTCTTAAACAAGACACTGGACCTAATGCGATCTCTCGCCATCACGGAAGTATCATCTCCGAACTATGACCATCCTAAACTGGGGGCTGAGAGCAGGGAATTTTATGTCCCACCCACCACCCACTTAATAGCCACTGTCGAGGATCTAACTGACATGCTAGACTATGCCTCCGAAGACATCGACGGTATGGACGACGATGCCGGAGCCGAACCAGGTCAAAACCCGCCTATCACTGGGCGTTGGACGACCACTTCTACTTATGATGTATACATGGTGGACACACCTGAGAAGCAGGACGACGATGGCACTCAAGATCCAGATAGGGACAAGCCCGTCGAGGATCCACCAAAGCGCCGGCGTCAGCGGCGCCACTCACGATCACGTCAGGCGAAGGACAGCAACACCGGCACCGGAGATAATGACACCCCGGACAATGCCGAAGACCCCGTCGACCCTGCATTCGAGCAGGATGATAGGGAAGAGGGACAAGTCAATTCCGACGAACTTGTCGATCATGAGGACTCGGAAGATAGTAACTATCTACCGGCCTCCGAGGAGGACGTTAGCCTCGGTAACAAAGATTTCATCGTGCCAGAGGAACCCCTCGAACAAGAACGCTTCAAGCGACAGCTCATCGCCACTGTGAGGAGCCTGAAAAAGAAACAGCAACAGCTTCAAGCCGAACAGGATATGCTCAACTACAGATGGACCAAGGTCCTGGCTGCCGAAGAATACGGCCTCAAACGCCCGACAAAGAGCTACCCAAAAGGCAGGCTACTACCACAATTCGACGATGAAGCCCTTGAGCCAATACCGTCAAGATACAATCATGCTGATCAACCGGACCGACCACCACGTGGATGTGACAAGGCGGCTAATTATGCCGAACACCAGCCCGTGCCACCTCGCCGTAGTGGCAAAGAGGCAGCGGCCCCGGGCTATACGTATGACTTACGTTAGGACCTGGACAATAGAGCCGGCCAGACCAGATCAATCTACGGATCAAGGGGACGTGCTCCAACACGAGACGACGGCCATCAAGCCTGGCGCGACAAGCATAACCAAGTTCGAGCCGAGAACTGAACACAGATGTCATCCGAACTCCGTCGTGATGTTGCCCGATATAGAGGCACCGCACACCCCATGTGCTTTACCGACGAGGTAATGTAGCACCAGTTTCCGGAAGGGTTTAAACCCGTAAACATCAAGGCATACGATGGAACGACAGATCCCGCTGTGTGGATTGAAGATTTTCTTCTCCACATTCACATGGCTCGCGGTGATGATCTCCACACCATTAAATACCTTCCTCTAAAGCTAAAAGGGCCAGCACGGCACTGGTTGAATAGCCTCCCAGAGAACTCCATTGGCAGTTGGGAGGATTTAGAGGATGCTTTTCGGGACAACTTTCAGGGCACTTATGTCCGGTCACCGGACGCTGATGACCTGAGTCACATAGTCCAGCAACCCGGAGAGTCATCTAGCAAACTATGGACTCGGTTCTTAATTAAAAAGAACCAAATTGTCGACTGTCCGGACGCCGAAGCCTTAGCGGCATTTAAACATAGCGTCCGCGACAAATGGCTCGCCCGACACCTCGGTCAGGAAAAGCCGAAGACTATGGCAGCTCTCATTGCACTCATGACCCGTTTCTGTGCGGCCGAAGATAGCTGGTTGGCTCATAGAAGCAACAGCACCAGCGACCCTGGCACCTCTAAGGCCAGGGATGGCAATGGAAAGCCACGACGCAACAAAAATAAGCGTCGGAACAACAATGAAGAAACCGAGGATACGGCGGTAAACGCTGGATTCAGTGGCTCTAAACCCGGTCAGTGGAAGAAGCCATTCAAAGGTACTAGGGACGGTCCGTCCAACTTGGACAAGATAATGGATCGACCCTACCAGATTCATGGCACCCCTGACAAGCCTGCCAACCATACCAACAAAAACTGCTGGGTTTTCAAACAGGCAGGTAAATTAAACATCGAACATAAGGGGAAAGAGCCTCCAAGCGAGGACGATGATGAGCCTCGCCCACCGCGCACCGGGGGACAGAAACAATTTCCCCCCGAGGTAAAAACAATGAACATGATCTACGCCACCCACATTCCCAAGAAGGAGCGCAAACGCGCGTTACGGGACGTCTACGCCATAGAGCCTGTCGCCCCAAAATTTAACCCATGGTTGGCTTGTCCGATCACCTTTGATCGCAGGGACCACCCAACCAGAATCCGTCACGGAGGTTCAGCGGCCCTAGTACTCGATCCTATCATTGACGGATACCATCTTACTAGAGTCCTTATGGACGGCGGCAGCAGCCTAAACTTGCTCTACCAGGATACTGTCCGTAAAATGGGTATCGACCCGTCAAGAATCAAACCTAGCAACACTACCTTTAAAGGAGTGATACCTGGCTTGGAGGCCCGCTGCATGGGCTCCTTAACATTGGAAGTCGTATTTGGCTCTCCAGATAACTTCCGAAGCAAAGACTTGATCTTCAACATCGTCCCTTTTTGTAGTGGTTATCACGCACTGCTTGGACGAACAGCCTTCACCCGCTTTAATGCGGTCCCACACTATGCTTATCTGAAGCTCAAAATGCCTGGACCTCATGCCGTCATCACAGTAAATGGGAATATGGGGCGCTCCCTCCGTACTGAGGAGCATATTACGGCTCTAGCAGCCGAAGTACAGGGCGGCCTCATCAAGCCGGACAACCCATCGGTCATCAAGACCCACAACTCTGCTAAGCGAGTCCGATCCGCACTACAACGCGATAGCCCAGTGGAGCCGGAGCTTAAATAGCAGTTTAGCCTCCGCCGACCGCCCCATAAGGTTGCGGCACACGTACCACGCGTACATAACTACGCACTTAAAATACCTTGGGCAGCGCCGGAGGCATACTGCAGAGAAGGTCCATAGTACGGTTTGACCCTATTCGGACCTCAACTTTTTTTCCACTATAGGTTCTTTAACAAACCTACCTCATCTACGGAGGCTCTTTTCCAGGTCCCTCTTTCTTACAGACAACCATCACCTCCTCCTCTTAAAGGATTTCCAACCAAGGAGAAACGGCGCAGACGTGCAGCAGGGCATCATTAGGACCTTCAAGCCACTATTTTCTCAGAAAAGCCCTGTATAAACCTTTCCCTTGTGTAAACTTTCGGCATGTAAAATGGCCTTGGCCTTCGGGCATTATCTGTAATGACACGTCTCGACGTATTAATCAGGGCATAAAGGAAGCAGTTGATCACCACTTTTGTTTCGTACTCATCTATTTTATATTATCATCTGTCTTCCCTCCCTACGCCCGACGGCCACACGTGCCTTAGTCCGGTCTTAAAACACCGGGGGTTGTATCCGGCCCGGCATATTTTAAAATCCGAACTACTATGGGGTACTCTTCGGTGTCCCGAATATTGCATTATATGCATCGGCTCAGAATCATGTGTTTGGTCTATAGTTGGGTTGCCCGGCTCCTGTGCTTACCACCTTACGTTCTGCTCGTTCGGCTAAGGTAGTAAAGGGAGAACTACTGTGATTGTATTTCTAGTTCGTCCAGTCAAATACCTCAGTAGAGAAAGCCAAAAACTGACTGTCATGATAAAGCGAGAGCTGGTCGGCGATTCGGTGACTTAGTCTTATACTACAATCGTTAGCGATTTACTCCGTGTTATACGAGGGGCTGGTCTTCGTCCAGCCGCGTGGAAAAGGCACCGTAGTCCGGATAGCCGCACACGCACCAGGGGCTAGTACTTAGCCCCACAGTCAAACTCCTATGGCTAAGTGAAAGTAATAAAGCCGCATAGTCTGATTGCCTAGTTCACCACGCTAACACCTCCTTTACGGACCAAGACGTTGGATAAAGTGTGTTCACGTGTTACACGGAACACCCCTGTAGCATCTACATGGGGGCTGAAGCCGACGACTGGCAACTTTCAGAAATAGAACAATAAACGGCCGCACAGGAGGAAAAATCGCTTGAAAGAAAAGGCGCAAACATAGCTAAATAAACAGCATGGGTTCATCGCATTGTTTGTACAACCCGAACACACTCAATCAAATATTACATCCTTCGAGCATTGGCCCTCGATCACTCGGGCTCCTTCTAGGACGTCATCAAAGTACCTCTCCGGCTTCTGGTGATCCTTGCCTTCGGGCGGGTCTGTGGTTGCCACTTCGGTGGCCTTCATCTTTGCCCATTGCATCTTGACGGGGGCGAAGGCCATCCGGGCACCCTCTATGCAGGCCGAGTGCTTCAATGCATCAATCCGAGGCCGCGCGTCGATAAGCCACTTCACCAAACCGAAGTAGCTACTAGGGATTGGCTCGGCCGGCCAGAGTTGGACTGTCAAGTCCTTCATGGCCAAACCTGCCACCCTATGCAGCTCAGACAGCTGCTTCAGTTGGTCACCCAGGAGAGGCGTCGAGTGTTCCGGCGCAACAAATTGCGACCAGAACAGTTTCTAGGTCGAGTTCCCCTCCTGGGCTCGGAAGTACTGTGCGGCATCAGTGGCACTCTTCGAAAGATCCGCAAACGCGCCTGGAGAACTCCACACTCAGGTCAGCAAAGCATACCTCTGACCTCCAAAGACACTCTGCAAAAGAAAGGCCTTACCAGCCGTTGTCTGCCTCGCCTGATGGATCTCTTCACGAGCACTCCGGGACTCGATCCATGCCTCTTTGGCATCATGGAGAGCCTTGGTGAGCTCGGTCAACTGGTCCGAAGTTTTCTGCTCTAAAGCTTCGCATTTGCTGATGGCATCCTTCAGCTCCTGCTCTACTTTGGCCACCCGAGCTTCGTGTTGGCGGCGGGCATCTTGCTCGGTCTTCAGTACGGCAGCCGCCTTGTCAGCGGCTGCCTTATTCGCCTCCGCCTCCTTTTTGGCCTGGGCAAGGGCACTTTTGAGGGTCTCGACCTCGGCTGCGCCAGCTGTGATTATAATCAAAGCATTCCATAAGTTAATCTCTAAATGTACATATCACTTCTGATATCGAAATAAACTTTTAACATTATACGCATACCTTGCGTCTCATCGAACCGCTTATTAATGCGGTCGATTTCCTCATTGGCCACCTGAAGCTTCCGATTGAGTTCGGCAACTTCTGTGGCCTGGGCGGTCGCCGCCAACAGGGAAGCCTGTTACAATAACAGCACAGTAGGTTAACTCTCCCGAATACTATATGGATCCTCTGTCCGGTTTCTTTTAACCGAACAGAGCCTCAGGGGCTACTGTCTGTACACAGGTATATTCCTCTATATGAAAAGTTTTTTAGAACATTACGTCACATACCTCAAAGCCTGTCAGTAGGCTGGTGAAGGCTTCGTTCAGTCCGCTCTTAGCAGACTGAACCTTCTCCACCACCGCACCCATCAGGGTGCGGTGCTCCGCCACGATGGAAGCACACTGCAGTGCTTCCTCCAGAGTGTTGGGCGCCTCCGGATTAGTGGAGGTCGCCGATGGAGCTGATGCTCCTCCCCCCTCTTTCAAAGAGGGCTGCTTATCCAATCCAGGAGCCGTGTTGGTCTCCGGAATGGTGTCCGGTTGGGGCCCGGATGGTTGGGGGTCCCCACCGTCGGTTGTCATAGGGGTCGCCTCCCATAGGTTTTCGGCGACCGAGGTATTAACCTCGGGCGCTTTCTCAGTGGCTTCATTCGCCCCCTGTCGGGGACGAATCCGCGATCACCTATGGGACCCAGGGAAGGACCCCTTTACGTTCGGCAGGGAGAGACGGTCGCACGAAGAGCAAATCTAGCGAAGAACACGACAGTGCACGAGAGAGATTTACCCAGGTTTGGGCCGCACGGATGCGTAAAACCCTACTCCTGCTTTTTGGTTTATTATCTGTATGATTGTTCTAGCTCCAGGAGCGCTACAGTACCGAGCAGTTGCGTACAATACTGGAGTTCTCCATCTCCCTGTTCCTCCTCCTTCCTCCACATTGCCTATGGGCCTCCTTTTATACGCACAAAGGGGTCACCAACAGGTGGCAAACGGTAAAGGTAGAGGTGGAAAGTTGCTACAGTAAGGCCATTATTACCAGGATGACATGTCCTACCTACCACTGACGGCAGGGGACAAGGGCATTAAATGCCCATGCCTTTGCTGTCCACATACATGTACCCGGACGTCTTGGACGTGGGAAAAGCCTATCCCACCTCCTCCTGCACTGCTAGCTACAGTGTACCGCCGTCTATACAGTGCCCTGCCACACACGCTTGGAAGGACCCAGAGCGCCATGCTGGCAGAGGCACCGGAGCAGCACAGTAGCACAGTGGTACAGTAACGCTTGCCGCGGCAAGACCTTGCCGCACCTGACAGCTTGCCGCAACCCATAGTTTGCCGTGCAAGGTAACTTGCCGGGGCAAGTACCTTGCCGCAGCTGCTATCTTGCCGCAGCCAATACCTAGCCGCAGCCAATGACTTGCCGGGGCAAGTACCTTGCCGCGGCAAGTACTCTGCTACAGCAAACCTCAGGCTGGGCCTCAGCTGTCCCTCCTGGCAAGCTCCTCTTGCCGGGGCCTTAACTCTTGCTTTGTATACTTTGTTCTTGAATGGCTTAATAATCTTGAGCTTCTCTCTGGCTGTCCTCCCGCGAGCCTGGCCGCGGGATGCTACTACTGCCCGTGCACAAGTACGGGGTACTAGGGTACCCCTATTCTAGTACACCGACAGGAGCCCCCGGGCCTGGGCCACACACGGTGCCGGGCGTTGTTGGGCCAGGCCCAAACAGTGCACGGGCACGCGTGGCTGGGATAAGCCGAAACGTCCCTATGCTATTTAATTGCACGCTCTCCCATGCATCGCGCGTTGAATGCGGAGCATGGGAAGCGTGCGCAGCTATCTCGAATGACGAAGGGGCGGATGGTTCCGCATCTTTCCCCATAAAAGGAGGGACCTGCAGAAGCACTCACACACCCCTCTCACCATTCTCGATCTCCAAATCTCCGCCTTCTTCTTCCTCCGCTCTAAAACAAAGCGGTTTCCCAATCCTCCGCCACCACGCGCGTCCGCATCTCCCTCGGTCCTCAGCTCCGCCTTCGCCATGCCTCCCAAAGGAGAAAAGGGGAAGATGGGGAAGTCCTCAAGGACGGAGACCCAGGCGCAGTTGAAGAGGCAGAAGTACGCGCTCTTCGCTTCGACGCTCACGGGGGCGGATCTGAAGGCCAAGTTCCAAGGCATGTGGGCCGCGAGGACCAAGGCGCATCTGGCCACCCGCGTTCGCCCAGCCACCGACGAGAGCGAAGTGAGCAAGTACCCCTTCTTCGCTTGCTACTTTTGGTGCGGGCTCTGCCCACCGTACTCGGATTTCTTTAGCGACGTCATGTACACCTTCAATCTCCGTCTGCTGGATCTCACACCGAATGCCGTATCCACCATGGCAATATTTGCGCATCTGTGCGAGAACATCGTCGGCGTTGCACCCAATACTGCGCTGTTCAGGCATTACTTCACTCCCCGTGCTGAAAAGGGGGAGCCTCTCACTGTTGGCGTCTCGTTCGTTTCAAGATTGGGCGCCAAGGAGCATTATCTGAAGGGGGATCTCCGCCCAAGATGGGGAGAAATCCGGTCTGAATGGTGTTGGATCATTGACGACGAGCCGCCACCATACTGTGCGCTTCGCAAGACCCCAGCAGCGCGTGGCACAGACTGGAGCGATCTGGATCCCCATGACAAAAAGCTGGAGATTGCCGCTACCAGGATCATACGGCTCAGGGAAGCCGGGCTCACCATAGGGATGGTTGGCGCAGACTTCCTCCGCCGCCGCATTGCTCCTCTGCAGCAGAGAGGAAGGCCGGCCTCTGATTGGAAGAACCCAGCCGATATCATGCGGCTGCGCCCTGGACTGATCAACAACTTCACAGTTCTGCAGCACGACTTTTTCATGCGAGAACTGTTCAAGCAAGAGACAGATCCAGAGAAGCGCGACAAGGCGTTCACGCTGCCGAAGCACATCGTGCCCCTTTGCAACAACTCCGCATTGAGTGCAATCATCGCTATGATGCCGCTCTGCAATGCGCACAGCGTTGAAGCAACTTGGGACGTGCCGCTCGATGAAGACGTGCGGCGATTCTTTGACTCCACGGTCGAAAAGCAGGTCCGGGAGGAGGAGTGGCTCGTCCGCAACACCACTGAGCAAGAAATAGAATTCATTGCTCGAAGAGTGGAAGAGGACAGGCTCGCCAGGGAAGCTGGCGATTTTGGTTATACTTTGGCGGAGCTCGACGAGGCACAAAAGGAGATCCTTGCCGAGCAGGGGATACTTGCCGGGAAGGGCGAGCTCGCCGCACCCGGCAAGGATGTCGGGCCAAGCCAGCCTGCCGACGAGTCAGGCAGCTCGGAGGATGAGGGCTCCTCTTCCGAGGAGGGCACCGAAAGCCCACCGCAGTCAGAGTCCCCAGCCCCTCTAAGTAGGAAACGCCTTCGCAGGCTTGGCAAAGTGGCTGAGCGGCAAGAGGTTCAACAACCCCCGGAGCGCCGTTCGACGCGCTCGACCGCGGCAAGGGCTGGTGCTGCGGGAGCGTCTCACGCGGCCCCGGCAACTGGAGCAGGGTCATCAAAGGCCGCTGCTACTACCCCCGCCAAGCGGCCAAGGAGCCCAGCTCCCCCTCCTCCCCCTCCTCACATGGAGGCGAACTTTGATTTTTCCGCTCTCAGCGAAGAGGACGACGAGGAAGAGTAAGTTCCCTTGCCGCGACCCTCAATCTTTGTAAGGTTTTGTTTCTGTCCTCACTTGTCGCGCTCCGGCCTTGCTTCCGCAGGGAGGAAACCTTGGCGGAGAGGACAAGGAAGAGAGCTAAGGTCTCGACGAGCAAGACCGTGGTGGTCGTCGAAGATGAGCCCACGGCAACCACCGGGAGAGCGTCTGAGACCATCCCGACCAGCTCGGAGCCCAGCCCTCGTCGCAGCCCCCAGCGCAGCCCCCAGCGTAAGTATTTCAACTACCTTTCGCTGGCGGTCGCTGAGGAACAAGCATTTTGTCACTAACATCTTTGGGCGTGTAGGAGAGGAGCAGCAAGTGGAGCCATCTGAAGGTGCTCCAGAAGTACCACCCCCCTCGGCCACACCGCCAAGGAGAAGATCTCCGGTAAGGGCTCCCACTAGCGAGCCGAGCCACGAAGAGGAGCCGGCAAGCGCCGAAGTGCCAAGCACCAGCGCTGGCGACCCCACCCCAATGACAAACGTTGACGGGGGAGGGGAGCCCCCAGCTCCTGAGCTCAACACGGGTAAACCCACTTGCCGCAAAACTCTTTCTGCTTTCTTTCTTTTGTCTTCTTGAATTTCTTCCTGAAGCTCTTTTTGCCTTACTTCTCGGGTTGGCAGAGCCCTCCTCGGTGGAGCCAATGAACATTGACTCTTCTGCCGAGGAGAACACCACAGGGGCCGTCGACGACGAGGCCGCCAAGGCCGCCGCTGCCAAGGTCGACAAGCTGGCAGCCGACAAGCTTGCCGACGAAGAAACTGCCAGGGCTGCCGAAGAGGCCGGCAAGGCCGCCGAGGATAATACCGCCAAGGCGCCCACCGATGAAGCCGCCAAGGCTACTGAAGCTGAGGCCGCCCAGAAGGCTGCTGAGGAGGCCGGCGAGGGAGCCGGTGGTCGTACTGACGGCCCTGAGGCCACAGGAGCGCCAGGCGCTACTCCGACCACGGGTCCCTCAACCACTGACGAGGCGGCAGCGCCCAACTCGCCTCCGCCAAGCAAATACATCCGGGTTGGCGAGAACGTCTACGTCAGCCTCCCCTGGATGGTGGGCTCCAGAGCGCCAACCGAGGAGGATGTTGTGGACGAGGAGATCCTTGCCGCTGCCGGGCTCCAGCTTGTGGATGCGCCAGGCGCCAGCAGCAGCAGCACGTCTGAAGAGGAGCAACTGCTTCAAAAGCTGCTGAATCTTCATCGCGCCCGACGGGAGAAGCTAGCTTCCAGGGAGGCGCTCATCGAGAAGGCCGAAGCTGACATGTTGAGGCGCGCGGAGATCTTGTCGGACTTCCTCTTGTTCTCCCCCCCGAGAGCTTCAGCGGCAAGTGCCTTGGCGGCAGTTGCGGCACCTGCTTCCCGGTAGATCTTGTCAGCGCAAATAAGCGCATCCTTCTTGTCGCAGGGAACTATGATAACACTTACTGGGCCTGGCATCTTCAACACGTTGTAGGCAAAATGAGAGGCTGCCATAAACTTGGCGAGCGCTGGACGGCCAAGTATCCCATTATAAGGCAATGGAATATCGGCAACGTCAAAGGTGACCTTCTCGGTCCGGTAGTTCAGCTCGCCGCCAAATGTCACTGGCAACGTGATCTTCCCTTTCGGCTTGCTCCTTCCTGGATTGACTCCTTGGAAAGTACCAGTTTCCTCAAGCTCGCCGTCAGGGATTTGAAGTTTCCGGAGCACAGCGGACAAAATCAGATTCAAGCCGGCCCCACCGTCAATTAACATCTTCGTGACCTTGAGGTTGCGGATCGTTGGTGAAACCAACATCGGCAAGCACCCGACCGCCGTTGTGCGGTCAGGGTGGTCCTCAATGTCAAAGACGATAGGCATGTCGGACCACTTCAGAAGCTTTCTGGCGTCAACAGATGGTCCTTTGGGACGACACCTCGGTGTCCTCCATGATGATAGGTGAGGTGGCACGCGTCGGCGTGTCACTCTCTGCCATTTCGGGTGGTAGAGAGTTCCCCTCCGATGATGGGGTTTGCGGGAGCTCGCGGGGAGGGCTGAAAGGCAAATAATAAAATAACTTATATAACGGAAGTAGGTAGATCGAAGATAAACAGTAAGTTTCCGGATACTTACGATTCGGCCAGGGGCTTCACCCTGGGTGGCTTCTTGGGGACTAGTTCGGTCTCTGAGTCCGAACTGTCTGGAAGGGCCAGCTTTCCTCTCTTGGGTGCCTCCTCCTCCGGGTCTTCGGAGGCCGCCCTCTTCTTCTTCCTCCCCTTACGGGGGGAGTCGCTCTCCACCACCTCCTCCTCTTCTTCCTCATCTCCTTCATGGGAAGAGAGGGCTTCGGTCTCTCCGGACACTATTTCTGAAGGACCTTTATGGCGGGGGCCGCCCTTGGCCTCCTTGCCTTTCTTCTTCTTGGTCTTCCTCTCCGGCGCTTGATAGGGCATCGGGACCAGCATCTCTGTTAGCTGGGGTATGGCCGGATCCTCAGGCAATGGTACCGGACAGTTGATCCGCTCCGCCTTTGCCGTCCAGACATGTAAAGAAAGCGGGCGATATAATTTCTATCATATCTGAAATATTGATCGAATAGGCTATGCTTACCGTCGTGGCTGGGTTCTCGATGTCGAGCCCGATGTCTTCATTCTTCTTCGGCCACTTTTTCTGACCCTTGAAGAGCTGCTTCCATATATCTTTGTGCATGGTGCCGAAGAAGCGCTTCAGTGTCCGTGGCTTCTCCGGATCGAACTCCCACATGGGGGAGGCCCGGAGCTGGCAAGGAAGGATGCGGCGGAAAAGCATCACTTGAATCACGTTTGTGAGACCAGTGTTCTCACCCAACATGTTAGAGATGCATTTTTGGAGCACCTTCACCTTCGGTTTGGACCCCCAATCAAGACCCTTGGCGGTCCATGAGGTGAGTCTCGTGGGGGGTCCGGATCTGAAGTCTGGCGTGGCCGCCCAGTTGGCGTCGCGGGGTTCGGTGATGTAGAACCACTCCTGCTGCCACACCTTGACCGTCTCCACAAATGCCCCTTTGGGCCAAACGGCGTTGGGGAGCTTGCTCACCATAGCCCTGCCGCAGTCCGCATGCTTTCCATCGACCACCTTCGGCTTCAGATTGAAGACCTTGAGCCATAGGCCGAAGTGTGGGGAGATGCGGAGAAGAGCCTCACACACGACGATAAACGCCGATATGTGAAGGAAGGAATTTGGGGCTAGATCATGGAAATCTAGCCCGTAGTAGAACATAAGACCCCGGATGAAGGGGTGGAGGGGAAACCCTAGCCCCCGGAGGAAATGGGGGATGAAGACGACCCTCTCACCGGGCTCCGGAGTAGGAATGACCTGATCTTTGTTAGGGATCCTATGCGTGATATCCGCGGACAAATAGCCCGCGCTCCGGAGCTCCTTGACGTCCTTTTCAGTGACGGTGGAGGCCTCCCACTTGCCCTTGGAGCCGGACCCGGCCATTGCTCGGGTGGGTGGCAGCGGTGGAGGAGATTGGAGCTATGGGCGCTGGAGCTTGGAGATTAGGAGACAGAAGCTCGAGGAAGGCGTGGGGAAAAAGGAGCGATCTTTATCCTCTTATAGACGGTAAAAATACAAAATGTCCCCTTCTCAAGCCATAAACCTCGACTGTTCCCAACGAAATCATGCGTAAGGTGCGGTTGGATTACCCAAACCATATTGATGAGGATCCCATAATGGGCAGGCATGATCTCTGTTTTGACAAGATGTGCCAATGAAGGCAAGACCTCGAAACGCGAAATGGGAGGCGTGAAAATGGTTCAAAATGTTAAAGAGTCAAGTGTGACGCTTCGCCGAAAAAGTTGTCAGTAAAAGACACTGTTCCTATTTTGACATCTTGCCTTCGTGGCTAAGGGTTGTATTGATTATGCAAAGCCAGATACAGTTTCTTTATGCATGGAGCTAAATTAAAAAATTTGGGGGAAGGAACCCACCTTGCAATGCCGAAGATAATCCGCGTGCCGAACTCATCGTCATCGAAGACTGGTTCAGGGGATACTGAGGGAGTCCTGGATTAGGGGGTCCTAGGGTGTCCGATCTATTCGATATGGGCCGGACTGATGGGCCGTGAAGATAAAGTAGAAGACCATCCCCCATGTCTGGGTAGGACTCCTATATGCGTGGACGGCAAGTTTGGTGTCCGGATGTATTATTTCCTTCTTCTGTAAACCGACTCTGCACAACCCTAGGCCCCTCCGGTGTGTATATAAACTAGAGGGTTTAGTCCGTAGAGGCAATCAGAATAATCATAGGCTAGATAGCTAGGGTTTAGATCTCGAGGTAGATCAACTCTTGTAACCCCTATACTCATCGAATACAATCAAGCAGGACCTAGAGTTTTACCCCCATTAAGAGGGCCCAAACCTAGGTAAACATTGTGTCCCCATTGTCCATTGTTACCCTCGATCCTCAGACACACAGCTTGGGACCCCCTACCTGAGATCTGCCGGTTTTGACACCGACACCCTCTGGTAGTTATCTACTCCAATATTCTTCATATATTCCAAAACAATTCTCCGTAAATTTTCAGTTCATTTGGAGATGTGCAGAATAGATAACTCTGACGTAGCTTTTCCAGGTCCAGAATTCCAGCTACCGGTATTCTCCCTCTTTGTGTAAACCTTGCATATTATGAGAGAAAAGGCATTAGAAATACTCCAAAAAGCATTATTATGCATAAAAACATTATAAATAACATTAGGAAAACATGATGCAAAATGGACGTATCAGGGGCACAACCCATCTGGGTGCGCCTGGGCTCCTGGGTGCGCCCTTGGTGGGTTGTGCCCACCACGGGCCTCCCCTCTAGTACTTCTTTGGCCCACTGGGTGTCTTCTGGTCCAGAAAAAATCTCCAAAAAGTTTCTCTGCATTTGGACTCCATTTGGTACTGATGTTCTGCAAAGTAAAAAACAAGCAAAAAACAGCAACTGGCATTGGGCACTATGTCAATAGGTTAGTCCCAAAAAATGATATAAAGTTGCTATAAAATGATTGTAAAACATCCAAGAATGATAATATAACAGCATGGAACAAGCAAAAAATTATAGATACGTTGGAGACGTATCAATCAACCGTATGCCCCGCATGACACACGCAACAAAAATTTGAACCATGTTTGATGTATCTGCCATCGCAAACATTTTGCATCATTTTTGACGGGTTTTTTACATCACCATTTGCGATTAAGCATCACACACAATTTCGTCAAAGGGTCTTTGATTGTAGTGTCGCGTTAGCAGCATCCTGCAGTAGTGTTCGTCATGGTTGCTAGAAAATTCGTCAGCTGTTCCGGAGATTTCCAATGGCTTCACTCGAAGCTGCTTGTGTATGTATAGGTTTGAGCATCACTTTGGAAATGTGAACTATGATTCACCTAGACCCCCTTTAACAATACGGTTATACCTATGACTAAAAATAAGAAGAAAGAAACTACGAAAACAAAAGTCTTCAAGCTTCATAGTCTTCACATCAATTTCTTCAAAGGCCATACTAATTTCATCACCAAATTATTCACTTGAAGAAGTATATTTTTAGGGGTCCTCTTCCATGGGTTAAACCAAATCTTCAGGGACTATAACTCATGTGTACACTCACAAACATGTTAGTCCCTCAACATATTTGTCTTTAATACTCCAAAACCACTAAGGGGGCACTTGATGCACTTACAATCTCCCCCTTTTTGGTGATTGATGACAAATTGGTTAGGTTTTCAACGGGGGTAAATAAATGGAAGTGTAAGTATAGAGTATGAAGAAATTGGTTAGATATTGAGGAACTCCCCCTGAAGATGTGCATATGAAGAATTTGCTTTGGATTGCACATGCACATGGCAGGTTGAAATTGTGGATATATCCCTGTTGGGGATATAACTATTGGGTATAAACCGCCCAGGAGGGGCCGGGTTATACTCATAGTGATTTACCTGTATTGAAGCCCATGAAGACATAGAAGATGGCGACTTACGAAGGAGAATTAATAAGAAGGCCCAAAGCCCAAAGGCGAGTTAGGGCCCATAGATGTAAACCGCCATAAGTATATGACTTGTTTTGTAAGATAGGAAAGAGTGGATACCTAGCCGGACACGTTTATGAGCCGGTCGGGATTCTGTGAACCGCCGGGCGTCAACCTGTGTATATAAAGGGACGACCCGGCGGCGGTTTGGGGACAAGAGACAACAGATCGAGAGCCAGGTTAAGCGTATTCGCTCCCTGGTCATCGAAACCCTAGCAATACCACCTCAAACTAGATTAGGCCTTCACCTTCACCGCAAGGGGCCGAACAATGTATAAACTCCCCGTGTCCTTTGTCCTGATTAACCCCTTTAAACTAACCTCATTGCGATGGCTCCACAACTAAGTCCTCACACTAGGACATCTGCCGTGACTATTCCACGACAGTTGGCGCCCACCGTGGGGCCAGCACACGGTGGTTTTGAGTTCTTGAAGGGCAACTTCGAAGGGATCAAGGGATACGCTGTGGGCCGGATGACCAAGAGTCGTTGCGGCAAGCTCTACATCGACGACGAAGGCTGGGGCCCCGAAGCTGGCTCAATTCAGTACGGGTACCGGGTCCCCTTCGGTGGAATTCACGTCTTCATTGGCAAGATTGGTGAACCGGGCCCTGAGCCGGACACCTGCACCGACATCATCGAGACGGCTCAGCGTGCAAAACCCGCCCGAGTTCAGCCCGCCATGAG
The DNA here is from genome assembly GCA_011799875.1 of Thinopyrum elongatum. Taxonomy (NCBI): domain Eukaryota; kingdom Viridiplantae; phylum Streptophyta; class Magnoliopsida; order Poales; family Poaceae; genus Thinopyrum; species Thinopyrum elongatum. Next base: position 547,353,826 of record CM022298.1, on the reverse strand, counting down.
TCGTGCCTTCGTGGGATTCATCAACGGTGCGGAATCTGAGGATAAATCAGTATCTGATGGTGAGACAGTTGTCTATTCTGATGGCGAGTCATCCACCGGTGAAACCGAGTCATTGAACCAACTGCAAGACGGTCGGCTTGGGGGCTATTCCGATGGTGATAGTATTCCGGACCCCTACGAGCCGCCGAACTCGGTTGCAATCTTCATGGCCGGTACGCAGCCAGTACAACACTCTTCAACTGCAGCGGCATTGATTTCCGGGTCAGCAGCGGTGACGGCAGCCGGGGTAGGAGGCCCTGCGTGCCCGCCGGCTCAAGTTTTGTCCGGTTTACTAGACGCCTTGGCAATACTGCTGACAACGGAGGTTAACCCAGATAATCAAGATCAGCATAACGCGGAAGTCGTGAAATTGCGAGATCAGATAGCTCAAGCTAAGGAAGACCTGGCAGCTGAAGATGCCAGGATGGCTGCGGAGCGGGTTACGTTGGATGCTCAGGCGCAGCGGATTCAGTCGGAGTCTTACCGGCTCAGGCTAGATCAGAACGCTTCAAACGAAGTCATGAGGAGGAGGCATTTGTCTCGCCTGCCACCGGTTTACGAGGCGAGGAACCTCTTTAACACGCCAGGAGCAGGAACCAGTAACCCGCCAGTGGCGGACCGGGTTGAAGCGCCTGGGATGGGAGCGCCGGTTCAGCCGCGCACCACGGATCCGCCTCGTCAGAACAATATCCCGCCGCAACACATGCCAACACCACCGGGTCATTACTCTAACCCTTTGGATAACATGATCGCTGCGGCGTCACGATTGGCGGCTATCCCGGTGGAAGGCGAGTCTCCAACGGCGATTGAGATGTGGAGGGCTAGAGAGCTCCTTCAGACAGCATTGGTTCAGCAGCAGGCTTATTCTTACAGTCGAAGCCGGATTCATTCCACCCCTCGCCCAAGCCGGAGTTACAGTAGGCATATTGATGAACCAGCTGTGTCAAGCATTGGGCGGAACCATAACCTGCCTCGTGGACATAACCCGGCGGGCGGTGGTGCTGATGCTCAGAACATGGTGGATCAAGGTAGAGCACGTCGAGAGGCCGAGCTAGCGGCGCAATATGCGGCCCGTCAACCTTCTCCGGTTCGTCCGACAACTTCGGTGGAGCCAGGTGTAACCTGTAGGAATTTGGGCGTGCCATGTTTAGTGCCGGCCATACGTAATGAGCATCTGCCCAAGGATTTTAAGGGTCCTCGCAAGGTGCCTAACTATACAGCCGATTTACCTGCTGAAGCATGGATCGAGAGTTATGAGATGGCCATGGAATTGCTAGATGTTAGCGATGCGGCGTGTGCTAAATATTTCCCCCTGATGTTGGATGGAACGGCTCGCACTTGGTTGAAGGGGCTCCCTGCCAACTCCATTGGGTCATGGGCCGAGTTAAAGGCCCGGTTTATCCAGAATTTCAAAGATACGTGCAAGCATCCTATGTCAATTGTGGATCTGGATGCCTGTGTCCAAGAAGAGGGTGAGTCCACAACCCATTGGGTGCGCCGGGTTTCGACCATCTTACATTCATCGGATCGCATCAATGCCGGTTCAGCGGTCATAATGTTGGAGAAAAATTTCCGGTTTACGCCTCTTAAGCAGAAGTTGGGTTGGCTCAAGCGCCACTGCAATGACATGGGAGAGCTGATGATGGCTCTGGTTAAGTACGCTGACTCTGATGGTACCAAGGACCCCGAGTCTGATGATGACAAGCCGGGAAAGGGAAAGAAGAGCAGCAGCACCAGAGGACAGCAGCATAATCCGGCGAATCAGGGAGGCAATGGTAAGCGCAAAGCTGATAATAGTTTGGACTTTGTGGCTAACACCAACGCACAGAATAATGGCCAATGTCGTAAAGGTAAACCGCCCCCACGGGCCGGAGGGTCGGGCTTTAATCTTGAGCAGATGCTAAATCAGCCCTGCCCAAGGCATGGGATGCGAGAAAGACTGTCTGGCCACCTCTGGAAGGATTGCTACATCATGAAGGAGTATAAAAATTCCAATCTTTTTCAAGACAATCATGGACCGGGTAGTGGTTCAGGGTCCGGTTCTCATGGGCCGGTTACGGCGGTGGCGGTTCTAGTTCTGGATTCCAAGGTAATCAGGGCAATCAAGGCAATCAGGGTGGCTACCATCAACAGTCAGGTCAGGGGAATCAGCAGCAGCAATCTGGGTATCAGAGTAACCCAAAGCAGTTGAATAGTGGGCAGTACCACGTCTTCACCACAAATTTATGCAAACGGGATCAGAAGCTTCATAAAAGGGCAGTGAACACCGTTGAACCGGCGGTTCCCCGTTACTTGCGCTGGTCTGAGCAGCCCATCGTGTGGAGTCGGGAAGATCACCCGCCCCGAGTTGATAATCTGGGTCACCTAGCATTGGTGGTTGCACCCCAGGTTGGAGGGTATAAGTTTACCAAGGTACTCATGGACGGAGGGAGCAGCATCAATATCCTTTATTACGAAACTTTCCGTCGCATGGGGTTGACAAATAAAAATCTTAAACCGTCGAATACAGTTTTCCATGGTTTGGTGCCTGGTAAGTCGGCGTACCCTGTTGGTAAGATAGCTCTGGAAGTTGCCTTTGGAGATGATCATGACTCCAGGTCAGAGACATTGACCTTTGAAGTAGTCAAAATTCACAGCCCGTATCACGCTATGTTTGGACGGCCGGCTTATGCCAAGTTCATGGCACGGCCTTGTTATGTTTATCTGCAGCTCAAGATGCCGGGTTACAAGGGGATCATCATAGTACATGGGAGCCAAAAGATAGCCTTGGAATGTGAAGAGGGTGATGCGGCTTATGCTGAGTCGGTTTGTGCAACGGAGGAGTTAAAATTTTACAAGGACAATGTTGATCAGGCGGATATGACGTCTTTGAAAAAGCCAACTACAGAGCATGATCCGGTTTTGAAGTTTAAATCGGCAGATGACACTAAGATGGTTGATTTTGTTCCTGGCGATTCATCCAAGCAGTTCAGCATCAGTGCTAATATGGATCCGAAATAGCAAAGCACGCTCATCGAGTTCATCCGTGAGAACCGGGACATCTTTGCATGGAAACCTTCTGACATGCCAGGTGTACCGAGGGAACTCGCTGAGCACACTCTCAATATTAATCCCAAGTTTAAACCGGTCAAGCAGTTTCTTCGTCATTTCAATGAAGAAAGGCGTAAGGCCATTGGTGAGGAGGTAGCCCGGCTCTTGGCGGCTGGTTTTATTGTTGAAGTTTTTCATCCTGAGTGGTTGGCTAACCCGGTGTTGGTACTTAAGAAGAATGGCACTTGGCGCATGTGTGTGGACTACACGGATTTAAACAAGGCTTGTCCGGCTGATCCTTTTGCTCTCCCTCGTATTGATCAGATTATTGATGCTACGGTGGGTTGTGAGCATTTGAGTTTTTTGGATGCTTATTCTGGTTATCATCAGATCAAGATGGCAGTTAAGGACCAGGAGAAGACAGCTTTCATAACTCCCTTTGGAGCCTTTTGCTATGTGTCTATGCCTTTTGGGCTCAAGAGTGCCCAGGCGACTTACCAGCGATGTGTGCAGAATTGTCTTCATAATCAGATTGGACGCAATGTTCATGCTTATGTGGATGATATTGTGGTGAAATCCAGAAAGAAGGAGACGTTGATAGATGACTTGAAGGAAACCTTTGATAATCTCCGAGTTTATAAGATGATGCTTAATCCGGCCAAGTGTGTTTTTGGTGTGCTGGCGGGCAAGCTTTTGGGCTTTCTAGTGTCTAACAGGGGCATTGAAGCTAATCCGGAGAAGATCAAAGCCGTTACTTCTCTGGCTAAACCGGCATGTATCAATGATGTTCAATGTCTGGCGGGTCGTATTGCGGCGCTAAGCCAGTTCATAAGCCGCCTCGGTGAGAAGGCCATCCCTTTGTATCAGATGATGAAAAAGACAGATGACTTCGTCTGGAGTGATGCTGCTAATGAGGCATTTGAGGCGCTTAAGAAGCAGCTGGCTGAGCCGCCGGTCCTAGCTGCGCCCGTTGATAAGGAGCCGCTGTTGTTATATGTGGCTGCTAATAGCTGGGCTGTCAGTGTGGCTATTGTGGTTGAAAGGAAAGAGGCAGGCAAGGAATATCCGGTTCAACGACCGGTTTATTATATCAGCGAAGTGCTTATTGAGTCCAAGCAGAGATACCCACATTGGCAGAAGCTTGTATATGGGGTTTTCATGGCAAGCCGGAAGCTCAAGCAATATTTTCAGGGTCACCCCATTACTGTGGTTAGCTCTGCTCCTTTAGGAGATATCATACAAAACAGGGAAGCAACAGGCCGGGTTGCCAAATGGGCCATTGAACTTGGGCCTCATGGTTTGAAGTATATGCCTCGCACGGCCATCAAGTCTCAAGCACTGGTGGATTTCATCAATGACTGGACAGAGCTGCAGATGCCTGAGGAAAAACCAGATAACACGTATTGGACTATTCACTTTGATGGGTCCAGGCAATTGGAGGGCTCGGGGGCTGGAGTTGTGCTTGCTTCCCCTCGAGGTGATAAATTTTGTTATGTTCTCTGTTTGATGTTCCCTTGCACTAACAATGCAGCTGAATATGAGGCCTTGCTCCACGGTCTTCGGATGGCTAAGGAGATGAACTTAAGCCGGGTAAGGTGCTTTGGTGACTCAGATTTGGTGGCTCAACAAGTCTCTGGTACTTGGGATTCTAAGGATCCCCTCATGGCGGCTTATCGACGAGAGGTGGATGTTATTGCTGGTCACTTCAAGGGTTATCTAGTTGAGCATGTTGATCGGAGGAAAAATGAAGCGGCTGATGCCTTAAGCCGGTTGGGTTCTCAACGTAAACCAGTGCCACCTAATGTCTTTCTTGACGTTTTGCATAACCCGTCGGTCAAGTTACCTACAGAGGAGGATTTGGCTATTCCTGACCCGGAAGCTCAGTTGGTGGCGGCTCTTCATGTTATTCCTGATTGGACAGTTCCATATTTGGCATATATGACCCGGGGCGAGTTACCTGAGGATGAAACCTTGGCCAGGCAAATAACCCGGCGGTCCAAGTCAATGACAGTTGTCAATGGAGAGCTGCACCATTGCAGTGTTACCGGGGCGTTTCATCATTGTGTTTCTCTTGAAGAAGGCTGTGAGATTCTGTGTGAGATCCATGAAGGAGATTGTGGTCATCACACCGGCTCTAAATCTCTTGTAGCCAAGGCTTTTCGTCACGGTTTTTATTGGCTGACGGCTCATGCTGATGCTGAGGACTTGGTCAAAAAATGTGACGGTTGTCAGAAGTTTTCACGTCGAGCTCATGTTCCGGCTCAAGAGTTGAGAATGATTCCAATCACTTGGCCGTTTGCAGTTTGGGGGCTTGATATGGTTGGACCTTTTAAGAGGTCCAAGGATAAGAAGACCCACCTCTTGGTGGTGGTTGATAAATTCACTAAGTGGGTAGAGGCAGAGCCAGTCAGTAAGTGTGATGCAGCAACGGTGGTTCAATTCATGAAGAAGGTGATCTTCCATTTTGGCTTTCCACACAACATTGTAACAGACAATGGCACTAATCTCTCCAAGGGTGCTATGAAAGAATTTTGTCAACGTGAGCATATCCGGCTTGATGTATCATCGGTGGCTCACCCCCAATCTAATGGTCAAGCTGAGAGAGCCAATCAAGAGATCCTGAGAGGCATCAAGCCCCGGCTTATGGTTCCCTTACAGAGGATGCCGGGTTGTTGGGTAGAGGAGTTACCCTCGGTGCTATGGAGCATCAACACAACGCCCAACAGATCTACGGGTTACACGCCTTTTTTCATGGTTTATGGAGCAGAGGCAGTTCTCCCCAGTGACATCCGTCATGACTCACCCCGGGTGGCGGCTTACGTTGAAGCTGATAATGAAAAGGCACGTCAGGATGCACTTGACCTATTAGACGAGGCGCGTGATCTGGCAGCGGCTCGTTCGGCGATTTACCAGCAAGCTCTACGTCGTTATCATAGCCGCCGGGTCAAGACCAGAACCTTTCAAGAAGGCGACTTAGTGCTCCGGCTTATCCAGGATCAGACTGATATGCACAAGTTATCCCCACCTTGGGAAGGACCCTTTGTGGTCAGCAAGAATCTGAACAACGGGTCATACTACCTTATTGATGTTTGAGACCACAAGGACTCACGCACGTCGGAGGAAGAGACTCGCCGGCCGTGGAATATTGCTCATCTTCGGCCTTACTACACCTGAGCCATTGGCTCTTCTGATGTACATATTTTTGACAATGTATATATTAAACCGGCACCCCTGCTAAAGCAGGGCCTCTGTCGTTTTTTCTTAATGAGTCTTTGGTTACTTGGGGGCTTCCGGCTTATGAGCCAAGTTATGATTACCCTTTGAACCGGCTTATAAGCCAACTGAAAAAAAAACTTGGGGGCTTGCTACCCAGGTTAAAGGTACCAAAGAGAGTCTGTTGCAAAATCACAGCTCAAACATAGGTGCCCCTTGAGCACAGCTCAAAAATATTACTTGGGGGCTCCTTGATTCTAAAGAACAAAGAGTTTGTATAACCCTTGTAATAGGCTTAAAAGCCAGGCTTGGAAGCCAGGTGTATTCACCTAAAACCCCGGGTTATCCTGCCTTTTTAAGTAAGCCACTCCGCCCAGGTATTCCTCGAATGACCCGTCGAACGTTTGACAAGTCAATCTTATACAGACCCTGAACTTGTCAAAGTTAAAACGACGATTGGTTATGTGAGGTCAATCTTATAAGGTTTGTATATAGGTTTAACTCAGTGGCTGTGCGGCCCGTGAAAGCACTCGATTTTCGGCCTGGCAGCCCATGAAAAGCCTCATTTTTTTGTTTGTTTTATTCCATAGTTTTTGAGGTTTATTTGATGTGGCTTATAATGCTTTATGATCATAATTCATCCGGTGTTTATTAACCCGGCCTGGCTTTTGACTATAAGTCGCCAGTATGAGATAAGATAATATCCGGTGTTTATTAACCTGGCCTGGTTTTGTTCATAAGCCAAGCAATCTATGATAATTACCAGTGCTCAAAGTTTGGGTTCTCCCCCTTACTACACCGGTTTGGTAAACCAACAGTGTGATCAAATATCACAGGTATGATATATTTCAAATTTGGTTATTCTGAAAGTCCAGCCTTGGGTATAAGCTATGTTAGTTTCCATGGTTTTATATTGGGCGTTATGACCCGTCCAGCGATAAACCGCCAGGACACTTTTAATCTGTTGCATGCAGGAGCAGATTCCACATTGTTAATATTATAAGCATAAGTGGCATATCTTAACATGGTGGATTAGCAGTGTCATGCAAAGTAAATATGCACGATGGCATAGCAGAACAAGAGTTTAAGCTAGCCTATTACAAGGCGTTTGGTACCCAAAAGAAAAATTGTTTTAACAAGTCTTCAAGAAAGCAGCTGCTAAACCAGACCCCGGTTTACGAGTCCTGGCCTGGCTGACTTGAAGGTTGCAGATCGTCCAGCGCCGGTTCATCTTCCTCCTCTCAACCCAGTGGCTGGAGGTCAATGGTGGTCCAATCGATCCCAGTTAAGGCCTTGAATACAGCTTCATCACTTATAAGTATGGAGGGGTCAACATCAGGGGCATAGGTATGCTTACGGATTGGAGGAATAAGATTTGGAGCATCATAAGTTGGCGCGTTAACTCTCTTGTTGTTGGCATCATAAATCGACTGATAATGTGAAAGATCGGTTTCTTCAGCAAATTTGCTAGCCAATGGGCGCATTTCCCTCGTCAAGGCTCTGAGGTCATCGTTATTAAACTCTGACCCGTCCTCCTTTATGCTCGGGTAGCCGTTTCCCACATCGGTCGGATCAAGATCAGATATCCATGCTTTGGCCCGAGTCAGTGCAGTAAGAGCACCCGCCCTGGCAGCTGACTTCTTTAGCTCTTCAAACCATGCAGGCATCATCGCCAGCCTTTCCAACATCTCCTTGATCAAGGTTGGGGGCGGTTTATTATGGGAAGCTGTGCAGATAACCCGTTGTACGCCGGTATATAATTTCTCTATAAGTGTATAGGCGGCTTTCAGTTTTTGCCGCATATCTGAGCAAAGATGAGCAATGCGAGTTCCTGCGTCATCAAAAACATCGGTAAACCGGTAGTCTCTTACATAATACATGTTCAAAGCTTATGAAGAAGTTATTTACCAAATACGGCAGCGGTCATGGCATTTATTTGTTGTTTCAAGCCAGTCAGCTCCTCAGCTACCGGATTAAGGGTAGCCTCAGCATCCTTAGCCCTCTTCAGCACAGTTGACTTTTCTGTATCCCAACCTGCCCGCTCGTTTTTAAAGCTCTCCTTCAGTTTTTCCATTGCTGTTAAGGCACTGGTCAGTTCTTCCTTGGCTTTGGAGGTCTCGGCTTGTTGCGACTTGATATTTTCTTGAAGGTCGGCGATTTGAGATTCCTTCTTGTTAAGATCAGCCTACAAGAGACATGTAATTAATTAGATAGCAGTGCATATTCAAAGTCCCAAGCACATAACAAGTAATATACTTGGCACTTGGGGGCTAATGTCTATTGCTTCTTATCAAAAAAAATTACAAGTCCCAAGCACATAACAACTATCAGCTTGATGGTCAACCGGATTATAAAGGTCCTAAGTAAGAATTTTGAGCCTTACAGCATAATTAGTCTCAACTTAACATATTTGTTAATTCGACCCTTGGGGGCTACACAGGCGAAATTGAAGAGTTATTATTCTAAAGTCCCGGTTCATATTGACATTATAAACCGGCCCTTGCGGGCTAGTGGAGTTGATCTATAAGGTTCTTGAAAGTTTGCAGAACATTCTATTCTTTTATGTCCAGTAAACTTGGCGGCTAGGGGAAGAATATTTATGCAGAGTTAACAGCATTTACCTCATATCGCTCCTTCATCATGTTCAGTAAACCGGCTTCATAATCACGGCTTGTGTGCAAATGGTTTAAAAACCCAGAATGAATATCTTGGGCGCTGAGGTGGGCATAGCTTTCCAAGTCCACCTTCCACTTGCCCTTGTCAACAGCAGAAAATTCTTCTTTGGCACTATGTTTTGACAGAGCAGTGGGGTTGCCTGGGGCTGTACACCCGACACCGGTAACTACAACATCGTCGGCTTTATCATCAGCAGCCTTAGTTGGGCTTGGCGGTTTATCAGCATGACCCATCGGATCAATTTCCATCTGTTCAACAAAGGTTTCATGATCTTGCGGTGGCGGATCATCAAGAATAGCTTCAGTATTTGGTTCAAACTGTTCCGGGTTCTTTTCCGGATCAGTTGGCGCGCTGTCATTTGTCGGTTTGTTCAATTTGGCCTTTTTACTGGGTCTGGCCTTGGCTCTGACAGAGACGCAAATAACAGGTTAGTATAATGATCAAGCATAAGGTATAAGGGGTTAGTTAAAAATGCTCACCCAGGAACAGTTTTGAGGGTTGGAATTTGTGTCCCTGTGGACTCACCAGAGGATGAATGGGAAGTTCCCTGATAGTTTGAATCAGACGGATTAAGAGGTTGTCAGAAATAACCCGCCTTGGGATAAGATGTGTCAGAAATAGAAGAGACCTCTGGGCGGCGTTTATGAACTGGCGAGTTCGGTAAACCGGAAGAAGTGACCACATGGCCACTATGCCGGGTTGTGCGGCGAGCTTCGTGTTGCTTCTTCTTCAAAAGAAAGTTTGGATCCAAGTAAGCTAGGGGGTGAGAAATCTTACTTTCCGGCTTGCTTGTCGGGTTTTCTGTGTGGGCAGAGGTTCTGGACCGGATGAGAGAATAGTTACCTCTACGTCATTTGCACGGCTAGCTTCTGCGTCGTCCTGATAAAAATCATCGTCAATGAGATGTATGAAAAAAGAGCCAAGTGAATCAAGTTCTACCTCTGACTCCGGATTATCATCGTCAATGTTTAACTCGGTAGGCTCGGTGTTTTTCTTCTTAGCGGGCTTCTTGTTGACCTTGGTCTTGACACGAGGTATTTTGGCCGGTTTATCCTGCGGTTTGTTCTTCCAGAACAGATCATCACCCTGTTTAAAGATTGAAAAGATCATAAGGGAGTATTAAGAATATGGATTAAAGTAGGAGTGGGGCAATTCTTACAGCTGGTGGTTTATTTGAAGTGCAAAAAGGACTAAGTCCTGTTTTGCTACAGTCGGTCACCGGTTCATCCAACATCTTCTTGACAGATTCAGTAATTTCAGCATCAGTCAACTGAATATCAGTGTGGCGTTGAGGGTCTTTCACATCCCCTGTGTACTTACACATTAAACCAGAGCGACGGCTTAAAGGCAAAATGCTCCAAGATACCCAGCAACGGACAAAATAAATGCCTGTCAAACCGTTTGCCACAAAGGCTCTGAGCTTTGAAAGCTGTGGTGCATATTTGGACCATTCCTTTGCATTGAGTCTTTGGGGGAATGGATGTGCATCGGTAAGCCGGTGAGCACGGTAACCCGGCAAAGGATTCTCGCCAGCTGGAGATGTATCTTGGCAATAGAACCAAGTTTGATTCCAATCTTTGGGATGGCTATGATGCTTAGCGTGAAGGAAGCTGATGTCTTTTCTCTTCTGAATTGAAACCCCGCCAAGTTCAGTATTGGGCCCATCCATAAATTTAGTACGACGGTTTAAATAGAAGAAATCTCTGAACAGGTCGACTGTGGTCTCTTTTTGCAGGTAGGCTTCACAAGACACTTGAAAATTGCAAATATTGGACACGGAGTTAGGCCCAATATCTTGAGGGTGAAGTTGGAAGAAGTGAAGCACGTCACGGAAATTTTTTGATCCGGGAGGGCTGAACCCTCGACTCAGATGATCAACAAAAATGATCACTTCCCCATCCTTGAGCTCAGGAGGATTTTCTGGACCGGGGGCTCTCCAGTGGATGTCTTCCTTTTTCGCTAAAGCGCCAGTTGCAACACACCCGTTCAGTTCTTCTTCTTCAACCCGGGATTGAACCCAGTTACAGGAATAAAAGGATTTGGCCATTTATACGATAACCTGGAAAAGATTTGTGCCGGTTTAAGGTTCATGGTTAATAGGCAGAAATTGTTGAAGCATGCATAAATGTTAAACCGGACAGTGACGTTATCAAATTACAAAGACGAGCACTTGGCGGTTTAAGAGGGGACTAATGGTACCTGGCAGGTTATTATTTTCTGAAGTTAAACCGCCTACACGGATATTGAAAGTATAGATCTGAAGTTGGAAAATGGCTAAGTGATGAAAAACAGGTTTCACAGATTGGTATTGCAAGTTTGGATCTACCGCGTGTCAGAAAATGAAAATATATTCAGACTTAAAATACTGGTACATGAGCAGTTTATGAAGGTCCAGATCGGATTTTTCTACCTAAAAGGGATGCTCTGATGAGGAAAAAGGGACTAGGGTTATTGCCGCACAGGATAAATATCAAGCTTGAATCAAACCTCATGCTACAGTGAAGAACAGGTGAAGAACAGTGCCGAACCTCCATGAATTCGTTCGAACCCTAATGAGATCTACGGAGGGGGAAGGAGGAAGAACTTACCAAGGCTGTTGAACGGCGGAGGCATGTGAGCAAAATCTGGACCAAGTCAGGTTGTTGCGACGGCCAATGGTGATGCAAAGGAGAGGGTCGATGGCGGCGGCTGGACTCGAGAGCAGCGCGTCGCGAGGAAGACGATGAAGACGAAGAGACCGAGGGGGGAAAGTGAAAAGGACCCTTGGCCCTATTTATAAGGTGAATGGATAAGTGGCATGCGCGGGAATCGAGGAGCTCCAAATTGGATATGTGACAGGGCTGACGCCTCGATTTTCGGAGGTTCATTAAAAAGGAGATGCATATATGATTTCTTGATGTTTATAAAATTAATGACAGGTGACGTCATGGCGGGTTATCATGATCTCAGAAGATGACATCACGGCGAGTTACAAATTTTTGCGAAGGTAATGAAGAAGGAATTTTCCTAAGTGTTGAAGATTGACATGAACAAGTTCAAATCAACCTGGGGCCTAATGTTGGGGATATAACTATTGAGTATAAACCGCCCAGGAGGGGCCGGGTTATACTCATAGTGATTTACCTGTATTGAAGCCCATGAAGACATAGAAGATGGCGACTTACGAAGGAGACTTAATAAGAAGGCCCAAAGCCCAAAGGCGAGTTAGGGCCCATAGATGTAAACCGCCATAAGTATATGACTTGTTTTGTAAGATAGGAAAGAGTGGATACCGAGCCGAACATGTTTATGAGCCGGTCGGGATTCTGTGAACCGCCGGGCGTCAACCTGTGTATATAAAGGGACGACCCGGCGGCAGTTTGGGGACAAGAGACAACAGATCGAGAGCCAGGTTAAGCGTATTCGCTCCCTGGTCATCGAAACCCTAGCAATACCACCTCAAACTGGATTAGGCCTTCACCTTCACCGCAAGGGGCCGAACCAGTATAAACTCCCCGTGTCCTTTGTCCTGATTAACCCCTTTAAACTAACCTCATTGTGATGGCTCCACGACTAAGTCCTCACACTAGGACATCGGCCGAGACTATTCCACGAGGTTGTATGAAGAAATTGGTTAGATATTGAGGAACTCCCCCTGAAGATGTGCATATGAAGAATTTGCTTTGGATTGCAAATGAACATGGCAGGTTGAAATTGTGGATATATCCCCCTATATCTTGGAAACCAATCATGCATGATCATATGATATTGAAGAATTTGAATGCATGATGAAAATTGGTGTCTGACAAAATTGTGCATGCATGAGCAGATATATTTAAGATCAAGGCATGCAAATAACGAGTAGCAAAAGAGTCAGACAACCAACAGTTATTTAAGTTACAACTCATCAAAGAGTGAATCAAATGAAGTTTAAGAGTTGTAACTCGGCAAAAATAGCCCATATAATGACCCACTTGAAGACTAACTCAGACTTCTCCCCCTTTACCATCAAATGACCAAAAGGAGACGAAACTGAGAACTAACGCCCCTGAAGAATATCATCATGAAAAAGTCGGAGCAGCGCCAGCGTTTTTGTCGCGGTCATGTGAAGCAGAAGGGCCAGCCGCAGTGTCTTCAACGTCTTCATTTTCATTAGTGGTGCATGATGAAGACACTGAGCTTGGGACGAGAGGAGGAACTTGAACCTTCTTGAACTTCTTGGGTGGATTGGCCCAATCAAAGTTCATTTGAAATTCCTTTGCGGCAAGTTCATCATCTGTCTTTAGGTGTGAGAGTATTGCCCATGTTGTGTCAAAGATCTCATGGGCATAGTAGTGGTTCTTGTGAACTAAGTTATGTGTCGCATTCATGTTTGCATTGATGGCATCAAGTTGACACTTAACCCAGTTGTGATTCTTGTCTACTTTCTGGTGCAAGCTGATGAGGAGTTCACGGTCAGTCATGACACGTGGTGCTTCAGGTGTAGGAGAAGGCCTTGATGCTTTTGCAGCAGTGTCCTGGCTGGCAGTTTCATCCCAAGTGGAGTTGGAGACAGGCTGGCAAAATTGTCCATCAAGGGGACGAATTCCTTCATAATGACAGTCTTGCACTTGCAAGGAACTGAGGGGAAGGTGCTCTGAAGAAATTCTACTTCTAGCAGATAGCTGAGATGATTCTGACAATCAGCCTTGTAATGAATTGAAGACCGGGATCTGATGAATTTCATGATCCATGGAGCATACGGCTTCAGATCAAAAGGTCACTAGGCCACTGTTACCAAAGTCCTCATGAAGAAATCAAGGATGTTAATGGGAGTACCATGTATGATGTGGAATAGCAGATTCTTCATGACTCCCACAACTTCTTCAGTGTTGGAGTTGTGACCTTGCAATAACAGATTCTGAAGAGATCGGATCGAGACTCGAGGTCGGTTTCGAAGTGAGACCAGATCCAAGGTTCAGATCTGAGGTCGTGTCTGTGGGTGAAGCCACGACGTTCGTGGGGTTCTCCAGCCAATCTGGAGCCCAACCAGAGAGGGCGAGATCGCCACGGGAGTCGGCAGTGTATTCCAAGCTCCCAAATCTGATGATCTGATCTTTGGAGAAGCTTTCGATGCAGCCGAGGTGTCCGGCCAAATCAGCGTGGAGGACGATATTGCCGAATGTGAAAAGCTGGCCGGGGACAAAGATGTCACTGCAACCGATATCGCTGTTGGTCTGAAGACGATCCATTGATCCTTTTTAACCACCAGCGGGACCTGTATGGGCCACCAATGTCGATGCTCAAACTGGCGAATCTCGGGTAGGGGGTCACGAGTTGTAGGTCTACGAACAATGGTAACAGGCAGGAAACAGGAGACGATGTTTACCCAGGTTCGTGCCCTCTCGAAGAGGTAAAACCTTACGTCCTACTTTGATTATATTGATGTGATGGAGTACAGAATACAAGATGATCTACCTCGAGATTGTATGATTGTGTTCTAAACCCTCAGGCTGGTCATCGTGCCTATAAAGACTAAACCCCTCGGCTTATATATGCATCGGGGGTACCTAGGTTACACATATGGTCGGTTGCCAACACGTCGGCTATTGAGCTATCCTTGAAGTACATGCCAAGTCGTCGGAGGTTTCCATCTTGGTGACATCGAGGTTCATAGCTTGGGTAGTCCTCCCTTTTAGTGATTGGTGGGCCATAAGTTCGGCCCATGAATTGCGGGCAGTACAGGTTAGTAACCCCTAGTCAAGGACACCATCAAGAGGGGGGCTGAATTGGAAGGGGAATCCCCCTCCTCTTGGACAGCTAAGGGAGGGGGACTTTCCCTCCCCTTGTGGTGCCCCCTCCTCCTCCTCCAACCTATATCACTACAAAAAAAATACACTTATGTGATGATACGTGTTTGTCACAGTAAGTCATGTTTTCTGTCATGCATGTACATCCATGATGATTTTATGACAGAATCAAGATAGTCATACCTGTGCTGTCGTAGAAGTGTTCCATGACATTACCAAAATTATCATCACGGAAGTGTCCACTTCCATGACGATAAATCGCGCGTCATAGAAGTGCTTTCGTCAAGGGTAACCGACATGTGGCATCCATCATAACGGGTCGCCGTTAAGCTATCAGGTTCCAGTTTGGATCTGATAACCTGTTAACAGCCCTGACCAGTGGGGATTTTCCACGTGTAAAATTCTCATTCGCCGGAGTATCCACGTGTCAGCTCAGTGCTGGGACAGATGTCATCCAGCGAATGGATGGGACGCACCTATGATATGTCGACATGTGGCATGGCCCAACAGTGGCCCATTCAGGTCAAAAGGTCGGCCCATTTGACTTAGTCAAAAGGTAGCGGCCCGGCCCACCTAAGGCCTGTTAATGGCCTGTTCGCATATAGCCCATTTACAACCCGCTAACTCATGGCCCGTTATAGCCTATCCAAATTAGGCCCAGTAGCACCATATGGGCCGTCCAATATGATTCCAGCCCGTTGTAACTTCCGGCCCATGTATGGCCCACGACGTCTTTCGGCCCATATGAGGCCCTTTCTAAATCTTGGCCCATAAACGGCCCGTGGTGAAACTGGCCCATAATGAACAGTATATAGCTTTATACCCATTAACGGCCCATTACTCCATTGGGCCGTTTTAGCCCGTGTTATCTTTCGGCCTTCTAAGGGCCCATTTATTATTGGGCTCATTTCCGGCATTCGATTACTTACGGTCCGTTACTGGCCTATTCCGCTTGTGGGCCAAATTCAGCCCGTGGTTAAAGTCGGCCCGTCTGTGGCCCTTTAATCCGTTGGGCCATTTTCATGGCGTCATCACATATGGCCCATTAACGACCCATTATGCCCGCCGTTCAAATTAATCCCGTTGTACACATGGGCATGTTAACGGGCCATAAACAGACGATTCCCATTATAGCCCGTTTACAGCCCATATTGTGGTCCGTTAATTGTCCACGAAAGTACGGCCCATGTTTGGCCAATCGATCATACGGCCCGTAGAAGTCCCATTGAATCTACGGCCCGTAGAAGGCCCATGGATCATACGGACCTTAGGAGGCCCACTACAGCAGGCAGCAGGACTACTTCTAAATAAAAAGGTTACCACGGAAAAAGAACTACAGCGACTACCAGCAAAAAAATAAACACGACAATAAGGAAATAAATAAGCAAGCAACTTACGCTAGGCTATTATGGCTATTACAAATAATACATCCACTGGGCATCAAAGTTCGCCACCAGTGCAAATATAGTGAACAAAGCAGCATATTACATACATTGGGCGTCTAAATTGGCCACCAGTGAAAATAAATGCGGCAGCAAAACAAGTCCACAACTGAAACCACTTCAGAAGAGCTCAAGAAATGATATCCTGGATACCCACCATGCTGGCAAGAAGCTTAGCAAGCTTATTAGTTTTCTCTTGTTAGGCGCTAAAATCGTCCAGCGCTTGCTTTTGCACCAGAAAGTATGCATCTGAATTCTGCAGGAACTTCCTCAGTCCTTCGGCTTCTTGCCGCAGCACAGCTGACTGATGCCTTTCAGCTTGTAGCTGAGACTGAAGAAGCCGAAGTGATTCAGGCAGCGAGTTCAAAGAGCTTGTGCCAGCGGTAGTGGCCAGTAACTCAAACACTACATCAATGCAGGACTTTGGGGTTGTCTCACTGTCTACAAGATAGTTTTTATCACCTTTCTTGGAGACCAACAGGGTTGTCTCACTATCTTGAACCTTATCTGCATTACTTTCTCTACCATTGCATAATGGGGTGCTCTTCTCCAATATTTTGTTCGCATTCTACAAGAGAAACAAGCAGACACATCACAGGCTTAGCATGTAGTATATGAAACTCATTTTGGTAAACCGGTTCAGTAGTAAAGTGGATAGAATAATAGCATGAAACAAACATATATCTATGTACTATGGTCACTGTATTGTCCATATCATTCTAGTTTATGTTGCCAAATCAACATAGAGACGCAGTTCAAATCATATATTTTTAAGACACAGCAGCATAGACAGAATATAAGTATGGGAAACTACACAGCACTGGCAACACTTGTAATGTGCATGAGATGAGAACATAACTGTTTATACAACTGAAACTGAAATCAACATAGAGCAAGAAGTTAGAATAGCAATCCAGTTAAAGAAATAGGTTTAAAACATACCTATTGCGCCATTGGAGTTTCAATTGGGTCCTTCAAATTCGAAATTAGTTGGTATGAGTAAATACAATGATGCAAGAGCAAAGGACTATAGACCATAGCTACGGAATCTGACCTGAGAACAGTTGCTCTTCTGCTTTCAACATGGAGTTTGGGTACGCTGTGGTGGTCTTCGTGCTTTGGGCACTGCAGTTGCTTTACAAACTACTCATGTGGGGGTACTCTGTGGCGGACATGGTGCTGTGTCAACTAAAAGTGGGTTACTATCCGCTGGGGTTGGGGTTAGATGGGGTGTAGCTGGTTCTCTATCCAACGGTGTAAGTGTACAATCTGGAAGAGTCTCGATTATGTCTGGTGGGGCTAGTTCGTGGGCCAGTACAACCATGGTTCTATCTGCATCGATGGGTAGCTCCGTCTTTTGTGAAGAATGGGTTTTTACTCCCTTAGATACTGCCATCACCCCCTCCAATTCAAATGGCTGATAAACAAGAAAAGAAATTGAAAGTACACACATTGTATGATAGACAGATATGGTAATTCACATATATGTTGTCTAACCAAACATGACAGCATGACACAATTTCACATATATGATGGCTAACTAAAAAGGATAGCATGACACAATTTCAGATATATGATGGATAACTTAACAGGATATAATGGCATAATTCAACATATGATGAGTATCTAAACAGGATGACATGACAAAACTATATGATGTCTTTCTAAAATAGGTTGGGATGAAATAATTCACATACATGTTGTCTAAGTATACAGGATGGCATGATATAATTCACATAATTGATTCATATACTAAGCAGCTGGCACTCGCATGTATGATCTCTAAACTAAGCAGATGGCATTGAATATTGTGTATATGATGTCTAAACTAAGCAATGCAAGACACCATATGCATGATATGAGAAATATAAACATTGCAAGTTAAGAGCATACACCTCAGGTGGGATATAGGACTGGTCATCTGTCTCTGAATCCTCCTCTGAGGAGCTACCTGTAACCATCGAGATATATGCTTCAACAGGTACCATTGCCTGCTCTGAAGACCTTGTTTTCACTCCAGATTTTTCCATAACTGGCTCAAATGGCTGATACACATGAAGAGTAGTTCAATATACACAGATTATCGACAAATTGAATACGCAATGAAAAAAAGGATGGCATGAGATAATTCACATATATGATGCCTGGCTACATGGTGGTGCATAATTCACATATATGATAACTGGCTGAAAAACATGGCATTGCATAATTCACATATCTGATATAGAAAGCAAACAAGAGGCATTCACACAAAGCATGTCTAATCTAAGCAGATGGCATGGCAATGCAAGACACCATATGCATGATATGAGCAATATAACCCTGCCAAGTTAGAGCATACACCTCAGGGGAGGAATATGACTGGTCATCTGTCTCTGAATCCTCCTCTGAGGAGCTATCTGTAACCAGCAAGAAATCTGCATCGACAGGTAGCACTGACTGCTCAGAAGACCTTGTTTTCACTCCAGATTTTCCCATGACCGACTCAAATGGCTGATGCACAGGAAGAGTAGATGAATGTATAAACATTGTTGACAAATGGAATACATTATGAAAATAATATGGCACGACACAATTCACATATACGATGACTAGCTAAACAGGATGGCATTGCATGATTCACGTATATGATGCCTGGCTAAAGAAGATGGCATTGCATAATTCACATATACTCCCTCCGTTCCTAAATATTTGTCTTTTTAGAGATTTCAAATGGACTACCACATACGGATGTATATAGACATATTTTAGAGTGTAGATTCACTCATTTTGCTCCGTATGTAGTCACTTGTTGAAATCTCTAAAAAGACAAATATTTAGGAATGGTGGGAGTATGATATAGAAACCAAACAGGTGGCATTCACACAAAGCAAATATAAACAAAGCTAATGACATATAAGATGTATAATGTAAGCAATGCGAGGCGCCATATGCATGATATGACCAACATCAGCATGCCAGGTTAGAGCAAACACCTCAGGGGGTAAATAGGAGTGGTAGGCTCCCTCTGAATCCCCCTCTGAACAGTTATCTTCCTTTGGAATACAATCTGGAATGGGGGAAGGAGGGCCCACTTCGCCCACCATGGAGCGGCGTCTGCATGACATTATATTCCCACGTAACGGTCTTCTCTTTTTCTCTACATGTTCAGTACGATTGTGTACAATAACTGACATGCATAATAAAAAAACATAGTTAGATTATGTAAGGCCTAAGGGGTGCATGCAGAAATCAAGACTGATGGTAGAAAACGAGTGGATAGATCCAAAACTAATGATAGCAGGCAGATTATAGCTTCAGTTTAAAAAGATAGACGATGGATCATCTACTGTTTTTTGCCCACCCAACATGAACCACATAGAAGACCCCAGATGAACCAGATAGTAGACAGATACTATTTGTTGCTGCCTCGATATGTGCCCTACAGGCATTTTAAAACTCAAGTTTGAACATTAGTTTGAACTTGACTCGGTGTCTAAGAGGTGAACAGGACGATAAAGTAGCAGGTAATAATAACCGATGTATAACATAAGCAGACACGAAAGAGTGCGACCTCTCTTCCGGAACTGTGTAGTCCTCAGGTTCATCTCCTCAGTCGATGATGGTAATGCAGTTGGCGTGGCTGCCGGCAATGGGGAAGATGTTCTGAGGCAACGAAAGAAAGTCTGCAGGGGGAATCTCTGCTGCAGTGAACGCTTCCGTCGATGGTGCACCTCAGGTGGCGTGGATGACGGCACGGCAGGAGCAGGACATAACACACAGAGTTTTCTTTGACACCTATCTGAAAATGAAGTAAATCTATAAGGGCTCCTTAGAATCGGAGGATTCTAAAAACGCAGGGACAGAAAAACACAGGAATAGGATTGGAATGCACATGCAAAACAGAGCATTTGCAAACATAGGATTTCCGTCAACCTGGGTGTTTGGTTCACATGAATTGGAAGAACACAGGAATGGAGAAACATGGTCAAATTAAAGTCAAACCACATGAAAATGTAAAATAAGAATCTTATTATGCCAGTAATGCAATTAGTCCTATTCTTCATGCATATTAATTTGAAAAGGACGTCCAAGTGGATATTAAAATTCCTACGTTTTTTCTTTGAAAGAGACACCAAAGGAAAAAAATATCCTCCAATTTTGCTTTGCTCCATTCCTTCTAACCAAATGCACGAATAGTAGTACCATAGTAAAGTTTCCAATTCCTATGTTTTCCTTCACTTTTTCTTTGAACCAGTGGCGATTCTAGTAGGCAGTCTTCAACAGGCTGAAGCCTTCCCTCAAAATATTTTGTGAGCTTAGATTTGGTCCACATGAGTATCATATAATGGCTATCTTGCTAAACCGATTCAAATTGTGGTTCAAACGAGCATTTAGTTTTCTCCCTGTTAACTTTGTGACCACGATTCATTTATTTCTAGATTTGCAACAGCTTTGAACCAAAGGATCCCTGAGGGATCGACATGAATGCAGAGTAACAAAGCGATGCGACGAGTGTACAACCTCTTTGGCATAGCCTTGTCGACCTCAGCATCATTGGGTTGGACGTGGAGGATGGTGATGCTGGTGTGACTGTCGGAGGTGGGGAAGAAGATCTGAGGCCTTTGGAGACGGCGCCGAGGGTACTGCTCTGCTGTGATGGACGATTTCGTCGTTGGAGCAGCTCCGGTGAGGTGTACGAAGGCGAGGCTGAAGCAGGACAAGACACACAACATTAATCTGAAGTGGGACTCTAATAGCATCTGCAATAGATGAAGTAAAATACATCACCAAAAAGTGCTAGATGTAAAATGCATCAGCCGCGCCACGGCTGCTCCGATAGATGCTGTAAATACTGTTTACTCCGAACTTAACTGATGAAAATAAACTTTATAGTCGAAACTGAATTTTACTATCGAAACTGATTGAACTAGTAGCAGAGCATTGCAATAGAAGTTTAGGGTGTTCGAGCACTAGTAGCAGAGAAGTAGTGATCTAAATCAGCAGCCGCTCGAGCAGGGAACGCACTAGCAGAGAGCAACTCGTGCAGCAGCACCACGAGCGAGTGCTAAAGCAGCAACTCCTGTAGCTGCCGCAGGTCATGCAGCAGTAGCGCGAGCGAGAGCAAGAGCAGAGCAGAGCAGCAGCATGAACAAGAGGAAGAGCGGAGCAGCAGCACGAACAAGAGCAAGAGCGGAGCAGCGGCGCGACCGACAGCAATAGCAGAGCAGAGCAGCAGCACGAAAGAAAGCAAGAGCAATGCAGCAGCACGACCGACAGCAAGAACAGAGCCGCAGCGCGAGCGAGAGACAGAGCAGCAGCAGCAGCGCGAGCGAGAGCCAGAGCAGCAGCAGCTAGTGCTGGTGTGGAAGTCGCCGCCGAGGAAGCAACGACATGGGGGAGAGACGCCGTGGAGGAAGTGGCCGGCGACGGCGCCATCGATGGAGACCCGCCATGGCTGCTCGGTATCGAGCACCGGTAGCCCCGTGAGATCGAATAAAAGATAAAATGCAGCGGTGAGTGCAGAGCCTCCTTGGTGGCGCCGAGTAGGCCTCAGCTTCATTGGAGGAATTGGTGAGGGTGCTGCGGTTCCGGTGGGACAGGTCAAGACGGCGCTGTGGGGATGGAGGTGGCACGATAGACGAGGCGAACGTCGGGGCAGCTCCTTGGAGGTGGAGGACGGGGCGGCTGATCCGGCGGGACGACGAGATCAACGACGGATCCTCATCCGGTGCGGTGGATGAGGAACATCGAGCTGTTGTTGTGGACGACATCGTCGGGGAAGAGTCTCCGGCTGGGTGGCGGTCAGGAGGCCGACGGAGGAGTGTGGGGTTTCACGGGTTTTGGCGGCCTCGGTGTACGAATGGGGGGTGAAGGGGAAGGTAGGGGGAGCCATGGCTTAGGGACGCGCTTATCCAAAATGTGGGGTAAGTTACGAACGTACTCCCACCGGTTTTGACCACGCGACATCGAGGCGGCATTTCCGGCTGAGGGGTAGAAGGGGGATTTCACGTGTCTGGGCTGCGGGACCGATTTCGGGTGAGGAGGGAGTTTTCGCGTGCGTCAAAATTTCAGGATAACAAGGCGCGGCGCAGGTTGAAGAGGCGGGAGTTTCACAGCAGAAGAGACAAAAGATACTCGAGCTTGAAAATTTCGGGATAACAAGGCGCGGATTCCATGTTCGGCAGAACAAACTTAACATGTACAAAAAAAATTCATACAAGACACAAGAGAGTCATGTCCCCTTTTACTATATTGCTATAAATGCCATTGAAAAAACTACAAGAAAAATGTAAACAAAATCGGGAAAACAAGATTAGCCTGTACAGTACCAAATCAATTCGCACTTCCCTCAACAACAACAAAAAACAAATCAATTCCCACCACAAGAAAGAGTCATGTCCCTTTTTATATGATTACAAATGCCAGGATCTCGAATTTCAAGTTTTGAATCCACGTTATGTTGAATTCGAATATATCGTTAGGTGATCTTGCGGTTTATAATGGATGTAGTCCTACACTTTTATCTTCCATCTTATATGAACATTTTACTCCACCCTATGAATATATATATATTATCATCTACCATATGGACTAAATTTGAATCAATTTTCCTTATTTGAATATGATTGTTGTCAAGTTATACCATCATTTAAATATTATCTTGATAACAGAAAACATGCATATAGTAGTAATCATATTTCAATATGAACTACATGTACCATACAATCTCCAATTCAAATATTTGTGTCCATTTTATGTTGAATTCAAATCACAGTACATTGGTCTAGGTGTGGCACCCCGGGTCAGAGAAGACCGGGACGCCCCGTATTCCAGCCCAGGGACAAGTCTTCTGGAATAAGGCACTGTTGGCATAGAACAAATCAGCTCTTTATTACAATGGATAAGGCTACAAGGGTACAAGGTTTACATCAGCATGGCGACACTACGCCTGCCCGAGGTAGCTCTATGCTAGCAGCGGAACAGCCTGAGGCAGCGGAACAGCGGCGGCGGTGATGGAATCCACTCCGTAGGGACTCTGGCTAGAACGCGTATCCTAGCTCGCAAACTCGGGACCCTCGACAAGCAAGCAATCATGGCATGACCTGCAAACTGGCATGACACGCTAGGTGAGTACTTTGAATGTACTCGCAAGCTCACAACAAACATCAGCATTAAGGCAAGACAACATCATAGCAGTCAAGATTAGGTCAAGACTTATTGTTATTGAAGACACAGTTGAGGGTGATAGTAATAGGCTACTCTGGATCAACTGACCAGGTTTAGCTTTAACCAGTGCTTACCAAGCATGGTTATCTAGCAAGATAACTGCTGAAGTAAATGCAGTAAGGTAAAGCATATTTAATCCATACTCTGAATAATCTCAGGA
This sequence comes from Thinopyrum elongatum, assembly GCA_011799875.1. Lineage (NCBI taxonomy): Eukaryota > Viridiplantae > Streptophyta > Magnoliopsida > Poales > Poaceae > Thinopyrum > Thinopyrum elongatum. The sequence goes on along the minus strand of CM022298.1, from coordinate 547,330,289 downwards.
TCCAATCTGAATTTGTTCCAAATCCAATCCAAATCATGTGGTCATCCGACCACTCATCTCATAGCCATCCCATGGCTAACATATCATATTCCTGATACCATCTGCACTGCAAGTCTGAAAAACTTATTCTCTTCCGGGTTGCCTCACAACCCTCAGAACTCACGATCCATCGAGTACTTCCGATCTTACGACGAGTTCTTCCATCCTTATCACTACTATGGTTGACCACCTAGTGAGGTCTGGACGGACTGTCCAATACCGTGGACGCGGCTATTCGAATAGATTTTACACTCTGCAGAGGTTGCGCACTTTACCCACACCATGGAGCACCTGACCTCATGATCCCATTCGGGTGGACCAGCGTTGCTCCAACGAAACCCGTCTAACCCGTGACTCTCCCATCGTACCACCGGTAATCATCCTCCCCCGGAGTCCAGCCCTGGGTGGCCCCTGTGTCACCGCGTGACACCTGCCACCGTCGTGGATAACAAACTGTCCCAAACGGGGACCTGGTACCATATAACTCAACTGGGCTCACAAGGTTATCACTGCCTACCGGGCCAGGGTAGCACGCACACATAACCTTCCCTGTCGGGCGGTACCGGTGAAAGAGCACGCAATCAGACCAAGTCAAGGTTGTCCCATACCGGCAAATGTGGCTGCACGGATAAGTCCAGATAGGTGACTCAGGATCAACCATGAAGTATCCTATCTCCGAATAATCTCATCATCATAACTGACACTCCGACAGCATAATAATCCAAGTGAAAACACTAACCAACTAGTAATCCAATAACCAACATGCTTAAGCCACTGCTACTAACTCATACCTACAACTTGCCAGATGAAACCCAGAATAATCATAGACAGTAATCTCGTAATCCAACCATGTCATGGCATCATCAAGTGGGTAAACTACTAGCCACTAACAATCCAGTCATCAACATGGTAGTCACCTATTCAAGAATTTACTCAAGCATTGCATAATCCAATTCATTTTACGAATACTTCATACTTGCTATTAAAGTAATTAGTTTGACCATGATATTGCAATGCAATTATGCAAATGAGAGTTGTGGCTTGCCTGGGGTGAAGAAACCATCGGGAAGGGGGTGCGGAGAGTCCGTGGAAATGATTGCCGGAAATAGTTCTCTCTCGGAGGGGGCTGTTTACGGGCAAGGGCAAAATGGTCATTTTCATAGTGTTGACACATTATGAAAATGATACCAACATGACGGGCTTGAAGATACGAAGAAGTGGGCTTTGGAATCACCTCATTTGGAGTTACGGATGAAAAGTTATGGATATGTGAGGATCAGGGACCCATCTATAAAATAATCTTCACAAACAGGCCCCTGGTGGCTGAAGTAGAAAACGTCTTCGAGAGAAATGTGCTTTCTGTAGACGAAAACGTATTGTTAGCAGAGGTATAACAAAAGTACGCTTTCAGTAAATGAAAACGTACTCCGCCAAAATATGCCTCCACTTAATCTGGCGCGCGGGACCGGGCTGGGTCAAAGCCGAGAGGCTGACCAGGGGGTCCCGCAGCGCTCTTTCTCTCTCCTCCAGCTCCTGTCTTCTTCCTCACGTCGACGTAGACAGAGGAGAGGCTGGGCGCACACCGGCGCTGGCCCCGCCAACTCCGATGACCTCCAACCACGGCGAGGGTACCGGCGGGCTCGGGATGAAGTGCTGCACCCGTCCAATGGCTGCACGCACGCCGGGGAGTGCCGTGTCAAGCAAAGCACGGCTCGCGGCGGACACCGGCTACGGCGATGATGGGCAGGGCACCATGGCCACGGAGAGGGGGCGGAGTGCAACGGGGAGTGGACTAGGGTGGTGGTGGAGCTCTCTGGTGGTGGCTATGGGGAGGGAGGTGGTCGGGGCAGCTCTAATTTGAGCGATGCCCGACAACGGCCATGGCAGCAAAGGCGAGCGAAATCCTGTCTGGGAGGTTTGAGATAGGAAGGACTATAATCCTGTGAAGTTTGGAGGGAAATGGACCAAGGTTTAATATAGTTGCTTTGCAACTGACCAATCTGGTCCAGAAAACAAATCTTGATGTGCCACTCACATATAGTGTTGCCTAAGGCTCAAAATGGGCATGGCTTGATTATTTGGTCATATGAGAGTTCCATAAAAATTTCATGCAATTTGGATAAGCCAAAATGGTACTTCCTTCACAATGAACCTCTCTGACCAGAATCTTAGAAAAAATCTAGGGAAATATTGGGAATATGAAATGAGCCCAAATTTTGTGGAGATAGGTTATATGGGTAGGAGAATGCTATGGTAATTTTTCAGCAATTATGGAGCAGTATAAAATATAGTTTCTTCACAATGTGAAAATCTGACCAGAAACCAAGATTTGAGGCTGTGCTCACATAGGTGATTGGATAGGGTTGAAACTTGGTGGAGAGTCATGATTTGAGCATATGAAGATGCTTGCAAAATTTCAACTCATTTGGATCATCCTAGCTAGTACTTGCTTCACAAAGCTTCCAGTTGACCAGAAACTTTGGAATTTAGCCAAGGGAGATTTAATATCCAAATGAAGTTGAATTTTGGCATGTGGCAATGATATGGATAGGAAAGAATGCCCAAAGAGTTTGAGACGAAGCAAGCAAATATAAAAAGTACTTGCTTCTCAACTTGACAGCTAGGGCAGAATCAGAAAAGGAATATTTGTGAAATATTTTTGAACATGGCAAGGAAGGGTTTTGACATATTTGTGGAAGATCTGACCCAAACAATTTATGAGAATTATTTGGGAATGTGGGTTGCTTCACAACCCAAGGCAACAGGGTTATTCCTTTAATAGAAAAAGGAATTTTCCCAAGAAAAAGAATATTGGGGTTGGTCCAAGATGGAAATGACATGGTCTTGGGATGGTTTTGAGGTTGGCAAGCCACTTGGGAAGAGGAATCAAGGGTGATCCCTCCAGGTTGCAAGACACTAAGCCACATAAAGGCAAATCCAGACCAAAATCAAAATCAAAAGAAAAAGGAAATGGGCAAAATCCAGGGTGTTACAAACCTACCCCCTTAAAGAAATCTCGTCCTCAAGATTTGGTTGCTCAGGGGTCAAACATGAATATTTCCACTTGAGGAAACCGTTTCCAACTCGGGTTTCCTTTTTACCTTTGTATAATGTCCCCACTGAATTTCATATGACCGACTGCCTTGCTTCGGGGTGGTTTGCTTCACAGGAACCTTTTTCTGGCAAATCTTACCTCATATGCTACTCTGACTCCAATCCTTTTATGTCTGCTATCCTATCTGGGGCAATAAGTTATACTGACCAAACTATGTGCCCTGCTCGTAAGTTCGAGGGTGGTTCCTCATGGACGTGTCGTGACGAGGTCCAATACGAACGACCGTTCACTGAGTTGTGAACAGATTCTCTTGGTGGACACGAAATCTTTTACTCATTGCATTGGGTGACTTCAAATGACTGTGTGTCCTCCAGGTTCAAAACGGTACTGTGAATCATAACGTTCTCCTGGCGAAATCTGACTTCTCGCATGGATTACTGGGTCATCTTGGGTATCTTCACTGTCTTGGGTATAAGGCTCCTACCAAATATTTGACTGTCACCTGTCGTGACCAGCATAAAGGTGTACGGTCTTATTGTGATATTATCCATAGACTTGACTGACAGTGGTCCTGGAAGCAGAATCTTGTTCATGGCAGGTTAGTCTTTAACTGATTCCCATCTGTGAGGACACATGCTTCGAGACTATTGTTCATCCTTCTGATTACTCAGTCTGTCGGTATCTCTATATGGATGGTAGGCCGTGTAATGCTTTAACATGGTTGCTGAATTTGAACTGCTGAGTTAATCTTTCGGCTGACCTGACCAGCTTGGTTGCCCTCTTCTGACAATTTTGAGCATATCTGGTTGGCTGGGCGGGTTGTCTCGATATGGGGTCCTTGCAAATGGAATAGACCCCGTGGGTGTGTACCCATGGTGACTGGTACCGAGCCAGACTATCCGGAGTATTTGTACCATTATCATATCTTTATGGACAACCTTGCTTTTTCATTATAGTTCTCTTTGCCTGGACCCTTTGCTGAAAGAACTTGGCCTTATGTGTTCTTGATTCTCTGTGTGACCATAGGTGTTGTCAGGTGCAATATTCCGACAGGCATATCTTATCCTGATCCCCTGACAGGGTATCTTTGCTCACATGACCAGCTTTCTCATCCTCCACACTTTACCCGTAGGGTAATGATTATCCGAACCCATGTTCATAGTTACTTGTATAGGGCTCTTGGCTCAGATGCTTCCCCCCATTAAAGGCTTGCTGGGGAAGACTCGGTACCTTATGCCGGAAGCTTGCTATGATAGCTTACTGAAGAAGCCTGGGTGTCTTGTATGGGAAGATATCCGTGTGTCGTATCAAGGAAGACACAGGAACCTTGCATCGTACGATTCTCAGATAGCTTCTGAAGAAAGACTGGGTTGCTTACATCTGAAGCTTTCTTTTTGCCATATGTGGACTAAGTGCATATATATATATATATATATATATATATCCCTTAATGTTTCTACTGTCGGTTACTTGTTGTATGCAACAGGGTATTCGGCTATCCTTCTTGTTGAACAGTAAGTTCATAGCACACTCTGGCTTGCTTCCAAGACATAGCAGGGTTCAAATTGTACTCATAGCAGACTCCAACCGTGTATATGAATCATACCTTTGGCATGGAATGCACTGTGGATCATGTACACAATCTTTGCCTTCTTGCTGATTTGATCATTGCTACTGTGAAGATTGCACATTGAGGTATACTTGATGCTGATAACCAATCCGGCCAGGATATCATTTGTATTCAGGCCCGATATTCCCGGTATAACACAGTCTGCTAAAAATTCCATACTGCTGAGCTGAGCTTCCAAATGGTTGTCTCTTCACTGACTCTTTGGGTTCAGGGTCGGTGAGCAACTTCCATAAGGGAAAAATAAGGTAACACCAAGGGCCCAAATAAAAAAAACAAAAGAAACGACTAAACAAAAGCACACAAAGCAGCAAGATCACACACACAAGCAATATCACATTCTACAGCTATTCACAGCAATAATATGCATTCCTACTTAAGCACGCAAATCTCGCAAGAACTCCGGTATTACGGTCTAACATGTTGTGGCGATGTGCACGAAAGTGAATCAATGTGTGGAAGAAAATTGGTGTAAACAAGGCTACACCAAATACAAGCTTAACACCGGTTCCATCTGGACATACATGGTGGGGAGGACAAACTTGGTGATCGGGGGTCAGAACACAGAAGTTAGGACCACATCGTCATCAAGCGTACGGAAGAAAACCATACACGTCCAAAGAATAGGTGGCGGAATGAGATAGTGGTGGAGAGAAAGGCTTGCAGGCATTGCCCTTTTCTGATAACAAGGATCAGTAAGGGTTGCCGAAGCGGCTAGTGGAATGGCACGATCCGGGATAGAACTTGTCTATCACCGAAACGATAGGGGCGTCGGAAGAGAATAAGTTGGTGTGGTACCGATGCATCAATCCGACAAGGGATCGACACCACCAAGCACCTTGGCATCACTCCGCTGGGACGAAGATGACACCACACCAAGGAACAAATATGCAAACTGGAGAGCGCATGTAGGGAATTGAAACCGATGCCACCTACACTCACCAGATCCATCGTTAGTGATAAGATATCTAGTCTATATGTATGCTATGCAGAAACAAATGCAACAAACAACTACAGCAAACCAACTGGATCCTATACTACCGGTTACTAACGCTCACGCGGTCTAGGGCGTCTTATAGCTAGACCTGCTCTGATACCAATGCCTGTGGCACCCCGGCTCAGAGAAGACCGGGACGCCCCGTATTCCAGCCCAGAGACAAGTCTTCTGGAATACGGCAATGTTGGCATAGAACAAATCAGCTCTTTATTACAATGGATAAGGCTACAAGAGTACAAGGTTTACATCGGCACGGCGACACTACGCCTGCCCGGGGTAGCTCTATGCTAGCAGCGGAATAGCCTGAGGTAGCGGAGTAACACTCGGCAGCGGAACAGCGGCGGCGGTGATGGAATCCACTCCGCAGGGACTCTGGCTAGAACGCGTATCCTAGCTCGCAAACTCGGGATCCTTGACAAGCAAGCAATCATGGCATGACCTGCAAACTGGCATGACACGCCAGTTGAGTACTTTGAATGTACTCGCAAGCTCACAACAAACATCAGCATTAAGGTAAGACAACATCATAGCAGTCAAGATTAGGTTAAGACTTATTGTTATTGAAGACACAGTTGAGGGTGACAGTAATAGGCTACTCTGGATCAACCGACTAGGTTTAGCTTTAGCCAGTGCTTACCAAGCATGGTTATCTAGCAAGATAACTACTGAAGTAAATGCAGTAAGGTAAAGCATATTTAATCCATACTCTGAATAATCTCAGAATCCAATCTGAATCTGTTCCAAATCCAATCCAAATCATGTGGTCATCCGACCACTCATCTCATAGCCATCCCATGGCTAACATATCATATTCCAGATACCATCTGCACTGCAAGTCTGACAAACTTACTCTCTTCCGGGTTGCCTCACAACCCTCAAAATACTCACGATCCACCGAGTACTTCCGATCTTACGACGAGTTCTTCCATCCTTATCACTACTATGGTTGACCACCTAGTGAGGTCTGGACCGACTGTCCAATACCATGGACGCGGCTATTTGAATAGATTTTACACTCTGCAGAGGTTGCGCACTTTACCCACACCATGGAGCACCTGACCTCGTGATCCCATTCGGGTGGACCAGCGTTGCTCCAACGAAACCCGTCTAAACCGTGACTCTCCCATCGTACCACCGGTAATCATCCTCCCCCGGAGTCCTGCCCTGGGTGGCCCCTGTGTCACCGCGTGACACCTGCCACCGTCGTGGATAACAAACTGTCCCAAACGGGGACCTGGTACCATATAACTCAACTGGGCTCACAAGGTTATCGCCGCCTACCAGGCTAGGGTAGCGCGCACGCATAACCTTCCCTGTCGGGCGGTACCAGTGAAAGAGCACGCAATCAGACCAAGTCAAGGTCGTCCCATACCGGCAAATGTGGCTGCATGGATAAGTCCGGACAGGTGACTCAGGATCAACCAGGAAGTATCCTATCTCCGAATAATCTCTTCATCATAACTGACACTCCGACAGCATAATAATCCAAGTGAAAACATTAACCAACTAGTAATCCAATAACCAACATGCTTAAGCCACTGCTACTAACTCATACCTACAACTTGTAGGATGAAACCCAGAATAATCATAGACAGTAATCTCGTAATCCAACCACGTCATGGCATCATCAAGTGGGTAAACTACTAGCCACTAACAATCCAGTCATCAACATGGTAGTCACCTATTCAAGAATTTACTCAAGCATTGCATAATCCAATTCATTTTACGAATACTTCATACATGCTATTAAAGTAATTAGTTTGACTATGATATTGCAATGCAATTATGCAAATGAGAGTTGTGGCTTGCCTGGGTGAAGAAACCATCGGGAAGGGGTGCGGAGAGTCCGCGGAAATGATTGCCGAAAACAGTTCTCTCTTGGAGGGGGCTGTTTATGGGCAAGGGCAAAATGGTCATTTTCATAGTGTTGACACATTACGAAAATGATACCAACATGACGGGCTCGAAGAGACAAAGAAGTGGGCTTTGGAATCAACTCATTTGGAGTTACGGATGAAAAGTTATGGATATGTGAGGATTAGGGACCCATCTATAAAATAATCTTCACAAATAGGCCCCTGGTGGCTGAAATAGAAAACGTCTTCGAGAGAAATTCGCTTTCTGTAGACGAAAACGTATTGTTAGCAGAGGTGTAACAAAAGTACGCTTTCAGTAAATGAAAACGTACTTCACCAAAATATGCCTCCACTTAATCTGACACGCGGGACCGGGCTGGGTCAACGCCCAGAGGGTGACCAGGGGGTCCCACAGCGCTCTTTCTCTCTCCTCCCGCTCCTGTCTTCTTCCTCGCATCGACGCAGACAGAGGAGAGGCTGAGCGCGCGCCGGCGCTGGCCCTGCCGACTCCGGCGACCTCCAACCACGGCGAGGGTACCGGCGGGCTCGGGATGAAGTGTCGCACCCGTCCAATGGCTACACGCACGCCGGGGAGTGCCGTGTCGAGCAGAGCATGGCTCGCGGCGGACACAGGCTACGGCGATGATGGGCAGGGCACCATGGCCACGGAGAGGGGGCAGAGTGCAACGGGGAGTGGACTAGGGTGGTGGTGGAGCTCTCTGGTGGTGGCTATGGGGAGGGAGGTGGTTGAGGCAGCTCTAATTTGAGCGATGCCCGACGGCAGCCATGGCGGCAAAGGCGAGCGAGGAGAGCTCCTAGAGCTTGGGGAAGAGGCTGGGGAGGGCTATTGGAGCATGGTGAGGGTGATGGTGAGCTCGAGGAGGCTCGGGGTAGCCTATTTATAGGTGGGCAAGGGCGGTTGGATGAGCTCGACACCGCGGCACCCTTATCGCCACACTGGAGCTCGATGAGGACGTGGTTGTCCGTTTGCGGCGTCGGGAGGCTTCGCGGAGGGGTGGAGAGAGCTCAGGCGAGGTCGGGAAGGCTCGGGAGAGCTCAGGTAAGCGGACGCGGTGGCGGCAGAGATGGGCACGTCACGGGCACGGCTGCTGCACCGAGTAGGAGGGGACGTGAGAGGGGCAGAGTGATCCAGAGCAAGGGCGACGACGAGGGGAAGCCCCTAGACATGGCTAGGTGTCGAGGGAGAGGAGGAACGGACGAAACAGAGGGGGTCCATCGCCAGAGCGCGCTGGCTGGCATGCCAGCCCCGTGCTCACTGCGTGAACAGGCGCACGCGGTGCACCCTGACCGGCCAAATCATGTCCAGTGAGTATTCCCTCCAGGCTAGGTTACAACTGAGGTGATGGCTCGATGAAACGCACTGTGGTTAGATGGCAGTGATCACCTGAAGTTTGTTGTAGCAAACATGACCACACCACTGTGATGAACAGATAAGTGATAAGGGCCAAGGCTGATGTCTGGGAGGTTTGAGATAGGAAGGACTATAATCCTGTGAAGTTTGGAGAGAAATGGACCAAGGTTTAATATAGTTGCTTTGCAACTGACCAATCTGGTCCAGAAAACAAATCTTGATGTGCCACTCACATATAGTTTTTCCTAGGGCTCAAAATGGGCATGGCTTGATGATTTGGTCATATGAGAGTTCCATAAAAATTTCATGCCATTTGGACAAGCCAAAATGGTACTTCCTTCACAATGAATTTCTCTGACCAGAATCTTAGAAAAATTCTAGGGAATTATTGGGAAGGGGAAATGAGCCCAAATTTTGTGGAGATGGGTTATATGGGTAGGAGAATGCTCTCGTAATTTTTCAGCAATTATGGAGCAGTATAAAATATAGTTTCTTCACAATGTGAAAATCTGACCAGAAACCAAGATTTGAGGCTGTGCTCACATAGATGATTGGATAGGGTTGAAACTTGGTGGAGAGTCATGATTTGAGCATATGAAGATGCTTCCAAAATTTCAAATCATTTGGATCATCCTAGCTAGTACTTGCTTCACAAAGCTTCCAGTTGACCAGAAACTTTGGAATTTAGCCAAGGGAGATTTAATATCCAAATGAAGTTGAATTTTGGCATGTGGCAATGATATGGATAGGAAAGAATGCCCAAAGAGTTTGAGACCAAGCAAGCAAATATAAAAAGTACTTGCTTCTCAATTTGACAGCTAGGGCAGAATCAGAAAAGGAATATTTGTGAAATATTTTTGAACATGGCAAGGAAGGGTTTTGACATATTTGTGGAAGATCTGATCCAAACAATTTATGAGAATTATTTGGGGATGTGGGTTGCTTCACAACCCAGGGCAACAGGGTTATTCCTTTAATAGAAAAAGGAATTTTCCCAAGAAAAAGAATATTGGGGTTGGTCCAAGATGGAAATGACATGGTCTTGGGATGGTTTTAAGGTTGGCAAGCCACTTGGGAAGAGGAATTAAGGGTGATCCCTCTAGGTTGCAAGCCACTGAGCCACAGAAAGTCAAATCCAGACCAAAATCAAAAGAAAAAGGAAATGGGAAAAATCCAGGGTGTTACACTAGGTAGCGAGATGTTCAGGATAATCTAAACCCTGTTTTCATATGTATAAATTTTGGCCGAATTGGGACAAGTTTTGGTATAAGCTTCTTGCATACCGGAGATTCTCTCAAGAAGCCTCGTGGTTCCGAGAGGGAACGTGTCACCTTTGTGTGCGAAACGATATACGCTGCCCCCCCTTGATTTTCTTTACAGAGGCAACATAGAAGTATATGAGTGCCCTGTTAAATTTTGGAATTATTCCGGGTTCGTCTGGCCTTTTTTATACATTAATTGAGTTTCTGGTCATTTAATGTGCATAATTCAAATTTGAACTACAAGCACATGCTCCAGTGCATCAAAGTTGGTTGAAAAATACCATGTGTGCCCTCGGGTGAATTTCTAGGTCCCATGCAAGAAATGGGAATGAAATTCAAACCTCTGGGCATCGTGGCTCGGCTGAGAACATTGAGAAACTTGGTTTTTAAATTCTTGTAAATCCAAAACACGCCTGAAAATCATGAAACTTGGCATGGTGTCATGTCATGGCACTAACATGCTGTGGTAAAAAATTTGGCCGAATTGGAACGAGTTTTGGTATAAGCTTCTTGCAAACCGGAGCTTCTCTCAAGAAGGCTCATGGTTCTGAGAGGGAACGTGTCACCTTTGTGTGCGAAACGACATACGCTGCCCCCCCCTTGATTTTCTTTACAGAGGCAACATAGAACTATATGAGTGTCGTGTTAAATTTTGGAATTATTCCGGGTTCGTTTGGCCTTTTTTATACATTAATTGAGTTTCTGGTCATTTAATGTGCATAATTCAAATTTGAAGTACAAGCACATGCTCCAGTGCACCAAAGTTGGTTGAAAAATCGCATGTGTGTCCTCGGGTAAATTTCTAGGTCCCATGCAAGAAATGGGAATGAAATTCAAACATCTGGGCATCGTGACTTGGCCGGAAACATTGAGAAACTTGGTTTTTTAATTCCTGTAAATCCAAAACACGCATGAAAATCATGAAACTTGGCTTGGTGTCATGACATGGCACCAACATGTTGTGGTAATTTTGCTGTCCGATTTGTGCAGGCGCACACATTAACAATCAACAAAGTCATTTTGGAACAAGTGCTGTCATGTTACAATCGTAAACACAGGTATTATTGAAACCTTGGGCATTCTACTTACCATTTACGTGCCGCCACACGTCCCCTTTTTTTATTGGCTAGGAGGCGCCGTGCGGGGTAGCTATTTGAGTACGGGAGGCGTGCGATCAGACCCCTGCGCGTGCTTATCGGGAGGAGAGCCCTTTGACCTCCATCTGCTGCCCACCTCTCTCCCAAGGTCTCCATTAATGGCGTGCGAGCCCTGTTTAATGGCGTGGCTATGTCTCACTCGACGGAGATTTAAGAGAGAAAAAAGAAAATTTTGCACGGATCTTGATGAAAGATCCGACGGACCTATATAGCATCTACTGTGACTTATAGCAAGACTGATGAATATATAAGGACGACGATAGTGGATAATAATTGTCTTACATATTTAGAAAGATAATTAAAAAAGCCACATGCGGCTACGCCCGAAATACACAAGGGCAAAAGAAGAAGGAAGACGCATACAACGATCTGGCTCGCTGATCTGTACTTTCTTGATGCGCTGCAGGTCGCGGAGACTAGTTCTCGCGGCGAGCGGCGATGATATCTTTCATCAGTTTCATGTCCTTAATACGCTGCTTGGCAGCATCCATGGATTCCTCCACCAGCCTTTCGCGCTCGATGCGGAGCATGGCATTCTCATCCATAAGTTTCTTGATGATGACGCCCGTCCTCTTCAACAAGGCAGTGGTCTCCTCCGCCTGCTTCGCCCTTCCGGCGATCTTCGCCCTCAGCAGGTCGCGCTTAGTGTGGAGCTTCGCCTTGTCCTTCCCTAGTCCCCGGATGATGGCAGTAGCATTTTCAAACGAGGCATTCATCTCGTCCTACAGCTTCATCCAGCCAGAGATCCGACCCATCAGGCCATTGAGCATAGCGCGCATGCGCCTGTGAGAGTCCTCGCCTGCCTGCGAGACATTTTCCCAGGCCGCCGCGGCACGGGAGGACCTCCCTGCTGCATTCGCGGCGCGGCGGGACATCTCTGCAGCTTCCGCAGCGCGGCCGGACCAGTCTGCTGCATCGACGGCGCGGCGGGACCTCTGTGCTGCTACGGCGGCGCGGCGGGACATGTCGACTGCTACGGCGGCGAGGCGGGACATCTCTCGTGCTTCCGCTTCCATGCTCGCCTCCCCCTGGTAGTAATCTCTCGACCCAGAACTCATGCGGGCCATGGCAGGCACAAGGGAACGACGATGAAAGACTTGTTTGTTTTTGTGGATGAGGAGTTGAGGAGGAATGTGCAGTCATCTTGGAGTAGAGTATTTATAACCGAGTACTAATACGCTCCTAAGTGGGAAACCGTTTAGGTTTTGATCGGTGTGAACAGGTTTGCAATTAAATATAGCGTGGTAGTAATTTGGAATGTGATGAGACGCAAGCTCAAAATTTATTGACGGTTCTAGTTTCAAAGTGCGGCACTATTCCCGGATGGCGTAACGTGGGCACGCGTTCTTGGCCGTGGTGTAGCAGTTTTGTAATATTCCACGGTACTTCTTTTTCTACTGCTGTGTACGTGCAATAATTGGCACCGTCGGATACATATCTTACGGTTATTGGGGCGTTCGCCAGGAATAGCCTCGTGGCGAGCTATAGACTAGTCTTTTTTTCACACGCATTACATCGACACATATCATCTCTCTCCCTCTTTCCCACACACACACCTTAGTCTCTCGGGACTTCTCGCACGCACCATCTCTAGCTCCCTAGGTCGATGCCACCCACATACACTTGTACTCTGAGTTTAGTACGTTATACACGAAGAGAAGAGGTGCACGCACGCACTCGTCCTCTCTCACACGCATCTATAGCTACGAATTGTAGCGTTCTCAACCATCCGATTGGCTCTATCATAGGTTCCCGTTGCTCCTTGGCCTTGAGATTGAGAAGTTTAAAATGCGGAGGCTAAGCTGCAGGCGAATTGTTTTGGTTAATGTGCGGGCCGCACACGGCACCAACACGACATGAGCTTCGTCTGCCTGGTGCGCAGTCGGGTGAGTACTACTAGTAGTAGTACTACTTTGATGTGTCGCGTCAACTCGCAGAAGTATGCAACACTTCCTCAACAAACAAGCATATAAGCAGCTTATACTTCTTACCCAAAGGATCTTTATATCCAACAGACACAAAATATCCGTTCCACTGTTGGAAATTACTTTAACTGTTGATCTGATGTCGAAGTAATTGCTGCATTGCCACCAAAATCCACCATCTCTTAAGCTAAAGTAGACCGAGCTAACCCCTATATTAGCATATTACTAAGATAAACAGAAGGCACTGTAGAATCATTTAGGAGGTGAGCTTGTCAATCTGAATGTGGAGGGACACCGTCCTCGACAACCCAGCCCCAGCCAGCAGCTTGGGCGGAACTGTGAAGAAGTTCAGCTCCTGCACAGCGACGGCGCCGGGATCCTTGCTGCTTGTCACCTCGATTTCCACCTTGACGGCGTCGGTCCTGCCTTTGGCCTCCCCCGGCGGGCCGTTCGCCCACAGCTTGGCCACATAGTGCGGCGGTGGGGACGGCCCCGCTCTGATGCAGATGACCGACACGGCGATAGGCGCGCCGACGTCGAGCACACCGCCGACCAAGAAAAACGCGCGGTCGTCCTCCTCGGTGAACAGCAAGAGCCACGGCTCCGACAATGGCACTTGCAGCTGGAGCACCTTGCCATACTGGATCCTGTGCACGGGCATGGGATGCACGATGCTGATGTGGTGGGGGAGCACCGGCAGCGGGCCTTCGTAGCCGCAGACGGGCACGGGGCATTTGCAGGGCGCGAGCGGACACACGCTCTGGTGATCGGCGAGCTTGTGGTAAATGACGTAGAGCCCACAGCCTTCGTGCGGGCACTCCACCCTCACCGAGGAGAGGACGATGTCCATCGCCATGTTCCGCACGTCGAAGCCGCCGCCGCGCTCACACTTCTGGCACTGCCGCTGGTTCCCGGGGCGCTCGCCGCGGCAGTCCACGCAGGCCAGGTGCCCTCCCTTGCACTGCACAAATAAATCGAACAGCACATCAATCAAGAAACCTGCACCTTGCTCGATCAGCCGAACGGACGAGGTGTATTTGAACCTCATACACTGGAGGCTTCAAGGGGCGGAGGCACAAGGGGCAGTGGAGCAAGGTGAGGTCCATAGAGACCATAGAGAGCTCCATCGTCGGGTTCTGCTCCGTCGGCATGATCTCGCCCTCCTCATGCACCACCATCTCTCGCTTTAGGGCCGGGGCATTAGAAAGTTTTACCATCACATATTCATACTACTTCAAGGTGCATTAAATCAACACATGCAAGTATCAAAAGGAAAGTCACGGCATGCATGCATGTGTTGTAATTAATGCATTGGTAAACACAAATTATTGAAATATATCGAGTGCACTGCTTTGATGTGTCGCGTCAACTCATACAACAAGGAGAAGTTTGATTACAACACCCTCTCCCTCGCCCATGAGCGTGGTGGCTCGCAGAACTAGAGAAGCTTTCGCTACACGCTCTCCCTCCCGCACGCGGTGGACATGCAGCAGTTCATTCGGTGTCAGTTGGCCAGAAGCATACTAGTAGTATTCCACTATAGTAGTACCATCATTGTTCGACTCCCCGAAGAGGCGAAGAGCCAAGCACAACCCAAACGCTCGTGTGGCAGTTTCATGTGTATAGGGGAGGTAGTATAGTAACATAGTCTAGGATAGCGTGTACCGTGCCTCTAAGATTAAAATCGTTGGAGTCGGCTCCATGCTATGAGGCCGTCTCGAAGCATTTTTTGGTTAAAATAATCTTCTGGCCCTACCTGTCATCCTGGTTATTATAGTTTGCAAGTTGATCTGGTCAAGAGAGGAATATATATTTTAATTTGTGGTGGGGTAAATGTTAGAGGTTGCAGCAAATATTGTACAATGTGTGTCTTTTAGCCAAGTTTAGAGGCAAGCATGTGGGGCCCATGCTATGATGTGTCGCATCAACTCGTACAACAAGGAGAAGCTTGATTACTAGTAGTACGCCCTCTCCCTCACCCATGCGCGCGGTGGCTCACAGACGAGGAGAGGCTTTTGCTTTTACTACTCCTACAACAAGCTCTCCCTCGCCCACGCGGTGGACGGGACATGCAGCAGTTGATTCAATACTGTAGAAGTAGTAACATCATTGTTCGACTTCTCGAAGAGGCGAAGAGCCAAGCGCAACCCAAACGTGGCAGTTGCTAGTAACATGCTTTTGTTACTAGTCCATGTTACTACCTTCATAATGGGTAGTAACATATGGATGGTAACATACAAGCCTTCATTAATTGAGACATAGACTCATTTTACCTCGGGGTGTGTTATGTTACAGTAACATATTATGTTACCACAAGCATCTCTCCCCTCATTAACTCCATGCCACATAAGCAAATTTGTCTTACTCCCACTATGACTAGCCTTAATAGTATAGTCCTGTAAACCGGAAAGGAGGGACTACTCCCTCCGTTCCTAAATATTTGTCTTTCTAGAGATTTCAACAAGTGACTACACCGTAAATGAGTACATACGGAGAAAAATGAGTGAATCTACACTGTAAATAAATACTCTTTCCATTCCTAAATATAAGTCTTTTTAGAGATTTCAAATGGACTACCACATATGGATGTATATATAGACATATTTTAGAGTGTAGATTCACTCATTTTGCTCCGTATGTAGTCACTCATTGAAATCTCTAGAAAGACAAATATTTAGGAACGGAGGGAGTATGTATTAAGTTCTCTCATTTTCCTCTCCGCCTTGGTCGCGGTGCACAATATTGAGTATACTACTACTGACTAGTCTCTTTTTGACACGCATTTACGTTGATACGGCTTGAATGCCAACGAGGGAGAGGGTAGCGGTTCCCGAAACGTTGAACGGTCAATGGTGCCTCCACATTCAATTAGCATGCAGAGGTAAGTAATTGGAGAAGCAAAATGGAGTCAGCACGATGTGAATGCAATGCAGTTTGGACTCTCATATAAAGGCGCCCCACCACTCCAATCCATCTACTCCTAGTCTCTGCGCAACACTGCCCACTCCAATCCAAGACCAAGACCAAGTGACCAGAAGCCACAAGCACCCATGGTGTCGATGGTCGCGAGCGGCAGTCGGCTGTGCCGGATCATCCAAGACGCTCGCCTGCGTCCCCGCACCGCGCAGCGTTTCCAGACGGTGCTGGCGACCGCCGGCGTCATAGCCCTCGTTGACGCCGACTTCGCCTCTCGCATGTGCGAGATGATGGTCGGCTCCATCCGCAAGTTCACCGCCGTCAAGAAGCGCGCGGATGACCTTACCGTACTGCTCCAGCCCGCGCGCCCAGGCTCCTTGTTGCCTGCCACCCTCATCGGCCTCCAAGGTGATGAACTCTTTGAAGCACTGGTGGCCCTGCAGCTGCCGGAGGTCGCGACGAAGAATGTGCACCTCGAGGCCACGCTCGCCGCGCAGCGCCTCACCATGCAAGAAACCGTCGACCTGCACATCCACGTCTACGAGGAAATCATCTACTTAGGCCACTACAAGGCCAGCAAGGACAGAAAGACATTGGCCTTCTTCCAGCGGCTGGAATCTTTGGACGCCATTGTTCAGAAGCACGTCGACCTGGCCACGAAAGATGCTGCTACTTAGCCGCCGTTCGGTGGGCCGGTGCCCTGAGTCGAGGAGGTGGACGTCGTCGATGGATGCATCTTTCTTCTTGCCTCATGTAACCAGCACTGCATCGCCTCATGGCCTTAATGTTTTATTAGTGTATGGCATTTTTATTCCAGTCGTAAATGACATGTGTGATCCCTTGCTCTTATTTGGCGTTAATTATATGTAGTATCACTGTCTTCGTCCTGGTGTACTACCTAGGTCCTGGTTTATTAGTCCCTTTTGTAATTTGTGCTAAATTTTGACCAAAGATTTAACTGACAAAATATTAGTGCATGTCAACAAAAATTATATCCTTTGATATGTATTTGAACATAGTTTTCAATGATATAATTTTGGTGACATGCATGAACCTTTTGTTAGTCAAATTTATGGTCAAAATTTGGCACAGATTACGATGGGGAGCAATAAACCAGGATGGAGGTAGACTGGTCCGTCACCATCGTGTTTTGTGTCTAATTTTGACTTCAGCGACCCAACCTACATGGAGGGAGTACTGTTTATATTGGCGCGACAACCAAACTTATATATTCAAAACTGAGCGTTACTACATGTCACGAGTTCAAAACGAGAAAGTGGAACAAGTACAGCATGCCCGTGCCGTTCGCGTCGCACCACCACACGATCTGTCCGGCACGCCGCTCAAGCTAGGGAACGCTTGTTGTCTTAGCATTTTCACTGTCAGGTGGGACTGCAGTTGAGCAAACCGACTATCGGCAAATCCCCACCCCGCCCACCGCACGTCGGCTAAGTTAGAATTGGAAGAGAGAAATGAGGGAGAAGAGCTAGCTGTAGCACGAACACTGTTGTCAGATGGGACTCGTGTTGATAGAATAAGAGTACTGAGTACTCGTACCTCTTTTTTTTAGGGAAAAAGTAGTCGTACGTCTAGTACCACTAGTTGGGTGCGTGCGACCTATACCTGTCATCACTTTAGGTCTCCTTTTCGAACCGCAGCTACGCTTCATAGTACATATTTTTTCATGCATTTATCCTCCTATATGTACTCCTAGGCTATTTCCACGTGCTTCCTTTCGCCGACATGTGGGACATAGAGCATCTGGGTCGTAGTGCATGCACGACTCAGAGCATATGCAACCATGCCGGCGTACTTTACATTTCAGACCTCACGAATTACATGCAAACCCCCCGCAGAAGAATAAATAAATAAATGAATTACTACATGCAAACCGGATTATTTTCATAGAAACCGAAGCACATTCATTTAATTTTGGACATAACACATTTACTCCCTCCGTTTTTATTTAGTCCGCGTATTAGCTTTTGTAAAAGTCAAGCCTTGTAAACTTTGACAAAGTTTATAAACAAAAATATTAACATATACAATAATAAATCAATACCATTAGATTCATCATTGAATGTACTTTCACATCATTTTGATTTTTTATGATAAATATTTATATTTTTTTCTATAAACTTGGTCAAACTTTACGAAGTTTGACATCAGTCAAACCTAATATGCAGAGTAAATAAAAATGGAGGGAGTATAAAAAATGACTGGACCTAAACCAGTCTATGGGCCTCTTTGATTCGCAGGATACTGAAAACATAGGAATGGGGAAAGTATGATGGCGATGAACCGAGAGGAGGAGGAAGAGGAGGAGTACTGTACATGCTAGAGACTGGACTGTAGCACATTGTTTTGTATGGCCATATCACCACATTGTTTTCTATGGCCTATCGCCTGCTGGTTCACTGGGCTGCTGTGGTTCGCACTCCTCCGATGTGAGTAGTACTAGTATATACACTATATATACCGCATGATTCTTTGCTCCTTCTTACTTCGCCGACATGTGGGAGAGCCAGCATCCGGGTCGACGTGTCATGCACCAGATTAGAGTGGGGAACGGAAGGGGAGCATCACCCCGGTCGTAGCGCCAGTAATTAATGACTATAGTGAGTAGTCATATCACAAGACCCCATCTTTCCAGCAGTAACGCGCCGTCAAATCGAACAGCCCTA
Organism: Thinopyrum elongatum; assembly: GCA_011799875.1. NCBI lineage: Eukaryota > Viridiplantae > Streptophyta > Magnoliopsida > Poales > Poaceae > Thinopyrum > Thinopyrum elongatum. The sequence continues at coordinate 547,311,399 of CM022298.1, read as the reverse complement.
CCTTTCCAGCAGTAAGTTGAATCCGCTACTCCCTCACTCTCCTCGCCTCTCTGTCAAACCGGCTACGCGAAAACTACAGTGCGTACTGCCCGGGAAAAGCCCCGCCCTCAACTTTTAACTACTCATAGTATAATTTTGTATCGATGACTTGCGCCATGGAGCAGAAAACCAAAAGAAAAAGGTGGTACATGTAAACAAATACAGTTCAAGCTCTAGCTAGTGATTCGGAATGTAAACCGTGCATGTGTTTATACATATAGGTTACTTTCCATTGATGCAATGTGGTCAAATTGTACCATCGATATCTCAAAGCCTAAATAGTTCGAGCTTGTTCGTTCTATATAAATAGTACTGTATGTTTATTCACCCGTGGGGTTGTTCAATGAATGGAGGGCCAGGGAGCACAAGTGAATACTACTACTAGTAAGTAGGAGTAGTACAGTTAGTCACGTCAAATAGAGAGTTTCTTTTCTTTAATGCCACGTACACAAATTGAAACGCTTGTTGTGGAGAGAAAAAGATAATCACTCCACTATATATATAGGCAGGGGCCTGAGCGCTTGCTTTACTAGGGTTGCTCTCTTCATTCTCTCATCCTCTCCAGATCTAAACAAGACATCGGTAGCGACATTTTCTCTCTGCTCACCGCTGGTCATAGATCCGACTGGATCCCTTCGGCCGATGTGTGTAGGGGACTAGGTGCATCGTTCATGCGGTCATCGGCATCGAGGGAGGAAACCCACAGCTGCCGGCGGGTCTCGATCCTCTGCCCGTGCCATTCTCTCCGACACAGCGCTGGCTCGGGAGGTCCTCCGACCCTTCTTCCTCCCTGCCATATTGTCCGCAGATCCGACCTGCCGCCGGCCTCCAAGCCACATCACGACGACCCTCAGGTATAAGTTCCTTCGAAAGCGGCCTTGCTGTACTACCCCAGCTCCCCACGTGTCTGCATGTGGATCTTTTTCTACTTCCATCAGCTCTTCCAAAGCCACCTAATTTTTTTGTATTATTAGAGGTAAAGCTAGTTCATGCAGTCAAATCTAGGACTTGGTTCAAACAATGAAGAAAGGGGGGAAAGTTGTAGCATGAATCTAGGACTTGATTCAAAGAGGAAATAATAATGGGAAAGTAGTAGAGACTAGATACCCAACCGGTCTCTTGGTTGAAAAGGGAAATAAAGGGAAAAGGCAGTACAAACTGGATAAGGAACAGACCTATTATTGGTTGAAAAAAGGATAGAAAGTGGTGGCTAGTGGACAAGTCAACAGAGTATGTCCAGGATTAGATGTGCTGCACTCACATAGTAAAAGGTCTCGAGGATTAGATTTGTTGCCCTCACAGAGTATGAACAAACTCGGCATCACCACTTTATGCCTCCTTGTAGGTACATTGTGTTGATGCGTCCACTGTCGCATGTCCTTATACCAACTTTTTGCTGTTGTTAATGTAAGGGTGTATGTAAAATGAAGCAATCACACTGTTACCGTAAGGACATGTCTAACCAGTGTTATTGTTAATCTAATGCCTCCAGTAATATGATGCAATTAAACTGTGTTACAAATGGTACTCCTGCTATTTTCCCCAGTATGATAAGCAAGTTGCTTCTTTACGCTGCTGAGTGTCCTGGTGTCCCCACTGTCCCATGCCCTTAAACCAACTCTTTAGCTGCTGTTGATCTACTGTATCTGGTAAACAAGCAATGCCACCTTAATGTTGCTCAATTTTAGTGCAACTACTAAAGAAGAACCTGTCAGCTCATGAGAGCAAGTACTTCTTGCTAGCTGCATGATGCAATCTTTGCTTCATTTCAGGCAGACTGCAGAAAAAGGTCGCATGAATTGAATCATCCAAGTGGATCTGCAGGTTCACCACATCGAGTCGTGGCGGCATAGGGCCCCTCTCTCAGTTATGGTTCCCATGACCGGGTATGTTCCTTTTTGGTTGATTTTGACTTTGCATCCAGCTAGTGATCTTGTGCTACTGTTTTGGCACTGCTACTGCCACTGATAAAATGAAGTAATAATACATTTAAAATAGAGCTACTGTCTTAGCTACCATTTTATTTCCAATGTAGATAGCTTGCAGAAGACCTATCTGGCAGAATCAAGTCCATGTGCACTGCATCAATCACATAGCTGCACTGAACTAGTTGAGTCCATCACGCCTACCGTTGAGGTGGCGCGGGCCACCTCTCTAACTGGCGGGCGCCACAATTTTAGTTGAACTGCACAAAAAAAGTGATTGAAATGAGTCGACGCTCCTCCTTCTACTGCCACACTGAGGTGTTAATGGATGTCAACGAATCGTCTTCATGGCAAGATACGGGGACATGAAGAATAACTTGATCTCCCAAAGTCATCTCACACAGGTCAGTACTGTCCTTTATCAACATGATTGTGCTTTTTCATATTGTGCTAACATTGTATTTTTTTTAATAAAGCTATTCTATCGCAATCTTTTCTCGTTTTGGAAATAAAGTTGCTTTAACTAGTGCCAATATTATAGTAATCATGCTCTTTCTTATCTATACAAACAGGAATACTCAACTACAGATGTTGTGATGGTCAAAAGCATTCGCCCAGGGTTGTATGACACTGCTAGCCAAGATGGATTCAATCACGAGATTCACTTTATCCAAAGGCTCTAAAGTGCCATGCGTGTGTGCAAGGTGGAAAGATATATTTCAGGACGTTGATTGATAATTCCACTAGATTCTGCTATGTGTATTTGTTAAATACTAAGGATGAGGCTCTATACACACTACTTCAAAATCTAGAAGGCCCTCTTGTGCATATATTGGAAGTGGTAGTGCCACCAGTGATGCAGAATATTTCAGCTGCCAATGTTTGACCTGCGTGGCCTTAAAAAGGACTGATTTCAATGTTTAAGCAAATCCTTGGATCAAATTGCTTACATGAAGCATCAATCAATTTTTATTTATTTGTTCACATTCTCACAACGTTTGAGTTGTACACTTACGATTGGCTCTGAACTGTGAATCATTGAGATGTGTAGGCATCTTTGTTGTATTTATTATTATTTGAATCTAATGGGTTGGTTCTGAATCTTGCAAGCTGGGAATCATTGTGATGTGTAGGCATCTTTGTTTTACTTATTATTTGAATCATATTGGTTGGTTCTGAATCTTGCAAGCTGGGAAACACGGCATCATGATGCAGAGGACAGCAACCATAACTAGCTATACAAACTTGGTAGTATTGTCTGTGTGAAAGTGCGGCAAATGAGCTGATCGTTTGCGTCCTGAGAATAATAATTCTAATTGTTGTGCTTGTTGATCCTGTGGCATTGATAGAGCGAGCCAGTGCTTTGGTTGTTTTAAGAATAAATTTTAATTAAAGCTAATAAAATTTATGTAAAGTGACCACTAACACCTGCTATTACAGTACCAATACAGACCCGCTCGTGAACCCGAGGGGGCATGTTCTGTCGGGCGTGCAGCGGGCGAGGGAGGTGTAGTAACTGTCGTCACATGTACACACTCAGTTTACTGTTAGATGCAGTTCCCCAAGAGCTGAAAAACAAACTGCTGTTGCCGCCTACCCACTCGTTCACCGTTGATTGCGGTTCCCCAAGATTGAAAAAATGAACTGTTGTTGCGGCGGTGCCGCCCCCCAGTACCCCAGTACACACTGATCGTCTTCATCCCCCTGCCCCCAATCCCCACAAACGGGAACCGCCACATCAACTCTGCGTGAGAAGAGACTCCAATGGCGATCCGAGGGGTGAGCCTGCTGGATATGGACTTCCGCAAGGAGTTCACCTTTGAGTTCGCCGTTCAGACCCATGGCAGCACCAAGTTGAATGTGATGTGCACCAATGATCCGGACTCGGTGAAGCTCTGCCTCGCCAAGTTCAAGCAGTACCCACAGGAGGAGAAAGCACAAGGTCGCGGGACTAGGCCTTGTGCCCATCCATTCGTCTCCTGATAGGGACCAGCGGATCGCCATCGCCCAGGTATGCGTGCGGGACAAGGTTCTTGTCTACCACTGTTATAGGGCCACCAGAGGTTCTGGAGCATCTGGTGCAACAAGCTTGTCGACATCCAAAAGCAATACAAGATCATCGGCAACGGGCAGGAGAAGGACTCCGTGGTTAACCTAGCCGCGACCATCATCGACCCCTGCTACGCCAACATGAAATAAGATGTCGATGCCAAGAACCTGAACACGTGGGAGGTACCTCTGAATCTAGCCTACATAACCTACGCGGCCAAGGACGCATACGCATGCTACGACATGTACAGGCGGATCTTGGACATGAGGGCGTGTCTGCTTCCCGTAACCGACGAGTACACGGACAGCCGCAGCGTCATGATCAAGCATACCAGGAAGGTCTAGATGATATACTTTATCTGTTTAAGCACCTTTATCATCTGAGTGTTTCATGTATTAGCATATGCGTCGTAATTATCTGTTTTGTCCGAAATATTTCGTCTAAGAACCCATTAACCTGTTTGCTTTTTTTAGTGACTATTTGCTTATGTACGTAACTAGTTCACTGGGCTGCCGTGCTTTGAATCTCCTTCCTCCCAACATATTCCCCTTCTCAGGTGGACCCAGCAGGTCTCGTACACAGACATCTGGGACCAACCACCTATCCATTTGTATTTCTTTATTTTGTTCAATCATTCGTCCTCTTCCTACAGCGGCTGGCGGCGCTGCCGCGCACGCCTCGGTGACCCATCCTAGCCTATGGCGCTGGCCAGGCCATCCCTCTACTCCCACACATTCTCCGGCGGCGGCAGCTCCACCGGCTCACCCTGCACCCGAACAAGTCAACCCTCGTACTCCCCTCCTCATGCGTCTTCCCCAACTCCGGTTTGTTCGGTCCAAGGTCTCGACGTCGTCCTCTGCCTTGGTGCTCTCGCCGCGGAGCCGCCGTCTGTCGTTCCCAACATGGTCAACAAAACGAGAGGAATCGGGAGACGACTGTTCGTCTAGAGGCTGACAGTCCCGGGCCCACCAGGTCCATGGCCTAGGTTTTGTTGTTTAACATGTGCAGCCCACGACATGCAGACACAGTTGATCCAGCTGGTTTCAACTTTTTTTTGGGGTCCAGCAGGTATCAAGCGGCCTCTGGGCCTCCCAGCCTAGCTTGTCTATAACATCAGCATCACAACTTATGTTTGTTTTTTCAAGACGACGCACAGCTCAGTTCTATTTTTCTCTAAGAATGCAAAACTGAACCTATGTTTTCCCTTCTATAATAGTATATATATTTATATTTATATTTATATCTTATTTTATTACATATATATAATAGAAACAACATAAGGTTCCGTTAAACCTGTCGTTCGTCCAACCAATGTATAGACATTCCCACTTCCTTTATTTTTTGTTTTCATTAATTCTGTATCTGAATTTTCTCCCACTTTCTTTTTCGATGTAATCTGAGTTTTCTTCCGGTACTTTTCTCTAGAACCAACTCAACCGTCCCACGTCTAGCCTAAAAAATAATAATACCCCATGTCCTATTAACTCATCAAATTAAAATGATATTTTATTTCATAAATCAAAAGTTCTTACAAAATAATAATAATAATTGTTTATATATAACTTGGCAAATTAACTCCTGGTGATTGCGTACATAAGCTTGCAAAAAGATTTTACTGACCAATGCAGTAATAGACGTGCAATCATGTGTTTATGTTTTTTATAACATTTCTCCGTCCAGCCCAACATGATATTTTCACCCAGCCCAGCAAGTCTGCGGATTTCGAGAAAAATGCAAATGGGCTTTAAATTCTAACATAATATATAAACGGGCTGCATAGACGCTATATCATTGTTTCACCCAGCCCACCAAATGGACTGGCTAACATGTGGGCCAGTAGGTCGAAGCCTAAGCACTTTTGCAAAAAATAAAAATACAAAGGTCGAAGCCTAAGCAAAGCGTTGGATTTACATCTAACGGCCGGCATTCTTCTTCAATCTCTCGTCTTCTTCCCCCAGCGCTGCCGGGACCGCCTGCTCCAGCCTCCGGCGTCCAGCGGCACTGTTTTGCGCGCCTCACAGCGAAACGCTACCCCACCAACGGCCAGGCCATCCCTCCACTCCTCCGCACCTCCTGTTATTCTCTGCTGAGTGTAGGCCCACCCCGCACCCGAACAACTCAAGTTTCTCACTCCTCTCCGTCTGCGACTCCACTACCGCGTCTTCCCCATCTCCGGGGCGTTCCAGTCTGGGGCCTCGCCGTCGTCCACCGGCCTTGGTGCGCTTTGCACGGTGTGGTCAATGTGGTCAACAAATAAGTCATCGAAAGATGACTGTACGTGGAGAGGCTGACAGTGGGGTCGCACCACGCCCATGGACGCATGCATGCAACTGCATCCTTTTTACCCTGAAAAATAATGTTTTCTCCCCCTGACAGCTGGGACCCACCAGCTACATCTTCGCACGCAAGGAAGTGCGTCCTTATTACGGGCAAAAAAATGATTCTTCCCCCTGACAGCCGGGACCCACCAGCTATATCTTCGCACGCAAGGAAGTGCGTCCTTATCCTCCCTGACAGCTGGGACCCACCCGGTCGAAGCATACGTAGCGTTGTCTGTGTACATACCGGTCGATCGGTCTGTCTGCCACGATGAACTGTGGCCGAGTAAGGAGCGGTAGCAGTTCAGGCAGTCTAGTCAAAACCGTGTACACATACGTACAGCCAGATGCCAAAAAATACCGCCACGTACGTACATACGGGCGGGGTCTCGAACGCGTACTCGCGCATACGTACGGCCAGGGCTCGTGTACATGGAGAGGCAACGGACGGCAGCAACGGCGTCCTGTTCATCGAAAGCCAGCCGGCTGGGTCGGAACGGATAAACTGCGTCGTGTTCATGGGGAGGCAACGGAATGCGTCGTGTTCATCGGGAGGCAACGGAATACGTCGTGTTCATCGGGAGCCAACCGGCTTGGACGAGGTCTGGCGTACCGCAGAACGGAGGAAACAGGCCTTCTGTTCGACCGCGTACGATCGAAACGGGGTCCTGTTCATCGGGAAGGGTCTGGCGTACCGCAAAACGGAGGAAACGGACTTCTGTTCGAGTGCCTACGGTCGAAACGGGGTCCTGTTGATCGGGAGGGGCGTGGCGTACCGCAAAACAGAGGAAACGGACTTCTGTTGGAGCGCCTACGGTCGAAACGGGGTCCTGTTCATTCACCGTCTACTGCCTCGCTCCAGCCTCCATGGGCTACTGTCCATCCACCGTCGACCTCCTCCAGCCTTCACCAGCTACTGTTCATCCAGCCTCCACCAGCTACTGTTCATAGAGCCTCCACAGGGTCCTGTTCATCCACCCCCAACCGGCTGGGGTGCGGCGGCCTCCTCGAGGTCCTGTTCATCCAGCGGCAACGGCCTACTACCACAGGGTCCTGTTCATCCAACCCCCACCGGGAACTGTTCATCCCCAGCCAACCAACCGGCTCGACTCATCACGTCTCGACTCGTTCTACGTACCGCGTGCACGGTAGCAATGGTCACTATTCATCGAGAGGCAACCCAACACCGGCTGGCTACGTCTCGCACGGGGACTCGATTGGCTTCAGTAAGCAGCAGCAGTGATTGATCGCTCGGTTCAGTTAGCAGCAGCAGCGAAGGAATCGCTCGGGTTCAGTCAGCAGCGAATGAATCGCTCGGGTTCAGTTAACAGCCAAGGGATCGATCGCTCGGGTTCAGTAACGTGCGATCGCTCGGGTTCAGTTAGCCAACGCCTCGCACACACGCGCGTACACGAGAGAAACACGCAAATCACAGTGCATCGCTCGGCCCCGACCACCCACCGTAACCGGGAACTCCCCGATATTTTCCTCACCCTCGCTTCTACCATGATTTTTTCCGTCATGGACGGCCCAAAGAATGTCATGCAGTTGCGTCTCCGGCCCGCCCAGGACGAAAAGCCCATTTTCTGTCATGATTTTTTGTCATAGAAGTAGGAACCCACCACATCTATGATGATGCCGGGTTTTATCACAATTATCGTCATAGAAGTGTCATAAGCATGACAGAATTTTTTTTCGTTCGGCCCAAAATGTCACGGATGTGTTTTTTTTTAGTGTATATACTAGAGACTTTTGGCACTTTTATACACATAAGTTTTGGAGCCTCCTCTAGTTCTCTAGTTCTATTTCTAGTTGGTCCTAGTTGATCAATTAGAGCTTGACCTAGATCCTCTAGTCCTCATAATTAGAAGCCCAGTGTGGTTCCAATCTCCTCCCTCTAATTCTCCAGCTACGATTAGCTCTGTACGGTGAAGCGCTGCCGGATCGTGAAGACCGTACGCTTGCAACTCATAGAGATGTCGTCCTTTCGGTCTTTCGTTCGAGGGATTATTCGTGGGCGGTTCACGAGATCATTCATCTACGGTTCGAGAGACTCCAAGTACGATCTACACCGACTCGTCTTCTTCTGCTTCAACTCAGAATCGGAAACAATCGAATCCAAACTATTAATGCATCTTCATATTGTTCCTGGGTGATCATAGAGCGGTTTTTTTGTTTCTACTACGTTTCCCAACACTACTCACTACATTCATCCTGGTTTATTGATCCCCTTCATATTTTGTGCCAAATTTCCATAGATTTAAATAACAAAATGTTAATGCATGTCACAAAAAATTATATCATTGGATTCATGTTTGAACATAGTTTTTGATAATATTGTTTTTGCTATGTACAATTTATATTTTATTAGATAAAATATGGTCAAAATATGACCTTAAATATGAGGGGAGTAATAACCAGGACGGAGGTACTATATATGTTAAGGGCATCCTCAACCACGTTCCTAAAATGAAATCAAACATACTAAACATCCGCAGACATGTTCGCGATGCGGATACAGGAGTCAATCATCCAACCCAATGTATCGAATAAAAGTGGACATGAAATTTTCATTAATATAAGAATTTCTTTTACATATCAAAAGTTACCCTAGTCTAAATCTTCGTCGGTCATGGGCATGCCCGTGTTCGACGTCGTGCTCTTCGTCGGACGTGGCACATCTGTGTCCTACCTCCTACTCTTCGTCGGAGTCTATCGTCTGGTCATGGACGTCGCCGATCTAGGTGAGGTGGACGATCAACATGGACGGTCCAACATCGTTGTTGTTGCAGCAAGGCGTGAACAACGCAGAGTTGCCGACACTAATAGTGTTCCCGTCCACGATCACCTCCATCAGGATATCCTCGAATAGGCGGTCGCACTGCTCCGTGTTGACTCAGAGCCTCCGTCGCCCACGGCAGATGGCACGGGCACTCCGGATGGACTCGTACAACGCACGATTCTCATCCATGATGTTTAGATTCTCCGCAATGGCGTACCTGTTTGTCTGGTCACCGGTGATCTGGCCGTCCAGGAGCAGGTGCTGCTCAAGGAGCTACATGTTGTACCACCGCTATTGCAGCATCTAGAACGCGGAGACTCGTGGCACCGTCTGCTCCTGCTTATGCCCGTCCGCAATGACAACATTGAATTGCATGTGCACCATGATGAAGTCCGTAACTGGCGTCGGTGCGGGCTCATTGTCAGATGCCTCCTGCGTCGTTCGATCGTCGTCCTCCGAGCTCTCCTCCAGCGAGCCCACACGCTCGACCTACTCGTTGTTGATGATGTCTACGATCTCGTGTCAGCACCCCAATGAGAAGCGCTTCCACCACACCGTGTCGCTCGCGTTAATTGCGCCGGCGGTTGTCGTGGGAAGGAAGACGAATAAAAGAGGAGGTGCGACGGCGGACATGAATGGAAGAGCAAGTGAAGCATAGGTGATGCGGTTTCTGCCGTGCGCGGTCATGCTTATACTTTGGGCGCCGGATAGGCCAACCGTCAGTATTATGCGGGCGCCCGGAGTGGGTTTCTCAGCCACCGCGCCTGTTCAATGTTGGGCAGGCGAATAGACATGCATGTTGCTTCAATGCAGTAGAAAGCAGTCCCGTCAATCCGGCCAGTCACATCGCTCTGAGCCGGCATTAACGCCGCATGGGCGGCACTGTAGGTCGTCACGTTGGTTGAATGTCGTGTCTTTTGGCCAACGTTTGTAGTGCTCCATCGCTTTTGCTCTGGACCGACATGAATGTGGCACCCAGAGTGGAGCTACGGTTGGAATGGGCGCGTGGGAGAGGTTTTTGGTGGGGCTGAGCGAGCGGACACGTACGTGACACGAATCCGTGCGCCCGCAAACCTCCCCCTATAAGGTGCCGGCTTGCGGGATTTCAGACGCCTGAACATGACCGCAGACGTTTGCAACATGAGGTTGGGTGGCAAAAATCGTTCGGACACCACAGTCCAAATTTTTAGGGGTGATTTGCGATATAGCATTGGAGATGCACAGTGGGACCCCAAACCATCCCATATGCCTGGACGGATAGTCCGAACAGCATCCAGACAAAAGGAAAGCTTACAACAACCCCTCAGATACATAGCCCAGTTTTCAAGGTTGTCTAGCACACCCTATACCTAGCCCATATATGGGGCGAATCTAGGACCATCTAGACTCGTCTGGACACTTCTACCACATTGGCCAGATTTATCCTAGCTTATCCGAGAACCTAAAAAATATTTTTGTGAACATTTTTAAAATTTTAGAAAACCAATTGACGAACATTTTTTCAAGTTGAAGCTTTTCAAATTCAAATCCATTTAGAAAATTTAATAATATTTTTCAAATTCATGATTATTTTTCTTGCAGAAATAAATTTTCAAATTAGTGGGCATGTTTTAAATTCACAAAGAATTTCATTGTTTTAATTATATATAAAAAAGAGGAAAAAGTAAAAAAGAAAACAACTACTCGGTTCCTGTGAGCAAACTCGTACGTGAGCGAGCACCCATTACTATGTGTTGGGCATGTGGAAAGTACATAGATGACCTAATTTAAAAAAACTCATTTCTAACTGTGAAAAAATTCTGAAAAAAGGTTTCACGCATACATCTTCGCATTCTACGAGCGCGCAGGAAAAAAAATTCTTTGGCATATGCAAAGAAAGAAGACAAAAAATGTGTTGCGAAACGGTATTTAGAAGCATTGATTGTCTTTTCATGGAGGCAAATTAAAAAGGAACTTTCACAAAACTTTGTGCCGCGCACACATGTTGTGAAGATGTATGCGTGAAATTTTGTTAAATTTTCAAACATTTTTTGTGGTGGCATGAGTGATATGTAGTGATACATACTTTATTTGGCTCCACCCACGCGAGATAATATCAAGTGGATTAGTGATATAGAAGTAGAGTTATACTTTCGCATATGTTATCAGCATCATACCTGTGGTGATTACTATGGATTTCTCGAGAATGTTTACTACTCAAGCACCGCTTCACTTAGTTTAGTTCCCTTTTATTTTTTTCGTTTGTAGTTTGTTAAAACTATATTTTTATTTGTCTTTCTAGCAACCGACTAAAGTAGACTATTTCCAAACTCCGATTTGATTGCGTACGTAACTGCGTAAGCGATATCGTAGTTGCGGAGTTTGTAGTTTCTTCCTTTTCGTTCCTTATGGATTCGACACTTTACTTGTCATGAAAGTGATACAACAGCTTTGTGCCCTTGCAGGAAATCAATGGTGGACCGTCTCCGCACCAAGTCCATGTCGTCATCACCAGCCCTCTTCGCACATGCCATCTCTGCAAGAACCTTCCCTGTCGCTTCACACTCGTGCTGCTTCCAGTGGCACTCTCTCCGGGCAACGTTCTCTGCCTTGCAATGGCGGATATCGTGGCCAAGATCCCCACCAATTCCGTTGAGGCACCATCCATGTCGATGGTGGTGAATAAGGTGGTCGGCGACGACATCAGCAATGGCGGACAAGGAAAGCGACGCAAACGCTCAGCAATGGAGGAGGTGGGCGGCTACACGGAGGCGGGAAATGGAGGACAGATGCGGGTGGAGTGCAATCGAAGTAGCGAACTAGTCAATTATGAGAGGATTTGGGATGGATCTGGCTTGTCGAAACCGACACGGCGGAAGCGTGCGGGCGTGTCCGGACGTCCCCATATCCACCCTAGATATGGGCCGGGCATGGGTAGTGTCTCTCTGGCTGGGCGTTTGGGTAAGGTTTGACATGTCTGATTGGATGGCAATTTTCTGTCTATGCAGTGACCAAGCAGGCCGCCCGGACATTTGGGGGCAGATATGGAGCTCCGGTTGTAAATGCTCTAAGCGTCAACTAGGAATCCGGGTATATCACCGCAAGCGTGTCTATAACTTGCTTATAGCGACATAGACCATTGCCTTGTCTAAAGCGGCGTGATCATGACCCGCCTAGTTACGCTGTTGGTTCAATTCATCTCGTTTTTTCCTTTTTGTTATACTTTAAAAAAAATCTAAAATGCACATATTAGAATTACTTCCGTTTTAAAAAAAAATGTTTTTGCATTGTATAAAAAATGTTGATAGCATGTGACAAATGTTTCAACACATATTTGAATATTTTAACATGTATGCGAAATAGTTTTTCATAAGGACTGTACTAACTTCCAACTAGTCGGAATTTAAACAACAAATCCGAACGACTAACCTAGTTAATCATTCATCGCTAATGAAAACGCATGCAATCCCGTGTTTTATCCCTAGCATGCAATCCTTGCATGCAGCGTGGTTGGCACATACTTGAAACTAATAAAAAATAGGATGATGTCAGCAAAAGATTCTCTTTATTTTGAATCTTTAAAACGCTTTGCAGCTCAAACCGTCGTTTCGATTAAAAGTTTATTTTCACATAAAAAATTCGTCACGACGAGACCTTTGAAACTAGATCCATTGTTGGTATGTTCCGATGAATTATTATTTTTTTGAGTAAAAAGTTACCACGTGTGTGATACGCAACTTATCATGCGAGTTGAGATAAGTTATCATATTGATAACACAGAAATTATCGAGCATAAAAATGATTCCTCCAACATTCTTTCCACATGCACATGCATGCATGCATTAGAGGGGGAAATTTTGATATCATCCTTGATTCTCCCATATTTGGAAACTTCAAAATGTTTTATAGCTAAAACCGTCGGTCCGATCGAAAAATCATTTTCACATAAAAAATCCACGTGGTGAGACCTACGAAATTAATTTTTTGTCTACAAATAGTTAGCAAGCTTGGGCTAATTAAGTTATCAGCTCTGGTGTGTGTATATTATCATGCTATATACACACGAGTTACGCTGGTACATTTTCAACAACTTTTTTTTTCAAGGACAAACTTACCACGGTGTTTGTGCGTGAGTTATCATGTCCGTGATCTGTATATTACCATGTTATTTACATATAAGTTCTCGAGAGTATGTTTAAAACTTTCTCCCCCGGGGGTCAAATTTATCACGGTATTTATACGTGAGTTATCAAGTTTACGGTGTCTATATAACCGTGCTATTTATATGGAACATATCGGGTGGGGAGATATGTTTTCAAACAACCTCCTTCCACACCCCCCCCCCCCCCATACCCGGTCAAAGTTACCGCGGTGATTGTGCGTGAGTTATCACGTATATGATGTGTATAGTACCATGCTCTTACACAAAAGTTATCATCAAAGCTACTGTGGTATTTGTGCGTGAGTTATCCGCTCTGTTGTGCATATATTATCATGCTATTTATATCGAATTTATCGTGGGTATGTTTTTGAACAATTTTTTTTCGCCCCGGCAAAAGTTATCATAGAGTTTGTGCGTAAGTCAGGTACGCGATTTATATATTACCATGTTATTTACACAGAAGATAGCGGGGCACGTTTTCAGTAACTTTTTAACCTCGGGTTAAAAAGTTACCTTGATGTTTGTACCAAAGTTATCAGGGCTACAATGCATATATTACCATGTTATTTCCACAGAAGTTATCAGGGGTATAGTTTCAGCAACTATTTTTTCTCCGGTTCAAAGTTATCATGGTGTTTGTACGTAAGTTATCATATTCTTGATGTCTATATTATCATCTATTTACAAAGATGTAGCTGGGGTATGTTTTCAGTAACTTTTGTTCCCCAGGTCAAGGTTACCGTGGCGTTTGTACCTAAATTATCAGGTCTGCGATGCATATATTACCATGCTATTTACACAGAAGTTACCGGGGTATGTTTCAACAACTATTTCTTTAGGTAGAAGTTAACGCGATATTTGTACCTAAATTATCAGGTCTGCGGTGTATAACTACCATGCTATTTACACGAAACTTACCGGGGTATATTTCAATAACTTTGTTCCTAGATCAAAGTTACCGCATTGTTTTATACGTAAGTTATCAGGTATGTGTTGTATAAATTACCATGCTATTCACACAGGAATTATCAAGGTATGTTTCAGTAACTTTTTCACACAAAAATCAATAAAAGTGACCATTTGAACTAGTGTAAAATAGTAAAGAAAAAAGGTTAAAAAGGTTGGTTTTGAGATTTTGGACAATCTTGAGTAGAACAGTTGGTTACAAGGCCACAGCCAACCATCTAGGAGAACCCTGTTGACCGCATTCTTGTATTTTTTTGCACGCATGAAAAAATCAAGTGCTGAAAAAAGTGCATGCGGCTAGACTACCTGCGCTATAAAATCAGATGCATGCGGGGTGGCTGGATGTCTGGTATTCTCGCGTAATCAAAACAGAATGGGGAAGTCAATGTGAGAGAGAGCAACAACGAACGCACTACTTTATGTATGTGCAGTGGACCTTCGCCTCCCAGGCCCTGCCTATCATCCATATGATGGGTTGGTCGCTGTGTCAATGACCGCCCATCACCCCGCGTCTCCTGCATGCATGCACATAAATAGCCAAGGACAAACTCCAGTCACGAGATTCGCATCGGGTGGCATCCGATGCATTTGGATCAGCTGCAGAAAAGACGTTGTTCGAAAGTTGGAAAATCTCCAAAGGTATAAGTAACGTGTAATTTGGGCCTTATCACTAAAAAGAGCTAATCCAGTTGGTGTTTCCCATGAGAATGAACATATCAGGGTGTGAGATCGATTCCACCCTAACGCATCAATTTTTGCCTATTAAAATCAGGCATGGCTTGATCTAAAAAAAATCAGGCATGACGTGATTGAGGGATTAATTGCACGATTATTGGGGGAGTTAACCACATCGTGGGGCCGCTGGCCATTTAAATCGGGACACGTCCGCTGCCAAATACCGGACTCCGCAAAATAAGGAAACAGATCGCGGTTCATTAAAACCTCCTCGCATGTCGCGATTCTTTGCAACCGCACGATCTGAGATCGACGGAATCCGATGCGTTCGGATCTGTTGCAGAAATCCAGTCGTACGGATTTTAGCTTTTTCGTTTTCATAAATATCTATTTTTTTTAAATGTCTATCATCTATTTAAAAAACTGTCAAACATATAACAAATTAATTTTCAGACGTATACAAAAATGAATAATGCGTATGAAAAAAAATTAGACACCCAAAACATGTATTTGGAAAAATAATAATCATTGTAGAATTGTTAAATCATGTATTTAGAAAGTCTTAATCATGTATTTAGAAAATGTTAATCATGTAAAAAATATAATAAATGTGTATAAGAAAAATATTTCTTATGCATATAAAAATATATAATAGGTATAAAAAAGTAAACATCAAAAAATAGATCTGATAAAATGTTAATCATGTATTTAACAAATGTTAAAAGTGTATAAAAAATATTTCTTATGGATACGAAAATGTATAATCTGTATGAAAAAATACACATCCAGACATACTCCCTCTGTCCGGTGAAGAGTGTACATTTGGCTTTAAAATTTGTCCACAAAAGAGTGTACTTCTATTTTCTCAATGCACTTTAAAGTAGAAAAAAAAAAGTTTCTATCTCATCACACGGTAATCAAGACCAATAACATTCTACACATAGTCTCCTTAATTTCTACATGCACTTAGCTCATTGAAGGTTGGGTAATTAAAAAGGAGAGAGATGGTAGGTTGGACATTTCCAATGCATTTTTTACTCAATTCCATAATTTGTCATAAAATTTCTATATGTACATTTTTCACCGGACGGAGAGAGTATATCTGAATAAATGTTAATAATGTGATTGAAAAATGTTAAACTAGTATAAAATATTTTTCCTATTGTATACGAAAAATTTACAATCCGTATGAAAAAAGTAGACCCCATAACATGTAATTCATTTAAGAAATGTCTATCATGTATTTTATAAATGATAAACATGTATAAAAATAGTCCTGTTGTATACAAAAATTGTACGATGTGTAAGAACAAGTAAAAAATCAAAGAATTAAAGAAAGAATTAAAGAAAACGAAAAGAAAAAAGATAAAGAAAACAGAAAACGAAAAAAAACAAAGAACCAATTTCAAAACAGTGGAACATAGTGAAAATAAAATAAAAACAAAAAATCAAGAAAGAAGCGGATAAACCAAAGCAAAATAAATAAATATACAAAGAACAACGGAAGAAAGCGATGCAAAACAGTGAAACAATTCGATAACCAAAAAACCGGAAAGGGAACAAAGAAAACAGCAGGAAAAACAAGAAAAAGAAAAGCCAAAAAAAACTTGGAAAAATATGCAATAGAGTGAACACAGTAGAAAATGGCACTGCAGTTCTGCGCCGGCTCAGTACTATAGCGACCGGTAAATGCTTCAGGCCAGAGAAGCATATGTGTCGCTTCAAGCGAGATATAGCTCCCGCGTATCTCCCCTATGAGTTTTTTTGAATAGTTTGAATTGCTTACCACTTGTATCACGTGGTTATCTCCCCTATGGTTAGTGAAGTTATCAAGTGGGTCTGTTACACGGCGCACAGGCCGGCCCACCCTCTTGACAGGCCAGGACTTCCCAAAACAGAAAGCACCCATTCTACCTGCAAAATGACAAGTGTTTAAAAAAGAACTTGCAAAATGACAATTGCTTATTGCTTCCGCTTCTGAGTTAAGCTACACGTCTGCTTATGAAACACGCGACGGTTGTTGGTGCTGGAGTCGCAGACTCGCAGTCAGAGCCGGCATGCCTATATGTAGTGCTCCGATCGATTTACCTCCGAACGGACAAAAATTCGCATCTCTCCCTCCGTGTTACGTACTTTGGGACCCGTAGAAGAAGGCGATGGCAGCACTTGTGATGATGGTGCTCCGCCTCGGCGTTGGCGTTGGTGCTACACTTCACAAGGCGATGGCGGTCCTGCTCCGGCGGCTTGGTTTCAGCCTCCATGGGCCAAGCAAAATGACAGCGGTGTCATCCCTGCGCCTGCGCCCGCGGTGGCTGCTTAGACAAGCGTCACGGAGCAAGCAGTCAGCATGGCCGGACCTCCCGCCGGAGCTGCTGGCCCTCGTGCTCCTGCGCCTGCCCTCCCATGCCGACCAGATCCGCCTCCGCGCCGTCTGCTGCCAGTGGCGCTCCAGCGCGCGGCTGCAGCCGCTGCCTCCGCTGCTACCCAGAGGCGGATCCAGGCCCTTGGCCTGGGGCGTGGTGACGCTTTTCTTTGTTGACTGTAGCAAAATGTCCACTGTAGCACACTGTATTACGCTGTAGCCATATAGTCTGCCAGGGACGTGGTTCGGTTCTAGCTCCGCTACTGCTGCTACCAGTGCTCGCCCTCCGTGACGGCAGCTTCCTCAGTCTCCCCGACGGTGCAGTCCACCCAATGGCGCTCGCTGGTGACACCTCCTATCGTGTCTCCACCGGTAGCATGCTCTTCCTCGTGCACCAGACGGTAGCTGCTCCCTCATGAACCCTTTCTCCGGGGAGATCACCCCTCAACAAATCGACGCTGACGCCCTCAGCCTCGACCCATGTCCCTGCGATCAGATCAGCCAAGGTGGTGGTCTCTGATCACATTGTCGCTGAAAAAATTGACCGGCTTTTCATTAACGTGGACTGGGATCTCCTCTTTCCCAATACCACTATTGCCTCCCTCACTAGATATGTTTCAGATCACGTCCCCCTCCTTGTTTCGATTGATACTAATATTCTGTGTCCCGCACTTTTTCGATTTGAAGCTCGATGGGCCGTCAGGCCCGGTTGCCGCCTGGTCATTCAAAACGCTTGGACCGCAGCCCAGCAACGCTCAAACCACGCGCTCTCTCTAGTTGCCGCCCTGAAACGCTCGCGCGCCGACCTTAAACAGTGAAAGCGTTTAGCACTCCCCCTAAATACCCGCGAGCGAAACTGCAAGACTGTCATCTCTGTCCTTGATCTAATCGAGGAAGGCCGTTTCCTCTCGACCCCTGAGCTTAACCTTCGTCGGGTAATTATCTCGGTTCTTCAACGCACCCTTAGGGAGAAAGCTCTGTACTGGGTACAGAGAGGTAAGATCCGCACCGCCATGGAAGGCGACGAAAACTCTCGCTTCTTCCATGCCTCTGCCTCGCGGGCCTCCGTAAAAATTCGATTAATGTCTTAGTCTCCAACGGCACTGAGTTCTTTCTGCATGATGACAAAGCGGCCATCCTTTCGGATTACTACGCCTCCCTCCTTGGTACCGCCTTCCAGCCAACCTGGTGATTCTCCCTCGACGACCTTTACCCCTCTCCCACTCCACAACTAGCCTCTCTAGATGCCCCCTTTACTGATGACGAGATTTCCACTGCTTTCCTCTCTATGAACCAAAATGCCAGTCGAGGACCCGACGGCTTTGGCCCTGGTTTCTACCGTAAGTTCTGGCACATCACGAAAGGTAAGATCAAAGAGTTTTTCTTGGATTCCTATAACCTTAACTGTGATATCTCCTGTCTAAATCGTGCCCTTATCATCCTCCTGCCCAAGCATCATGAGGCTCGTTCCCTGCCGATTTCAGACCTATATCCCTGCAAAATTGTCCTTTTAAAGGAGTTGCTAAGCTCCTGACTAATAGGTTAAAGCCCCTAATCCCTCTTCTGGTTCACGCTGATCAGACCGGTTTCCTCTCGGGCCGTAATATCTTGGAAAACTTCCTCTACGCTGCTGACCTCCTCCATTGTTGTGCTAAGCGCAAAGCTCCCACTCTCATTATCAAGCTGGATTTCCGTAAAGCCTTCGACTCCGTCTGCTGGACCTCTCTCACTCACACTCTGCGGGTTAGGGGTTTTCCACCGCGGTGGTGTGACTGGATCCAGGCGCTTTTATGCACCGGCTCCACAGCTGTCTTGCTCAATGGCATTCCTGGCCGCTGGATCCAGTGCAAAAATGGACTTCGCCAAGGCGACCCGCTCTCTCCTTACTTGTTTATTATCGTGGCAGATATCCTTCAGCAAATGATTATTAAAGTTAACAGGGAGGGCCTCCTTTTCCACCCGCTTAACCCCCACCTCCCCTGCCCTGTTCTCCAATACGCTGATGTCACCCTTATCTTAGTTAAAACTACTTCAGAGGTGGCTCAACACCTAAAGCTTATCCTCGACAGCTTCGCGGATGCCACAGGCCTCCAGATAAACGTCTCTAAAACTACCTTTATTCCTCTTAATGTTGATCCTAGTGATGCGTCCAGTATGGCCTCCGACCTTGGCACGGATGTCTCCTCCTTCCCTCGAACGTATCTAGGGCTCCCCTCTCCCCCCACAAGCTCCCCCCTTCTGCCTTCCAGCCCGTTATTGACCGTTGTAATAGCTACCTCGCAGGATGGTGTGCTTTACTTCTCTCTCGAGGAGGGAAATTAGTCCTCTCGGTCGTTCTTGATAGCTTGCCCACCTACTTTATGTTGTGTTTCTCCCTCCCAATCCAGGTTCTGGAAGCCATCGACAAGCACAGACATACCTTTTTCTGGTGCAATGATGAGACATGTTTCGGGGCAAAATGCCTGGTAGCTTGGGATAAAGTGTGTACTCCTCGGGATGCGGGTGGCTTGGGGGTAAAAAACTTACATGCACAAAACTTTTGTCTACTGCTAAAATTTGCTTACAAATTTTTACATGCCACCAACCTACCTTGGAAGGACTGGGTCCTCCACCACTCACCCCTCCATATTGGCCTCGGCAAGAACAGTTCCTTCCTTGCCAGGACCATCTTTAAACACCTACAGAGTTTGAGAGAGATTTCCCACTGTACCGTCGGTGACGGTCGCTCTACCTTTTTTTGGTTAGATCGCTGGCTGCAGCCAGAACCACTGGCTCTAGTTTTCCCCGCCCTTTTTTCCCACCACACAAACCAAAATGCCATGGTAGCCACTATTATACAGGATGGGATCGAACTTGCTCTTCGTAATCATTTGACCTCTACTGCAGTCGCAGAGCTTGCCTCTTTGAACTCTTTGTTGCAGGTTGTTACACTTTCCCAGGTCCCGGACGACCGGTGACTGCTTAATGGCGAGGCTTTCTCCACCCAGGGAGCGTGTGCTGCTCTCTCTACACGGCTCACGGAGCCCACCCTCACCTTGATTTAGGACTCCAGAGTTCCCAAGAAAGTTATGATCTTTGCGTGGCTGTTTTTTCTTGATCGGCTGAATACTAGGAAGAATCTGCGCAAGAAGACTATTCTGGACTCGAATGTGTGCCCTAGGTGGAGCCGCGCTGTGGAGGATAGGGACCATCTGTTCTTCTCCTGCCCCGCGGCGTCTCGGATTTGGCTGGCAACGGGTATTCAACCTCGCTCCACGTCCATGGTGGACTTCTTCGCTACGCCACTACCCCACGCCCTGCCAACCACCGTCCGCCGCTTCATGCTGCTCCTCATCTTATGGAAAATCTGGGATGCTCGCAACAAAAAGGTTTTCCAGAGTATGGATGTTGATGTAAACTCCTCTATTATTGCCATTATTAGTGACTTAATTATCTGGTCTCATCGTCTCAAAAATGAGACCATAAGAGGACACGCTGGTCTGTGGCGGGAGTTCCTCTCTTCACACCATCTGTAACAACTCTAAACT
This sequence comes from Thinopyrum elongatum, assembly GCA_011799875.1. Classification (NCBI taxonomy): domain Eukaryota; kingdom Viridiplantae; phylum Streptophyta; class Magnoliopsida; order Poales; family Poaceae; genus Thinopyrum; species Thinopyrum elongatum. The sequence continues at coordinate 547,290,614 of CM022298.1, read as the reverse complement.
CGTGGTACGTTTGAAATATATTCAGGTGAGGAGTCTCCCCCCCCCCCCGACCATTTAAAAAAAACATTGTCGCTGTTCTGACGAGGCAAGATGAATTCCAAGACTGTCAACGTATTTCCTCGTGGGGCACCAAAGGGGCCGGCTCCTGCTCAGCCACGAAGGACGGCGATAACTCCTGAACGTTCGGTTTGCGAACCTCCCACACCGAACGAAAGGTTCGGTACGACCCCTTCCACTCTACAAACGATTTCGTTGGATAGGGTATAAGGGCATCTTCAACGGCAATCCGCAAAAAACATTCCACATTCATGCACGAATAGGAGAACCAGTCCACAGACATGAATACGAGAGATCGACATCCAACGCTAGCCGCATACATTTTAAACTATTTTTTAACAAACCGGATGAAATTCATGCAAACATGACTGGATTCGTACAAACATGACAGATTTTATAAAAACACGACGGATTTAAGTACATTGCGAATATTTAGAACAAAAAAAGACCCGCCCCTAAATCTATCTTACGACGGTGGTGCCCAGCGTCCAAGCCCGTGTCGTCCTCCTTCCGCCGTCTGCATGAGCACCGGTGATAAGACCGATGAAGTGAAGGTGCGGTCTCCAGCGAGGAAGAGTAGAACATGGGAGATGGACTGGCCCACATGGGACACCAGGCCCCGTCGCCTCCCGCGGCCCACTCATCCTCGGAGGAGTCCACGCCTTGTCCGTCGTGGGCGGACGTGAGGTCCATGAGGAAAATGGTGGCGCCTTGGTTGTCGTCGTCTCACCGGCCGGCTGATGGTTCGGCGGTGGCGCGTAGGAGGCGCAGCTGGCTATGTTCTCGTCCACGATCGCCTGCAGCTGCGCCTCCGCGGCTGCCGCTTCCTGGCGAGCGGCGGCTTGAGCACGGACGGCATCGTAGATGGCACGCTGCTCCGCGACGAAATTTGGATTTTCCTCGGCCATGGCCGCCACGGCCTCCTCGCTCGCCATAGATCTGGCCTTCCACCAGTCGGTGCTGCTCCAAGAGGAATAGGTTGTACAACTGTTCTCCTATGCCTGCCGGAACACCGACAAAGGCGCCGGCGCAGGCTGCACCTCCGCCATTGCGGTGTTGAACTATGCCAGCGCCTGCTCCATGGTAAAGTCGACGTGCACAGGAGGCCCGGGAGCTGGGGCAGTGTCGTCGGAGCCCGTCTCCATCGTGGTCTCGTCCTCGTCGTCGGAGACCTCAGGCGATCTGGCCGGCAAGCCGGCCTTGATCCGCCTGGCACGGCGGCTATTCCAGGCGGCGGCAAGGGTGGCCACCGCGTGCTTCATCTCTGGCGACAGACTGTCCCACATTGGTTTCTCGCTGGCGATCATGGCGGATGGGGTGCAAGGAGGAGGATGTGGAGGGGCTTGTGTTGCGGTGTGGAGTTAGCCGGGTGTGTCCGCCTTTATATAGCGGATTCTAGTGAGGCGAGGCGTCCGGGTGCGTTAATGCGCGGAGCCGAAGTGGGTTTCTCGGCGAGCCTGCTTAATGGTGGTAGACGGAAGGACAACGGCATTGAACGGGCGCGGTAGATATCTATCCCGTCCAGTCACGCATCTCTGACATTGAACAGGCGCGGACACCGGAGATGCGTCCGGGTGGCTGATACGTCTCCGTCGTATCTACTTTTCCTAACGCTTTTCCTCTTGTTTTGGACTCTAATTTGCATGATTTGAATGAAACTAACCCGAACTGACGATGTTTTCAGCAGAGCTACGATGGTGTTGTTTTTGTGCAGAAATAAAAGTTCTCGGATTGGAACGAAACTTTGCGAGGATTTTTTATATGAATAAAGAAAAATGCTGGAGCCAAGAACCACCGGAGGGGGGCCCCTGGGTGAGCACAACCCACCAGGGCGCCCCCCCTCCAGGCGCGCCCAGGTGGGTTGTCCCCACCTGGTGGCCCCGCAGACCCTGAAACCGACGCTATAAAATCACATTTTTCCAGAAAAAATCGGAGAGGAAGAATTATCGCGTTTCGCGAGACGAAGCCGCCGCCACCTCCTGTTCTTCATCGGGAGGCTAGATCTGGAGTCCGTTTGGGGCTCCGAAGAGGGGGATCTTCGATCTTCGTCATCACCAACCCTTCTTCATCGCCAATTCCATGATGCTCTCCACCGGGAATGAGTAATTCCTTCATAGGCTCGCCAGTCGGTGAGGAGTTGGATGAGATTCATCATGTAATCGAGTTAGTTTTGTTAGGGCTTGATCCCTAGTATCCATTATGTTCTGAGATTGATGTTGCTATGACTTTGCCATGCTTAATGCTTGTCACTTTGGGCTCGGGTGCCATGATTTCAGATCTGAACCGTTTATGTTATCACCATTATATCTATGTTCTAGATCCGATCTTGCAAGTTATAGTCACCTACTACGTGTTATGATCCGGCAACCCCGGAGTGACAATAGTCGAGACACTTCCCGGTGATGATCGTAGTTTGAGGAGTTCATGTATTCACCGTGTGTTAATGCTTTGTTCCGGTTCTCTATTAAAAGGAGGCCTTAATATCCCTTAGTTTCCAATATGGACCCCGCTGCCACGGGAGGGTAGGACAAAAGATGTCATGCAAGTTCTTTCCATAAGCACGTATGACTATTTATGGAATACATGCCTACATTATATTTATGAACTGGAGCTAGTGTCGTATCGCCCTAGGTTATAACTGTCACATGATGAATATCATCCAACGAATCGCCGATCCAATGCCTACAATTTTCCTACATATTGATCTTGCTAAGTTACTACTGCTGCTGTCACTATTGTCACTGCTACAAAACTACTGCTATCATTGTTACCGTTACTATTGCTGTTGCTACTACTATCAAAACTATCATATTACTGTGCTACTGATCACTTTGCTGCAGATAATTAATCTCCAAGTGTGATTGAATTGACAACTCAGTTGCTAATACTCGCAAATATTCTTTGGCTCCCCTTGTGTCGAATCTATAAATTTGGGTTGAATACTCTACCCTCGAAAACTGTTGCGATCCCCTATACTTGTGGGTTATCAAGACCTTTTTCTAGCGCCGTTGCCAGGGAGCATAGCTATATTTGTTGAGTCACTTGGGATTATTATCAAATTATTACTATGAAGAATCTGAAGGACGCTAAGACTAAGATTTTTCCCTCTAAGACGAGGGGAGGTAAGGAACTGCCATCCAGCTCCGCTTTAGATTCACCTTCTATTATAAGTAGACTTGCAACACCACCACATGCTATCAATTCTGATATGTCGCAAGTTATTGATGATGCTACTTCTGCTATGAATGCTACTCATGATGATGCTAGTACCTTGCTTGATGATAATGTGCCACTAGGTGAATTTCTTGATGAACAAATTGCTAGAGTAAGACAGCATGAGATTGTTGAAACTGATGAAGAGCTTGAAACTGAAAATCTTGAAACACCTATTAGAACTAGTCCTCCTAGATATTGATTGCCAAAGGTACCGGAAGGTTATGTTATGAATGAAGAGGCAACTAGGGATATTCTTGCTTGTAAGGATAGAGATGATCTAGAAAAACTATTATGCAAGTATAAAGAAAAGACTTTGAATGCTAAAATGAAATGTGATCCTCAGTTTTCTACTTCACCTATCTTTGTCGATGATAAGGATTATGAATTCTCTGTCGACCCAGAGTTAATTACTTTGGTTGAATCTGATCCTTTCCATGGTTATGAAACTGAAACTGTTGTGGCACATCTTGCTAAGTTGAATGACATAGCCACCCTTTTTGCTCATGATGAGAAAATTCGCTATTATTATATTCTCAAATTATTTTCGTTCTCATTAAAGGGTGATACTAAAGCTTGGTACAATACTTGTAACACCCCTATGTAATAGCCACCATGATCAGCTGTTAATAATGCCAAGTCATATCATATGCAGTGATTAAACATAGTGGTTAACCAAAGTAAATCAACTCCATTTTTAAAATCAACTTAAATTCATAAGTGAAATATAAGGTTGATCAAACTCTGCTGGAGAAATGTTATTTAATTAGCAAATAATCCAGTGGTCATGGCAAAATCATAACCAACATTTTTGGAATATGATTGATGAGTCAAACAAGATGAAACAGCACCCAAAACAGCAATATTAATTCATTTAAAATCATTGCAGATTCAAATGAACTCCAAAACTGTCCAAACCACTTTTTGGTGAGAGCTAATATTGCATTGCAATATTTGGGCCAACTCCCACATTTTTCGAAAGTGCACAAGTGCCCTAAACATTTTGAAACAGAAAAGGATAAAAGAAAATGGAGAAGCTAAAACAGGAAATCAAAAGCGGGACACTGTGCACTGGGCCTTAGTGCACAGTGCCCCGAGTCGCGGCCCAGCAGGCCCACCTCGTCTCCCTCCTCCCCGTGTCGTCCCCGCCGTGGCCGCGCGCGCGCGCGCCAGTCGGCCGGCGACACCGCGGCGCCACCGACGCTACAGGGAGGAGGAGGAGATAAGGCCGGAGCCACTCGACCCCCCTGGCTTCCCCTGGCATTCCCCATCTCTCTCCCTCGCTCGCTCGGCCTCCTTCCTCCTCAGATCCGAGGCGTCCGAGCGCCACCGCCGCCGTTCTCGTTCGTCCCCGCGGCCACCGAGCCCTGCCTGCCGCTCTGCCATGTCCTGTGCCATCGCCATGGACTGCCACGGCCTTGGGCGCCGTTGATTGGGGCCGAGGAGCTCCACGTTGCGCGGATCGAGCCGCGCCCCTCTTCTGCATCTCCGGCGCGGTTCCGGCGACCTCGACCCCTGCAGCTCCTAATCCTCACACGGGCCACCTTGCGCCGCTCGGTGAGCACTCTCCCTCTCTCTCTGGCCTCTCTGGTAGCCCGTCGGCACGCTGTAGCCGCGGCACCTCGGAGACCCGAAAGTCACCGCCGCCATTGCCGCTGCAGCCAAGCTCCCGAGCTGTTGCTAGCTCGTTTGACTCCTCCGGCGAGCTCCCTGTGAGCCGTAGGCCCCGCACAGCTAGCTAGTTAGGTCGCCCGCGCGCTAGGACGTCGAACCCGACGAGCTCGAGCTTCGGACGTCCGCCTCGCTCAACGCCGGCGACGTTCCGGCCACCTCCGAGCCCGGCTGTTGGCTCAGCTAGATGCGCGAGGACGCCAGCTTTCGAACGCACCCAAGCCCGGCTCGAACCGAGCCCTATAGCTCGATTCCGTCCAACTCCGGCGACGCGCCGCCGCGCGATTTGGTCGCCGGCGACCAGCCGCCGGCCCCGCTGACGTGGCACAGGCGGGGCCCACCCCTGGGTCACTGACCCGTGGGTCCCAGGGGCCCGGCCGGCCAGTTGACCAGTCAGCCTTGCTGACTGGACCGGCCCAGCCGCTGACAGGCGGGCCCCACCTTCCTGTTTATTTAGTTAAAACAAATTAGAAATAAAAATAAACTAATTAACCTAATGTCTCACTGACATGTGGGGTCCACCCCCCTAATTAATCCTGGTAATTAAACTAATTCACTGGATAAAGAAACAGAGGCTGACATGTGGGTCCCACTGGACCCACATGTCAGGTTTGACTGGTCAACCGTCCTGTTGACTTGCTGACGTCAGCAGCGCGTCATGCTGACGTCATAATTCATTTTCTGTTAAATAAAATAATTCCAGAAATTCAAATAATCTTTAAAAATTAATAACTTTTAAACCGTAGCTCGGATCGAAAAAGTTAAAACATGAAAGTTGCTCAGAACGACGAGACGAGTCTGATCGTGCCGTCTGTTTCTCCATCGGAACCTCCTACGTAGAAGAACTCGTAACTCCGGACCCGAATCCGGCAGATGAATAGTGCACACACATCGGATATTAAATCCCAGAATAATTCTAAAAATAACTAAAATGACTTAGATGCATATTCAGGCAACCCTACACTGCATCATAGCATCACACGCACCGTGTTGCATTTGTTTGCATTATGTTTACCTGTTTCTTCCCCCTCTTCTCTCTCGGTAGCCCCCGACGTTGACGTAGCTCCCGAGGCAGACGCCGCACAGGAGTACGACTACGTCCCCGACGATACTACTGAAGACCTTGCCCTTGCCCCCGAGCAAACAGGCAAGCACCCCCATTTTGAGCATGCCTATATCGCCTACTCTCTTCTCTCTTATGCTTGCATTAGAACTGCTACTGCTACTGTTTTCCTATATCTGCTGCATAGCCTGATTATTGTACCCTGCTTTGTTACCTTACTGGTTATCCTAGAATGATTATTATAGGCTGGGTAGAGACACGACAGAGACCTCCACTTGATCCCGACTGACCTGCTGGATATCAGAAGACCCGATCATCGGGATTGAGGACCAGACCCTGGCACCGCACATCACTACCCCTTAGTTGCCGACACTGCTGGGTTACCGTCGAGTGCCGAGGGTGATACCTCGTTAGCACTTCTGATGTTAACCTTGTAGGTTAGTTACTCGGTCGTGGTAAGCGAGGGTGATTCCTCCTACACCACCCCCGATAACGACATCGTCGCGCAACCTCTCAAGTGTGGACCTCGAGGGTGATTCCTCCTTCGTTCACCTTGATGATAACATCGAGCGGGAATTCCATCGAGGGTGATTCCTCAGGGTTCCCTTCGGTGTCCGACACACAGTTACCTTGGATATTATGACTTGACTATGAACCACGATACTAAAGACGGGTCGGCCCTGAGGGGTACCCGCGCGAGCTTATTGCGAAGTGATGTGGAGTCGGGTTGACCTGGATGGTGCCCGCGAGATAACTACGAGGCGTGGCCGGGCATTCTTAGCCCTTGCCGCAAGTCCTCGAGACGGGGCGACGGGGTCACATCGATCGTGAGTCTCTGCTCGTTTCCGCGCGCTCCTAATCCACTACGGTTTTGGATATTTGATCCGAGGGGCCTCTGGCCCGATAGCACTAACCATCACGTGGGCATAGTATGGGCGTTCTGCGTCGTACACATCAGCCGAAGCTTGTTTGACGTCAGTAAGGAGCGGCGCACGCCGAGTTGGACTGGTAACGCAACCGCGCTTGTATAAGGGGTTGCTAGGTCTGCTCTCGGTGGCCCTGTAACGTGCAGGAGTTCCCGGGGCGATGGCCCAAGACCCCTGGGGGCATAGGTTTAGTCCGGCGTGCTGACCTTTCTTATAAGCCTAGGTCGGGTTGCGGCGTGTTGCTTAGCCGAGGCCGGGCATGACCCAGAAAAGTATGTCTGGCCAGAGTTAAGTGAGCGTGGTGGGTAAGTTGGTGCACCCCTGCAGGGAAGAAACTTCTATCGATAGCCTGTCCTACGGTAACGGACACTCGGAGTTGTATCCCGATCGGTACAACTAGAACATGTGATGAGAACTGGATAGTACGGCTCTGGGATTGCTTTCTCGCAGGGAGTCGAGAAAGGATCTCAAGTCGAGGTTGATGATATTACTACTACTACTTTACATTATGTTCATCTGCTCTCTCTCCTGATGCTGCAAGACTGTCGAAGATTGTTGAAGATGCTAGTCTTCGATAGGACTAGGCTTTTCCCCTCTACTCTGGCATTTCTGCAGCCCAGTCCACATATACAGCCATTCCTTTGACAATGATGCATATGTAGTGTAGATCCTTGCTTGCTGAGTACTTCGGATGAGTACTCACGTTTGCTTTATTTTCTTTTTCCCCCATTTTCCATTTGATGCCACCAGACGACGGAGCCCCTGAGCCAGAAGCCCCAGCCGACGACCAGTACTACTATCCGCCTGGCGAGTACTACTACTACGAGGAGCCGTTTGACGACCAGGAGTAGGATCGGAGGGTCCAGGGCAGGAGGCCTACGCCTTTCGATCGTAGTTTTTATTTTTACCCCGCCTCTGTGAAGGCTTATCTCTCTCTCTGTAATATATCTGTACTCAGATATCTAATGCTTCCGCTGACGCTTGTATGCCATCGAGCTTGTATTCGAGCCCTCGAGGCCCTGGCTTGTAATATTAAGTTTGTATGACTTTATTTTATGTTTTAGAGTTGTGTTGTGATATCTTCAAGTGAGTCCTTAGGCTTGATCGTGCGCATTTGCGTGTATGATTAGTGCACGATTAAGCCGGGGTCGTCACAATACTCTTGCTCCTGGTTGTGTGCGTAGTCCCCAGGATATGATTTATTACTTCTCTAAAAAATATTTCCCTGCTCATAAGAAACAAGCTGCCTTGCAGGAAATATTTAACTTTGTGAAAATTGAAGAAGAGAGTCTCCCACAAGCTTGGGGGAGGCTTCTCCAATTGCTTAATGCTTTGCCTGACCATCCTCTTAAGAAAAATGAAATACTTGATATCTTCTATAATGGACTAACCGATGCTTCTAGGGATTTCATAGATAGTTGTGCTGGTTGTGTTTTCAGGGAACGAACTATTGGGCAAGCTGAAGAATTATTGAATAACATATTGAAAAATTATGATGATTGGACTCTTCCTGAACCACTGCTTAAACCTACTCCGAAGAAGAGGGGTATCTTATATCTCAGTCCTGAAGATATGCAAGAGGCAAAGAAATCTATGAGAGAAAAAATGTATTAAAGCTGAGGATGTCAAAATTTTACCTCCTATTGAAGAAATACATGGGCTTGATACACAACGACCACCTAAGGTGGTAGAGGTAAATTCTCTAATGAAATTCAATGACAATGATAATCCTTACAATATGCACCCTAGCCAATGCCTTTATGAGTTTGAAAATTACATTAGAAAGCAAGATCACTTCAATGCAAATGTTATGAAACAATTGAAATATAATTCTGATATGATTGCTCGCTTGAGTGACTTGTTATTTAGAATCTCAAATGATGTTAGAGGTGTGGGGAAGCATGCTTCTATGGTTCAAACTCAGTTAGAACAAGTTGCTAAATCTCAAAGAGAGTTGTTAGATGAAATGAATAATAACATCAATGATCATGCTGTCAGAGTAATGACTAGAGGAGGTAGGATGACTCAGGAACCACTTTATCCTGAGGGACACCCAAAAAAAATTAAACAAGACTCTCAAAGAGTTAATACTGATGCACATAGTCCTTCTAAAAAGAAAAAGAAGAAGAAAAATGATAGGACTTTGCATGCCCCTAGTGAACCTGAAGTAGAAAAACCTCCTGATAATGATAATGAAGTCTCTATCTCTGATGCTGAAACTCAATCTGGTAGTGAACACTCACCTTCTGATAATGAAAAAGATAATGATGAGGATCGGGAAGATACTCAAACAAATAATAAAGAACCAGACAATGATGTTGAGATAGAACCAACAATTGATCTTGATAACCCACAACCCAAGAATAAAAGATATGATAAAAGAGACTTTGTTGCTAGAAAACACGGTAAGGAAAGAGAACCATGGGTTCAAAAACCTATGCCCTTTCCACCTAAGTCAACCAAAAAGAAAGATGATGAAGAATTTGAATGCTTTGCTGAAATGCTGAGGCCAGTCTTTTTGCGTATTCGCTTGACTGATATCTTAAAAATGCCTCCTTATGCAAAGTACATGAAAGACATCATCACCAATAAAAGAAAAATACCGGAAGCTGAAATCTCCACCATGCTAGATAATTATACTTTTAAGGGTGTAGTACCTAAAAAACTTGGAGATCCGGGAATACCAACTATACCTTGCTCCATCAAAAGAAATTATGTGAAAACTGCTTTATGTGATTTGGGAGCTGGTGTTAGTGTTATGCCTTTCTCTTTATATAAAAGACTTGATATGAATAAACTCACACCTACTAAAATATCTTTGCAAATGGCTGACAAATCAACTGCCATACCTATCGGTATTTGTGAGGATGTGCCCGTTGTTGTTGCTAATGTTACTATTTTGACTGACTTTGTTATACTTGAGATGCCCGAGGACGACAACATGTCGATTATCCTTGGTAGACCCTTCTTGAATACTGCAGGGGCTGTTATTGATTGCAATAAAAGCAAGGTCACTTTTCATATCAATGGTAATGAGCATACGGTGCACTTTCCGAAGAAACAATTCCAAGTGAATGGTATTAATGTTATTGAAAAATCTCCGACAATCACTATTGGAAGTTTTCAACTACCTCTACCTACTGTCAAAAAGAAATATGAAATGCTTATTGTTGGGGACATTCATATCCCCGTTGAGGTAACTTAGTGATTTACGAAAGTTCTTCGGTTTCATGTTAATCGAAAGTGGTTGTTAATAAGACTTGATCAACCTTATTAATTGATCATTTTTGAGAGGTATGAAGTTGATGAATTTAGTGAGCACTACCTTCTGTCCCTACCTTTTGTTTTCTGTTTTTATTAGTTAAATAAAATAAAATGCCAAGTTTTGTCTGTTTTCTGAATTTCCCATGCAATAAAAAATGACCCAAAAATAAAAGTTCTCAGAATGCTCTGAAAATTTAATACGATTTTTTTCTGAATATTTAAGAATTTTTGGTGCAAATAACTTCAGAGGGAGGTGCACCGGGTGAGCACAACCCACCTAGGCACGCCCTGGTGGGTTGTGGTCCCCACGTGGGCCCCTCACTTATCTCTTCATCCCACATCACCACCTACCTCCAGAAAAAAATCACCATTGCTTTATCTCTCGTGTTCTTACTCCCGAACCCGCGGATTTCGATCTCTTTGCTCGAAGCTCCGTTTCCGAAACTGTTTCGGGGGATTTGTGCTTGGTATGTGACTCCTCCGTTGGTCCAATTAGTTTTTGCTTTAGTGGTTTATATTTTGAATAATTAGCTACTCTTGGTGCTGCTGTAGATGAGCTTGCATGTTGAATTCTTAGAGTTCTAAGTAGTTTGAATGCTTGCTATGGCCTCTATGCATACCTATGAGTAGTTGTTTTCAATCTTGTGAAGTTTTGTTAACAAATTTTTGTGACCCAAATTTTTTTAGAAAATTGTACGTGAATATGATGAACCTCTTTGGAAGGAGTTCTTCGAGGAGGAGATCCTCGGAGGCATCTTCTAGTAGCAGCTCCGCTCGTCGGTCCTATGTTGAACCAAGTGAAAGTTCCATACGAGATGCCGCCACCAAAACATGCTTATGGCCATGCGATGATTATATGGTGCGCGTGGGCATTAAGGAAGAATTTGAGCAATATGTTCTCAATGCCGAGCTCGGTCCCTACATTTCAGATAAGTGCAACCAACACCTCACTCTCACTGAATCATTTACCAAAGGATTTAAATTCCATCCCCGTGAGTCTAGGGTGTCATTTAAACTTTATGAAAATCCATTTACCATAACTCTAGAGAGATTTGCCTACTGCTGCAAAATCCCATTCTGGGGTTCGCTTGACGAACCACCAAGGTCTGAGTTTGAGATATTCTTGACTAGTCTTTGCTATGGTGAGACTAGGGGAGTGACGCAGGGTAGAATAAAGAGCATTCATTTTCCCTCAATTCAGTACTTTACATTATTTAATGGAAAATATATTGTGGGTAAACAAGATTGTAGTACACTTTGTGCTCCAGACTTGAGCCTCATACACACCGCTCTCACCGGTGATAAAAGTTATAACCTTGGAGCGATTGTTGCACGCAGGTTGCAACACAACGTTGGTAGTGGATATTTTTATGGTGGAATTTATGCCACACGCTTAGCAAGAGAGCTGGGTGTTTCACCTTGGCCTTATGACCCTATTTTACCCACGCAGTACTTAGACTTTGATGCTATGAAACGTCATAAGATCCTTAGTGGTGAACCCCATAATACACTTATAACCTTGTGTTTAATAAAAGTTCCGTTGTGGACACATATTTGCCTGCACCTGCTCTCTTTGATGTTCACAGTAAGGGAAGATATTATGTTCTTGAGAGCGAGGCCCGAGCTCATAACGCGGCAGTTGTGGCTGCATGGCGGGCTGAGGCATCCGCACCGAGAGCCTCCGTGAGCTATCACCCCGATCATTATGCAGGCTACTGACTGATTACCAAGTTAGGCCAAAAGCCTAAGCTTGGGGGAGTACGTATTCCCACCGACATTACATTCATGTTCACACATTTCATTCCAGTTGTCGGTGTTCACAGTTTTTCATTGCATTATCCATGTTAAATTTATTTTCTCGCTTTCTTCTTGTGTGTTTAAAAAACTTTGAGAAAATCAAAAAATATATTTCCTGCTTCTTTTCGATTTTTCTTCCTAATTTAAATTGTTGTAGCACTAAAAAGAAAACTCAAAAAGATTTCCTTGTTCTTCTTTTGCTTGTTGGGAGCTTTCCCGTATAAATAGTTTTTCTCATTTTTGCTTTTCCCTTTTTATTTGCTTGTTCAAGAAAAATCAAAAACTCCAAAAATATTCCAGTGTGTTTCTCTGAATTTCTTTTCTTTTTACTGAGTCATACCGAGGAGAAGACCACGATGAAAATGTTGAGTGGCTCTCATATGCATTATTGTTGATCTAAAAAAGAGCCCATATTACCTTGTCTTCTCCTTTTGAATAAAATGTTTGCAGATTCCATCTTAGTTCACGGCACTCTTAGACTATTATTATTTTCATAACATTCGGTCGTGCAAGTGAAAGGCAATAATGACGATATTTGATGAACTGGCCGTGGCAGAGAGAAACGGGTATGAACTTGACTTGTTCTGTTTCTGTAAATATGTTTAACCTAGTATCCATGATTCAGCCTATTATGATCAAACATGTTTGTAATGACAATTAGAGATTATAGTTTCTCATGCCATGCATAAGTAGCTAGGAGTGGATAATGATTTATCTTGGATGTCAACATTGCGTTAAAATGATTGTGATGTAGTATGCTGATATGGTATCCTCCTCTGAATGTTCGAGTGGCTTGACTTGGCACATGTTCATGCATGTAGTTGAATCAAAACCAACATAGCCTCTATGATATTTATGTTCATGGTGTTCATATCCTATTCATGCTAGTATACGATGTTACTTATGCATAATGAATGTTCATGACCATTGTTGCTCTCTAGCTGGCCGCTTCTCAACCTATTTGCTAGCCTTCGCCTGTACTAAGTGGGAATTCTGCTTGTGCATCAAAAACCTGAAACCCAAGTTATTCCAGATGAGTCCACCATACCTACCTATATGCGGTATTACCCTGCCGTCCTAAGTAAATTTGCATGTGCCACCTCTAAAAACTTCAAATAAATATCCTTTTTGTGTGCCTGGATTGTTCATAGGGCGATAGGAGGTAGTCAGTATCTTCCATGCTAAGCGGGTTATTGTCATGATGAGTGTTTATTCACTCGTCCTTGCACGAGAGGGGCGGTAATAGGGATTCCCAGCCCCGAAATCAAATTGCAAATAATTAAACAAAACTCCCCCGGGAGTGTTGTTGGTATGGACGGCACCCGTTGTTTCGGACAAGCCGTGGAGTGTGACTGTTGGTGGAGGGGGAGTAAACCTTTACTTTTATCGCTTGGGAACCGCCACTAATGTGTTTAGCATGGAAGATACCGATAACTGATGGTCGCGAAGTAAACAAGAAGGGTGCACTTCTCAAAATTTCATTTACCTCTCTTTTAAAAACTTGAGCTCTGGCACCGCTGCAAATCACTGCTTCCCTCTGCGAAGGGACTATCTATTTACTTTTATGTTGTGTCATCACCTTCTCAAATAAGCGCGAGAACCTGAGATCACTGTTGTCATGCTCATGCATTGTGTGTAGCTAATGTTGGGTGCATCATGACTGGATCTTTTCTACCATGAATTACAATGTTTAGTCGCTGCTTGAACTTTGGAGGTGCTCTGCATTTATGTTTTGTGGTCTCAGAAAGGGCTAGCGAGATACCACTATTGTCATATTATATCATGGTTGTTTTGACAACGTGTTGCTGTTTGAGATATCTTATTATTGCTCGCTAGCTGATTATGTCATTGATATGAGTCAATATAATTTTTAAGAGTTATTGGCGACATGGTTAGTTATAATCTTGGCTGAAAACCTAGGTGATGTTTAAGCTTATTTATGTAAACAAGAGCAAAAGAGTTCGTAAAAGTTTTTCTTTTTCACTTTCAGTGTATCAACTGAATTGCTTGAGGACAAGCAAAGGTTTAAGCTTGGGGGAGTTGATACGTCTCCGTCGTATCTACTTTTTCTAACGCTTTTCCTCTTGTTTTGGACTCTAATTTGCATGATTTGAATGAAACTAACCCGGACTGACGTTGTTTTCAGCAGAGCTACCATGGTGTTGTTTTTGTGCAGAAATAAAAGTTCTCGGATTGGAACGAAACTTTGCGAGGATTTTTTATATGAATAAAGAAAAATACTAGAGCCAAGAACCACCGGAGGGGGGCCCCTGGGTGAGCACAACCCACCAGGGCGCCCCGCCCTCCAGGCGCCCCCAGGTGGGTTGTCCCCACCTGGTGGCCCCGCAGACCCTGAAACCGACGCTATAAAATCACATTTTTCCAGAAAAAATCGGAGAGGAAGAATTATCGCATTTCGGGAGACGGAGCCGCCGCCACCTACTGTTCTTCATCGGGAGGCCAGATCTGGAGTCCGTTTGGGGCTCCGGAGAGGGGGATCTTCGATCTTGGTCATCACCAACCCTTCTTCATCGCCAATTCCATGATGCTCTCCACCGGGAGAGAGTAATTCCTTCGTAGGCTCACTGGTCGGTGAGGAGTTGGATGAGATTCATCATGTAATCGAGTTAGTTTTGTTAGGGCTTGATCCCTAGTATCCATTATGTTTTGAGATTGATGTTGCTATGACTTTGCCATGCTTAATGCTTGTCACTTTGGGCCCAGGTGCCATGATTTCAGATCTGAACCGTTTATGTTATCACCATTATATCTATGTTCTAGATCCGATCTTGCAAGTTATAGTCACCTACTACGTGTTATGATCCGGCAACCCCGGAGTGACAATAGTCGGGACACTTCCCGGTGATGACCGTAGTTTTCATGTATTCACCGTGTGTTATGATGTTTGCTTGAACTATGTCGATATTTCCCCAAAGAGGAAGGGATGATGCAGCACATCAACGGTAGGTATTTCCCTCAGTGATGAGACCAAGGTTATCAAACCAGTAGGAGAACCACGCAACACAACGTAAACAGCTCCTGCACACAAAGAACAAATACTTGCAACCTGACGTAAGAGAGGGGTTGTCAATCCCTCACGGGTAAAAGGATAGGTAAAATTGTAGTAGATTGGATAAATAGATCTCGCGGGAACGCGAGATAAAATAAATAAATAAAAATTGCAGCAAGGTATTTTTGTGT
The DNA here is from genome assembly GCA_011799875.1 of Thinopyrum elongatum. Lineage (NCBI taxonomy): Eukaryota > Viridiplantae > Streptophyta > Magnoliopsida > Poales > Poaceae > Thinopyrum > Thinopyrum elongatum. The sequence goes on along the minus strand of CM022298.1, from coordinate 547,275,422 downwards.
TTTTGGATTAATAGATCTGAAAATAAAAGTTGCAAATAAATAAAAAGGCAAATAGCAAAATAGATCTGAAAGTATATGAATAGAAAATAGACCCGGGGGCCGTAGGTTTCACTAGTGGCTTCTCTCGAGAAAAATAGCATACGGTGGGTAAACAAATTACTGTTGGGCAATTGATAGAACTTCAAATAATCATGACGATATCCAGGCAATGATCATTATATAGGCATCACGTCCAAGATTAGTAGACCGACTCCTGCCTGCATCTACTACTATTACTCCACACATCGACTGCTATCCAGCATGCATCTAGTGTATTAAGTTCATGGAGAAACAGAGTAATGCAATAAGAACGATGACATGATGTAGACAGGATCTATTTATGTAGAAATAGACCCCATCTTGTTATCCTTAATGGCAATGATACATACGTGTCGGTTCCCCTTCTGTCACTGGGATCAAGCACCGTAAGATCGAACCCATCACAAAGCACCTCTTCCCATGGCAAGAAAAATCGATCTAGTTGGCCTAACTAAACCAAAGATTCGAAGAAGAAATACGAGGCTATAAGTAATCATGCATATAAGAGATCAAAAGACTCAACTAACTTTCATGGATAAAAACATAGATCTGATTATAAACTCAAAGTTCATCGGATCCCAACAAACACACCGCAAAAAGAGTTACATCAAATAGATCTCCAAGAGACCGTTGTATTGAGAATCAAAAGAGAGAGAGAAAGCCATCTAGCTACTAACTACGGACCCGTAGGTCTACAATGTACTACTCACGCATCATCGGAGAGTCACCAATGAGGATGATGAACCCCTCCGTGATGGTGTCTAGATTGGATCTGTGGTTTCTGGAACTTGCGGCAGCTGGAATTGAATTTCGTCGACTCCCCTAGGGTTTCTGGAATATTGGGGTATTTATAGAGCAAAGAGGCGGTGCGGGAGGCCACCGAGGTGGGCACAACCCATCAGGGCGCGCCTGGGCATCCAGGCACGCCCTGGTGTCTTGTGCTCACCTCGGGCCCCCTCTTCAGTACTTCTTTGGCCCACTGGATGTCTTCTGGTCCAAAAACATCTCCAAAAAGTTTCGCTGCGTTTGGACTCCGTTTGGTATTGATTTCCTGTGAAGTAAAAAACAAGCAGAAAACAGCAACTGGCACAGGGCACTATGTCAATAGGTTAGTCCCAAAAAATGATATAAAGTTGCTATAAAATGATTGTAAAACATCCAAGAATGATAATATAACAGCATGGAACAATCAAAAATTATAGATACGTTGGAGATGTATCAGCATCCCCAAGCTTAATTCCTGCTCGTCCTCGAGTAGGTAAATGATAAAAATAGAATTTTTGATGTGGAATGCTGCCTAGCATGTTCATCACATATTCTTTTCTTTGTAGCATGGACATTTGGACTTTTATATGGTTCAAAGCAATAGTCTAGTTTTGACATGAGGACTTTAATACTCAAGCATATCAACAAGCAACCATGTCTTTCAAAATATCAACACTAAAGCAAGTTATCCCTAGCCCATCATGCTCAATCATTGATCCATTCGTGAAACACACTCGCATATTAGCTACACCCAATGCTCAAGTACGATCATAGTGCCCCTTAGTTGGTGCTTTATAAGAGAAGATGGAGACTCAAGTAAAAATAAAATTGCATAAAGTAAATAGAAAGGCCCTTCGCGGAGGGAAGTAGGGATTTGTAGAGGTGCCGGAGCTCAAAGCGAAAAAGATAGAGATAAAAACATTTTGGGAGGCATGCTTTTCCTGTCAACGAGAACGATCAAGTAGTTCCCAATACTTTTCGTGCTAGATATATCATAGGCGGTTCCCAAACAGAAAATAAAGTTTATTCCTTTTTCCATCATACTTTCACTTTCCATGGCTAGCCGTATCCACGGGTGCCCTCCATACCAATACTTTCCAAGGAATTTATTATTTGACAACATAAGGTAAATGAAATGGGACTGGGCATCCCTAATACCTTTCCATACTCTCGTGCAATGACAAGTGAATAAACACTCATCTTGAGAATAACACATCTAGCATGGAAATATATTCGCCACCCCCTACCGTTTCATGAGCGGTACGAGCACACAAAAGAGAAATTTATTTTTGAAAATTAGAGATGGCACATACAAATTTGCTTAGAATGGCACGGAAATACCGCATATAGGTAGGTATGGTGGACTCATATGGCAAAAACTGGTTTAAAGGATTTTGGATGCACAAGTAGTGATCATACTTAGTGCAAATGAAGGCTAGCAAAATATTGAGAAGCATCCAACCAAGAAACGAAAAATCTCATAAGCGAGCATTAAGCATAACTAACACCGAATAATGCACCACAAGTAGGATGTAATTTCATTGCATAACTATTGACTTTCGTGCTTGCATAGGGAATCACAAACCTTAACACCAATATTCTTACTAAAGCATAATTACTCATTAACATGACTCACATATCACTATCATCATATCTCAAAACTATTACAAAGAATCAAGTTTATTTTGTCCAATGATCTTCATGAAAGTTTTTATTATATCCTCCTTGGATATCTATCACTGTGGAACTAATTTCATATGTTGCTTTTAATAAGCTCAAACAAATATAAGTGAAGAACATGAGCATCATATTTCTCTCTCAAATTAATCTAAGTGAAGCAAGAGAGAATTTCTTAAAAACTTTACTAACTCTCAAATAAATGTAAGTTAAGCATGAAAGCATTTCTTCAAAAATAATAAAGCACACCGTGCTCAAAAAGATATAAGTGAAGCAATAGAGCAATTCCAAGGCTCTAAAAATTTAAGTGAAGCATAGGAGCAAGCATAGCATAATTTTTGGCTCTCTCAAAAAGGTGTGTCCAGCAAAGATTCAAGACTTAAAATAAAAGGCAAAACAATCAAAGACTCATATCATACAAGACGCTCCAAGCAAAACTCATAATATGTGACGAATAAAAATATAGCTCCAAGTAAAATACTGATGGTCGTTAGAAGAAAGAGGGGATGCCACTCGGGGGCATCCCCAAACTTAGTTGCTTGATACTTCTTGAATATTATCTTGGGGTGCCTCGGGCATCCCCAAGCTTAGCCTTTTACTAATCCTTATTCCTTCATCCATCGCGATCTCACCCAAAACTTGAAAACTTCAATCACACAAAACTCAACAAAACCTTCGTGAGATCCGTTAGTATAAGAAAGCAAATCACTACTATAAGTACTGTTGAAAACCCATTCATATTTTATTTCTGCATTATATCTACTGTGTTCCAACTTTTCTATGGCAAAAACTCTTCAAAGGAAACCATATAATCATCAAAACAAGCACACAACACAAAGAAAACAGAATCTGTCAAAAACAGAACAGTCTGTAGCAATCTGAAAACTTCGAATAATTCTGTAACTCCAAAAATTCTGAAAAATTAGGATAGCGTGAGAAATTTGTTTATTAATCTTCTGCGAAAATAATCAAATCAAAATCACTCTTCTGTTAAAAATGAGAATTGTTTTCCTGAGCGCAAAATTTTCTGTTTTTCAGCAAGATCAAATCAACTATCACCCAAATCATCCCAAAGGCTTTGCTTGGCACAAACACTAATTTAAACCACAAAAACACATCCAACCAGAGGCATAATTGGGTATTTTATTGAAAACAGCAAGAAAACCAAAAAGCAAAAAGATACAAGTTGGGTTGCCTCCCAACGAGCGCTATCGTTTTACGCCCCTAGCTAGGCATAATGCAAAGGATCTAAGTGTTGTCATCTTTGTTCTTGTTTTCCTTGGAGGTATTTTTCTTAGGAGGTTTTGCTAAAACAACATAACACACCTCATCCATAGAGACTTTAGCACTATCAAGTTGCTTATCATTGTATCCCCTTTGATTTCCGGCAAAAATCCAAGAATAGTGTTAATTAACATCATTGAAAACTTGTTGGATTATGTCTAAAGCAGGGACTTGCTTTTTAAGATTCTCATCAATAATTTGATTATTTCCAAGCAAGTGTCTTAACATATAATCACTATTATAAAGGATCTCATCTATTACCGGTTTTTCACGGTTCATACCATAAAAATCAAAGATCTCCCTAGCTTCTCGTATTATATAGTCAAATTCATTCATAAAAACAAGGGTAGCCAACTTTTTAGCTTTGGGATTCTTTATAACAGGTAACTCATAAAACAATCTTTGCAAAGTAGGATGAGTACGGATGAACTTATTCTCAAGTTTCAGAACTAGTGCTGAAATAGCTTCTGCATACGATTTTGTTCTTTTAAGTATAGGAACATCATCAAGAGTTAAATTTCCGACACAATTGAAAAATTCTTGGATATGTTCTTTTCCCATAATATTCCCTTGCCCCAAATCAAAAGTTTTAGCATCCAGATTGCCAGATCGCCCAATTTTAGGAGTTAGGCCATCATCTGTTTCTGCCATACCAAAATCACTCATGATTGCAAGCAAAAAGATAGATCTGACGAGAAAACGGCGAACAAAAAAGAGGGCGAATAAAACGGCAAATTTTTGTGAAGTGGGGGAGAGGAAAACGAGAGGCAAATGGCAAATAATGGAAATTGCAAGGAGATGGGATTTGTGATTAGGAACCTGGTAGATGTTGATGATGTCTCCCCGGCAACGGCGCCAGAAATTCCTTTTGATGTTTGCTTGAACTACGTCGGTATTTCCCCAAAGAGGAAGGGATGATGCAGCACAGCAACGGTAGGTATTTCCCTCAGTGATGAGACCAAGGTTATCAAACCAGTAGGGGAACCACACAACACCACGTAAACAGCTCCTGCACACAAAGAACAAATACTTGCAACCCGACGTAAGAGAGGGGTTGCCAATCCCTCACGGGTAAAAGGATAGGTAAAATTGTAGTAGATTGGATAAATAGATCTCGCGGGAACGCGAGATAAAATAAATAAATAAAAATTGCAGCAAGGTATTTTTGTGTTTTTGGATTAATAGATCTGAAAATAAAAGTTGCAAATAAATAAAAAGGCAAATAGCAAAATAGATCTGAAAGTATATAATGAGAAAATAGACCCGGGGGCCGTAGGTTTCACTAGTGGCTTCTCTCGAGAAAAAATAGCATACGGTGGGTAAACGAATTACTGTTGGGTAAGGATGGCAATGGTTCGGGTTTGGATTGGGTTGAACAATATCAAATCCATATCCATATCCATGAAGATAGTCTTTGCCCGCCCATGAAAAAATCCATGGGTGAAAAATTGTGTCCATGTCTAAACCCGATGGATATCCATACCCACTGGATATCCATTGGGTCCTCTCAAGACATATAAATAAGACATAGGCTTCACTGGATGTGGCAGGCTAGGCTTCACTTATGGTAAATCAACGTCCACTAACAACCTAAGATCATTTAGTATTTTTCTAAAAGAGGAGAATGATGAGTCATTTAACGGGGAGAGAAAAATAAGGGAAGGGACGCTGGAGTATGTTAAGGTGGGGATTGAATGTCAACTAATAAAAGTTACGATAGGGATTGTGCAATTTCTTTTGCATGTTTTAGATAACAAAGTGTAAAATTGCAGTGGGACATGTGACTGTGGGGTAGGGATAGCAAATTTTTGCCCATTCAGTCATACTATCGGGCCGAATGTGGGTATATCCATGGGTACAAGATTATATCCGTGCCCTAACCATGAGCAATTGGGTCGGGTATTAGCGCGGCCCATGGGCACAAAAGCATATCCAAACCCTATCCATTCGGGTCGGATATCCATGGGTATCCATGTCCATGGGCAAAATTGCCATCCTTACTGTTGGGCAATTGATAGAACTTCAAATAATCATGACGATATCTAGGCAATGATCATTATATAGGCATCACTTCCAAGATTAGTAGACCGACTCCTGCCTGCATCTACTACTATTACTCCACACATCGACCGCTATCCAGCATGCATCTAGTGTATTAAGTTCATGGATGAACGGAGTAATGCAATAAGAACGATGACATGATGTAGACAAGATCTATTTATGTAGAAATAGACCCCATCTTGTTATCCTTAATGGCAATGATACATATGTGTCGGTTCCCCTTTTGTCACTGGGATCAAGCACCGTAAGATCGAACCCATCACAAAGCACCTCTTCCCATGGCAAGAAAAATTGATCTAGTTGGCCTAACTAAACCAAAGATTCGAAGAAGAAATACGAGGCTATAAGTAATCATGCATATAAGAGATCAAAAGACTCAAATAACTTTCATGGATAAAAACAAAGATCTGATCATAAACTCAAAGTTCATCGGATCCCAACAAACACACTACAAAAAGAGTTACATCAAATAGATCTCCAAGAGACCGTTGTATTGAGAATCAAAAGAGAGAGAGAAAGCCATCTAGCTACTAACTACGGACCCGTAGGTCTACAATGGACTACTCGCGCATCATCGGAGAGGCACCAATGAGGATGATGAACCCCTCCGTGATGGTGTCTAGATTGGATCTGTGGTTTCTGGAACTTGCGGCGGCTGGAATTTATTTTCGTCGACTCCCCTAGGGTTTCTGGAATATTGGGGTATTTATAGAGCAAAGAGGCGATGTGGGAGGCCACCGAGGTGGGCACAACCCTTCAGGGCGCGCCTGGGCCTCCAGGCGTGCCCTGGTGTCTTGTGCTCACCTCGGGCCCCCTCTTCGGTAATTCTTTGGCCCACTGGATGTCTTCTGGTCCAAAAAAAATCTCCAAAAAGTTATGCTACGTTTGGACTCCGTTTGGTATTGATTTCCTGCGAAGTAAAAAAACAAGCAGAAAACAGCAACTGGCACTAGGCACTATGTCAATATGTTAGTCCCAAAAAATGATATAAAGTTGCTATAAAATGATTGTAAAACATCCAAGATTGATAATATAACAGCATGGAACAATAAAAAATTATACATACGTTGGAGACGTATCATGTTAATGCTTTGTTCCGGTTCTCTATTAAAAGGAGGCCTTAATATCCCTTAGTTTCCAATATGGACCCCGCTACCACGGGAGGGTAGGACAAAAGATGTCATGCAAGTTCTTTCCATAAGCACGTATGACTATTTAAAGAATACATGCCTACATTATATTTATGAACAGGAGCTAGTGCCGTATCGCCCTAGGTTATAACTGTCACATGATGAATATCATCCAATGAATCGCTGATCCAATGCCTACAATTTTCCTACATATTGATCTTGCTAAGTTACTACTACTGCTGTCACTATTGTCACTACTACAAAACTACTGCTATCATTGTTACCGTTACTATTGTTGTTGCTACTACTATCAAAACTATCATATTACTGTGCTACTGATCACTTTGCTGTAGATAATTAATCTCCAGGTGTGATTGAATTGACAACTCAGTTGGTAATACTCGCAAATATTCTTTGGCTCCCCTTGTGTCGAATCTATAAATTTGGGTTGAATACTCTATCCTCGAAAACTGTTGCGATCCCCTATACTTGTGGGTTATCTGTGGCGCCCTTGGCCGGCGCGCTGCTTCAATGACGGAGACAGTGAGAGGTTGCGTCCGCCCTGAGCCGTCTTCAATGTTGAGCGGCGCGCTCTACAACGGCATGAATGCAGCCAGCTAGTGAAGGAAATATGCCCTAGAGGCAATAATAAAGTTGTTATTTTATATTTCCTTATTCATGATAAAGGTGTATTATTCATGCTAGAATTGTATTGATCGAAAACTTAAATACATGTGTGAATACATAAACAAATACCGTGTCCCTAGTAAGCCTCTACTAGACTAGCTCGTTGATCAAAGATGGTTAAGGTTTCCTAACCATAGACATGTGTTGTCATTTGATAACAGGATCACATCATTAGGATAATGATGTGATGGACAAGACCCATCCGTTAGCTTAGCATATGATCGTTCAGTTTATTGCTATTGCTTTCTTGATGACAAATACATATTCCTTCGACTATGAGATTATGCAACTCCCAAATACCGGAGGAATACCTTGTGTGCTATCAAACATCACAACGTAACTGGGTGATCATAAAGATGCTCTACATGTATCTCTGAAGGTGTTTGTTGAGTTGGCATAGATCGAGATTAGGATTTGTCACTCCGAGTATCGGAGAGGTATCTCTGGGCCCTCTCGATAATACACATCATAAGAAGCCTTGCAAGCAAAGTGACTAAGGTGATTATTTGCAAGATGATGTATTATGGAACGAGTAAAGAGACTTGCCGGTAACGAGATTGACCTAGGTATGAAGATACTGACGATCGAATCTCGGGCAAGCAACATACCGATGGACAAAGCGAATTACGTATGTTGTCATAAGGTTCGACCGATAAAGGTCTTCGTAGAATATGTAGGAGCCAATATGGGCATCTAGGTTCCGCTATTGGTTATTGACCGAAGAGGTGTCTCGGCCATGTCTACATAGTTCTCGAACCCGTAGGGTCCGCACGCTTAACGTTCGTTGACGATATAGTGTTATATGAGTTATGTGATTTGATGATCGAATGTTGCTCGGAGTCCCGGATGAGATCATGGACATGACAAGGAGCTCCGAAATGGTCCGGAGGTAAAGATTGATATATAGGACGATGATATTCGGACACCGGAAGAGTTTCGGAGTGCACCGGGTAGTCATCGGATCACCGAAAGGGGTTCCGGGAAGCCCTGGGAGGTATATGGGCCTTATGGACCAAGAGGGGGGAACACACCAGCCCACAAGGGGCTGGTGCGCCCCTTCCCTTGGCCGCCGGCCCTAGGGATGGAAAGGGGGGAGGGCTAGTCCCTCTTTCCTTCCCTCCACCTAGGAGGTAGGAAAGGGGGGGCGCCACCTCGTCCTGCCTTCCCCCCGCAGGCAAATAAGAAAGGAGGGGGCGCGGCTAGGGCAGGGGCCCAAGGAGGATTCGGCCTCCTTGAGGGCGCCTCCTGGCTGCTCCCCTCTCCCCCCACCTATATATATGTGGGAGGGGGCGCCACACAAAGCCACGACAATTGCTTAGCCGTGTGCGGCGCCCTCTCCACATTTTTGTCCCTCGGTCATATTTTCGTAATGCTTAGTTGAAGCCCTACAGAGATAGCATCACCATCACCGTCACCACGCCGTCGTGCTGCCGGAACTCATCCACTACTTCGCCATTTTGCTGTATCAAGAAGGCGAGGATGTCACCGGGCTGAACGTGTGCTGAACGCGGAGGTGCCGTACGTTCGGTACTTAATCGGTTGGATCGCGAAGAAGTTCGACTACATCAACTGCATTACTAAACGCTTCCGCTTATGGTCTACGAGGGTACGTAGACACACACTCCCCCTCGTTGCTATGCATCTCCATGGATAGATCTTGCGTGTACGTAGAATTTTTTTTGTTTTCCATGCAACGTTTCCCAACAGTGGCATCCAAGCCAGGTCTATGCGTAGATGATATGCACGAGTAGAACACAAAGAGTTGTGGGCGGTGATAGTCATACTGCTTACCACCAACGTCTTAGTTTGATTCGGCGGTATTGTGGGATGAAGCGGCCCGGACCAACCTTACATGTCCACGCACATGAGACCGGTTCCACCGACTGACATGCAACTAGTTTTGCATAAAGGTGGCTGGCGGGTGTCTGTTTCTCCTACTTTAGTTGAATCAAATTTGACTACGGCCGGTCCTTGAAGAAGGTTAAAACAGCAAACTTGATAAATCACCGTTGTGGTTTTTGCGTAGTTAAGAACGGTTCTTGCTAGAAGCCTGTAGCAGCCACGTAAACCTTGCAACAACAAAGTAGAGGACGTCTAACTTATTTTTGCAGGGCATGTTGTGATGTGATATGGTCAAGATATGATGTGATGTATGAGATGATCATGTTTTGTAATATCGACAACCGGCAGGAGCCTTAGGGTTGTCTCATAATTATTGTATGAAATGCAAGCGCCATGTAATTGCTTTACTTTATCGCTATGCATTAGCAATAGTTGGCAAGACGACCGCGACGCAACGATGGAGATCAAGGTGTCGAGCCGGTGATGATGGAGATCATGACGATGCTTTGGAGATGGAGATCAAAAGCACAAGATGATGATGGCCATATCATGTCACATAGTTTTGCATGTGATGCTTATCCTTTATGCATCTTGTTTTGCTTAGAAGGGCGGTAGCATTATAAGATGATCCCTTCACTGAATTTCAAGATAAAAGTGTTCTCCCCAAGTATGCACCGTTGCCAAAGTTCGTCGTTTCGATGCACCTCGTGATGATCGGGTGTGATAGACTCTCCGTTCACATACAACGGGTGTAAGACAGTTTTGCACATGCAGAATACTTGGGTTAAACTTGACAAGCCTAGCATGTACAGACATGGCCTCGAAACACTTGAGACCAAAGGTCGAACGTGAGTCATATAGTAGATATGATCAACATAGGGATTTTCACCATTGATGACTACCCCATCTCACGTGATGATCGGGCATGGGTTAGTTGATTTGGATCATGTATCACTTAGATAACTTGAGGGATGTTTATTTAAGTGGGAGTTCATTAGTAATTTGATTAATTGAACTTAAATTTATCATGAACTTAGTCTTAATAGTTTTGCATATCTATGTTGTAGATCTATGGCCCGAGCTACCGTTCCCCTGAATTTTAATGCGTTCCTAGAGAAAGCTAAGTTGAAAGATGATGGTAGCAACTACACGGACTAGGTTCGTAACTTGAGGATTATCCTCATTGCTGCACAGAAAAATTATGTCCTTGATGCACCGCTAGGCGACAAGCCCACTCTCGCTAATCTAGACGTTGTGAATGCCTGGCAAACGCGGTCTGATGACTACTCAATAGTTTAGTGTGCCATGCTTTACGGCTTAGAACCGGGACTTCAAAGATGTTTTGAACATCATGGAGCATATGAGATGTTTCAAGAGTTGAAGTTAATATTTCAAGCAAATGCCCGGGTTGAGAGATATGAAGTCTCCAACAAGTTCTATAGCTGCAAGATGGCGGAGAACAGTTCTGTCAGTGAACACATACTCAAAATGTCTGGGTATCATAACCACTTGACTCAGCTGGGAGTTGATCTTCCAGTTGATAGTGTTATTGACAGAGTTCTTGAATCACTGCCACCAAGCTACAAAGGCTTCGTGATGAACTATAATATGCAAGGGATGAATAAAACGATTCCTGAGCTCTTCGCAATGCTTAAGACCGTGGAGGTAGAAATCAAGAGGGAGCATCAAGTGTTGATGGTTAACAAGACCACTAGTTTCAAGAAAAAAGGCAAGGGAAAGAAAGGGAACTTCAAGAAGAATGGCAAGCAAGTTGCCACTCCCGGGAAGAAGCCCAAAGCTGGACCCAAGCCTGAAACTGAGTGCTTCTACTGCAAAGGGAATGGTCACTGGAAGCAGAACTGCACCAAATAGTTGGCGGATAAGAAGGATGGCAAAGTGAACAAAGGTATATTTGATATACATGTTATTGATGTGTACCTTACTAATGCTCGTAGTAGCGCCTGGGTATTTGATACTGGTTCGGTTGCTCATATTTGTAACTCAAAACAGGAGCTGCGGAATAAATGAAGATTGGCTAAGGACGAGTTGACGATGCGTGTCGGGAACGGTTCCAAGGTCAATGTGATCTTCGTCGGCATGCTACCTCTACATCTACCTTCGGGATTAGTTTTAGACCTTAATAATTGTTATTTGGTGCCCGCGTTGAGCATGAACATTATATCTGGATCTTGTTTATTGCGAGATGGTTATTCATTTAAATCAGAGAATAATGGTTGTTCTATTTATATGATTAATATCTTTTATGGTCATGCACCCTTGATGAATGGTCTATTCTTGTTAAATCTCGATCGTAGTGATACACATATTCATAATATTGATGCAAAAAGATGCAAAGTTGATAATGATAGTGCAGCATACTTGTGGCACTGTCGTTTAGGTCATATTGGTGTAAAGCGCATGAAGAAACTCCATGCGGATGGACTTTTGGAATCACTTGATTATGAATCATTTGATACTTGCGAACCATGCCTCATGGGCAAGATGACTAAAACTCCGTTCTCCGGAACAATGGAGCGAGCTAATGACTTATTGGAAATAATACATACAGATGTATGCGGTCCGATGAGTGTTGAAGCACGCGCCGGGTATCGTTATTTTCTGACCTTCACAGATGATTTGAGTAGGTATGGGTATATCTACTTGATGAAACACAAGTCTGAAACATTTGAAAAGTTCAAAGAATTTCAGGGTGAAGTGGAGAATCATCGTAACAAGAAAATAAAGTTTCTATGATCTGATCGCGGAGACGAATATTTGAGTTACGAGTTTGGCCTTCATTTAAAACAATGTGGAATTGTTTCACAACTCACGCCACCTGGAACACCACAGCGTAATGGTGTGTCTGAACGTCGTAACCGTACTTTATTAGATATGGTGCGTTCTATGATGTCTCTTACCGATTTGCCTTTATCATTTTGGGGTTATGCATTAGAGATAGCCGCATTGACGTTAAATAGGGCACCGTCTAAATCCGTTGAGATGACACCGTATGAACTATGATTTGGAAAGAAACCTAAGCTGTCGTTTCTTAAAGTTTGGGGATGCGACGCTTATGTCAAAAGGCTTCAGCCTGATAAGCTCGAACCCAAATCGGAGAAGTGTGTCTTCATAGGATACCCTAAGGAAACTATTGGGTACACCTTCTACCACATATCTGAAGGCAAGATCTTTGTTGCTAAGAATCGATCCTTTCTAGAGAAGGAGTTTCTCTCGAAAGAAGTGAGTGGGAGGAAAGTAGAACTTGATGAGGTAATTGTACCTTCTCTCGAATTGGAAAGTAGCACATCATAGAAAACTGTTCCCGTGATGCCTACACCAACTAGATAGGAAGCAAACGATGATGATCATGAAACTTCAGATCAAGTTACTACTGAACCTTGTAGGTCGACCAGAGCACGATCCGCACCAGAGTGGTACGGTAATCCTGTTCTGGAAGTTATGTTATTAGACCATGGCGAACCTGAAGGAAATATGCCCTAGAGGCAATAATAAAGTTATTATTTATTTCCTTATTTCATGATAAATGTTTATTATTCATGCTAGAATTGTATTAACCGGAAACTTAGTACATGTGTGAATACATAGACAAACAGAGTGTCCCTAGTATGCCTCTACTTGACTAGCTCGTTAATCAAAGATGGTTAAGTTTCCTAGACATGGACATGTGTTGTCATTTGATGAACGGGATCACATCATTAGAGAATGATGTGATGGACAAGACCCATCCGTTAGCTTAGCATAATGATCGTTAAGTTTATTGCTATAGCTTTCTTCATGACTTATACATGTTCTTCTGACTATGCAACTCCCGAATACCGGAGGAACACCTTGTGTGCTATCAAACGTCACAACGTAACTGGGTGATTATAAAGATGCTCTACAGGTGTCTCCGAAGGTGTTTGTTAGGTTGGCATAGATCGAGATTAGGATTTGTCACTCTGAGTATCGGAGAGGTATCTCTAGGCCCTCTCGGTAATGCACATCATATGAAGCCTTGCAAGCAATGTGACTAATGAGTTAGTTACGGGATGATGCACTACGGAACGAGTAAAGAGACTTGCCAGTAACGAGATTGAACTAGGTATGATGATACCGACGATCGAATCCCGGGCAAGTAACATACCGATGACAAAGGGAACAACGTATGTTGTTATGCGGTTTGATCGGTAAAGATCTTCGTAGAATATGTAGGAGCCAATATGAGCATCCAGGTTCCGCTATTGGTTATTGACCGGAGATGTGTCTCGGTCATGTCTACATAGTTCTCGAACCCGTAGGGTCCGCACGCTTAACGTTCGATGACGATTTGTATTATGAGTTATGTGATTTGATGACCGAAGTTTGTTCGGAGTCCCGGATGAGATCGGGAACATGACGAGGAGTCTCGAAATGGTCGAGAGGTAAAGATCGATATATTGGAAGGCTATATTCGGACATCGGAAAGGTTCCGAGTGATTCGGATATTTTTCGGAGTACCGGGGAGTTACGGGATCACCGGGAGAAGTAATGGGCCTTATTGGGCCATACGGGAAATAGAAGGCAGCAGCCACGAGGTGGCGCCCCCCCCCCCCCCCCCCAAGCCCAGTCCGAATTGGACAAGGGGTTGGGGGCGCAGCCCCCCTCTTTTCCCCTCTCCTTTAGGTGGAATCCTACTAGGACTTGGGGTCCTAGTAGGACTCCCCTCTCCCTTGGCGTGCCCCCTCTAGGGCCGGCCACCTCCTCCCTCCCTCCTTTATATACGTGGGGAGGGGGGCACCCTAGAACACACAAGTTGATTGTTTAACCGTGTGCGGTGCCCCCCTCCAAAGATTTCCACCTCGGTCATATTGTCGTAGTGCTTAGGCGAAGCCCTGCATCGGTAACTTCATCATCACCGTCACCACGCCGTCGTGCTGACGAAACTCTCCCTCGGCCTCAGCTGGATCAAGAGTACGAGGGACGTCACCGAGCTGAACGTGTGCAGATCGCGGAGGTGCCGTGCGTTCGGTACTTGGATCGGTTGGATCGTGAAGATGTTCGACTACATCAACCGCGTTACTAAACGCTTCCGCTTTCGGTCTACGAGGGTATGTAGACACACTCTCTCCGCTCATTGCTATGCTTCTCCTAGATAGATCTTGCGTGATCGTAGGAATTTTTTTGAAATACTACGTTCCCCAACAGAACCTACGAACTATGAAGAAGCTATGATGAGCCCAGATTCCGATAAATGGCTTGAGGCCATGAAATCTGAGATAGGATCCATGTATGAGAACAAAGTGTGGACTTTGGTGGACTTGCCCGATGATCTGCAAGCCATTGAGAATAAATGGATCTTCAAGAAGAAGACTGACGCTGATGGTAACGTTACTATCTACAAAGCTTGACTTGTCGCAAAAGGTTTTCGACAAGTTCAAGGAGTTGACTACGATGAGACTTTCTCACCTGTAGCGATGCTTAAGTCTGTCCGAATCTTGTTAGCAATTGCCGCATTTTATAATTATGAAATCAGGCAAATGGACGTCAAAACTGCATTCCTTAATGGATTTCTTAAAGAAGAATTGTATATGATGCAACCAGAAGGTTTTGTCGATCCTAAAGGTGCTAACAAAGTGTGCAAGCTTCAGCGATCCATCTATGGACTGGTGCAAGCATCTCGGAGCTGGAATATACGCTTTGATGAGGTGATCAAAGCATATGGTTTTATACAGACTTACGGTGAAGCCTGTATTTACAAGAAAGTGAGTGGGAGCTCTGTAGCATTTCTAATATTATATGTGGATGACATATTGTTGATTGGAAATGATATAGAATTTTTGGATAGCATAAAAGGATACTTGAATAAGAATTTTTCAATGAAAGACCTCGGTGAAGCTGCTTATATATTGGGCATCAAGATCTATAGGGATAGATCGAGACGCTTAATAGGAATTTCGCAAAGCACATACCTTGACAAAGTTTTGAAGAAGTTCAAAATGGACCAGCTAAAGAAAGGGTTCTTGCCTGTATTACAAGGTGTGAAATTGAGTCAGACTCAATGCCCGACCACTGCAGAAGATAGAGAGAAAATGAAAGTCATTCCCTATGCCTCAGCCATAGGTTCTATCATGTATGCTATGCTGTGTACCAGACCTAATGTGTGCCTTGCCATAAGTTTGGCAGGGAGGTACCAAAGTAATCCAGGAGTGGATCACTGGACAGCGGTCAAGAACATCCTAAAGTACCTGAAAAGGACTAAGGATATGTTTCTCGATTATGGAGGTGACGAAGAGCTCGTCGTAAATGGTTACGTCGATGCTAGCTTCAACACAGATCCAGATGACTCTAAGTCACAAACCGGATACGTATTTTTGTTGAATGGTGGAGCTGTCAGTTGGTGCAGTTCCAAGCAGAGCGTTGTGGAGGGATCTACGTGTGAAGCAGAGTACATAGCTGCTTCGGAAGCAGCACATGAAGGAGTCTAGATGAACGAGTTCATATCCGATCTGGGTGTAATACCCAGTGCATCGGGTCCAATGAAAATCTTTTGTGACAACACTGGAGCAATTGCCTAGGCGAAGGAATCCAAGTTTCACAAGAGAACCAAACACATCAAGAGACGCTTCAACTCCATTCGTGAAAAGGTCAAGGATGGAGACATAGAGATTTGCAAAATACATACGGATCTGAATGTGGAAGACCCGTTGACTAAGCCTCTTCCGCGAACAAAACATGATCAGCACCAAGACTCCATGGGTGTTAGATTTATTACAATGTAATCTAGATTATTGACTCTAGTGCAAGTGTGAGACTGAAGGAAATATGCCCTAGAGGCAATAATAAAGTTGTTATTTTATATTTCCTTATTCATGATAAAGGTTTATTATTCATGCTAGAATTGTATTGATCGGAAACTTAAATACATGTGTGAATACATAAACAAATACCGTGTCCCTAGTAAGCCTCTACTAGACTAGCTCGTTGATCAAAGATGGTTAAGGTTTCCTAACCATAGACATGTGTTGTCATTTGATAACGGGAGCACATCATTAGGAGAATGATGTGATGGACAAGACCCATATGTTAGCTTAGCATATGATCGTTCTGTTTATTGCTATTGCTTTCTTCATGACAAATACATATTCCTTCGACTATGAGATTATGCAACTCCCGGATACCGAAGGAATACCTTGTGTGCTATCAAATGTCACAACGTAACTGGGTGATCATAAAGATGCTCTACAGGTATCTCCGAAGGTGTTTGTTGAGTTGGCATAGATCGAGATTAGGATTTGTCACTCCGAGTATCGGAGAGGTATCTCTGGGCCCTCTCGGTAATACACATCATAAGAAGCCTTGCAAGCAAAGTGACTAAGGAGATTAGTTGCAAGATGATGTATTATGGAACGAGTAAAGAGACTTACCGGTAGCGAGATTGAACTAGGTATGAAGATACCGACGATTGAATCTCGGTATGGACAAAGGGAATTACGTATGTTGTCATAAGGTTTGACCGATAAAGATCTTCGTAGAATATGTAGGAGCCAATATGGGCATCCAGGTTCCGCTATTGGTTATTGACCGGAGAGGTGTCTCGGTCATGTCTACATAGTTCTCGAACCCGTAGGGTCCGCACGCTTAATGTTCGTTGACGATATAGTGTTATATGAGTTATGTGATTTGATGACCGAGTGTTGTTCGAAGTCCCGGATGAGATCACAGACATGACGAGGAGCTCCGGAATGGTCCGGAGGTAAAGATTGATATATAGGACGATGATATTTGGACACCGGAAGAGTTTCGGAGTGCACCAGGTAGTCATCGGATCACCGGAAGGGGTTCCGGGAAGCCCCGGGAGGTATATGGGCCTTATGGGCCAAGAGGGGGGAACACACCAGCCCACAAGGGGCTGGTGCGCCCCTTCCCTTGGCCTCCGGCCCTAGGGATAGAAAGGGGGAGTGCTAGCCCCTCTTTCCTTCCCTCCACCTAGGAGGAAGGAAAGGGGGGCGACACCTCCTCCTGCCATCCCCCGCCAGGCAAATAAGGAAGGGGGGGCTAGGGCAGGAGCCCAAGGAGGATTCGGCCTCCTTGGGGGCGCCTCCTGGTTGCTCCCGTCTCCCCCCCCCCCCCCCCCCCCCACCTATATATATGTGGGAGGGGGCGCCACACAAAGCCATGACAATTGCTTAGCCGTGTGCGGCGCCCCTCTCCACAGTTTTGTCCCTCGGTCATATTTTCGTAGTGCTTAGGCGAAGCCCTGCGGAAATAGCATCACCGTCACCATCACCACGCCGTCGTGCTGCCAAACTCATCCACTACTTCGCCGTCTTGCTGGATCAAGAAGGCGAGGACATCACCGAGCTGAATGTGTGCTGAACGCGGAGGTGTCGTATGTTCGGTACTCGATCGGTTGGATTGCGAAGAAGTTCGACTACATCAACCGCGTTACTAAACGCTTCCGCTTATGGTCTAGGAGGGTACGTAGACACACTCTCCCCCTCGTTGCTATGCATCTCCATGGATAGATCTTGCGTGTGCGTAGAATTTTTTTTGTTTTCCATGCAACGTTTCCCAACAGCTAGCGCCGGGCGGGAGCGCATGCGGAAGGGTGGATGGGGTTTTTTATGGGCCAGGACGGTCAAAAGGGGCTTCCGATCGGTCCGGACTCCCGCAAACCTCCCACCTTTGTCTCTGATTTGTGAGAGAAACCACGTCTGAACTGCCCTGCGGACCAATACAGGTCAGTGTTGGATGGCTTCCGCGGTCAGGACAACGCGATCCAAACGATTGCAGGAGGTTTACCGGTCCGCCTTGAAGATTCCTTAACCGCACTGCCCAAATACCCTCCCAACACCCGTGCGAGCCTTTTTCTCTATAAAAACAAAAAGGAAATAAAAGCCCGGTAGCGAAACAAAAGAAAAAGCCCCGCATTTTTTGTTGTGACAAATAAAAGGCCAGTTTTTGAAATCACAAATTAAGGAGTATTCATTACAAAGATCACTATCACCTCTCCAGGTTACGACAAATGGAGCACTACATGCGTGCCACTTGTCACAACCCAGGAGTTTTCTCTTTTTTCATAGATTTGCTTATCCAAAGACTAAAATATTTTATCTCTTAACCGTGCGTTCAAATCCCAAACCGTTTTCACCGTTGAATTCCTCACGTCGCGATGTTCGAAACTAGACCCCAAGTTGATAAGTTTTGACAAACTTTTTTTATAAATAACCAGACGAGAAAACTTAACCGGGAGCACGGTTTTTTTTCCTTTCAAAGAGGCATGATTTTGCCTCTCGCGGAAGCAAATCCGTGCCTCCACGAGAAGTAAAGTCGTGCCTCTCACGGAAGAAAAAACACATTTTTTTGTTTTCCGAGAGGCACGAGTGGACTTCTCGTGGAGGAAAAAAAAGAAAACACGTATTTTTTCCTTTCAGAGATGCCTATCGCGAAAGCAAATCCGTGCCTCCACGAGAAATAAATCCATGCCTCTCATGAAAGGAAAAAAGAAACCCATTTTTTTCTTTTTCGAGAGGCACAACTGTGCCTCTCGCGGAAGTCAATCCGTGCCTTCACGAGAAGTAAAGTTGTGCCTCTCCCGGAACGAAAAAAATGTGTTTCCTTTTTCTTTTTTGAGAGACACGACTGTGCCTCTCGCAGAAGCAAATCCGTGCCTCCACGAGAAGTGAATCCATGCCTCTAAAACGCTTTTCCCCCTTTTCTGAGAATGGAAGCAAATCTATGCGTCCACGGAAAGTAAATCCGTGCCTCTCACGGAAGGAAAAAATGTGTTTTTCTTTTTCTTTTCTGAGACGCACGACTGTGCCTCTCGCGGATGGAAAAAACACGTACTTGTTTCCTTTCCGAGAGGCACGATTGTGCCTCCCGCGGAAGCAAATACGTGCCTCCATGAGAAATAAATCAATACCTCTCGCGAAAGAAAAAAGAAAACATCTTTTTTTTCCAAGAGCGGTAGCAAATCCGTGCCTCCACGAGAAGTAAATTCGTGCTTTTCGTGGAAAGAAAAAATACGCATTTTTTCCTTTTCTGACTGTGCCTCTTGCGGAAACAAATGCATGCCTCCATGAGAAGTAAATACGTGCCCCTGACGAAAAAATCTCATTTTTTTTAGCAATTCTTTTTTCAAAAAATCGGTCCAAAACCTAAAAAACCGTGGGAATAATCATCTAAAAGCCGAAATCATGTACAGAAAAATAAAAAATAAAAAAATTCAGAGGGAACGTCCAGAGCGCGACACGTGGCGGCGGCTGAGAGTGTACCAAGTGGCACGCTCCTAGCCCACCCAAAGTGACCATTGCGGGGGCTCCCGAAGAAGTACTCGCTGATTAGTTGCTCTTCGAGTTTTTGCTGTGCTGCAAAAAAATGCCATCAACTTTAAAAATAGAAAGTTGCCATGGTAAAAAATTATTCAATGACAAGAAAAAATTCATGGCAATTCCCATCATAAAAATAAGAATAAAATTGCCATAGCCGATTCATAGTAAAAGAATGCCATTGTATTTTTAATTCCATATATTGTATGCAAAATTTGTCGTATCTGAAAAAAAATTGAAAATAAAATATTAACAAGAAAAATGCCATGGCAGATTCATATCAAATTTGCCATGGTATTTTAAATAAAAATTGTTGTGTCTTGTGTGAGGAATTTGCCATGCATGTGAAGTACGAAAATAGTTTCATGCCACCGGTGATAGGTGCCACCCACGTAGTCATCGTACGACCGAGGAGCTTTGAGATTCGTGCTGGCAGGTTAAGCTAGTGGTTTTATGAAAGACATATAGGAAACGAGCACTAACCACATGTAGGTGTCAGTAATTTTTGGACTAGCATTGCAGATAAACAGTGCCAAGTAGTCTGACATAAAAATAGTATGTACAATCTTGGCTTTTATGTGAAGTTGCATGCGCACAGGATTTATTTACACAGATCAAAGGTATGATATAAGCTTCTGTCAGCGCATCTAGTTCAGATTTTGTTAGCAATACTGAAGGATCCCATTTTACACAATGAAGCATATGACAAAAAAGTAGACATGATGAAAGCTAAACGTAATGTACATGTCTAGATCTAGAAAGCTAAATCGTCCGTATGTGATCAGCGTGCACAAGCACTGCTGTCTTACCAATGCTTGTTTTTTGGATTATTCAGCTACTAAGAACTTTTGTCCAGTGCTCGGTACAAGAAAACATATATGGTCAAAACACTCTGACAACTGACAAGAAATATGTCTATCAATGTCTGCTCGCTGACCTGTACATGAAAAGCAATATGCTAGCCTTTCCCCGGTCCCGATTCTTTTGATCTGACAACACCATCCCATGCCAGTAAAGGACAAAGGTACTAATTACTTTTCACTATTCATGCATTGTTGATTAAGAAGATAACTATTCGCATGACGAACGGTAGATACCGGGGGGCAGCTATCCCCCGTGGCATCAAATCCACACTCATGTGAAGTAGCACAAATTATGAACATAATTGCTATGGCAAAAAAATGCATGTTAAAAATTTGCATGGTGTTTTACTTATAAGTATCATGATTTGTATAAGAAAAATTGCATGTATGTATTCATCAGAAAAACAAACATACAGGAAAAAATGCCATGATATTAAATGAGAAAACATGGAGTGTAATTTTTTTTGCCCATGGGCCATGGCAACTTTGTTGGAAAATGTTCTATATCGACGATAATGGGTTTTGCCCCGCTTTATATTATAAAGCAACCATCTGATACGACCAGCTCGCTGGGGCCGAGCAGAAACAAACCCAAAAAGAAAAGAAAACGAGAGGAAGAAAGAGAAACAAATGCCGACGTCGGCAACTCAATGAAGCGAAGATGACCAACACCCGCTGCACCCTCTGGAGAAGTACCACCGCACCCCTAGCACTCTGAAGCCTCGCGTACCAAGCAACACCTTCAGGAAGGAATGCGACGACGATGCCGCTGCTGCCCGGACAAGTCCTAGGGTTTCCCCCGGTATGCGGATGGCAGTGGGGAAGGGGTATCACCTACGCCCCTCAGGAAGGTCCGGCGCCGCCCGCGGGCGTAGCCGCGCCGGTGACGGAGGAGCCGCCAGGGATTTCTCCTGCCCCAAAACAACCACCACCACCCCGAATGATCGGAAGTGCACCGCCCAACATGCCGCCACCAGCCTGTGCCACCACGGTCACCGCACCAACTTCGTCGTCTCACTAAGGCCACCAACATGAGACCTGGAGGGAGGACGAGGAGACACCAGGCTCGGGGGCAACCGCAACGCAACCGACAGGAGGGGACAGCCTCCACCGCCGTGTGGAGCCGACCAGACGTAGCGACAGGGACCTACCAGGCCTCCACAGGCCCGGCCGGACCCCAAAGGGCCCGGATAGTCCCTGCTGCCATGCTGCAGCACGCCGGCCGCCGGAGCCGTCACCACTTGCAGCCCCTGACGCCTCGCCGCCCCCCAGCCCAGATGGGGCCCAAAAGGGCCCAGATCTGGGCCGAGCGGGCATTGCCGGCCAGCAGCACACCACGCCGCCTCGCAGCCAACCATCACGCCGCTGCGTCAAAGGGAGCTCGAGGCCCGCCGGCACCCCGCCGCCGAGCCACACAGCCGCCAGCCGAGGAGCACCACCGCCAGGCAGGAGGGAGCCCCGACTCCACCTCCGAGCGCGCGGGGAAGGAACGTCCGCCGCCGCCGGCGCCACTCGGGCTACGTCGGCGGCCTTTGCCGGTGGTGGCGAAGGGGGAGGGAGGAGGAGGGGGGTCGAGATGGGATGGTGGCGCTCCGCCGCCTCGGGGGGCGACGGGAGCGCAGGAGGAGGGGCATTTGCCCTCCTAATCACGGCTCGTCTAGAGCTTATAATGTTCTATATATCATGATCCATAGGCTAAAAAATGCCATGATCCAAACACTATAATTTCCATGATCCATAGACTATACTTGCCATGGTCCCATACAAAAGAAATTTGTCATGTTGGGAAAAGAAAGAAATTTGCCATGGTACACACAGTAAAATTGCCATGATCCGTAAACTACACTTGCCATGTTCCATGAAAATAAAAATTGCAATGGTCGAAAAACAAAGTAACTTTTGACATGTTGCGAAGAAAATAAAATTGCCATGATCCATAAACTACATTTGTCATGCTCGAGACAACATAATATGTCATGGTACAATGAAAATTGCCATGGTATTAAACGAGAAAACATGAGGAGTAAAAATAATTTTGCCATGGGCCATGGCAACTTTGTTGGAAATGTTCTATTTGTCATGATCCATAGACTAAAAATGCCCTGGTCCATACAGTATAATTCCCATGATACATACACAAAATTTGCCATTATCCTGTTCAAAAGAAAATTGCCATGTTGTAAAAAGGAAGTAATTTCCATGGTGCATATAATAAAAATAATTACCATGCTCCGTAAACTACATTAGGAGGTCCCACCGGCCATTTTCCCTCATGGGAGATGGAAAAATTATTTTATTTTACCATGGAAAATTTACTTCATTGTATATTGAAATTATTATTTTTGGACCATGGCAAATTTACTTCCTGGAGCATGGCATTTTCTTTTTTGTGTGCGATGGCAAATTTTATGCATGGAGCGTGGGAATAAAAAAATTGTATCATGGGGCATAGAAAATTGATTGAGGAATCCTTTTTGTATATTTTTCCTTTTCTTATCTAACAAGGCAAATTTATTTTTGGCACCAAAGAAGAAAAATTACAATGGCAAATTTATTTTGTGCCATGGCAAAAGTCGTTTTCTAAACCTATGAACCGTAATGAAAGGTTGCCATCAATTTTATGCGGTGAAAAATGATGGACATGGAAAATTACACATTAATTTGTAAGAAAAAGTTTTTGTAGGAACATGGATTTGTCCTTTTGAGAGGATGGCAAATTTTAGGACGTTAACATTGGACACATGAGACATGTGTAATTAATAAATTAGCCATGCGTTGGGACACATAAGAATAATAAAATTGCCATAAACTAATTACTAAATTTTCCATGGACTAATTAGAAAATTTTCCATGATCTAAAGAAAATAAAATTGCCACTACAAAAACTGAAAATGCCATGGTACAAAATAATAAAATTGCCACGGAAAGTTTTGTAGGAACATGATTTACGCTTTGAAAGGATGGCAAAATTTAGGGATTTGCCATAGGACACATGAGACAAGTGTATTAAATAAATTTGCCATATGGTGGGACACATTAAATAATAAATTTGCCATAATCTAATTAATAAATTTTGTTACGGTCTAATTTACAAATTTTCCATGGTCTATAGAATAAAATTGCCATAGTACATAAATTGAAAATGCCATGGCATAAAAAAAATTGTTGTGTACCTACAAATAGAACTACCATCTTATAGTTAGTAAAAATGCCATGGTATTATTAGCGAAATTGCCATGTACCTACAATAAAAATTGGACATAGCAAAAGTAGGGGGGAATCTCTTGGAAACATTTCTATTTTTTGAAAAAGATAATGACATGGCAATTTTGCGACTATTGTTCTTTTGAAAATGATGGCAAAGTTAGCGGATGAATTCAAGAACAACCATGTACACATGAGACAAGTGCGATTCGGGTTTCGGATAACTCACATTTAGATATGGGAAATTTTTTAATAAAATGGCGAACATGATTGCGGCGTGAGTGGGGGACAGGATTGCGTTCGCGTTGACACGCAATTTCGCCGAACGTTTTCGGAGGCTGACGTGTCTCTTGTTGCTACTTGCAGATTCGTGCTAGCCATCGAATGGCTATCGAGGCGTTCAGGGCCGGATGATAGAAATCTAACGTTTGACATGTATCTTCTCCACTTTTTTTTCTATTCCCTTGTTTCTAGAAGCAAGGAGGCCCCTAGCAAGTACTACCTCCGTCCTGGTTTATTGGTCCCCATTGTAATCTGTCTAAATTTTAACTATAAATTATAAAATATTTTGCATGTCACAAAAAATTATATCATTGAAAACTATATTCAAATACGCATCCAACAATATAATTTTTGTTGACATACACTAATATTTTATCAGTTAAATTTTTGGTCAAAGTTTAGCACAAATTATAAAAGAACTAATAAACCAGGACGGAGATAATAGTAGTAGTAAAACATTGTCGGTGGAGCTAATTAAGGATTTTCCTCTAAAAAGGGGAGTACGTGCGACCTCCGAAAGGCGTGCTACTGATCAGCTTGTTCATTGCGCCACCAGTAATTCGGTCGCACTCCCTTCCATCCATCCGGCTTTGCCATGATGAAATCTGGGGTCAAACCGGATGGGACGATCTCGCGGTGGTCGTACCGCAGAGGCGCAATCGAGCACAATCTCTGCGGCCGGCTCGAGGAAGATGATGGCCGGATCTCGGAGCAGGAGCATAGCGGCAGCAACCCCAGGGGCTTTTATGGGCCTTCAGTTCGAATGATTTGACCGTAGAGATTGATGGCGTACGTACCACCTCGCCGCTGGATACGAGCACATTCATCTGGCAGACGGTGGCAGCGTAAATGGAGCGCCACCTGCCTCAGGGAAGCCGGCTTTAATTTTATAGCTCTACCATCACGAGAGCGATGTCCGCAGATACAAAAACTAGAAGCACATGCGCAGGCCTATCAGAGGATCCTAGCAGGATTTGTGGCACGGGACCGACACGGGTGGTTAGCTAGCTGCTACAGAGCCTACAACGATCAGCTTTGATTAAGATAAGAAATCACCTCTTGGTACGTACTACTGTAGTAGTATTGGGTACGCTTGCGATCGGAAGATTCGACCGATCAATCCGGCCAACGGCATGCAACATGCGAGCGCGCCCGAAAGTCGCAGAAATCCAGCGGAACCGGTGGCCTTGCTCCCCCACTACCAAGTGAGGACAAGCGGCGCCATGGCGGCCAGCTCGCGGCACCCCTCCATTCCCTTCCATTCCTCCCTGACCCGATTCCGGAGGAACAATCGGAGCACAAAATCTACTCAAACAGACACGGATCGATGCGGCAGGGACCATCTCAGTTGTAACTCCACCGTGTATGATTGCACATTTTGCCAAACAAGAAAAAAAAGCATGATTGCCCATGCGAGCGGGCATACTACATAACACGTACCCCTACGTGCGCGCAATGAGTACCACAACAGCACCACTGTTGGTGTATTCTGTATTCTGTAGGAGTAGTTCCCCTGTACCTGTCCAACATAGCCGCGAAGGGCACGGCTCACTGGCTGGCTTAATGAGGCCAAGCTGCGCTGCGCTGCGCAGCTACAATGGCCGGTCAGCTTTTGGTTCTCTGCGTATTTATTGTTGGTCGCAACTGTGGTTTGGTTCACGGCGGCGTAGTACGTCGAAATTAGCTTAGCCAGCTGATCCAACTGATCATCAACATCAATCGTGTCTTTAAGCAAAAGGGGAACGGACAGTGCGGATCGTACGTCGTCACGTCTACTGTATTCGTCCGCGTGCGCGTACGCAGTGGTACTACATGTACAGGCGACGCAGCTTCGCTCAGTAGCTTCTTCGTCGCTGGCTTCATAACTCGGGGGTCGGGAGCGAGGGGAGCGAGTGCTACTGTGAGCTGCCAGCGCTCTGCAATATAAGGCCGCCCCGGCCGGCCGGCCACCGTCCGAGATCCCTGTGGGCAGCTAGCTGTGACCGGGAGCGACACGAGCGTGGGGAAGGACACGCGCGCGAGGGATGAGCCACGGCGTCGCGGCGAGGAAGCGGTTCGGCGGCGTCGGGTTCGCGCTCGGCTGCGGCTGCAAGGACCCTAAGGCCGTGGCCGTCGCGGTGGCCGCCTCGTCGCCGCGCTCCGGCACGGAGGCGTCCACGGCGACCACGGCCACGTCGCGGAGGGCCAGCAGGACGCACCCGTCGGCGTCCACGTCCACGGGCACGCTCACCGTGCCCTCCGCCTCCTCCTCCTTCCTGTGGGAGGACGCCGACGCCGACGCCGACGAGGTGGAGTGCAAGCGGGAGAGCTCCGCGACCACGCCCAGCTTCTCCGGCCTGCTGCGCGAGCTCAGCGAGCTCGAGCGGAGCATCAAGTCGTGCGCGCGGGCCAAGAGCCCCCCAAGAAAACACTTCTCGCCGCCGCCGCCTCCTCCTCCACCACCACCGCCGCCGTTGCCGTCGCGGCCCGTCCAGCGTCGAGCTGTGCGCAGCGACGACAAGCCCAGCATCCAAGAAGGCCACGGAGACTTCTCGCCGCCGCCGCGGCCACGCCCGCCGTCGTCTTTGCAGGTTCAAAACCAACAGCATCGGAGGGTGAAGAGCGTTGACAAAGCCAGCAAGCAAGAAGGAGACGCGCACTTCACGCCACAGCCACCTCGGCCTCTACCCCCGCCGCCGCCGCTGGAGCCGCTCCGGAACGCGAAGACGGAGGAGGATAAATCCAAGAGCAAAGAGGACGAGAAGCGCTCGCCGACACCGCAGGCGGCGCCGAAGCACCGGAAAGCGATGAGCTGCGACAACAGCAACGGTTTCGGCGGCGGCAGCGGAAGGCTGGACGGGAGCGTGGCGGTGGTGAAGCAGTCGGAGGACCCACTGAGCGACTTCCGGCGGTCGATGCTGAACATGATCGTGGAGAACGGGATCGTGACGGGCGACGAGCTCCGGGAGCTCCTCCGGCGCTTCCTGGCGCTAAACGCGCCCCGGCACCACGACGCTATCCTCCGTGCCTTCGCGGAGATCTGGGACGAGGTGTTCGCCCCCGCCGCCGCCACGGCCGACCGCGAGCCGGAGCCGGCCGCCAGGCCGACGGCGCCCCGGCAGAGGACGCCGCCCCGCCGCCGGCAACCTCTGCCCCTGCCGGCGTGGCGCGTGTAGCCACCTACGTGGTCGATTCCTGCAATGTAAGTAGCGAGTAGATTGCTTCCAAGAAATCGTCGGTCTCGGCTGATAACACGAATCTACCTGGTGTCCCTTGTTCATCCAGCACACACTTTCTCGTTTGAATGTGCACTGACACGCACTTGTACTGCCACCGGTACCACTTTACCGCTTTCCAGCATGGGTACGTTCAAATTTTCGATTTTGCGACACGTCTGGGTCTGGCAGGAAGAAACACCCCGTGAGAGCTGAATGCCAGGGGCACGAGCCACGAGACGTTCTAGGGCGCGTCAACCCCGTGGCCGCTTGTGCGCGCCGTGCCGTGGCAAACCACACGCAAACAGGCGGAAAAAGGGCGGTTTGGCCCGCGAGGAGGGTGCCTGAAACGGAGGGCCCGTGCGCGGAGTTATGGGGGGGTGGTGGAGGTGGTGGGTGCAGGGTGCCACGCACGGGAGGGCGGACGTTAACGCGAGAGGAACCTGCTGATGATGCCCAAACACGCGCCATCAATGCGCAACCTCTTTCTCCCTCCTGGAAATGCCAAAACTTAACTCCGTCCACCGCAAAGCTTCCGTTTCCGTTCGTCGGAGGAATTCCAGACGTCTCACCGTCGTTGACGGCTTGACGCCTACTAGGAGTTTCCGGTGTTTAATTGTGCAGATATATATGGTCCGTGAAAGAAACTGCACCCACACTCACATTTCTGATGGTCAGGTAAACTATAGCCAGGCACAGGATTCATGGCTGGCTGGCTAGCCCTGCCTTATCTGCATCGGGAGGAATGGTTCTTGTTGCTGTATCACGTGGGAGTGGTCGATACGGACACGGAGAGAACAAGCCCGTCCAACTGGCCACGGGATCGAAGAGGAGAGACGACAACGCCGGTCCGTCCATCCATTTGTCTGTTTGGGTCGCCCGTCCACGTCCGTTTTTTCAATTGGGTCGGCCGGTGCGCCCAACGGCGGGCGGATGCATTTCATGCATGTCCGTCCTGGCATTTTGTCGAACACATAGCAGGCAGCGATGCCGGTGCACGTCAGGACGAGCTGCACCCACGCGAGCACAGCTCGGCACGGCGAGGCGGCACGCATGGCGGCTAGACGCGGAGGGGCGCCTGGCGGGCGTGACCACCTGCTCCAGCAGCACCGGCCGGCCGCGAGGCGAGTCCAGCGGTCGAGCCACAACGCGGAGGCGGCCGGGCGCGCGAGCTCCAACGAGGAGACGCACGAGCGGGGCGGCACGGCAGGGGCGCGAGACGAGGCAGGGCGAGCGCAGCTCGGCGCAGTGTCCATGGCGCAGCTGGCCGCGGTGTCCATGGCGGCTCGGCAGGGCGGGGGCGGCACGCATGGCGGGTAGACGCAGCGACCATGGCGTGGCCGGGCGCGCGAGCTCCACCGCTCCAACACGCGAGCGGCGAGGCGGCCGGGCGCGCGAGCTAGCCAGCTATCACGCGGCCACCGGCCGGCTAGCACGCACGCAGCTAGCTAGCTAGCATGCGGCGGGCAACTAGCTAGCAAGCACGCACACGCGCAGCTAGCTAGCTAGCAAGGGTGCGGCCACGGTGAGCACAGATGGCGGCCGCGCGCTGGGGAGGCGAGGCCGACGCCGAGCGTTCGCCTTGTCTGAGCCGTTCGATGCGCAGCGGTTCGACCTCCATGGCCTCGTCGGTCTCCGGTACGACCTCCATGGCCTCGTCGGGCTGGAGACGAAGGTGCTCCGGCTGAGCGGCGAGGCTGCAGCAGCCATGCGGCGGCGTGGCCAGTGATGGCCAGGGAGGAAAGAGAAAAGGAGAGAGATGAAATGGGAGGTGGATGACAGATGGGCCAGGCTGGCCACAAGCGGACGAGAGAGACGCAGAAAGCGTCCGCTTTGTGTCCGCCTCAGACCCAAACGCGGACCAAATTTAGGTTAAAAATGGGTCCGAGCGGACACAAAACGGACACAAAATAAAAATGAATCTCTGCGTTGGGCCGTCATTTTTGTCCGCGCAAAATGGATCTTTGCGTTGGACCGTTATTTTTGTCCGCACAGACCCAAACGAACGCCCGCGGACAAAATGGGTCCCCGCGTTGGGGTTGCTCTAAGGACAGTTACTTTCGCGCCAGCCCAGCTGCCAGTGCACCGGCCGGCCAGTACACCCCGTAAGCTTTTCTCTCCGGTGGAGGTCGACGAGGACGCCATGAATAAATGATTCGGCCACGTACCACCTTGGTCTGGCTGGAAGGGCACTCGGTCCGCAAGACCCACCCTGTGCGCCCGCTGTGGATTCTGGCCATGCAACACTGCCCGCTGCACCGCGTGCGAAAACCACATGCCCGACTGAGGGGGAGCAGAACCTCCGACTAACAAGTGGAACACTGATGCATTGTGCAACAGCGTGCGCTCTGTCAGAGAGAGCTATAATTATTCATACTACGTGAAACGTACGACGCATATATCCCTTCAGACCAATAATGCAGCGGCCCAAGAACAAGCGAACAGACACGGATTTGTACCACCAAGGCACACCACACTACTAAGCCACCACCTACCAGGAACGACAGTAGGCCTCCCATGCCGCTTGCCCTAGAAACAGATCGGCGTCCGATTAGCGACGTGCAAAGCAGCGGTGGTACCACGCCCACATCACATCACACGTAGGAGAGCAGACAGCCAATTAGCATCCATCTACAAAGTGGTACCGCATCACGACCCACACACAGGTCCCAGATTTGGTAAGGCAACCAGTATCTAGATGATAGATAGGCACGGCACCGCACGCGTGATGATTCGCGCCCGCCCGACGGTCGCTCCACAGCGCATCGCTACCCGTACTCGACGAGCAGTGATCGACAGGATACAGGCAGCCTACCTCTTTGGCGCGCCGACGATTAGGCCGACCAAGAGCAGAAATTTCACAAGTTCTGAAACATAACAACTGCAATCAGCGCTATGGGCGAATGAAAGCTTGGCCACAGCTTATCATTGGCAACAAACAGAGGGGGCACTAAATGCTGTTTGTTGAGACTACAACGTCGGGAGGAACACCGACCGTCGGTGCCCGGTCCGAAATTTTTTCCATTTATGAGAGGGAGCCTTGAAGGAAGCTTCTTCAGTTAGTAGTACAGAAAACCAGAGCTGGTCAGGCGATTAGCTCACACCTTGTCTTGCAAGTAAGCAGCGTAAAAGACTCCCAGGGCACCTAGAGAGAGTGCTAAAAGAAGGCCGGATGGCACCAGTTTCCGGGTATTGTACAACCTGATACCTGAAAAAAACAGGAGGGTCGGCAACGTCAGATCCCGATTTCGTGAAGGAATAAACGCAAGAAGGTGAAACATACCAAACACAGAGGCAAACAGAAAGGCGGACCCAAATCCAACAGCGTCGCCTAGTGCCTTCGTCTCAGAAAACTGCATCAGATAATATGTCTGCAGAGAAAACAAGTAAACTAGAATGAAAATCCAGAGCACATGTACGCAGATATAATGATCACTTAATCAGAGTAGGCAGCAGAAAGAAGATTACTAAGATGTGGATTTTTTCACTAAAAAGAAATACAAGGAGTTCCACTAATTAGAATCAGCAACTATGAGAAATGAATCTCTAGAGAAGTTTCATATCGTTTTGTTTCTAGCCCTCAGCGGCGTTGTACCTGCTGTGCAGATAACTTCTCTCTTTAATGCGTAAAACACCATCCAGGGTGTATTCTAGAAGGAAAGAAAAGATAATGAATCTGCATTCTCAACCTGTCTAACTTATAGGATGATAATTTGCTACTCCAAAAGGTAAGTACCAATGAGCTCATTGATTTGCGCCAAGAGACAAGAGTACGTATTTCTGAACTTATCGTATCACATTCATAATTTGTTCTTCCTTCACCTTGAAATTTCTCGATTTTCTAGGGTACAACATTCAGGAACTGTAAATAGACTTCCCAGTTTAGATTAATGCATGGTAGTGTTATTGAGTTAGAACCAGAAACTGCAAATCTTAGCCATCAAACAAACATAGACTTCGAAATCTTGGTTGTGCATGGTAGAGTGTTGGAACTGGAAACACTGAAATTTTGCCATGGAATCTGATTCAAAATACCAATTATGTACAGTAGTGGCTGTGGCTCTAAGAAAGGAATCCGGAATAGCAGCCCTCTGAAATTCTAACTCCAAGAATTTCTACATATAAAGATATAAACTTTACCCCCTGATTCCACAAGAATAACATTCCTAATATTCGTAAGAAAACATGGAATTTTAAACCTCGCAAATGTATTTCTACAGGAATCCTTGTTGCATATAGTTCAGACAATTTGTAGTATCAATTCAATTTGCAATTTAAGTTATTTCTCTGCAACAGGCTAGGAAGTGAGAATTTCTTGGTTGATTGTATCCTTGACCATTTCTTTCGTTTTCACCACACCAGCAAGCAAATAAATAAATTTGTTTTACATTTACATTCAATTTCTAGCTCTTGTTTCTTTTCTTATAATGACATTACCTTTACCACATAAACTTTACACATAACTCCAAGTAAATCATTGTAGTATTACCATTGATTTCCATATTTTTCTCACTGAAGCACAGAAATGGAACTTGATATACTACATCTATTTGATTATAAAAATCAAGATTAAAGCGGGCATATTACTTTTTGCACTGAAATGGTAGAAGTTTCCACATTTTCGCATAAAAGAGAGAGGTCTGTATGGCTATATCACTTATGTCGATGGGCCTAGATTACAATGGAACAGATTAAACAGTTATACCTTGAAATTTTGTTTTTCTTGCGTAGAAATTCCAAACATGAAGAAAAATGGCATGTGTTGCCAAAGAATTGTATGCTACAATGATTCTTCTTTAGTACCACTTCCAGAAGTAGGATCACGTTATCAGAAAGAAAATCGAAGTTCTTGTAATAATGTTCGAAATGGAACCAGGAAAATCCCTGTGTCTAATAGGAGAATCTACTAATGTTCCACTGTGTAGGAGCTGTCATGCCATTGGATTTCCTAAATCCATCTACATTACCAAATTATGCTCCAAAGTGCTGAAAATTCAATTCACCATGCTGTGAAAGAGAAAACATAATCATCTAAAACTTTGCTTACCCTCGAATAAACTACAGGTTGACTGAGATTCCAGTCGTCCTTAGCGCACCTAGAAATTTCATCTCTCTCCATCTTACACTCCACACGTTCACTACTGACTTGCAATCCAAGGTCTTCTAAGTTCCAGCCGACAATAAGCATATTTTGTCTCCAACTTTCCATTGAAACTACCAATGTGGATTAAACATAATTGGTTTAGCTGTCTCTATAATTACAATTATTCTGTGGAGCGAGTGCTATGAATTTCGCCACCACTTGATATCTAATCTACAAGTCTGTACACTAGACTCACCAAACAAAAGAGAAAGTACAAAATTACAGGTCGAATAGAGATTTCAATTGTCATTCGTGCGCCTAGAAAATCCATTCCACTGCAGATTGGACTGCAAGTACCACTTCCAGAAGTAGGATCATGTTATCACAAAGAAAATCAAAGTTCTTCTAATAATAGTCAAAATGGAACCGCGAAAATCCCTGTGTTCCCTACTAGAATGTATAAACATTCCACTGTGCACGAGCTGTCATGCCACTGGATTTCCTTAATGCATCTTCATTACCAGATTATGTTCCAAAGTGTTAAAAATTCAGTTCACCATGCCGGCAATAGAAAACAAAGTCTTCTCAAACTTTGCTTACTCTTGAATAAGATACGGGTTGAAATGAGATTCCAGTCATCTTTAGCGCACCTACAAAATTCATTCCTCTCCATCTTACACTCCACACGTTCCACTACCTTTTGGATGTTTCTCTCTTGGATTCAATGGAGATCTTTGTCCCCATGCAGGTTAGCAAGTACATGCAGGGATGTTACTTAGAGATGGAAACCGTGTAGTAATTTTCTCGGCAATGCTGAAGTTTGTTCCACTGCCTGGTCCCATGATTCCGAAATTTGTGTGGTGTTCGGCTATGGGGGGCTGTGGTGACATTGCAATGGATACATAAACCTCTAACAATCCAATCGGGCTGTGCAAGTATCGTCGTGACTTACTCCAGCAACTTGGAAGGCCGCTCGAGGTTTGCCCATCCTTACAAGTTAAATTCGTAGATCGGTGGGTTCGTGTGAGATAACTTTAAAAGATTAGCTGATGGCATATATAGCTAATTTTGGTAGAAGCGAAGGTCGCAAAGCTGTATGATTGCACCAGCCACCAGAGTGTTCCGCACAACTTGTGTCGGTTATCTTATTGATGGATCATAATCCTATATCTGAAGCTCTCTACATTTGAGCAATTCTCGTCATTTCCACACAGAAATAGATGCGAGGAGTGAGGGCTATATGTGATTGCTCTATGATTGCATTTGTCATTTCCATTGTGCATGGCAGTGTTACTGTGCTAGAAGCAAAAACCATACAACTTTGCCATCAAATCCGCATAGACATCAAAATCTTGGTTGTGCATGGTAGAGTGTTAAAACCGGAAACCATGAAATTTTGCAATTGAATCTGAAAATACAAATTATGTGCAGGAATGGAACTAAGAAAGGTCAGTTAAAAATGGCATGAAGAAAGGAATCGGGAATAGCAGGACTTTTCATGCATGAACTCCACACCATAATTCTCCAGGCACCACACCATAATTCCACAGGTATCACATTCTTAAAATATTCGTAAGAGAACATGGAACTGAGCCTGGGAACATATTTCTACAGGAATCCTTGTTACATATAGTACAGACAAGTTGTATATCGATTCTGATTCGTAGTTTCTGATTATTTCTCCCCCATAGGGGTTGGATTGGAAGGAAGATTTTTTTGGGGGGTGGACTACCCTTAGCCAATTCTTTTGTTTTAGCAATACCATCAAGCAAATTAATAAATTACATTTCTATAATGATTTTTATAATGACATTACCTTTACCACATAAACTATATACATAACTCCAAGTAAATCATTGTAGTATACAGTACCATTTATTTCCATACTTTTCTCACTGAAGCACAGAAATGGAACTTGATATACTACATCTATTTGATTATAAAAATCAAGATTAAAGCGGGTATATTACTTTTTGCACTTAAATGGTAGAAGTTTCTGCATTTTCGCATAAAAGAGAGAGGTCTATATGGCTATATCACTTATGTCGATGGGCCTAGATTACAGTGGAGCAGATTAAATAGATATACCTTGGAGCTGCTATCATAAACGTTACAGTGTATAACAAATACATCTCTCTTTTTATGTATGGGCACATAGTGGTAATATCTCACAGCGAGGTGAATCCGGCTAGTTTCAACTATTTGTTTTTCTTGCGTAGAAATTCCAAACAAGAAGAAAATTGGCATGTATTGCCAAAGAATTGTATGCTATAATGATTCTTCTTTAGTACCACTTCCAGAAGTAGGATCACGTTATCAGAAAGAAAATCAAAGTTCTTCTAATAATGGTCGAAATGGAAGCGGGGCACTGTGTTTCCTAGAAGAATCTACTAATGTTCCACTGTGTAGGAGCTGTCATGCCATTGGATTTCCTAAATCCATCTACATTACCAGATTATGTTCCAAAGTGCTGAAAATTCAATTCACCATGCCGGGCAAGAGAAAACAAAGTCATCTGAAACTTTGCTTACCCTAGAATAAAGTACAGGTTGACTGAGATTCCAGTCGTCCTTAGCACACCTAGAAATTTCATCCCTCTCCATCTTACACTCCACACGTTCACTACTGACTTGCTGTCCAAGTTCTTCTAACTTCCAGCCGACAATAAGCATATTTTGTCTCCAACTTTCCATTGAAACTACCAATGTGGTTTAAACATAATTGGTTTAGCTGTCTCTATAATTACAATTATTCTACGCAGAGAGTGCTATGAATTTCGCCACCACTTGATATCTAATCTGGAAGACTGTACACTAGACCCACCAAACAAAAGAGAAAGTACAAACATTACAGGTTGGGTAGAGATTCCAATAGCCATTCGTGCGCCTAGAAAAAATCCATTACACTGTCAATTTGCAGTCCAAGTTGTTGTAGGCTCCAGCCGACACCAAGCATATACTGTCTCCAACTTTCCAATAAAACTGCCAATTCGGTTTAAGTATAATTGCTTTAGCCGTCTCTATAATAATCCCATGCCGTGAGTGTTACGAATTTCGCCACCGCATTTGATACATAATCTACAAACTAGAAGCTAATGTATACAAAATGCAGAGAATGTTCGAGGTCCACTCACGAGGCCCATGAGCGCAGATCCGGAGGCCCCTCCAAGGATGGAGCCTTTACTCCCCGACCGCGCATCTACACGAAGCGAGAAACAGAAATCAACGGTCAAGAAAGAAACCACGATAGCGAATGCGCATTACGTCATCGCGAGACCGAACGCACGTACACGCGAACGCGCCGCCGCCCACGAGGAGAGCGCCGTAGGCGGCGGACACCGCGGGCGCGATCTCGGACACCGAGGCGCAGCGCAGGACCGCGCGGCGGCGGCGGCGGGCCACGGGAGGCGGCGAGGGGAGCGGTGGGCGGAGGGAGGCGGGAAGGCGGAGAGGGCGGTAGGTGGCGGCGACCACGGCCGACGTCATTTTCGCCGGCGACCGGGCAGTCGCTGTCGATGGACTCGGGAGGGGATGCGGTGACGTGCGAGGCCCTGGTGGGTTCTATCGCTTTCCGCTGCCACTATCCGGGAGGGCCGGGGTTTGTCCGGTCTGCGGTCGTAAAGGCGACGAGGCCTTTTGCATTTCGGGCAAGGGCAAAGTCACAGAGGAGGATTGTGTTTTGTTTCTGAACTCTGATGAGGTGCACGTTTTAGTTGATGGGTTTTTGCACGCACGGCACGGTCTAAACTTGTGACCTTTGGCATTTGGTCCAGTTCCTTCTTCTTTCTGGGTTTGGTTTGACGGGCAGTTTTGAAACGAGATGCTTGTTTGGAGCAGCGCGCGTTTGACGTCAAAGCCTATGCAGATGCAGCTGACCCACTTTGGCAGAAAGAGAGAGACATGATTAGGAGCGCTTTTGAAATCTTATTAGGGTCGTTGTCTCGTGCAGATATGCTGCTACAAGCATGGTCAAGCTGACTCAGTCTTGTATGACAAAATATACTTAGATGATTTGATCTTCACATGCCTGCTTTTATCGTGGTTAATAATGACTGATGTATAACAAACCAGACCAATCTTCCCAAACTCCATCCGTCCATCATCACCATTGGAGGGCTAGTGCACGTGCCCCTTCGCTCTTACGGAAAGGCACTGATCCGCTACGGTTTCTCGTGCCTTCCGCGGGCGGCGGCATCGGTTTGCCTCGTCTCATGTGGCTTGGGGCTATGGAGGCGTGTTGGATCCTGGCCTTTGACGGCATGAGGGCTTCGTTTTTTTTAGTGATTTTTGAGTTTTTTTAGAGTTTGTGTTATGTTCACTGAGCCAAGACGGAGGCGGCTCTTTAAAGATGGAATAAGATTCTTCCCACCTAGGCCCCGTCTCGACGATGCTGCTACCGTCGTCAAAGGGCTGGTGGAGGTTTGTCTCCACTAGATCTCGTGGTATTTGGTCAGCGTTTGTTTTCGATGGATCCATGTAGATCCGGTCTTCATTCGTTTGGTCGGATCCTTCCGATCTATATTTCTCTTCATAGAATCATACGCAGTGATGAGAGCGCAGTGGCGCTTCTTTGCCCACCTGTGTTCGAATCATATGGGCGACAATTAACCACTCTGGTTAATTTCGTGGATTCATATGTGTATCACACACTTCTTTCTTAATTAAAGGCAACATGGGCTTCCCCCTGTTGGTCTAGTTTTTTTAGGCGACAGTTGTTATTCAGGTGCGTTAGTCCTATAGAGACTTAGCACTTCGATTTCATGACCGTCTACTACAAGAAGATTTTTCCCACTCAACTGAGGGAAGGCGATGATGGCGGTGTGCCTTCGGCTCGCTTCATTGCTTGTAGTCGTTGCTAGGTGGTCTATGACTTGGATGTGATTTATTTTACTTCTGTTATTCTTTATACAATTTGACAGTTGATGAATAGATCAAAACTTTTTCCCGCAAAAAAATAAGTTATGTATGATACTACGAGTTTCCGGAGAATAGTTGGCATGATGTCTAACAGGCCGGATTGGAGATATAATATTTGCGATATCAATAAGATTACCGCTAACATACAACGTTTGGGACAGACGGTGAGAGACATACATTCAATCAATTGTGTGTGCTTCGGCTATCCATCATAAAACCGCACCAAGGTCATACGCCAGAGCGTCGTAACATAATGAGTCTATAAATAACGACTTGGACAAATCGCATGGGGAAGGGACGAGAATGTGTTTTTTTAGTGACAAAAGGTTATGAAGGGCTGATATCCCACAAGTGTAAGGGGTCTAGTATTGAACTCAACAAGGAGCAGAAGGAATTGGTTGGTGAAAACCAGTAAGAAATCACAGTAAAAAGTTACAAAGAGTGTTTGATGGTTTATTTGATCACAAAAATAATTGCAAGAAAATAAATAGTATCAAAAGTGCAACCGGTGTAGCAAATGGCCCAATCCTTTATTGTGCTAAGGAGGCCCTGTGGCGACCTCCTTCCAACGCCCTTTAGCCTATATTTCTCACCTAATTAAAAACTACTGAAGAAATATAAAGAATTTTTCCATAGCCATCTCGAGGCGAAACCACGAAGCACTTTTGCCCTCCGGCAGGCTGATTCTGTCGGAGATCCATATCATCACCAACACTCCGGTCATTATTTGGATTATCATCTCCATCAACAACTTCATCAGCACCGTCATCTCCATAAACTCTCTTCACCCTAGCTTTTTCGATCTATGAACTTTTACATCAGATCCTTTGCTGAGTATAGTTTCTGGTGTTAACATTCCCCTGTGCCCCCTCCTCCGGCTTATCTTCTGGATCCTGACTTCTTTTCTTCCGAAAGAATTTTTGAAATTTTCTTGGTATTTTTGGAGCTTCGGAAAATTGTTTTTTCTTCTTGTGCATTTTTACTTATGTTTTCCTGATGTCTCGTAATTTCTTGATAATTTCCATCTTCGTGTGTTACATTCAAATTGAAAAGAAAAATACATTAGAACTGAGCAATAATATGTAAAATATCGACAAAGGAGGAAATTATAATAAGAAATAGTGACGCAAATGGACGTATCAGGGGCCGTATAGGAACACTTGTCGCCCCTAACTAATCTCTCTCCCCCTCATTCCGATCAGTGCTTGCCACATCAACATGTAGGTTATATTCATTAAAATTGAATCGGTAACTTCAGTAAATCTTATCAATACGATATATTAACAAGTTAAGATGATAATATCTAACATTAGAAAACAAAGTTAGAAGGAAAAATTGTGTATGCTCTAGTAATATCATACACCTTATGATGCTATTCCACGCAAGCATTCCACGGACTTGTTCGAAGAACCGCTCACAATGCTTCAACACTCTAGGCGGTTTTGTTTTCGTTACAATAGTCGATTGAGATCGGATTTATCGGTTCTACAATCACCTCCAATAGTAAGTAATTGCTCCGGTTGGTTGGAGATGGTAGACGAATCCAAGGAGGAATTCATCAGAAACCGCCTCCAAAGTTGTTTATGTAATAATGATACTTGGGCGAAATAACTTATAGATGTTTCAAGACTTGGGCGACAAGTTTCATAACTTTGAAAGTCTTATTTTTTCAAGTTTACTCTGCAGATAAGAATGACAACGCATCTCGTGCATGCAGAAAAAAGGAAATGCAGCTAACCGCGACGAATAAAAGTTAGGTAATATTCAAACTGGATTTGCCCAACTAACAAAAGTTAGTAAAATGCCATTAGATTTAGAAAACTAATATCATTGAACACTACATGAGTTTTGTATAAAGAAACTAAAATAATAAAGTGCTCTGGTGCACATTTTTAGCAAAATTGTATATATTCGTTGTTTTCCACTAACAAAACATTACCAATTCAGGAATGTTGTTCTTTTTAGTGTCAATGTCAATACATTTTGTTTGTTACATATTTTTCTTCTTTGAAAGAAATGTCAATGTTATTCAACATACTTTATTTCTCCTGTCAAGCACATGCAAAAAAAGAGGGGATCATACAATAGGGCCCTATTTAGGCCTTGTTTGGCACGTAGGGCTTGGGGAGATTTTAAGAGGATTATCCCTCTTGGGCTCAAAATCCCCAAAAATCCCGGAGCTGGTGTTTGGTGTACAAGTATTTGACCGGAACAACCCCAGTAAAAAAAAAAAAACAACATACCCCTTCGATCGACCCCCCCCCCCACCCCCCTATTTTCATGATGTTTATGTAATAGTGACGGTCCAACCAAAAGAAGTTCTTGATGTCTGAATACTTGGACGAGAACTTTAATAACTTTGAAAGGCCTATTTTTTAAGTCCATTCCGCAGATAAGAACGACAATGCATCTCGTGTAGGGCATTATTTTTATTATGTTATTTAAGTAACGACAATTGAGCTCATCGTTCCAGAAAAATACAAAACCAGCTATGAGATCACCCTATTATCTCACCCGAAAAATTAAAAAGAAATCGTAAATAATCTCTTGCTATATGATAAAAATATTGGTTAGGGCCATGGAGACAACAATGAAGGTGACCTGGCCTAGCTGAGGAAGAAAGCCTCGTCGAAGTTAGGTGTTAGGGTTGGGGTGATAATAATAAGATGGTGCTCAGCAAGGCGGGTGGGATTTAGAGGTAATGCTTGATCATGTGACGAGCCGACTACATCCGTGAGACATTAAGAGTTGATGAGGAACGAGAGCGTGAATGTGCGCAAGTGGGGCGGGATGGGTTTGAGAGAAGATTGGAGTTAAGAGGTTATTGTGGCTTTAGTATAAGAGAAGAAGAAGAAGAAGAAGAAGAAGAACTCATAAACCGGATTGTGTTTTAATAACAAATGTAGATAAACCTTTAAGTATAGACTCATTACATATGCGGTATATGGTACAATAATATGGACCTTCTTTTGAGGGTGATATACAACATCAATCTTGTACCTCAGTACATGTTTATTACAGCATCTGATCGAGAAGCCTTGATCCGATCAGACCAAACCAAACCATAATAAACAAAACAAGAGGATTGTAATAGCATGCGTGGTCACACACGGCTTGCCCAAATCGGGCGCCATTGCAACCTCCGTAAAACGTTAAGCTAGCTACATGCATTTTGCATGTCTAAACCTTCCCAAACAATCGCATGCATGGATGCACCAGCGGCGAGACACCAAGGCCAGGCCCCATGCGCGCACCATGCCATGCATGCATGCGATCGAAAAAAGTGTGTACGTACCGACCGTAGTGACCGACCGACTTAGCTGGCGGCGTGGACCAGCGGAGACTGGGGAGACAGCAGCGCGGCCATGGGGCTGGAGAGCCCGTGGAACTGCGAAGCCATGGCGCCGTGGCGCTGGAGGCTGAGGTGGAGGTGTCCCCTGGCGGCCCAGCGCTGGGCCTTGGCCTTCTGCTGCTGGTGCTGGCGCACGAAGTCCCGGATCCGGCTCAGCGCCACCCCCATGGTCTCGTCGTCCATGTTGGCGTGGCAGACGCGGAACCACCCGGGCTCGCGGCAGTGGAACGACGTCCCCGGCGACACGTTGAGCTTCACCTTGCGGATGATCACCCGCCACAGCTCCAGCTCCGCCTCCGCCGTCTTCTCCCGGAGCATGCCCCGCAGGTCCATCCACGAGAAGAGCCCGGCGTTGCCGCCCAGGCACCCGATGCCGACCTCGCGGAGGCCCGACGTGAACAGCTCGTGCCGCGCCGCCAGCCGCCGCGCGCTCTCGCTCAGGAACCGGGCCATGAACTCCTCGTCCCCGAGCATCTTGGCCAGGAAGAGCTGCGTCTGCGACGAGACGAGGCCGAAGCTGGACATCTTGCGCGCGCAGGCCACGACGGCGTCGTTGTACGAGTAGACGATGCCGACGCGGAACCCCGGGAGGCCGAAGTCCTTGGAGAGGCTGTAGGCGATGTGGATGAGGTCCCGGTCGACCCCGGGCGCGTCGTGCTCGATCACCTCGGCGATGCTCACGTACTCCGGCTTGGCGAAGACCGACCCCGCGTAGATCTCGTCGCAGATGAGGTGGACGCGGTGCTCCGTGGCGAAGGTGGCGAGCATGGCCAGCGTGGCCCGGTCCGCGGTCGTGCCCAGCGGGTTGGAGGGGTTGGTGATGAGGATCCCCTTGACGCGGACGCCGTTGCTCCGCGCGCTCTCGTACGCGGCCACGACGGCCTCCCTGGTGATCCTGAAGTCGTTGGAGCTGTGGCACTCGATCGGCAGCAGCTTCACTCCTGACCTCCAGCAGCAGTCGCGGTCGAATCTGTGATCAGAAACGAAAGCGCATACGTCAGGCCTGATGAAACAACTCGTCGCGTGCATGCATGCTTACGTTGCGCTATGTATCTCTAGTTTTGAATTTTATTGGTCATCAATTGACCGTGCATGGGTCAGAGAAGTTAACATGCATCAACCAAAAGTCACCAAAGACCAGACCGGCTGATGTAAAACATCGTGGGCATGCGTCTCGCTGAATGCATGCTAGGTTGCACGATTCAACTTGAAGACATGAAGCCAAAAACTTGGATTTGATTTTACCACGGAGACTGAAAAGCTGTCCGCCTTTTCGTCTGGAAGGTTAGTTGTTCCTCGTTGACACTGGATTAGTCTTGGGAGCCCAAAATGATTTTCCTGACATCTACATATTGTCTAAATTTAGACCCGATTTTCAGGGTCTGTGATTGACTTGTACATGCGCGAGAGGTGGACATGCACCGAATTCAGTTGCTGTCAAGGGGTTGACGGATCGTACCCTGGGTAGTAAGGCGTGGGCACGAGGAAGGCCTCGCCGGGGTTGGCAAGGCAGAAGGCGAGCGTCTCCTGCGCGCCGGTGGCGCCGCCGCTCATCACGACGCGATCCGGGTCAAACCTGGCCTTCCATCCCCTCACCTGCCCCATGAACTGGGCCATCGCCTGCAACATCAGACACAATCGCATATTGGTTAGCAAAAATGATCCGTCAGGGCGCTGCTCCGTCGCTTTCGCACTCGTAAGCAGACATCTTATCATTAATCTTGTCCAATTGTATCATTGGCTAGCTTGTCATATTTGTGTTAGTGGATGTTGAGCTCACCTGTCTGAACTCCGGGAGGCCGTGGTAGTCCTGGAAATTGGCGATCCTCTTGAACTGCGAGGCGCCCTCCGCCGTGCAAATGGACGCCTCCGGGTGGGCCTTGCTCCACTCCTCGATCAGGTCCAGCGAAAGCTGCAGCACCACCGATGATTAGCTTCATGCTTAATGGCGAAAAATGAACCACAAATCATCGGTTATCAAGGAACACGAGCACGCACTTGGTTCTCGGCGAGGCCCATCTGGATGACGCCCTCGCGGTTGTCCTGCAGGTGGAAGGGGTTCATGTCGTAGGCCTTCCACCCGTCGAAGTAGGACGAGTTCTCGCCGTGGCCGTCGCCGGCGGCCATCCTCGAGAGAAGCTCGGCGGATCTGCTTGCCATCTGCGCTCTCGGGTCTCTGAGGATCAGCTAGCTAAGGATCGATGGATGAGCAGAAACAGAGACAGACAAGAAGAGAGGCCAAGAATGTTAAGCGCTAATCTAGCTGATGAAGCTTCTTGAGCTTGCTAGGGAGGGAGATGAAGCTTCTTGAGCTTGAGCTGGCGAGGGAGGGAGATGAATGGGTAAGCCGCTCCTTGATGCCTATTTATAGATTCGTGGCGCCCATGGCGCGGTAGACGCAGGTCAAGGGACAGCACTCTGCCTCGCAAGAAAAAGAAGGGACGGCGCTTTGGCATATACGCGCATGGTGGCGAAACTTCCGTGAAAGGGAGAGCGGGTGGAGCCGAAGACGCAGCAGCTCAGCTAGCTGGGCCAGACGGCGACCTCTCAGGCCCCGCTCGTCCTTCCTTGTACTACCACCCCCCGGCCCGGCCAGCTGAC
The DNA here is from genome assembly GCA_011799875.1 of Thinopyrum elongatum. Taxonomy (NCBI): domain Eukaryota; kingdom Viridiplantae; phylum Streptophyta; class Magnoliopsida; order Poales; family Poaceae; genus Thinopyrum; species Thinopyrum elongatum. The sequence continues at coordinate 547,232,093 of CM022298.1, read as the reverse complement.
AATGGTGATAATCAATTGGCTAATTGATCTGGGAAGGATACTGTACATGCGATCCAAGGCGAGCAACGTGACTTGACGATGGACGTGCGGTCGTAATTTTTGAAGCTTGCACAGTAACAGGTGAGCGCGCCCACGTGGGGGCTCGGAGAAAAAACCCCGTCCCGTCGCCGGCGATTCGATCTGCCGCCTGCGGGGTTCTCAACTTGGCGGGACGATGGATGCCGACGGCAGTATCGTCAGCTCGATGGGTTGAGCTGGTCAAAACGAGAGAGCTAACGTAGCCGGCGCCAGCGCCATCGGCGGGTTGAGCTCGTGTTGGACGGGGCGGGGACTGACTAGCAGGAAGGGTGGAATTCGGTTCGACCGCCGGTGTCGTGCTGCAGGATTCGAGAAAACAGCAGTTAATTTTGCCGTGGAACGTATGCTTGCAGGATTGAATTTGCCTCGAAACTGGTCTGCAATTTGGCTGCAACGATCAAACTGCCTCTCCTCCAAGCCCTAGCGTACGTACCTGTTCAATTTTCTGTGATTTGTCTGTACTTTTGGTCGACCTTTTTTGAAGGATGTGGTTAGATCTCAGTCAAGTGAGATAATATATAAGAAGAAAAAAGAAAAAGAAAAAATTATACAAATCTCCATGATCAAAAGAATATAACATCGACCGAGACATAACGAAGTCTCAGTCGACTGAGACTTAGCAAAACTGTTTTTTGAACTCTTTGTGCAACAACTCGAAGCAGATCGCACCGTCGCGTCCTCGAGTGATCCGGCTGCTAGCTAAGCTTGTGCGCAGATAAACTAAACTTGAGTGGTCGCGCACCAACCGAACCGAATATACGTGCACGGAGGGAGGCGCGCACACACAGCGCAGAGGCAGAGCTTTGGTCGTGTGGCGGTGCGCGTAGGTTTGTGTCGTTCCAATAAAAAAAAGAGAAAATGATGCTACGTTTTTGTCATATTTGTACTTCCGTGTGGCGGTGTCCAAGATCTCCAAGAGTTGCTATGCAACTGCATCACCACTTTGTTTGGTGTAACGGCTGCTTCTCCTCGTCCGGCCCTCGCGCATGCAAAGAAAGGAGTTCTCAGGCCGACAACTTGACATGGAAGTCGCCGAGGTAGGTTCGATATTTATTTTCACGTGACATGGGGAGTCAACTCGCCAACACAGCTTGATGGCTAAGCTCGTACTACGTGGTGGTTGCCCAAAGCAATTCGTGGCCGATTTGGGCACTACGGTGACCACATTGTTTGCGCGCCAAGCCAAGGAAAAGGTGCTAAACATTGTGATCGTGCATAATACTGGCACCACGCATGTGCTAAAAACATTGTGACGGTGCTAAGTACAAGGACATGCAAAAGCGAACCCATAGAAATTCAAAATCATTTTTTGGCAAGGTCTATGCTACTACTATGATAGATGAACCACGTAGTGTCTGGATACTGAATCTACAGTTGCAGGCAGTTCATAAACTGGCAAATGTGGTGAGCCACCTTAAAACAATCAATGTCTACATAACGGTGAGAACGATCAAACACACCAGTAAACGCTCCACCCATGACAGACGGGTCAGAAAAAATTAAATGGTGACGGTTTTGGCCACCTCGCGACGACTGACTTTTGGCAAGACTATTTCGCCCGTCTGCTACGGCTGCCTTAAATGTGGAGGTTTGACGAATTTTCTTGTCTGACATACGTGGTCAAACACTAAATTAATGTTAGTCAATGGGGTTGACAACTGTCATGGAGTAGCTATACAACAACGATGCGCGCAATTGATTGGAAGAAACAACAAGAGCATGGTTAATGCTAGGACGTTGCCATATCATCTGTAGTGGATCTAATACTCCCTCCGTCCAGGGCTAGATTTAGCATGACTAAGTACTCTTTTATCCGGCGAACGACGGTGGGAATCATGGCGATAGTGAACGACTTACATACAATTGATGTTTGCCGACAATGGCAAGTTTAGTTGGCGAGCAAGGCAGATGCGCTTCATTTCAAAAAAAGAAAAAATCCCAAAATTTGTCGTGCTTTGCAAACTAAAGTCGTCATCATCGCCACAATAATACTCCCTCTGTAAAGAAGTGTTTAGATCATTAAAGTAGTAATCTAAACACTCTTATATTTCTTTACGGAGGGAGTACTTGCCATAAAAAACGTTCGATTTGCCACCCCTTCCTAGCGAACATTCGTCTGTTAGCATCTTCGTTATATATTCAAAAGTCCCCCCCCCCCCCCCCCCAGCTCCCATGCCGCTTTGTCACCTGCGATGGCCGCGATGGCGCCAGAGGAGGACCAACCCAACCTCGCCCCTCCACCGCTGCCATCGGCGATAGCTGTGGTGGTGGTCGGCCACTGCTCCCAAGGTGGCGGCGCACCCATGCATCAGATCTGATGATGGTGCTGGGAACCCAGGACGGCGGCCCCATGGACGGGCGCGTGAGCGCTCCAGGCAGCATGACTGCGGGTTGTTGGCTACCTCTGTCGGCTGAGAGGGTAGTGACGAGACTGCCATAAGGCATCCCTGCAATAGCGTTTGGAGGACGACTCAGCGAGATGTAGTGTGGTTTCGGCCTATTGGTCGGTGGCGTGCTGCAACTCTGCGTGGGACGGAGGGCACGCCAAGTGCATGTTAGTGTTGCAGCTACCGGACTGGTGTAGCACGGGGTGGCCTCAGCGGGGCGGCAAATGGCAGGATATTTGTCCCATCAGTGGTCGCGGTAGTTGTTGGGATGCGGTTGGTGGTTGGGCGATACATGTGTTTGGTGGCGAGGCATCTCTGGGAGAAAACCCTTTCCGACCTTCACCAGTTCCGGCGACGGTGACTTCCGCGGGCGTCGCGGTCTTTCCTAAAAGTGATTGAGGAGTTGTGCCCCAACCTCTCCCCGTGACCTTGCTCCGAAGGGAAACATCTAATATTAAGGATTAGGCGATGGAGGCGTCTTCGAGTCTTTCTCCTTTGTGACGACATCGCCTGTAGCAGGCTACGATTGGGAGACATGTGGTGTCGACGGCTTTGTCGCGCATGGTTTGCTAAGGCGGTTGTCTTAGGGGCCATGATGTCTGTTTGGGAACCATGATAGCGTCAAGATGAGTTCTTCCCGGGGTGTCTGATGTGTTCTTCCATGGTTCCCTTTGTAGCTGTGAAGTCGGGGCTGCGCTCGAACGTGTCCAGGTGGTGATAATGACATGCTTTCGGTGGTATGGCGGCGACTTCGCGTGGTTTGCTGAGCCGGCGGGTGACGCTAGTGACTCCTCGGCGGATGTTCTTTTCTTCTCAGTAGCTTTGTGGTGTTCACGCTGGTGCCTAGATCGGCCGATGGTGCCCATGCTCATGGTAATATGAGTTGAGTTGTAATGAATTTAGTCTGGTTTTTTCATAAATTAATCACAGTAAATTCTTCCTCTCGTCTTAATTAAAGAAAATGGCAAGTCTTTTGACTCGTTTAAAAAAAGAATGTGTTTCTGTATGCATGGAACATGGTGCCAAAATTCTAGTCAATTTTGATAATCTTATGGTGCATATATTTGGTAAATAGGAGAACTGTTAGTGCTTGGAGAACACACACACACAAGAGAGCACCATGAATAATTAATCCTAGCCGGATGTTTATGCACCCTAGTTATGCATTCGTCAAAGGTACTTTACGGCAAGTTAAAAAAAAAGGTGGTGTATGTGATAAGTACAAGATCTTCATGCATCGGATGATTTTTCATATATATAAGCGAACCTTTGAAAGTTTTAGTGGAATTGGTCTGGTGCTAATTAACTAACAGTGATGAGAAGCGGTCGTCCTCCCATCAGTATAGCATCATTAGGCGCAAACCGGCAGGTGAGCTGCTCGCTAAATTACGAGAAGAGGTGTACGGCGCAGCATCTTTTCAGGAAGGAGACTCATTTTTGGCATTTAGCAGCCCCTGGGCTGGTGCATATGCATAAATAAATAAAACATGGTGGGAACCATGGTTGATGGTTGGTTTGATTTGATAGCAAAATACAAGTGCTCCTACTACATCATTAGTTTTTTTTTTTGTGCGAGAAGGTACATAATTAGCTTTCAGTCACGAGGATAAACAAGCCAGGTACACCGGTCAACATCCAGCCAAAAAAAAGGTGCACCGGTCAACATGGGCACACAGCCACACACGTATGACGTTCCTGGAGTAGATGCTTGCTGGTCCACCATCGTCTATCTACTGGCTAGGCTAGTCCACGTATGGGTTGGGTCGCCAGGTCGGCAATGCACACACACATGTGTCCCGTTTTTCTGGAGGCCGGTGAGCAGTAGTGCAGTGGTACACTCTGCCATTTATTGTGTCAATGCCACTTGCGTGACCAGTCCGTTCGGTCCCGTTACACGCTCACATCAACCACAGCGCGTCCACCATGATCCTGGAACGACATCGATCCGTTTGCGAGTTCATAGGTTATACCAGCTGGCGTCCATCCTGGTCTCTCGTCTCGGGCGAGACGCGTTCACGCCGCGCGCCGGTGACCACGCGCCGGTCACAGCGCGATATCGATATCTCCGTTGCTGTCGTGCGTGGCGTGGCGTGGGGCCGAGACCGACGCCCCAAAACCGCCGGGGAAAGCACCGGCGATGGGTCATGCCGCGGCCATGCCAGCTGAGCTGAGTGTAAGGATGTACGGACGCCGGGACGCACGGTGTGAAACCGAGAGCCCGGGCGAGACGCATGGAGCCAAACCGTACGTACGTGACGAAGGCCATAGGGAGCCCCTGAAAAAAAATTCACTCAGCTGATCTTTTTAAGTGGGGTCCGACATGAAGACGCCACACTACATTGTGCAGCGCCTCACTGACAGACACTGCACGCCTAGCCAGCGTCGCACCTGGGTGATTCGAAAATTACCAAGTCAGTGTGCAGCGCCTGAGAGTTAGGCGCTACACTATTTACCACTACAAAATGAAGCAACCACTAGTGCAACGCCTAGACGCTGGCCAGGCGTGTAGCGCCTGTCAGTTAGGCGTTGCACAGTGTAGTGTGACGCCTTCGTGTCGGGCGCCACTCAAAAAGGTCAGCTGAGTGAAAATTTTTTAGGGGCAATTTATTTTGTGAAATGATTTCATTCACAGGTCAAAATTGTCAAATTTGCCCAGTTATGTGGGGCGTGCATGTACGTACGTACGCTCTGTGACACTGAGGTACTGACTGATACAGTGTTACTCCAGAAGACACTACGGTCGCGGCTTGCTTTGCTTGTGAATCGAGCACACCGCTGATCTGATATTTTCCTTCTGGCGTGTGTGAACCGCGGGGACAAATATGTCGTCGTTGATGGAACGGCCAGTCAAGCAAGCGCAAGTGCTCGCGCATAGTTTCCTTTTTGTCTCCGGTGCGCACAGTTGTAGTAGAGACTTTGGGGACGGTCTTGGCTTGCGGAGGTGAAAACCATGCGACTTTGTGATCCTACCTGACTCGCCAAAAATGGAGAGGACTGATCTCATCTCTCACCATGGATACTGGATATGACCTTTTCCTTTTCCTTTTCCTTGTTGATTCAGAGCTAGCGACCGATCGACGAGCGTGGCACGTGTACTCCGACGACGACGACGACCGTGCATCCACCCATTCAGCAGACGGGCGCCGTACAGTCGGTCGCTGTTTCTCGGTTGGCTTTGCATGCATGCGCGTGTGTGGTCAAGTTTCACTGGTACGTACAGACGATCGAGCACGCGTGCACACGTGCCGTCAACTTTTGCACACGTTCGACCGATCATCACCGAAAGGAGCTCCATGAGCAGGATCGTGCTGACAGGCACTACTGAGCTACTCCTCGCGACGAAGGCAAAGGTGCAGCGGACAAACTTGGTGCAGTGCCAAAAACTATGTTGTGATGGACCGATCTGGAATGCATGCATGCCGTGGAGTCCTTTGACAGGGCAACGGTGAATATTGACCATGGAAAACCGCAGCCAAAAGCGCCGCACCGTGCATGACTGCATCACTGCTTGCGCATGGGCATAAACCGTGCGTGGGTCTAATCGTCTGAAACCGGCACGATGAAGTTGTTTCAAAGGAAGCGCAATGGGAAGGTGAAAAGGGATAGTTACTTTTTGATTGCTATAAGAAAAAGGGGATGGTACTTTTTGTGTACTACACCTTTTGGCAATCTATAAAGCGAAGGCATGCAAATAGAGTTATATATGCGTGGTTTGACAACGAACTGCGCATTGTTTACAGTTAAGGTGTGAGTATACCTGGCCATCCGCCGGGCCGGGCCGGGCCTGTCCAAGCCTGAGGCAGAAAACCTAGGCCTGAGCCCGGCCCGGCCTGGTCGTCGGGCCTACTTTTCAGGCCCAAGCCTGGCCCGTCAGAGGAAAAGCCAGTCGGGTCCCTTCCCTAAAACGTGAAATACCCAAGCCCAGGCCCGGCCCGACATGTGATTCGGGCTCAAAACTCAGGCCCAGGCCCGGCGTGTGCCTCGGGCCGGGTATCCCGTGGCCAGGTATAGGTGTGACTATATAAGATCTAGATGAAGTCCTTGACTTGTGCGCTACATAGGAATTGATCTCGGGACCTCACATTTGGAAATGACAGCTCCTATCGCTCCAACCAACAGCTATTGTTGACAATTACTAAACCGGAAACCTTTAAGAACATATCACAGCGTCCAGATTAGAAAACATGTTTGAATTTTTTTGAAACTTTTTTTTACAGATTGCGATTTTATTTTTGAAATGGCCGATTTTTTTCAAAACACAAACAATTTTGAAATTTCACAAATGTATTTTTTCCAAATGTGAATAAACTTTATAATTCTGTTTTAAAAAAATAAGAACAAAATTGGTATTCTGAACAATTTCTTCTCGAACAAATTTTGCAAACATACATAACTTTTTTAAATCCCCGAACAATTTTTAGAGTGTGGACATTTTTTTAAAAACATGAATAAATTTATTCTATTTAATTTTAATAATAAATTTTCAATAAAAATTGTTTATACAATCTAAAAAATGTTGAAATTTTGAAATGTTCATGCATTTCAAAAATAATGTGTGTGAGTTTAAAACAGTATTGTACAATTAGAAAAAATTGTAAATTCCAAAGAAATGTTCGTGATTTTAAAAAAAGAAACTTCACGCATTTCAAAAAAAATCATGACATTTTCTAAAAAACTAGTGCAATGTAAAAAAATGTTTGCATAATTCTTTTTAAAAGGTTTCCTTCCATTTAGAAAAATGATCAGTATGATTTTGGAAAATGCTTACCATGTATTCTAAAAAATGCACGGGCCTGTATTTGAAAAATTATTCATGATGTATTTTTAAAAAAATGTGTGCTAAAAAATGTTCCCGTGTATACAAAAAAAAAATGGTATTACAAAAGTGGGCATGTATTTGTAAAAAAAAGTACAACTATATAGGGGTACTGGGTTGAGAACGAGTTGTGTGAAAAGAGTGGACATGCAAGTATGTCGGGCATGTGTTGCATGTTTGGCTTGGACATGCAACTGGGTCGGGTGGGTTTACATGTCGGGGTTGGACATGGAACTACATAGGGGGCGGGGCAAGTTGCGTGTTGAAAAACAAAGCACAAGCCTAGTTGCGAGTCAAAGGGTGAGCTTGCAACTGGGAGAACTACGAGCTGAGTTGCGAGTTGAGGATGGACTTACAACTGGAACAACTACAAACTATGAGACCAGTTACGAGGCAAGGGTCGATTTGCAACTGGGATAAAACAAATTATGGTTGCAGTTGCGAGTCAAGGATGGATTTGCAACTAGACTGAAAGACAAAAACACAGGCCCAGTTGCGTGTCAAGGGTGGGCTTGCAACTGGGATAAAATAAATTACGTGCCTAGGTGCGAGTCGAGGGTGGACTTGTAACTAAGACAAGTATATAAAATAATGATAAGAGTTGCGAGCTGATGGTGGACTTGCAAATGAGATAAAAAAAACTAAACACATCCCAATTGCGAGCCGAGAGTGGACTTGCAACTGGGACAACAACAAACTTTGGGCCTTAGTTACGAGTCGAGGGTGGACTTGCAATTGGGACAACAACAAAATATGAACCCAGTTACGAGTCGTGGATGGACCTGTAATTAAGACAACTTCGAAACAATGAGCCCAGTTGTGAGTCAAGGGTCGACTTGCAACTGGGATGAAACAACATACGATTCTCAGTTGCGAGTCAAGGATGGACTTGCAACTGGAATGAAAAACAAAACACATGCCTAGTTGCGAGTCAAGGGTGGGCTTGCAACTGCGAGAACTACGAGCTCAGTTGCGAGTTGAAGGTGAACTTGCAACTGAGACAACTACGAAACTACGATATCAGTTGTGAGTCAAGGATTGAATGGCAACTGGGATGAATAACAAAACACATGCCTAGTTGCGAGTCAAGGGTGAGCTTGCAACTGCGAGAACTATGAGCCCAGTTGCGAGTTGAACGTGAACTTGCAAGTGGGACAAATACGAAACTACGAGCCCAGTTGTGAGTCAAGGCCTGACTTGCAACTGGGAGAACTATGAGCCCAGTTGCGAGTCGAAGGTCGACTTGCAACTGGGACAACTACGAAACTATGAGCCCATTTGCGAGTAAAGGGTTGACTTGCAACTAGAATGAAAGAAATTACAGTCCCGGTTGCGAGTCAATGGTGGACTTGCAACTGGGATGAAAGACAAAACACAGGCCCAGTTGCGAGTCAAGGCTGGGCTTGCAATTGGGATAAAACAAACTACGGGCCTAGTTGCGAGCCGAGAGTGGACTTGTAACTAAGACAACTATATAAAACTATAATATGAGTTCCAAGTTGAGGGTGGACTTGCAATTGGGACAACTACAAACTATGAGCCCAATACGAGTTAATGGGTGACTTGTAACTGAGATGAAAAACAAACCATAAGTCCAGTTGTGAGTGAATGGCGAGATTGCAATTGGGACGAAAGAAACGACGGGCCGAATTGTGAGTCAAATGATGAGCCAAAGACCTTCTCATTTTTCTACCTCTCTTGAAATCCTAACTCATTGTCCTCCCAACAAAATTAAATAAAACCAAATAAACTTTTTTAATGAAACAAAAAAAACTGAAGTGAGTGGGAAACTAATTAATTGGAGATAAGAAAACAGACGAGTCGAAGAGAGAATAGAGAATGATTAAACCTCACAAATCACACGTCTCTGTCAATACTCTCTCCCTCTCATTTGTTCCCACCAACTTCCCAAAAAAAATGACAGTTCACACAACATATAGAATGCAACCCACACAAAGGTAAACACATCCCGCCCACAGACCGGACAGAAAAGGACAACATCCCTTACACTATAGGGGGGGGGGGGGGGGGGGTCATGCGACGCGTAACATGGCACACCACTAAAAGACACGCAAACTGACTCGAAAAATACAAATATCGGCGTCGGAATTGTACAGTAAGGGAATTAGCTGAGACTTAACTATTCACATCTAATGAGAATTAGTAAATCCGATGTTCAAAATTCACAGCTATCTATACGCCTTATTTTTGGTGTAAAAAAATTACCAAAAAAATAAGAGAAAAGGATACCAGAAAAAACAAAAACAAAAAGGGCAAAAAATCAATATAAAAAAGAATAATGAGATCCTAAAGAAAAGAATAATGAGTTGAAATGTGATGCATTTCCTTCCTTTTTCTGTAACAAGTGCGCTACCTTGAAATGAGCTCAAAATGCAAAAGAAAACCCCCACGTACACACATATACACTGAAAAGAAATGAAAAAAAAAGGACCAAATAATGACTGTGCACGCTGCTACAAAAGCTACTTCAGGCAAAAAAAGGGGCCACGAATCCCTTGGATGGGCCGCTCGACCCAATGAACAGCTACAAACGGGAACACAGGAGTCAGCTCACGTGATAGCGCCTGAGGGCCTGTTTGAGGGCCTGTTTGGTACCCTCCACAACCTCAAACCCCTCAACTCCTTTGCCCAAAACCAGCAGCCAGCTTATCGTTGAAAATCCGGAGTTGGACAGATCGTTCGCCTCGACAGCTTCTTGCTGGTTAGCGCTAGCATGGGCTGGTAGCCCAGCCTGAATACCCTTTTCTTTTTCCTCCCACGTGCTCACATCTTGGCCCACCTAAGATGCTTCTTCAACCTGCAACAGGGACGAACAGGACGTCTCCTGGAGCTGCTAATCCCTGTAAATTAGGGAGATTAAGGCCACGATTTACCTCAACTTCAATATGTAATTTGTTGCCCATTGTGCTCCGAACCCATTCCATATAATAGCACAATCTATTACTCAGTAATGGTAGAGATCGGAGTGCAGCCGTGACGACGGATGAGGCGGATGGAGACACGGCGGGATGGGCGCGGGAGAAGCCTGACGGCAGCGTAGAGGCTTGAGTCGGTCCCAGTGGGGAGGCACGGCGGCGCGCGAGGGCTGGAAGTCGTAGGAGCGGCTGGTGAAGCTCGGCAGGGAGGGACGGTGAAGGGAGGTTCGAGGAGAGAGACGAGGAGAGAAGGCGCTCGGGCTCTTTTTTCTTTCGTAGAAAGTACGGGTTTGCTACCGTGGGTCACTTGGCGGTGGCAGTGCGTTGTAATTTGCATCAACTCCAGCTTCTCTTTTTTCTGGGAGCTTGGGTTTTTCAACTCCACGACTCCTTCAATTTTACACTACAAAAATAGCCAGCTTCTCATTCCCATAATCAGCATTTGAGCTGTTCGGCCGGGCTTCTCATCTGAAGTCGAGGAGTTGAAAAGTTGGAAAGCTACCGAACACGCCCTGAATCTTGACGTTTTACCAGACGGCTATAAATTTAGATGTGACATATTTCACATCTAGACGTGAAATAATAAATATGTAAAAACATTGCTTCTATGAATAACATACGCATTCTCCTTTTGCATAATAATTTGGGTTATGTGCATTTTCGACGTATCGACTAGCTCATGATATTGTGTCGTTGAAGAGGCTATTTGTACTTGTAAAAAAATTAATACCCCTTACTTTTGCGAATGTTAGAGATATACGTGGTAGTTAGAGATTGTCCGGGATTAGATATGAATTGTTTCCATCTTATCTCTGGGAGGCGTTTTGCTCTCAAGTCTTGTACTCAATATATACTCGCCCTCGAGCCTTAATACAGCATCCAACACATTATGTCAATTATTCCTCTCTATCCCTTTTAACATGGTATCAACCTAACCCGATCCAAAGCCTTAGCCGCCGCCGCCGCTTCCGCGGCGCGGTCGATCTCAATTATCGTCACTAGGGGCCGCACCGCCCGTACATAGGATTCATCCGCCGGTCGTGTTGATCGGCTGTCCTGAAGAGTCATTTTTCAATCCGTTGATTCGAGTTTTCTCTCTATCGCCGATCGTCTTGATCGGCGTTTCGTTTTGGTTTTCTTATCTAAGATCGGTTTGAGTCACCTATGGTGTATCGATCCTTCGCATGCATCTGCATCAACCTTGACGACGACTACCCGCGTGGCACGCGGCTCCTGTGGAACACCTGCGTACATCCGCGCGTCATTTCGACCCGCCCTGCATCGGCTCGTGCGGTGGCCGCTCACAGCCTCGTGCACTAGCTATACCTGGCCATCTGCCGGGCCGGGCTTCGGGCCGGGCCTAACAAAGTCCGAGGCAGAAAACCTAGGCCCGAGCCCTTCCCAGCTGTCGGGCCTATTTTTTAGGCCCAAACCCGGCCTGACAGTGATAAAGCCCGCCAGGCCTCGGGCCGGACCCCTTCCCTAAAACGCGAAAATGCCAAGCCCAGGCCTGACCCGACGTGTGCTTCGGGCTCAAAACTCAGGCCCATGCCCGACCCACGGGCAAGACTAGGCCGGGTCGGGTCAGGCTTTTTCGAGCCGGGTTGGGTCGGGCCAGTCAGGCCAGGTATCCCATGGCCAGGTATAGCACTAGCCCGTCGTCAGGCGCCGTGTGGCCTCTGGCCGTCAGTCACCCACGCAACGCAGATCCACCGACCCACTCGCGGTCGTGGGACTTATGTGTCGCGTGTATGCAGGTGTTTGCACGTGGTGCATCCCTTGTGGGTGTGTGTGATGCCTTCACGAGTACCTTGGCGTCTGTATTTTCGATCTCGCTCGTCGTCTTCGGTCTAATCAGCCGTCTACGCGCTACTTTACAGGATTCAGTGAAAATCGTCATCTAATATACAATATACATGCTTCTTTTTTTTCAAGAACATGCAAGAGCATTGCATGTCTTTTCTATTAAGGAAAGAAGAGAAGGTTACAACCAAAGTTCTCTCCCAGGAGCAAAGCCCACCTCTCACACATTACAGAGATTTAGTGCACTTGAAAAGAGTGCCCACGATCTACCCTAGCGGTCCTCCAAAGCTCGATTTCAGCTTTCAACCGTGTGATTACGCTAGCCGCAGACGAGGCTGTGTGCTCGAAAACTCTACTATTCCGCTCAAGCCAGATAAAACAGAGCGTGGCGGCGACGACGGTGTTGACATCCCTTCGGTTTGCTGAGCTTGTCGCTGCTGCGACAGACAGCCACCAGTCCTGAAGCTCCTGCATTCCTGTCGGAGTGAAACGATGTAAGCGCAGTGGCAGGAGGGAATGGTACCACACCTCACGGGAGAACGAGCAACCTAGGAGCATGTGGGTGGTGTCTTCGTCGATCTGGCAGCACAGTTGGCATTGCGTGGTGTTTGGCAGGCCACGACGCGCCAGCCGATCCGCGGTCCACTGTCGTTTCATAACAGTCAGCCAAGTGAAGATCTTCACCTCAAGGGGGGCCCACGACTGCTAGATTTCCGCCACACAAGGTGCGAACTCTTGCCCAAAGAAGAAGGCCCGATAGGTGTCGCGAGATGAGCACGCTCCTTTGGCCGTCAACCTCCACGTGAAGGAACCCGGAGCTACCGAAAGCTGGAAACGTGTCTCCCAGAGGCCGAGGAACTCTGCAATGGCCGGAATAGAGGGTGCACCCCTGATGGACTGGAGCCATGTTTGATTGGTGAGCGCGCTGGCGACGCTCATGCGTCGATCTGCCGGCCTGATAAAGTCCATGAGGTTGGGGGCAAGCTGCTCGATACTTTGTCCATTGATCCATCGGTCAGACCAGAAGTTGACCCTCTGCCCGTTTCCCAGAGAGCAATGCATGGCCGCGCGAGCAAGGTGCATTGTTTCCGCGCGAAGAGGCATGGGGAGTCCGCGCCAAGGCTTATCCATGCCCATCTTCTCGAACCAGAACCAGCGCATACGCAAGGCCTGGTTCAGTAGTCGTAGATTGAGCACGCCGAGGCCGCCGTAAGGCTTAGGGAGACACACGATGTGCCAGGCCACCAGGCAACATCCGCCCTTTGCATATTCGATACCACGCCAAACGAAGCCGCGACGCAGCTTGTCCACACACTTGAAAAACCATGGCGGAAGGTCGAGGGCCATCATGTGGAAGATAGGAATCGCTGAGAGCTTGGAGTTGACGAGCACTAGGCGCCCAACACGACGGAGGAGAGAAGCACGCCATGTAGGCAGCTGGGCGGCAATGTTGTCGACGAGGGGTTGTAGCTGAGCTTTGGTGAGGGCGGTGAGGGATAAAGGGAGCCCAAGGTACGTGACCAGAAGTTCTTTGACGCAGCAGCCCGAGGCGGTGATGATGTCTTGTAGGTCGTCTACCTCGCAACGTATAAGCGAGAGAGAGCTCTTTGCGAAGTTGCAATGTAAGCCCGAGGCATTGCCAAAGCAGGTCAGCAAGGCCTTGGCTGCTTCCATCTCATGAAGCACGGGGCTGATTAGGAGCATGGCATCATCAGCGTAGAGGGATAATATGTTGGTGCAATGATAGGCCCCTTATGTTTTGGAGTTTGTTGACATAAACAGTCACTGGTACTGTAAGGTGCTATACAAACAGTTTTTAACCCCTTTCCGCGATGGCATTTGGAACCGTCGCCTAGTGAGTGACTGCGATAGGGGGGTCCTTCCCACACGACCCAGAAACCGTCGGGGATAGGCGAGCGACTACTGACGATCGCCATAGAATAAACGTATGAGAAGCCGCCCCAGTCCCACAGGTTACATCTCAACGTTACGTTTCTGATCAGAGAGACATCTTAAACGATTACGCCGCTATAGTCATGTGAAAAAGGTGGACATCAACATTTAATCTACCGATATGTTTGTGATAGGTACGTTATCGCACACGGTTCAAGAATGTAAAATGTGTGCGGTGCCTCTACTAACGCCAACGTGTCAATTTTCATAACTGTGTGTGATTGGTATTCCTATCACACATGCACACTAGTTTGAAACGTTTGCCGTATTACCATGAATCGCACACGCATATGAGACGAAACCGTGTGTGCGTCCGTCGGGCATCGCAAACGTTTCACGTCAAAGAACCGTCTGTTCTGTATTTTTCATCGCACACGCTGTTTTCTTTCTAACCGTGTGCACATTATTTTATTCGCTCCTGTATAATTTTATTTTTCCCTGTAATTTATAATTCGAATTAAAAAATTTGAAATATGAAACATGGAATTCAAATTCTCAGCACAATGGTTCAACAACGAATCCATAAATAAAATTATCAGTACAATATGTTCAGTAATTACAGGATTAGACAGCAATTAACTATGATGAACCACAATATTTAGAGGCGGTAAAGGTGAAGAGACAAGTGTAAATCATTTTGACTGCCGATGGTGTTGAAGAAGCGGAATGCCCATAATGTGCCTTCCTGCATGCCATAGGCACGAACAACTTTTGTCCAACCCCTTGTGACGATCGCCCGCCTATCCTTCACCGCCTTCAGGAAGACTTCTATAGCATTATCATGGTAGCATGAATTATATACTTTAACTTTAGTTGCCTCCACTCCGGTCATGTAGTTTGCAAGGTAATCATCAGTAAATAGCTTCGAAAACCACTGAAAAGAGAAAAAATTCAGATACTGAGGTCTAATAGAGTAACTTGTTGTGGACAGGGGGAAAAGGCAACACATTACTTACCATCCTAAAGTTCACTGTTGTTTTGGACAAAGTATAAATAAAGAGCTTAATTCCCATCACCCGTTTCTTTCGCCTAACAATCTTTCTTAGTTTCCCCACTTGACGCTTGTTCATGAATATCTCATTGCCCCATACACAAAAGGGATCGAAGCGTGGATCAGTACCGCTCATATATGTACCTACAAGCAACCAGTAAATGTTAGAAGCTAAACTGAGATTGCACAAATGATGTAAAATACAACTACGTACATTCCTAAGTACAAGTATTTTTAGACATTTCAATATGAACTACATACGGATGTATATAGAATTATAGATAATTTAGATTAGAATCTAGATTCACTCATTTTGCTCCGTATGTAGTCTATATTGGAATCTCTAAAAATACTTATATTTAGGAACAGATGGTGTATAAGACATGGGATGCAGCTAACCTCGACGGCAAAGAACAACATCGCTCATTGTAGCCCTGTGTAAGTACATGGAAAGCCAATGCTAACTACAACAGGGTTAACATCCACCAAAAATAGCAAATGGTAATAAAACGGCAGCATCTGTACTGATATCTTCATTGCGAAAGAGTAACACGGTAGCAAAGGGACGGATTAAAAAATGGATACAACTATTAATTGCAACATGCTTAACAGCATCCTAAGTCATGTTTTGTAAGTTTGTAGCCATTGAAATACAACTGTTTAAAAAATGGATACAACTATTAATTGCAACAGGCTTAATATCCATTGAAACCGGTACTGATAAAAATGGAATTGGCAGAGTTAAACATCACAAGGCAGGTGCTGCCAGAGCAGAGAATTGCCCAGTTGTCTATAAAAAGGTAGGAAAAATAGTTAAAACGTGTTAGGCATGTTTACTACAACATGATTAATACATCGACCGTACAAAACATACACATTAATTGCAACTGGTATTGGTAAGATTGAACTGGTGAGTTAATACTTGGTAAGTCCTGAGAGGTAGTTGCTGGGGCACTTCATCTTGGCCAGAGCCCGCCCAAAGTCAGCGGCGGCGGAGGCGAGCTCTTCCTCCGGGTCGAAGTGTGGATCAGTGCCGCCGACATGTGTACCTACAAGAAGCAAGTAAATGTTAGAAGCCAAACTGCAATTGCACAAATGATGTAAAATAATGTAAGACATGGGATGCAGCTAACCTCGACGGCAAACAACAGCATCACCCGTTATGGCCCTGCGTAAGTACATGTGTCGGTGTCAAAACCGGCAGACCTCGGGGTAGGGGGTCCTGAGCTGTGGATCTAGGATCGATGGGGAACAAGGGACGACGAACACAGTGTTTACCCAGGTTCGGGCCCTCTCGAAGAGGTAATACCCTACGTCCTGCTTGATTATATTGGATGTATAATGTGGTTTACAGAGTAGATCTACCTTGAGATTAGCATGAGCTAAACCTAAAGGAGATGAGATAATGAATGCAGCTCTGGCCCTAAAGACTAAAAACCCTTGGTTTATATAGACACCGATAGGGTTAGGGTTACCGAAGGGAGATTACAATAAGGGATTAAAGAGGTCCTGCGCCTTCTTGACTTGGAGGGCACACCATGGCTTCATAGATCTCCTGTCATTGTACGGCTCCACCAGTCCGGCCCATGTACAATGGTCCGTCGCCCCGAGGACCCCTTAGTCCACGACTCCCTCAGTAGCCCCCGAACTTGCCTCCAACGCCAAGGCTTGTATCCGGCATTCGCTCACCCAACCAGTATCCGGCTTGCGAGGCGAGTTCTTTAGTATATTTCGCCCATGTTCGTAATCAAACAATGTACAGAATCTGAAATGGCAACTTTACTTAACACCGAAGGCAATAACAAAAAACCGTTCAAGTGTAAATAGTGCCTTCATCTGACAACTTTTCCCCCTCCAACGAAGAGTCGCTTCCGGCCATAACGCCGAGCAGTTACTATTTCTCAAAGCGCGGCTCGAGGCCGACGTCATGTTTGGCACGTCCCCTCGAGGTGGAGATCGTGTCCCATCTTTTGGGGGATATGGTTAATGATTTCGATTCCCCTCCCCGCATACGACGCTGCGGGTATATCGGGAAGTGGAGAAGCTAACGGCGTGGAAAAAGGAACCCCAGGCCTGTCAACAGTCTATAAAGGGGGAGCTATCACAGTCAGCATCCCACGCCTTCTTCCACCTTCCGCTCACGCAGATCCTCAGAGCTCCAGCGCCCCTTTCTTCCGCTTCCACAGCAAATCTTGTCTCGTCTCCTTCGAACATGGCCAGCTCGGGCGCCAACGGTAAGTGGGAAGCCTCCTCCGTCACCGACGATGACATCGTGCGGCTGAATCAGGCCGGCTATTTGTCGGCCGACGTTGCTCATCGGGCCCCTGAAGAGGGCCAGATCATCCCCACGCCCCAGCCGGGTGAGAGGGTCATGTTTCTTCCCCATTTCCTTAGGGGGCTAGGATTTCCCCTACACCCCTTCATGTGGGGGCTGATGTTCTTCTACAGGCTAGGTTTTCACGATCTAGCCCCCAACTCCCTTCTCCACATCTCGTCCTTCATTATCTTCTGCGAAGCCTTCCTCCGAATCCAGCCACACTTCGGCCTGTGGCTAAAAGTGTTCAACGTCAAGCCCAAGGTAGTCGGCGGCGAGCAGGCGGACTGCTGCGGGGCCATGATCAGCAAACTGTCGCGGGTCCAGTGGCCAAAGGGCAACTTTGTCGATACCGTCAGGATGTGGCAAAAAGAGTGGTTCTATATCACTGAGCCACGGGGAGCCGGCTGGGCGGCAGCCCCCGCATTCAGATCGGACCCCCTACTAGGCTGGCCTCATGGATCAACAAGAGCCCAGACTAGGGATCCGCTGATGATTTGAAGGCGCTGCAGAAGCGCGTCGTCGGCGTCATGGAGACCAGTGCGAAGCTGGTCGATGTGATTCGGGTCATGCTCCATCACCGATTCCTCCCCTGTCAGGAGAGGGCCAAGCCAATATGGGAGTATGACCCTGAAGATCCAGCCACCATGCAACACCTCTTCGGCATGACCCACAAGAAAGTGTGGAGTCTACTATTCAAACCGCAGAAGGAGTGGCCGGTCAAGGGGGAGGACATCGGCATCGATGCCGCGAACCCTCCGAGGAAGGTGAGTGATACTCATCTTGTCATAAATCCGCATATTAGCACCACATAGTTTGATCCGAACCCCTTTGTGTGGATTTTGCAGGGCTGGCTTGCCAAGGCCGAGAAGATCAGCGGACCAGCGCCGCTGCCAGAGGGGCCCCGATCCGAGCAGCTTGAGAAGCTGTTGGTCGTGGTGCCCTACAAGGAGCCTGACAAGAAGGCAAGAGGGCGGAGGTACTAGAGGTCCGGGAGGGCCTCCGTCGCAAAGTTCGTCCGGACAGCAGGTCCGAAGACACTGCGGCCCAGTCCGCAGAGGAGGGGAATGAGGACGAGGAGGAAAGCGCCTCCTCGCACTCGAAGAAGAGGGCGGCGTCCAGCAACGTCGAGGAGGTTCAACCTCCTCAGGCCCAGAAGAGACAGTGCCGGCCCAAGCTGGTTCTGTCCGATAGTTTGGACTCCGACAAGGAGTCCGAAGCGTCCGAGAAGGTTTCGGAGAAGGAACCCAGGGTCAAGCCCCAAGCGGCCAGGTACGTACCACGATGTTTTAATTTGCTTTATGCTTTTAGTAGTCCCTGATAGAACGTAGATTGATTGTTTTTCTAATGGTACAGCCCTTTGCGTGGCCACCCCGCTGAGGAGACCTCTTCGGGGACGTCCCTGCCCGCCGAACTAGCGGACAGTGGCTCACGCTCGGCACCCCCTCTAATCCCCGAAGAAGTTGGGGAGGTGGTGTCACGAAAGACCCCTCCTCCTCCGAACACGAGGGAGGAGGTCGATGCTACCATGGCCGAGGCCGACGCCTCGGTCATTGAAGACCAGGGGGATGCTTCCCTCCTGGCTAACACGGGGAGGGAGTCCGGACCATCCGGACCCCCTCAGCCGCTTTCTCCTGAGCCCCCAAGGCCCTCGACGGCACATGCTCCCCCTTTCGGCAGCGAAGGGGTCGGGAAGCCAACGCCAGCGCCGAACACCTCCACACGGGCGGCGGCTGGTTGGCCAAATGCGCTGGAGGAGTTGGTGAAAAACTCCGTCATCGTTGATGGGCACCGCACTCTTATGAGTGCGGTCATGCAAGGTGTTCGGTCCGTCCAGTCCGGACTGAACGATGCTGTCCAAGGCCTTCTTATAGGCTTTGAGGTAAGTCAAGTAATGTTCCTTTCTCATAGAGCGATTTGTAGTTTTTAGTTTGGGTAGGCCGTGTACGTAGCAGCTCCCGGGACTCTGCAGGAACTTCGGAGAAGCCTGCAGAGGATCAAATTCGGTAGGCCGATTAATAATCTTGACATTTCTTTTGCTGACGCAGGCATCTTTCGTGGCCGCGGCTGCTAACGGCTCGGCACTAGAGGAGATGGATCGGAAGCTCAGGCTTTTCGATAAAGAGCTTGACCTTGTCAACAAACGGCTTGACGAGGCGCAAGGTAGGCCCTATAATGAGATGTGTGTTTGCCTGATGCCGGATATTGACTATCGTATACTAATCCTTTATCGCGATGGTCCTGCAGCTGCCACTGCCGAGGTCGAGGGCTTAAGGGAGGCCATGAAGAAAGCCGAGGCAGAGGCGACCGCGAAGAAAACGGCCGCTGAGAAGGTGGTGGCCGAGCTTGAGAAGGCCAAGCTTGCGGCCGAGCAGCACGAGGCTCGGGTGACCGAAGTCTAGGTGGAGCTCCAGGATGCCGCCAAGAAGCTGGAGGCCCTTAAGAAGGAGTAGGAGGAGCGATCCTCTAGGTTGTCCAAGGCAGAGAAGGAGCTCTAGGAGGCAAGGACCGAATCACGAGGTGTCCGGGAGGAGCTCCGCCAAGTCGGGCAAATTGCAAATGGTAATAAATACTTATTGCAGAGTGTGTTTGGAGGCAACAGGTTTGCCGAACTTCCGAAGAATGTGGCGGCCGCGGTGAAGCACTACGCCACTCTTGAAGAGGACTCCACACAGCGGCTCTTCTGGTCACAGTTTCCAGACTCCGAGCGCCCTCCCCTTCTAAGCGATCAAATGAAGCAACTGATGGAGATGCATCGGATGTCAGAGCTGGCCGTGAAGGACCTCTGTGTCAGTCTGTGGCCGGCCGAGCCCATTCTGGACACCTACTTCGGCCTTGTGCAGAAGCTGCGGGAGGCGCCGCTCCAGATTGACGTCGTAAAGCGGTCAGCGTGCCTTGAGGGGGCGAGGCTTGCATTTGAGAAGACCATGGTGCATTGGCCGAAGATTAATCCAATGGAGATGGCCACTGGTCCTCCTCCCAAGGGAAAGGAGCATCGCCGCCCTGAGCAGTATTTTGCGCAGGTGATGACCGGCGCGCGGGCGATAGAGGGCCAGTGTTCAAAAGATGTAATGCTTGAGTGATTGTATTAATTTTGTATCAAGTGGACCTCATGCTTTATAATGCATCTGCCTGACTTGTTTTATATTGTCATGATTTAATTTTGACTCCTGTGCGACCTTGATACGTCTCCAACGTATCTATAATTTTTTATTGTTCCATGCTATTATATTATCATTTTTGGATGTTTTACAATCATTTTATATCAACTTTATATCATTTTTTTGGGACTAACCTATTGACATAGTGCCCAGTGCTAGTTGCTGTTTTCTGCTTGTTTTTTACATCGCAGGAAATCAATACCAAACGGAGTCCAAACGCAGCGAAACTTTTTGGAGATTTTTTTTGGACCAGAAGACATCCAGTGGGCCAAAGAAGTACCGAAGAGGGGGCCCGAGGTGAGCACAAGACACCGGGGCACGCCTGGGCCCCCAAGCGTGCCCTGGTGGGTTGTGCCCATCTCGGAGACCTCCCGCACCGCCTCTTTGCTCTATAAATATCCCAATATTCCAGAAACCCTAGGGGAGTCAACGAAAATCAATTCCAGCTGCCGCAAGTTTCAGAAACCACAGATCCAATCTAGACACCATCACGGAGGGGTTCATCATTCTCATTGGTGCCTCTCCGATGATGCGTGAGTAGTTCATTGTAGACCTATGATACGTCTCCAACGTATCTATAGTTTTTTATTGTTCCATGCTATTATATTATCCATCTTGGATGTTTTATATGCATTTATATGCTATTTTATATGATTTTTGGGACTAACCTATTAACCTAGAGCCCAGTGCCAGTTTCTGTTTTTTCCTTGTTTTTGAGTTTTACAGAAAAGGAATACCAAACGGAGTCCAAACGAGCTGAAAATTTACGGTGATTTTTTATGGACCAGAAGAAGCCCTCGAAGCAAAAGAGTTGGGCCAGAAGAGCCACGAGGCCTCCACAAGGGTGGAGGGCGCGCCCTACCCCCTAGGGGCGCCCTCCGGTCTTGTGGCCTCCTCGTGGACCCCCCCTGACTTGTTCTCGACGCCAAAAATTCCTATAAATATAGAAACCCCCAGAAATAAACCTAGATCGAGAGTTCCGCCGCCGCAAGCCTCTGTAGCCACCAAAAACCAATCGAGGCCCTGTTCCGGCACCCTGCCGGAGGGGAAAATCATCACCGGTGGCCATCTTCATTATCCCGGCGGTCTCCATGACGAGGAGGGAGTAGTTTACCCTCGGGGCTGAGGGTATGTACTAGTAGCTATGTGTTTGATCTCTCTCTCTCGTGTTCTTGATTTGGCACGATCTTGAAGTACCGCGAGCTTTGCTATTATAGTTGGATCTTATGATGTTTCTCCCCCTCTACCTTCTTGTAATGAATTGAGTTTTCCCTTTGAAGTTATCTTATCGGATTGAGTCTTTAAGGATTTGAGAACACTTGATGTATGTCTTGCACGTGTTTATCTGTGGTGACAATGGGATATTCACGTGATCCACTTGATGTATGTTTTGGTGATCAACTTGCGGGTTCTGTGACCTTGTGAACTTATGCATAGGGGTTGGCACATGTTTTCGTCTTGACTCTCCAGTAGAAACTTTGGGGCACTCTTTGAAGTTCTTTGTGTTGGTTTGAATAGATAAATCTGAGATTGTGTGATGCATATCGTATAATCAAACCCGCAGATACTTGTGGTGACATTGGATTATCTAGGTGACATTAGGGTTTTGGTTGATGTGTGTCTTAAGGTGTTATTTTAGTACGAACTCTAGGTCTGTTTGTGACACTTATAGCAATAGCCCAATAGATCGATCAGAAAGAATAACTTTGAGGTGGTTTCGTACCCTACAATAATCTCTTCATTTATTCTCCGCTATTAGTGACTTTGGAGTGACTCTTTGTTGCATGTTGAGGGATTGTTATATGATCTAATTATGTTATCATTGTTGAGAGAACTTGCACTAGTGAAAGTATGAACCCTAGGCCTTGTTTCGAAGCATTGCAATACCGTTTTTGCTCACTTTTGTTACTTGCTACCTTGCTGTTTTTATATTTTCAGATTACAAAACCTATATCTACTATCCATATTGTACTTGTATCACCATCTCTTTGCCGAACTAGTGCACCTATACAATCTACCATTGTATTGGGTGTGTTGGGGACACAAGAGACTCTTTGTTATTTGGTTGCAGGGTTGTTTGAGAGAGACCATCTTCATCCTACGCCTCCCACGGTTTGATAAACGTTAGGTCATCCACTTGAGGGAAATTTGCTACTGTCCTACAAAACTCTGCGCTTGGAGGCCCAACACGAGTCTACAAGAAGAAGGTTGCATAGTACACATCAAGCTCTTTTCTGGCGCCATTGCCGGGGAGGTGAGTGCTTGAAAGTATATCTTTAGATCTTGCAATTGAATCTTTTAGTTTCATGTTTTATCACTTGTTTATTTTATAAAAGAAAACTACAAAAAAAATGGAATTGAGGTTGCCTCATATGCTTCATCTTTTTAATGTCTTTCGTGAAAATGATGGAAAGGAAAATTGTGCTCAAGTGTTAGAAGAAGAAGTCTATAAAATGTTTGGCACTAAATTTTTGAATGATGAGCATGATTGCAATGTTATTAGTATGAATTCCTTGAATATCCATGATGCTAGTGATATGCAAAGCTACAAGCTTGGGGATGCTATGTTTGATGAAGATGATATTTTTAGTCCCCCAAGTTTTGATGAGAATATTTATTATGATGATAGCATGCCTCCTATTTATGATGATTATATTGATGAAAGTGGGTTTGGAAGAGTGTCAACTCTAGGTAGTATTGATCCCACTATTTTGGAGGGTGTTGAATCTTTTCACAATATTGATAAAAGTGGATTTGGAGAGGTCATGACTTTATTTAGTGATGAATCCACTATTTCGGAAGAGGTTCCAATTGATTATGAGAACAAAGTTGCTATATATGATGATTATTGTGATAACATGTATGCTATAAAGAATAATGATAACCATGGAACTTGTCATCATGATTTTAAGTTTCAATTGGATTATACCTCACATGATAGTTATTTTGTTGAGTTTGCTCCCACTACTATTCATGAGAATAAATTTGCTTATGTGGAGAGTAATAAAATTTCTATGCTTGTGGATCATGAAAAGAATGCTTTACGTGATAGTTATATTGTTGAATTCATTCATGATGCTACTGAAAATTACTATGAGAGAGGAACATATGCTTTTACATATTGCAATAATATCAAGTTTCCTCTCTATGTGTTGAAAGTTTTGAAGTTTTGCTTGGTTTGCCTTCCTATGCAAGTTGATTCTTGTTCCCATAAATTGTTTGCTCACAAAATACCTATGCATAGGAAGTGGGTTAGGCTTAAATGTGCTAGTCATATTATTCATGATGCTCCCATTATGTTTCAATTCTTATCTTTTATGTGAGCATCATTGAAATCATCATGCCTAGCTTAAAAAGGCATTAATGAAAAGCGCTTGTTGGGAGACAACCCAATATTTACCCCTACTGTTTTTGTGTGTTCACATGATTAAGCTAATGTAGTAATCATGTTTTATAGCTTTTGTTTGAATAAAGTGCCAAGTAAAGCCTTTGGGATAGTGTGGTTGATAGTTGACTTGATTCTGTGCAAAAACAGAAACTTTTGCGTCCAGTACAGAAATTCCTATATTTTACTGGGTCGTATAAAAAATCTGAATTTTTTTACAGAGGATTTATATAAAAATTTCCTACGTTGTCGTAATTTTTCAGAATATTTGGAGTTACAGAAGTATGACCTTAATTCATATCTTTACAGACTGTTCTGTTTTTGACAG
This sequence comes from Thinopyrum elongatum, assembly GCA_011799875.1. NCBI lineage: Eukaryota > Viridiplantae > Streptophyta > Magnoliopsida > Poales > Poaceae > Thinopyrum > Thinopyrum elongatum. The sequence continues at coordinate 547,207,941 of CM022298.1, read as the reverse complement.
ATTCTGTTTTTGATGCATAGTTTGCTTGTTTTCTAGTTTCTATGGCTTATATTGCTTAATATAAATTGTATAAATGATAGGGTACAGTAGGAATCATGTGAGAAAAATTTTAAATCTTGTCTTGACAGTACCAAAGTGAATGATTTGTTTTATCATACTAACCCATCTCACGAAGTTCCGTTAAGTTTTGTGTGATTGAAGTTTTCAAGTTTTGGGTGAGATATTGATATAAGGAGAATAAGGAGTGTAAAGAATCTAAGCTTGGGGACGCCCAAAGCACCCCAAGGTAATATTCAAGGAAGACCCAAGCAACTAAACTTGGGGATGCCCCGGAAGGCATCCCCTCTTTCGTCTCCAATATTATCGGTAACCTTACTTGGAGCTATATTTTTATTCGTCACATGATATGAGTTTTGCTTGGAGCGTTATTTTATTTTATTAGTATTTTCTTGCTGTTATTTAGAGTAATGTTTTTCATCTTTTAGTTCAATAAAAAGGTCAAGTATAGCCTTTACCATGCTTATTTTTCAAGTCTATATGTTGCTGTTTTGAAAACAGAAAGTTTTCTATTTTTGTCTGAATTCTTATGGAAAGTAAGAAGATGATTAAATCTTGAAATTTTTACAAGTTGAGAAATAACAAATTTTATACAGTAAGGTAATTTTTCAGAATTTTTGGAGTTAGGTAAGTATGAGTACAATTTCACACTTTACAGACTATCCTGTTTTGACAGATTGCTGTTATGTTTGCATTGTTTGCATATGTTTGCTTGTTTAATGATTCTATTTGAGGAAAGGAGTATTAAATATGCAGAGGCATTTAGTATGCAATGTCAAATAATAATTTTAGTGATTTTCTTCATTAGAGAATGATAAGGTTTTGCATTGGTTTATACTAACTTTTCTCACGAGTTCTTGTTGAGTTTTGTGTGGATGAAGTTTTTAAGATTTAGGGAAACCGTGATGTAAATAGAATTAAGGAGACACAAAAGCTCAAGCTTGGGGATGCCCAAGGCATCCCTAGTTAATATTTCAATAAGTCTCAAGCATCTAAGCTTGGGGATGCCCCGGTAGGCATCCCACCTTTCTTCATCAAGAATTATCGGTTAATATCAGTTGAGCCTAAGTTTTTGCTTCTTCACACGATGTGTGCTATTTTTAGAATGTCATTTTATTTTGTTTTGCTTGCTATTTGAATAAAGTACTTAAGATCTAAATTTTCTTTATGAGAGAGAGTCTTCACATAGCTACTTAATTATTTGACTACTCATTGATCTTCACTTATATCTTTATGGAGTACTTTGTCATTTACTCACGTGCTTCACTTATATCCTATGAGTAAATGGTTGAATGAATTGAATATCATAAATCTGAAATTATATATTTTTCATATGCTTATCCCATGGGGAGTAGTGACTTCACATATAAGAAGTAGAGGTGGTAAATTTATTGAAAGTTAGCAAACATAGTATTGGTCACTTGAACAATTCATGAAAGAATATTGAAGGAAGAGAGATTTCACATATAAATATACTATCTTGGACATCTTCTATGATTGTGAGCCCCATTAATTATTTTCAAACTTGATCAAATTAATTGAAGTTGGACAAGGAAGACAACATAATGAGTTATGCTTGGGTATATTTGTATAGAAGTTATATTGTTATGGATCCTCCAACATGTGGTGCTTGCTATTTAGAATCTTTTGCTAGCCAAAATTTCTGTACTAAGCGGGATTACTGCTTGTGCATCCAAAATCCTTGAACCAAGTTTCTTCCATGAGTGCCCACCATATCTACCTATATGCGGTATTTACCTGCCGTTCCAAGTAAATTTGCATGTGCCAAACTCTAAACCTTCAAATAATAATCTGTTTTGTATGCCCGAATCGCTCATGTAGCGACTAGGGGCTGTCAGTATCTTCCATGCTAGGTGGGTTATCCTCACAATGAGTGTTGATTCACTTGTCATTCACGAGAAAGTGGCTGGTAATCGGGATGCCCAGTCCCGTGATCAAAAGATCAAAAACAAAATCACAAATAATTTAAACAAAACTCCCCCAAGACTGTTGTTGGTATGGACGGTACCCGTTATTTCGGACCAGCCATGGAGTGTGATTGTTGGTGGAGGGGGAGTAAAAACTTTACCTTTCTGTATGGGAACCGCCTATAATGTATCTAGTATGGAAGATATTGGGAACTCTTGGTTGTTATGTTGACAATGAAAGCATACCGCTGAAAATTATTTTCATCTTTGTTTTAAAAGCTTCGAGCTCTGGCACCTCTGCAAATCCCTGCTTCCCTCTGCGAAGGGCCTATCTTTTACTTTTATGCAAGAGTCAATAATATTCCTTCTCATTCCAACCTACTCTTTAGTTGGCAAGCATCATGTGGTGGGGAAAGATCTAAGCATATATGGCCATTCAAATATATTTGATCATGAATTATTATTGTTGACAATTATCTATATGATAAATAAGTTGGGAGGCAAAACATTAAGCCCCTATCTTTCTCTGTGTTCAATGGATACTATTTGCTCTAAAAATATGCTTTGAGTGGTAGCAATCATGGAAGACTATATGATAGTTGAGTATGTGGGATTTGCTAAATCAAAGCTCTTACATAGACCCTTCCTGAAAATAAGATGAATTGCAATTGTTTGATGACTGAGAACCTAGTTTGTTAGTTTTCAAGAAAGTTTATGATCTATGCTTTAACATGTGAATAGTTTGCTACTTGATCATGAGAAGTTTTATGAGATGAGCTACTGTTTATGATATATAATGATGCTAGAAAAAGTGATTGAAATTATCATTGATCAAACTTATGCACTTGCTAGCATTCCACATCAAAAAATCTGTTTTTATCATTTACCTACTCGAGGACGAGCAGGAATTAAGCTTGGGGATGCTTGATACGTCTCCAACGTATCTATAATTTTTGATTGTTCCATGCTATTATATTATCCATCTTGGATGTTTTATATGCATTTATATGCTATTTTATATGATTTTTGGGACTAACCTATTAACCTAGAGCCCAGTGCCAGTTTCTGTTTTTTCCTTGTTTTTGAGTTTTATAGAAAAGGAATACCAAACGGAGTCGAAACGAGCTGAAAATTTACGGTGATTTTTTATGGACCAGAAGAAGCCCCTGAAGCAAAAGAGTTGGGCCAGAAGAGCCACGAGGCCTCCATAAGGGTGGAGGGCGCGCCCTACCCCCCTGGGGGCGCCCTCCGGTCTTGTGGGCTCCTCGTGGACCCCCCCTGACTTGTTCTCGACGCCAAAAATTCCTATAAATATAGAAACCCCCAGAAATAAACCTAGATCAAGAGTTCCGCCGCCGCAAGCCTCTGTAGCCACCAAAAACCAATCGGGACCCTGTTCCGGCGCCCTGCCGGAGGGGGAAATCATCACTGGTGGCCATCTTCTTCATCCCGGTGGTCTCCATGACGAGGAGGGAGTAGTTTACCCTCGGGGCTGAGGGTATGTACTAGTAGCTATGTGTTTGATATCTCTCTCTCTCTCTCGTGTTCTTGATTTGGCACGATCTTGTTGTACCATGAGCTTTGCTATTATAGTTGGATCTTATGATGTTTCTCCCCCTCTACCTTCTTGTAAAGAATTGAGTTTTCCCTTTGAAGTTATCTTATCGGATTGAGTCTTTAAGGATTTGAGAACACTTGATGTATGTCTTGCACGTGTTTATCTGTGGTGACAATGGGATATTCACGTGATCCACTTGATGTATGTTTTGGTGATCAACTTGCGGGTTCTGTGACCTTGTGAACTTATGCATAGGGGTTGGCACATGTTTTCGTCTTGACTCTCCAGTAGAAACTTTGGGGCACTCTTTGAAGTTCTTTGTGTTGGTTTGAATAGATAAATCTGAGATTGTGTGATGCATATCGTATAATCAAACCCGCAGATACTTGTGGTGACATTGGATTATCTAGGTGACATTAGGGTTTTGGTTGATGTGTGTCTTAAGGTGTTATTTTAGTACGAACTCTAGGTCTGTTTGTGACACTTATAGCAATAGCCCAATAGATCGATCAGAAAGAATAACTTTGAGGTGGTTTCGTACCCTACAATAATCTCTTCATTTATTCTCCGCTATTAGTGACTTTGGAGTGACTCTTTGTTGCATGTTGAGGGATTGTTATATGATCTAATTATGTTATCATTGTTGAGAGAACTTGCACTAGTGAAAGTATGAACCCTAGGCCTTGTTTCGAAGCATTGCAATACCGTTTTTGCTCACTTTTGTTACTTGCTACCTTGCTGTTTTTATATTTTCAGATTACAAAAACCTATATCTACTATCCATATTGCACTTGTATCACCATCTCTTCGCCGAACTATTGCACCTATACAATCTACCATTGTATTGGGTGTGTTGGGGACACAAGAGACTCTTTGTTATTTGGTTGCAGGGTTGTTTGAGAGAGACCATCTTCATCCTACACCTCCCACGGATTGATAAACCTTAGGTCATCCCCTTGAGGGAAATTTGCTACTGTCCTACAAAACTCTGCGCTTGGAGGCCCAACACGAGTCTACAAGAAGAAGGTTGGGTAGTAGACATCAACCTACGGGTCCGTAGTTAGTAGCTAGATGGCTTTCTCTGTCTCGTTTGATTCTCAATACAATGGTCTCTTGGAGATCTATTTGATGTAACTCTTTTTGCGGTGTGTTTGTTGGGATCCGATGAACTTTGAGTTTATGATCAGATCTATGTTTTTATCCTTGAAAGTTATTTGAGTCTTCTTTGATCTCTTATATGCATGATTGCTTATAGCCTCGTATTTCTTCTCCGATATTTGGGTTTTGTTTGGCCAACTTGATCTATTTATCTTGCAATGGGAAGAGGTGCTTTGTGATGGGTTCGATCTTACGGTGCTTGATCCCAGTGACAGAAGGGGAAACGACACGTATGTATCGTTGCTATTAAGGATAACAAGATGGGGTCTATTTCTACATAAATAGATCTTGTCTACATCATGTCATCGTTGTTATTGCATTACTCCATTTTTCCATGAACTTAATACACTAGATGCATGCTGGATAGCGGTCGATGTGTGGAGTAATAGTAGTAGATGCAGGCAGGAGTCGGTCTACTAATCTTGGACGTGATGCCTATATAATGATCATTGCCTGGATATCGTCATGATTATTTTAAGTTCTATCAATTGCCCAACAGTAATTTGTTTACCCACCGTTTGCTATTTTTCTCGAGAGAAGCCACTAGTGAAACCTACGGCCCCCGGGTCTCTTCTTTAATATATTTGCCTTCGCGATCTATTTTTATTTGCTTTTATTTTCAGATCTATTAATCCAAAAATACAAAAATACCTTGCTGCAATTTTTACTTATTTATTTTATCTCGCGTTCCCGCGAGATCTATTTATCCAATCTACTACAATTTTACCTATCCTTTTACCCGTGAGGGATTGACAACCCCTCTCTTACGTCGGGTTGCAATTATTTGTTCTTTGTGTGCAGGAGCTGTTTCCGTGGTATTGCATGGTTCTCCTACTGGTTCGATAACCTTGGTCTCATCACTAAGGGAAATACCTACCGTTGCTGTGCTGCATCATCCCTTCCTCTTTGGGGAAATACCGACGTAGTTCAAGCAAACATCAAAAGGAATTTCTAGCGCCGTTGCCGGGGAGACATCATCAACATCTACCAGGTTCCTAATCACAAATCTCATCTCCTTGCAATTTACATTATTTGCCATTTGCTTCTCGTTTTCCTCTCCCCCACTTGACAAAAAATTGCCGTTTTATTCGCTCTCTTTTTCGTTCGCCGTTTTCTCGTCAGATCTATCTTTTTGCTTGCAATCATGAGTGATTTCGGTATGGCAGAAACAGATGATGGCCTAACTCCTAAAGTGGAGCGTACGGCTAATCTAGATGCAAAAACTTTTGTTTTGGGGCAGGGGAATGTTATGGGAAAAGAACATATCCAAGAATTTTTCAATTGTGTTGAAAATTTGAGTCTTGATGATGCTCCTATACTTAAAAGGACTAAATCTTATGTGGAAGCTATTTCAGCGCTAGTTCTGAAACTTGAAAATAGATTTATCCATACTCATCCTACCTTGCAAAGATTGTTTTAGGAGTTACCCATTATAAAGAATCCTAAAGCTAAAAAGTTGGCCACTCTTGTTCTTATGAATGAATTTGACTACATAATACGGGAAGCTAGGAAAATCTTTGATTTTTATGGTATGAATCATGAAAAACCCGTGATAGATGAAATTCTCTATAATATTGATTATGCTCTAAGAAATTTACTTGGGGATAATCAAATCTTTGATGAGAATCTTAAAAAGCAAGTCCCTGTTTTAGATATTATCCAACAAGTTTTTAATGATATTAATCAACATTATTCTTGGATCGCTGCCGGAAATCAAAAGGGATATGATGATAAGCAACTTGATTGTGCTAAAGTTTCCATGGATAATGTGTTTTATGTTGTTTTGCAAAGCCTCCTGAGAAAAACACCTCCAAGGAAAACAAGAACAAAGATGACAATACTTAGATCCTTTGCTTTATGCCTAGCTAGGGGCGTAAAACGATAGCGCTCGTTGGGAGGCAACCCAACTTGTATCTTTTTGCTTTTTGGTTTTCATACTGTTTTCAATAAAATACCCAATTATGCCTCTGGTTAGATGTGTTTTTGTGGTTTAAATTAGTGTTTGTGCCAAGCAAAGCCTTTGGGATGATTTGGGTGATAGTTGATTTGATCTTGCTGAAAAACAGAAACTTTTGCGCTCAGGAAAACAATTCTTATTTTTAACATATGAGTGATTTTGATTTGATTCTTTTTGTATAATATTAATAAACAAATTTCTAACGTTGTCCTAATGTTTCAGAATTTTTGGAGTTACAGAAGTATTCGAAGTTTTCAGATTGCTACAGACTGTTCTGTTCTTGACAGATTCTGTTTTCTTTGCGTCGTGTGCTTGTTTTGATGATTCTATGGTTTCCTTTAAAGAGTTTTTGCCATAGAAAAGTTGGAATACAGTAGATATAATGCAAAAATAAAATATGAATGGGTTTGCAATAGTACTTATAGTAGTGATTTGCTTTCTTATACTAACGGATCTCACGAAGGTTTTGTTGAGTTTTGTGTGATTGAAGTTTTCAAGTTTTGGGTGAGATCACGATGGATGAAGGAATAAGGATTAGCAAAAGGCTAAGATTGGGGATGCCCGAGGCACCCCAAGGTAATATTCAAGAAGTATCAAGCAACTAAGCTTGGGGATGCCCCCGAGTGGCATCCCCTCTTTCTTCTAACAACCATCGGTATTTTACTTGGAACTATATTTTTATTCGTCACATATTATGAGTTTTGCTTGGAGCGTCTTGTATGATATGAGTCTTTACTTGTTTTGCTTTTTATTTTGAGTCTTGAATCCTTGCTGGACACACCTTTTTGAGAGAGCCAAAAATTATGCTATGCTTGCTCCTATGCTTCACTTAAATCTTTAGAGCCTTGGAATTGCTCTAGTGCTTCACTTATATCTTTTTGAGCACGGTGTGCTTTGTTATTTTTGAAGAAATGCTTTCATGCTTCACTTAGATTTATTTGGGAGTTAGTAAAATTTTAAAGAAATTCTCTCTTGCTTCACTTAGATTAATTTGAGAGAAAGAAATATTATGCTCATGTTCTTCACTTATATTTGTTTGAGCTTATTAAAAGCAACATATGAAACTAGTCCCAAAGTGATAAATATCCAAGAAGGATATAATAAAAACTTTCATGAAGATCATTGGACAAAATAAACTTGATTCTTAGTAATAGTTTTGAGATATGATGATAGTGATATGTGAGTCATGTTGATGAGTAATTATGCTTTAGTAAGAATATTGGTGTTAAGGTTTGTGATTCCCTATGCAAGCACGAAAGTCAATAGTTATGCAATGAAATTATATCCTACTTGTGGTGCATTATTCGGTGTTAATTATGCTTAATGCTTGCTTATGAGATTTTTCGTTTCTTGGTTGGACGCTTCTCAATCTTTTTGCTAGCCTTCATTTGCACTAAGTATGATCACTACTTGTGCATCCAAAACCCTTTAAACTAGTTTTGCCATATGAGTCCACTATACCTACCTATATGCGGTATTTCCGTGCCGTTCTAAGCAAATTTGTATGTGCCATCTCTAATTTTCAAAATAAATTTCTCTTTTGTGTGCTCGTACCGCTCGCGAGGCGGTGAGGGGTGGCCGATATTTTTCCATGCTAGATGTGTTATTCTCATGATGAGTGTTTATTCACTTGTCATTACACGAGAGTACGGCAAAGGTATTAGGGATGCCCAGTCCCGAAATGAAAAATGAATTTACTTAATGTTGTCAAATAATAAATTCCTTGGAAAGTGTTGGTATGGAGGGCACCCGTGGATACAGCTAGCCATGGAAAGTGAAAGAAATGGTGGAAAAAGGAATAAACTTTAATTTCTGTTTGGGAACCGCCTATGATATATCTAGCATGGAAAGTATTGGGAAATCTAAGTCATTTTCGTTGGTGGGAAAAGTATGACTCTCAAAATGTTTTTATCTCTCAATTTAAGCTTTGAGCTCTGGCACCTCTACAAATCCCTACTTCCCTCCGCGAAGGGCATTTATTTTACTTTATGCAATTTTTATTTTTACTTGAGTCTCCATCTTCTCTTATAAAGCACCAACTAAGGGGCACTATGATCGTACTTGAGCATTGGGTGTAGCTAATATTCGAGTGTGTTTCATGAATGGATCAATGATTGAGCATAATGGGCTAGGGATAACTTGCTTTAGTGTTGATATTTTGAAAGACATGGTTGCTTGTTGATATGCTTGAGTATTAAAGTCCTCATGTCAAAACTAGACTATTGCTTTGAACCATATAAAAGTCCAAATGTCCATGCTACAAAGAAAAGAATATGTGATGAACATGTTAGGCAGCATTCCACATCAAAAATTCTGTTTTTATCATTTACCTACTCGAGGACGAGCAGGAATTAAGCTTTGGGATGCTGATATGTCTCCAACGTATCTATAATTTTTTATTGTTCCATGCTATTATATTATCATTTTTGGATGTTTTACAATCATTTTATATCAACTTTATATCATTTTTTTGGGACTAACCTATTGACATAGTGCCCAGTGCCAGTTGCTGTTTTCTGCTTCTTTTTTACATCACAGGAAATCAATACCAAACGGAGTCCAAACGCAACGAAACTTTTTGGAGATTTTTTTTGGACCAGAAGACATCCAGTGGGCCAAAGAAGTACCGAAGAGGGGGCCCGAGGTGAGCACAAGACACCGGGGCGCGCCCTGGTGGGTTGTGCCCATCTCGGAGACCTCCCGCACAGCCTCTTTGCTCTATAAATACCCCAATATTTCAGAAACCCTAGGGGAGTCGATGAAAATCAATTCCAGCCGCCGCAAGTTCCAGAAACCACAGATCCAATCTAGACACCATCACGGAGGGGTTCATCATCCTCATTGGTGCCTCTCCGATGATGCGTGAGTAGTTCATTGTAGACCTACGGGTCCGTAGTTAGTAGCTAGATGGCTTTCTCTCTCTCGTTTGATTCTCAATACAATGGTCTCTTGGAGATCTATTTGATGTAACTCTTTTCGGTGTGTTTGTTGGGATCCGATGAACTTTGAGTTTATGATCAGATCTATGTTTTTATCCATGAAAGTTATTTGAGTCTTCTTTGATCTCTTATATGCATGATTGCTTATAGCCTCGTATTTCTTCTCCGATATTTGAGTTTTGTTTGGCCAACTTGATCTATTTATCTTGCAATGGGAAGAGGTGCTTTGTGATGGGTTCGATCTTACGGTGCTTGATCCCAGTGACAGAAGGGGAAACGACATGTATGTATCGTTGCTATTAAGGATAACAAGATGGGGTCTATTTCTACATAAATAGATCTTGTCTACATCATCTCATCATTCTTATTGCATTACTCCATTTTTTCATGAACTTAATACACTAGATGCATGTTGGATAGCAGTCGATGTGTGGAGTAATAGTAGTAGATGCAGACAGGAGTCGGTCTACTAATCTTGGGCATGATGCCTATATAATGATAATTGCCTGGATATCGTCATGATTATTTGAAGTTTCTATCAATTGCCCAACAGCAATTTGTTTACCCACCGTTTGCTATTTTTCTCGAGAGAAGCCACTAGTGAAACCTACGGCCCCCGGGTCTCTTCTTTAATATATTTGCCTTCACGATCTATTTTTATTTGCTTTTATTTTCAGATCTATTAATCCAAAAATCCAAAAATACCTCTATGCAATTTTTACTTATTTATTTTATCTCGCGTTCCCGCGATATCTATTTATCCAATCTACTACAATTTTACCTATCCTTTTACCCGTGAGGGATTGACAACCCCTCTCTTACGTCGGGTTGCAAGTATTTGTTCTTTGTGTGCAGGAGCTATTTACGTGGTGTTGCGTGGTTCTCCTACTGGTTCAATAACCTTGGTCTCATCACTAAGGGAAATACCTACCGTTGCTGTGCTGCATCATCCCTTCCTCTTTGGGGAAATACTGACGTAGTTCAAGCAAACATCAGGCCGTATGTTTAGTCTGAAAGCTACAAGTCGTCGGCTTCAGCCCCCAAGTGAATATCACGAGGGGTGTTTTGTCTCTGCACTATTACCCTTAGCCAACGTCTTGGTACCCGGAGGCGGCAGTGCGTGAGCGAAACCAGGCAATCGGACTATTCGGTTTTATCGCTTTCACTTAGCTGTAGGAGCTTGACGGTGGGGGCTGAGGACTAGCCCCCGGTGTTTTGTGATGTACTTGGGGATCAACACCTATCCTTTCCGATCACCTGGTTTGTGTTAAGACGAACCCTTCGTGTGACACGACGAAATCGCCAACGATTTCTGGAGTCAAACCTTGTCATCGGATCGCTGATCAGTTCGCGCTTACTATGACGGTCAGTTTTTGGCTTTCTCCTCCTAAGGTACTTGACCGGGAAAGCCAGAAGTACAATCGCAGGGGTTCTCCCTTTGCCTTCTTAGCCGAACGTGCGGAACATAAGAGGCAAGCACAGGAGCCGGGCAACCCAACTATTGACCCAAGACATAGTTCGGAACTGGTGCATATAATGCAATATCCGAGACGCCGGACACCCCGCGGAAGGTGGTTCCGGACTTGAAGATATGGAGCTGATATGTAAATCGAACTTTTAGCTAGTTAATATGTTTTCATGCCGGGTTGTTCGAAGAGTGAGTGGAGAATCAGAAAGGGGATAGAAAAAATCGCAAGATGTGGATATCCGAACACCATGAAGGGCGCTTTTATTATTTCTCGTAGCATCAAGTCGTCTAACTGTACGATTCAAACTGCCAAGGCATTATAAAAAATAAAAGAGTTTTACAGAATAAAGGTTTACGCAGAGCCTTGATGCGTGAGTTGAAGCCTTCACTTTGCCTTGCTGCATGTCTGCGCCTTTGCTTCTGGGAGGTGGGGGTTGGGACCTTAGATGTGACCTTGAGGGGTGAGGATCCTGCCGATGGAGCTTTATGCTTGGGGGTTTCCGGAATTGGCCCCCGGGTCGTCCAAGGACGAGGTAGTTTCGAAGTTCGGTTTAGCCGAACATATATTTCGGATTTGTTGATATATGCCTCACGGCTGCCCATGGTATTTTGAATGCGAAATTGTGCTGACGAGGCACGTAGAGTGCGAAGAGTGCAGGTGTGCCGTGGGGCGTGCGTCCCTATTTGCGGTGAACGCATGCGGGTTCCCATGATGGGGAACGGGTTTCAACCCGTTTACTATTGTCGCCGGCCTTTACGGCGGGTCGGCATCCGGGCCTATATGGGCCGGTGTGGTCTTCGGCCGCTAGGGCCGCAGTGTGCTCTTCAGTTCGAAGTGAGCGTTCTGTGTTGCCGTTGATAGTTATGACGCCCGAGGGACCAGGCATCTTCAACTTGAGGTACGTGTAATGCGAAACGACATTGAATTTGGCGAACGATGTTCGGCCGAGGAGGGCGTGATAGCCACTGCGAAAAGGTGCAATGTCGAAGATCAAGTCCTCGCTTCGGAAGTTATCCGGAGATCCAAACACTACCTCAAGCGTCACGGTGCCTGTGCAGCGGGCCTCCACTCCTGGAATGACCCCTTTGAAGGTGGTGTTACTGGGTTTGATCCTTGACGGATCGATCCCCATTTTCCTCATTGTATCTTCGTATATCATATTGAGGCTGCTACCTCCATCCATTAGGACTCTAGTGAGGTGGAATCCATCGATGATGGGGTCTAGCACTAGGGTTGCGGACCCTCGATGGCGTATGCTAGTGGGATGGTCCTTGCGATCGAACGTGATCGGGCAAGCTGACCATGGATTGAAAATTGGCGCTACTGGCTCGACGGAGTATACATCTCGTAGTGCTCGCTTCCTCTCCTTCTTCGGTATATGGGTTGCGTAAATCATGTTTACCGTCTTGACCTCGGAAGGGAAGGGTTTCTGGCCTCCACTATTCGGCCTGCGGGGCTCATCATCGTCCTCCCTTCATAAGCTTCTGCCCGAGTCTTTGGCTGTGAGTTTGCCGGCCTGTTTGATCACCCAACAATTTCTATTAGAGTGGTTGGCGGGCTTCTCTGATGTGCCATGGATCTGACAAGGCCTGTCCAGAATTGTGTCTAGTCTGGATGGGCCATCATTGTTGCCTTTAGGGGCTTTTTCGGGGTTCGGACTTCTAGTTTCGGAATTTGGCATTTACTACTGTATCCTCGCCCTCGCCGTCATTATGGCAACGTTTGCTCTTGCTGCGTCGGGGCTTTCCATTTCTGTCGGGTGTGTCGGGGTTGGTGTTTTTGCGAGCAAGCCAACTGTCTTCACCCACGCAAAAGCGGGTCATGAGAGAGGTAAGGGCTGCCATGGTTCTTGGTTTGTCCTGGCCAAGCTGCCATACGAGCCATTCATCCTTGACACTATGTTTGAAGGCGGCCAAGGCTTCGGCATCCGGACAGTCGACAATCTGGTTTTTCTTGGTCAGGAATTGGTTCCAAAATTGTCGGGCAGACTCTCTGGGTTGTTGTGTGATGCGATTTAGGTCGTCAGCATCCGGAGGCCGGACATAGGTGCCCTGAAAGTTTGCTCAAAAAGCGTCCTCAAGCTCTTCCCAGCAGCCTATAGAGTCTTTGGGAAGGCTGTTCAACCAGTGTCGAGCTGGACCTTTAAGCTTTAGCGGCAAATATTTAATGGCGTGGAGGTCATCTCCTTGTGCCATGTGGATGTGGAGGAGAAAATCCTCTATCCATACGACTGGATCTGTGGTTCCGTCGTATGATTCGATGTTCACAGGCTTGAAGCCTTCCGGGAATTGGTGTTGCATCACCCTCTCTATGAAGCACAGGGGGTGTGCGGCGCCCCGAACTCGTGCTACATCGCGTCGGAGGTCTTCGGCCCTCTGAGCCTGCTGCTGCTCCCGGATTCTATTGTTTCGGTTTACCCGATCATAGTATCGTTCCCGGTAAGTAGGCGGGTCTTCTCTGGGTCCGTAGATGGACCTGGTATGGCCTCCTTGATCGTCTAGGTCATGGCGGAGGTCGTACTCATAAGTGGGCCGCACTTGATCCTTGCCGTGACGGCGAGGTGGGGCAGCTGGGTGTTCGACCTCGTTAGCTTCCCTGTCCCGCCCTCTAGGGGGGCGGTCCGGCTGTTCGGCTCTTGTATATGTCGGACGTGTTAGCTCTACGGCCTCGTTGCCGAACTGGGGCAATAGCCTTCGCTTGGGATAACTCTTGGTTGGCTGTTCGCGACCATACCCCTCTTCGGCAGCTAGGACTTTGGTCCATCGGTCGTTGAGGGTGTCCCGTTCGGCTTTGATTTTGCGTTTTTGTTTCTTTAGGCTGCGAGCGGTGGCTAAAAGCCTCCGCTTGAACCGTTCCTGCTCCAGAGGGTCTTCGGGGACGATGAAATCGTCCTCCCCGAGACTGACCTCCTCTTCATAGAGTGGGAGGTAGTTGCTATCCTCGGAGTCGTCGGTGTTTTCAGAATTGAGGGAGTCCTCCTGCCCCACGGGGTCATCCTGATGATGTTTGATGCCTGCGTCTCCGGCGAGGTCATCCGTATTATTTATGGTGCCGTTCTCCGTAGAGTCCATGTTGCTCGCATGGCTTCGACGTGGCTTTGATCGACGACGTTGTTTTCGCGCTTGGGCGGCTCGTCTCTGGGCCTGCCCCGGTCCTGATCAGGAGTGCCATCGCCGTCCTGGGGGGTGTCCACCATGTAAATATCGTAGGTGGATGTGGTCGACCAGCGACCGGTGACAGGGGGGCGGGCGACATCGGTATTGACCGTGGCTCCGCCCTCCTCTTCCATGTATTCGGTATTCTCCGAATTGTAGTCTAGCATATCAGTTAAATCGTCGATAGTGGCTACCAAGTGGGTGGTGGGTGGGACGCAAAATTCCCTGGGGTACGCCTCGAAGGGTTGATGATTGAAGGCGGAGGGCAGGTCCTCCTGGATGGTCATATTCTGAATTCGGTCCAGCGCCTCATTTAACATTGCAAGGGTCACCGAACTCGAGGGTTCCGGGCCAAATTCTGGTGTAACGGAGTGGGGGGGAGTCGGTGCCCTGGCCGGTCCTTGGTTTCCGCTGGCCGTGCCAAGCTCGGGGTGTGGAGCCAGATCCTTGACAGGGTCTGGATCGTCACTCGATGTCAAGGACGGGCTTTGGTCCTTGCGTGTGGCTTCCCCGCCGGGGTTTGAGATCAGGCTACTTTGGGCCGGGGGTGACCCCTGGCCGTTGGCTGCCGCCTTGTCGTAAGGGCTCAAGGCCAGGTGGGCGTCGCAAGGGGAAGGTTCGACCGAGATTTATTATTGGCTTCTGCCTCCTGATTCTGCCTCGAGGGTAGAAGATAGGTCCTCCGCCGTTGTGGTGTATCCGGACAGAGGCGGAGTCCAGCCCCTGCTCGAAGCGGAGTTCTCCTGGCTCGAAGCTATTGAGGTCAATCGGATTAGAAGGGGACTCCGGAGCGGTCATGGCGAGGGTGCGAAAGGGGGCAGCCAATCCGGTGAAAACTAGATCGCCCTGCTTGTCCGCCACGTATTCCAGGCCACCGAATCGAATTCGGTGTCCGGGAGCGAAGGTGTCGATCTGGCCCAGACGACTAGTCGGGTTGGCGTGCAGCACGATGCTGCCAAACGCGAAGAGTTGCCCGGGGACGAAGAAATCCCCGGATCCGATGCATTCTCCGATGATCAGGCGAGCCATCGATCCTTCGAGCGACCCCAGAGCGGAACTCTCAATGAAAGCACCAATGTCGGTGTCAAAACCGGCAGACCTCGGGGTAGGGGTCCCGAGCTATGGATCTAGGATCGATGGGGAACAAGGGATGACAAACACAGTGTACCAAGGTTCGGGCCCTCTCGAATAGGTAATACCCTACGTCCTGCTTGATTATATTGGATGAATAATGTGGTTTACCGAGTAGATCTACCTCGAGATCAGCATGAGCTAAACCCAAAGGAGATGAGGTGATGAATGTAGCTCTGGCCCTAAAGACTAAAAACCCTTGGTTTATATAGACACCGATAGAGTTAGGGTTACCGAAGATAGATTACAATAAGGGATTAAAGAGATCCTGCGCCTAATTGACTTGGAGGGCACACCACGACTTCATAGATCTCCTGTCATTGTACGGCTCCACCAGTCCGGCCCATGTACAATGGGCCGTCTCCCCGAGGACCCCTTAGTCCACGACTCCCTCAACATGGAAAGGCATGTTAAGTACAACAGGGTTAGCATCCACCAAAAATAGCAAATGGGCAGCATCTCTAGTATATCTTCATTGCGGAGAGTACCACGGTAGCAAAGGGACAGATTAAAAAATGGATACAACTATTAATTGCAACAGGCTTAACAGCATCCTAAGTCATGTTTTGTAAGTTTACAGCCATTGAAATACAACTGTTTAAAAATGGATACAACTGTTAATTGCAACAGGCTTAACAACCATTGAAACCGGTACTGATAAAAATGTAATTGGCAGAGTTAAACATCACAAGGCAGGTGCTGCCAGAGCAGAGAATGGCCCAGTTGTCTATAAGAAGGTAGGAAAAATAGCTAAAACGTGTTAGGCATGTTTACTACAACATGCTTAATACATCGACCGTACAAAACATAGCCATTAATTGCAACGGGTATTGGTAAGATTGAACTGGTGAGTTCATACTTGGTAAGTCCTGAGAAGTAGTTGCTGGGGCACTTCATCTTGGCCAGAGCCCGCCCAAAGTCCGCGGCGGCGGAGGCGAGCTCTTCCTCCGGGTTGAAGCGTGGATCAGTGCCACTGACATGTGTACCTACAGGCAACCAGTAAATGTTAGAAGTTAAACTGCAATTGCACAAATGATGTGAAATACTGTAAGACATGGGATGTAGCTAACCTCGACGGCAAACAACAGCATCGGCCATTATGACCTTGCGTAAGTACATGGACAGGCATGTTAAGTACAACAGGGTTAGCATCCACCAAAAATAGCAAATGGGCAGCATCTCTAGTGATATCCTAAGTCATGTATTGTAAGTTTGTTGCTGGTATTGGTGAAATTGAGCTGGACAGTTAATACTTGAACATCTCACAGTGTGCAGTACTGAAATAAACAAGGCACGAATATGCTTAATACATCAACCGCACAAAACATAGCCATTGCAAGTGGTATTGGTAAGATTGAGCCGGTCAAATCATACCTGGTAAGTCCTGGGGGGTAGTCGCTGGGGCACTTCATCTGGGCCAGAGCTTGCACCATGTCGGCGGAGGCAAGGTGTTCCTCCGGGTCAACACGCACAACGGCCATTGCGCCATCGACCGCCATCAGCTCCTCGACCTCCACGTGATATGTGGTTGGGCTTGCGCGGCGATGCTCTGGAGGTAGGGCGGTGGGGATTTGGAGGCATGAGGATGTTTCACAGGCGCCATTTAAGCAATCAGGCTAGGGCTGTGATAGTGCTCGGTGGGTTACCTGACTGGATCGACGATGCTCGGGCAGAACGTAGATGTGGTTGAAGCTGTGGTTGCGGCGGCGGCGGTTTGAGCTGCCGGGAGGGGGAGGGGGGAGATATTGAGGAAATTTGATGGGTGGGGATGTGGTGGGAGGAATAAATTCTGAAATCGCGCGCCTAATGAAAATTTCGCTGCGAAACTTGAAACTTGGGCGGGGGAAACACACAACACAGACGAAGCGCGTAAAATACTCGTGTGCGAGAAAAGAGAAATTGGCAGATCCCGTCTTAAAAAAAATATACACATGTAGTTGATTTTTTCGGTCAATGGTACGCCTGGTTTATTAGGAAACATCGCATAGGTAACTGACTTATGGATCATTAACGCAAAAAAATGCACACGGGTACGCCATAGAAATCGTGTGTTTTGTGATCTTCTAATAATTCTTATATCTATCAGCATCTCCAACCACACCTAATTTCAAAAATCTCTTTCATTGTATCAGGATTATTCAATATACATGAACGAGGCAAGGTGACACCCGATGAGCAATCATCGGTTTATGAAATGCAATCAAGTGTCAACCTGCCTCGCTCGCATAGCCAGAGTTGATCCTATGCAACAAGAGAGAAGCTTGCTGCCATCCGCCGACGCGGCAATTTAAGCCGGTGTGCGGCCAACTCGCGCAGTGAGGTGGGACTAAAAACCAGCTGCGGCCAGCTCTAGTCTCCTCCGGTGGCTGCGGGCGGACGTTTCGGGAGTATTTAGGGCTGGGGTGCGGCTACAAAACTTCAGTGAACACATGCTAATCAACGCTCAAAGCCCTCAAAGGATGCGCTTACCGACATTGTACGTTAATAATAGATAGTACCAACTTAAAGTACTACTGGTAATTTGCTCTAAAACTAGTACGTATGTAGTAGATGCTTGTAATTAATTATACAAACTTACGGGCGACACACGCACTAACCACTTCTCACATGCTGCCATCGGGGCATGCTGGCCAGACGCTGGTGTTCTCCTTCCCGGCCTTGTAGGCGGCAGCCCACCGTGCTTCGATCTCCGCCAAGCTCTCCTCAGCACGGCGTGCGGCCTCTTCTTTCTTGCGGTGGTGGGACTGTCGGCATTCTGGGAACCAGGGTACCCAGACTTGCCTGCCTGCGGCCCATGGCGCGGCTCCATCGATGGCTTGGTATGGCCCAGTTTCGACACCAACAAGACAAGACCCTCGCGGGGGGCTAAGCCTTACGAGGCAGATGGCGCCAAGACCTATTGAGGGAGCGGCCACCCCTGGGCTGCTCCTGAGGAGCAGAGTTTCCTATGCGGGTGCCCAACCTCTTGAGGTTGCGGTGATGTAAGCCATGACGACTAAGGCCAGGCGGGCGCAGAGGAGTAGGTTTCCTCTTTGGTGCTAAGGAGGCAAGCGCAGGCGCGGGGTCTCGAGGAATCAGCCAAAGGTTTCCATTCCCGTGCAATGAGACTAAGACCGCTAGGACGGATGTCTTCGCCGAGCCCACCGCAGCGTCACGACCAGAAGCTTTGCAGGCGAAGACCACCTTTCATTAGGATAAGATGTACTACTTGTCCCCTTTCAAATCGACCGTTGTGGAATCCCTTCCCGCCTACATTTTTGGGGAAGAGGACCGAGGCCACTATAAGTATAAGCTAGCCACCATAGTAGATGGGGATCTAGGCTGATCCGACCAGAGAGATCCTTTCCACCCACACCAGAGCAGGCCCCACGAGCTTGTTCATCATCTGTACTAGTTCATCCTCAGCCCCTCATGAGGCTAATCCACCACAAAGCAGGAGTAGGGTCTTACACCGCAAGGTGGCCCGAACCTGGGTAAACTGTCGTGTTCATCTTCTTACTTGTTCATCGAGCTAGGCTGTAGGGCGACGGGTTGGTTGGCTGGAGAGGTTGAGTTCTTCACACATGCCCCAGAGTTCAAACCTTTCTTGGGTCTGCGGAGCCCTGAATCCGACATTTGGCGCGCCAGGTAGGGGCGTGTCGAAGCTTCTCTACCACCACTCGCTCCACCGCCGTTCCGCCGTTCCAATGGCCGACATTCTCCGTGTTCGGGCCGAGCGCCAGGCCGCTTGTGTCGCCCAGACGGCACCCGCGGGCAACGGCGCCCCTCGCCGCTCTGCCTCCCCGGTGGCTAACGTCGCCACTGACCCTGCTGCCCGCGAACAGCAGGACTCGTCGCTGCCACCGTCCGTGCAGCGTGACGGCCGCACCGCAACTCCATCACCCACTCCAGCCACGGCGTCGTCTTCTCATGGCTGTCGTGGGCCGGCGAACGCGCAGTCTGCGCTGCTCATGGCACGCGAGCTTTTGCGCTATCGTCCGGCCAACGACCTCTATGACGACTGGCTTGCCCTCATCGCCGAACTTGTCAACACCGCAGGCGAGGCCCCTGCGTCGTCTCGTTCGCTTCGCCTTCTGTTGTCCCTGGCGGGCGACGTGGCTCACGGTGCGCCTCCTCCTCCTCCTCTGCATGGCGTGGGTCCCGAGCGCAGGCGTGAAGCACCCCAGCGTAACCCGCCGTGCAGGGCGCCGGCGCGCGATGAAGAAAGCTGCCAGGTGGTGCAGCGGCCCCAAGGAGAAGCGCGTGCGCTTCCAGCACCGCCATGTCAAGACCGCGTACCGCCAGATGCAGCGGCGCACGGGCGTCGAGATCAGGCTCCTCCCCAGCGGCAGGCCCCTGTGAGTGTGGCAGGGTGCCGTGCTTTCACCCCGGAGCTGCGCCGCATTGTCTGTCCCGGCAAGTTCAAGTCGGATCTGCCTCTGCGCTACGACGGCACCCCCGACCCCGCTAAGTTCCTCCAGCTCTACGAGCTGAGCATCGATGCGGCAAACGGCAACGAAAAGATCATGGTGAACTGGTTTCCCATGGCCCTCAAGGATGGCGCGCGCTCTTGGCTCCTGAACCTTCCGGTGGGGTCAATCTCCTCCTGGGATGAGCTCCGCGAGTGTTTCAGCGCCAACTTCCAGGGCACTCGCGACCGCGCTCCTGCGGCAGGCGACCTGCGGCGCATCAAGCAGCAACTAGGTGAGACCTTGCACTAGTACATACAGCGCTTCAACACCGTTCGCCTCAAGATCCCCAAGGTGTCGGACGAGGCCATCATCTCAGCGTTCTCTGATGGCGTCCGGGACGTCAAGATGAAGGAAGAGCTTGCCATACACGAGGACTTGTGTTCGGCTCTGGAGATGTTCAACTTGGCAGCCAGGTGCGCGAGGGTGGAGGAAGGCCGCCTCTCCCTCTTGGAGCTTCCGGAGGTAGATCCTGAAGACAAGAAGGCCAAGGCTAAGGAATTGAAGCGCTAGGGCCCGGCTATGCTCGCGGCTGAACCTGAGATAAAGCGCGGCCGCAACCACCCTGAATCCTCCAGAGACAGCCGCCCGTACTGCATCTTCCACAACGTCCACAGCTACAACACCAATGACTGCCAGGAGCTCAGGGCAATCCGTGACGGGCGCATTGGCCGCCGTCCCGAGCACGACAACCGTGGCTACGACCACGGAGGAGGCCGCTGGGACAACCGTGACACCCGCCAGGACTGGCGCGATCAGCCTCGTGAGGACCGCTGGCAGGGCCAGCCTCGCGACGACCCCTGGCGTGACCAGCCTCGCGAGGACCGTCCTCAGGGCAATGCTGGCCTCCCTCCACTGCCGCCACCGCCAAGAAGGAACGACGACAACCGCCAAGACGATGGGGCTGGGGGCTTCCAAGAGCCTCGTGCCATTGCCTGCATCCTGGGCGGTGCTCAGGCTCCCGCTTCTCATCGCATCTTCAAGCAGTTCGCTCGTGAGGTGAACGCAGCCCTCCCCAAGCTTGAGGCGTCGCGCCCCCTCAGATGGTCCAAGTACGCCATCACCTTTGACTCCATGGATCAGCTCAAATGTTCAGCTGTCGCTGGCGCGCTCCCGATGCTCTGCTCGCCAACCATCAGCAACGTCCTCGTCACCAAGACACTCATCGATGGCGGTGCGGGGCTCAACGTTCTCTCCGTTGAGATGTTCAAGATGCTCCAAGTGCCGTACGACCAGCTCCTTCCCACCAAGCCTTTCTCAGGGGTGACCGATGGCTCCACCATCCCCATAGGGCAGATCCGCCTCCTTGTCACCTTCGGCCAGCGTGACAACTACCACACCGAGCTCATTGACTTCGACGTCGCCCATATTCGCCTTCTGTACAATGCCATCCTCGGGTATCCGGCCCTCGCCAAGTTCATGGCGGCGACGCACCACGGCTACAATGTCGTCAAGATGCTAGGGAGCGGCGGCATCATCACGGCCGCCTACGATGAAAAGGCTGCGGTGTGCTCCCTTGAGCGCGCCTACCAGGCTGCGGCAGTCGAGAATTCAGATGACGAGGGTGCCGTTCGACCTCCTGAGGCCATCCCCAAGAAGAAGAAGCAGCTCCTCTCCAAGGGCCATCAGGAGGCTGGCGCGCCCGACGACCGTGCCTCAAGCCCCACGCCCACTGCTGGGGCGCCTTTCCCTCTCGCATAGGAAGGCACGCCCGACGCCCCTCTCAGGACGGGCTCGGGGGCTCTCCTCTGGAGGGCCTCTGACCTGACCAGCATCACGAGGGAGGCGTTCGGGCACTACATGGTGGTGTGCTTCAATGCGCGCCTCCGTGAGCAAGGCGCGAGGTGACAGGCGCTCAGGAGTTCATCACCAAGGCAATCGAGGAGCTCCAGGAGGCGCGAGCCATGCGTGGCGAGCGTCACCCCGCATCGTCTAGTGCAGCTGCCGCCCCTGACATGGGTAGCGAGCTGCGCGTCTGTGTTAACATCCCAGGTCTCAACAGGGTTGCTTCTCAAGAGCTCTTCTGGCTGTCCCGTATTGGGCGGAGTGGGGGCTGCCCCCACAGCTATGTCCGCATGCCATTTGGCCTGCTGGACATGGCTGCCTCACACCAACGCTACATGCAGGGCACCCTGGCGGCTCACGAGGCCCGGCACCAGGCTGTCCTAACAGAGGAGGTGCCGGACCCTCGCGAGCTTCCCAGGCCTCCAGAGCCTTCCGAGCCTCAGGAGCCAGCCGGCTCGTGAGGAGCGATCTCCGCAGCACACATGTTCAGCTACTCCAACACTTCTGCGACAACGGTGCGAGGTGACTTTTTGGTTTGTTCAATTGAGGGCGCCCCTCAGGCTGCATTATCCTCAAGCTGCCAGGGCCCGCCCCTGCAACATGTATCATTTTGCGCATGTATCAGAACTGACTTCGCCCTTCCATGAAATGCTTAATATTATCACCTGCATGTCTGGTGCTTCGCCACCATGAACGTTGTGCGCCCTCACGAACCCACCCGCGACCGCCTCATGATTAAGGACTGGCACGGCATCTGTGCTCGGGTCCGTCCTTGCAGCATCGCTAAACCCAAGTGGCTGAGCTCTGTCTCGCAGGCTAGCTCCCGTGCACGTCACCTCCCATGGTCCTTGGTGCCTTGTTCTCGCATGAGCTAATCGAGAGTGGATGAGTTAGGGTGCGCGACCCGGTGCCTCACCGCTACGGGAGCCGCACGCCGGTTGTTTTTCTTTAGGATTGTTGCATGAGAAGACTGGGCACGGCGTCTGTGCTCGGTTCCGTCCCTGCAGCGTCAATAAACCCAACGGCTGAGCTCTGTCTGGCGGGCCGGCCCCATTCACGTCACCTCCTGGGGTCGTTGGTGCTTGGCCTTCTCATGCGATGTCCTCCGGAGATTCACTCGGCGCAGGCCACCCCAACATCTTTCATGATTTTTACAGGCACCCCGTAACAAAATTCAGGCGCAACCCGCCTTGAGGTAGGGCCTCGTGAGTCCCGCGCTGGCTCACGGGTGCCCATATACACCTCCTCCAGTCCGGCAGTGCAAGCCACATGTCCGGACGGGGCTGTACACGCCCCGGAGTCTCCCCCCAGAGGGAACTCCCACCCACGCACCAGTGGAAGCCCCATGCTCCGCGCTGACGGATGACACGGTCGAGGAGCGAGTATGCCCACGTACCAGTGGAAGCCCCATGCTCCGCGCTGGCGGACGACACGGTCGAGGAGTGGCTATGCCCACGCTAAAGTGGAAGCACCATGCTCCGCGCTGGTGAATAAACAACTGAGGGTGGCCCCCGTGGCCGCATCAACCTCAGGACAGCCTTTCGGCTCTTCACCCGGCAACACCTCACGACTTTCCCCTAGAGAGGCCCGCGCGAGGTGGCTGGGCACGGGGGCTACGCCCAGGCCATGCCTGGCGCACGCCACCTTACCTGTTTTCTCGCGCCCCTCCTAGGCAAAAGCTGGTGAGCAAAGGTATGGAGGACTCCGAATTACCTTGTACGGCTGCTTGTTTCCCCTTCATGAGGGCCATTCGTACGTCAAGGGGGACCACTGAGCATCGTGCCTCAGGGGCCTCACTAGTCATGTAGCCCCTTGCCCCTTGGTCTCATCCTGGTGATCCGGATGCCCCAACAGTGGTCGAGGTATGCGCAGGGCTGGGCCCTGCCGATGCAGAACATCGAGGCTATTCGTACGTCAAGGGGGACCCTTGAGCATCGCGCCTCAGGGGCCTCACAAGTCACGTAGCCCCTCGCCCCTTGGTCTCGTCTTGGTGATCCGGATGCCTCAACGGCGGACGAGGTATGCACGGGGCTGGGCCCTGCCGACGCAGAACGCTGAGGCAAACACAAAGGAAACCAAGCACGAAAGAGAAATCACGGAGTTCTAACAAGTTATAACAAAACATAATGTTCTATGAGTTCAAACAGAAGTTCTCATGCCTCCGCGAGGCACCATGAATGTTGCAGGGTCAACTAGGAAGAAGCACCGCCATCGCCTTGGTGGCCGCCATCGCTCGCCTTGGGAAGCCCGTCGTCGATGGCGCTCCCACCACCTTCGTCGCCGGCTTCTGCCGCCGCAGCTGCGGGGTCGGGGATGCAGAGGAACTTCCCCAACAAGGCCTCCACCTGCTTCTTCACGGCCTCGGCAGTAGCGGTGTGGGATTCAAGGGCCATCGGCTCGATCTACGCGTTGAGGTCGAAGCTTGGGTCCCGGAGGTGGAGGTGGCTGAAGACGCGCGTTGCGGCCGAGGTGAAGAGCGCGCGGCACTCTCCTCCACCACGGAATCCACCCCGGCGGCAACGCCCTCAAGCGCCTCAGCAAGCTTGGGGAGAAGTCCGGCAGGGCCATCCTCCGGAGTTGCCTGCGACTTCTCGTACCCCCCTCCATAAAGGGAGTGCAGTGCCTTGCGAGACCTGAGTTCGGAGGAGACCAAGGCTTCGCGTTCCGCGGCCGCCATTTTCTTGGCGGTGGCGAGGGTCTTCTCCCTGGCCTCCACCTGGGCCGTCGCCTCAAAGATGAGCTGGGTATGGGACGCCCGCGCCTTGTCCACATCCTCCTTCAGCTTGCCCAGGCAGTCCCGCTCCACGGCTTGGTCCTTGGCTGCCTGGGCCAGCTTGGCGTCGCGGTCAGCGAGCATCGCTTCGTGGGCCTTGAGCTCCCCCTCCTGCTGATGGAGCTGTTGGGTGTGGGCAGCCTGCGCATCACGGAGAGCTTTCAGCTCAGTGTCCGCCCTGCTGCAGCGCTCCTCGGCGGATAATGCGTCGGTCAGCACCGCGTCGCGAGCCCTCGCGGCTTCGTCGGCCTCCTTCCTACTCTCCGCAGCGGCGGCCTCAGCCCGACTCCAGGCCGCCCTGGCAGACGCGTTGGCCTGGAGCCATCCTGAGATCAGCCCCATGCGCTCCCTCGCCCCGCACTTGTCGGCGTCCTGAAGATCGGTCCGGAGCTGGTCCAGTGCGTTGAAGGCTTCCTCCAGAGCCCCGGGCCCGACAAGGGGGCCGCGGTCGGCCAGCACAAGGGCCTGGGGAGGAGGCGGAGCCGGCACGGGAACTGGCATCGCCACAGCAGCAAGGCCAGCTTGAGGCTCTGGAGCCCCCGAACCCCTCGCGGGCACGACGGGGACAAGCGGCTCCGTAGCCTGCTAGCCTGCGGAAGCAGGCTCCTCCTGAGGCAGCACCACCGTACCTTTGGGGGCCCGCTCTGTCGTAGGGGAGTGCGAGGCGACCTCTTCAACTTGCGTTGGGGCCACCACGGCCCTGGCGAGCGGTGGTGCCTTGGGGGCCCCGGCGTCCTCGTTCTTCTTCTTCACCACGGCGCCCACCCTGGTCACCAGGAGGGGAGTGCTGTGAGTACGGTATCAAGAGGCGGCAAACGAAAACAAGGCAAGATGCTTACTCGTCAGAGGCGATGTACGCCCTCTTCCTGGCCAGGGCCGGGGCACCTTCGACCCTCTTGGGCGCGGCCTTGGCCGTGTCCTGAGGGTTGACAGGGCGCACGACGGCCGGCTTTGGTGTGGCGCCGGCAGATGAAAACATAAGGGCGCCGCCCCGAGGAGGGGGTGCTGCCCCGCTCTTCTTCGGGATCGCTCGTCTCGGTCTCCGCAGGGTCGGGGGAGTGGCCCCGGACCTCGTGACGACCCCGGTGGAGCGTGGGGATTCCGCGACCGAGGGCTCGGCGATGTCATCATCATCAGGGAGGCTGTAGAGAAGCTCGCTTTGGGACGGAGGAGAGGTGTCCGCCGCGTCGTCCATGGTCGCCTCCGAGTCCTCCTCCCCCTCTTCCCCGGTGTCGTCTCCGGAAGACACCAGCACCAGGGAGTTGGGGAGCTCGGGCGGCACGAGCCCCAGCTCATTGAAGATGGGCATGATGGCGACCAGCGCTGCCCCGTCGGCATGGCGGTACAGCGGGATGTAGGCCGCCGGGAGGTTGCCCGGATCCCTCTCAAGCAAGGTATGCATGGCCTTGTCCAGCTCCTCGCCCGTCAAGCTCCCTGGGCGTAGCCGGATGTCGTCCTCTGCGCCCTTGAACTCCCACATGGGGTGCGAGTGTGCCTGAAGCGGGGCCAAGTGCTGCGTCAGGAACTCCTTGACAAGCATGGCCCCCGTCAGCACCCCTGCCTCCATGTCCGCCATCATCTTCTTCAAGGCTGGCGCCGCTCGGGGGTCGGTGAGCTTCTCATGACCCCACCGATCAAGCTTCTCCGGCAGCTCGGTTGGCAACTCCAGCCGCGCGTGGAGGCCCCTGGCGTCCATGAAGACCCACTTGCGCCGGAAGTTCTCCACCTTCTTCCCGGCCTTCATGAGCGCGTTGCCACTATGGACCACGGCAATGGAGACGCAGCCCGAACGCTGGGTTGGGTCGTGTATCCGAAGAGAAGAAGTGGCGGCGGAGCGCGACAGAAGGCATCATGCCCACGAATGCCTCGCAGTGAAAGGTGAAGATTGACAGGAGAAGGATGGAATTGGGCTGAAGATGCAGAGCCTGAACCTGGTAATGGTCGAGGACTACGGTGAAGAAACGCAGAGAAAGGCGGGATGAGCCCCGCGAAGACGCTGTGGAGGAAGAAGGGATAAAACGTCCCCGCCAAGGTCCTTTGGTCAGCGGAGCCTGCCAAGAGCATCGTCTCCTTTGACTCGTTGTCACTGCTCACCGTCAGCGGAAGCGCGGCGGCAAGGTGCCTTTCCTCGGTGATGGAGGACGGGCCGAGGACCGGCGCAGGCGAGGAGGAGGAGCTCGCGGCCGGCGCGGCAGACTTTGCCTTCCCGGACGCCATTCGCGGGATCTCAGAGGAAGAGGTATAGAAGGGAGGAAGAGCTCTACTAGATCTGGAGGTGTTCTCGGCAGGAAGAAAGGGGATCTGGAGCAATGCGAAGAGAAGGCAATGATGGTGCGGTGCGGGTGCCAGTCTTTTTGTCAGCCTGGATAGTTGCTGAGGCAGCGTGGGGAAGTGGAGACGCCCATGTCCCATCAAAGCGCCACGCGTCAGCCTGGTCCGCAGGCGATTGGGGCCCGCGGTGCTTCGCCTCGAAGCCAAGTCCGAGCGCGCCTTGGGCCTGGGGGCTACTGTCAGTGTTCTAGGAACCAGGGTACCCAGACTTGCCTGCCTGCGGCCCATGGCGCGGCTCCATCGACGGCCTGGTACGGCCCAGTTTCGACACCAACAAGACAAGACCCTCGCGGGGGGCTAAGCCTCGCGAGGCAGATGACGCCAAGACCTCCTGAGGGAGCTGCCACCCCTGGGCTACTCCTAAGGAGTAGAGTTTCCTATGCGGTGCCCAACCTCATGAGGTTGTGGTGACGTAAGCCATGACGACCAAGGCCAGGCGGGCGCCAGCGGGCGCAGAGGAGCAGGTTTCCTCTTTGGTGCTAAGGAGGCAAGCGCAGGCGCGGGGTCCTGAGGAATCAGCCAAAGGTTTCCATTCCCGTGCAACGAGACGAAGACCGCCAGGACAGTAGGACAGATGTCATCGCCGAGCCCACCGCAGCGTCATGACCAGAAGCTTTGCAGGCGAAGACCACCTTTCATCAGGATAAGATGTACTACTTGTCCCCTTTCAAATCGGCCATTGTGGAATCCCTTCCCGCCTACATTTTTGGGGAAGAGGACCGAGGCCACTATAAGTATAAGCTAGCCACCACAGTAGAGGGGGATCTGGGCTGATCCGACCAAAGAGATCCTTTCCACCCACACCAAAGCAAGCCCCGCGAGCTTGTTCATCCTCAGCCCCTCATGAGGCCAATCCATCACAAAGCAGGAGTAGGGTCTTACACCGCAAGGTGGCCCGAAGCTGGGTAAACTGCCGTATTCAGCATCTTACTTGTTCATCGAGCTAGGTTGTAGGGTGACGGGTTGGTTGGCTGCAGAGGTTGAGTTCTTCGCACATTCCCCAGAGTTCGAACCTTTCTTGGGTCTGCGGATCCCTAAATCCGACAGGGACTCTCTTTTCTTGACTGCTTTCTGCCTTTTCAGCTCCTTTTGTGCGGCTTTGGCCGCCTCTAGATCCATCGCCCATTCGGCCATGGTTGCCTCAAAGTCCGCCCACGTAACTGTGTGGCTGCCGACGACGATGAACTCGGTGTGGCGAGATGCCATTGCTTCCTTACCATGTGTGTGGTCGCGGTCGGCGAGGAACGCGGCGCGGCGGATGCCATCGCTTCCTTACCAGTTACTGTGCGTCACGGTGCCATGAACGACGCTTGGAGAGAGCTCTGGGAAGGAGTGGCCGGGCAGCCGTACAGTGCGGTGGTTTTTACGAGCTCAACGACAAACGACGAAGGAAATTTGTCTTCCCTTACAATTTTACTCGTTCATTATCGCACACGGTTCATCTCCGTCGCCTCCAGAAATAGTGTGCGCTGAGCCTATTGTGTGTTGCGTTATGATTTGCCGGAACCCCAGCCACACGGATCACGCGTGTGCATCGTAGGATGCGCCGCAATCGAACGGCAATCCACGTCCCTCACATCACACCCGTGCGGCTGTAGCTGGATTGGATTTATATGCGCTAAATGCCTAGAAAATGCACATAATCCCCTAAATATGGTAAATGAGCCCGAAAAAATGCCAAATTTGAACACGGTGATTTGCAGAGTGTATGTTCGTTGTAGAAAAAAACTCCAGGGCAAAGAACGAAGAAAATTTGGATTCCCCTTCAATCTTGGTGATTTCCCTCTCGAAAGCATGGAACTTCCTCGGTGATGGTTCGATTTATGAAGGGCGTGCATGACGACATAAGCCAAACCTTCTCAAATTTTTACCAAGGCATGATGAGGCCATTCCATGGCACCATGCCAGGCGTCATGTTTTTTAAACATTTATTTCATTTTCTATAGTTGAAAACCCAATAAACAAACGTTTGTGGTTGACTATTGCCACACATTTCATCGAAATATCTGCCCATTTCTTGTAAAAGGCATGAGAATTTACTAAATGGCCCGAGCATGGTTTTCCAGGACGTTCTTGTGCACCCTTTCATGCACCGATTGTTTGAACTTGAATTATGTGCATTAATGCCTAGAAAATGCACATAATCCCCTAAATATGGTAAATGAACCTGGAAAAGTGCCAAATTTGAACACGGGTGATTTGCAGGGTGTATGTTCATCGTAGAAAAAAAAAGTCATGGACAAAGGACAAAGGAAATTTGGATCCCCCTTCAATCTTGGTGATTTCCCCCTCGAAACCATGAAACTTCCTTGGTGATGGTTCGATTTATGAAAGGCATGCATGACGACATAAGGCAAACATTCTAAAATTTTACCAGGGCACGGTGATGCCATACCATGGCACCACGCCAGGCGTCATGTTTTCCAAGCATGTATTTCATTTTCGTATAGTTGTTAACCCAGTAAACGACGCGTTTGTGGTTGACTATTGCCACACATTTCCTTGAAATCTCTGCCCATTCCTTGTAAAAGGCATAAGAATTTACTAAATAGCATGAGCATGGTTTTCCAGACCGTTCTTATGCACCTTTTCATGCATCGATTGTTCGAATTTGAATTATGTGCATTAATGCCTAGAAAATGCACATAATCCCATAAACATGATAAATGAGCCCGAAAAAATGTCAAATTTGAACACGTTGCATTGGAGAGGGTATGTTGATCGTTGGAAAAAAACTGAATGACAAACTAGGACGGAAATTTGGATTCCCTTCAATCTTGGTGATTTCCCTCTCGAAAGCATGGAACTTCCTCGGTGATGGTTTGATTTATGAAGGGCGTGCATGACGACATAAACCAAACCTTCTCAGCTTTTTACCAGGGCACTGTGAGGCAATACCATGGCACCATGCCAGACGTCATGTTTTTCAAGCATGTATTTCATTTTTCTACAATTGAAAAACCAATAAACGGCATGTTTGTGGTTGACTATTGCCACACATTTCCGTGAAATCTCTGCCCATTCCTTGTAAAAGGCATGAGAATTTACTAAATAGCACGATCATGGTTTTCCAGACCGTTCTCGTGCACCTTTTCATGCACCGATTGTTTGAATTTGAATTATGTGCATTAATGCCTAGAAAATGCACATAATCCCCTAAATATTGTAAATGAGCCCGGAAAAGTGCCAAATTCGAACACGGTGATTTGCAGGGTTTATGTTCATCGTAGAAAAAACTCATGGACAAAGGACAAAGGAAATTTTGATTCCCCTTCAATCTCGGTGATTTACTATCGCACACGATTCATCTCCGTCGCCTTTGCGAACCGTGTGTGTTCACCCACACATGCAAAAGGAAAAAAGAAAACCTTCGCCCACTTCGTCCCCACCCACTCGCCGCGGACTCATCCGAAACTCTGCACCTCATCAACTTCTATCGCGGCGGCCACCCGACAGCTGTCGTCGGCGGGGGGAGGTCATGCTCCAAACGGCACGGGATTTTGCCCCTACCGCTTTCCGTCGCCTATCTACACCGACATTCTAGACTCTGGTCGATTGGGGTTTTCTGCGGGATTGGGCCGGGGATTTTTCTCATGGAGAAGGTAATTAATTTAGTGAAATATTCACTCATATCTTATCGCAGTCCGTCCGTCGCTGTTAATCAACCGGCGGAAATTAACGTGGATTCATTTTTCTTCTAGCTGATTCAAGGGTTTTCATTCATGCGTCCACAGTGCGAGCACAAATTGGGCAAGTGTGGTCGCGGCCAGTCGGAAACGAAGTTCTATCTCACCATTTCGGATGACTTCAGGGAGCGCTTGGTATGTTCAATCTCACCCTACCACGGTCGGCATGGCCTAAATTTGTGAACATATACCGTCTGTTGCTACATTTGGATAAAAGGTACGGTGCCACGTGCAGCCTAGATGTCAAAGCCGATTTCCCCCCCCCCCCTATATTAGGCAAATTTATGATGTATTGTTCATTCAGTTACTCTCGTATTTGCAATCTTTGTTACATTATCTATTTTTAATTATATATTTTTGTACTTTGCTTTCATCTATATATTGATCTGTTCTATCAGTTACACCCATATTTGCATCTTGCTCTGTTATTTCAATATATCTAATTTACGATCTTAATTTTGATTTCAAGCAGTACATCCCTTCCTTTGCAAGAACATGAGTAGAAGGAAATCTTGGGCTTTACTTTGTTGATGACTCCATGGATGTCATATTGACAACGCAACATGGATTTACAATGATAGTTGGCATAAAACTTGATAAAGATGGTCACTCCTATTTTGATGCGGACCTTTGGAGAAAAATGTCTAAGTGTTATGAACTAAAAGTTGTCAATAAAATTCTAGTGCGTGCACCATAGCCTGGTCTAATTAACATGGAAGTTTACTTCCCCAACGTCATCAGCCGATCAAAGTCTTATCGAGGTTAGTGTCCTTTTGACTTTCTCCATGCTGGCATATTACTTAGCAAAATCGGGGTATTTGTTCTGACTAATTGATCACTATTTAAGCAACCAATTGTGATTTCATTTTCTGACTCCGTTCCTAGGCAGTAACAAATTCTATTTACCAGTTTATGCGCACTATATATTCTTCTGCTATGTTCTGAATAAATAATACCTTTCCACCTTTTAAGCAGGATATGTTGTATGTTACTAAGCGTACCAAATTTCACTGGAAGGACTTGAAGCATGTCATAAACTTTGTTGATAATCTGACAGAGATAGCACATCGTATGAATGCTGGATTTTGGATGGGATTAATTATACCTATGGTGCACACATTGAACAAGACCAATTGTGTGCACAAAACGCTGGTACAAAGTCTTATTTTTTATGTTGATGCTCATAAACTATATATATGTTCAACGATATGTTACAATTGATTTTTATTCTACATTTCAACAGAAATTGCCCGCTGTAGCTGTTCCTGGATCGATTTCCCAGCGTGGTCGAATTACACTTGTGCCTGCTAATAACGCCAAAGTGATTGCAAGGTGCTGCATTTCCCGCAGAAATGGAACCATTCAAATTAACAAGTTCTCGCTTGTCGTGGCAATGCATCCATATTGGAAAATTGGAGACACTGTTCTACTCATGCTCTACCAAGGCACAGGACGGCTCTTCCTTTTCATTGCGAGATGCCGAGTCGCCGTGATCAAGCTGCTTCCAGCGGATAGTTGTGGTTGTTGGCCCTCAGTCTCTTAAAATGTGCTAGCTGTTACTATGTTAACTATGTAGATATGGACCATATGGTTGTTGGCCCTCAGCATCTTAAAATGTGATAGTTGTTACTATGTTAAGTATGTAGATATGGACCATATGGTTGTCAAAACCGTGTTTCGAAGATCCCCGTTTTGTCGAATAGTGTAACCACTATATATATGTTACTCAAATGTTGTTAGCCAAGTTCTTAAATTTTCATGGAAAGCATTAGTATCGTACATAGTTCATTGAGTTTAAGCGTGTGCCCGGTAGAGCGGTAGAGTAGAGGACGCCCATGGTTTGGATGTGGCGATCAGCACCGATGCCCAGAAGGCATTTGCATATTAATTGTCCATATTGCAAATTCACACACGTGTTAACATAAGGAAACGTATGTGTAACTTACTAATCATCGCAGACGAGTACTCGCAGACGCATCATGTGCGATACTCCTAGCCACCGCAAGGAACTAGTTTGCAATTTTCAAAGTTTTTTGTACACACAGAATCGCACACGAATTAACTGTAGTAACCGTTTGTGTTGTAATTTCTCATCGCAAATAGTTCCTCCGAGTGGGTTGTTTGCCGCATATCACACACATCTTGTTTACACGACTCGTTTGTGTTCTTTTGGCTCATCACAAACAGTTCATCTATGTGAATTGTATGCCACATATCACACACATCTTGTTAAGTTGAACCGTTTCTGTTATGTTCCCTAATCGAAAACAGTTCGTCCGAGTGAACCGTATGCCGTATATCACACACACCTTGATCTGGCTAACCGTTTCTATTGCACTCCCTAGTAGCAAACAGTTCATCTGAGCGAACTGTATGCCGTATATCACACACAGCTTGATATGGCTGCCCGTTTCTGTTGTTCTATCTCATCGCAAACAGTTCATATGGATCATCCGTGTGCCCTGCATCGCACACGCAACTAAAATCTGAACTTTGTTTGATGTCTCTGCCATCGCAAACATTTTGCATCTTTTTTGACAGTTTTTTTACATCACCGTTTGCGATTAATGCATCGCACACAGTTTCGTCAAAGGGTCTCTGATCGTAGTGTCGCATTAGCAGCATCCTGCAGTAGTGAGTATGGGACTTATGTGTTTGCTAGTGCACACAGAGTAATAGGTCCCTGATGTATCAAGGAGTTTGATGCAAACGACGAAGATAAACTCCCTGCGCAGCAGTGAAGGTTATCACCGAAGATAAAGCTATCAAGAGTGACCCCTAAAAATTGCTGAAGTTTAAGCCATTGGATCGGTGCATGTTCGAAGCAAATGACTACGCTCGAGGAAGAATGGAGACGAAGTGAAGACGTAGCATTTATTTCGTTGTTATTCTTCTTTCATTGAGTCATAGGACCACCGTACTATTAAGAGGGGTATAGTGTTCGAAGCTTTGATTCTCTGATGCTAAACCCAAATACTATGAAAGCTGTGAGAGAAATCTCTTCGTGCTTCGAGCAAATACTTGCCAGCAAAAGACTGTGATCTTCTTTGCTGCGAGAGATTTGCCTCGGACCGAGGAGTTAGCATTACTTGTTCCTCAAGTAATGTTACCGTTGCTCCAAAATCCAACCGTTGTGAATGTCGGTTGGCCATTGGCTTGACCTCATGTCCAAAATGGTCATTTCCCATCTAGGAAGGCTGCGGCTATAAATAGCCACCCCGCGCCGGCTTTGTCCGGTGGCTACTCCGTTTGATTCTGAGAAGATTGTTGAGCAACCCACTCTCCGAGCGATTTGAGTTTAAAATCCACCGAGAGAAAAACCCTAGAGCCGAAGAATTAGATAGTGGTTCAGCATCACTGGAATCTAAGCTTAGTACGCTCCGCCTATTACTCTTGAGAGCTGCAAACTCTCTGAACGGTTAGGTGTCAATTTCTTTAGAGACCAAGAGTGATTGTGGTTCTCGAAGAAGAAGTCTGTAAAGGTTTGGAGATCACCTTCAAGTATCTACCACAAGTGATCGACATCGGTTGACGAATCGATTGTCGAGGAGAATAGGGTGAAGAGAGTTTATCATTCATGTTAAGTCACAACCCCTCCAACCAGACGTAGTCCTTGTGCAGAAGGACAAATTGGTCGAACAAATTCCGTGTCGCCATCGAGCACCTTCGGTTACCTCTGTCACTTATGTTTACTTTTGGTTCATTTCATTCATGTGATTTACTTCGATGCATGCATTAGTGTCCCTTCAGCTCTCTGTAGTAGTTGTTCATTGTCTGTTTTTCATTTATTCCGCTGCTGGGTTCTGAGAGATTTCAGTTTTCCGAAGAAAATTTAAAACTCCCATTCACCCCCCCTCTAGTAGACATACTTTGCTCCTACAATTGGTATCAGAGCAAGGTACTCCTTGACTCTGCTCATTTTAGTCTAACGACTTTGGAGTTTAAGTATGTCTTCAGTGAACTACAAGTCGCATCTCAAGATTCCCATATTCGATGGGACGGACTATCCCTTGTGGAAGGAGAAGATGAAGATCCGCCTTCGAGCAATAGATGATGATATGTGGAACGTGGTGCATATCGGGTTCATAGTTGTTATTCCTCAAGCTCCTACCGATGAAGAAAAGAAGCTCATTCAACTGGATGCTCAAGCAAAAGATGAAATTGGTGGCCATCTCTCTCGAGCACAATTCCTTCGGTATCGCCAGGGGGAAACTGCAAAGGAGCTGTGGGACGTCCTCGAGAAGATCAATGAAGGAGTTTCAACTCAGAAAGAAGCTCGCATTGATACTCTTCAAGCGAAGTTCAATCACTTCAAGCGCATTGGAAATGAGAGATGTAAGCAAACCTTTGACCGCCTCAGTGACATAGCAAATGAACTTTAAGGACTCTGCGCCAAAGATATCACTGGCCATGAAGTTGTGAAGAAACTGCTTTGATCTCTTGACACCTCATTTGACATGCTTGTTCTGATGATTCGAGAGTGTCCTGATTTCAAAAGCCTCAACTATGCTGATGTCATGGAAAGGTTGAACACTCACGAGGAATGAGAAGAACAGAAAGGAGATTTGTATGGCTCAACTCAACGCAAAAATCATTCTCTCAAGGCTGTGGCTGATTCCTCCTCAGATGGAAATGCCGAAGAAGATTCAGATGATCCAGAATGACTCAGTAAAGATCTCGCATGGATCACGAAATGATTCCAGCATTTCCACAAGAAAAGCCAGTTCCAGAAAAGAAGTTCAAGCAACTCTGGGGGTTCAAAATCTTCAAAACCTATCGGAGAATTCACCTGTTTCAAGTGCAAAAAGCCTGGACACTTCATTTCAGACTGCCCTCTCTAGGAAGCTAAAATCCGTGCTAGTGGGAGATATGATTCGAGCAACTATCAAAGCAAAGGAAAGAGCAAGAACTACGACTCCGATGATGAGAAGAAAACAAAGAAGTTTTTCAAGAAGAAGGATAGCTCCACCTCAAAATCTTCGTCAAGATCTTACTCAAAGAATCCATCCAAGTCCTCCTCCAACCGTAAAAATACTTCTCGCAAGGCCAAGGCATACATCGGCAAGGAAATGGATTCTGAAGAAGAAGAATCGTCAGGTTCCGAAGAAGAAGAAGAATCCGATGAAGATTCCGGCTCCGGCATGGCGGGCATAGCATGTGCCTCCTCTGCTACGACAAACTTCTTCGGGAATCCTTCAAGCAACGATGAATCTCCTGCAAACTGCTTCATGGCCAAGGCTTCGAAAGAGAAGGTATCCTTGAAACATCATAAGGTTCACTCCAGTGATCAATATTCTTCTGATGAGGATGACCATGTTAAGTTGATCAAAATTGCAAATATTCAACAAAATTCTCTTGAGAAAATTGAGAAAACCCTCAGAAAATCTGAAGGGTTGTTGGTTGAGGAGATGGAGAAAAACCAGTCGCTGACCGAAGAGTATTCCACTCTCAAGTCACGAATGGATGAACTCTCAACTCGTCATGATTTTCTCTCAGCAGACCACGAAAGATTGACCTATGATTACCTGAAAAGGAAACAGGAACTCGAGGCGCTGAGAGAAGCTCATGAGGATTTGATGAAAGAAAATTCTCTTCTCACCCAACAACTTAAAGAGAAACCTGAAGTGTTTGAGCCACCATGTTTAAAATGGATTGAACGAACTAATGCTGAATCATCTGTGAAGGCTAACCCTTCTATCGAGGAAAATGGTTTTGTTTCTGATGAAAATGCTAGGTTAAAGGATCTTCTTCAGACAGGAATGTTCAAATCTCTCAAAGTGCATCAAACCCTATGTGATGTTTTGAAGAAATCTATCCTTCACAAAAATCCCAGAAAGGAAGGTATCGGTTTCGAAAGGAAACTGAATGAAGATGGTTCTTACTGGGAACAGCATCAATATCCTCAAACTGTGTGGGTTCCTGCAAAGAGCAAAACGCTTGATCCAGCATTACTTTCGGGATACAACTCTCCTATTCCTGAATATCCTGATGAAGATTCCATGGACAACTATAAGTTGTTCAAGAATCAACATGTTGAAACTGTTGCTCGCTATGTTGGACCAAATAGCAGAAGTGGCCCCCAAAGAAAGCCATTTGGGTGCCAAAGAAAACTGTTGATGCCTTGCCTATTTCTGCTCGCCTAACCATGCAGGCACAAAGGATTCGACAGAATGAATATATGCATACAGGATACAATCATTATGCTCATTCATCTGGAAAGAATTTCAATGCTTACTCTTTCAATTATACATGCTCCTCATCGAGTAAGAACTATGCTTATCAAAAGAAATCATATCCTGCTCGTTCATTTGTTTCAAAGCCACCTGCAAAGATGTGGGTGGTTAAGAAAGCCTAATTCTTCTGCAGGACTATGTCTCCGGGTGCACTGAATGGATTATGGACAGTGGATGCACTAGTCATATGCCCAGAGACAAGTCGTTGTTTGTCGACCCCAACTTAACTGCTTCTCCTCCGAAGTATATCACTTTTGGCGACAACAACAAAGGAAAGGTAATTGGGCTAGGAAAAATTGCTATTTCCAAGGACAAGTCTATTGGTGATGTGTTGCTTGTTCAATCCCTTGGATTCAATCTTATGTCAATTGGCAAGCTTTGTGATTTAGGCATGCTAGTCTTATTCTCTATTTCCAAATGCATTGTCTTCATGGCCTCTGACCATTCCTTCGTCTTTGAGGGAATTAGAAAGGGTGATCTTTATATTGTGGATTTCTCTAAGGGTCCCTCAGTCCAAACTTGTTTGCTTGCAAAAGCAACCGAAGGATGGCTGTGGCACCGTAGACTTGGTCGTGCAGGTATGAGAAATTTGCAGACCCTGGTGAAGAAAAATCATCTCCGTGGCATTCCTGATGTAAAATTTGACAAGAATCATCTCTGTGCTGCTTGTGAAGCTGGTAAATTGGCTAAGAAGCATCATTCATCAAAGGCAGTCATGACCACAACAAGACCACTCAAAATTCTTCATATGGATTTATTTGGTCCTTAAAATTATGCAAGCTTCGGTGGCAGTCACTATGGTCTGGTTATTGTTGATGATTTCTCTCGATACACTTGGGTATTCTTTCTCGAAGACAAGACCTATACTCAAGATATCTTCAAAAGCTTCGCTAAGAAGGCCCAGAATGAATATGATGTGAGAATCAAGAACGTCAGAAGTGACAATGGAACTGAGTTAAAAAATACTCATATTGCTGAATTCCTCGATGAACATGGTATTACTCATGAGTTCTCTGCTGCATACACTCCCCAACAAAATTGAGTTGTTGAACGAAAGAACAGAACTCTCATTGAAATGGCAAGAACTATGCTCAGTGAGTATAAAACTCCCATTCACTTCTGTGCTGATGCTATTAACACTGCTTGTCATGTTATCAATCGTGTTTATCTTCACAAGTTCCTTAACAAAACTTCATATGAGCTTATCACTGGTAAGAAACCAAATGTCTCTTTATCTACGTGTTTTTGGTGCACCTTGTTACATTCTTGATATGAATCATTCCTCCAAGTTTGCACCTAAATCACATGAAGGTTTTCTTCTCAGTTATGGCTCAAACTCGCATACGTATCGAGCCTATAACTCTCGCCACATGAAAGTTATGGAAACGGTAAATGTGCGGTTTGATGAATCTAACGGCTCCCAAAAGGAGCACCTGCCAAATGTGATAGGTGAACCATTGATATTGGATGCTATTCGGCAAATGGCCATTGGGAGCGTCAAGCCCGTTGAAGGAAATGCACCTGAGTCATCTGATGATGATGCTCCTATGACTCGAAGCAGAACTCGTCAAGCCACTGCCGAAGCAAATGCTCCTCTGAATGGAAATGGGAATCAAGATCCAAATGCCGATCAAAATGGCAATCCTGAAGGAAATGATGACACAAATGCTAATACTGATGATAATGACCATCATGAAGAAAATGCTCATCCTCATGTGGCAAATTGAGTTGATCCCTCATTAATTCTCGATTAAATTGAGAATCCAGGTTATCAACCCACAACTCGTTCTCGCACTCGTTTGGCTAACTACTGTGGAAGTTTCTCCTTTGTTTCATTGGCAGAACCTACCAAGTATGAAGAAGCCATGAATGATCTAGATTGGATGAATGCCATGCAAGAGGAGTTGGTGCAATTTGAATTGAATGATGTATGGGAACTGGTTGACGAACCGAATCCCAAGAAGCACAATATCATCGGCACAAAATGGATTCATCACAATAAACAAGATGAAAATGGTATTATGGTGAGAAACAAAGCACGAATTGTTGCTCAAGGATACACACAGGTAGAAGGTATTGATTTCAGTGAAACATATGCTCCTGTTGCACGCCTTGAGGCAATTCGCACACTTCTCGCTTATCCCAATTACAATGATATCTTGCTATATCAAATGGATGTGAAAAGTGCTTTCCTCAATGGTGAAATTGATGAGGAAGTTTATGTCAGACAACTGATGACCCACAAGTATAGAGGATCAATCATAGTCCTTTCGATAAGTAAGAGTGTCGAACCCAACGAGGAGCAGAAGGAAATGACAAGCGGTTTTCAGTAAGGTAATGTCTGCAAGCACTGAAATTGTAAGTAGCGAGTAGTTTAATAGCAAGATAATTTGTAACGAGCAAGTAACAATAGTAGTAACAAAAGTGCAGCAAGGTAGCCCAATCCTTTTGAGGTAAAGGACAGGCCAAAACGGTCTCTTATGATAAGCAAAGTGTTCTTGAGGGTACATGGGAATTTCATCTAGTCACTTTCATCATGTTGGTCCGATTCGTGTTCGCTACTTTGATAATTTGGTATGTGGTTGGACCGGTGCTTAGGTGTTGTTCTTACTTGAACAAACCTCCTACTTATGATTAACCCCCTCGCAAGCATCTGCAACTACGAGAAAAGTATTAAGAATAAATTCTAACCATAGCATTAAACTTTTGGATCCAATCGGTCCCTTACGGAATAGTGCATAAACTAGGGTTTAAGCTTCTGACACTCTCGCAACTCATCATCTAATAACTACTCCACAATGCATTCCCTTAGGCCCAAATATGGTGAAGTGTCATGTAGTCGACGTTCACATGACACCACTAAGGGAATCACAACATACATATCATCAAAATATCGAACACATATCAAGTTCACATGATTACTTGCAACATGATTTCTCCCGTGACCTCAAGAACAAAAGTAACTACTCACAAATGATAATCATGCTCAAGATCAGAGGGGTATTAAATAGCATAATGGATCTGAACATATAATCTTCCACCAAATAAACCATATAGTAATCAACTACAAGATGTAATCAACACTACTAGTCACCCACAAGTACCAATCTAGAGTTCCAGTACAAAGATTGAACACGGGAGATGAACTAGGGTTTGAGAGGAGATGGTGCTGTTGAAGATGTTGATGGAGATTGCCCTCCCCAAGATGGGAGAGTTGTTGGTGATGATGATGATGATTTCCCCCTCTGGGAGGGAAGTTCCCCCGGCGGAATCGCTCCGCCGGAGGGCAAAAGTGCTCCTGCCCAAGTTCCGCCTCGAGACGGCGGCGCTTCATCCCGAAAGTCCTCTGCTGATTTTTTCTAGGTCAAAATGACTTATATACCAGAAGATGGGCACCGGAGGTGGGATGGGCTGAGCACAACCCACCAGGGCGCGCCTGGGGGGCCTGGCACGCCTGGGGCGCCCTGGTGTCTTGTGCTCACCAGGTGGCCCCCCTCCAGTAGTTATTTGCTCCAGTATTTCTTATTTATTCCATAAAAAATCCTCGTGAAGTTTCAGCTCATTTGGAGTTGTGCAGAATAGGTAGCCTGACGTAGCCTTTTCAGGTCCAGATTTCCAGCTGCCGGAATTCTCCCTCTTTGTGTATACCTTGCATATTATGAGAGAAAAGGCATTAGAATTACTCCAAAAAGCATTATTATGCATAAAAACATTATAAATAACAGTAGGTAAACATGATGCAAAATGGACGTATCAACTCCCCAAAGCTTAGACCTCGCTTGTCCTCAAGTGAAAACCGAAATCGAAAAACATGTCCACATGCTTAGAGAGAGAGGTGTCAGTAAAAACAAAATACGGACATAGAAGCATCATGTAATTTATTATAACAGCAACAAACTTTAACATAAAACTTTCATCATAGAACTTTTATCATAGACTTCTCATGAATAAGTAACAATTCATCACAGCATCAAAGTATAAAGCATAAACTTTATTGGAAACCAATAAACTATGTTCTCAGTCAACTTTGCAACTACAATTCATCATCTTTTCAGGAAGGGTCACGTATCGGAGCCTTTAGGAAAGTCCACATACTTAACCATCATATAGTCTTCTATGATTACTAACACTCACCTCGTACACCTGAGCAAAACGTTTCAACTGGACATATAGAAAGATAGGGGCTTATAGTTTCGCCTCGCAACGTATTCACCTCAAGGGTGATGTCAACAATAATAACTCATGCTACCCATATTCAACTGGATATATGTGCCTAGATCTTTCCTCACCACATGATGCTTGCCAAAAGAGAAAGTAAAAAGGAATAGAGAGAAAAACTTTGACTCTTGCATGAAAGTAAATCCATCAAAGTAAAAGATAGGCTCTTCGCAGAGGGAAGCAGAGGTTGCCATGCGCTTTTTGTTTGTATGATCAATTCCTTAGTGCAAGAGAACGTAACGTTATATTGCCCCTTGTGATAGCAACCTTTATTATGCAGTCTGTCGTTTTTATTCTTCACCATCACAAGTTCGTACAACGCTCAATTTTCTCTTACACTAAATGATCCAACACTTTTAGAAGCAATTTTTATTGCCTTATTGCACCGATGACAACTTACTTGAAGGATCTTACTCAATCCATAGGTAGGTATGGTGGACTCTCAAAATAAGATTTGGGTTTAAGGTTTTTGGATGCAGAAGTAGTATCTCTACTTAGTGCGGAATTTTTGGCTAGCAAAGATAGGGGCAAGCACCACATGTTAAAGGATCTATGACAATATAACTTCTATGTGAATATGAACAAACATAAATCATTACGTTGTCTTCCTTGTCCAACGTCAACAATTTTGGCATATAATAATTTGATGGGTGCTCACAATCACAGAAGATTTCCAAGATAGTGTATTTGCGTGCGAATCTTCTCTTCCCTTATTAATTCTTTCATGAATTGCTTCATTGACCAATACTATGTTTGTCAATCTACAATAAAATTTTCTACTTATACTCTTCCTTGTGTGATGTCATTACTTACCATAAGATTAGCATATGATCTTTTTCATTTATTTCCTTTCTGTTTATTGAAACATGAAAGTAAAGGAAGTAAAACTCAAACTAAACTTTATTATATATCTCGCACACGATTACAAGGATAGATCACTAATCAAACTCTCGAAAAGAAAGGATCGAACTAAACTTTTATTCATCTAAAGCAAAAGATAACCATGGATCGAACTAAGAAAAGTAAAGGCAAAGGATAGTGGAGGTGATACGATACCGGGGCACCTCCCCCAAGCTTGGCGGAAGCCAAGGGGAGTGCCCATACCCGATACTCAATTTTCTTTTGGTGATGAAGAAGGAGGTGGTGGTGATGAAGTAGAGGGTTTGTCTTTCTTCCTGAGCTTACGCTTGAGGATGGAATTCTCATCTTTCAATTCACCGATCTCCTGCTCAAGCTCCAATACCTTTTTGCATAAATCTTGCTTGTTTTCCTGCAAGAGACGAAAGGGGATAAACTGGATCTTAGGCTTCTTTGCTTTGTCGGGGAGACTCGACTTCTTAAATTCAATGTGCATATCCCCCGGTTGAGGGAATGGGGCTTCATCCTCATCTGAGCTTGTCTCCTCCTCCCTCTTCAGATCATAGTCTTCTTCTTCTGAAGTCCAGCTATAGTGCTCCACATCCCCATAAACCTTAGGGTTTGCGACATAATCAGCAACATAGCTCTCACCCTCCGAGTCTTGGGACGACATATTTTTAGATATGTCAGGAAAACAGCAAGAAAAGAAAACAGAAGATTTCTCCGCGATACGGAGGTCAATAGGTATGGGGGGTATATAAAGATTTTTTTATCTTGGGAAACAAGCAAACGGAAGAAAAACGGAGTCCAGAAGGTACCCGAGGTGGGCACAACCCACCTGGGCGTGTCCTGGTGTCTTGTGCCCACCAGGGTCACCTTCCTAGTAGTTTCTTATTTTCCTAATTTTCTAAA
Organism: Thinopyrum elongatum; assembly: GCA_011799875.1. Lineage (NCBI taxonomy): Eukaryota > Viridiplantae > Streptophyta > Magnoliopsida > Poales > Poaceae > Thinopyrum > Thinopyrum elongatum. The sequence goes on along the minus strand of CM022298.1, from coordinate 547,165,345 downwards.
TATTCCAAAACTGACAAAAAATATTTTTGCGGATTTTTTGGAGTCCGTTTACTTACCATATCACGTACCTCCCTTTTTTCACTATTCTGGAGTGTTCCGGAAGGTTTCTTTTATGTGTTCTTCCGGTGTCATGGTTGGGATAACATTACTTTCAACATTAATGGGCGTACCTGAGATATAATGTTTTATTCGTTGCCCATTAACAACCTTCGGGTTAGTACCTTCGGCATTATTTATTTTGATAGCTCCAGATCGATAAACCTCCTCGATAACATAAGGTCCTTCCCATTTGGAGAGGAGTTTTCCTGCAAAGAATCTAAAACGAGAGTTGTACAAAAGAACATATTCTCCAACCTTGAACTCACGCTTTTGGATTCTTTTATCATGCCATCTTTTAACTTTTTCTTTAAATAACTTGGCATTTTCATAAGCTTGGGTTCTCCATTCATCTAATGAGCTAATATCCAATAACCTCTTTTCACCAGCAAGTTTGAAATCATAGTTGAGTTCTTTAATTTCCCAATATGCTTTATGTTCTAACTCAAGAGGCAAATGACAAGCTTTTCCATAAACCATTTTATAAGGAGACATACCCATAGGATTTTTATATGCTGTTCTATAAGCCCAAAGTGCATCATCTAATTTCTTAGACCAATTCTTCCGGGACCTATTGACAGTCTTTTGTAAGATTAATTTTATTTCTCTATTGCTAAGTTCAACTTGACCACTAGACTGAGGATGATAGGGTGATGCAATTCTATGGTTAACATCATACTTGGCAAGCATTTTACGGAAAGCACCATGAATAAAGTGTGAACCACCATCAGTCATTAAATATCTAGGGACTCCAAACCTTGGGAAAATAACTTCCTTAAGCATTTTAATAGAGGTGTTGTGATCAGCACTACTAGTTGGAATAGCTTCTACCCACTTAGTAACATAATCAACAGCAACCAAAATATGAGTATACCCATTAGAGGAAGGAAAAGGTCCCATGTAATCAAATCCCCAAACATCAAATGGTTCAACAGCAAGAGAATAATTCATAGGCATTTCTTGACGCTTACCGATATTACCTATTCTTTGACATTCATCACAAGATAAGACGAATTTACGGGCATCCTTGAAGAGAATAGGCCAATAAAACCCAGATTGCAATACCTTATGAGCAGTTCTATCTCCCGCATGATGTCCTCCATAAGCTTCGGAGTGACATTTCCATAGGATTTGTCCCTGTTCATGCGCAGGTACACAACGTCTAATAATACCATCTACCCCTTCTTTATAAAGATGTGGGTCATCCCAAAAGTAATGTCTTAAATCATAGAAGAATTTTTTCTTTTGTTGGTATGTGAAGCTAGCTGGTATGTATTTAGCAACAATATAATTAGCATAGTCAGCATACCAAGGGGTGTTGTGAGAAACATTTATTGAAGCTAACTGTTCATCAGGAAAGCTATCATTAATAGGTTGTGGGTCATCAAGAATATTTTCAAGCCTAGACAGGTTATCAGCTACGGGGCTCTCAGCTCCCTTTCTATCAGTGATATGTAAGTCAAATTCTTGTAGCAAGAGAACCCACCTAATGAGTCTAGGTTTAGCATCTTTCTTTTCCATAAGATATTTTATAGCAGCATGATCTGTGTGAATAGTCACTTTAGAATCAACAATGTAGGATCTAAATTTATCACAAGCAAACACAACTGCTAAAAATTCTTTTTTAGTAGTAGCATAATTTCGTTGGGCACTGTCTAGAGTTTTACTAGCATAATGGATAACATTTAGTTTCTTATCAACTCTTTGTCCTAGAACAGCACCAACAACATAATCACTAGCATCACACATAATTTCAAAAGGCAAGTTCCAATCAGGTGGTTAAACAATAGGTGCAGTAATTAAGGCTTTCTTGAGTGTTTTGAAGGCTTCTAAACAATCATCATAAAAAACAAAAGGAATATCCTTTTGCAAAAGGTTTGTAAGAGGCCTAGAAATTTTAGAAAAGTCTTTGATAAATCTCCTATAGAAACCAGCAAGACCAAGGAAACTACGAATACCTTTGATATCTTTAGGACATGGCATTTTCTCAATTCCATCAACCTTGGCTTTGTCCACCTCAATACCTCTTTCAGAAATTTTATGGCCCAAAACAATACCTTCATTAACCATAAAGTGGCACTTCTCCCAATTCAAGACAAGATTTGTTTGCTCACATCTCTGCAAAACTCGATCAAGATTGCTTAAACAATCATCAAAAGACTTCCCATAAATAGAAAAGTCATCCATGAAAACATCAACAATCTTTTCACAAAAATCAGAGAATATAGCAGTCATACATCTTTGAAAGGTAGCAGGCGCATTGCATAAACCAAAAGGCATACGTCTATAAGCATAGGTTCCAAAAGGACAAGTAAAAGTGGTCTTTTCTTGATCAGGTTGAGAAACAGGTATTTGTGAAAAGCCAGAATATCCATCAAGGAAGCAAAAACGTGTGTGCTTAGATAATATTTCTAGCATTTGATCAATAAAAGGCAGAGGATAATGATCTTTTCTAGTTGCTTTGTTTAATTTTCTAAAATCAATTACCATTCTATAGCCTGTGACAATTCTTTGTGGAATAAGTTCATTCTTATCATTAGGAACAACAGTAATACCTCCCTTCTTAGGGACACAATGAACAGGACTTACCCAATTACTATCAGCTATAGGATAGATTATACCTGCTTCGAGGAGTTTCAATATTTCTGTTCTAACCACTTCTTTCATCTTTGGATTTAACTGACGTTGGTGATCAACAACGGGTTTAACATCAGGTTCCATATTAATTTTGTGCTGACATAGAGTGGGAGTAATGCCCTTAAGATCATCAAGAGTATATCCAATAGCAGCTCGGTGCTTCCTTAGAACTTTCAATAATCTTTCTTCTTCATGTTCTGAAAGGTTAGCACTAATAATAACAGGATATATCTTTTTCTCATCAAGATATGCATATTTCAAAGTGTCTGGCAATTGTTTTAATTCAAACACAGGATCATCTTTAGGTGGAGGAGGACCTCCTAGAGTTTCAATAGGAAAATTGTGTTTAAGCAGAGGACGTTGTTCAAAGAAAATCTTATCTATTTCATTTCTTTCATGCATATGTAAATCATTTTCATGGTCTAGCTGATATTGTTCTAAAGGATCAGTAGGGGGTACAGCAATAGAAGTAAGAACAATAATTTCATCTTTACTAGGCAAATCTTTCTTATGAGGTTTTCTACTAAACTTAGAAAAATTAAACTCATGAGACTCATCACCAAAGCTAACACCGACAGTTTGTTTCTCACAATCTATTTTAGCATTAACGGTGTTCAAGAAAGGTCTACCAAAGATAATGGGACAAAAGTCATCTTGTGGGGAACCAAGAACAAGAAAATCAGTAGGGTATTTTACTTTCCCACACAAGACTTCAACATCTCTAACAATCCCAAGTGGTGTGATGGTGTCTCTATTAGCAAGTTTAATAGTAACATCTATGTCTTCTATCTCAGCGGGTGCTATGTCATTCATAATTTCTTGATATAAGGTAAAAGGAATAGCACTTACGCTAGCACCTATGTCACATAAACCATGATAACAGTGATCTCCTATTTTAACTGAGACAACAGGCATGCCAACAATGGGTCTATGTTTATCTTTCCCATAGGGTTTGGCAATTCTAGTAGCTTCACCAACGAAGTAAATAACATGCCCATCAATATTATCGACCAAGAGATCCTTAACCATAGCAACACTAGGTTCTACCTTGATTTGTTCAGCTGTTTTAGGTGTTCTAATATAACTTTTATTGACCACAGTTGAGAATTTAGCATGTTCCTTCATCCTGACAGGGAAAGGTGGTTTTTCAATATAAGCAGTAGGAGCAACTGGGTCAACATTGTAGATAATCATTTCATCTTTAGCTATTACCGATTCTTTAATTTCTTCTTTAATAGGTGGGTGATATTTAAACCACTTCTCCATAGGGAGATCAACATGAGTAGCAAAAGATTCACAAAAGAAGGCTACTATCTCAGAGTCAAGTCCATATTTAGTGCTAAACTTTTGAAAAGCATCAGTATTCATAAAAGATTTAACACAATCAAACTTAAGCTCAATACCTGACTCTTTACCTTCATCGAGTTTCCAATCTTCAGAGTTGCGTTTAATTCTTTCTAAAAGATCCCACCGGAATTCAATAGTCTTCTTCATAAAGGAACCAGTACAAGAAGTATCGAGCATGGATTGATCATTACGAGAAAGCCGAGCATAAAAATTCTGAATAATAATTTCTCTTGAGAGCTCATGGTTGGGGCATGAATATAACATTGACTTAAGCCTCCCCCAAGCTAGAGCGAAACTTTCTCCTTCACGAGGCCAAAAATTATATATATAATTCCGATCACGATGAACTAGATGCATAGGATAATTTTTTTGATGGAATTCCAATTTCACCCGATTCCAATTCCAAGATCCAATATCATCGCATAGCCTATACCATGTCAATGATTTTCCCTTCAAAGATAAAGGGAAAACCTTCTTCTTAGCTTCATCTCCGGGTAAACCTGCAAGCTTAAACACTCCACAAATTTCATCCACATATATCAAGTGCATATCAGGATGTTCGGTTCCATCTCCTGCATAAGGATTAGCTAGCAGTTGTTCTATCATACCCGAAGGAATTTCATATTAAATATTTTTAGTAGGTGCAGTAGGTTGAGGGGCATCTAATTGTGGTTCCGATCGATGTGAAGATACCCCGAACAAACCCCTCAAAGGATTGCTCTCCATAGTAACAAGTGACAATAAATTTCAGCACGTAGTAATAATTTTTCCTTACCAATTTCCACTTACCAAGAGCGCTTCACTCCCCAGCAATGGTGCTAGAAAAGAGCCTTGATGACCCACAAGCATAGGGGATCAATCGTAGTCCTTTCGATAAGTAAGAGTGTCGAACCCAACGAGGAGCAGAAGGAAATGACAAGCGGTTTTCAGTAAGGTAATGTCTGCAAGCACTAAAATTGTAAGTAGCGAGTAGTTTAATAGCAAGATAATTTATAACGAGCAAGTAACAATAGTAGTAACAAAAGTGCAGCAAGGTATCCCAACCCTTTTGAGGTAAAGGACATGCCAAAATGGTCTCTTATGATAAGCAAAGTGTTCTTGAGGGTACACGGGAATTTCATCTAGTCACTTTCATCATGTTGGTTCGATTCGTGTTCGCTACTTTGATAATTTGGTATGTGGGTGGACCGGTGCTTAGGTGCTGTTCTTACTTGAACAAACCTCCTACTTATGATTAACCCCCTCGCAAGCATCCGCAACTACGAGAAAAGTATTAAGAATAAATTCTAACCATAGCATTAAACTTTTGGATCCAATCGGTCCCTTACGGAATAGCGCATAAACTAGGGTTTAAGCTTCTGTCACTCTCGCAACCCATCATCTAATAACTACTCCACAATGCATTCCCTTAGGCCCAAATATGGTGAAGTGTCATGTAGTCGACGTTCACATGACACCACTAAGGGAATCACAACATACATATCATCAAAATATCAAACGCATATCAAGTTCACATGATTACTTGCAACATGACTTCTCCCGTGACCTCAAGAACTAAAGTAACTACTCACAAATGATATTCATGCTCAAGATCAGAGGGGTATTAAATAGCATAATGGATCTGATCATATAATCTTCCACCAAATACACCATATAGTAATCAACTACAAGATGTAATCAACACTACTAGTCACCCACAAGTACCAATCTATAGTTCCGGTACAAAGATTGAACACGGGAGATGAACTAGGGTTTGAGAGGAGATGGTGCTGTTGAAGATGTTGATGGAGATTGCCCTCCCCAAGATGGGAGAGTTGTTGGTGATGATGATGACGAGGATTTCCCCCTCCGGGAGGGAAGTTCCCCCGGCGGAATCGCTCCGCCGGAGGGCAAAAGTGCTCCTGCCCAAGTTCCGCCTCGAGATGGCGGCGATTCATCCCAAAAGTCCTCTCCTGATTTTTTCTAGGTCAAAATGACTTATATACCAGAAGATGGGCACCGGAGGTGGGCTGGGCTGAGCACAACACACCAGGGCGCGCCTGGGCGGCCTGGTGCGCCCTGGTGTCTTGTGATCACCAGGTGGCCTCCCTCCGGTAGTTATTTGCTCCAGTATTTCTTATTTATTCCATAAAAAATCCTCGTGAAGTTTCAGCTCATTTGGAGTTGTGCAGAATAGGTAGCCTGACGTAGCCTTTTCAGGTCCAGATTTCCAATTGCCGGAATTCTCCCTCTTTGTGTATACCTTGCATATTATGAGAGAAAAGGCATTAGAATTACTCCAAAAAGCATTATTATGCATAAAAACATTATACATAACAGTAGGTAAACATGATGCAAAATGGACGTATCAACTGCCGCGTGGCTTTGAACACCCTGAGTTTCCTAACAAAGTTTTTAGGTTGAAGAAAGCTTTATATGGGCTAAAGCAAGCCCCTCGAGCTTGGTATGACACCTTGAAGAAGTTTTTGCTCGACAAAGGGTTCAAACCAGGATCCACAGATCCCACACTTTTCACTCATGCTGTTGACAATGATTTATTCGTTTGTCAAATCTATGTGGATGATATTATCTTCGGCTGTACTAACAATGCTTGCAGCTTAGAATTCAGGAAAATGATGTCCGATAAGTATCAAATGTCCATGATGGGTGAACTCAATTTTTTTCCCGAATTGCAAATTCGTCAACAGGCAAATGGCATTTTCATTTCTTAGGAGAAATATCTGAAAGAGTGCCTGAGGATATTCAAAATACAAGATTCTAAAATGAAGGGCTATAAAACTCCGATGCCCATGAATGATAAGCTAGATGCAGATGTGTATGGTAAGGACTATGATCAGAAAGCCTATCGTTCGATGATTGGATCTCTGTTTTACCTATGTGCATCCAGACCTGACATTATGTTGAGTGTTTGCATGTGTGCCCGCTATCAAGCTGCACCGAAAGAATCGCATCACCAAGCGGTCAGGCGCATTCTGAGATATTTGGCTCACACCCCCACCTTAGGTTTATGGTATCTGTTGGGGATATAACTATTGGGTATGACCCGCCCAGGAGGGGCCGGGTCATACCTCTCCTGGGCGGGTCATACCACTGGCGACTTAAAGATGAAGATGGCGGGTCATGAAGCAAGCCTATTGAATGCCCAAGACCCAGAGGTGACTTGAGGCCCAAGAAGATGAACCGCCATATGATTAACTTGTGTTGTAAGGCAAGCTTAGTTAGTCACCGAGCCGGACACGTTGTGTATGAGCCGGCTGGGACTCTGTAAGCCACCGGGCATCAACCTGTGTATATAAAGGGGTGACCCGGCGGCGGCTTAACTCAAGAAACAATCAATCGAGAGCTAGGTCAAGCGTATTCACTCCCTTGTAATCGAAACTCCAGCAATACAACTGAAAGCAGGATGTAGGCTTTTACCTCATTGAGAGGGGCCGAACATGGGTAAAATCTTTGTGTCCTTTGTCCCGTTCAACCCCTTCAAGCTAACCAAGTTGTGATGGCACCACACCTAAGCCCTTCTGCTGGGGCATCTACCATGTTAAGTCCACGACAGTTGGCGCCCACCGTGGGGCCAGCGCACGGTGGTTTCGAGTTCTTGAAGGGCAACTTCGCAGGGATCAAGGGATACGCTGTGGGCCGGATGACCAAGAGTCGTCGCGGCAAGCTCTACATCGACAACGCAGGCTGGGGCCCTGAGGCCGGCTCAATCGAGTACGGATACCGGGTCCCCTTCGGCGGAATCCATGTCTTCATTGGCAAGATCGGTGAGTCAGAGCCTGAGCCGGACACCTGCACCGACATCGTCGAGACGGCTCAGCGTGCACGACCCGCCAAGTTTCAACCCGCCATAAAGCGCACCTTTGTTGGTTGCATCCAAGGGGCAGATCTTGAGGAAGGATCTGTATCCGGTGGAGAGACGGCCATCTACTCTGGTAATGAGTCCTCAACCGGCGAGACCGATTCAATGTATCAGTTACAAGACGGTCGACTTGGGGGCTATTCCGATGGTGACAGTATTCCGGACCCCAATGAGCCGCCGAACAGAGTCGCGATCTTCATGGCCGGCACTCAACCGGTGCTCAATTCATCGACTGCTGCAGCCATGACTTCTGGTTCAATGGCCGCGACAACAGCCGGGGCGAGTAACTCTGCGCGCCCGCCGGCTCAAGTTTTATCTGAGCACTTGGAGGCTTTGGCGGCCTTATTAGCTGCAGAGGTAACACCGGAGAATCAAGCACAGCATAAGGTGGATGTCGCGAAGCAGCGAGATGAGATAGCTCAAGCCAAGGAGGAGTTTAATGATGAAAATACTAGGATGGCGACAGAACGAGCTGCCCTGGACGCTGCGTCTCAATGGATTCAAGCAGAGAATTTCCGGTTAAGCCTGGATCAGAATGCATCTAATGCCGTTCTGCGCAGGAGGCACCAGAGTCGTCTACCTTCGGAGTACGATGCAAGGAATCTTTTCAACAAACCTGGGGCTGGAACTAGTAACCCGCCCGTGGTGAACCGAGTTGTTGAGGCGCCCGGGACCGGAGAGATGGTTCAACCGTGTGCTGCAGACCCGCCTCGTTTGAATTTGAACCCGCCTCAGCATGTTCCAACACCATCGGGTCATTATTCTAAACCCTTGGACAATATGATTGCAGCAGCTACACGATTGGCGGCTCTCCCTGTTGAAGGCGAGTCACCAGCCACGATGGAGATACGGAGAGTTGGAGAGCTTCTTCAGACAGCGGTGGCTCAGCAGGCGGCTTATTCATATAGTCGGGAACGGATTCATTCAACCCCGTGGCCAAGCCCGAGTTATAGCAGGCATATTGACTCGCCAGCAATTTCAAGCAGTGAGCGGCACCATAACCAGCCTCGTAGGCATGACTCGCCGCGTGTTGGTAACGATGCTCAGACTTTGGTAGATCAGGGTAGGGCACGTCGGGAGGCTGAGCTGGCGGCTCAGTTGACAGCTCATCAACAATCTTCGATTTACCCATCGGCGTCCGTGGAGGCAGGAGTGACCTCTAGAACCCTTGGTGTGCCATGCTTAGTGCTGGCTTTATGTAATGAGCGCCTACCCAAGGATTTTAAGGGCCCTCACAAGGTGCCTAATTACACGGCGGATCAGCCCCCAGAGGCTTGGATTGAGAGTTATGAGATGGCCATGGAGATGTTGGATGTTAGTGATGCTGCGTGTGCTAAGTACTTCACTATGATGTTGGATGGACCGGCGCGCACTTGGCTGAAAGGATTGCCTCCTAACTCCATCAGGTCATGGGCTGAGTTGAAGACGTGTTTTATCCAAAATTTCAAAGACACGTGCAAGCAGCCTATGTCGATTCTTGATTTAGACTCTTGCGTCCAGGGTGAAGGTGAGTCAACCACCAATTGGGTGCGTCATATATCAACTATTATTCACTCGTCGGACAGTATCATCGCCGGTTCAGCCGTCCTGATATTGGAAAAGAATTATCGTTTCCTCCCCCTTAAGCAGAAGCTGGGGCGGCTTAAGCGCCACTGCAATGATATGGGAGAGCTCATGGCGGCTCTCATCAAATATGCTGATTCTGATAGCACTAAGGACCCCGAGTCCGATGAGGAGAAAATTGGGAAGGGGAAGAAGAATGGCAATGAAAAGGGACAGCAGCATAGTCCGGCGGGTCAAGGTAACAATGGTAAGCGCAAGCAGTTGGATGGTGGTTCAGATTTTGTGGCGAACACCAATACGCAGAATAATAATCAGCGTCGCAAGGGGAAGTCGTCAGTGCCCCGGTTTGGCGGGCCAAAGTTCAACATTGAGGCGATGATGAATCAGCCTTGCCCAAAGCACGGTACGCAGGATAAGCCGGCTAGCCATCTATGGAAAGATTGCTTCATCATGAGGGAATATAGAAATTCCAATTTTTTCCAGAAAAACCACGGCCTGCATGGCGGGTCAGGATCCGGCTCTCACGGACCTGGTTTTGGCCATGGCGGCTCAAGCTCCGGCTTTCAGGGCCAAGGCAATCAAGGTGGTTTTAATCAGCAATCTGGTCAAGGGAATCAGCAGCAACAGTCTGGTTATCAAAGTAATCCAAAGCAGTTGAATAGTGGTCAATATCATGTGTTCACCACGAGCTTATGCAAGCGAGACCAAAAACTTCATAAGCGAGCAGTGAACACGGTTGAGCCGGCAGTTCCTCGCTACTTGCGATGGTCTGAACAGCCTATTGTGTGGAGTCGTGAGGATCACCCGCCCCGGGTTGACAATCCGGGTCAATTGGCTTTGGTGGTTGCGCCGCAGATTGGAGGGTACAAGTTTACTAAAGTGCTTATGGATGGAGGCAGTAGTATCAATATCCTTTACTATGATACTTTTCGCCGTATGAATTTAAATAACAAAGATCTTAAGCCGTCTTCTACCGTCTTTCATGGGGTGGTGCCTGGTAAGTCGGCGTATCCGGTGGGTAAGATAACTTTGGAGGTAGCGTTTGGCGATGATCACGATTATAGGGCTGAAAAGTTAACTTTCGAAGTGGTCAAGATCAAGAGCCCTTATCATGCATTGTTTGGGCGGCCGGCTTATGCCAAGTTTATGGCGCGGCCTTGTTATGTTTATCTGCAGCTCAAAATGCCGGGTCATAAGGGCACCATCACAGTGCATGGTAACAGGAAGATAGCCCTGGAGTGTGAATAAGGCGACGCCGCTTATGCTGAGTCTGATTGTGCGACAGAGGAGTTGAAGTTTTACAAAGATAATGTTGACCCGGTGGATATGAGTCCCTTGAAGAAGCCAACTACAGAGCATGACCCCTTGTTGAAGTTCAAGTCGGCTGATGACACAAAACAGGTTGACTTTGTCCCTGGCGATTCATCCCAACAATTTACTATCAGTGCCAATCTGGATCCGAAATAGGAAAGCGCGCTCATCGAGTTCATCCGTGAGAACCGGGACATCTTTGCATGGAAACCTTCAGACATGCCAGGTGTACCGAGGGAACTCGCTGAGCACACTCTCAATGTTGATCCAAAGTTTAAACCGGTCAAGCAATTCCTTCGTCGTTTTAATGAAGAGAGGCATAAGGCCATTGGTGAGGAAGTGGCCCGGCTCTTGGCGGCTGGGTTTATTGTTGAAGTTTTTCATCCTGAGTGGTTGGCTAACCCGGTGCTGGTACTTAAAAAGAATGGCATTTGGCGTATGTGTGTGGATTACACAGACTTTAATAAGGCCTGTCCGGCTAACCCTTTTGCTCTCCCTCGTATTGATCAGATCATCGATGCTATGGCGGGTTGTGAGCGTTTGAGCATTTTGGATGCTTATTCTGGTTATCATCAGATCAAGATGGCGGTTAAGGACCAGGAGAAGACAGCTTTCATCACTCCATTTGGAGCCTTCTGCTATGTGTCTATGCCTTTTGGGCTTAAGAGTGCCCAGGCGACTTATCAGCGGTGTGTTCAAAATTGCCTCCATGACCAGATTGGACGCAATGTTCATGCTTATGTGGATAATATTGTTGTGAAATCCAGGAAGAATGAGAGTTTGATAGATGATTTGAAGGAGACCTTTGACAATCTCTGGGTCTACAAGATGATGCTTAACCCGACTAAGTGTGTCTTTGGTGTGCCAGCAGGTAAGCTCTTGAGTTTTTTGGTTTCTGAAAGAGGCATTGAGGCTAACCCGGAGAAAATCAAATCTATCACTTCTTTGGCTAAGCCGGCGTGTATTAATGACGTCCAGCGTCTGGCGGGTCGTATTGCGGCCTTAAGCTAGTTTATAAGCCGTTTGTGCGAAAAGGCTATCCCTCTGTATCAGATGATGAAGAAAACAGATCATTTTGTCTGGAGTGATGCTGCTAATCAGGCATTTGAGGCATTGAAAAAGCAGTTGGCTGAGCCGCCAATCCTTGCAGCTCCTATTGATAAGGAGCCCTTGTTGTTATATGTGGCTGCTAATAGCCGAGCCGTCAATGTGGCAATTGTTGTGGAAAGAAAGGAATCAGGCAAGGAATATCCGGTTCAGCGACCGGTTTATTATGTCAGCGAGGTACTCATTGAATCCAAGCAGAGATACCCACATTGGCAGAAGCTAGTCTATGGCGTGTTCATGGCTAGTCGTAAGTTGAAGCAGTATTCCCTTGGTCACCCCATCACTGTGGTCAGTTCTGCTCCCTTGGGAGATATTATTCAAAACAGAGAAGCCACAGGTCGGGTAGCCAAGTGGGCCATTGAGCTTGGACCCCATGGTTTGAAGTATGTGCCTCGGACAGCTATCAAGTCTCAAGCACTTGTGGATTTCATTAATGACTCGACAGAGTTGCAGATGCCTGAAGAAAAGCCGGATAGCACATATTGGACTATTCACTTTGATGGATCCAGGCAGTTGGAAGGCTCGGGGGCTGGAGTTATTTTGACTTCCCCACGAGGTGATAAATTTTGTTATGTTCTAAGGTTGATGTTCCCTTGTACTAACAATGCAGCTGAGTATGAAGCCTTGCTCCATGGTCTTCGGATGGCTAAAGAGATAAATCTAAGCCGGGTGAGGTATTTTGGCGACTCATACTTGGTGGCTCAGCAAGTTTCAGGCACTTGGGATTCCAAGGACCCACTCATGGCGGCTTATCACCGAGAGGTTGATGCTATTGCTGGTCATTTCAAGGGTTATCAAGTGGAGCATGTTGATCGCAGGAAAAATGAGGCTGCTGATGCTTTAAGCCGGCTAGGGTCCCAGCGTAAGCCGGTACCACCTAATATCTTCCTTGATATCTTGCATAATCCTTCGATTAAATTGCCTACACAGGAAGATCTTGCTATTCCTAACTCGGAGGCACAGTTGGTGGCGGCTCTTCATGCTATTCTTGATTGGACAGTTCCATATTTGGCTTATATGACCCGGGGCAAGTTACCTGAAGACGAAACTTTGGCCATCCAGATAACCCGACGGTCTAAGTCAATGACTATTGTCAATGGTGTGTTGCACCGATGCAGTGTTACAGGGGTGTTTCAGCATTGTGTTTCTCCTGAGGAGGGTCGTGAGATTCTACGAGAGATTCATGAAGGAGATTGTGGCCATCATGCCGGCTCTAAGTCTCTCGTGGCTAAGTCTTTTCATCATGGGTTTTATTAGCTGACGGCTCATGCTGATGCAGAGGATTTGGTTAGCAAGTGCGATGGTTGTCAAAAAAAATTCAAGACGAGCTCACGTGCCGGCTCAAGAATTGAGGATGATTCCAATTACTTGGCCATTTGCACTCTGGGGGTTGGACATGGTGGGACCTTTTAAAAGATCCAAGGATAAAAAGACTCACCTCCTGGTGGCAGTTGACAAGTTTACAAAGTGGGTTGAGGCTGAGCCGGTCAGCAAGTGTGATGCAGCAACGGCGGTTCAATTCATCAAAAAGGTGATCTTTCATTTTGGATACCCTCATAGTATCATCACTGATAATGGTACTAATCTGTCTAAGGGTGCTATGAAAGAATTTTGTCAACAAGAGCATATTTGTCTTGACGTTTCATCTGTGGCCCACCCCCAGTCCAATGGTCAAGATGAAAGAGCCAATCAAGAAATCTTGAGAGGAATAAAACCCCGACTTATGGTCCCTTTGCAGAGGACGCCGGGTTGTTGGGTTGAGGAGTTGCCTTCAGTGCTATGGAGTATCAATACTTCCCCCAACAGATCTACGGGTTACACACCTTTCTTCATGGTTTACGGAGCAGAGGCGGTTCTCCCTAGTGACATCCGTCACGACTCGCCCCGTGTGGCGGCTTATGTTGAAGCTAATAATGAAAAAGCACATCAGGATGCTCTTGACCTTCTGGATGAGGAACGTGACCTTGCGGCGGCTCGTTCAGCGATTTACCAGCAAGACCTGTGTCGTTATCATAGCCGCCGGGTTAAAACCCGGACCTTTCAAGAAGGTGACTTGGTGCTCCGGCTCATCCAGGATCAAACTGACATGCACAAGTTATCCCCACCTTGGGAAGGGCCCTTTGTGGTCAGCAAAAATCTGAACAACGGGTCATACTACCTTATCGATATTCAAAACCACAAGGACTCACGCACGTCGAAGGAGGAGACCCGCCGGCCGTGGAACATTGCTCATCTTCGGCCCTATTACACCTGAGCCACCGGCTCTTGTGATTTACATATTTCTACCAATGTATATATTATGATTAGTATAATAAAGCCGGCATCCCTGATAATTCAGGGCCTCTGTCGTTTCATTTCTGAGAATCTGAGTCTTTATTGTCAATTCATAAGATCACTTGCGGGCTTCCTGCTCACTGAGCATAGCTATGATTACCCTCTTGATCCGGCTTGCACGCCTTGTTACAAATAATTTGGGGGCTTCCTACTCATTGAGCATAGCTGTGACTACCCTATTTATCCGGCTTATATGCCTGGATTGAAAAATTACTTGGGGGCTTTTTGTTTAATGAAACAAGAGCTTTGTTGTCCCTTGTAATAGGCTTGGACGCCAGGTGTATTCACCAAAAATCCGGGTTATCCTGCCTCTGTATACCTGCCACTCCGAGCAGGTAATCCTGGAATGACTCGCCGTACTCTTGACAGTCAATCTTAGAAAGACCCTGAACTTGTCAAAGTTAAAACGGCGATTGGTCATGTGAGGCCCGGTTTATAGGTTTGAATGAAGGATTAACTCAGTGGTTGTGCGGCCCTTGAATAGCACTTGATATTGAGGCTTGGCAGCCTATGAAGGCCTTGTTTTATCTGATTTATCTTTGCTTTGAACATTTTTTGGGTTCATCTTTTGTACCATATTGATATATGGTTTAAAAATTGATTCAGGCCATGTAGCCTTGATCCTTATAACTCATGTTTGAGTATATCCGGAGTTTTGATAACCCGGCCTGGCTTTGGACGATAAGTCGCCAGTGTGTTTTGATTATACGCTTGGAGTTCTGCGCTCTAAGTCCTTGGGATGTTACCCTTGCTGCGTACGGTGTTGTAAGCCGGCGGTATGAATAAATGGAACAGGGTGCTGGGATATTACCCTTACTGCGTATGGCATGATAAGCTGGCAGTAGGAACAAATATCACAGGTACGATATTTACTTGTTATGAGTGTATGAGGTTTGTATAATCCCGCCCTGGTTATGGACTATACAGTCACCAGTGGATTTTTTGTGGGGTATTATGACCCGCCCTGGGGTAAACCGCCAGGGCACATGTTATCTGTTTGTGTGCAGGCAATATGATAAACATGATCTGCATGATTGACGATATTATGAGTATAAGTGGCAGATCTTCAACATCGGATCGGCGGCTCAAAGTATTCTACATAAACATGCACGATGGCATGACAGATCATTGTTTTCAACTACCTATTACAAGGCATTGGACGGCCCAAAAGAATTAAGTGTTTTTTATGCACACAGCATCCAATGATGTGGATGGTAAACCAGCTTTTGCATCAGTTGTTTTGGTCTTGGCGGGTTGAGGCTTCCGGGTCATCCTGCGCCGATTCTTCTTCCTCCTCTGTCGTCTGGAAGCTAGGCGATGACCAATCGATCCCAGTCAAAGCTTTGAAAATAGCTTCATCATCTATAAGGGTTGACGGGTCAATGTCAGGAGCGAAGGTGTGCTTACGCGTTGGCAGGATAAGGTCCACGGCCTCATACATCGGCGCCTTCACTTTGGCATTTTCAGCATCATAAACCGGATGATATTTGGAGAGATCAGTCTCTTGGGCCAATTTGCTTGCAAAGGGACGCATCTCCCTTACTATTTTTGTGAAGTCCTCGGCACTGAAGGGAGACCCATCTTCTTTTAAGCTCGGGTAGCCGGTGGCTAGTTCTGCCGGGTCAAGCTCTGCTTGCCACGCCTTTGCCCGGCTCAAAGCCGTGATGGCACTGGCTCTGGCGGCTGATCGTTTCAATTCTTTAACTCTTTGTGGCAGCACAGATAGCTTCTCCAACGTTTCCTTGATGAGGGAAGGTGGTTGCTTCTTATGGGTGGCGGCAGAGATAGCTCGTTGAGCGCCAGTGTATAATTGCTCTATAAGAGTGTAGGCAGCTTTCAGCTTCATGCGCATGTCTGAGCCAAAGTGGGAGATTCTGGAGCCTGCGTTGCCAAAGAGATTGATAAGCCAGCTGAATGATTGTTCAAGGCATGGATGATGAAAGATTGAAATATATTATCGCTTACCAAAGATGGCGGCTGTCATGCTATTGATTTGATGTTTTAAGCCGGATAACTCGTCAGTAACCGGCTTAAGGGCAGCCTCGGCATCTTCTACTCTTTTTTGTAGAGCTGCCTTCTCGGTTTCCCAGCTGTTTCTCTCAACACTGAAGTCCTTTTTCAGTTTTTCAATATTTTCCAAAGCGATCTTCAGTTCTGATTTCGCCTTGGAAGTCTCAGATTGCTGGGTCTGAATGTTTTGCCTCAGATCACTGACTTGAGATTCCTTCATGTTCAATTCAGCTTGTCACATAAAAAGGCAGGCAGTATGACGTTCTGATGATCATGTTATTTTAAGTCCCAAGCATAATACAAGTATTTTACTTGGCACTTGGGGGCTAATGCACATTGCTCTTTTCTTGAAGACAATTATATGATGACCCGGCTACACTGTTATAACTATAGTCGACTCATGGGGGCTACATGCGAAACTGAGTACTACAATTTGAAGTCCCGGCTTAACTAGTCAGTTTAAGCCGGCCCTTGGGGGCTACATATGCGAAGTTGAGAACTACAATTTGAACTCCCGGTTTTAGCTATGCAGCTTAAGCCGGCCCTTGAGGGCTACTCGTTTTGATTCTGCAACTCCAAGACGCTATGACAGTAATGAAAGATTAAAGAGGCTATCTGAAGTCTACAGTATATTCAATTCTATCATATCCAGTAGACTTGGCGGCTGGCGGAGATATATGGAAAAGATGATAGTGTTTACCTCAAAACGCTCTTTCATTAATTTAACCAAGCCGGCTTCAAAGTCACGGCTGGTGTAGAGGCGGTTCAGGTAGCCCGCGTGAAGCTCCTGGGTATTGAATTGAGCATAATCTTCCAAGTCCACTTTCCACTTGCCCTTATCAACAACAGAAAATTCTTCTTTGGCGCTGTGCTTGGATAAGACGGTGGGATTACCTGGTGCTGCATAAGCCGTCCCAGTGACTATGACATCTTCAGTCTCTTGAGCCGGCTGAGCGGGGCTGGGCGACTTAGCAATTTCTGGATCAACATTCAAGGTGTCCATAGTGACAAGGGGCTCTTCTGGTGGCGGGTCATCCATAGCTGTTTCTGAAGTTCGATGCATGGATTCAGACACGGTCTGCTTCTCCGGGTCAATAGCCTTGTGATCTTTAGCCGGTTTGTTAACTTTAAGCTTTTTGCTGGGCTTGGCCATGGCACTGACAATAACAACTCATGATGAGATTAGTGTATTAATGGAGTAAGGTATTAAGGCAAACAGGCTTAAGTGTTTCTTACCCAGGAACAGTTTTGAACAAGGGAACTTGAGTCCCAGTTGAGTCGCCAGAGGAAGAATGAGAGGTCCCCTGATAGTTTGAATCAGATGGGTCAAGAGGTTGGCGAAAAAGACCCGCCTTGGGGTAAGCTAAGTCGGAAATATGTTAAACCTATGGACGACGCTTGCGAGGAGCCGGCGTGTTTGGTAAGCCGAAAGAAAGAATCCCGCCACCACTATTTCGGGTTGTGTGGCGAGCTTCATGTTGCTGCTTCTTCAAAATAAAGTTGGGATCCAAGTAAGCTAAAGGGTGAGAAAGCCTTACTTTCCAGCTTGCTTGACGAATTTTCTGTCTTGGCAGAGGTTCTGAGTCGGAGGAAAGGATAGTTACCTCTTCACCATCTGCGTGGCTGTCTTCCACATCATCCTGATAGTGATCATTGTCAATAAGATGTACAAAAAATTAGCCAAGGGAATCAAGTTTTACCTCCGACTCATCATCATCCAAGTTAAATAACTCGGAGGGGGTGGCCTTCTTCTTGGCAGGCTTTTTCTGAGCCTTAGTTTTCGTCCGGGTTTTCTTGGCTAGCTTATCCTGCAGCTTCCTATTCCAAAAAGGAGAATCGACCTGCAGAAATCAAATGGGTATAAGATGACAGTTTTAATAAAGAAATCATTAAACCGGAAATTATTTAAAGCTTACAGCTGGCGGCTTGTTAAGAGCGCAGAAGGGATTCAGTCCAGTTTTGCTGCAATCTTCCAAACTCTCATTCAGTAGAGACTTGGTCATCTCATTGATATCAGCATCAGTCAGCTGTATCTGGTAGTGGCGTTGCGGATCTTTTATGTCGTAGGTGTACTCGCACATCAAACCGGAGCGGCGGCTTAATGGCATAATTCTCCAGGCGACCCAGCATCGAACCAGGTCGATTCCGGTCAAACCATTGGCCATTAAGGCTCTAATCTTTGAAAAGACGGGCCTATATTTGGCCCGCTCTGCTGTGCTGATTCGATCGGGGAGGGGGTGCTTGTTGCTAAGCTAGCTCTCACGGTAACCTGGTAGAGGGTTTTCCCCTTCTGGAGAGGTATCTTGACAATAAAACCAAGTTTGGTTCCAGTCCTTAGGATGACTGGGCAGCTTGGCGGCTGGGAAGGTGGCTTCTTTCCGCCTCTGAATCGAAATGCCACCTAACTCTAGGTTGGGCCCGTCTGTGAACTCAGTCTGCCGGTTTAAGTAATAGAATTCTCTGAACAATTCTACAGTGGGCTCCTGTTGAAGGTATACTTCGCAAAACACTTGACAATTGCAGATGTTTGAAACGGAATTGGGCCCGATATCTTGAGGATGGAGCTTGAAAAAGTGCAGCAGATTGCGGAAGAATTTTGAGCCGGGAGGGGTAAAACCCCAGAGCAGATGATCAGTAAAGACAACTACTTCGCCTTCTTGGGGTTTAGGAGGGGTTTCTGTGCCTAGGACCCTCCAATGGATGACATCTTTTTTGGCTAAGACGCCCGTTTGGACATACTCGTTCAACATTTCCTCGGTAACCCGGGAGACGACCCAGTTGCATGAAGTGACAGTCTTGGTCATTTTTTGCGAAGAAAGATCTAAGAAGAAAATATTGCCGGTTTGAGATTATGCTGATAAGCCGGTCATTGATTCAAAAGTAAGTGCTATAAAGAGCCAACATGTTAAGCCGGAAGGTAACACTGAGTTATAAAGATAAATATATTGGCGGCTTAAAAGGGGACTAATGATATATGGCGGGTCACGGTTTATCAGTTAAGCCGCCCGGACAGTTGCTACACTTCAGATATATAAGTGAGGATTTGCTAAGTAATGGACTAAACATATTTCACAGATTGGCGCTATAATTTTGGATCTGCAGCAGTTCAGAAAATGAAATAAATTCTAAACCTAAGGTGGCTGTAGCAGAAAAGTTCGTGTGCTCAGATGAGATCTTCTATAGAGGGGATGTATTCTGATATTGAAAACGAGTGCTAAACTGCTACCGCACAAGTTTGGTATCATATTCAGATCAAAACTACTCGATCTAAAGAAGAACAGAGAAGAACTCCGATGAACTGGGCAAACCCTAATGGAGATTTGCTATGGGGGAGGAGGAGTACTTACTGATGCTGTTGGACAGCGGAGGTGTGCCGCAGTGCTCTGGTCCGTTCAAGGGTGATGCAGTGGCCGGAGTCAAGGCGGTTGACGAAGGCCGATGGCGGCGGAGCTCCGGAGGCGTCGGCTGTCGTGAGGAAGGAGAAGAAAAGGCAGAGGTGGGGGTAAAAGTGAAAAGGAGGACCCCCTGTCCCTATTTATAAGGAGGAGGATAAATGGCATGTGCGGGAATCGAGGAGGCTGAAAAAATGATTATGTGGCTACAAAGACGCCTCGATTTTCGAGAGGTCCATTAAAGATAAAGATTTGTTGAGATATTCTGGGTTTGCGTGTAATTAATGCGCCTGATGTCATGGCAGGTTACCATGGTTCTGTGAACTGACGTCATGGCGGGTTATAGCAAGTTCATAAAAGTTGATGATGGAAGATTCTGCTAAGTCAGGTACTGAAGATTGATGTGAACAAGTTCAAATCAACCTGGGGCCTAATGTTGGGGATATAACTATTGGGTATGACCCACCCAGGAGGGGCCGGGTCATACCACTGGCGACTTAAAGATGAAGATGGCGGGTCATGAAGCAAGCCTATTGAAGGCCCAAGACCCAGAGGCGACTTGAGGCCCAAGATGATGAACCGCCATATGATTAACTTGTGTTGTAAGGCAAGCTTAGTTAGTCACCGAGCCAGACATGTTGTGTATGAGCCGACTGGGACTCTGTAAGCCGCCGGGCATCAACTTGTGTATATAAAGGGGTGATCCGGCGGCGGCTTAACTCAAGAAACAATCAATCGAGAGCTAGGTCAAGCGTATTCGCTCCCTTGTAATCGAAACTCCAGCAATACAACTGAAAGCAGGACGTAGGCTTTTACCTCATTGAGAGGGGCCGAACCTAGGTAAACTCTCTGTGTCCTTTGTCCCGTTCAACCCCTTCAAGCTAACCTAGTTGCAATGGCACCACACCTAAGCCCTTCTGCTGGGGCATCTGCCGACAGTATCCTAAGGGAGCATAGTTTGATCTTGTTGGGTATTCATACTCAGATTGGGCTGGTGACTTGGTTGATAGGAAATCTACTTCGGGGACATGTCACTAACTCGGTAGATCATTGGTCTGTTGGTCATCAAGGAAGCAGAATTGTGTATCTCTCTCTACGGCTGAAGCCGGATATATTGCTGCTGGCGCTTATTGCACTCAGTTACTGTGGATGAAGCAGACATTGAAGGATTATGGCATCAAGGTCAAGCACATTCCTCTATATTGTGATAATGAGAGTGCCATCAAAATTGCACACAATCCTGTGCAACATTCTCGCACGAAGCACATTGCCATCAGACATCATTTTATTCCACATCATGTGGCTCAAGAGGATATTATCATCAATCACATCAAGACCGAAGAGAACTCGCTGATATTTTCACCAAACCTCTCGACGAGAAAAGATTCTGTGTGTTACGGTGTGAGCTAAATATCCTGGACTTCGCAAACATGCAGTAAGCTAGACTTGGCACCCGTGCTAACACTTTCACATCTTTGAAGGAATGGGTGCATAACACTCAAAGAGTCTGAAATTTTTGACAAAGTGAAAGTCTCTTTCTGAGAGTGAATACATTAACGAAGAACTAGACTAACTGGGTGCCACGATAATTGTGCGACGCTCGGGGTCATACAGTTCTTATATGGTGGGTTACGCCACCACAGTTTTCTCTCGCTGGTTTTCTCTTCGTTCGATGGATTTGGTCTCTGTCCGAATGCATTTCTCTCATAGCTATTTGCTCGTGTGTTTGTGTTTCTACCTGAGTGAAATGCCTAGGACCCTGTTTTTTCCTCTAATCTATCTCTTCCAGTCTATGCTGTTCCATTGCCAATGCTCAATATTATCTGGAACGAAACTTATCTGGTGTCCTTGACCATGATTAAGATTCGGTCCGGACTTTAATCTATTTTGGCGAAAGCCATCCAAAATTTGGGGTTTCCCGCCCAAGTCAGGACCATGATCTTTGATGGTTGCCACGTGCAACATATCAACTGCCAGTCCATCCTATCCGTTGAATTGCAATCATCTTTCTCTTGAGACCGTACGATCAAAAACCTCAGCGTGCGGTTATTTCCATTCGCTTATATATAGACCGCACCGCTCCCTTCTTCCTTTTTACTCTCTTTCTCCTCGCTCTCGCTCTCCATCGAAACCCTCGCCGCAGTGCCCCTCCTTGAGCTCGACGCCGACACCCCTTCGTCACTTAACTGCCGAAAAGAGGTCACCGGAGTCATTCCACGCCGCCGTGGGACATCTTCTTCCCCGCGCCGCCGTAGATGCTGCACGTCACCGAGCTAGGGTACGTGTGGTTTGAACTCGCACATCCATCTCTCTCGATTCGAGTTCATCCGCGGTTAATTTTCTCCTATTTTACCGTAGTTCTTAGATCTAAGTTTTTACCTTTCTAGTGCGGATGTGATTTGTAGTTTTTCCTCGCATCCAAATCTGTCAGATCTAGGGTTTGTGTTATGTTTCGCTCAAATGATATTCCTAGCTCGCTGTCTAGTATTATTCTTCGGACCTACTAGCATGACCTATATGTTTCATTCTTTCGAAACATCTCTCAAAGTCTGTATCTAGTTCTTCCTCAAAATGTTTTTGTTCGAGAAAACTTTCGCTGTGAGCATTTGTGACCCTGTCCCATTTTCCCTTGTACTATTCTCTTCATAGGTGAATGCAGTCTGTTGCAGATTTTGCTAAGCCACATAGTATGGCTGATGACGAAGAGGCATTCATGGGCACAGCGGACGAATCAAAAGCACCAAATGCAAAGGGCCCAACAGTAGGCCCGTCAACCAGCAAGAGGAAAAGATCCGAACCAAATGCAGATGAACAAGAGGCAGATGCTTCGAAGAAGAGGAGAGGTGGCAGGCAACCACTCACCAATACAGCTGAATATATCTCTCATGATGATTACAACACAGTACCTGGAGAAGATTTTACTCAGAGAAAATGACGTGTGCAAAAGATTCGGCGTCACTGGGTACGGAAATGGTTTAACTACAAGATGGTTCACCCTCGGTATGCTAAGAACTTTGTTTTCCATCCTCCATGGGGTGATTGTCACGAAATTGGGCCTCCACCTCCTCCTGATGCTCATGAGTCATCCACCATGACTCCCGACTCTTATCCTGAAGAAAAGGCCAAGCGCCTCAAGAATGCTGAAAAGCGAGCCAAGAAGACCACAAAAGAACAGGCCAAGGAAGAAGAAAACCATCGTCTCATGAAATCAGACGTCGAGAAGAAGAAGGCAGAAGAAAAAGCAGAACGCCGAACGAAAAATAAACATGATCCAAAATCAGCTGTTGTGAAGAAAAAGAGTGCACCGAGGAAAAGGCCTGCTAAGCCAGTTGAACAACAAAGTGACTCTTCTGATCAAGATGATACTCCGCTCACCCGAGAAGAAATTGAAGCAACTCTCTCTGAACAAGTGAATGTCACTACATCCACTATTCTGCCTGACCTTCGTGCAAGTGCAATACCAATTGGACCTCCGAAGAAGAACCCATTGAAGAGAAAGACCCCTGCAACCACTATCACCATGGTTGACAAAGTAAATACAGAACCTCATCTTGATGCAATAAACTTGCAATATTTAGTAGTTGAAGCCCCTGTTGGCTCAGCTAAGCTAGGAGAACAGCTACCGAAGCAAAAGATAAAGTAGATCAAAGGCCCTGCTGCCAAGCAAAAAGTTCCAAGCATTGATATTGTGAAAGAAAAGTCTGCACAATTTGCTCCAAAACTGACTCAACATTTGGCTTCTATGCCTCCATCCGAGCAAAATGTGGCACAGACTGCTCCCTCTGCTCAGGCTGCAGCACCGACTCAAGATATCTCTGCTGCCCCACATTCTTTCGATCATACGTTCATTATGGAGCAGCTGGACAGATTTGTCGAAGATTTGTTTGATGGAGAAGTGGCATCTTTGCCAATTCCCTCTGAAGTTATTTCTCAAGCATCTGATCTGATCCAAGATATGAGAAATGATTCTGTTGAGATCAATGACCTCAAGGCACAACTCAAGGAGCTCGACAACCGAATGAAAGATACTAAATCCAATTTTGTCATCAAGCGGCTTGAGGAATCATATGAGGATGTCAACAAGGCACTGACAATTCTTCAACACAGGAGGTTGGGTTTTCATTCGGATCTGGATCAAATCGTTCGCAAGATTTGCCTTGATCACCAAGCCGAAGTGACTGGTTACAATGATCTGGTCAAAGGGCACATAGATCCGTCCAAGCAGAAGAAGAAGAAAAAGACAACAAAGAAGAATGCTCCTCCTCCTCCTGATACTGATGCACAGAGAGAAAATTCTCTTGCACAGGAAATTCCTTCGCCTCATGAACCAGTTGCAGCTCCATCATATTCGCCAAGGCCAACTGAACCAGTGCATGTGGCCTCCCCAGCTCATGAAGCAAATCCCCCTCAGCATCAAGTGTCCAAAGAAGGTGAACTTCCTCAGTCTGAATGTCAAGCGTCTCTGGTCTAGGATGCACCAACTGATTCAGTTCATCCCTCTGCTCCTCCAACGCCTTCTGAAGGAAATCCTCAACAGCCCCCAGTTGCTACTAAAGATACCGTGCCTGACTCAGCTCCTGGACAAGTGTCAAATCCATCTCCTTTGAGGATCTCACTCGACACTGCACGAAGAACCTCAGATGTTGATCCTTCTGCAACAAAATCTGCGTCAGCTCATCATTCAGATTCCGTCATATATGGCAACGAAGTGATTTCTGTTCAAGATGAACTCAAGTACCCTTATCCTCGCGAGAGACTGCCATTGTTTTCCATTGGCGTTGGCGTCAAAGGGACACTGTTCAACAGAAATACTCATCCAATTTTCTTTCAAGAGAGTCCTTACAGCAAGCCCAGTACATTTGAATCTCCTCGGTTCTGGACTCAGGAACAGGCAATATACTATTCATGAAATCTTTATGACATCCTGAAGATTTTCCCTCATGAGTTTCTAGACTTTGCTGCTATGAAGAACATCGGCTGTTTCAATCAAATTCTACAAGACATCTAAGACTTTGGTCTCACGCATGTCTTAGGCTATCAGCATCCATGGAACAGGGAGATTATTCTTCAATTTTATGCAACATTATATATCTCCGGAGATGAGTCAGATAGCACAAAGTGGATTATGGAATGGATGACTGAAGGAAAACGAATCAAATGCTCTGCCATGGACTTTGTATCGCACTTTCATTTCCCTTGGTTTGAACATGGCAAAACTGAGATTCGGGTTCATAACATTGATGCCATCTCTGACGAAGATTTCCGATGCACAATGGATGAAGATAAGATTCGTGACTACAATGGTCCTCCTCTGCCTGAGCACTTAACTTTCAACAGTCAGACGTTATTGAAGGAAATATGCCCTAGAGGCAATAATAAAGTTGTTATTTTATATTTCCTTATTCATGATAAAGGTTTATTATTCATGCTAGAATTGTATTGATCGGATACTTAAATACATGTGTGAATACATAAACAAATATTGTGTCCCTAGTAAGCCTCTACTAGACTAGTTCGTTGATCAAAGATGGTTAAGGTTTCCTAACCATAGACATGTGTTGTCATTTGATAACGGGATCACATCATTAGGAAAATGATGTTATGGACAAGACCCATCTGTTAGCTTAGCATAATGATCGTTCAGTTTATTGCTATTGCTTTCTTCATGTCAAATACATATTCGTTCGACTATAAGATTATGCAACTCCCGGATACTGGAGGAATACCTTGTGTGCTATCAAACGTCACAACATAACTAGGTGATCATAAAGATGCTCTACAGCTATCTTCGAAGGTGTTTGTTGAGTTGGCATAGATCGAGATTAGGATTTGTCACTCCGAGTATCGGAGAGGTATCTCTGGGCCCTCTCGGTAATACACATCATAAGAAGCCTTGCAAGCAAAGTGACTAATGAGTTAGTTACAGGATGATGTATTACAGAATGAGTAAAGAGACTTGCCAGTAATGAGATTGAACAAGGTATGAAGATACCGACGATCGAATCTCGGGCAAGTAACATACCGATGGACAAAGGGAATTGCGTATGTTGTCATAACGGTTCGACCGATAAAGATCTTCGTAGAATATGTAGGATACAATATGGGCATCCAGGTTCCTCTATTGGTTATTGACCAGAGAGGTGTCTCGGTCATGTCTACATAGTTCTCGAACCCGTAGGGTCCGCACGATTAACGTTCGTTGACGATATAGTGTTATATGAGTTATATGTTTTGGTGACCGAATGTTGTTCGGAGTCCCGGATAACATCACGGACATGATGAGGAGTCTCGAAATGGTCGAGAGGTAAAGATTGATATATAGGACGATGGTATTTGGACACCAGAAGTGTTTCGGGACGTACCGGGAAGGAATCGGGTCACCGGGAGGGGTTCCGGGCACCCCCCGGAAAGATATGGGCCTTATGGGCCAAAGGAGGGGACAGAACAGCCCACAAGGGGGCTGGCGCGCCCCTCCCATGGCTGTTCGGCCCTAAGGGGAAGGAAAGGGGAGGGGTGGCCCCTCCTGCCTTTCCCTCCTCAGGAGAGAAAGGAAAGGGGGGGGGGGCGCCATCTCCTCCCTTCCTCCCGTGCTCCTAATAAGGAAAGGGGGCAGCGGCTTGGGAGAGACCCCAAGTAGGATCCCCCCCTACTTGGGCGCCCCCCTTGGCTGCTCCTCCCTCCCTCCTACCTATATATATGTGGGAGGGGGCGCCTAGCACATAACAGACAATTGCCTAGGCGTGTGCGGCGCCCCCTCCACCGTTTACACCCCCGGTCATATTTTCGTAGTGCTTAGGGGAAGCCCTGCGGAGATAGCTTCACCATCACCGTCACCATGCCGTCGTGCTACCGGAACTCATCCATTACCTCGCCATCTTGTTGGATCAAGAAGGCGGAGGACGTCATCGAGCTGAACGTGTGCTGAACACGGAGGTGTCGTACGTTCGGTACTAGATCGGTTGGAAGGCGAAGAAGTTCGACTACATCAACCGCGTTGTCAAATGCTTCCACTTACGGTCTACGAGGGTACGTAGACACACTCTCCCCTCTTGTTGCTATGCATCTCCTTGATAGATTTTGCGTGTGCGTAGAATTTTTTTTGTTTTCCATGCAATGTTTCCCAACAATGGCATCAGAGCCAGGTCTATGCGTAGATGATATGCACGAGTAGAACACAAAGAGTTGTGGGCGGTGATAGTCATACTCCTTACCACCAACGTCTTGTTTTGATTCAGCGGTATTGTGGGATGAAGCATCCTGGACCAACCTTACATGTCCACGCACATGAGACCGGTTCCACCGACAGACATGCAACTAGTTTTGCATAATGGTGGCTGGCGGGTGTCTGTTTCTCCTACTTTAGTTGAATCGAATTTGACTACAGCCGGTGTTCGCACACGACCATGTCACCGTGTACCCTCGACACCGGGGGTGATACACCGCAGCTCACGTCGAAGGAGACCCGGCCGGAAGCGCGGTACGCAAGCAATCCGGCGGGCGCTTTTGTAGACCCGAAATCCCACACGCCCGGGAGGGACCCCGTCAGGGCGCGCAGTGGCTATGGGCTGCCCTAGGTCGACCTGGTTGCTCCTAGGGCCTTGAGTTTCGCCGCCCTACAACAAGAAGAACGAACGAAGAACGAGGAAGAAGAAGAACAAAGGGAGAAGATAAAAGTAAAGGTAAAAAGTGGTAGATGAATTGATCGATTGTGTGTTGTTCAATCGGCCGTCACCCCTTAGGTACATAAGAGGCGGATGGACTTCCCGTACAAGATAAGGACTCCAAATCACGTCCAAATCACATCCAAATCTTTCCAAAATTAACCGAACTCGGATTTAGGTAAGTCTGGAACATCAGTTTGGTTTTTAGATCCCATGGTCCACAAACGACCTCGGAAGAAGATGAGCCCAAAAGCATATTTGATCGTTTCGACGAGACGAACAACTTTTGTGTTGAACATTTTTCAATTCGAAGCCATCTTGAGGGCCCAATCTCTCACGCAAAAGAGCCAATTGGTGGCGCTACCCATCGGACACGTGTCTGGTGGGGCGCGCCATATTTTGCCTCCTGGCAGGGCTTCATTCCGATGGCTCTAACTTTTGCATACAAACTCGGATTGGGACGATTTTTATATGAAAATAGACCGTTTCGACGAGACGCACAACTTTTGTGTTGAAATGTTTTCCATCAGAGGCGATCTTAATTGAGTTTCATGCCATTCTTTAATCTGGTGTCAACATGAGCATATCTGAACTTGTCATAACTATTGCATAAGAGCTCCGTTTTAGACCATGTTCATATCCATATCGATCTTCTTAAAGAGAGCCATCCAGAGGTGACCTCCAATCATAAGTTTGAATTAGTCTTGATATAACTTAAAGCTACCCTCTATGATTGTGCCACTTTTGAGCGTCAACAGCCGGTCCTTGAAGAAGGTTAAAACAGCAAACTTGATGAAACACCATTGTGGTTTTGCCGTAGGTAAGAACAATTCTTGCTAGAAGCCCGTAGCAGCCACATAAAACTTGCAACAACAAAGTAGAGGACGTCTAACTTGTTTTTGCAGGGCATGTTGTGATGTGATATGGTCAACACATGATGTGATATACGTTATTGTATGAGATGATCATGTTTTGTAAATTATCGGCAACCGGCCGGAGCCTTATGGTTGTCTATTTATTGTATGAAATGCAAACGCCATGTAATTGCTTTACTTTATCGCTATGCGTTAGCAATAGTTGTAGAATCAATAGTTGGCGAGACGACCACGACGCAACGATGGAGATCAAGGTGTCGAGCCGGTGACGATGGAGATCATGACGATGCTTTGGAGATGGAGATCAAAAGCACAAGATGATGATGGCCATATCATGTCACATATTTTGATTGCATGTGATGTTTATCATTTATGCATCTTATTTTGCTTAGAACGGCGGTAGCATTATAAGATGATCCCTTCACTAAATTTCAAGATAAAGGTGTTCTCCCCGAGTATGCACCGTTGCCAAAGTTCGTCGTTTCGAAGCACCACGTGATGATCGGGTGTGATAGACTCTACGTTCACATACAACTGGTGTAAGACAGTTTTGCACATGCAGAATACTTGGGTTAAACTTGACGAGCCTAGCATGTACAGACATGGTCTCGGAACACTGGAGACCGAAAGGTCAAACGTGAGTCATATAGTAGATATGATCAACATAGAGATGTTCACCATTGATGACTACCCCATCTCACGTGATGATCGGATTTGGGTTAGTTGATTTGGATCACGTATAACTTAGATAACTTGAGGGATGTTTATTTAAGTGGGAGTTCATTAGTAATTTATCATGAACTTAGTCTTATAGTTTTGCATATCTATGTTGTAGATCAATGACCCGAGCTACTGTTCCCCTGAATTTTTATGCGTTCCTAGAGAAAGCTAAGTTGAAACATGATGGTAGCAACTACACGGACTCGGTCCGTAACTTGAGGATTATCCTCATTGCTGCACAGAAGAATTATGTCCTTGATGCACCGCTAGGTGAAAGGCCTGCTGCATGAGCTGAAGCTGATGTTATGAACGTCTGGCAAGCTCAATCTGATGACTACTCAATAGTTCAGTGTGCCATGCTTTACGTCTTAGAACCGGGACTTCAAAGACGTTTTGAACGTCATGGAACATATGAGATGTTCCAAGAGTTGAAGTTAATATTTCAAGCAAATGCCCGGGTTGAGATATATAAAGTCTCCAACAAGTTCTATTGCTACAAGATGGAGGAGAACATTTCTGTCAGTGAACACATACTCAAAATGTCTGGGTATCATAATCACTTGACTCAGCTCGGAGTTGATCTTCCAGTTGATAGTGTTATTGACAGAGTTCTTCAATCACTTCCACCAAGCTACAAAGGCTTCATGATGAACTATAATATGCAAGGGATGAATAAAACGATTCCTGAGCTCTTCGCAATGCTTAAGACCACGGAGGTAGAAATCAAGAAGGAGCATCAAGTGTTGATGGTTAACAAGACCACTAGTTTCAAGAAAAAGGGAAAGGGAAAGAAAGGGAACTTCAAGAAGAATGGCAAGCAAATTGCCACTCCCGGTAAGAAGCCCAAAGATGGACCCAAGCCTGAAACTGAGTGCTTCTATTGCAAAGGGACTGGTCACTGGAAGCGGAACTGCCCCAAATACTTGGCGGATAAGAAGGATGGCAAAGTGAACAAACGTATATTTGATATACATGTTATTGATGTGTACCTTACTAATGCTCGTAGCAGCACCTGGGTATTTGATACTGGTTCTGTTGCTCATATTTGTAACTCGAAACAGGAGCTGCGGAATAAACGAAGATTGGCTAAGGACGAGGTGACGATGCGCGTCGGAAATGGTTCCAAGGTTGATTTGATCGCCATCGGCACGCTATCTCTACATCTACCTCCGGGATTAGTTTTAGACCTGAATAATTGTTATTTGGTGCCCGCGTTGAGCATGAACATTATATCTAGATCTTGTTTATTGCGAGACGGTTATTCATTTAAATTGGAGAATAATGGTTGTTCTATTTATATGAGTAATATCTTTTATGGTCATGCACCCTTGATGAGTGGTCTATTTTTGTTGAATCTCGATCGTAGTGATACACATATTCATAATATTGATGCCAAAAGATGAAAAGTTGATAATGATAGTGCAACATACTTGTGGCACTACCGTTTAGGTCATATTGGTGTAAAGCGCATGAAGAAACTCCATGCAGATGGACTTTTGGAATCACTTGATTATGAATCATTTGATACTTGCGAACCATGCCTCATGGGCAAGATGACTAAAACTCCGTTCTTCAGAAAAATGGAGCGAGCTAATGACTTATTGGAAATAATACATACCTAAAAGATCATGGATGTCGCCTAGAGGGGGGTGAATAGGCGCTTTTAAAATAATTACGGTTTAGGCTTGAACAAATGCGGAATAAACCTAGCGGTTAATTTGACAAGCACCAAACCTACAACAACTAGGCTCACCTATGTGCAGCAACAACATATGCTAAGCAAGATAAACAACTAAGTGATAGCAATATATATAACATGAAACACTATAGCTATCACAAAGTAAGGTGCATAAGTAAAGGGCTCGGGTAAGAGATAACCGAGGTACGTGGAGACGACGATGTATCCCGAAGTTCACACCCTTGCGGATGCTAATCTCCGTTTGGAGCGGTGTGGAGGCACAATGCTCCCCAAGAAGCCACTAGGGCCACCGTAATCTCCTCACGCCCTCGCACAATGCAAGATGCCGTGATTCCACTAAGGGACCCTTGAGGGCGGTCACCGAACCCGTACAAATGGCAACCCTTGGGGGCGGTCACTGAACCCGTACACTTTGGCAACCCTTGGGGGCGGTCACCGGTACCCGTCAAATTGCTCGGGGCGATCTCCACAACCTAATTGGAGACCCCGACGCTTGCCCGGAGCTTTACACCACAATGATTGAGCTCCGAACACCACCAACCGTCTAGGGCGCCCAAGCACCCAAGAGGAACAAGCTCAAGGGTACCAAGCGCCCAAGAGTAATAAGCTACCCAACTTCACTTCCACATATCACCGTGGAGAACTCAAACCGATGCACCAAATGCAATGGCAAGGGCACACAGAGTGCCCAAGTCCCACACTCTCAAATCCCACCAAAGCAACGAAAGCTATGGAGGAAAATGAGAGGAAGAACAAGAAGGAGAACACCAAGAACTCCAGGATCTAGATCCAAGGGGTTCCCTTCACATAGAGGAGAAAGTGATTGGTGGAAATGTGTATCTAGATCTCCTCTCTTCTCCCCCCCCCCCAAAACTAGCAAGAATCCATGGAGGGATTGAGAGATAGCAAGCTCAAAGAAGGTCAACAATGGGGGAAGAACACGAGCTCAAAGGATAAGGTTCATTAGGGAAGAAGACCCCCTTTTATAGGACCTCCCAAATCCAACTGTTATGTGCTCAGGTCGTGCACAAGTGGTACTACCGCTTGGAGGAGCGGTACTACTGCTTAGCACGGTCAAAATAGCCCAGCGAGAGAGAAAAACACGAGCTGTAGTTCTACCAGAGAGGTAGTACCGCTCTGGGAAGAGGTAGTACCACTTACTGCTTATAAGAGGTACTACCGCTCGGGTGGAGAGGTAGTACCGCTTACCACTTATAAGAGGTACTACCACTCGGGTGGAGAGGTAGTACCGCTTACCGCTTATAAGAGGTACTACCGCTCTACTACCGTGAAACCCGACACGAAAAAATGCATCCCCAGAAGCAGCGGTACTACGCGCGGCACAGTGCCACGGTACTGCCGCTTGAGGCTTTCAGGAACACAATAGAGAAAACAGAGGATGCAATAAAGCCTAAACTGCCACAACTTCTGCATATGAGCTTCGAATTGAGCAAACTCAAGCTTGTTGGATAGATGACGACAAGTAGCATCCAACAGCGACTGATTATAGTAAGAAGAGGCAAGGGAGGTATGCCTAAGATATAGAGGAGATAAACCTCCAAAAGAGAAGAACAGGCATAACCTCCAACATCGAAAACATCATAGAAGATGCATGTGAACTCCGTTTTCGATGAACTCGAGCTTGTCATCAAGATGACCATAAGCTCTAAGACTCACAAAGAGAACCGGAAAAAACCCCAACATCGAAAACATCATAGAAGATGCATGTGAACTCTGTTTTCGATGAACTCGAGCTTGTCATGAAAATGACCATAAGCTCCAAATCTCACAAGGAGAAGAACCAAACAAGAACCAATAAAGATGATGCATGGATGCAATGGTTTGAGCTCTCTATGAACGATACGATCAAGCTACTCATCGAGAGCCCCCTTGATAGTACGGCAATCGATCCTATAACCCGGTCTCCCAACTACCACCATGAGACCGGTAAAATAAAAAACCTATCAAGGGCAAACATTTGCCTTGCACATAGTCCACTTGAGCTAGATGATGACGATCTTGACTCCCTCAAGTTGGACCACCTTTCTTGATTGCATTGGCTCGATGAAGACTAGTTGATTGCTCCCCCATACTCCACTATGGGTGAGCCACTCTTTGTCACATCTTCACAAGTCCATTGACACCACAATGGACGGCAAGCTTCAAGGATGATCTCTTCGTGATGCTCTACTTGAACTTGCACACCGCAATCTTGATGACGATCACCACTTGATGTCATCCTCCATGTGTTGTATGAGATCTTCCTCTTGATGCAAACCCATGGAAACAAACCTAACCCCACATAGAGCTCACACGTAGATCATGAGTTAGTACACAAAGCGTAATGGACAATGCTTACCATACCATGGGATCACTTGATCCCTCTCGGTACATCTTGTACGCTTTGTGTGTTGATCAACTTGATTCACTCTTGACTTAGTCTTGATCAACCTTGTATCGTGTCTTCTACATGACCACTCTTTGGATAATTCCTTGAATAGCACATTGGTCAACATATAAACTCCTTGAAATCAACAAATGGACTTCAAGAAATTCCTATGGACAAATCCTTCAAATATAACTCAAGACAACCATTAGTCCATAGAGATTTTCATCAATTACCAAAACCAAACATGGGGGCACCGCATGTTCTTTCAATACCGATGTATGCGGTCTGATGAGTGTTGAGGCACGCGGCGGGTATCGTTATTTTTTTACCTTCACAGATGATTTGAGTAGGTATGGGTATATCTACTTAATGAAACACAAGTCTGAAACATTTGAAAAGTTCATAGAATTTCAGAGTGAAGTGGAGAATCATCGTAACAAAAAAATAAAGTTTCTACAATCTGATCGCGGGGACGAATATTTGAGTTACGAGTTTGGCCTTCATTTAAAACAATGTGGAATTGTTTCACAACTCACGCCACCTGGAACACCACAGCGTAATGGTGTGTCCAAACGTCAAACCGTACTTTATTAGATATGGTGCAATTTATGATGTCTCTTACCGATTTACCACTATCGTTTTGGGGTTATGCATTAGAGACAGCCGCATTCACATTAAATAGGGCACCATCTAAATCCGTTGAGACGACACCGTATGAACTGTGGTTTGGCAAGAAACCTAAGCCGTTGTTTCTTAAAGTTTGGGGTTGCGACACTTATGTCAAAAGGCTTCAGCCTGATAAGCTCAAACCCAAATCGGAGAAGTGCGTCTTCATAGGATACCTGATACGTCTCCAATGTATCTATAATTTTTTATTGTTCCATGCTATTATATTATCCATCTTGGATGTTTTATATGCATTTATATGCAATTTTATATTATTTTTGGGACTAACCTATTAACCTAGAGCCCAGTGCCAGTTTCTATTTTTTTCCTTGTTTTTTGAGTTTCGCAGAAAAGGAATACCAAACGGAGTCCAAATGAGCTGAAAATTTACGGCAATTTTTTATGGACCAGAAGAAGCCCCCGAAGCAAAACTGTTGGGCCAGAAGAGCCACGAGGCCTCCACAAGGGTGGAGGGAGCCCCCCTCCTAGAGCGCGCCCTCCGGTCTTGTGGGCTCCTCGTGGATCCCCCAGGCTTGTTCTCGACGCCAAAAATTCCTATAAATATAGAAACCCCCAGAAATAAACCTAGATCGGGAGTTCCGCCGCCGCAAGCTTCTGTAGCCACGAAAAACCAATCGGGAGCCCGTTCCGGCACCCTGCCGGAGGGGGAAACCATCACCGGTGGCCATCTTCATCATCCCGACGCTCTCCATGATGAGGAGGGAGTAGTTCACCCTCAGTGCTGAGGGTATGTACCAGTAGCTATGTGTTTGATCTCTCTCTCTCTCTCGTGTTCTTGATTTGGCACGATCTTGATGTACCGCGAGCTTTGCTATTATAGTTGGATCTTATGATGTTTCTCCCCCTCTACCTTCTTGTAATGGATTGAGTTTTCCCTTTGAAGTTATCTTATCGGATTGAGTCTTTAAGGATTTGAGAACACTTGATGTATGTCTTGCATGTGCTTATCTGTGGTGACAATGGGATATTCACGTGATCCACTTGATGTATGTTTTGGTGATCAACTTGCGGGTTCTGTGACCTTGTGAACTTATGCATAGGGGTTGGCACACGTTTTCGTCTTGACTCTCCGGTAGAAACTTTGGGGTACTCTTTGAAGTTCTTTGTGTTGGTTTGAATAGATGAATCTGAGATTGTGTGATGCATAACGTATAATCAAACCCGCGGATACTTGAGGTGACATTGGAGTATCTAGGTGACATTAGGGTTTTGGTTGATGTGTGTCTTAAGGTGTTATTTTAGTACGAACTCTAGGGCTGTTTGTGACACTTATAGGAATAGCCCAATAGATCGATCAGAAAGAATAACTTTGAGGTGGTTTCGTACCCTACAATAATCTCTTCGTTTGTTCTCCGCTATTAGTGACTTTGGAGTGACTCTTTGTTGCACGTTGAGGGATTTTTATATGATCTAATTATGTTATCATTGTTGAGAGAACTTGCACTAGTGAAAGTATGAACCCTAGGCCTTATTTCCAAGCATTGCAATACCGTTTTCGCTCACTTTTGTTACTTACTACCTTTCTGTTTTTATATTTTCAGATTACAAAAACCTATATCTACCATCCATATTGCACTTGTATCACCATCTCTTCGCCGAACTAGTGCACCTATACAATTTACCATTGTATTGGGTGTGTTGGGGACACAAGAGACTCTTTGTTATTTGGTTGCAGGGTTGTTTGAGAGAGACCATCTTCATCCTATGCCTCCCACGGATTGATAAACCTTAGGTCATCCACTTGAGGGAAATTTGCTACTGTCCTACAAAACTCTGCGCTTGGAGGCCCAACACGAGTCTACAAGAAGAAGGTTGCGTAGTAGACATCAAGCTCTTTTCTGGCGCCGTTGCCGGGGAGGTTAGTGCTTGAAGGTATATCTTTAGATCTTGCAATTGAATCTTTTAGTTTCTTGTTTATCACTAGTTTAGTCTATAAAAGAAAACTAAAAAAAATGGAATTGAGGTTGCCTCATATGCTTCATCTTTTTAATCTCTTTCGTGAAAATGATGGAAAGGAAAATTATGCTCAAGTGTTAGAAGAAGAAGTCTATAAAATGTTTCGCACTAAATTTTTGGATGATGAGCATGATTGCAATGTTGTTAGTATGAATTCTTTGAATATCCATGATGCTAATGATATGCAAAGCCATAAGCTTGGGGATGCTATGTTTGATGAAGATGATATTTTTATTCCCCCAAGTTTTGATGAGCAAATTTATTATGATGAAAGCATGCCTCCTATTTATGATGATTATATTGATGAAAGTGGGTTTGGAAGAGTGTCAACTCTAGGAAATAATGATCCCACTATTTTGGAGGGTGTTGGATCTTTTTACAATATTGATGAAAGTGGATTTGGAGAGGTCATGACTTTATTTAGTAATGATTCCACTATTTCGGAAGAGGTTTCAATTGACTATGATGAGAACAAAGTTGCTACTTATGATGATTATTGTGATGATACTTATGTTATAAAAAGTAGTGATAATTATTG
This sequence comes from Thinopyrum elongatum, assembly GCA_011799875.1. Classification (NCBI taxonomy): domain Eukaryota; kingdom Viridiplantae; phylum Streptophyta; class Magnoliopsida; order Poales; family Poaceae; genus Thinopyrum; species Thinopyrum elongatum. Next base: position 547,129,164 of record CM022298.1, on the reverse strand, counting down.
TCATAATTTTGAATATCCTTTTACTGAACATTACTCTTTTAATGTGGAAACAATTTATAGTATTCAAGTTTCATATGATACTCCCACTGTTCCGAATGAGAAGAAATTTACTTATGTGGAGAGTAGTAAAATTTGTATGCTTGTGGATCATGAAAAGAATGCTTTATGTGATAGTTATATTGTTGAATTCATTCATGATGCTACTGAAAATTATTATGAGGGAGGAATATATACTTGTAGGAATTGCAATAATATCAAGTTTCCTCTCTATGTGTTGAAAATCTTGAAGTTTTGCTTGTTTTACCTTCCTATACTAGTAGATTCTTGTTTCCATAATTTGTTTGCTCACAAAATCCCTATGCATAGGAAGTGGGTTAGACTTAAATGTGCTAGTCATATGCTTCATGATGCTCCCATTGTGTTTCAATCCTTATCTTTTATGTGAGCATCATTGAAATCATCATGCCTAGTTTAAAAGGCATTAAAGAAAAGCGCTTGTTGGGAGACAACCCAATATTTACCCCTACTGTTTTTGTGTGTTAACATGATTAAGCTATTGTAGTAATCATGTTTTATAGCTTTTGTTTCAATAAAGTGCCAAGTAAAGCCTTTGGGATAGTGTGGATGATAGTTGACTTGATTCTGTGCAAAAACAGAAACTTTTGCGTCCAGTAACAGAATTGTTAAAATTCACTGGAACGTGGAAAACTCTGAATTTTTTACAGAGGATTGATATACAAATTTTCTACGTGTTCCTATGTTTTCAAAAAAATTGGAGTAACATAAATATGAGCTCAATTCAGATCTTCACAGACTGTTCTGTTTTTGACAGATTCTGTTTTCGATGCATAGTTTGCTTGTTTTCTAGTTTCTACGGCGTATATTGCTTAATATAAATTGTAGAAATGATAGGTTACATTAGGAATCATGTGAGAAAAGTTATGAATCTTGTCTTGACATTACCAAAGTGAATGATTTGTTTTATTATACTAACGGATCTCACGAAGGTTTTGTTAAGTTTTGTGTGATTGAAGTTTTCAAGTTTTGGGAGAGATATCGATATGAGGAGAATAAGGAGTGACAAGACCCTAAGCTTGGGGATGCCCAAGGCACTCCAAGGTAATATTCAAGGAAGATCCAAGCAACTAAGCTTGGGGATGCCCCGGAAGGCATCCCCTTTTTCGTCTCCAACATCATCGGTAAATTTACTTGAGGCTATATTTTTATTCACCACATGATATGTGTTTTGCTTGGAGCGTCATTTTATTTTATTAGTATTTGCTTGCTGTTATTTATAGTAATGTTTTGCATCTTTTAGTTCAATAAAAAGGTCAAGTGTAGCCTTTACCATGCTTATTTTGCAAGTCTACATGTTGCTGTACTGAAAACAGAAAGTTTTCTATTGTTGTCTGGATTCTTATGGAAAGTAAGAACATGATAAAATCTTGAAATTTTTACACGTTCAGAAATAACAAATTTTATATAGTGTGGTAATTTTTCAGAATTTTTTGAGTTAAGTAAGTATGAGTACAATTGCCCTTTTTACATACTGTTCTGTTTTGACAGATTGCTGTTATGTTCGCATTGTTTGCATATGTTTGCTTGTTTAATGATTCTATTTGAGGATAGGAGTATTAAATATGCAGAGTAATTTAGTATCCAATGTTAAATAATAATTTTAGTGATTTTCTACAGTAGAGAATGATAAGGTTTTGCATTTGATTTAGACTAACTTTTCTTCTTGTTGAGTTTTGTGTGGATGAAGTTTTTAAGATTTAGGAAAACCATCATATAAAAGGAATTAAGGAGACACAAAAGCTCAATCTTGGGGATTCCCAAGGCATCCCAATATAATATTTCAAGAAGTCTCAAGCATCTAAGCTTGGGCATCCCACCTTTCTTCATCAAGAATTATCGGTTAGTATCGGTTGAGCCTAAGTTTTTGCTTCTTCACATGATATGTGCTACCCTTAGAATGTCATTTTATTTTGTTTTTCTTGATGTTTGAATGAAGTACTTAAGATCTAAATTTTATTTATGAGAGAGAGTCTTCACATAGCTACTTAATTATTTGACTACTCATTGATCTTCACTCATATCTTTTGGAGCAGTTTGTCATTTACTCGTGTGCTTCACTTATATCCTATGAGTAAATGGTTGAATGAATTGAATATCATAAATCTGAAATTATATATACTTCATATGCTTATACCATGGGGAGTAGTGACTTCACATATAAGAAGTAGAGGTGGTAAATTTATTGAAAGTTAGCAAACATTGTATTGGTCACTTGAACAATTCATGAAAGAATATTGAAGGAAGAGAGATTTCACATATAAATATACTATCTTGGACATCTTCTATGATTGTGAGCCCCATTAATTATTTTCAAACTTGAGCAAATTAGTTGAAGTTGGACAAGGAAGACAACATAATGAGTTATGTTTGGGTATATTTGTATAGAAGTTATATTCTTATGGATCCTCCAACATGTGGTGCTTGCTATTTAGAATCTTTTGCTATCCAAAATTTCTGTACTAAGCGGGAATACTGCTTGTGCATCCAAAATCCTTGAACCAAGTTTTTTCCATGAGTGTCCACCATACCTACCTATATGCGGTATTTACCTGCCGTTCCAAGTAAATTTGCATGTGCCAAACTCTAAACCTTCAAATAATAATCTGTTTTGTATGCCCGAATCGCTCATGTAGCAACTAGGGGCTGTCAGTATCTTCCATGCTAGGTGGGTAATTTTCACGATGAGTGGACTCTGCTCATTATTCACGAGAAAATGGCTGGTAACCGGGATGCCCAGTTCCATGCTCAAATCAAATCAAATTATAATTGCAAACAAAACTCCCCCAGGATTGTTGATAGTTGGACGGTACCCGTTGTTTCGGACCAGCCGTGGAGTGTGATTGTTGGAGGAGGGGGAGTAAAAACTTTACCTTTCTGTTTGGGAACCGCCTATAATGTATCTAGTATGGAAGATATTGGGAACTCTTGGTTGTTATGTTGACAATGAAAGCATACCTCTCAAAATTATTTTCATCTCTGTTTTAAAAGCTTCGAGCTCTAGCACCTCTGCAAATCCCTGCTTCCCTCTGCGAAGGGCCTATCTTTTACTTTTAATGTAAGAGTCAGTAGTATTCCTTCTCATTCCAACCTACTCTTTAGTTGGCAAGCATCATGTGATGGGGAAAGATCTAAGCATATATGGCCATTCAAATATATTTGATCATGAATTATTATTATTGACAATTATCTATATGATAAATAAGTTGGGAGGCGAAACATTAAGCCCCGATCTTTCTCTGTATTCAATGGATGCTATTTGTTCTAAAAATATGCTTTGAGTGGTAGCAATCATGGAAGACTATATGATAGTTGAGTCTGTGGGATTTGCTAAATCAAAGCTCTTACATAGACCCTTCCTGAAAATAAGATGAATTGCAATTGTTTGATGACTGAGAACCTAGTTTGTTAGTTTTCAAGAAAGTTTATGATCTATGCTTTGACATGTGAATAGTTTGCTACTTGATCATGAGAAGTTTTATGAGATGAGCTACTGTTTATGATATATAATGATGCTACAAAAAGTGATTGAAATTATCATTGATCAAACTTGTGCACTTGCTAGCATTCCACATCAAAAATTCTGTTTTTATCATTTACCTACTCGAGGACGAGCAAGAATTAAGCTTGGGGATGCTTGATACGTCTCCAACGTATCTATAATTTTTTATTGTTCCATGCTATTATATTATCCATCTTGGATGTTTTATATGCATTTATATGCTATTTTATATTATTTTTGGGACTAACCTATTAACCTAGAGCCCAGTGCGAGTTTCTGTTTTTCCCTTGTTTTTGAGTTTCGCAGAAAAGGAATACCAAACGGAGTCCAAATGAGCTGAAAATTTACGGTGATTTTTTATGGACCAGAAGAAGCCCCTGAAGCAAAAGAGTTAGGTCAGAAGAGCCACGAGGCCTCCACAAGGGTGGAGGGCACCCCCCCTAGGGCGCGCCCTCCGGTCTTGTGGGCTCCTCGTGGACCCCCCTGACTTGTTCTCGACGCCAAAAATTCCTATAAATACATCAACCCCCAGAAATAAACCTAGATCGGGAGTTCCGCCGCCGCAAGCCTCTGTAGCCACGAAAAACCAATCGGGAGCCCGTTCCGCCACCCTGCCGAAGGGGGAAACCATCACCGGTGGCCATCTTCATCATCCCGGTGCTCTCCATGACGAGGAGGGAGTAGTTCACCATCGGGGCTGAGGGTATGTACCAGTAGCTATGTGTTTGATCTCTCTCTCTCTCATGTTCTTGATTTGGCACGATCTTGATGTACCGCGAGCTTTGCTATTATAGTTGGATCTTATGATGTTTCTCCCCCTCTACCTTCTTGTAATGGATTGAGTTTTCCCTTTGAAGTTATCTTATCGGATTGAGTCTTTAAGGATTTGAGAACACTTGATGTATGTCTTGCATGTGCTTATCTGTGGTGACAATGGGATATTCACGTGATCCACTTGATGTATGTTTTGGTGATCAACTTCCGGGTTCTGTGACCTTGTGAACTTATGCATAGGGGTTGGCACACGTTTTCGTCTTGACTCTCCGGTAGAAACTTTGGGGCACTCTTTGAAGTTCTTTGTGTTGGTTTGAATAGATGTATCTGAGATTGTGTGATGCATATCGTATAATCAAACCCGCGGATACTTGTGGTGACATTGGAGTATCTAGGTGACATTAGGGTTTTGGTTGATGTGTGTCTTAAGGTGTTATTTTAGTACGAACTCTAGGGCTGTTTGTGACACTTATAGGAATATCCCAATAGATCGATCAGAAAGAATAACTTTGAGGTGGTTTCGTACCCTACAATAATCTCTTCGTTTGTTCTCCGCTATTAGTGACTTTGGAGTGACTCTTTGTTGCACGTTGAGGGATTGTTATATGATCTAATTATGTTATCATTGTTGAGAGAACTTCCACTAGTGAAAGTATGAACCCTAGGCCTTATTTCCAAGCATTGCAATACCGTTTTCGCTCACTTTTGTTACTTACTACCTTGCTGTTTTTATATTTTCAGATTACAAAAACCTATATCTACCATCCATATTGCACTTGTTTCACCATCTCTTCGCCGAACTAGTGCACCTATACAATTTACCATTGTATTGCGTGTGTTGGGGACACAAGAGATTCTTTGTTATTTGGTTGCAAGGTTGTTTGAGAGAGACCATCTTCATCCTACGCCTCCCACGGATTGATAAACCTTAGGTCATTCACTTGAGGGAAATTTTCCACTGTCCTATAAAACTCTGTGCTTGGAGGCTCAACACGAGTCTACAAGAAGAAGGTTGCGTAGTAGACATCAATACCCTAAGGAAACAATTGGGTACACCTTCTACCACGGATGTGAAGGCAAGATCTTTGTTGCCAAGAATGGAACCTTTCTAGAGAAGGAGTTTCTCTCGAAAGAAGTGAGTGGGAAAAAAGTAGAACTTGATGAGTTAATTGTAAATTCTCTCGAATTGGAAAGTAGCACATCACAGAAAATCGTTCCCGTGATCCCTACACCAACTACAGAGGAAGCAAATGATAATGATCATGAAACTTCAGATCAAGTTGCTACAGAACCTCGTAGGTCGACCAGAGCACGATCCGCACCAGAGTGGTACGGTAATCCTGTTCTAAAAGTCATGTTACTGGACCAAGGCGAACCTACGAATTATGAAGAATCTATCATGAGCCCAGATTCTGTTAAATGGCTTGAGGCCATGAAATCTGAGATAGGATCCTTGTATGAGAACAAAGTGTGGACTTTGGTGAACTTGCCCGATGATCGGCAAGCCATTGAGAATAAATGGATCGTCAAGAAGAAGACTGACGTTGATGGTAATGTTACTGTCTACAAAGCTCGACTTGTCGCGAAAGGTTTTCGACAAGTTCAAGGAGTTGACTACGATGAGACTTTCTCACCCGTAGCGATGCTTAATTCCGTCCGAATCATGTTAGCAATTGCCGCATTTTATAATTATGAAATCTGGCAAATGGACGTCAAAACTGCATTCCTTAATGGATTTCTTAAACAAGACTTGTATATGATGCAACCAAAAGGTTTTGTCGATCCTAAAGGTGCTAACAAAGTGTGCAAGCTCCAGTGATCCATCTATGGACTGGTGCAAGCATCTCGGAGTTGGAATATACGCTTTGATGAGGTGATCTAGGTGTCTGGATGAAGGAGTTCATATCCGATCTAGGTGTAATACCTAGTGCATCGGTCCTAGAGGCAATAATAAAGTTGTTATTTTATATTTCCTTATTCATGATAAAGGTTTATTATTCATGCTAGAATTGTATTGATCGGAAACTTAAATACATGTGTGAATACATAAACAAATACCGTGTCCCTAGTAAGCCTCTACTAGACTAGCTCGTTGATCAAAGATGGTTAAGGTTTCCTAACCATAGACATGTGTTGTCATTTGATAACGGGATCACATCATTAGGAGAATGATGTGATGGACAAGACCCATCCGTTAGCTTAGCATAATGATCGTTCAGTTTATTGCTATCGCTTTCTTCATGTCAAATACATATTCCTTCGACTATGAGATTATGCAACTCCCGGATACCGGAGGAATACCTTGTGTGCTATCAAACGTCACAACGTAATTGGGTGATCATAAACATGCTCTACAGGTATCTCCGAAGGTGTTTGTTGAGTTGGCATAGATCGAGATTAGGATTTGTCACTCCGAGTATCGGAGAGGTATCTCTGGGCCCTCTCGGTAATACACATCATAAGCTTGCAAGCAAATGACTAAGGAGTTAGTTACAAAGGTGATGTATTACGAAACGAGTAAAGAGACTTGCCGGTAACGAGATTGAACTAGGTATGAAGATACTGACGATCGAATCTCGGGCAAGTAACATACCGATGGACAAAGGGAATTACGTATGTTGTCATAACGGTTCGACCGATAAAGATCTTCGTAGAATATGTAGGAGCCAATATGGGCATCCAGGTTCCGCTATTGATTATTGACCGGAGAGGTGTCTCGGTCATGTCTACATAGTTCTCGAACCCGTAGGGTCCGCACGCTTAACGTTCGTTGACGATATAGTATTATATGAGTTATGTGATTTGGTGACCGAATGTTGTTCGGAGTCCTAGATGAGATCACGGACATGACGAGGAGTCTCGAAATGGTCGAGATGTAAATATTGATATATAGGACGATGGTATTCGGACACCGGAAGTGTTTCGGGGGTCACCGGGTACTTATCGGGTCACCGGAAGGGGTTCCAGACACCCCCGGCAAAAGATATGGGCCTTATGGGCCAAGAGGGGAAACGCACCAGCCACAAGGGGCTGGTGCTCCCCCCATATGGGCCGGCCTAGGAGGAGAAGGAAAGAGGGGAAAGGAAAGAAAAGAGTGGAATAGGATTCCCCCTTCCTTCCCTCCCCCCCCTCTTTCCTTCCCCCTTGGGAAAACATGGCAGGGGGGCGCAGGGCAAGGCAGGGCCCCTAGGGGACCGGCGGCCAGCCCTAGGGCGCGGCCTGGCCTCTCCCCTCCCCCTCCCACCTGTATATATGTGGGAGGGGGGCGCCTAGCACACACCAGATCAATTGTTAGCCGTGTGCGGCGCCCCCCTCTACCGTTTACACCCCCGATCATATTTTCATAGTGCTTAGGCGAAGCCCTGCGGAGATCACTTCACCATCACCGTCACCACGCCGTCGTGCTGACGGAACTCATCTACTACCTCGACGTCTTGCTGGATCAAGAAGGCGAGGGACGTCACCGAGCTGAACGTGTGCTGAACGCGAAGGTGCCGTACGTTTGGTGCTCGATCGGTTGGATCGCGAAGAAAGTTCGACTACATCAACCGCGTTGTGAAACGCTTCCGCTTACGGTCTACGAGGGTAAGCAGACACACTCTCCCCTCTCGTTGCTATGCATCTCCTTGATAGATCTTGCGTGTGTGTAGAAATTTTTTTGTTTTCCATGCAACGTTTCCCAACACCGCGGTCCACCGCCGCCCCGAGGCCGTGCGCTCCAGGGCGTCCCCGTGGCTGACCGACCCTCACGTTGCCGTTGTGCTGCCCTATCGGGCCGTAGCGAGCGTGGCACGCGGTCTCTGCTACCGCCCTGAGGTCTTCCCCGTCGTCACCCTGACATGCGCTGTTGTTGTGTCACCCCTTCGGGTCGTAATGCCGCGCACATGGTCCACTTCACCGTCCACGCGCGTCGACTTCTGTGTTGTATGTGTTGCTCCGTCTTCCTAGGCGCGGGAACATCACCGTCTGCGCCGGTCTTCATCACGCTCCTAGCCTAGCCGTCGCCGTCGCCTCCTCAGGCCGCCGCCGCCATCTTCTTTCCGGTCCACGGCGACTACCTCGACACCGGCGGACTCGACGTCGACCACGGCGTTCTTCGCACGGCTACCTCAACCACGGCTACACCACCCACGCTCTCGGCTACCTCGACAACGACACAAAGGGTTATCACCTCGCTTGAGCAACTCGTCGCCTTTCTCTATAGTCCACGCGTCCGTGACGCGACACCGTCCATGACGCTCCCGCTACGACTGCGGAGGGATGTCAGCCCGTCGGCTGCTATTCTCTTCAGTCTAACCGTCCACGACGCTCCAGTTGTTCGCAACGCTACCGCTACGACCGCGGGGGGATGTTAGAAATATATTTGGTAGTTAGATATTGTCCGGGATTAGATAGGAATTGTTTCCATGTTATCTTTTGGAGACGTCTTTCCCTCCAAATATTGTACTTAATATATGCTCGCCCTCAAGGCTTAATACAACATCCAACACATTACACCAATCATCCTTCTCTGTCCCTTCAACAGCGAAGTCACATTCATTTGCTGCCATTGGCAATGCCAGAGGCTATGCCTTACAGGAAGTTACTCATGTTAACAATGCTTTTTTTATTTGAGAAACACATATTACAACGTGTACTCACACCATCTCACAGCATCATACACACTTTTTTTTTCAAGAACACAGAAGCTGTGCGTCTTCTGTACATATGTTAGAAAAGAAACAACAGGCTACTGGGAGCATCCACCGTAGGCCTAGTACGACCTGCTCGTAATCCTAATCTCCCTCAACTGCCACCGCTCCCCTCTTCCTGGCCAACGTCCAGAGGGCTACCTCACTTTTAATTCTGGCCGTAGTAACAGACTCAACGGTCGCAATCCTGTCGAACACACGGCTGTTTCTCTCCAGCCATAGCATTCTGAAGGTGCAGCAGATAGTCGAGTTGAGCTCCTTTCTCCGCTCCCCAGAAATCGCCGCGCTGATCCCGGGCCACCAGTGTATGAGCTCATCATCCGCATGCGGGGTGAACCTGTGGAGTCGCCAGGGCAGAAGCGTTGAGAACCACACCTGACGGGCGTAAGAGCAGCCGAGCAGGAGGTGGTTAGCTGACTCGGGTTCCTGGCAGCAGAGCATGCAATGCGGCGGGTGTTGCAAGTTCCGCTTTGCGAGCCTGTCAGCCGTCCACAGGCGATTGTGCAACGCTAACCAGACGAAAATTTTGATCTCAAGGGGTGCCCACGAGGTCCATAGATCGGCCATACCCGGGTAGAACTCACGACCAATGAAGAAAGCGTCATACGCCGATCTTGCAGAGAACTTTCCATCTGCACACAGCATCATACACACTCACACAAGGCCTACTATAGACCAGATTTAAGTTGTGATGTTTTAAGATTGACGAAGTCACGACGGGCATCTTGCTATATCGCCTCTCATGGAAGGAATAATCAGCGTTAATGAGGCACCAAAGCGTCAATCATGAAGTTTGATATCTGGTGGGTGGGCTGGGGGCATCCAACCGCTGTTGGTTCTCGTTGACAATGAAGTTTTGATAAGAGTAATTCTTCTTGCACAATTTTTGTGAGAAATTCTTCTTCCACATTGACACGACTAGGTTAGGAGTTACGGATGCGAAAACTCGTGCGTGCATACCGCTTACAGTCTTCTGTACTTTCAAAGGTACATAGCATATAGTTAGACAGTTGTCCTGGTCTTTTGCTTTATTTTCTAAGAACTGGAAAATGTCGTGCTCACGTGCACAGAAGTACCGTCAGAAGAGGTCCGGGTCCAATAATGTCACATACCGTTTTGTATCTGGAGCGTTACTTACGGTGACGTTCGTCTTCCACTAGCTACTTTGTTTATTGGCGAGGTAGATATATGACACTATTAACACCAGCAAACCCGGCTGTTAGCATGTCCAAATCAGATCTCACTATCCCGCCAAAAAGTAAAATAAATCATATCTCACTAGCTCGATCGCATTGCCGGAATCATGCTAGCCATTAGCTGCAGGCAGCTGGCTGGTGCAGCTAGCCTGGTCACATCTTCGGAAAAGAAAAATAGCCTGCGTCCATCCATGCTGCTTTCTAGGAAGCCGATAGTGAGGCAGGCTGAATAATCCCCTGGAATTATTGACATCTACTACCTTCATAAAGTAATATAAGACGTTTTAGATCACTAACAGTGATCTAAAATGTCTTATATTACTGTTTTTGGTATGCTAATAATCCTTTACTTGATCTGGTCATTGCACATGCATTTCTAACGTGCTCAATCACCGAGTCCTCCTTTGGCAGCTCGGAATTCAGATCAGCATTCTCGGTCTTGCGCAAAGGAGGGCCGGAGGATGGAGGAAACATGCATGAGGCCCAGCACGTCGCCGGAATGGGAACGAGACACATAAAAGCGAAGGTGGTGCTGAGGAATGTTGATGCTGCATGGTGATCCACATCCAGTAGACGGTGTGTTCAGGAAACGGATTGGCCTAGGATGTATATTTGCCAATCTTTTTGTCCGGACTGCTGTACGGGATCCTGCTGTCACTTCGGTGGTGATACGATGCCATGCACCTGGGAGCTGGGCGACAAGGGCAGGACGAACACGGAAGGGACAAAGGCGCGTCAGAAGAGAGGAAGGCGCGTCCCGCAACGGCAGACGGAAGATGGCACGCTACAGTGACTAGGCAAGGGCCAAGTAGGCAAGTTGTTACTACCTCCGTCCTGGTTTATGGTCCCCTACGCATTCTGTGCTAAATTTTGATTTTAGATTTAACTAAGAAAATGTTAATGCATGTAACAAAAATAATATCACTAGAAACTATGTTTAAATACGAATTCAATAATATAATTTTTGGTGACATGCATTATTATTTTCTTAGTTAAATTTATGGTGAAAGTTTGACAAAAAAAACTAAGGGGACCAATAAACCAGGACGGAGGTAATACCGGATAGGGGGATGCCCTTTTTTAGTTGAAAAAAGGGAGGGGGAACCGGGGATGCCGTTGGCTCAGTATCTTTTCAGCTGGCGTGGTTTTTCTTCTTCTTATAAGACCATCTACAGCCCGGCACCCTAAACCGGCCTCAAACGGACGGACGGCCCGTCCGGTCACTAACCGGTCACAAAAATGCGACCCAGCCGGGCGTCTCAAACGGGCCTCAAACGTCCGAGCTGTCAGGCACCCCTCACACCCAGCCCAAATATAGGTTGATATGAGGTTGCCTGAGCGCGCCCAGGCACGTCCGACACGTCAGCACGGCCCACCTCGACCCCACTCTGTCCCCATAAATACTCTCAATCCGGAAACCTTACCTCACTCCACTCTCGATCCGTTTCTTCTTCTCCCCTTTGATTTCTCCGATTCGATCCACTCCGATGACTCCGGCGACCATGTCGAGCGCTGGCAGCTGCTCCTCCTCCGACTCCGACCAGGAGCTGGCCCTCCGCATTGCCCTCGAAAAGTCCAAGGTGGACAAGGGTGGCAGTTCCGGATCGGTCGCCTCGCCTCTCCCCCGCCGGCGCAGCGAGGACACCAGCGATGGCTCCTCCCAGCCCGCGCCTGGCTCCGCATGGGTTGCGTAGTCTGCGCCTCCCCCTCGTCGTCTCTGCCTCCGCCGGCTACTGCTCCCCACGAGGGCAGCAGTGGGTGCTTGTGCCCGCCCAGCCGACCCAGACATGCACGTCAGAGTCGGAGGCGCGTGCCGCCCACCGCGAGATGCAACAGGCAAGGGAGAGGGACGCGACGAAGAGCTCTGTTCGCCGCCGCCGCGGGTTACGGCGGAGCCCAACAAGGACGAGTGGCTCCTCGCGTGGGTCTACCGTCCTTCGCTTACGATGGCGGAGACGGAAGCTTGGCGGCTCCGTCGGAAGAACGCGAAGGCTCTCCGGCTTGCCATCGAGCAGTCCGAGCGCGAGGCCAAGGAGAAGGCGACGGAGGGGCTCGGCTGGCGAAGCTCAAGCGTCAGGCGGGCCAGACCGTCCGACACCTCAAGGGCGTCATCATCGTCTCCTCCTCCTCCGATGACGACCACAGCTCCTCGTCCGATGAATCGGACGATCCTTGACCAGCCGCTGACAGCTACAGTTGCGCCGGTGATTGGCGGAGCAGCGCACCAGTGATAATTTCACTGATTTAGTCGACTCATCGTTCCCTTCCTCTGTCCACGCGACGTTGCCCATTGTTGCTAGGTGGTAAATTCATCAGGGCACTTATTGCCGCTACATAGTGTGTTCATCTCGCCTGCCTTCTTAGGAGAAACCATGTACAGAAGGTAAGCTATTCTTTATTTACATTTTATTTGTTTCTTCATGCTGCTTGTACGATTTGCTTCAGAAATATTCTGATTACTTGCATGAATTTTGGATCCTACTTGCACAGTTGCCTGCATTTTGTGTTGAGAAACATCTGCTAATTAAGTGTACATGAATACTTGCATGTTTTGTTTGTTGACTGTGCCATGATAGCTTTAGGCCTTTAGTTGTACAAAGCTGTCAAAGTAGGTGACAAACACCTCGAGCTCAATCCTTGTTTTACTCGACATTGACAAGCTAAAGTAAACGCGGAGCCAAGATCAATTGTTGTAAGCCTTTTACTGACTAGGAGCGAGGGTTGTAGAAAGGAACACTGCACTATGAGTATGCCCTTTGTTAGCTCTGATTTGCCCTTTTCTGTAACACTAGCTTATAGAAGGATGAATGGTGGCAAGTAGGATTATCTCGGTAGTCAGCAGTCAGCACCACTATCTGAGATTGCACATTTAGGACCATGGTGGTACACAGAAAAGGAAGCTTGGTCTGAAACAAATTGCCAAATGCTAGGATCAACATTTCTTTTCTAGAGCATCTCCTTGTCGGGAAAGTTGTTGTCGACAACTCAATTGATGTGTTCCTTTTTTTTCTTCAAGAAACTTGATATAGACCTTGATAGCTGGAATATAATGTTTTTAGTGTGGTGTATTTGTAAGGTACAGTCCATTCATAATTATTGGTAGTAACATGTGTGTATGTATATTTTAAACTTACCGTTGCTAGATCTAAATATGGACATACATAGATAGCTCCAGATGTAGCCTAAATGTTTTTTTACTCCCCATATAATCAATGTTGTGAATTCTTGTGCGGTTGTGCCTAGATATCTCTAAATGCATGTGCTGCTATATCTCTCAATACTCAATACCATGGTTCATGGTGAATCAGTGCCACTGTTACATGCGTTGATGTTTGAACCGAACCAACGATTTGTTAGAACTTATATTGTTTCTTTTATAGGATGTCGGTTTTTCAAATCATAAGAATATTTGATTTGCTTTGTATTTTATATATTCAGGTTGGCAATTCCATAGTTATTGGTTTTCTACTTCAAACTGAAATAATTCCTCTCCGTCTCTGTAATATAGAGATGGGTACTAAACTTTAAATAAATAATATGAACTCAACCCCTTCTGTAAATCCAATATTTCATTTGCGGGGACGACGTGGGGCTCATGACAAGCACTTCGTCGCCTGCAACGGGTGTGGCCTTCTCCGTCTGCCAAACATGCTACAAGCACGGCACCACGAGGGACATAGAACTGCCTGGAGTGCGAGGCCAACCACAAGGTCCTCAGGGACAGTCAGCCTCCACCCACGCCCCAAGGCACTCACACGTCATTGAAAGTCCCACATGGTGCCGCTTCCTTATCTTATCTCTGGTTAAGTAGGTGTTCATTTCCGTGTTGCCTAATACATGTTCGGTAGAATATCTTAGTGACTTGTTCTTTACAACAGGGATTGGTATCCTCACTGGAAATATGTTATGGGATGATGTATAAGTTTTGCTTTTTACAAGTGCTAACAAGATAAACAACGGAGTGTGTCATGTTTCAAGAACCGCCCTCAAAGACTTTGGAATCAACTAGGATCTAGTTTGCCTTTTTTCTAATCATGGGTGGGCACCTAATTATTAGCTTACATGCCCAAGATTAGTCTAACCTATTTTGATGGCCATATGCACTTGCAGATGTGAAGAATATCCACGTCCGGTTACATCCTCAGAAAGCAAAAACCATGAGAGGCCACACTAATCATCTAGGTAAATATTGTCCTGCAGTCTTTCCTAATATTTCATTTGCATGTTGGTTTGGTAAACTTAGCATGCTGCAGAGCCATTTTTAAGAAATTTCAGTCATACCTGATATTGCACTGAAAAAAATGCATGTTAGGACTATACATGCCTATAATTAGCCCCACCATTTTGGATGGCCAACAATTGCAGCAGCGAAGAATAGGATATCTTCTCGATCTCAGGGATTAGCCCATCTGATCTTTTGTTTGATTGAGGTTGCGCTTTCGCTGGGCATATAAGTTTGTGTTGGGTATATGATCATATTTTTGCTGGCAACGATGTATGCCCTTCCTTCTGTTTATTTTTCATAAAAATAAATTGTGTCAGTTTTGCCGTCGATGATAGTAATAGTATCAAGTTCATATGGTAAAATAACTGATATGAAATACTACCCTCAGTTTAGATCCATTTCATGCAGGTCTCATATTAACACCTATATAAGTGGGAGTTTCATAATATAGACTTACTTATAAGATTGGATACTATTTTTTGATCTGAAAATATCTATAGCTGATAAGAACGTATTTCACATAATATATTACTTATCGATTTATTCACACTATATCAGATTTGTCTTGAACGTGATGCTTTATTGACTGTACTGGACACCGGAAGTTAACTGTTTTCTTTAGATAGGATTAGCACGCACCAATATCTGCATAAGTTCTCCTTGATACCAATTTGCATACTTGTGCTACTAGGGCCTTTGGTCAGTTTGCAACTGGAATTCTAGACATGTATACTGAGTTCATGATGGAAATATATACGAGTACTCTCAAGGTATGGAAAATGTTTTAGCTAGTACCAGATGAAATTTGGGAATTAGTGTTACAAAGAGAAGAGACAAGGAAACATTATTCACGAGTTTGCACAAATGCAGAAACTCAAGGTAGTTTGTTAGCATAAGTAAAAAATGATTTTCATGTTATTTCTTGGTTCAACCAAATTATATTTTACCCGAACATATGGATGATCGGCACAATGGTCGTAGCTTCTGGTTAGCATTACTCTGATAACAATCATGCATACTATTACCATCTTTGTGCATTGTTTGGTCTTAGGCATTTAGCTAAATATATCCTTCGTGACGAATAATGATTTAGGAGCATGCCATCTTCTTTTCATGTGGAGGAGATCGCTGCTAGAAAAGAATATGGTGTTTATGATACGTTATGCTTACTAGTAGAATGCCCGTGCGTTGCCACGGGCTTTTGAAATATTTTGTTGGGGTTATATATATGTACATAATGCATGTTAAATTTCACATGTATATAAAAGATGGCCAATAACAATCGGGTAATATTAGAAATCCACCTCGTTTGCAATGTAAGTTGATAAAAAAGTAATTCGAGTATACATAGAGAGCGATGATCCACCTAAATATGTTACGAATTAAGATCTACTTGATGCGCTTAAGATGTTCTTGCACAATATTGAAAATGTTATCTTTAGCTTCATTCGCACGATATTTGAGCAAGTACAATAAAAAAATTCTTCCTCAAATCATAACCAAATTATTATTTTCACCTACCTAGCCTATCCTCACCGCAGCCACTCCTCTGACCACAACCACCCTATCACTCGTTCTCTCCGCCACGGCGTCGCCGCTGCCATATCTCCCCTCCGTGGCATGTCTCTGCCGCCTTTCCTTCCACGCTCACTGTCGCCTCCCATCCCCTCCACCATGATGGAGCCCGTCCCCTTCACGGTTATCTATTCTGGTCGGATCCGATGAGCAGTAGTTAGGACATATATGTCATGATGAGTAGCCGGATCCGGCCGCCGGCGAGCCGGCGAGCCGTGCCATCGATCTAGCCATCCCAGGGCAATTTCCAGGCCGAGGGCTACCTCCAGGATGATTTCCACCTTAGATGAGCCGCACCGTTGATCTGGCCATCCTAGGCCGATTTCTGATGTCGGGGGTGACCTCCAGGTAAATGTGTGCCCGGTGCAACCGCATCCGTGGGTCCTTGCCCCCACAAGCCATTAACTGGATGGTGTCATGCCATGAATCCATTGCAAGTTAATTGCTCGTGCGTTCCTACGGAAGCACACATAGTTTAATATACACCTTTAGGATACTTGTACAAATCGGGGATGTTATCGGCTATTCTTTTACCATTAAATCACTCTTCTTCTTCTTTTCTTGTTCTTATTCCATTCACTATTTTCGTCTCTCCACCCTCTATACATACTTGCCACCTCCGGCATTGGTGCATGATGCATTCAGCTCACAATTCCTCTTACACCCCATTCACACACACATCAAAATTCGAACCCATGATGGTGCAACTGTGATATATTTCACACCATGCTTGTGTTAATAAGACGTGTCAGCAATTTTTGATTATGTCATGGTAAAGGTACACGGGGTTTCTGCTTCCGGGTGCACATGTACCCGGTATGACCCAGATGGACACTAATATTCGATAAAACATAATTCTTCTTTTTAATGAACATTGACGAGTGTTTCACCTGTGTGCTAATTTTCATTATGGAATCACATTCTTAGTGGTCCAGGCAAAAAAGGTCAATGCTCCAAAAAATAAAATTTTAAAGCATATTGAAGCACTGATTTTGTCACCTCCACGAATGTAATTTAATCACGAAAAATTGCACACGGGCGGAGAGCCAAAATTTCCTAAGCTGTCAATTCTCAAGTACCTAACAGTGCCAGTTCAGGATTACATAACAGTATAGAACACAAATAGTATATGCCATGATAGTGAAATTATGCATGTAAACGATGGTATGAGAAGCACTACATTTTCTATTAACCAGTAGAATGTGAAAATAAAGTCCTATTGTGTACTAATAACTAATTTTGTTTGAAGAGGCATTGCTTGGCTCCAGTTTATGCTAAATGAAATAGATGTCATGAGTTCTGTACAGCAAGCAACAAGGTCTGTATAATTTGAATTTGTGACATATGTTTCTGCTAGGTACTATACATAGACTAAACCTGACATTAATGCTATAATTCAACATTTGGTGTGGGCACAAGACAACATACAACAACTGAATATTGCAGTGTGTTGCAAACTCCTTGCCTATCTTGCAGAGAACAAACACCACAAAGCTACAAATATTTGCAGCAAAAAAAGGAGGCACCAAATATCTTTCTTTCAGCCCCTAGAGCTCCCCAAGACCACGTGAATTCTTTCTGAATCAATGGATGATTAATCACTACAGTTGAACATTAGATACGCATGCAAGTATAGATGAGAGATAGAGAGAGAGAGAGGGAGAGAGAGAGAGTGATTTCTCCTGCTCATACATATTCCATCTGTTCCTTCTATTCATATTTTGATCTATGCCTACAAAGGGGCGGAAATTAACACACACACACACACACATAGAGCGAGAGAGGAATTGGCAGGGAAGAATTTAGGAGAGAGAGGAATGTTCTCCAAGCCACAAGGCAGAGCACAACCCGCATCCTCTCCCCAGTGGCAACCCCTCTGCATCCTTCTAGAGGACAGCACAACCAGCAGTACCACAACACCCATGCTTCCATTTACCAGAGCAAATCACTCCATCCTTGCCACCTACAGGCCATAGTATTCTTCAAGACCACCAACAATGCATACGAGGTCAGTCGCGTGCCCCTGCCATCTACTCTCTCATGCTCGCCCGACAAACGCAAGCCCATTAGCGGCAACGGACAAAACGG
Organism: Thinopyrum elongatum; assembly: GCA_011799875.1. Classification (NCBI taxonomy): domain Eukaryota; kingdom Viridiplantae; phylum Streptophyta; class Magnoliopsida; order Poales; family Poaceae; genus Thinopyrum; species Thinopyrum elongatum. The sequence goes on along the minus strand of CM022298.1, from coordinate 547,111,038 downwards.
CCTCGGCTGTGCGAGGTAGCATCCCCGTGACATGTGCAACGACTGCACTAAGGGCCGTGGTCTTAACCTGGCAACCAAGACCCGCGGCCTCGCCTTCTTCCTCCTCTTTGTCAGCAAGAAGATTCTTGCTAATTACTTTTCACGACTGATTTGAACATTGGAAGCCATGGCACTCCAAAATCAAATCATGTTTCCCCAAAAAGTACATAAGCAGCCAGTATACATGACGGCAGATGGCTCAGAATAAGACCACAAAAAATAAACCAATTTCCATGGACTGAAGTACAACCAAAGTTTCGGATTGCAAATAAAATAAATATTTTTTTCTGCATTATTTTAGGTAAAATTACTGAAAACAGTATTACTATTGATGCTTTTAGTCTCCTTGAGTTCGCCGTAGTGTTACAACTTACTGCTTCCCATGAATGACCTGCATAACACATCTAGACTTTTATCAAACACATGGCCATTTTTACAAAGAAAACAACATGTAGTCGAAGTACCGTTTGTCGAAACACGGATGTAAACCAGACAAACAAAGAGTACATAGCAGTAGTATCCTAGCTAGTATTATTAGTCATTCAGTGGAAACACCAACATGTTTGTTTTCAGTCAGTAACAAATATACAGACCAGAGAACCGTAGGATCAAGAAAATGTCCTCGTTTCCAATGAAGGCTATAACAGCAGGCATAACATTCAGAAGGTTTAATTTTGAATTAGCTCTAAAAAGTGACAAGCAATGCATGTGTTTCAGAATGTATTTGACAATTGTCTTTTCAGCCTTATAAGTGCCGACAAGCCATTGGAACTGTTTGGCTAATTCTATGAATATCAGATTTAAAGTATGAACCACACAAGGGGACCAAAATATATGCTTGTTCTTGTGCACCTGTTCAACAAAAAATAAAAATAAAAACTCGGTGCTTCATGCTTAAGTATGACTACGAAAGTAATAAACTATATATGAAATATCAAATATGAAATATATTTGATTATGTACCATGCACCTCAATTGCTTTGCCGGCTGATCTGAAGTTTCAGGCATTATCGGTCACTATGCTCCTCACATTTGATCGGCCAATTTCATTAATAAGATTTCAGTAAAAAGTGAGCAATAGCTTCAAAAGTTCTCTCAATTCCAGAGAAATCTTCTGCATAGAGAATCATCGATCCACTATTATTCGCAGCTATGACTTTAGTGAGTGACTAATTTTTAATATTCGTACCAGCACTAACAATAGAAATGCCATGTGTATACCTACGAGTATGACATTTATCACCATGCAGTATGTACTTAGCAAGAATTAAGAAACTGTAGTAGATCTTATAATATTGAGGGCTTCTCATCACACTGAAAGGAATACCGTTCGTAACTTCATGATTTTCAGATCAACACTACCTCTTTCCATGACACCAGATGCTTCTGCTAATGGGATAAACGTCTTGGTGACAACGGTCTTTGAAACTCGTTTCTTTGCTTTATCCTATTCAAATTAAAAATTATATCAAAAGAGAAAAGTAAAGCACGGCAGCAAGAAAATTTTAGGGTATTTCAGTTTAGAACTTTACATGTATGCAGTATGCATGTATACCTGATGACATAATAATCATTTGTACATGCTGTGGTCATTTGATACCACAGAGCAACGCTGGATCTGTGCCTTTTGACCAACTCCAGCTCCAAAGAAGTGCACATGAATCACAAGAAAATATTGTTACCTCATCCAGTTTTCTCTCTCTTTTTCTTGACCAGGATTCAGAACCGAGGTGCAGGAGCAGCGACGCCCATCAATCCCACTGAAGTCATGGATCCGGTATGTACTGCTCCTTCTTTCCTCGGCTATTCCAATGGGAGACTAAAACTTTGCGCTTGGGCTCGGCGGCGGCCATGGCCACGGCAGGAGGCGAGTCCGAGAGGTCAATCTTCGACCACTCTTCCGCGGTCGAACTGGTCGTCGCCATGGAGCAGCCGCCTGCGTCCGCCCACCAGAGGGTGCCACGCCAACATTGTGTAGATGTTGTCGTCCATGGAATGCCCAGCGGCCTTCATCTGCAAGAGGGGGAAATACGATGGCAAACGCAATGTGCAAGGTGCATGCATACCTGCTGGTGACATGGAGTGGCAGGTAGCACATACAGTAGATTTCATCCTCATAACGATTTCGGCTATGTGATCAAAATGCTACTTCTTGCAAGCATGCTCGTTTTTGCATTCCAGCGTATGGGCATGACTTCACACAAAAAATACCTCCATAGGCATCCCAGAACATGGACACACTCAATCGATTAACGATGAACTGAATCAAATTAACAACAGCAAGTTCGTCCTGCATCATGCAACAAGTGAAGAAAATGTGCATCATATACAAATACGTACATAAAATACTAAAAAAATGCGAACACCTGTAAAACAAGTCCCTCAGCAACTAACATTGCTAATACAGGCCGGCCTCAACTTTATTGTCCTAACAACATCCTCAAGTACAGAACCATTCATTCCTGGGATCAAATGCTACAGATTGCACCCCCATCCTAAGTGACAACTAATGACCTGCATACCTATCGAAATGTGATCAACAAATTTATGTGTGTCATAGACCAGTCTAATTCCAAGCTAACCTTGATGAATTGAATGTACACTACTAGGAAAAGGGCTATAGCTGATATGGACATTAATGGCACACCATGTATGTGGTGCGCCACTGCTATATAGCAGTGGCGCACCAGATACAGGTGCGCCATTAGTGTCCTCATTACTAATGGCGCACCAGACACACGGTGCGCCATTACTAGCAAATTTTATTTTATTTTATTTTTCCAAAACTATTAATGGCGTATCAGGGCACAGTGCGCCATTACTAGTTTTAACTATTAATGGCGCACCACACGCTCCGTGCGCCACTACTAACAATTTTTTTTTATTTTTTTTTTCTAAACTAGTAATGGCGCACCACAACCACGGTGCGCCACTACTAACAATTATATTTATTTTTTTTGCAAAACTAGTAATGGCGCATCCCTAACTGGTGTGCCATTAGTAACCAGGGTTACTAATGGCGCATTTTTAGGTGGTGCGCCATTAGTAACCTGAGACCAGCTAGATATTTTGGACAGCCACCTACCACACTCACTTTCCCCACTTCATTCTCTCCACCTCCTCCTCTAAGCTTGTCACGGCTGCCTCCTCCTCCTCACCTCATTTGCACCATAGATTCACCCAAATTAAGTGGTTAAATTACCTTTTTTTTGATAGGTAAGTAAGGGGAAAGCTTTCTTTAATTATGTTGTAGATCTACTTTTTTCTCCCTCCAACAACGTGCACATGCACTTTTTATGGCCTAGATCTACGTATGTTTGTGGTGTTGCATATGTTTATGGTGTTGCATATGTTTGTGTTTGCAGGTACCGGTATTTGAAATGCGATAGTTGCCAATATTTTGCCGGAATGTTGATTCATTTCCGTTTCGGCGAGAATTTGGCACTATGCATTCTTTTTGGTCCTATTTTTAGGCAAAGTCATGCCAAATTTTTTCTTGGTTCTAAAATATCGTTTTGCTCTACCCCGCAGGCGACCATGGTCCGCACGATGACCGAAGGCATCGTGAATAGGTTTTTGAGCTCCACGAAGGCCGAGATGCTTCAAAAGAACGAGACGGAGATAAGATGTCCGTGTCGAAGATGCAAGCTGAAGAGCCTTATTACGGACCCGGATTCCGGACAGGTGCGGGACCACCTGCTCTTGCGTGGTTTCATGGATGGCTATCGGTGGCAAGGTGATGAAGATGACTATGAAGTCGTCCATGGGGGCCAGGCAAGAAATGAGGAAGGGCAGCAAGATAACCGCGGCGGCGAGGGCGGGCGAGAAGACGAAGAATCTCCAGGACATGATCACGACGGTGATGCAGTACACAGTCATCATGTAGAAGATGCCGGACATGATGATGAGGAATATCAAGATGAAGGGCATGATCATGAAGATGAAGATGCCGGAGCAGACGACGATGGACCATCGATGGGCTGGGTGCAAGACCCTCATATTCAAGAGCTGCTTCTCAAGCAGACGGATAACGCAAGAGTTGCCGCCCGAGAGAAAGCCAAGCTGGATCAACTGGAGATAGACGCGGTTACTCCATTGTATGAAGGATGCAGGCCCGAGGATACCCGCCTGAAAGTAACGCTCATGGCTCTGGAGATGAAGGTAAAACACAAAATGACCGACGCATGCTTCGACGAGAACATGTCATTCTGGCACGAACGTCTTCCCAAGGGGAACAAGTGCACGACCAGTTTCGAGGAGGCGAAGAAAATCGTGTGTCCTCTGGATTTACCGCACGTGAAATACCATGTGTGCATGAACGATTGCATCATTTATCGGGACGAGCACGCGGAGTCTACCATATGTCCGGTGTGCGGCGTCACTCGATACAAGAAGAGGAAGAAAGCTCCTCGAAAAGTGGTGTGGTACTTTCCGATCACTCCTAGTCTGCAGCGGTATTTCGCGGACCCTAAGGCAGCAAAGCTCCTGCGTTGGCACGCGGATAGGGAGGAGAAGAAGCGAGAAGATGACGGAAATGATCCGGAGATAAATAAAAAACACAAGATGCTGAGTCACCCTAAGGATGCGAGCCAGTGGCAAGCGTTGAACTTCGAATACCCAGATTTTGGGGACGATCCAAGGAACATCATGCTGGGCGCGAGCACCGATGGAGTCAATCCGTTTGGCAGCCAGAGAAGCACACATAGCACCTGGCCTGTGTTTGTGTGGATGTACAACCTTCCCCCCTGGAAGTGCATGAAGAGGAAGTACATTCATATGAGTATGCTAATTGAAGGGCCGAAACAACCAGGGAACGACATCAATCTGTATCTGGGGCTGCTGAAAGAGGAGCTAGACACGCTGTGGAAAACGCCAGCCAATACGTGGGACGTCGCAGAGAAAGAATATTTCCCTATGAGAGCCGCACTGCTCACGACGGTGCAAGACTATCTCGGTTACGGATATGTCGCGGGGCAGGTGGTCCATGGATTTCGTGCATGCGTCAGGTGCATGGATGACACAACGTATCGCTAGCTAGATAGAGATCCCGGGTCTTCGAAAACCGTGTTCATGGGACATCAAAGGTGGCTTCGCGATGATGACTCATGGAGAAAACGCAAGGATCTGTTCGATGGTGAAACCGAACCCCGAAGACGCCCGCGTACGAGGAGCGGCGAGGAAATAGACGAGCTGTTGAAAAATTGGAAAGAGTGCCCACCGCCGGGAAAGAAGCGAAAGGCGCCAGAGCCGCTGCTGAAGGTATGGAAAACGAGGTCGGTTTTCTGGGACTTGACGTACTGGAAGATCCTCCGTGTGCCTCACAGCCTTGATGTCATGCATATCACGAAGAACGTATGCGAGAGTCTGCTTGGTACCCTGCTCAACATGCCAGAGAGGACCAAAGATGGGCCGAAAGCAAGGGCAGACTTGAAATCAATGGGCATCAGGGAGGAGCTTCACGCTAATGATGATGAGGCGACGGACACGGAAAGTCGTCGCAAAGGCAAAAAGGCCAAGAAGATCGGAAATGACTGCCCTCCCGCGTGCCTCACTCTAAGTCAGGAGGAGATCGAGCAGTTTTTCACCTACCTCGTAGGAGTAAAACTTCCTTACGGTTACGCGGGGAAGATAAGCAGATACCTAGACTCAGCGACGCAGAAGTTCAGCGGGATGAAGTCTCACGACTGTCACGTGCTGATGACGCAGATACTTCCAGTTGCAATCCATGGGATCGTGGACGCGCACGTCCGTGAAACGCTATTTGGCCTATGCAACTTTTTCGACGTCATCTCTCGGAAGTCGGTTGGCGTGAGGCAACTCAGAAGGCTACAGGAAGAGATAGTGGTGATACTATGCGAGCTTGAGATGTACTTCCCGCCCGCATTCTTCGATGTTATGGTGCATCTGCTGGTCCATATCGTGGAGGATATCATCCAACTCGGGCCGACGTTCCTGCACAGCATGATGCCGTTCGAAAGGATGAATGGTGTCATTAAAGGATACGTTCGCAACATGTCACGTCCAGAGGGAAGCATAGCCAGGGGCTTTCTGACCGAAGAGTGCATCTCCTACTGCACGAATTATCTAGGCATCGAGAACCCCGTTGGTCTGCCCGTCAACAGGCACCTCGGCAGGCTCGCTGGATGGGGTCACCGCGATGGTCGCCGCGAAATGCATGTCGACTTCGAGGGTCGACTCGCCGACTTTGAAAGAGCAAACCTAGTCGCGCTACAACACATAGACGTGGTCGATCCTTGGGTGGTAGAGCACAAAACCTTTATTGAGAAGACGTACAATGACCGAGGCCAACAGAGGACGGACGGAGATATAATCAAAGAGCACAACTCATGTTTCACGCGTTGGTTCAAGGAGAAGCTTCTGTCGTACCCTTTACATGAGGATTCTTCCGCGGAAGAAAAACTCATATTCGCCTTGTCACAGGGCGCCGAGCACAACCTGATGACCTATGAGGCGTACGATATCAACGGCTACACATTCTGCACCGAGGACAAGGACATGAAGAGCGATGGTTATCAGAACTCCAGGGTAACGATGGAATCCTACACCGGTAACGACAAGGACAGATACTACGGAAGGATCGAGGAGATCTGGGAGCTGAGCTACGCTGGAGAGAAGGTCCCGATGTTCCGTGTCAGATGGGCCAAGAGCGTCCTAAAAGAAGACTGGTATTTCACCACCATGGTTATACCCGAAGCCAAATCCAAGACCGCGGGCGCAAACGTCACCGCGAAAAATGAGCCATGGGTACTGGCTTCCCAAGTGGACCAATGCTTATTCATTACCGACCCGTCAAAGCCGAGTCGTGTTGTCGTGAGGAGAGGCAAAAGGAAGATCATCGGAATGGATGGAGTCGCCAATGAGCAAGACTTCGACAACTACGGCGACCCGAAGATGGAACATGACGACGACGATGAAGTGCCATACACCACAAGAAGAAGCAGGACCACCTTACCTAAAGGACGTCCGTTCAACAGAAGAACTCCATTTGCGAAAAAGAAGGGCAAGAAGATTGTGAAAAGATAGCTAGCTAAGATCGATTGTATTTAAATCGTAGTCTTCATTTCTCGATTGTATTTCGACATTTTGAAATGATATTTCTTCTGTTCTAGTCCTCATGAATATTGAATTTGTTAATATTTTTTGAACTCATGAATATTTTTAAATTTCATGGGCACTTTTTGAATTCATGAATATTTTTTCAAATTTGATGATATTTTTTCATATTCATAAATGTTTTACCAATTCACAAATGAATGCAACTAAAAATCCAAAAAAAATATTGATGATATTTTTAAATAACAAATTTGATGATATTTTCAAAAAAAAAACAAATTTGATGATATCTTCTGTTCTAGTCCTCATGAAAATAACAAATTTGATAAAAAAACAAATTATTAGATGCAACAAAAAATAATGAAAAAAAAAAGTTACTAATGGCGCACCAGAGGAGGGTGCGCCATTGCTATCAGTGTTTTTATGGCGCACCCCTAGATGGTGCGCCATTACTAACCTTCCCCCCTCTAGCTAGATATCCCTTCGCCCGATCCCCCTTCCCTCCCTCGCCACACCCGCTCCGACGACCCCCGCGCCCGCTCCACACCCGCTCCGACGACCCCCGCGCCCGCTCCGACGAGGTGCTCCCACCGAACAGGCGAACAACCCTCCTTCGCTCGGCTCGAACTCGAGCAGGGCCAGCGCTAGGGTTCCAGCGCCGCCGCCGGCCCCGCCTCGCCGTCTCGGTCCTCGCCGTCGCCGGGACCCACTCCCGCCGCAGCCCAGCTTCCTCCATGGCCCGTCTGCACCTCTGCCCTCTGCCGCAGCCGGGACAACGGGAAGCCGCCGCCGCGCCCCTCCGCGCCTCCGTCCCGAAGCTACAGATCATCCAGTCCTCCACTCCTCCATGGTGAGCCATCCTCTCTCTTCCAACTCCCTGTTCTTCTTTTTTTAAGCTATAAATTGTTTTAGGACCTTTCGGGGATCCGGCCTGTTCCCCTTCTTGACGCGTTGTGGCCATGCTTGATGTAGGAGCTCAAGAACCTGCGGCCGCAGCTCTACTCCGCCTCCGAGTACTGCGAGAAGTCCTACCTCAACACCCACCAGAAGCAGATGTGAGTAGCCACCTCTGTTGTTCCTCCTCTCCTCCATTAGAAGTAGTCGCAGAGTTATTGAGTGGACGGACATGCTTAGATGGGCCTGGAAGACAGGAAGAACATTTAACTTTAAATGGTCATGAATTGGAACTAAGTGTGTGTAGAACAGCGACAACTTACACTAGTTTTGTAGCCTCCAGCAAGTTTACGAGCAAACAGAATTTTCCTTCTCTTTTAGAAATATGCAGGCAGCTCCCTGATCAGTGTTGTTGTTGGTTGCTGTAAAAAACTAGTTACCACTGCACAAATGAGTCAGAGACATGCCAAGCTAAGCTACTCACCATTTGAACTTTTTGCGCCATCATGAGTTATATGGATGTTAGACGTTTGTTACTTTCTAGTTCTGGCTACCGTAATTTGTTATGACCATCATGACTGACATCACCTTGACAAAATTCGGCTCCACATTGTCAATTGGTTGCCATCTGTTACTGTACCAGCCAACTAGTGCTAATTATTTACTACTTTTCCCATATCAGTTTTCAGTGAAAAAACAAGACAGAAAAGTGGAGCAGGAATTTGGCACTAACTGTTTTCCACTGATCCCAAAATGAGTTTAAGAGTGTAGTCTAGCAATCATCTGCTACCGTAACCGTATGATATTGGTAGGTGTAGATGTGAGTGAGGGGATTGATGTCCAGATGTGAGAATGTGACTAGCTAGGCAACAAATTCTGCTAGCCGAACTGAACAAGGATATGTCATTTTGGTTTTATCTAGGATATGAGAGTGGTGATATTCAGAGTACTCTAGTACAGTACTCCTATTTGTTTTCTGAAGATATCTCTTTGCTGAACGACAGACAGCTAATGTACCATGTACTGAAATCATTATCTGCCATCTTCTGAACATCATTACCTTACAGTTATCTTCTGAAATATGTAGGTGTAGTTTGTGTTTTTATTTGTTCACACTGTCGCTGTATTGCTCAATTAGACAATTAGTGTTTATGAAGAAGAAGAATAAACCTGCTGCTGCTGCTGTTATGCCTGTATTCACTGCTGCTGCTGCTGTACTTGTGATGATGTTGTACTTGTGATGATGCTACTTGTGATCTTCTGAAATTATAAGAACGCGGGGATAATGATTTTGCAGGTACCCCGAGAGGCCCTTGAGTTTGCCGGAATGTCGATTAACTTCCGTTCCGGCAAATTCGGGTACTCCATATGTCCTATTTTCAGCAAAGGTCATGCTGAAATTTTCCGTGAATTTTAGCATGACTTTGCTAAAAATAGGACATATGGGGTACTTGCGACTAATGCATGGGCCGGGGTATCTTAGTACTTAATTAAGTAGGAGCAACTGCCCCTTTATTCTTGCTGCATTAAACCATAGGTGGCAATAGAGCCAAGTGATTAGGCCCAACTTAGAATTCTCCTTCCCTTTTCTTGATAGGGTATATTATCAGAAGATACCCATATATATCAGTCAACCTAGGGTGCCTCGGCATCGATAAACCCTAAATGATGAAAACTTAACTTAGCATTTAGGGTGCCTCAGCGTCGACAAACCCTAAATGATAAAACCTTGGCTTTTAGGGTGCCTCGGTGTCGATAAAAACCTAAATGATGAAAGCTTAGGCTTTTAGGGTGCCTCGGCGTCGACAAACCCTAAATGATAAAAGCTTAGCTTTTAGGATGCCTCGGTGTCGACAAACCCTAAATGATGAGACCATGATCTTGTTCCTTGACAATAACCAACTTTTTGACCAAACTTTTTTCCTATTTAGAGCGAAACATGGCCCACAACGATGAGGCCGGCGGTTCGGGCAAGGCATTCTGGGAGCTGTCCCAGGAGATGGAGGAAGAACCTCACCGCTATGAGGACGCCACGGAAGACACCGATCCCGACTACACAACCCCTAGTGGCGTCGGGGATGACACCACTGATGGTGCCGCCGAGGATGCCACCACTGATGATGGTGGCGCACGCACAGATGGCAGCCAACCGAAGAGGCAACGAAAGGACCGGCGCCCGAACGTGCTTGGCACCGTCAAGGAGGAATTTACTGAAGTGTCCTTCGAGGGGCATCCAACGGCGCCCAAAGAAATAGTCAAGGGGTACGCGGGATAGCTCGGGTGCATTCTCCGGAGCACCATCTCAATCAACACCGAGAACCTAAGGCATCGTGACCGAGGGAATTTGCGCAACCTCCTCTTCACGAAGCTGCACGAACGATACAAGTTCCCCGGTGACTTCGCAAACACACGCCTCTCAGGGAATAAAGTGAACAGTGCCGCCCTCACGAAGATGAGCAAGGCCCTGGCTACTTGGAGAGGCGCGGTGAAGAGCATGATTGAAAAAGGTGATAGTTATGAGAAGATCAAGGAGAAAAATCCTTCGATCAGCGAAGATGACTACCGGGAGTTCAAGATCAAGTGCGAGAGCAACGCATCCAAGGAATCAAGTCAGTGGGGGAAAGATATGCGGGACTTGAACTTAGGGGTCCACAAACTCGGTCCCGGCGGTTACAGAGTGGCGGAACCTATATGGGACAAGGAGGACGCGGAGCGTGCCGAGCAAGGCCTACCGCCCCGCTTCGAGAAATACCGTGACAAGCAGACCAGGAACTATGTCAGGGCCCGGTACAAGATTGACCCGGTAACCAAGGAGCTTACCACGGATCCGAAGACCAAGGAGCTTGAGTGTGTTCTGGTAAGGAATACACCCCCGCGTAATTAGCTCCATATGGTTGCATTCTAATTAATGAAGCCAAATTTCTAAATGGTTCACGTTCCTTCCGCAGGACACTGAAAGCAGTAGCGCGGGGTCGTCTCAGAGCTCCCCTTTCGACACCCCTTTAAATAGGGCGTTGAACATAATGAAAAACAAGGATAAGCTCAGTAAGCCGTCGTCAGCTGGTCGTGTGGCCGGCAAAGGCTTGTCCACGAAATGGTCGGAATACTATACCGCTGGGCGAAAGGAGAGAAAGACCAGCTCGGAAAGCCAGCAGCGCGAGGTTCAACAACTCAAGGCACAAGTGGCGCGGATTCCGGAGATGGTCGAAGAGCAAGTGCGAGACCAACTGGGAGCGACGATCACCGCCATTATACCTACCTTGGTTTCTGGGCTGCAGGCGTGGGTGGCGGGTGGCCAACAGGGGCCGCCCCTGATTCCCAGCTTCACGGGCAGCAACTCGCGCAACGCGCCGGCGGCGCCATTGGTGTCTCCGGCGGAGGCGGCATTGGTGTCTCCCACGGCGGCGCCATTGGTGTCTCCTGCGGAGGCGGCATTGGTGTCTCCCGCGGCGGCGCCATTGGTGTCTCCTGCGGAGGCGGCATTGGTGTCTCCCGCGGCGGCGCCGGCATTGCAGCTTAATGCACCCGGGTGTGGGAAGAATACGCCGGTCGGCACCTCGGCAGCAAGCGGCCCCTCCGTCAATTGCACGCCCGCCATTGGCGGTGCCTCGACACTAGCCGAGCTCGACGCCATCACGGTAACTAATTAAGCCTCTCGGCCGATGACTTCATCTCCTTGCCTTTGACTGGGCATCCCTGACGCCCTACATGTTTTCGCAGGGCGCCGCCGACGTTCCGTGCACTCTCCTGCACTTCGTGAACGACGAGTTGGTCGATGTCGCCAAGGGTAGAATCGTTCAACCGGGCAGCCGCGTGTTCCACGGTAATCAGATGCCACCCACCGTTTATAGGGTTCAACTGGTTCGGGTGCTGCCGGGCTTCGACGACATATTACCTCCGTATCGACCCCATGGGGCTGACGAAGATGATGTGATGACCCTCAGCGCCTGCAAAAGCTGGCCCATGCTTTGGCCGAAGAGCCAGATTCATTTGGGGGCGGGGAACACTACCCCACAGACAACACCGCCAGTCGGGCCGGCGCCAAGCCATGGCAAGACCCCCGCAACGCTACCGGACATGCCGGACATGCATATGGCACAGGATCCGGACGACGACAACGACGACGACGGTACATTTACCAACGTCGATAAGTACTTCAACGAACATGGGTACGGTGACGAATTCTTGGGGCCTCCTTCTCAAGAACCCAACCCTGCAAAAGACGATCTAGCTGGTACCGCGGAGAAACCCAATTGCAACAGGCGTCGTCTGGCGTTCAATTCTCAGGAGACGCCTCCAGCTGCCGCCTTCACCGAGCCTCAGATAGCCGAGGTGCGAAATATTATCAGCCCCAACACACTCAAGAAGGCGATCTCTGAGCAGAACTCGATCCCATTACAGCAGAAGAAGAAGGGACGGAAAAGAAAGAGTAACAAGGGTGCGAGCCAGTCGGCACCGAGTACGATCCGTGCTCAGGACAGGCCACCTTCACCTAAGGATATCTCGAGGAAGGTGCATGTGGCGGGTAGGCCGATGCTACCGACTAATCTGCTCAATGCTGCAACAGGTGCTATGCGGAGTCTGCATGACAGTGTTCTTTCTTTGGAGAAGCGGCGTCTCCGAGAGAATGATGTGGCATACCCGGTTTTCGTGGCCAAGGTGCCAGAGGGCAAGGGCTTTGTGGATAGCGCCATCAGGGGTATGATCGTCCTGCGGTTTGATGACATCTTCGCTATGTTTAACCTTCATCCGCTGCACTACACCTTCGTTCGGCTATTTTCGCTGAGTATGGAGATGCGGATCATTAGAGACAAGACCCCGGACATCGTGATAGTCGACCTCTTCTACATGAGTGCCAAGATCTTGGGCAGCGCTGGGGACCGGCAAGTCGCGAGTTCATACCTCGAAGGCGTCATTCTGGCAAACCCAGATAAGGATAACTTCCTCGTGCCTTACTTTCCCGAGTAAGTCATCCCCTCACCGCCCCGTAACATATGATTTCTTAGATTTCGATCGTTCTTTTTTTTTCTAACATTCCGTGTTTTGTGCAGTGACACACATTGCACACTCATCCTCTTAAGCCCGAAATATTCCATGGCCACGTATTTCGACTCGGACCGTCAGTCGAAGAAAGACTACACAAATATCAAGAAAGTTCTTGATGATGTTCTCCCCGGCTACGCCAGATCTGGAGGCACCTTCAGCAGGCCAATTCGTAGGTACGGCAAGCACGTGTTCACCCACAATACGACGTTCCCCTGCGTCAAGCAGCCGCCTGGCGGTCAGAAGGATGCCTACTACGCCCTCCATCACATGCGGGCGATCGTACGGGACCATAATCACCTTCTGATACCAAATAATCTCAAAGATTGGGCCGCACGCTTGTCGGCAATCCAGGACGCGGACATCAGACAAGAATTCTTTCGCATCCAGTCGGAGTTTGCGGAAATCATCCATCAAGATGTCCTTCGTACCTCGGGGCAGTTCTGCCTCAGATATCAACCGTCCAACAGTGAGATAGAAACAACGCTACAAATGCAGGCTGACAACGCCCGTGATTTCATGACCATCACGACAGACGGCGGCTTCATCCACGCTCCGGTCCCTGAGTCGAGTCGAAAGTAGTGATGTTATGTAGTTCTGAAATATCGATTAGCTCATGTTGTAATTAAACTTTAATGAACTTGTATGTCTCTTTGGTTTGGACAGTCGTTCAACTTATATGTAATCGATGCTATTTATTAGTAGGACCATGAATCGTGCTATTAATGTCTTGCTTTTCTCTTCCGATCCTTTTGTTGCATACTTATATATTGCTTATGTATTGTCTGTGAATTGCTACTAACGTTTTGTTTGGCTAGTGCATAGAGATGCCGTCGTATGTCGTGTACAAGGGTAAGGTTCCCGGAGTCTACGACGACTGGGAGGAGTGTCAGAGACTGGTTCACCATTTCAGCGGTAACAATTACAAAGGGTACACCACTAGGGCGGAGGCGGAAGCTAGATACGCGCGCTATCTAGCGGGAGAGAGGAGGGAGCGGAGGAGGAACCGGATGAAGACCAGTTTCATCGCGATGATGCTCATCGTGATGACCGCAACTCTCTTATATGTGATGGTAGTTTAGATGATCGATATCGACTTGTAATGTGAAGACAAACTCGCTACTCGCGGTCTCGAGACTTGTAATGTTCTAACTTTGTTCGGTCTTTTGAATTCGGAGACTAGCTAATATGATGAATTGTATTCGGAGACTAATCTTCTATTGTATTCGATGAATCTGCTGTTTATATGTTTTGCTGTCTATATTCTGTGCAGTAATATATTTTGTAATCTGTGCAAATATCAGAAAAGAAAAAAAATATTCCTAATATTCATACTAGTGGCGCACCATACAGCATGTTAGTGACGCACTGCTATAAAAAATACTAGTGGCGCATTATCTGTTAGTGCGCCATTAGTAACCCAGAGCACAAGGTAAATATGGCCCCCTGGGAGGCATACTAATGGCGCACCGTGTGACTTACTAATGGCGCACTGCCTGGTGCGCCACTATAGTCTGGTATACTAATGGCGCACCAGGGGTGCGCCATTAGTATATGTTACTAGTGGCGTGATGATAGTGACGCACCTGTAGTGCGTCATTAATGGCCAAAACAGGTGCGCCACTAATAAGCCTTTTCCTAATAGTGGTATGTGTATCAAACTGTGGTTTTGGTCAATTATTTCAAAAGAAAAAAATTCCCTGTGTAATAAAAATGTTGGAGCTCCATTTAGAAAAGGTGCTCATGCCTAGAAAGAAATTACACATGCCACATAAAGCATACAGAAAAAATAAAAAATGAATCCATGTACATTGGCATCCTACATAATTGGTCAACTGGAGTATATATAAAAATTACCTTGAAAATAACTGATCACTTGCATGAAGCCTTATCTTTCATCGTCATGAACAGAGAAGGTAGTACAAATCTAGAATTATCTCCATGTTCAACTTCTTAAATCTGCCAAAGGTAAATAAATAAAAGTTAATACTTAAGAACCAATATACCTTTAATTCAGTAGCTCATCATGACGAATTTGGATGTCACTCATGATAGGTTCATTAGGAACATGAACATAAAAGAGAACAAAAGAAAAGTCTATCTTTATTACATGTTTATTCAGTCTCAGGTCCTGCAAACAGATTTTCTAGATCTGTTGGTTCTGCAAACTCAAGTATGCACATGTTTCTTACGTGCAAGTACAGCTAGGGATGAAACTGTAACTCTGAAAATCCAAACACAAACGGCAAAGACATGCATCCATCGCATGCATGCATCAGGAAATCGATTGGCAAATGCAAATTTGTTGTCTTGTGATTAAGATTAACAGTCTAATTTGGGCGTAGACGAATACTGGCAGCCAACGGCTTCCTGCAGGATATGGCCATGTACATCGCAAGACATGACACTTCGCAAAACAGGATCAGTCTGCGGCGTCCAGCGGCGAGCGATCTAGCGGACAAACGGCTCATCGGGGCAACCGGCTACGCGTGCGCCTTAAGGCGGCGCATGCATCCGTCCAAGAAATCAATCAGGAAAACTGCTAAATTAGTTGTCCTCTTGTTAATATCAACAATCTAATGATTTGATTGTGTTTCCATGTGCGCCCATGCATGCGAGAATGACTAATGGAGTTATATCCGTTCATCTAATCACGTAACACTATGTCCAAAGCATAATCCATTACTTTCTATGCAACAGAGTAAAAAGCGAAAGAAATGTCTCAGCAATTTGATAGAAAAAGAACACATATTTGATCCGATGATCCAAATAATATCAACGTTGGCACACTAAGCACGCAATATACATGCAGAGGAATATCAACAATGAGGTTTCAAGCTAGTTGGTACTGCAGATCTGTTTGCTACATAGAACCATTCATCAAATAAAATTGGGTGAAAGAGAAGTGTAAAAGGCAGAGCTAGGTTTGGTTCAGTTACCTTCATCTAACTGACATGCTTGGATGGCATGTTGCAGTTGCACTCGCCGTCCTCGACTGCCATCCCCGACTCCCCGACCTCCTCCTCGACCCCTCTGCCCCTCTCTCCACAAGGAGGAGGCGGTGCTGCTCCCGCCCATGGACGATGCTGGGGCGTAGGCTTCGTTGTCATCATCGGACTCGGGGCCGGCGGCGAAGTCCTGGAGCAGATCGGCTGGGGAGAGGTTGAGGGCGGCGGGGAACTACCACCACCGCTCGCGGACAGAGGGAAGAGGCGTTCGACAGGAATCCGTGGAGTGCAAAGAAGCTGTGGCGGCGTGAGTGAGAGAGGACAAGCGAGCGAGAGTTGCATTTGTGGGTCTTCTGTCAGGATGAATCTGATTGATGGTTCTGTGTATATGCATTGTAAGGAAAGAAATGACGTGAAGATCATGGATTGATGGTTGATTGTTTTTGTTTTGCATGTAAGGAAGTGGATCTGGTGCGGGCGCACGTGAGTCCATCGTAATAAAAGGAATCGCTGGAAAATAATAATGGGAATTAGCGATCGATCGAGGTAGAAGCGAACGAAATGAAACGACTAAGATGAACAATTGATGCGTTAGGAAAGTTAGGATTTTGAATTGATTTTCATGGAAATAAAGTTTTATTGTTTGGTAACGTGATATCAATACCTGCCTGTTTGTGACGTGCCTTGTTAGGAAAGTTTGCAAATGTTAAGAAAGTTTTTATTGGGAGGGTGAAAAAATCAACGTGAGGATATGAAGATGGAAGGTGAGACGAAAATAAACCAGACGAAAAAAAACCAGACGAAAATAAACCGTGGACGCAATCCCACCAACTGCTCCATTAGGAGTAGAGATTTCTAGGTGCTTCCAAGTTCCAACTACTAGGTATGCAACATTAGATGAACAACTACTGCTTTAATTGCTCGAGTATGATTTGATTGTGCAATTAACCCTACATAACTTCACTTGTGATTTATATTTATTGCCGAGATCTTTGTGGCTGGTGAGGAATTATGTTATTGACATATAATGAGAAGAACCTACAACAAGTAACTCCACTAATGATTATGAGGAGACCGTTGGACGCCCGTTTTATGTCTGAATACGTCCGGACGTATAAGGGAGAAATGAGCTTCAACCTTGAAGATGACCTTAATCATTTATTTAATTTTTTTATATGCATTGTAGCCCGTAGCAATGCACGAGCGTTCTACTAGTATAAATAAGAAGAAAAGTCAAATACACACAGAAAGTAAATGAAAGGTGAAAAATAAAAAGAAAAGAAAGGTAAAATGAAACAATAAAAGAAAAAAAAACACATCGAAAAAAGAATTACAAAACACGGCTCACAAAACGCAATGGAAGTATGGAACTCGGGTGTGTCTATGTCTCGCTTCATGAGAGACAGAGCGTAGCCTCGCCTAAAGGCAGGCGTTAGACTGGGCCGGTCTAGGCGCACGGGAGGCCACATGACCACATGCCACAGCCTCGTTTTTCCTGTTTGTTTTTTCACATTTTTTGTTTTTGATTTGTGCTTTCTTTTTTTATACTTCCAAATATCATAAATATATAAATTACAAAATACTTCACATAAAACATTTAAAAAATGTTAATCAAGCATTTGAAAAATATATAATGTGTATAGAACAAATATTTATCTTGTACTATACGACAAATGTATACAAAAAATATAAATAATGTGTAAGAAAAAAGTTGATCATGTATTTAAAAATTTTAATCAAGCATTTCAAAAATGATAATTGTGTATGTAAAAAAATATTAATCAAGCATTTGAAAAATGATAATTGAGTATGTACAAAATATTAATCAAGCATTTCAAAAATGTTAAATGTGTATAGAAAAGTTGTTTCCAATGTATAAAAAATATACAATGTGTATGAAAAAATGTTGACCATGTACTCAAAAAATGTTGATCATGTATTTAATAAATGTAAACGTGTATGATAAAATGTTGATCATGTGTCAACATTTTTATAATGGCAATAATGTTTTTTCACACACAATGTACACTTTTATTATACACCAGGAACATTTTAATATACATGTTTAACATTTTTTGATATACAATTGAATTTAAAAAAATATGTTTTATTGTGCCTACTATTATTTAATTAATTTTATACATAGGCACGATCAGCTTTATATTTACATGTTCAATACTTTAAAGTACATGATCAATTTTTTTTCATATGAACAAAAGAAAGTGAAGGAAAACGAATGAAACCGAAAAAAGAGACAATGAAAAAAGAAAGAAAAAGAAAAGATAAAAAAGGAACAAAAACTGTGAAAACCGAGAAAGAAATAAAGAAAACAAATGAAAAACAAGAAATATGCCAAAAGAAAACCGAAAAAGAAGAAGAAATAAATGAAAAAAAAAAGGTGAAAACCAAAAGAAAGAAAAGCAAATGAAAGAAACCAAAGATAACAATCCAATGAAAAAATCGATAAAGAAACAAAGAAAACCGATGAGAAACGAAGAAAAACAAAAAACCAAGAAAACCGACGAAGAAAAGAAACCAAAAAGCAATGTTGGGGATATCGCTTATCGGGAACTTATCGGTCGACCCATGATAAGGGGTAAATCGGCCAGTTTATCGGCATATCGGCCGATTTATCGCCATATCGGCTGATTTATCGGCCGATTTATCTTATCGGTCACACAACGGTAAGCGATAAATCGGCCGATTTATCGGAATATCGGAAGATATCTTGAACAGTGCCAAAAAGTAGAAAAAAACAAAAAAAAACTGAGAAAACCATGTTCAAACCACTTAGGCGATCGCGATCAAGCGAGCGAAAAAACAAACAAACAGAGAAACGGGCTGACCGATTTGCTACGCAAGAGAGCTATTACTTCAGAAGAAAGAAGCTAGAGAACAACTAACTGAAGGTTATCCCGCCAAGTGGTGTGGCTAGCCGCCACTTGTTGCGTGCTGGGCGCTTTTAGTGGATTTTTTTTTTTACGAGTTTTTGGGTTTTAGATGTCTTTTTTCTATTTTTTTGGTTTTTGTCCGTTTTTTCTCTAGGTTTTGCTTCTCTCCACGGGAAGCACATATTTGCTTATTGTGACGCGAAAATCCATCTCTGCACCCGAGCTCATCTGCACTCGCGCTGACGAAAAAAATCAAAACAAATACTAGAAAAATTCAAAAAAATCCAAAAAAAAAAATGTGCGGTAGAAAATTTGATGCGTGAGGTCCGCTCCAATTTTCAAATCATTTGGACATCTGAGGAGCTCTCAGCAAAAAGGACAAATTGTGGGTTTGTAAAAATGTTAATTGTTCATGTACTGTTTTGGCCCGATTTATCTTTTTTGCCGAGAGTTGCGCAGATGTCCAAATGACTTGCAATTTGGAGCGAGCCTCACGCATCAATTTTCTACCGCACAAAAAAAATTGGTATTTTTTTATTTTTGTTTGAATTTTTTATGAATTTGTTTCTAATCGGGTGCAGATGAGCCTGGGCATCGAAACACCCTACTCATTGTGACGACACAACTTTGCTTTTACTCTGTTTCTCGGGGAGGAAAAAAAATTGTGCTTCTCGTGGAAGCACAAATTTGCCTCTACGAGTCGTTGATTCTTGTGGAAGCCTAGATTTGCTTTCGCGAGAAGTACTTGAAAAGAGAAAAAAATCGTGCTTCCATGAGAAGCACAATTGTGCTTCTCAAAAAGGAAAGAAAAATATGTGCTTTCACGAGAAGCACAAATTTGCTTCTCGTGGAGGCACAGCTTTGCTTCCGTGAAGAAAAAAAAAATTGTGCTCCCGCTTTGTTTGTTTTTTTGTGAAAACAAAGTTCATCGAAACCTATTAACATGAGACCTAGTGTTGTATATCTCGACGTGAGAAATAAAATTTTGAAACGGTCAAGTATATAAAATATTTTGAATAAACGAATCTACGAAAATAAATATATTTTTTAGATTGCGACAAAGTGACGCACATGCAGCGCGTTACTTGCAGCGTATGAGAAAATGGGAGTGACTCCTGCCAGATATAATCTGATTTCGGAGAAGCTACCGACTCGCGCGTCTCGCGGTGGAAACTCGGGCTGCTGTAGAAGAAAGAACAAAGCACAAAAAGCAAAACGAAAAGAGGCACTATGGGGCTCCATCGGCGGCCCGTCACATCATCCGCTTTTTTTTCTTTTTTTTTTTAGGATCATCACATCATCCGCTAAAACGTATTCTTTTGTCAATGGTTTTCTCAGAGACATTCAGGTTCTGGAAAAGGATACATCAAAGCAGACAAGGAATACTGAGGCACGACCGGCGGTGTGGCTGAGACCACCAGAGGGCTTTGTGAAAATAAATACGGATGCGGCCGTTGCGACAGGGGGACTCTATGGTGCGGCGTCGGCTGTGTGCCGCGACCGGGAAGGAAAGTTCCTGGGAGCTTCAGTTATCAAAGTCAAAGGGGATTACAGCAGCAGCCACTTTGGAGGCTCTGGCAATCAGAGAAGGTCAAGCTTTGGCCGAGGATTTATATGTCAACAGAATTCACATTGCATCAGATTGCAGGACAGTTGTTACTGATGTTGGGAAGAACTCGATGTCGGAGTATGGAGCTATTGTACATGAAATTATAGGTCGATCTAGCCTTTTCAATTCTTGTAACATAGTTCATGAGTTTAGGAGCTCGAATTTCGAGACTCACAATCTCGCTAAGTATGCTTTAAATCTCGGGTTTGGACGTCATGTTTGATTGGGCCAACCCGGAGAGTTGCACTTTTTACCTGTAAACATTCTGGGTTCTGAATAAAGCTTGGCGAGATTGTCTCAAAAAAATAAAAAAAATCAGCGCTGCCAGCCAGCCACGAAAAGCACACAGACTCAAGCCAGCTTGCTTACGCACACGAATCTTAAACGCTCCTACACATCCTACGAACAGCAGGGCGACTGAGACTTTGCTAAATCTCAGTCAACTCAGATTTAGCAAAGCCGATTATCTTTTGAGCTGCGCACCGTTGCTAGACATTCATTTGAGGGATAAGTTTTTTCGGACGGAGAGAGTATAGAGTGTGGTGTGAATTCGGCGCGCTTGTGTTGGTTGCTATATCTGACGAACATGTGAGCTTGAAATATCGTAACCACCCATTTCAGAGTGAAGCAAATCTATCTCTCCCGCGTTTAATCCCAGCCTCATACTCGAACAGTATACGAGACTCTAGCAGGTAAGTACAGAAGATGCCAAAGCCAAACAAGTGGCTGTGCCACTCCTCTGCCCCACTAGCTCGTTGGCCCGGCCGGAGCTCCGGCAAAGGAATGGCCTTGCTGCGCTCCGCCCCGGCTACTCCCCTCCCCACCGGCCATCACCGCCAGAACACCGGCGTGCTCCTCCAGCGGCCATCCCGGCGCCGTTTCCGGCTGAACGCGCAGAAAAAGCCCGGGTCCGCGAGCCCGCGCACCGGCACGCCCTCCGGCTCGGAGTCGGACAACGTGGTCCTCAAGGCCGCCTGGTACGGCTCCGAGGCGCTCGGCATCGCCGCGTCCTTCTTCCGGCCGCCGTCTCCGGAGGCGGACGCCGGTGCTGCAGACGACGGCCCGTCGGAGTCCCAGCCCGTTGGCCGCGCGCAGGTCGCCGAGGCCATCAAGGATGACTTCGCGCGGTCATACTTCGTTACAGGTCAGTAATTAGCTAAGCTCTGCACCATCACCAAGTAAATTACACTGCATGTCTGCGCTTTTGTTTATGTTGACGTGATTGCAGGGAACCTCACGCTCGGAGCGTACGAAGACGACTGCGAGTTCGCCGACCCGGCGGGTTCATTCAGAGGCCTGCAACGCTTCAAGAGGAACTGCACCAACTTCGGGTCCCTGCTTGAGAAGTCCAACATGAAGCTAACCAAATGGGAGGATGTCGAGGTACATTTCCAGTGTCAGTCAATCGATCTTACTACAGCAGTTACGTGGTGCGTTGGTTTGGTTTGGCTGATCCATTGCCTCCCGCTGGGTGCAGGAGAAATCAATCGGGCACTGGCGTTTCAGCTGCGTCATGTCGTTCCCGTGGAGGCCCATTCTGTCCGGTAAGTTGAGGGGGCGAGCTCTGTATCTGTATGCGCAGATCGACAGCTTGTTTTAGCCGGTGCAAAACCGCAGATTGCATGGCTCCTATACTGGACATGTTTTTGGTCCTGCTCACTGACCTGACCCTCACTGTATTTTTCACTTTTCAGCAACCGGGTACACGGAGTACTACTTCGATGCTGAGTCCGGGAAGGTGTGCAGGTACTCACTCACTCGGTCGTTCCATGAGCTTATCGTGCGCACGAGATGCATGTGTTGTGAGTCTGGTGATTGACAAATACAGTTGGGTTTTTGTTCAGGCATGTCGAAAACTGGAACGTCCCCAAGATGGCGCTCCTGCGGCAGATATTCAGGCCCAGCAGATGGGCGTGGGAGAAAGAGAAACGCTAGAACGTGAGCGAAGATACGTCCACCTATGCTCAGGTTACGTTAGGAGGGCAAGGGGCGTGGCGAGTTTGTTGCTTCCTTTGTTGTTCGCTTGGTACTCACAGAGTGTAATCTGTTCGAGTTCCATATATATGATCAAAACTCAAAAGGGGTCTATCAGCAAAAAAAAATTGACGGTGCTACGGCGGGCTTACGCCAGCCTGAACCATTTTCATTATCATAGATGAGGTTGAGATACAACACAACGGCTACATAAGTAGCACCCGACACACGCCAGAAGGTACAAAGAACAAAAGAGAAGGCACAAGGAACAACAGAATAGAGAAGAACCAGAAATGAGCTTTGGCAAGCAGCCAACACTAAGAGCTTAGCACTCATCACCACTAGTCAGACCGAGAAGAGCGGGAACTAGTGTTTTTGGACCAGTCGAAAGGAGATACGTCACCGAGAAGACGTAGAGAAGAAGTCGCCTGCTGCCCTGCGATCACTCGGCACCTTGAAGAACTAGGAGAGTCGCAGCCACCGTCGAAGGGCTTCCCACTACCCAGCCACGACGAGACGGAGAGAGTCGCAGATCGTGCCGAAGGGCCATGTTCCACCGAGACAGCACTGCACCTCCTCTGGGCCACACCATGGCCACCATCACAAAATAGAGGGAACCAGAACACTATGCAAGGCAACCAAACTCAGGCGTCGTCGAAGGGCACCGAACTCTGAGACCTTACCGCTGCCACGAGCCCCCAGGAGATAGGTTAACCAACAGCACCAGAATGACCAAGGAGTTGTCGCTGCCATAGATCACTTCCACCGCCACCACCCTACACTCCAACAACCCAACAAGCACTCAAATCCAGACATCAAGCTACCAACAACGGAACTGTGGATCCAAAAACAACGCCCCCAAGGGGGATAAACGACATCAAGACGCCATCGTTGTCCGATCCAGAGATGGATCTGAGGCTTTCGCCCGGGGCACACGAGTGAGCGGGCAAGGTAGCTTCCCGATGACGCCTTCACGAAGGGAAGCGGCGCCCGAAGGCGTCGCCGTCATCGTTGCCGATGAGATCGACACAAGGCTTTCGCCTTAAGCAAACCATCCCAATCAACTCCGCCGAAGTTGTCACTGAGTCCAGCAGCTCGAGACCTCCCCACCCTCCTACCAGTCCACAGCGAGCGTCCTCGCTAGGACTAGCACGAGGCTCCGGTGATGCAGACACTCACCTCGAGCACCCGCACAGCCGAAGTCAGCTTGGTGTCGGCTGCAGCCCGCATCCAAGCCCTCGCCGCCGGCCACACCCCACCACCAGAAACAGCCACCAGGACCCTCCCCATCCACAACCAAAGCAGAGCAGCCCCTGTAGCCAATCCAAATATGAGCTACACAGGAACCATCACCGCCGACCACCACCCAAACCTCATCCACGAGCCACACAACCATCGCCTCCATCACGCCCCCATCCACCCAGCCGTGGCTACTGGCCGGAGCCGGCCGAGTCGAGCTGCTGCCTTTGAAGGACGCCAAATCCGAGTGGGCTCGACCTCGCGAACCAGATCGAGGTCGCCGGAGAATGGGCCAGCAAGCACCGACGCCGACCGCAACCGCCGTCGTAGCCCAGGCACTGACCGCCGAGCCACCGCAGCGAGATCCGCAGCGGCAACCGCCGCCACCCGTCCGCTGGAGAGCCAGCTCGCCCTACCTCCACGCGCCAGCCGAAGAAGTGCCCCGCCGCCGCCGTCCCCGGATCCAGCCGAGCTCCGCTGGCCGGAGCCTCTGGCGGCGGCGAGACGAGGGAGGGGACGGGGTGGGTGAGTGGTGGCGCTAGGGTTCGCCCCCCGAGTCGCCAGGGAGAGCGACGCGGGGGGAGGGGGAATCTAATTGTCTATCAGCAAATTGCTTAGAGCAACTCCAATGCGCCGATGCTTTTGTCCGTTTTTTGTCCGTTTGGGTCGGCCGCCCACTCGGCGTCCGCCCTCTTTAAGATTTGGGTCGGCAGTGCACCCAATGGTCGCAACCCATTTCATGTCCGCACACAAATTTTGAAAAAGGCTTGCAGCCATAGATCATGCCAGCGGCCATGTCGTCGCCCGTAGTTCATGTCGGCATCATGCCAGCGCCGGCATACAATGCCAGCTTCAGAAAAACACCGCACAGTTCAGCTGGCGCACTTGCCAGCGGCCGGCACACATGCCAGCACACAAAAGGGGTGGGAGTTCGACCACGCCATCACGGCCGTGGTCATGCCAGCACACTTGCCGGCATACAAAAAAGGATGGCGCTCGCCGCTATAGGTCACTCGTCGTCGAACTTCAGCATGTCGGCATGCATCTTCTCGAACCACGGCCTCTTCCTTGGCGAGACGGTGTTGACATCCACCTTCATGATCTCCACCCCCGTCATCATGCTAGCGAGAGCCACTTCATTCGCCTTGGTCTTGGCATTGGCGGCCTCGATCTCTAGCATCTTGGCTTGCTTCTCCGCCTCCATCTCAAGCATCCTTGTTTGCTTCTCCGCCTCCATTTCAAGCCTCCTCCTTTGGATCTCCATGAAGGCGTTCATTTGTTCTTCCTTATCATGCCGGCGCTTCTCCTTCCTTAAGTCCTTCTTGGTCATCATGTTCTCCACGAATGCGATCAAGGCATTCGACGCCGCATCCTGCTTGTCCTCCTTCTTGGAGTTGGTCTTCCCCCGCGGCCGTGGCTTCTCGCCGTCCCCAACTTCCTCCACGGCCTTCTTCCCCCCACGCGACATGAGGGCGGCATATTGAGCCTTGAACTTCTCCTCGTCTTTGATGACTCTCCAACAATGAGAGAGGTTGAAGGACTTGCCATCATGTTGGACCTTGAATGCCTCCAAAGCTTGGAATGCCTACAAATGAATTGCATGCAAGCATATTGGCAGAATGGATATGGAAATGGACATGCAAGCATAAATGAAATGACACAAAGATGGGTGCTTGCTAGCATACCATGTCTTGCATGCCGATGCCGCTCACGGGACGTGCCTTGATGCTCTCAAGAGTGGCACAAAACTTGTTGCACTCTTGTTGGATCACCTTCCAACGCTTCGAAATGGACACCCACCCACGCGTGTTATGTATTTGGTACGGCGGAAACTTCTTGCGCTCATGGAAGTCACGATGGACACGAGTCCAAAAGGTTGATCCCTTTTGTTCGGCGCCGGTCTTGGGGTCTTGCCCAATGTCCCTCCAACACTCACAAAGGAGCTTGTCCTCGGCCACCGTGTATACCTTGGTCCGCCTGCTCTTGCGCTTTGTCTTCCCCCCGGCGGCTTGGTTGGCGAGCTCGTCCTCGAACAAAGGCTCCCCTTCGATGTCCAATTCATCCTCTTCCTCGAGTCCGTAGTCCTCCGGAAACTCGTGGTCGAGCGGGAAACCGTCCATGTCCAGGCCGACCTGATCATGCATGAAGGTGATCTGATCTTGATCAAAGGTGGACGGCGTGAACGGCCCTTGGTCGTCCTGGCTTTGTGTCTCATTGGGATCGTAGCCAGACCCGGCGGCACCGCCAGCGGCCGCCTCACCACCCTCGAAGATGATGTTCTGCATGCAGTCATGGTAGCCGGAGGTCTGCATTTCGTCGAACAGGTTGCGTGCGCCCGGTAGCACGTCGGATGGCATGTGCCGCGCGCGTTTCCTCGCCCCTCCGGATGATGAGCCACCGGCCACCGGAGTGGCGTTGAGGTCGATGGGCGCGGGCGTGGAAGGCACCACCACGCTCACCTCGGGAGAGCGTTCCCTGGAGTGTCGGGAAGCTTGCGGGTAGACGTGGAAGCCGGGCATCAGCTACGTCGCCGACGCGCAGGGCGACTCGGGCAGCACCATCCGAGGAAACGCAAATGAGCCGGTGCTGGCCGCAGTCACGGCGGTGTTGACGAGGCCGTGCTGGCCAAAGTTTAACCCTAGGTGAAGGAAATATGCCCTAGAGGCAATAATAAAGTTGTTATTTTATATTTCCGTATTCATGATAAAGGTTTATTACTCATGCTAGAATTGTATTGATCCGAAACTTAAATACATGTGTGCATACATAAACAAATACCGTGTCCCTAGTGAGCCTCTACTAGACTAGCTCGTTGATCAAAGATGGTTAAGGTTTCCTAACCATAGACATGTGTTGTCATTTGATAACGGGATCACATCATTAGGAGAATGATGTCATGGACAAGACCCATCCGTTAGCTTAGCACATGATCATTCAGTTTATTGCTATTGCTTTCTTAATGTCGAATACATATTCCTTCGAGTATGAGATCATGCAACTCCCGGATACCGGAGGAATACCTTGTGTGCTATCAAACATCACAACATAACTGGGTGATCATAAAGATGCTCTACAGGTATTTCCGAAGGTGTCTGTTGAGTTGGCATGGATCGAGATTAGGATTTGTCACTCCGTGTATCGGCGAGGTATCTCTGGGCCCTCTCGGTAATACACATCACAAGAAGCTTGCAAGCAAAATGACTAAGAAGTTAGTTACGAGGTGATGTATTACGAAACGAGTAAATAGACTTGCCGGTAACGAGATTGAACTAGGTATGGAGATACCGACGATCGAATCTCGGGCAAGTAACATACCGACAGACAAAGGGAATTACATATGTTGTCATAACGGTTCGACCAATAAAGATCTTCGTAGAATATATAGGAACCAATATGGGCATGCAGGTTCCGCTATTGGTTATTGACCGGAGAGGTGTCTCGGTCATGTCTACATAGTTCTCGAACCCGTAGGGTCCGCACGCTTAACGTTCGTTGACGATATAGTGTTATATGAGTTATGTGATTTGGTGACCGAATATTGTTCGGAGTCCCGGATGAGATCACGGACATGACGAGGAGCTCCGGAATGGTCTGGAGGTAAAGATTGTTATATAGGAGATGCTATTCGGACACCGGAAATGTTTCGAAGCGTATATGGTAGTCATTGGAGCACCGGAAGGGGTTCCGGGAAGCCCCGGGAGGTTAATGGGCCTTATGGGCCAAGAGGGGGAAACACACCAGCCCACAAGGGGCTGGCGCGCCCCTTCCCTTGGCCGCCGGCCCTAGGGATGGAAAGGAGGGAGGGCTAGCCCCTCTTTCCTTCCCTCCACCTAGGAGGAAGGAAAGGGGGGGGGCGCCACCTCCTCTTGCCTTCCCCTCATAGGCATACAAGGAAAGGGGGGCGCTAGAAGGCAGGAGCCCAAGGGGGCCGGCCGACCACCCTTGGGGCGCCTCCTGGCTGCCTCCCCTTCCCACCACTATATATATATGAGGGAGGGGGTGCCACACAACAACCACGACAATCTCTTAGCCGTGTGTGGTGTCCCTCTCCATAGTTTCGTCCCTCGGTCATATTTTTGTAGTGCTTAGGCGAAGCCCTACGGAGATAGCATCACCACCACCATCACCACGCCATCGTGCTGCCGGAACTCATCCACTACTTCGCCCGTCTTGCTAGATCAAGAAGGCGAGGATGTCGCCGAGCTGAACGTGTGCTGAATGCGGAGGTGTCGTACGTTCGGTACTTGATCGGTTGGATCCCGAAGAAGTTCGACTACATCAACCGCGTTAATAAACGCTTCCGCTTACGGTCTACGAGGGTACGTAGACACACTCTTCCCTCTCGTTGCTATGCATCTCCATGGATAGATCTTGCGTGTGCGTAGATTTTTTTTTGTTTTCCATGCAACCTTTCCCAACAGTGGCATCCGAGCCAGGTCTATGCGTAGATGATATGCACGAATAGAACACAAAGAGTTGTGAGTGGTGATGGTCATACTGCTTACCACCAACGTCTTATTTTGATTCGGCGGTATTGTAAGATGAAGCGGCCCGGACCAACCTCACATGTCCACGTACATGAGACCGGGTCCACCGACAGACATGCAACTTGTTTTGCATAAAGGTGGCTAGCGGGTGTCTGTTTCTCCTACTTTAGTTGAATCGAATTTGACTACGGCCGGTCCTTGAAGAAGGTTAAAACAACAAACTTGATAAATCACCGTTGTGGTTTTTGCCGTAGGTAAGAACGGTTCTTGCTAGAAGCCCGTAGCAGCCACGTAAAACTTGCAACAACAAAGTAGAGGACGTCTAACTTGTTTTTGCAGGGCATGTTGTGATGTGATATGGTCAAGACGTGATGTGATATACGTTGTTGTATGAGATGATCATGTTTTGTAATATCGACAACCGGCAGGAGCCTTAGGGTCGTCTCTTAATTATTGTATGAAATGCAAGCGCCATGTAATTGCTTTACTTTGTCGCTATGCGTTAGCAATAATTGTAGAAGTAATAGTTGGCGAGACGATCCCGACACAATGATGGAGATCAAAGTGTCGAGCCGGTGATGATGAAGATCATGTCGATGCTTTGGAGATGGAGATCAAAAGCACAAGATGATGATGGCCATATCATGCCACATATTTTTTGATTGCATATGATGTTTATCCTTTATGCATCTTATTTTGCTTAGAACAGCGGTAGCATTATAAGATGATCCCTTCACTAAATTTCAAGATAAAAGTGTTCTCCCCGATTATGCACCGTTGCTAAAGTTCGTCGTTTCGAAGCACCTCATGATGATCGGGTGTGATAGACTCTACGTTCACAT
Organism: Thinopyrum elongatum; assembly: GCA_011799875.1. Classification (NCBI taxonomy): domain Eukaryota; kingdom Viridiplantae; phylum Streptophyta; class Magnoliopsida; order Poales; family Poaceae; genus Thinopyrum; species Thinopyrum elongatum. The sequence continues at coordinate 547,081,998 of CM022298.1, read as the reverse complement.
ACAACGGGTGTGAGCCAGATTTACACACGCGTAATACTTGGGTTAAACTTGATGAGCCTAGCATATACAGACATGATCTCGGAACACTGGAGATCAAAAGGTCGAACGTGAGTCATATAGTAGATATGATCAACATAGAGATGTTCACCATTGATGACTACCCCATCTCACGTGATGATCGTACATGGGTTAGTTGACTTGGATCATGTATCACTTAGATAACTTGAGGGGTGTTAATTTAAGTGGGAGTTCATTAGTAATTTGATTAACTGAACTTAATTTATCATGAACTTAGTCTTAATAGTTTTGCATATCTATGTTGTAGATCAATGGCCCGTGCTACCGTTCTCGTGAATTTTAATGCGTTCCTAGAGAAAGCTAGGTTTAAAGATGATGGTAGCAACTACACGGACTGGGTTCGTAACTTGAGGATTATCCTCATTGCTGGACAAAAGAATTATGTTCTTGATGCACCGCTAGGTGGCAGACCTGCTGCAGGAGCTACTTCAGATGTTATGAACGTCTGGCAGACTCGATCTGATGACTACTCTATAGTTCAGTGTGCCATGCTTTACGGCTTAGAACCGGGACTTCAAAGACGTTTTGAACGTCATGGAGCATATGAAATGTTCCAAGAGCTAAACTTGATATTTCAAGCTAATGCCCGGGTTGAGAGATATGAAGTCTCCAACAAGTTCTATAGCTGCAAGATGGAAGAGAATAGTTATGTCAGTGAACACATACTCAAAATGTCTGGGTATCATAACCACTTGACTCAGCTGGGAATTGATCTTCCAGTTGAGAGTGTTATTGACAGAGTTCTTCAATCACTGCCACCAAGCTACAAAGGCTTCGTGATGAACTATAATATGCAAGGGATGGAGAAAACAATTCCCGAGCTCTTCGCGATGCTGAAATCGGTGGAGGTAGAAATCAAGAAGGAGCATCAAGTGTTGATGGTTAACAAGACCACTAGTTTAAAGAAAAAGGGCAAAGGAAAGAAAGAGAACTTCAAGAAGAACGACAAACAAGTTGTCGCTCCCGTGAAGAAGCCCAAAGCTGGACCTAAGCCTGAAACTGAGTGCTTCCACTGCAAAGGAAGTGGTCACTGGAAGCGGAACTGCCCCAAATATTTGGCGGATAAGAAGGATGGCAAAGTGAACAAAGGTATATTTGATATACATGTTATTAATGTGTTCATTACTAATGCTCGTAGTAGCGCCTGGGTATTTGATACTGGGTCGGTTGCTCATATTTGTAACTCGAAACAGGAGCTGCGGAATAAACAAAGAATGGCTAAGGACGAGGTGACGATGCGCGTCGGGAATGGTTCCAAGGTCGATGTGATCGCCGTCGGCACGCTACCTCTACATCTACCTTCGGGGTTAGTTTTAGACCTCAATAATTGCTATTTAGTGCCAGTGTTGAGTATGAACATTATATCTGGATCTTGTTTATTGCGAGATGGTTATTCATTTAAGTCAGAGAATAATGGTTGTTCTATTTATATGAATAATATCTTTTATGGTCATGCACCCTTGATGAATGGTCTGTTCTTGTTGGATCTCGATCGTAGTGATACACATATTCATAATATTGATGCCAAAAGATGCAAAGTTGATAATGATAGTGCAACGTATTTGTGGCACTGCCGTTTAGGTCATATTGGTGTAAAGCGCATGAAGAAACTCCATGCGGATGGACTTTTAGAATCACTTGATTATGAATCATTTGATACTTGCGAACCATGCCTCATGGGCAAGATTACAAAAACTCCGTTATCCGGAACAATGGAGCGAGCTAATGACTTAATGGAAATAATACATACCGATACCGATGTATGCGGTCCGATGAGTGTTGAAGCACGCGGCGGGTATCATTATTTTCTAACCTTTACAGATGATTTAAGTAGATATGGGTACATCTACATGATGAAACACAAGTCTGAAACATTTGAAAAGTTCAAAGAATTTCAGAGTGAAGTAGAGAATCATCGTAACAAGAAAATAAAGTTTCTACGATCTGATCATGGAGGTGAATATTTAAGTTACGAGTTTGGCCTTCATTTAAAACAATGTGGAATTGTTTCACAACTCACGCCACCTGGAACACCACAGAGAAATGGTGTGTCCGAACATCGTAACCGTACTTTATTAGATATGGTGCGTTCTATGATGTCTCTTACCGATTTACCTTTATCATTTTGGGGTTATGCATTAGAGACAACCGCATTCACGTTAAATAAGGTACCGTCTAAATCCGTTGAGACGACATCGTATGAACTATGGTTTGGGAAGAAACCTAAGTTGTCGTTTCTTAAAGTTTGGGGATGCGACATTTATGTCAAAAGGCTTCAGCCTGATAAGCTCGAACCCAAATCAAAGAAATGCGTCTTCATAGGATACCCTAAAAAGACTATTGGGTACACCTTCTACCACAGATCCGAAGGCAAGATATTGATTGCTAAGAATGGGTCCTTTCTAGAGAAGGAGTTTCTCTCGAAAGAAGTGAGTGGGAGAAAAGTAGAACTTGATGAGGTAATTGTTCCTTCTCTCGAATTGGAAACTAGCACATCAGAGAAAACCGTTCCCGTGATGCCTACACCAACTAGAGAGGAAGCTAATGATGATGATTATGAAACTTCAGATCAAGTTACTACTGAACTTCGTAGGTCAACCAGAACACGTTCCACACCAGAGTGGTATGGTAATCCTATCATGGAAGTCATGTTATTAGACCAAGGCGAACCTACGAACTATGAAGGCGAACCCAGATTCCGGCAGATGGCTTGAGGCCATGAAATCTGAGATAGGATCCATGTGTGAGAACAAAGTGTGGACTTTGGTGGACTTGCCCAATGATCGGCAAGCCATAGAGAATAAATGGATCTTCAAGAAGAAGGCTGACGCTGATGGTAATGTTACTGTCTACAAAGCTCGACTTGTCACAAAAGGCTTTCGACAAGTTCAAGGGGTTGACTACGATGAGACTTTCTCACCCGTAGCGATGCTTAAGTCTGTCCGAATCATGTTAGCAATTGCCGCATTTTATAATTATGAAATCTGACAAATGGATGTCAAAACTGCATTCCTTAATGGATTTCTTAAAGAAGAGTTGTATATGATGCAACCAGAAGGTTTTGTCGATCCTAAATGTGCTAACAAAGTGTGCAAGCTCCAGCGATCCATCTATGGACTGGTGCAAGCATCTCGGAGTTGGAATATACGCTTTGATGAGGTGATCAAAGCATATGATTTTATACAGACTTACGGTGAAGCCTGTATTTACAAAAAAGTGAGTGAGAGCTCTGTAGTATTTCTGATATTATATGTGGATGACATATTGTTGATTGGAAATGATATAGAATTTCTGGATAGCATAAAAGGATACTTGAATAAGAATTTTTCAATGAAAGACCTCGGTGAAGCTGCTTATATATTGGGCATCAAGATCTATAGGGATAGATCAAGACACTTAATAGGACTTTCTCAAAGCACATAGCTTGACAAAGTTTTGAAAAAGTTCAAAATGGATCAGTCAAAGAAAAGGTTTTTGCCTGTGTTACAAGGTGTGAAATTGAGTCAGACTTAAAGCCCGACCACTGCAGAAGATAGAGAGAAAATGAAAGTCATTCCCTATGCCTTAGCCATATGTTCTATCATGTATGCTATGCTGTGTACCAGACCTGATGTGTGCCTTGCCATAAGTTTGGCAGGGAGGTACCAAAGTAATCCAGGAGTGGATCACTGGACAGCGATCAAGAAGATCCTGAAGTACCTGAAAAGGACCAAGGATATGTTTCTCGTTTATGGAGGTGATGAAGAGCTCGTCGTAAATGGTTACATCGATGCTAGCTTCGACACTGATCCGGATGACTCTAATTCACAAACCGAATACGTATTCATATTGAATGGTGGAGCTGTCAGTTGGTGCAGTTCCAAGCAGAGCGTCGTGGCTGGATCTACGTGTGAAGCGGAGTACATAGCTGCTTCGGAATCAGCACATGAGGAGTCTGGATGAAAGAGTTCATATCCGATCTGGGTGTAATATCGAGTGCATCGGGTCCAATGAAAATCTTTTGTGACAATACTGGAGCAATTGCCTTAGCGAAGAAATCCAGGTTTCATAAGAGAACCAAACACATCAAGAGACGCATCAACTCCATTCGTGAAAATGTCAAGGATGGAGACATAGAGATTTGCAAAATACATATGGATCTGAATGTAGCAGACCCGTTCACTAAAGCCTCTTCCACGAGCAAAACATGATCAGCACCAAGACTCCATGGGTGTTAGATTCATTACAATGTAATCAAGATTATTGGCTCTAGTGCAAGTGGGAGACTGAAGGAAATATGCCCTAGAGGCAATAATAAAGTTGTTATCTTATATTTCCTTATTCATGATAAAGGTTTATTATTCATGCTAGAATTGTATTGATCCGAAACTTAAATACATGTGTGGATATATAAACAAATACCGTGTCCCTAGTGAGCCTCTACTAGACTAGCTCGTTGATCAAAGATGATTAAGGTTTCCTAACCATAGACATGTGTTGTCATTTGATAACGGGATCACATCATTAGGAGAATGATGTAATGGACAAGACCCATCCGTTAGCTTAGCATATGATCGTTCAGTTTATTGCTATTGCTTTCTTAATGTCAAATACATATTCCTTCGACTCTGAGATTATGCAACTTCTGATACCGAAGGAATACCTTGTGTGTTATCAAATGTCACAACGTAACTAGGTGATCATAAAGATGCTCTACATGTATTTTTGAAGGTGTCTGTTGAGTTGGCATGGATCGAGATTAGGATTTGTCACTCCGTGTATCGGAGAGGTATCTCTGGGACCTCTCGGTAATACACATCACAAGAAGCCTGCAAGCAAAATGACTAAGGAGTTAGTTACGAGATGATGTATTACGAAACGAGTAAAGAGACTTGCCGGTAACAAGATTGGACTAGGTATGGAGATACCGACGATCGAATCTCGGGCAAGTAACATACCGACAGACAAAGGGAATTACATATGTTGTCATAATGGTTCGACCGATAAAGATCTTCGTAGAATATGTAGGAACCAATATGGGCATCCAGGTTCCGCTATTGGTTATTGACCGAAGAGGTGTCTCGGTCATGTCTACATAGTTATCGAACCTGTAGGGCCGCACGCTTAACGTTCGTTGACGATATAGTGATACATGAGTTATGTGATTTGGTGACCGAATGTTGTTTAGTGTCCCAGATGAGATCACGGACATGACGAGGAGCTCCGGAATGGTCCGGAGGTAAAGATTGATATATAGGACGATGCTATTCGGACACCGAAAATGTTTCGGAGCGTATCGGGTAGTCATCGGATCGTCGGAAGGGGTTCCGGGAAGCCCCGGAAGGTTAATGAGCCTTATGGGCTAAGAGGGGGGAAACACACCAACCCACAAGGGGCTGGCGCGCCCCTTCCCCTGGCCGCCAGCCCGGCCCTAGGGATGGAAAGGAGGGAGGGCTAGCCCCTGTTTCCTTCCCTCCACCTAGGGGGAAGGAAAGGGGAAGGGAGGGCACCTCCTCCTGCCTTCCCCCCGCAGGCATACAAGGAGGGGGGGGGGGGGGGCGCTAGAAGGCAGGAGCCCAAGAGGGCCGGCCGACCACCCTTGGGGCGCCTCCTGGCTGCCTCCTCTCCCCCCACTATATATATATGAGGGAGAGGCTGCCACACAACAACCACGACAATTTCTTAGCCGTGTGCGGCGCCCCTCTTCATAGTTTCGTCCATCGGTCATATTTTCGTAGTGCTTAAGCGAAGCCATGCAGAGATAGCATCACCACCACCGTCACCACGCCGTCGTGCTGCCGAACTCATCCACTACTTCGCCCGCCATGAACACCTCGTGAGGCAGTGACATAGACCTTGATGACGATTCCATGGTGAAGGAAACGGTGCGGCCGACGGGTGGAGGTGCAGCGTGTGATGCAGTCGACGAGTGCGGCGTCGATGCACGGGCAGCCGAAGTGCACTGTACCCCTGCAGGTCACCCTCCACGAGGTCACCACTTCCTTGTGTCGTCTATTCCGACTTCCATGGCTGCAAGTATTTGGTCAGTAAAATTTCTCTCATGGCCGATGAAAAATAGAAAGAGGATCGGCGACATGAGTCCGCTTTGCACAGGATAGTCCACGACGCCAAACTGGAGCAACACAGTCAATGAACTACGTAATTGAGTTTTCATTTTTTTTCACCCAAACTAGGAATACTATAAACTTACTTTAACCGAATAACTAACTAAAACTGGTTTTCCTAAAAATCCTCTAAAAACTGGTTTTCCAAAATCTCACGTATAATTCCTAGTATCCAAACAACCACTTAGACTCTATAATAGAGTAGTAGATAGACTAGGCCAGGATTTTAATTTTTAAAATTCAGACTCTTTCATCTTCGTTTTTTTTTATTCATCGTCGATTCTGGAAACCTATGGAATTCTGGAAACTTCTTGACCTCGACCGAATCGTGCCATAAGTTGGCCCGGCCCATTGTTCTAAATAGAGGTCCGGCCCATACTGGACAGTCACGGCCTCTTAGGGTTTCCTCGTTGACGCCTTTATAAGGAGGAGATCGGGCGAGAGTTGCAGTGCAAGCACAACTGGCGGCGTCCGCCGTCGACTGCAGTAGCCGCCACCTCTCCTCGGCTCCCAATTCCAATCGGGTTCGCGGTGTTGGTTCTGTAGATTTTCTCCGCTGTTTCGATTTTGATTTGCGCATCTCGTTGTTTGCACTGTCGCAATGGCGTATGTATCAAAGGATGAGCAAATACTGCAACAATATGATCCATGATCTGATTCTTAGTATTTAAGTCTCTGATGATATCTCTGCCAATGCGAGTTTTTCGATCTTGGTTTTTCGTTTCTTTATAAGTGGGATGTGATTAAGAAAAGTTGGTCCGTGTTTCTGATTTACAGTGACTGATTACCATCCTTAATAGACTTCTGATCCCTCGTTTTTGTCTTTAGATCTTCTCATCTTTTTTTTTCTATTTTATTTTGAAGGTCCATGTCAATGTGATGATGAATTATGAATTTTCGCATGTCAGACTTCAGAGACGCCTCTGGCGCCCATGAGATGACATATCATATGACTGAGCAATGAAATACAATCGTTAATTTTTTTCCGGAATAAAAAAACACAGTATGCGCTGTTTTATGCACATCGAATGAAGTGCTCAGAAAGTTAATGGATGTGAGGACCCTTTCCCCGAATGATCGACTATGATTATACTGTGCGCAACTGTAATCCTTTATCAGAGGATTCCAAGCCAGAAGTCTGATTCATCTTGCTTAATTTATTTTTTTATCTTTCAGATTTTTATTTGTTTCATTTGTCAGAAGTTGAATGGACATGAGGATCCTTTCCCCAAATGATCGACTATGATTATACTATGCGCATATGTAATCCTTATCAGAGGGTTCCAAGCCAGAAATCTGATCCATTAATTTCTTCTATATTTTTCTTCATTGTGCATTTTGTCATTGTCTACTCTGAATAGGGTTTTTGGTCTTGCGCTCTGAAAAGTAGAGGATGATCTGCCCCCAATGGAAATCGTCTCTCTACTGATTCCAAACAATTTAGATTTGGTGGACCCGGAAAATCGTGCCTCTTCCTATATGGCAGACACAGATATTTAGTCCATGTGTGGATGAATCGAAGGGGTGAGAAAACACTGTAGCAATAGCTTGTCTGCTTTTTATTAGAGGCAATGTAGCTTACTGATAGATCCGTCATTCTATGTTGTTGTTAGTGGTTAAAGCTTTGTGTTTAGGTGTAGTGATGCTATGAGTTATTTTATTTATTTATAATTGTAGTGTCTTTTAACAGTACTTGTTCTAGAAAAGAGCACCTTTTAAAGTTGTAAGCGTCAGTAACCAATATTTATCTATAGTGATGCTCATCGAGCATCTGCTAGATTATAATGAGTGAACTCAATGTGCTAGTTATATCTGTGTTATTCTATATTATGTTGGTCAATAAACTATTATCGATAATTCATAGTTTGATGGGGCCACGTTTTGGCTTAGTGAACTTTTATGTGTTTCTGTGTGTGTTGTGCTATAATAATATCCGTGTTCTTCTATATTATGTTGGTCAATAAACTATCATCCATAATTGTTTGATGGTGCCACGTTTTAGCTTAATGAACTTTTATGTGTGTCTTTGTGTGTGTTGTGCTATAACAATATGGTGAAACTGGGTAGTATTGTTTTACTTGCATCTTACCCGAAACTTGTGTATTTTTACAGCATTGTTCTTTGCCTTTGATTAATGCTTCTGATTCTATCTGCTCTGCATATGAATTTGTAGTACTTCTATACTTTGTTGCCTTTGCAGGTTAAGTGTGTATCGGTTAAATGCCTTTTGCTGTGCATTTTTTGCTATATTAATTTGAGGAAAGTGGGCAGTTGGGCTGAGCTTGATAATCTCTTTTGCCAACAATCATTTTCCTCTCATTATTCCTCAAATGCAACTTGGGGTTATGATCACAGAATAGAAGTTTTGTGCTGGTTCACACTTGATATGTGTTGAGACCTAAAAATTGTTCGTGCGCGTCCGTGCTGTCATTCTGCAATTCTGAGGCCAAATTGAACACCTTTTTTAGTGTTGTTGTTTCAATCAGTATTATTTCTTTCCTTCTCATGGATGAAGATAAGCACTGGGTTTGGAGTAGCTCACATTGTTGCATTCTTATGGAGATGCATTTGCCTAAAAAGCAGTCTGACAGCTCACCAATCCATCACTATTTTACGTTAGTACTAGTATGTATTAAAACATGTTTATCTAGGCTGCATTGTACCAAGGCTAGGGTTCTTTGTACCCTTGTTTTGCTTGCCCGATTCGGCTGTAGTCCAACCAACATGGAAGGAAATCTGGTCGGCCTGCCTGCTTCAACGGGCAACCCGCTTACCAACCTTCCTACATCTACACTACTATTAAACAATCAAACAAGAACTTTCTTATGTGTAACCCGTAATTAGACCCACAACACTACACGAACCAATCTGTACCGCACAATTAGGCCCACAAATCTCAATCTAACGGCTAGCCTTAACCGAATCCATTCTCCGTGTGCACTTAGCAATTTACATTGACTGACCGTACTCCAACGCGGAGGAAAATATGAAACTCCAGCCTGGTCAATTAGGAAACTATAATTAGGGACGCATTCTATTAGGAAACTAATCACGCGCTCATCTTATTATAGGAAACTAATCACAGGTGCATCCATCCTACTAGGAAACTAATCCCGGGAGCATCCTATCGTCTCCTATCGGGGACTCGCGAGTCGCCTGCCGCCACCACAGACGCGAGCCACAGACCCACGGTGGAAACGCGCGAGGAGGAGCTTCCGCTTCCTCCGGGCACACGTGTGACGTCGCCGCCATCGTCTTCTGCCGCGACTATGACGACTCCATCCACGTCCAGGCCATGCTCTACGCCACCCATCGGCATCCGGGTCAGCTTCAGATCCATGGGCAGCACCCACGCCGACAACCACCCACCACCGACGCCCTACAAGTCCAAGCCGCCAAACGTCATTGTCCCCAAGGCGGCACCGGTCTCGGCCGCTGCGCAGGAGGTGCCGCCGTCGCCGTTCCTGCTGTTGTCCGGCTGGGCCGTCAAGGACCTCCTGCAGTTCTCCCTATGTGCACCGTCGGTGCACCGAAGGTCAATCACAAATCAGTCAGCCGAACCTTTAATTCGATTTGGGGGTATTCTGGGCTGTGCATGACTAATACTGCACTTTTGGCATGTGTTGGTGGGTTGGATCTTTTTGATCTGCAATTTCATCTACCAACCGATCCTCCTCTGATGCATACTAGAAACATTTTTTGGGACTGGAAGAAGCTATTTGGAGTTTAATTAGTCATTTGATAATTCCTTTGGAAAATACATGTGATCTGGATCATGAAAATCATTCCCATATATAGATATAGGAGGAAATGACGCTGATTGTAAGAGTGTGTTTATTTAGAACTGTATAGTTACAATGAGGTTCATATTTAGACCAAGATGGATTTAGAATTTGACTACTTTCATAAGTTTCGCTGGTTGAGAAAGTTCAATTCACTAACCCTCATAAAGTGGGTGCACTTGCATTACAGATTAAAGAAGAATCTTGGGGGTTTGGGATTATCTTAGGTTGCCGATGGCTGTACGGGAAATGTGTAATTAGATATGACATGTAAATAAGAACTGTGCAGCACTCCAGCACTCTTGTTAGAGAGTATTTTCAGTTACATGATTCTATACATCTAAAAAGTTTACATGATTCTATAACTGTTTTCTCTCGCTGTTCTCTAAAGGTGTGCAATCTCGACTATGTTTCAATAAAGCGAGTTTTGCCATACTGAAGGATCCAATGAAGAAACTAATCCTGCTGAGTTCCAATAAATAGATCTTGGAAGTATCTGTTCTAATACAGCTACCATATATTGGTACAGAGATCATATAAACTGGATTCAGTCGGATTTATTTTGTTTCATGACAATGTAAGTTCTTTTATTTCTTCATGTACATTATATTAAGGACTTACTTGGTGTGTTATTTATGCTCCTGCTTTACATAGCTATCCCAATATCAAGAAATATGTTGCGGCATTTATTCCTTACCATTCCCGATCTAGCAAAAGCATATGAGGATGTTCTTATAATTATTTTCCTATTCTATGAGTTTATAACGCACATGAAAAAGGAAATATGTATACCTTTTGTTGCTGGGCACATACATTTATTCTTATTTACTTATGCACTTTCGAATGATCCATCATATCTGCAGTCATCAAACTGGAAGACATACTGTTTAAGGCCGAATTTGCAGGTTATTTACACCGCTTCTCTTTCTTTGTCTGCACGCCTCTTTCCTCTAATAATAATAGCGAACAACTTTTTTCGGATCAGGTATTACACTGTTACAAATGTATGCTGAAGCTACTCCTTACAACAAGGAAAAGGCGGATGAATGCTTTCTGTCTTCACCTGTTTTGTAGCATGTTCCAAATTGTTGGCTCTTTCCTATGGAAATTCTGAAACTAAATGAGTTGGCCTAGAATTAAGGATCTGTATTCAGGCTTGCTTTTGACATAAGCATTCTGTTTTCAGCTACTTATGGTTTCCCCTCTAATTTGTGTCATGTTGATGATTCAACTAGCATCTCAAAAATAATTGTTTTCACATGATAAGCTTAAGCTAATATTAGATCTTCCAAGTCCTAAAATATATGGAGATGCAGAGCCAATGAAAATCCCCCAGGTTAAAGGTATTCCTTTTCCTATGAAGATGAGCATTCATTTACTTGCAGGTATGCACATGCAACTAAGTTGTGTCTTCCTTGGTAAAACAATTGTCGTTCATAGTTAAACAATTGTCGTCCAAAGGAACAGTTAAACTTTGCCACTATTGTTACTAACTGCAGTTTTTGTTTTTCAAAGTGCAACTGTTGTTTATTTTTGAACGGGTAACACCCTTTCCGACGTGGACTGTATCATACATAATGAAGCAGCTTCATTTTTTCCTGACTACACTCGAAGAGAAGACTACACTACATGCCTATATTACTGCATTATTAAGTAATTGCTGATTTTAATTAAATGAAATATTTTTCAGGCGATTACTCTTTGCAGCAACTTAACCATAGTGGTGTCTCACTTTCGAAGATACAATTTGAGCGACATCAATGATTGTGTATCCATTTGATTTATATTTGTTTGCAACACTTATATTTATTTTATACTATGTGAATCTCACCTGGTTTACGTTTGAGACATGCGTTGCACGTGCACGCTTACTAGTGTCTTATCATTATACGGCTGCCCGTGTGTTGCAATGGAAAGCGCCCCCTCTATTTCATGCCATGTTGTGACCCATCAGTCTGCCCACCTAGGGCGTCGCAATCCATGTCCTACCACTGTGGAGGCACCTAGGGCGTCGCAACCCATGCCCTACCATTGTAGAGGCAGGGAGCACTGCAGGCGCTTGCTCGAAACACTTGAAATTTACAAGTTCAAATATGTTTTGATGGTGCCTTTATAAATTCATGATGATAATACAGGAAGAGCATCTCCAGCCGTCCCCCCAGGAGCACTGTTTCAGCGCCGGCGGACAAAAAAAGCCCCACTCGCGCCCCCACGAGCTCTTAGCGCTGGATTTGGCCAAAAGTTCGGTCGGGGGTGGGCAGCTGGGGAGGAGAGAGACTGTTTTGCATGCCTTTGGGCCCATCGTCAGCCTCTCACTTCCTCTCTCACTTTTTCTCCGGGGTCCACCCATGTGATGCTCTCTCTTCTTTTCTCCTTCTCTCCCCCACCAACTCCCGCCCGCGCAGAATGCCTTGCCGGCTTGTGGCCGGAGAGGGCGAGCTACAACGACGTCGGACTGGTTGTGTGCGCCACAGCGTAGGGGCAGAGCAGGACTCGAGGGAGCACGGAGATCCCCATCGTCGGGCCGGCCGACGACGCGACACGACCCTGGCTCCTCCGCTCCGCTCCTACTCGCCTCCATTCTCCTCCACCCACCCCTACGTTTGCGGCCTGCCTTGCTCTGCCCACGCCATGAGCGCCACGGCCATCCATGCCTCCGCCGTCCTGCGTCGCCGCGCCATCGTCGACGACCTCGGCCTCGGCCTCCGCAATCGGATCCGCTCTCGCTTGCGCCGTCCCCGCGAGCGCTTTCGCTGCTGCCGAGGAAGGTCAGCGTCCACCTCTGCCTGCTCACGCTCCAGGGCACCGGCCTCCCGTGCTCCAGGGCTGGCTAGGAGACCGCGCACAATCGCCTTTCTGCGCCGGCTACCGTCGTCCACCAAAGCGCGAACGCGGACGAGGGGAGCTCTAGCAACGTCAAGACCAAAGACCTGCTCGGGTTGCTTGGGGAGACGCGGGCGGATGAGGAGGAAGGAGAGATCGATCGCAAGGAGGAGGAGCGCGAGGCGCCGGATGTGGCGGTGGAGAAGACTACCAAGAAGCGGAGGAGGAGGACGCCCGACCAAGAAGCGGAGGAGAAAGACGACCAAGAAGCAGCCAGGCGGGCGAGCGATGAGGCGTGGTTGGGGGCTCAACTACTCCGAAAAATTCCGCCCTCAGAGCAAAATTAGCACCGGCAAATCTTCGTCCGGCGCAAAAATCGTCTTTGGGGGTGCACAACGGCTGGAGATGCTCTAACCTTGTTTGTGGTGAAGCTGCATCCTTGTCATTCTATTTCAGGTTGTTCATCATGAGTAGGCCAAGAGGTTCCCCCATTTTCAAGGCAGTCCTAGATACTTTTAATACAGGATATATAATTTCTTTGGTGTAAAAATTTATATGACAATTTTTTTAACTGGAATACCTGGGCTGACTCAATCAGCAATGTAGTCTTTCATGGAAAGAACATTTAATAATAGAACATACATAATAACTTTGGAGGAAGTAACTTCAAAATGCTATACTTTATGTATTTGACAGTTAATCTGGATTAATCAGGATTTACTATTCTTTCTTTTGTGAAGATTTTTTTTTGGACATATGAACCCACACTTCTATTGAATGATAAACCAGCGTTTTTTTTTAATGTCGGCACTTGATTCAACAAGAATATTACAAAGAGTCTCTTGATATGATCTGGAGCAGAAAGAAAAACACAAAATGAGCAGTAGTTCATTTAGTAATGAGATGAAGACGAATATGCCTCTTGATGCATACTTAATATCAGACATCATTCTGCCAACAACAGTCAGAAGCTAGCCAAATAAACAGCCTGCATCCGAGTATCGCATACCAGGCGGCGGCAGACTCACCAAATTTTGTGTCAGGCAACCTAGCAAAGTCCTCGCCTTCATGTTGAGAAATGGGAATCCGTAGGATCCGTGAAGCAAATGGGATCAGAAATCGATGTGAGGACTTTGCTAGGCGGTCTCACACAAAATTTCGAGGAACGACATGCAAATAGGATCAGAAATTGATGTTTTCAGCCACTTTGACAATAAACAAATGTTTTTGACTCTCATCAGTGAAGCCCACACCATAGGTGTTTTCATCTGACCATGTGAAATTTCAACCATGTAGAAATTATATCTTATTGTATCAACTTTTTACGTATTTTGACAGCAACGACTAAACATGCATTGTTTCCAGCCGAGAGTTTGACATAAACGCTCTTGGGTGGGTTGGCCCTCATTCGCCACGTCTTTGAGTACTGGTCGTATCAGTTGGTACACTAGGTTGGAGGTTTGGTTGAAATTTGTTACAACGATGTCTGAGTTGGCGGAGGAAGACTCGGCATGAAGGCCAGCTGCCCGGTGGTGTGGAATGTAGTGGTGCCTGCGGACAGTGACAGGGCACTCTCTAAATTCGCGCCTCCACACCCTATATCCATATAAATTCATGTAACGTAGTACGTAGATCACCAAACGATCAAAATCGACATGAAACGGACATATAAACCGATACCAAACAGGCATAATTCACGCGAACATCACCAAAAGATCATTAAACGGGCATGATTCACACAGTTCATCGATTCGGCACATTGTAACTACATACTAGAACTAGATTATATAAAAGGACAGGGCAAGCTTCACCACTTCATTGCCGGCCCTTTGCCCTTTCGGTCGTCGGCGCTGCTGTAGGCGTCCATATCAGGAGGTGGGTCGACGTCGGAGATGTCAGAGTCGGACCCGTTGGAGGAGGAATCAGAGATGATGATGTAGCTTTGCGAGCGCCGGACGATGCGGTCTTGCTTGCGCTTGAGCTTGGCCACCCTCGCCGCCTTTGCCGCCGCCGCCTCCCGCTCGGATTGCTCAATGCCGAGCCGAACCTGCTTGGCGTTGATCCTCTGGAGTTGCCGGGCGTCGGTCTTTGTTGTGGTAAGTGACCGACGGTACACCCACGGGAGGAGACGCTCCTCGTCCTCAGGCATCGGCATCACGCGGCGGTGGCGGACGGACTACGCAGCCGCGTTGGACCTGCCCCCATCTCCCTTGCCCTCTACCTCTCGCGGCGGGTGGCGCGTGCCTCGGAGTCTGCGGCGTCGGCGGTGCGGGCACTAGAACCCACCGTTGCCCGCGTGGAGCAGTGGCTGGAGGTGGAGGAGGCTGTCGGGCGGGCGGAGTAGATTGGGCAGGCTGCGTAGATCCACGCGCGGGGCGGGAAGGGCCGGCGTCGATGCTGCGGTGAAGGGCGACAGGAGGCGTCGCATCGGTCCCGGAGCTGCCGCCTGTATCGACCCCGAGAGCAGTACGGAGCGCCAGCTCGTCCTTGTCTCCGGAGCTGTCGTGCTTGACATGCTTGTCGGCGCTAGGATTGGATGGATTGGGGAACGGGGAGCGGAGCGAAGCGGATTGAAGTGAGCTAGGGTTTGCTCCAGAGGGGGATTTTGTGGGGTCAGGGCGGGCCAGCGGTGGGTCGGGCTGATGTGACGGACGCGCCCGGGCTGCCTCATTATATTTGGGCTGAATATGAGGGGTGCCGGTTAGCTCGGGCGTTTGTCTGTGGTTTGAGAGCTCTGGTTGGGTGAGTTTTTTGTGACCGGACGGCCTGCCCGAGCGTTTGAGACGTGTTTGAGAGGTTTGGCTGTAGACGCTCTTAGACAATGAGCACGGCTATACACACGACGAATCAATGCGCGACCCACACACTACAAGTCACCTACACCATTAGATTATCTCGTTTTCTAATCTGTGGCTCCTAATCCCATCGGCTGCAAATCGTGCATGAGCAGACCGCCTTCACAACACTTTCGTTAGACAATGAGCATGGCTATACACACGAAGAATCAATGCATGGTCCACACACAAGTCACCTACACCATTGGATTATCTTGTTTTTTAATCTGTGTAGCTCCTAATCTCATCGGCTGCAAATTGTGCAGGAGCAGATCGTCTGCACTTAGACAACGAGCACGGCTATACACACGACGACGATCCACACACTACAAGTCACCTACGCCATTAGATTATCTCGTTTTCTTATATGTGTGGTTCCTAATCCCATCAGCTGCAAATCGTGCCGGAGCAGATCGTCTGCACAACACTTTCGTTAGACAATGAGCACGGCTATACACACGACGAAGCAGTGCACGATCCACACACTACAAGTCACCTATACCATTGGATTATCTTGTTTTCTAATCTGTGTGGCTCCTAATCCCATTGGCTGCAAATCTTGCAAGAGAGATCGTCTGCACAACACTTTCGCTAGACAATGAGCACGGCTATACACACGACGAATCAATGCACGATCCACACACTACAAGTCACCTACACCACTGGATAATTGCTGTAGCTGGAATAGGAGAGGTAGGTTGGAGCAAATATGGTGAGGATCCAATGGTCAGATAAAATGCGAATTTTCTTGCCGTCCCTAATGTCCCATGAGACACCTTGTTTTAGAAGTTTCCAGCCAAATAGTATACTATGACAAGTATATGAAGATGAACGGGTAAATCTGGCAATGGTTGGGGAACTCAACTATACCCAAACTGAACCCATGTGATTTAGCAAAACCATACCAAACTAAACCAGAAGTTATCTCCACCTAAACCGAACTAAACTATTGATATGAACCGTGGTTTTAGCTTATAGGTTGAGATTGGTTACTCTCAGTTAGGAGCGGACCATAGCTGGGTGGAGCATAGCTCAACGAAGTGCCAGGACGAGCACGTTGCGGAGCATGCCGGCGTTGACCTCCCGATTCTGGTCCTCCGTCGGGTGGCTCGACCATGCGGCGTAGAAGACGTGGGTGACTTTGGCGAGCGACCCGAGCGCCCCAGCCACGCTCTGGCGAGGTCGAGCTGCAGGTGCGTGACGGTGGTGGATGGCAGTGGGGTCGACCAGGTGGGCGGCGTGCGGCGGGAGACCGCACAGACCTTCCATGGCCCACCGGGGGTGTCGTCGCGTGGCAGGATGTCGAGGAGCGAGGTGCCGATGATGCCCGTGGAGCAGAGGATGAGAAACACGCTCTGGAAGGACGGCTCAGCCGCCTCCGCGCGCTCGTCCTCGCGCTTCTTGACGGTGCCCACCGCGCCTGCCCACCACCAACTCATCGTGGGGGCGGAGAGCTCATGGATCTTGCGAGATGGGTTTTTTTAGCCAGCGAGATGGGGGTTAGGAATTGGCTGCGGGGAGCTTGTTCGTTGCAGGGTCTGGTGGCTGCTCCTCGACATCCTGCCGTCCATGGCCCACGGGGGTTAGGAACAGCAGCTTCCGGCATGGCGCGGCCAGCGCCCGCGGCTTTCTCGGCGTGGTCAGCTACCACTGATGCGGATCCTGCGGCGGCATCTCCACGCCAGGGAAGCGACGAGCGACACAGCAGTTGCGGCGGCCGACAGGAAGGAAGGAGATGGGATGGTGCGGCCGCCGGGCGGGTGGGGGTTGGCCGGTTGGGGAGTCGTGAGGAAGATGGATATCTTTTTTTTTTCTCTCGGTCCCTTGCTTCGTTGCTCGCTCGGTGTTGTGGAGGCGAAGAACCAACCTAGAAACCGGGTTGGACATGTAGTCTGTAGCCCTTAATACCCAAATTGTTTAAGCCCATAACCAATTATACCCGAACTGGTTTCTCACATACCCAAACTAAATCGAACTGAAAAAAGTCTCGATCCAATATGAACTGAACCAATTAAGCCCAGCATAAAACCCAAACCATCTCACCCGGTTTTCTAAAAACTGTTCTTAGATTTATGAACGGGGTGCCAATGCATTCCAAAAATCAAAGGAAAATAATTTCCCTTCAGAACTTGCGCACAGAGAGACTCCGGGTCCGTGAGTAGGTGCCAACATTGCCGCCCAAGCATGGCTTGGTTGAACAGTGGAAGGTTCCGGAAGCCCATACCACTGAGAGACTTGGGCGATGTGAGCCATTCCCATGACCGCTGGTGCATCTTTTTTCTCCCATCTTCTCTACCCCACCATTCATCAGCAATGAGTTGACGAAACTGCTCACATATAGAAATATGAAGTTGGAAACAACTCATCACAAATGTCGGAATCGCATGTATCACAGATTTCAACATAGTTCCTTTTCCAGCACGAGATATAGGACGATCAGACCAACCGTGAACTCACTGCCACGCCATATCGATCAAGAAACTTGAAAGTTGCCACGGTAGACCGCCCCACTTCAGTTGGCATACCCAGGTAATAATCACGGAAGGCACCATTATGAATTCCCAAGTGCGCCTTCACACGCATCTTAACTGCTCCAGGACAATGGTGACCAAAGAAAATCGAGGACTTATCCTCATTTATTAGCTGCCCGGATCCATGACAGTACACATCCAAAGTTGAACACAATGCATCCACGTCGTGTTACTCTTGGCAAAGAAGATGCTGGCATCGGCGAAGAGGAGATGTGAGATAGGAGGACCAAGTCGGCCATTTCAAGTACCTTGTAGCTCGCCACAATTCTCCTTCTGAAGCAACAAACTTGACAATCCTTCAGTGCACAACAGGAACAAGTAGTGGAAAGACATAATTAGTGGAGTTAGCGGGAAGTGATTTTTTTTTCTGAATGAGCGAGAGACGAAATTCAACTTTGGAACATGGCGGGATTCGTTCGCAAGGTCCAGAAGCGCTTTTGTTTTGCACTAGTAAGCACGCACGTGCAATGCACGAATAATCTTACGAAGGAATTTCTCCCTTCTTAATTAGTAGATAAACTTCTTTTTAGAAAAAAATCCATATGAGTTTATCACACATCAAAGGCAATCAACCAGATGAGTTTCAACAGTAACCGCGTACATGCAACGGTGGGAAGAAATTTCTTATTCATTATACTTATGAAGCAATTTTCTCAAGAGTTTGCACAAAGCAAAAAACTCGTATTAGTCCTGCCACTATGGAAATATTGTAGGAGATATGCCCTAGAGGCAATAATAAATGTTATTGATTATCTCCCTGTTCATAATTAGGTTTATGTTCCATGCTATAACTGCTATGGTTCTCGAGTCTGCAAATAAAACGAGGCTCGGAGGAAGACTCATATGCACGTGTGGAATAATAAACGATAAAATGTATTCCTAGTCAAGCCTCTATGACTGGCTCAAGTATTGCATGATGATCCTGTTCTCCTGATCATGGACATGACTATGCCAGCAATTTTGAGGGCACAATGTTAGCAGAACATTTGTGTTGAATCGACCCGATTGATGTTATGCTATGAGATTCTTTCGTCACAAGTTAATGGTTAATAACACAGAGATGGTTAATGTTTGCATGATTCCTTAGACCATGAGAGTATCGAGTTTCTTCATGCTTGCTTCATGAACTTTGGGGTTTGTTAAACGTCATCCGTAAATGGGTGGCTATTACGGCGGCTTACGGGTTCATGGAAAAGTGTGTCAAGTAACTTGATAGCTCAAGATTGGGATTTGCTCCTCCGGCGATGGAGAGATATCTCTGGGCCCTCTCGGTGTTACGGTATCCATCATTGTCTGGCCAGACACTTTGTGATTTGATCACGGGGATGCCGGAACACGGGAACGAGAAAAGAGAACAAATACCGGTAACGAGGTAACTGGCATAGTGGACAAGTTGTTGACCCACGGGGATGCCATCATGTCTCACCTCGGGTATTTGTAACATATCGCGAAGCAACAGGAATAGCACACGGCAACTGGAGGTTCACTCGAATATTCATTCGTGTGGGTATATGGGTCAATATGGGTGTCCACGGCTCCGATGTTGATCATTGATCGGAAGGGGTTCCGTGTCATGTCTATACTTCACCGAACCTATAGGGTCACACGCTTAAGGGTCATCTATCTGCTGAATACTAGACAGGGAGTCTGAGAGAAAATCACCGAAAAAGTTTCGGACACCGAAAAGTTTCGGACAGCGGAAAAGTTCCGCAGAGAGAGGTCACCGGATGAGTTCCGGTGAAACTGAAAAGTTGTTTCAGGGGATACCATTAAGTCAAAATGGTTTCGGCACATGCCTGATAATTCTTGGAGGATACCAGAATCATTCTGGAAACTTCTGGGAATTTTCTGGAAGAAAAACCGGAAATGTTCCGGGGCTGCCGGAACCGCTTCAGATGCTTTTCGCAGATGAAATCACTAAACTGAAATTGTTCCAGAATGCATTGAAAATTATTTTAGTGGGTACTGGAAATGTTCTAAGCCCACATAAATATTTTCAGTTCGAACGGACGCTGAAAAATGTCGTCGTGAATAGTGAAAGTGCTTTTTGGGAATTTTATGGAAAGCACCTTTTGGGAATTTCCCAAAAGGCTTCTAGAATGCCTTAGGCACTAAGGAAGCCCCCTTGGGGGGTCCCCCAAGGGTGTGGCCGGCCAAGCATGGTGGAGCTCCTTGGAGCTCCACATGGCACCCCTTTTATCTTTATTCTTTTGTGGAAAGGCATAAAGTGGGGGTACTTTGGGTTTTTTTTGTATGACATCTTTACCCCTTGGCTATCCTATAAATAGAGGTGGAGGGGCAGCCCTCCACACTCATCCCTTCTCACATACATGCCATTGCAATGATCTGGCTTCTCTCTCCCTCCCACGAAAAGAGTTTCGTAGAGCCGAAAGGCTGTCTGGGTTCCAGTGGGAACTAGTTCTGGACGGCGAAGCCCTGCCGGATAGATGACACCGTATGTGTGCAACTCTGTAGAGAGGTCGTAGTTTCGATCTTAGTGCCCGAGGGGCTGTTCGAGAGTGCCTCCCGAAGGGCTGTCCAAGTGACGGTCCGAGTTCTGTGAGTCCTCCCGAAGGGCTGTCCGAGTGACCGTTCGAGTTTCGAAGGTCCTCCCGAAGGGCTGTCCACGACATCGTCTGGGGGACTGTTCGATAGCCTCCCGGAGGGCTGTCCGAAGGGAAGACGAGGGTATACATCCTCGCGGTTGGGAGGTTGTAAATCCTAGCTGCGGGGATCTGCACCGCCGATCGTCATCGACTCTACTTCCGCCGCGCTTCGAGTCGGTAACGAAAATGATCAAACCTTGTATGCAGTCTCCATAGTGGTCCTGGGCTGGTGCGTAGGTCAGAAAATTTTTGTTTTCTGCTGCGTTACCATACAGTGGCATCAAGAGCCATGCTATGCGTAGATGCAGGTTGCGATCTAGAATACATAGTGATGTATGGGTGTTGCATAATATAATTAGGTAGTAGATGAGTTCTATTACTGAAAATTATTTGTGCGGGTAGCAGATGAAATCTGTTACCCGATATTCTTGTTGCTTCCCTGGAATTTGCATATTTCTGATCTTGATAACAGCATGGTGGAGTTTCAAAGTTCTGGCAATCCGCGATCCTGATTGATCAACGAAGTGCTAACAGTTCATTGAATTCCACCGTAGTTAAAAGGAAAGATGAAATTTCGCAGACAAAAGGGCAATGCAGATATGATCTGCACGGGGGTCATGTGTATGACGAAGTTTAGTATGGGGCTCGAGATTTTATTATCTCGGTTTTCATACACCCTGGAAAGTTAATCTAGCGACTTGAATTATCATACTTCATGATGGACGTTGGTAGCTCCGGTTTGTTTCGAAACCTTAGAAGCCACGAAAAACTAGTTTTTTGCATGAACCAATTAGAGGCGTCTAACTTGGTTTTGTAGGAGGGTTTACATGTGCATGTGATGTGGTATAGCGGTGCTCATAATAATTTGATTTTGTATGAGATGACTATATAATGTAAATTGATTAACATGACCTGCGTGTCATGATTCGGCATGATGGCTGGAGCCATATGATTGCACTTTAAATGATCTGTGTGTCAACCTTGTGTAATGCATTATTTTATTAGCTATAGAGATAGCAATATTATCTACTGCATCGACAAGGTGGTGGCAATCTTCGTGAAGGTGATCACCGACGTGAATGCCGAAGACGAAGGAATACAAGACTTCTCCGTCAGAAAGGGCTATACCATATCATGCTATTATGAATTGCCTGAGATGTTTATCCCTTATGTTGCACCCTTCTTGATTGCGCGGTAGTCGCTTTTATTAGGGTGATCTCTCACAAAAATATCAAGTAGTTAGTGTTCTCCCAAGTGTAGCACCGTCACGGCACCTAACTTTTCGGGGTATCACATGCTAACATGGGTACGAACGATTAGGGATGTGTGAGGCGGGTGAGTTGAGACCTCGCAGCGAGATCACTTGGTTGTCTTGATGTTCAGGCATGAAAGTCATGAGCTCGGAACACACGCATCGAAAGATGAACAAGAGTCACATAGAGATGTGATTGGCAAGTTTGCCTACCGATTGAGATTTTCGTCATCAGTGATGCTACCATCAATGGCGTTGAATTGAAATGCGGATCTTGAATCACTCACAATCAATTATGAGAGATATTGATTTGAGTGGGAGCGCACTGTAGAATTATCTTGTTTAATTCTCAGTGCAATTAATTTTGAACACTGTCTAAGTGTGATTTGCATAATAGTTGTAGAATAATGGCTCGCATTTCCACCTTCCCTATTAAAATTGAATAGCTGTTAAATATCTGGTTAAAAATTTACGGTTGGTAACGTAATGTGAGGATTGTCCTCAAGAGTGCCGAGAAGGACTTTGTCCTATCGCATACTTTCGGTATTCTTTCGCTTATGCTATGGATCATGTGACTCTCGTCCTTCGATCCAAAAGCTAGAATTCTGTTTCAGTCAAGTGCAATACATTTGCTTCCATGAGACCCGAACTTCGAAAGTTTGGATAGTTATGTGATATTCATGGAATCTGAAAATTATTTTCAGAGACAGACAAAGGCTAAAAGATATGAGATAGCCAAAGCAATGTTTGTTTGCAAACTATTAGTAAAGGAGTTTACTATGCATTAGACTGATAAGAGAGGGATCCAGAAGAACGCCTGTCATATGATGAAAGGTGAATAAAACAACAACTTAAAGAGAAAGGAAGTGTCCGAAGGGTGTTAGTAAGACTTTCACGCCTAGGAAGTCCGGGGCAAACGCCACTCTTAAGTTCGGTGCTTTTTCTGAGAGTAGGAGAAATACTGAAAGTTAAACTGTTAGAAGTATAAAGGCAGAAAGAAAGGAGACTGGAATATCCAGCTCATGTATGAATGTCATACAAGTTTTTGATGTATAGAAGGCTGGTCAAAGATATAGTCCTTGGGAATTATGATTAAATTGTTAATCACTGATTCTTGGGTATTGTGAGTTAATCACAAAGATACCCGCTCGATTGCTTTCTGTTGCAACTCGATGTAAGAACTACTATGGCCTGAAAGACTAGCCAGAAATGAGTTTTAGGTATACACGGGGAACATAGTAAATGTTACTATACCTTCCATCGGTGTATTACCGTCTGTATTTATTTTTATAATTCGTTTGGAGTTTCACAAACTCTAGCCCATTGCATAAGGTACTTGCAAGAAGGTTGTTTATAAGAGAACTTTTGATGTTCGATGTTATGAATAACATAAGGGCCATACTTTCATTATGAATGAGATGTATGTTATGAATATTGATAATAATACATTACCTCTGGGTTTACTTTCATAATTCATTTTAGAGTTCCATACACTCTAGCCCATTGCACAATGTTTGTTGCAAAAGAGTTGTTCATAAAAACAACAACTGTTGTTCAGTATTATGAATAACATGAAGGGCCAAGCTTCCATCCTAGATGGGATGTATGTTATGAATATTGATGGTAATATGATACATCCATAACACTGACGCTAAATGTCGCAAGACTAAAAGAATACCACACAAGTGTGGCACTGCATTTGGTCACATTGGAGAAACCCGCATGGATAAATTCCATTAAGATGGATTTTGAAGTCGTTTGATTTTGAATCATCTGACACTTGCAACTTTCCTCCGAAAAGAGAAGTGACTGAAATACCGTTCACAGGCCATAAGGAACGGACAACAAACTTATTGGTGATCATACATTTGATGTGTGTAGTCCGATAAAGGTTGTTGCAAGTAGTGGATTTATCTATCTTCAGAAATGACTCAAGTAGATATGTGGATATTTACTTGATGAGACGTAAGTCTGGATCTTTTGAAATCATTCGAAAGGTTTTCAAATATGAAGTAGAAGTTATTGTAACAAGAAAATTATGTTTCTACAATTCGATTGCAGAAAGAAATATTTGAGTTACAAGTTTAGCGAATGTCTGATGAGTTGTGAAAGGGGTTTCATAACTTGCACCTCCCGGAACACCACTGCAAGAGGAAAGTCCGTGAAGATGTAATCGAACCATTTATGACATGGTAAGATCAAAGATGACATAATTAAATTTGCCATTATCCCTTTTAAAGTGATGCTTTAGAGACTGCGGCTGTTACACTGAAAAGAGCTCCATTAGGTCTGTTGAAATGACACCATGGTATGGTACGCCCAACCATGTTATATCTTTTCTTAACATTTGGAATATGGGGCTTGTGTAAAAGGTTACAAACCTATTCCAAATCAGACAAGTGCTACTTTGTAGGTTATCCCAAAATGTTGGGTATTCCTCCCTCACTATGCCGAGGCAAATAGGTTTGCCACTAAGAACGGTATGCTTTTTGAAGAAAATGGTTCTTTCAAAAAGGTGAGTGGGAGAATAGTGCAACTCGACGAGATAAACAGTATCTTCGTCATCAGATCAAAGGAAAGAGACCTTGGAAGTAATTCCAGAGTTTCCTACTGCGACTGATACGGAAGTCTCTACAATAAAATGTATGGACTTCGGTCGAACTTGCAGCTGGACCACGTAGGCAAGGCTCGTGCAAACCTCTCAGGTGCGCAAACGAGATATTGTTGTTAGACAACAGTATACCTACGACACA
Organism: Thinopyrum elongatum; assembly: GCA_011799875.1. Taxonomy (NCBI): domain Eukaryota; kingdom Viridiplantae; phylum Streptophyta; class Magnoliopsida; order Poales; family Poaceae; genus Thinopyrum; species Thinopyrum elongatum. The sequence continues at coordinate 547,057,235 of CM022298.1, read as the reverse complement.
CAAGGAAGCATTGATGGGCCCTGACTCCGGAATTGGCTAAATGCCAATACAATCCGAGATAGTTTCCATATAAGTGATTCAAGATTAAAACCTTGATACACCTTTCGGAAGACTTAGAGTCTGACGAATATTTGTGGAACTATAACTGATACGAATAAAAATGTTTTATCCATAAAGCTCGACTTGTTGCAATATACAAGTTCAAGGAGTTGACTACGATGAGGTTGCTTCACCGTAGCGATGCTTAAAGTCGGTTCGGGTTGAACTAGCAATTAATACATATTTCAATCATGAGATATGAAACAAGGATGACGAAAGGATTTCCATCTGATGGAAATAAAACCAAGGACTTGCATGTGTTATAGTCCAAGGTATTTTGTCAGTCCAGAGGATGCTAGTAAGTATGCAAACTTCAGAGTTCCAGCAATGGACAGAAGAGAGCAAAATGGAGTTGGAATCTTCGTGTTTTGATGAAATAGTCAAGGGGTTTGACTTCATCAATGGGTAACGAAGATGCTTATGATTCAAGAAAGTAAGTGGGAGCATAATAAAATTTCTAAAAAATGTTGTGTGCTTGACACATTGTTAATTGGAAATAAATTTCTTGACACAAATTAGGACTTCATTTGAAAATAGTTTTTCGATGAAGTGCTTGGGCTAAATAGCCTTTATATTAGGCATGATGATCTATGGAGATAGATTTACCTAATGGGGCTAAGCAAAAAAAAACATATTGACAAGATGCTAAAACTTTTTAGCATTTAAAACGCCAAGGAGTGATTCTTGCCGAAGTCACATGGAAAGAGTTTTCGCAAGACTCGGTGTCCCAAAAACACTGATGAGCAAAATACATGACGGAGATTCCACACACCTTCGTGTTTGGATTAATCATGTATTCCATGGTATGTAAAACAACCAGATATGTCCAATACTCCAAAGTTGTTACGAGTATGGATACCAAGGTGATCAAAAGTACTGATCATGGGACAACAGTGAAAAAGGGTCATTGAGTACTATAGTAGCACTGATGACATGTTTTCTCGCAAGCGGAGATCATGAAGAGTTCATTGTAAAAGGTTACATCGATACAGTCTTCATCCATGCTCCAAGCGATTTTCAATTTAAATTAAGGGTTTTGTGTAACACACAATGTGGTGGCACAGTTAGTTGGAAAATGTTCCAAACAAGTTACTGTGGCGAATTCTATAACAGAGGCGAAGTATGTTGCCGCCTTTAAAGTGACAAAGAAGATGTTGAATCATATAGTTCATTCATGAACTTAGTATGGTTCCAAGATGGCTTTTGTCAATGGGACACTACTGCAAGTAGTTGCTCCATAACTCAGTCTGAGGAATCCAGGTTCGACCTGTGATTCGTATACATACAAAGCCAAGTCCACACAAAATATGAATTTTGTGAAAGCGTGAAAATGCGAGGATATGCAAAGATACACACGGAGCTGAAGTCGTCAGATCCGTTAGACATCAGGCTATACCACAAGCGAAGCATATTTACACCGGTGTGCCACAGGTGTGAAGTGCATTAGCATTAACTAGATTATTGACTCTAGTGCAAGTGGGAGTCTGTAGGAGATATGCCCTAGAGGCAATAATAAATGTTATTGATTATCTCCCTGTTCATAATTAGGTTTATGTTCCATGCTATAACTGCTATGGTTCTCGAGTCTGCAAATAAAACGAGGCTCGGAGGAAGACTCATATGCACGTGTGGAATAATAAACGATAAAATGTATTCCTAGTCAAGCCTCTATGACTGGCTCAAGTATTGCATGATGATCCTGTTCTCCTGATCATGGACATGACTATGCCAGCAATTTTGAGGGCACAATGTTAGCAGAACATTTGTGTTGAATCGACCCGATTGATGTTATGCTATGAGATTCTTTCGTCACAAGTTAATGGTTAATAACACAGAGATGGTTAATGTTTGCATGATTCCTTAGACCATGAGAGTATCGAGTTTCTTCATGCTTGCTTCATGAACTTTGGGGTTTGTTAAACGTCATCCGTAAATGGGTGGCTATTACGGCGGCTTACGGGTTCATGGAAAAGTGTGTCAAGTAACTTGATAGCTCAAGATTGGGATTTGCTCCTCCGGCGATGGAGAGATATCTCTGGGCCCTCTCGGTGTTACGGTATCCATCATTGTCTGGCCAGACACTTTGTGATTTGATCACGGGGATGCCGGAACACGGGAACGAGAAAAGAGAACAAATACCGGTAACGAGGTAACTGGCATAGTGGACAAGTTGTTGACCCACGGGGATGCCATCATGTCTCACCTCGGGTATTTGTAACATATCGCGAAGCAACAGGAATAGCACACGGCAACTGGAGGTTCACTCGAATATTCATTCGTGTGGGTATATGGGTCAATATGGGTGTCCACGGCTCCGATGTTGATCATTGATCGGAAGGGGTTCCGTGTCATGTCTATACTTCACCGAACCTATAGGGTCACACGCTTAAGGGTCATCTATCTGCTGAATACTAGACAGGGAGTCTGAGAGAAAATCACCGAAAAAGTTTCGGACACCGAAAAGTTTCGGACAGCGGAAAAGTTCCGCAGAGAGAGGTCACCGGATGAGTTCCGGTGAAACTGAAAAGTTGTTTCAGGGGATACCATTAAGTCAAAATGGTTTCGGCACATGCCTGATAATTCTTGGAGGATACCAGAATCATTCTGGAAACTTCTGGGAATTTTCTGGAAGAAAAACCGGAAATGTTCCGGGGCTGCCGGAACCGCTTCAGATGCTTTTCGCAGATGAAATCACTAAACTGAAATTGTTCCAGAATGCATTGAAAATTATTTTAGTGGGTACTGGAAATGTTCTAAGCCCACATAAATATTTTCAGTTCGAACGGACGCTGAAAAATGTCGTCGTGAATAGTGAAAGTGCTTTTTGGGAATTTTATGGAAAGCACCTTTTGGGAATTTCCCAAAAGGCTTCTAGAATGCCTTAGGCACTAAGGAAGCCCCCTTGGGGGGTCCCCCAAGGGTGTGGCCGGCCAAGCATGGTGGAGCTCCTTGGAGCTCCACATGGCACCCCTTTTATCTTTATTCTTTTGTGGAAAGGCATAAAGTGGGGGTACTTTGGGTTTTTTTTGTATGACATCTTTACCCCTTGGCTATCCTATAAATAGAGGTGGAGGGGCAGCCCTCCACACTCATCCCTTCTCACATACATGCCATTGCAATGATCTGGCTTCTCTCTCCCTCCCACGAAAAGAGTTTCGTAGAGCCGAAAGGCTGTCTGGGTTCCAGTGGGAACTAGTTCTGGACGGCGAAGCCCTGCCGGATAGATGACACCGTATGTGTGCAACTCTGTAGAGAGGTCGTAGTTTCGATCTTAGTGCCCGAGGGGCTGTTCGAGAGTGCCTCCCGAAGGGCTGTCCAAGTGACGGTCCGAGTTCTGTGAGTCCTCCCGAAGGGCTGTCCGAGTGACCGTTCGAGTTTCGAAGGTCCTCCCGAAGGGCTGTCCACGACATCGTCTGGGGGACTGTTCGATAGCCTCCCGGAGGGCTGTCCGAAGGGAAGACGAGGGTATACATCCTCGCGGTTGGGAGGTTGTAAATCCTAGCTGCGGGGATCTGCACCGCCGATCGTCATCGACTCTACTTCCGCTGCGCTTCGAGTCGGTAACGAAAATGATCAAACCTTGTATGCAGTCTCCATAGTGGTCCTGGGCTGGTGCGTAGGTCAGAAAATTTTTGTTTTCTGCTGCGTTACCCTACAAATATAAGCATTAAAAAAAATTATATTTGTATCTCCTTTTTATTCAGTGTTGTTAAGGAAAGGAAGATTGATCAAACAATCTGTACAACTGGAGGAATCATCAGCTTTTAAAAACAAAGAAATTAAAAATAGACATTAGACATTCAAGCGCCTTGGCATCTAAGTTGTCCCGACATAAACATCAGGAGAAAATAGGGAGAACAGAATGCCATCCCATCGACTATAGTAAAGCTTATTTAAGCTACAACAGTGCTGCACATTTTGTTAGTCCATATATCGTGCCAATGGCAAAGAGAGGCAACATAGCCGGTTCTGGAGTTGTCTATTTCGAGAGAGGCTTGTGGTTAGCCATCTTCAGTGAGATCTTTAATAACAATGACTGAAAATTAGGTCACAGGTCAAGTAGCATGGTGCCTGATGCAAGGCTCGATATTCACATAGCATCAGCTTTGTTGCTGTCTCATAAACATTACAACTATCTTATGTGAATGATCATTTTGTTTAAAAGAGCCTTGTGTTCTGGATAATATTCCAACAACTGATCTCTGGTCACACAAAAACGGTCTTCGCATTTCCTGATATCCAATGTCATGGACATGCGACTTGCATGAAAAAGAAATGTTGCGAGAAGCATAAAAATATCAAGACGCCGTAGCATGGAAGTACATACTTGGAATGGATCCAGATCGTGTAACAAAGACATCAATAATACGTTCAATTTCTGGACCATACAGTGAGGGAAATTCTCTGCTTGCTAGAGAAACCAATCTTTTAAACCACTTGATAATCCAGTAATGATATGAATATTTTATAGTCTGCAAGGTCAAAGAGTTTGATGAGCACAACAAAATTTCAATGGCATTGCAATAACATTACCAAATTATATTAGTCTTGCAGAAACCACTTTACTAACTCAAATGAAAGGGGAAAAAATGCATAATGAGGATGAAGTTCTTGCGTAGAATGGCACATAACAAATAGACCATGATTTTTAATGCATCGAACCTGACACTCACAAGTCACGAAATACCCCTCCAGTCAGAATTATTAAAGCTGCAAAATACAATATCATGGTTGCCGTGAGATCCGATCATGAAAGGTTAATTATCATAATCTACTTTTCATATGTACTAAGTGGTACTCAAGGTATGGTGTCACTGTGATAGCCCACTTAAAAATAATTTCGTTAAATAGTTGCAAGCTAAAGAATTTTAGACCATCTTAAATCATTCAGTTAAACATTTACATGCAAAAGAGTTTCAGCCCCTCCCACTTAATCTTCTTTTACTGGCAGAGTTGGAACTCCACTCCTATGTAAACACAAACAACCGAGTTAAACATGCCACAAATGATTTTGTTACTACCTCAAGGCAGGTGTGCAGAAAGAATATTGCACTTCTTACCAATCTTGTGGATCTGAAGTTTGGAACCAACTTTTGGACACTGGAACTTGCGAGCTGCGAAATCTGCCAAAGAAATGAGAATAAAGCAACAGTAAATGATTGAAGAAAGAGAGGCATATACCGGAATCAAAGTAGATACAACCTTGTCAACCAGTACATCCCGATGCGTTTTGGTCGCCCCTAACCACACTGCGCTCTAGGAACTACCATTCACAGATGCACGCTTCAGATTTCAAAGAACACAAATTGAAGAAACAAGATGTGAGATTGGCGACAACATCACGGTTATCGCCGTATACTCCAGGATCCAAATGTACAACGGAGAGGAAACACGACCTCACCGGCGCTGTACGAAGACGTTCCACCACTCGGCAAGCTGCCCTGGTCCTTGGTCAGGCGACGGCGCCGCTCTGCCTGCAGTCTAGAGTGTCGGGCACTGCAGCCGCCACGTCAACGTCACGCGCCTGCGCCACAAGAGCCGCCACGCCCCGCACCCATCGTTGCATCCGTGGCCGCCCACTGCGTGCCGCGCCGCCGCCACTGCTTGAGGGAGGAGAGGGTCCCCACCGTCACCGGCGCAGGCCGAGCCCGCTGTGTCCCGTGCCGCCTACGCTGCCAGAGGGAGGAGAGGGACCCCGTCATCGCCGGCGCAGGCAGAGCCCGCTGTATCTCGCGCCGCCGCCGCCCGAGGGAGGAGAGGGACCCGACGCTACCGACGCAGGCCGAGCTTCGCCCGGCGGCATCCTATGGCAGCGGCGAGGATAAGAGAGGAGGGAGGGGTGGGGAACGGCGAAGGCGGGGGCTCGATCCTCCCTGGAGCAGCGGCGGCGGCGGAGGGAGGGGGCGGTGGGAACGACAGAGGTGGGGATAGATGGAGGCGACGTCCTCGTGTAGGGACCTTGAGTACTACTCGTGGGTGGGACGGCAGAGTTTTCGTCCGCCCACGAAAAATGCTAAACGTATTTTTGGCTCAGGGTTAGTATAATTTAAACGGTTAGATTAAATTAAGTGATCTGATCAAGAGGTTGTAATTCCTCCGTGCTGTTGTGTGTAGATTAGTCTGGGTGTAGTTAGCGATGAATATGTTTGCTTGTTTAATAGTAGTATAGATGCAGTTAGCGGGAAGTAAAAAAATAAACCCTGAACGGGCGAGAGAGTATTCCCACTCGTTCACCTGACTGCATGAGAGTATTCCCTAGTTTTTTTTTCACGAAGCTCAAAAGCGTTTTCATTCGCAAGGTCCGAAACGAAATTCAACTTTGGGACATGGCGGGAGCAGGAATTCTTTCGATGCTGGCTGAGATGTATCTCTCGCATCTTTTCATAGAGCATCTTCAACAATTTCCCTATTTATAAAATAACCGTTGTTTTTGAGAAGTAGGGACAAAAAAAAACCTCTCCAACAGTTCCCTTAAACTGGCTTTATCTTTAGAGAATTCCGTAAAAGAGGTCATTTCTCCCAGCCGATTTACGAGAAGATGAGCTTCATGTATCTTTTTGGAGGGAAGATAACCGTCACGAAACTTCCACGCACGGCCCGCCGAACGTGGTTGGCTCACTGGAGCGCCGCCGCCGACGCGCCATCACGTCAGAAGGATGCCACACCGCCGCCGCGCTGCCACGACGCACCGCCGCCATCGCGCCACCACGCCGGGAGGACGTCGTGCCGCCGCCGCTCGTGCCCCCCTTCCCCGTGGCCACGCCGCCACACGTGACCCTCACTGGCGGCACCACACGCCCATGCCACCACCTGCCGCCGGCGGCCACCACTGACGGGCAAGACCTAGAGGAATAATAAAAAATTGTTTAGTGAAAAAAAAAGATTTAGGTAAAGAAGTTTATGGGAACTGACAAAAGTTGCTCCCAGAAAACTTCCCCTAAAACTTACGTTAAGTTAAAAAAGCTGGTTTTTAGGGGATGTTTTTTAGGGAAACTATTGGAGTTGCTCTTAGTCTGCACCTAGTTTCCTTTTATGGTGCTTTGCCCTTTTCCGGTTGCTTTTCTCTTCAACTACCAACATTAAAAAAAAATCTAACTACCTCCTAATTTTCTAGAAGAGGGCGTGGGCTAGAAAACTGGTGGTTGTGTGGTAAAAAAATCAATGAAAAAATCTATTGTGGACAGGCTGGGATGATGGGACGGAGGACACGAACGACTACATACACATTCCCCTTTAATAGTAAAGATTCTGGGAATGTGCAGTGCAGGTGATAGGTCATTCGAGACCGTGGATCACCCTTACGCAGTCTTTTTTCATTTGGTAGTAATGCCTATGTCAGGATGCAGATCTTTGGGTCTCGAGTGCCAATGAACTTGAATTGGAAAAAAATAATTCTAAAATTGCAAAATTAGTCAATATTTCTTGAAACTATGCTTGTGTGAAAAGTTTAACGAAGAAAAACAAAATCAATAGTATATAAACTCTACTATTCACACTTTCTGTAGTCACAATTTTATTTTTTGTCCAGGAATCCACAAAATTCACTCATTTGTGGAACTATTTATACAACACTACACCATTATTATTTCAAAAAAGATTTAGAATGCTGACCTCTTTTGCAATCTCTAAATCATTGACTTTAATGGCCACACTATCTTCAACAACAGAAGTTTGGATCCACTCACGTCATTTATTGGAAAAACCTTCAATCCCGAGGGCCTGTTGGAGAAAGGATCATTTTACTTTATCGTAAGCCTTTTTCCAAGTCAATTTCGAATACTACTTCACTCATTTTTTTGGGTGCATCTCATGGACGGTCTAATATAGGATTACTACTCTAGCTAGAATATTTCTTCCTTGCATTAAAGTCGTTTGGGATGGCTGTAAAATATGGTCACAAATCGCGTTGAGTATATTAGTTCGTCACCTTGGTGAATATTTTAAAGCTCACATTAAGGAGGCATATCATAATGTATTGCTTAATCAGCTCATCCTCCTTAGTCTTTGTTGACAAAACAATTTTGCAAAAATTAAGCCTGGATATGTCAAGTTGGCCAGTATTAAGAGAATAGAATAACGCCGCAATGTCAATCTTGATGACATCCCAGAATTCAGATAGAACTCTGCTGGGAAACCATCAGGACCCCGTAACTCTCATCTCCTCTTCCGAGAAAGGTGTAGTAAGGATATCATTCTCTTCTGCCGTGACTTGTGGAATGTCATTAGTCGGTGCTCATTGTGGGTGAAGTTCCCCTCAATTGGATCCCGTAACAAAGATTTGTAGTACTTAGTTGTTAAATGTTTGAGAGATGTCGACCTTGGATTTGTTGTAGACTAAAAGTACACTTCTTCCTGTGCTTCTCACTATTACTGTCTCTTTCCAAACTGAATTGGCTGTCGGATATTATGCACCACATAACTTCCTCTTGTCGCAATAGATGTGTTCTTCTTGTTGGATAGATTTTTCAAAATGCGGGTGAATTGCCGCTGTAACATACTGGCTTCCCGAAAGTACAAACTATCAATCACAATGTTGAATATGAAAGAGCAATTTTCTCTTGCTGGTGCGTAAGGATGTTAAAGTCGTCCCCCCCAATGACCATGGTTGACCAATTCCCAAAGGCAGATTTATTTTGGGTAACCTCATAGACTCTAACTAGGCTGCATGTAAAATTGTTAGCTCTATTTTGAAGGTGGAATTTGATATTAAATTCGCCAATCAAAAGAGCTAACAACTCTATGGTAGTCGTTTGTATCCCAATTAAGATTCCTTCGAACATTCCAAGGCGATGGACGGAGTCATGTGTAGTCAAAACCACTCGAGGACATACAAAGAAGTCATGGAAATCACCACAAAATCTAACTCATGTTCCTGAAAACCAATTTAGTGAAAACATTTGACCATTTACAAGCTAGCAAATAGACAACCATTCAATCTTTACTCTAGCGCTTCCCGATGGTCCCATCTCGCTCTAACTCTAGAGAAGCATAAATAGGTCATGGTAAAAAATTCCGTTGAAATCCTAGGTCCTGCCTTTTGGCTTGGGTTGTTGGTTTCTATTTTTTTTGAGGTAAAACCACCGGAGCTTTAGTAATCAATAGTGAGGGTTTACATAGCCTCGGGGCTCAAGCAACCAGACATACCTTCTTGGTGCAAGTACAAGTGAGTTTCTAGCTATACTATGTGCTTCCATATTCAATTTCCGATGTTCATTGTAGAAGGAAATATCCCATACAGTGGTCCTGAAGCTTCTGATCTCCCTGATGATTGATGTATTTAGTGCACGACTTCCTTCCCGAATCCCGTACCACTCCAACGCATTCTGTCGCCACAATCACAGTATTCTACTAAAGATCTTGCTGTAAACAAAGGGCTTCGCTGCATGGTGTTGCTTCCACACAGGCTGGTTCTAGCGTGCCTTTAATAACGAGAACAAATGCACCTAGGATATTCCCATGCATTGGTCTAGCAATGGCCAATGCAGCACACCAGCGAGTAGTATGTGCTAGCGCACGGTCGACGTTCACCTTCACTACACCGTTCGACGGTGGGGTCCAACAAGCATGTGCAACTCCTGTCCTTGCTGTGCCCTGGCTCACCTTGTCCTCATTGGATTCCAAATCCATGAGATATCTTGTGATGAAACTATTAGTCTCGAACGAGCTTGGTATTTGTCCTCATGGATGACACCCATTCTTGCTTTCCAAATCGCCCATAGTGTAACAATAGCTTTAATGTAATCTTTCTCCATGAACCAGTCCTCTATCTCTAACAGCCAACACTTGGCATTTGACTCCTTACAGTCACAAATTCTATCATATAGCTTTTCATCAACTAATAGCCAAACACATCGTGCCATTATGCACTTAAGCAGGGAGTGCTGCCATGAACCCCGCAACCATCCGCAAATGATGCACTCACTTGTTACCGACATGTTTCGATTGTTGGCAATGACACAGTCGGGAAAATTTGGCAAGCTAGCCTCTACGCGAAGACTACCTTAGATGGCAACTTGTACTTCCATAGTTTAGTCCATGCGTTTTCTTTAGATGATGAATTTGATATACATATTCCCCCCTCTAACCAGACCTCTCTTCCGTTTTTTGGTACTGTGAACTCTCTTGACTTCTCGCAGCTCCCCCCCCCCCCCCCCCAAATCACCCATGCTCATTGTCGGCAAAGGTATGCAGCGCACCAAATTAGCATCCATGAGCAAAAGGTGCAAGTCCAAATCACCCATGTTGTTGGTTACTAACTGTGCCCATCGGCTTGGGTTGTCGGTGCAAAGGCCCTGCCATTGTAGCCACCTAAAGATCTTGCCGTAAACAAAGGGCTTCTCTGCATTGTGTTGCTTCCACACAGGCTGGTTCTAGCGTGCCTTTAATAACGAGAACAAATGCACCTAGGATATTCCCATCCACTGATCTAGCAATGGCCAATGCAGCACACCAGCGAGTAGTATGTGCTAGCGCATGGTCGATGTTCACCTTCACTACACCGTTCGACGGTGGGGTCCAACGAGCATGTGCAACTCCTGTCCTTGTTGTGCCCTGGCTCACCTTTTCCTCATTGGATTCCAAATCCATGAGATATCTTGTGATGAAACTATTAGTCTCGAACGAGCTTGGTATTTGTCCTCATGGATGACACCCCTTCTTGCTTTCCAAATCGCCCATAGTGTAACGATAGCTTTAATGTAATCTTTCTCCATGAACCAGTCCTCTATCTCTAACATCCAACACTTGGCATTTGACTCCTTACAGTCACAAATTCTATCATATAGCTCTTCATCAACTAATAGCCAAACACATTGTGACATTCTGCACTTAAGCAGGGAGTGCTGGCACGAATCCCGCAACCATCCGCAAATGGTGCACTCACTTGTTACCGACATGTTTTGATGGTTGGCAATGACACAGTCGGCAAACATTGGCAAGCTAGCCTCTACGCAAAGACTTTAACCTTAGATGGCAACTTGTACTTCCACAGTTTAGTCCATGCCTTTTCTTTAGATGATGAATTTGATATACATATTCTCCCCTCTAACCAGGCCTCTCTTCGCTTTTTGGTACTGTGAACTCTCTTGACTTCTCGCAGCTCCACCCCCCCTCACCCCCAAAAAAAAATCACCCATGCTCATTGTCGGCAAAGGTATGCAGCGCACCAAATCAGCATCCACGGGCAAAAGGTGCAAGTCCAAATCACCCATGTTGTTGGTTACTAACTGCGCCCATCGGCTTGGGTTGTCGGTGCAAAGGCCCTGCCACCCCCCGCGTTCATATATGTCGAAAAAATGAAATAAAAAGTCCAATTCATTTTTTGTCGACACGAAGAAAATGCAGTTATCGTTGGTTCTAAAGAAAAGGAGGTGAAGAACTGGTCGTTTTTGTCGAAAATTTTGTGTAGCCGAACAATTTTTCTCCTCCTTGGATTGAACAGAAAAGTTGGATTGTCTCTGTTGCTTCTTGAGCCCCTCGATGAAGCGACGGTGTGACGGCCGGACAGGTTCCACAGAATCCGTGAGAGAAAACATCGTTAGGTCAAGAATTAGGCTTTGATGGGAGATGTGGGCCGGGCCTCCTAAGAGCTACAGGCTTTAAAGCAGTAACAACATGTCAGTGCCCGCCTAAGCAATCTTTCTGATGCCATGTACAAATCAATGGTCACTTTCTGTCTCTGGCTTGTAAAGCTTCCGTCTCTCTACTGACGCAAGACGTAGTAACTACAACAACGTCGCCGTCGCACACCATACCAGGGTCGGTGTTATGAGCTTGCTCGTTTTTTCCAGGCCTAGAAGAAGCAATCAGGCATCAGAAAATGGTTCGGTTTGGAAATGGAAGAGCATCATAATATATCTGTGCTGTACAAATGCAAGGGTCCACAATTCGATCGAGCTTAAACATCGCTGCTCTATTCGCAATAGGAGTCAGTAACAGCACGGCTGTATTTGATCGTGTTGGAAAAGCTGATGCCTCGCTGTCTCACGCACTAGGAGGGCCATTGTTGGAAAATTGGTGGTCTGTACGTGTCAACGCCGCAGATGCTCCAATGCTGCATTGCTGCTAATGTGCGAGAAGTCACAAATTCGGCCCACTAAATTCCGTACGTGACACTGTTCCTGTTTTATAATTAAGAAGATGAACTGTTCTGGGAAAGGTAGAGTAGCCCCGTACGCCCAGGACGCACTTACCAACCGATCGGGCACGTGATTCTTACGAACTCTTGGGAATCAAAGGAAGGAGTAGTGCAGTAGTGCACGATGATACTTCTCTGGTTGAGCAAAGTGCTTGCTTTTTCTGTGGTTGAAATGACTATCCCCATAAACACCAAACCATGGAAACGTGTTCGTTGTTCAGCTGAGTTTGAAGTTTAGAATGCCTCTTTGTACAGCAAATAATTTACGAGTTGGACGGCGTCTGTTTAACGTATGATTAGTGCTGGACGGTCGAGATTGAAACCAAAAAAGGCTGTGTTGCTGCGCTGTGTGGTCATGCCTGAAGGTGGCCTCGTGCCTCCCAGTCTCTCACATATACTCCTTGTCTTCATGTGACTGCTTACTGATCGATATGCCCGGTTGATTCCAATGTCTGAGGTGTGCACCTCACCTCAGCATGACCCATACTCACACCGGCTCTATAAGTAGCGACTCGATCGTCACGCTAGAGAGAGAGAGCTCAGCACACTTGAGCAGAAAATGAGTAGGGCAGGGAGCAGCGGGGGTGGCCGGAGCTCTCTAGGCTACCTCTTTGAGCCGGATGAGATCTTCCCGATCCACAGGTTCAAATCCAACCAAGAGACCGAGAAGCCCTCGGAAGACAGCATCGTCATGCAGCCGCAGGACGACAAGGTCATGACCGGTGATGAAGCAGACCACCAAGAACCGCCGTACCAGGCTCCTCCGAAGAGAGAGGGGGACTCGAACCCGATTGTGTCTCACAGACCTGCTTCCATCATCTACCACACTAACCAATCTGGCAATAACACCGGGCTTCTAATCACTGTAAGTTCTTTAGATTTCGGTTACTTTTATTTACTGCAAGTAGTACTGCCTCACAAGTTCAGGTCGTTGGTTTCTGTACATATAGATGCATCGTCGATGCAGATCACTTCAGTCAGATGCTCCGTGGCATATATAGCAACTCACATAGCATGCATGCATGCATGAGCTTGTAATCAACATGTGCGTCTTGGCTATTTTGCCTTGCAGGACCGACCGTCGACGAGGGTCCGGTGTGCACCAGGAGGGGCGTCGTCGCTTGGGTTTCTCTTCTCTTCGGAGACGAACGTAGCTGACGACAAATGATGGGCCGGTGCCCGCATCAACAAAGAGTTTATGACTTGATCTATTTATGCCAAATTGCCTAAAAAAAAATCTATTTATGCAAAAGGAGGGTGTTCTAATTTATGTAGCACGAGTGTGGCATATGCCTTGCATGGCCTACATATCTACGTGCCTGTATCGTGTTGCTTTTTTTTTCTTTTCGAAAAGAGGGTGAACCCCGGCCTCTGCATCAGAACGATGCATACGGCCATAATTATTAGTAAGCAAAAGATTGAACACAAGTCTTCATGTGTCGAACAAAGAACGAAAAAGGCTCACAAAGAGCTAAAAAGTAATAGGAAAGCCACAACCGGCTGGCATAAAAACATAGGATCACTAATTGCCTATCCTATTACATGACCGTCATCCAAACCGGTTGAAAATAGCCCGTGCTACCATCTCCCATCGGATAGATCCAGTAACCATACGCTCCCTGGTCTCCGTCGGAGTGAGTAGCGACCACATACGGATCAACGCAGTGGCTCGAAAAATAACCTGCAAAAAATGAATATTTGTTGTTCTGTTAAAGACCAAATCATTTCTGCAGTTCCAGACTGCCCATAATAAAGCACATACTCCTACACGGATGTGTCTCGCTGTTTCGGAATCTATCCCGTCTAGCCACGTCCCAAATAACGTGTTGATAGTATTCGGAGGAGTAATATTAAATGCTATGTGAACCGTCCGCCACAAATTTTTTGCCAGAGGGCAGTCAAGAAAGAGGTGTTTGATGGATTCATCATGGTCACAAAAACTACATCTTGTAGATCCTATCCAGTTGCGTTTTGCCAAATTATCCTTAGTTAAAATGACTTGTTTATGCACAAACCACATAAACACTTTAATTTTCGAAGGTACTTTGACTTTCCAAACATGTTTCGAACGAGGAATAGCGCTAGAGTTGATAACATCCAAATACATGGATTTAACCGAAAACTCTCCATTCTTAGTTAGTTTCCAGCACAACTGATCGGACTGTTGAGAAAGCTGAACATCCATCAATCTTCTCATGAGATGGAGCCAGGCTTCCCAACGGTTTCCCGCTAGCGTCCTCCTAAATTGAATATTGAGAGGAGTGGACTGTAGTACTGTTGCAACGTAAGCGTCTCTTCGCTGAACAATGCTATAGAGAGAAGGATATTGGAGTGCGAGGGGCGTCTCCCCTAGCCATGTATCCTCCCAGAATCTCGTAGTGGTACCGTTTCCAACTATAACCTTTGTCCTGTTGAAAAAGATTGATTTAACTCTCATCAGTCCTTTCCAAAAAGGCGAGTCAGTCGGCCTCACTGTCACCTGGGACAAGGTTTTAGAGTGAAGGTACTTATTACGCAGAATCTGAGCCCATGTGGCCTCCGTCTCTACAGATAGCTTATACAGCCACTTGCTGAGAAGACATCTGTTCTTCACCTCAAGATTTTCAATACCTAGGCCCCCTTGGTCTTTCGGCCTACAAATGATATCCCATTTAGCGAGTCTGTATTTTCGTTTTAGTTCATCACTCTGCTAGAAGAAACGTGATCGATAGAAGTCAAGCCTTTTCCGAACTCCAACTGGTACCTCGAAAAAGGACAAGAGAAACATGGGCATACTCGTGAGAACCGAATTAATGAGAATTAATCGGCCTCCGTATGACATCAGCTTACCCTTCCAGCAGCTCAGTTTCTTCTCAAATCGATCCTCAATGCACTTCCATTCTCTGTTTGTCAGCTTACGATGGTGGATTGGTATACCCAAATACGTGAAAGGTAAAGCCCCCAACTCGCACCCGAACAATTGTTTGTACGCATCTTGTTCGTCATTAGCTCTTCCAAAACAGAACAATTCGCTTTTGTGGAAGTTAATCTTTAACCCGGTCAATTGTTCGAATAAGCATAACACCAGCTTCATGTTTCGCGTTTTTGCCAAGTCATGCTCCATGAAGATGATAATATCATCAGCGTACTGTAGGATAGACACACCTCCGTCAACTAAATGCGGAACGAGGCCACCTACCTGACCAGCATCCTTAGCCCTTCCTATTAGAATTGTCAACATATCGACCACTATGTTGAACAGAATAGGTGACATCGGATCTCCTTGCCTCAGACCCTTGTGTGTTTGGAAGTACTGACCTATGTCATCATTCACTTTAATTCCAACACTCTCTTTTTGCGTGAAAGAGTCTACCTGGTGTCTCCAGGCCTGATCGAAACCTTTCATACGCAAGGCCTGTTGAAGAAATGGCCATTTGACCTTATCGTACGCTTTCTCAAAATCCACTTTGAAAACAACTCCGTCTAGTTTTTTCGTGTGGATTTCATAGAGCGTTTCATGTAGGACCACAACCCCTTCTAGGATGTTTCTGTCCGACATGAAAGCAGTTTGGGACGGCTGCACCACAGAGTGCGCAATTTGCGTAAGCCTATTAGTCCCAGCCTTGGTGAAAATTTTGAAACTTACATTAAGAAGACAGATCGGCCTGAACTGCTCAATTCGCACGGCCTCTGTTTTCTTAGGAAGTAAAGTTATCGTTCCAAAATTCAATTGAAACAACTGAAGCTGTCCAGAGAATAAATCATGGAACATCGGTAGCAAATCCCCTTTAATAATATGCCAGCACTTTTTATAAAAATCCGCCGGGAAACCATCCGGCCCTGGAGCCTTATTATTCTTCATTTGTGAAATAGCTTCAAACACCTCTTTCTCCGAAAATGGGGCGGTCAAAATATCATTCTCATCTGCAGCAAGTCGAGGGACATCCTCAACCCTCGACTCATCCAAGGATACGAAGTTATCCTTCGGAGGCCCAAACAGCTGCTTATAGTAATTGGTTATGTATAATTTTAGGTTTTCCTGCCCTAAAATCGTCCCCTCATCCTGCTCAAGCTGAAATATTCTCTTCTTTCGGTGCTCGCCATTCGCAATCATATGAAAGAATTGAGTGTTATCATCCCCTTGGACGATTTTGCGAACCTTAGCTCGCAAAGCCCACTTCAATACCTCCTCTCGAAGCAGTTCTTTCAGTCTCATCTCCGCCTCCACTTTAGTTTCCAGCTCCCTGGTATCTAAAATGGTGGACTCGGCTTTTAAATCTAGGGATTGAATAAGTACAAGGAGCCTTTCCTTTTCAACCTTATATATCCCACTCAGATGCTTAGCCCACCCACGAAGGAATCTTCGTAGATGCCTTATCTTATTCTGCCATCTTTCAACAGGAGACCTCCCTCCTGAATCTTTAGCCCATTCCCTTGCTATCAGATCCAGGAACCCTTCTCTTTCAAACCACGCTAATTCGAAAGAAAAAGTGTTTTTATTCCCCACATGAGTTGCCTCGCCAGAATCAACGAGTAACGGGGTGTGGTCTGAGATCGCGCGCGATAACGCTTGGACTATTACCAGAGGAAACTTCTGCTCCCATTCGACGCTAGCGAGGACACGATCCAGCTTCTCAAATGTCGGGTTTGGCAACGTATTAGCCCAAGTGAATTTTCTACCAGAAAGCTCTATCTCTCTAAGATCCAAGCTTTCGATTATGGTATTAAACATAAACGACCATCTGCCGTCAAAATTCTCATTATTCTTTTCCTCCCTCCTTCGAATAATGTTAAAATCGCCCCCAACCAGAATTGGGAGCTGTTCGCTACCGCAAATACGGACAAGATCAGCCAAAAAATCTGGTTTGAGTTCTGGCTGCGCGGCGCCATACACCGCCACTAATGCCCAATTAAACCCATCGGCCTTTGATCTGACCCGAAACTTCACCGCAAAATCTCCCATGACCACACTCCGAACTTCCAACGAATCGCATTTAACCCCAAGTAAAATGCCACCGGATCTTCCTCTTGGAGGTAGGCAATGCCAGTCGAAATCGACACCTCCCGATAAAGTGCTAAGGAACTGGGGGGTGAAATTGTCCCTTCCAGTTTCGGATAGGGCGATAAAATCCAACTTGTGTTCGATAGACGCATCCGCTAGAAACCTTCTTTTAGCCAAGTCTTTAAGACCTCTGCTATTCCAAAAAATTCCTCTCATATTTCATCATGAAATTTTTTAGAGGTACGGATCCTAGCACTTCTACGCACAGCCGAAGCTGGATAAATCTTTCGTTTCCACTTCCGCTTAGGCTTATTTTGATCCTCCAGCCGGTCCTCACAACCGGGCTCTGTGGACCTAACCTCCTGAACATCTACAAGGGATGAGTCCCTTGGGGAACTATATCCTTCATCCTCCTCTGTCTCAGGAAGTGAAGGGGCAAGATCTGCACAAAAACTGTCAAGAACCCTGACTCCCAACGCATCTATGTCGGAATCGTTCATGGGTTTAACGGCCGCTAAGTTTCGAATCATTTCTAAAGCGCGCTCCGCTTCAAGATCCAGGATATCATTAACGGATTTAGAGATTTCACTGCCATTACTACCTAGTGAACTCCTAACTGATTTGCATTATGAACAATCTCATCATTGGAAAAATGCAGAATAGAATTGGAAGTATTGACCGACATACCAGTAGTGACCTCAATGTCACGAAGCTTGGCCGCCCGCATAGCGCACCTTAGCTGCATGTCATCAACATCCGGCTGATCCTGGAGGCGACAGCTCATCCGTCGACCTACGGATACAGGATCCGGGATCCCTCCAAAAGCAATGATCTCATCCCGCGTGGCCCCGTTTGTGATGCGGCCTCCTGCCCCACCCCCAACAGGGTTGAACTGAGCTAAAGCTGTTGGGGAACTGCCGCGAGACGTTGCAAGCACCGGGGAAGCTCCCGGCTTACCCAGCGGCGTCGGCCGGCGTCCGAAACCCGGGGCCGCCGCGGAGACCGCACCATCTAAGGGCGCCAAGGGAGAAGTAGGGGCGGAGGCCTCCTGCCCCGCGCACCCCACCCCCACACTCCCCCCCGCCGCCCTCCCTACCCCCCCCCCCCCCTCTTACGTTTGTCACGTTCCCTCACTGGGCTCGTCACCTGCAGCGAAGCTGCGCGCCGAGTTGGCGTCAAGTACCCTGAGCCAGGGGACGCGGCGGTAGCTGCCACAGCCAAGGGCGCCATGGGAGAGTCTGGGGCGGAGGTCTCCTGCCCGCACCTCCCTCCCGATCCGACCCCACCAGTGGCCCGTGGCAAGGCCACCACCGCACCAGCCGTCGCCGGACTCCTTGCTGGCGGAGACGCAACACTCCGAGTGGGGGAGCGAAGGGCCGCCTGCCCAAGATCGTCCCCACCCTCGAAGCGCAGCTCAGAACCCAGACCAAACACTGCCGGAGTAGTCGATGAACACTCCACCGAGGTAATCTCAGCAGCAAACTCATCCGAACCACCATCCACAGATGCGTCAGCAATATCAAAATCCAGGGGCGGAAGCGTATGCTCAAGCAAATCATCACCCTCCACCCGATCGCTCCACAGTCTGGGAGGAGCAGGCGCAGGCTCAAACGAACCAAATCTCAACGTGTTCATGGGTATAGTAGTCGATGGTGTAGGCCCTTTCCCGGGCGCCAGCGTGGCGGATCCCGGGACGCTAGATGCATCTCGCCCACGATCATCCTCACTCACCTCCTTGTTACCCGAGCCATCATCCTTATCTAGCATATCAACATCATCCCCTGCCAAGGCCTCAGAGAAAAGATCAGTGTCCTCGAACTCAATCTCGAGTTTATAAATCATGCCTTTATGTGTCCACTTAACCACATTGGGAACGTACTCAATATCCAGGACACTCACAAGCAATCTGGCCACCCCATTTGCTCGGGTAAAGGGCATGTCCACCCTCTCAGTTTTCCCAACCAGTGTCCCCAAGCTAGCCGCGACTCGAACATCATTCAGCGGCTTCGAAGGTGCCCCCGAGAATCGTAGCCAAACCTGAGAAGAGGCGTGCCCTTCGGCTCTACCTTCTTCCACTCATGAAACTCGAGGATGCACTCAGTGCCAGGTACTCTGCACAACCCAAAACTCAGAAGCCGCTGCAAGTCCTCAACTGATGGAAAGTCAACCTTGTACATATTGGCCTCGAGTCTAATAAGCTCCCACATAAAGTTACCTGGAGCCAACTCATTTAGCCTCTGTATGATCTGTGCCTCAGACAAGTCACCTTTAGTCACTTTGACCACCCCCGTGGTCATACTCTGAGGTGCCTCAGGGATCTCCATAGCAGAAGGAGATTCAAAAAACATCAACTCTGCGCAGCACACACCGTAAATGGTAACTCCCGGCATCGGTTCACGCAATAACGAACACTCTCCCGTCGCATGCACCGGTTTGAGGCAAGTGTCACAGAGCTCAGTAGTGCACTCAGCAATGAAGTGTCCCTGCTCACCACAGCGATAACATAACATCTTCTCTTTCTTACGGGCGCATTTGGTAGCTCTATCACCGTCTGGTTTGTCGGATGCGCCAACAGTACCCGTCACCAAAGACTCAGCCGCGGGCACTGCCGCATTAGCCAGCGCCGTCACCGCGGCCATGCCCTGCCCGGATATCACCGGCGTCTGCACAGCAACCGCCTCCGAGGACACCGTCGGCTCTGCGACGTCGGTAACGGTAGCGGCGGGCGGTGGAGGCTGACGGTTGCGGTTCCTGCCACCGAGGCCAGCACGAAAACCACGGTATCCACCTCGCTGCCGGTAGTCCGGGCCAGATGCCCCCTCAACAAAACCTCCCGGAGGGCCATAAAACGGACGCTCTGTCATCCCATCACTCTGCCAAGCATATCCACGCCCGCCGCCCGACGACGACGACCCTCGATGCTGACCCTCTCCATATGCATCATAACCGTCATCACCCCATTGGCCCCGGGGCGGGCCACGACCAGCATGCGCAGCCTCTCTGCCACGGTTAGCCGGGAAGCGATGATGACCCGCGCCACCACCACCTCTGCGCGCCGGGGGCCCAGCCCTAGCCGCGGCGAGAGGCTGTCCCGCGAGCGGCACCTGCGCCGGCTCCGCCCGGTTCTGCGGCGGCTCCGCCCTGTGCTGCGACGGCTGCGCGACAATATGCGGTGGCGGCGCGGCCTTGGTCTTCTGGACCCGCGTCGGAGCCTGCGAAGCCACTCCCGCACGGGGCAGCGTCTGCTGCGTGGGCGGCGGCGGCCGGGGCGCCGTAGCGGTCGGCACGGGCGCCGTAGGTCTCGGCCCCGACGGACCACCTCCTCCACGACCCGCCATGGCCGCGAGGGGGGGGATGCGCGCTGCACGTCCTGGCCGGCTAGCAGGGAACCCCGGCGTTGCACGGTGGCGACAAACCCTAGAGGCGTACGCCGCGTTGGGAAGACGATCATAGCGATCGCTCGTTCCCGTACATGCAGAGAAATCGATTAACGAGTTGGTTTCCGGTTCAGCCTGGGCCACATACCCAGCTCTCCCCGGTCCACTCAAGCCTTGCTCATGCTGGGCCACATACCCAGAAACAAATGAGCCCACAGTCTCTTCGCACTCTTCCAGCCCAACTTGGCCCAAGATGCGATTCAAACGAGACTGCCGCTCCTGACGGATCTCACCGGTCCTGCCGGCCGCCGGCGCCGGTGGCTGCGCCGCCACCGGCCGCCGCTTCTTCTTCCTTCGAACGACTTTCCAAGTGCCATCGTTGAATAAATCTGACAACATGAGTTTCAGAAGACTAACCTTCGGGAGAGGACCTCGCCATGGGCGGATCGCCGCTGCCGCCGTCCGCCGATGGACAACCCGCCGGATCATCTCGACCTTGTCCGCCTCCTTTAAGCCCAGCCTTGCCGGATCATCGAGCGGGATCACCGCATCCACTAGCAAAGCCACATCTTCCTCGGAATAGCCAACGTTGAACGCCTCACAAATCGAGTCGGATGGCGTCGGCGACGCCGCCTCCGGCGAACCGACGGTCGGGGAGTCGTTGTCCTCCTCATCTCCATCTCCGGCGCCGTCCGCCAGGGCCCAGAACCGGCCGCCGAAGCGCCGGTCACCGTCGGCAAGGGAGGCGCTGGAGGTGGCCCGAGTCGCCCCCCGAGTCGCCCCTTCCATCCAGGCTCCAAAGAAAGGGGTGATCTAAAAATTGGGGGAGAATTTCACTTCCCCGGCCTCTGCACCAACTAGGGATGCATACGGCCTTTTAAGTATGAGTACTAGGATTTTTAATCTCAGTTATGCACCAAGCCTAGTCCTCAATAAATGCGTGAGTACCAGGAAAGCCTGGTCATCAAGAATAAATAGGAACCTAAATTCGCCTCCGTGAGGATTTGAACCCAGGTGTTGGGTTTGTACATCCACTCCCCCAACCAGTTGAGCTAGGCTCACTCCCGCATGACCGCATGAGTGTCACATACATAGAGCGCTTGCCGGGATCTCTGTGGTTTATAAGGTATATGGGGTTTAAGTGATGATTGGGTGTTCAATTCAAATGGTTTTGTTACTCTTGTGGTTAATGTGTAATTCCAAGAGTGAATATAGATTGTTGTAACTTGTTTTATTTATCCACGAGCTATATTATGATAAGATGGAGATATGGAGTCATGAGGCATTGTATTCTGCATGGTAAACATATTCACATCTAGCATATGCTAGTTCATTTCCATGAAATCCAGACAACATGATAGTTGGTTAAGATCGTACGTTCACCATGTCCTAGACATGAAACTTTTACTTCATTGAGTAGTGAAATGAAGATGTGTTCGATGATGAGGATGAGTATATGTGTGAATCTCAAAACACAAACTCATTATAGATCTAAGGATTACCGTATATATATTTTTTCCGGAAAAAACTTTCGATCTATTCAAACATCATGGCGACACAAAGAACACGAGAAGTAACAGAAATTACATCCATGTCCGTAGACCACCTAGTAATACCACAAGCACTGGAGCAAGCTGAAGGAGCGCCACCGTCATCGCCCCTCCCCCACCGGAGCCGGGCAAATCTGTAGTAGACAGTCGGGAAGTCGTCGGGCTAAGGCCCCAAAGGACCAGCGCACCAGAACAGCAACCGTCACCGATGAAGAGAAACGTAGATCAGAAGGATTCAACCTGTAGACATATGAACGCAGACGAACGAAGACCGGATCCCTGCAGATACACCAAAGACAAATGCCGACCAAATCCCGTGAGATCCGCTGGAGACACACCTCCACTCGCCCTCCGATGACGCGAGACGCAACGCCAGGACGGGGGCTAGGCTAGAAGAACCTTATTCCATCTTCAGGGAGTCGCCGCCGCCTCCCCTTCCTGAGCAGGACAGAAACCCTAAGCAAACTCACAAAAACACCTAAAAACGAAGCATGAACCCTCCTGCCGACAAGAGCCGGGATCCACTGCGCCCCCATGGCTCTAAGGCCACAGAAGTCGAGGCAGATTGATGGCGGTGTCGACAGAAGGCAGGGAAACCCTAAACATGTGGGAGCCTTCCTTTCGTTATATGATGGTGATGATGATGATGATGATGATGATGATGATGTGCATATACCTTGGATGAGCTAGAAGAAATGCACCTGGACGCTTTTATCTTTTACTTTGCAAAACTGAACATATTTACTGAAGGGCGGGGCGCATTGCGTGCAATTGGCAATTTATGTGCATGCACTAGCTAAACTTTCAATTAGCATGTCTAAAAGCCATACAATTTTCTAATAACCTTCCACAACATTGTCATAGTTTACATTTATAACCTACCAAAGTTTCAAAACTAGCTTTAATCTGCCTGTTTTATGTCAAGATGATTAATTATCTCATCCGTATAATCTCCCCCCCCGGATGGCTCGTATGCAACTTTGACTTGAAGCAGAGATACATTGTTAGTCCGGCCTAGACTTGAATTCTAAATATTTGTTTCCTGGTCCAGGCAGCTTAGTTTTTTTTTTGAAGTTCAGGCAGCTTAGGTTTTGAAAGTTGTTTACTTTCTAGCCTGGTCTAATGAGTTTTTGACTTAAATCAGCCCACAAGCCCATCTAAAGAGAGCAAAGTTCTCCAATTATAGTCCCAGACAGTTGTCGTCCATGGAAACTCCTAGTCGGCATTTCCTATTTGGCGCTGCAGGCGCCCGTTATAGTGCAGTTTTGCAAACGGGCGCCTGCAGCAGTACAAATTGGGCTGGCCCATTCTAACATATTCCTTCCTGTTCTTCTTGTTTTTCAAAAGGTCAAAAAGACTTCTGGGACGGGGGTTCGAACTCGCACCGTTTACACTAAGAGCTCGGCTCTAGCCACCACGCTATCCACCCCTGTGTGTAAAGGTAGTTCATTTTTCTTTATTTATTTCGTTTTTCAACTCGGTTTATTCTTTTTCCTTTTTCTCATCTTTTTTGTTTTCTTTATTGCGCGGTTTTTCTAAATTCATGAACTTTTTCATTAAACTTGTGATTTTTTAAAATCGATGAACTTTTTTATGAATTGTTGAACTTTTTTAAAATTTGATGAACTTTTTTGGAAACTCGATGAACAACTTTTTCAAATTCTATGAACTTTTTTCAAATTTGATGAACTTTTTTTCAAAATCGATGAACTTTTTTGGAAACTCGATGAACAATTTTTTCAAATTCTATGAACTTTTTTCAAATTCGATGAACTTCTTTCAAATTTGATTAACTTTTTTTTCAAATTCGATGAACTTTTTTTGAATTCACGAACTTTTTCCATTTTTGTGAACTTTTCCTTTCAATTCATGGATTATATGAATACCTTTTCAAATTTATGTTTTCTTTATTCAAAGAATTTATACGGGGTATAAAGTACTAGTATATGTTTAGTGTGGTACTGCTTGAAAGATTAAAGAGCTGTGTTTTCCTCAAGTGATCAATGGATCGAGGTTTGTCCAGTGGTTAACCCTTGTGGGCATTTACTTTGACGTGATGAGTTCGACTCCGGCTTGTCCCGAATAAGCATGGTCTTTTTTTTCCTTCGCTTTTTGCTTCTCAGCAGCTTGCTGGGCCGGCCCAGTTCGCGTCCGTGCGGGCACCAGCGACGTCAACCGGCGCTTACAGCGCTGTATAGGAGCTCCCCTCCTAGTCAGCGCCTTTGTCGCCACATCCTGTTCCTCGCGCTCACGCGCGAGTCTCTCGGGCCTTGCCAAACAAGCATGCATGATTGCTCCTAAAAAAACCTATACAGATCGCTCGGGCCGCTCGATGATGGGTTGACCAATCAGCCTTTCACCAATCACACTTTTATTGGTCAAACCATTGACCCTTGACTATTGGAATTTTATAAAAAAATGAACCTAAAAAATCGTCAAAAAATGAAAGAAAACTTAGATTTTAAAAAAGATCATAAATTTGCAAAAAAAAGGTCACGAAGAAAACAAAAAAAAGGTTCAAAAAATTTCAAAGGTCATCAAGTTTGAAAAAAATATTAAAAATCATCAAAGTTGAAAAAAGTTCATCGAATTTGAAAACAATTCATCAGTTTTTTTAAAAAGTTCATCAATTTTCAAAAAAGGTCCGTAGAATGTTTAGAAAAGTTCACAAATTTGAAAAAAAAGTCATCAATTTTGAAAAAAAGTTCACAATTTGAAAATTTTCATCGATTTTTGAAAAATGTTCACAATCTTGAAAAAAAATTCATCAATGTTCTTGAAAACTTTATGAGTTTGACAAAATGTTTATTGATTTTGAAAAAAATCACGATTTTTAGAAAAAAATGTTTGCACATTTATGAAAATAAAAAAACAAAAAAGAAAGGAAAACTAACAAGAAAAAAGGAAAGAAAAAAAATCAAATAAGAACCATTTTGGAGATTGTCCAGCGAACCGGAAAAGACCGGTTCGGAAAGCTTCCCAAAACAGGGGCTTCCGCGAATTGGAGAAAACATAAAAGGAAGAAAAGAAGTAACTAGTCACAAGTCTTAGATTGTCCTAGTGGTTTGTGTGCTTCTCTTCGAACGTACAGGTGCTGAGTTTGAACTCGTCTCCCGCACACAATTTTTGAAGTTTAACAACAGAAAAAAGATAAAATGGGCTAGCACAGCTCCGATGGGGTGTATGCGCCGGTTAGCAAAATTACGTTTTACCGGATTATTAGTAAGGTGACCAACCATCACGCATGATTCCGGGTCGGAGTAGCACCGCGCCAAATAGGGTTTGCCGTTGTCTCTAGGCAATTGAACTCGGACACCTGAGCCAGACTAACTACCTTAATGCTTCTTTAGCAAGGCTAATCGCCATCATTCCCTGCTACTGCTACTTTAGACCAGGCCAAGCGTATCGAGGGCAACAACCAAACGATTCCCATGCAACTTACAGGGAAGCTTCAAGCCTGGCCAGACGTTACGAGGACACAAACCAAACTAGCTCACAATTTATTCCACGTTAAAAAATAGAAGTCAAGCTTTCCCTTTTTTCGATCCATAGATGTAAATTAGGATCGATGATACAAAATATTATCTCTCGCTTCTCTCGTAACACACCGTGAGAGAACCTGGTGCCATGTGGCATCTTTTTCTGAAAACCCCCGAAGTGCACATATTCTGATCTTTGAAGGAGAAACATTGTCAAAAAGAGGGTTTTAGTATAATTGAGAGAGAAACGGGAGTGCTCCTATATGACGCCCATTGCGTCGTAGAGTTGCAATGACACACAAGCACGCTCCATGGGGCAGACCCCGGTCCGGATGTCACCATGTCTCTTTCCCCGAGCGCTCGCACGGTTCGGTCTTAGCAATTTATTCTTTCGTTTTTCCGGTTTGCTCTGGTTTTCCAGCCTTTTTTCTTTGAGAAAAACACAACTTTTAAATGATATAAAAATACATGAACAATTACCAAAAAACAGGAACACTTCCATTTAAAAATTGTTCTTCGTGTACTGAAAAAATGTTTACTGCATTTGAACAAATGTTTACCATGTATGGAAAATATGTTTGTCGTCCCTTCGAAAAATGTTGTCCGTGCATTTAAAATAAAATGTTTCTAGTGTATTTTTGAAGAAAAAAAATCATATGCACAAGTGAATGTATTTTACTAAGAATAAAAATTGCGTAGAAACAAAACCAATCTGACCAGTAAAAAGGTAAAAAGAAAAGACTGCAGTCTCCTAATGGGCCGACCAG
Source organism: Thinopyrum elongatum (assembly GCA_011799875.1). Lineage (NCBI taxonomy): Eukaryota > Viridiplantae > Streptophyta > Magnoliopsida > Poales > Poaceae > Thinopyrum > Thinopyrum elongatum. Next base: position 547,030,846 of record CM022298.1, on the reverse strand, counting down.
GAGAGGCTTGCGTGAGCAGTCGCTGTGCGTGGGCGTTTGCTCTCCCATGTGACATGATGGGTGTCATATACTTCCTCCGTTCACCTAAAAAAAAAATACTTCCTCCGTTTACCTCTAATTTTTTCCCTCCGTTTCATAATATAGTGTGTATAGGTTTTCTAATAAGTCAAACTAAGCAAACTTTGATCGAGTTTACAAAACTATTTATATATACAATATACAATATCAAACATATACAACATCGAAATATAACTGATGATGTATCAATGATATGCATTTTGTAACCTCTTTTTTGGTAGTCTGATTACCCCTTGTAATCCATGTAATTTGTAACCACTTTTTGGCAATAAAGTTTAAACGCTGTGGGGGGCTTTCCCTACAGTTTACAGTAAAAAAATGATATGCATTTTGTATTTCAAATGTACCTATTTTCGTCTCTAAACATGGTCAAAGTTTGTAATGTTTGACTTCCGAAAAAAATCTATGCGCACTACATTGTGGAATGGAGGGAGCATGATTTATCTGGTGCCATGTGGCCCCCTAAAAACAATACTTGGTGCCATGTGGCATTTTTTTTCTTCTGAACCCCCCCCCCCCCCCCCCCCCCCCGCCGTGTATGCTTTTTTTAATTGAAACATTTCATTCCATAACTAAGCCCACGCAGCTAAGTCGGTGGTAACCACGAACGATACAAAAACCAGGGCCTGCTAAAGCCAGACTGAGGTGGCCACCACCGCCCTAAATCCATCCGCGGCTATTTTGTGAATGATCTTATTGCAATCTTGTTTACAGAATTAAAATTCAAAACTACCAAAGCCAATACTAACACGACATAAAGCTCCGAGCCTCTGTTTTATCGCTTGCTGTTTCGCATGGTTCAATACAACTTATTCAAGTGAGTTTTATGGACTTCAAACAATTTTGTCTTCTCCATATTACCATATCTTTGGAGTTAATAATTTTCTATGAGGAACTGTTGAACTCAATCACTTGTTGCCGTTACTCAACAGTTTTCTGTTGACGTCTATCCCGTAGAGGTAGTCAAATTGGGTCAGTGATTGATTTCTAGGTATCATCGTAAACCTAATTGGTTACTTCCAATTACGTAAGTCAATAGTTCAAACTGCACTCAAAGGTAAGGCATCCAATCAAAAACCAGACTTTCAAGATTCATCTCACTCAGACCCTTTTGAATGTAGCAAATAAAGACTTCAATCATTGCTAGATCATACTCCCTAGTTGAGGGCATTCACCAGAGTGAGGGAGACGGACTGAAAAACACCCCATGCAGCCCGAGTTGGAGCTCAGCCTCAACTGCTTTAACGCATGCCTTCACTTCTGCATGTCAAGGATTTAGAAAATGGTCAAGCGGCAGCCTAGCCTCCGCAGCCTAGCCACCGCACTCCCATCCCCGCTGTCGGTGGCCACCCTAGCCCCAGCGTCCACCCCGACCGACCACCCTACCAACCTATCACCACCCTCTATCGGTTCCTATTCGCCATGGCTCTGGCAGATCTCAACTTCGACATCGGGCAAGACTTTGCGGAAGAAGTGTGGAGTCCCAATCAATTACGAGGAAGACAAAGATCTCGAGGAATTCCATCTTGTTTCTGAGTTTACTAGATCGCATATTCGACTCAATGAAGAATCTGTAAGTACCATCCTTCTATCATGCTTTGGTGGTAGGGCATCGCTGTTCAAGGTTAAACTTCTCCAAAACTGGTCGTTCAAATTCTCGGTTTCATCCAAAGAAGTGGGTTTCTCCATAATCAAGGGAGGTAGCATCTCCCTCCCACTCCTATCTGTCAATTTCCTACTCTGGGGTAATGGAGGACCGAACTCTTGCTGGGAGTTAGATCAATATCTCCAAGAGAAAGAGGATGCATGGACTCATATCTTTCGTCGCCATCCTAGGAGATCATACATTCAAGCCCTTAGATCACCTAGTTTCTACCAAGATCCTGTTGATAGATCACCAAATGTTCCTAGGGGTATTTTGAATCCTGCTTCATCAACGGGTCAAACTCGCATCATGAGCGCTAACACCATCAATGGTGCAGTTACCACTCACAGAGCAGGAACCACGCACATTCAAAATGGCCCACACAATGCATTTTGCGTCCGCTGCCTCTCAGATGGCCATGCCCGGCCCGACTGCAAAAATTGTATTAAGTGCAGAGCCTGCAAACGGTGGAGGCATATCGCCCGAGATTGCTACTCTAAGGCCCAGCCCAATCTGGCTTCTGAATCCAGCCCACAGCAGTGCCCGACGGTCGGAATTCCTCGGCTTGACTGCATTGTTCCCGCGATGGTGACAAATCAAGCGGCCACCCAGCCGACCAACCGGAGTTTCCCAGTTAATGCCTCTACCCAATCGCCCCGGACGAGCAGCCCCCATTACAGGACCTACCAAACCTCCATCTCCCTCCGCCTCCAAGTTGCCATCGTCCACCCTCATCCCACCACCCAAATCAACTTTGCCTCGCCAATCAACTCTGCTTCGCCAACCACACCTGACAGCGCATCGACAATGGCGGCGTTCCCGTTCGACCCGACGCCTTTCCTCCCACCAAATCACAACCGCATCGACATTGCCGGCAGGCCAGCAAGGATCTGTGTTAACACTGGTGCTACTCCACCCACCCACAAAGAGTGGGCGATTGCGACCATCGTCCCTATGCCAAATCTCCCGGTCGCTTTCAACACGGTCAGAGAGGTACTAGCAGATTTTCTCATTGATCGTCATTTGGGGTTTTCTGAAATCGAACCATGCCCGTTTGGACAAGCATACGTCAAGATGCATAGTGTCTTTGATAGAGATCATCTGGTTTCCAATAGTCCCCATCAGTTCACAGACGTTCACGTTATCTTTCAGCAGCACAATAGGGGTTTAAACTGGAGGAGACTTGTGCTTAATAGAGATGTATGGATCCTACTGTGTGTATATCCTTTTGACAGACGATGCATACAGGAAGTTAGTAATGCAGTCAACAAGTTTGGAAAGTTTCTAATGTGGGACAAAAACATGAGTACCAGAGCTAATCTGATGATTAAAGTCAGAGTGGAAGAACTGAGAGATATACAAGCCAACATTGTGTTTGGAGAAGGAAATGACTTTCAGACAGACTCTCTTACAGTGCCAATGGTCATTCTGCAACAACATATTTTAGGGGCAGAGGCACCTGATGAAGATCCAATTGCCACTCATGGTAACCCTCACCCAGTACCAGCACATGAAAATTTTCACCAAAATCAGCACAACCATTTCTTGGGGCCACTACAACAGCATGAACAGGATGATCACCCAGACCAGGTCAATCACCAGCAAGTACCAGAAATGAATCTCCAACTAGCACTTAATGGCTTTGCACAGAATGATCCAATGCTGGAGGAAGCAGAGGAAGAGGAGGATAATGAAGACCTCCCTGGATGGGGCCATTGGGCTATGCCACAAGCTGCAGATGTTGAACTCCATGCTGGGGAATTCTTAGCTATGCATGATCTTATGGAACCTATGGATGAGGTGGAAAACCAGGTTATGGAAGCTGATAGTAACATTACATTGTCCATGCCACCTGATAACAGTGCAAATTCTGCAGCCTCAGCTAATGGGCCCCTGCAACCTGACCAGCAACATATCCCTGATTTGAATGTGGAACCACAACCCATTGGGCCTGAGATTCCTATTCTGGCCCATCAACACCCTATAGCTTCTCAAGCTCCACCTCCTCCACCTGGCCCAGTCATACTTCCAGTGCCTAATAACCAGATTCAGCTAGTACTAGACCCAAGTCTGAATGCAATTATTGAGCAGACAGATCAAGTCCACTGGGATAGATAGGAAGACCCAATGCAATTTGAGCTGATGGCACACTCTCATAATTCACTGCAGATAGACATGTGCAAAGATACTGCAGTTTTAACTGAAGCTGGACCTTCTATCACTGGAAAGGTTGGCTGTGAGCATGTGCAGATTACCGAAGAGACAGGAACAGTACACAGAGACTTGACACTTGAGTATTGTGTACCTGCTGACGCAGTGGACCCAACTATACCACACACAAAGACACTTAACCTGGTGCAGACTGATGCAAGAGCACACCTGAACTCATATTCTGCCACTAACAACAGTTCTTCACATATTTCAGCACCACCAGGTTTCCACATCCCTGCATTCATCAATCAGCCACATACTGCTATTATGGCCCCACAATCAGGCATCCAGGGAGCCACATATGTCTTTAAAGACATTACAGAAGGCAACAGATCTGTAGAGGAATCTCTCATTGGCGCAGAAGGAGCTAGAGTCCGGAAGAAGTACTTTGAACCTACTACTGGCAGCAAGGAAATTATATAGGTACCAGTTAAATGGGCTAATTTCCTCTTAGTTGCACTTCTTTCACCGGATAAATTTGAATGGGCAAAAAAATTCATCTCCTCAAAGGTGTGGGAAATTATTAAGAATGGAATAACCTGCCCTACCACACTTCCATTTGCTATACCTGATAGATGTCCTGTTAATACCTCACTTAGCTGTGCTCACTCTAATCAGGGCACCCAGGATCAAGAAAACTCCTCTCCTGTAGAAGAATCATCCACAGATGTAATTTCTACATCAACCACTTCTGCACTTCACAAGACTAGGAAGAGGAAGGATAAAGTGCCCCTGGTGGATACTGAGGTAAGAAGGAGCTGCAGATTACAAAAAATCTCTAAAGGTTTTAAGAAATCAATTTGTACAGACAGAGACTGACTGGCTTGCCATACTGCACCACCTACTATCTCTTCCAAAGTTATTAAAAGCTTGAACACATCCTTTTGTAAGGTGGCTGAGAAAGACACTTCTGAAGAGAAGATTGGCAAGAAGGCCAAGAAGAACAAGGGCAATGTTGCAGCTCTGGAGGGGAACAAGACAAACAAGGAGCAAGGCAAAAGATGGGTTTAAAGCTGAGGCACAAGAGGACCAGTAGAATCCAGACTTTTGTGTTTTTTAATAACTCTGCTAATAGCTGGTACCTGCACAGTTTGACATGGGTTGTAAGCAAGGATCCTATCTATGTTCTATGATCACTCTCCTACTAGGTGCACTAATGCTGTTATGAATATTTGGCATAATGTTGGACTCCCAAGCTATGATGTGTCTCTGTTTACTGAAGAACAGTTTGTTTTCAGCAGTAGTGCAGTGTTACTCTATGCTAAATGAATAGAGAATGGAGTGTGCTTAATTGGAATATCAGAGGTATTAATGACCCCAAGAAATGGACAACCATTGCTAACAAGGTTGAAGAGTCTCGGTGTTCTATCCTATGCTTGCAAGAAACAAAGAAAGAAGTTTTTGACAACACCTATATAAAAAATTTCTGCCCTAGAAGGATGAAAAGATTTGAATATCTCCCCTCATCTGGAGCCTCAGGAGGTCTGTTAGTTGCATGGAATGAACAGATATTTTCTGGACAGATCCATCATATTAATGATTTCTCACTGTCCATTGAATTCACATCTACCCATAATGGTGATAAATGGATACTTACTAATATCTATGGGCCTTGTCAGCAGGATGAAAGACTTATTTTCCTCAACTGGTTTCAAAACTTCCCTATGCAAGATGAAGCCAACTGGTTAATTGTCGGTGATTTTAATTATATTAGATATCCTCACAATAGAAGCAGAGAAGGGGAAAATATTAATGATATGTGATGTCGTTTGAACTACGTCGGTAATTCCCCAAAGAGGAAGGGATGATGCAGCACAGCTACGGTAGGTATTTCCCTCAGTTATGAAATCAAGGTATCAATCCAATAGGAGAACCAAGCAACACTATGTAAATGGTACCTGCCCACAAATAACAAATACTTGCAACCCGACGATTAGGAGGGGTTGTCAATCCCTCTACGGGTAACGGTGCCAGAAATTGTCAAGTTGACGGGATAAAAATTGTGTAGATTGGATAAATAGATCTCGATAAAACATGAAATAAAATAAATAGTAAAAAGGTGCAGCAAGGTATTTTTGGGTTTTTGGTATAATAGATCTAAAAATAAAAGCAAATAAAAATAGATCTCAAAGCAAATATGATAAAGAATAGACCTGGGGGCCGTAGATTTCAATAGTGGCTTCTCTCAAGATAATAGTATACGGCGGGTAAACGAATTACTGTTGGGCAATTGATAGAAGATCGAATAATTATGACAATATCCAGGTAATGATCATTATATAGGCATCACATCCAAGATTAGTAGACCGACTCCTGCCTGCATCTACTACTATTACTCCACGCATCAACAGCTATCCAGCATGCATCTAGTGTATTAAGTTCATGGAAAACGGAGTAATGCAATAAGAATGATGAAATGATGTAGACAAGATCTATTCATGTAGGAATAGCCCCCATCTTGTTATCCTTAATAGCAATGATACATGCGTGTCTTGTTGCCCCTTCTATCACTGGGAAAGAACACCGTACGATCGAACCCATCACAAAGCACCTCTTCCCATGGCAAGAAAAATCGATCTAGTTGGCCTAACTAAACAAAATATTCGAAGAAGAAATACGATGCTATAAGTAATCATGCATATAAGAGATCAAAGAAGACTCAAATAATATTCATGGATATAGATCTGATCATAAACTCAAAGTTCATCGGATCCCAACAAACACACCGCAAAAGAGTTACATCAAATAGATCTCCCAGAGACCATTGTATTGAGAATCAAAAAGAGAGAAGAAGCCAACTAGCTACTGCCTACGGACCCGTAGGTCTACAATGAACTACTCACGCATCATCGAAGAGGCACCAATGAGGATGATGAACCCCTCCGTGATGGTGTCTAGATTGGATCTTGTGGTTCTGGAACTTGCGGCGGCTGGAATTGTGTTTTGTCGACTCCCCTAGGGTTTTTGGAATATTTGGGTATTTATAGGGTGAAGAGGCGGTGCTGGAGGCCACCGAGGTGGGCACAACCCACCAGGGCGCGCCTGGGCCCCCAGGCGGGCCTAAGTGGGTTGTGCCCTCGTCGGGGCAACCCTCTGGTACTTCTTTGGCCCAAGTTGTTACTTCTGTTCCATAAAAATTCTCCAAAAAGTTTCGCTGTGTTTGGACTCCGTTTGGTACTGATATTTTGTGAAGTAAAAAACAAGCAAAAAACAACAACTGGCGCTCGACGCTATGTCAATAGGTTAGTCCCAAAAAATGATATAAAGTTGCTATAAAATGATTGTAAAACATACAAGAATGATAATATAACAACATGGAACAAGCAAAAATTATAGATACGTTGGAGACGTATCAGCATCCCCAAGCTTAATTCCTACTCGTCCTCGAGTAGGTAAATGATAAAAACGGAATTTTTGATGTGGAATGCTGCCTAACATGTTCATCACATTTTCTTTTCTTTTGTAGCATGGATATATAGACTTTTATATGGTTCAAAGCAATAGTCTAGTTTTGACATGAATATTTCAATACTCAAGCATATCAACAAGCAACCATGTCTTTCAAAATATCAACACTAAGGAAAGTTATCCCTAGCCCATCATGCTCAATCATTGATCCATTCATGAAACACATTCGCATATTAGCTACACCCAATGCTCAAGTACGATCATAGTGCCCCTTAGTTGGTGCTTTATAAGAGAAGATGGAGACTCAAATAAAAATGAAAATTGTGTAAAGTAAATAGATAGGCCCTTCGCAGAGGGAAGTAGGGATTTGTAGAGGTGCCAGAGCTCAAAGCTTAAATTGAGAGATATTTTTTTTTGAGAGGCATACTTTTCCCGTCAACGAAAACGACCGACTAATTCCCAACACTTTTCATGCTAGATATATCATAGGCGGTTCCCAAACAGAAAATAAAGTTTATTCCTTTTTTCACCATTCTTTCACAATCCATGGCTAACCGTATCCACGGGTGCCCTCCATACCAACACTTTCCAAGAAATTTATTATTTGACAACATAAAGTAAATTTCTTTTTCATTTCGGGACTAGGCATCCCTATTACTGCCGCACTCTCGTGTAATGACAAGTGAATAAACACTCATCTTGAGAATAACACATCTAGCATGGAAAATATTGGGCACCCCCTGCCGCTTCATGAGCGGTACGAGCACACAAAAAGGAAATTTATTTTGAAAATTAGAGATGGCACAAACAAATTTGCTTAGAACGGCACGGGAATACCGCATATAGGTAGGTATGGTGGACTCATATGGCAAAACTGGGTTTAAAGATTTTGGATGCACAGGTAGTATTTCTACTTAGTACAAGTGGAGGCTAGCAAAAAGATTGAGAAGCAACCAACCAAGAAACAAAAAATCACATAAGCGAGCATTAAACATAACTCACACCGAATAATGCACCACAAGTAGGATGTAATTTTATTGCATAACTATTGACTTTCGTGCTTGCATAGGGAATCACAAACCTTAACACCAATATTCTTACTAAAGCATAATTACTCACCAACATGTATCATCATATCTCAAAACTATTACAAAGAATCAAGTTTATTTTGTCCAATGATCTTCATGAATTTTTTAATTATATCCCTCTTGAATATCTATCACTATGGGACTAGTTTCATATATTGCAATTGCTTTTGACAAGAGCATGAGCATAAAATTTTGCGTCTCTCAAAATAATATAAGTGAAGCATGAGAGAATTTCTTCAAAATTACTAACTCTCAAATAAATCTGAGTGAAGCATGAGAGCATTTCTTTTAAAAATATTAAAGCACACCGTGCTCAAAAAGATATAAGTGAAGCACTAGAGCAATTCCATAGCTCAATTTTTTTAAGTGAAGCATATAGAGCAATCCTACTTCTTGAGCTTGCGTTGGTTTTTCCCTTGAAGAGGAAAGGGTGATGCAGCAAAGTAGAGATAAGTATTTCCCTCAGTTTGAGAACCAAGGTATCAATCCAGTAGGAGGTACACGTAAGTCTCCAATCTATGTATCTGCACAAACAATCAAACACTTGCACCCAACGTGATAATGGGGTTGTCAATCCCTTCACGGTCACTTGCAAGGATGAGATCTGATAGAGATAGATATAAAAGATTACTAAAACATTAAAAAAAATAAAAGTAAATAAATTGCAGCAAGGTATTTTTGGGTTTTTGGTTTATAGCTCTGAAAATATATGATGGAAAATAGACCCGGGGGCCATAGGTTTCACTAGAGGCTTCTCTCTTGAAAGAAAGCATACGGTGGGTGAACAAATTACCGTCGAGCAATTGATAGAAAAGCGCAAAGTTATGACGATATCCAAGGCAATGATTATGAATATAGGCATCACATTCGTGTCAAGTAGACCGAAACAATTCTGCGTCTACTACTATTACTCCACACATCGACCGCTATCCAGCATGCATCTAGAGTATTAAGTTCATAAGAACGGAGTAACGCCTTAAGTAAGATGACATGATGTAGAGGGATAACCTCAAGCAATATGATGAAAACCCCATCTTTTTACCCTTGATGGCAACAATACAAACGTGCCTCGCTACCCCTACTTTGTCACTGGGTGAGGACACCGCAAGATTGAACCCAAAACTAAGCACCTCTCCCATTGCAAGAAGAACCAATCTAGTTGGCCAAACCAAACCGATAATTCGAAGAGAAATACAAAGATATCAAATCATGCATATAAGAATTCAGAAAAGACGCAAATAATATTCATAGATAATCTGATCATAAATCCACAATTCATCGGATCTCGACAAACACACCGCAAAAGAATAGTACATCAGATAGATCTCCAAGAACATCGAGGAGAACATTGTATTGAAGATCAAAGAGAGAGAAGAAGCCATCTAGCTACTAGCTATGGACCCGTAGGTCTGCGGTAAAGTACTCACGCATCATCGGAAGGGAAATAGGGTTGATGTAGAAGCCCTCCGTGATCGAATCCCCCTCCAGTAGGGTGCCGGAAAAGGCCCCAAGATGGGATCTCACGGGTACAGAAGGTTACGGCGGTGGAAACGTATTTTGGTGGACGCTTCTGGTCGTTTAGGAATATTTGGGAATTTATAGAGCTGGAATTAGGGTTAGGGGACCTCCGAGGGGCCCACAAGCCCTCAGGGCGCCCCCCCTAGGGCGCGCCCCTGAGGCTTGTGGCCTCCTCGGGGATCTTCTGGCCCCCTCTCCAAGTTACGTGGGTGTCTTCTGGTCCATGAAAAATCATCGTGAAACTTTTATTCCGTTTGGACGTCGTTTGATATTCCCTTTATGTAAAACTCAAAAACAAGGAAAAAACATAAACTGGCACTGGGCTCTAGGTTAATAAGTTAGTCCCAAAAATAATATAAAAAGCATATTAATGCATATAAAACATCCAAAATAGATAATATAATAGCATGGAACAATAAAAAATTATAGATACGTTGGAGACGTATCAAGCATCCCCAAGCTTAATTCCTACCCGTCCTCGAGTAGGTAAATGAAAAAAAAACAGAATTTTTGATGTGGAATGCTACCTAACATATTTATCCATGTAATTTTCTTTATTGTGGCATGAATATTCAGATCCATAAGATTCAAGAAAAAAGTTTAATATTGACATAAAACAATAATACTTCAAGCATACTAATAAATCAATCATGTCTTCTCAAAATAACATGGCCAAAGAAAGTTATCCCTACAAAATCATATAGTCTGGCTATGCTCCATCTTCATCACACAAAGTATTAAATCATGCACAACCCCGATGACAAGCCAAGCAATTGTTTCATACTTTTGTTGTTCTCAAACTTTTTCAACTTTCACGCAATACATGAGCGTGAGCCATGGATATAACACTATAGGTGGAATAGAATATGGTGGTTGTGGAGAAGACAAAAAAGAAGGAGAAAGTCTCACATCAACTAGGCGTATTAATGGGCTATGGAGATTCCCATCAATAGATATCAATGTGAGTGAGTAGGGATTGCCATGCAACAGATGCACTAGAGCTATAAGTGTATGAAAGCTCAAAAAGAAACTAAGTGGGTGTGCATCCAACTCGCTTGCACACGAAGACCTAGGGCAACTTGAGGAAGCCCATCATTGGAATATACAAGCCAAGTTCTGTAATGAAAAATTCCCACTAGTATATGAAAGTGACAACATAGGAGACTCTCTATCATGAAGATCATGGTGCTACTTTGAAGCACAAGTGTGGTATAAGGATAGTAGCATTGCCCCTTCTCTCTTTTCTCTCATTTTTTTTGTTTGGGCTTCTTTTGGCCTCTTTTATTTTTTGTAAAGTCCGGATACTCATCCCAACTTGTGAGGGAATCATAGCTTCCATCATCCTTTCCTCACATGGGACAATGCTCTAATAATGATGATCATCACACTTTTATTTACTTACAACTCAAGAATTACAACTCGATTCTAGAACAAAATATGACTCTATATGAATGACTTCGGCGGAGTACCGGGATGTGCAATGATCAAGAGTGACATGTATAGAAAATATGAACGGTGGCCTTGCCACAAATACTATGCCAACTACATGATCATGCAAAGCAATATGACAATGATGAAGCGTGTCATAATAAACGGAACGGTGGAAGTTGCATGTCAATATATCTCAGAATGGCTATGGAAATGCCATAATAGGTAGGTATGGTGGCTGTTTTGTGGAAGGTATATGGTGGGTTTAATGCACCGACGAGAATTGCGCGGTACTAGAGAGGCTAGCAATGGTGGAAGGGTGAGAGTGCGTATAATCCATGGACTCAACATTAGTCATAAAGAACTCACATACTTATTGCAAAAAAAAAAATTAGCTATCGAAACAAAGTACTACACACATGCTCCTAGAGGGATAGATTGGTAGGAAAAGACCATCGCTCATCCCCGACTGCCACTCATAAGGAAGACAATCAATAAATAAGTCATGCTCCGACTTCATCACATAACGGTTCACCATACGTGCATGCTACGGGAATCACAAATTTTAACACAAGTATTTCTACCAATCCACAATTACTCACTAGCATGACTCTAATATCACCATATTTATATCTCAAAACAAATGCAAGGAATCAAACTTCTCATAGTATTCAACGCTCTTTATATGAAAGTTTTTATTATATCCCTCTTGGATGCCCATCATATTAGGACTAAATTCATAACCTAAGAAAATTACCATGCTGTTTAGAGACTCTCAAAATAATGTAAGTGAAGCATGATAGTTCAACAATTTCTATAAAATAAAGCCACCGCCGTGCTCTAAAAAGATATAAGTGAAGCACTAGAGCAAATTGCCTAGCTCAAAAGATATAAGTGAAGCACATAGAGTATTCTAATAAATCACGATTCATGCGTGTCCCTCTCAAAAGGTGTGTAAAGCAAGGATGATTGTGGAAAACTAAAAAGAAAAGACTCATATCATACAAGATGCTCCAAGCAAAACACATATCATGTGGTGAATAAAAATATAGCCTCAAGTAAATTTACCGATAGACGAAGACAAAAGAGGGGATGCCATCTGGGGCATCCCCAATCTTAGATGCTTGGTTGTCCTTAAATATTACCTTGGAGTGCCTTGGGCATCCCCAATCTTAGGCTCTTGCCACTCCTTATTCCGTTGTCCATCAAATCTTTACCCAAAACTTGAAAACTTCACAACACAAAACTCAACAGAAAAATCTCATAAGATCCGTTAGTATAATAAAATAAATCACCACTTTAGGTACTGTTGTGAACTCATTCTTTATTTATATTGGTGTAATATCTACTGTATTCTAACTTTTCCATGGTTCATACCCCCCGATACTACCCATAGATTCATCAAAACAAGCAAATAACACATAGAAAACAGAATCTGTCAAAAACAGAATAGTCAGCGAAGATCTGAATTGTAGTCATACTTGTGTGACTAAAAAAATTCTGAAAAATTAGGAAAACTTAGGAAATTTTTATATAAATCTTTTGTAGAAAATTCAGAGTTTTTTGTCACTTATTTGAATTTTTAAAATTCTGTTACTGGACTAAAAAGTTTCTGTTTTTCAGCAAGATCAAATCAACTATCACCGTAGACCATCCCAAAGGTCTTGCTTGGCTCAAACACTAATTAAAACACCAAAACACAATTACTACAGAGGTAATAATATTTATTTATTGAAAAACAGAACCAAAATCAAAAAACATAAAAATAAAATTGGGTTGCCTCCCAACAAGCGCTATTGTTTAACGCCCCTAGCTTCGCATAAAACATTGATCTAGGTATTGTCATCTTTGGTATGCAAACCATAAGTAGCCCTCATAATTGATTCATATGGCAACTTAATTTTCTTTCTTGGAAAGTGTTCCATGCCCTTCCTTAACGGAAATTGAAATCTAATGTTTCCTTCTTTCATATCAATAATTGCACCAATCGTTCTAAGTAAAGGTCTACCAAGAATAATAGGACATGTAGGATTGCAATCTATATCAAGCACAATGAAATCTACAAACACATAGTTCCTATTTGCAACAATAAGAACATCATTAATCCTTCCCGTAGGTTTCTTAATAGTGGAATCCGCTAGATGCAAATTTAAAGAACAATCATCAAATTCATGGAAACCTAGCACATCACATAAAGTTTTTGGAATCGTGGAAATGCTAGCACCCAAATCACACAAAGCATGACACTCATGATATTTAATTTTAATCTTAATAGTAGGTTCCCACTCATCATAAAGCTTTCTAGGGATAGAAACTTCCAACTCAAGTTTTTCTTCAAAAGATTTCATCATAGCATCAACGATATGTTTAGTAAAAGCTTTATTTTGATTGTAAGCATGAGGAAAATTCAACATGGATTGCAACAAGGAAATACAATCTATCAAAGAACAATTATCATAATCAAAGTCCTTGAAATCCAAAAGAGTGGGTTCATCGCTACTTAAAGTTTTGACCTCTCCAATCCCACTTTTATCAATTTTTGCATTAAGATCTATAAATTCTGAATCATTGGGACGCCTTCTAGCTAAAGTTGACTCATCTCCAGTCCCATATTTATCAAGATTTATATTGGAAAACAAAGATTCAATAGGAGTCACACCAATCACTTTAAGATCTTCATCATTATTCTCGCAAAAACTAGAAGAACACGCTTTTACAAACCAATCTCGCTTAGCACGCATCCTAGCGGTTCTTTCTTTAACTCATCAATAGAAATTTTAATAGCTTTCAGAGATTCATTAATATCATGCTTGGGTGGCATAGATCTAATTTTCAAAGAATCAATCTCAAGAGAAATTCTATCAACGTTCCTAGCCAAATCATCAATCTTGAGCAATTTTTCTTCAACCATAGCATTGAAAACTTTTTGGGAATTAATAAAATCTTTAATATTGTTCTAAAGATCAGAGGGCATTTTATTATAATTTCCATAAGAATTGTTGTAGGAATTACCATAATTATTAGAGGAATTACTAGGAAACGGCCTAGGGTTGAAATTACCTCTATAAACGTTATTACCAAAATTGTTCCTACCAACAAAATTCACATCCATAGATTCATTATTGTTCTCAATCAAAGTAGACAATGGCATATCATTAGGATCAATAGGAGCACTCTTACTAGTAAACAATTTCATGAGTTCATCCATCTTTCCACTCAAAGTATCAATTTCTTCAATCGCATGCACTTTTTTACTAGTGGAAGATCTTTTGGTATGCCATTGAGAGTAATTTGCCATGATATTATCTAGGAGTTTAGTAGCTTCCCCTAATGTAATTTCCATAAAAGTACCTCCCGCGGTGGAATCTAAAAGATTTCTAGATGCAAAATTCAATCCGGCATAAAAAAATTGTATGATCATCCATAAACCTAAACCATGAGTAGGGCAATTTCTTATCATCAATTTCATCCTCTCCCAAGATTGTGCAACATGTTCATGATCAAGTTGCTTAAAATTCATTATGCCGTTCCTAAGGGAGATGATCTTACGGGAGGAAAATACTTGGAAATAAAAGCATCTTTACACTTATTCCATGAATCAATACTATTTTTAGGCAAACATGAAAACCAAGTTTTAGCACGATCTCGTAGAGAGAACGAAAATAGCTTCAATTGAACAATATCATTATCCACATCTTTTTTCTTTTGCATATCACACAACACAACGAAAATATTTAGATGGGATGCGGCATCTTCACTAGTAAGGCCAGAAAATTGATCTTTCATAACAAGATTCAGCAAAGCGGCATTAATTTCATAAGATTCCACACTAGTGGCGGGAGCAATCAGAGTACTAATAAAATCATTATTATTAGTATTGGAAAAGTCACACAATTTGGTATTTTCTTGAGACATCGTGACAAGGCAACGGATCTAACACAGGAGCAAACAAAAAAGCAAACGAAAAAGACGAACGGAAGAAGGGCGAATAAAATGGCAAATCTTTTTGAGTATTTCTAAAATCATTTTAGAAGTGGGGGAGAGGAAAACGAGAGCCCCGCCCTGAACAAATAGAATAGGAGGCATGGGCCACAGGTGAGAGGTAGACTGTCCCTTTCGTTTCATTTTTATTTTCTGCAGGGTAGGGAGAACAAATGGCAAATAATGTAATGCAAGAGATGAGAGTTTATGGTGGGTACTTGGTAGGCTTGATGTAGAACCTCCTCGGCAACGGCGCCAGAAATTCTTCCTGCTACTTCTTGAGCTTGCGTTGGTTTTTTCCTTGAAGAGGACAGGGTGATGCAGCAAAGTAGAGATAAGTATTTCCCTCAGTTTGAGAACCAAGGTATCAATCCAGTAGGAGGTACACGCAAGTCTCCAATCTATGCACCTGCACAAACAATCAAATACTTGCACCCAACGCGATAAAGGGGTTGTCAATCCCTTCATGGTCACTTGCAAGGATGAGATCTGATAGAGATAGATATAAAAGATTACTAAAACGTAAAACAAAATAAAAGTACATAAATTGCAGCAAGGTATTTTTGGGTTTTTTGGTTTATAGATCTGAAAATATATGATGGAAAATAGACCCGGGGGCAATAGGTTTCACTAGAGGCTTCTCTCTTGAAAGAAAGCATACGGTGGGTGAACAAATTACTGTCGAGCAATTGATAGAAAAGCGCAAAGTTATGACGATATCCAAGGCAATGATTATGAATATAGGCATCACGTCCGTGTCAAGTAGACCGAAACGATTCTGCATCTACTACTATTACTCCACACATCGACCGCTATCCAGCATGCATCTAGAGTATTAGTTCATAAGAACGGAGTAACGCCTTAAGTAAGATGGCATGATGTAGAGGGATAAACTCAAGCAATATGATGAAAACCCCACCTTTTTACCCTTGATGGCAACAATACAATACGTGCCTCGCTACCCCTACTTTGTCACTGGATGAGGACACCGCAAGATTGAACCCAAAACTAAGCACCTCTCCCATTGCAAGGAGAACCAATCTAGTTGGCCAAACCAAACCGATAATTCGAAGAGAAATACAAAGATATCAAATCATTCATATAAGAATTCAGAAAAGACTCAAATAATATTCATAGATAATCTGATCATAAATCCACAATTCATCGGATCTCGACAAACACACCGCAAAAGAATATTACATCAGATAGATCTCCAAGAACATCAAGGAGAACATTGTATTGAAGATTAAAGAGAGAGAAGAAGCCATCTAGCTACTAGCTATGGACCCGTAGGTCTGTGGTAAACTACTCACGCTTCATCGGAAGGGCAATAGGGTTGATGTAGAAGCCCTCCGTGATCGAATCCCCCTTCGACAGGCTGCAGGAAAAGGCCCCAAGATGGGATCTCACGGGTACAGAAGGTTACAACGGCAGAAAAGTATTTTGGTGGACTCTTCTGGTTGTTTGGGAATATTTGGGAATTTATAGAGCTGGAATTAGGGTTAGGGGACCTCCGAGGGGCCCACAAGCCCTCAAGGCGCCCCCTCCAGGGCACGCCCCTGAGGCTTGTGGCCTCCTCGGGGATCTTATGGCCCCCTCTCCAAGTTACGTGGGTGTCTTTTGGTCCAAGAAAAATCATCGCGAAAGTCTTATTTCGTTTGGACTCCGTTTGATATTCCTTTTCTGTGAAACTCAAAAACAAGGAAAAAAACAGAAATTGGCACTGGGCTCTACGTTAATAAGTTAGTCCTAAAAATAATATAAAAAAGCATATTAATGCATATAAAACATCCAAAACAGATAATATAATAGCATGGAACAATAAAAAATTATAGATACGTTGGAGACGTATCAAGCAATTCTAACAAATCATAGCATAATTTTGGCTCTCTCAAATAGGTGTGTCCAGCAAGGATACTTGTGACAAACTAAAAAGCAAAACAAGCAAAGACTCATATAATACAAGACGCTCCAAGCAAAACTCATGATATGTGACGAATAAAAATATAGCTCCAAGTAAAATACCGATGGTCGTTAGAAGAAAGAGGGGATGCCTTCCGGTGCATCCCCAAGCTTAGTTGCTTGGTTCTCCTTGAATATTAACTTGGGGTACCATGGGGCATCCCCAAGCTTAGTATTTTCTTACTCCTTATTCCTTCATCCATCATGATCTCACCCAAAACTTGAAAACTTCAATCAGACAAAACTTAACAAAACCTTCGTGAGATCCGTTAGTATAAGAAAACCAATCTTTACTTTAAGTACGGTAGAAAACCCATTCAAATTTTGTTATTGCATTATATCTACTGTATTCTAACTTTACCATGGCTTATACCCCCCGATACAATCCATAGATTCATCAAAATAAGCACACAATGCAAAGAAAATAGAATCTGTCAAAAACAGAACAGTCTGTAAATATGCGAATTGTTATCATTCTTATGTAACTCCAAAAATTCTGAAAAATTACAAAAACAGAGGAAATTTTTTATATAAATCGTGTGTAAAAAATCAGAATGTTTGGTCTCTTCTGTCAATTTACAAAATTCTGTTACTGGACGAAAAAGTTTCTGTTTTTCAACAGGATCAAATCAACTATCACCAAAGCTATCCCAAAGGCCTTACTTGGCACAAAAACTAATTAAAACATAAAAAACACAATCATAACAGAGGAACAATTGTGCAAACACTCAAGAACAGAAAGAAAAAGGCAAAAATAAATTATATTCATTGGGTTGCCTCCCAACAAGCGCTATCGTTTTATGCCCCTAGCTAGGCATTGATAATTTTGATGGTGCTCGCATGAAAGACAAGAATTAAAACACAAAGAGAGCATCATAGTACATGTGACAAACACATTTAAGTCTAACATACTTCCGATGCATAGGGATTTTATAAACAAACAAATTATCAAGACAAGAAATATATAGCATATGCAAGGAAGAAGAAAGAAACAATAGCAATCTCAACATAACGAGAGGTAAATTAGTAACATGGAAATTTCTACGACCATATTTTCCTCTCTCATAATAATTACATGTAGGATCATAATCAAATTCAACAATATATCTATCATATAAAATTTTCCTCTTCATGATCCACATGCATAAAACTTTTATAATCTTCCAAGATAGTGGGATTAACATCAACTAAAGTCATGACCTCTCCAAACCCACTTTCATCAAAAATTTCATAAGATTGAACACTCTCCAAATATGTGGGATTATTTTTACCTAGAGTTGATGCTCTTCCAAACCCACTTCCAATATTATTGCAAACATTATTATCAATATCATAATCATCATGAGGCTTAAATAAATTTTCAAGAGCATAAGAAGAATCACCCCAATCATGATCATTGCAATAAGTAGTGGACATGGCAAAATTGGCATCCCCAAGCTTGGGGTTTTGCATATTATTAGCACAATTGACATTAATAGAATTTATAGTAAAATCATTGCAATTATACTTTTCATTCAAGGAGCTATCATGAATCACTTCATAAATTTCTTTATCACAATTTTCAGATTCACGAATCTCAAGCAAAACTTCATAAAGATAATCTAGTGCACTCAACTCACTCGCAACTGGTTCATCATGATTGGATCTTTAAAAAAGATTAGCAAGTGGATGGGGATCCATATCAATAGGTTTTTAGCAAGCGAAGATGCAAGCATATAGAAGGCACATGGCAACACAAGTAAACAAATGATCAAACAAGAAAAAGGCAAACGAAAAGAAGGCAAATAAAACGGCAAATTTTTGTGAAGTGGGGGAGATGAAAACGAGAGGCAAATGGCAAATAATGTAAATTGCAAGGAGATGAGATTTGTGATTAGGAACCTGATAGATGTTGATTATGTCTCCCCGGCAACGGCGCCAGAAATTCCTTTTGATGTCGCTTGAACTACGTCAGTATTTCCCAAAAGAGGAAGGGATGATGCAGCACAGCTACCGTAGGTATTTCCCTCAGTTATGAAACCAAGGTATCAATCCAGTAGGAGAACCAAGCAACACTATGTAAATGGTACCTGCACACAAATAACAAATACTTGCAACCCGACGATTAGGAGGGGTTGTCAATCCCTCTACGGGTAACGGTGCCAGAAATTATCAAGTTGACGGGATAAAAATTGTGTAGATTGGATAAATAGATCTCGATAAAACATGAAATAAAATAAATAGCAAAAAGGTGCAGCAAGGTATTTTTGGGTTTTTGGTATAATAGATCTAAAAATAAAAGTGAATAAAAATAGATCTCAAAGCAAATATGATAAAGAATAGACCCGGGGGCCGTAGATTTCACTAGTGGCTTCTCTCAAGAAAATAGCATACGGTGGGTAAACAAATTACTGTTGGCCAATTGATAGAAGATCGAATAATTATGATGATATCCAGGCAATGATCATTATATAGGCATCACGTCCAAGATTAGTAGACTGACTCCTGCCTGCATCTACTACTATTACTCCACACATCGACCGCTATCCAGCATGCATCTAGTGTATTAAGTTAATGGAAAAACGAAGTAATGCAATAAGAATGATGACATGATGTAGACGAGATCTATTCATGTAGGAATAGCCCCCATCTTGTTATCCTTAATAGCAACGATACATGCGTGTCTTGCTGCCCCTTCTGTCACTGGGAAAGAACTCTGCACGATCGAACCCATCACAAAGCACCTCTTCCCATGGCAAGAAAAATCGATCTAGTTGGCCTAACTAAACCAAAGATTCGAAGAAGAAATACGAGGCTATAAGTAATCATGCATATAAGAGATCAAAGAAGACTCGAATAATATTCATGGATATAGATCTGATCATAAACTCAAAGTTCATCGGATCCCAACAAACACACCGCAAAAAGAGTTACATCAAATAGATCTCCAAGAGACCATTGTATTTAGAATCAAAAAGAGAGAAGAAGCCATCTAGCTACTGCCTACGGACCCGTAAGTCTACAATGAACTACTCACGCATCATCGGAATGGCACCAATGAGGATGATGAACCCCTCCGTGATGGTGTCTAGATTGGATCTCGTGGTTCTCGAACTTGCGGCGGCTGGAATTGTGTTTCGTCGATACCCCTAGGGTTTTTGTAATATTTGGGTATTTATAGGGCGAAGAGGCGGTGCAGGAGGCCACCGAGGTGGGCACAACCCACCAGGGCGCGCCTGGGCCCCCAGGCGCGCCCAGGTGGGTTGTGCCCCCCTCGGGGCGCCCCTCTGGTACTTCTTTGGCCCAAGTTGTTCCTTCTGGTCCATAAAAATTCTCCAAAAAATTTCACTGCGTTTGGACTCTATTGGTACTGATATTCTGCGAAGTAAAAAACAAGCAAAAAACAGCAACTGGCACTGGGCACTATGTCAATAAGTTAGTCCCAAAAAATGATATAAAGTTGCTATAAAATGATTGTAAAACATCCAAGAATGATAATATAACAGCATGGAACAAGCAAAAATTATAGATACGTTGGAGACGTATCAATATGCTTATGTTCAATGAGGCTATCAGCAAGCAGGCATTGATTGAGATCCCACTCAAAGGCAGGAGATTCACTTGGAGTAATATGCAAGAAGACCGACTATTAGAGAAACTTGATTGGTGCTTTTCATCTGAAGCATGGACACTGAAATACCCAACCACTTTTGCCTATGCCATGGCCAAAACAACCTCAGATCATGTCCCTATCCAAATCAAAATTGGCACCCCTATTCCAAAAGCAAACATTTTCAGATTTGAAAACTTCTGGTTAGAGCATAACCAATTCAAGGGCATTGTTAAAGAGATCTGGACACAGGAAGTTAATGAAAGAGACAGTGCTAAATCTATTGCTACAAAATTAAAAAGATTGAGGAAGGGCCTAAAAAATTGGGCTAGAAATATCTCAGATTTGAGAAAGATTATTGCTGATACAAACTTCTTGATTCTATACTATGATATCATAGAGGAATACAGAGATCTGACACTGGAGGAAAATAATGGCAGAACTATTCTCAAAGCTCACATGGAACATATTTTGGCATGCCAGAGAATTTATTGGAAGCAAAGAGCCACCATCAGACAAATCAAAATGGGAGAGGCCAATACCAAGTTCTTCTAAGCCAAAGCTACAATAAAATTCAGAAATAAATGCATTGCCATGCTGAGGGATGAACAAGGTCATGAACACTATAATCATCAGGCAAAAGCTGCCATTTTATATAGAGCATTCAAGGACATGTTAGGAACCAGTGTGCCAACCAACAATCCTCTCCTCCATCATCAATTGCTACAACCGGCAGAAGAGTTAGCACAGCTGGAAGAACCCTTTACCAAAGAGGAGATTGATGAGGTTATCAAAAACATGCCAGCAGACAAAAGCACCTGGTCTAGATGGTTTCAATGCAGCCTTCCTCAAATCATGCTGGGACATTATTGCACCTGATTTCTACAAACTGATAGAAGATTTTCACTCAGAAAATGTCAGTATTCAGATCATCAACTACTCATTCATCACCCTCATTCCTAAAACTGATGCTGCATCCAGCCCATCTGAATTCAGACCTATATCCTTACTCAACTGCACCCTGAAGATCACCACTAAGCTGCTGGCAAACAGATTACAAAGGTACATCCTCAGCATGGTACACAAAAATCAGTATGGATTTTTGCATGACAGGTGCATTCAGGATTGTCTAGCTTGGTCCTATGAATACATTCACCAATGCCTCCAGAGTAAAAAAGAACTCATTCTGTTGAAGTTGGACTTTGAAAAGGCATTTGATATGCTTAACCATGACACCATTGTGGAGATTTTAGTAGCAAAAGGCTTTGGCCCAAAATGGATTCAATGGATTAAGATGATTTATGGGACTGAATATTCTTCTGTTATCCTCAATGGGACCCCAGGGAAACAATTTCTCTGCAAGAAAGGTGTCAGGCAAGGAGATCCCCTATCTCCCCTGATATTTGTCATTGCTGTTGATCTATTACAATCCATGCTCAATGAGGCCATGCATAATTCTCTGATTGACACTCCACTCAGAAACAACTCCTGCCCAAATTATCCCATCATCCACTATGCAGATGACACCATCCTGGTTGCTAATGCAGACAGTAGACGACTACAACACATAAAAAATCTTCTGCTTCACTATGATGAATATACTGGACTCAAAGTCAATTATGCTAAGTCTATCATGATTTCAATCAACACACCAGCAGAAAAAATGGAGCAACTATCTACCCTCTTGGGCTGCAAAGTTGGCTCTCTTCCACACACATATTTGGGAATGCCACTATGTCTTACCAAACCCAAGATTATTGATTTTGTCCCCATGCTCAAAAGGATTGAAAACAGATTGATGGGTTGCTCAACACTACTATCAACTGGGGACAAACTTATTCTCATTAAATCAGTATTCTCTAGCATGCCAACCTTCTTCATGTGAACCTTAAGGATCCCAAAGACTGTAATCAAGCAAATCAGTTCCTATCTCATGAATTGCTTCTGGAGGAAGTATGGTACATTGGACAGAGGGATGGTTCTTATTTCTTGGGACCAAGTCAGCAGACCCAATGCATTTGGTGGATTAGGAGTATTGGATATACAAGCACATAACCAAGCTCTTCTCATGAAATTTCTCCACAAATTCTTTAACAAAGAAGACACTCCTTGGGTTAATATCATCTGGGAGACCCACTATCATGATAGCTTACCTGGAGATAAAATGAAAGGATCTTTCTGGTGGAGAGATATACTCAAACTGCTAGATACATTTAAACAGAATGCAATCTGTAAGGCTGGCACAGGTGGCACCACACTATTCTGGTTTGACAACTGGCAAGATCAACCTCTCAGAGATAAGTATCCAGAGCTGCACTCTTTTGCAATCAACACTGATATCTCATTGCATGATGTAATGGCACTCCAAGAGATCAGCCAACTCTTCCACATACCTCTCACACTGCAGGCTTACACTCAACTCAATGCACTGCAATAGATCATGAAAAACAGAGAGAACTCAGACATGACAGACAGATGGACCTATGCATGGTCCACTCCAAAGTACTCATCCATGAAGATGTATCTAGCCATTATTGCCACCAACACAACCCATAACATCTTGCCTCAGATATGGAAAACTGCATGCAGATTAAGACACAAAATTTTCTTCTGGCTGCTCCTATACGACAGAGTAAGCACAAGGAACCTTTTGCGCCGAAAGAGCATGTACCTAGAAGACTACAACTGTGCCTTATGTTCTGTTTCCATAGAGGAAACTCTCATACACCTGTTTTGGGATTGTCAGTTTGCACTTGGCTGCTGGCAGAGTATCACTCCAGGGAAACAAAGAGGAATTTCGACATATGATGAAGTCCAACTCACAAAGATGGACCTTCCTCCAGATATTGCTATGGAGATCATTATCAAGGGCTGTTGGAGCATATGGTTGAGCAGAAATGACAAGAATTTTCAAAGAGCAGCCCCCAGTATTCATACATGGAAACACTATCTAAAGGAGGGATTGGAAGTTACACAGATCAGGGCAAAGCAACACAAAGCAGACAAGATCAAGAACTTGATTGAGCACAACTTGTAATTTAGATGATGTTTCCTAGGGCAGGCATTGGTTGTTTTTTCTACAGCTTTTAACTCTGCTTGTAAATATTTTTATTAATTAATGAAATTACCGTAGAACAATAGTTCTATGGTTTCGGTTAAAAAAAATGGTCAAGCTTCCTAGTTGTAGCTGATCTTTGAAGAATGCAATGTGGAGAAAGGTGTTTTTTAATATAACATCTCTTTTACTAGGAGAAAGAGTTTTTTTTAAACATGAGAAAGAGGATTATATATAAATTTTGTTTTGAGAGAAAGGATTATATTTTTTGAAGATTTTTTTAGAAAAGGAGGATATACCTCCGGCCTCTGCATTTGGGCGATGCATACAACCGTTTTATTAATTATTCATAAAGATCTTACAAAGTAATACATCAGTAAGCCTGAAGCCACTATCTTGGCAACACCTATCGCTACTCCTATCCCCTTGATGAAGGGGTGCCAAATGTCCGAGCCGAATACCAAACAGACATCGTACGAAAGCCGAACATCTAAAGCTGGATGCCCCAGCCAAGCCACAATGCCGAGACTGGGTCACACACCGATCCGGCGCAATCTCAGAGGTCGCCGCGCCATCTTCCACCGATCCATCTCTAGAGAAGGTACTGACGCACCGACCTTGCCAGGCCTGCCGTCGACGCCACCACGGCGCCAGACAACACCACCATCCTACGTGTATCCATCCACACATGCCCGTCGCCGAAACTCTGTAGTGCCATGCCGTCGGGATCAGCCGTCGGCCTTGCGGTAGATGTAACATCGCTCCTCCTCTTGTCCCCTCCAGCCAGCACTTGCTCCAAAATGATGCCCCAAGGAGGGAGAACGACACCGAAGGCGCTGTCATCGTCCAATCCGGTAGAACCAGATCTAGGGTTTCCCCCGGAACATCCCGATCGAGTTGACGTGACCTGCAACAACGATGCCTCGAGAAGGAAACGACATCAGAGACACCGCCACCGTCTGCCAAGACTGTAACACCCCTATGTAATGGTGGCACAGTAATCCATCATGATGATGCTAAGCTACTGTGATTTGCAATGATAATCATGTTGGATAATTCTCTCGTTTCAAATTCTCCTCTGAATTCTATTCAAATTCAGAGTGCAAAATAAAGTTGCTGGAAAAATGTTCATCATTTAGCAAAAATCCCAAAACAATTTATTGTTAAAGAAAACAACATCACTCTTATGCTAAAATGGACAGTAGCATTTAAACAGTGCTATTCCAGCAATTTAAAATGTGCAAATTCATTTATGTAAAATGCAAATGATCTCACCATGCCTCCAGAATATTTGTGGCAGCGCCAAATATTGCTAAGTAATATTGGGGCTCAGTTCCACATTTTTCCCAAGCTTTCTGGTGGCCCTAGAAATTCATTACTACCTCTGTTTGGTTTAATAAAATGCAAAACAGAAGAAAAAAAATAGAAAATGGCCTAAACCGAGTGGGCCTAAGTGCACAGTGCACTGGCCCAGCCCAGCCCAGCCGGCCTGCCTCCCTCCTCTCTCTCTCTTTCCATCGCCGTGTCACGCGCGCCATGGCTGAGCGCGTGCTCGCCGGCCGCTGGCCGCCACCTGCCGCCCCAGGCCCTCGAGAGGATAAGGCCGAGGCCATCCACCCCCCCTGGCCACTTCTCCCCTCGCTCACTCACCCCTCTCTCCCTCTAGCCTCGGCCCCTTCTCCTGATCCTCCTCGCCCCGACGCACTGTCGCCGCCGCGTTGCTGCGCCACCGCGGCCATCGTGCCCTCCTCGCTGCCCTGACGTGTCCATGAGCCCCGCAGCCGTCTGCTGCTTCGTCTGCACCGACGACCTCAAGGCAGGAGCCACCCCAGCGCCGGATCCCCTTCGTCTTCCACCTCGGTCGCCGCCGCTGCCGCTTTCGACTCCGGCCATCGCCACTGCGCTCCCGTTGCTCACCGGGCCTTCGTGCGCCCACCCGATGAGCTCCTCCCCCTCTCCCCTCTCTCACGTAGGTTGCCTCCCTCTCTAGCTCGCTCGCCGCTACCGCCGTAGCTCGCCGCCGCCCCGCTCCATAGCCGCCATGGCCATGCTCGCCGTCGAGCTCTTTCGAGCACGGCACCATGCCCGGCACGCTCCGAGCAGCCCAACGCACCTCCGCCCGTGCTCCTAGCCCGATTCCACCCGTGCCCGAGCTCCGACCTCCGTTGTTGAGGTCGCCGCCGTTAATGCACCCCCGCTCCGGCCGTGCCGTAGCCCCAGAACGATGCGGCTTCGCCTCCGCTTTCGAACGCGCCCGCCCGCGCCCGATTTGGTCGCCTGTAGCCGTTTTCCGAAGATGGCCGAGCCGCTCCGCTGCGAGAGAGGCTTGTCGGAGCCCTCTCCGGTGCCGCCGCCGACATGGCCTACTGTGGCCCACCCCTGGGTCACTGCCAGTGGGACCCAGGGGGCCCAGCTGACCGTTGACCCCGGTCAACTATGCTGACTGGGCAGCACAGTCACTGACCGGTGGGCCACCATCCCCACTAGTTAACATGATTAGTTAAAACTAATTTAATTAGCCTAATCTTACACTGACAGGTGGGCCCAAAAGCTTAATTAACTAAAACTAGTTTAAATCTAAACTCTGTTAGCCCCTTGTGTATGACATGTGGGCCCCACATGTCAGGTTTGACCTGGTCAGCCATTCTGTTGACTGCTGATGTCACCATTACGTCATGCTGACATCACCCTGCACTGTTCTGGATAATGTTGATTTAAATAAATAAAATAAATTCCAGAAATTCTTTAAAACTTAGAAAAATCATATAAATTAACCCGTAGCTCGGATCGAAAAACTTTGTACATGAAAGTTGATCAGAACGACGAGACGAAGCTGACTGTGCCCTCTGTTTCCGTGTTGGGACCCTCTACGAAGGTGAACCTGCAACTTTTAGCCTATTTCCGGTAGATGAATAGTGCATATACACCGGTTAATAAATCCAACTTTAATCCTAAAATAACTAAAATGATTTAGACATGTCTTTAGGCAACCCTGCACTGCACGTTAGCATAGCCTGCTCTGTGTTGCCTATGTTTGCCGTGTATTTACCTGTTTCTTCCCCCTCTTTTCTCTCGGTAGATCCCGGTAACGACGTAGTCCCCGAGACCGACGCAACTCCGGAGATCGACGACCCCACTGACGACCCTGCCTTTGCCGCCGAGCAACCAGGCAAGCACTCCCCCTTTGAGCATGCCTATATCGCCTATTCTTTTCTCTCTCCTGCTTGCATTAGAATTGCTGCTGCTACTGCTTTACCTATTCTGATGCATAGCCTGATTTTTGTAACCTGCTTTTGATAATTACCTGCTTATCCTAAACTGCTTAGTATAGGCTGGGTAGAGACCCACCAGAGACCCCACCTTGTCCCCAGTTGCCCCCGCTGGATTATCAGATGACTCGATCAGCATGATCGACAACCAGGCCTTGGCACCGCACATCACCCCCCTTAGTTGTACGACACTGCAGCGTTACCATCGAGTGCCGAGGGTGATACCTCGTTTAGCACTACTGATGTTAACTCTGTAGAGTAGCTATTCGGTCATGGTCATCGAGGGTGATTCCTCCTTCACCACTTCCGATAACGACGCTGTCGTGCAACACCTCAAGTGTGAACCTCGAGGGTGATTCCTCCTAAGTTCACCTTAACGGTTACATCGAGTAGGAATCCAACGAGGGTGATACCTCGGATTCCCTGATGTTATGGACACACGGATACTTGGACTTTACAACTATTATTTGGAAAGGCGGGTCGACCCTGAGGGGTACCCGCGAGTGATGTGGAGACGGGTTGACCTGGACGGTACCCGAGAGATAAATACGAGGCATGGCCAGGCATTCTTAGCCCTTGCCGCAAGTCCTCGAGACGGGGCGATGGGGTCACATCGATCATGAGTCTCTGCTCGTTACCGCACACCCCCAATACACTAATAATTTGGATATTTGATCCGAGTGGGCCTCTGGCCCGATAGCACTAACCATCACGCGGGAATAAGTTATGGGCACTCTGCGTCGTACGTTTCTTCCGAAAGCTCTGTCAGACGTCCAGCTCAGCATCGCGGCCGGGGCGGACCGGTGCCACCCAGGAGAAAGGTGGTGCCTGGCTTCACCCTGCTCGCAACGACCCGAAGTGCACAGGGCGATGGCCCAAGACCCCTGAGCACTTAGGATATAGACCGACGGGGACCTCTCTGCTGAGCCTAGGTAGGACTACGGCGTGTCGTTTAGCCGAGGCCGGGCATGACCCCGAAAAGTGTATCCGGCCGGAGTTAAGCGAGCATGGTGGGTAAGTTGGTGCACCCCTACAGGGAAGAACTAATCTATGCATAGCCGGATCCTCGGTAACGGACGCTCGGAGTTGTATCCCGATCGATACAACTAGAACTGGATAGAAATGGATACTAAGGCTCTGGGATTAGTTTCTCGCAGGGAGTCGAGAAAGGATCTCTGGCTGAGGTTGATACTTAATACTGCTACTACCTTATGCTGTACTAATCTACACTCTTCTAATGCTGCAAGACCGCTGAAGATGCTAGTCTTCGATAGGACTAGGCCTTCTCTCTATTCTGGCATTTCTGCAGCCTAGTCCACATATACATCTTTTCTTTGATAATGTTGCATATGTAGTATAGATCCTTGCTTGCTGAGTACTTCGGATGAGTACTCACGGTTGCTTTGCTTCTTCTTTTTCCCCATATTCGTTTGATGCAACCAGATGACGGAACCCCGGAGTCAGCTGCCCCCGCCGACGACTACTACTACCACCCCGAGGGTGGTTACTACTACGAGCTTGCTGTCGACCAGAATAGGTTCGGAGGGTCCCAGGCAGGAGGCCTGCGCCTTTTCGATCGTAGCTTTTGGTTTGCCCCGCCTTTCTAAAGGCTTATCTGTTTTATCTTTTATATCTGTACTCAGATATTTGATGCTTCCGCTGACGCTTGTATGCGAGCTTATGTATTCGAGCCCTCGAGGCACCTGGCTTGTAATATAAAGCTTGTATGACTTTATTTATGTTTTAGAGTTGTGTTGTGATATCTTCAAATGAGTCATTAGGCTTGATCATGTGCATTTGCGTGTATGGTTAGTGCACGATTAAGCCGGGGGCGTCACAAAGACCGCAGTCAGGCGCGGTATTCACCGGAAGCCGCGTCATCCCGATATCGCGACTTTCTGGAACCGCACGGAACTTCGCCATGAAGACGTATGCCGCCGCCAGTACTCCGGCGGAGATCCTCCATCCCGTCGCTGGAGCCCTCATTGCGTTGCCGACCATCCACGTGAAGAATCGACGACGGATCTGGATGGGATCCAGATCCGCGGCCGCCGCCATGCCCACCATCGCCAGCCGCACCAGCAATGGGGTCATCGGTTGCCGCCGCACGGCCAGGGAGCCGCCCTGGCCGCAGTGCGAAGGCCCCAGCCGCCTCGAGTGGTTGCCGCCGCAGCCTCGTGCCTCAGCGCCTTGGAACCGGGCGCCGGCATCACCACGGCCAACGCCAGCGGCGGCAAGGTCTTTCGTTGTGGGGTGGGGGCCGGCAGCGCTGGGATCTGATCCCCCGGCGCCGCCCTGGGGTGGCGGCGTTGAGAGGGTCGGGAGGGGTCAATTTTCCAAAAGAAAGGGTTATATTTTTTTTGAGGGAAAAAGAGGTGTGTCAAATGGGCCACCGCATTTACACGGCCCAACGGGTTACATTCACGCAGCAGCAGCCTTAATTTGTTCGATCGTCGAGCGTATCTCACGACGGGGATGTGTGCTCAAAAGAAAAGAAGAAGAAAAAATCTCATGATGGGGATACATCACATGCGGTCAGTTTCCCAAACTCCTGCTGTCCTGCGATTCCCTGTTAAATGCCTGATGCGTACAACATAAGTCCATGCCGTGTCAGGCAAAAGAGTTACGTGGAGGGTTCTCCATCGAACAACAGCCCTTCGTTCTGCACCGGCCGAAGCCGCCGCGCTGTCAATCTGCTATTCTCGGCTTCTTTTTTCTCATACTTTTCTTCGGTTTTCGCCGGCGCGCTTTTGAGTTTTTGAACCTGTTCCATGGCAGCGAGACCTCGCAGTGCTCGGACCAAAGTATCCAATCCAACGGTGAGCGTCGCCGTGAGCTTTCGGTCCAGAGAAGAGAAGGGAAGCCAAGGCAGGAGCGTGTGTTCTGCCCTTGGCCACACAACCCCCATCGGAGTAACCGAAGCAGCCTAGTAGCTCGAGCGATCTGACACGCGGTCTCGGCCGTTGGATCGAATCGGACGGCTCGCGGGCCGCCAACGGCGCACTTCGATTTCCCTACTTCTTCCTCCAGATTTGCAGTTTCCCTGCTTCTTACTCCAGGTTTGCACACGCGTATGAAACCAAACCTCTCGGCGGCTTGACGTCTTTGCCTTGCTTCCACAGTCCAGTCACCTCTCTCCTCTTCCCCTTTCGAGCTCCCTCGCTCCGTCCCTGTCCATTCATAGCCTCTGAGAAAGTGCAGTGCGCCCAAGGAGTGTACTGAGAGCCTCCCTCCATGGCCGCTGGTCTCTCAGGCTCCACCATGACCAGCTTCGCCGTCAAGAACCCTCTGCTCGCCGCGGCCGCGCGCTTCCGGACGCTGCCTTCCCGCGCCGGCCGCCCTCTCCCGTTCTCTCCGTTCACGCGGACGGCGCGCAGGCGCGGGCAAGAGACCGTCACGTGCTTCGTCCCGCAGGAGGGCCAGGCCCAGGCCCCGGGCCCGGCTCCCGAGCCCGTGCCTTCGCTGGAGGAAGAGGCGGCGTCCGCGGCGGCGCGCCGCGTGGCGGAGAGGAAGGCGCGGAAGCAGTCCGAGAGGCGCACGTACCTGGTGGCCGCCGTCATGTCCAGCCTCGGGGTCACCTCCATGGCCATCGCCTCCGTGTACTACCGCTTCGCCTGGCAAATGGAGGTGCGTACCAGCCATTCGTTTTCGCTATCTTTCATCCTTACCGTTAGTGAGTGGCGAATTCGCGGACGGTTGCTGAAACTCACATGCGCGCGCGTTCGTGCAGGGCGGCGAGGTGCCGATGACCGAGATGCTGGGCACGTTCGCGCTCTCCGTCGGCGCAGCGGTAAGCTAGCGGCACCTTTCGTAGAACTCTTGCTCGCCGGCGGCGAAGAGCACCAGGCTAAATTTCGGGCGTGATGCAGGTCGGGATGGAGTTCTGGGCGCAGTGGGCGCACAAGGCGCTGTGGCACTCCTCCCTGTGGCACATGCACGAGTCGCACCACCGGCCGCGCGACGGGCCCTTCGAGCTCAACGACGTGTTCGCCATCATCAACGCCGGGCCGGCCATCGCACTCCTCGCCTACGGCTTCTTCCACCGCGGTCTCATCCCCGGCCTCTGCTTCGGCGCGGTAAGCCGCTCACCCGTAAACCCCCTTCCCGACCCAAACCGCCAAAGCCACACACTCTTTCTGTCTCTCTGGTTCACCGGGCCCATCTGTCCGAATCATCCGATTAGGATCTGACTCGCCACGTGTCTGTCTCCTACAGGGCCTTGGGATTACGCTTTTCGGGATGGCATACATGTTCGTCCACGACGGCCTGGTCCACCGCCGGTTCCCCGTCGGCCCCATCGCGGACGTGCCCTACTTCCGGCGAGTGGCTGCCGCTCACATGGTACGTACGGCGAGCCCAACGGCCTCTCACTCCTTGGGGCAGTACGTGCCAACTTGGTGATTTCCTGAAAAAAAAAAGTGCTGATTATGTGGTCGTGGCTCCGTGGCAGATACACCACATGGACAAGTTCGAGGGGGTACCGTATGGGCTCTTCCTGGGACCCAAGGTGAGTGCGAGGCGCATGGCGCCTATCGTTTTGTCCTCTCGCGTGCTGTGCTGTGCTGTGACCACTGGCCAAGTGACCCAGTACAGGACAAGCACCCTGATCTTCCTTGTAAACCGTCCGTCTCAACGCGCCTGTGGTTGTGGTGAGTGCAGGAGCTGGAGGATGTTGGTGGCCTCGACGAGCTGGAGCAGGAGCTTGCCAGAATCAACCGGACTCGGAGCATCTGAAGGACTCTGGACATGGCGGCATATGTAGCTAGAAGAGCCTTGTGATCTCATCTAGCAGATGAACTACATTTCAAGTTTTTTTTTTTTTACTTTTTGGTGGTTGCTATTGATTTAATTGATGGTACTGGAGAACGGGAGTCCAGAACCGGAAGCAAGCTAATGATCAGGCAGTGGTGGTGGTGTACTCCCCGTTACTCGGCTGCAGGGGGCATGGATGTGTCCAAACAGTTCTAGGAAGAAGCACAGATGGTTCATGAGGTTGTGACATGATTTTATTTTTTTTGCCTGCCTTCGAGGTCTCACCGCGTCCACATTTTTTGTTTTGTGGAGACCCAACTCCATGTCTTGTTCTTATATATGGCTAGAAACTACGCTTCTGTGTATAACAAGTAGAGAAGGTTGTGAACCACTTGGTTGAAAGTAAAGTTCGCGGTTTGCAAGAATGCTGGAGATTCAGAACTTTTCCATGTTTCCTCCCTTCTCCACCAGACATAATGTCACACTATTGTTGTTGCTACTCATAGTATCTCTTCCAACTCTGTTGATTTTGAAGAGAACAAAATAATAGTAATAATCGAAACTAACATTGGCCAGCCCATTCGCCATTGCATTCACAATTTATAATCACCGCCCGTCCCCTCCCCCCAAAAGAACACATCAATGGTCGATCAGCCCTTCATAATTAAGGGATAATTAAGTCCAGTCTATCTATACCTGATAAAAAAAAGCTCCCTGTGTGTTTTGCAGAAAACTCCCTGCCTTCTCTGATAATTAACCCGCAGTCTATCTTTAAGTGACAGAAATTAAAAAGAAAACTCCCTAATATTTGGGTTGATTAACCTGCAGTCCATCTAGAAAAAATGTTTTTTAATATATAAATTTAAACCCTAACTCTAGTTCTAACATGTTATATATGAAATTTGATTTAAAAATGTGTAGAATCTGAATATGATGTTATTTTACCTGTTAACCGCTTTTTAAAATGCAATTTAATGTGCAATCTTAATTAATTGTGCATGATTCTTCTTTTTTCGTACCCGTGCTGATCCGGATTGCAAATTAACACCTCAAAAAAACCAGTTTGAAGATGAAAGAACCATCGATAACCATGCATGCACGCCTCGGCGAAATCACACAGGGGAAAAGAAAGCAGATTTTCGAGAGTGGATTTTTGGAACCCGAGTGTATTGGAGGACCTTATTTTAAATACTTTGAAAATCACATTTAAGGTTTCAAAAAATTCTGAAAAAAAATCTACATGATCATATGGATATATATTACACATGTGTAAAGTTCGGTGATGAAATAAGTAAATATGCGACCTATACAAAAATGACAAAATGGTGATTTCCAAATAGTGAATAATGCATGCACTGTTCATCTTTCCAAAATCAAGATTTTGTCATTTTTGTGTAACTCACATGGTTATTTATTTCAGCATCAAAATTTACACATGTATAATATACATTCATATAAACATGTTGATTTGTTTTCAGAATTTTTTGAAACTTCAAAATGGCATTTTGGCACAGTTCAAAAAATAGGGCTCTAATGCACCCTGGTTCCAAAGTGACTTTTTGGCAGATTTTCATCTTATCTTGAGAGAGAGAGAGAGAGAGACGCCTTATGATTGACTTGATTGAAACGCATTGTATTTGTGTGAGCACTGAGAACATCGTCAACGAGGTTGGAAAGGAGGATAAGCGTCAACACATATGGGATCACATGTTGAAATAAAGGACGTGGATCTATTGGGGTCTTGAGTCATGATTATTGAGTTAGGGGCGCGTGGTATTTTTTTTTCTTCCGTTGCAAAGCACGAGCTCTTTTGCTACTACCTACCAATAAAAGAAAGATTGTTTCTTCTGGCCATCGTGCATTTTGCAGGAACCCTCATGATGTTTTTGATAATCAACACACGGTCTAGTTTTAAGTCAAATGAGGAAATCATTTCACTTTTGCAAAGAACCCCATTTTGTATTTTGTCATCAACCTGTAGTCCAGTTTTAAGTGAAAGCAGGTAAATGTTTCACTTTTTATAGGGAACCCCCTGATATTTGGGTTAATCAACCTGCAGTCCATATCAAATGATTTTCTAAAATATCCATATCTTTTAGACACTAACTCTAGATTTAACTTGTCATATATGGAATTTGATTAGAGAAATATGTAGAATATGAATATGATGATATTTAACCTGTTAACCATTTTTAATGCTATTTAGGGTGCAATCTTAATCAATAGTGCATGACCCGTCTTTCTTTTGTACCTGTGCCAATCAAGATAAAAAATGAACACCTCAACAAAACTAGATTGGAGACGAAAGAAACAATCTATAAGCACGCATGCACGCCTCGCTAAAACCTCGTAGGGAAAAACGCAGATTTATCATCTTATGCCGAGAGAGAGACGTGTTAGGATTGACCACATTCAAACATGTTGTGATTTGTGAGCACTGAGGCCACTATCAGTGAGGGTGGAAAAAAGGAGGATAAATGACAACACAGATGCGATTCCATGCGTTGAAATAAAGGACATGAACTTATCGGGGGTCTTGAGTCATGGTTATTTGGGTTAGGGCCATGTGGTATCTTTTTCTCCCGTTGCAACGCACGGGCTCTTTTGCTAGTAAAGATAAATATTGCTTTTGAAAACATTGGAGATACATTAGATATCCATTAGAATTCTGAACAATATGTGTGTATTGTTTATATTATTTTTCAACGGCTCTTAGCTCTTATAGATTGTGGCTTCATGATGTTGAAACATTGTAACTGCTACCTCAGTCTAGGTGCATAGGGTGCCTTAGGAGCTGCACGACGGTCAAGACACTGTGATAGCCTAGCGTTATGTTTGAAATTGTGGAAACGAGCCTCAAAAAACACAATTGAAAGAGGCATTTAATCATGCATGTTTGGGGATGAGAGGATTGAGATATGCATGTGTGGGAATAGGAGCCGAGAAGTTAAAAGAGGTTGCATGCACGAGCCGAATGAGGGGACACGGTGCGAGGAATATTAATTACAACCGCGACTAATACTCTTGGAATATCTTATTTACATTAGGCACCCTATGCACCCGTATGAATGAAGTACTAAAGGTTAAAGTGCATGCTTAATTAGTTTAATTATTACTTCAGGACTTCTTAAGAAAGTCCACATCAAAGTCTAGTGTATAAATTATGAAACAAATTATAGTTCTAGGTTCAGATCGGAGCAAGCACTATAGATCAAGGTTAAGGATGTGTTTATTTAGCTAATGAAAATATTCTTTTACACTTGGTTTCTATACTTCACCACATTTGTTTTCTTGTTATATTTAATCATTTTGGGAAGTTGTTACTTGTGAGCTGCGTTGGGATTTTCCCCGAAGAGGAGGGGAGATGCAGTACACTAGAGATAAGTATTTCTCTCATTGAGAACCAAAGTTTATCGAACCAATAAGAGAATCATGCAAAGCCTCGTGAACAGCACTTGCACACACAAAATCAAATACTTGCACCCAACGCGGGCAAGAGGATTGTCAACCCCTCTGAACTCATTACTTGCAAGGATCAAATCTTGTATAGGTAGATAGATAAGTTGCAAAATAAAATAAAGTAAAGTAAATTGCATCAAAGTATTTTTGGTTTTTATAATATAATTAAAGTAGACCCGGGGGCCATAGTTTTCACTAGAGGCTTCTTTCTCGAATACATAGCATGCGGTGAGTAAACAAGTTACTGTTGGGCAAATGATAGAAAAGCGCATAATTGTGAGGTATTCACGACAATGATCATGTATATAGGCATCATGTCCGAGGCAAGTAGACCGACTCCTGCCTGCATCTACTACTATTACTCCACCAATCGACCGCTATCCAGCATGCATCTATGGTATTAAGGTCATGAAAATGGAGTAACGCCTTAAGTAAGATGACATGATGTAGACAAAGTAAACCCAATCAATATGAATAAACTCCGTTGTTTTACCCTTAATGGCAGTTGTTTTACCCTTAAAGGCAACAATACAAATACGTGTCTTGTCCCCTACTATGTCACTGGGATATAGAGCACCGTAAGATTGAACATTACAAAGCACATTTCCCACCGAAGATAAATCAATCTAGTTGGCCAAACCAAACGGATAGATCGGAAAGAAATACAAAGCTATAACAATCATGCATAATAAAGTTCAGAAAAAACTCAATTACTTTCAATGAATATTCCAATCATTAACCACAATTCATCGGATCCTAACAAACACACCGCAAAAGAAGATTACATCAGATAGAACTCCAAGGAGATCAAGGAGAACATTGTATTGAAGATCAAAGAGAGAGAAGAAGCCATATAGCTACTAGCTATGGACCCGTAGGTCTGTGGTGAACTACTCACGCATCATCAGAAGGCAGTAAGGATGATGTAGAAGTCCTCCGTGATCAATTCCCCTTCCGGCAGAGTACCGGAAAAGGCCTCCAGATGGGATCACGGAAGAACAGAAGTTTGCGGCGGCGGAAAAAGTGTTTTGGGTGGCTCTCTGTTGGTTTGGGAATATTTGGGAATTTATAGAGGTGGAATTAGGTCAAGGGATGCTACGGGGGGCTCACGAGCTCAGGAGCGCGCCTACCCCCTTGGGCGCGCCCTGTGGTTCATGGTGATGGGGAACGTTGCATGGAAAAAAAATCTACGCACACGCAAGATCTATCCATGGAGATGCATAGCTACGAGAGGGGGAGAGCATCTACATACCCTTGTAGATCGCTAAGAGGAAACGTTTATCACGCGGTTGGTGTAGTCGTACTCTTCGCGATCTGATCACGATCCAACCGATCTAGTGTCGTGAAAGTGCGTTATATCGACTTAGAGGGGGCGGGGGGCGGGGGGGGGGGTGAATAGGCGATTTTTACAAATTCGTCACTGAGGAATTTCAAGGTGAGGAAATTCCTAAGCGACGAACTACTTAGCAGGGAATAAGTGCTCAGATGCAAGCATAACAGAGCAGTAGCACAGTCATCATGTGATGAATGAAAACAAGCACAGAGTACGAGTAGCGTAAACACAGGAGCAGGCTGAAGACAAACTGACTGAAGAAATTGAACTGAGGAAATTGAGAAAGTCTTCAGACAAAGTCTTCAAACAGTAATGATCAAATACATAGCAAGTATGCGAGGAAATGAAAGGGTTGAGGAAATAGAACCAGTAGCTCGGTGAAGACAATGATTTGGTAGACCAGTTCCAACTGCTGTGACAGTTGTTGTCTGGTTAGAGCGGCTAGGTATTTAAACCTGAGGACACACAGTCCCGGACACACAGTCCTCACCGTATTCTCCTTGAGCTAAGGTCACACAGACCTCGCCCAATCACTCGTGGTAAGTCTTCAGGTGACTTCCAAACCTTCACATACTCGGTCACTCGGCAATCCACAATTTCCTCTTGGATGCTCTAGACCATGACGCTAACCGTCTGGGGATGCACAGTCCTCAAAGGTAACAAGCGTCGGTTCCACACAGGAACAATCTCTTCAGTGATGCTCAATCACTTTGGGTTTGTAGGTGTTTGGGTTTTTGGGTTTTTCCTCACTTGATGATTTTCGCTCAAAGTCCTCGGAGGATGGGATGCTCTAAATGACAAGTGTCAATCTATTTCTTGGAGCAGCCAACCAGCTAGTGGTTGAAGGGGGCGGCTATTTATAGCCTAGGGAGCAGCCCGACATGATAAGACATAAATGCCCTTCAATGATATGACCGTTAGGTGGGTAGGATATTTGGACAGCTGGCGCGTAGCACAGCAACGGTCGGAAATTTTAGTATCAAATTCCTCAGGGCTATCATGTTCCTCACTTGTAGGCAATCCGCACTGGCGAATTCCTAACTCCTCAGTCAGAACAAATTCCTCAGAGAACAGAAGAACTTCGTCTCTGTCACTGAAGAACTTGACTAAGCTGTATGAGATTTCCAATGGCTTCACTCGAAAGGATTGGGTAGGTGTAGGATTTTGAGTTGAGCATCACTTGGAAACTTTTCCTTAGTTTTACCTCGATCCCCTTTAATAGTATGGTGTTTCCTATGACTCAAGAAGAAGAAAATGAAACTACGAAAACAAAAGTCTTCACGCTTCATAATCCTCGCATGAATATCAAGTCTTCAGGGTCACACCAATTTCTTCACTTTCAAAGTCTTCAAGAAAACCAAAGTCTTCAGTTGAAGACATTCATTTTTAGGGGTCGACATTCATCATAAATAACAAACTCCTCATAGACTTATAGACCTGTGTACACTCACAAACGCATTAGTCCCTTAACCTATAAGTCTTCAATACACCAAAATCACTAAGGGGCACTAGATGCACTTACAATCTCCCCCTTTTTGGTGATTGATGACAATATAGGTTAAGTTTTCAACGGGGATAAACATATGAAGTGTAAATACTGATATTGAGGAATTTGATTGCAAGATATAGAAGAACTCCCCCTGAAGATGTGCATATTTGAGGAATTTGCTTTGAAATAGCAAATGCACATTGTTGAGTAATATCATGGAGATCTCCTCCTATATCTTGAAATTCATACACGCATTTAACATATGATATGAAGAATTTGAAATGCATGATGAAATATGGTGTCTGACGAAATTCAGCATGTGAGCATTATGGTATTGAGGAAATAGCATGCAGAAAAACAGAGCAAAAGCATCAGACCACCATAGGACTTAAGTTTACAACTCATCAGAGCAAACACCTCAGAAAAGCAAGAGTTGTAACTTAACAGAAATATAGCCCATATATAAGACCCGCTTGAAGACTAACTCAAATTTCTCCCCCTTTGTCATCGAATGACCAAAAGGGACGAAAAATGAGGACTAACGCCCCTGAAGAATATCATCATGATGTCGATGGAGGAGCGCCAGCATTGTTGGGGTCGTCTATTGAGGTAGGGCCTGCCGCAGTGTCGTTCAAGTCTTCAGCTTCATCCGTCTCGCGCGATGAAGAATATGAACTGGCAACAAGCTGAGGAACTTTGACTTTCTTGAATTTCTTCGAAGGTGGCTGGGACCAGTCAAAGTCCTGTTGGAAGCCCATCTCCTTGAGTTCTTCAGCACTATGAAGATTAGACAGAATCGCCCAAGTGCGGTCAAAGACTTCATGCAAGTAGTAGTGATTCTTCTTGACAGTATTTTGAGTGACTGTCATGTTCTGAAGAATTGCACCAAACTGACGATTGACCCACTTGTGATTTCGATCAACTTTCTGATGAAGACTAAGGAGAAGTTCATGATCAGTCATCACACGCGGAGCTGTGGCTTGAGGATGATGTTCTGAAGCTTTGGCGGCAGAATCTTGAGTTGCAGAGTCATCATTGGTGGAATAGGAAGTAGCTTTGCGAAACTGTCCATCCAATGGACGAGTACCTTCATCAATAACAGCAGCCTTGCCCTTCTCGTCAGCTGAGGAAATAGTCCGTTTAAGGACTTCAATAGGGGGCAAATAGCTGAGATGATTTTGAAAGTCAGCCTTATAATGAATTGAAGACCTTGATCTGATGAATCTCATGATCCAGGGAGCATAAGGCTTCAACTCAAAAGGCGACAGAGCAGCATTGGCCAAAGTCCTCATGAAGAAATCATGGTAGTTGATAGGAATACCGTGAATGATATTGAACACCAGATTCTTCATAATGCCAACAACTTCTTCATCATCAGAGTTGTGGCCCTTGATTGGACTGAGGGTTTTGGTCAATATGCGATAGACTGTCCTTGGCACATAGAGCAATTCCTTGACGAGGAATTTGGTCCTTGGAGCTTGGCCTGGCTTCAAAGGCTTCATCAGCACTTGCATCAGATGATCAGACAGTTCAGGTTCAACATAGAGAAGCCTTGCACCTTCAGTGGGAGGACTGACTGGGACGGCATGAAGCAATTCAGAGGCCGGTGCTTTGAAATGAGTATTATCGGTCATCCAGTCTAATACCCATGAATTGACATCATCAACATTTCCAGTAATGTGCAGCGTGGCGAAGAATTGAAGAATGAGTTCTTCATTCCAATCGCAGATGTCGGTGCAGAAATTGAGTAACCCAGCTTCATGAAGAACACTGAGGACTGGGGTGAAGCAGGGTAGCGATTCCATATCTACATGAGGAATTTGCTCATGTTCAAAGATCTTATCCTTATCAACCAACAATGAGGAGTAGAAGTTCATCTGGCTTGCAGTCCAGAAACGCTTGCGACGAAGACGAGCAGAGTCATAGGGATTGTAGTCAGTGAAGAATATGTGCTCGTTGAAGAAATCCTCAGCATTAAACTTCTGCTTCTTGGAGTGAGGGTTCTGTGGCTTGGGCTGAAGATTAACAGTTGAAAAATTTACAGCCTCTTGAGGTATAGCCACTGGAGCCATTGGCTGAGGAATTTCAGCAGCAGCCTTGGCCTCCATTTCTTCAGACATATGTACATCAGCGCTAGTGGCTGGAACTTCTTCAGGAATAGAATGAAGTGAAGCTTGACGTTCATCAGAGCCCGTATGAATTTCTTCAGTTGGCACAGGGGACTGAGGAACATGATGTAGAGGGGTTGTCAGAGGTGAATTGGGGTGATGACTTTCCCAAAAGTCATCATTCAGAATAGGTGTTGTAGACCCAATATCCACATCCTCATCTTCTTCAGTTCCTTCGACGCCTGCCTCTTCAGCTGTGAACTGAGGCATGGGCGATGATACCAGTGGGGTTGAAGAGAAAGTATCCACTTCAATTTCTTCATCCATCTGCTCTTTCGAAGCAGCAGAAGGATCTTCTTCATCAGATTTACTTGGAATTTCATATTCCTCACCAAAGGGAATGATCTCCTTTGATGGCATGCTTGATATTGGAATAGCATCAATTGGGTTTTCAGATGAACTCGTCAAAGTCTTCACTTTCTTGGGAGCTGAAGACTCTGAGGAGGCAGATGCTTTCCTTTTCTTCACAGCTGCTCGCTCCGCAGCCTTGGTTTTCTTCGCTTCTGATGCAGAAGGAAGGTTGATGCTTGTCATCGGTGCAGGAGGAGCAGAGGAAATTGGTTGAATTTCTTCAGGCACAACTGATGCAGTTGCCCTGGCTTGTTCAGATTCCTCAGGCACAGTAGCAGATGCTTCAACTGGCCTGGATTGCTCTTCAGGCGCAATATTGGAGGTTGCCCTGGCATTTTCTTCAGAGACTGGAATTTCTTCATCAGCTCTGGCGCTTTCATTTTCTTCAGCAGACTGAACAGATGTTCCAGTCTGAGGAAATTTGGGTTGCGATGAAGCTGCAACACTTGGAGTAAATCCTTTTGCCATTCTGACGAATCTAACTTTGGCACCTAGCCAATCTGCATGGAATGCATGAAATTCATCACTGAGTGCTTTGATCTCAGCCTGCATAGACACAAGTTCTTTAGGAGACATTTTCACAACATTGTTCTTCAGAAAACGCTCCTTCTTGTACTGAGCCTTCTTCACCTGCCTGGCCTTTTCAAATTTCCATTTCTCTTCATTTATGAAGGCCGTCAACATGTGACTTTGACTAGGAGTGAGGTTTAATTCAGGCAAAGGTGTATTTGGATCCTTGTGCCATAGATCGATCAAATCAAGGATCTTCCTTGGATCCAGCATGAGGGGCACAGCACTGCC
This sequence comes from Thinopyrum elongatum, assembly GCA_011799875.1. Lineage (NCBI taxonomy): Eukaryota > Viridiplantae > Streptophyta > Magnoliopsida > Poales > Poaceae > Thinopyrum > Thinopyrum elongatum. Next base: position 546,989,261 of record CM022298.1, on the reverse strand, counting down.
TTTGGCTCTAGCGGCCCTTTGTTGTCGATCTCTGATGATCTCAGCTAATTCTTCATCATCAGCTTCGTCTTCGCTTGACGGAACCTGAAAGGCGACTTGCTTCTTGTGAGGACTTGGCCTTGTGCCTCGTCCAGCAGTGGTCTTTTTCTTCAGCAAGGTCGGAGTTGTTGAAGACTGAGGTGGAGCTGAAGAACTTGCAGAGACTCCTGAAGCAATTGAGATTCCAGTAGTCCTTTGGCATGTGGCAAGATGCACAGGTGCTGAGGACTTTGCAGGAGCAGCTGAGGATTTTGCAACCGAGGGAGTTGGAGCTGCTTTTGAGGAATTTGCTTGAGGAACAGGCCATGAGGGCTTTGAAGAGCTTGGCCGTGAGGGCATTGCAGCTGAGGAACTTGTCTTGACAGCTGATTTCTTCAGCATAGCCTTCTTAGGCTTGATAGCAGAGGCCTCAGCGGCGGCAGCAACAGAATCTTCATTGAATTTCTTTACTGCCTCTTTAGCCACTTTGGCCAGCTTGGCTTGATGCTTAGCCCACTCCTGAGGAAATTCCTCACCTCTTCTGATGCTAGTGGGATCAGCTTCTTGGCCAGGAGCCAATGGAGGTCTTGGACATGGAGGGTTAACAACAAATTTCTTCATGTACTTGGGAGTGACATAGCGATATTCCCTCCATTCTCTTGCCCATCTCCTCTCAATCTTCTGAGTGCGCACTTTGCGCTGATTTTTGTTCTCCTTGCCATGAGTTGCTTCATCAGGAGTACAATATTCATCATAGATGTCATCAGGGATCTCAAAAGCAATATTTGTTTCTGGCCTCTTTCCTCCCTTCTGAGGTCTTTTACCATCAGCCATTTTCTTCACTTGAGGGTTTTGAACAATCGAATTTTCTGATGAGGTATGCAATTTTTCTTCAAGGAACGCTGCAAATGAGTTAAGTTGATGAGAACCTAGAGATTCAGCAGTGGACATGTGTACCTGTGAACAGAATATAGGTGCGAAGAGTTTTGGAGAGGTCATATGCGTTCTCAAAAGATTTTCAAAAGTATCAAGTTTGAGGAAGATGACCAGGGGTGTCTTGAGGAATTTCACTAAGCATTTTGACTTAGGTTCCAGAGTTGTGTAGATTGAAAATCCACACAATTGAGGAATCTTGAAGAAAAACATTGCTTAGAGAAACTGATCAAGGACAGAAGCAAGTTGGTGTTTAAGAACATGAAAGTTGAAGAATAAACACCTTTTGAAGATTTTGTGGAAATCATCAGAATCAACAAGGGCAGTAAAAATAAATTTTATTTACCCTTGACGAAGAACACGACGAACTGAGAGTGGTAGTGGAGATGTTCGTCCGTTCAGATCTTCCACGCCCTAACTTGGCGATGGAAAACAGCTACGGCGGCGGCGGAGTGAAGATTTCCGCGGCCGGCGTGAGTACGACGGCGACAAGGTCGAGGCAGTGAAGCTCTTCCTCACCGGCGACGATGGAGTGTAGCGGCGGTGCTAGGTCTGAGAGCTCGAGCGAGGGAGTAAGATCGAGCGGGGTAAATGAGCTCTGAGGAGGGTGAGGGGTATTTATAGCCGAGGTAAAAAAAAACCGCTCGTCCGAGGAAAATGGACGAACCTGCCCCTGACCCTTCTCATCCTAGCGACATGTGTCACCCACGTACTGTGAAGTGGAGATCGTGTTAGATCGTGGGTGAATAGATAAATCTTATCGAGGGATATGGAACGGTTTGAGCGGCAAAAGCCGAAAATTCAGATAAGAATATTTTAATGTTTCGTTCGCAAATTCTTCAGCTGTCAAGGACACAGTGAAGACTTTGAACGGGTTTCAAATAGAACGCACATGAAGAATTTGTGAACGGACTGGATTGAGTTTAGCATAGAGGGGAAACGGGTCCGATCACATTCACTTAGAAGAAACACAACTTGAAGAATCAGCAATAAGTGAATGCTGTAGAGGACAGAAAACTCAAATATATATATATAGTCAATGAAGAACACAGTCGGAAAGAGTGAAGATTTTGCAAAGTTGAAGAATTTGAAAATTTTAAGAATTTGCACAATGATGAAAGACTCAGATTTTGAAGATTTTCAACTTTTTGTGGTGGCGTGACCCACCGTGTAAGAATGATGATTTCAGACACCGCGTACAATTATCGTAGGGTTCTGAGAATCAAATTCTTCATTAATTTCTTCACACTTAGAGGGTTAGTCTTCATTGATTGAAGAAAAATGTTTCTTCGTGTGTTGCACACCTAAGTCATCAATTTGCATAAGTGTTAGGATGTGTGTCCTTTTCAAAGGACATTCGAAGATTCTAAGATATTTAGCTCACACCGCAACTTGCTAAATCTCTTCTCATCCAAGGGCTTTGTGAAGATATCCGCTAGCTGTTCTTCAGACTTCACGGGATCAATAGAGATGTCACCCTTCAACACATGATCTCGAAGAAAATGATGACGAATCTCGATGTGCTTTGTCTTCGAGTGCTGAACTGGGTTATGAGCAATTTTGATGGCACTCTCGTTGTCGCAGTAGAGTGGCACATTCTTCACATTGATGCCGTAGTCCTTGAGGGTTTGCTTCATCCATAGCAATTGAGCACAACAAGAACCAGCAGCAATATACTCAGCTTCAGCAGTAGAGAGTGATACGCAGTTCTGCTTCTTCGAGGACCAACATACTAAGGATCGTTCGAGGAAATGGCATGTGCCTGAAGTTGACTTGCGGTCCACACGATCACCAGCATAGTCAGAGTCAGAATATCCAATGAGATCAAAAACCGAGCCCTTGGGATACCATAATCCAAGTGTTGGAGTGTGAGCTAGATATCGAAGAATATGTTTCACAGCCTTATGGTGTGATTCCTTCGGTGTAGCTTGAAAACGGGCACACATGCAAACACTAAGCATAATATCCGGCCTAGATGCACATAGGTACAATAAAGAGCCAATCATGGAGCGGTATACCTTTTGATCGAAGTCTATTCCATTTTCATCAGTGCATAGATGGCCATTTGTGGGCATAGGGATTTTGACGCCTCTGCATTCTTGCATACCGAATTTCCTGAGAACGTCCTTGAGGTATTTCTCTTGAGAAATGAAGATGCCATTACGTTGTTGACGAATTTGAAGACCTAAGAAGAATTTCAATTCTCCCATCATGGACATTTGATATTCCTCACTCATCATGTAAGCAAATTCGTCACTGTAATGTTGGTTAGTACAGCCAAAGATAATATCATCAACATATATTTGGCACACGAATAATTCATCATCATAGGTTTTGGTGAAAAGAGTTGGGTCGAGTGAACCGGGTTTGAAGCCTTTCTTCATGAGGAATTCCTTCAGAGTATCATACCACGCCCGAGGGGCCTGCTTGAGGCCATAGAGGGCCTTATTGAGTCTGAAGACTTTGTCAGGATGCTTAGGATCTTCAAAACCTGGGGGTTGAGCAACATATACTTCTTCCTCAAGCTTACCATTGAGGAATGCACTTTTCACATCCATTTGATATAAGATGATATTATGATGGTTAGCATAAGCAAGCAATATGCGAATAGCCTCAAGTCTAGCAACAGGTGCAAAAGTCTCATCGAAATCAATTCCTTCAACCTGTGTGTAGCCTTGAGCTACAAGACGAGCCTTGTTCCTCACCAATTTATGAAGATATACCCTGTTGATGATGTGGCATGCAGTATCAATTGCCTCAGGCCAGAAGTGACGAGGTGTCTTGTATTCATCAAGCATGGTGCGAGCCATCTCAACAAGAGTCCTGTTCTTGCGCTCCACAACACCATTCTGCTGAGGAGTGTATGGGGCAGATAGCTCATGAGTAATACCAAGTTCATCGAGATAGTCATCAAGACCAGTATTCTTGAACTCAGTCCCATTGTCACTACGTATATGCTTGATCTTCACGCCGAAATTCGTCGAAGCCCTTGAGGAAAATCGTCTGAAGACTTCCTGCACTTCAGTTTTGTAAGTAATGACATGCACCCATGTGTAACGAGAATAGTCATCAACAATGACAAAGCCATATAGAGATGCTGCATTTGTTAGTGTGGCATAATGAGTAGGGCCAAAGAGATCCATATGAAGCAATTCAAAAGGACGAGAAGTAGTCATGATAGTCTTCGAGGGGTGCTTGGCTCTGGTCATCTTTCCAGCCTCACAAGCCCCACAAAGATGATCTTTGAGGAATTTGACACCCTCGATGCCAATGACGTGCTTTTTCTTCACGAGTGTGTGTAAGTTCCTCATGCCAGCATGACCCAGTCGTCGATGCCATAGCCAGCCTTCTGAAGCTTTAGCAAGTAGACAAGTGGCAGGATGTGGTCCTGCAGAGAAATCAACAATATACAAGTCTCCTCTCCTAAAGCCTTCGAAGACTTTGGAATTGTCAGATTCCATGAGCACTAAGCAACGATATTTGCCAAAGACAACAACCATATCAAGATCACAAAGCATTGAGACAGACATGAGGTTGAATCCGAGGGACTCGACAAGCATGACTTTATCCATGTGTCGATCCTTTGAGATTGCAACCCTACCTAGACCCAATACCTTGCTTTTGCCTTTGTCAGCGTAGGTGATATGCTTCAAGTGTGATGGAGATAAAGGAGTGTTCATCAGTAAGCTCTTGTCATCGGTCATGTGATTTGTACATCCACTATCGAGGACCCACTCAGTAGCTTTGGGTAAATCATCCTGCAGATGAATTAGTGCATCTTACGAACTCATATACTTCAGAGTGAAGAATATGACATCAAATTCATCAGACATATTTCATCAATTAAAGCAACATATGTATATATAGCAATGTGAGGACGTGAGAAATGAATAAATCATTTCTTCATGATTAGCTTGCGTCCTTTCAAGCATTTCAGGTCTCCAGCAAATTCTTCAGACGATTTAGTTCGTCTGGAGACCTGACCCTGCATAAGAGATTAGTTCCTTTTCTTCACCACCCACATCTGGAGGGGTGGCAAAGAGTTCATCATTCTGCGAGCTCCATAAGAGAAAGGTGGCATAGACGCCAGACCACTTCGTTTCACATAAGAGGGGTTAGGGTAAGCATATGAATAAGCAGAGAAATTATTCGAGGACTTATGAACATAATGATTTGAAGAATAATGCATATATTCATAGCCCTTAGGCTTTCCCTGCGAAACAGGAGTGTTAGCATGATGATGTTCATGTGAGGACTTGGATCCATGTGAGGAATTTGATCCATAAGAGGACTTGGATCCATATGAAGACTTTGGTTGATATGAAGAATTTGATCTGGGGTTCTTATTCTTCACAGGTGGTGTCATGAGGACATTCACCTGAAGACTTTCAAGGCACTTTTTGGGAACCCAGATTTTCTTCATAGGGGGACCATTCCTGCAGTTAGATCCAACATATCTAGCAAATACCTCACCATTCTGATTTTTGAACAGTTTATAGTTGGAGTCAAATGACTCATCAGATGAATATGAGGATTCACAAGTAAAGCCAGATAAAGTGGATGGATCTACGGGAGGTCCCTTCGCAGCAACCCATGAGGTTTTGGGATACTGCTCCGGTTTCCAGTAGGTTCCATCAGCATTGAGTTTCCTCTCAAAGGCAATACCCTCTTTCCTAGGGTTCCTGTTCAAGATCTGCTTTTTGAGCACATCACAAAGAGTCTGATGCCCTTTGAGGCTTTTGTACATGCCTGTCACATACAATTCCTTCAACCCTGCATTTTCATCAGTGATACTAGTGGTATCCTCAGATGAGGAATTTGTGACCACAGAGATAGTTGAAGAATTTGCAGCAATGGAAGCATTTGAACATTCAGGTGAAGAATTAGCAGTTTCACGTTCAATGCATTTCAAGCATGGTGGAATAAATTCTTCCTGAGCGGAACTGATCTGTTGAGCAAGCAAAGAATCATTTTCCTTCTGAAGATCTTCATGACTCACCCTTAGCTTCTCAAGATCTTGCTTTCTTTGAAGAAATTCATAAGAAAGCTTCTCATGATCGGCTAGGAGAGTTTCATGACGACCTTGAAGGTTGTCAAACTTAGACTGTAGTTGTTGAAGATTATCAGTCAGTGTTTGAGTTCGATCCATTTCCTCACCTAACAGATCATCGCTTTTGTCTAGCATATTTTGAACCTTTTCCAAAGCCTTTTGTTGTTTAACAGCAATATTAGCAAGTTTGGAATAGCTGGGTTTGAGGTTATCATCAGATTCATCCTCACTTGATTCAGAGGAGGGATATTTGAGTACCTTGGCACCTTTTGCCATGAAGCAATAGGTGGGAGCATAGTCATCGTTGCCATCATCAGCAGTGTTGGGGAAGCCATTTTCCTCAGTGTTGAAGATGGACTTGCTAACGTAAGCAGTAGCGAGGGCTAGGCTCGCCACACCAGAGTCTGACTCCTCAGATGCCTCCTCTTCCTCATGTTCCTCAGATTCAGCTTCAGAGTCCATTTCCTTGCCAATGAATGCCCGAGCTTTCTTGGAGCTGCTCTTCTTGTGAGATGAAGACTTTGAAGATCTTGACGATGAGGACTTTGAAGATTTCTTCTTCTTCGATTCCTTCTCCCACTGAGGACAATCAGTAATGTAGTGACCAGGTTTCTTGAATTTATGGCAAGTTCTCTTCTTGTAATCACGGGATGAGGAATCTGATTTCATGTCATCACCTTTTGAGGATTTTCCAAATCGGCCATGTCTAGAGAACTTCTGGAATTTCCTCACGAGCATTGCTAGCTCCTGACTCAGTTCTTCAGGATCACCAAGGCTGCTACCAGAATCTTCATCTTCAGATTCAGAGACTGCCTTGGCTTTCAGTGCACGAGATCTACCATAGCTCGGTCCGTAGAGATCTCTCTTCTCAGCTAGTTGGAATTCATGAGTATTTAGCCTCTCGAGGATATCAGCAGGATCAAGTGACTTGTAGTCTCCACGTTCTTGAATCATCAGTGCCAGTGTATCGAATGAAGAATCGAGTGACCTCAGCAATTTCTTCACCACCTCATGGTCGGTGATGTCAGTGGCACCCAGTGCTTGAAGCTCGTTTGAAATGTCAGTGAGGCGATCAAAGGTTTGCTGAACATTTTCGTTGTCGAGTCTTTTGAAGCGGTTGAAGAGATTGCGAAGAACGTCAACTCGAGAGTCACGTTGAGTTGAGACTCCTTCGTTGACCCTGGACAGCCTATCCCAGATAAGCTTAGCTGTCTCCAAAGCACTCACTCTGCCATACTGCCCTTTGCTCAGATGGCCACATATGATATTCTTCGCTTGAGAGTCGAGTTGCTTGAATCTCTTCACATCAGCAGCGTTTACGGAAGGAGTGACAGAGGGAACACCCTTTTCCACAACATACCAGAGATCGTTGTCAATTGCCTCAAGATGCATGCGCATCTTGTTCTTCCAGTAGGGGTAGTCCGTCCCATCGAAGGTAGGACACCCAGCTGAGACCTTGATCATGCCTGCAGTCGACATAACTAAAACTCCAGGTGGTTAAACCAAAATCACACAGAACAAGGGAGTACCTTGCTCTGATACCAATTGAAAGTGCGTTATATCGACTAGAGGGGGGGTGAATAGGCGATTTTTACAAATTCGTCACTGAGGAATTTCAAGGTGAGGAAATTCCTAAGCGACGAACTACTTAGCAACGGAATAAGTACTCAGATGCAAGCATAACAGAGCAGTAGCACAGTCATCATGATGAAATGAAAACAAGCACAAAGTACGAGTAGCGTAAACACAGGATAAGCAGGCTGAAGACAAACTGACTGAAGAATTTGAACTGAGGAAATTGAGAAAGTCTTCAGACAAAGTCTTCAAACAGTAATGATCAAATACATAGCAAGTATGTGAGGAAATGAAAGGGTTGAGGAAATAGAACCAGTAGCTTGGTGAAGACATTGATTTGGTAGACCAGTTCCAACTGCTGTGACAGTTGTACGTCTGGTTGGAGCGGCTAGGTATTTAAACCTGAGGACACACAGTCCCGGACACCCAGTCCTGAACACACAGTCCAGGACACCTAGTCCTCACCGTATTCTCCTTGAGCTAAGGTCACACAGACCTCGCCCAACCACTCGTGGTAAGTCTTCAGGTGACTTCCAAACCTTCACATACTCGGTCACTCGGCAATCCACAATTTCCTCTTGGATGCTCTAGACCATGACGCCTAACCGTCTGGAGGATGCACAGTCCTCAAAGGTAACAAGCGTCGGTTCCACACAGGAACAATCTCTTCAGTGATGCTCAATCACTTTGGGTTTGTAGGTGTTTGGGTTTTTGGGTTTTTCCTCACTTGATGATTTTCGCTCAAAGTCCTCGGAGGATGGGATGCTCTAAATGACAAGTGTCAATCTATTTCTTGGAGCAGCCAACCAGCTAGTGGTTGAAGGGGGCGGCTATTTATAGCCTAGGGAGCAGCCCGACATGATAAGACATAAATGCCCTTCAATGATATGACTGTTAGGTGGGTAGGATATTTGGACAGCTGGCGCGTAGCACAGCAACGGTCGGAAATTTGAGTATCAAATTCCTCAGGGCTATCATGTTCCTCACTTGTAGGCAATCCGCACTGGCGAATTCCTAACTCCTCAGTCAGAACAAATTCCTCAGAGAACAGAAGAACTTCGTCTCTGTCACTGAAGAACTTGACTAAACTGTATGAGATTTCCAATGGCTTCACTCGAAAGGATTGGGTAGGTGTAGGATTTTGAGTTGAGCATCACTTGGAAACTTTTCCTTAGTTTTACCTCGACCCCCTTTAACAGTACGGTGTTTCCTATGACTCAAGAAGAAGAAAATGAAACTACGAAAACAAAAGTCTTCACGCTTCATAATCCTCGCATGAATATCAAGTCTTCAGGGTCACACCAATTTCTTCACTTTCAAAGTCTTCAAGAAAACCAAAGTCTTCAGTTGAAGACATTCATTTTTAGGGGTCGACATTCATCGTAAATAACAAACTCCTCATAGACTTATAGACCTGTGTACACTCACAAACGCATTAGTCCCTTAACCTATAAGTCTTCAATACACCAAAATCACTAAGGGGCACTAGATGCACTTACATGTCGAACGGACGGCACCTCCGAGTTTAGCACACGTGCGGCTTGATGATGTCTCCTCCTTCTTGATGCAGCAAGCGGGAGAGGAGAATTAGATGGGATCACAACCAACACGACGGCGTGGTGGTGATGGTGGTGGTGGAGCACCGACAACGCTTCACTAAGCGTCGCCGGGACGAGGCGATGGAACTACGGAGTAACGGGAGAGAGAGGGGCGCCAAGGGCTTGGTCTGTCCTCTTGGGGCGCCCCCTCCCCTCTATATATAGGTGGAGGGGCATGGGAAACAGCCCCTCCAAGCCCTAGGGCGCAGCTAAGGGGAAGAGGACTTGGACTCCAAGTCCAATCCTATTCCTACTAGGACTCCTTCCTTTTTTGCCTTCCCTAGCCACATGGGCTTTTGAGGACTTGGTGCACCTAGCCCAATAACGCTAGGGTGCCTACCCACAGCCCATAATAGCCCTTGGGTGGTGGTGGACCCACTTGTGGACTCTCGGACCCCTCCGGAATCCTTCGGAACCTTCTGGAAGCTTCCCGGTACAATACCGAAAAACTGCACCTTTTTTCGGAACCCAAAATATGACTTCCCACATATAATTCTTTACCTCTTGACCATTTTGAGACATCTCATGACGTCCGGGATCTCATCCGGGACTCCGAACAACATTTGGTTACCACTCATCAAATATTCCAATACTACTCTAGCGTCAACGAACGTTAAGCGTGCGTCCCTGCGGGTTCGGGAATTATGTAGCCATGACCGAGACACCTCTCCGGTCAATAACCAATAGCGGGACCTGGATGCCCATATTGATTCCTACATATTCCACAAAGATATTTTATCGGTTGAACCTTTATGACAACACACATAATTCCCTTTGTCTGTCGGTATGTTACTTGTCCGAGATTCGATCGTCGGTATCTTTATACCTAGTTCAATCTCGTTACTGGCAAGTCTCTTTACTCGTTCCGTAATACATCATCTCGTAACTAAGTCCTTAGTCACTTTGCTTGCAAGCTTCTTGTGATGCTGTATTACCGAGAGGGCCCAGAGATACCTCTCCGATACACGTAGTAACAAATCCCAATCTCGATCCATGCCAATTCAACAGACACCTTCGGAGATACCTGTAGAGCATCTTTATGATCACCCAGTTACGTTGTGACATTTGATAGCACACAAGGTATTCCTCCGGAGTCCGGGAGTTGCATGATCTCATGGTCGAAGAAACATGTATTTGACATTAAGAAAGCAGTAGTAATAAACTAAACGATCATATGCTATGCTAACGGTTGGGTCTTGTCCATCACATCATTCTCCTAATGATGTGATCCTGTTATCAAGTGACAACACATGTCTATGGTTAGGAAACCTTAACCATCTTTTGATCAACGAGCTAGTCTAGTAGAGGCTCACTAGGGGACACGGTATTTGTTTATGTATTCACACATGTATTTAAGTTTCCGGTCAATACAATTCTAGCATGAATAATAAACCTTTATCATGAATAAGGAAATATTATAATAACAACTTTATTATTGCCTCTAGGGCATATTTCCATCAGTCTCCCACTTGCACTAGAGTCAATAATCTAGTTCACATCACCATGTGATTAACACACATAGTTCACATCGCCATGTGACTAACACCCAAATAATTTACTAGAGTCAATAATCTAGTTCACATCACCATGTGATTAACACCCAAAGAGTACTAAGGTGTGATCATGTTTTGCTTGTGAAAGAGGTTTAGTCAATGGGTCTGCCACATTCAGATCCGTATGTATTTTGCAAATTTCTATGTCTACAATGCTCTACATGTAGCTACTCTAGCTAATTGCTCCCACATTCAATACGTATCCAGATTGAGACTCAGAGTCATCCAGATCGGTGTCAAAGCTTGCGTCGACGTAACCCTTTACGACAAACTCTTCATCACCTCCATAACCGAGAATCATTTCCTTAGTCCTCTTTAAGGATAATTTTGACCATTGTCCAGTGATCCACACCTGGATCACTATTGTACCCCCTTGCCAGACTCATGACAAGGCACACAACAGGTCTGGTACACAGCATGGCATACTTTATAGAACCTATGGCTAAGTGATACGTCTCCAACGTATCTATAATTTATGAAGTATTCATGCCATGTTTACAACAATTTTATATGGTTTTCGTATGATTTTATTAGAACTAACCCGGACTGATGTTGTTTTCAGCAGAACTACCATGGTGTCGTTTTTTGTGCAGAAATAAAAGTTCTCGGAATGAGCTGAAAATTTACTGATAATATTTTTGGAAAATATAAAAAATACTAGAGCGAAAAGATACCAGAGAGGAGTCCCGAGGCAACCACAAGGATGGAGGGCGCACCCCCCCTAGGGCGCGCCCCCTGGCTTGTCGCTACCTCGTGGACCCCCTTGACATGAAACCAACGCCAAAAATTCTTATAAATACCAGAAACCCAGAAAAGAAACCTAGATCGGGAGTTCCGCCGCCGCAAGCCTCTGTAGCCACGAAAAACCAATCGGGAGCCCGTTCCGGCACCCTGCCGGAGGGGGAAACAATCATCGGAGGACATCTTCATCATCTCGGCGGTCTCCATGACGAGGAGGGAGTAGTTCACCCTCGGGGCTGAGGGTATGTACCAGTAGCTATGTGTTTGATCTCTCTCTCTCTCTCTCTCGTGTTCTTGATTTGGCACGATCTTGACGTACCGCGAGCTTTGTTATTATAGTTGGATCATATGGTGTTTCTTCCCTCTCTATCTCTTGTTGTGATGAATTGAGTCTTGCTCTTTGAGGTTCTGTTATGTTGGATTGAGTATTGGATTTGAGAACACTTGATGTATGTCTTGCGATGGGATATCTGTGGTGACAATGGGATGTTCTATCGATTCACTTGATGTATGTTTTGGCACTCAACTCGCGGATTCCCGAGGTGACATTGGGGTAATCTATGCATAGGGGTTGATGCACGTTTTCGTCCTACGTTCTTCGATAGAAACTTTGGAGTGATTCTTCGTTGCATGTTGAGGGATCGTTATGTGATCCAATTATGTTATCATTGTTGAGAGAATTTGCACTAGTGAAAGTATGAACCCTAGGCCTTGTTTTCAAGCATTGCAATACCGTTTTTGCTCACTTTTGTCTCTTGCTACCTTGCTGTTTTTATATTTTCAGATTACAAAAACCTATATCTACCATCCATATTACACTTGTATCACCATCTCTTCGCCGAACTAGTGCACCTATACAATTTACCATTGTATTGGGTGTGTTGGGGACACAAGAGACTCTTTGTTATTTGGTTGCAGGGTTGTTTGAGAGAGACCATCTTCATCCTACGCCTCCCACGGGTTGATAAACCTTAGGTCATCCACTTGAGGGAAATTTGCTACTGTCCTACAAAACTCTGCGCTTGGAGGCCCAACACGAGTCTACAAGAAGAAGGTTGCATCGTAGACATCACTGAGGCATAGGGAATGACTTTCATTCTCTCTCTATCTTCTGCCGTGGTCGGGCTTTGAGTCTTACTCAACTTCACACCTTGCAACACAGGCAAGAATCCCTTTCTTTGACTGATCCATTTTGAACTTCTTCAAAACTTTGTCAAGGTATGTGCTTTGTGAAAGTCCTATTAAGCGTCTCGATCTATCCCTATAGATCTTGATGCCCAATATATAAGCAGCTTCATCGAGGTCTTTCATTGAAAAATTCTTATTCAAGTATCCTTTTATGCTATCCAAAAATTCTATATCATTTCCAATCAGCAATATGTCATCCACATATAATATCAGAAATGCTACAAAGCTCCCACTCACTTTCTTGTAAATACAGGCTTCTCCGTAAGTCTGTATAAAACCATATGCCTTGATCACATCATTAAAGTGTATATTCCAACTCCGAGATGCTTGCACCAGTCCATAAATGGATCGCTGGAGCTTGCACACTTTGTTAGTACCTTTAGGATCAACAAAACCTTCTGGTTGCATCATAAACAACTATTCTTTAAGAAATACGTTAAGGAATGCAGTTTTGACGTCCATTTGCCAGATTTCATAATCATAAAATGCGGCAATTGCTAACATGATTCGGATAGACTTAAGCATCGCTACGGGTGAGAAAGTCTCATCGTAGTCAACCCCTTGAATTTGTCGAAAACCTTTCGCGACAAGTCGAGCTTTGTAGACAGTGATATTACCATCAGTGTCCGTCTTCCTCTTGAGGATCCATTTATTTTCAATGGCCTGCCGATCATCGGGTAAGTCCACCAAAGTCCACACTTTGTTCTCATACATGGATCCTATCTCAGATTTCATGGCCTCAAGACATTTATCGGAATCTGGGCTCATCATAGCTTCTTCATAGTTCGTAGGTTCACCGTTGTCTAACAACATGACTTCCAGGACAGGATTACTGTACCACTCTGGTGCGGAACGTGTTCTGGTCGACCTATGAGGTTCAGTAGTAACTTGATCCGAAGTTTCATGATCATCATCATTAGCTTCCTCTCTAGTTGGTGTAGGCATCACGGGAACGGTTTTCTCTGATGTGCTATTTTCCAATTCGAGAGAAGGTACAATTACCTCATCAAGTTCTACTTTCCTCCCACTCACTTCTTTCAAGAGAAACTCCTTCTCTAGAAATGACCCATTTTTAGCAACAAAGATCTTGCCTTCGGATCTGTGGTAGAAGGTGTACCCAATAGTTTCCTTACGGTATCCTATGAAGACGCACTTCTCCGATTTGGGTTCGAGCTTATCAGGCTGAAGCCTTTTAACATAAGCGCCGCATCCCCAAACTTTAAGAAATGACAGCTTAGGTTTCTTGCCAAACCATAGTTCATACGGTGTCGTCTCAACAGATTTAGACGGTGCCCTATTTAACGTGAATGCGGCAGTCTCTAATGCATAACCCCAAAATGATAAAGGCAAATCGGTAAGAGACATCATAGAATGCACCATATCTAATAAAGTACGGTTATGATGTTCGGACACACCATTACGCTGTGGTTCTCCAGGTGGCGTGAGTTGTGAAACAATTCCACATTGCTTTAAATGAAGGCTAAACTCGTAACTCAAATATTCGCCTCTGTGATCAGATCGTAGAAACTTTATTTTCTTGTTACGATGATTCTCCACTTCACTCTGAAATTCTTTGAACTTTTCAAATGTTTTAGACTTGTGTTTCATCAAGTAGATATACCCATACCTACTCAAATCATCTGTGAAGGTCAGAAAATAACGATACTTGCCGTGTGCCTCAACACTCATCGGACCGCATACATCGATATGTATTATTTCCAACAAGTCATTAGCTCGCTCCATTGTGCCGCAGAACAGAGTTTTAGTCATCTTACCCATGAGTTATGGTTCACAAGCATCGAGTGATTCATAATCAAGTGATTCCAAAAGTCCATCCGCATGGAGTTTCTTCATGCGCTTTATACCAATATGACCTAAACGGCAGTGCCACAACTATGTTGCACTATCATTATCAACTTTGCATCTTTTGGCATCAATGTTATGAATATGTGTATCACTACAATCGAGATTCAACAAGAATAGACCATTTATCAAATGTGCACGACCATAAAAGATACTCATATAAATAGAACAACCATTATTCTCTGTCTTAAATGAATAACCGTCTCGCAATAAACAAGATCCAGATATAATTTTCATGCTCAACGCTGGCACCAAATAACAATTATTGAGGTCTAAAACTAATCCCGAAGGTAGATGTAGAGGTAGCGTGCCGACGGCGATCACATCGACCTTGGAACCATTCCCGACGCGCATCGTCACCTCGTCCTTAGCCAATCTTCGTTTATTCCGCAACTCCTGTTTCGAGTTACAAATGTGAGCAACCGGACCGATATCAAATACCCAGGCGCTACTACGAGCATTAGTAAGGAACACATCAATAACATGCATATCAAATATACCTTTGTTCACTTTTCCATCCTTCTTATCTGCCAAGTACTTTGGGCAGTTTCGCTTCCAGTGACCATTTCCCTTGCAGTAGAAGCACTTAGTTTCAGGCTTGGGTCCAGCTTTGGGCTTCTTCACGGGAGCGGCAACTTGCTTGCCATTCTTCTTGAAGTTCCCTTTCTTTCCCTTGCCCTCTTTCTTGAAACTAGTGGTCTTGTTAACCATCAACACTTGATGCTCCTTCTTGATTTCTACGTCTGCCGATTTCAGCATCGCGAAGAGCTCGGGAATCATTTTCGTCATCCCTTGCATATTACAGTTCATCACGAAGCCTTTGTAGCTTGGTGGCAGTGACTGAAGAACTCTGTCAATAACACTCTCAACTGGAAGATCAATTCCCAGCTGAGTCAAGTGGTTATGATACCCAGACATTTTGAGTATGTGTTCACTGACAGAATTGTTCTCCTCCATCTTGCAGCTATAGAACTTGTTGGAGATTTCATATCTCTCAACTCAGGCATTAGCTTGAAATATCAACTTCAGCTCTTGGAACATCTCATATGCTCCGTGGCGTTCAAAACGTCTTTGAAGTCCCGGTTCTAAGCTGTAAAACATGGCACACTGAACTATCGAGTAGTCATCAGTCCGTGTTTGCCAGGCGTTCACAATGTCTAGATTAGCGGGAACATGTTGGTTACCTAGCGGTGCATTAAGGACATAATTCTTTTGTGCAGCAATGAGGATAATCCTCAAGTTACGGACCCAGTCCGTGTAGTTGCTACCATCATCTTTCAACTTAGCATTCTCTAGGAATGCATTAAAATTTAAGGGAACGGTAGCACGGGCCATTGATCTACAACATAGATATGCAAAATCTATTAAGACTAAGTTCATGATAAATTTTAGTTCAAATAATCAAATTACTAATGAACTCCCACTTAAATCAACATCCCTCAAGGTGTCTAAGTGATACATGATCCAAATCAACTAACCCATGTCCGATAATCACGTGAGATGGGGTAGTCTTCAATGGTGAACATCTCTATGTTGATCATATCTACTATATGACTCACATTCGACCTTTTGGTCTCCAGTGTTCCGAGACCATGTCTGTACATGCTAGGCTCGTCAAGTTTAACCCAAGTATTCTGCATGTGCAAAACTGGCTTACACCCGTTGTATGTGAACGTAGAGTCTATCACACCCGATCATCACGAGGTGCTTCGAAATGATGAACTTTAGCAACTGTGCATACTCGGGGAGAACACTTTTATCTTGAAATTAAGTGAAGGGATCATCTTATAATGCTACCGTCGTTCTAAGCAAAATAAGATGCATAAAGGATAAACATCACATGCAACCAAAATATGTGACATGATATGGCCATCATCATCTTGTGCTTTTGATCTCCATCTCCAAAGCATTGGCATGATCTCCATCGTCACTGGCACGGCACCTTGATCTCCATCGTAGCGTCGGGGTCGTCTCACCAACTATTGCTTCTACAACTATTGCTAACGCATAGCGATAAAGTAAAACAATTACATGGCACTTAGTAAAGGGAACCCTAAGGCTCCTGCCGGTTGTCGTACTCATCCACATGCAAGTCGTGAACTTATTACAAAACATGACCATCTCATACATCAACATATATCATATCATATCTTGACCATATCACATCACAACATGCCCTGCAAAAAACAAGTTAGGTGTCCTCTACTTTGTTGTTGCAAGTTTTACGTGGCTGCTACGGGCAACTGGCAAGAACCGTTCTTACCTACGCAAAACCACAACGATGATTATCAAGTTTGTTGTTTTAACCTTCTTCAAGGACCGGCCGTAGTCAAAGTCGATTCAACTAAAGTAGGAGAAAAAGACACCCGCCAGCCACCTTTATGCAAAACAAGTTGCATGTCAGTCGGTGGAACCGGTCTCATGTGTGTGGACATGTAAGGTTGGTCCGGGCCGCTTCATCCCACAATGCCGTCGAATCAAAATAAGACATTGGTGGTAAGCAGTATGAACATCACCGCCCACAACTCCTTTGTGTTCTACTCGTGCATATCATCTACGCATAGACCTGGCTCATGATGCCACTGATGGGGAATGTTGCATGGAAAACAAAAAAAAATCTACGCACATGCAAGATCTATCCATGGAGATGCATAACTACAAGAGGGGGAGAGCATCTACATACCCTTGTAGATCGCTAAGCGGAAGTGTTTATCACGCGGTTGATGTAGTCGTACTCTTCACGATCCGATCATGATCCAACCGATCTAGTGTCGAACGGACGGCACCTCCGAGTTTAGCACACGTGCGGCTCGATGATGTATCCTCCTTCTTGATCCATCAAGTGGGAGAGGAGAAGTAGATGGGATCACAACCAACATGACGACATGGTGGTGATGGTGGTGGTGGAGCACCGACAGCGCTTCGCTAAGCGTCGCCGGGACGAGGCAGTGGAACTACGGAGTAACGGGAGAGAGAGGGGCACCAAGGGCTTGGTGTGTCCTCTTGGGGCGCCCCTCCCCTCTATATATAGGTGGAGGGGTGTGGGAAACAGACCCTCCAAGCCCTAGGGCGCAGCTAAGGGGGAGAGGACTTGGACTCCAAGTCCAATCCTATTCCTACTAGGACTCCTTCCTTTTTTGCCTTCCCTAACCACATGGGCTTTTGAGGACTTGGTGCGCCTAGCCCAATAAGGCCAGGGCGCCTCCCCACAGCCCATGCTAGCCCTTGGGTCGTGGTGGACCAACTTGTGGACTTCCGGACCCCTCTGTAATCCTCCGGAACCTTCTGGAAGCTTCCCGGTACAATACGGAAAAAACTGCACCTTTTTTTGGAACCCAAAATATGACTTCCCATATATAAATCTTTACCTCTGGACCATTCCGAGACTCCTCGTGACGTCCAGGATCTCATCCGGGATTCCGAACAACATTTGGTTACCACTCATCAAATATCCCAATACTACTCTAGCGTCAACGAACGTTAAGCGTGCGACCCTGCGGGTTCGGGAATTATGTAGTCATGAACGAGACACCTCTCCGGTCAATAACCAATAGCGGGACCTGGATGCCCATATTGATTCCTACATATTCCACGCAGATCTTTTATCGGTTGAACCTTTATGACAACATACTTAATTCCCTTTGTCTGTCGGTATGTTACTTATCCGAGATTCAATCGTCGGTATCTTTATACCTAGTTCAATCACGTTACTGGCAAGTCTCTTTACTCATTCCGTAATACATCATCTCATAACTAACTCATGTCACTTTGCTTGCAAGCTTCTTGTGATGCTGTATTACCGAGAGGGCACAGAGATACCTCTCCGATACACGTAGTAACAAATCCCAATCTCGATCCATGCCAATTCAACAGACACCTTCGGAGATACCTATAGAACATCTTTATGATCACCCAGTTACGTTGTGACATTTGATAGCACACAAGGTATTCCTCCGGAGTCCGGGAGTTGCATGATCTCATGGTCGAAGAAACATGTATTTGACATTAAGAAAGCAGTAGTAATAAACTAAACGATCATATGCTATGCTAACGGTTGGGTCTTGTCCATCACATCATTCGCCTAATGATGTGATCCCGTTATCAAGTGACAACACATGTCTATGGTTTGGAAACCTTAACCATCTTTTGATTAACGAGCTAGTCTAGTAGAGGCTCACTAGGGACACGGTATTTGTTTATGTATTCACACATGTATTTAAGTTTCCGGTCAATACAATTCTAGCATGAATAATAAACCTTTATCATGAATAAGCAAATATAATAATAACAACTTTATTATTGCCTCTAGGGCATATTTCCATCACATGGCTCACTTATAGCTCTTCTGGCCTCCTCTCGAACCTTCTAGGGTCCCTTCTGGTCCATCAAAAATCTCCGTAAAGTATCATCGTGTTTGGACTTTGTTTGATATCGATTTTTTGAAAAGCCAAAAATAAGCAAAAAGAAAAACAGGAACTAGCACTGGGCACTAGGTTAATAGGTTAGTACCAAAAACAATATGAAATAGCATATAAAGCATTCAAGATTGATAATATAATAACATGAAACAATAAAAAATTATAGATACGTTGGAGATGTATCAGAAGTATATTTTCACTTCTTCCTTATATAATTATCTATCAGTTATGCTAAATTACCTATGTAAAAGAATCTTAGACATGTTGCTATATGATACTACTAAGCAGCTCGAAAATTATGTCTTCTATAAATAGGAAACGATCTCAAGTTCGTGACCCCGATTTTCAACGTCATGGGATTGGTGATCGCCATTACACATGCAAGGTGATGCCGAAGATTGGCTTGACTGTCTGCATTTTATGGAGCAATCTCTGGTTTCACCGTGCATGTGTAAGATGCACCATTGGACACAAGCAATGAGGGTTCTTTGCTCATCGGCTTCTCCATTATCGGGGAACCATGTTGATGTAAGGGGGGCGCTGCCCCCCCCCCCCAAATCAGAGTCTACTGTATGAAGTCTAAAATAATTTATGGTTCTAGTTTAAAGTCCAAGCAAGCACTATAGATCAAGATTAAGGATGTTTATTTAGGTAATGACAATATTCTTTAACCCTTTTGTTCCCATACTTCATTGCATTTACTTTCTTGTTATATTTAATTATTTTGGGAAGCATATTCTTGTTTCTTTGTTATATAATTATCTACCGGTTATGCTAAATTACTTTATGTAAAAGAATAGTAGACAATGTTGCTTTTTAGTTACTACTACGAAGCAACTAGAGAATTATGTCTTCTATTAATAGGAAACGATCTCAAGTTCGTGAGCCAGATTATGTCTTCTGGGTTTCGGTCTTAACTGCATCGTTGGCCGTCTCCTTTGCTCTTTTGCTCGAGACCGACGCCCTGCTCCACGTTGCATGGGAAGTCGTGGTCATCGAGTTCATCAAACTTGTTGCGACGGAGGCATGCATGACCACGAGCCGCGGTTGGATGGGGGCGACGGCTCATCTCGTCGTCACCGTGGTCGGGTACTTGGCGGGCGTGACGCCAGGGCTGGTGGCCCTGGCGGTCGCTCCCCAGCACGCGCTCCTTTCCACAACGACGGTCGCCATCCTGCTGGCCGTGATGGCCCACGCGGGCCCGCTGGCGTCTTCCCGGCACCTGATCGTACCGAGCCTGTTTTGGATGCTGGTTACCTCGTGTCCACAACGCGGGGTGTTCATCATCTTCCACGGCTCACGGTGATGCAGACACCGATGGTCATGGTCACTCTGTTCTCCGTTGTCGGTGAGGTGACTGGCATCCATCCTCCCTGCGTCCTCTTTTCTTCCCCCTCCCTTCTTTCAAGCCCATCGCTGTCCCTCCCTTCCCCCATCCCTCCTAGCCAGCCAGTCAAGCCTCCCTCACACTCACACATCTACATCTTCAGGCAAAGCAACCAAGCATCTCCTTCCTACCGTCTCCCCCCTTCTCCTCCCTCCTCTCCCCTTCTCCCTTCGATCCGGCCGCAGCATCAGCAGATCTAGTCGATCTCGAGTGGGCGGCATCCATGGAGATGCTACGGCGGAACAATCTCAAGTGCGAGGCGCATGGCGCCTATTGTTTTGTCCTCTCGTGTGCTGTGATGTGACCACTGACCCAAGTGACCAGTACAGGATAAATACCCTGATCTTCCTTGTAAACCGTCCGTCTCAACGCGCATGTGGTTGTGGTGAGTGCAGGAGCTGGAGGATGTTGGTGGCCTCGACGAGCTGGAGCAGGAGCTCGCTAGAATCAATCGGACTCGGAGCATCTGAAGGACTCTGGACATGGTGGCATACACAGCTAGAAGAGCCTTGTGATCTCATCTAGTAGATGAACTACATTTCAAGATTTTTTTTTCTTTTTGGTGGTTGCTATTGATTTAATTGATGGACTGGAGAAGGGGAGCCCATAACTAGAAGCAAATCTGATGATTAGGCGGTGGTGGTATACTCCCCGTTACTCGGCTGCAGGGGACGTGGATGTGTCCAAACAGTTCTAGGAAGAAGCACATATGGTTCATGAAGTTGTGACATGATTTTTTGTTTTTCCTGCCTTCGAGGTCTTGCAACTTCTTGAGCTTGCGTTGTTTTTTCCCTTGAAGAGGAAAGGGTGATGCAGCACAGTAGAGGTAAGTATTTCCCTCAGTTAAGAACCAAGGTATCAATCCAGTAGGAGAAGAACGCACAAATCACCAACACCTGCACAAACAATCAAACACTTGCACCCAACGCGATAAAGGGGTTGTCAATCCCTTCACGGTTACTTGCAAAGGTGAGATCTGATAGAGATAGATAAACAAAAGATAAAATATTTTTGGGTTTTTTGGTATATAGATCTGAAAATAAAAGATTGCAAAATAGTAGATCAAAAAGTAATATTATGGAAAATAGACCCGGGGGCCATAGGTTTCACTAGAGGCTTCTCTCATGAAGGCAAATAATACGGTGGTGAACAAATTACTGTCGAGCAATTGATAGAAAAGCGCAAAGTTATGACAATATCCAAGGCAATGATTATGCATATAGGCATCACGTCCGTGTCAAGTAGATCGACTCCTGCCTGCATATACTACTATTACTCCACACATCGACCGCTATCCAGCAAGCATCTAGAGTATTAAGTTCATAAAGAACGGAGTAACGCCTTAAGTAAGATGACATGATGTAGAGGAATTAACTCAAGCAATATGATGAAAACCCCATCTTTTTATCCTCGATGGCAACAATGCAATATGTGTCTCACTACCCCTACTTTGTCACTGGGTGAAATCACGCAAGATTTAACCCAAAGCTAAGCACCTCTCCCATTGCAAGAAAAACCAATCTAGTTGGCCAAACCAAACCGATAATTCGAAGAGAAATACAAAGATATCAAATCATGCATAAAAGAATTCAGAGAAGATTCAAATAATATTCATAGATAAGTTGATCATAAATCCACAATTCATCGGATCTCGACAAACACACCATAAAAGAAGATTACATCGGATAGATCTCCAAGAACATCAAGGAGAACGTTGTATTGAGAATCAAGGAGAGAGAAGAAGCCATCTAGCTACTAGCTATGGACCCGTAGGTCTGAGGTAAACTACTCATGCATCATCGGAAGGGCAATGGACTTGATGTAGAAGCCCTTCGTGATCGATTCCCCCTCCGGCAGGATGCCGGAAAAGGCCCCAAGATGGGATCTCACAGGAACAGAAGGTTGCGGCGGTGGAAAAGTGTTTTCGTGGATGCCTCTTGTGGTTCTGGAATATTTGTGAATATATAGGAGGAAGACCTAGGTCAGGAAGTCACCGAGGGGCCCACAAGGTAGGGGACGCCCCCCTAGGGCGCGCCCTCCACCCTTGTCGCCGCCTCATGGCTTTTCTGACTTGGACTCCAAGTCCCCTGGGTGTCTTCTGGTCCAAGAAAAATCATCGTGAAGTTTTATTCCGTTTGGACTCCGTTTGGTATTCCTTTTCTGCGAGGCTCAAAAACAAGGGAAAACAGAAACTGGCACTGGGCTCTAGGTTAATAGGTTAATCCCAAAAATAATATAAATAGCATATTAATGCATATAAAACATCCAAAACAGATAATATAATAGCATGGAACAATCAAAAATTATAGATACGTTGGAGACGTATCAGGTCTCACCACGTCCACATTTTTGTTTTGTGGAGACCCAACTCCATGTCTTGTTCTTATATATGGCTAGAAACTACGCTTCTATGTATAACAAGTAGAGAAGGTTCTAAACCACTTGAATGAAAGTAAAGTTGGCGATTGGCAAGAATGCTGTTGATTCAGAACTTTTCCTTGTTTCCTCCTTTCTCCACCAGACAGGATGTCACCCTATTGTTGTTGCTACTCATTGTATCTCTTCCAACTCTGTTGATTTTGAAGAGAACAAAATAATAGTAATAATCGAAACTAACATTGGCCAGCCCATTTGCCATTGTATTGACAATTAATAGTCACCACCCGTCCCCTCCAAGAAAAAAACACATCAATGGTTGTGTGTTTTGCAGAAAACTCCCTGCCTTCTCTGATAATTAACCTGCAGTCTATCTTTAAGTGACAAAAATTAAAAAGAAAACTCCCTAATATTTGGGTTGATTAACCTGCAGTCCATATAGAAATGATGTTTTTTTAATATATAAATATTTTTTAAACCCTAAGTCTAGTTCTAACATGTTATATATGAAATTAGATTTAAAAATGTGTAGAATCTGAATATGATGTTATTTTACCTGTTAACCACTTTTAAAATGCAATTTAAGGTGCAATCTTAATTAATTGTGCATGATTCTTCTTTTTTCGTACCCGTGCTGACCTGGATTGCAAATTAACACCTTAACAAAACCAGGTTGAAGACGAAAGAACCATCGATAACCATGCATGCACGCCTCGGTGAAATCACACAGGGGAAAAGAAAGCAGATTTTCATCTTATGTTGAGAGAGAGAGAGACCTTAGGATTGACTAAATTCAAACGCATTGTATTTGTGTGAGCACTGAGAACATCGTCAACGAGGTTGGAAAGGAGGATAAGCGTCAACACATATGGGATCCCATGTTGAAATAAAGGACGTGGATCTATTGGGGTCTTGAGTCATGATTATTGGGTTAGGGGCGCGTGGTATTTTTTTTCTTTCGTTAAAAAAAAGGGGTTTTTTTCTACTACCTACTAATAAAAGAAAGATTGTTTCTTCTGGCCGTCGTGCATTTTGCAGGAACCCTCATGATGTTTCTGATAATCAACACACGGTCTAGTTTTAAGTCAAATGAGGAAAACATTTCACTTTTGCAAAGAACCCCATTTTGTATTTTGTAATCAACCTGTAGTCCAGTTTTAAGTGAAAGCAGGTAAATGTTTCACTTTTTATAGGGAACCCCCTGATATTTGGGTTAATCAACCTACAGTCCATATCAAAAGATTTTCTAAAATATCCATATCTTTTAGACACTAACTCTAGATTTAACTTGTCATATATGTAATTTGATTAGAGAAATATGTAGAATATGAATATGATGTTATTTAACCTGTTAACCATTTTTAATGCTATTTAGGGTGCAACCTTAATCAATAGTGCATGACCCGTCTTTCTTTTGTACCTGTGCCAATCCAGATAAAAAATGAACACCTCAACAAAACTAGATTGGAGACAAATGAAACAATCTATAAGCACGCATGCACGCCTCACCAAAACCTCGTAGGAAAAAAAGCAGATTTATCATCTTATGCCGAGAGAGAGACGTATTAGGATTGAGAATCAAAGAGAGAGAAGACGCCATCTAGCTACTAGCTATGGACCCATAGGCCTGAGGTAAACTACTCACGCATCATCGTAAGGGCAATGGAGTTGATGTAGAAGCCCTCCGTGATCGATTCCCCCTCCGGCAGGATGCCGGAAAAGGCCCCAAGATGGGATCTCACGGGAACAGAAGGTTGTGGCGGTGAAAAAGTGTTTTCGTGGATGCCTCTGGTGGTTCTAGAATATTTGTGAATATATAGGAGGAAGACTTAGGTCAGGAAGTCACCGAGGGGCCCACAAGGTAGGGGGCGTGCCCTCCCTAGGGCGCGCCCTCCACCCTTGTCGCCGCCTCGTGGCTCTTCTGACTTGGACTCCAAGTCCCCTGGGTGTCTTCTGGTCCAAGAAAAATCATCGTGAAGTTTTATTCCGTTTGGTATTCCTTTTCTGCGAGGCTCAAAAACAAGGAAAAAATAGAAACTGGCACTGAGCTCTAGGTTAATAGGTTAGTCCCAAAAATAATATATTAATGCATATAAAACATCCAAAACAGATAATATAATAGCATGGAACAATAAAAAATTATAGATACGTTGGAGACGTATCAAGCATCCCCAAGCTTAATTCCTACTCGTCCTCGAGTAGGTAAATGATAAAAACAGAATTTTTGATGTGGAATGCTACCTAACATACTTATCCATGTAATTTTCTTTATTGTGGCATGAATGTTCAGATCCATAAGATTCAAAACAAAAGTTTAATATTGACATAAAAACAATAATACTTCAAGCATACTAATAAAGCAATCATGTCTTCTCAAAATAACATGGCCAAAGAAAGCTATCCATACAAAATCATATAGTCTGGCTATGCTCCATCTTCATCACATAAAGTATTCAAATCATGCACAACCCCGATGAAAAGCCAAGCAATTGTTTCATACTTTTGATATTCTCAAACCTTTTCAATTTACACGCAATACATGAGCGTGGGCCATGGACATAGCACTATAGGTGGAATAGAATATGGTGGTTGTGGAGAAGACAAAAAGAAGGAGATAGTCTCACATCAACTAGGCGTATTGACGGGCTATGGAGATGCCCATCAATAGATATCAATGTCAGTGAGTAGGGATTGCCATGCAACGGATGCACTAGAGCTATAAGTTTATGAAATCTCAAAAAGAAACTAAGTGGGTGTGCATCCAACTCGCTTGCTCACGAAGACCTAGGGCAATTTGAGGAAGCCCATCATTGGAATATACAAGCCAAGTTCTATAATGAAAAATTCCCACTAGTATATGAAAGTGACAACATAGGAGACTCTCTATCATGAAGATCATGGTGCTACTTTGAAGCACAAGTGTGGAAAAAGGATAGTAACATTGCCCCTTCTCTCTTTTCTCCCATTTTTTTTATTTTGGTGGGCTTCTTTGGCCTCTTTTTTTTCATTTGTGGGCTTCGTTGGCCTCTTTTTTTTCTCACATGGGACAATGCTCTAATAAGGAAGATCATCACACTTTTATTTACTTACAACTCAAGAATTACAACTCGATACTTAGAATAAAATATGACTCTATATGAATGCCTCCGGCGGTGTACCGGGATGTGCAAGGACTCAAGAGTGACATGTATAAAAATTATGAATGGTGGCTTTGCCACAAATACTATGTCAACTACATGATCATGCAAAGCAATATGACAATGATGGAGCGTGTCATAATAAAACGGAACGGTGGAAAGTTGCATGGCAATATATCTCGGAATGGCTATGGAAATGCCATAATAGGTAGGTATGGTGGCTGTTTTGAGGAAGGTAAAAGGTGGCACCGGCGAAAGATGCGCGGTACTAGAGAGGCTAGCAATGGTGGAAGGGTGAGAGTGCGTATAATCCATGGACTCAACATTAGTCATAAAGAACTCACATACTTATTGCAAAAATCTATTAGTCATCAAAACAAAGTACTAAGCGCATGCTCCTAGGGGGATAGATTGGTAGGAAAAGACCATCGGTCATCCCCGACCGCCACTCATAAGGAAGACAATCAATAAATACCTCATGCTCCAACTTCGTTACATAACGGTTCACCATACGTGCATGCTACGGGAATCACAAACCTTAACACAAGTATTTCGACAATCCACAATTACTCACTAGCATGACTCTAATATCACCATCTTTATATCTCAAAACAATCATAAGGAATCAAACTTCACATATTATTCAATGCACTTTATATGAAAGTTTTTATTATATCCCTCTTGGATGCCTATCATATTAGGACTAAATTTATAACCAAAGCAAATTACCATGCTGTTTAGAAAGACTCTCAAAATAATATAAGTGAAGCATGAGAGTTCAATAATTTCTATAAAATAAAACCACCGCCGTGCTCTAAAAAGATATAAGTGAAACACTAGAGCAAAATTGCCTAGCTCAAAAGATATAAGTGATGCACATAGAGTATTCTAATAAATCACGATTCATGTGTGTCCCTCTCAAAAGGTGTGTACAGCAAGGATGATTGTGGAAAACTAAAAAAATCAAAGACTCATATCATACAAGATGCTCCAAGCAAAACACATATCATGTGGTGAATAAAAATATAGCCTCAAGTAAATTTACCGATAGACGAAGACGAAAGAGGGGATGCCTTCCGGGGCATCCCCAAGCTTAGGCTCTGGGTTGTCCTTGAATATTAACATGGGGTGCCTTGGGCATCCCCAAGCTTAGGCTTTTGCCACTCCTTATTCCATAGTCCATCAAATCTTTACCCAAAACTTGAAAACTTCACAACACAAAACTCAACAGAAAACTCGTGAGATCCGTTAGTACAAGAAAATAAAATCACCACCTTTGGTACTGTTGTGAACTCATTATTTATTTATATTGGTGTAATATCTACTGTATTCTAACTTCTCCATGGTTCATACCCCCCGATACTACCCATAGATTCATCAAAATAAGCAAACAACACAAAGAAAACAGAATCTGTCAAAAACAGAACAATCTGCGAAGATCTGAATTGTTCTAATACTTATTTCACTCCAACAATTCTAAAACATTAGGAAAACATATGAAATTTGTATATCAATCCTGTGTAAAAAATTCAGGGTTTTTCCACACTCCAGTGAATTATTAAAATTCTGTGACTGGACGCGAAAGTTTCTGTTTTTTAGCAAGATCAAATCAACTATCACCGTAAGCCATCCCAAAGGTCTTACTTGGTACACAAACTAATTAAAACACCAAAACACATCTAACCAGAGGCTAGATGAAAAATTTATTGAAAAACAGAACCAAAAAAACAAGAACAAAAATAAAATTGGGTTGCCTCCCAACAAGCGCTTTTCTTTAAAGCCTTTTAGCTAGGCATTGAGATTTCGATGATGCTCACATGAGAGATAATAATTGAAACACAAAGAGAGCATCATAAAACATGTGACAAACATATTTAAGTCTAACATACTTCCTATGCATAGGCATTTTATAAGCAAACAAATTATCAAAGCAAGCAAAAACTAGCATATGCAAGGTAGAGGAAAGAAACAATAGCAATCTCAATATAACGAGAGGTAATTTAATGACATGAAAATTTCTACATCCATATTTTTCTCTCTCATAATAATTACATGTAGGATCATAATCAAATTCAACAATATAACTATCACATAAAATATTCTCTTCATGATCCACATGCATGCAAAGTTGACACTCTTCCAAAATAGTGGGATTATCATTAAATAAAGTCATGACCTCTCCAAGCCCACTTTTATCAAAATTTTCATAAGATTGATCATACTCCAAAGTAGTGGGATAATTATTACCTAGAGTTGACACTCTTCCAAACCCACTTTCAATATTATTGCAAACATATTCATCATGAGGTTTAAATAAATTTTCAAGATCATAAGAAAAATCACCCCAATCATGATCATTGCATCAAGTAGTGGACCTAGCAAAACTAGCATCCGCAAGCTTAGGGTTTTGCATATCATTAGCACAACTAACATTAATAGAATTTATAGTAGAACCATTGCAATCATGCTTTTCATCCAAGGAGCTATCGTGAATCACTTCATAGATTTCTTCTTTTAACACTTCGTCACAATTTTCACATTCATGAATTTCAAGCAAAACTTCATAAAGATAATCTAGTGCACTCAAATCACTAGAAATTGGTTCATCATAATTTGATCTCTTAAAAAGATTAGCAAGTGGATGAGGATCCATAAACTTTTAGCAAGCGAAGATGCAAGCAAAAAGAAAGCACATGGTAACACAAGCAAACAAAAGATCGAACGGAAAGAAGGCAAACAAAAAGGCAAATATTTTTGTATTTTTTTGAAATCATTTTAGAAGTGGGGGAGAGGAAAATGAGAGGCAAATGGCGATTAATGTAATGCAAGAGATGAGAGTTTATGATGGGTACTTGGTATGTCTTGACTTGGTGTAGATCTCCCCGGCAACGGCGCCGAAAATTCTTCCTGCTACTTCTTGAGCTTGCGTTGGTTTATCCCTTGAAGAGGAAAGGGTGATGCAGCACAGTAGAGGTAAGTATTTCCATCAGTTAAGAACCAAGGTATCAATCCAGTAGGAGAAGAATGCACAAATCAACAACACCTGCACAAATAATCAAACACTTGCACCCAACGCGATAAAGGGGTTGTCAATCCCTTCACGGTCACTTGCAAAGGTGAGATCTGATAGAGATAGATAAACAAAAGATAAAATATTTTTGGGTTTTTTGGTATATAGATCTGAAAATAAAAGATTGCAAAATAGTAGATAGGAAAGTAATATGATGGAAAATAGACCCGGGGGCCATAGGTTTCACTAGAGGCTTCTCTCATGAAGGCAAATAATACGGTGGGTGAACAAATTACTGTCGAGCAATTGATAGAAAAGTGCAAAGTTATGACTATATCCAAGGCAATGATTATGCATATAGGCATCACGTCCGTGTCAAGTAGACCGACTCCTGCCTGCATCTACTACTATTACTCCACACATCGACTGCTATCCAGCATGCATCTAGAGTATTAAGTTCATAAAGAACGGAGTAACGCCCTAAGTAAGATGACATGATGTAGAGGAATTAACACAAGCAATATGATGAAAACCCCATCTTTTTATCCTCGATGGCAACCATGCAATACGTGTCTTGCTACCCCTACTTTGTCACTGGGTGAAATCACGCAAGATTGAACCCAAAGCTAAGCACCTCTCCCATTGCAAGAAAAACCAATCTAGTTGGCCAAACCAAACCGATAATTCAAAGAGAAATACAAAGATATCAAATCATGTATAAAAGAATTCAGAGAAGATTCAAATAATATTCATAGATAAGCTGATCATAAATCCACATATTCATCGAATCTCGACAAACACACCGCAAAAGAAGATTACATCAGATAGATCTCCAAGAACATCAAGGAGAACGTTGTATTGAGAATCAAAGAGAGAGAGAAGAAGCCATCTAGCTACTAGCTATGGATCCGTAGGTCTGAGGTAAACTACTCATGCATCATCGGAAGGGCAATGGACTTGATGTAGAAGCCCTCCGTGATCGATTCCCCCTTCGGCAGGATGCCGGAAAATGCCCCAAGATGGGATCTCGCGGGAACAGAAGGTTGTGGCGGTGGAAAAGTGTTTTCGTGGATGCCTCTGGTGGTTCTGGAATATTTGTGAATATATAGGAGGAAGACCTATGTCAGGAAGTCACCGAGGGGCCCACAAGGTAGGGGGTGCCCCTCCTAGGGCGCACCCTCCACCCTTGTCGCCGCCTCGTGGCTCTTCTGACTTGGACTCCAAATCCCCTGGGTGTCTTCTGGTCCAAGAAAAATCATCATGAAGTTTTATTCCGTTTGGTATTCCTTTTCTGCGAGGCTCAAAAACAAGGAAAAAACAGAAACTGGCACTGGGCTCTAGGTTAATAGGTTAGTCCCAAAAATAATATAAAATAGCATATTAATGCATATAAAACATCCAAAACAGATAATATAATAGCATGGAACAATCAAAAATTATAGATACGTTGGAGACGTATCAGGTCTCACCACGTCCACATTTTTGTTTTGTGGAGACCCAACTCCATGTCTTGTTCTTATATATGGCTAGAAACTACGCTTCTATGTATAACAAGTAGAGAAGGTTCTGAACCACTTGAATGAAAGTAAAGTTGGCGGTTGGTAAGAATGATGTTGATTCAGAACTTTTCCATGTTTTCTCCTTTCTCCACCAGACAGAATGTCACCCTATTGTTGTTGCTACTCATTGTATCTCTTCCAACTCTATTGATTTTGAAGAGACCAAAATAATAGTAATAATCGAAACTAACATTGGCCAGCCCATTCGTCATTGTATTCACAATTAATAATCACCACCCGTCCCCTCCAAGAAAAAAACACAACAATGGTCGTTTGTTTTGCACAAAACTCCCTGCCTTCTCTGATAATTAACCTGCAGTCTATCTTTAAGTGACAGAAATTAAAAAGAAAACTCCCTAATATTTGGGTTGATTAACCTGCAGTCCATATAGAAACTATGTTTTTTTAATATATAAATATTTTTTAAACCCTAACTCTAGTTCTAACATGTTATATATGAAATTTGATTTAAAAATGTGTAGAATCTGAATATGTTGTTATTTTACCTCTTAACCGCTTATAAAATGCAATTTAAGGTGCAATCTTAATTAATTGTGCATGATTCTTCTTTTTTCGTACCCGTGCTGATCTGGATTGCAAATTAACACCTCAACAAAACCAGGTTGAAGACGAAAGAACCATCGATAACCATGCATGCACGCCTCGGTGAAATCACACAGGGGAAAAGAAAGCAGATTTTCATCTTATGTTGAGAGAGAGAGAGACCTTAGGATTGACTGGATTCAAACGCATTGTATTTGTGTGAGCACTGAGAACATCGTCAACGAGGTTGGAAAGGAGGATAAGCGTCAACACATATGGGATCCCATGTTGAAATAAAGGACGTGGATCTATTGGGATCTTGAGTCATGATTATTGGGTTAGGGGCGCGTGGTATTTTTTTTTCTTCCGTTGCAAAGCACGAGCTCTTTTGCTACTACCTACTAATAAAAGAAAGATTGTTTCTTCTGGCCATCATGCATTTTGCAGGAATCCTCATGATGTTTCTGATAATCAACACACGGTCTAGTTTTAAGTCAAATGAGGAAAACATTTCACTTTTGCAAAGAACCCCATTTTGTATTTTGTAATCAACCTGTAGTCCAGTTTTAAGTGAAAGCAGGTAAATGTTTCACTTTTTATAGGGAACACCCTGATATTGTGATTAATCAACCTGCAGTCCATATCAGAAGATTTTCTAAAATATCCATATCTTTTAGACACTAACTCTAGATTTAACTTGTCATATATGGAATTTGATTAGAGAAATATGTAGAATATGAATATGATGTTCTTTAACCTGTTAACCATTTTTATTGCTATTTAGGGTGCAACCTTAATCAATAGTGCATGACCCGTCTTTCTTTTGTACCTGTGCCAATCCAGATAAAAAATGAACACCTCAACAAAACTAGATTGGAGACAAAAGAAACAATCTATAAGCACGCATGCACGCCTCACCAAAACCTCGTAGGAAAAAAAAGCAGATTTATCATCTTATGCCGAGAGAGAGACGTGTCAGGATTGAGAATCAAAGAGAGAGAAGAAGCCCTCTAGCTACTAGCTATGGACCCATAGGCCTGAGGTAAACTACTCATGCATCATCGGAAGGGCAATGGAGTTGATGTAGAAGCCCTCCATGATCGATTCCCCCTCCGGCAGGATGCCGGAAAAGGCCCCAAGATGGGATCTCACGGGAACAGAAGGTTGCGGCGGTGGAAAAGTGTTTTCATGGATGCCACTGGTGGTTCTAGAATATTTGGGAATATATAGGAGGAAGACTTAGGTCAGGAAGTCACCGAGGGGCCCACAAGTTAGGGGGCGTGCCCCCCCTAGGGCGCGCCCTCCACCCTTGTCGCCGCCTCGTGGCTCTTCTGACTTGGACTCCAAGTCCCCTGGGTGTCTTCTGGTCCAAGAAAAATCATCATGAAGTTTTATTCCGTTTGGACTCCGTTTGGTATTCCTTTTCTGCGAGGCTCAAAAACAAGGAAAAAATAGAAACTGGCACTGAGCTCTAGGTTAATAGGTTAGTCCCAAAAATAATATAAAATAACATATTAATGCATATAAAACATCCAAAACAGATAATATAATAGCATGGAAAAATAAAAAATTATAGATACGTTGGAGACGTATCAAGCATCCCCAAGCTTAATTCCTACTCGTCCTCGATTAGGTAAATGATAAAAACAGAATTTTTGATGTGGAATGCTACCTAACATACTTATCCATGTAATTTTCTTTATTGTGGCATCAATGTTCAGATCCATAAGATTCAAAACAAAAGTTTAATATTGACATAAAAACAATAATACTTCAAGCATACTAATAAAGCAATCATGTCTTCTCAAAATAACATGGCCAAAGAAAGCTATCCCTACAAAATCATATAGTTTGGCTATGCTCCATTTTCATCACATAAAGTATTCAAATCATGCACAACCCCGATGAAAAGCCAAGCAATTATTTCATACTTTTGATGTTCTCAAACCTTTTCAATTTACACGCAATACATGAGCGTGAGCCATGGACATAGCACTATAGGTGGAATAGAATATGGTGGTTGTGGAGAAGACAAAAAGAAGGAGATAGTCTCACATCAACTAGGCGTATTGACGGGCTATGGAGATGCCCATCAATAGATATCAATGTCAGTGAGTAGGGATTGCCATGCAACGGATGCACTAGAGCTATAAGTTTATGAAAGCTCAAAAAGAAACTAAGTGGGTGTGCATCCAACTCGCTTGCTCACGAAGACCTAGGGCAATTTGAGGAAGCCCATCATTGGAATATACAAGCCAAGTTCTATAATGAAAAATTCCCACTAGTATATGAAAGTGACAACATAGGAGACTCTATCATGAAGATCATGGTGCTACTTTGAAGCACAAGTGTGGAAAAAGGATAGTAACATTGCCCGTCTCTCTTTTCTCTCATTTTTTTATTTTGGTGGGCTTCTTTGGCCTCTTTTTTTTCATTTGTGGGCTTCGTTGGCCTCTTTTTTTTCTCACATGGGACAATGCTCTAATAAGGAAGATCATCACACTTTTATTTACTTACAACTCAAGAATTACAACTCGATACTTAGAATAAAATATGACTGTATATGAATGCCTCCGGCGGTGTACCGGGATGTGCAAGGACTCAAGAGTGACATGTATAAAAATTATGAACGGTGGCTTTGCCACAAATACTATGTCAACTACATGATCATGCAAAGCAATATGACAATGATGGAGCGTGTCATAATAAAACAAAATGGTGGAAATTTGCATGGCAATATATCTCGGAATGGCTATGGAAATGCCATAATAGGTAGGTATGGTGGCTGTTTTGAGGAAGGTAAAAGGTGGCACCAGCGAAAGATGCGCGGTACTAGAGAGGCTAGCAATGGTGGAAGGGTGAGAGTGCGTATAATCCATGGACTCAACATTAGTCATAAAGAACTCAAATACTTATTGCAAAAATCTATTAGTCATCAAAACAAAGTACTACGCGCATGCTCCTAGGGGGATAGATTGGTAGGAAAAGACCATCGGTCATCCCCGACCGCCACTCATAAGGAAGACAACCAATAAATACCTCATGCTCCAACTTCGTTACATAACGGTTCACCATACGTGCATGCTACGGGAATCACAAACCTTAACACAAGTATTTCGACAATCCACAACTACTCACTAGCATGACTCTAATATCACCATCTTTATATCTCAAAACAATCATAAGGAATCAAACTCCACATATTATTCAATGCACTTTATATGAAAGTTTTTATTATATCCCTCTTGGATGGCTATCATATTAGGACTAAATTTATAACCAAAGCAAATTACCATGCTGTTTAGAAAGACTCTCAAAATAATATAAGTGAAGCATGAGAGTTCAATAATTTCTATAAAATAAAACCACCGCCGTGCTCTAAAAAGATATAAGTGAAGCACTAGAGCAAAATTGCCTAGCTCAAAAGATATAGGTGAAGCACATAGAGTATTCTAATAAATCATGATTCATGCGTGTCCCTCTCAAAAGGTGTGTACAGCAAGGATGATTGTGGAAAACTAAAAAAATCAAAGACTCATATCATACAAGACGCTCCAAGCAAAACACAAATCATGTGGTGAATAAAAATATAGCCTCAAGTAAATTTACCGATAGACGAAGACGAAAGAGGGGATGCCTTCCGGGGCATCCCCAAGCTTAGGCTATTGGTTGTCCTTGAATATTAACTTGGGGTGCATTGGGCATCCCCAAGCTTAGGCTCTTGCCACTCCTTATTCCATAGTCCATCAAATCTTTACCCAAAACTTGAAAACTTCACAACACAAAACTCAACAGAAAACTCGTGAGATCCGTTAGTACAAGAAAATAAAATCACCACTTTTGGTACTGTTGTGAACTCATTATTTATTTATATTGGTGTAATATCTACTGTATTCCAACTTCTCCATGGTTCATACCCCCCGATACTACCCATAGATTCATCAAAATAAGCAAACAACACAAAGAAAAACAGAATCTGTCAAAAACAGAACAGTCTGCAAAGATCTGAATTGTTCTAATACTTCTTTAACTCCAACAATTCTAAAACATTAGGAAAACAGATGAAATTTATATATCAATCCTGTGTAAAAAATTCAGGGTTTTTCCACGCTCCAGTGAATTATTAAAATTTGTGACTGGACGAGAAAGTTTCTGTTTTTCAGCAAGATCAAATCAACTATCACCGTAAGCCATCCCAAAGGTCTTACTTGGTACACAAACTAATTAAAACACCAAAACACATCTAACCAGAGGCTAGATGAAAAATTTATTGAAAAACAGAACCAAAAAAACAAGAACAAAAATAAAATTGGGTTGCCTCCCAACAAGCGCTTTTCTTTAAATCCTTTTAGCTAGGCATTGAGATTTCGATGATGCTCACATGAAAGATAATAAGTGAAACACAAAGAGAGCATCATAAAACATGTGACAAACATATTTAAGTCTAACATACTTCCTATGCATAGGCATTTTATAAGCAAACAAATTATCAAAGCAAGCAAAAACTAGCATATGCAAGGTAGAGGAAAGAAACAATAGCAATCTCAATATAACGAGAGGTAATTTAATGACATGAAAATTTCTACATCCATATTTTTCTCTCTCATAATAATTACATGTAGGATCATAATCAAATTCAACAATATAACTATCACATAAAATATTCTCTTCATGATCCACATGCATGCAAAGTTGACACTCTTCCAAAATAGTGGGATTATCATTAAATAAAGTGATGACCTCACCAAGCCCACTTTTATCAAAAATTTCATAAGATTGATCATACTCCAAAGTAGTTGGATAATTATTACCTAGAGTTGACACTCTTCCAAACCCACTTTCAATATTATTGCAAACATATTCATCATGAGGTTTAAATAAATTTTCAAGATCATAAGAAAAATCACCCCAATCATGATCATTGCATCAAGTAGTGGACCTAGCAAAACTAGCATCCCCAAGCTTAGGGTTTTGCATATCATTAGCACAACTGACATTAATAGAATTTATAGTAGAACCATTGCAATCATGCTTTTCATCCAAGGAGCTATCGTGAATCACTTCATAGATTTCTTCTTTTAACACTTCGTCACAATTTTCACATTCATGAATTTCAAGCAAAACTTCATAAAGATAATCTAGTGCACTCAAATCACTAGAAATTGGTTCATCATAATTGGATCTCTTAAAAAGATTAGCAAGTGGATGAGGATCCATAAACTTTTAGCAAGCGAAGATGCAAGCAAAAAGAAAGCACATGGTAACACAAGCAAACAAAAGATCGAACGGAAAGAAGGAAAACAAAAAGGCAAATATTTTTGTATTTTTTTGAAATCGTTTTAGAAGTGGGGGAGAAGAAAATGAGAGGCAAATGGCAATTAATGTAATGCAAGAGATGAGAGTTTATGATGGGTACTTGGTATGTCTTGACTTGGCGTAGATTTCCCCGGCAACGGCGCCGGAAATTCTTCCTGCTACTTCTTGAGCTTGCGTTGGTTTTTCCCTTGAAGAGGAAAGGGTGATGCAGCACAGTAGAGGTAAGTATTTCCATCAGTTAAGAACCAAGGTATCAATCCAGTAGGAGAAGAATGCACAAATCACCAACACATGCACAAACAATCAAACACTTGCACCCAACGCGATAAAGGGGTTGTCAATCCCTTCATGGTCACTTGCAAAGGTGAGATCTGATAGAGATAGATAAACAAAAGATAAAATATTTTTGGGTTTTTTTGGTATATAGATCTGAAAATAAAAGATTGCAAAATAGTAGATCGGAAAGTAATATGATGGAAAATAGACCCGGGGGCCATAGGTTTCACTAGAGGCTTCTCTCATGAAGGCAAATAATACGGTGGGTGAACAAATTACTGTCGAGCAATTGATAGAAAAGTGCAAAGTTATGATGATATCCAAGGCAATGATTATACATATAGGCATCACGTCCATGTCAAGTAGACCGACTCCTGCCTGCATCTACTACTATTACTCCACACATCGACCGCTATCCAGCATGCATCTAGAGTATTAAGTTCATAAAGAACGAAGTAACGCCTTAAGTAAGATGACATGATGTAGAGGAATTAACTCAAGCAATATGATGAAAACCCCATCTTTTTATCCTCGATGGCAACAATACAATACGTGTCTTGCTACCCCTACTTTGTCACTGGGTAAAATCACGCAAGATTGAACCCAAAGCTAAGCACCTCTCCCATTGCAAGAAAAACCAATCTAGTTGGCCAAACCAAACCGATAATTCGAAGAGAAATACAAAGATATCAAATCATGTATAAAAGAATTCAGAGAAGATTCAAATAATATTCATAGATAAGCTGATCACAAATCCACAATTCATCGAATCTCGACAAACACACCGCAAAAGAAGATTACATCAGATAGATCTCCAAGAACATCAAGGAGAACGTTGTATTGAGAATCAAAGAGAGAGAAGAAGCCATCTAGCTACTAGCTATGGACCCGTAGGTCTGAGGTAAACTACTCATGCATCATCGGAAGGGCAACGGACTTGATGTAGAAGCCCTCTGTGATCGATTCCCCCTCGGCAGGATGCCGGAAAAGGCCCCAAGATGGGATCTCACAGGAACAGAAGGTTGTGGCGGTGGAAAAGTGTTTTCGTGGATGCCTCTGGTGGTTCTGGAATATTTGTGAATATATAGGAGGAAGACCTAGGTCAGGAAGTCACCGAGGGGCCCACAAGGTAGGGGGTGCCCCCCCTAGGGCACGCCCTCCACCCTTGTCGCCGCCTCGTGGCTCTTCTGACTTGGACTCCAAGTCCCCTGGGTGTCTTCTGGTCCAAGAAAAATCATCGTGAAGTTTTATTCCGTTTGGACTCCGTTTGGTATTCCTTTTCTGCGAGGCTCAAAAACTAGGAAAAAACAGAAACTGGCACTGGGCTCTAGGTTAATAGGTTAGTCCCAAAAATAATATAAAATAGCATATTAATGCATATAAAACATCCAAAACAGATAATATAATAGCATGGAACAATCAAAAATTATAGATACGTTGGAGACGTATCAGGTCTCACCACGTCCACATTTTTGTTTTGTGGAGACCCAACTCCATGAATTGTTCTTATATATGGCTAGAAACTACGCTTCTATGTATGACAAGTAGAGAAGGTTCTGAACCACTTGAATGAAAGTAAAGTTGGCGGTTGGTAAGAATGATGTTAATTCAGAACTTTTCCATGTTTTCTCCTTTCTCCACCAGACAGCATGTCACCCTATTGTTGTTGCTACTCATTGTATCTCTTCCAACTCTATTGATTTTGAAGAGAACAAAATAATAGTAATAATCAAAACTAAAATTGGCCAGCCCATTCGTCATTGTATTCACAATTAATAATCACCACCCGTCCCCTCCAAGAAAAAAACACATCAATGGTCGTTTGTTTGGCACAAAACTCCCTGCCTTCTCTGATAATTAACCTGCAGTCTATCTTTAAGTGACAGAAATTAAAAAGAAAACTCCCTAATATTTGGGTTGATTAACCTGCAGTCCATATAGAAACTATGTTTTTTTAATATATAAATATTTTTTAAACCCTAACTCTAGTTCTAACATGTTATATATGAAATTTGATTTAAAAATGTGTAGAATCTGAATATGATGTTATTTTACCTGTTAACCGCTTATAAAATGCAATTTAAGGTGAAATCTTAATTAATTGTGCATGATTCTTCTTGTTTCGTACTCGTGCTGATCTGGATTGCAAATTAACACCTCAACAAAACCAGGTTGAAGACGAAAGAACCATCGATAACCATGCATGCACGCCTCGGTGAAATCACACAGGGGAAAAGAAAGCAGATTTTCATCTTATGTTGAGAGAGAGAGACACGTTAGGATTGACCAGATTCAAACGCATTGTATTTGTGTGAGCACTGAGAACATCGTCAACGAGGTTGGAAAGGAGGATAAGCATCAACACATATGGGATCCCATGTTGAAATAAAGGACATGGATCTATTGGGGTCTTGAGTCATGATTATTGGGTTAGGGGCGCGTGGTATTTTTTTTTCTTCCGTTGCAAAGCACGAGCTCTTTTGCTACTACCTACTAATAAAAGAAAGATTGTTTCTTCTGGCCGTCATGCATTTTGCAGGAACCCTCATGATGTTTCTGATAATCAACACACGGTCTAGTTTTAAGTCAAATGAGGAAAACATTTCACTTTCGCAAAGAACCCCATTTTGTATTTTGTAATCAACCTGTAGTCCAGTTTTAAGTGAAAGCAGGTAAATGTTTCACTTTTTATAGGGAACCCCCTGATATTTGGGTTAATCAACTTGCAGTCCATATCAAAAGATTTTCTAAAATATCCATATCTTTTAGACACTAACTCTAGATTTAACTTGTCATATATGGAATTTGATTAGAGAAATATGTAGAATATGAATATGATGTTATTTAACCTGTTAACCATTTTAATGCTATTTAGGGTGCAACCTTAATCAATAGTGCATGACCCGTCTTTCTTTTGTACCTGTGCCAATCCAGATAAAAAATGAACACCTCAACAAAACTAGATTGGAGACGAAAGAAACAATCTATAAGCACGCATGCACGCCTCACCAAAACCTCATAGGAAAAAAAGCAGATTTATCATCTTATGCCGAGAGAGAGACGTGTTAGGATTGACCACCTTCAAACGTGTTGTGATCTGTGAGCACTGAGGCCACTATTAGTGAGGGTGGAAAAAAGGAGGATAAATGACAGCACATATGGGATTCCATGCGTTGAAATAAAGGACGTGAACTTATTGGGGGTCTTGAGTCATGGTTATTGGGTTAGGGCCATGTGGTATCTTTTTCTCCCGTTGCAACGCACGAGCTCTTTTGCTAGTAAAGATAAATATTTCTTTTGAAAACATAGGGGATACATTAGATATCCATTAGAATTCTGAATAGTATGTGTGTATTGTTTATATTATTTTTCAACGGTTCTTAGCTCTTATAGATTGTGGCTTCATGATGTTGAAACATTGTAACTGCTACCTCAGTCTAGGTGCATAGGGTGCCTTAGGAGCTGCACGACGGTCAAGACACTGTGATAGCCAAGCGTTATGTTTGAAATTGTGGAAACGAGCCTCAAAAAACACAATTGAAAGATGCATTTAATCATGCATGTTTGGGGATGAGAGGATTGAGATATGCATGTATGGGAATAGGAGCCGAGAAGTTAAAAGAGGTTGCATGCACGAGCCGGATGAGGGGACACGGTGCGAGGAATATTAATTACAACCGCGACTAATACTCTTGGAATATCTTATTTACATTAGGCACCCTATGCACCCGTATGAATGAAGTACTAAAGGTTATTGTGCATGCTTAATTAGTTTAATTATTACTTC
Organism: Thinopyrum elongatum; assembly: GCA_011799875.1. Lineage (NCBI taxonomy): Eukaryota > Viridiplantae > Streptophyta > Magnoliopsida > Poales > Poaceae > Thinopyrum > Thinopyrum elongatum. The sequence continues at coordinate 546,948,933 of CM022298.1, read as the reverse complement.
AGGACTTCTTAAGCAAGTCCATATCAAAGTCTAGTGTATAAATTATGAAACAAATTATAGTTCTAGGTTCAGATCGGAGCAATCACTATAGATCAAGGTTAAGGATGTGTTTATTTAGCAAATGAAAATATTCTTTTACACTTGGTTTCTATACTTCACCACATTTGTTTTCTTGTTATATTTAATCATTTTGGGAAGTTGCTACTTGTGAGCTGCGTTGGGATTTTCCCCGAAGAGGAGGGGAGATGCAGTACAGTAGAGATAAGTATTTCTCTCATTGAGAACCAAGGTTTATCGAACCAATAAGAGAATCATGCAAAGCCTTGTGAACAGCACCTGCACACACAAAATCAAATACTTGCACCCAACGCAGGCAAGAGGGTTGTGAACCTCCCTGAACTCATTACGTGCAAGGATAAAATCTTGTATAGGTAGATAGATAAGTTGCAAAATAAAATAAAGTAAAGTAAATTGCATCAAAGTATTTTTGGTTTTTATAATATAATTAAAGTAGACCCGGGGGCCATAGTTTCACTAGAGGCTTCTTTCTCGAATACATAGCATGCGGTGAGTAAACAAATTACTGTTGGGCAATTGATAGAAAAGCACATAGTTATGAGGTATTCACGACAATGATCATGTATATAGGCATCATGTCTGAGACAAGTAGACCGACTCCTGCCTGCATCTACTACTATTACTCCCCAATCGAACGCTATCCAGCATGCATCTATGGTATTAAGGTCATAAAAATGGAGTAACGCCTTAAGTAAGATGACATGATGTAGACAAAGTAAACCCAATCAATATGAATAAACTCCGTTGTTTTACCCTTAATGGCAACAATACAAATACGTGTCTTGTCCCCTACTACGTCACTGGGATATAGAGTACCGTAAGATTGAACATTACAAAGCACATTTCCCACCGAAGATAAATCAATCTAGTTGGCCAAACCAAACAGATAGATCGGAAAGAAATACAAAGCTATAACAATCATGCATAATAAAGTTCAGAAAAAACTCAATTAATTTCAATGAATATTCCAATCATTAACCACAATTCATCGGATCCTAACAAACACACCGCAAAAGAAGATTACATCGGATAGAACTCCAAGGAGATCGAGGAGAACATTGTATTGAAGATCAAAGAGAGAGAAGAAGCTATCTAGCTACTAGCTATGGACCCTTAGGTTTGTGGTGAAGTACTCACGCATCATCAGAAGGCAGTAAGGATGATGTAGAAGTCCTCCATGATCGATTCCCCTTCCGGTAGAGTACCGGAAAAGGCCTCCACATGGGATCACGGAAGAACAGAAGCTTGCGGTGGCGGAAAAAGTGTTTCAGGTGGCTCTCTGTTGGTTCGGGAATATTTGGGAATTTATAGAGGTGGAATTAGGTCAAGGGATGCTATGGGGGGCTCACGAGCTCAGGAGCGCGCCTACCACTCTTGGGCGCACCCTGTGGTTCGTGGCTCACTCATAGCTCTTCTGGCCTCCTCCCGAACCTTCTAGGGTCCCTTCTGGTCCATCAAAAATCTCCATAAAGTTTCATCGTGTTTGGACTTTGTTTGATATCAATTTTTTGAAAAGCCAAAAATAAGCAAAAAGAAAAACAAGAACTAGCACTGGGCACTAGGTTAATAGGTTAGTCCAAAAAATAATATGAAATAGCATATAAAGCATTCCAGATTGATAATATAATAACATCTAACAATAAAAAATTATAGATACGTTGGAGACGTATCAGAAGTATATTTTCACTTCTTCCTTATATAATTATCTATCAGTTATGCTAAATTACCTATGTAAAAGAATCTTAGACATGTTGCTATATAATACTACTAAGCAGCTTGAGAATTATGTCTTCTATAAATAGGAAACGATCTCAAGTTCGTGACCCCAATTTTCAACGTCATGGGATTGGTGATCGCCATTACACATGCACGGTGATGCTGAAGATTGTCTTGACTGTCTGCGTTTTATAGAGCAATCTCTGGTTTCACCGTGCATGTGTAAGATGCACCATTGGACACAAGCAATGAGGGTTCTTTGCTCATCGGCTTCTCCATTACCGGGGAACCATGTTGATGTAAGGGGGGCGCTGCCTCCCAGCCCCCCAAATCAGAGTCTACTTTATGAAGTCTAAAATAATTTATGGTTCTAGTTTAAAGTCCGAGCAAGCACTATAGATCAAGATTAAGGATGTTTATTTAGCTAATGACAATATTCTTTAAACCTTTTGTTCCCATACTTCATTGCATTTACTTTCTTGTTATATTTAATTATTTTGGGAAGCATATTCTTGTTTCTTTGTTATATAATTATCTACCGGTTATGCTAAATTACTTTATGTAAAAGAATAGTAGACAATGTTGCTTTTTAGTTACTACTACGAAGCAACTAGAGAATTATGTCTTCTATAAACAAGAAACGATCTCAAGTTCATGAGCCAGATTATGTCTTCAGGGTTTCGGTCTTAACTGCATTGTTGGCCGTCTCCTTTGCTGTTTTGCTCGAGACCGACGCCCCGTTCCACGTTGCATGGGAAGTCGCGGTCATCGAGTTCATCAAACTTGTTGCGATGAAGGCATGCACGGCCACGACTCGCGGTTGGATGGGGGTGGCGGCTCATCTTGTCGTCACCGTGGTCGGGTACTGGGCGGGGGCGACGCCAGGGCTGGTGGCCCTGGCGGTCACTCCCCAGCACGCGCTCCTTTCCAACACGACGGTCACCATCCTGCTGGCCGCGATGGACCACGCGGGCCCGCTGGCGTCTTCACGGCACCTGATCGTACTGAGCCTGTTCCGGATGCTGGTTACCTCGTGTGTGCAACGCGGGGTGTTCATCATCTTCCACGGCTCACGGTGATGCAGACACTGGTGGTCATGGTCACTCTGCTCTCTGTCGTCGGTGAGGTGACCGGCATCCATCCTCCCTGCGTCCTCTTTTCTTCCCCCTCCCTTCTTTCAAGCCCATCGCCGTCCCTCCCTTCCCCCACGCCTAACTAGCCAGCCAGTCAAGCCTCCCTCACACTCACACATCTACATCTTCAGGCAAAGCAACCAAGCGTCTCCTTCCTACCGTCTCCCCCCTTCTCCTCCCCCTCTCCCCTTCTCCCTTCAATCCGGCCGCAGCATCTGCAGATACAGTTGATCTCGAGTGGGCGGCAGCCATGGAGATGCTGCGGCGGAACAATCTCAAGTGCGAGGCGCATGTAGCCTATGCTTTTGTCCTCTCAGGTGTTGTGCTGTGTTGTGTTGTGACCACTGACCCAAGTGACCAGTACAGGACAAACACCCTGATCTTCCTTGTAAAACGTCCGTCTCAACGCGCCTGTGGTTGTGGTGAGTGCAGGAGCTAGAGGATGTTGGTGGCCTCGATGAGCTGGTGCAGGAGCTCGCCAGAATCAACCGGACTCGGAGCATCTGAAGGACTCTGGACATGGTGGCATATGCAGCTAGAAGAGCCTTGTGATCTCATCTAGCAGATGAACTACATTTCATTTTTTTTTACTTTTTGGTGGTTGCTATTGATTTAATTTATGGTACTGGAGAAGGGGAGCCCAGAACCAGAAGCAAATCTAATGATTATGCGGTGGTGGTGCCGTGGATGTGTCCAAACAGTTCTAGGAAGAAGCACATATGGTTCATGAAGTTGTGACATGATTTTTTGTTTTTCCTGCCTACGAGGTCTCACCACGTCCACATTTTTGTTTTGTGGAGACCCAACTCCATGTCTTGTTCTTATATATGGCTAGAAACTATGCTTTTCCATGTTTTCTCGTTTCTCCACCAGACAGAATGTCACCCTATTGTAGTTGATACTCATTGTATCTCTTCCAACTCTGTTGATTTTGAAGAGAACAAAATAATAGTAAGAATCGAAACTAAAGAAGCAACACGGCAGCTCCCTCGGTCGCTCCCGCGGGCGACCAGGGAGGAAACCCTACCCCGCCGCCAGCGCCTCTCACCGGCTTTCCCTCCCCTCGCCGCCGCCGGCAGGGGTCGCCGAGCGAAGCCCGCTCGGCTCGGTGGCGGTTGTCGGTGTCAAAACCGGTAGACCTCGGGGTAGGGGGTCCCGAGCTGTGGATCTAGGATCGATGGGGAACAAGGGACAATGAACACGGTGTTTACCCAGGTTCGGGCCCTCTCGAAGAGGTAATACCCTATGTCCTGCTTGATTGTATTGGATGTATAGTATGATTTACAGAGTAGATCTACCTCGAGATCAGCATGAGCTAAACCCTCAGGTGATGAATATAGCTCTCTCCCTAAAGACTACAAACCTTGGTTTATATAGACACCGGTAGGGTTAGGGTTACCGGAGATAGATTACAATAAGGAGAAAAGAGATCCTGCCTATCCTTGACTTGGAGGGCACACCACGGCTTCACAGATCTCCTGTCGCTATGCGGCTTCTCCAGTCCGGCCCATATTCAATGGGCTGGCGCCCCGAGGACCCCTTAGTCCATAACTCCCTTAGTAGCCCCCAAACTTGCCTCCAATGCCAAGGCTTGTATCCAGCTTCCGCTCACTCAAAAGTACTTGCGAGGCGAGTTCTTCAGTGTGCTTTGTGCATGTTAGGAGCCAAGTGATGTCCGGAATCTGAAACAGCAGTTTTACTTAACAATGAAGGCAATAACAAAAAACTGTTCAAGTGTAAACAGTGCCTTCATCTGACAACTTTTTCTCTTTCAACGAAGAGTCGCATCCAGCCATAACGCCGAGCGGTTAGTATTTCTTGGAGCGTGGCTCGAGGCCCACCCACGTTTGACACGTCTCATCAAGGTGGGGATCGTGCCCCGCCTTTCAGGGGATATGATCAATGATTTCGATTATCCACCCCGCACATAACATTGCAAGCGTATCAGGAAGTGGAGAAGCCAACAACGTGAAAAAAAGGATCTCGTGGCTTGTCAACAGCCTATAAAGGGGGAGCTACAATAGTTAGCATCCCACGCCTTCTTCCACCTTCCGCTCACGCAGATCTTCAGAGCTCCAGCGCCCCTTTTCTCTGCTTCCACGGCAAATCCCACACTGTCCCCTTCAGCCATGGCCGGATCCGGTGCCAACGGGAAGTGGGACGCCCCCATTGTCACAGATAGCGACATCGTGAAGCTGAAGGAGGCCGGCTACTTGCCGGCCGACATGGCCCATCGGGCCCCCGAAGCGGGCCAGATCGTCCCCACGCCCAGGCCGGGCGAAAGGGTCGTATTCCTCCCCCATTTTCTTAGGGGGCTTGGATTTCCCCTGCACCCCTTTGTGAGGGGGTTGATGTTCTACTACGGGCTAGATTTCCATGATCTAGCCCCAACTCCCTCCTTCACATCTCGTCCTTCATTGTCTTCTGCGAGGCTCTCCTCCGAGTCCAGCCACACTTCGGCCTATGGATGAAGGTGTTCAACATCAAGCCCAAGGTGGTTGGCGGCGAACATGCGGATTGCGGCGGGGCCATGATCAGCAAGCTGACGCGGGTCCAGTGGCCGGCAGGCCAGTTTGTCGATACCGTCAAGATGTGGCAAAAGGAATGGTTCTACATCACCGAGCCAAGGGGACCCGCCTGGGCAGCGGCTCCCGCATTCAGATCCGGACCCCCCCACTAGGCTGGCCTCGTGGACCACCAAGAGCCTGGACTGGGGGTCTGCTGCCAATTTGAAGGTGCTGCAGAAGCGTGTCATCAACGTGATGGAGGCCGGCGCGAAGCTGGTCAATGTGATCCAGATCATGCTCAAGCATTGGCTCCTCCCCTGCCAGGAGAGGCCCAAGCCAATGTGGAAGTACCAGCCCGAAGACCCGGCCACCGTGCGGCATCTCTTCGGCATGACCCACGACAAAGCGTGGGTTCTTTTATTCAAGCCGCAGAAGAAGTGGCCGGCCGAGGGAGAGGACATCGGCCTCGACGCTGCGAACCCTCCGACGAAGCTGAGCGGCATTTGTCTTAACATGAGCTCGAATATTTGCACCATACGATTCGGTCTGAACCTCTTTATGCGAATTTTGCAGGGTTGGCTTGCCAAGGCCGAGAAAATCAGCGGTCTGACGCCGCTGCCAGAAGAGCCCCAGTTTGAACAGCTGGAGAAGCTCTTGGTCATGGTGCCGTACAAGGCGCCCGACAAGAAGGGTAAAAAGAAAGAGGTATCGGAGGCCAGGGAGGGCCTCCGTCGTAGAGCACGTCTGGACAGTCGGTCCAGAGACACCACGGTCCCATCCGCACAGGAGGGGGACGAAGATGATGACGAGAAGGAAAGCGCCTTCTCGCACTCTAAGAAGAGGGCAGCGTCCTGCGACGTCGAGGAGGTTCAGCCTTCTCGGACCCCGAAGAGGCAGTGCCAGCCTAAGCTGGCTCTGCCTGACAGCTCGGACTCCGATGAGGAGTCTGGAGCTGTCGACGTTCTGGGAACCAGGGTATCCAGACTTGCCTGCCTGCGGCCCACGGTGTGGCTCCATCGACGGCCTGGTACGGCCCAATTTCAACACCAACAAGACAAGACCCTCGCGGGGGGCCAAGCCTCGCGAGGCAGACAGCGCCAAGACCTCCTGAGGGAGCGACCACCCCTGGGCTGCTCCTAAGGAGCGGAGTTTCCTATGCAGGTGCCCAACCTCATGAGGTTGCGGTGACGCAAGCCATGATGACCAAGGCCAGGCGGGCGCCAGCGGGCGCAGAGGAGCAGGTTTACTCTTTGGTGCTAAGGAGGCAAGCGCAGGCGCGAGGTACCGAGGAATCAGCCAAAGGTTTCCATTCCCGTGTAACGAGACCAAGACCGCCAGGATGGCAGGACGGATGTCATCGCCAAGCCCACCACAGCGTCACGACGAGAGCTTTGCAGGAGAAGACCACCTTTCATCAGGATAAGGTGTACTACTTGTCCCCTTTCAAATTGGCCATTGTGGAATCCCTTCCCGCCTACATTTTCGGGGAAGAGGACCGAGGCCACTATAAATATAGGTTAGCCACCACCATAGAAGGGATCCGATCTGATCCGGGTCGACTCATTCTGACGAAAGCGAGCCTTGCGAGCTTGTTCATCCTCTGTACTAGTTCATCCTCAGCCCCTCGTGAGGCTAATCCACCACAAAGCAGGAGTAGGGTCTTACACCGCAAGGTGGCCCAAACCTGGGTAAACTATCATGTTCATCTTCTTCCTTGTTAATCGAGCTAGGCTGTAGGGCGACGGGTTGGATGGCTGGAGAGGTTGAGTTCTTCGCACACGCCCCAGAGTTCGAACCTTTCTTGGGTCTGCGGAGCCCTGAATCCGACAGGAGCATCTGAAAAGGTTTCGAAGAGGGAACCCAGGGTCAAGCCCCCTGCGACTAGGTACATATCGCAGCACTTTCAATTGCCATATTCTTAAGCAATCCCTGGTAGAACGTAGATTGATTATTTTTTGATGGTGCAGCCCTTCACGTGGCCACCCCGCCAAGCAAACCTCGGAGGGGACGTCCCCGCTCGCCGAACTGGCGGACAGTGGCTCACGTTCCGCACCTCCTCTAATCACCAAAGAAGTTGGGGAGGTGCTGTCGTGAAAGACCCCTCCTCCTCCGAATATAGGGGAGGAGGTCGATGCCACCATTGCCGAGGCCGACGCCTTGGTCGTTGAAGACCAGGGGGATGCATCCCTCCTGGCCAACGCGGGGAAGGGATCCGGATCATCCGAACCCTTACCGTATTCGGCTCTCGAGCCCCCAAGGGAGCCAATTCCTCCTTTCGATGGGGAAGGTGCCGGGGGTCCGGCGCCCGTGCCGGACACCTCAACTCGGGCAGCGGTGGGCTGGCCGGACGTGCTGGCGGAGTTGGTGAGCAACTCTCCCGTCGTCGACGAGCACCGTACCCTTATGGGTGCGGTTATACAAGGTGTTCGGTCCCTTCATTCCGGACTGAACGACACTGTTCAAGGCCTGCTAACAAGCTTTGAGGTAAGTCAAGTAATGCTCTTTATCCTGTAAAGCGGTTGTAATCTTTAGTGTGGGTAGGCCATGTACATAGCAGCCCCCAGGACTCTGCAAGGACTTCGGAGAAGCTTGCAGAGGATCAAACTCTGTAGGCCGATTAATAATGTCAACGTTTCTTTTTGCTGACACAGGCATCTTCCTTGGCTGCGATTGCAAATGCCGCATCACTAAAGGAGATGGATCGGAAGCTCGAGCACTCCAACGGGGAGCTTGACCTTGTCAACAAACGGCTTGACGAGGCGCAAGGTAAGCTTTTCATTAGTATACGCGATCATTTGTTGCTGGGTACATAAACACCCAAGGTTGTCAGAATTGCGATTCTGTTGTACAATTCTACGACTTTACGATCCAAACTAACCCCTCTGATTCTACGATTTTGGTTCATAGAATCTACTTTTTTACGATCCTGACACTTGAAGATTCTATGATTTGCGATCCTGCCATTGGAGCTCCGATCCGATTCAGAATCGCGATTCTGACAACCTTGTATACACCGGACTGTGTGCTGATCATTCAATGTGCGGCTATTTTAGCTGCCGCCGCTGAGGTTGAGGGCTTGAAGGAGGCCCTAAAGAAAGCCGAGGCTGAGGCGGCCGCCAAGAAATTGACCGCCGAAAAGGCTGTGGCTGAGCTAGAGGAAGCCCAGCTTTCCAGCCAAAAGCACGAGGCTCGAGTGGTCGAAGTGCAGGTGGAGCTCAAGGATGCTGCCAAGAAGCTAGAGGCCCTTGAAAAGGAGAAGGGAGAGCAGTCCTCCATGCTATCCAAGGTGGAGAAAGAACTCCAGAAGGAGAGGACCAAAGTGCGAGGTGTCCGGGAGGAGCTCCGCCAAGTGGGGCAAATTACAAATGGTAAGAAATACTTACTGCAGAGTGTGTTCGGAGGCAACAGGTTTGTCTTGCTGACGCGAGTCTGGCACTCTGCAGGCGTCTTCGCCGAACTCCCAAGGAGTGCGGCGGCCGCTGCAAAGCACTATGCTACTCACGAGGAGGACTCCATGCAGCGGCTCTTCTGGTCATAGTTTCTGGATTCCGAGCGTCCTCCCCTCCACAACAATCAAATGAAGCAACTGATGGAGATGCATCGGATGTCCGAGCTAGCCGTGAAGGACCTCTATGTCAGTCTGTGGCCCGCCGAACCCATTTCGGACACCTACTTCGGCCTTGTGCAGAAGCTATGGGAGGCGCCGCTCCGGATTGACGCCACGAAGCGCTCAGCGTGCCTTGAGGGGACGAGGCTTCTATTTGCGAAGACCATGGTGCATTGGCCGAAGATTAATCCAATGGACATGGCCACTGGTCCTCCGCCCAAGGGAAAAGAGCATCGCCGCTGTGAGCAATACTTTGCACAGGTGATGAATGGCGCGCGGGCGATAGAGGGCCAGTGTTCAAAGGATGTAATGCTTGAATGACTGTATTAAGTTTTTACCAATTGGACCTTATGCTTTATGATGCGTCTGCCTGACTTATTTTATATTGTCATGATTTTAATTTTGACTCCTATTCGACCGTATGTTTATTCTGAAAGCTACCAGTCGTCGGCTTCAGCCCCTAGGTGAATGTCATGAGGGGTGTTTTGTCTCCGCACTATTACCTTTAGCCAATGTCTTGGTACCCGGAGGCGGTAGCGCGTGAGCAAAACTAGGCAATCAGACTATTCGATTTTACTGCTTTCACTTAGCCTTAGGAGCTTGACGGTGGGGGCTAAGGACTAGCCCCCTGTGTTTTGTATTGTACTTGGGGGCAAATGCCTGCCCTTTCCGATCACGTGGTTTGTGTTAAGATGAACCCTTCGTGTGACACGGCAAAATCGCCAATGATTTTTAGAGTTAAACCTCGTCATCGGATCGCTGATCAGTTCGCGCTTACTATGACGGTCAATTTTTGGCTTTCTCCTCCTGAGGTACTTGACCGGGCAGGCCAGAAGTACAATCGCAGGGGTTCTCCCTTTGCCCTCTTAGCCAAATGTGCGGAACATAAGGGGCAAGCACAGGAGCCGGGCAACCCAACTATTGACCTAAGACATAGTTTGGAACTTGATGCATATAGTGCAATATCCGAAACGCCGAACACTCAGCGGAAAGCAGTGTCAGACTTGGGGTGTCGAGCTGATTGGGAAATCGAGCTCTAGGTTAGTTAACTGATCAGGTTTTCATGCCGGGCTGTTCGAAGAGCGAGGGGAGAATCAGAAAGGAAATAGACAATCGCAAGACGTCTCGTAGGCTCAAGACGTCTAACCGTACAATTCGAACTGTGAAGGCATTATTTGTAAAAAGGAAAAAAATTTACAGAGTAAAGGTTTACACAGGGCCTTGACGCGTGAGTCGAAGCCTCCACCTTGCCCTGCTGCACGTCTGCGCCTTTGCTTCTGAGAGGTGGGGGTTGGGACCATCGATGAGACCTTGAGGGGCGAGGATCCTACCGATGAAGCTTTGTGCTTGGGAGGGGGGGGGGAGTTTCCAGAATTGGCCCCCGGGTCATCCGAAGACAAGGTAATTCTAAAGTCCGGGTTAGCCGAACATATGCTTCGGATTTATTGATATATGCCTCACGGCTGCCCATGGTATATTGAGTGCGAAATTGTGCTGACGAGGCACGTGGAGCGTGAAGCATGTGGGCGTGCCGTGGGGCGCGCATCCCTATTTGTGGCGAACGCATGCGGGTTCCCATGATGGGGAACGGGTTCGAACCCATTTACTGTTGTCGCCGGCCTTTACGGTAGGTCGGCATCTAGACCTGTATGGGCCAGTTTGGTCTTCGACCGCTAGGGCCGCAGTGTGCTCTTCGGTTCGAAGTGAGCGTTCTGTGTTGCCGTTGATAGTTATGATGCCCAAAGGACCAGGCATCTTCAACTTGAGGTATGCGTAATGCGGAACGGCATTGAATTTGGCGAACGCCATTCGGCCGAGGAGGGCATGATAGCCGCTGCGGAAAGGTGCAATGTCAAAGATCAAGTCCTCGCTTTGGAAGTTGTCCGGAGAGCCGAACACTACCTCAAGCGTCACAGAGCCTGTGCAGCGGGCCTTCACTCCCGAAATGACCCCCTTGAAGGTGGTGTTACTGGGTTAGATCCTTGACAGATCGATCCCCATCTTCCTCACTGTGTCTTCGTATATCAGATTGAGGCTACTGCCCCCGTCCATTAGGACTCTAGTGAGGTGGAATCCATCGATGATGGGGTCGAGTACTAAGGCTGCGGATCCTCCGTGGTGTATGCTGGTCGGGTGATCCTTGTGCTCGAAAGTGATCGGGCAGGCTGACCATGGATTGAACTTCGGCGCTACGGGCTCGACGGAATATACGTCTTGCAGCGCTTGCCTCCTTTTCTTCTTTGGTATGTGGGTTGTGTAGATCATATTCACCGTCTTGACCTTGGAAGGGAAGGGATTCTGGCCTCCACTATTCGGCATGCGGGGCTCATCATCGTCCTCGCTTCGTGGGATTTTGCCCGAGTCTTCGGCTATAAGCTTGCCGGCCTGCTTTATCACCGAACAGTTACGGTTGGAGTGGTTGGCGGGCTTCTCTGGAGTGCCGTGGATCTGGCAAGTCCTGTCCAGGATTGCGTCTAGTTTGGATGGGCCATCGTTGTTGCCTTTAGGGGCTTTCTTTCGGGGTCCGGACTTCTGATTTCGGAATCCGGCATTTACTGTCGTATCCTCGCCCTCGCCGTCATTGTGGCGACGTTTACTCTTGCTGCGTCGGGGCTTTCCATTTCCGTCCCGAACCTCAGAGATACCGGGTGTGTCGGGGTTGGCATTTTTTCGAGCGAGCCAACTGTCTTCGCCTGCGCAAAAGCGGGTCGTGAGAGAAGTAAGGGCTGCCATAGTTCTTGGTTTGTCCTGGCCGAGCTGTCTTACGAGCCATTCGTCCTTGACACTATGCTTGAAAGCGGCCAAGGCTTCGGCATCCGGACAGTCGACAATCTGGTTTTTCTTTGTCAGGAATCGGTTCCAAAATTGTCGGGCAGATTCTTCGGGCTGTTGTGTGATGCGATTTAGGTCGTCGGCGTCCGGAGGCCGGACATAGGTGCCCTGAAAGTTCACTCGAAAAGCGTCCTCAAGCTCTTCCCAACAGCCTATAGAGTCTTTGGGAAGGTTATTCAACCAGTGTCGAGCCGGACCTTTAAGCTTTAGTGGCAGATATTTGATGGTGCGGAGGTCATCTCCTCTCACCATGTGAATGTGGAGGAGGAAATCCTCTATCCATACGGCCGGGTATGTGGTTCCGTCGTATGGTTCAATGTAAACGGGCTTGATGCCTTCTTGGAATTGGTGTTGCATTACCCTCTCTATGAAGCGCAGGGGGTGTGCGGCGCCCCAAACTCTGGCTACATCACATCGGAGGTCTTCGGCCATCCGAGTCCAATGCTGCTCCCGCACTCCATCGTTTCGGTTCGGCCAGTCATAATATTCTTCCCGGTGAGTGGGCGGGTATTCCCTGTATCCGTAGATGGACCTGGTACGGCCTCCTCGAGCGTCTAGATCATGACGGAGGTCATTCTCGTAGGCGGGCCGCACTTGATCCTTGCCGTAACGTTGAGGTGGGCGACGGGGTGTTCGGCCTCGTCAACTTCTCTGTCCCGCCCTCTAGGGGGGCGGTCCGGCTATTCGGGGCGTGTGTATGTCAGACGTGTTGGCTCTATGGCCTCGTCATCGAATTGTGGCAGCAACCTTCGCTTGGGATAACTTTTGATTGGCTGTTCGCGGCCGTACCCTTCTTCGGCAGCTAGGACTTTGTGAAAGTGCGTTATATCGACTAGAGGGGGGGTGAATAGGCGATTTTTAGGAATTCGTCACTGAGGAAATACTACTTGAGGAATTTCCTAAGCGACTAACAACTAGCAGTGGAATAAGTACTCAGGTGCATGCATAACAAGACAAGAACATAGTAACAGGGTAAGCAGGCAGAAGACAAGATGACTGAAGAAATAGGATTGAGGAAATTGAGAAAGTCTTCAGTCAAAGTCTTCAAACAGTAACGATCAAGTTCATCAACACATGAATGAGGAAATGGAAGGGTTGAGGAAATAGAACCAGTAGCTCGGTGAAGACAATGATTTGGTAGACCAGTTCCAACTGTTGTGACAGTTGTACGTCTGGTTGGAGCGGCTAGGTATTTAAACCTGAGGACACACAATCCCGGACACACAGTCCTCACCGTATTCTCCTTGAGCTAAGGTCACACAGAGCTCGCCCAATCACTCGTGGCAAGTCTTCACAGGTGACTTCCAAACCTTCACAGACTAGGTCACTCAGCGATCCACAATTCCTCTTGGATGCTCTAGACCTTGACACCTAACTGTCTGGAAGATGCACAGTCTTCAAAGGTAATAAGCATCAGTTCCACACAGGAACAATCTCTTCAGTGATGCTCAATCACTTTGGGTTTAAGGTGTTGGGTTTGGGTTTTTCCTCACTGATGATTTTCTCTCAAAGACCTCGGAGGATGGGATGCTTTTAATGACAAGTGTGAGTTTCTCTCGAAGCAGCCAACCAGCTAGTGGTTGTAGGGGGCGGCTATTTATAGCCGGGGAGCAGCCCGACATGATAAGACATAAATGCCCTTCAATGATATGACCGTTAGGTGGATAAGATATTTGGGACAGCTGGCGCATAGCACAGCAACGGTCGGAAATTTGAGCTCTCAAATTCCTCAGGGCTATCATGTTCCTCACTTGTAGGCAACCCGCACTGGCGAATTCCTAACTCCTCAGTCAGAACAAATTCCTCAGAGAACAGAAGATCTTCATCTCTGTCACTGAAGAAAATGACTAAACTGTATGAGATTTCCAATGGCAACGGAAAAGTAACTTAGCAAAGATCAATATGTGAAAAGCTCGTAGGCAATGGATCAATGATGGATAATTATGTCGGATGGCATTCATCATGCAACAGTTATAACATAGGGTGACACAGAACTAGGTCCAATTCATCAATATAATGTAGGCATGTATTCCGAATATAGTCATACGTGCTTATGGAAAGGAACTTGCATGACATCTTTTGTCCTACTCTCCCATGGCAGCGGGGTCCTATTGGAAACTAAGGGATATTAAGGCCTCCTTTTAATAGAGAACCGGACCAAAGCATTAGCACTTAGTGAATACATGAACTCCTCAAACTACGGTCATCACCGGGAAGTGTCCCGACTATTGTCACTCCAGGGTTGCCGGATCATAACACGTAGTAGGTACTATAACTTGCAAGATAGGATCAAGAACACAAATACATTCATGGGAACATAAAGGGTTCAGATCTGAAATCATGGCACTCGGGCCCTAGTGACAAGCATTAAGCATAGCAAAATCATAGCAACATCAATCTTAGAACATAGTGGATACTAGGGATCAAACCCTAACAAAACTAACTCGATTACATGGTAAATCTCATCCAACCCATCAACGTCCAGCAAGCCTACGATGGGATTACTCACGCATGGCGGTGAGCATCATGAAATTGGTGATGGAGGATGGTTGATGATGACGACGGTGACGATTTCCCCTCTCTGGAGCCCCGAACGGACTCCAGATCTGGTCTCCCGAGGAAGAACAGGAGATGGCGGCGGCTCCGTATCGTAAAACGCGATGAATCCTTCTCTTTGTTTTTTTTCTCCCCGAACGTGAATATATGGAGTTGGAGTTGAGGTCGGTGGAGGTCCAGGGGGCCCACAAGGACAGAGGGTGCGCCCCAGGGGGATGGGCGCGCCCCCCACCCTTGTGGACAGGGTGTGGGCCGCCTTCAGTTGATTCTTTCACCAATATTTTTTATTTATTCCAAAACTAATCTCCGAGAAGTTTCAGGTCATTCCGAGAACTTTTATTTCTGCACAAAAACAACACCATGGCAATTCTACTGAAAACAACGTCAGTCCGGGTTAGTTTCATTCAAATCATGCAAATTAGGGTCCAAAACAAGGGCAAAAGAGTTTGGAAAAGTAGATACGATGGAGACGTATCAACTCCCCCAAGCTTAACCCATTGCTTGTCCTCAAGCAATTCAGTTGACAAACTGAAAGTGATAAAGAAAAACTTTTACAAACTCTGTTTGATCTTGTTGTTGCAAATACGTAAAGCCAGCATTCAAGTTTTCAGCAAAGATTATGAACTAACCATATTCACAATAACATTTAGGTCTCACATTTACTCATATCAATGGCATAATCAACTAGCGAGCAATAATAATAAATCTCGGATGACAACACTTTTTCAAAACAATCATGATATGATATAACAAGATGGTATCTCGCTAGCCCTTTCTGAGACCGCAAAACATAAATGCAGAGCACCCCTGAAGATCAAGGACTGACTAGACATTGTAATTCATGGTAAAAGAGATCCAGTCACTGTCATACTCAATATCAATTAATAGCAAAGCATACAAATGACAGTGGTGCTCTCTAACTGGTGCTTTTTATAAGAGAATGATGACTCAACATAAAAGTAAATAGATAGGCCCTTCGTAGAGAGAAGCAGGGATTTGCAGAGGTGCCAGAGATCGAGTTTTTAAAGCAGAGATGAATATAATTTTGAGCGGTATGCTTTCATTGTCAACATAACAACCAAGAGATCTCAATATCTTCCATGCTACATACATTATAGGCGGTTCCCAAACAGAATGGTAAAGTTTTTTTACTCCCCCTCAACCAACAAGCACACTCCACGACTGGTCCGAAACAACGGGTACCGTCCATACAAGCAACAATCCTGGGGGAGTTTTGTTTTAATTTATTTTGATTTGAGCATGGGACTGGGCATCCCGATTACCAGCCATTTTCTCGTGAATGATGAGCGGAGTCCACTCATCGTGAGAATAACCCACCTAGCATGAAAGATACTGACAGCCCCTAGTCGCTACATGAGCGATTTGGGCATATAAAACAGATTATCATTTGAAGGTTTAGAGTTTGGCACATGCAAATTTACTTGGAACGGCATGTAAATACCGCATATAGGAAGGTATGGTGGACTCATATGGAACAACTTTGGGTTTATGGAAGTGGATGCACAAGCAGTATTCCCGCTTAGTACAAGTGAAGGCTAGAAAAAGACTGGGGAGCACCAGCTAGAGAGCGACAACAATCATAAACATGCATTGAGAGTAACCAACATTGAGTGCAAGCATGAGTAGGATATAAATCACCATGAACATAAATATCATGGAGGCTATGTTGATTTTGTTTCAACTACATGTGTGAACATGTGCCAAGTCAGGCCACTCGAATCATTCAAAGGAGGATACCATCCTATCATACTACATCACAACCATTTTAAAAGCATGTTGGCACGCAAGGTAAACCATTATAAACTCCTAGCTAATTAAGCATGGCATGAGTAACTATAATCTCTAATTATCATTGCAAACGTGTTTCATTCATAATAGGCTGAATCAGGAACGATGAACTAATCATATTTACAAAAACAAGATAGGTCGAGTTCATACCAGTTTTTCCTCATCCCAATCATTTCATCATATATCGTCATTATTGCCTTTCACTTGCACGACCGAACGATGTGAATAATAGTAATAGTGCACGTGCATTGGACTAAGCTGGAATCTGCAAACATTTATTCAAAGGAGAAGACAAGGCAATATGGGCATAGAAAACGGATTATCATTTGAAGGTTTAGAGTTTGGCACATGCAAATTTACTTGGAACGGCAGGTAAATACCGCATATAGGAAGGTATGGTGGACTCATATGGAATAACTTTGGGTTTATGGAAGTGGATGCACAAGCAGTATTCCCGCTTAGTACAAGTGAAGGCTACAAAAAGACTGGGAAGCGACCAACTAGAGAGCGACAACAGTCATAAACATGCATTGTGATTAACCAACATTGAATGCAAGCATGAGTAGGATCTAAATCACCATGAACATAAATATCGTGGAGGCTATGTTGATCTTGTTTCAACTACACGAGTGAACATGTGCCAAGTCAAGCCACTCGAATCATTCAAAGGAGGATACCATCCTATCATACTACATCACAACCATTTTAAAAGCATGTTGGCACGCAAGGTAAACCATTATAAACTCCTAGCTAGTTAAGCACGGCATGAGTAACTATAATCTCTAATTGTCATTGCAAACATGTTTCATTCATAATAGGCTGAATCAAGAACGATGAACTAATCATATTTACAAAAACAAGATAGGTCGAGTTCATACCAGCTTTTCCTCATCTCAATCATTTCATCATATATCATCATTATTGCCTTTCACGTGCACGACCGAACGATGTGAATAAGAATAATAGTGCACATGCATTGGACTAAGCTGGAATCTGCAAACATTTATTCAAAGGAGAAGACAATATAATATGGGCTCTTTGTTAGATCAACAATAATGCATATGAGAGCCACTCAACATTTTCATCTTGGTCTTCTCTCCTCGACCCCCAAAGAAAAGAAAAGAATTTCAAAAAAACACACTGAAATGTTTTTGGAGTTTTTGTTTTTCTGAAGAAAGTAAAACAAGAACGAGAAAAACTATCTACACGGGAAAGCTCCCAACAAGTAAAAGAAGAACGAGAAATCTTTTTGGGTTTTCTTTAATACTACAACTAAGCACGGAAAGTAAACTAAGCTACAACTAATTTTTTTTTGTTTTTCTCAAAGCTTTTCAAACACACAAGAAGAAAGCGGGAAAAAGAAATAGACTAACATGGATAATACAATGAAAAAGTATGAACACCGACAACTAGAATGAGTGTGTGAACATGAATGTAATGTCGGTGAGAAATACGTACTCCCCCAAGCTTAGGCTTTTGGCCTAAGTTGGTCTAGGGCCACCACTGGCCCGGATGATATCCGAAATCGTAGTTGGGGTCGTATTGTGCTGCGGCAGGTACTGCTTGGCGAGCTGCCTCCTGGAGGCGAGCAGCCTCCGCTGTTCTCTCATACTCGTTTGCCTCCTCTCTAGTTATAAAATATCTCCCATTTACCTGAAAGTTAAAGAAAGCAGGAGTAGGAAGGGTAATATGGACGGCACGCCGTCTGTCAAAGATTAGCCGGTACTGGAGGGACTGTTCGTTCCTTTCAAGAAACTGATAGCGCACCAAAGCATCATAATCAAGAAAAGCAGGTGGCAACTCCATGTCATTCTCCCTTATAGGTACTCCAAGATAATTAGCTAAACGAGTTGCATAAATCCCACCAAATAAATCTCCCTCTTTAGCATTATGATGTAACCTCCTCGCAATAATAGCCCCCAAGTTATATCGCTTATCACCTAACACCGCACACTTGAGGATACTAAGATCTGGAACACAAAGGTGGCAGTGATCATGTTTACCGTTAATGCATCTACCTACAAAGAGAGCAAAATAGTGTATGGCAGGAAAGTGAATGCTCCCTATGGTAGCTTGTGTGATATTTCTAGTTTCTCCCACAGTGATGCTAGCAAGGAAATCGTTGTATTCAGATTTGTGAGGCTCACTAAGAAGGCCCCATTGTGGGATTTTGCAAGCAGTATTAAAATCTTCAAGGTCCATGGTATATGATTCATCATAAAGATTAAATAAAATAGTATGGGTATTTAGCTTAGATGAAAATTCAAACCTCCGCACAAAGGAATCGGTGAGGTAGTAGTATTGTCGGCACTTATCTGACACGAAGTCCTCAAGGCTGGCATTTTGTACGTATGCATCAAACTCATCCTTGAAACCTGCATGAACCATGTATTCATCCGACGACCATTCACAAGGCCGCACTTGAGCTTCCCTTGGTGGTTCAAGGTCCGGCTCACGTATCGCTAGCCTCGGTGCTTGCTTCCTCGAGGAACCACCTTGGTACATTCTCCTAGACATTTTTCTTCCTCACAAAATTTTCTAAATTTTTTAGCGACTCTAAATAAAAGTGAACCAAACTCAACAAAACTGATAGCAACTACTCCTACAAGTGCCTAGAGGCTATATCATGCATCAAAACTACTTTGGACCATATAAATTTGACATGCAGGCTCAAGAACAGGGTCACTACAGTAGCAAAAAATTGCAATATATAAAGCACTAGAACAAAAACTAATTGGACCATTGGAGGAGTCACATACCAAAGAACAATCCCCCAAAACAGTTTTGCAAATGGAGCTTTACACAAGGAGATCGAAAATGGCAGCAAGATGAGCTAGAACACGGGTTTGAGCACTAGGATGCTTTTTTCTGGAGGAAGATAAAGTGGATGGGTGCTGGAATAAGTGAAGGGGGCCTACGTGGGACCCACAAGACTGGGGGGCATGCCCAGGGGGGTAGGGCGTGCCCTCCGTCCTTGTGGACAGGTGGTGGGTCCCCCTGGTGTGTTCTTAGTGCCAGAAATTCTCAAATATTCGATAAAAAATCATACTATATTTTCAGGGCATTTGGAGAACTTTTATTTTTGGGTCATTTTTTATTTCATGGATAATTCAGAAAACAGACAGAAAATACTATTTTTGCTTTATTAATTCTAAATAACATAAAGTAAAAAGTAGGTACAGAAAGTTGTGCCTTCTAAATTCATCCATCTCATGCCCATTAAAAGGAATCCGTTAACAAGGTTGATCAAGTCTTATTAACAAACTTCTTCCAAATGACATGAAACCGGAGAATTTTCGAATAACACTAGGTTACCTCAACGGGGATATGCATGTCCCCAACAATAAGAATATCATATTTCTTTTTGACAGTAGGAAGATGGAATTCAAAACCTCCAATAGTAATAGTTGAAATTTTTCCAATAGAATTGATACTATGAACTTGAGGTTGTTTCTTCGGAAAGTGTACCGTATGCTCATTACCATTAACATGAAAAGTGACATTGCCTTTGTTGCAATCAATAACAGCCCCTGCAGTATTCAAAAAGGGTCTACCAAGGATGATCGACATACTGTCGTCCTCGGGAATATCAAGAATAACAAAGTCCGTTAAGATAGTAACTTTTGCAACCACAATAGGCACATCCTCACAAATACCGATGGGTATAGCAGTTGATCTATCAGCCATTTGTAAAGAGATTTCAGTAGGTGTCAACTTAGTCAATTCAAGTCTATGATATAAAGAGAAAGGCATAACACTAACACCGGCTCCAAGATCACATAAAGCAGTTTTAACATAGTTTCTTTTAATGGAGCATGGTATAGTTGGTACTCCTGGATCTCCAAGTTTCTTTGGTATTCCACCCTTAAAAGTGTAATTAGCAAGCATGGTGGAAATTTCAGCCTCCGGTATCTTTCTTTTATTTGTAACAATATCTTTCATATACTTAGCATAAGGAGGCATTTTAAGCATATCAGTTAAACGCATACGCAAAAAGATAGGTCTAATCATTTCAGCAAAGCGCTCAAAATCCTCATCATCCTTTTTCTTGGATGGCTTAGGAGGAAAGGGCATGGGTTTCTGAACCCATGGTTCTCTTTCTCTACCATGTTTTCTAGCAACAAAGTCTCTCTTATCATAACGTTGATTCTCTGATTGTGGGTTATCAAGATCAACATCAGGTTCAATCTCTACATCATTATCATTACTAGGTTGAGCATCAACATGAACATCATCATTAACATTATCACTAGGTTCATGTTCATCACCAGATTGTGTCTTAGCATCAGAAATAGAAATATCATTGGGATTCTCAGGTGTGTCTATGACAGGTTCACTAGAAGTATGCAAAGTCCTATCAATTTTCTTTTTCTTTTTATTAGGACTAGGTGCATCAGTATTAATTCTCTGAGAATCTTGCTCAACTCTCTTAGGATGGCCCTCAGGATACAAAGGTTCTTGAGTCATTTTACCACCTCTAGTCATAACCCTAACAGCATTATCATTGTTCTTATTATTCAACTCATTAAGCAAATCATCTTGTGCTTTAAGTACTTGTTCTACTTGAGTTGTAACCATGGAAGCATGTTTACTAATAAGCTTAAGATCATTAACAGTTCTACTCATATAACTACCCAAGTGGTCAAGCATATAAGCATTACGTTTCAATTGTCTACTAACATAAGCATTGAAATTTTCTTGTTTAACAATAAAATTATCAAACTCATCCAAGCATTGACTAGCAGACTTATTATGAGGAATATCACCTTCATCAAATCTATAAAGAGAATTTACCTCTACTACCTGTGTCGGGTTATCAAGACCATGTATTTCTTCAATAGGCGGTAGATTATTAACATCTTCAGCTTTAATACCTTTTTCTTTCATAGATTTCTTTGCCTCTTGCATATCTTCAGGACTGAGAAATAGAATACCCCTTTTCTTCGGAGTTGGCTTAGGAGTTGGTTCAGGAAGTGTCCAATCATTATCATTACTCAATATACTATTCAAAAGCAATTCAGCTTGCTCAACAGTTCGTTCCCTGAAAATACAACCAACACAACTATCTAGGTGGTCCCTAGAAGCATCGGTTAGTCCATTATAAAAGATATCAAGTATTTCATTTTTCTTGAGAGGATGATCAGGCAAAGCATTAAGTAATTGGAGAAGCCTCCCCCAAGCTTGTGGGAGACTCTCTTCTTCAGATTGCACAAAGTTAAATATTTCCTGTAAGGCAGCTTGTTTCTTATGAGCAGGAAAATATTTTTGAGAGAAGTAATAAATCATATCCTGGGGACTACGCACATAACCAGGAGCAAGAGAATTAAACCATAACTTAGCATCACCCTTTAACGAGAAAGGAAACAATTTAAGAATATAATAGTAGCGATTTTTTTCCTCATGAGCAAATAGGGTGGCTATATCATTCAGTTTAGTAAGATGTCCCACAACTGTTTCAGATTCATAACCATAGAAGGGATCAGATTCAACCAAAGTAATTAACTCAGGGTTGACAGAGAATTCATAATCCTTATCAGTAACAAAGATAGGTGAAGTAGCAAAATTGGGATCATATTTCATTCTAGCATTCAAGGATTTTTCTTTCAGCTTAGCTAGCAATTTCTTAAGATCTTCTCTATCATTGCAAGCAAGAAAGTCTCTAGCAGTTTATTCATCCATAATATAACCCTCAGGTACAACAGGCAATTCATATCTAGGGGGATAATCATAATCTTCAGTTTCAATAATATCATTTTTTTCAGCAATTTCATTTTCTCTAACCCTAGCAAGTTGTTCATCAAGAAATTCACCTAGTGGCACAGTATTATCAAGCAAAGCAGTAGTATCATCATTAGCATCATGCATAGCAGAAGTGGCATCATCAATTACTTGTGACATATCAGAATTACTAGCAGGTGTAGGTGTCGCAAGCTTACTCAAAACAGAAGGTGAATCAAGTGCAGAGCTAGATGGCAGTTCCTTACGTCCCCTCGTAGTTGAGGGAAAAATCTTGGTTCTAGTATCTTTCAAATTCCACATAGTGATCAACAGATATAAATCCCAAGTGACTCAGAGAATAGAGCTATGCTCCCCGGCAACGGTGCCAGAAAAAGGTCTTGATAACCCACAAGTATAGGGGATCGCAACAGTTTTCGAGGGTAGAGTATTCAACCCAAATTTATTGATTCGACACAAGGGGATCCAAAGAATATTCTCAAGTATTAGCAGCTGAGTTGTCAATTCAACCACACTGATGTCTACTATGCAACTTTATTCTTGTAGACCCGTGTTGGGCCTCCAAGCGCAGAGTTTTGTAGGATAGTAGCAATTTTCCCTCAAGTGGATGACCTAAGGTTTATCAATCCATGGGAGGCGTAGGATGAAGATGGTCTCTCTCAAACAACCCTGCAACCAAATACAAGAAATCTCTTGTGTCCCCAACACACCCAATACAATGGCAAATTGTATAGGTGCACTAGTTCGGCGAAGAGTTGGTGATAAAAGTGTAATATGGATGGTAGAAATATATTTTTATAATCTGAATAAATAAAAACAGCAAGGTAGCAAATGACAAAAGTGAGCACAAACGGTATTGCAATGCTTGAAAACAAGGCCTAGGGTCCGTACTTTCGCTAGTGCAATCTCTCAACAATGCTACTATAATAGAATCGTATAACCACCCCTCAACGTGCGATGATGAATCACTCCAAAGTTCCTGTCTAGTGGAGAACATAAGAATAAATTGTTTGTAGGGTACGAAACCACCTCAAAGCTATTCTTTCCGATCGATCTATCCAAGAGTTCGTACTAAAATAACACCAAAGCAAATTCAGATTCATAATGCTCAATCCAACACAAAGAACCTCAAAGAGTGCCCCAAGATTTCTAGCGGAGAAACAAAGACAAGAACGTGCATCAACCCCTATGCATAGATTACCCCAATGTCACCTCGGGAATCCGCGAGTTGAGTGCCAAAACATATATCAAGTGAATCAATACGATACCCCATTGTCACCACGAGTATTCATATGCAAGACATACATAAAATGTTCTCAAATCCATAAAAGTATTCAATCCGATAAAACGAAATCTCAAAGGGAAAACTCAATTCATCACAACAAGATAGAGATGGGAAAACACCATATGATCCGACTATATTAACAAAGCCCGCGATACATCAAGATCGTGACATCTCAAGAACACGAGAGAGAGAGAGATTAAACACATAGCTACTGGTACAAACCCTCAGCACCGAGGGTGGACTACTCCCTTCTCATCGTGGTGGCCGCCGGGATTATGAAGATGGCCACCGGTGATGATCTTCCCCTCCGGCAGGGTGCCAAAATGGGGTCTAGATTGGATCACGTGGATACAGAGGCCTTGCGGCAGCAGAACTTCTGACCTAGGGTTGCCCCGAGGGTTTTTGGAATATTTTGTGATTTATAGGGCAAAGAGGGGGGTGCGGGAGGCCACCGAGGTGGGCACAACCCACCTGGGCGCGCCTGGGCCCCCAGGCGTGCCCTGGTGGGTTGTGCCCCCCTCGGGGCACCCCCCAGGTGCTTCTCCGGCCCACTAGATGTCTTCTGGTCCATAAAAAATCCACAAAAAGTTTCGCGGTGTTTGGACTCCGTTTGATATTGATTTCCTGCGATGTAAAAAACAAGCAAAAACAACAACTGGCACTGGGCACTGGGTCAATAGGTTAGTCCCAAAAAAATGACATAAAGTTGCTATAAAATGATTGTAAAACAACCAAGAATGATAATATAACAGCATGAATACTTCATAAATTATAGATACGTTGGAGACGTATCAGCATCCCCAAGCTTAATTCCTACTTGTCCTCGAGTAGGTAAATGATAAAAGAAATAATTTATGAAGTGTGAATGCTAGCAAAGTGCACAAGTTTGATCAATGACAATTTCAATCACTTTTCCTAGCATCATAAGAACAATTCTTTCTTATAAAACTTCTCATGTTAAAGTAGCAACCAATTCACATGTTAAGGTTCAAACAATGAATTCTCTTGAAACTCAACAACCTATATTCTTAGTCACCAAACAATTGCAATTCAACTTATTCAACAAAGTCTAAGTAAAAGCTCCACATACTCAACCATCATATAGTCTTCTATGATTGCTAACACTCACCGCATACACATGAGCAAAACATTTCAACCAGACACATAGAAAGATAGGGGCTTATAATTTCGCCTCCCAACGTATTCACCTCAAGGGTGATGTCAACAATAATAACTCATGCTACCCATATCCAACTGGATATATGTGCCTAGATCTTTCCTCACCACATGATGCTTGCCAAAAGAGAAAAATAAAAAGGAATAGAGAGAAAAACTTTGACTCTTGCATGAAAGTAAATACATAAAAGTAAAAGATAGGCCCTTCACAGAGGGAAGCAGAGGTTGCCATGCGCTTATTTGTTTGTATGCTCAACCCCTTAGTGCAAAAGAACGTCACGTTATATTGCCCCTTGTGATGGCAACCTTTATTATGCAGTCTGTCGCTTTTATTTCTTTACCATCACAAGTTCGTACAACGCTTAATTTTCTCTTACACTAAATGATCTTACACTGTTAGAAGCAATTTTTATTGCCTTATTGCACCGATGACAACTTACTTGAAGGATCTTACTCAATCCATAGGTAGGTATGATTGACTCTTGAAAATAAGATTTGGGTTTAAGGGTTTTTGGATGCACAAGTAGTATCTCTACTTGGTGCGGAATTTTTGGCTAGCAAAGATGGGGGGCAAGCACCACATGTTGAAGGATCTATGACAATATAACTTCTATGTGAATATGAACAAACATAAATCATTACATTGTCTTCCTTGTCCAATGTCAACAATTTTGGCATATAATATTTTGATGGGGGCTCACAATCACAAAAGATTTCCAAGATAGTGTATTTGTATGTAAAAGTTCTCTTCCTTCTACTAATCATTCATGAATTGCTTGTATGACCAATATTGTGATTGTCAAGCCTCAAAAGATTTCACTTTCTAAAACCAATGTGAAGCTACCACTAGGCATGATATGAACATATAATTTCAACTTCATGATATTCAATTCATTCAACAATTTACTCATAGGATATAAGTGAAGCACAAGAGTAAATGACAAGCTACTCCAAAAAGATATAAGTGAAGATCAAGCGAGTAGTTGAGTAAATAGGTAGCTAATTGTGGACTCTCTCTTATTTAGAAACTTTCAGATCTAAGTATTTTATTAAAACAGCAAGCAAAACAAAACAAAATGACATTCCAAGAATAGCACAACTCATGTGAAGATGCAAAAACTTAGGCTCAACCGATACTAACCGATAATTGTTGATGAAGAAAGGTGGGATGCCTACCAGGGCATCCCCAAGCTTAGATGCTTGAGACTTGTTGAAATATTATCTTGGGATGCCTTGGGCATCCCCAAGCTTGAGCTTTTGTGTCTCCCTAATTCCTTTTATATCACGGTTTCCCTAAATCTTAAAAACTTCATCCACACAAAACTCAACAAGAACTCGTGAGATAAGTTAGTATAAACCAATGCAAAAACCTTATCATTCTATACTGTAGCAAATCACTAAAATTATTATTCAAAATTGCATACTAAATGCCTCTGCATATTTAATACTCCTATCCTCAAATAGAATCATTAAACAAGCAAACATATGCAAACAATGCAAACATAACAGCAATCTGCCAAAACAGCATAGTATGTAAAGAATGCAAGAGTATCAATACTTCTTAAACTCCAAAAATTATGAAAATTTACCACACTGTAGAAAATTTATCAGACCTTATTTTTCAGAAAGTTTCAACATTTTATCACATTCTGAATTTTCTGGATAATTATTGCAACAGAGATAAACTTTCTGTTTTTAAACAGCAACTCATATATTTGCAAAATAAGCATGGTGAAGGCTATCCTTGACATTTTTATTGAAATAAAAGATGCAAAACATTATTATAAATAACAGAAAGAAAATCCTAATAAAATAAAATGACTCTCCAAGCAGAACTCATATCATGTGACGAATGAAAATATAGCTCCAAGTGAGGTTACCGATAATGTTGAAGACGAAAGAGGGGATGCCTTCCGGGGCATCCCCAAGCTTAGTTGCTTGGATCTTGCTTGAATATTACCTTGGGGGTGCCTTGGGCATCCCCAAGCTTAGGGTCTTGTCACTCCTTATTCTCCTCATATCGACATCTCATCCAAAACTTGAAAACTTCAATCACACAAGACTTAACGGAACTTCGTGAGATAGGTTAGTATGATAAAGAGCAAACCATTTCACTTTGGTACTGTAAAATAAAATATTCGTAATTGTTTCCACACAATTCCTACTGTATCACATCATTTCCACAATTTATATCGATCAATATAAGCCATAGAAACTAGAAAACAAGCAAACTATGCATTGAAAACAGAATCTGTCAAAAACAGAACAGTACATAAATATCTGAATTAAGGTCATACTTATGTAATTCAAAAAATTCTTAAAATATTGGAAAACTTAGACCATTTGTATGTACAACAACTGTAAAAACATCAGAGTTTTTCGACGCTCCAGTGAATTTAAAAAATTCTGTTACTGGGATCAAAAGTTTCTGTTTTTGCACAGAATCAAGTCAACTATCATCCACACTATCCCAAAGGCTTTACTTGGCACTTTATTGAAACAAAAGCTACAAAACAAGATCACTACAGTAGCCTAACCATGTGAACACACAAAAACAGTAGGAAAAAGTGTTGGGTTGTCTCCCAACAAGCGCTTTTCTTTAATGCCTTTTAGCTAGGCATGATGATTTCAATGATGCTCGCATAAACGATAAGAATTGAAACACAAGGAGAGCATCATGAAGCATATGACTAGCACATTTAAGTCTAACCCACTTCCTATGCATAGGGATTTTGTGATCAAACAACTTATGGGAACAAGAATCAACTAGCATAGGAAGGCAAAACAAGTGCAACTTCAAAATTTTCAACACATAGAGAGGAAACTTGATATTATTGCAATATGTAAAAGCATATGTTCCCCTCTCATAATAATTTTCAGTGGCATCATGAATGAATTCAACAATATAACTATCACATAAATCATTCTTTTCATGATCCACAAGCATAGAAATTTTCTTACTC
The DNA here is from genome assembly GCA_011799875.1 of Thinopyrum elongatum. NCBI lineage: Eukaryota > Viridiplantae > Streptophyta > Magnoliopsida > Poales > Poaceae > Thinopyrum > Thinopyrum elongatum. The sequence continues at coordinate 546,921,535 of CM022298.1, read as the reverse complement.
TCCACATAAGCAAATTTATTCTCATGAATAGTAGTGGGAGCAAACTCAACAAAATAACTATCATGGGATTGAAAATTAAAATCATGATGACAAGTTTCATGGTTATCATTATTCTTTATAGCATACATGTCATCACCATAATCATCATAGATAGCAACTTTGTTGTCATAATCAATTGAAACCTCTTCCAAAATAGTGGATTCATCACTAAATAAAGTCATGACCTCTCCAAACCCACTTTCATAATTATCACAATAAGATTCAACACCCTCCAAAATAGTGGGATCATTAGTACCTAGAGTTGACACTCTTCCAAACCCACTTTCATCAATATAATCGTCATAAATAGGAGGCATGCTACCATTATAACAAATTTGCACATCAAAACTTGGGGGACTAAAAATATCATCTTCATCAAACATAGCATCCCCAAGCTTGTAGCTTTGCATATCATTAGCATGATGGATATTCAAAGAATTCATACCAACAACATTGCAATCATGCTCATCATTCGAGGATTTTTTGTCAAACATTTTATAAAATTCTTCTTCTATCAATTGAGCACAATTTTCCTTTCCATCATTTTCACGAAAGACATTAGAAAGATGAATAATATGATGCAACCACAATTCCATTTTTTTTGTTTTCTTTTACGAACCAAACTAGTGATAAAACAAGAAACTAAAAGATTCGATTGCAAGATCTAAAGATATACCTTCAAGCACTCACCTCCCCGGCAACGGCGCCAGAAAAGAGCTTCGTTGACGGGGTGTGAGTGCCGCTTACGTAGCCTCCCCGGCAACGGCGCCAGAAAAGAGCTTGATGTCTACTACGCAACTTTATTCTTGTAGACTCGTGTTGGGCCTCCAAGCGCAGAGTTTTGTAGGATAGCAGCAATTTTCCCTCAAGTGGATGACCTAAGGTTTATCAATCCGTGGGAGGCGTAGGATGAAGATGGTCTCTCTCAAACAACCCTGCAACCAAATACAAGAAATCTCTTGTGTCCCCAACACACCCAATACAATGGCAAATTGTATAGGTGCACTAGTTCGGTGAAGAGATGGTGATAAAAGTGTAATATGGATGGTAGAAATATATTTTTATAATCTGAATAAATAAAAACAGCAAGGTAGCAAATGACAAAATTGAGCACAAACGGTATTGCAATGCTTGAAAACAAGGACTAGGGTCCGTACTTTCGCTAGTGCAATCTCTCAACAATGCTAATATAATTGGATCATATAACCATCCCTCAACGTGCGATGAAGAATCACTCCAAAGTTCCTATCTAGCGGAGAACATAAGAATAAATTGTTTGTAGGGTACGAAACCACCTCAAAGCTATTCTTTCTGATCGATCTATCCAAGAGTTCGTACTAAAATAACAACAAAGCAAATTCAGATTCATAATGCTCAATCCAACACAAAGAACCTCAAAGAGTGCCCCAAGATTTCTACCAGAGAAACAAGCATCAACCCCTATGCATAGATTACCCCAATGTCACCTCGGGAATCCGTGAGTTGAGTGCCAAAACATATATCAAGTGAATCAATACGATACCCCATTGTCACCACGAGTATTCATATGCAAGACATACATAAAATGTTCTCAAATCCATAAAAGTATTCAATCCGATAAAACGAAATCTCAACGGGAAAACTCAATTCATCACAACAAGATAGAGAGGGGAAAACACCATATGATCCAACTATATTAACAAAGCCCGCGATACATCAAGATCGTGACATCTCAAGAACATGAGAGAGAGAGAGTATTAAACACATAGCTACTGGTACAAACCCTCAGCCCCGAGGGTGGACTACTCCCTTCTCATCGTGGTGGCCGCCGAGATGATGAAGATGGCCACCGGTGATGATCTCCCCCTCCGACAGGGAACCGAAACGGGGTCTAGATTGGATCACATGGATACAGAGGCCTTGTGGTGGTGGAACTTCTGATCTAGGGTTGCCCGAGGGTTTTTGGAATATTTGGTGATTTATAGGGCAAAGAGGGCGTGCGGGAGGCCACCGAGGTGGGCACAACCCACCTGGGCGTGCCTGGCCCCCCAGGCGCGCCCTGGTGGGTTGTGCCCCCCTCGGGGCACCCCCCAGGTGCTTCTCTGGCCCACTGGATGTCTTCTGGTCCATAAAAATCCACAAAAAGTTTCGCGGTGTTTGGACTCCATTTGATATTGATTTCCTGCGATGTAAAAAACAAGCAAAAACAGCAACTGGCACTGGGTCAATAGGTTAGTCCCAAAAAAATGATATAAAGTTGCTATAAAATGATTGTAAAACATCCAAGAATGATAATATAACAGCATGAATACTTCATAAATTATAGATACGTTGGAGACGTATCACACACCTGAAAGACTTAATATCTGCAGGAAAGTATTTAGTAGCAAAGTAGTATGAAAGTAACGGTAATGGTGGCAAAAGTAACAGTAGCGGTTTTGTAGCAATCGTAACAGTGGCAACGGAAAAGTAACTTAGCAAAGATTAATATGTGAAAAGCTCGTAGGCAATGGATCAATGATGGATAATTATGTCGGATGACATTCATCATGCAACAGTTATAACATAGGGTGACACAGAACTAGCTCCAATTCATCAATATAATGTAGGCATGTATTCCGAATATAGTCATACGTGCTTATGGAAAAGAACTTGTATGACATCTTTTGTCCTACCCTCCCGTGGCAGCGGGGTCCTATTGGAAACTAAGGGATATTAAGGCCTCCTTTTAATAGAGAACCAGACCAAAGCATTAGCACTTAGTGAATACATGAATTCCTCAAACTACGGTCATCACCGGGAAGTGTCCCGACTATTGTCACTCCGGGGTTGCCGGATCATAACACGTAGTAGGTGACTATAACTTGCAAGATAGGATCAAGAACACAAATATATTCATGGAAACATAAAGGGTTTAGATCTGAAATCATGGCACTCGGGCCCTAGTGACAAGCATTAAGCATAGCAAAATCATAGCAACATCAATCTTAGAACATAGTGGATACTGGGGATCAAACCCTAACAAAACTAACTCGATTACATGGTAAATCTCATCCAACCCATCACCGTCCAGCAAGCCTACGATGGGATTACTCACGCACGGCGGTGAGCATCATGAAATTGGTGATGGAGGATGGTTGATGATGACGACGGCGACGATTTCCCCTCTCCGGAGCCCCGAACGGACTCCAGATCTGGTCTCCCGAGGAAGAACAGGAGGTGGCGGCGACTCCGTATCGTAAAACGCAATGAATCCTTCTCTTTGATTTTTTTCTCCCCGAACGTGAATATATGGAGTTGGAGTTGAGGTCGGTGGAGGTCCAGGGGGCCCACAAGGACAGAGGGCGCGCCCCAGGGGGATGGGCGCACCCCCCACCCTTGTGGACAGGGTGTGGGCCCCCTTCAGTTGATTCTTTCACCAATATTTTTTATTTATTCCAAAACTGATCTCCGTGAAGTTTTAGGTCATTCCAAGAACTTTTATTTCTGCACAAAAATAGCACCATGGCAATTCTGCAGAAAACAGCGTCAGTCCAGGTTAGTTCCATTCAAATCATGCAAATTAGGGTCCAATACAAGGGCAAAAGAGTTTGGAAAAGTAGATACGATGGAGACATATCAACTAGTGGTTGTAGGGGGCGACTATTTGTAGCCGAGTAGCAACCCGACATGATAAGACATAAATGCCCTTCAATGATATGACCGTTAGGTGGATAAGATATTTGGGACAGCTGGCGCATAGCACAGCAACGGTCGGAAATTTGAGCTCTCAAATTCCTCAGGGCTATCATGTTCCTCACTTGTAGGCAACCCACATTGGCGAATTCCTAACTCCTCAGTCAGAACAAATTCCTCAGAGAACAGAACATCTTCGTCTCTGTCACTGAAGAAAATGACTGAACTGTATGAGATTTCCAATGGCTTCACTCGAAAGGATTGGGTATGTGTAGGCTTTGAGATGAGCATCACTTGGAAATGTTTCCTTAGTTTTACCTCGACCCCCTTTAACAGTACGGTGTTTCCTATGACTCAAGAAAGAGAAAATGAAACTACAAAAACAAAAGTCTTCATGCTTCATAATCCTCGCATCAATATCAAAGTCTTCAAGGTCACACCAATTTCCTCATTTTCAAAGTCTTCAAGAAAACCAAAGTCTTCAAATGAAGACATTCATTTTTAGGGGTCGACTTTCTTTGGAAATATCAAACTCCTCATCGACTTATAGAACCCGTGTACACACACAAACACATTAGTCCCTTAACCTATAAGTCTTCAATACACCAAAATCACTAAGGGGCACTAGATGCACTTACAATCTCCCCTTTTTGGTGATTGATGACAAATAGGTTAAGTTTTCAACGGGGATAAAACATATGAAGTGTAAATACTGATATTGAGGAATTTGATTGCAAGATATAGAAGAACTCCCCCTGAAGATGTGCACCTTGAGGAATTTGCTTTGGATTGCAAATGCACATTGTAGAGTAATATCATGGAGATCTCCCCCTATATCTTGTAATTCATACACGCATTTAACATATGATATGAAGAATTTGAAATGCATGATGAAATATGGTGTCTGATGAAATTCAGCATGCGTGCATTAAGGTACTTGAGGAAATAAGCATGCAGAAAGCAGTTCAAAAGTATCAGACCACCATAGGACTTAAGTTTACAACTCATCAGAGCAAACACCTCAGAAGAGCAAGAGTTGTAACTTAAAGAAAAAACAGCCCATATATAAGACCCGCTTGAAGACTAACTCAAATTTCTCCCCCTTTGTCATCGAATTACCAAAAGGGACAAAAAATGAGGACTAACGCACAGAAGAATATCATCATGAGGTTGATGGAGGAGCGCCAGCATTGCCGGGGTCGTCCGTTGAGGTAGGGCCTGCCGCAGTGTCGTTGAGGTCTTTAGCTTCATCCGTCTCACGCGATGAAGAATATGAACTTGTGACGAGTTGAGGAACTTTGACCTTCTTGAATTTCCTCGAGGGAGGCTGAGTGCAGTCAAAGTCCTGTTGAAATCTCATCTGCTTGAGATCTTCATCACCGTAAAGGTGAGACAATATGGCCCAAGTGCGATCGAAGATTTCATGAGCTTAGTAGTGATTCTTCTTCATAGTGTTTTGCGTGACAGTCATGTTCTGAAGAATTCAGCCAAATTGACGCTTGACCCAGTTGTGATTGCGATCGACCTTCTGATGAAGACTTAGAAGAAGCTCACGATTGGTCATCACGCGTGGGGCAGTGGCTTGAGGAGTTGGCTTTGAGGCTTTTGCGGCAGAGTCTTGCGTTGTAGAGTCATCATTGGTGGAGTAAGATGCAGCTTTGCGAAACTGACCATCCAATGGACGAGTGCCTTTATCAATGACAGCAGATTTGCCTTTTTCATCAGCTGAAGAAATGGTCCGCTTGAGGACTTCAATGGGAGGCAAGAAGCTCAGGTGATTCTGACAATCTGCCTTGTAGTGAATTGAAGACCTGGTTCTGATGAATTTCATAATCCATGGAGCATAGGGCTTCAACTCAAACGGTGACAGTGCAACATTCGCCAAAGTCCTCATGAAGAAATCGTGGTAGTTAATGGGAATTCCATGTATAATGTTGAATAGCTGATTCTTCATGATGCGAACAACTTCCTCTTCTTCAGAGTTGTGACCTTTGATCGGACTGAGGATTTTGGTCAGAATGCGGTACATTGTCCTTGGCACATAAGGCAAATCCTTCACTAAGAAGGTGGTTCTCTGAGCTTGGCCTAGATGCAAAGGCTTCATTAGTACTTGCATGAGATGATTTTGAAGTTCAGGTTCTTCATACATGCGCCTTGCGCCATCAGCAGGCAGACTGACTAGAACGACATGAAGCATTTCAGAGGCCGGAGCTTTGTAGTGAGTGTTCTCAGTCATCCAATCAAGCACCCAGGAATTAACATCATCCACATTTCTAGTGAGGTGCAGAGTAGCATTGAATTGAAGAATTAGCTCTTCATTCCAATCGCAGATGTCAGCACAGAAATTCAGGAGCCCAGCTTCGTGAAGAACATTCAAGATAGGTTGGAAGCAGGGAATGGACTCCATATCCACATGAGGAATTTGACGGTGCTCAAATACCTTGTCCTTATCAAACAGAAATGATGAATAGAAATTCATCTGGCTTGCAGTCCAGAACCGCTTGCGTCAAAGTCTTGCTGAGTCATATGGATTGAAATCAGTGAAGAAATGATGCTCAACGAAGAAATCGTCAGCCTTGAATTTTGGCCTTTGTGCATGAGGATTTTGCTGCTTGGGATGAAGATTAGCAGTTGATGGTCTCACCACCTCTTGTTGCATAATCTCTAGAGCTGCTGTCTGAGGAATTAAAGGTTCAGGTTCTTCAGCAGCGATTGGATTCTCCATTTCTTTAGCTGTTGCAGCTGGAATGTCTTCAGGAATGGAAAGAAGAGAAGTTTGACGTCCTTCAGATTCCGTTTGAATTTCTTTAGTTTGCACATGGGACTGAGGAATTGGATGCAGAGGTGTGGTCAATGGTGAATTGGGGTGAAGATTTTCCCAGTAATTATCATTCAGCATAAGCGTAGTTGAGCCAATGTCCACGTCTTCTTCAATTTTCTCAACGCCTGCCTCTTCAGCTGTGAACTGAGGCATGGGCGATGATACCAGTGGGGTTGAAGGGATATCTTCCACTTCAATTTCTTCATCCAACTGCTCTGAAGAAGCAGCAGAAGGATTTTCTTCATCTGTGTCATCTGGAATGACATATTCCTCACCAAATGGAATGAGATCCTTTGATGGTACAATCGAGATCGGAATAGCGTCAATTGGGTTAGTGAAGGAAATTGTCAAAGTTCTCACTTTCTTGGGAGCTGAAGACTCTGCCGTGGTTGATGCTTTCCTCTTCCTCACAGCTGCCTTCTCCGCAACTTTTGTTTTCTTCACTTCTGATGCAGAAGGAAGACTAATTTTCTTCACTATTGAAGATTTAGCAGGAGGAGCAGATGGAGCTGGTTCAGTTTCTTCAGGCGCAACATTGGTGGTTGCCCTGGCATTGTCTTCAGGAGCTGGAATTTCTTCATCAGCCCTGGTATTCCCAGTTTCTTTAGCAGTCTGATTTTCATCAGCTGCACTTTCATTTTCTTCAACAGACTGAGCAGAAGTATCAGCCTGAGGAATTTGTTGTTGCGATGGTGTTGCAATGTTAGTCTTGAGGTTCTTGGCAAGCTTGACAAACCTGACTTTGGCACCTAGCCAGTCTGCATGATATGAGTCAAATTCATCATTGAGGCCTTTGATTTCCTTTTGCATATTTACAAGTTCTTCAGGAGACATGTTCAGAATGTTATTCTTTAGAAAGTGCTCCTTCTTGTACTGAGCCTTCTTGACTTGTCTGGCCTTCTCAAATTTCCATTTCTCTTCGCCTATGAAGGCAGTCAGCATGTGACTTTGACCAGGAGTGAGGTTCAACTCAGGCAGTGGAGTGTTGGGATCTTTGTGCCAGAGGTCAATGAAATCGAGGATCTTCTTTGGATCCAGCATGAGAGGCATAGAACTGCCTTTGGCTCTAGCAGACCTTTCTTGTCTGTCCCTGATGATCTCAGCAAGTTCTTCATCATCAGCTTCATCGTCATTAGACGGAACTTATAACGCCACTTGTTTCTTATGAGGACTTAGCCTCGTTCCACATCCAGCAGTGGCCTTTTTCTTCAGCAGAGTTGGACCAGTTGAGGACAGTGGTGGAGCTGAGGAACTTGCAGATGCTCCAGAAGCAATTGAAAAGCCTCCAGTCCGTTGACACGTTGCAAGGTGCACTGGTGTTGAGGACTTTGTGGCAGCAGCTAAGGATTTTGTGGCAATAGAGGGGATTGGTACTGCCCTTGAAGAAGTTGCCTGAGGAATTTTCCTTGAGGGCTTTGACTTTGAAGAACTTGGCCATGAGGGCATTGCTATTGAGGAACTCGGCTTCACAGCTGATTTCTTCGGCATAGCCTTTTTAGGCTTACTGGCAGAGGCCTCAGCAGCAGCAGCTTGAGAATCCTCATTGAATTTCTTCACTGCTTCTTTTGCAATTTTAGCCAATTTGGCTTGGCTCTTGGCCCATTCTTTAGGAAATTCCTCACCACGCCTGATGCTGATGGGATTAGCTTCTTGGTCAGCTGCCAATGGAGGTCTTGGACATGGAGGGTTTACGGCGAATTTCTTCATGTACTTTGGAGTGACGTAGTGGTATTCCCTCCATTCCTTAGCCCATCTTATCTCAATTCTCTGGATGTGCACTTTGCGCTGATTCTTGTTTTATTTGCCATGTTTTGCTTCATCCGGTGTGCAGTACTCAGCATAGATATCTTCAGGGATTTCAAAAGCTGTGTTTGTCTTAGGCCTTTTGCCTCCCTTCTGAGGTCTCTTCCCATCTGCCATTTTCCTCACTTGAGGACTTTGAACTTTGGATGTTTCCGAGGAAGTATGCAAATTATCTTCAAGGAACGCTGTAAATGAGTTAAGTTGATGAGAACCTAGTGATTCAGCAGCAGACATTTTGTACCTGTGAACAGAGTATAGGTGCGAAGAATTTGGAGAGGTCATATGCGTTCTCAGAAATCTTCAAAAGAATCAAGTTTGAGGAATTTGACCATAGGTGTCTTGAGGAATTTCACTAAGCGTTCTTGACTTAGGTTCCAGAGTTGTATAGATTTGAAAATCCACACAGTTGAGGAATCTTGAAGAAAAACATAGCTTAGAGAAGCAAATCAAGATACAAAAGCATTCAGGTGTTTAAGGAGTGGGAAGTTGAAGAATAAACACCTTTTGAAGATTTTGAAGAAATCATAAGAATCAAAGTAGGGTAGTAAAATTAGATTTTATTTACCCTGGACGAAGAACATGACGAACTTGGAGTGGAGTTGGAGAAGTTCGTCCGTTCAGATCTCCCACGCCCTAACTTGGCGGCGGAGACAGCTACGGCGACGGCGGAGTGAAGATATCCGCGGTCAGCGCGAGTACGACGGCGACGAGGTCGAGGCAGTGAAGCTCTTCCTCACCGGCGATGATGGAGTGTAGCAGCACCGCTAGGTCTGAGAGCTCGAGCAAAATTGAGGTCGAGTGGAGTGAATGAGGTCTGAGGAAGGGAAGGGGTATTTATAGCCACTGTGAAAAACTGCTCGTCCGAAGATTTTGGACGAACATGCCCCTGACCCTTACTATCCTATCGACATGTGTCACCCACGTAATGAGAGGTGGAGATCGTGGGGGATCTTGGGTTAGTAGTTTAATCCATCGTGGGAAGCGAAACGGTTTGAGCGGCAACAGCCGAAAATTCAGATATGAAAATTTTTAAGGTTTCGTTCGCAAATTACTTCAGCTGTCAAGGACACAGTGAAGATTTTGAACGGGTTTCAAGAAGAACGCACATGAAGAATTTGTGAACAGACTGGGTTGAGTTTAGCATAGAGGGGGAACAGGTCCGATCACATTCACTTAGATGAAAATCAACTTGAAGAATTAGCAATAAGTGAATGCTGTTGAGGACATTGAAAACTCAAATATATATGTATATATAGTCAATGAAGAACACCAGTCGAAAAGTTTGAAGGCTTTGCAAAGTTGAAGAATTTGAAAATTGAAGAATTTGCAAAATGAAGAAAAAACTCAATTTTGAAGGTTTTCAACTTTTTGTTGGTGGCGTGACCCACCGTATAAGAATGATGATTTCAGACACCGCATACAATTGTCATAGGGCTCTGAGAATCAAATTCTTCATTAATTTCTTCACACTTAGAGGGTTAGTCTTCATTGATTGAAGAAAAATGTTACTTCGTGTGTTGCACATCTAAGTCATGAATTTTGCATAAGTGTTAGGATGTGTGTCCTTTCATAGAACATTCAAAGATTCTAAGATATTTAGCTCACACCGCAACTTGCTAAATCTCTTCTCATCCAAGGGCTTTGTGAAGATATCCGCTAGCTGTTCTTCAGTCTTCACGTGGTCGATGGAGATGTCGCCCTTCAACACATAATCTCGAAGAAAATGATGACGAATCTGGATGTGCTTAGTCTTCGAGTGCTGAACTGGGTTATGAGCAATCTTGATGGCACTCTCATTGTCGCAGTAGAGTGGCACATTCTTCATGTTGATGCCATAGTCCTTGAGGGTTTGCTTCATCCACAGCAATTGAGCACAGCAAGAACCAGCAGCAATGTACTCAGCTTCAGCAGTAGTGAGTGATACGCAGTTCTGCTTCTTCGAGGACCAACATACTAAGGATCGTCCAAGGAAATGGCATGTGCTTGATGTTGACTTGCGATCCACTCGATCACCAGCATAGTCAGAGTCAGAATATCCAATGAGATCAAAAGCCGAGCCCTTGGGATACCATAATCCAAGTGTTGGAGTGTGAGCTAGATATCAAAGAGTATGTTTCACAGCCTTGTGGTGTGATTCCTTCGGTGTAGCTTGAAAACGGGCACACATGCAAACACTAAGCATAATATCTGGCCTAGATGCACAAAGGTACAATAAAGAGCCAATCATGGAGCGGTATACCTTTTGATCGAAGTCTATACCATTTTCATCGGTGCCTAGATGGCCATTTGTGGGCATAGGGATTTTGACGCCTTTGCAATCTTGCATGCCAAATTTTCTCAGAACGTCCTTGAGGTATTTCTCTTGAGATATGAATATGCCATTGCGTTGTTGATGAATTTGAAGACCTAAGAAGAATTTCAATTCTCCCATCATAGATATTTGATATTCCTCACTCATCATATAGGCAAATTCGTCACTGTAATGTTGGTTAGTACAGCCAAAGATAATATCATCAACATATATTTGGCACGCGAATAATTCATCATCATAAGTTTTGGTGAAAAGAGTTGGGTCAAGTGAACCGGGTTTGAAGCCTTTCTTCATGAGGAATTCCTTCAGTGTATCATACCATGCCCGAGGGGCCTGCTTGAGGCCATAGAGGGCCTTATTGAGTGTGAAGACTTTATCAGGATGCTTAGGATCTTCAAAACCTGGGGGTTGAGCGACATATACTTCTTCCTCAAGCTTACCATTGAGGAATGCACTTTTTACATCCATTTGATATAAGATGATATTATGATGGTTAGCATAAGCAAGCAATATGCGAATAGCCTCAAGTCTAGCAACAGGTGCAAAAGTTTCATCGAAATCAATTCCTTCAACCCGTGTGTAGCCTTGAGCTACAAGACGAGCCTTAGTCCTCACCACTTGGACATTTTCATCTTGCTTGTTGCGATAGATCCATTTGGTACCGATGATATTGTGCTTGCGAGGGTCTGGTCGCTTGACAAGTTCCCACACATTGTTGAGGTCGAATTGATGCAATTCCCCTTGCATAGCTTGAATCCACTCAGGCTCCAAAAATGCCTCATCAACTTTGGTGGGCTCTGTGATAGAGACAAAAGCAAAGTGCCCACAAAAGTTAGACAAATGTGAAGCTTTTGAGCGTGTGAGAGGACCTGGTGCGTTGATGTCATCGATGATTCTTTCAATCTGCACTTCATTTGAATGCGAGGGTGAGCAGGTTAACGACTTTGATTGGACTCAGCATTTTCTTCAGGGCCATTTTCTTCAGATGCACCAGCATGATTTTCTTCACGAGCTGTAATGACTTCTTCATCAGATTCTTCAGTAGGTATGACATCCTCAGTAGCCTTTAACTTGATGGATTCCTCAGGAGACATTTCATCTAGCACAGGAGGTAGGTGCTCTCTTTGCGATCCGTTAGTTTCATCGAACCGCACATCTACAGTTTCAACAACCTTGTTGTGATAGGTGTTGAAGACCCTGTAGGTGTGCGAGTCCTTTCCGTAAACAAGCATAAAACCTTCATGTGCTTTCGGTGCAAATTTAGAATTGTGATGAGGATCTCTAATCCAATATTTAGCACCGAAGACTTTGAAATAACTCACATTGGGTTTCTTGTCAGTGAGGAGTTCATATGAGGTCTTCTTGAAGAATTTATGAAGATATACCCTGTTGATGATGTGGCATGCAGTATCAATAGCCTCAGGCCAGAAGCGACGAGGTGTCTTGTATCCATCAAGCATAGTGCGAGCCATCTTAACAAGAGTCATGTTCTTGCGCTCCACGACGCCATTCTGCTGTGGAGTGTATGGGGCAGATAGCTCATGAGTAATACCAAGTTCATCAGGACCAGTATTCTTGAACTCGGTTCCATTATCACTCCTAATGTGCTTGATCTTCACACCGAAATTCGTCGAGGCCCTTGAGGAAAATCGTCTTAAGACTTCCTGCACTTCAGTTTTGTAAGTAATGATGTGCACCCATGTGTAACGAGAATAATCATCAACAATGACAAAGCCATATAGAGATGTTGCATTTGTTAGTGTGGCATAATGAGTTGGGCCAAAAAGGTCCATGTGAAGCAATTCAAAAGGACGAGTGGTAGTCATGATAGTCTTCAAGGGGTGCTTGGCTCTGGTCATCTTTCCAGCCTCACAAGCCCCACAAAGATGATCTTTGAGGAATTTGACACCCTCAATGCCAATGATGTGCTTCTTCTTCACAAGCGTGTGCAAGTTCTTCATGCCAGCATGACCGAGTCGACAATGCCATAGCCAGCCTTCTGAAGCTTTTGCAAGTAGACATGTGGCAGGCTGTGGTCCTGCAGAGAAATCAACAATATACAAGTCTCCTCTCCTAAAGCCTTCGAAGACTTTGGAATTGTCAGATTCCATGAGCACTAAGCAGCGATATTTGCCAAAGACAACAACCATATCAAGATCACAAAGCATTGAGACAGACATGAGGTTGAATCTGAGGGACTCGACAAGCATGACTTTGTCCATGTGTCGATCCTTTGAGATTGCAACCCTACCTAGACCCAATACCTTGCTTTTGCCTTTGTCAGCGTTGGTGATATGCTTCAGATGTGATGGAGATAAAGGAGAGTCCATCAGTAAGCTCTTGTCACCGGTCATGTGATTTGTACATCCACTGTCGAGGACCCACTCAGTTGCTTTGGGTAAATCATCCTACAGATGAATTAGTGCTTCTTACGAACTCATATACTTCAGAGCGAAGAATATGACATCAGATTCATCAGACATAAATTCATCAAATAATGCAACACACATATATATAGCAGTATGAGGACGTGAGAAATGAGTGAATTATTTCTTCATGTTTTGCTTGCATCCTTTCAAGCATTCTCAGGTCTCCAGCAAATTCTTCAGATGATTAAGTTCGTCTGGAGACCTGACCATGTATAAGAGATTAGTTCTTTTTTTGCACCACCCACATCTGGAGCGGTGGCAAAGAGTTCATCATCCTGCGAGCTCCATAAGAGAAAGGTGGCATTGAAGCCAGTGCACTTTGTTTCACAGAAGAGGGGTTAGAGTAGGCATATGAATAAGCAGAGAAATTCTTCGAGGACTTATGAACATAATGATTTGAAGAATAATGCACATATTCATAGCTCTTAGATTTTTCCTGCGAAACAGAAGCGTTAGCACGTTGATGTTCATATGAGGATTTAGATCCACGTGAGGAATTTGATCCATATGAGGAATTTGGTCCGTATGAGGACTTGGATCCATTTGAAGCCTTTGGTCCATATGAAGAATTTAATCTGGGGTTCCTATTCTTCACAGGTGGTGTCATGAGGACATTCACCTGAAGACTTTCAAGGCACCTTTTGGGAACCCAGATTTTCTTCATAGGGGGACCGTTCCTGCAGTTAGTTTCAACATATCTAGCAAATACTTCACCATTCTGATTTTTGAACAGCTTATAGTTGGAGTCAAATGACTCATCAAATGAATATGAAGATTCACATGTAAAGCCAGATAAAGTGGATGGATCTACGGGAGGTCCTTTTGCAGCAACCCATGTGGTTTTGGGATACTGCTTAGGTTTCTAGTAGGTTCCATCTGCATTGAGTTTCCTCTCAAAGGCAATACCCTCTTTCCTAGGGTTCCTGTTCAAGATCTGCTTTTTGAGCACATCACAAAGAGTCTGATGCCCTTTGAGGCTTTTGTACATGCCTGTCACATACAATTCCTTCAACCCTGCATTTTCGTCAGTGATACTTGTGGTATCCTCAGATGAGGAATTTGTGACCACAGAGATAGTTTAAGAATTTGCAACAATAGAAGCATTTGAACTTTCAGGTGAAGAATTAGCAGATTCACATTCAATGCATTTCAAACATGATGGAATAAATTCTTCTTGAGCAGAATTGATCTGTTGAGCAAGTAATGACTCATTTTCCTTCTGATGATCTTCATGACTCACCCTTAGCTTCTCAAGATCTTGCTTTCTCTAAAGAAATTCATAAGAAAGCTTCTCATGATCAGCTAAGAGTGTTTCATGATGACCTTGAAGATTATCAAACTTAGACTGTAGTCGTTGTAGATTATCAGTCAGGGTTTGAGTCCGATTCATTTCCTCAGCCAACAGGTCATCGCTTTTGTCTAGCTGATTTTGAACCTTTTCCAAAGCCTTTTGTTGTTTTATGGCAATATTAGCAAGTTTGGAATAGCTAGGTTTGAGATCATCATCAGATTCATCCTCACTTGGTTCAGAGGAGGGATATTTGAGTACCTTGGCACCTTTTGCCATGAAGCAATAGGTGGGAGCATAGTCATCGTTGTCGTCGTCAGCAGTGTTGGGGAAGCCATTTTCCTCAATGTTGAAGATGGACTTATGGACGAAAGCAGTAGCGAGAGCTAGGCTCGCCACACCCGAGTCTGACTCCTCAGATGCCTCCTCTTCCTCATTTTCCTTAGATTCAGCTTCAGAGTCCATTTCCTTGCCAATGAATGCCCGAGCCTTTTTGGAACTACTCTTCTTGTGAGATGAAGTCTTTGAAGGTTTTGACGATGAGGACTTTGAAGATTTCTTCTTTTTCTTCGAGTCGTCTGAACTATCATCCTTGTATTTCTTCTTCTTTGATTCCTTTGCCCACTGAGGACAATCAGTCATGTAGTGACCAGGTTTCTTGCATTTGTGGCAAGTCCTCTTCTTGTAATCGCGGGGTGAGGAATCTGATCTCATATCATCACCCCTTGAAGATTTTCCAAAGCGACCACGCCTTGAGAACTTATGGAATTTCTTCACGAGCATTGCTAGCTCTTGGCTTAGTTCTTCAGGGTCACCAAGGCTGCTATCAGAATCTACTCCTTCAGATGAGGAAACTGCCTTGGCCTTCAGAGCACATGATCTTCCATAGCTTGGCCCGTAGAGATCTCTCTTCTCAGCTTGTTGAAATTCATGAGTGTTCAGCCTCTCAAGGATATCAGCAGGATCTAGTGACTTGTAGTCTCCATGTTCTTGAATCATCAGTGCCAGTGTATCGAATGAAGAATCAAGTGACCTTAGCAATTTATTCACCACCTCATGGTCGGTGATGTCAGTGGCACCAAGCGCTTGAAGCTCATTTGAGATGTCAGTGAGGCGATCAAAGGTTTGCTGGACATTCTCATTGTCGAGTCTTTTGAAGCGGTTGAAGAGATTGCAAAGAACGTCAACTCGAGAATCACGCTGGGTTGAGATTCCTTCGTTGACCTTGGACAGCCTGTCCCAGATAAGCTTTGCAGACTCCAAAGCACTCACTCTGCCATACTGCCCTTTGCACAGATGGCCACATATGATATTCTTCGCTTGAGAGCCGAGTTGCTTGAATCTCTTCACATCAGCAGCGTTCACGGAAGGAGTGACAGAGGGAACGCCATTTTCCACAACATACCAGAGATCATTGTCAATTGCCTCAAGATGCATGCGCATCTTATTCTTCCAGTAGGGTTAGTCCATCCCATCGAAGATAGGACACCCAGCCGAGACCTTGATCATGTCTGCAGTCGACATAACTAAAACTCTAGGTGGTTAAACCAAAATCACACAAAACAAGGGAGTACCTTGGTCTGATACCAATTGAAAGTGCGTTATATCGACTAGAGGGGGCGTGAATAGGCGATTTTTATGAATTCATCACTGAGGAAATACTACTTGAGGAATTTCCTAAGCGACGAACAACTAGCAGCGGAATAAGTACTCAGGTGCGTGCATAACAAGACAATAACATAGTTATCATGATGAAAGGAAACATACACAGAGCACAGGTAGCGTGTAACAGGATAAGCAGGCAGAAGACAAGATGACTGAAGAAATAGGATTGAGGAAATTGAGAAAGTCTTCAGTCAAAGTCTTCAAATAGTAAAGATCAAGTTCATCAACACATGAATGAGGAAATGGAAGGGTTGAGGAAATAGAACCAGTAGCTCGGTGAAGACAATGATTTGGTAGACCAGTTCCAACTGTTGTGACAGTTGTACGTCTAGTTGGAGCGGCTAGGTATTTAAACCTGAGGACACACAATCCCGGACAAACAATCCTCACCGTATTCTCCTTGAGCTAAGGTCACACAGAGCTCGCCCAATCATTCGTGGTAAGTCTTCACGGGTGACTTCCAAACCTTCACGGACTAGGTCACCCGGCGATCCACAATTCCTCTTGGATGCTCTAGACCCTGACGCCTAACCGTCTGGAAGATGCACAGTCTTCAAAGGTAACAAGCGTCGGTTCCACACAGGAACAATCTTTTCAGTGATGCTCAATCACTTTGGGTTTAAGGTGTTGGGTTTGGGTTTTTCCTCACTGATGATTTTCTCTCAAAGACCTCGGAGGATGGGATGCTCTTAATGACAAGTGTCAGTTTCTCTCGGAGCAGCCAACCAGCTAGTGGTTGTAGGGGGCGACTATTTATAGCCGGGGAGCAGCCCGACATGATAAGACATAAATGCCCTTCAATGATATGACCGTTAGGTGGATAAGATATTTGGGACAGCTGGCGCATAGCACAGCAACGGTCGGAAATTTGAGCTCTCAAATTCCTCAGGGCTATCATGTTCCTCACTTGTAGGCAACCCGCACTGGCGAATTCCTAATTCCTCAGAGAACAGAAGACCTTCGTCTCTGTCAGTGAAGAAAATGACTAAACTGTATGAGATTTCCAATGGCTTCACTCGAAAGGATTGGGTATGTGTAGGCTTTGAGATGAGCATCACTTGGAAATGTTTCCTTAGTTTTACCTCGACCCCCTTTAACAGTACGGTGTTTCCTATGACTCAAGAAAGAGAAAATGAAAATACGAAAACAAAAGCCTTCATGCTTGATAATCCTCGCATCAATATCAAAGTCTTCAAGGTCACACCAATTTCCTCATTTTCAAAGTCTTCAAGAAAACCAAAGTCTTCAAATGAAGACATTCATTTTTAGGGGTCGACTTTCTTCGGAAATATCAAACTCCTCATCGACTTATAGAACCTGTGTACACTCACAAACACATTAGTCCCTTAACCTATAAGACTTCAATACACCAAAATCACTAAGGGGCACTAGATGCACTTACACTTTGGTCCATCGATCGTTGAGGGTGTCCTGTTCGGCCTTCATTTTGCGCTTTTGTTTCTTCAGGCTGCGGGCAGTGGCTAGAAGCCTTCGTTTGAACCGTTCCTGCTCCAGCGGATCTTTGGGGACGATGAAATCGTCATCCCCGAGACTGGCCTCTTCTTCATAGATTGGGAGGTAGTTACTGTCTTCGGAGTCATCCGGGTTTTCTTGGTTAAGCGGGTCCTCCTACCCCGCGGGGTCATCCTGATGATGTTTATTAGCTGCGGCTCTGGCGAGGTCATCCGTATTATTCGCAGTGCCGTTCTCCGCAGATTCCACGTTGCTCGCAAGGCTTCGACGTGGCTTTGATTGACGGTGCTGTCTTCGGCGTTTGGGCGGCTCATCCCCGGGCTTGTCTCTGTCCTGATTGGGATTGCCATCGCCGTCCTTGGGGGTGTCCACCATGTAAATATCGTAGGTGGACGTGGCTGACCAGCGGCCGTTAACGTGGAGGGGTGGGGGGGGGACATCAGTGTTAGCGGTGGCTCCGGCATCCTTGTCCATGTATTCGGCGTTTTCCGAATTATAATCTAGCATATCAGTTAAATCATCGATAGTGGCTACCAAGTGGGTGGTTGATGGGACGTAAAATTCCGTGTGGTACGCCTCGAAGGGTTGATGATCGTGGGTGGAGGGCAGGTCCTCCTGGACGGTCATTTTCTGGATTCGGTCTAGCGCCTCGTTTAACATAGCGAGGGTTGCCGGATTCGAGGGCTCCAGGCCAAATTCCGTTGTAACAGGGTGGGGGCAGTCAGTGCCCTGGCCGGTCCTTGGTTTCCACAGGCCGAGCTAAGCTCGGGGTGCAGTGCCGAATCCTTGAGGGGGTCCGGATCGTCACTGGAGATCAAGGACGGGCTTTGGTTTTTGTGTGTGGTTTCCACGCTGGGGTTCGAGATCGAGCTGCTTCGGGCTGGGGGTGACCCCTGGCCATTGGCTGCCGCTTCGTCATAAGGGCTCAAGGCTAGAGGAGCGTTGTGAAGGAAAGGTTCGGCCGAGATTGACTCTTGGCCTCCACCTCCTGATTCTGCCTCGAAGACCGAGGATAGGCCCACCGTGGACATGATGGATCCGACCGAAGGTGGAGTCTAATCCCCGCTTGAAGCGGAGCCCTCCTGGCTCGAAGCTGTTCAGAGGGTGGGGGCGATCTGTAGATCGGATCGGAGGGGGACTCTAGAGCGGGCATGGCGAGGCCTGTGAGGGTGCGGAAGGGGGTAGTGAATCCGGCGAAGACCAGATCGCCCCACGTGTCCGCAACGTATTCCAGATTACCGAATTGAATTTGGTGTTCACGAGCGAAGTTGTCAATCTGACCCAAACGGCCAGTCGGGTCGGCGTGCAGCACGATGCTGCCGAACGCGAAGAGTTGACCGGGGACAAAGAAGTCCCCGGATTCGATGCCTGCTCCTACGATCAGGCGAGCCATCGATCCTTTGGGCGACCCCACAGCGGAACTCTCAATGAAAGCACCAATGTCGGTGTCAAAACCGGCGGACCTCGGGGTAGGGGGTCCCGAGCTGTGGATCTAGGATCGATGGGGAACAAGGGACGATGAACATGGTGTTTACCCAGGTTTGGGCCCTCTCGAAGAGGTAATACCCTACATCCTGCTTGATTGTATTGGATGTATAGTATGATTTACAGAGTAGATCTACCTCGAGATCAGCATGAGCTAAACCTTAAGGTGATGAGGTGATGAATATAGCTCTCTCCCTAAAGACTACAACCCTCGATTTATATAGACACCGGTAGGGTTAGGGTTACCGGAGATAGATTACAATAAGGAGAAAAGAGATCTTGCCTATCCTTGACTTGGAGGGCACACCACGGCTTCAGAGATCTCCCGTCACTATGCGGCTTCACCAGTCCGGCCCATATTCAATGGGTCGGTGCCCCGAGGACCCCTTAGTCCATAACTCCCTCAGCGGCGGGGCCCTCTTCCTCCTCCTGCTGGTCGCGCGGCGCAGGCCATCACATCGGGGGGAGCTCGGGCTCGTGGTCGCTGTGGGCAGCGGCGGTGAGGCGGCAAGGCGGCGCAGCGTGGCGGCTGGGCAGCGACGCTCGGTGCGCGAGCCGGCGCGGCCGGGTGTGGGGCGCTGGCCCAGGGGAGGCCGGATGTGCGGCGAGCGGGCACGGCGGATCTGGCATTGTGCGGCCGTGTTCGAGCGCGGGGAGGCGCACGCAGCACGGCTGCGACAGGGCAGCCGCGGATCTGGTGGGTCCGCGCATTTGAGAGGTGCAACAGCTCCTGCACCACGGGGTGGAGCCGGTGGACGTCGACAGGGGGATTTGTGTGCTGTGCAGTGCTTCGGATCTCCTTAGATTCGGAGATGTGGAGGAGTTCCGGGCGAAAGTCCAGCACTGACTTTGGGTCAGTGCCGGCAACAACGGCGCCATGGCCATGGTGTCGCCCCCCCTTCTTGAAGGTGTTGCCATGGAGCTCCATTACACGACTCTCCGGGAGAAATCTCTAGCTTCGGATGGTCGAAGCGGGCGATGACGTCGGCTACGTCATTTCCTTCTTTGAGGCATTGCCTTGGAGAGTCATCATTTTGTGGTTTGCACGGATCTCTTCGTTGGCGGGGACAGTGGACGTCGGGGCGGCGGCTCCGGGTGGTTTCTGTTTGTGTGCCGAGATGGCAATCTCGGGAACAATGCGGGTGGAAACTCTATGAGGTGGGACTCTATCTCGACACTGGTTGGGTGGCATCCTTGTCCCGCTTGGGTGGTGGGGGTGTCGGCTCGGTCGATGCGTCCCAGAGGGGGCGGTCTGACTTTATGTCGGGGCGGCGGCCCCGGATGTGGTGCGACGTTCGTGGTTTGCGAGAGGTTGCCCTATGCAGCGTGGGCTGCGGCCAGCTGGGCTATGCAGCGTTGCTGCTCGAGGGGAGCGGTGTTATGTCGAGGCGGCGGCCCCGGAAGGGGTGCCGGTGGAGTGCGCTGGGCGCGACGGAGCGGTGGATGTCGGGGCGGCGGCCCCCAGAGGATCTCTGTGGTGACCTGGCTTATGTGGCAACGATGTTGGTGGGAGCGATGTCGGCGACACGGCAATGGTTGCGATAGTCGGCTCTTCTCTGGCATGTCCGCGGTTTGGCCTAGGTTTGTTTGTTGTTGTGGAGTCGAAACTGCAGCGGCGGGGCCCTGTGGTATACGATGACTGGCTGCAAGTGGTCCGCTCGGCGATATTCCGTGGCGCCAACTTGCACCTGGTTTTGTTTTTCTGAGTTCTCCGTCAGAGTCGGAGCTGTGTTGTCTGGCCGCAGGTCGACCTGTTGTCGATAAGGGTGGGCTTTGCCCTGTGTGTGCCTGTCTTTGGGAGTGGGCGTGGCCCTTGTTGTTTTGGTTTTTGCCCGGTTTTCCGTAATTAACTGGGCAATTCTCTTCTGCTTATTTAATAGATGAGGCAATCTTTGCCTCCGTTTCGAAAATAATAATAATCAAAACTAACATTGGCTAGCCCATTCGCCATTGCATTCATAATTAATAATCACCACCCGTCCCCTCCAAGAAAAAAACACATCAATGGTCGATCAGCCCTTCATAATTAAGGGATAATTAAGTGTAGTCTACCTATACCTAATAAAAAAGGCAGGACTGTTTCTGCCCGTCCGTGTGTTTTGTAGAAAACTCCCTGCCTTCTATGATAATTAACCTGCAGTCTATCTTTAAGTGACAGAAATTAAAAAGAAAACTCCCTAATATTTGGGTTGATTAACCTGCAGTCCATCTAGAAAAAATATTTTTTAATATATAAATATTTTTTAAACCCTAACTCTAGTTCTAACATGTTATATATGAAATTTGATTTAAAAATGTGTAGAATCTGAATATGATGTTATTTTACCTGTTAACCGTTTTTAAAATGCAATTTAAGATGCAATCTTAATTAATTGTGCATGATTCTTCTTTTTCCGTACCCGTGCTGATCCCGATTGCAAATTAACACCTCAACAAAACCAGGCTGACGACGAAAGAACCATCGATAACCATGCATGCACGCCTCGGCGAAATCACATAGGGGAAAAGAAAGCATATTTTCGTCTTATGCTGAGATAGAGAGACGCCTTAGGATTGACCAGATTCAAACGCATTGTATTTGTGTGAGCACTGAGAACACCGTCAACGAGGATGGAAAGGAGGATAAGCGTCAACACATATGGGATCCCATGTTGAAATAAAGGACGTGGATATATTGGGGTCTTGAGTCATGGTTATTGGGTTAGGGGTGTGTGGTATTTTTTTTCTTCCGTTGCAAAGCACGAGCTCTTTTTCTACTGTACCTACTAATAAAAGAAAGATTGTTTCTTTCTGGCCATCATGCATTTTGCAGAAACCCTCATGATGTTTTTGATAATCAACACACGGTCTAGTTTTAAGTCAAATGAGGAAAACATTTCACTTTTGCAAAGAACCCCATGTTGTATTTTGTAATCAACCTGTAGTCCAGTTTTAAGTGAAAGCAGGTAAATGTTTCACTTTTTATAGGGAACCCCCTGATATTTGGGTTAATCAACCTGTAGTCCATATCAAATGATTTTCTAAAATATCCATATCTTTTAGACACTAACTCTAGATTTAACTTGTCATATATAGAATTTGATTAGAGAAATGTGTAGAATATGAATATGATGTTATTTAACATGTTAACCAATTTTAAATGCTATTTAGGGTGCAATCTTAATCAATAGTGCATGACTCGTCTTTCTTTTGTACCGGTGCCAATCTAGATAAAAAATGAACACCTCAACAAACCAGATTGGAGACGAAAGAAACAATCTATAAGCACGCATGCACGCCTCGCCAAAACCTCGTAGGAAATAAAGCAGATTTATCATCTTATGCCGAGAGAGACATGTTAGGATTGACCACATTCAAACGTGCTGTGATCGCATGAGCACTGAGGCCACTATCAGTGAGGGTGGAAAAAGGAGGATAAATGACAACACATATGGGATTCCATGCGTTGAAATAAAGGACGTGAACTTATTGGGGGTCTTGAGTCCTGGTTATTGGGTTAGGGGCATGTGGTATTTTTTTTCTCCCGTTGCAACACATGGTCTCTTTTGCTAGTAAAGATAAATATTGCTTTTGAAAACATAGGTGATACATTAGATATCCATTTGAATTCTGAATAGTATGTGTGTGTTGTTTATATTATTTTTGAATGGCTCTTAGCTCTTATAGATTGTGGCTTCATGATGCTGAAACATTGTAATTGCTACCTCAGTCCAGGTGCATAGGGTGCCTTAGGAGCTGCACGACGGTCAAGACACTATGATAGCTTAGCGTTATGTTTGAAATTGTGGAAACGAGCCTCAAAAAACACAATTGAAAGAGGCATTTAATCATGCATGTTTGGGGATGAGAGGATTGAGATATCCATGTGTGGGAATAGGAGCCTAGAAGTTAAAAGAGGTTGCATGCACGAGCCGGATGAGGGGACGCGGTGCGAGGAATATTAATTACAACCGCGACTAATACTATTGGAATATCTTATTTACATTAGGAACGCTATGCACCCGTATGAATGAAGTACTAAAGGTTAATGTGCATGCTTAATTAGTTTAATTATTACTTCAGGACTTCTTAAGAAAGTCCATATCAAAGTCCAGTGTACAAATTATATATGAAACAAATTATAGTTCTAGGTTCAGATTGGAGCAAGCACTATAGATCAAGGTTAAGGATGTGTTTATTTAGCTAATGAAAATATTCTTTTACCCTTGGTTTCTATACTTCACCACATTTGTTTTCTTGTTATATTTAATCATTTTGGGAAGTTGCTACTTGTGAGCTGCGTTGGGATTTTCCCCGAAGAGGAGGGGAGATGGAGTACAGTAGAGATAAGTATTTCTCTCAGTGAGAACCAAGGTTTATCGAACCAATAAGAGAATCATGCAAAGCCTCATGAACATCACATGCACACACAAAATCAAATACTTGCACCCAACGCGTGCAAGAGGGTTGTAAATCCCCCTGAACTCGTTACTTGCAAGGGTCAAATCTTGTATAGGTAGATAGATAAATTGCAAAATAAAATAAAGTAAAGAGTGCAGCAAAGTATTTTTGGTTTTTATAATATAAGTAAAGTAGACCCGGGGGCCATAGTTTTCACTAGAGGCTTGTTTCTCGAACACATAGCATGCGGTGAGTAAACAAATTACTGTCGGGTAATTAATAGAAAAAAATGCATAATTATGATGTATTCATGGCAGTGATCATGTATATAGGTGCCACGTCCGAGAAAAGTAGACCGACTCCTGCCTGCATCTACTACTATTACTCCACTAATCAACCGCTATCTAGCATGCATCTATGGTATTAAGGTCATAAAAAACGGAGTAACGCCTTAAGCAAGATGACATAATGTAGATAAGGTAAACCCAATCAATATGAATAAACCTCGTCGTTTTACCATTAATGGCAACAAATACGTGTCTTGTCCCCTACTATGTCACTGGGATATAGAGCACCGCAAGAATGAACCCATTACAAAGCACATTTCCCACTGAAGATAAATCAATCTAGTTGGCCAAACCAAACGGGTAGATCGGAAAGAAATACAAAGCTATAACAATCATGCATAATAAAGTTAAGAAAAATCTCAATTACTTTCATGAATATTCCAAACATTAACCCAGAATTCATCGGATCCTAACAAACGCACCGCAAAAGAAGATTACATCGGATAGAACTCAAAAGAGATCAAGGAGGACATTGTATTGAAGATCAAAGAGAGAGAAGAAGCCATCTAGATACTAGCTATGGACCCATAGGTCTGTGGTGAACTGCTCGCGCATCATCGGAAGGCTGTAAGGATGATGTAGAAGTCATCCGTTATCGATTCCCCTTCTGGCAGAGTACCGAAAAATGCCTCCAGATGGGATCGCGGAAGAACAAAAGCTTGCGGCGGCGGAAAAAGTGTTTCGGGTGGCTCTCTGTTGGTTTGGGAATATTTGGGAATTTATAGAGGTGGAATTAGGTCAAGGGATGCTACGGAGGGCTCACGAGCTCAGGAGCGTGCCTACCCCCCTGGGGCGCACCCTGTGGCTCGTGGCTCACCCATAGCTCTTCTGGCCTCCTCCAGAACCTTCTAGGGCCCCTTCTGGTCCATAAAAAATCATCATAAAGTTTCATCGCGTTTGGACTTCGTTTGATATCGATTTTCTAAAAAGGAAAAAACAAGCAAAAAAACAGGAAATAGCACTGGGCACTAGGTTAATAGGTTAGTCCCAAAAAATGATATAAAGTATCATATAAAGCATTCAAGATTGATAATATAATAGCATGAAACAATAAAAAAGTATAGATACGTTGGAAACGTATCAGAAGTATATTTTCACTTCTTCTTTATATAATTATCTATCAGTTGTGCTAAATTACCTATGTAAAATAATCTCAGACATGTTGCTATATAATAATACTAAGCAGCTCGAGAATTATGTCTTCTATAAATAGGAAACAATCTCAAGTTCCTAGATGATCGACATTACACATGCACGGTGATGCCAAAGATTGGCTTGAATTTCTGCGTTTTATGGAGCAATCTCTGGTTTCACCGTGCATGTGTAAGATGCACCATTGGACACAAGCAATGAGGGTTCTTTGCTCATCGGCTTCTCCATTACCGGGGAACCATGTTGATGTAAGGGGGGCACTGCCCCCCCCCCCCCCAAATCAGAGTCTACTGTATGAAGTCTAAAATAATTTATGGTTCTAGTTTAAAGTCCAAGCAAGCACTATAGATCAAGATTAAGGACGTGCTTATTTAGCTAATGACAATATTATTTAACCCTTTTGTTCCCATACTTTATTGCATTTACTTTCTTGTTATATTTAATTATTTTGGGAAGCATATTTTTGTTTCTTTGTTATATAATTATCTATCGGTTATGCTAAATTACTTTACGTAAAAGAATAGTAGACAATGTTGCTTTTTAGTTACTACTACGAAGCAACTAGAGAATTATGTCTTCTATAAACAGGAAATGATCTCAAGTTCGTGAGCCAGATTTTTAACGATGTCGTCGCTAGAACGGTGGGCTTCAGGATGTTGTTTTCCTTCTTGGGGCTAGCACGATCATCATCCCTCATGCACAGTGCTTTGAGATGAAGGTGTCATGCCTCGCTACAGATGATGTGGCACATCTATACACAATGGTATGTGTGGGTTTGGTGATCGCCATTATGCGGTTCCTTACATCACTGCTCGGTGACGCAGGAAAGGAGGAGACAACAGTTGCGGTAGAGCCAGTGCTTGTGATGTGCCGAGTGTGCATACTCATCGTTGTTGTGTTGTAGGTAGGCTTGATTTTCTGGGTTTTCTGGAGCCATCCTTACGGTTTTACTGCACATGGGTAAGATTCATCGTTGGCCACAAGCAATGAGGGTTCATTGCTCATGGACATATCCTCCACTTGTAGAGCTGTGTTGATGTTAGGGCCCGACCCCCCCCCCCCCCTCGGCACAATTTTTTAGTAGCTCCGCCACTGACCTCCTCATGCTTGAGCACTACTGATCGAAGATTACCAAGTAATGTTTGTAAACCTTTTCTTCTAATCTAATTAGGATAGTGTCTATTGTACCGCATACCAATTATATTTTGTTCTCTGTGTAGGAGATGTGCATGGATTTCTCTAGTCTAACCCTATTGAAACCCGTATGACCCATTTGAATCAGTATGCGTCGTACACTTAATAACTGACTATCTTATTTCCCTATCCTTTCCTCTTCCTCCATCGTCCTATCATGGGTGTCGCGGTAATCTTGAGATTCTTCGTGTATGTGTATGTTCTTGCTACCATATGGTGCTGAGTTAATTAGGTGAAAAAAACAGATAGTGGTAAAACAAAATTTATTATGGTGTTAGGTTCGTATATCACATCTCAACCGAAGCTACTGGAGCAGGTGCGTTGTCGGCCGAAGAGAAGGCACCCACCGCAAATATGGACCACGCATGGTGGTTGTGTCATACATCATGCACCACGCATCGGACACACTTTAGCTAGCCCTGACCATTTCCACCCAAGGCTAGCTGCTGAAGCTAGTCCATCGTCGAAATTAAGTTTGAAATCACTTTGGCGATATCCAAACTTGCCAAATTGAGATGAGCATAGTGGTAACTGTCGCCTCTAAGAATTGAGCTCGATAAGCTGAAGCAACGTTTTGTTCTCCCAAAGGCAAGACTTTTCATCTAATTGTGTCTAGGATCTCAAGCCAATATAATGGATCGAAGGTTATCGAGCAGGGACTTGCTGACATTCTAATCGCCACTCCATCCTAGGTTTTAGATGGCGTCAGCGGTGCGATGTCCTTTGGCCTGAGCTCATTTTGCAAAGGATAGTCCTAGATATGTGGTCTTTTGCCCATCACCAATGTTGATCACAGTGGAGGCATAAAAGATGTCCACATCTATCTTGTCACATGGATTTCCAATGTCCACCCAAGTTGTCATGGGATCGGTCCATCAAAGCAATGCCACCTCAATCTAAGCACTCTCCCATAAAAATTAGTGTCAGGGGTCATTAATTGTCTGAAGACGACGGTACGTCAGCAAACAACCTCGTAGTTAACCTTGCATTTCATCGATAAAAATTATGCTGAATGTTTTGCCTTTTGATAAAGGAGCTTTATGTGGGTGAGACAAGTGCGTTCATATGTGAGGCAAGGCATGAGGGAATCATCTTGGTGGCAATCTTGGAGATGTCATAGATCAAGCTAATGGGGTGTTAGTCAGAGATGCCCTCCAGCCCCTCTTTCTTTGGGAGAAACACAACATTCGCTGAAATAAGGTAGCGAAAATTCTCAAAGTGAAGGTTCCCAAATAAGTTGATGATGTGCACAATGTCGGTCTTGATCACCAAAAGCCATCGAGCCATGCATTGTGTAACCATCGAGCCATTGCCTTGCCTCGGGGCATTTGGTGATCACATTTAGGACCTCCCGTTAATATAAAGCCTCTTCCAATGCGCATGTGCTTAGATGAGGTGCTAAGCGCATTAAAGAGTTTAGTAACTAAAGTCCCCAATGCATAGGAGCTTAACTTGTTGTAGTTAAGGTCCCTTCATTTATTCATTTACAAGTAAACACTTCCATGCATTGGTGAACTTTCTTCATTTAAGTGTTTTGCCTATGTTCATGTGGCTGACAATGTTTCTTCCTATGGTCATTAAAGTGCTACTCCCTCCCTCTTTAATTTCTTTACCATGTTATTTTTTTTGTTTGCGTGGCATGCTAAGCATCTATACATCGTGGGCCACTGGGAGGGTCTGCCAACTGTAGTGTGCCATGATTTTTTTTAAAACCCCTCCCATATATTGATTAAATAAACATGTTAATACAATCGTCCGTTACAACTTCAGCCACGCAGGGCGGAACACTATTAAGAAGCACACCATCACTCCTATTAACAAAACTGAACTTTGCAATCTCGTGCGCCACCCTATTGTCCCTTCTGTTAATCTTGGATATCTTGAATCTTGTCATCAACCTAGAATGCTCAAAGCTTCCTTCTTAAGATCAACAAGAAAATACCTATCAAAAAAATCGTTTCCAAGAAAGGAGGCCACAAAAGAACAATCGATTTCTAAAATGATGGGCTTGTGGAGAGTAATACCGATGTACAACCCTCCAAGGGCCGCTCTAAGTTCCGCTTCATCCACGCTGTTGCAGACCCCGATATAATCCCACGAAGAAATGATCACTTCTCCACTATGGTTCCTCGCAACCACACCCACACTCGCAGTGCTCATGGCCTCCACAAAACTTGTAGCAACATTAATCTTAATGAACTCCGGATCGGGGGCCTGACAATTCACACCTTTTTCTTTCACTTCATTGGTATTAATTAACGCTTCCACCTTCTCCTTACCTTTGTTGCTGACCTCCATCCTCATAATGGTATGACAGGACAAGAAGGACCCCCAATAGTTTTGAATAAAACTCACCGAGGCAGAGATAGTTTCCTTTCCCTTACCAAAGATCAAATCATTCCTCAAGTGCCAAGCCCTCCAAAACATGAACATAATTTGCTCCCGCATTGGTGAAGTTAACTGATCCAATAAAATAATTAGCCAATCTGGCCCAGAAAATTTAAATGTCTCATCATCTGGCAAGTTCTAGACCTCTCTTACCGCCATACGGAGTGCCCGAGCCTTGGGGCAAGTCACTAGAGCACGAAACACACATTCATCTTCGATGCCACAAATCGAGCACAAACCAATGGTAGTTTGATGGTGTTTAACTCGATTTACTTGAACCGCCAGACTATTTGTAGCAGCACGCCAAGAAAAAATTCTGATTTTCTGCGGGACCTGAGCCGTCCAAATAATATTCCAAGGCCTCCTTTCTCCATTCACAACATCACTAGAGCTCCCTGACTCACTCTTAGTGTTCTTTAAATTCAGCGCCAGCCTATACGCACTTTTAACAGAGAACATCCCATTTTTCTCGTAGTGCCAAGCAACAAAATCTCCCTCACCGAAAGACGGGATACACAACTTTAAAATTTCCTCGGCATCGTGTGGATAAAATAGATGTCTAATCAGATTCTCATCCCATCTTTTAGAACCACTCATGAATAAATCAAACACACATCTAAGTCTGGTCCTGTTCTTTTTTGCACAAATTTGAAGACCTGAACCTCTAGGCAGCCAATTATCCCTCCAGATATTTATACTCGCACCATCAACAACCCTCCAAATGATACCCTTCTTCAGCAGCTCAAGGCCATGCATAATACCTTGCCAAGTAGCTGACGTCACTTGAGGGAATACAGTGTCCAGCAGATGCCCATGAGGATAGTACTTTGCTTTCATCACCTTTGCGCATAATGAGTCTGAAAAAATCAATAATCACCAAGCTTGTTTTGCGAGGAGTGCTTGATTAAATAATCTTAGATCTCGAAAGCCCATACCTCCTTCACCTTTAGGTCTCATCATCTTATCCCACGCTATCCAATGAGTTTTCTTTCTGTTTTCCTCGTCACCCCACCAAAAATTCCTAATGATCTGGGATAACTCTTCACAAAGAGATGCAGGAAATTTGAAGATGCACACTGCATAGACCGGGAGCGCCTGTATGACTGACTTAACCTGGATTTCCTTCACCCCGCTAGAGGCGTTTTTTTGTATCTAGTGAGAACCCCGCTTAAGCGCGTTATCTTTTGTAGACTGAAATTTTCCTGCTTTCATTCATCCTTCTGGCACAGGTAAACCAAGATATTTATCCTCGAAACCATCAGCCGTAATTTTGAGAATCACCAATATAGAGACCTGCTCTTCCAGACTACACCTTTTACCAAATAAAATGGAACATTTATCCGGACTTAATAGTTGCCCCGTTCCCTCCTCATAAGCCGTCAAGATTCGTTTGATGGCTAGAGCTTGCTCCAAAGAACCCTTATAAAATAGGAGGCTATCATCAGCAAATAATAAATGTGATATACCTAGAGCATGTCTGTTCAGCCAGAACTGCTGGATAGCCCCACTCACAGAAGCATCTGGGTCCCCCTGCCTGAGACCCCGAGTAGGTTGAAACGAGTCTAGCAGTTGGCCATTAAAACGCACTGAGAGATTCACTGATGTAACACAGGTCATAATCCACTTAACCCAAGCTGGGCAAAAACCATATGCTCGAAGCATACTTTCCAAAAAATTCCAATCCACACGGTCATAAGCCTTAGCTAAATCCAGCTTGTACGCATAAAATTCACCCCTGCCATCTTTTAGCGTACTCAGCGAATGCATACACTCACAAGCTATGAGAGCATTATCAGAATTAATCTTCCAGGAATGAGAGCACTTTGGGTAGAAGAGATCATACCATCCAACACCGGTCTCAGTCTGTTAACAAGACACTTGGAGATAATTTTATAGGGATAATTAGATTTATGCCCCTAGTTGTGTCCCACTCGGCTGTTTTACCCCTAATTTTCAAAAGTCACCGGTTCTGTCCAAGTCACTTCGCTCCTCTTATGCTTTTGCCCTTTGACCGTTTGACCGTCAGTTTGAAAACTTCATAACTAATTCATACTAAATCAGAAAAATGCAAATAAGATACCAAAATGTTCACAAAAACATCACCTATAGGTCAGTGTCATTTGCATTCATGAAAAAAGTGTTGGAAAGTGCCCGTCCGAGTTTTAGCTCTTATCATACCACCATGAATAGTAAAATCTAAAAAAATTCAAAAAAAAAATTGGTGGCAAAGAATGACAAATGTTTTAAGTGCTTGCCAAGTTTCATCAGGGAACGACATTCGTGGAAGTTGTGGCAAAAAAATGATCTATTTTGGAGTGTTGATTTTATTTTTTTTGCCACGACATCCACGAATGGCATTCCCTGATGAAACTTGGCAAGCACTTAAAACATTTGTCATTCTTTGCCACCAATTTTTTTTTGAATTTTTTGAATTTTTTTAGATTTTACTATTCATGGTGGTATCATAAGAGCTAAAACTCAGATGGGCACTTTCCAACAATTTTTTCGAACATTTTGGTATCTTATTTGCATTTTTCTGATTTAGTATGAATTAGTTATGAATTTTTCAAATTGACGGTCAAACGGTCAAAGGGCAAAAGCATAAGAGGAGCGAAGTGACTTGGACAGAACCGGTGACTTTTGGAAATTAGGGGTAAAACAGCCGAGTGGGACACACCTAGGGGCATAAATCTAATTATCCTAATTTTATATATGACATTGCATAGACTTATTGGCCGAAAATCTTTTATAGACTGAGGATCTTTCACTTTAGGAATAAGCACAATAGTTGTATTATTAATCCCCTCCGGTATACACCTAGAAATAAAGAATTGTTGAACAGCACGAACAATATCTTCCTTCAGAAAACCCCACTTCCTCTGGAAAAACCCAGCTGGGAATCCATCTGGCCCCGGAGCCTTCATTGGACCAATTTGGAATAGCGCATCACTGATCTCTTGTTCATGAAAAGGTTTGCAAAGATCCTCATTCATCTCATCACTCACGAGAGGTTTCACAAAGGGAATAATACGAGAGTGATCAACCGTATTGTCACAAGAATACAGATGCTTAAAAAAGGAGTGTGTAATACCTTTGATCTCTTCCACATCATTAGAAAGAGATCCGTCGCTTCTTCTGAGGGCAGAGATATTGTTCTTCCTTGCTCTCCAAGTGGCCTTTCTCTGAAAGAATTTTGTGTTCCTGTCACCCCATTTCATTTTGTCCAAACACGATCTCTGTTTCCACATGATTTCTTCCTTTATCAAGAGCTCATCCATCTCCGCGAGGATTTTCTTCCTCTCCATAATAGCAGTATAGTAATTTCTTTTGTAGAGCACATTTAATATTTTCCGTGCCGTTTCAAGCTTTTTACGCAAATACCCTATATAGTCCCTACTCCACCCATGAAGGGACTTCATAAGATTGTCCAAATTATTTGCCACATCTCCCAAGTCACTGACATACTTACTTTTATTCCAACATAATTTGATTTGATAGCGCCACAGCCTCCCTTTCCCAATATGCTTCATATTTCATATGTTTAATAAACGTACCAGGATGAGGGTCACCCATCAATTGTATAAGAATAGGGCAATGATCTGACCTTGAGATTATAATATGTGAGACCTTGCAATTAGGATATATAGATGACCACTGAGGGCAAGCCACCGCACGATCGAGACGCACTTTCACATTTTTGTGACCTTCCTGCTTGTTATGATAAGTCCAAGGAACTCCGAAATCAAATAAATTGCACTCAGATAAAACCTCACGAAAATTTTCCATAAGTTTGGCTGATATTTTGAACGCGGACTATCATTGTTAATTCGTTTCAAGGATGTCATGCACATAAATACGCATTGCAAGCCATTTTTCTCGATTTACTCATCGCAAAAATATACTTACGCACAGTGCAAAAACGTAAGAACACGGGAATAGAAAAACACAAACTAGAAGGAAGATTTCTAGATGGTGTAGAATATATGAACTCACCGAACATGATACATTTTCTTGCGTGGACGTCACACCTCATATAGTACAGTACCTACAAGTGACTCGATGTTTTACTTCTGCCAATTAAAATCCAGAAACTAAGGCCTATATGATTATGGATCAGAGCATTTCCACGCATTTCCATATAATCATCCATAGCCTGAGACTGAGAGACGCCATGCACCTCCCCATGCTCGGTCCATTTTCCCCATTACAAGCAACCCAACGACAATACTTACAGACGTGCATTTTAATTATCTTATCCAGTCCATACCGCAGTCACGAAGAGGACGAATGTGGCGGGAACACTTAAGCGGCAGAACACGCACGCACGTCACTTGATCAAACCGACCGAACACTAATCTCCTCACGCCGCAACACTAAAAAAATAATCCCCAGGCCCGCTAGATCGGCTCATGCGTGCGCCACTGCGTGCGTCAAATGCATGAGCACCAAGTGCATGCACAGCCTAGCACGACGACACGTCGACACTTAGCCGCCAGTAAAGGCTTATTCAAATGCACCGCGCTGGCTTTAAGCAAGAGTTTCCCTTAGAGCGTGAGAGCAGAATCAATAAACATAATGTGCTTGCGGCGTCAGCATTAGCTCCGACATCGTTTGAAATAGTAACGTCGCTATGGCCACGATTGCCCGGCGACATCAAATCCTCATATACTAACCCTTATCTCCTGAGCTCCCGCCAAACCGCAAGATCGACTTGATGTAGGAGTGCAGCACAGCACTTCACTGGGTTCATTAGTAACTCCTGATCATCGAAAACATGAGCAGCAGATGATGAGATGGATCGATAACCTTGATGAGTGCGGCAAAATGAGCTAGACTGGGAACAGATTTCTGAGTGGAAGAAAAGGGTAGTGAATACAGAGTGCTGATCGAAGTAGTATCGCTTATATTTCCAGCCTAGAAAAAAAGGTACTAGTATCTTGTATAATGCGGATTTGTGAGGATGTACTCCATTCGTCCCGAATTATTTATCGCACAAATGGATGTAAAAATAATTCAAGACGGAGGAAGTGCCATGTACGACGACATCGAGTGACGAGTGCATATAGCCCAACTGGGCCCTAGGGATGCAACAAACAAACCGGCTTGTATGTCGGGACGGCAGTTCACTTGGGCTAATAACCGACATGTGCCGACATACGAGAAGCTTGATAGGGTACTCATGGATACCGAATGGGAATTAAAATTTCTTCTGGTAACCGTGCGAGCCCTAGAGCGTATCGAGGCTTTATCGGATCATGCACCCATCATTCTGGATTCTAATTCTACAAACCCATCTGCCCGACGCCATTTCAAATTTGAATTGGGATGGATGCATAGGGACGGGTTTGTAGACATGATCAAGAATATTTGGGAGAGGCCCGCTGTTGGTCGTACACCTATTCAGAGATGGAACTTTAAAATAAAGGCCATGAGGCAACACCTCTCTGGATGGGCAAAACATACCAATGGGATTTATAAAAAAGAAAAACAACGGATCTCTACCATTATTGATGACCTCGACAAAATTGCAGAGACGCGTACCTTATCTCAACAAGAGATTGAATTGAAAAATCAATCTAATGGGAAGGTTGCCCGTCTTCTGCGAGAAGAGGAGATCAAATACTACCAGAGATCCAAAGCCGATTTCATTTTGATGGGTGATAGTAATACAAGATACTTCCAATTGGTCGCTAATGGGCGGCATAGGAAGAAATGTATTTATAGTCTCCAACAAGATGAGGGGCGGATCGAAGGTCAGGAGGAGCTCAAGAAGTATATTACCAACTACTACAAATCTCTGTTCGGAGCGCCGGCTGAAGGGAATTTCACCCTTGATGAGACCCGAACAGATGACATTCCACAAGTCACGGCAGAAGAAAACGATATCCTGACGGAACCATTCTCAGAAGAGGAGGTGAGAGCTGCAGTGTTCCAGATGGAACATAACAAAGCTCCAGGCCCAGATGGTTTCCCCGCAGAATTCTATCAGAATTTCTGGGATATCATCAAGGTTGACCTTATGGAGTTGTTCAATTCCCTTCATGCCGACCGACTTGAGCTATTCAGGATTAATTTTGGCGAGATTGTCTTGTTGCCAAAGATTAAGGAGGTTGAACGGATCCAGCAGTTCAGACCCATATGCCTCCTTAATGTCAGCTTCAAGATTTTCACCAAAGTGGCTACGAGTAGGCTTAACTCGGTAGCGGACCATGTTGTCCGACCATCTCAAACGGCTTTCATGCAAGGAAGGAATATACTTGATGGCGTAATAATTCTGCATGAGACCGTCCACGAGATGCACCGGAAAAACCTGAGTGGAGTAATATTCAAAATTGACTTTGAAAAAGCCTACGACAAGGTCAAATGGTCTTTCCTCCAACAGGCCCTAAGGATGAAAGGTTTCTCTGAAAAATGTTGCCAGTAGATCCAAAATTTTGTAACTAGAGGTAGTGTGGCCATCAAAGTCAATGATGATGTAGGTCATTACTTACAGACAAAAAAAGGACTACGGCAGGGTGACCCCATGTCCCCAATGTTATTTAACATTGTGGTTGACATGTTGGCTATTCTGATTGAGCGCGCCAAGCAAGACGGCCAAATTGCAGGGGTAGTTCAACACCTTGTGGATGGTGGCCTCTCTATTCTGCAATATGCCTATGACACAATTCTTTTTATGGAACATGACCTAGACAAGGCTCGAAACATGAAACTCTTGTTGTCAGCGTTTGAGCAAATGTCAGGTCTTAAAATTAACTTTCATAAAGCGAAGTGTTCTGCTTTGGAGAAGCCGTTGAGGCGGTGGCCGATTATGCGGACCTGTTTGGTTGCTCACTTGGCCAATTCCCGATCAAATATCTGGGAATACCGATTCATTATCGACGTCTCACCATTGCGGAGTGGAAGCATGTAGAGGAGTGGCTAGAGAAACGGTTGAGTAGTTGGAAAGGCATGTTGCTCTCAGTTGGAGGACGACTGGTTTTGATAAACTCCGTCCTCACAAATATGGTTCTCTATATGTTTTCTTTCTTCCAACTCCCAAAAGGGGTCTTGCGAAGATTGGACTATTTTAGGTCCAGATTCTTTTGGCAAGGAGATGGTGAAAAGAAAAAATATCGGCTGACCAAATGGAGCGTAGTTTGTAGTCTGAAAGACCAAGGTGGCCTTGGAATTCATGACCTGCAGGTCAAGAATGGGGCCCTACTTAGTAAATGGTTGTTCAAAATTCTTACTGAGGATGGTGTTTGGCAAACCATGCTGCGCAACAAGTATCTAGGCCAAAAGGTGGTGTCTCAGGCATATTGAAAACCTAGCGACTCACACTTTTGGGCTGGCCTAATGGCGGCAAAGAAACAACTCTTTCGCTTTGGGTCTTTCGCGATAAAGGACGGGTCGGAGATTCGTTTCTGGGAAGACACCTGGCTAGGCAATGCCAGTCTCCGAGAACAATATCTAGCATTGTACAACATTGCTCGCGATAAGAACAATACAATTGCGCAGGTGCTTAGCTCATCCCCGCCAAATATTTCGTTCAGGCAGGATTTGGTTGGCGTCCGACTTATGTCATGGCATAATCTCTTATCCCGTCTGGATCTGATTAACCTGACGCAAGGCCGTGATGTGTTTCGCTGGAACCTTACCACATCGGGGTCTTTCACGGTAGACTCTATGTATCATGCGCTCACGCATTCTCAGGTACCGGTGAGCAATAACAAGAAAATATGGAAGGCAAAGATTTCACTAAAAGTTAAAATATTCATGTGGTATCTTCGTAGAGGTGTTGTGCTAACCAAAGACAACCTCGCATGACGCAACTGGCCAGGAAGTAAGAAGTGTTGTTTTTGTACTCATGACGAGATAATCAAACACCTATTTTTTCAATGCAAGTTTGCATGTCCTACGTGGTCAGTCATCCAAATAGCATCAAATTTGTATCCGCCCACAAGTGTTGCCAATTTTTGGTCATTGGTTGGACGGTATTTCAAATAGGTTCAAAACGCTAATATGGGTGGGTGCATACGCCTTACTATGGTCGCTTTGGCTATGTAGAAATGATTTGGTTTTTAACGACAAAAATGCTTCGCCTCTGCAGCTTATTTTCCGTTGTACGCACTCGCTTCATATGTGGTCTATGCTACAACGTGCGGAGTACCAACCGCTATTCAAGGCGGTGTATACGTGATTGGAGCAGGTGGCTACGGAGGTTTTTACCCAACATAAATGGCAGCATAATCTCCGGATCGGTCCACCAACCGTTTCGACATAGGCATAGTGTCGGTCTATAGGACTCTACTGTTGCCGAATTGTCGTTTTTTTCCTTCCTTTTTATCAGATTTTTGGTGTTTGGCTATGTGCATCCTAGTTATGCAGAGGCCGGGTGATACTCTAAATGCTTTGTATCGGCTTGATGCTACATTTTGAGATAATAAAAGCGCCTTTTATCGAAAAAATCTTCCTTGATCAGTTTTGTCTCAAAAAAAATCTTTCTTAATTACCTTTACATAACTGCTTCTAATCTATATAATGGTGATTCTATTCAAAATAAGCTCTACACGAAAAAGATGCACATCAACGTTATGATTCCGTTCAAAGGATGGTTTATATTTCCATGGATTGTAAATTTTTAATTTCATGTTCATGCTTAGAGTTTTTTTAGATGACACTTTCTTAAATTCTTCGCACATAGTCAACAGTTTGAAATTTTCTATGGGCTCTAGTTTCATCTCGTTGTTTTACATGACTTTCGTGTTATATGTTTTCTGTTTCTATAATTGTAGACGAGCAGATCTACATCTCTTAGTGGAGTGCTACACGGGTTCATATGTGCATGTTATGAGCCGATGGATTTTGATAAATCTTCTCACACGATTGAATGTTTGAAATTTCCTTTGGTCACTAGCTTTAACTCGTTATTTCACACGACTTCTGTATCGTACATTTTGTGTTTCAACGTTCGGAGACGACTAGATCTACATCTTCTAGTGGACTGTGCAAACGTGTTCATCTGTGCATGTGATGAAGCTATGGATTTTGACAAATCTTCGCACACGATCAACCGTTTGAAATTATCTTTGACCACTAGCTTGATCTCTATGTTTCACACAAGTTTCTTTTTGTGCATTTTCTATTTTCATAGATGAATAGATCTGCATCTTCTAGTGGACTGCGCAAATGTGTTCATGTGTGCATGTTATGAAGTGATGAGTTTTGGCAAACATTTGCACACGGTCCACTGTTTGGAATTTCCTTTGACCACTAACTTCTTCTCGTTGTTTCATACGACTTTCTTGTTGTACATTTTCCGTTTCGACGGTCGTAGACAAGAAAATGTACATCTCCCTACTGATTGTACAAACGTGTCACACCTGGCTGAGAGTCGCCTAAAACAGCCTTCTTGTACCTCGAGCCAACTCTTCTCTTCTTCCTTCAACACCCCTTTCCATGTGAGGTATGTTCACCACATGGATAAACGGTGAGATTACTCATTCTTGTGGACAACCAAACGGTAGCACGTTGCATTTTGAAAGAAAATTCTTGTAACCAAGCAGCCAAGCGTGTATTTGTTTCGCAGTCAGGCCGAGGAGAATACAGGATACCAAACAATTTGCATCACATGATTTTTACCATGTATCCATTCAACCATGCCTAGTTGAGCCACAATTGCAGGGAAGACAGAAACAATGCAGGTAACCAAATGCATCCTCAAGGGTTGGTCCTTGTTGTGTGCGCTTAGCGTAAAGATCTGCTGCTTATAGTCCCTGCCCGCCTTCCCATTGCTAACCCGAATGCTTATGGCTCAAATGTAGGCGGCTCCTTGACTAGGGGCCTGTTTCGTTACTTGCATGGAATTTTGAGTATTTGCATATGTGGCCGAGTTGGGACAGGCTGAGCAAATGTAGGCTAAAAACCATGTTCTGCACATAGTTTGGTAGGCTGCATTAGGGACACAACTTTTGTCTGGCGTTTGGTGGCCTGCATTGGCTAAGTGCATAGGCACGGTGTTTGCTTGCATACAAAGAGTTACATTAGAATGCCTCAGCGACTGCGGTGGATGGTAACCGCGGCGCTGCGTTCGACGCGACGAGCACAGAGTCGCGGGCGAGCAATCCCGTCGGTGGCGCAGTGAACCGGTTGCTAGCATCGTCGCCGCAGGGAAAGTCTGCGAGGAGAAATGCAGTGCACCATGACAGTGTCAGTGTAGTAGGATGCAGGAGAGGAGGCCGAGAGGAATGATGCCGGTGTAGTAGGACGCGGGAGAGGAGGCCAAAAGGAACGACGCTGGTGGCGACGCCACTGTAGGAGGACGCGAGATAGAAGGGCGAGAGCAACGACGTCGGCGACGATGCCAGTGTAGAGGACACGGGAGAGGAGGCCGAGATGAACGACGCCAGTGTAGTAGGACGCGGGACAGAAAGCCAAGAAGAACAACACCAACGATGGCGCTAGTGCAGTAGGATGCGGGATAGGACGCTGAGAGAAACGACACTGGTGGTGGCGTTAGTGTAGGAGGACATGCGAGAAGAGAGTAAGTGAAAGAGATTAAGGAGTGTCAATAAACATACCACGCATATGCATATGTACCAAGTGACGTAGATATACTCTTCTATGATCGTCGAAACAGAAAATGTGCAACAAAAAATTCATACGAAACTGCGTGATGAAACTACTAGTCAAAGAAAATTTTAAATGACCGACCATGCACGAGAAATTTTGCAAAATCCGTCCAAATAGCTCCAAACATGAACACAAAATTGAACATTTACCGTGAACGAAACTACTAACCAATCGCCTGAATGTAAACACAACATCAATGTGCTTTTTTATAGACCATATCCCAAATCGAAACACCGTTGTGCAGTTTAGAAAGGAACTAATAAGTGAAGGAGATTAGGAGCTAAACCAATAGAGAATGTGCAACCTCATGTACCGATGTACATTATGTATCATGCCACACAAAGTTGCATCCCTAAAGCCACCCATGTGCCCTCTTTGACATCGCTCAACCCTGGCTCGCTGAAAACAATCGAATCAAGTGTTTTCAGCATGTATGGCCCGAAAGTGC
This sequence comes from Thinopyrum elongatum, assembly GCA_011799875.1. Taxonomy (NCBI): domain Eukaryota; kingdom Viridiplantae; phylum Streptophyta; class Magnoliopsida; order Poales; family Poaceae; genus Thinopyrum; species Thinopyrum elongatum. Next base: position 546,882,047 of record CM022298.1, on the reverse strand, counting down.
TTTAAGGTTCTAAGATTTTGATGTTGGCAAGCCTACCGAACAGGCCAAAATGCATCCCATGGACATGTGGACCTAATGTTGACTATCAAACAGGCCATAGACGGATGGAACGATGCTACTAATGACATGTACAACGGTGGCATATGGATATATATGTCCTATGACAAAAGGTAGCTTGAGGCATCTATATTAAAAATTTTTCTTCCACAACGCAAGCTACTACTAGTGGGCCTCATCAAAGAAGAGAAAATAGACTTCCACTACACATGCATCCGTACTCTTCACTTCAACTTTTTCAGCTTTATGCATCAAACCACACTTTTTCTTCCCAAGCATCCTCCTCCTGCCGAGGATCACACTACCCCATTAGAACCTACTTTTCCTGACATCCGATCCTACATGGCCTGTGAGGCATCACCCTAGGGCTATGCATTGGCCATGCCCTAAGGGCATATCCAAGGGAGACCCTCAAAACCCGGTATATATTCGACCAGACATTTTTGTTTAGGTTTGCAATCCAACGCGGTCCTACATCGGTCCGCGAAGTGGTCCGGACGTATGTTTTCCGGCAAAGCAGAGACAAACATGGGGGAGTTATACCGGAGTCCGGTATCCACTTGACCACCAAAAGCCTCGCGTGGTCCTCCTCTCTTTTCTCTCTCTTCACATGCATGGCCCCCCTCTCCTCTCTCCTCTCAACCGGACACCACACGCATGCATGGTCTCCATCTACTTTTTCTCCTCCCAATCGGATACTTTATGATTAGCATTGGATGGCTCACTCTAACATCATGTCCGCGGACCATGTCTGGACATAAAAACGGACATACACCAGAGACGTTTGTGGGTTAGCATTGGAGATGCCCTTAGCAACTTACAAGACTACATATTTCTTGTAGTTCTCCAAACTCCAAAGTATAATGGATCATGCATAGGCTAGGAGCGGCAGCTATATGTATCGGCTGTTGCGAGATCAAAGGAGGTCTCGCTTCAATCAAGGTGCACTCCCCGTTGCTATTTTTTGCGAGGAAAAGCTTTCGATCTATTCATCAACTGTCATGATAGTACAAAGAACACCAAAAGTAAAAAAAAATACAGCCAGGTCCGTAGATCACCTAGCGACGACTACAAGCACTGGAGCGAGCCGAAGGCGCGCCGCCGTCTTTGCCCCACCCTCATTGGAGTCAGGCAAACCTTGTTGTACTAGACAGTCGGGAAGTCGTCGTGCTAAGACCCCCTAGGACCAACGCACCAGAACAGCAACCGCCACCAATGAAGAGGAGCGTAGATCGGAACAATCTAACCTGTAGACAAACAAACACAGACGAACTAATACATGATCCACATGGATCCATCGAAGACAAACACCGGTCGAATCCCGCGAGATCTGCTGGAGACAAACCACCACACGCCCTCCGACGATGCGAGAAACAACACCGAGACGGGGACTAGACGGGGAGAATATTATTTCATCTCCAGAGAGCCGCCGCCGCCTCGCCTCTCTGAACCAGGCACAAACCCTAACAAAAATCAAATAAGCATGAAAAAACGAAGCCCTCCGCCAGCAAGGGTCGGGATCCACTTCACCTCCATAGACCTAAGACCAAAGAAGATGAGGTAGACCGGCGGTGAAACACGCGGGAGGCATGAGAAACCTAGTCAAAGGGTCCTCTTTCTTCCACGGGAAGAAAGAAAACGACACTACATGCGGCTCTCACTCCCCGATTATTGGGCCCCCCCAAGTAGCTCCCTGCATGTCAGTTCATTTTTCTTTATTTTCCGTTTCATATTTCTAAATACATATATCCAAGAAAGATCAAATTACTTAAAAAATAAAATCATGAATTTGAAAAATATTGTCATAATCTAACTTTTTTAGTTACCATAGTTTATAAAAATATTGATAGCATTAAAAAACAATGTTCATAGCATTTAAAAGATGTTCTCACTTTTTTTAAATGTGTGTGACACTTTAAGAAAATGATAAACAATGTAAAATGTTCATATAATTCAAAATAAATGTTTTATAACATTAAAAATGTATTATACATTTTTAAATTGTTCACGCATTTCAAAAAAGTATTTGTGACATTTAAAAAATGGTATATACCATGTAAAAATACTTGCATAGTTTACAAAAATATTTGTATAATTCAAAATGTATTGTAAAAGTATTTAACATGCATTTTAAAAAGGTTAAAAACACATATTTGAAAAATATTAATCATTATTAAAATTTGATAAACATGTATAAAAATGTACCATGTGTAAGAAAAGGAAGTACACATTAAACATATATTATAAAAAATACTAATAATTTATTTAAAAAATGTTAAACATGCATAAAAATATTAATGTATACCAAAAATATATAATGTGTATAATAAGTGGACATATGTTAAAATAAAGAAATGAGAAAATAAAGAAAGAAAGAACAATTAAGAAAACCAAATAAAAACCAACGCAAATTGTGAAACCCGATAAGAAAAAACATAGAGAAAAAAACAGTCAAACCAAAGATGCTACAGTACTAGGATGGCACACTCTCTCGCGCCCAGAGACGAGACCGAGTTACTCCTCACTACGGGCAAGAAATGGGAGACCAATTAACGAACAACTACCCTCATGAGGCTCCTGCGAGGGTTACCTTTGTGGTCTGAGAGCGCGCCAAGTGGTGCATCCAGCCGCCACCATGTGTAGTGTGCTGTGCGTTCCCTCCTAATTTTAGTTTTTTATGTATGCGGATTTTAGATGGTTTTTTAGAGTTTTTTTTTGCTTTTAGATTTTTTACTCATTTTCCCTGGGTTTTGGAGGAATTTATTTTTGCGAAGCACATATGTGCTTCTCGGAAAAACATGCTTCCAGAAGAAGCACGGTTGTGTTCCTCGTGGAAGCACAGGTTTGCTTTCGCGAAAAGTACAATATGTGCTTTCGCAAGAGGCAAATTTGTGCTTCCACGAGAAGCACAGATTTGCTTTAGTGAAAAATCACAACTGTACTTCTGCTCGAAAAGGGAAAAACATAACTATGCTTCTACAAAAGCAAAGTCTGTGGGATTACCTACATCTTGTAACTCTCCCCTTCAGACTTCATGTAACAAAATCATGCTACAGTAATCCTAACCTAATGATTCCATGTCACCCTGTTAGTTAAGCTTAATTGTCCATGGATAAAAATCAAACTCAAATTCAAATTCAAATCATAAGTGAAATTCAAAATTTCACAAACATGAAAAAAAGTGTTCATCTTCTGGAAAATAATCCATGACTAATTATGATGGTGAACCAACATTTTTATAAAATGTTTTAATGCCCTAAAATAATTAAAGCAGTGAATAAAACAAATATTTAAATGCCTTTTCAAATTATAAAAAAATATAAACTATTTTAATTTGGTGACAAACTAATTGTGGCAGTATCCTAATTTATATTACTATTTTAGGTGCAAGTTTTATATTTTATAAAACTATTTCGGTTTTAAAAAGAAATGGAAAACTGAATGTAATAAAAGAAAATGAAAAAAAGAGAAAGAAATGAAACAGGCCTAAGTGCACCTGCCAACCCAGTACCCCGCGGCCCAGCCCACCGCCACATCGTCTCCTTCCCCTGTTTACCAGGGGCGCGGTGGACGCAGCGCGCGCGTTGACGCCGCCGATGCTCCACGCATCGGCCATCCCGCGGCGCCCCCGCCCTCGTCGGCGCCTACTAGCCCACCCTCGTCCCCTTTGGGACAAACCCTAGCCCCCCCCCCCCCCCCCCCGCTTCCCATCTCCCTCGCTCTCCCCTCCTTTTCCTGCCTCCATCGCCGTTCCCGAGCGCTTTCGTTGCCGCTCGTCGTCGATCCCGCGGCCAATGTTGCCGCCTCGCCCCGCCACCATCTTCTTTGACTACGGGTCTCCATTCGAGCCGGGCGACGCTGTAGATACGGCATCGACCTTGTCTTCCTCCTCGGTCATCGTAGATCGCCGCCGCCCATCCGTCGTCATCCGGCCTCCCCCGAGCTCTCTGACCCCCCCCCCCCATGAACTTGCTGGTGAAGCATCGCCTCATTTCCCCTCTCCCCCCGCGGTCGCTCTCTCCCTCTAGCTCGCCCTGCTACCGTAGCCGAACCTCGCCGCCGCCTGTCACCCTGCCGTCGCGGCCACTGGCTTCTAAGCTCGCGCACGAGCTTCGTCTCGTACTTCTGGAGACCCCAGGAAGCCGTCGCGCCCCTCACCTCGCTCGCTAGCGTGTCGTAGCTCCGATGCGCACATGCACCCGAGCGCCGCCGCCTTTTCCCTCGTCGCTGTGCTCATTTTCGGCCACCCCTGGACGAATTGCCACCACCACTAGCCGCGCCTCATCGTGCTCGTTCGAACGCGCCTAGCTGCACATCCAGGCGTGGCCTGTAGGCAAATCCCGGAGGAGTCCCGAGCCGGTCCGCCGTGTTTTCGGTCGTCGGCGGCTAAATGCCGGTGCGCTGACGTGTCCGCCTATTTAGCTACTAACGACCCGCATAACTACGCCCGGTCCCACTGACCACTGGGTCCCACCTCACAGTTTAATTAAAATGCCAATTAAGCTAACTACTGTGCCACTGACATGTGGGACCTACGCCCTCTAATTAATCTCTGTTTAAAATAAACACCGATTAACCCCCTGTCTATGACAAGTGTGGTCCATCCACTGTTCTAGTGGATAAGGACAGCCCAGTCAGCTGCTGGGCCCCACCATCAGCCTCATAGAGCACTCTGCTGGGTACACTTTTGTATACCCATAGCATTTACATTTAGTATATTTTCGAAATATAATAAATCTTGTAAATTCAGATAATCTTTTAAACTTTGGAAAATCATATAAAATAATTCGTAACTCGGATCAAAATAATTTATATATGAAAAATGATCAGAAAAATATGAAGAACCCGAATATGCTATCCATATACCTGTCACACGCCTCTAACACTGCAAACATGGAACCTTCCCCTCCAGTTCGTATGTCCGATAGTTGCCCGGAGCCGGGAAAATATTCCCGGATATTTTCCCGCACCGCGTTAGGTCACCCCTAGCATAGCTTGCTGTCGTGTCATGCTTTCTGTTGCATTTGTATGCCTCTTGTTTATTGTTTCTTCCTCATTCTTCTCCGGTAGACCCCGAGGCCGCTGTTGATCTAGTGATCGACTACTTCACTGTCAAGGGTCCTTATCTGTCTGCAGAGCTTCCAGGCAAGCAAACCCCCCTTGATCATTCCGATATCGCCCATTCCATTCTCTCTCATGCTTGCATTAGATTTTGCTATTGCTTTTGTATGATCCTATTGTGATGCATAGCCTGCTTTTGTACCTTACCTGTTCATCCTATCTGCTTAGTATTGGTTGGCCAGTGATCCACTAGTGACCCCTCACCTTGTCCCTGTTGCCCCTGTATTATGACCGATGACTCGATTAACATGATCGATGTCCAGAGCCCGACACATCACATCACACCCCCTTAGTTGCTCGACTCTGCAGAGTTACTATCGAGTGCCGAGGGTGATACCGCGTATAGCACTTCTGATGTTGACTCTGTAGTGTAGTTAGTCGGTCGTGGTCTTCGAGGGTGATTCCTCCTTCACCACTCCTGATAATGACTTTGTCGTGCAACCCCTCAAGTGTGGACCATCGAGGGTGATTCCTCCAAGTCCACCTTGACGGTTACATCGAGTGGGAATCCATCAAGGGTGATTCCCCGGGGTTCCCCCTTGCTGTTTTGGACACACGGTTACTTTGACTCTACCCCCAGAACCATGTTAAAGACGGGTCGGCCCTGAGGGGTACCCGCGAGAGTTACTGTTACTTCAGGACTGGAGGGACAGGCAGTACTACTACTTCTTGAGCTTGCATTGATTTTTTCCTTAAAGAGGAAAGGGTGATGCAGCAAAGTAGAGATAAGTATTTCCCTCAGTTAAGAACCAAGGTATCAATCCAGTAGGAGGCACAAGCAAGTCTCCAATATATGCACCGGCACAAACTAACAAACACTTGCACACAATGCGAAAAAGGGGTTGTAAATCCCTTCACGGTCACGAATAGGAGTGAGATCTAATAGAGATAGGTATAAAAGATAAATAAAAGAGCAAACTAAGGTAAATATAAATAAATTGCAGCAAGGTATTTTTGGGTTTTTTGGTTTAGAGATCTGAAAATATATGATGGAAAATAGACCCGGGGGCCATAGGTTTCACTAGAGGGTTCTCTCTTGAAGAAAACATACGGTGGGTAAACAAATTACTGTTGAGCAATTGATAGAAAAGCGCATAATTATGACGATATCTAAGGCAATGATCATGAATATAGGCATCATGTCCGTGACAAGTAGACCAAAATGATTCTGCATCTACTACTATTACTCCACACATCGACCGACTCCTACCTGCATCTAGAGTATTAAGTTCATAAGAACAGAGCAACGCTTTAAGTAAGATGACATGATGTAGAGGGATAAACTCAAGCAATATGACATAAACCCCATCTTTTTATCCTTGATGGCAACAATACAATACGTGCCTCGCTACCCCTTCTGCCACTGGGTGAGGACACCGCAAGATTGAACCCAAAACTAAGCACCTCTCCCATTGCAAAAAAACCAATCTAGTTGGCCAAACCAAACCGATAGTTCAAAGAGAAATACAAAGATATCTTAATCATGCATAAAAGAGTTCAGAGAAGATTCGAATAATATTCATAGATAATCTTATCATAAATCCACAATTCATCAGATCTCAACAAACGCACCGCAAAAGAAGATTACATCGGATAGAACTCCAAGAACATCGAGGAGAACATTGTATTGAAGATCAAAGAGAGAGAAGAAGCCATCTAGATACTAGCTATGGACCCTTAGGTCCATGGTAAACTACTCACGCTTCATCGAAAGGGCAGCAAGGTTGATGTAGAGGTCCTCCGTGATCGAATCCCCCTCCGGCGGAGTGCCGGAATAGGCCCCAAGATGAGATCTCATGGGAACAGAAGCTTGCGGCGGCGGAAAAGTATTTTTGGTGTGCCCTCTGGTATAGGGGGATATTTGAGGATTTATAGTGCTGAGATTAGGTCAAGATGGTCCACGAGGGGCCCACAAGCCAGGGGTGCGCCCCCCCCCCAGCTTATGGCCGCCTCGTGGGTCTTCTGGCCTCCTCTCCAAGTCTCGTGGGTTTCTTCTCATCCAAGAAAAATCACCGTAAAGTTTTATTCCGTTTGGACTCTGTTTGATATTTCTTTTCTGTAAAAGTCAAAACCAACGAAAAACAGAAACTGGCATTGGGCTCTAGGTTAATAGGTTAGTCCCAAAAATAATATAAAATAGCATATTAATGCATATAAAACATCCAAAACAGATAATATAATAGCATGGAACAATAAAAAACTATAGATACGTTGGAGACGTATCAAGCATCCCCAAGCTGAATTCCTGCTCGTCCTCGAGTAGGTAAATGATAAAAACAGAATTTTTGATGTGACATGCTACCTAACATATTTATCAATGTAATTTTCTTTATTGTGGCAAGAATATTCAGATCCATAAGATTCAAAACAAAAGTTTAATATTGACATAAATACAATAATACTTCAAGCATACTAATAAAGCAATCATGTCTTCTCAAAATATCATGGCAAAGAAAGTTATCCCTACAAAATCATATAGTCTGGCTATGCTTCATCTTCATCACACAAAGTATTTCATCATACACAACCCCGATGATAATCCAAGCAATTATTTCATACTTTTGGTGTTCTCAAACTTTTTCAACTTTCACGCAATACATGAGCGTGAGCCATGGATATAGCACTATAGGTGGAATAGAATATGGTGGTTGTGGAGAAGACAAAAAGGAAGGAGAAAGTCTCACATCAACTAGGAAAATTCATGGGCTGTGAAGATGCCCATCAATTGATATCGATGCAAGTGTGTAGGGATTGCCATGCAACGGTGATGTCGCTTTAACTACGTCGGTATTTCCCCAAAGAGGAAGGGATGATGCAACACAGCTACGGTAGGTATTTCCCTTAGTTATGAAACCAAGGTATCAATCCAGTAGGAGAACCAAGCAACATTATGTAAACGGTACCTGCACACAAAGAACAAATACTTGCAACCCGACGCATAAGAGGGGTTGCCAATCCCTCCACGGTAAAAAGATAGATAAATTTGTGTTAGATTGGATAAATAGCTCTCAATAAAACGGGAAATAAAATAAGTAATAAAAAAGTGCAGCAAGGTATTTTTGGGTTTTTGGAATAATAGATCTGAAAACAAAAGCAAATAAAAATAGATCTCAAAGCAAATATGATAAAGAATAGACTCGGGGGCCGTAGATTTCACTAGTGGCTTCTCTCAAGAAAATAGCACACGGTGGGTAAACAAATTACTGTTGGGCAATTGGTAGAAGATTGAATAATTATGACGATGTCCAAGGCAATGATCAATATATAGGCATCACATCCGAGATTAGTAGACCGACTCCTGCCTGCATCTACTACAACTACTCCACACATCGACCGCTATCCAGCATGCATCTGAAGGAAATATGCCCTAGAGGCAATAATAAAGTTGTTATTTTATATTTCCTTATTCATGATAAAGGTTTATTATTCATGCTAGAATTGTATTGATCGGAAACCATAATACATGTGTGAATACATAAACAAACACCGTGTCCCTAGTAAGCCTCTACTAGACTAGCTCGTTAATCAAAGATGGTTAAGGTTTCCTGACCATGGGCATGAGTTGTCATTTGATAACGGGATCACATCATTAGGAGAATAATGTGATGGACAAGACCCATCCGTTAGCTTAGCATAATGATCGTTCAGTTTTATTGCTATTGCTTTCTTCATGTCAAATACATATTCCTTCGACTATGAGATTATGCAACTCCCGGATACCGGAGGAATGCCTTGTGTGCTATCAAACGTCACAACGTAACTAGGTGATTATAAAGATGCTCTACAGGTATCTCCGAAGGTGTTTGTTGAGTTGGCATAGATCGAGATTAGGATTTGTCACTCCGAGTTTCGGAGAGGTATCTCTGGGCCCTCTCGGTGATACACATCATAAGCTTGCAAGCAAACGACTAAGGAGTTGGTCACGAGGTGATGCATTACAGAACAAGTAAAGAGACTTACCGGTAATGAGATTGAACTAGGTATGAAGATACCGACGATCAAATCTCGGGCAAGTAACATACCAATGGACAAAGGGAATTACGTATGTTGTCATTACGGTTCGACCGATAAAGATCTTCGTAGAATATGTAGGAGCCAATATGAGCATCTAGGTTCCGCTATTGGTTATTGACTAGAGAGGTGTCTCGGTCATGTCTACATAGTTCTCGAACCCGTAGGGTTCGCACACTTAACGTTCGTTGACGATATAGTATTATATGAGTTATATGATTTGGTGACCGAATGTTGTTCGGAGTCCCAGATGAGATCACGGACATGACGAGGAGTCTCGAAATGGTCGAGAGGTAAAGATTGATATATAGGACGATGGTATTCGGACACCGGAAGTGTTTCGGGGGTCACCGGGTACTTATCGGGTCACCGGAAGGGGTTCTGGGCACCCCCGGCAAAAGATATGGGCCTTATGGGCCAAGAGGGAAACACACCAGCCACAAGGGGCTGGTGCGCCCCGCATATGGGCCGGCCAAGGTGGATAAGGAAAGGGGAAGGAGGAAAGGAAAGAAAGGGAATAGGATTCCCCCTTCCTTCCTCATACCCCCCTTTCCTTCCCCCTCCGACAATTAAGGCAGGGGGGCGCGCCACTTGGGAGGACCCCAAGTAGGATTCGGCCTACTTGGGGCGCCTCCTGGCTGCTCCCTCCTCCCCTCCACCTATACATATGTGGGAGGGGGGGGCGCCTAGCACACCCAGACAATTGTTTAGCCGTGTGCGGCGCCCCCCTCCACCGTTTATAGCCCCGGTCATATTTTCGTAGTGCTTAGGCGAAGCCCTGCGGAGATCACTTCACCATCACCGTCACCACACCGTCGTGCTGATGGAACTCATCTACTACCTCGACATCTTGCTAGATCAAGAAGGTGAGGGACGTCACCGAGCTGAACGTGTGCAGAACGCGGAGGTGCCGTACGTTCGGTACTTGATCGGTTGGAGCACAAAGAAGTTCGACTACATCAACCGCGTTGTTAAATGCTTCTTCTTACGGTCTACGAGGGTACGTAGACACACTCTCCCCCTCGTTGCTATGCATCTCCATGGATAGATCATTGCGTGTGCGTAGAAATTTTTTTGTTTTCCATGCAACGATTCCCAATAGTGGCATCATGAGCCAGGTCTATGCGTAGATGATATGCACGAGTAGAACACAAAGAACTTGTGGGCGATGATGTTCATACTGGTTACATCTTATTTTTATTCGGCGGCATTGTGGGATGAAGCGGCCCGGACCAACCTTACATGTCCACGTACATGAGACCGGTTCCACCGACTGAAATGCAACTAGTTTTGCATAAAGGTGGCTGGCGGGTGTCTGTTTCTCCTACTTTAGTTGAATCGAATTTGACTGCGGCCGGTCCTTGAAGAAGGTTAAAATAGCAAACTTGATAATTCACCATTGTGGTTTTTTCCGTAGGTAAGAATGGTTCTTGCTAGAAGCCCGTAGCAGCCACGTAAAACTTGCAACAACAAAGTAGAGGACATCTAACTTGTTTTTGCAGGGTATGTTGTGATGTGATATGGTTAAGACATGATGTGATATACGTTATTGTATGAGATGATCATGTTTTGTAAGTTATCGGCAACCGGCAGGAGCCTTATGGTTGTCTCTTTATTGTATGAAATGCAAACGCCATGTAATTGCTTTACTTTATCGCTATGCGTTAGCAATAGTTGTAAAAGCAATAGTTGGCGAGATGACCACGACGCAACGATGAAGATCAAGGTGTCGAGCCGGTGACGATGGAGATCATGACAATGCTTTGGAGATGGAGATCAAAAGCACGAGATGATGATGGCCATATCATGTCACATATTTTGATTGCATGTGATGTTTATCTTTTATGCATCTTATTTTGCTTAGTACGGCAGTAGCATTATAAGATGATCCCTTCACTAAATTTCAAGGTAAAAGTGTTCTCCCTAAGTATGCACCGTTGCTACAGTTCGTTGTGTTGAGACACCACGTGATGATCGGGTGTGATAGACTCTACGTTCACATACAACGGGTGTAAGACAGTTTTGCACATGCAGAATACTTGGGTTAAACTTGACGAGCCTAGCATGTACAGACATGGCCTCGGAACACTGGAGATCGAAAGATCGAACGTGAATCATATAGTAGATATGATCAACATAGAGATGTTCACCATTGATGACTACCCCGTCTCACGTGATGATCGGATATGGGTTAGTTGATTTGGATCACGTATCACTTAGATGACTTGAGGGATGTCTATTTAAGTGGGAGTTCTTAAGTAATTTGATTAATTGAACTTAGTTTATCATGAACTTAGTCCTGATAGTATTTGCATATCTATGTTGTAGATCAATGGCCCTTGCTACTGTTCCCCTAAATTTTAATACGTTCCTAGAGAAATCTAAGTTGAAAGATGATGGTAGCAACTACACGGACTGGGTCCGTAACTTGAGGATTATCCTCATTGCTGCACAGAAGAATTATGTCCTTGATGCACCACTAGGTGACAAGCCCCCTCCCGCTAATGTAGACGCTTTGAATGTCTGGCAGACACGGTTGAGGACACCGCAAGATTGAACCCAAAACTAAGCACCTCTCCCATCGCAAGAAAAACCAATCTAGTTCGCCAAACCAAACCGATAGTTCGAAGAGAAATACAAAGATATCTTAATCATGCATAAAAGAGTTCAGAGAAGACTCAAATAATATTCATAGATAATCTGATCATAAATCCACAATTCATCGAATCTCAACAAACACACCACAAAAGAAGATTACATCGGATAGAACTCCAAGAACATCGAGGAGAACATTGTATTGAAGATCAAAGAGAGAGAAGAAGCCATCTAGCTACTAGCTATGGACCCTTAGGTCCGTGGTAAACTACTCACACTTCAGCGAAAGGGCAGCAAGGTTGATGTAGAGCTCCTCCGTGATCGAATACCCCTCCGATGGAGTGCCGGAAAAGGCCCAAAGATGGGATTTCACGGGAACAGAAGCTTGCGGCGGTGGAAAAGTATTTCTGGTGTGCCCTCTGGTATAGGGGGAATATTTGAGGATTTATAGTGCTGAGATTAGGTCAAGACAATCCACGAGGGGCCCACAAGCCAGGGGGCGCGCCGGGCGCGCCCCCACGGCTTGTGGCCGCCTCGTGGGTCTTCTGGCCTCCTCTCCAAGTCTCATGGGTTTCTTCTGGTCCAAGAAAAATCACCGTAAAGTTTTATTCCGTTTGGTATTCCTTTTCTGTAAAAGTCAAAAACAAGAAGAAAAAAAAAAGAAACTGGCACTGGGCTCTAGGTTAATAGGTTAGTCCCAAAAATAATATAAAATAGCATATTAATGCATATAAAACATCCAAGACAGATAATATAATAGCATGGAACAATAAAAAATTATAGATACATTGGAGACGTATCAGGTACCACCCCGGTAGAGGCAGACCTGAGTTCCCGACAGTCTCTTCTGAGTCGGGTTAACCATGAGGGTACCCGGGAGTTGATGTGTAGTCGGGTTGACCTGGAGGGTACCCACGAGATCTCTACGTGGCACGCCCAGCCATTCTGGGCCCTTGCCGTAAGTCCACGAGACGGGGCGATGGGGTCACATGATCATGAGTCTCTTCTCGTTACCGCGCGCTCCCAAGACACTAACGGTTTGGATATGTGAGCCGACTAGGCCTCTGGCCTTTTCGCACTAACCACCACGCGGGAATAAGTATGGGCACTCTGCGTCGTATGTATCAGCCGAAAGCTCTTCGGACGTCAGCAATGGAGCGGCGCGCGCCCGGGTGGCCAGCGTAAGCACCTGCCTTGTATAAGGAGGTAGCTAGGACTGATCCCGACCGTCCACGCAACGTGCAGGAGCGTGAAGGGCGATGGGCCCAAGACTCCTGATCACTTAGGATGTAGACCGGCGTGCTGGCCTCTTTGTTGAGCCTAGGTAGGACTATGGTGTATTGATCGGCCGAGGCCAGTCATGAGCTGATGGTGTGTCCGGCCGGAGTTGATCGAGCGTGTTGGGTCAGTTTGTGCACCCCTGCAAGGAGGTATTATCTATTCGAATTGCCATGTCCATGGTAACGGACGCTCGGAGTTGTGTCCCGATCTATACAACAAGAACTGGATACTGAGATGTGAAATGATTATATTGGCTCCAGGATTGCTTTCTCATAGGGAGTCGAGAAAGGATCTCTGGGCGTTATTGTTACAACATTCTTGCTAATTATAAAATGCTATTTTGTACTCTTCTAAATGCTGCAAGATGCTTGAAGATGCTAGTCTTCGCTAGGCTAGGTGTCATGGTATCACACGGCCACCTATGGGGCCATCGGCCCCTTGTGGTTCGGCAAGGGGGAAGAGCGCATTGCACAAAGAGCGAAAAGCATAGAGCAGCACGACAATGGTGACACGGGCAGTTTTACCTAGGTTCAGGCCGCCGAGAGGCGTAAAACCCTACTCATGCTTTGGTGGATTGATGAAAGGACCATGGTGGAGACGCAGCGCTCTAACCCGGCAAGGTCGCCTTGGGGCGAGAGCAGCTACGCGCGTACGAGCGTACAAGGGTCCGAATCCTCTCTAAGGTAGCCATGGCCCTCCTTTTATAGGTCAAGGGGTCACCACAATGGCAAAACAATCATTTATCCAACGATTAGATAGGCACACTGCTATCATACCTAACTCTGTAGACAGGACAGGGTGCATTAAATGCGCCGCTTAGTGTCACATCGTAGCGTAGCCCGGCAAGCCTTGCCGTGCCATTCAGCCACCTTTTCGCCTGTCTGCGTGACACATCTCCTAGACGGGTGTCATTTAGGGATGATCTTCCTCAGAAATGGCCTGCCACGTACCAAATAACAGCCACATAATCACTTGAGGGCTCGACACCGCACCGATAGGTGACTTGCGTTGCTGTGAGGTGGAGCGGTGGAGCCTTGGCGGGGTAATCCGCCCTCTGCGTCCCCGGCAAGCCTGTCGGGGGAGTCTTGAGGCTTTTCTTTGGAGTAACCTCGACCCCGCCAGGCTAGCCTGCCCGGCAAGGGAGGTTTTCCTTAGTGATATCTTTCTTGTTTGGTTGTTCTTGGTCTTCTTGATCCGCCGTTTGATTTCTCAAAGAGCCATCTCTTCTGCTTGGCTTTGTCTTGAATGCTTGGTGCAGTTTGCTCTGTTGCTGTCGCGCCGGAGATCTGCCTGTCCGGGCACAAGTCAGGGGGAAACATACACCCCTGTTTGTGTACCCCAACATAAGCCCCCGGGCCTGAGCCATACGTGTCGCTGGGCACATTGGGTTAGGCCCCAAAACGGTGCACGGACACATGTTGAAGATATGCTGCGCGTGCAACAATTTGCTATGATGACCAGTCAATCCAACATCCACTCCGCGTAATTACCGCAGGCCGTGGGGTCATGAGACTGTAGCAGTTAATGTCAAAACGGTAACTTTCTGAGGGAAAGTATCGATGAACCGCTCCTCTCCCCCACGTTCGCTCCCATAAAGGGGAAAAACACGGAGAGGCGCGGCTCATTCGCACCCGTTTCTCCATCCTTCACCTTTTAGCACCTCGGCTGGGATCCCACGGCCAATCTCAAGCCAACTGGCATTGGTGCTTGCCCAACCCGGTCTCGAAGCCCCTGGTTCCTCGGCAGCAGCGAGTGTAGAGCTAGACAAGGAAATCCAGTGCATCATAGTGCCCCTGTCTCAACAAATCGGAGAGACTGATGGCTCTGTTGATGTAGTCTTGGACCTATCCTTTCATGAGTCCATGGTGGCGGGCATCAAAGAAATGCAGAACCGGTACGGCCAGAAGTGGCAGGCACTCAAGGAGCAGCGAAACTCCGCCAACAGCGTAGATCAGAAGCTGAGGGACAAGGGAATCGAGCTGCGTGAGTGGCATGGCAAATAGTTCCAAGTCCTTCAGCGACAGCAAGAGATGATCTCCATGGCAAAAGAGGATGTCGCTGCCTGAGAAGCCCGCCTGGCAGAACGCACAGCGCTTCTGGACGCCAGGGAGCAGAGCATCTCTTGCCGGGAGGAGAACCTCGAGGCCACCCTCCGCGCCAAGGACGATGAACTGGAAGCCCTTGTACAACAGCGTACCAAGGCGCAGGAGGACAAGCATAGGGCAGCCCTGGATGCTCTCACTGCTGACTCTGCTGCCCAACTGAAGAAGCTTGCTGATGATCTTGCCGCCGCATCTACTGCCAGGGTTGATCTCGACAACAGGTGGCCAAACTTACAAAAGAGCTTGCCGGGAGTGCCAAGGAAGTCGTGACCCTCAAGGAGGAGGCACAGAAAGCAGAGATCCTTCTGAAAGAGGTGCAATCGCAGCTCTCATCCAAGGGTCAAGACCTCGAGACTGCCAACAGCACCATTAAAGACATGAAGGCCAGGGTTGGCACCCTGGAGAGCTCGATCGAGTCTGGCGATGTCTGCAAGAAGCAGCTGATGAAGGATCTGGACAATGCGAGACGCCTTTGAAAGGATGCGAAGGACAAGCTGGCGAACCAATCTGAGCAGGTCGACCTTTGGATCAAAAGCCTGATCGATATCGCCGATTGTTGGGAACGTAGCATGCAAATTCAAAAAAAATCCTACACTCACGCAAGATCTATCTAGGAGATGCATAGCAACGAGAGGGGGAGAGTGTGTCTACATACCCTTGTAGACCAAAAGCGGAAGCGTTTGACAACGCGGTTGATGTAGTCGAACTTCTTCTCGTTCCGACCGATCAAGCACCGAACGTACGACACCTCTGAGTTCTGCACATGTTCAGCTCGATGACGTCCCTCGAACTCTTGATCCAGCAAAGTGTCGACGAAGTAGATGAGTTCCGTCGGCACAACGGCGTGGTGACGGTGATGGTGAAGTGATCCGCGCAGGGCTTCACCTAAGCACCGCGAGAATATGACCGAGGGTGTAATCTGTGGAGGGGGGCGCCGCACACGGCTAACAGTTGATGTTGTGTGTTCTAGGCGCCCCCCTCCCCACATATATATAGGTGGGAGGGGAGGGGAGGCAGCCATGGGGCGCCCCAAGTAGGATCTGAATCCTACTTGGGGTTTCCCAAGTGGTGCGCCCCCCCCCTTCCTTATTTACCGGAGTGGGAAGGAAAGAGGAGGGAGGAGGGAAGTAAGGGGGAGGCCGAATCCCTCCCCTTCCTTCTCTCTTCCCCTCTTTCCTTCTCCTCTGGTGTGGCCCATATGGGGGGCGCAGCAGCTCCTGCTGGCTGCTGTGTCTCCCCTCTTGGCCCATTAGGCCCATATCTTTTGCCGGGGGTGCCCGGAACCCCTTCCGGTGACCCGATATGTACCCGGTACCCTCCGGAACACTTCCAGTGTCCGAATACCATCGTCCTATATACCAATCTTTACCACTTGACCATTTCTAGACTCCTCGTCATGTCCGTGATCTCATCCGAGACTCTGAACAACATTCGGTCACCAAATCACATAACTCATATAATACTAAATCGTCATCGAACGTTAAGCGTGCGGACCCTACGGGTTCGAGAACTATGTAGACATGACCAAGACACTTCTCCGGTCAATAACCAATAGCGGAACCTGGATGCTCATATTGGCTCCCACATATTCTACACAGATCTTTATCGGTCGAACCGTTATGACAACATACGTTATTCCCTTTGTCCATCGGTATGTTACTTGCCCGAGATTCAATCGTCGGTATCTTTATACCTAGTTCAATCTCATTATCGGCAAGTCTCTTTACTCGTTTCGTAATACATCATCCTGTGACTAACTCATTAGTCACTTTGCTTGCAAGGCTTCTTATGATGTGCATTACCGAGAGGGCCCAGAGATACCTCTCCGATACTCGGAGTGACAAATCCTAATCTCGATCTATGCCAACCCAACAGACAACTTCGGAGATACCTGTAGAGCATCTTTATAATCACCCAGTTAAGTTGTGACGTTTGATAGCACACAAGGCATTCCTCCGGTATCCGGGAGTTGCATAATCTCATAGTCAAAGGAATATGTATTTGACATGAAGAAAGAGGTAGCAATAAAACTGAATGATCATTATGCTAAGCTAACGGATGGGTCTTGTCCATCACATCATTCTCCTAATGATGTGATCCCATTATCAAATGACAACTCATGTCCATGGTTAGGAAACCTTAACCATCTTTGATCAACGAGCTAGTCAAGTAGAGGCTCACTAGGGACACAGTGTTTGTCTATGTATTCACACATGTATTTAGGTTTCCGATTAATACAATTCTAGCATGAATAATAAACATTTATCATGAATAAGGAAATATAAAATAACAACTTTATTATTGCCTCTAGGGCATATTTCCTTCAGTCTCCCACTTGCACTAGAGTCAATAATCTAGATTACATTGTAATGATTCTAACACCCATGGAGTCTTGGTGCTGATCATGTTTTGCTGGTGGAACAGGCTTAGTCAATGGGTCTGCTACATTCAGATCCATATGTATTTTGCAAATCTCTATGTCTCCCTCCTTGACTTGATCACGGATAGAGTTGAAGCATCTCTTGATGTGTTTGGTTCTTTTGTGAAATCTGGATTCCTTCGCTAAGGCAATTGCTCCAGTATTGTCACAAAAGATTTTCATTGGACCCGATGCACTAGTTATTACACCTAGATCGGATATGAACTCCTTCATCCAGACTCCTTCATTTGCTGCTTCCAAAGCAGCTATGTACTCCGCTTCACACGTAGATCCCGCCATGACGCTCTGCTTGGAACTACACCAACTGATAGCTCCACCATTCAATATAAATACGTATCCGGTTTGTGACTTAGAGTCATCCGGATCAGTGTCAAAACTAGCATCGACGTAACCATTTACGACAAGCTCTTTGTCACCACCATAAACGAGAAACATATCCTTAGTCCTTTTCAGGTACTTCAGCATGTTCTTGACCGCTGTCCAGTGATCCACTCCCGGATTACTTTGGTACCTCCCTGCCAAACTTATGGCAAGGCACACATCAGGTCTGGTACACAGCATAGCATACATGATAGAACCTATGGTTGAAGCATAGGGAATGACTTTCATTTTCTCTCTATCTTCTGCAGTGGTCGCGCATTGAGTCTTACTCAACTTCACACCTTGTAACACAGGCAAGAACCCTTTCTTTGACTGATCCATTTTGAACTTCTTCAAAACTTTATCAAGGTATGTGCTTTGTGAAAGTCCTATTAAGCGTCTCGATCTATCCCTATAGATCTTGATGCCCAATATATAAGCAGCTTCACCGAGGTCTTGCATTGAAAAACTCTTATTCAAGTATCCTTTTATGCTATCCAGAAATTCTACATCATTTCCAATCAACAATATGTCATCCACATATAATATTAGAAATGCTACAGAGCTCCCACTCACTTTCTTGTAAATACAGGCTTCTCCGAAAGTCTGTATAAAACCATATGCTTTGATCACCTCATCAAAGCATATATTCCAACTCCGAGATGCTTGCACCAGTCCATAGATGGATCGCTGGAGCTTGCACACTTTGTTAGCACCTTTAGGATCGACAAAACCTTCTGGTTGCATCATATACAACTCTTCTTTAAGAAATCCATTAAGGAATGCAGTTTTGACGTCCATTTGCCAGATTTCATAATCATAAAATACGGCAATTGCTAACATGATTCGGACGGACTTAAGCATCGCTACGGGTGAGAAAGTCTCATCGTAGTCAACTCCTTGAACTTGTCGAAAACCTTTTGCGACAAGTCGAGCTTTGTAGATAGTAACATTACCATCAGCGTCAGTCTTCTTCTTGAAGATCCATTTATTCTCTATGGCTCGCCGATCATCGGGCAAGTCCACCAAAGTCCACACTTTGTTCTCATACATGGATCCTATCTCAGATTTCATGGTCTCAAGCTATTTGTCGGAATCTGGGCTCATCATAGCTTCTTCATAGTTCGTAGGTTCGCCTTGGTCTAGTAACATGACTTCCAGTACAGGATTCTCGTACCACTCTGGTGCGGATGGTGTTCTGGTTGACCTACGAAGTTCTGTAGTAACTTGATCTGAAGTTTCATGATCATCATCATTAGCTTCCTCTCTAGTTGGTGTAGGCATCATGGGAACGGTTTTCTGTGATGAGCTACTTTCCAATTCGAGAGAAGGTACAATTACCTCATCAATTTCTACTTTCCTCCCACTCACTTCTTTCGAGAGAAACTTCTTCTCTAGAAAGGTTCCATTCTTGGCAACAAAGATCTTGCCTTCGGATCTGTGGTAGAAGGTGTACCCAATTGTTTCCTTAGGGTATCCTATGAAGATGCACTTCTCCGATTTGGGTTCGAGCTTATCAGGCTGAAGCCTTTTGACATAAGTGTCGCAACCCCAAACTTTAAGAAACGACAGCTTAGGTTTCTTGCCAAACCATAGTTCATACGGCGTCGTCTCAACGGATTTAGACGGTGCCCTATTTAACGTGAATGCAGCTGTCTCTAATGCATAACCCCAAAACGATAGTGGTAAATCGGTAAGAGACATCATAGATCGCACCATATCTAATAAAGTACGGTTACGACGTTCGGACACACCATTACGTTGTGGTGTTCCAGGTGGCGTGAGTTGTGAAACTATTCCACATTGTTTTAAATGAAGGCCAAACTCGTAACTCAAATACTCGCCTCCGCGATCAGATCATAGAAACTTTATTTTATTGTTACGATGATTCTCCACTTCACTCTGAAATTCTTTGAACTTTTCAAATGTTTCAGACTTGTGTTTCATCAAGTAGATATACCCATATCTGCTTAAATCATCTGTGAAGGTCAGAAAATAACGATACCCACCGCGGGCCTCAACACTCATCGGACCGCATACATCGGTATGTATTATTTCCAATAAGTCATTAGCTCGCTCCATTGTTCCGGAGAATGTAGTTTTAGTCATCTTGCCGATGAGGCATGGTTCGTAAGTATCAAATGATTCATAATCAAGTGATTCCAAAAGCCCATCTGCATGGAGTTTCTTCATGCGCTTTACACCAATATGACCTAAACGGCAGTGCCACAAATATGTTGCACTATCATTATCAACTTTGCATCTTTTGGCATCAATATTATGAATATGTGTATCAGCACGATCGAGATTCAACAAAAATAGACCACTCTTCAAGGGTGCATGACCATAAAAGATATTACTCATATAAATAGAACAACCATTATTCTCTGATTTAAATGAATAACCGTCTCGCACTAAACAAGATCCAGATATAATGTTCATGCTCAACGCTGGCACCAACTAACAATTATTCAGGTCTAAAACTAATCCCGAAGGTAGATGTTGAGGTAGCATGCCGACGGCGATTACATCGACCTTAGAACCATTCCCGACGCGTATCGTCACCTCGTCCTTAGCCAATCTTCGTTTAATCCGTAGCTCCTATTTGAGTTACAAATATGAGCAACCGAACCAGTATCAAATACCCAGGTGCTACTACTAGCATTATTAAGGTACACATCAATAACATGTATATCAAATATACCTTTGTTCACTTTGCCATCCTTCTTATCCGCCAAATACTTGGGGCATTTCCGCTTCCAGTGACCAGTCCCTTTGTAGTAGAAGCACTCAGTTTCAGGCTTGGGTCCAGCTTTGGGCTTCTTCCCGGGAGTGGCAACTTGTTTGCCATTCTTCTTGAAGTTCCCCTTTGTCGCGGGAAACCAAGGCCACCTATGGGGCCAAGGGGCCCCTTGCTGGTTCGGCAGGGGGGGTGTCACGTTGCACAAAGAGTAGAAGAACGTGGGGCAGCACGACAGAGATCACACGGGCAATTTTACCCAGGTTCGGGCCGCCGCGAGGTGTAAAACCCTATTCCTGCTTTGGTGGATTGTTGGTGGAAAAGTGGTGGTGGAGCGTAGTACACATGCCCGGCAGGCTCGCCCTGGGGAGGCAGTGACTACGCGAGTACGAGCGTGGGGGTGTTCAACTTTCCAACCCTTGCTACGGTTGCCATGGGCCTCCTTTTATAGGTTAAGGGGTCACCATAGTGGCAAAACAGTCATTATGCACTGATAAGATAGCAAACAGTGCTATCATACCTAATTCTGCTGGCTGACAGAGTGCATTAAATGCACCACTCAATGTCACATCGTTGCTTGCCCGGCAAGCCTTGCCGGGCTCGTCTTGCCAGCTCCATGCCTGCTTGCCTGACATGTCACAGGACGGGTGTCATCTGTAGGTATTTCCTGTAGAAAGAGGCCGCCATGTGGCGAATGGCTGCCACTTAGTCACTTTGCGGCTTGACACTGCACTGATCAACGACGTGGGTCGTGGTGAGGTGTCTTTGCCCTCGTGAGTCCGGCAGGCCCTGCCGAGACGTCTTGAATGCTTTCTTCTGGGGAGCCCTTGTCCTTGCCAGGTCCGGCTGCCCGGCAAGGGAGGCTTTTCCCCTGGTGGTGTCTCGCTTCTCTGTCTTGGTCTTGGCCTTCTTAATCAGCATGCTGGTTCTTCGAAGATCTTGGTCTCTTGTATCTTGACATGGCCTTGGTGTTGTAATCTTGTTCTCGTGCCTGTGCATAGTCAGGGCAACAGACCCAGGTTTGTTGCACCGACAGAAGCCCCCGGGCCTGCCCCGATCGCGCTGCCGGGCGTCATCGGGGTAGGTCCTAATAAGTGCACAGGCAGGGGCGCTGAAGAGGCTGATCTCTTGGAGTCTTCTTTGCTTCTTCATTAATCTCGACTCTGGGCCAGTTTCTGGTTTTCCCGCTCGTCGTGCGTAATGCTGCGGGAAACTTGGACTGTGGCCCGTGGATTGCCCATGCCCAATGATCACGGGGCGGAAACTGCCATCCCACTTGCTCCCCGCCTCGCACGCACCTGCCACGTGTTCCGCTTGCATTGGTCGTGTTAGGTGGTGGATGCGGAGAGCGTGGGGACGAGTGCCATGGTTGAGAACCAGGCATTGATGGTTGGGGCAGAGGGTCGGCCTTGATTCTTTGGGCCGCAGATGGTGCAGGGAGGCCGCATTGGGGGAACAGGGCGGCCGTTTCCTGCGCAAAAGGCTAGCCCCCCGCTCCGTCCTTCTATAAAAAAGCGGGGAAGAGCAGTGCATTTTCACTCACACCTCTTCTCCCTTCTTGCAATCTTTCTCCACTCGCCATGGTGAGAGGACGAGGGCGCGGCGGCACTCCAGCGGCGGCGACGAGGGATTCTACTCGATAGCGCATCCCTCCTCCTCCTGATCCCGTGATAGAGGAGCCCACCGCGAGAGGAGGAGGGAGGGGGCGAGGCCGAGGTCACCACGGTGCTCGAGGAAGAGGGGGACGGGGCGATGCCTTAGCCGCGCCCCCACCGGCGGTCCTCCCTCCAATGGACAGCCACGTCGGGGATCAGCCTCGAGAGTTCATCATCAGGCTGTACAAACCCCCATGCGGCCATCTTCGCCTCCCTACTCCATTTGCACGGGAAATGGAGCTCGAACAGCCACGCGCTCTGAGGTTGCACATGAGGGGTTGTGGGAACGGTGGCATGTGGGTTGATGTCGACCTCCCTGCTCCTCATGTGATGTACCTCCGTCGTGGTTGGAAGACCTTTGCTCGTGCCCACGGTTTCTCAGAAGGGCATGTTCCCCAGTTCAAATTAATGGAGAGCGGCCTGCTCTCCGTCAAGATCTTCGGGCACTCAGAAGCTCGCTTAGGGTGCTACACAGAGAGCTCGACCGACGACGAAAGCTCCTCCTCGAGCGAAAGCGACGAGGAGGACAATGACGGCGATGACGATGGCAGCGCGCGGGAGGGCGACGACTCTGGCCCACACCATCTTCATCAGGCGGCAACACCATCATCTGCCTCTACTTCCCGGCAAGGTGATTTGCTGGGGAGTTGGATGCAGGGGTGGGGATGGTGCCGCCCGGCTTCCTCCAGCAGTCTTCCAGCTAGACCCTGGCAGGCTTCCTCTCGGACTACAGCTCCGTTAGCCCTGCCGTGTCTTGCTGGCCTTGGTGGTGGTGGTTGGCGGGTCGCCTCCGTCGTGCTCTCCATCGATGCTTTCCCCGGTGCTCCCCTGTCCCCGTCAGGCTACCTCTCCTGGAGCCCGACGGGAACGGGCCGGGCTTCTGCTCAGGCACTCCTTTCGCCCTTCTCGCCTTCAACTGCTATGCCTAGGAGGAGAGGGACAAGAAAGGGCATCACGGGGCACTTATCTTTTTTCAATCTTAAACTCGTAGGCATTTGCCAAATTTTAGTTCAAATAATGTAATCTCTCGAGTCCAAGTCTGTGTTCTGTAAGGTTTGTACTTGTATGACCAGCATATTAATGAAAAAGATGAACCTTGCCGGGAACTCGTGCATGTATATGTCCACGCAGAGGTGAAATGCCTCTTTATTTTAAATAAACGAGTTTTCCCCGACAGGCTATCCTGCCGGTACCCTTTCTTCATTGCCAGGGAACTGAGCCTACCGGCAAGAAATAGAGGGACCAGCCCCCCGCCAACTTCTTTTCATCAAAGGCCACTACGACCATCCAGGCCGTAGCAATGTTCGAGCCAGGGATGTGAGCACGTAAGTTTCGAAGAGTGGCGGGGTTGTCTTATGCACAAGTTTTAGCTTACAGAACACTTATGGATAAGAGGTAGAACTTATCTGTTTGGTTCGCTGGGGATCGCAGCGTTAGTTCATCTCCCCATCTTCTTGCAGAAACCGAGTTCTCGGCAGGAACCTGCAGCTTTATGCAGATGAGAATGATGCAGGATGCGATCCTATCTATATGCATATGCAAATGCTCATGAAATGCTTATGCAAATGCTCTTGGAATGCTTATGCATGCATGCAACTTGGTCGGGGGCCCCCCAGTGCTTCGTTTATTTCTCTGGTGCTCAGGGTCATCGCCTGGCTTTGTACAAGGGGTTACATGCAACTGAGGCAAGGCCTGTACAAAAGGGTGGCTACCGGGCAGGGCCCGACAGCCGCGCCTTACACGTAGAACTTGCGGAGATGCTCAATATTCCATGAGTTTTGCAATTGAATGCCATCTCCGGTCTCCAGACGGACTGCGCCAGGTCTGGTGACTTGTACTACCCGGTAAGGGCCTTCCCACTTTGGCGTCAATTTGTTTGTACCCTTGGTGGACTGAACGCGCCTAAGGACAAGGTCGCCTTCCTCAAAACACCGGGCATGAACCCTGCGGCTATGATAGCGACGCAGGGCTTGCTGATAGCGTGCAGCACGCGTAGCAGCCCAGAGACGGTTCTCCTCGAGTAGCACAACATCGTCACGCCGGTGCTAATCTTGCGCTACTTCGTCGTAGGCAAGCACTCGAGGTGACCCGTTAATGAGTTCCGTGGGGATAACTGTTTCCGCCCCATAGACCAGGGAAAAAGGAGTCTGCCCGGTAGCTCTATTTGGTGTCGTTCTGAGGGACCATAGAACTACCGGCAGCTCATCGATCCACCGCCTGCCGTGCTTCTGCAGCGTATCAAAGGTTCTTGTTTTGAGTCCCCGCAGCACTTCAGCGTTCGCCCTCTTAGCTTGCCCATTGCTTCTGGGATGTGCGATAGAAGCAAACGAGATTTTGCTTCCGAGGGCATGAACATATTGCATGAAGGCACGGCTCGTGAATTGGGTGCCGTTGTCGGTAATGATCCTAGCCGGGATTCCAAAACGACACACCAAATCTTTCAAGAACTTGATAGCTGATTGAGCAGTCACCTTTCTCACGGCAGCAACTTCCGGCCACTTTCTAAACTTGTCTATAGCAACAAACATGAATTCAAATCCCCTGATCGCTCGGGAGAAAGGGCCGAGGATATCGAGCCCCCAGACCGAAAATGGCCATGATAAAGGGATTGTCTGAAGAGCTTGGGCAGGCAGGTGGATTTTCTTGGAATGGAACTGACAGGCTTCACATTTGGTGACTAGCTCAACAGCATCTTGGAGGGCTGTGGGCCAATAGAATCCTTGCCGGAATGCTTTCCCAACCAGCGCCCTTGATCCAATGTGGGAACCGCACATGCCTTTGTGTATCTCAGCCAGCAGTTCCTTCCCTTCTTCCCGGCAGATGCACTTCAATTTCACATCGTTGGGCCTCCTTCTGTATAGAGTGTCATCGACAAACTGGTACATACTGGCCCTCCGGGCTACTCTTTCAGCCTCATCTTGGTCATTGGGGAGTTCTCCGATTTGGGGAAAGTGGACTATGTGACTTGCCCAAGTTGGAGCCTGGGGCTCGGCAAAAGGACTAGCGGCACATCCTCAACTGCGGGGGCACATTACTCGTTCACAGGGACCATGGGTCTGGCTGGAGGGTGCGGTCCGGCAGGTTGCGAGGAGTTGTTTCCGGCAGGGTCCCTGCCAGGAGCGGATGGCTCTACCGGGAGAGGCTTACCGGAGTCCAGACTTTCTCCTTTTCCGGGCCATTGTTGCAGGGGATACGGAGGGCTGAGTAAGATGGAGAAGAAAAGTTCCTGGTTCCACAGGAAGCTTTTGGGCAGCACACTTTGACAGGTGATCAGCTACGCTGTTTTCCGCACGAGGTCTGTGCTCTGTTTGCAACCCGTCACAGCGCTCCTCCAATCTTCTCACTTCCTCAATGTATGCCTCCATCAGTGGACTTTGGTAATCCTTGTTGACTTGTCTCACCACAAGCTGTGAGTCTCCTCGAATGATCAGCTTCTTGATTCCCAATTCTGCGGCAATCCTGAGCCCGGCAAGGAGCCCTTCACAATCTGCTGTATTGTTGGTTGCCTCTTCCCGGGCAAAATGCATCTGGACGACGTACTTCAAGTGTTCCCCGGAGGGAGCGACGAGAAGCACGCCAGCCCCTACACCTTGTAGGGAAAAAGCAGCATCAAAATACATGATCCATTCTTGGGGCGCCTCCTTGCCGGGGATAACTGTTTCTGGCACTTCCTCGTCAGGGGTTGGCGTCCATTCTGCAATAAACTCTGCTAATGCCCTGCTCTGGATTGTTGATGTGCTCTCAAACTTCAAACCAAAACTGGATAACTCCAAAGCCCACTCCACTATTCTGCCAGTAGCCTCAGGGTTCTGGAGTATCCTTTGCAACGGGAAGCGAGTGACAACCGTGATCTCATGGGCTTGGAAGTAGTGGCACAGTTTCCTTGAGGCCATGCTGAGGCCAAAGATCAACTTTTTCACGCCAGAGTACCTCGATCTAGCACCCTGTAACAGGGAACTGACAAAGTACACTGGGCGCTGCACCACTTTCTTCCTTGCCGTGTCCTTGGGGTTGTCTTCGCTGCCATGCTTATCTCTGTCCTGATCCCTATCTGACTCTGCCGGTCTTTGCTCACTCTCTATTTCATCCACTTCCCGCTGCGCCACCAAGGCTGCACTAACCACTTGATTGGTTGCCGCCAAGTATAACAGCAACGGCTCTTACAGTTTGGGAGCAACCAAGGTGGGCACAGAAGATAGGTAGGCCTTCAACTCTTGTAAAGCCGCATCTGCTTCTGGAGTCCACTTCATGGGCCCTACCTTCTTCAAGATTTTGAAGAACGGCAAGGCGCACTCGGCAGACCTAAAAATGAATCTGCTTAGCGCGGCAATGCACCCTGTCAGACACCTTACATCTTTGACCGTCTTTGGTGCTTGGATTTGTTCGATGGCTTGGATCTTATCGGGGTTGGCTTCAATCCCCCGATGGGATGCAAAGTACCCGAGCAGCTTGCCAGAGGGAACACCAAATACACACTTCTCCGGGTTGAGCTTCAAGTTGATCTTGCGCAAATTGGCAAATGTCTCCTCCAAATCCTGGATAAGGGTTGATCTGTCCTTGGTTTTGACCACAATATCATCCATATAAGCCTCAATGTTTCTGTGCAGCTGTGGCCCAAAACCAATCTGGACTGCCCTTGCAAAAGGAGACCCGGCACTCTTTAATCCGAAAGGCATGCGGATAAAACAGTTTGTACCACACGGGGTGATGAACAAGGTCTTTTCTTCGTCTTCCTTGGACATGAAGATTTGATGATACCCAGAATATGCATCCAAAAAGGAGAGCAAATCGCAGCCTGAAGTGGAGCCCATGATCTGGTCGATCCGCGGCAAGGGAAATGGGTCTTTCGGGCAAGCCTTGTTGAGATTTGTGAAGTCTATGTAAAGTCTCCATTTCCCATTGGCCTTCCGGACAACCACTGGATTTGCTAACAACGTTGGATGCAGCACTCCTCTGACCAAACCAGCTGCCTCAAGTTTCTTGATCTCCTCTGTAATGAATTGCTGCCTCTCCAAGGCCTGCTTCCTGGGCTTTCTGCTTGACAGGTCGGGCATGTGGGCAGACAACAAGGTGGTGCTCGATTACCTCCCTGGGAATACCGGGGATATCAGATGGTTGCCAGGCAAACACATCGATATTCGCTCGCAGGAAGGCAACGAGCGCGCTTTCCTATTTGTCATCGAGGGTGGCGCTGATGGTGAAAGTACCATCAACGCCAGCCAGCCCTGCCAGGACCTTCTTCACTTGTGGAGCAGCAAGCTTGGATCTCTTGCTGTTGGAACTCTTCGGCAAGTCATCAATAGGCACAGCGCACTCCGGAGAGGCGCGCTTCCCGAATTCCTTGCCGGAGCCCTTACTATCCTTCTTCTTCTCTCTGTCCTCCTTGGCAGGAACTGCCGCTGCTGCTGCCTCTGCCGCGACTGCGTCCCGGTACATCTTGTCCACACAAATGATTGCGTCTTTCTCATCTGATGGGACGGAAATGACTCCAACTGACCTTGGCATCTTCAAGACGTTGTAGGCATAGTGGGATGCCGCCATGAACCTAGCCAGGGCTGGGCGTCCAAGGATTCCATTGTACAGCAAGGGGAGGTCAACCACATCAAACACAATCTTTTCGGTCCGGTAGTTCAGCTCTCCCCCAAACGTCACAGGCAACGTGATCTTTCCCTTAGGATGACTCCTACCGGGATTAACTCCTTGAAACGTGCCGGTGACTTTTAACTCATCCTTTGCTATCTGAAGCTTGCTGATAACCTTTGGGGAAATCAGATTCAACCCGACCCTGCCGTCCACCAACATCTTCGTGACCTTGAGGTTGCGGATTGTTGGAGAGACCAACAACGGCAAACATCCTACCGCGGTGGTGTGGTCAGGATGATCCTCTTCATAAAAAATGATGGGTGTGCGTGACCATTTGAGTGGTTCCCGGGCCCCTGGCGCTGGTTCCATGGCATTAACCTCATGCGCCCACCGCCTGAGTTGGCGGTGAGAGGCGTGTAGGGACGCACCCCCGTCAATGCACAGGGCGTCAGTGGCCTTCTGGAACTCCTGCTCACTGGTTTCCTCTTCATCCCCTTCATCACTCTCATCACCGCAGGCTTCCTTCTCTCGATCCCTAGCGGGTTTTCCTTTGTTCCGAAGAGGTCTGCCGGGATGATTTACTTCACTGCCACGACCCTTACCGCCAGCAACATTCTGTCCCTTTTCCTTGTCATGCTTCTCATATTCTACTTTCTGTCTCTTGACAAGCTGCTCAAACTGATAACACTCTTGAAGGTCGTGGCCCTTGGTCCGATGGATCTTGCAGTACGGTCCATCACCTTTCCCGGCCTTTTCGGCGGCCGCGGCCTCCCGGCAGTCAGAGCACGCGGCAGCTTCCTTGTCGGGGGTTTCGGCCTTAACCTTCTTGCCGGTACTAGGGATACCCGACCCTTCAACAGACATTACCGTCTTATCCTTGCGCTTCTTGCTCTTCTTCTGACTGGTGGACTCGTCATCATCCTCTAAATCAACATTAATGCAATCCTCCTCTCCGGGCAGTTTTCTTCCCTCCTCCATCCGAGCACACTTATCCACCAAGGTGTAAAGTTCCTTCACAGTCTTGGGCAACCTTACATTCTTCTTGGAACGAATCTTCCGGTTGCGCACATTGGACTGGAAGGCGGCTATCACAGCTGCTGGATGGATATTTGGGATGTTTCTGTGGACTCTGCTAAATCTCTGCAAATACTTCCGGAGAGTCTCTCCTTCTTTCTGTTGAAGAAGTTGCAGATCGCTGGGCCGACCTGGTTCTTGATGGCCGCCAGTGAAGGCGCCAATGAACTCATGGCACAAATCAGCCCATGACGAAATGGAGTTCTTCGGCAGGTGCATCAGCCAAGACCTCACATTGGACTTGAGAGCCAAAGGGAAGTAGTTGGCGAATACCTTCTCATCTCTTCCCCCGGCAGCTTGAACAGCGATGGTGTAGATGCTCAGAAACTCTGCCGGGTTCAGCCTCCCATCATACTTCTCGGGTATCTCTGGCTTGAATGTGCGGACGGATGGCCAACGGACTTGCCGCAGCTCACGAGTAAAGGCAGAGCACCCAACCTCCAAAGGTAGGTACCCGCCAGTATCGAGTGCAGGCTCGTCGATGTCGGGGCCGTCACACCCATTGGACCGGTGGTGGGCAACGCGGTGTTGCTCAACGACAATGCGCGCGTCTCCCCTCCGCCTGTCCTCCGGGGCATGCTGCCGGCCTGGACGCGCTCGAGGGTCAGAAGAGGCCGTCGAGACGCCATCAGGTTCTTGATTCCGCTGCGCCCGCGCTAGCTGCCGTGGTGGGGATTGTACCGTGGGGGTCGCCCCTTCCGTACGACCAGCAGCACGGGCCGTTGTCGTCGCTTGGGGAGGCCGTGGAGGGCCAGCTCGCTGTGAGCCCCCAGCCTCGGCGAAGCCGAGCAGGCTCTGGATGGTGGCACGCCATTCATCCATCTGCTCGGCCGCTGGCAGAAACCTCAGCAGCAGTTGAGCCCGCGCCATGGCCTCTGTAGCAGTACTTGGTACGGGCGATGATGACGCAGATCGCGCCGTCGCTCAGCTCCTGACGGGGCCAGCAGCGACCGTATCACGTCCCCGCTGTTGCGGGGCGGCCACCTGGATGGCATGGTGGCGCGGTGATGGCGCTTGAGGGTCAGCAGCTCCACTAGGCGCAACAGCCTGGTCGACTCATCCCGGGGGAGGTGCACACGCTGCGGCCGCCCCTATGGTGGGGGCGGCTGGAGGGCGGCGATTCGCCCCAGACCGAGCGCCATTGCTGCGGCTGTGCCCGTCGGCGAGGGGAAGGAGTGTGGATGGAGTAGCCCCTTCACCCGTACCTCGCGGAGCGTGGCCAGCGGGGTGTTGCTGATGTTGTTCTCCTCCGGTGTCTCCTGCTCCTGCTTCGACCGCAGGGGAAGTGGTGACGGTGCCGCCTACCCCGACCACAGCCCCAGCGGCATCCACACTCTCGTGCGCCTCCGCGTCCCCCACAGCATAGGTAGCTGCGAGCGGCGGCGCCTTCGAGGTGGATGGGTGAGCAGCAGCACCGGGCTTCTTCTTGGGCGCCATTGCCGACGGCGCCGTCGAAGACGAAGATGGTGATGAAGATGATGCGCTGCACATGCTTTCAGGTTCACGCAAGCGATCCCCCTACCTGGCGCGCCAAAGATGTCGCGGGAAACCACGGCCACCTATGGGGCCAAGGGGCCCCTTGCTGGTTCGGCAGGGGGGATGTCGCATTGCACAAAGAGCAGAAGAACGTGGGGCAGCATGGTAGAGATCACACGGGCAATTTTACCCAGGTTCGGGCCGCCGCGAGGCGTAAAACCCTACTCCTGCTTTGGTGGATTGATGGTGGAAAAGTGGTGGTGGAGCGTAGTACACATGCCCGGCAGGCTCGCCCTGGGGAGGCAGTGACTACGTGAGTACGAGCGTGGGGGTGTTCAACTTTCCAACCCTTGCTACGGTTGCCATGGGCCTCCTTTTATAGGTTAAGGGGTCACCACAGTGGCAAAACAGTCATTATGCACTGATAAGATAGCAAACAGTGCTATCATACCTAATTCTGCAGGCCGACAGAGTGCATTAAATGCACCACTCAACGTCACATCGTTGCTTGCCCGGCAAGCCTTGCCGGGCTCGTCTTGCCAACTCCATGCCTGCTTGCCTGACACGTCACAGGACGGGTGTCATCTGTAGGTATTTCCTGTAGAAAGAGGCCGCCATGTGGCGAATGGCTGCCACTTAGTCACTTTGCGGCTTGACACCGCACTGATCAACGACGTGGGTCGTGGTGAGGTGGCTTGGTGAGGTGTTTTTGCCCTCGTGAGTCCGGCAGGCCCTGCCGGGACGTCTTGAATGCTTTCTTCTGGGGGAGCACTTGTCCTTGTCAGGTCCGCCTGCCCGGCAAGGGAGGCTTTTCTCCTGGTGGTGTCTCGCTTCTCTGTCTAGGTCTTGGCCTTCTTAATCAGCATGTTGGTTCTTCGAAGATCTTGGTCTCTTGTATCTTGACATGGCCTTGGTGTTGTAATCTTGTTCTTGTGCCTGTGCACAGTCAGGGCAACAGACTCGGTGTTTGTTGCACCGACACCCTTCTTTCCCTTGCCCTTTTTCTTGAAACTAGTGGTCTTGTTAACCATCAACACTTGATGCTCCTTCTTGATTTCTACCTCCGCAGCTTTGAGCATTGCGAAGAGCTCGGGAATTGTTTTCTCCATCCCTTGCATATTATAGTTCATCACGAAGCTTTTGTAGCTTGGTGGCAGTGATTGAAGAACTCTGTCAATAACACTATCATCTGGAAGATTAACTCCCAGCTAAGTCAAGTGATTATGATATCCAGACATTCTGAGTATGTGTTCACTGACAGAACTGTTCTCCTCCATCTTGCAGCTATAGAACTTGTTGGAGACTTCATATCTCTCAACTCGGGCATTTGCTTGAAATATTAACTTCAACTCTTGGAACATCTCATATGCTCCATGGCGTTCAAAACGTCTTTGAAGTCCCGATTCTAAGCCGTAAAGCATGGCACACTGAACTATCGAGTAGTCATCAACACGCGACTGCCAGGCGTTTACAACGTCCGCAGTTGCTGGGGGGGGGTGGTACACCTAGCGGTGCATCAAGGACATAATTCTTCTGTGCAGCAATGAGGATAATCCTCAAGTTACGAAGCCAGTCCGTGTAGTTGCTACCATCATCTTTCAACTTAGCTTTCTCTAGGAACGCATTAAAATTCAAGGGAACGGTAGCACGGGCCATTGATCTACAACATAGATATGCAAAAACTATCAGGACTAAGTTCATGATAAATTAAGTTCAATTAATCAAATTACTTAAGAATTCCCACTTAGACAGACATCCCTCAAGTCATCTAAATGATACGTGACCCAAATCAACTAAACCATGTCCGATCATCACGTGAGATGGGGTAGGAGTAAATTGCACAGAAGTACCACAATTGGAGCATTCGAAGCAGATTGGTACCAAGATTGGTAATTTTTACGTGTCAGTACCAAGTTTGGGGCGAGACGTTGCAAAAGAGGCTAAAAGTGCAAAGTGCGTTTTATACGTATTGACAGGGAATTTGACCGGTTGGGCCCGCCCGTCAGGTGCCACGCTGGCCAGTGAGCGCGTGCCCGTGTGCTGACTCGGGCGAGCCCGGGTCGCACCGTTTAGGAGCGGCTGGTGCGGCCCGAGCCAGACCTCGCTCATTCCCCCCGCTCTGCTCTGCCTTCTTCTTCTTGCTCTGTACCTCGCCGCCGCCTACGCCCGCCCCCGCCCCCGCCGGCCGCCACACCACGCCGCCGCAGCCATGGTTTTGGAGGACGAGAGCAGCGATGACAACTCAAGCCTCCCGTACATGTACTCCAAAACCTCCACCGATGGGCTCAACCATGTGAGTTACTCCATTGGAGCTAGGGTTAGGGTTAGGTTTAGAAAAATTGGGGATTTTTCTGTGTAGGTGGTCTTTGTTGTGAGGATTTCGTTTGATTTGCTTTGTCCTCGTCCTCTGCACATGATGGTAACTTGGATTTTTCTTGGGCAGGTGCCTTTCTCACTTGAGGACCCGGATTACAAGGGCCTTGAGCTAGATCTGATGTCGTTCTGCGACAAGCATGGGAAGCCATCAGAGAGGCTTGTTGCATTTGAAGGAACAATGACTGGGAGAAGGTTCTTAGCATGTGCAGAGCCGGGTTTTTTCTTGCCTTATTGATTATGCACAGGATGTGTTCATTGAAAGTGGCAGAGTCTTGTTTTGCCAAGTTTGATTCAGTTATGTCTATGGTAAATTTGTTAGTCATATATGCCCTACTGTAGTGCTCATTGTAGGAATGCTCAATATTAAGTTCAGTGGAGTGCATTTTTGCTAAATATATGCTCAAGCATGCCCTGTTGTGTGCACATGCTATTTATTTATACTTGTATGCAGTGTTGCTTAGTACTCACATTAGCCCCTCCATTAGCTGATGTGTTACTCCTAATAAGTAACTGTTGCTTACTGCTGACAGTAGGTACTCTCATTAGCTAGTTTGTTGCTGCAGGCTAATGTAGTGTATTTAGCTAGGCTAATGTAGTCTGGTTTGATAACCTTGATTTAGTGATGTCTATGTTCCATTTGTTAGTGATATATGGTAAAGTAGTTCAATGGTAGTGCACATTGTAGGATTCCATTATATTAATGGCTAATTCTAAGTTGGTTATTCTGCTAAATATATGCTCCTGTTGCTTAACACATGCTAAGTTGAATGGAGTGTTACTCTGCTAAATATATACTGATCACCCATTGTAGGATTACATTAAGTTATTTTACAATGTGCTCCTGTTGCTTAGCACATGGCTGTGCAAATTCAGTGTTGGTCAGTACCAACATTAGCCACTGCCATGAACTAACTGTTGCTTACTACTCATAGTAGTTGTATTCTACTAAATTTTGCCCTTGTTACTTTTCCAGGAAGGTCATAATTGTGGGTTTGTTCAGTGGGTTGATGAGCAGTGGCCCCCAACAATGGAGAATGCATTGTTGAAGCTTTGGTCATGTGTGTGAAGTTGCAAGTTAACAGCATGGGTTTGCTGCCCACTTGTAACTTGCCACAAGTCCACACCAGCTTGAATAGGTTTGCAAAATTTGGCCCTCTCCTTCTCAACCTCTAGCTTCTCACTATAATGGGGTGTTATCTCCCATCTAGCTTTCTTTCCACTCTCCCTATTCCTATGCCACCTCACCATTTGCTTATCCTTTATTCCATCTCACATTGTCCTAATTGGTTTCTTCCTAACATCTAGGACATACTTGTTGAACACCTCAGACAAATTGTTAACTACAAGGTCAGTCTTGCAGTTTGTGTCAAATGCATGCCTTGCCCATGTTTTCTTGGGTATTGCACAAAGCCACTTCCAAGCTTCCTCACATTTAGTTCTCAGGTCAGTCATTGCAATGTTAAATTTGTGTTCACTATATGCATAGGCAGCATTATCCATACACTTCTTCAGATCTTTCCCCCTAAACCCAGCATTTTGGAAGTTTGCATATATATGCCTAAGGCAGAACCTTTGGTTGCACTTAGGAAAGACAGCATTCACTGCATTTAGTAGGCCCTAGGACACACAGTTAAACTAGCTAAGCTACTATCTAGCACAAAACAACCATATAAGAACAAGGTGAGATGATGCAAGAACATACCTTTTGTCTATCTGATATTATTGTATATGGACCAAACTCTCCCACTTCTCCTCCTAGGCAGATTTTTAGTTGGTGTAGAAACCAACACCAGCTAGGTGTGTCTTCTTGCCGAACAATACCAAATGCTAGTGGGTATATATTGTTGTTGCCATCTCTACCAGTGGCAGCAAGTAGTTGAGCACCAGTAGTTAACTTGATGAAGCACCCATCAACACCTGCATGAGCAAGCAAATTCAATATCTAAAACATTGAAATGCATTTAAAGACAAAACAATATGTAACTAATGCACAAGATGAAAAAACTTACCAATGAAGGGTCTGCACCCCTTGAGAAACCCCTCCCTTGCTTCATTGATGCAATAGAACATGGCATGGAATCTTGGGCCTGGATGGGGGATTTTTTCAGTGGGTGTTGGAGTTACAGTAGTGACTACTACTCTACTACCAGGGTTTGTATCCATCACTGTCTGAGCATAGTCTTTCAACCTAGGGTATTGCTTTTTGTGGTCTCCTAACACAGCATCAATAGCTAGGATCTTTGCCCTATATGCCATTGACTTGGGCACATCCACACCATACTTCTCCATGCAGGCATCAATCAAAGTCTGAATGCCAGTTGTTAGATCAGATCTGAACAGTGACTCATACTTGTTGGCAAGCCACTTGGCACTTACCCTTGTTATCTCTGTACTAATAGGGCAAGTGTGCTCAATTCTCATCTTCTTAATTACAAAAGTAGTTTCACCTTTCATAACTGCTGCCACCATAAAGAAGTTGCAATGTTTTTGGTTGCATTCTACAATTATCCTTTGATCTGAGTTCCTGTGATATTTGAAGTTTCTGCCTTTTCGATCGTTGATACTTTTGTGCTAGCCTTCTTAAGGCAAACTTTTTTATAACTGATGTCTGTACTCAGATATTGTTGCTTCCGCTGACTCATTTGTATTCGAGCCCTCGAGGCCCCTGGCTTGTAATATAAAGCTTGTATTATTTTTATTTGTGTCTAGAGTTGTGTTGTGATATCTTCCCGTGAGTCCCTGATCTTGATCGTACACATTTGCGTGTATGATTGAATCCGAGGCGTTACCCTTCACCGGCGAGTTCTTAGATTCGCCTCTCCTCTGCCAGCCGCTCCGGCGGCCGGTGGCGGGGAGAGAATCCCGGTGCCTCCGCTCCGGTTTGTTGTTTAGGCTAGGCTTTTTAGCCCTCGCATGTGTGGCGCTCGGGCGGATAGCGACGCTTCTTCTTCGAGTTTGTCTTCCGGGCTCCGATCATCCTCGAGTTCATCCGTATGGACGTAGTCGACGGAGCTCCAGCATAGATTCCTACCGTCTTCTTAGGGCAGCGAGGTTAGGGTTTCTCATCATGTGGTGAGATATGGTGTCAGACGCTTCAGATCTATGCAAAGGTTCGACGGCGACAATTGCGGTTCCAGGGTGCTGGTACTTAATGGCACGTGCACGAAGACTTCCCGGCTGTCATCGACAAGGTCAAATCGGCTCCAGTAGGGGAGCGGCGACAACAACACGTTGGTAGCTCGTTCTGACAACAGCAGAGGTTGGTCGGTGGTCTCAGAGTCTCAGTGTCATTTTTATTAGAGATGCTTTGCTTCGGTGAACTTTTACAATAGATTTCATCCTTTTCGGAAAAAAGAGAAGCACAACCTATTTTTTCCCGGAAATGGGAAAAGCAGAGCTTGTGCTTCCCAAAACATTAGTGAAACCCGCAACCGTGCTTCTCGCCTTCGTTTGTTTCTTCCATTTTTCCGGTTCCAGGATTTCTTGGTTTTTACTTTTTAATTTTCCTCTCGATATTCATTTTTTCGGGTTTCGGTTTTCCCTTGTTTTTTGTGAAAAAAAGTTCATCAAAACCTATTAACATGGAATTCAGTTAAAGACCTCGATGTGAGAAATCCAACCGTGTAAACGGTGAAAACATTATGTATTTGAATACACGGTTCAAGAGATAAAACATTTTAAATAAATGAATCTACAAAACAAAGGAAAAGCTTCCAAGTTACGATAAGCATTGTTCAAGAATTTTTCCAATTAATTAATTTACATGCCAGTTAATCGCTACTCGTAGGGTGACCGAATCGAATAGCACATATACGTCGTGTTAACTTGTTAGGCCGATGAATAGCACCTATACACATTTAATATTTTTTTAAATGCTTGATTAACATTTTTCAAATACTAGGTTAACATTTTTTAATACACGGTCAATATTTTTCTATATACATTTTTTATCTTTTTTTGAAATCCTTGATTATCAATCTTCAAATACTAGATTAACATTTTTTGAATACATGGTAGACAGTTTTTCTATAAACATTTAACATTTTTGTAAATGCTTGATTAGCATTTTTTAAATATGAGTTTACATTTTTTTATTAGATGGTCAACAGTTTTATCTATACGCATTTAACACTTGTCAAAAAACAACTTTAACATTTTATGAATACATGGTCAACATTTTTCTATATACATTAAGCAGTTTTTAAATGCTTGGTTAATATTTTTCAACTACTTATTTAACATTTTTTTGAATGCTTGGATTAATTTATAAACACAGATTTTTTTTTTGAGAAAACAGAGCTGCACTTACATTAATAAAGGAAAACGAACGATCTTACAGACAGGCCCCCAGAAAAGAAAGAAAATACACATGAAACCCTGCTGGCCAACTTCCAAACCACCACCGGAGCTTGCACAGCTGCACGCCGCCGCTGCCAGAGCACAGTCGTTGCCGGAGACGACGCCAAGCCAACGTGCCGCCCAGGAGATCCATGGGACCTCCGCTTGAAGGTTTTGAAGCCGCATGAGCCGCCCAACGCCAGGCGGGATCTTGAGACGATGAGCGAGTATCGGCGACGACACCGAGGGCCACCCACAGCGACCGCCGTCCACCAGAAGAGCCGCGCTCGCCGAAACAAGCCCGGGGAGGAGGAAGAAGAACAACATCTTCCTGGAAAGCCTGAAAAGTGCAGCTCCACGCTGGATCCACCAGCATTGGATCCGCCAACGCCAAGCACTAGCCGTCCCCCCGCCATAAACAAAGGTCCCGACCGGAGGAAAAACTCCTATACAAGCTCCACGACTCCATGACGACACCGGAGCGCGCGCCGCCACGACGGCGGAGCCGGAGCACAAAAGCTCGCCTCGAGGTCGCCGTCGCCGCCGCGCCGACCTCGATCCGAGAACCTTGCAGACCTCACCAGAGAAGGCCCATCCCACCATCGCAGACGACCAGCAGGAAAACCGGGCCACCGGCTTCAACACGCCATCCCGAGAGACTCCGTGACGGGGAAGAAGCCGTATCAAAAGAGCTCGCCTGCACGCGCACAGGACAAGCAAACCTAACCTCGCCACCCCTAAGGATAGGCAGGAAACTACAGCCGGAAGCTCATCAGCGCCATCCCAAGGAACAGCGCCAAGAGGAGGAGAGAGCTTCGACAGAGAAAGCCAAGACACAGCCACCACCTCCTCCGAAGCGCCGATGCCACGCACACCTAGCACACACCTTTGTACACGCCGAGAACGCATATCCGGGGTTCGCCCACCCTCCCACCGCCGGAGCGGCCGCCGGAGAGGGGAGGAACCCGCGGATTCACCGGCGGACGCTGGCTGCAAACGAGTCGCCTTCCTTTTCTCCTCTCAGGTACTGTAGTAGACCACTACACTTCTGAACTGGGCTTACAACACAGACCGGTGCAACTGGCCTATGATAAGGGCTAGAGTTTCACGGGCCGGTAAGACTTATTTCTGTTAGATATACTAGCACATATGCTCATGCGTTGCAACGGGAGATTTTTTTTTTTGAGAAACAACGAGAAAGATAATTGATGTGTCCACCAAAAAACGGTCTCCACATCGGTGGGGCGATAGAGCGAGGAGTTGTGGTCTTCTCGCGGATCATGTTTGGCCCGCAAGATCTTGATAGGGTGGTGGGTTTAGTCAGCGTGGCGCCGACCACCCAACTCGTGCTTTTTTTCCTTTGGGTTCGCCTCCGTGTCGGGGTTGTGGCTGCCTCCTCATTTGGTGGCTCTCCTACGATGTCGTTACCAAATGTATGACTAATTGCAGCGCATAAATCCAGTTTCATTAGTATAATCCACGCATAACCAGGTATTCCCTTCTTTATAAGGGTTTATTCTCTTTTTATTGTAGCGGTCGCGTGCTCACCGATCTTTTTAATTAGAGCCAAACCATAATATCCTCTTTTATTGGCACGTTCCCATAATTTCTTTCAATTATAGCCAACAAGTATATACTCTGTTATCGTCAAATAGCGCATCCAGCCCACTGGCAAGCACCAAAAGGACCTGTGTTTGTAAGTCACGAGTATAAATCCAAAAAAATGACGAGTTGAAGGATCGAACTGATCTCAAAAACTCGACCACGGGCTGCTAGCCACTCGAATAAACGGGTCCTCCTAACAATGACCAGCGCAAATGCTAAAGAAGATATTGCAGCGTCATATTCAAAGACAAACTGTTTTTTTATTTTCCAAAAAAAAATATTTATGAATTACCAAATATTTTTTGGTAACATGAACAATTTTTGAAATCCCGAACAGTTTTCCAAAATATGAACAGCTTTTTAAAAATTCTGTTCACTTTGGGAAAAAGAGGAACGCCATTTGAAGCAGGAATATTTTTTTAAAATTCACAAATATTTTTCGAAAACATGAACCCTTTTAAAAAACATGAACATTTTTTAAATTTGTGACTTTTTTTTAAAACAGGAACATGTTTTAAACATTTAGAACAATTTTTAAAAATGTGTTTATTTTAACCACAAACATTATTTTGAATTTGTGAACATTTTAATATTTTTAGAACCTGCAACATTTTTTTCAATGCAATATTATTTTGAAAATCTCGATTTTTTTGGAAAACACAAACATTTTTGGAAAAAATGGGAAAATATTTGGAAGTTTAAATAAATTTTGGAATGAGAAAAAATCTAAAGTTTCGATTTTCCAAAACGGGAGCAAAATTTTGGAATTCAGAATTTTTTTTCTTGAATTTGTACAAAAATTGAAATTCTGAACTTTTATTGAAAATTCTGAATTTATGTGAAAAGGAAAGATAATCTAAATTGAAGCGAAAAAATAAAAATATAATAGAGAAAGGAACAGAAAAAAATAGAAACAGAACACAAAAAAAGAAAATAGACAGGCCCAATTGTGCATGCCCTGTGCGAAGCTTAGACTATTTCCCGCCGTGTTCGGTAAATAGTGTTTTTCAGCTGTGTGGGCAGGAAAATAAGTTGGTTGGCTTCGTCGGGCCACAATGCGCGCGGCCCATGTATGAAAATTGATTTTTCTTTTCTACCCGGCGAACACACAAAAATTTAGTACCACCTCGGATAGAAAAAAAAATCGGCGATGAACGGATGAAAAAATCTGAGAAACGTACTTGCTTTATTAGTAGGTATAGATACGGCCGTCCACACAGATCGGGCTCTTCCATTGAGATAAGTCCGGCCCCGAGAAATTTCCAGATGTTTCGCCTATCCTCCATAACCCAGATCAAGGGGACGCCATATCATCATTTCAGACGACTCTCCTGCGCAACGAGATCGAGGTATGGCTTCCCGATCCCTCACGATTCACATCCGTGCTCTCGTAGTCGTAGGTCCGGTATTGCTGTATTGCTGCATCCCACCTGCATCTCTCGCGCGGGGGATTCATTTGTAACCTCAGATCTCTCTTGCTTTTTTGTTCTTGATTGATTGTTCATTTGAGAGGCAACGCATCTGCATATGTGTGCATGGAAATGAGACTGAGGAAAATTTATGAAGGCGGTGTGATAAGGAATTTTAGGGGGGGTATGCTAATTCATGGTTTTGTTGATGCTTCCAATGTCCATGGCATGCTTTCGCTGTTGGACGCCAACAAAATTTGGCCCATTTCTTGTTGCTCTCTGAATTTCTGTGCAAAGTTAATTATACTTTCTGGATGAGCCTTTCTGTATAATTGACCTTATATATTCTAGCTAGCTCAAGGAACTTTCCTGGTACGTTTGGAGATACCAAACATATCACTTGTTGCATGCTTATTCCCATGAATTTGTTCTTTGAGTAGAGATTGCAGGCAGCGAGCACACGGATTCCATGAGGGGAAGCGCGAGGTATCTAGTGGAAACTGCAACTAGACAAATCAAACCTGGCAATGGACTGGCGAGTAAGTCAAGATCCACCCTCAATTTGCTTTGCTTGAGAGTTTCAAGAATCAGCTCGGTGCCTTACTTTTTCACCTTCTGTTGAACAGGGTTGATGACGATTACTACTCCCCAGAAGCACGAGAAGGAGATCAACCCTACTGAATCTGTCCCCCCAAAGGATGAAAACGTCGAGCCCCTCGTCGCATTCAGCCGGCCGCCTCCTTTGCCACCGGTTCTAGGCCCCTTGATCGCGCTCTCGCTTTTTCAGACTTCTTCTAGTGATGAAGACAGCAAATGAGTCGCCAGGTATGTGCAGATGTTGCCCATGCTCTTCTCTGTTTTTCCGCATCTCCGCAATGAGCCGTGACATCAAATTCAGAA
Source organism: Thinopyrum elongatum (assembly GCA_011799875.1). Lineage (NCBI taxonomy): Eukaryota > Viridiplantae > Streptophyta > Magnoliopsida > Poales > Poaceae > Thinopyrum > Thinopyrum elongatum. The sequence continues at coordinate 546,840,924 of CM022298.1, read as the reverse complement.
TTCTGTGCAGGGGGCTTCCTTGTTTGATCGCTGAGTTGTTACTTTTCGGAGCCTGGCCGTGTATATAGTCGGAGGTTTGTAGACATCATGTTGCTGTAGTAGACTAGTAGTCTGGCAAGTACTCCCTCCGTCCGAAATTAATTACCTGTCGCGGAAATGAATGTATTTAGACATATATTAGTTCTAGATACATCTATTTTTATTCATTTCTGCGACAAGTAATTCTGGACAAAGGGAGTACTACGAAATCTGAATAATGTAGTATAGTCTTTTGTGTGACAACTTTTCAGGCTGAACAAATTTCGAAGTCTGTCGCTGTGCAATGTTTTATTTCCTTGTGAATCCATATGGGCTCGTTTACAAGTTGCAGCAAACGTGCTAGAATAGCTACAACAACGCAGACCCTTAAAAGTTAACGGAGTAAAAGGCTTAATGAAGTATATATACTTCACTAAGTTTTGGCTGGACCTAGCCGATCTCTTAAACTTAGCGGAGTAATTTTTTTTTCATTTGCATTTCAATTTCGGCCAACGAAACACATTTTTTTGCTTCTTTATTTCATTCAACGACATTGGATTAAATAATAATTATCAATTCTTTGCTAGAAGAGTAAGACCAAAGAAAACAAGAACTACAATTAGACATTTTAGAAGATATCCAACTTCCATAGCTGCTCCCACTAGTTGGATTAATATCTTCTCGATGCCTTCACTGTTGATCTGTCTCGATCTTGTATACTTCATTTTTCTTCTTTGATTCTAAAAAAGTAGACGTTGTTTTCCCTGTAATTTCTTCTTTAATCTCACATCTAGTCTCATCTTTAGCCTCAATTATAACGATGAGTGCACGAACATCTATTATTTTTTGTGCTATCAATAGATCGATGTATTTTTCTTCCCAATACCAAAACGAGCATCCATCATCCTACACACATAGATGGGCATCAATGAGCTACCGAAACTGAACTGAATCCGGTGAAAAACCGAATCAAAACAAGCACATACCCCATCGTTTGTGCATTTGAAGAACACCCATCCGGGATGTTTCGGCGTGGTAGAAACTCGGCGCACCACTTGCCGTGTGCAGTCGTCGCACTATATGATCAGCAGCTACGAGTCGGTGAGCCGCTGCGCGAGTGCCGAGCCCGGGCGACGGCCGGCCGTGTATTTGCCGGCGAACCGGCGACGAGAATTATTAGAGTGGCTAGAGGAAGAGCCGATACTTGCATGCGGCGCGGAGGCTTTGCCGGGGCTGTGTGGGCCGCTTCGCGGCCAATCATTGGCAAGCCACAGCCGCTGGTGGCCGGAAACGCCAAATCCAGCGGCGGCGACAGCAGCCGCAGATCCCCTTGATTTTTGGCTGGCGGCGGGACGAAGAGGTGGTGGAGGATAGCGGCGAAGGCCTACAAGGCTTCCCTGGCGGGCGGCGGGGAGGGGGAAGGGGTAGGAGGGACGACGGGGGCGAAGATGCGGCGCGGGAGGGGAGGTAGAGGCAGCAGAGGAGAGTCGTGCTGTTTTACTCGGCGGAGCAAAGAGGGAGTAAAAATAGGGAAATTTTAAGGGATAGAAGTAAAATTATACTCTATTAGGCCGGATTAGGGATCGGCTAGGTGCCGGTTAGTGAAGTAAAAAAGTTAAATGTACTCACTAATCGATTGTAGAGGATCGGTTAGAAATGCCCTAAGAACCTCTGGCCAATTCCTAAAAAGCTACTTACAACGGAGTAAAATTTCTAGTTTACCCCACTAAACCGGATCTAAATGAAGTACCAAATTTGATAAGGGAGTAAAAAAATATTCCTCCGTAGAAATTCCCACCATGACGCCTAAAAACACTCGGCCCTCGCACGGCCGACTAAACTTCTCCTTTCCCTCTTCTCCTGCCCGCGTGGCTCCACCTTTCCTGCCACCAGCTCCCCACCCGTCTCAATCACCACCGATGATTGCCGCCATCGCCGTAATGGGTGGCCAAGACCCTTCACCACCGCTGGTGCGTCATCGTCGGAAACCACCCCCGTGCCGCCGCCCGCGCCGGAAAATGGTTAAGGGTTAAAAATCTTCTCCAACCCACCACACAGGCGGTGGCTACCATTACCAAGGCCGGCGGGGTGACAATTGCCTCTTCGGCGACGGTAGGCTGCCCTCCCGTTGCTCCCTCCGGTGAAAGGGAGCTAGGAAATCGGCGGCGGCGACGTCGTCCCTCACCGAGGAGGCCGCGAAGAAGAAAAAGAAGGCCACTCCGGCCCCTCACCCCCGTGTGGTGGCTGGTGCGGTGTCTCCGGCCACCCCTACTACCATTGCTCCGGCGCGTCCGGCCGCCACAGCCGACAAAAATGGCCGCGACTGCCAAGTGCTCGAGGGAATGCCTACTTCATTTTGGCCGATGTTTTTTGCGGTAATTGTTGGTGGCCGATAATGATGGAGTTTGTTGATGTTGTTGTCATAATGCGGAGATAAACACAGCTGAATTCTTGGTGAATTTAGAGGTCTCGTATGCTTGGGCTTGATGACCTCAATTACGATTCAGTGTGGGGCCATCAAGAGGAGGTGGCTGAAGAGGAGTTGGCCGAAGAAGATGAACCATGCATGTTTTAATTTGAATATCTCCATCCATGAAACTATATGCTTGTTAACGGTTAATATCTTATGTATGTTTATTTTTAAAAATCTAAATGCTTGATGATATATTGTTTAAGTGTTTGAAGTTTATGTGGCTAGGATAAAAAACTTATGCATTTTTTTTATTCTACTAAGTTTAGGGGAACGGCTGGGTCTAACTAGCTATAGAGAAGTAAAATTTTACTCCACTAATTTTACTCGACGGTTTACTCCTCAACTTCTAGGAGATCAGCTAAAGATGCTCTAAGGTGATGTATTTCCTTCCGGGCGGCCTGCAAGGAGATCACACTTGGTGACGGGCCATGGCCAAGTTTTGGCGTTCTAGATAGTTAGAGCATCTACAGTCGGGCGTTCTAAATCCGTCTTAAACGTTCGGGCGGCCTGCCTGGTCATTGACCGGTCACAAAATCTGACCTAGACGAACGCCTCAAACGTTCGGACTGACCGGCATCCCTCATATCCAGCCAAAAAATGGGCCGGATATGAGGACTTCAGGGCGTGTCCGTCCACCCCGCTGCAGGTCGTAGCGGTCCAACCTGCAGCGATTGAAGCTCTGTCCTCTCTTATTGATGCACCCAAATTTTACTCCCACATCACTGGGTGAGACTATGCTGACCGGCTAAAATAGCCGCGCCGGCGCATAGCGGCAAGCTTCTCTGCTGTTGTGTAGGTCTATCAATTATCACTGCGTGAGCGAGATAACTTGACACTAGACTGCATTTCATTAACTGATGATTGTTCGTCGATTGTCAAGTTCGTCTCGTTCATGTACATTGATACCCCTACTATAGTGACATTAGATTTTTTATTTTGTTCATCGTTTTTTTGACAAATTGTGATTCATAAAAAGCAGTACGAACATGCATGTTTTCCTAGTAAAGGAGATAGACTCTGACTATGAATCTTCTATGTTTACGTAGAAGATTCATAGTAATAGTCTATCTTCTTTACAAAGGATCCAATGATGTCAAAAACTTATCGCTTCTGCATGACCCGTCTATTTAAGCCGGTCGACTAGCTCGTCACGCGGGGCGATGTGGACTAATACGGGTGTAAAATCTGAAGTATGAGAAATTTTCGGTGTGTTTTGATAGCCCAACCGGACCAAGACGCACGGGATGATCGTCGTGCATGGCCCTATATGTAATAGGTGTTTTGGAAATTGGGTATGGCCCTGTATGTAATAGGTGTTTTGAAAATTGGGTATATGAGTGCAAATGGTAAATTTTGAGGCTCGTCCAGTCACTGCCGCAGGCGCGTCCGCGGACGTTTAAGGGCCCAGATTTGCAACCTGCAGTTGTAGATGCTCTTAGAGCATGGTTAATAGTACAATCAACAATCGGCTATAAGGAGTTGTCATGTCATCTAGATCCACCCTAAAATAGCCGGTATGTATAATAGTAAATTTTAAATGCGTACTATTTTATTAATAATTTGCCATTTACAGTATCACAAAGTGTCTTGAGACTCATGCTGCAGTTGGCTACTAATCAACATCCTGTCTCTCTTCTCTCTCCTTCAACTAAATAAAGATATAATATTTTAGTCATTATAGCCTGTTGATGTCACCTTGCTTGCTCTTACAGAGTCAGATTTCAGAGGAGATCGCCATTGGTATTTTCAACCTTGTTCACTGGAAAAATGTCACGGAGTTTGTCATCACGAGCAACAGATAGATTAGGAAGATCCGTGGGCTCATCATTCCTAACTCCTTTAGGAGTTCGTCTCCCTTTGACTGCTGGTTTTTTTAGAAAAGAAGGAAGACCACCGACTTTTGCATATGGTCGATGCATGTAACCACTTTATTAATTAATCACATAAGATCTTACAAAGAAATATAGCAGTAAGTCTGAATCCATCGTCTAGGCAACATCTGTCAGTACTCCTATTTAATTGATGAAGGGATGCTGATAGTCCGGGCCTAATACCACAGACCTCGCAGCCAAGCCTAACATCTAAGACCTGAGGCCCCAACCAAGTCGCTTGCCGGGTCTGGGGCACACACCGATCCGGCGCGCTCTCAGAGGCCGCCGCCGCCAACTGCCACCACTCCAACTTCAGAGCTGTACTGACGCATCATTCTTGCCCGGTCCAGCTGCCGTCGACGTCACCACGGCGCCCAACGGCACCACCTCCCTGCGCGTAAACTGCTGAGCACGTCGCGGTCGCCGCCGGTACACCTCAGCACCATGCCGTCAAGTACCACCAGCCGACACAGCTTGAAGTCTCTGGAAGATCTGTCGTGCGTAGCACCTGCCTACCAGGCATGACAAAAGCGTAGCACTTGTCGCCCAGGCATGACTTGACATCTCCACCGAAGCTCCATGCAAGACGAAGCCGCTCCACCTCCTATCTATGACTTCCAGCGCTGCTCCACAAACGATGCTCCCAAGAGAGAAACGACACCGCAGTGCCGCCATCATCCGATCTGGAAAACCAGATCCTAGGGTTTCCCCGGAGCAGCCCGAGCGGGTCGACAGTAGTTACACGACGATGCCTTCATCAAGGTAACGACACAGAACGCCGCCATCGCCTGTCGCCGGCTCGTTTTTCACCGGCAACTCTGTCTCCCTAACTCGCAGCCGGAACTAGATGACCGATCTCGAGATCCGACCACCCAGCCTCTGGCCGGCCACCTCCGACGAAGAAGATGACCACCACCGCCGGCTACCCCGGCCAGATTAGATCTGCCCGGAGGTGCCGCCAAGCAGTCCACCCGGCCCTCGACGCCGCCGCCGATCCAAAGCCGGATGACGCGCCGCCGCAGCATAGACCGCCCGCCGCGAGGCAGGAGTGGCCTCCGCCGCCGTCGCCGCTTCTCTAGATCGGCCGCCGCCGTCGCAACCATTGCCGCCGCTTTAACTGTTGGTTAGGGAGGTGCATGTTAGAATATTAGGCAAGTTCATGATTAATTTCAGTAAATAATTCATGACTAGAACATAGACTAGCATGCAACATTCTAGCAAACTAGATTTACAATAAAACGAACTATAGATAGAGACATGAACAGATCACAAATGACGTGTTGTTCGTTAGTTGCTGCAGGAGCAACGATGTTGATGACGATGTTGGTGACGATCTGTTGTTGATGGCGATGAAGACGATGATGAGTAGCACAGCCCGATTCGGACGGAAGACGACCCGTGATAACAAACTTGAGCAGTCGCGCCACCTAATTCGTCCTCTCCCGGTGCAGAATCACAAGACGAGCGGTTCCGGAGACCTGCTCTCCTGCACGCCGATGCACACCGGTGTTCGGGTTCGAGTAGACTATGGTGGCGGTGCAAGTTGTGAGATGAGACAAAGCCCTAAGTGTTTTTATGTGTCTTTGGCCGAGGCCGGTAAGCAGTATATATAGAAGAATCAGAGGCGTTATCGTGTCGCGATCACGATCACGATCTCAAAACGACTTGGTTTCCAAGTCAAACTTACTGATCAAGGAAACAATGAACTTGTCCGTCAGGACACCAAAAAATAAAACGGCAAAAGGAAGTCGTGTATCTGCAAGGCAATGGACTGGATTTCGGCGGACCATTCACGCGCATGTCGTCACATGTACGCCCCGGCCAGGCGAGCGAGTGCGTGCGTGGTCTTTCTTTCTTCTCCATCACACCTCACTAAGTGTGATGTAGAGAACTCACTGTATAAAGAGGTCCAACACTTTCTCAACTAGCAACGTGGGTCTAAACTTTAGCACCACACAACCATTTGCCATTTTTTCATGGGCTGATTTGAGATTTTAGAATTTGTTAATGGGCCAAGCCCATTTATTCTAACAGTGCAACTATCTACCTTGGACAAAGATCAGATTCGCTAGCGGTGGACGGAGACCAGGGCGCCAAATCCTATTCGGCGCCTTAAGCGCCGAATATAGGTCATTTGGTACAGGGCGCACACCCCCCTGTACAATCGGTTTTATAGCGGGCCGGCCCACTTCCTTCTACAGTTCTACTTTTCCTGTTTCTTTAAAGACAAAAAAAAGGGTGCGTAAGCCGTGACTCGAACCCCGCACGTTAATTCAAGTAGCGATCGCACAGACCAGTTGGATCAGATGACCGCATGTGCTTCAATCCTTTTTTTATGCTCTTTATATAAATGCAACAATGGCGGCTGTTTTCCGTGTTTCCTTTCCTTTTTTCCTTTCCCTTTTTCTGTCTTGTTTTTTTATTTTTCGTTAAATGCGTGAACTTTTTCGAAGGTGATGAATTTTTTGCAAAATCCGTGAACTTTTTTTCAAATTAGATGCATTTTTTCAAATTTGATGAACTTTTTTTCAAATTCGATGATTTTTTTTTCAAACTCGATGAACTTTTTGTCAAATTCGATGAACTTTTTGTCAAATTCGATGAACTTTTTTTGAAACCGATGAACTTTTTTCAAAATCGACAAGTTTCTTTTCAAAATCGATGAACTCTTTTCAGAATCGATGAACTTTTTATCAAATCGATGATCTTTTTCTTTCAAAATCAATGAACTTTTTTCATATTTGTGATTTTTCTTCAAATTTGATATATTTTTTCAGGGAGTTTCGCAAAAAAAAATTGAGGAAGTTCGATCGAGAGCGAACATACCTGTGCGTGATCGACAGCGATTTTTTTCTTTTCGAGCGAGTGCGAACGAAGCGATCGATGCTGAGTCTTTTTAATGGGCCGACCCAACTGTTCGTGCGTGTAGGCGCCAGCAACACGATCGGGCGCCGAGAGTGCTGACGAGGAGGTCTCGACCAGGGCTTACTCAGCCAGATCGACGTACGCGAGAACTAACAGCCACAGATTGAGTTGGTTGATGCTTCATGATCGACTCCTAACAGCCATCGATTCATAGTTTGAAAAACCGAACCGGTCGCGAGAAGGCTGAGTCTGAGAAGAAAGTAAAAAAAAAACTGAGTTAGTTGATGCTTCATGATCGACTCCTAACTTCATCGCTATTTGGAAGGCTGAGTCTGAGAAGAAAGTAAAAAAAAATTGAGTTGGTTGATGCTTCATGATCGACTTCTAACAGCCACACATTCATAGTTTAAAAAACCAAAGCAGTGATCGAACCGACGAGACCGTCGGTTCAGATTTTTACCGGTCGAACGTTGGTTTGACAATTCGATGTCTAGTTTTTTATACCATAATTAGTTTATTTTGTGCATTAGTGCCATACTGAATAGATGTAAAACATAATCATTTATTTAAATCAAACATGTAAGTTGCCTAGCCAAGGTGGTTATAGGGCCAAAGGTCCAACTTACGCACCTTTATCTACCATCCTGGGTTTGAATCCCCTTCGACGCACGTTATTTTTTATTTTTGCGAGTGGCACAAGTTCAAGCGTCGGCTTTGTGCCTCCGGTTCATGCTTCCCGGTCCAGCCGCCGGACCGTGTCGGTTTTTAAAACTACGCACAGATTGCTCCGTCGTGGATGGGTTGGGAGTGCTATTTGCCTCATGCATGGTATTCACTAGTGATTGGGGCGTCACCATGTGACGCAGCTTGAGAGGAAGCTTGTTGGAAACGTAGTAGAAAAAAAAATTCACGCCGACACATACCCAAGATCAATATGAAGATGCATAACGGGTTGGGACCACGATCGTTATCGTCACCGAGTTGTAGCGGAAGAAGAACATGTCAGTGTAGATCGTACTTTGAGTCCCTCGAACCGTTCTGCAAACTGCCCACGAACAGTCCCTCGAACTGAAGACCGAAAGCACAGACTCTCTACTTGGTTGCAAGCGTGCAACCTTCACGATCCGGCAGCGCTTCGCCGTTCAGACATAATCATCACCGGAGAATTAGAGGAAGAAGATTAGAACCACACCGGGCTTCTAATAATGAGGATTAGAGAAACTAGACCAAGCTTTAATTAGTCAACTAGGATCAACTAGAACTAGGGCTAGATGAACTAGAGGAGCCTCCAAAACTTGTGTGTAGAAACGGGCCAACACCTCATGTATATATAGGTTAGAGGGGAGAGGAGGGGTTGCCATCAAGGAGGGAAAGCCTCTCCTTGCTGCGCCGGCCAGGGGGGAAGAGTTGGACTCCTCCCCCACTAGGATTCGCCCCCCCCCCCCCCAAGGAAAGAGGGTTCGCCTCCTCCACTTGGATCCTTGTGACCCAAGTTGCCTTCCTCCTCTTGGCTTTTTAAGGCCTGTTGATATTTAATTTAATATAAAAGCCTGCTAATAGTTACTAGACCCTTTTATATATAATTTAACATTACCGGAAACATTTCCATCTATATATTATTTATGGGTAATACTCGATACTCTCTGAAACCTTTCCGGTGAACCCGTAACGCTTTCGGATCCTCTCAAAACTATTCTGAATATTTATGAAACAATTTCACAAATATATTCTCATCATTCCCGTCCTACTAACACTCAGTAGATCATGATTTCCTTAAGCTTGTGATCCCATAGGTTCAGCAACTCATAGACATGAACAAAACTCCTTTGTTCAATGACCGATAGCCGAACCGTGGACGTCCATATCAAACCCTATGAGCACACGAATGATATTCGAGTGAACCTTTGGTTATCATGTGATGTTCCCTTTGCTTGGTTATCATGTGATGTTCTCTTTGCTTCATGATACTTTACAATACCCGAGGCATCGATGTCCTTCTGAGTCATACACATGCTCATTATGCCGTTGATCCCGTTACCTGTATTGTTCATCTTTCTCGTTGGAATGTTCCGGCATCCCCGTGACATAGTCACCTGTGTCTGGCCAGACGATGATAGATGTTGTCACACCGAGAGGGCCCTAAGTATATCTCTCCATCATCGAAGGAGCAAATCCCACTCTCGAGCTATCAAGTCCCCTGTCAAACTTTTCGATGAACCCGTAAGTTGTCATTATGATCACCTAGTTACAGATGACGTTTGAGCAATCCCAAAGTGAACTGTATGGTAAGAAGTGACTAAGATACTCTCATGGTCTGAGGAACTAAAACAGATGCTAACACTCCGTGTTATAACAATTGATTACAGACGATATTATCTCAAAGTATAACAAACAAGATTGGGTCGATTCGATGTGACCATTCTTCTAACGTCATACTCTCAATGTTGTTTCAGGACTATCGTTACACTTAACGATATCATGAGATCCAGAAAACGTGATCACCAAACAACACTTGAACCAGTCTTAGAGGCAAGACCGGGAATCTTTATTTTACCCTTTTTCACACATGCATGTGAGTTTTCCACTGAATCGCATATTCCAGAATCATAGCAGTTATAGCATGAAACATAAACTCTTAATTATGAAAATGAAAATATAATAATACAATATTATTGCCTCTAGGGCATATTTCCAACAGTCTCCCACTTGCACTAGAGCAATAATCTAGTTTACATAGTCTCTTTAACACCTATGGCTATTCGATGTTGCTCATGCTTTGCTCGTGGTAGAGCCTTCGTCATCGGGTCTGACACATTCAAATCCGTATGAACCTTGAGAACTGTCACAAAACCCTTCTTGACATGATGTTGAATAATGTGATATTTGTGCTCGATATGTCTGGTCTTCATGTGGGGTCTTGGTTCCTTTGCTTGAGCAATGGCACCACTATTATCACAATAGAGCGCCATTGGGTTCATTGCACTTGGGAACACACCAACTTCTTCGAGAAACTTCTTGATCCAGACCGCCTCCGTGGGAGCTTCTGAAGCCGCAATATACTATGCTTCTGTCGTAGAATCTGCAACGGTATTTTGCTTGAAACTCTTCCAAACTACTGTGCCTCCATTAAGGGTGAAAACATAACCTGAGTATTCTACGCAAGGCCATGCACCTCTCCCTTTCTCTCTCCCCCCCTTTCTCTCTCTCTCTCTGGCCTTATCTTACGCAGGCATGTAGTGATGCACATCCACACGTTCTTCCATCCCCACATGCGTTCACCAGTTCACCCTGCCTAATGGATCTCGCCAGCAGCTCCCTTCCACCTCGACAGCTTCCGTTTTGTCGTCCTACCTAAACCTGCTCGTATGCCCCTCCGCCACCATTCCCTTCGCTCAAGCCAACACGCACCGCCAAACACCATCGCTGCATCAGGCCACACACAGTGCTTTGAGGGGAGGAAAACCACTGTTGTGACCGCAACGACACCGCAGCACCACAGTGAGTCACCGCTACTGCCATGGAGCATTTGGGAGGTCGTGCATCGCTACGATGGAGCATCACCGGGCTGTCAGGATCATCATCCGTGCTGCAATGGAACATCGTCGAGCCGTCGGAATATTGCCTGTGCAGCTGCAATAGGGCATCGCCGGTGCTGCAATGGGGATTTGCAGCATCACTTTTGCTACGAGGAGTCGCCGAGCACCGCCAGGCTGCGCGGTGCTGCAATGGAGCATCGCTGGGGCTGTCAGTGCTGCAACGGAGCTACGATGGAGCATCCTTATGCCACCGATGCTACAACGGAGCGCTGCTGCAACCGGCGCTCCGACGAACAGGGCGTTGCGCCGCTCGCTAGGGTAGTTGTTGTGTTGCGATGGAGGGTTGTTCCAACCGGCGCTCCGACGGACGGGTGATGTGATGACTCTAGTTTGTGGGCGCTACGACAACTTGCAGTTTGTGGGAGCACAATACCGCAGGGGCGGAGATCGGGGATCCTACAGCCTCCGAGGCGGCTTAAATTGATCTATTATCAACCAGATGATTCCTAGCCGTCGTCTTTTTTTATCAACTTTGTATAAGAATTTCTTCGTCATCTTGTATCAGTACAATCGTTTGTTTCTTATTAACTTAAAGCAGGGTGAAAGCATGTTTCGAGCTAGAGAAATGGTGATAGTCTTAGAAACGAGAGAATAATAGGTACACAACGTTTACCCACAAAAAAACAGAAAAAGACAAAAAAACTACACAACAGACTACGGTGATGTACGAACTGGAAACTAGAACCAAAGCCTCTTCCTCTTGAGCAAGATGCTCGGAATTGGTTGTTCACCTGGTGAAGCTTATAGACTGGAAATGCAGGTTGCTCGCTAGCCCAGATGAGCAGATAGTCGCGACCTCCTCAAGCATCCCCGGAGGACCGCTGGCCATCACCCCAACGTTTTCGTCGTGAATCCCCAGCAGCATCCCTGCACAATTCAATTCGACCATTTTTCTCACAACTTGGCAGAGCTAAACAAAACCAAATGTACATATGAAAATTAAATGTGCACCGTAGAGCTTACTCTACATGAAGCACATCATCCATAGAGATTTTATCACTAGCAAGTTGCCCATCCACAAATCCCCCTTGATTACCAGCTACAATCCAAGAATATTGCTGATTAACAACATTCAAAACTTGTTGGATCATACTCAAAACTGGAATTTCCATTTTAAGGTTCCATAAAAATCAAAGATCTCACTAGCTTCCTGCACTATGTGATCAAACTCATTCATAAGGACAAGGGTGGCTATCTTTTTAGCTCTAGGATTTTTTATAACAGGTAACTCATAAAACAATCTTTCCAAGGTAGGATGAGTGCGAATAAATCTTCTCTCAAGTTTAAGAACAAGTGCGGAAATAGCTTCTACATAAGTTTTAGTTCTTTTAAGTATGGGAGCATCATCACAAGTCAAAGTTCCAATGCAATTAAAGAACTCTTGGATGACACTTTTTCCTATAACATTCCCTTGTCCCAAGACAAAAGTTTTGGCATCAAGATTAGTGCAACTTCCAATTTTAGGAGTTCTACCATCATCCGTTCCTGCCATACCAAAATCACTCATGATGAAAGTTTTCAAAGCAAACAAACAAAAGATCAAACAAGAAAAGGGCGAACGAAAAGGAGGCAAATAAAAGGCAAATATTTTTGTGTTTTTCTAAAAACGTTTTAGAAGTGGGGGAGAGGAAAAGGAGAGGCAAATGGCAAATAATGTAAATGCAAGAGATGAGAGTTTATGATGGGTACTTGGTAGGCTTGATGTAGATCCTCCCTGGCAACGACATCAGAAATTCTTCCTGCTACTTCTTGAGCTTCCGTTGGTTTTTCCCTTGAAGAGGAAAGGGTGATGCAGCAAAGTAGAGATAAGTATTTCCCTCAGTTGAGAACCAAGGTATCAATCCGGTAGGAGGAACACACAAGTCTCCAATAATTGCACCTACACAAACAAACAAATACTTGCACCCAACGCGATAAAGGGGTTGGCAATCCCTTCACGGTTACTTGCAACGATGAGATCTGATAGTGATAGATATAAAAGATAAGTAAAAGTGCTAAATAAAATAAAAGTAAATAAATTGCATCAAGGTATTTTTGTGTTTTTTTATTTTTTAGATCTGAAATTAATATGATAAAAGATAGACCCGGGGGCCATAGTTTTCACTAGAGGCTTCTCTCTTGAAAGAAAGCATACGGTGGGTAAACAAATTACTGTTGAACAACTGATAGAAAAGCGCATAGTTATGACGATATCTAAGGCAAAAATAAGGAACAAATAGCAACTGGCAATGTGCACTAGGTTAATAGGTTAGTCCCAAAAAAGATATAAAATAGCATAATAATGCATATAAAACATCCAAGATTGATAATATAATAGCATGGAACAATAAAAAATTATAGATACGTTGGAGACGTATCAAGCATGCTGCTATTAAATACCTTATGGAAAAGAAATATGCTAAAACTAGACTCATTAGGTGGGTTCTGCTCCTACAAGAGTTTGACCTGCATATTACTGATAGGAAGGGAGCTGAGATTCCCGTAGCTGATAACTTGTCTAGGTTGAAATATTATTCTTGATGACCCAATACCTATTGATGATAGCTTTCCGGATGAACAACTAGCTGTTATAAATGCTTCTCGTAATACTCCTTGGTATGCAGACTATGCCAATTATATTGTTGCTAAATTTATACCACCTAGTTTTACATACCAACGAAAGAAAAAGTTCTTTGATTTAAGACACTACTTCTGGAAAGACCCACATCTTTATAAAGAAGGGGTAGATGGTATTATTAGACGTTGTATACCTGAGCATGAACAGGAACAAATCCTATGGAAGTGTCACTCCAAGGCTTACGGAGGACAGCGTGCGGGAGACAGAACTGCACACAAGGTATTACAATCTTGTTTTTATTTGCCTACTCTTATCAAGGATGCTCGTTAGTTTGTCTTATCTTGTGATGAATGTCAAAGAATTGGTAATATTGGTAGACGTCAAGAAATGCCTATGAATTATTCACTTGCTATTGAACCATTTGATGTTTGGGGATTTTATTATATGGGACCTTTTCCTTCCTCTAATGGGTACACATATTTTGGTTGTTGTTGATTACGTTACTAAGTGGGTAGAAGCTATCCCAACTACTAGTGCGGATCACAACACTTTTATTAAAATGCTTAAAGAAGTTATTTTCCCGTGGTTTAGAGTCCCTAAATATTTAATGACTAGTGGTGGTTCACACTTTATTCATGGTGCATTCCATAAACTGCTTGCTAAATATGATGTCAACCATAGAATTGCATCACCTTATCACCCTCAATCTAGTGGTCAACTTGAGTTGGGCAATAGAGAAATAAAGTTAATTTTGCAAAAGACCCTCAATAGGTCTTGAAAGAATTGGTCTAAGAAACTAGACGATGCATTATGGGCTTATAGAACTGCTTATAAAAAATCATATGGGAATGTATCCACACAAAATGGTTTATGGAAAAGCATGTCATTTACCTCTTGAGTTAGAACATAAAGCATATTGGGCAATTAAAGAACTCAATTATGATTTCAAACTTGCCGGTGAAAAGAGGTTATTTGATATTTGCTCATTGGATGAATGGAGAACTCAAGCTTATGAAAATGCCAAATTGTTTAAAGAAAAAGTTAAAAGATGGCGTGACAAAAGAATCCAAAAGCGGTAATTCAAAGTGGGTGAGTATGTTCTATTGTACAATTCTCGTTTTAGATTTTTTGTTGGAAAACTTCTCTCTAAATGGGAAGGACCATACATCATTGAAGAAATTTATCGTTCCGGAGCCATTAAGATCAACAATGCTGAAGGCACAAATCCGAAGGTGGTCAATGGACAAAGAATTAAGCATTATATCTCAATTACGCCTATTAATGTTGAAACTAACATTATTCAAACTATGACACCGGAGGAATACATAAAAGAGACCTTCCAAAACACTCCAAAACCCTGAAAAGGAAGAGGTACGTGATACGGTAACTAAACCGACTCCAAAAATTCCATAAAAATATTTTCTGTTAGTTTTGGAATATTAGAAAAAACACCGCAGGTGGCCACCCAGGTGCCCACTAGGCACCAGGGCGCGCCTACCCCCTGGCGCGCCCTGGTGGGTAGTGGGCTCCTCGTGAGTCTTCCCGACCCCCTTTTCTTCTGGTATACTTGTTTTGCAAGATAAAAATTCTTTATATATACTCTCGGACGTTTTGACCATCGTATCACAGAAATATCCTCTGTTCTTGTTTCGTGCTATTTTTCTGACAAATCTAGATCGCCATGGCTCCACCAACCTCTTCCAAGGAAAAGTTCTACGGGAAGGTCATCAACCCCTACCTACCGGAGGTGATGAAGCACCCTCAAGCCATTGAGATGCGTGAGGGGGTGCTCCACATCCGGGATGTTCAAGGGCCCAAGAAGACGAGAAGCGTGGAGGCCAGGCTCGAGGCGGTGGAGCAGGAGATCTTCAAGTGCCAAGGGATGGTGGAATGTGGACTTAGTGCCAACCACTCCATGATCACGGAATTCACCCGTGACCACAAGGTGGATGGCCAGCCAATGAAGGACATCGTCTTCAAGCTCGACGTACGAATCAATTATCTCCAAGGCCAAGTTTATGATCTTCAAAAACCAAAATTTTGAGTATGAGGCAAGATTCAAAAGTATGAGTTTAGCTACAAGTTTCAGGACTCCGGAGACTCGTGCATCCTTTTATGATGGGGAACCTATGCCATGGAAGCCGGAAGAAAAGCCCGCCACTTCATCACCACCGCCATCACCAAAGAAGGAAACTTGAGTACACGAGTATGGGCACTCCCCTTGGCTTGTGCCAAGCTTGGGGGAGGTGCCCCGGTATCGTATCACCATCACTTTTATTATCTTTACCAGTTTTTAGTTCGATCCTTAGCTATTTCGTGATTTAGTTGAATAAAAGTTTAGTATGATCTATTTTCGAGCGCTAGTTTCATGATCTATCTATCTATGTAATCGAGTGAGAGTTATATAATAAAGTTTAGTTTGAGTTTTTGCTTCTTTACTTTTATGTTTAAATTATAGCAAAGAAAATAATGAAAAAGATCATATGCTAATCTTATGGAAAGTAATGACATTACATAAGGAAGAGTATAAGTGGTAAAATTTATTGAAAGTTGACAAACATAACATTGGTCAATGATGCAATTCATGAAAAATTAATAAGGGAAGAGAAGATTCACATGCAAATATACTATCTTGGAGATCTTTTATGATTGTGAGCCCCCATTAAGTGTTTTATGCCAAATCGTTGACGTTGGACAAGGAAGACAACGTAATTATTTATGATTGTTCATATTCACATAGAAGTTATATTGTCATAGATCCTCTAACATGTGGTGCTTGCCCAACAACTATGCTAGCCAAAAACCCGCACCAAGTAGAGATACTACTTGTGCATACAAAAACCTTAAACCCAGTTTCATGTTACAAGAGTCCACTATACCTACCTATGGATTGAATAAGATCCTTCAAGTAAGTTGTCATCGGTGCATAAGGCGATATAAATTACTTCTAAATATGTATGATCTTTTAGTGTAAGGGAAAATAAGCATTATACGAACTTGTGATGGCAAAGAAATAAAAGCGTCAGACTGCATAATAAAGGTTGCTATCATAAGGGACAATATAACATGACGTTCCTTTGCATTAAGAGCTTGCGCATCCAAAAATAAAAAGCGCATGACAACCTCTGCTTCCCTCTGCGAAGGGTCTATCCTTTACTTTTATGTATTTAATTTCATGCAAGAGTCAATAGTGTTCTCCTCTATTCCTTTTTATTTTTTTCTTTTGCAAGCATCATGTGGTGGGGAAAGATCTAGGCACATATATCCAGTTGGATGTGAGTGACCATGAGTTATTATTGTTGACATCACCCTTGAGGTGAATAGGTTGGGAGGCGAAGTTATAAGCCCCTATCTTTCTATGTGTCTGGCTGAAACTTTTTGCTCCATATATATGGTGTGAGTGTTAGCAATCATAGAAGACTAAATGATGGTTGAGTATGTGGACTTGCTAAACAAAAAGCTCTGACATGAGACCCTTCCTAAAAAGATGATGAATTGCAATTGCATTGTTGACTAAGAACATAGTTTGTTAGTTTTCAAGAAAGTTTATTCCTTATACTTTGATGTTGTGATGAATTGTTACTTGCTCATGAGAAGTTTTATGATAATAAATATTGATGTTATAATAATGTTCATGATGCTATTATGTCCGTATTTTGTTTTTATCGACACCTCTCTCTCTCTAAACATGTGTACATGATTATCGATATCGGCTTTCGCTTGAGGACAAGCGAGGTCTAAGCTTGGGAGAGTTGATACGTCCATTTTGCATCATGTTTTCCTACTGTTATTTAGAGTGTTTTTAATCAATATAACACTTTCTGGAGCAATTCTAATGCCTTTGCTCTCTTAATATGCAAGGTTTACATGAAGAGGGAGATTGCCGACAGCTGGAATTCTGGACCTGAAAAAGCTACGTCAGAGATACCTATTCTACACATATCCAAATGAGCTGAAATTTCACGAAGATTTATTTTGGAATATATAAGAATTATTGGAGAAAATAAATACTAGAGGGGGCCACCCAGGTGCCCACTAGGCACCAGGGCGCTCCTACCCCCTGGCGCGCTCTGATGGGTAGTGGGGCCCCTGGGCAGCCTCCGGTGCCCATCTTCTAGTATATAAGCCCATTTGCCCTAGAAAAAAAATAAGAGGAGGACTTTCGGGATAGAGCGCCGCCGTCTCGAGGCGGAACTTGGGCAGGAGCACTTTTGCTCTCCGGCAGAGCGATTCCGCTGGGGATACTTCCCTCCGGGAGGGGGAAATCGAAGCCATCGTCATCACCAACAACCCTCTCATCATGGGAGGATCAATCTTCATCAACATCTTCACCAGCACCATCTCATCTAAAACCCTAGTTCATCTCTTGTGTTCAATCTTTGTATCAAATCCTCATATTGGTACCTGTGGTTGACTAGTAGTGTTGATTACATCTTATAGTTGATGCTAGTTGGTTTATTTGATGGAAGATTATATGTTCAGATCCATTATATTATTTAATATGCCTATGATCTTGAGCATGAATATGATTTGTGAGTAGTTGCTTTTGTTCTTGAGGACATGGGAGAAGTCTTGTCATAAGTAATCATGTGAATTTGGTATTCGTTCGATATTTTGATGATATATGTGTTGTGATTCCCTTAGTGGTGTTATGTGAACGTCGACTGCATGACACTTCGCCATCTTTGGGTCTAAGGGAATGCATTGTGCAGTAGTTATTAGATGATGGGTTGCTAGAGTGACAGAAGCTTAAACCCTAGTTTATGTGCTATTTTGTAAGGGGCTGATTTGTATCCATATGTTTAATGTTATGGTTAGATTTCATCTTAATTATTCTTTCGTAGTTGTGGATGCTTGTGAGAGGGTTAATCATACATGGGAGGCTTGTTCAAGTAAGAAAAGCACCCAAGCACCGGTCCACCCACATATCAAATTATCAAAGTAGCGAACGCGAATCAAACAAACATGATGAAAGTGACTAGATGAAATTCTTGTGTGTCCTCGGGAACGTTTTACTTATTATAAGAGATTGTTCCGGCCTGTCCTTTGCAACAAAAAAGATTGGGCTACCTTGCTGGAATTATTGTTACTCTTACTACTTGTCACTTGTTACAAATTATCTTGCTACCAAACTATCTGTTACCGACAACAGTGCTTACAGAAAATACCTTGCTAAAAACCGATTATCATTTCCTTCTGCTCCTCGTTGGGTTCGACACTCTTACTTATAGAAAGGACTACAATTGATCCCCTATACTTGTGGGTCATCACATAACAGTAGAAGTAATTGTGTCAACACACCAAAACAAATCATAAAGATGAATATTGGGCTGTCTCCCAACAATCTCATTCTTTATAGCCATTAAGATAGTCCTAAGTGTTTAAATGATGCTAGCATAAAAGATAAGAATTGATATGCAAAGAGAGCATCATACAGCATGCAAAAACCACACTTAAGTCTAACCCTCTTCCTTGCATAGGCATTTAATAGGAAAACAAATTATCAAGACAAGCAGTATCTAGCATATGCAAATAGGAAGAATGAAGCATTAATAATTTCAATGCAAAGAGAGGTATTTTAGTGACATGAACATTTTTATAACCATAATTACCTCTCTCAAAATTGTTAAATGTAGGATCATATTCAAATTTAACAATATAGCTATCATATAAAATATTCTTTCTATGATCCACATACATAAAGTTTTTATACTCTTCCAAAATAGTGGGATTAACATCAACTAAAGTCATGACCTCTCCAAACCCACTTTTATCAAAAAATTCATAAGAATGAACACTCTCTGAATATGTGTGATTATTATTACCTAAAGTTGGCGCTCTTCCAAACCCACTTTTAATAGTATTACAAATTTTATCATCAATAATAGATTCATTACGAGATTCAGAATTTTCAAGATGATAAGAAACATAATGATTATCACCCCAGTCATTATCATTAGCACAATTGACATTCATAGAATTTATACTAACAAAATTGCAATTATGCTTTTCATTCAATAAAAGTATCCCAATAGCATTTTCTTTTATCACTATTTAATTGTTAGCTATTGGTTTACAATATGCAACAGGTTTGCAAAGATTAGCAGGCGGATGAGGATCCATATATCTTCACTTTTTGTTTTTCACTTTTTGTTTTGGTGCGTCAATGATAACGATAGCATAACTAGGCAAATAAAAATTAGAGCAAGTAGATGATAGTTTGTTTGTAGGAACTTGATAAGAATTTCATGATGTCTCCCTGACAACGGCGCCAGAAATTCTTCCTGCTACTTGTAAACTGCGTTGGGATTTCCCCGAAGAGGAGAGGAGATGCAGTACAGTAGAGATAAGTATTTCCCTCAGTGAGAACCAAGGTTATCGAACCAATAGGAGAACCAAGTGCTACTTCTTGAGCTTGCATTGGTTTTCCACTTGTAGAGGAAAGGGTGATGCAGTAAAGTAGAGATAAGTATTTCCCTCAGTTTGAGAACCAAGGTATCAATCCAATAGGAGGAACACACAAGTCACCAATGGTTGCACCTACACAAAACAAACAAATACTTGCACCCAACGCGATAAAGGGGTTGTCAATCCCTTCACTGTTACTTGCAAGGATGAGATCTGATAGAGATAGGTATAAAAGATAAATAAAAGTGCAAAACTAATTAAAAGTAAATAAATTGAAGCAAGGTATTTTTGGGTTTTTGGTTTTGTAGATCTGAAAATAATATGATAAAAATAGACTCGGGGGCCATAGTTTTCACTAGAGGCTTCTCTCTTGAAATAACACACACGGTGGGTAAACAAATTACTGTTGAGAAATTGATATAAATGCGCATAGTTATGACGATATCTAAGGCAATGATCATGAATATAGGCATCACGTCTGTGACAAGTAGACCGACTCCTGCCTGCTGTTGGGAAATGTTGCATGGAAAACAAAAACAAAATCTATGCACACGCAAGATCTATCCATGGAGATGCATAGCAACGAGAGGGGAGAGTCTGTCTATGTACCCTCGTAGACCGTAAGCGGAACCGTTTAATAATGCGGTTGATGTAGTTGAACTTCGTCGCGCTCCAACCGATAGAGTACCGAATGTACGGCACTTCCGCGTTCTGCACACGTTCAGCTTGGTGACATCCTCCGCCTTCTTGATCCAGCAAGACGGCGAGGTAGTGGATGAGTTTCGGCAGCACGACGGTGTGGTGACGGTTATGGTGAAATGATCTCTGTAGGGCTTTGCCTAAGCACTACAAAAATATGACCGGGGGTGTAAACGGTGGAGGGGGGTGCCTCACACGGCTAAGCAATAGTTCTGGGTGTGCTAGGTGCCCCCCTCCCACATATATATAGGTGGGGGAGGGAGAGGCAGCCTGGAGGCACCCCAAGTGGGACCGAATCCCACTTGGGGTCCTGCCCCAAGCCGCGCCCCCCTGCCATGTTTAGGTGCGGGGGAAAGGCAGGCGAGGGAGGCGCCCCACTTTCCTTTCTCCCATGAGAAGGGGAAGGCAGGAGGGGCTAGCCCTCCCCCCTTTCCTTCCCTAGGGCCGGCCATCCAGGGAGAGGGGCGCACCAGCCCCCTGTGGGCTGGTCTGTCCCCCCTTGGCCCATTAGGCCCAATACACCTACCGGGGGTGTCCGGAACCCCTTCCGGTGACCCGATGACTACCCGGTGCATCCCGAAACTCTTTCGGTGTCTGAATACCATCATCCTATATATCAATCTTTACCTCTCGACCATTTCGAGAGTCCTCGTCATGTCTGTGATCTTATCCGGGACTCCGAACAACATTCGGTCACCAAATCATATAACTCATATAACATTATATCGTCAACGAAAGGTAAGCGTGCGGACCCTACAGGTTCGAGAACTATGTAGACATGACCAAGACACCTCTCCGGTCAATAACCAATAGTGGAACCTGGATGCCCATATTGTCTCCTACATATTCTATGAAGATCTTAATCGGTCGAACCGTTATGACAACATACGTAATTCCCTTTGTCCATCGGTACGTTAGTTGCCCGAGATTAGATCGTCGGTATCTCCATACCTAGCTCAATCTCGTTACCAGCAAGCCTCTTTACTCGTTTCATAATAAATCACCTCGTAACTAACTCCTTAGTCATTTGCTTGCAAGCTTATGATGTGTATTACCGAGAGGGCCCAGAGATACCTCTCCGATACTCAGAGTGACAAATCCTAATCTCGATCTATGCCAACTCAACAAACACCTTCGGAGATACCTGTAGAGCATCTTTATGATCACCTAGTTACGTTGTGACGTTTGATAGCACACAAGGTATTCCTCCGGTATCCGGGAGTTGCATAATCTCATAGTCGGAGGAATATGTATTTGACATGAAGAAAGCAATAGCAATAAACTGAACGATCAATATGCCAAGCTAATGGATGGGTCTTGTCCATCACATCATTCTCCTAGTGATGTGATCCCCTTATCAAATGACAACACATGTCTATGGTTAGGAAACCTTAACCATCTTTGATCAACGAGCTAGTCTAGTAGAGCCTTACTAGGGACACGGTATTTGTTTATGTATTCACACATGTATTTAAGTTTCCGATTAATACAATTCTAGCATGAATAATAAACCTTTATCATGAATAAGGAAATATAAAATAACAACTTTATTATTGCCTCTAGGGCATATTTCCTTCAGTCTCCCACTTGCACTAGAGTCAATAATCTAGATTACATAGTAATGAATCTAACACCCATGGAGTCTTGGTGATGATCATGTTTTGCTCGCGGAAGAGGCTTAGTCAACGGGTCTGCCACATTCAGATCCATATGTATTTTGCAAATTTCTATGTCTCCATCCTTGACCTTTTCACGAATGGAGTTGAAGTGTCTCTTGATGTGTTTGGTTCTCTTGTGAAACGTAGATTCCTTCGCCAAGGCAATTGCTCCAGTGTTGTCACAAAAGATTTTCATTGGACCCGATGCATTGGGTATTACACCTAGATCGGATATGAACTCCTTCATCCAGACTCCTTCATGTGCTGCTTCCAAAGCAGCTATGTACTCCGCTTCACACATAGATCCCGCCACGACGCTCTGCTTGGAACTACACCAACTGACAGCTCCACCATTCAATATAAAGATGTATCCGGTTTGTGACTTAGAGTCATCTGGATCAGTGTCGAAGCTAGCATCGACGTAACCATTTACGACGAGCTCTTCGTCACCTCCATAAACAAGAAACATATCCTTGGTCCTTTTTAGGTACTGTAGGATGTTCTTGACCGCTGTCCAGTGATCCACTCCTGGATTACTTTGGTACCTCCCTGCCAGACTTATGGCAAGGCACACATCAGGTCTGGTACATAGCATAGCATACATCATAGAACCTATGGCTGAGGCATAGGGAATGACTTTCATTTTCTCTCTATCTTCTGCAGTGGTCGGGCTTTGAGTCTGACTCAACTTCACACCTTGTAACACAGGCAAGAACCCTTTCTTTGACTGATCCATATTGAACATCTTCAAAACTTTATCAAGGTATGTGCTTTGTGAAAGTCCTATTAAGCGTCTCGATCTATCTCTATAGATCTTGATGCCCAATATATAAGCAGCTTCACCGAGGTCTTTCATTGAAAAATTCTTATTCAAGTATCCTTTTATGCTATCCAGAAGTTCTATATCATTTCCAATCAACAATATGTCATCCACATATAATATCAGAAATGCTATAGAGCTCCCACTCACTTTCTTGTAAATATAGGCTTCACCGTAAGTCTGTATGAAACCATATGCTTTGATCACCTCATCAAAGTGTATATTCCAACTCCGAGATGCTTGCACCAGTCCATAGATGGATCGCTGGAGTTTGCACACTTTGTTAGCACCTTTAGGTTTGACAAAACCTTCTGGTTGCATCATATACAACTCTTCTTTAAGAAATCCATTAAGGAATGCAGTTTTGATGTCCATTTGCCAGATTTCATAATTATAAAATGCGGCAATTGCTAACATGGTTCGGACAGACTTAAGCATCGCTACGGGTGAGAAAGTCTCATCGTATTCAACTCCTTGAACTTGTCGAAAACCTTTCACGACAAGTCGAGCTTTGTAGACAGTAACATTACCATCAGCGTCAGTCTTCTTCTTGAAGATCCATTTATTCTCAATGGCTTGCCGATCATCGGGCAAGTCCACCAAAGCCCACACTTTGTTCTCATACATGGATCCTATCTCAGATTTCATGGCCTCAAGCCATTTATTGGAATCTGGGCTCATCATAGCTTCTTCATAGTTTGTAGGTTCGCCTTGGTCTAGTAACATGACTTCCAGGACAGGATTACCATACCAATCTGGTGCGGATCATGCTCTGTTTGACCTACGAGGTTCAGTAGCAACTTGATCTGAAGTTTCATGATCATTATCATTTGCTTCCTCTCTAGTTGGTGTAGGAATCACAGGAACGGTTTTCTGTGATGTGCTACTTTCCAATTTGAGAGAAGGTACAATTACCTCATCAAGTTCTACTTTCTTCCCACTCACTTCTTTTGAGAGAAACTCCTTCTCTAGAAAGGTTCCATTCTTGGCAACAAAGATGTTGCCTTCGGATCTGTGGTAGAAGGTGTACCCAATTGTTTCCTTAGGGTATCCTATGAAGACGCACTTCTCCGATTTGGGTTTGAGCTTATCAGGCTGAAGCTTTTTGACATAAGTGTCGCAACACCAAACTTTAAGAAACCACAACTTAGGTTTCTTGCCAAACCATACTTCATACGATGTCATCTCAACGGATTTAGATGGTGCCCTATTTAACGTGAATGCGGCTGTCTCTAATGCATAACCCCAAAATAATAGTGGTAAATCGGTAAGAGACATCATAGATCGCACCATATCTAATAAAGTACGGTTACGACGTTCGGACACACCATTACGCCGTGGTGTTCTAGGTGGCGTGAGTCATGAAACAATTCCACATTGTTTTAAATGAAGGCCAAACTTGTAGCTCAAATATTCGCCTCTGCGATCAGATCATAGAAACTTTATTTTCTTGTTACGATGATTCTCCACTTCACTCTGAAATTCTTAGAACTTTTCAAATGTTTCAGACTTGTGTTTCATCAAGTAGATATACCCATACCTACTCAAATCATCTGTGAAGGTCAGAAAATAATGATACCCGCCGCGTGCTTCAACACTCATCGGACCGCATACATCAGTATGTATTATTTCCAATAAGTCATTAGCTCGCTCCATTGTTCCGGAGAACGGAGTTTTAGTCATCTTGCCCATGAGGCATGGTTCGCAAGTATCAAATGATTCATAATCAAGTGATTCCAAAAGTCCATCTGCATGGAGTTTCTTCATGTGCTTTACACCAATATGACCTAAACGGCAGTGCCACAAGTATGTTACACTATCATTATCAACTTTGCATCTTTTCGCATCAATATTATGAATATGTGTATCACTATGATCGAGATTCAACATGAATAGACCACTCATCAAGGGTGCATGATCATAAAAGATATTACTCATATAAATAGAACAACCATTATTCTCCGATTTAAATGAATAACCGTCTCGCAATAAACAAGATCCAGATATAATGTTCATGCTCAACGCGGGCACCAAATAACAATTATTGAGGTCTAAAACTAATCCCGAAGGTAGATGTAGAGGTAGCGTGCCGACGGCGATCACATCGACCTTGGAACCATTTCCGAAGCGCATCGTCACCTCGTCCTTAGCCAATCTTCGTTTATTCCGCAGCTCCTGTTTCGAGTTACAAATATGACCGAACCAGTATCAAATACCCAGGCGCTGCTACGAGCATTAGTAAGGTACACATCAATAACATGTATATCAAATATACCTTTGTTCACTTTGCCATCCTTCTTATCCGCCAGGTATTTGGGGCAGTTCCGCTTCCAGTGACCATTCCCTTTGCAGTAGAAGCACTTAGTTTCAGGCTTGGGTCCAGCTTTGGGCTTCTTACCGGGAGTGGCAACTTGCTTGCCATTCTTCTTGAAGTTCCCTTTCTTTCCCTTGCCCTTTTTCTTGAAACTAGTGGTCTTGTTAACCATCAACACTTGATGCTCCTTCTTGATTTCTACCTCCGCGGCCTTAAGCATTGCGAAGAGCTCAGGAATCATTTTATTCATCCCTTGCATATTATAGTTCATCACGAAGCCTTTGTAGCTTGGTGGCAGTGATTGAAGAACTCTGTCAATAACACTATCAACTGGAAGATCAACTCCCAGCTGAGTCAAGTGGTTATGATACCCAGACATTTTGAGTATGTGTTCACTGACAGAACTGTTCTCCTCCATCTTGCAGCTATAGAACTTGTTGGAGACTTCTGTGGCACCCCAGCTCAGAGAGATCGGAACGCCCCGTATTCCATCCCAGAGATCGAGGTAGGTCTTCTAGAATACTGCACTGCTCGGCATAGAACAAATCAGCTCTTTATTACAATCGATAAAGGGTACAAGGGTCTGATGTTACAAAGGATCACATCAGCACGGCGACACTACACCTGCGAAGGTAGCTCTATGCTAGCAGCGGAACAACTCATGGCAGCGGAATACTTCTAGCAGCGGAACAACGACGAAGGTGGTGAACTCCACTCCGCAGGGACTCTGGCTTGGACACGATCTAGCTCACATGAACGGAAACCTCGACAAGCAATCAATCAATCACCTGCAATCTGGCATGACATGCCAGGTCAGTACATTGAATGTACTTGCAAGCTCACAACAACCAAAAGCATCAAGGCAAGACAATAACATAGCATTAACGGGTTAAGTTATTAACAACTACTATGGTGTGAAAGCAATAACTAAGCATGATATGATACTACTAGAATTACTGCTGAACCACCATCTCACTCTTGGCTATCCGTCCAAGCAATAAATCACCTCGATCACCTCGTGATCACCGCGTGACCACATCACAAACTGAATGATCATCCCCGAGATCATCCCAATATCCTCATCATCATCCTGCCAAACTGTACTGCTCAATTATATCAACATATAAATCACCTATAAGTCATTCCGTGAGTGTTGATCGAACGGTGTGACCTAGTATGAACTGTGCCCATGACCGAGGACGCGGCTATCGATAGATTAAAGACACACTCTACAGAGGTTAGCACACTGTACCCACATCACAGAACCCATGGCCTCGTGCTCCCATTCGGGTGGGCCAACGGTGTTTCGACAAAACCGATCTACTGCCATGACACTCTCCCGGCCACTCCGACCAACTCCCCTTTGGGATCAGTCCTGGGTGGCCCCAATGTCACCTCATGACACCCAACGGCCACCGTCATGGCAAAACAAAAATGGTCCCAAACGGGGACAAAGGGCCCTATCAACTACGTGCACACAAGGCTTATATGGCCTACCTGATCAGGGTAGCGCACGCGTATAACCTTCCCTAGTTGGAGGCACCGGCGAGAGGCATAACAATAGACCGCATTAGGGCCTTCCCATAAAGGCAAATGTGGTTGCACTGGAAAAGCCCGGTTCGGTGGCACCTGACCAACGAAATGATGGAATTTGTCCCCAAAAAATAGATCTGTGATAACTGATACTCCGATATCATCTATCAACCTGTGATCCAAGTCATAGCAATATCCAACAAATAATCCGGAGAATAATATAGCCATAACCTAATACTCCAAGGGTAGCATAACCACTAAGGTCATGATGAATCCAAGTACCATGATACTACTAATCCAATAACAAGAACAAGGTAGCTAACCATAGATCAACATGATAACATCATATCCAAAGTAATACCCCAAAGCATAATATCAAATACCATCATGAAAATAATCATAATAGCCATGAATAATCCAATGGCAACATGTCATCCATCAACTGCAAGCATTAGTCCTAGTAATCCAAACAACGTCATGGCAATAGTGAGATCAAAACAACTCCAAGAAATGCCATGAACAAATCATACATAGCTAATGCAATATTTTAAGCAAGTTAAAATAATTAAATCATGGCATTGCATTGCAATCATGCAAATGGAGGGTGTGGCTTGCCTGAGAGGGATGGAATCACCGGGAAGAAGTGCGAGAAGCTCGCGTAAAGAATCGCCGGAAAACGTTCTCTCTCAGAGGGACTGAAAAAGGGCAGGGGCAAAATGGTCATTTTCAGAATGCTATTACATGGTGAAAATGATCCCATCGGAACGGGCTTGACGAGACGAAGAAGTGGGCTTTGGAATCACCTGATTCGGAGTTCCGGGTGAAAAGATATGGGTAGATGAAGTGCAGGGATCAATCTGTAAAAGAATCTTCACAAAAGGCCCCTGGCTGGAAAACAGAAAGCGCAAACGCTGAGAATACGCTTTCCAGCGCAGAAAATGTAGTTTAGCCCGAAACAGAGGCATAGTGCGCTTACAGAGTAACGAAAACATATTTTATGGAATACGTTTCCACTTAAATGACGTGGCGAGGCGGGGTCAACAGCGGAGTGGCTAACAGGTGGGCTCTGCGGGGGTGGGGCCCGCCTGGCCAGCTTCTACTTCAACTGCCTCCATCGGCGCCCGATGGAGCAGAGGGAGGGGCGCAGCGCCGGCGGCCATCTCGGCGCCCGATTGTTAGAGATGTTGAAGTCTTGTGTGGGAAAATAAAATATCCTACTGATTTTCTTGTTCTTGGTTCCCCGCAAGATGATTTTTGTCCCATTATCTTTGGTAGACCCTTCTTGAACACCATTAATGCTAGAATAGATTGTAAGAAACAAACTGTCGGTGTCAGTTTTGGTGATAAGTCTCATGAGTTTAACTTTTCCAAGTTTAGTAGCAAACCTCATAAAAAAGAATTGCCTAGTAAGGATGAAATAATTGGTCTTGCTTCTATTGTTGTGCCTCCTACTGATCCTTTAGAACAATATCTGCTAGACCATGAAAATGATTTACATATGCAAGAAAGAAATGAAATAGATGATATTTTCTTTGAACAACGTCCCCTGCTTAAACACAATTTGCCTATTGAAACTCTAGGAGGTCCTCCTCCACCCAAAGGTGATCCTGTGTTTGAATTAAAACAATTGCCAGACACTTTGAAATATGCTTATCTTGATGAGAAAAAGATATATCCTGTTATTATTAGTGCTAACCTTTCAGAACATGAAGAAGAAAGACTATTGAAAGTTCTAAGGAAGCACCGAGTTGCTATTGGATATACTCTTGATGAACTTAAGGGCATTAGTCCCACTCTATGTCAGCACAAAATTAATATGGAACCTGATGCTAAACCCGTTGTTGATCACCAACGCCGGTTAAATCCGAAGATGAAAGAAGTGGTAAGGACGAAAATATTAAAACTTCTGGAAGCAGGTATAATCTATCCAATAGCTGATAGTAGATGGGTAAGTCCTGTTCATTGTGTCCCTAAGAAGGGAGGTATTACTGTTGTTCCAAATGATAAGAATGAACTTATTCCACAAAGAATTGTTACAAGCTATAGAATGGTAATTGATTTTAGAAAATTAAACAAAGCAACTAGAAAAGATCATTACCCTATGCCCTTTGTTGATCAAATGCTAGAAAGATTGTCAAAGCACACACATTTTTGTTTCCTTGATGGATATTCTGGTTTTTCACAAATACCTGTTTTTCAACCTGATCAAGAAAAGACCACTTTCACTCGTCCCTTTGGAACTTATGCTTATAGATGTATGCCTTTTGGTTTATGCAATGCACCTACTACCTTTCAAAGATGTATGACTGCTATATTCTCTGACTTTTGTGAAAAGATTGTTGAGGTTTTAATGGATGACTTTTCTGTGTATGGGAAGTCTTTTGATGATTGTTTAAGCAATCTTGATCGAGTTTTGCAGAGATCTGAGCAAACAAATCTTGTCTTGAATTGGGAGAAGTGCCACTTTATGGTTAATGAAGGTATTGTTTTGGGCCATAAAATCTCTGAAAGAGGTATTGAAGTGGACAAAGCTAAGGTTGATGCAATTGAGAAAATGCCATGTCCTAAAGATATCAAAGGTATTCGTAGTTTCTTAGGTCATGCTGGTTTCTATAGGAGATTTATCAAAGACTTTTCTAAAAATTTCTAGGCCTCTTACGAACCTTTTGCAAAAGGATACTCCTTTTGTTTTTTATGATGATTGTTTAGAAGCCTTCGAAACACTCAAGAAAGCCTTAATTTCTTCACCTATTGTTCAACCACCTGAGAAGAACTTGCCTTTTGAAATTATGTGTGATGCTAGTGATTATGCTGTTGGTGTTGTTCTAGGATAAAGAGTTGATAAGAAACTAAATGTTACCCATTATGCTAGTAAAACTCTAGACAGTGCCCAACAAAATTATGCTACTACTGAAAAAGAATTCTTAGCAGTTGTGTTTGCTTGTGATAAATTTAGATCCTACATTGTTGATTCTAAAGTGACTGTTCACACCGATCATGCTGCTATAAAATATCTTATGGAAAATAAAGATGCTAAACCTAGACTCATTAGGTGGGTTCTCTTGCTACAAGAATTTGATTTGCATATTATTGATAGAAAGGGAGCTGAGAACCCCGTAGCTGATAACTTGTCTAGGCTTGAAAATGTCCTTCATGACCCACTACCTATTGATGATAGTTTTCCTGATGAGCAATTAGCTGTAATAAATGTTTCTAATAACACTCGTTGGTATGCTGATTATGCTAATTACATTGTTGCTAAATATTTACCACCTAGCTTTACCTACCAACAAAAGAAAAAATTCTTTTATGATTTAAGACATTACTTCTGGGATGACCCACATCTTTATGAAGAAGGAGTAGATGGTATTATTAGACGTTGTGTACCTGAGCATGAATAGGGACAAATCCTACGGAAATGTTACTCCGAAGCTTATGGAGGACATCACGCGGGAGACAGAACTGCTCACAAGGTATTGCAATCTGGATTTTATTGGCCTGCTCTCTTCAAGGATGCTCATAAGTTTGTCTCATCTTGTGATGAATGCCAAAGAATAGGTAATATCGGTAAGCGTCAAGAAATGCCTATGAATCATTCACTTGCTGTTGAACCATTTGATGTTTGGGGTTTTCATTACATGGGACCTTTTCCTTCCTCTAATGGGTATACACATATTTTGGTTGCTGTTGATTATGTTACTAAGTGGGTAGAAGCTATTCCAACTAGTAGTGCTAATCACAACACCTCTATTAAAATGCTTAAGGAAGTTATCTTCCCAAGGTTTGTAGTCCCTAGATACCTGATGACTGATGGTGGTTCACACTTTATTCATGGTGCTTTCTGTAAAATGCTTGCCAAGTATGATGTTAACCATAAAATTGCATCACCCTATCATCCTCAGTCTAGTGGTCAAGTTGAACTTAGCAATAGAGAAATAAAATTAATTTTGCAAAAGACTGTCAATAGGTCCCGGAAGAATTGGTCTAAGAAATTAGATGATGCACTTTGGGCTTATAGAACATCATATAAAAATCCTATGGGTATGTCTCCTTATAAAATGGTTTATGGGAAAGCTTGTCATTTGCCTCTTGAGTTAGAACATAAAGCATATTGGGCAATTAAAGAACTCAACTATGATTTCAAACTTGCCGGTGAAAAGAGGTTATTTGATATTAGCTCATTAGATGAATGGAGAACCCAAGCTTATGAAAATGCCAAATTGTTTAAAGAAAAAGTTAAAAGATGGCATGATAAAAGAATCCAAAAGCGTGAGTTCAAAGTTGGAGAATATGTTCTTTTGTACAACTCTCGTTTCAGATTCTTTGCAGGAAAACTCCTCTCCAAATGGGAAGAACCCTATGTTATCGAGGAGGTTTATCGGTCTGGAGCTATCAAAATAAATAATGCCAAAGGTACTAACCCGAAGGTTGTTAATGGGCAACAAATAAAACATTATATCTCAGGTATGCCCATTAATGTTGAAAGTAATATTATCCAAACTATGACACCGGAAGAACACATAAAAGAGTCCTTCCGGAACACTCCAGAATCGTGAAAAAGAGGAGGTACATGATACGGTAAGTAAACGGACTCCGAAAAATCCGCAAAAATATTTTTTGTCAGTTTTGGAATATTTAGAAAATTAGGAAAATAAGAAGCAACCAGGAAGGCACCCCTGGTGGGCACAAGACACCTGGGCGCGCCTGGCAGGCGCACCCAGGTGGGTTGTGCCCACCTCGGGTACCTTCCGGACTCCGTTTTTCTACCGTTTGCTTGTTTCCCAAGATAAAAAATCTTTATAAACCCCCTGAACCTATTGACCACCTATCGCGGAGAAATCCCCTATTTTCTTTTCCTTGCTGTTTTCTGATAGATCTAATCCACCATGGCCGCTTCAAGCTCCTCCAAGGACAAGTTCTTCGAGAACGTCATCAACCCATATCTGCGGGAGGTGATGAAGCACCCTCAAGCTATCTAGATGCATGAGGGGGTGCTCCACATCCGTGATGTGCAAGGCCCCAAGGGGACTGGATCCGTCGAGGCTAGGCTTGAAGCTGTGGAGCGGGACGTTTTCCGGTGCAAGGGGATGGTGGAACGTGGACTAAATGCCAATCACCTCATGATCGCGGACTACACCCGTGATCTCAAGGTGGAGGGCAAGTCCATGAAGGACATCGTCTTCTCCTTCAATGAGCAAATCAACTTCCTCCAGAGCTAGATCTACGACCTCCAGAACCAAGTCTTTGAATATGAGGGAAGGTTTAAAGGTATGAGTTTGGCTGCCAGTTGCAGGACCAGTGAGACTCACTCCTCCTCTTATAATGGTGAGCCCCTGCCATGGAAACCTGAGGACAAGATTGCTTCTACTTCATCATCACCACCACCTCCTTCTTCACCACCAAAAGAAAATTGAGTATCGGGTATGGGCACTCCCCTTGGCTTCCGCCAAGATTGGGGGAGGTGCCCCAGTATCGTATCACCTCCACTACCTTTTGCCTTTACTTTTCTTAGTTCGATCTTTTGCTTTAGATGAATAAAAGTTTAGTTCGATCCTTTCTTTTTGAGAGCTTGCTTAGTGATCTATCCTTGTAATCGAGTGTGAGAAATAAAATAAAGTTTAGTTTGAGTTTTTGCTGTCTTTACTTTCTTGTTGCAATAAAAAGAAAAGAAATAAATGAAAAGATCATATGCTAATCCTATGGTAGGTGATAACACCACATAAGGAAAAGTAAAAGTAGAAAATTTTATTAGAGATTGACAAACATAGCATTAGTCAATGATGCAACTCATGAAAGAATTAATTAGGGAAGAGAAGATTCACATATAAATACACTATCATAGAAATCTTTTGTGATTGTGAGCCCCCATCAAAATATTATATGCCAAAGCTGTTGACGTTGGACAAGGAAGACAACTTAATGATTTATGTTTGTTCATATTCACATAGAAGTTATATTGTCATAGATCCTTCAATATCTGGTGCTTGCCCCCCATCCTTGCTAGCCAAAAAATCCGCACTAAGTAGAGATACTACTTGTGCGTCCAAAAATCCTTAAACCCAAATCTTATTTCCAAGAGTCCACCATACCTACCTATGGATTGAGTAAGATCCTTCAAGTAAGTTGTCATCGGTGCAATAAGGCAATAAAAATTGCTTCTAAAAGTGTATGATCATTTAGTGTAAGAGAAAATTGAGCGTTGTACGAACTTGTGATGGTGAAGAAATAAAAGCGACAAACTGCATAATAAAGGTTGCCATCACAAGGGGCAATATAACATGACGTTCTCTTGCACTAAGGGGTTGAGCATACAAACAAATAAGCGCATGGCAACCTCTGCTTCCCTCTGTGAAGGGCCTATCTTTTACTTTTATGTATTTATTTTTATGCAAGAGTCAAAGTTCTTCTCTCTTTTCCTTTTGTTTTTCTCCTTTGGCAAGCATCATGTGGTGAGGAAAGATCTAGGCACATATGTCCAGTTGAATATGGGTAGCATGAGTTATTATTGTTGACATCACCCTCAAGGTGAATACGTTGGGAGACGAACTAGAAAGCCCCTATCTTTCTATGTGTTCGGTTGAAATGTTTTGCTCATGTGTATGCAGTGAGTGTTAGCAAGCATAGAAGACTATATGATGGTTGAGTATGTGGACTTGCCTAAAGGCTCCGATACGTGACCCTTCCTAAAAATATGATGAATTGTAGTTGCAAAGTTGACTGAGAACATAGTTTGTTGGTTTCTAATAGAGTTTATGCTTTATACTTCGATAGTGTGATGAATTGTTACTTATTCATGAGAAGTCTATGATAAAAGTTCTATGATAAAAGTTTTATGTTAAAGTTTGTTGCTGTTACAATAATGCACATGATGCTTCTATGTCCGTATTTTGTTTTTATCGACACCTCCCTCTCTACGCATGTGGACATGTTTTTCGATTTCGGTTTTCGCTTGAGGACAAGCGAGGTCTAAGCTTGGGGGAGTTGATACATCCATTTTGCATCATGTTTTCCTACTGTTATTTATGATGTTTCTATGCATAATAATGCTTTTTGGAGTAATTCTAATGCCTTTTCTCTCATAATATGCAAGGTATACACAAAGAGGGAGAACTCCGGCAGCTGGAAATCTAGACCTGAAAAAGCTACGTCAGGCTACCTATTCTACACAACTCCAAATGAGCTGAAACTTTACGGAGATTTTTTATGGAATAAATGAGGAATATTGGAGCCAATAAGTACCAGAGGGGGCCCACCAGGTGGGCACAACCCACCTGGGCGCGCCAGGGAGCCCAGGCGCGCCCTGGTGGGTTGTGCTCCCCTCGACCCACCTCCGGTGCCCATCTTCTGGTATATAAGTCATTTTGACCTAGAAAAAATGGGGAGAGGACTTTCGGGATGGAGCGCCGCCGTCTCGAGGCGGAACTTGGGCAGGAGCACTTTTGCCCTCCGGCGGAGCAATTCCGCCGGGGGAACTTCCCTCCCGGAGGGGGAAATCATCGTCATCATCATCACCAACAGCTCTCCCATCTTGGGGAGGGTAATCTCCATTAACATCTTCAATAGCACCATGTCCTCTCAAACCATAGTTCATCTCTTGTGTTCAATCTTTGTACCGGAACTATAGATTGCTGCTTGTGGGTGACTAGTAGTGTTGATTACATCTTGTAGTTGATTACTATATGGTTTATTTGGTGGAAGATTGTATGTTCAGATCCAATATGCTATTTAATACCCCTCTGATCTTGAGCATGATTATCATTTGTGAGTAGTTACTTTTGTTCTTGAGGTCACGGGAGAAATCATGTTGCAAGTAATCATGTGAACTTGATATGTGTTCGATATTTTGATAGTATGTGTGTTGTGATTCCCTTAGTGGTGTCATGTGAACGTCGACTACATGACACTTCACCATATTTGGGCCTAAGGGAATGCATTGTGGAGTAGTTATTAGATGATGGGTTGCGAGAGTGACAGAAGCTTAAACCCTAGTTTATGCGCTATTCCGTAAGGGACCGATTGGATCCAAAAGTTTAATGCTATGGTTAGAATTTATTCTTAATACTTTTCTCGTAGTTGCGGATGCTTGCGAGGGGGTTAATCATAAGTAGGAGGTTTGTTCAAGTAAGAACAGCACCTAAGCACCGGTCCACCCACATATCAAATTATCAAAGTAGCGAACACGAATCGAACCAACATGATGAAAGTGACTAGATGAAATTCCCGTGTACCCTCACGAACGCTTTGCTTATTATAAGAGATTGTTTTGGCCTGTCCTTTACCTCAAAAGGATTGGGCTACCTTGCTGAAATTTTATTACTACTACCGTTACTTGCTCGTTACAAATTATCTTACTATCAAACTACTCTGCTACTTACAATTTCAGTACTTGCAGACATTACCTTGCTGAAAACCACTTGTCTTTTCCTTCTGCTCCTCGTTGGGTTCGACACTCTTACTTATCAAAAAGGCTACAATTGATCCCATATACTTGTGGGTCATCTCGGCGCAGCGCCGGCGGCCATCTCGGCGCCCGATTGTTAGAGATGTTGAAGTCTTGTGTGGGAAAATAAAATATCCTACTGATTTTCTTGTTCTTGGTTCCCCGCAAGATGATTTTTGTCCCATTATCTTTGGTAGACCCTTCTTGAACACCATTAATGCTAGAATAGATTGTAAGAAACAAACTGTCGGTGTCAGTTTTGGTGATAAGTCTCATGAGTTTAACTTTTCCAAGTTTAGTAGCAAACCTCATAAAAAAGAATTGCCTAGTAAGGATGAAATAATTGGTCTTGCTTCTATTGTTGTGCCTCCTACTGATCCTTTAGAACAATATCTGCTAGACCATGAAAATGATTTACATATGCAAGAAAGAAATGAAATAGATGATATTTTCTTTGAACAACGTCCCCTGCTTAAACACAATTTGCCTATTGAAACTCTAGGAGGTCCTCCTCCACCCAAAGGTGATCCTGTGTTTGAATTAAAACAATTGCCAGACACTTTGAAATATGCTTATCTTGATGAGAAAAAGGATATCCTGTATTATTCGTGCTAACCTTTCAGAACATGAAGAAGAAAGACTATTGAAAGTTCTAAGGAAGCACCGAGTTGCTATTGGAATACTCTTGATGAACTTAAGGGCATTAGTCCACTCTATGTCAGCACAAAATTATATGGAACCTGATGCAAAACGTTGTTGATCACCAACGCCGGTTAAATCCGAAGATGAAAGAAGTGGTAAGGACGAAAATATTAAAACTTCTGGAAGCAGGTATAATCTATCCAATAGCTGATAGTAGATGGGTAAGTCCTGTTCATTGTGTCCCTAAGAAGGGAGGTATTACTGTTGTTCCAAATGATAAAATGAACTTATTCCACAAAGAATTGTACAAGCTATAGAATGGTAATTGATTTTAGAAAATTAAACAAAGCAACTAGAAAAGATCATTACCCTATGCCCTTTGTTGATCAAATGCTAGAAAGATTGTCAAAGCACACACATTTGTTTCCTTGATGGATATTCTGGTTTTTCACAAATACCTGTTTTTCAACCTGATCAAGAAAAGACCACTTTCACTCGTCCCTTTGGAACTTATGCTTATAGATGTATGCCTTTTGGTTTATGCAATGCACCTACTACTTCAAAGATGTATGAACTGCTAATTCTCTGACTTTTGTGAAAAGATTGTTGAGGTTTTAATGGATGACTTTTCTGTGTATGGGAAGTCTTTGATGATTGTTTAAGCAATCTTGATCGAGTTTTGCAGAGATCTGAGCAAACAAATCTTGTCTTGAATTGGGAGAAGTGCCACTTATGGTTAATGAAGGTATTGTTTGGGCCTAAAATCTCTGAAAGAGGTATTGAAGTGGACAAAGCTAAGGTTGATGCAATT
The DNA here is from genome assembly GCA_011799875.1 of Thinopyrum elongatum. Taxonomy (NCBI): domain Eukaryota; kingdom Viridiplantae; phylum Streptophyta; class Magnoliopsida; order Poales; family Poaceae; genus Thinopyrum; species Thinopyrum elongatum. The sequence continues at coordinate 546,804,219 of CM022298.1, read as the reverse complement.
GAGAAAATGCCATGTCCTAAAGATATCAAAGGTATTCGTAGTTTCTTAGGTCATGCTGGTTTCTATAGGAGATTTATCAAAGACTTTTCTAAAAATTTCTAGGCCTCTTACGAACCTTTTGCAAAAGGATACTCCTTTTGTTTTTTATGATGATTGTTTAGAAGCCTTCGAAACACTCAAGAAAGCCTTAATTTCTTCACCTATTGTTCAACCACCTGAGAAGAACTTGCCTTTTGAAATTATGTGTGATGCTAGTGATTATGCTGTTGGTGTTGTTCTAGGATAAAGAGTTGATAAGAAACTAAATGTTACCCATTATGCTAGTAAAACTCTAGACAGTGCCCAACAAAATTATGCTACTACTGAAAAAGAATTCTTAGCAGTTGTGTTTGCTTGTGATAAATTTAGATCCTACATTGTTGATTCTAAAGTGACTGTTCACACCGATCATGCTGCTATAAAATATCTTATGGAAAATAAAGATGCTAAACCTAGACTCATTAGGTGGGTTCTCTTGCTACAAGAATTTGATTTGCATATTATTGATAGAAAGGGAGCTGAGAACCCCGTAGCTGATAACTTGTCTAGGCTTGAAAATGTCATTCATGACCCACTACCTATTGATGATAGTTTTCCTGATGAGCAATTAGCTGCAATAAATGTTTCTAATAACACTCGTTGGTATGCTGATTATGCTAATTACATTGTTGCTAAATATTTACCACCTAGCTTTACCTACCAACAAAAGAAAAAATTCTTTTATGATTTAAGACATTACTTCTGGGATGACCCACATCTTTATAAAGAAGGAGTAGATGGTATTATTAGATGTTGTGTACCTGAGCATGAATAGGGACAAATCCTACGGAAATGTTACTCCGAAGCTTATGGAGGACATCACGCGGGAGACAGAACTGCTCACAAGGTATTGCAATCTGGATTTTATTGGCCTGCTCTCTTCAAGGATGCTCATAAGTTTGTCTCATCTTGTGATGAATGCCAAAGAATAGGTAATATCGGTAAGCGTCAAGAAATGCCTATGAATCATTCACTTGCTGTTGAACCGTTTGATGTTTGGGGTTTTGATTACATGGGACCTTTTCCTTCCTCTAATGGGTATACACATATTTTGGTTGCTGTTGATTATGTTACTAAGTGGGTAGAAGCTATTCCAACTAGTAGTGCTAATCACAACACCTCTATTAAAATGCTTAAGGAAGTTATCTTCCCAAGGTTTGGAGTCCCTAGATACCTGATGACTGATGGTGGTTCACACTTTATTCATGGTGCTTTCTGTAAAATGCTTCCCAAGTATGATGTTAACCATAAAATTGCATCACCCTATCATCCTCAGTCTAGTGGTCAAGTTGAACTTAGCAATAGAGAAATAAAATTAATTTTGCAAAAGACTGTCAATAGGTCCCGGAAGAATTGGTCTAAGAAATTAGATGATGCACTTTGGGCTTATAGAACAGCATATAAAAATCCTATGGGTATGTCTCCTTATAAAATGGTTTATGGGAAAGCTTGTCATTTGCCTCTTGAGTTAGAACATAAAGCATATTGGGCAATTAAAGAACTCAACTATGATTTCAAACTTGCCGGTGAAAAGAGGTTATTTGATATTAGCTCATTAGATGAATGGAGAACCCAAGCTTATGAAAATGCCAAATTGTTTAAAGAAAAAGTTAAAAGATGGCATGATAAAAGAATCCAAAAGCGTGAGTTCAAAGTTGGAGAATATGTTCGTTTGTACAACTCTCGTTTCAGATTCTTTGCAGGAAAACTCCTCTCCAAATGGGAAGAACCCTATGTTATCGAGGAGGTTTATCGGTCTGGAGCTATCAAAATAAATAATGCCAAAGGTACTAATCCGAAGGTTGTTAATGGGCAACAAATAAAACATTATATCTCAGGTATGCCCATTAATGTTGAAAGTAATATTATCCAAACTATGACACCGGAAGAACACATAAAAGAGTCCTTCCGGAACACTCCAGAATCGTGAAAAAGAGGAGGTACATGATACGGTAAGTAAACGGACTCCGAAAAATCTTGGGGAGGGTAATCTCCATCAACATCTTCAACAGAACCATCTCCTCTCAAACCCTAGTTCATCTCTTGTGTTCAATCTTTGTACCGGAACTATAGATTGCTGCTTGTGGGTGACTAGTAGTGTTGATTACATCTTGTAGTTGATTACTATATGGTTTATTTGGTGGAAGATTATATTTTCAGATCCAATATGCTATTTAATACCCCTCTGATCTTGAGCATGATTATCATTTGTGAGTAGTTACTTGTGTTCTTGAGGTCACGGGAGAAATCATGTTGCAAGTAATCATGTGAACTTGATATGTGTTCGATATTTTGATAGTATGTGTGGTGTGATTCCCTTAGTGGTGTCATGTGAACGTCGACTACATGACACTTCACCATATTTGGGCCTAAGGGAATGCATTGTGGAGTAGTTATTAGATGATGGGTTGCAAGAGTGATAGAAGCTTAAACCCTAGTTTATGCGCTATTCCGTAAGGGACCGATTGGATCCAAATGTTTAATGCTATGGTTAGAATTTATTCTTGATACTTTTCTCGTAGTTGCGGATGCTTGCGAGGGGGTTAATCATAAGTAGGAGGTTTGTTCAAGTATGAACAGCACCTAAGCACGGGTCCACCCACATATCAAATTATCAAAGTAGCGAACACGAATCGAACCAACATGATGAAAGTGACTAGATGAATTTCCCGTGTACCCTCAAGAACGCTTTGCTTATTATAAGAGACTGTTTTGGCCTGTCCTTTGCCTCAAAAGGATTGGGCTACCTTGCTGCACTTTTATTACTACTACCGTTACTTGCTCGTTACAAATTATCTTGCTATCAAACTACTCTGCTACTTACAATTTCAGTACTTGCAGACATTACCTTGCTGAAAACCACTTGTCTTTTCCTTCTGCTCCTCGTTGGGTTCGACACTCTTACTTATGGAAAAGGCTACAATTGATCCCATATACTTGTGGGTCATCAGCTACCGCCATTCTAAGCAAAATAAGATGCATAAAGGGTAAACATCACATGTAATCAAAATATGTGACATGATATGGCCATCATCATCTTGTGCTTTTGATCTCCATCTCCAAACATCGTCATGATCTACATCGTAACTGGCTCGACACCTTGATCTCCCTCGTTGTGTCATGGTCATCTCACCAACTATTTCTTCAACAACTATCGCTAACGCATAGTGATAAAGTAAAGCAATTACATGGCGCTTGCACTTCATACAATAAAGAGACAACCTTAAGGCTCCTGCCGGTTGTCGATATTACAAAACATGACCATCTCATACATCAACATATATCACATCATATCTTGACCATATCACATCACAACATGCCCTGCAAAAACAAGTTAGACGTCCTCTACTTTGTTGTTGCAAGTTTTACGTGGCTGCTACGGGCTTCTAGCAAGAACCGTTCTTACCTACGCAAAAACCACAACGGTGTTTTATCAAGTTTGCTGTTTTAACCTTCTTCAAGGACCGGCCGTAGTCAAATTCGATTCAACTAAAGTAGGAGAAACAGACACCCGCCAGCCACCTTTATGCAAAACAAGTTGCATGTCAGTCAGTGGAACTGGTCTCATGTGCGTGGACATGTAAGGTTGGTCCGGGCCGCTTCATCCCACAATACCGCCGAATCAAACTAAGACGTTGGTGGTAAGCAGTATGACTATCACCGCCCACAACTCTCTGTGTTCTACTCGTGCATATCATCTACGCATAGACCTGGCTCGATGCCACTGCTGGGAAACGTTGCATGGAAAACAAAAAAAAAATCTACGCACACGCAAGATCTATCCATGGAGATGCATAGCAACGAGAGGGGAGAGTGTGTCTACGTACGCTCGTAGACCGTAAGTGGAAGTGTTTAATAACACGGTTGATGTAGTCGAACTTATTCGCGCTCCAACCGATCAAGTACCGAACGTACGGCACCTCCGCGTTCTGCTCATGATTAGCTCGGTGACGTCCTCCGCCTTCTTGATCCAGCAAGACGGCGAGGTAGTGGATGAGTTCCGGCAGCACGACGGCGTGGTGACGGTGATGGTGAAGTGATCTCCGCAGGGCTTCGCCTAAGCACTACGAAAATATGACCGGGAGTGTAAACAGTGGAGGGGGTGCCGCACACGGCTAAGCAATTGTTCTGGGTGTGCTAGGCGCCCTCCTCCCACATATATATAGGTGGGGGAGGGAGGAGGCAGCCTAGAGGCGCCCCAAGTGGGGCCGAATCCCACTTGGGGTCCTGCCCCAAGCCGCCACCCCCCCCCCCCCGCCATGTTTAGGGGCGGGGGAAAGACAAGTTAGGGAGGCGCCCCCCCCCCTTTCCTTTCTCCCATGAGAAGGGGAAGGTGGGAGGGGCTAGCCCTCCCCCCTTTCCTTCCCGAGGGCCGGCCGGCCAGGGAGAGGGGCACACCAGCCCCTTGTGGGCTGGTTTGTCCCCCCCTTGGCCCATTAGGCCCAATACACCTACAAGGGGTGTCCGGAACCCCTTCCGGTGACCCGATGACTACCCGGTGTGTGACGCCCCCGGCCTGATCGTGCACTAATCATACACGCAAATGCACACGATCAAGCCTAAGGACTCACGGGAAGATATCACAACACAACTCTAAAACATAAATAAAGTCATACAAGCTTTATATTACAAGCCAGGGGCCTCGAGGGCTCGAATACATAAGCTTGCGAACAAGCGTCAGCGGAAGCATCAGATATCTGAGTACAGATATGAAATAGAAACAGAAAGGCCTTTAGAAAGGCAGGGCAAAATAAAACACTACGATCGAAAGGCGAAGGCCTCCTGCCTGGGACCCTCCGATCCTACTCCTGGTCGTCAGTCAACTCGTAGTAGTATCCATCCTCTGGGTAGTAGTAGTAGCGATCGTCGGCAGGGCAGCTGTCTCAGGGGCTCCGTCCTCTGGTCACGTCAAACTGATATGGGGAGAAAAGGGAAAACAAAAGCAACCGTGAGTACTCAGAAGTACTCAGCAAGCAAGGATCTACACTACATATGCAGCATTATCAAGGGGAGGCTGTATATGTGGACTGGGCTGCAGAAATGCCAGAATAGAGAGAAGGCCTAGTCCTATCGAAGACTAGCATCTTCAGCGGTCTTGCAGCAGTAGAAGAGAGTAGAACAATACCATATAATGTAGCAGTAATAATATCAACCTCACCCAGAGATCCTTTCTCGACTCCCTGCGAGAAAGCAATCCCAGAGCCATACATTCATCAACCTCGTCCTGAGATCCTTTCTCGACTCCCTGTGAGAAAGCGATCCCAGAGCCAATACAGTCATCAACCTGTTAACGTCTCAAGGGTCCAGTTCTAGTTGTATCGATCGGGATACAACTCCGAGTGTCCTTTACCGTAGGACCGGCTATCGATAGAAATGTTCTTCCCTGCAGGGGTGCACCAACTTACCCATCACGCTCGCTTAACTCCGGCCGGACACACTTTCCTGGGTCATGCCCGGCCTCGGCCAAACAACACATCGCAACCCTACCTACAACTCCGCAGAGAGGTCCCCGCCGGTCTACATCCTAAGCGCAAGGGGGTCTTGGCCATCGCCCCTCGCCCTCCGGGTCGTTGCGTGCCGGGCGAACCAGGCTCCACCCCTCAGGATGGTGCCGGCCCAGCCCGGCCGCAGTGCTGAACTGGACGTCTGACAGAGTTTTCGGCTGATGCATACGATGCAGAACGCCCATACTATGCCCACGTGATGGTTAGTGCTATCAGACCAGAGGCCTGCTCGGATCAAATATCCAAATCGTTAATGGACTAGGGCTTGCGGAAACGAGCAGAGACTCACGAAAGATGTGACCCCGTCGCCCCGTCTCGAGGACTTGCGGCAAGGGCCATGAATGCCCGGCCACGCCTCGTATTCAACACTCGGGCACCATACAGGCCACCCGTCTTCACATCACACGCGGGTACCCCTCAGGGTCGACCCGCCTTTCCAAGTAACATTATAAGGTCCAAGTATCCGTGTGTCCATAACATCAGGGAATCCGAGGTATCACCCTCATTGAATTCCCACTCGATGTATCCGTCAAGGTGAACTAGGAGGAATCACCCTCACTGGGTCCACACTTGAGGTGTTGTACGACAGCGTCGTTATCGGAAGCGGTGAAGGAGGAATCACCCTCGATGACCATGACCGAATAGCTACTCTACAGAGTTAACATCAGAAGTGCTACAAGAGGTTTCACCCTCGGCACTCGATAGTAACGCTGCAGTGTCGTTACAACTAAGGGGGGTGATGTGCGGTGTCGGGTCCTGGTCTTCAATCCCATTGATCGGGTCTTCTGACGATCCAGCGCGGCAGTCGGGATAAGTGGGGTCACTGATAGGTCTCTACCCAGCCTAGACTAAACAGTTTAGGATATGTAGGTAATTATCAACAGCAGGTTACAATGAACAGGCTATGCATCAGAATAGGTAAAGCAGCAGCAGCAGCAATTCTAATGCAAGCATGGGAAATTAGAATGGGCGATATCGGGATGATCAAAAGGGGGGGCTTGCCTGGTTGCTCGGCGGCAAGGGCAAGGTCGTCTATGGTGTCTTCGGGATCCGGAGCTGCGTCGGTCTCGGGGACGACGTCGGGGTCGAGGGCTATCGAGAGAGAAGAGGGGGAGGAAACAGTATAAATATATAGCAAACATGAGCATGACAAATACGATACACGGTGCTAGGGGTAGTCTAACGCAGCATCACACGTAACAGACGGAGCGGGAGAATATCTGACGATATTTCCCGGGTCTTTGGAATTATCGGACAGAGGATAAGAGGGGAACGGTTGCAAGTTCGGATAGTTAGGGACGCGTGACGGACGAACGGACCGTGTATTCAGATTCGTCTCGTCGTTCTGAGCAACTTTCATGTACAAAGTATTTTCATCTGAGCTACGGATTATTTTATATGATTTTCTAAAGTTTTTATTAATTTTTTGAATTTATTTTTATTATTTAATTTCGAATTATCCAGAATAGTAACTGATGACATCAGCATGACATCATGCTGATGTCAGCAGTCATTAGGGTTAATTAACAGTAGTTAATTAGGTTAATTAGGTTAGGTTAATTAATAGGATTAATTAAGTTAATTAATTAATTAAATTTTATTATTATTATTAATTATTTTTTTTATTTTTTATTTTTTTCTGGGGCGTGGGCCCCGTTGTCAGTGGGTCAGGGGGTGGGGCCCGGCTGTCGGTGGCACAGAGGCCAGCGGGCAGCGGGCGACGGGCGCGGGCGCTCGCGGGGCGGGCGTGGGCGCCCGCCCGATCGGGCACGGGCGTGCGGGCGGGGCTGGCCGCCGGCGGGCGGCAGCGACGGCGAGTGGAGCGGCGGCCAGCAGGCGGAAGCAGCAGCAGGAGGCGGCGGCGGTAGGCGGCGTGAGGAGGGGGTAGCGGGGGCGTGGCAGAGGCGCGGCCAGGTGCACGGGCGGCTCGGCACCGGCGAGCACGGCGTGGCCGGCGTGTGCGTGCACACGCAGTCGTGGGCGCGCTCGGTGCGCGGCGACGGGGAGGGCGGTGGCGCAAGCGGGCGTGGCGAGGCGGCGCGGGGAGCGCGTGGACGGGCGCGCGCGTGCGCGCGCGGGCGCAGCCAGCAGGGGTCGCGGCGGTCCGGCGCGTGCTGCGGGGAGCAGAGAGGGGGGGAGGGGAGGCGGCGGCTCACAGAGGGCCGGTCGGGAAGGGCAGCGGGCTCGGGGAGGCGTCGGAGCGCGGGGCGGCAGTGGCCGACGACGAGACGGCGACGGGCGAGGTCGGGCAGAGGAGGAGGCGGTGGAGGCGACGGGCGGTGGTGGCACGTCGGGGCGCAGCGGCGGGGTTGGCCGGGGCGGCGAGTAGGGGTGGCGGCCGGCGTGGTGGCCGAGGCGGTGGAGGCCGGCGGTGAGGCCCGCGTCGCCGGCGACGGGGCGCGACGGGAGCGCCGGGGCCGCGCCCGATCCCTCCTGGATCGGGGGGGGGTGGGGGGAACGAGGGGATGTGGTGAGGGTTAGGGTTTCGGTGTGTGGGTGGGGGGCATATAGCGGGGGGTGGGCCGGCTGGGCCGGCCTGGTGGGCCGCTTGGCCTGCTGGGTCGAAGCCCAGTTCGGGGGGGGGGGGTTGTTTTAGCTTTTCTGTTTTCTGTTTTCTTTTTTTTTATCCATGCCCCTGTTTTGTAAATAGTTAGTGCTCAATTTGAATTTTGTAAAACATGTGACCTGGTCCATAAATACCAGTGCTTTATTCCCTAACACCTAAAATTAGTTTGGACAAAATATAATTTCATATTTATTTTAGATTTAATAAATGGTTATTAAATATTATCTTTATCCACTCTTTGAGGTTGTTCGAGTCACTTTTCCAATTCCAATGATGTTGGTTTCAATTTTAGAATAGCCTCTGGAATATTTGCAACATGATGTACATTTTTGTTTCTGGATCTGAACAACTATTATTTTCCACTTTCACTTAAATTTGAATTTTGACTTAGGAGTTGAAAAGCATTATGATGCAAATGATGATCATGCACTGTTAATCATGCTGACTTGGCATTGTCAAAAGGGTGATTACTGTAGTTAACCACTGGGGGTGTTACAAATCTCCTCTACTAACAAGAATTCTCGTCCCGAGAATTAAGAAGTAGAAGGAAAAAGTTCGGGGTATTCCGCACGAAGATTATCCTCGCGTTCCCAAGTGGCTTCATCTTCAGTATGATTTGACCACTGCACTTTGAGGAACTTGGTAACCTTCTGACGGGTTCGACGTTCAGCTTCATCGAGAATGCGGATCGGATGCTCCTTATAGGATAGATCATCATGCAACTCGAGCATTTCATGATCCACTGCTCGGTGCGGAGATTCCTTGAAGCATTTACGAAGTTGCGACACATGGAAGACGTCGTGGATATGAGAGAATTGCGGCGGCAAATCCAATTTATACGCCACTTGACCACGTCTAGCAATAATGCGGAAAGGACCAATGTAGCGCGGAGCTAGCTTGCCCTTGATTCCAAAACGGTGAGTGCCTTTCATCGGGGTGACTCGCAGATAAGCCTGATCACCAGGTTGATAAGTCAAACCCCATCATTTGCGATCATAGTTGCTCTTCTGGCGGTCCTGAGCCGCCTTGAGATTTTCCCGGACAATACGGACTTGTTCTTCGGCGTGTTGAATAATATCCGGTCCAACAAGAGGTCGTTCCCCAGTTTCTGACCAATTCAGAGGGGTTCGACACTTACGTCCATAGAGTACTTCGAAGGGAGCCATTTTCAAGCTGGCTTGATAGCTGTTGTTATAGGAGAACTCGGCATATGGAAGAGATTCTTCCCACTTCTTGCCAAATGAAATAACACAAGCCCGAAGCATGTCTTCAAGCACTTGATTGACTCGTTCAACTTGGCCTTAGGATTGGGGGTGATAAGCTGAACTCCAGGTAATATGAGTTCCCATAGCTTCTTGTAAACTTTCCCAGAACTTTGAGGTGAAAAGACCGCCACGGTCCGAACTGATCTCCTTCGGAATACCGTGGAGTGAAACAATTCTGGAGATATACAACTCTGCTAACTGACTAGCAGTGATCGTCTCCTTGACAGGCAGAAAGTGTGCAACTTTGGAGAGTTGGTCGACAACGACAAGAATAGCATCGTGACCCTTCTGTGACCTGGGAAGTCCTGTAACGAAATCCATCTGAACCTTGTCCCATTTCCATAAAGGAATAGGTAACGGTTGCAGAATTCCAGCAGGCTTCTGATGTTCTGCTTTAACGCGTCGACACACATCACATTCAGCAACATAGCGAGCAATGTCCTGCTTCATTTTAGACCACCAGTACCTTTGACGGAGATCACGATACATCTTGGTGCTACCCGGATGAATAGACAGCGGGGTATCATGTGCCTCCTTCATGACTTTGTCAGTCATAAGCTCGAAGCGAGGTACGACAATGCGGTCTCTGAAATACAAGGTTCCATCTTCAGACAGCGAGAAATCCCTGTACTTTACAAGGTGAAGGTCTTTCTTCATCAGATCAATTTCAGCATCTTTAGCTTGCGCATTCTTAACAGCTTTCTCAAGATCTGGTTGTATCACAAGGTTATTAAGAGAACCCTGTGGGACAATACGCAGATTCAGCTTGCCCAGTTCTTCGAAAAGACGAGGTTGAGCTCGCCTAACCATGAGGTTGTCGCAATAGGACTTGCGGCTTAAGGCATCAGCCATCACGTTAGCCTTGCCAGGGGTATAAGAAATACCCAAGTCATAGTCCGCAATGGTCTCCATCCATCTTTGCTGACGGAGATTCAGAGATGGCTGAGTGAACAAGTACTTCAGACTTTTATGATCCGTGTATATCTCGCAACGATTACCGAGGAGGTAATGTCGCCATAACTGTAGTGCATAGATGACAGCAGCTAGTTCTAGATCATGTACCGGATAATTCTCTTCATGTGGGCGCAACTGACGAGAGCCATAAGCAATCACTTTACGCTCTTGCATTAGGACACAGCCTAATCCTTCACGGGATGCGTCACAATAGATCACAAAGTCCTTGCGGGTATCTGGAGGAGATAGTACTGGGGTAGACGTTAGCTTGTCCTTGAGTGTTTGAAAGCTTTCCTGACATTTTTCTGTCCATTCTAACTTAACGCCCTTGTGAAGCAGATCAGTCAACGGCTTAGCAATCTTAGAAAAATTCTCAACAAATCGACGGCAATAGCTTGCAAGGCCGAGAAAACTTCTCACTTGCTTGACGTTCTTCGGAGGAGTCCAGTCAAGAATAGCCTGAACTCGTTCTGGGTTAACAGCAATGCCATCCTTGGAAATCACATGACCAAGGTAAGTTACTTCAGAAAGCCAGAATTCACATTTGGAGTATTTGGCATACAACTGGTGTTCTCGGAGCCTTTCCAGTACAAGACGGAGGTGTTCAGCATGTTCTTCTTTATTCTTCGAATAAACCAGAATATCATCCAGATATACCACGACAAACTTGTCGAGGTAATCCATGAAGATATAATTCATCAGACGGGAAAATGTGGCTGGAGCATTGGTTAAGCCAAATGACATGACAGTGTACTCATAAGAGCCATAGCGAGTAACAAAAGCAGTCTTGGGAATATCCTCTTCACGAACACGGATTTGATGGTAACCCAACCTGAAATCAAGTTTAGAGAATACCGATGATCCAGTAAGTTGATCATACAAATCATTGATCCGAGGAAGCGGATATTTATTCTGAATGGTGGCTTGGTTAATGGGTCGATAATCCTGAACCAATCGGTTAGTTCCATCCTTCTTCTTAACGAAGAGTGAAGGTGCTCCCCAAGCAGAGGAACTGGGGCGGATGAAACCTTTCTTAAGTGACGTGTCGATTTCTTCCTTAAGCTCGAGAAGATGGTGCGGAGGCATCTTATAAGGACGCTTCGCGATAGGTGTTGTGCCAGGCTTCAAGTCGATGACAAACTCAACAGCTCTAGCAGGGGGTATTCCTGGAAGTTCTTCTGGAAATACATCTTGAAAATCACGAACAACTGGAACGTTCTCGATGCCTTCAAGAGGTGAGGCATTCAATGCATTCAGAACATATATTTGAGTTTCCGCATCCTGAGCTATTCGAGCTGAGTATTGTACTTTCTGGCCAGAAGGGTGTGTGAGGCGGACTGTTTCAGTGGCACAGTCAATCAAAGCTTTATGAGGCTTCAACCAGTCCATACCCAGAATAATGTCTATGTTGGAGGTCTTAAGGGCAATGAGAGAAACGGGGAACATCAATCCTCCAATCACAATGTGATTACCGTGGCTTATCCTGGTAGTTTGCCAATTAGCCCCGGGTGACTGGATTACCAATGGGGTGGACATCTTGTTGAAAGGGATATAATGGCTTCGTGCAAAACTTTCAGACATGAAGGAGTGCGACGCTCCAGAATCAAAGAGTACAGAAGCTGGGATTGAATTCACTAGAAGGGTGCCCATCAAAATATTGGTGTCCTGTCGAGCTTCTTCAATCTTGACATGGTTGACATGAACAAGCTGACTAGCAGGTGGTCTGGCATTATGCTTTCTGCTATGATGGTTCCGACGGCCCTTTTTACGGTCAACAGAACAACGTGATGAACTCTGCGGCTGACCCTGAGGACAGTTGAAAGCACGGTGCCCTGGCTGTCCACACTTGCGGCACAAACCATCATTATGGAGAGGAGCCACAACATTGGACTGTCCACCCTGAGTCGTTAATTGGCTTGGGGGCGGAGGCAGACGAGGCGCCACATATGACGGCCTTGGTGCAGGGGCTGGTCGGTGATGAACATTGTGTGGGATCCAGACTCGACGTTTCTGAACAGGCTGACCCGAGGATAAGCCAGCTTCATGAGTGCGCTTGAGCGACTCCTGGCATTCAGTCAGAGCTGTTTCAATTTGAAAAGATTTGCTGACAAGCGTTGCGAAGTCTGTGCAATCAAGGACTGCAAGTGCGAGTTTTATGTCAGTACGGAGTCCTTCACGGAATTTATCCTGCTTACGGGCGTCAGTGCAGACGTCATCTTCAGCATAGCGGGACAATTCAAGAAATTTCCTCTGATATTCATCCACAGTCATTATGCCCTGGGTAAGTTTGCGGAATTCCTGCTTCTTCTGGTCCATCAGACCTTGAGGAATGTACTGTGCACGAAAAGCTGTCTGAAATTCCTGCCAAGTGGTTACTGTTTCAGCAGGCAACGTACCCTTGTGGCTTTCCCACCATTGAGCCGCTGGGCCCTTTAGGTGGAATGTCGCAAAGGTGACATAACTGGCAGGGGCAACATTAGCTGACTCCATTTCAAACAGGATGTCACGAAGCCAATCATCAGCATCCATAGGATTGGTGGAGTTGCGGAAAACGGACGGGTTGAGGTGCACAAATTCTGGCAGCGAGATCGGTCCAGGCTCCTGACGAGCCTCATTGCATTCCAAACGTCTTACCAGACTCTCGTTGAGCTGACGGTTCAATTCAAACTGCTGCATCATTGCGGCAATATAGGGTGGAGGTGGAGGATCGTCAGCCATCCTACCAAATCAACAGGGGCAATTTAGCTAATAACTTGCAGGTGTATGGAATTATTTATGAAGTAACACGCACAACAGAAGGAAGTGCAATAGATACTTCATCATATTCGCACCAGACATTCAAAGCCACACATAGCCTCGGTTAGCATCCGGCATTACGACAGTTGAAAAGGGAAGGGCTAGACATCTAGGCGGCGCGCAGGCACGCGATATGGGAGTACACAACGAGACATAGCAAAGGCTAGATCCACGTCGGAGAAAACTGTTGGAGCGAGGAATCTGCACGTGACAACACAGGGTGCCCTCGATAAAAGGATCCTGTAAGCAGAACCTGGCCCACAATCTTGAAGCAAGGGGGAATATTTCAGAACTCCGGGTGGATGTGAGCACGAGAGCCTAATGCTGGAGTTAGTAAAATCATTTAACCCGAATAGAAGAGAGAGCAGAGTCCCAGAGTAAAGGTCGAGGAGTAAAAGATCCCCCGGCCCGATCGTGCACTAATCATACACGCAAATGCACACGATCAAGCCTAAGGACTCACGGGAAGATATCACAACACAACTCTAAAACATAAATAAAGTCATACAAGCTTTATATTACAAGCCAGGGGCCTCGAGGGCTCGAATACATAAGCTTGCGAACAAGCGTCAGCGGAAGCATCAGATATCTGAGTACAGATATGAAAGAAAGTACAGAAAGGCCTTTAGAAAGGCGGGGCAAAAGAAAACACTACGATCGAAAGGCACAAGGCCTCCTGCCTGGGACCCTCCGATCCTACTCCTGGTCGTCAGTCAACTCGTAATAGTATCCATCCTCTGGGTAGTAGTAGTAACGATCGTCGGGGCATCTGTCTCAGGGGGCTCCATCCTCTGGTCACGTCAAACTGATATGGGGAGAAAAAGGAAAACAAAGCAACCGTGAGTACTCTGAAGTACTCAGCAAGCAAGGATCTACACTACATATGCAACATTTTCAAGGGGAGGCTGTATATGTGGACTGGGCTGCAGAAATGCCAGAATAGAGAGAAGGCCTAGTCCTATCGAAGACTAGCATCTTCAGCGGTCTTGCAGCAGTAGAAGAGAGTAGAACAATACAATATAATGTAGCAGTAATAATATCAACCTCACCCAGAGATCCTTTCTCGACTCCCTGCGAGAAAGCAATCCCAGAGCCATACATTCATCAACCTCGTCCTGAGATCCCTTCTCGACTCCCTGCGAGAAGCAATCCCAGAGCCATATATACAGGTCTCATCACAAGTATCCAGTTCTAAATTGTATCAATCAGGATACAACTCCGAGTGTCCTTTACCGTAGGACCGGCTATCGATAGAAATGTTCTTCCCTGCAGGGGTGCACCAACTTACCCAACACGCTCGATTAACTCCGGCCGGACACACTTTCCTGGGTCATGCCCGGCCTCGGCCAAACGACACATCGCAACCCTACCTATAGCTCAGCAGAGAGGTCCCCGTCGGTCTACATCCTAAGCGCTCAGAGGTCTTGGGCCATCGCCCTGTGCACTCCGAGTCGTTGCGCGCAGGGAGAAGCCTGGCACCAGGAGGGCGCCGGTCCGTCCGTGCCGCCATGCTGAACTGGACGTCTGACAGAGCTTTCGGCTGATGCTACGATGCAGAACGCCCATACTATGCCCACGTGATGGTTAGTGCTATCAGACCAGAGGCCTGCTCGGATCAAATATCCAAATCGCTAGGACTAGGGGCTTGCGGTAACGAGCAGAGACTCACGAAAGATGCCACGGTCTGAACTGATCTCTTTCGGGATACCGTGGAGTGAAACAATTCTGGAGATATATAACTCTGCTAACTGACTAGCAGTGATCGTCTCCTTGACAGGCAGGAAGTGTGCAACTTTGGAGAGTTGGTCGACGACGACAAGAATAGCATCGTGACCCTTCTGTGACCTGGGAAGTCCTGTAATGAAATCCATCTGAACCTTATCCCATTTCCATAAAGGAATAGGTAACGGTTGCAGAATTCCAGCAGGCTTCTGATGTTCTGCTTTAACGCGACGACACACATCACATTCAGCAACATAACGAGCAATGTCTTGCTTCATTCTGGACCACCAGTACCTTTGACGGAGATCACGATACATCTTGGTGCTACCCGGATGAATAGACAATGGGGTATCATGTGCCTCCTTCATGACTTTGTCAGTCATAAGCTCGAAGCGAGGTACCACAATACGGTCTTTGAAATACAAGGTTCCATCTTCAGACAGCGAGAAATCCCTGTACTTTTCAAGGTGAAGATCTTTCTTCATCAGATCAACTTCAGCATCTTTAGCTTGTGCACTCTTAACAGCTTTCTCAAGGTCTGGTTCAACAACCAAGGTTTTTAAGTATCCTTGAGGAACTATCTCGATATTTAGCTTTCGAAGCTCTTCATACAGAAGGGGTTGCTATAGCTGAACCTCAAGTTCGCAGCAATAGGATTTGCGGCTCAACGCATCAGCCATCACATTAGCCTTGCCAGGGGTATAGGATATACCCAAGTCATAGTCCGCAATGGTCTCCATCCATCTTTGCTGACGGAGGTTCAGAGATGGCTGAGTGAACAAGTATTTCAGACTTTTATGATCCGTGTATATCTCGCAACGATTACCGAGGAGATAATGTCGCCACAACTGCAGTGCATAGATGACAGCAGCTAGTTCTAGATCATGTACCGGATAATTCTCTTCATGCGGTCGCAACTGACGAGAGCCATAGGCAATCACTTTACGCTCTTGCATTAGGATACAGCCTAATCCTTCACGGGATGCGTCACAATAGATCACAAAGTCTTTGCGAGAATCTGGAGGAGCAAGAACTGGAGCAGAAGTTAGCTTGTCCTTGAGTGTTTGAAAACTTTCCTGACATTTTTCTGTCCATTCAAACTTAACGCCCTTGTGAAGCAGATCAGTCAAAGGCTTAGCAATCTTAGAAAAATTCTCGACAAAACGACGGCAATAACTTGCAAGACCGAGAAAACTTCTCACTTGCTTGACGTTCTTCGGAGGAGTCCAGTCAAGTATAGCCTGAACTCGTTCTGGGTTAACGGCAATGCCATCTTTCAAAATCACATGGCCGAGATATGTCACTTCAGACAACCAGAATTCACATTTAGAATATTTGGCATACAGTTGGTGTTCTCGGAGCCTTTCCAGTACAAGACGGAGGTGTTCAGCATGTTCTTCCTTATTCTTTGAATAAACCAGAATATCATCTAGATATACCACGACGAACTTGTCGAGGTAATCCATGAAGATGTAATTCATCAGACGGGAGAATGTAGCTGGAGCATTTGTTAAGCCGAATGACATGACAGTGTACTCATAAGAGCCATAGCGAGTAACAAATGCAGTCTTCGGAATATCCTCTTCACGAACACGGATCTGATGATAACCCAATCTCAAATCAAGCTTAGAGAATACTGAGGAACCAACAAGTTGATCATACAAATCATTGATCCGAGGAAGCGGATACTTGTTCTGAATTGTTGCTTGGTTGATTGGTCGATAATCCTGAACCAATCGGTTAGTTCCATCCTTCTTCTTAACGAAGAGTGAAGGTGCTCCCCAAGCAGAGGAACTGGGGCGGATGAAACCTTTCTTAAGTGACGTGTCGATTTCTTCCTTAAGTTCCAAAAGGTGATGCGGAGGCATCTTATAAGGACGCTTCGCGATAGGTGTTGTGCCAGGCTTCAAGTCGATGACAAACTCAACAGCTCTAGCAGGGGGTATTCCCGGAAGTTCTTCTGGAAATACATCTTGAAAATCACGAACAACTGGAACGTTCTCGATGCCTTCAAGAGGTGAGGCATTCAATGCATTCAGAACATATATTTGAGTTTCCGCATCCTGAGCTATTCGAGCTGAGTATTGTACTTTCTGGCCAGAAGGGTGTGTGAGGCGGACTGTTTCAGTGGCACAGTCAATCAAAGCTTTATGAGGCTTCAACCAATCCATACCCAGAATAATGTCTATGTTGGAGGTCTTAAGGGAAATGAGAGAAACGGGGAACATCAATCCTCCAATCACAATGTGATTACCGTGGCTTATCCTGGTAGTTTGCCAATTAGCCCCGGGTGACTGGATTACCAATGGGGTGGACATCTTGTCGAAAGGGATATAATGGCTTCGTGCAAAACTTTCAGACATGAAGGAGTGCGACGCTCCAGAATCAAAGAGTACAGAAGCTGGGATTGAATTCACTAGAAGGGTGCCCATCAAAATATTGGTGTCCTGTCGAGCTTCTTCAATCTTGACATGGTTGACATGAACAAGCTGACTAGCAGGTGGTCTGGCATTATGCTTTCTGCTATGATGGTTCCGACGGCCCTTTTTACGGTCAACAGAACAACGTGATGAACTCTGCGGCTGACCCTGAGGACAGTTGAAAGCACGGTGCCCTGGCTGTCCACACTTGCGGCACAAACCATCATTATGGAGAGGAGCCACAACATTGGACTGTCCACCCTGAGTCGTTAACTGGCTTGGGGGTGGAGGCAGACGAGGCGCCACATATGACGGCCTTGGTGCAGGGGCAGGTCGGTGATGAACATTGTGTGGGATCCAGACTCGACGTTTCTGAACAGGCTGACCCGAGGATAAGCCAGCTTCATGAGTGCGCTTGAGCGACTCCTGGCATTCAGTCAGAGCTATTTCAATTTGAAAAGATTTGCTGACAAGCGTTGCGAAGTCTGTGCAATCAAGGACTGCAAGTGCGAGTTTTATGTCAGTACGGAGTCCTTCACGGAATTTATCCTGCTTACGGGCGTCAGTGCAGACGTCATCTTCAGCATAGCGGGACAATTCAAGAAATTTCCTCTGATATTCATCCACAGTCATTGTGCCCTGGGTAAGTTTGCGGAATTCCTGCTTCTTCTGGTCCATCAGACCTTGAGGAATGTACTGTGCACGAAAAGCTGTCTGAAATTCCTGCCAAGTGGTTACTGTTTCAGCAGGCAACGTACCCTTGTGGCTTTCCCACCATTGAGCCGCTGGGCCCTTTAGGTGGAATGTCGCAAAGGTGACATAACTGGCAGGGGCAACATTAGCTGACTCCATTTCAAACAGGATGTCACGAACCCAATCATCAGCATCCATAGGATTGGTGGAGTTGCGGAAAACGGACGGGTTGAGGTGCACAAATTCTGGCAGCGAGATCGGTCCAGGCTCCTGACGAGCCTCATTGCGTTCCAAACGTCTTACCAGACTCTCGTTGAGCTGACGGTTCAATTCAAACTGCTGCATCATTGCGGCAATATAGGGTGGAGGTGGAGGATCGTCAGCCATCCTGCCAAATCAACAGGGGCAATTTAGCTAGTAACTTGCAGGTGTATGGAATTATTTATGAAGTAACACGCACAACAGAAGGAAGTGCAATAGATACTTCATCATATTCGCACCAGACATTCAAAGCCACACATAGCCTCGGTTAGCATCCGGCATTACGACAGTTGAAAAGGGAAGGGCTAGACATCTAGGCGGCGCGCAGGCACGCGATATGGGAGTACACAACGAGACATAGCAAAGGCTAGATCCACGTCGGAGAAAACTGTTGGAGCGAGGAATCTGCACGTGACAACACAGGGTGCCCTCGATAAAAGGATCCTGTAAGCAGAACCTGGCCCACAATCTTGAAGCAAGGGGGGAATATTTCAGAACTCCGGGTGGATGTGAGCACGAGAGCCTAATGCTGGAGTTAGTAAAATCATTTAACCCGAATAAAAGAGAGAGCAGAGTCCCAGAGTAAAGGTCGAGGAGTAAAAGATCCTAATACCACCCAATTGGCGACGTGGGCCCGTAAGCCACACAGCCAAGTTAGTAAAACAGTTTTCCGGTTTCTAGACTCAACTTCGGCCAAGGAGTTGGAAAGGGGGTTCCTACAGGCAGTCGGCTCTGATACCAACTTGTGACGCCCCCGGCCCGATCGTGCACTAATCATACACGCAAATGCACACGATCAAGCCTAAGGACTCACGGGAAGATATCACAACACAACTCTAAAACATAAATAAAGTCATACAAGCTTTATATTACAAGCCAGGGGCCTCGAGGGCTCGAATACATAAGCTTGCGAACAAGCGTCAGCGGAAGCATCAGATATCTGAGTACAGATATGAAATAGAAACAGAAAGGCCTTTAGAACGGCGGGGCAAAATAAAACACTACGATCGAAAGGCGAAGGCCTCCTGCCTGGGACCCTCCGATCCTACTCCTGGTCGTCAGTCAACTCGTAGTAGTATCCATCCTCTGGGTAGTAGTAGTAGCGATCGTCGGCAGGGCAGCTGTCTCAGGGGCTCCGTCCTCTGGTCACGTCAAACTGATATGGGGAGAAAAGGAAAACAAAGCAACCGTGAGTACTCAAAAGTACTCAGCAAGCAAGGATCTACACTACATATGCAACATTATCAAGGGGAGGCTGTATATGTGGACTGGGCTGCAGAAATGCCAGAATAGAGAGAAGGCCTAGTCCTATCGAAGACTAGCATCTTCAGCGGTCTTGCAGCAGTAGAAGAGAGTAGAACAATACCATATAATGTAGTAGTAATAATATCAACCTCACCCAGAGATCCTTTCTCGACTCCCTGCGAGAAAGCAATCCCAGAGCCATAAAGTCATCAAACCTCGTCCTGAGATCCTTTCTCGACTCCCTGTGAGAAAGCGATCCCAGAGCCAATACAGTCATCAACCTGTTAACGTCTCAAGGGTCCAGTTCTAGTTGTATCGATCGGGATACAACTCCGAGTGTCCTTTACCGTAGGACCGGCTATCGATAGAAGTGTTCTTCCCTGCAGGGGTGCACCAACTTACCCAACACGCTCGATTAACTTCGGCCGGACACACTTTCCTGGGTCATGCCCGGCCTCGGCCAAACGACACATCGCAACCCTACCTACAGCTCAGCAGAGAGGTCCCCGTCGGTCTACATCCTAAGCGCTCAGAGGTCTTGGGCCATCGCCCTGTGCACTCCGAGCCGTTGCGTGCAGGGGGAAGCCAGGCACCAGGGGGGCGCCGGTCCGTCCCGGCCGCAAGGCTGAACTAGACGTCTGACAGAGCTTTCGGCTGATGCTACGATGCAGAACGCCCATACTATGCCCACGTGATGGTTAGTGCTATCAGACCAGAGGCCTGCTCGGATCAAATATCCAAATCGTTAATGGACTAGGGCTTGCGGAAACGAGCAGAGACTCACGAAAGATGTGACCCCGTCGCCCCGTCTCGAGGACTTGCGGCAAGGGCCATGAATGCCCGGCCACGCCTCGTATTCAACACTCGGGCACCATACAGGCCACCCGTCTTCACATCACACGCGGGTACCCCTCAGGGTCGACCCGCCTTTCCAAGTAACATTGTAAAGTCCAAGTATCCGTGTGTCCATAACATCAGGGAATCCGAGGTATCACCCTCATTGAATTCCCACTCGATGTATCCGTCAAGGTGAACTCGGAGGAATCACCCTCACTGGGTCCACACTTGAGGTGTTGTACGACAGCGTCGTTATCGGAAGCGGTGAAGGAGGAATCACCCTCGATGACCACGACCGAATAGCTACCCTACAGAGTTAACATCAGGAGTGCTATAAGAGGTTTCACCCTCGGCACTCGATAGTAACGCTGCAGTGTCGTTACAACTAAGGGGGGGGGGTGATGTGCGGTGTCGGGTCCTGGTCTTCAATTCCCGTTGATCGGGTCTTCTGACGATCCAGCGCGGCAGTCGGGATAAGTGGGGTCACTGATAGGTCTCTACCCAGCCTAAACTAAGCAGTTTAGGATATGCAGGTAAATATCAACAGCAGGCTACAATAAACAGGCTATGCATCAGAATAGGTAAAGCAGTAGCAACAGCAATTCTAATGCAAGCATGGGAAATTAGAATGGGCGATATCGGGATGATCAAAGGGGGGGCTTGCCTGGTTGCTCGGCGGCAAGGGCAAGGTCGTCTATGGTGTCTTCGGGATCCGGAGCTGCGTCGGTCTCGGGGACGACGTCGGGGTCGGGGGCTATCGAGAGAGAAGAGGGGGAGGAAACAGTATAAATATATAGCAAACATGAGCATGACAAATACGATACACGGTGCTAGGGGTAGTCTAACGCAGCATCACACGTAACAGACGGAGCGGGAGAATATCTGACGATATTTCCCGGGTCTTTGGAATTATCGGACAGAGGATAAGAGGGGAACGGTTGCAAGTTCGGATAGTTAGGGACGCGTGACGGACGAACGGACCGCGTATTCAGATTCGTCTCGTCGTTCTGAGCAACTTTCATGTACAAAGTATTTTCATCTGAGCTACGGATTATTTTATATGATTTTCTAAAGTTTTTATTAATTTTTTGAATTTATTTTTATTATTTAATTTCGAATTATCCAGAATAGTAACTGATGACATCAGCATGACATCATGCTGATGTCAGCAGTCATTAGGGTTAATTAACAGTAGCTAATTAGGTTAATTAGGTTAGGTTAATTAACAGGATTAATTAAGTTAATTAATTAATTAAATTTTATTATTATTATTTTTTATTTTTTTCTGGGGCGTGGGCCCCGTTGTCAGTGGGTCAGGGGGTGGGGCCCGGCTGTCGGTGGCACAGAGGCCAGCGGGCAGCGGGCGACGGGCGCGGGCGCTCGCGGGGTGGGCGTGGGCGCCCGCCCGATCGGGCACGGGCGTGCGGGCGGGGCTGGCCGCCGGCGGGCGGCAGCGACGGCGAGTGGAGCGGCGGCCAGCAGGCAGAAGCAGCAGCAGGAGGCGGCGGCGGTAGGCGGCGTGAGGAGGGGGTAGCGGGGGCGTGGCAGAGGCGCGGCCAGGTGCACGGGTGGCTCGGCACCGGCGAGCACGGCGTGGCCGGCGTGTGCGTGCACACGCGGTCGTGGGCGCGCTCGGTGCTCGGCGACGGGGAGGGCGGTGGCGCAAGCGGGCGTGGCGAGGCGGCGCGGGGAGCGCGTGGACGGGCGCGCGCGTGCGCGCGCGGGCGCAGCCAGCAGGGGTCGCGGCGGTCCGGCGCGTGCTGCGGGGAGCAGAGAGGGGGGGAGGGGAGGCGGCGGCTCACAGAGGGCCGGTCGGGGAGGGCAGCGGGCTCGGGGAGGCGTCGGAGCGCGGGGCGGCATGGCCGACGACGAGACGGCGACGGCGAAGGTCGGGCAGAGGAGAAGGGGTGGAGGCACGGCGGTGGTGGCGCGTCGGGGCGCAGCGGCGGGGTTGGCCGGGCGGCGAGTAGGGGTGGCGGCCGGCGTGGTGGCCGAGGCGTGTGAGGCCGGCGGTGAGGCCCTTCGCCGACGGGGCGCCGACGGGAGCGCCGGGGCCACGCCCGATCCCTCCTGGATCGGGGGGGGAGTGGGGAACGAGGGGAGTGGGTGAGGGTTGGTTTTCGGTGTGTGGGTGGGGGGGGGCATATAGCGGGGGGTGGCCGGCTGGGCCGGCCTGGTGGGCCGCTTGGCCTGCTGGGTCGAAGCCCAGTTCGGGGGGGGGGGGGGTTTTTTAGCTTTCTGTTTTCTCTTTTCTTTTTATTCATCCATGCCCCTGTTTTGTAATAGTTAGTAGTGCTCAAATTGAATTTTGTAAAACATGTGACCTGGTCCATAAATACCAGTGCTTTATTCCCTAACACCTAAAATTAGTTTGGACAAAATATAATTTCATATTTATTTTAGATTTAATAAATGGTTATTAAATATTATCTTTATCCACTCTTTGAGGTTGTTCGAGTCACTTTTCCAATTCCAATGATGTTGGTTTCAATTTTAGAATAGCCTCTGGAATATTTGCAACATGATGTACATTTTTGTTTCTGGATCTGAACAACTTTTATTTTCCACTTTCACTTAAATTTGAATTTTGACTTAGGAGTTGAAAAGCATTATGATGCAAATGATGATCATGCACTGTTAATCATGCTGACTTGGCATTGTCAAAAGGGTGATTACTGTAGTTAACCACTGGGGGTGTTACACGGTGCATCCCGAAACTCTTCCGGTGTCCGAATACCATCGTCCTGTATATCAATCTTTACCTCTCGACCATTTCGAGACTCCTCGTCATGTCCGTGATCTCATCCGGGACTCCGAACAACATTCGGTCACCAAATCATATAACACTATATCGTCAACGAACGTTAAGCGTGCGGACCCTACGGGTTTGAGAACTATGTAGACATAATCGAGACACCTCTCCGGTCAATAACCAATAGCGGAACCTGGATGCCCATATTGGCTCCTACATATTCTCCGAAGATCTTTATCGGTCGAACTGTTATGACAACAAACGTAATTCCCTTTGTCCATCGGTATGTTACTTGCCCGAGATTCGATCGTCGATATCTTCATACCTAGTTCAATCTCGTTACCCGCAAGTCTCTTTACTCGTTCCGTAATACATCACCTCGTAACTAACTCCTTAGTCCTTTGTTTGCAAGCTTATGGTTGGTATTACCGAGAGGGCCCAGCGATACCTCTCCGATACTCGGAGTGACAAATCCTAATCTCGATCTATGCCAACTCAACAAACACCTTCGAAGATACCTGTAGAGCATCTTTATGATCACCCAGTTATGTTGTGACGTTTGATAGCACACAATGTATTACTCCGGTATCCGGGAGTTGCATAATCTCATAGTCGGAGGAATATGTATTTGACATGAAGAAAGCAATAGCAATAAACTGAACGATCAATATGCTAAGCTAACGGATGGGTCTTGTCCATCACATCATTCTCCTAATGATGTGATCCCGTTATCAAATGACAACACATGTCTATGGTTAGGAAACCTTTACCATCTTTGATCAACGAGCTAGTCTAGTAGAGGCTTACTAGGGACACGGTATTTGTTTATGTATTCACACATGTATTTAAGTTTCCGATCAATACAATTCTAGCATGAATAATAAACCTTTATAATGAATAAGGAAATATAAAATAACAACTTTATTATTGCCTCTAGGGCATATTTCCTTCACCTGCATCTACTACTATTACTCACATCGACCGCTATCCAGCATGCATCTAGTGTATTAAGTTAACAAGAACGGAGTAACGCCTTAAGCAAGATGACATGATGTAGAGGGATAGATCTAATCAGTATGGTAAAAACCCATCTTTTTATCCTTGATGGCAACAATACAAATACGTGCCTCGCTACCCCTTCTGTCACTGGGTGAGGACACTGCAAGATTGAACCCAAAACAAAGCACCTCTCCCATTGCAAGATAGATCAATCTAGTTGGCCAAACCAAATCAATAGATCAGAGAGAAATACAAAGCTATCTTAATCATGCGTAAAAGAGTTCATAGAAGACTCAAATAATATTCATAGATAATCTGACCATAAATCCATAATTCATCGGATCTCAACAAACGCACCGCAAAAGAAGATTACATCGAATAGAACTCGAAGAACATCGAGGCGAACATTGTATTGAAGATCAAAGAGAGAGAAGAAGCCATCTAGCTACTAGCTATGGACCCGTAGGTCTGTGGTAAACTACTCACACATCATCGGAAGGGCAGCAAGGTTGATGCAGAGGCCCTCCGTGATTGAATCCCCCTTCGGCAAAGTACCGGAACAGGATCTCACGAGGACAGAAAATTGCGGCGTCGGAAAATTATTTTTGGTGTGCCCTCTGGTATCACTACAAAAAAAACCACTTCCGTGCTAATACGTGTTTGTCACAGTAGGTCACGTTTTCTGCCATGCATGTGCATCCATGATGATTTTATGACAGAATCAAGATAGTCATACCCTTGCTGTCATAGAAGTGTTCCATGACAATACCAAAATTATCATCACGGAAGTGTCCACTTCCATGACGATAAATGGCGCGTCATGGAAGTGTTTTCGTCAAGGGTAACCGACATGTGGCATCCACCGTAACGGGTCACCATTAAGCTATCGGGTTCTGGTTTGGGTCCGATAACCCGTTAACAGCCCCGACCAATGGGGATTTTCCACGTGTAAAATTCTCATTCGCTAGAGGATCCACGTGTCGGCTCAGCATTGGGACATATGTCATCCACTCATTGTACAGGAGGCACCTATGATATGTTGGCATGTGGCAAGGCCCAACAGTGGCCCATTTAGGCAAAAGAGGCCGGCCCAGTCAAAATTAGCAGGCCGGCCCATATAGGGCCTACTTGTGTCTGGTCCATTTAAGCCCACGGCCCATACGAGATGTGCCAATTTGGCCCGTCAACGGCCCGTTAACTATTTGACACCATTGCAGCCCATCGTCAGTTCGAGCCCGTTGACAGCCCGCTATATATTTGGGCTCAATATCGGCCCGATGCGGTTTCGGCCTGTTAACGGCCCATTCAAGGGATGAGCCAATTTTCAGGATGTGCGTCTTTCAGCCTTTTAGCGACCCATTTAAGTGTTGGGACAATTTCCAGCCTGGTGTGTCTTTCAGCCTGTTAACGGCCCATAAATGAGTTGGGTCATTTGCAGTCGGACCTGAGTTTTGGCCTCTTAACGGCCCATTCTCTTCATGGTCCAATACGAGCCCAGTTTCTCTTTCGGCCTGCTAAAGGCCCACAACACAGTTGGGCCATATACAGTCCGACCTGACTTTCGGCCTCTTAGCGCCCATGCTCTTCATGGTCCAGTACGAGCCCGCTGTCTCTTTCGGCCTGCTAAAGGCCCACAATACAGTTGGGCCATATATAGCCCGACCTTAGTATCGGCCTGTTAACGGCCTGTGAAATCGAATGGGCCCACTTATTGCCCGCTTCGATGGCCGCCTGTTAACGACCCGGGAGGTAACAGGGCCGAGCATTAACTGTTGGCTCGTTTCAATTATAGCGGCCCAATAGAGCTTTCGGCCTGGTTATGTCCCATTAACTTAATGGGCCCGCTAAAGTTCAAACATGTTTGTATGCCCAATTAGATAACGTCGATTCCGGCCCAGATATAATTTGAGACCATTACAACGAGCAATTATGGACAGGACCAAAACCGATCAATCAAAGGCCTATGAGAATTTTGGCCCCTGCGAGCCCATTAAGGGAAGTGGGCCGCTTCCTTCATATAGGGCCCACGACTGTTCGTGCTAACTAATAATTTCACTGCTTTTTTGGCTTCCTAGAAGGCGCGCTAAGCAAACGTACGGCATACAAGGAAAAACGTTGCACATCCAGCATATATTACAGGAAATTACATCCACTGGGCAAACAAAGATTGATGCCAGTGCAAATAAATGAACAGAACTTAACGATCTACAACCTCACAATCTGCAACCTCAGCGCGGATGACACCCATAAGCATGTGAGAAAGTTCTTCCTTCTTTGCTACACTGTCTCTGAAAACATTGATCAGTTGTTGTTGCGCAAGAATGTGCACCTCTGATTCCTCCATGATTTCCATCATTGCTTCAGCCAGTAATTGGTTCACAAACATACATTTTTTCGTTGGATTCGAGACAGAGGAAACTGAACATATTCAGATGGCAATTTTGGCAGGCTTGTATTATTGATAGTGGAGAGTGTCTCGACCACTGCATCATAACATAAATTAGGAGGGGAACCGAATAGTTTAATCAAGAGTTATTGCCATATTACCTGGCCTAGATTTATTGGAAAGAAACAATGGGGTTGCCTTGCTGTTTTCAGAGTTTGTCTTTTTATCTTCAGTAGCCTGCACCAAATTAACACACTAGCATTGGTATCATTGGCCAGGTCAGATAATAGGAAAGCAACATTGACACAACGAATGTTTGGGCAACCACACCACACCAGCCTACCCCAAATTAACACAATATGGCACAGCTATCATCAGCCAGGTAAGGTAATAGGAAAGCAACATTGACACAATGAATGATTGGGCAACCAGAACAACACTACAATTTAGTAATGTGCATGATATGAGATAGTACACTCATGCAGCTCAGTATGCAAAACTACCAGGCAGTTTTCCTTACAAAAATCAACATTGTCGCCTTTAATTATACATTTTGCTACAAGTAAATTTAGACCAGGTAAAGGTTGGATTCATGCCGATTAACAAAATACATGTTGATGTAAAAATTTAGTGATATACAACAGGTACTTACATCAGCATTGGAGCACAGAGAATTCCCGCAAGATACTTTCCTCGAACACGATCCCAGTTTAGAAAGTCTTCTATCCTTTAAGCTTATTTTCTAAAAGAGAGATGGGTAAGAAACATGTAGAAAATATGATCTGAATGCTATAAAATTTCATGATGTGAGGATACACACACGCTTTTTAGAATGGAGTTGACATATTTTTGCTGGACTGGAGCGTACTAGTTCTTTGGCCACTTGAATCTGCTTATTATCAGTAGGAGTTGGGTTTCTCTATGTTGGAGAAGTATCTATGAACACTGGAGTTGGTTTACTATCACCTGGCGTTTGGATCTTTTGCAAAGACCTTGTTTGTAACCCTTCAGATTCTAACATAGTCGTCTTCCCCTTGAATGCCTTATATAGAAGAATGGTGCTTCAGTTATAAAACATGCTACGGCAGAGAGATGGAATAGGTACTGAAGAATAGAAAGGCATGACATATTGACATGTATTCCCTCCATCCGGAAATAAATGGATGTGTCTAGGCATTGTTTTGTTCTAGATACATCCATTTTTATCCATTTCTGCGACATGTAATCCGGACGGAGGGAGTATGATGTAAGAGCTAGGGATACAACATGACAACAGAGTAAAAAACACTAGTTGAATGTAAAACTGTATGATAGCGGAATACATACAGAAAAACACTAAGGCAACATATGCGTGTATGATTGGGAAACTAAGATGGCATTGCAACAGACAACTAGAACATCACTTCAATGTAAAAAAAACATGGTATGGTAGACAGATGAAGTGCATACTGATGAATAACAATGCATAAGATATTCAAAAGCATGATGTCCAAACTAAGCAGATGGCATTGCGATAGAGTAGAATGACAGTACTTGAATTTGAAAACATGTTATCATGAATGGAATAGGTACTGAAAAACAGGAAGGCATGACATATTTACATGCATGATCAGCAGGCTAAGCACATGGCATTGCAACAGAGTAGATGCACTCCAGGACATTATATGCATGTTGTACCCATATCACGGGCCAAGTTAGAGCAAGGACCTTGTGGGGTGAATAGGATTCATCATCTTTCTGCAAGTCTTCTGAAGAACTGCCTTTACATGTTCCATCATATTGGGTATCATTGACGTCAAGTTTGTTGGCCGTTACATTGCTCCGTGAGGTTCTTGTGGATATATCAGTGTGTGCAATTATATCTGACATGCATGGAAGACAACTAGTAGTTAGATTTATGTAATGAGTGCTTGTAGGAGACGACATAAATAGTAGGACTGGGCTTAACTAGCAGCAACAAGTCTCAAAAACTAAAGGGAGAACATAGATGAAAGCTACAGAATATGTATCGTTTGTACTCGAGATTAACTAGATGGCACACAAAAGTATTAAAGAACAACATAGGTAATACTAGAAGTGGTATAATACTATAATCACCAGCCTGTGGGATAGCATTGGCTGATGGATGATAACTATGGAACAACATTACCTAAAGAACAAGTCTCTTATTTGAACTATGGAACAACGTTAACTCCTGAACAAGACTCTTAAGAGATCATCATGAATATACAGTGAAATGTGATAATCTATTTTCCATGCTTAGATGAATAACAAAGCCATAAATGTTGCACACAAGTAAGATGAGGGTACAACCTATCTGGCCGCCATCCATAGGAGTGAGCATCATGTGCTGACTTGCCGATGGCCCTGCAGTTGTTGTGGCTGTCCATGTCGGGCACGCACATTCGTTGCAGGGAACTGTTGAGTGGGGACTATAGCTCCCTTCTGGTGTATGCTTCCCTTGTTGGAGCAGCTGCGGTGAGAAGGAAGACGGTGTGGCTGAAGATGCAGAAAACGCATAATGTTCAGAACGACACATATCTCTGATCTGAAGAAATACCCTAAGAGATCAACAGTAAGGTACGAGAGTGGTCACACGTCTGAAAACTAAATTGGGGTCACACAATTTTATTTTATTTTGGTACTGTCCGATCTACGGCGGATGGCTTGATGGCCGTCTTGTGCCTCCCGGCTGACACTGTTCAAAATCTTCCCCGAAGAGCCGGCGACCACCGGTAGAGCAGCCTGCCTCCACCGTCCCTGGTCGCGAGAGCTCCGACCAAAACCCCGCTCCCTGCCCCACCGCACTGCCATGGTTGCGCCGCCCCCCGGCCAATCCACAAATACTCGTCGTCATCCAGATCCGGCGGCGGCAGTACCTTCAACCCACGCAACTCTAAGAAAGCCACCTAAGCGCTGCTTCCGCAGGGAACTTGCGCCCCCGCACCCTTACGATAGACACCAGCCAACCGGCAGCCTAGGAGCTCCACTGCCTCGAGGGGTGCTGCTTCCCATTGGGAATCGTTTGGCCCAGAATAAAAATTTAGACGACTGACGCCTAAATAAAGTGATTTAAGATGAGTGTACGACCTATCTTGCGGCCCGGTGTAGTAGGCACTGCTGAGTCGGTGAGGCCGGCGTGGTTGCGGTGGCTCCCGGCGGCAGGAAAGCAGATATGTCGCGATGGTCGACGGCTACAGGGAAGCAGCGCCGGGGCCCTGGACGCATCTGAAGTTGGAGCCGCTCCGGCGTCGTGCACAACGGCGGGGGTGAATCGGCTCCGATATGGTTCATGCGGTTGTCGTCGAGGCAGCTCCGGCAGCACGGAGTAAGCGGCACACAGCCCAGTGCACGACAGCAAACGGATAGCGTCTCAGGCATTGGGGAGGAGGGCGGCGGTGAATTTGGTGCGGTGGGGGTGCCGTGGAGGAGGGGCTGAGATTTCACGGCTGGGGAGAAGGGAGCTTCCGGGGAGAAGGTGATTCAGCGCCCATGATGTATGAATGGGGAATTGGGAGGGGGAACCATGTCTTACGGACGCATTTGTCTGAAATGTGGGGGGGAGTTATAGTTCTACCCCTGCCTTTAGGCTTCTGGGCTTGGGTCTGTGTCTTGAGGGTTGGGGATAGTAGAGTAACTTTGCTTCTCCCAAATAGTGGGCACGAGCGATTTCGGGCGAGGTCGTGTTTTGAAATAGTGGGCGCGAGCGATTTCGGGCGAGGAGGGCGTGTTTTGAAATAGTCGACGCGAGCGATTTTGGCCGAGGAGAGGGTGTTTTGCCGCCCATGGTTTATGAATTATTCGGCACCTATCATTTCAGCCGAGGAGAAGGCGCGCTTGGATGAAGTTACGAACCTATCTTCGATGTACAACGGGCCAATTGATGCGTGTCCCACATAGGCCGGTAATTTCGCGTCTCCCATTTATTTGCTCGGGCGAATTCCACCGAGCAGAGGGTGTTTAGCGGTTCGTTCAAATTTTGGGAGAACGAGCATCCACGTCTACCTTACCAAGTCTATTCGAATGGCCAGCAATTTGGCTGAGCCAGTTTAAGTATGGAATTGGAGTGTTCCATTTAAAAAAAATCAATTCGAATCAAATTTTGAAATATTAGCTTGCCACTTCTTTTTTAGATGGCGAGATGATGCTCGGGACTAACGTGTTTTTACATGCTCGTTGCTAATGATTTACTATATGACAAATAGTTGACCCACTCAAAAATGGGAATCAAACCCAAAATGAAATATCTCGATTCAATGAAATAGCTCGTTCACCAGGTCAAAATAGTGAACTAAATCCAAAATTGAACACCTCAATTGAGTAGCATGTTGTATTATAGTACTCCATGAACATATTGAAAGTCAAATTATTGAACTTGTTTGATACGCATATCTCCGTTCATGTGTTGATTGCAGACAACATGTTCTCCAATTCAAATATTTGAATGCAATTTTATATCGAAACATGGTTTATATTAGTCTTTGATGCATAAACGTGACCTCCCCCTCTCCCGGACTCCTGTTCTCTCTCTCGCCGACAATCTTCAATTCTATCACACGCATCCAAACACAAACCTTGTCGGTCCCTCCCCTCTCTCTCTCTCTCTCTGTGTGTGGGGGGGAGGGCGGGATCTTTCTAGTTCGCATGCACACTCAATGTAAAGGTCTCTCTGGCACACAATGTATGATTCTCTAGTCCAAGCTAAATATCTAGGGTGCACTCATCATACACACACAAATTCCCTAGCTCGTTGCCCGTAACTTTCTCACGCACCACTCTGCCGTCTCGGAGCTCTTCCCTCTCTCTCTCAAACTCTCCGTCTCCCTGGGTCACACATACACATGCATATCTTTCTCGCACTCGATAGACCCATCTAAAACTCTCTCTCTCTCTCCCTCGTTCTCTCTCCATCTCACATGCACACACACACAATCTCACGCCTAGCTAAGTATGATTGTCTCTCACTCAATTGTAGGCACACATAGTCCCCCTATGTATATGACTAATTCTTAGTCTCCATCACAAACATATGCATTGTCTCTTTTCCTCACTTGGTCTATCTCGATTTCTCTTGGCGCATCTTTCTATCGCACATACACCTCGTCCCTCGATCTCCCACCCATATAGTCCCCTCACGATCTCGAGGGGATCTCTCTATCACAAACACACCCTCTCTCCCTCCCCATGCGCCCATCTTCTCCATGCGTCCCTCTCGACCTCTGTCCCTTGTTAGCCAGATCTCTATTGGACATGTGTTATAGGGGTGTCTCTCTCCATTGCAAATAATCACGCACTAGCTATCTTTGTGTATCTCCTCACCTCACTTTTCTATCTCGGAGATGCATGCGTGATATGTTTGCATAAGAAACGAACACACTCTCTCTCTCTATTTTATCGTTTGTTGTCCCTTTCTCTTTCACACACACACTCTTTTTGCACACTCACTCATTCTCCTTCACACACACTTGATGTCTCTCGACTTAGGTACTCTCTTCGGTCCATAGCATATAGATTTATTGAAAGCCAAACATCACAAAGTTTGACCAGGTACGTGGAGAAAAACATTTACATCTAGAACGGTAAACATATATCATTAGATTCATCATGAGATATAGTTTCGTATGATGTATCTTTGGTATTGTAGATATAAATAATATTTGCGTAAACCTGGTCAAAGTTTCCAAAGTTTGACTTCTACAAAATTTGTATGCACTACATTATCGAACAGATGGAGTATCTCTTTCCCCCTCTCGGCTATCTGATGCACCACTCAGCCGTATCGGGGCTCCTCTATCTCTCTCAAACTTTATATCTCCTTGGTTCACACATACACATATCTCGCTCGCGCTACATAGACCCATCTAACACTCTCTGCCCTTGTTCTCTCTCTATGTGACACGCACCCCCTAAGTACCATAATCCCTCACTCCATCATAGGCACATGCACTCCCCCCTAAGTATGACTATCTCTCACTATCCATCAGGAACACACTTATTGTCTCCTTCCATCCATACGTCTATCTCGATATCTCTCGGGGTATCTTCTATCGCGCAGACACCTTGTCACTCGATCTCCCACCCATGTAGTCCCATCACGCTCTCCAGGGGATCTCTCTGTCACAAACACACACTCTCTCCTCCCCATGCCTACATTTTCTCCATACGTCTCTCTCGACCTCTCTCCCTTGTTTGTCAGACCTCTCTTGGCCACGTGCTAAGGGTCTTTCTCTCTCGGTTACAAACAACCACACACTATCTCCTCACCTCGCTTCCGCTGTCGAAGATGCATGTGTGATATGTTTGCATAAGACACACACGCTTTTTCTCTACTTTATCATGTGTTGTCCATGTCTCTTTCACACACGCACACACACACTTTTTTCACTCACTCTTTCTATTTCACTCTCTCTCTCTCTCTCTCTCTCTAGTTAGGTACTCTCTCACGTCCATAAACATATGGATGTTTTGAAAAGTCAAACCTCAAAAAAATTTGACCAGGTATATGTGGAGAAAAACATTTACATCTGGAATGATCATTAGATTCATCACAACATGTATCATTTATCTTTGGTATTGTAGATATAAGTAATTTCTTTATAAACTTGGTCAAAGTTTCAAAAGTTTGACTTTAAAAAAATATAGGCACTACATTATCGAACGGAGGGAGTAGCTCTTTCTCTCTCTCTACTATCTCTCACGTGCCTCCCCTCTCACTCGATCTCTCTTTATCGAGGGATTATACGGTCACTGTGTCAGCGTATAGCTCCATATACTGTTTAGTTGACCGGTCAACCAGTCCACATGCTGCCTTGTCAGCTCGTGTTCTCTATCTTCGTGTGCTGGCCCATGTGGCAGTGGGTGAAAATAAGTAAACTAGAGGCCCATCTGACACGCGGTAAAGTAAACAAAGTTGAAACCACTTGCGGTAGCACCCCGCATGCTAGTAAATTGAGGGCACACTTCTTCCGCGTGAAGGACGCACTCGCGCACACTTCACCACTGTGCGGAGGCATGCACACAAGGATGCACTCGCGCACACCCAGCACACAAATACACACCAGCACATGTGTGCACCAGCGTCGCCGCCGGCTGAGATGGACGGCGAGGCAGCCAACAAGCGGAGGCGGCTCAAGCCAAAATCGCATCCGGCGAGCCTGGACTTCATCAGCAGCCTCCCCGACGACATGCTGTTCATCATCATCGGCCTTCTCCCCACCAAATCTGCCGTGCAGACCACCCTGCTCTCCCGGCGGTGGTGCCCCCTCTGGCGCCGCGTCCCCCCAACCTCACCATCGACAGCTGCCTCTATGACGGGGATTGCAAACGCATGGCCGCAGTCTCCAAGATCCTTTCATCGCACCCTGGGCCAGCCAGACGCCTTGACATCCGCATGTTCAGTACCAACTGTAAGGTCCAAGCCAAGTTCGACGAGTGGATCTTATCCCCCGCCCTAGATCAGCTCGAGGAGCTCAGGTTTGAAGCTGGACGATGTTGCTCTCTGTCGCTGTCCGCGCTCCGCCTCACGGCAACGCTGCGCCGCACCAGCTTCAGCTCCTGCTATTTTCCCCAGATTAATGTCGTGCCCGCCCTTCTTCTCCCTCAACTCAAGCTGCTCGACCTCTTCGACGTTGGCATCTCGAAGAAGGCTATGGAGCACCTGCTCCGCAGCTGTATTGTGCTCGTGTACCTTCGTCTTCGGCAGATCCACGGGTTCATTAGCCTCCACATCGCCTCGATGAATCTCCGATGGATTTATGTGTCTTGTTGGCCCCGCAACAAGACATCAATTGGGAAGAGATCACTCCAGCTGTTCCACATTATGGTCATTGAGAATGCGCCTTTCCTTGAGAGATTGCGTGTATCTAATCTAGAAGGTCCAACAAAAATTAGGGTCGTTGACGCGCCGAAATTGACAGCGTTGGTGTACTCGTCTGCCAAATTCTCCGAACTCTTTATTGGATCCGTAATCGTTCAGGTACAACACTCATCTTCTTCTCCGTCTTTTTGAAATTCACATTTTTAAATTTCTTCTTGATGTATTTATGACTATCATCCAGAAAATAATTCCCACAAGCTTGACCCAGTTTGTGTGCACAGTGAAGATCTTGGCAATAAAATCTATCGGCCCCAATCTGGATCAAGTTGTTGGATTCCTTACGTGCTTTCCGTGCACGGAGAAGCTACTCATCGAGGTGAAAATTCTTTCCTATTAGTAAACGGTAATCACAACGTAGCTCAATTTTTTCGTAATTTTCCCAAATTACGATGACAAGTGTAGTGTTCAAAACTGCATCTACGCACTGCACCGAAAGAAATGTTTTTAGTATTTTTTTCTCACGTGATCACCTGCATCGTTTTTTTTGTTGTACTAGTAGCCTAGGCTAGTCATAGTGGCAAGTAACTTAGACTAGTAACTCTATGGTTAGCCTAAGAGCAAGTACTACCTCCGTCCTAGTTTACTCTTCATATTTTGTAGTATCAAAATTTGACCATAGATTTAACTAACAAAATGTTAATGCATGTCACTAAAAATTATATCGTTGGATTTGTATTTGAACATAATTTCAAATGGTATAATTTTTGGTGACATGCATTGGCATTTTCTTAGGTAAATCTATGGTCAAAATTTTACACTAAATACGAGGTAGTGCAAAAGTGGTCTATAACGGCCCTCCACTATGTAGGCCAAAACACGTGCCAAATTCACTTCTGATGCATTTGGCGTCGATGCCCTCCATTGCTCACCTGGTGCCCCAATCTGGATCACCTACTTTACTCCAGTGCCAAATTAACTCAGGCAATGAAAAAACACTTGCGTGGGAGAGGGAGAGGACTGAGGCAATAAAAAAACACCTGTTTGGGAAAGGGAGAGGCTGGTGTAGTTGGTTTGATTGATTTGTTTATACATGTGGGTCTATGTGCACAGCGGTGCCAGCTCTCTCACATTGCTAGAGCGGTGCCAAAATATTTTGATTTGACATCGATGCGTATTATGTGGCATACTTTTGAGAAATATGGCATCGGCCACATAGTGGAAGGCACCAAATGCCCAAGCTCGTCATGTGCTCCTAGGTAAATGAGAGGAAAGAGAAAGAGAGAGAGAGAGTGAAAAAATATCATTAGCCTTAGAGCCAACCCTATCGTATGAGCGAATGATATTGGTACATCTTGATGACATGGCAATCTTATACAGCCGGCTGCTCTAATATGTTCTCTTCTTTTGTAGATAAAAAAAGACCCGAAAGTGAAAAATGTGCTGCACTATAACAATCTCATCGAATGCCTTGATCTCCATCTTACAGAAATTGATTTGATCGACTACCGAGGCAGCACAACTGAGATTAAATTGGCCAGGTTCTTTGTTCTGGAGGCAAGTGTGCTCAAGGTAATGAGATTTGGCGTTCTCTGGCGCAACAATGAATGGCGTGATGATCACCGCAAGCGTCTAAGCCTAAATGACAAAGTCTCCGCAGAAGCTGAATTTGTTTTTGAAACATCAAGTCGCCAGAGACTAAAAAAATTATTTGCCCATTAGTGACTTGTCATGGCGGTTGATTTTAGTTTGTACGATAATGTTGCATCCACCTAAAGTAACGAAAGTTCTTACGTAGACTTCCTAATAATTCCCTCTTCGTAGGTGCAGAATTAATCCTAGCATTCGTAATATCAGTTTGAAACTTGTAATATTACGACTATTCAGCATGAGGTACTATGTTAGGATAAATGTTCGCGTGCATAGGTGCGGCAACGATATACCCATTACTCGAGTACAATATTTATTATTACCAACAAGAGGCCCATGCGTTGCACGGAACATCAAGATGCATTTATACGAGTTGTTTATCTTGTGGGAGACGAAGATGAATGAGGGAAGGCCTTATCTACAAATGTGGAGAGGGGTGCGGGTATCTTTTTGCAAAATTGCCATAGTTTGCTTTATATTCGTCAGATATAGATCGGACGGTCTATATTGCAGGATGGCAGGCACACCATCATCACCAACTCGGTTTTTTATAAGAGTTTCTCTATTTCTCTATACTACTCCTATAAAAACCTGAGGGCTCCTTTGATTCAAGGGAATTCTATAGGATTTTTGGAGGATTGAAATCCTTTGAAATTTTTCCTACGTTTGTCCTTTGATTCATAGGATTGAATCCCATAGGAATTTTTCCAATGGAATCTTTTGTACTACATTTGATAGGAAATCTAACATCCACTCTAACCTCTTTTTACAATTCCTTTGCTTTTCTCGTGAAATCAAACGCTCCTTGCTAATCCTATAGGATTCAAGTGGGCATGACACTCCAATCCTATACTTTTCCTATTCCTGCGTTTTCAAAATCCTGTGAATCAAAGAGGTCCTGAGTTGGTGATGATGGTGTGCCTGCCATCTTTCACCAATAGCCGTCGGATCTAGATCTGACGCATACAAAGCAAACTGCTGCAGTTTTGCAAAAAGATGCCTGCACTTATTCCCTATTTACAAACAACTCCTTGCCTCTCACAATCAGCCTTATCTCTTCCCCGCCACATCTAGAAGGCCATGGAACAATCTGGCGTGATGGCCGCTGCCGGCACCGTCCACCCCCAATCTTGGTGTTTCGTGCAATGCACGGGCATCTTACTCGTATAAGAAAAGAGTAGAGATACTCGTGGCAACGCACGGGAAATTATGTCGAACACGGCTAGTTGTAAGCAGGCTAGCTCTACAGCCATGATGATAGTGACTGCACACGGTGAGGCTGACTTTGGTATGCCAAACACGGCACCTACACTCAGGTGTCATCTCAGGCACAGGGTCTTGTCACTTCATTGGGAGGAGCAGCACGTAATAATTTGACCAACGGGTAGTACAGTACTACTACATTGGTAGTACTACTACTCACCACCGTATGGATTTAGTAGTACTACCACCTCCATCTGGATTTAGTATTTGACTAGCAATATCTAGTAATGCATGTCACAAAAAATATACTACTCCCTCTGTAAATAAATACATGGAGTATTGTTTTATTCGGTTTTGAACGTAGTTCCCGATGATTTTATACACTCTCCCTTCCGGTAGATGGCTCAAATCTGAAATCTCATCAATCAGACTACTATTGTACTCACCGAGCGGTCAGCTTGGTAAGCTACCAACAAAAAATTGCGATCAAAGACTACTATTGTACTCCCTCCGTACTGGTGCATTAGTCACGTTACGAAAACCAAATAATCCCAAAACTTTTAGGCGCGATGCATTAACTACCCACCTCGTTCCCTGTTTTTTGCCACGAAAAAAGAAATCACCCAATAGGAGACGTGGGGTGCGTATGCATTCAATGGCTTGAGACTACTTAGCACAACATGCAGTGCTCAATTCTCTTTATGCAATGACATTAATTACAAAATACTACTCCTACCTCCATCCTGGCGCACGCACTCCCCCCTTAGTATTTTGTGCCAAATTTTGACCATAGATTTAACTAAAATAACAATAATGCTTGTCACCAAAATTGTATCACTGGATTCATATTTGAACATAGTTTTGAATGATATTATTTTTAGTTACATGCATTAACATTTTATTAGTTAAATCAAAGGTCAAAACTTGGCGCAAAATGCAAAGGGGACCAATAAACCAGTAAACATCAAAGTTCTCTCGTTTTGCCCCAACTTGGTCTCGATGAGATGACTATACTGCACCGGCACGGAGGTAGGGCCGAGGAGTAGATGGCCAACACACACGTGAATGCAACGCAGTCTGCACTTCTCATATAAAGGCTCCCCGCCAGTCCAATCTACGAAATCCTATGCACCTACGCACCCTAACCAAGGGCAAGAGTGATCACTCCAATCGCAAGATCAGTTGACTAGAAGCTAGACCCATGGAGGCGATGAGCGCGAGCATCAGCCGGCTGTGCCAGATGGTCCACGACGCCGGCCTGCGGCCCGGCACCGAGGAACGTCTCCAGGTCATGCTTGAGGCTGCCAGGGTGAGAGGCCTCTTGGACGATAGCTTCGTCTCCTTGTTCGACGAGGTCCTCGTCGGCTTCCTCTACAAGTTCACTATCGTCAAGAAGCTCGCGGACGACCCTGACGTACGCCTCCAGCCCACGCGCCCAGGCTCTGCGATACCCGCCACCCTCAACGGCCTCTATGGTGACAACCTCTTCGATGCACTTGTGGCCCTGTGACTGCCCGCCGTCGCGCCGGAGAATGTCCACCTCGAGGTCGCGCTCGCCGCGCAGCGCCTGGCGCAGCAAGACACGATCGACATAATCACCCACGTCTACGAGAAAATCGTCCACAAGGACTAAAACGTGCAAGAGGAGGACGATAGGACGATGGCCTTCTTGGACCGCAGGGCAACCTTGGACGACATTGTTCAGAAGCATGTTGAGCTCGCCGCCAACATCGCTGCTCCTCACACGTCGGTTGGTGACCCGGCGCACTAGGGCGTGAGGATGTCGTTGATGGATCCGTATGTATGTTTATCTTTCTGTCAATTCCATGTAGTAGTATATTGTAATTATCTTACCTTTCGCATCAACTTCATAATTTTCGTACGTACCATGCATGAACCACGCTAGAACCAAACTTCTCATTACTCTAGGGAAAATCGTTATTTCTATCTATCGGTCGCGCCAAGGAGCATAACCAAATTTTACAAGTTACAAGTTCAAAAGGAAAAGCCTCGCCCCTCTGTAAATTGCGTCTTTTCGCCATCCCTTCTATAAGAAAAAGGCAGTGCTCCTGCCAGTTCCTCAAAAAAAAGGAAAAGCTTGCCGTGTTCACGTCGCACCCCCACACGGTTCGTCTGGCATGCCGCTCAAGGGGGAATCCGTGCTGTGTTGCATTTTCACTTACAAGTGGGACTGCAGTTGAGCAAACCGACTATCGGCAAACCCCCACCCCGCCCACCGCGCGATGGCTGAGCTAGAGAAAACAGGAGGGAGAAGAGATACTTGTAGCACGGAGGCCAAGAAAATTGGTGTCGGATGGGACTCGTGTGGGTGGCGTGTGTCGTACTGCTAGACGTGAATGCTAGTTATGGCCCATTCCACCCCACTATTAATCGAGGTGCTGGTTACGTAGAGCGAACACCACTAGCCATACGGTACACCACTAGTACTAGTACTCACATTGTCGCAAAATTTCCAGGAGTCCGTGCTCAGCCCTCCTCTCTCTCTTCTCAGCCAGCCAGCAGACGCGCGGAGTGTGCCCATCGTCTGTTTGCTCACATTCAGTCCCACATGTCAGTGAAAACGCAAGACGACCCACTGAACCTGCACATCTTTCACCTCGACGTGCTGGTGATGAAAAACAAATCCAATAAAGATCTTCGGTGGCCGCTTTTGGAGTTACTCAAGAGTAAGATTCTATTTATAGTTTAACCCAAGATGCACGGCACGTACTCCTACCTTCAACTAGCACTCCATTTTCTTGCATGACACGACCTGGATGCTGGATGTCCCACGTGTCGGCAAAAGGAGGAAGAACTCGACCAAATCTTCTCCACATTTAGACCGGAGGAGTAGGAAACACGGCAATCCCTGTGCCTACATCATACGTACAAGCCCACCTCACACTATCACCATATTTCTCGGCCTCCGTGCGACACCTAGCTCTAGTTGATGGTATACTACTACTAGGACTAACTATTGTAGTAGCATACTCCACTATCAGGTTGGCTCTATGTGATGTGGCAACTTCATATAACCGGATGCTGGCTATACTACTACGGAACTCACACTCCAAGAAGTGACTCGAAAACCATTCATAAATTGAGTTTATGACATGCATATGTAAATGTACCATTCATTACATACAACAAGTCATCAACACACAACGACAACGAGGATACATGTTCGATTATAGATTATTTCCAACAAAACATTCTAGTAAATACTAAAGTTTTTATCACACAACAAATAACAAGCAATGAAATGAACTTCAGCTCAACCAATCCTCGGTGTTGGAAATGCTTGCTTTGAACCATAAGTAAGCCTCTGGGAAGGGCCAGCAATTGTCAATATCGAGACCAACGCAGGACTGATCATCCATGCTGAAGCGGCCTATATCAGGACGCATATTGTGATAGCCAGGGTAGGGAACCATAGCAATGTCCGAGGTATAGATACAGTTGCTTCTCATAAATGGTAGTAATGTTGTGCCAATAGCAGCTGGATCGCCTTTCACCATCATTGGATAGTTTTGTCCAAGGAAGAGCGAGTTTTCTCCAAGACTATCAATACGGAACCAGGTAGAAGGTGTTGGCGCTAGCACACTAGTATCCATCCCGAATACCCTGCAACGGATGTTGGAATAGGTCCGGAGAGTGCGACCATGGGAGACAACACATGCTTCCTTAGTAACATCAGCAGTGCCATGTATACATACAAGAAGAGGTGATCCATCAGAATAAGTTGCCAGGCGCCACTGAGTATGTAGGTCCTGCTCGTCCTCATGCTCGTGATCATCACCATCATCATCTCCCCCTTGGTTATAAATTTTTTCAAGTATAGG
This sequence comes from Thinopyrum elongatum, assembly GCA_011799875.1. Taxonomy (NCBI): domain Eukaryota; kingdom Viridiplantae; phylum Streptophyta; class Magnoliopsida; order Poales; family Poaceae; genus Thinopyrum; species Thinopyrum elongatum. The sequence continues at coordinate 546,763,233 of CM022298.1, read as the reverse complement.
TGGTGGAATGTTCACAGGACCTTGGAAACACAAGAAGGTTAATTAGTACGGGGATACTAACTCGCATGCACGTGGATGAAACAATTCTAATTACGGTGGAAGACAAACGTACCAAAGCAATAAGGATTCCATGCAAAAATAGTGCCACGAGTGGTGGCAGCAAACACAAGACTCTCGTATTGAATTTCATCACAGTACTCATCCGTGTACAGAAATTGATTTTTGAGCAATATCCATCGAGGCATGGAAGTAAGGACGGCAACAAGCTTGTCGAAGATAGCAACAACATGATAGTTCATGTAATTCCAAGAGCGGTTGGGAACTCAACAAATTGCTATCTTCTGTAGACAACAGTCACCATGATCGTATTTGAACCTACATAGATCATCTGTGTGCTCAACCTCAAGGCACTCTGAGATTTTTGGAAGTGGAACCCGGTGACGAGTGTACACATTCACAAGTTCCCACTCGCAGTTGTACCCAATATAAACAACCCAATCTCCATTTGCGCATGCCCAGGCCTTACCTTAAGCGATGGCATCTTAACATCACACGTATCATTATCAAGCGGCATCAACTTGCACAAGGCGAGGCTTCCGTCGTCCCCGCGCCAGCGAGCAGGGTCATGGCGAAGAAGATAGGGGAGATCAAACCGCTCCTGAACCCTTGGGTTCTTTGTAATGATGTTATTTGTTGAGTCAAGAATGGTCTTGAATGAACCTGCCATGCTAGCCGAGGTGATGACATCACACCGATCAGTGAGTTCCTCCACCACGTCATCTTTCAGATCGGGGCAAGAATAACGGGGGCGTTTCCGACTGCTGCTTCTTGAGCTTGCGTTGGTTTTCCCTTGAAGAGGAAAGGGTGATGCAGCACAGTAGAGGTAAATATTTCCCTCAGTTAAGAACCAAGGTATCAATCTAGTAGGAGAAGAACGCACAAATCACCAACACCTACACAAACAATCAAACACTTGCACCCAACGCGATAAAGGGGTTGTCAATCCCTTCACAGTCAATTGCAAAAGTGAGATCTGATAGAGATAGATAAACAAAAGATAAAATATTTTTTGATTTTTTGGTATATAGATCTGAAAATAAAAGATTGCAAAATAGTATATCGGAAAGTAATATGATGGAAAATAGACCCGGGGGCCATAGGTTTCACTAGAGGCTTCTCTCATGAAGGCAAATAATACGGTGGGTGAACAAATTACTGTCGAGCAATTGATAGAAAAGCGCAAAGTTATGACAATATCCAAGGCAATCATTATGCATATAGGCATCACGTCTGTGTCAAGTAGACCGACTCCTGCCTGCATCTACTACTATTACTCCACACATCGACCGCTATCCAGCATGCATCTAGAGTATTAAGTTCATAAAGAACGGAGTAACGCCTTAAGTAAGATGACATGATGTAGAGGAATGAACTCAAGCAATATGATGAAAACCCCATCTTTTTATCCACGATGGCAACAATGCAATACGTGTCTCGCTACCCCTACTTTGTCACTGGCTGAAATCACGCAAGATTGAACCCAAAGCTAAGCACCTCTCCTATTGCAAGAAAAACCAATCTAGTTGGCCAAACCAAATTGATAATTCGAAGAGAAATACAAAGACATTAAATCATCCATAAAAGAATTCAGAGAAGATTAAAATAATATTCATAGATAAGCTGATCATAAATCCGCAATTCATCGGATCTCGACAAACACACCGCAAAAGAAGATTATATCGGATAGATCTGAACATCAAGGAGAACATTGTATTGAGAATCAAAGAGAGAGAAGAAGCCATCTAGCTACTAGCTATGGACCCGTAGGTCTGAGGTAAACTACCCACGCATCATCGGAAGGGCAATGGAGTTGATGTAGAAGCCCTCTGTGATCGATTCCCTCTCCGGCGGGATGCCAGAAAAGGTCCCAAGATGGTATCTCACGGGAACAGATGGTACCCTACAATGGATGCCTCTGGTGGTTCTGGAATATATGTGAATATATAGGAGGAAGAGCTAGATCAGGAGGTCACTGAGGGGCCCACAAGGTAGGGGGGCACCCCTCCCTAGGGTGCGCCCTCCACCCTTGTCGCCGCCTCGTGGCTCTTCTGACTTGGACTCCAAGTCCCCTGGGTGTCTTCTGGTCCAAGAAAAATCATCGTGAAGTTTTATTCCGTTTGGACTCCGTTTGGTATTCCTTTTCTGCGAGGCTCAAAAACAAGGAAAAAACAAAAACTGGCACTGGGCTCTAGGTTAATAGGTTAGTCCCAAAAATAATATAAAATAGCATATTAATGCATATAAAACATCCAAAACAGATAATATAATAGCATGGAACAATAAAAAATTATAGATACGTTGGAGACGTATCACCGGCCTGTTCCCTCCATGGAGAAGACGATCGAATAATGGCAGAAGGAAGGGAAAAGGCAAATGGAGGGAGGAAGAGCGTGCGACAGCAGTTCCAAATTGAGAGGGAAAGGCGAAGAGGCGGTGGACGGTTGCCACGGTACAGGAAGAGGCGCCCCGGCCTACATAGACGTCCGTTCGGAAATTGTACAAAAGGACTCGCTGTCGTCTCACTGACATGTTGGAACGGGACCACATGTCAACGAAACATGGTGTGTCATTTCTCGTGCAAAATGCGATCTAGCCGCGTTGGCCCGAGGTGCCGCATTATTTCTTGACTTATTTTTTTAATTAATGGTGTGCGATTCAATTTTGAAGCACAACTAATTGGTACTGTATGCAGAGAAAATATAAACTACTCTACCACTACTCCACCTCTAGTACTAGTATCAAAAAAGATATATAGGCTGGAGATCAGCGCTTGCTTGCTAAGGGCTACCCACTTGCTTCTCACACTATCACCCTCTCTCCAGATCTAAAAAAGACGGTTGTGGCCCCTCTCTCTCCCTCCTCACCAGTGGTCACAGATTCACCAGGATTCCGTCCACCTAGGAAGAAAAGGACGTGCAGCGTTGACGCACTCGTCGTCGGCGAGCGAGGTGACACACTGACGACAAGGCCGTCCTCTCAGACCTAGCGCCCGCGCGGGATGGCCTTCGTCCCCAAGCTCGCTGCCGTAGTGTGTGCAGAGGATGACGACCACGAGCGAAGCCACTTCCCGCCGACCCTCAGGTATGCTACCTCTTTTCGAACCATACCCTTGTTCTACTGCCCCCATCTGCCACGTCGCTGCATGTGGATCTTTTTCGACTCCACCATCTCCCCAATTTGCTATCCTCTGCTTTGCTGGTCACGCAGACGAAAACCTTAATTTGCACTATTAAAGGAAACCCTACTTCATGCAGACTAATCCATGTCTGGGTTGAATAAGGAAAGGAAGGGAGAAAGTACCGTCGAAGAGACTAGGTATCGAACCCGCATCTAGGTTGAAAAGGGGAAAATCAGTAGCTAAGGAATGAGTCTTGTGTCTCTTGGTTGAAAAAGGGTAGAAAGGCATGACAACGCAACAGAGAATGACCAGGTCGGTCGGTTTGTTGTCCTCACATAGGAAAAAGGTGGCTAAAGAGAACAAAAATGGGACGTAATCCACATATGCTGCATGGATATTTGTTGCTCTGGGCAACCATCCCTCCCTCACCACTCTATGCGTCCGTGGAGGTACATCGTACTGGTGCGCCCACTGTCCGAATGGGCCTCCCATGCTCTTATTGCCACTTTTTTGCTGTTAGTATAACGCCACCGGTAAAGTCAAGCAATGCTACTGCTAAAGTGATGCCACATTTAACTAATGCCGCACTCAGTCTAATGCCACCGATAAATTTAAGCAATGCCGTTTAATGTCACTGGATTATTTCAGGGTTAGCTGTTGATTGTGGATGTATTAAAGATTTTTCAGCTAAGGCATTCTAATGTCGTTGCACAACCAGTATACCAACGATGAAACTTGTTACTACCTTCAGATTTTTGCACTGTTAATGCTTATAGATTACATATCTCACTTTCATGAGATAAGTCAATTTTTTTGTACAGTGTCACCAAAATGCCAAGGCGCTGATGTCATTTTATTTTGGTTAAACTGCACAAAAAATTATGAAGAGAAGAGGAAAGGTAAAGAGTGGGCACCTCCTCCTCCGACTGTTTTCTTGATTCGGTTGATCAAGTTTTTATGTTTGATCGGTTATCAAGATTGGGATAGCAATTTTTCAAGTCCCCTCGAGTTCAAAATGATATTTACCTTGAAGGTACATGGTTTGCAATTTTTTTATACTGTCATTAGTTAATAATGCTAGTTACCTTCAAACTTTTGTATTTCAAAATGATATTTAACTTGAAGGTACATGGTTTGCAATTTTTTTATACTGTCATTAGTTAATAATGCTAGTTACCTTCAGACTTTTGTATTTGGTTTAATGTTGTTGCACAGCTAGTATACCAATGCTGAAACTTGTTACCTTTACATTTTGTATAGTTAGTGCTTATAGAAATCTTCCAGTGCTAGCTTATGTAAATTTGTTCAGTAAAACCATTGTACTATACCCCGTAATAAAAAAACTACTCTACTGTTGCACTAGCCACTGGATTAGTGTATATTTGTACTATTCGAATGGTGTTGCATTAGCGTATGGACATATATAAGGTGTGGCAAGCTTTCCCAGATATGTGCTCAAGAAAACTACTACCTATTTTTCTAAATACTAGACATTTGGGTACTTTAAATTGAACTGCAAAAACGTCTTATATTAAGGAACAGAGGATGTAGAGTTCACTCATATTATGCCGGTAAAGCTAGTCACACCTTTGTTAAAATTAATGTTCATTATGTTATCGGAGGAGGTATGCATGTTTGTCTCTAATGCCTGTCGATTACATACCTGACATCATGATGTAATGGTAAGTCATTGCTTTTTGTACAGTGTCACTGAATTGTCAAGGTGGTGATGGCGTTTTATTTTAGTTGAACTGCACAAAATATGCTTAAAAGAAGAGGAAAGGTCAGGAATGGTTCAATCTTTCAGAAAATACTATGTATGCCTTCCTGACATCAGCCACTGTTGCCTTATTTATTCCTTCAAACAGGTGGTTAGAAACAGTCTTGCTACCTTTACCCATTAAGAAATTGGAATGCTTATATTTGTGAGTCTATGCTTCAACTAGTGCCACTTCTATAGTAATCACACTTTCAATATCTGTGCAAACAGGGATGCTTGATTTTAGTGGAACTGCACAAAAAGTCCAAATGGTTCAACATTATGAGCATCTTTTCTTCCAAACCGGTATATCCAATTGGTGGCACTATATATGAGCTGTTCATTACCAAGGTACATGGTTTGCTACTATCTTGCTACTCTTTTTGTGCTGTCATTAGATAGTAATATTAGTGGTTAGCATGTGAATTTATTGGCAGGGTGGACCAACATTGGAGGTGCAGGACATGATTCAATGATAGGATGCTCAATTTCGGTTGTATCGATTTCACCTCTTCCATCACTGCGAACATGGATATCCTTGGTCTGATGAAGAATAGGTGCTATATTTCTGCTCTGTACCAGCAAATCAATTCAGTACAAAATTGTCCAGGGCAAAACATGACAATATCAAATTCTCAAGTGCAAAACATGACAGATGGTAATGGGAAACGACTAGAAGAGACGTGTTTAAACCGAAAATACAAGGTGCGGTATATGTTTACTAGCTGCTTGATATTTGTGCAGACAGATGTCTGCCCGTTGCTATTTGGCAAACAAACAAAGTGACCTCAATTTTGGTAGAACTGTACAAGAGAATAGTATAGTCACTGCATGCAGTGCCATTTGAAAATAGACACAAAAAGATTGGATAGTCACTTCATGGACTGCACAAAAGTAGTATTGTACTATTTATTGGCCAACACTAGGCGCTTCATTGCTTTGGTCTGATTATACAATGGGCATCATTTTTCCTAAGTTAAAGTTTGTATTCCGAAAATAGTCTCGCCGTGTGATCGAGAGAAGACCAAATCATATTGCAGTGGATGTTCCTCCATCATGTATGGTTCATTCTCATGGTTCTAGCTATTGGTCAAACCACTTACGTTTGCCAGAGGAAATGTAGACTTCACAAATAAATTTGTCTTTCACTCTGTACTGAATGTTGGCCCAGAGAAGCATCCATGTTAGTAGCAAGAACAGATGTTTTTCTAGATCTTTGCTTTTGGAGCTACATATTTGTATATGATATGTGAATCATTGAGATGCATTAACATGTTGATCTTATGTATGGGAATCGTACTAGTTGGTTGTTAATTTGGGCTACTAATGTGAACATATTACAATGCCAGGCCTGTAAGTCTCGTGTGAACATTTCGAACGGATCGGCTCTTACTACTGTGCATAGCATGATCCTTATTTCGGTGTGCTCAGTGTTCACAAGTTACTAGCAGTTCCTTATTTCTGTTCGCTCAGTGTTTACAAGTTACTGATCGATCACTAGCTAGCCTACTAATACGCTCCTGGCAGTTTTAGTTGCGACGCAAGATCCGAAGGTGGCAGTTTTTTGAATAAAAATGCCTACGTCTGAAAAAACTGACATGCTGTTCTGAAGAAAATGCCATGCGAATCTGAAGAAACTGCCAGCAAAAACGTTTGCAAATGCCTTATCTCCCAGCGAACGTTCATCAGCTATTGCGATCCTACACGTACACATCCGACCGACTCGATCCTACGTGAATAACCAGCGGATCACGCACGTACCTCATCTGGATGAATCGAGTGCACTCGTTTGACCGTCATGCCGACGTGCGACCCAGCACGAACGGGACGCACCACTGACAGGACGGGACAGGACAGCACAATCATAATTTCAGTTTTTCTAGTTTTCCACGGCAAGCTGGCGTGCTAAGCCATGCCTGCTTATGCATTGAATTCCAATGACCGCGATGACCGTCGCGTTTCCCGCGACACACTGGTTCACCTACCTTCCGCCTATAATTACTGGTTCCCGGCATTCTCCGGTGGCACCATCACCCAACTCGCCCTATCCTCATAAGCACCCATCAGCCCAACATCGCTCGCCACTTGCCCTCGCTCTCACCACGTTCGTCATGCCCCCGCTCGTCCGCAATAGGCGACGCTAGAGGCGGTCACCGCCAGAACTAGTGTTTGGTTTTTCACCGGAAGGCAGATGGAGGGAGGAGGCATTCTATCGGTCTTTAGATGGCAATGCGGAGTATGAGGACTTGTTGGAGCGCGACCGCCTGGCGGAGGAGCAGCGTATCGCCGATTTAAGCCGCCAGCGGGGCATGGAGCAGCAGCGCACCGACGCTCTGAGTCGTGAGCAGAGTGCCCGCAACTGGGCCGACTACGTGGAGGCTGGCGCCCGGCAAATAGCCCTGGAGGCTGTCGGGCACGCACGCGTTCGCGACACCGAATTTTACTACCAGCTCATCAAGTGGGTTTCCCGCTTAGAAGCCGAAGCTTCGATGGACCACACCGGCATGGAAAGGGCCAACGCGCACGAGCAACGCGCCTATCGCACCTCTGGCAAGTCCGAGGCGACGAGGAGGGTGTCAGTGCCGGCGTTTAGCGTGTACCGCAGATGGCGGCCGGCATCGTCTAGTTAGCTAAGAGTAAGTTAGTACTTGTACACTACTAGAGTATTAGTGGGAGTAGATAGTTAACTTGGCTATGATGGTTGTCAATGTGGAAGTTCTGTACTCTACATCTGGATCAGACCTGTTACTTTTCTCTGAACGTTGATCTTTCCGTTTGAACATATGGAATGGGCTATTATTTTTTTAAATGGGCTGTATTTATCCGCCATGGATTTAGAGGCTGACTTGTGGGCCTACTAGGTTGACGTGTACACAATCAGGAGATGATTGTACGTGGAGAGGATGACAGCAGGGACCCACCAGGGTCATGGCAATACGCAAGCAAGTGCCTCCTTATTTCAAGCCAAAAAAATGGTTCCTCCTAATGGATTTCTGACATCTGGGTCCCATGCCATTGTCAACGTAGTCAATAAACGAGAGAATTGCACAACCAGCGGCTGACACCAAGGACCCATCAGCTCGCCCAGTTCTTTTTGTTTTTTAGACGGAAGCAGGGTGTCAACTGGGCTGTGCGGGGCACTCTGGCCTGTCTAGCCAGCCTTTTATTTTACGTTGACCACAAGACCAGCCCAGTAGTTTTTTTTCTTCTGAAAATGCCTAGCCCAGTTTTTTTGTTCTTTTGCAGAATACCCAATCGAGTCCTACTTGCTTTTGTCAGCCCTGCTGGGCTGCAAATCTTTCAAGACGAGGAGAGTTTCTTGCCGAGAAAAAGGGCTATCACAAATGAGAAATGGGCTGTACATTTTTAAAACGCATCAAACCGGCAATTAATTTCAAATTTTTATTTTATTTCGAGATTTTAAATTCCATTGATTTTTATGCGTGGACAATTATTTGGATTTTATATTGATATAAATTTATTTTTCAAATTAGTTTGAATGTGACTCGAAATTTTGGGATTAAAAATAGTTCGGACTGCACCGAAATATGAAAAAATTCATAGAATTTTTTAACCGTGGCCACAATATGAGTTGTAATGCTAACAAAAAGAATATGGGCTCCAAAAAAATCCTTAAGAATTAGCAAATGGGCTGTAAATTATTAGAAATAATGGCAGATGGGTTGTATGCTGTTTTCCACAGATTTGAGGCTGACTTGTGCGCCTACTATAGGTTGACGCGTGCGCTTTCCTAAAAAAAAGGTTGACGCGCACGCAAGGCCGTGTCAACTTAGTCAACACACGAGAGCAGTGGCTGTTGGATGTCCATCCAACGGCCGCCGTGCTTCTTCAATCTCTGCTCTTCCTGCTCCAGCCGCTCAAACCAGCGCCGGCGGGACTGCCTGCTCCCTCCTCCCGTGGCCGGCTGTGCTGCCACGCAGGCCGCACCGCCCCACCCTACTCCATTGCTAGCCAGGCCATTCGTCTACTCACCCACACCTCCTATTATTTTCCGGTGACGGCAGCCGAACCAGTAAATCCGCGTACTCCCCACCGCATGGGCAACAACTGTCGAGTCTTCCCCGGCTCTGGGTCGTTCCCTTCCTAGGCCTCGCCGTCGTCCACCACCCTGGTGCTCTCGGCGTGGCGTGGTCAACGAACGACATCCATTGGAAGAAGACTGTACGTGGAGACGCTGACAGCTGGGTCCACGGCTGCACGCAAGGAAGTGCCTCCTTATTACGCGCAAAATAATGATTCCTCCACCTGACAGCAGGGACCCACCAGAAGGGCCACTGTATTTCACGAAAAAAATGTTCCTCCCGCTGACAGCTCGGACCCACCAGCTATATCTTCGCACGCAAGGAAGTGCCTCCTTATTACGCACAAAAAAATGAATACTCCCCCTGCTAGCTGGGACCCACCATAGTTGGAGGCTGACTTGTGGGCCTACTAAGTTGACGCGGACGGAGGGCTTTGTCAACTTAGTTAATATGAACGATTCTAGCTCCAGTAACCGTACGATGTCCATCCAACGGCCGTAGTGCTTCTTCAACCTCTAGTCTTCTTGCTCCAGTTGCCCAAACCAGCGCCGGTTGTGCCGCCTGCTCCTGCCTCCCGTGGCCGGCTCTGCTGCCGCACAGGCCTCACCGCCCCACCCTACTCCCATCGCTGGCCTGGCCATCCCTGTACTCACCCAGACCTCCTGTTATTCTCTGGCGACGGCAGCCTCACACTGCAGCCCAACCAGTAAACCCTCGTACTCCCCTTCGCGTGGGAAACAACTGCCGAGTCTTCCCCGGCTCCGGGTCATTCCCTTCCTAGGCCTCGCCGTCGTCCACCGCCTTGGTGCTCTCGCCGCGGCGTGCTCAACGTGGTTAACGAACGACTTACATTGAAAGAGGACTGTACGTGGAGAGGCTGACAGCTAGGTCCACAGCTGCAGCAAGAAAGTGCCTCCTTATTACGCGCAAAATAATGATTCCTCCACCTGACAGCGGGGACCTACCGGAAGGGCCTCTGTATTTTGGCTTAGCTATATTTTGCGAAAAAATGTTTCCCCCTAACAGCTGGGACCCACCAGCTATATCTTTGGACGCAAGGAAGTGCCTCCATATTAGGCGCGAAAAAAAAATGAATCCTCCCCCTGACAGCTCGGACCCCCCATCAATAACTTCGCATGCAAGGAAGTGCCTCCTTATCCTCCCTGACAGCCGGGACCCACCTGGTCGAAGCATACGTAGCATTCTCATTCTGGTCGCGAATGTGTATGTACATACTGGTCGATCGGTCTCTCTGCAACGATGAACCGTGGCCGAGCAAGCAGCAGCGCGTGTAGTAGTAGAGCCCCCGACGTAGCAGTTCAGGCAGTCCCTTCTAAACCGTGTACACGTACGTACAGCCAGATGCCAAAAAATACGACCACGTACATACATACGGGCGGGGTCTCGAACGCCTACTCGGGCATACGTACGGCCAGGGCTTGTGTACATGGAGAGGCAACGGACGGCAGCAACGCCGTCCTGTTCATCGGGCAGCCAACCGGCTGGGTCAGAACAGAGAAACAGTGTCTTGTTCATTGGGAGGCAACAGACTGGGTCGGAATGCGTCATGTTCAACAGGAGCCACCGGCTTGGACGGAACAGCCGAAACGGGGTCTGGCATACCGCAGTACGGGGGAAACGGCCTTCTGTTCGACCGGCTACGGTCGAAACGGCATCCTGTTCATCGGGAGGGGTGTGGTGTATCGCAAAACGGAGGAAACGGACTTGTGTTGGAGCGCTACGGTTGAAACAGGGGTCCTGTTCATCGGGAGGGGTGTGGCGTACCGCAAAGCGGGACTCCATGGGCTACTGTTCACCCACCGTCGACTTCCTTCAGCCTCCACCTGCACTGTTCATCCACAGCGTCTTCCTCCTGCCTCCACGGGCTATTGTTCATCCACGGGCTATTGTTCATCCAGCCCTCCACCGGCTACTTTTCAACCAGCCCTCCATGGGGTCCTGTTCATCCACCCCCAGCCAGCTCGGCTATGGCGGCCTCCTCTCGGGGTCTTGTTCATCCAGCGGCAATGACCTACTACCACGGGGTCCTGTTCATCCAACCCTCACCAGGAACTGTGCATCCAACCCCAACCACGTATGTCGCGACTCGTTCAACCAACCCCCACATTCACTGTTCATCAAGAGGCAGCAGGTTCGATCGGCTTCAGTAAGTAGCAGCAGCAGCAGCGATCGATCGACCGGGTTTAGTTAGCAGCAGTAGCGAAGGAATCGCTCGGGTTCAGTTAACAGCCAAGGGATCGATCGCTCGGGTTCAGTAACGTAGCTAGTGCGAATGCCTCACTCGGGTTCCGTTAGAGCCCAACACCTCGCACACACGCGCGTACGTACGTATACGAAAGAAACGTGCATCGCTCGGCCCCGACCACCCACCGTAACCGGGAACTCCCCGAAATTTTCCTCGCCCTCGCTTCTACCATGATTTTTTCCATCATGGACGGCCCAAAGAATGTCATGCAGGTGCATCTCCGGCCCGCCTAGGACAAAAAGCCCATTTTCTGTGATGATTTTTTGTCATAGAAGTAGGAGCCCACCACATCTATGATGATATCGGGTTTTGTCACAATTATCGTCATAGAAGTGTCATAAGCATGACAGAAAAAATCATTCGGGCCAAAATGTCATGAATGTGTCTTTTTTTGTAGTGTATACGGGGAATATTTGGGTATTTATGGATCAAAGTTTAGGGTTAGGAGAGCCTCAAGGGGCCCACAAGCTTGGGGGGCGCCCTCCCCCCCTAGGGCGCGCCTCTCGAGCTTGTGGCTCTCTCGTGGCCCTTCTGGCCTCCTCCCGAAGCTTCCTAGGTGTCTTCTGGTCCAAGAAAAATCGTCAAAAAGTTTCGTTCCGTTTGGACTCCGTTTGGTATTGATTTTCTGTAAAAGACAAAAACAAGGAAAAAACAGCAACTGGCACTGGGCACTAGGTTAATAGGTTAGTCCCCAAAAATGATATAAAATAGCATAATAATGCATATAAAACATCCAAGATGGATAATATAATAGCATGGAACAATAAAAAATTATAGATACATTGGAGACGTATCAAGCATCCCCAAGCTTAATTCCTGCTCGTCCTCGAGTAGGTAAATGATAAAAACAAAAAAAATATGTGGAATGCTACCTAACATGTTTATCATGTAATCTTTCTTTATTGTGGCATGAATATTCATATCCATAAGATTCAAAACAAAAGTTTAATACTGACATAAAAACAATAATACTTCAAGCATACTAATAAAGGAATCATGTCTTCTCAAAATATTATGGCTAAAGAAAGTTATCCCTACAAAATCATATAATCTTGTCATGCTCTATCTTCATAACATAAAGTATTTATCATGCACAACCCCGATGACAAGCCAAGCAATTGGTTCATACTTTTAGTGTTCTCAAGCTTTTTCAACTTTCACGCAATACATGAGCGTGAGCCATGGATATAGCACTATAGGTGGAATAGAGTATGATGGTGGAGGTTGTGTGTAGAAGACAAAAAAGGAGAAAGTCTCACATTGACGAGGCTAATGAATAGGCTGTGGATATGCCCATCAATTGATGTCAATGCAAGGAGTAGGGATTGCCATGCAACGGATGCACTAGAGCTATAAGTGTATGAAAGCTCAAAAGAAAACTAAGTGGGTGTGCATCCAACTCGCTTGCTCATGAAGACCTAGGGCAATTTGAGGAAGCCCATCATTGGAATATACAAGCCAAGTTCTATAATGAAAAATTCCCACTAGTAATATATGAAAGTGACAAAATAGGAGACTCTCTATCATGAAGAACATGCTGCTACTTTGAAGCACAAGTGTGGAAAAGGATAGTAACATTGTCCTTCTCTCTTTTTCTCTCATTTTTTCCTTTTTTTATTTTCTTTCCTTTTTTTATTTTGGGCTCTTTGGCCTCTTTTTTTGGGGGCTCTTTGGCCTCTTTTTTATTTTAAGTCCGAAGTCTCATCCCAACTTGTGGGGGAATCATAGTCTCCATCATCCTTTCCTCACATGGGGCAATGCTCTAATAATGATGATCATCACACTTTTATTTACTTACAACTCGATACTAGAACAAAGATACGACTCTATATGAATGCCTTCGGTGGTGTACCGGGATGTGCTATGATCTAGCGTGACATGTATAAAAAATATGAACGGTGGCCAAGCCACAAATACTATGCCAACTATATGATCATGCAAAGCAATATGACAATGATGGTGTGTGTCATAATAAAACGAATGGTGGAATTTGCATGGAAATATATCTCGGAATGGCTATGGAAATGCCATAATAGGTAGGTATGGTGGCTGTTTTGAGGAAGATATAAGGTGGCTTATGTGTGAAACATCATATCATATCATAGGATTTGGATGCACCGGCGAAGTTTGCACCAACTCTCAAGGTGAGAAAGGGCAAAATGCACGGTACCGAAGAGACTAGCAATGGTGCATGGAAGGGTGAGAGTGCGTATAATCCATGGACTCAACATTAGTCATAAAGAGCTCACATACTTATTGCAAAAGATTATTAGCCAACAAAGCAAAGTACTAATACGCATGCTCCTAGGGGGATATATTGGTAGGAAAAGACCATCGCTCGTCCCCGACCGCCACTCATAAGGAAGACAATCAAAAATAAATCATGCTCCAACTTCATCGCATAATGAGAGACCATACGTGCATGCTTCGGGAAGCACAAACCTTAACACAAATATTCTTACTAACCCACAATTACTCACTAGCATGACTGTAATATCACCATATTTATATCTCAAAACAAATGCAAGGAATTAAACTTCTCATATATTCAATGATTTTCATGAACGTTTTTATTATATCCCTCTTGAATACTCATCATATTAGGACTAAATTCATAACCTAAGAAAATTGCCATACTATTTTTAAGACTCTCAAAATAATATAAGTGAAGCATGAGAGTTCATCAATTTCTTCAAAATAAAACCACCGTCGTGCTCTAAAAAGATATAAGTGGAGCACTAGAGCAACTACCTAGCTCAAAAGATATAAGTGAAGCACATAGAGTATTCTAATAAATTCACGATTAATGTGTGTCCCTCTAAAAAGGTGTGTACAGAAAGGATGATTGTGGCAAAAGCAAAGACTCATATACAAGACGCTCCAAGCAAAACACATATCATGTGATGAATAAAAATATAGCCTCAAGTAATTTACCGATGGATTGAAGAAAAAAGAGGGGATGCCATCCGGGGCATCCCCAAGCTTAGATTCTTGGTTGTCCTTGAATATTACCTTGGGGTGCCTTGGGCATCCCCAAGCTTAGGCTCTTGCCACTCCTTATTCCGTAGTCCATCGAAACTTCACCCAAAACTTGAAAACTTCACAGCACAAAACTCAACAAAAAACTCGTGAAATCCGTTAGTACAATAAAATAAATCTCCACTTTTAGGTGCTGTTGTGAACTCATTCCAATTTTATATTTGAATTATATCTACTATATTCTAACTTCTCCATGGCTCATACCCCCCCCCCCCCCCCCCGATACTACCCACAGATCCATCAAAATAAGCAAACAACACATCAAAAATAGAATCTGTAAAAAACAGAACAGTCTGTAAATACCAGAATTATAGTCATACTTATGTAACTCCAAAAATTCTGGAAAATTAGGAAAACATAGGAAATTCATATATCAATACTTTGTAAAAAAATCAGAGTTTTTTCACGTTCCAGAGAATCTTAACAATTCTGCTACTGGACGCAAAAGTTTCTGTTTTTCAGCAAAATCAAATCAACGATCTACCAAAGCATCCCAAAGGTCTTACTTGGCTCAAACACTAATTAAAACATTAAAACACAGTCATAACATAGGTATAATTTCATAAACTCATAAAAATAGAAAATAAAAATTGGGTTGTCTCCCAACAAGTGCATTTCTTTAAGATCTTTAGCGGTCGAACCTTTATGACAACATACGTAGTTCCCTTTGTCTGTCGGTATGTTACTTGCCCAAGATTCGATCGTCGGTATCTCCATACCTAGTTCAAGCTCGTCACTTGCAAGTCTCTTTACTCATTCCGTAATACATCATCTTGCAACTAACTCCTTAGTCACTTTGCTTGCAAGCTTCTTGTGATGATGTATTACCGAGAGGGCCCAGAGATACCTCTCCGTCATACAGAGTGACAAATCCCAATCTTGATTCACGCCAACTCAATAGACACCTTCAGAGATACCTGTAGAGCACCTTTATGATCACCCAGTTATGTTTTGACGTTTGATAGCACACAAGATATTCCTCCGGTATCCGGGAGTTGCATGATCTCATGGTCGAAGGAATATGTATTTGACATTAAGAAAGCAGTAGCAATAAACTGAATGATCATATGCTAATCTAATGGATGGGTCTTGTCCATCACATCATTCTCCTAATGATGCGATCCCGTTATCAAGTGACAACACATGTCTATGGTAAGGAAACCTTAACGATCTTTTGATCAACGAGCTAGTCTAGTAGAGGCTCACCAGGGACACGGTATTTGTTTATCTATCTACACATGTATTTCAGTTTTTGGTTAATATAATTCTAGCATGAATAATAAACCTTTTATCATGAACAAGGAAATATGATAATAACCAATTTATTATTGCCTCTAGGGCATATTTCCAACAGTCTCCCACTTGCACTAGAGTTAATAATCTAGTTTACATCGCTATGTGATTAACACCCAATGAGTTCTAAGGTGTGATCATGTTTTGCCTGTGAGAGAGGTTTTAGTCAACGGGTCTGCAACATTCAGATCTGTGCGTTCTTTGCAAATATCTATGTCTACAATGCTCTGCATGGAGCTACTCTAGCTAATTGCTCCCACGTTCAGTACGCATCCAGATTGAGACTCAGAGTCATCCGGATTGATGTCAAAGCTTGCATCAGCGTAACCCCTTTACGACGAACTCTTTATCACCTCCATAACTGAGAAACATTTCCTTAGTCCTCTTTAGGTACCTAAGGATAATTTTGACCGCTGTCCAGTGATCCACTCCTGGATCACTATTGTACCCCCTTGCCAGACTCATGACAAGGCACACAACAGGTCTGGTACACAGCATGGCATACTTTATAGAGCCTATGGCTGAAGCATAGGGAATGACTTTCATCCTTTCTCTTTCTTCTGCCGTGGTCATGCTTTGAGTCTTACTCAACTTCACACCTTGCAACACAGGCAAGAACCCTTTCTTTGACTGGTCCATTTTGAACTTTTTCAGAACTTTGTCAAGGTATGTGCTTTGTGAAAGTCCTATTAAGCGTCTTGATCTATCTCTATAGATTTCGATGCCCAATATGTAAGCAGCTTCACCAAGGTCTTTCATTGAAAAATTCTTATTCAAGTATCCTTTTATGCTATCCAGAAATTCTATATCATTTCCAATCAGCAATATGTCATCCACATATAATATCATAAATGCTACAGAGCTCCCACTCACTTTCCTGTAAATACAGGCTTCATCGTAAGTCTGTATAAAACCAAATGCTTTGATCACCTCATCAAAGCGTATATTCCAACTCCGAGATGCTTGCACCAGTCCATAGATGGATCGCTGGAGTTTGCACACTTTGTTAGCTCCTTTAGGATCGACAAAACCTACTAGTTGCATCATATACAACTCTTCTTTAAGAAACCCGTTAAGGAATGCAGTTTTGACGTCCATTTGCCAGATTTCATAATTATAAAATGCGGCAATTGCTAACATGATTCGGACAGACTTAAGCATCGCTACGGGTGAGAAAGTCTCATCGTAGTCAACCCCTTGAAATTGTCAAAAACCTTTTGCGACAAGTCGAGCTTTGTAGACAGTGATAATACCATCAGTGTCAATCTTCCTCTTGAAGATCCATTTATTCTCAATGGCTTCCTGATCATTGGGCAAGTCCACCAAAGTCCACACTTTGTTCTCATACACGGATCCTATCTCAGATTTCATGGCCTCAAGCCATTTGTCGGAATCTAGGCTCATCATAACTTCTTCATAGTTCGTAGGTTCGCTGTTGTCTAACAACATGACTTCCAGGATAGGATTACAGTACCATTCTGGTGCGGTACGTGTTCTGGTAGACCTACGAGGATCAGTAGTAACGTGATCTGAAGTTTCATGATCATCATCATTAGCTTCCTCTCTGGTTGGTGTAGGCATCACGAGAACGGTTTTCTCTGATGTGCTACTTTCCAATTCGAGAGAAGGTACAACTACCTCATCAAGTTCTACTTTCCTCCCACTCACTTCTTTCGAGAGAAACTCCTTCCCTAGAAACAAAGATTTTGCCTTCGGATCTGTCATAGAAGGTATACCCAATAGTTTCTTTAGGGTATCCTATGAAGACGCACTTCTCCGCTTTGGGTTCGAGCTTATCAGGCTGGAGCCTTTTGACATAAGCGTCGCATCCCCAAATTTTAAGAAATGATAGCTTAGGTTTCTTGCCAAACCATAGTCCATACGGTGTCGTCTCAACGGATTTAGATGGTGCCCTATTTAACGTAAATAAGGTTGTCTCTAATGTATAACCCCAAAACGATAAAGGCAAATCGGTAAGAGACATCATGGAAGGCACCATATCTAATAAAGTACGGTTACGACGTTCGGACACACCATTACGCTGTGGTGTTCCAGGTGGCGTGAGTTGTGAAACAATTTCACATTGTCTTAAATGAAGGCCAAACTCATAACTCAAATATTCACCTCCACGATCAGATCGTAGAAACTTTATTTTCTTGTTACGATGATTCTCCACTTCACTCTGAAATTCTTTGAACTTTTCAAATGTTTCAGACTTGTGTTTCATCAAGTAGATATATCCATACGTACTCAAATCATCTGTGAAGGTCAGAAAATAACGATTCCCGCCGCGTGCTTCAACACTCATCGGACCGCATACATCAGTATGTATTATTTCCAATAAGTCATTAGCTCGCTCCATTGTTCCGGAGAACGGAGTTTTAGTCATCTTACCCATGAGGCATGGTTCGCAAGTATCAAATGATTCATAATCAAGTGATTCCAAAAGTCCATCCGCATGGAGTTTCTTCATGCGTTTTACACCAATATGACCTAAACGGCAGTGCCACAAGTATGTTGCACTATCATCATCAACTTTGCATCTTTTGGCATCAATATTATGAATATCTGTATCACTACGATCAGGATTCAACAAGAATTGACCATTCATTAAAGGTGCATGACCATAAAAGATGTTACTCATATAAATAGAACAACCATTATTCTCTGACTTAAATGAATAACCGTCTCGCAATAAACAAGATCCAGATATAATGTTCATGCTCAACGCTGGCACCAAATAACAATTACTGAGGTCTAAAACTAATCCCGAAGGTAGATGTAGAGGTAGCGTGCCAACAACGATCACATCAACCTTGGAACCATTCCCGACGCGCATCGTCACCTCGTCCTTAGCCAATTTTTGTTTATTTCGCAACTCCTGTTTCGAGTTACAAATATGAGCAACCGAACCAGTATCAAATACCCAGGTGCTACTACGAGCATTAGTATGGAAGACATGAATAACATGTATATCAAGTATACCTTTGTTCACTTTGCCATCCTTCTTATCTGCCAAGTATTTGGGGCAGTTCCGCTTCTAGTGACCATTTCCTTTGTAGTATAAGCACTCAGTTTCAGGCTTGGGTCTAGCTTTGGGATTCTTCACAGGAGCGGCAACTTGCTTGCCATTCTTCTTGAAGTTCCCTTTCTTTCCCTTGTCCTTTTTCTTGAAACTAGTGGTCTTGTTAACCATCAACACTTGATGCTCCTTCTTGATTTCTACCTTCGCCGATTTCAGCATCGCGAAGAGCTCGGGAATCATTTTCATCATCCCTTGCATATTATAGTTCATCATGAAGCCTTTGTTGCTTGGTGACAATGACTGAAGAACTCTGTCAATAATACTCTCAACTGGAAGATCAATTCCTAGCTGAGTCAAGTGGTTATGATACCCAGAAATTTTGAATATGTGTTCACTGACAGAACTGTTCTCCTCCATTTTACAGCTAAAGAACTTGTTGGAGACTTCATATCTCTCAACCCGGGCATTTGCTTGAAATATTAACTTCAGCTCTTGGAACATCTCATATGCTCCGTGGCATTCAAAACGTTTATGAAGTCCCGGTTCCAAGCCGTAAAGCATGGCACACTGAACTATCGAGTAGTCATCAGATCGAGCCTGCCAGACATTCATAACATCTACATCAGCTCCCAAAGCAGGTCTGTCACCTAGCGGTGCAACAAGGACATAATTCTTCTGTGCAGCAATGAGGATAATCCTCAAGTTACGGACTCAGTCCGTGTAATTGCTACCATCATCTTTCAACTTAGCTTTTTTTAGGAACGCATTAAAATTCAAGGGAATGGTAGCACGGGTCATTGATCTACAACATAGATTTGCAAAAACTATTAAGACTGAGGTCATGATAAATTTTAGTTCAAATAATCAAATTACTAATGAACTCCCACTTAAATCAACATCCCTCAAGTTGTCTAAGTGATACATGATCCAAATCAACTAACCCATGTCCGATCATCATGTGAGATGGGG
Source organism: Thinopyrum elongatum (assembly GCA_011799875.1). Lineage (NCBI taxonomy): Eukaryota > Viridiplantae > Streptophyta > Magnoliopsida > Poales > Poaceae > Thinopyrum > Thinopyrum elongatum. The sequence continues at coordinate 546,743,661 of CM022298.1, read as the reverse complement.
TAGTCTTCAATGGTGAACATCTCCATGTTGATCATATCTACTATATGACTCACATTCAACCTTTCGGTCTCCAGTGTTCCGAGACCATGTCTATACATGCTAGGCTCGTCAAGTTTAACCCAAGTATTATGCATGTGCAAAACTGGCTTACACCCGTTGTATGTGAACGTAGAGTCTATCACACCCGATCATCACGAGGTGCTTCAAAATGACAAACTTTAGCAACGGTGCATACTCGGGGAGAACACTTTTATCTTGAAATTAAGTGAAGGGATCATCTTATAATGTTAACATTGTTCTAAGCAAAATAAGATGCATAAAGGATAAACATCACATGCAATCAAAATATGTGACATGATATGGCCATCATCATCTTGTGCTTTTGATCTCCATCTCCAAAGCATCAGCATGATCTCCATCGTCACTGGCACGATACCTGATCTCCATTGTTGCGTCGGAGTCATCTCGCCAACTATTGCTTCTACAACTATTGATAAGGCACAGCGATAAAGTAAAGAAATTACATGGCGCTTAAGTGATTGACACGCAGGTCATACAATAATAAAAGACAACCCTAAGGCTCCTGTCGGTTGTCGTACTCATCGACATACAAGTCATGAACTTATTACAAAACATGATCATCTCATACATCAACATATATCACATCACATCTTGACCATATCACATCACACCATGCCCTGCAAAAACAAGTTGGACGTCCTCTACTTTGTTGTTGCAAGTTTTACGTGGCTGCTACGGGTAACTAGCACGAACCGTTCTTACCTAAGCATAACCACAACGGTGATTATCAAGTTGCTATTTAACCTTCTGCAAGGACCGTCGTAGTCAAATAAGATTCAACTAAAGTAGGAGAAATAGACACCCGCCAGCCACCTTTATGCAAAACAAGTTGCATGTCAGTCGGTGGAACCGGTCTCATGTGCGTGGACATGTAAGGTTGATCCGGACCGCTTCATCCCACAATGTCGCCGAATCAAAATAAGACATTGGTGGGAAGCAATATGAACATCACCGCCCACAACTCCTTTGTGTTCTACTCGTGCATATCATCTACGCATAGACCTGGCTCATGATGCCACTGTAGGGGAATGTTGCATGGAAAACAAAAAAAAATCTACGCACACACAAGATCTATCCATGGAGATGTATAGCTACGAGAGGGGGAGAGCATCTACATACCCTTGTAGATCGCTAAGCGGAAGCGTTTATCAATGTGGTTGATGTAGTCATACACCTTCACGATTCGTACCGATCAAGCACCGAACGCATGGCACCTCCGTGTTCAGCACACGTTGAGCTCGATGACGTCCTCTCCTTCTCGATCCAGGAAGAGAGGCGAAGTAGTAGATGAGTTCTGGCAGCACGACGGTGTGGTGACGGTGGTGGTGAAACTATTCCACAAGGCTTCGCCAAGCACAACGGACGTGGACGGAGGAGGAACTAGAACTAGAGGGAGAGGGGGTGCCGCACACGGCTTGGGAATCGTGTTGTCTGTTGCCCCCTCCCCTCCTCTCATATATATAGGTGGAGGGGGGAGGGGAGGCAGCCCTAGGCGCCCCCCAAGGGGGCCGGCGGCCGCCCTGGGGGGCTGCCCTAGGTGCGCCCCCTTCCTTTCTTGGCGTGTGGGGAGAAGGCAGGAGGGGAGGCCGGCGGCCGCCCTGGGGGGCTGCCCTAGGTGCGCCCCCTTCCTTTCTTGGCGTGTGGGGAGAAGGCAGGAGGGGAGGCGCCCCCCCCCCCCCCTTTTCCTTTTTCTCACGTGGAAGAGAAGGTAAGAGGGGGTTGGCCCTCTTCCCTTCCTCCCCTAGGGCCAGCAGCCAGGAGGTGGGCGCGCCAGCCCCCTGTGGGCTGGTGTGCTCCCTTCTCCTTGGCCCATTAAGCCCAATAACTCCCCGTGGCCTCCCAGAACCCCTTTTGGCACTCCGATGGTAATCCGATGTATTACGAAACCCGAATACCTTCATCCTATATATCAATCTTTACCTCCAGACCATTCCGGAGCTCCTCGTCATGTCCGTGATCTCATCCGGGACTCCGAACAACATTCAGTCACCAACATACACAACTCATATAATACAATATCGTCAACGAACGTTAAGCGTGTGGACCCTACGGGTTCGAGAATGATGTAGACATGACCGAGATGCTTCTCCGGTCAATAACCAATAGCGGGACCTGGATGCCCATATTGGTTCCTACATATTCTACAAATAGCTATGACAACATACGTAGTTCCCTTTGTCTGTCGGTATGTTACTTGCCCGAGATTCGATCGTCGATATCTCCATACCTAGTTCAATCTCGTCACTGGCAAGTCTCTTTACTTGTTCTGTAATACATCATCTTGCAACTAACTCCTTAGTCACTTTGCTTGCAAGCTTCTTGTGATGCTGTATTGCCGAGAGGACCCAGAGATACCTCTCCGTCATACGGAGTGACAAATCCCAATCTCGATTCACGCCAACTCAATAGACACCTTCAGAGATACCTGTAGAGCACCTTTATGATCACCCAGTTACGTTGTGACGTTTGATAGCACACAAGGTATTCCTCCGGTATCCGGGAGTTGCATGATCTCATGGTCGAAGGAATATGTATTTTTTTCACGAATACACTAGGATGCGTATCTTTTCATTGATAGGTAGGGAGGGTGTACAAGCAATACAAGAGAGAGGGGGGCATACAAACTTACTATCTTGTGCACAGGAGGAAAGAAGTAAGCTGCAGAGCGTTGGTGACGGGTCGCTCAGCCTGGGTACAAATTAGGGTGACTACTCAAGTAACGATCTAAGTCCGTGGGCGCCCGCTCTTGCCCAAGATCGGGATTCATCTTGGATGGACGCTATCAGTCGTGCAATGGAGGGGGTCTCGCCATCGAAGACGCAACTGTTGCGGTGGCGCCAAATAGACCAAGTCGTTAGGAGAGACAGCGTGGCGAGTCCTTTGCGGTGACAGGTGGGGGAGCTGGAGATGGCCGACGTGCACCATGGGAGGAATCCCTCGCTGCCAGATGGTGCGCGGATGGTGGCGCGAATCCAGGCAAGGATATCATGCCAGACTTGCCTAGAGAAGGGGCAGCCAATGAGGATGTGCTGCATCGTCTCCTCGGACTGATCACAGAGGGCACATCGGTCATTATGCGGGAGGCCATGCCGGGTGAGTCTCGCGGCGGTCCAGCAGCGGTCCAAGTCGGACAGCCAGGTGAAGATCTTGACACGGAGAGGGGCCCAACATCTCCAGGTAGTGCGCCAGAAAGGAGCGTCGGTCGATCCGGCGAACAACGCCCGATAGCATGACCTCGCAGAGTACCTGCCGTCGGCCGTCCAGCGCCAAGAGAGGTGGTCGGGAGTGGCAGAAAGGGTGATGGGTCGAAGCAGCCACCATAGATGCACATACTCGATGAGGGCTCGAGGAGTCAGCGCGCCACATAGATCAACGATCCAGCAGCGATCAGTCAGCCCTTCAGCGACCGTGCAGGACTTGCATCGCCGTTGTGGTACCAAAGGTAGCAGCGACGGGGCAATGTCGGCCATGGATTTCCCATGGAGCCAGTGGTCTGTCCAGAAGAGGCAGGATCGACCATCTCCCACTGTCCAGGAGGTAGAAGCTCGGAATATAGACATAGTGTCGGTGTCGCTCGGGAGGTGCAGGTGCACCCAAGGCTTGGATGGGTCGGTGCGCTGTAGCCAAAGCCAGCGGGCACGCAGGGCAATGCCCTAGCGGTGAAGGTCAGGGATTCCCAAACCACCAAGCTCAAGGGGGCGGCAGACGCGCTGCCAGTGAACAAGCCCGTGGCCATTACGCGTCTCCTTGCGATCATACCAGAGGAATTCGTGAAGGATCCGGTTAATCTGCTTGAGCACAGGAGGGCAGAGAGCAAGAACCACCAAGATGTGGGAGGGCATCGCCGATAGCACATGGCGCACCAAAGCCAGCCTCTCGCCACGGGAGAGGAGCGTGGCACGCCAAGTGGCTAGCTTCTTGGAGAGCTTGTTGATGATCGGCTGCAGAGAAGAGGCGGACGGCTTTCTCACCGAGAGGGGGGTCCCTAGATAGGTGATCGGGAATGGCGCCATGGCGCAAGCAAGCTCGGTGTTGATTGTGAGCAATTCCGGGTCCTCGCACCGGATGGGGGTCGCCGAGCATTTGGCGAAGTTGGTGCGGAGCCCGGAAACCTCCCCAAAAACATGCAGGAGCTCGCGGATGACCTTCAAGTCTTGGCGGGAGGGATGCAGAAGATGACAACATCGTCTGCAAAGAGGGAGATACTCGAGGGGGCATGCCGGTTGGTAAGTCGCTGGAGCAGGCCATGGCGGTGCGCATGGAGCAGCAGGGAATTGAGAACGTCGATGGCGATCGCGAACAACATGGGGGAGACGGGGTCGCCTTGACATAGCCCTTGGGCGTGCGTAATGGGGGGGCCGGGCGAGCCGTTGATGAGGACCCGGGTGCTGGCAGTGGATAAGATAATGGAGATCCACCCAATCCAGCGTCTGCCGAAGCCAAGATGACGAAGAACATCGAGGAGGAAGGGCCAAGAGACGGCGTCGAAGGCGCGCGCGATGTCGAGCTTGAGGAGAACCCTGGGAACACGCAGGTTGTGGACTTGGCGTGCGGTCTGCTGGACCAGCATAAAGTTGTCGTGCACGCAGCGGCCGGCGATGAAGGCACTCTGGTTCGAAGAAATGAGTTGGCCCTAGTGCGGCGCCAGACGGGGCAAAAGGACTTTAGCAATGAGCTTTGCCACTAGATGGATCAAGCTAATGGGCCTGTAATCAAAAAGGGCCGAGGCATCCGGTTTCTTAGGCAGGAGAGTGATGAGCGCCTCATTAAGACGCTGCATGCAACATCCATTGAGGAAGTAGAATTTGTCGAAGACGGCGAGGATGTCGGTCTTGACGATTTCCCAACAAGACACGAAGAACTCCGAGGTGAACCCGTCGGGACCCGGTGCCTTGCCACGTGGGAGTGACTTCACAGCATGCCAAATCTCATCTTCGGTAAAAGGTCGCTCGAGGTCCTCGAGGTCAAAGGCGCAGTCATCAATCTGAGCAAGATCCATGGAGGAGTGACGCTCATTGTGAGTGCCCAACAGTGAGGAGAAGTGGTTGAAAGCCAGCTCGGCCATGTCAGACTCATCGGAGATGTGGGCCTCTCCATGGCGGTGGGAGAAGATCCGGTTCTTCTGGGTTCTATGGGCCGCGTGAATTTTGAAGAAGGCGCTCTTGGTTTCTCCTTCTTTCAGCCAACCGAACCACGTGCGCTCACGAGCAATGGACCGCTCGAGGGATGCCAGGCCCAGGTAGGCGCACTTGAGGCTGCAGCGGAGCCATGATTCGGAGGGGGGGAAGAGCTCTGTAGTCTTGGGCCGCGTCCAACCGGGTGATAAGCTCACGAGCGATGAGGAGCTGCATAGAGACATGGCCGATGGTACGTGCGCCCCAGCTCTGGAGGCGGTGAGCGGTGTGCTTAAGGCGGAGGTAGATGCACCGGTAAGGGTCCGGGTCGTTGACAGCGTTCCAGGCATCCGCCACCGTGTCCTCGAATCCCTCGAGCTTGACCCAGAAGCGTTCAAAGTGGAACCGTTTTGGGCCGACGCTGCGCGGCGAGCAGTCCAGGAACAGAGGGCAGTGGTCGGAGCCCGTGGTGGCAAGGCACTGGAGAAGGCAATGCTGCTGGGTGGACTCCCAGTCGGTGGTGCAGAGGAGCCGATCATTGCGGACAACAGTCAGAGAGTCGCGCTCGTTGGACCAAGTGTAGCAGCGGCCGTGCATGTAGATGTCGTGTAGCTCCATGTCGGCGATGAAGCGACGGAAATGACTAGAGGTGCACCGGTTAATCCGGCCATTGCTCTTGTCTTCGGTCGAGGTTACCAGGTTGAAATCGCCCCCCAAGAGCCAGGGGCCAGCGCAGGTGTCGCGGGTCTCCTGTAGGTCGGCCAGAAAAAGAAGTTTCTCATCATCATTCTGCGGGCCGTACACTCCGGTGATCCACCACGGGTTGGCGCCGGAGGAGGATGAGACAAGAGCCATGATGTGGTGCTGGCCGACGTACGGGCTGGAGATGGAGATCTCGTTGCGTGGCCAAGCGAGAAGGATGCCACCGCAAGTACCGATAGCGGGGAGAAAGAAGAAATCAGCAAAGTTGGGGCCAAGCGTCTCGATGATGAGGGGGAGTGAGACAGCCACCAACTTGGTTTCCTGGAGGCATACGATGTTGGGGACGTAGCAGAGATGACCGATCAAACGGCAAAACATTTGGCCCTCGAGTTAAGGCCCCGGACATTCCAGAAGATACATTTAAGGTTGCAATCCATGAGAAAAGAGTGGGGGGCTAGGGGAAGGAACACAGTCGAGCGCGCTAGGCAGCGACAATGCCACGCGGCGCCGGAGACGAGCCGATGACGTTGCCGAAGACAGCGGCCGGGGGAACACGCCACTCGTAGTAGTCGGCAAAAGCCTGAACTACCTCCTCCGTGAGTGGCTGTTCAAACAGCTTGCTGTATCGCTCCAGCGCATCGGGGGAGATGGGCTCATCATCGCGAAGAATCCCAAGCCTGCGGAGTAACACGCGTTTGGTCTTTGCCTCTGAGTCAAGCCCGCGGTCGGCCTGGGCGATGCGGTGGCTTCGCCTCGGGGTGAAGTTTGGGGGCAGCTCCTTCTTGCGTTTTCTTGGGGCAGGGGCCGGAAGTAGCGGAGTGGGGCGCTGCAGGATACTTTGCAGAAAGTGTTTGAGCGCGCCATCAGACCCAGAGGAGGGGGTAGTTGAACCGGCAGCATGCCCATGCTGCGACGTGGCCAAGGGAGGGCCAACACTTGGCGAGAAGGGCGCTGCAGCCGCAGATAGGGGGATGGGGCTGCGCAGCGAGGCAGGTGGGGAAGACGCACCCACGGTCGGCCTCGAGGAGGGAGAGCGTGAGCCCAGCATAGGAGATAAGGGAGTCTTGGGATCCGAAAAAGTATCCATGAGCCCCTCTTTGGAAGGAACTGTCATGGACCAGGCATTTGTCAGAGAGTGGAAGGGCTCGAGCCAGTTTGAACTGGCCGTGCGGGCCTCGGGAGGGGCGAGCGCAGGCGAGGCAGGATCGACTATGGGCGACGAATAGGAAGGGGAAGCCCGTGGCGAGGCCACATGAGCCACAGGATCGGCTGCAGGATCGACTACGGGGGAGGGGGCCCGCCAAGTCAGCAGCAGAACGGGGGCGGTCTTGGCCAAGGGGCCACTGTCAAGGGCCTTGACCGGGTCGTGGTCTCAACGGGCAAGCGGAGGTGGCTTTGCACTGGGGCCCGTGGGCGGACATCAGCCAGGAAGGGGTGGGGTCCAAGGATCCCCTGCCAGCTGCGTGACGGCGGGGAGGGACGGCATCGTCGCTGCCGGCCGGTCGTGGAGCGCCCGCCGCCGTTGCCAGAAGATGGCCTGGTGTCACCGCAGTTTCCGGAGCGGCGCGGCCAGGCATCTGGGCAGGGTGGAGAAGGAGGGACGTCGAAGGGATCGTTGTCGTCGGCCGACGGCGGCGGAGGCGGCGGCGGGGAGGGGAGCCGGAAGTCGGTGGAGCTGGACACATGGATGGTCACTGGATAACGCAGGACACCCAATGCGAACCGCTCCGCCACATCCGGGTTGGCACCGGCGAGCATGGCGTCCTCCTCGGGGAGGTAGAGGTCAGAGGATTTGGGGATCATGTCGGGGTTGGGAGTCCAAGCCGACAGGCGGAAGGTGGACATGTCTGAGCCGTCTCTAGTCTCCGGAGCAAGCTCATCGATCAAGCAGAATGGACCGAGCAGCGTCACGGCAGAATCCAGCCGCCACACGTGGTCGGGGATGCCGGAGATCTCGACATCAACCTTGAAGCGGAGGGAGACACGCTAGGCGCCGTCGAGGCGGCTCCAGGGGCGCAGGAGAAGGCGGAATCGCGGGCCACGGGCGACGCCAGCTGCCGCACACGCGCGATTGTCCATGCGCTGGAAGCTAATGAGAAACTGCACGGGGCCATGGCGATGGACGGAGAAGGCGTCGGACGGGATGTCAAACCGCCCACTGAGCAAGCCGGTGACCTCAATGCAGGTGACCCCTGAATGGCGTCCGGCTACCGTGGTGACTAGGGCGCTCTGGAGCGCCACCTCGACCTTGACGAGGTCAGGGGAGCGGGGGAGGAAGCATAGCGCGCCCGCGGGGCGGAGGGAGGGTGGCCGGACATGGCGGAGACCGGGCCTGAGGACGACGCCGACCCCACGCCCTGGCACGAAGGCGGCGGGGAGGGCACCGGGGAGGGGGTCGGGGAAGTGGACGGGAAGGGAGTCAGGGACCCGCGGCCAGAGGATGCCCCCGCACTGGACGACGCGGAGGGGGGAGCAGCACGGGGACGCTTCGCCGAGCCCCATCCAGGAGACGCGAGGCATGGTACAGTCCCGCGTGATGTGCCCGAAGAACCGGCAACGCCTGCACCGGACATCGCGGCGGCAATCCTCGCCAGGGTGGACATCCAGGCAGCGGGGGCACTCGGAGCTGGCGCCGGACGTGGAGGGGACAGCGCACGATGGGCCGGCAGGCCGATGATGACGGGGGCGCTGGGGCCGCCGCCGCTTGTGGCGATGGCCCTCGGCCACGGACCAGGGCTCCTCCGGGTGTGGGTCCGGGACGACGCGGTGGATCTCCGACCGCGGCCCCTGACGCGGCGGCAAGGAGAGGTCTCGCATCGGGACAGGGGACAGCGGAGCGGTAGGCGAGGCAAGCAGTGCGTCGCGGTAGGAGAGGGGCGTCTCAGATCCAGCCGAGGAGGGGCTGGACTCAAGCCAGCGCGGGGTGAGCTGCGGCTGGCCAGGAGGAGGAGAGGAGTCCATGGGGCGCCTCGGCCAGAGGGGCCGGCGACGAGAGCGGGCTAGGGTGGACGCCGGGGTCGGAGTGGCCACCGACGCGGGCGTACGGCGGAGCGGAGCGGGCAAGGAGAGCGGGGGCGACTGGATCCAGGGCAATACAACACCAGGAATATGTATTTGACATTAAGAAAGCAGTAGCAATCAACTGAACGATCATATGCTAAGCTAACGGATGGGTCTTGTCCATCACATCATTCTCCTAATGATGTGATCCCGTTATCAAGTGACAACACATGTCGATGGTTAGCAAACCTTAACCATCTTTTGATCAACGAGCTAGTCTAGTAGAGGCTCACTAGGGACACGATATTTGTTTATGTATCCACACATATATTTAAGTTTCTGGTTAATACAATTCTAGCATGAATAATAAACCTTTTATCATGAACAAGGAAATATGATAATAACCAATTTATTATTGCCTCTAGGACATATTTCCAACAATATGTGGGTTTATTTTTAGGTAAAGTTGACACTCTTCCAAACCCACTTTCAATATTATCGCAGACATATTCATGATGAGACTTAAATAAATTTTCAAGATCATAAGAAGCATTATCACCCCAATCATGATCATTGCAATAAGTAGTGGACATAGCAAAATTAGCATCCCCAAGCTTGGGTTTTGCATATCTTAGCACAATTGACATTAATAGAATTTATAATAACATCATTGCAATCATGCTTTTCATTCAAGGAGCAAGGAGCTATCGTGAATTACTTTATAAATTCCTTATTTTAGTACTTCATCACAATTTTCAGATTCACGAGTTTCAAGCAAAACTTCATAAATATAATCTAGTGCACTCAACTCACTAGCAATTGGTTCATGATAATTGGATCTTTTCAAAAGATTAGGAAGTGGATGCGGATCCATAAGCTTTTTGTTTTCTAATTTTCAATAAACATACAATTATACCAAGCGAACAAGCAAACAAACCAACTAAGACATAAATGCAAACAAAAAGGCAAATAATTTTGTATTTTTCTAAAAACGTTTTAGAAGTGGGGGAGAAGAAAACAAGAGGAAAATGACGAATAATGTAAATCCAGGAGATGAGAGTTTATGATAGGTACTTGGTAAGCTTGATGTAGATCCTCCCCGGCAACGACGTCTGAAATTCTTCCTGCTACTTCTTGAGCTTGCGTTGGTTTTTCCCATGAAGAGAAAAGGGTGATGCAGCAAAGTAGAGGTAAGTATTTCCCTCAGTTTGAGAACCAAGGTATGAATCCAGTAGGAGGAACACACAAGTCACCAATGGTTGCACCTACACAAACAAACAAATACTTGCACCCAACGCGATAAAGGGGTTGTCAATCCCTTCACGGTTACTTGCAAGGATAAGATCTGATAGAGATAGGTATAAAAGATAAATAAAAGTGCAAAACTAAATAAAAGTAAATAAATTGCAGCAAGGTATTTTTGGGTTTTTGGTTTTGTAGATCTGAAAATAATATGATAAAAATAGACCCGGGGGCCATAGTTTTCACTAGAGGCTTCTCTCTTGAAAGAACACATACGGTGGGTAAACAAATTACTGTTGAGCAAGTGATATAAAAGCGCATAGTTATGATGATATCTAAGGCAATGATCATGAATATAGGCATCACGTCCGTGACAAGTAGACGGACTCTTGCCTGCATCTACTACTATTACTCAACACATCGACCGCTATCCAGCATGCATCTAGTGTATTAAGTTAACAAGAACGGAATAACGCCTTAAGCAAGATGACATGATGTAGAGGGATAGATCCAATCAATATGGTAAAAACCCCATCTTTTTGTCCTTGATGGCAATAATACAAATATGTGCCTCGCTACCCCTTCTGTCACTGGGTGAGGACACCGCAAGATTGAAGCCAAAACAAAGCACTTCTCTCATTGCAAGATAGATCAATCTAGTTGGCCAAACCAAATCAATAGATCGGAGAGAAATACAAAGCTATCTTAATCATGCATAAAAGAGTTCAAAGAAGACTCAAATAATTGTAGGGGAACGCGACAGAAAACGAAAATTTTCGGTATAGCGAGAACGCCCAGAACCACTATGGAGACTGCATACAAGGTTTGATCTGATCCGTACCGACTCGAAGCGCAGCGGAAGAAGAGTCGGTGGTGATCGTTGGTGTAGATCCCCGCAGCTAGGATTTACAACCTCCCAACCGTGAGGATGTACTCCCTCGTCGGACAGCCCTTCGGGAGGCGGTCGGACAGTCCCCCGGACGATGTCGCGGACAACCCTTCGGGAGGACCCTCGAAACTCGAACGGAGATTCGGACAGCCCTTCGGGAGGACACTCGAACAGCCCCTCGGGCAAAAGGCCGAAACTACGACCTCTCTACGGGGTTGCACACATACGGTGTCAGCTACCCGGCAGGGCTTCGCCATCCAGAACTAGTTTCTGCCGGAACCCAGACAGCCTTTCGGCTCTACGAAACTCTTTTCGTGGGAGGGAGAGAAGAAGCCAGATAATGCATGGCAAGTGTATGAGAGCAAGGGATGATTGTGGAGGGCTGCCCCTCCACCTCTATTTATAGGAAATCCCAAGGGGTAGGGTAGTTTAACACAAAAACCCAAAATGCACATGAATGAAGTCCTTCCTCGAGGGCACAAGTGTGAAACCAAGGGACAAGTGGGGGCTCCATGGAGGAGCCCCCATGTGGCCGGCCACACCTTGTAGGGCCCCTTCAAAAGGGGCCTTATCCTTCCATGTCATCCCCCAAAAATATCTTGGGACAAAACCCAAAAATAATGGTTTTCCAAAAAGTAACCATAAAGCTGATTTTCACTATTCATGATGACATTTTTCAGCGTCCGTTCGAACTGAAAATATTTATGTGGGCTTAGAACATTTCCAGTACCCACTAAAATAATTTTCAATGTGTTATGAAACAATTCCAGATTAGTGATTTTCATCTGCGAAAAGCATCTGAAGTGGTTCCGGCAGCTCCGGAACATTTCCGGTTTTTCTTCCAGAAAATTCCCAGAAGTTTCCAGAATGATTCTGGCACCCTCCAAGAATTATCGGGCATGTGCCGAAACCAATTTGACTTTATGGTATCTTCTGAAACAACTTTTCAGTTTCACCGGAACTCATCCGGTGACCTCTCTCTGCGGAACTTTTCCGCTGTCCGAAACTTTTCCGGTATCCGAAACTTTTTCGGTGATTTTCTCTCAGACTCCCTGTCTAGTATTCAGAAGATAGATGACCCTTAAGCGTGTGACCCTATAGGTTCGGTGAAGCATAGACATGACTTGGAACCCCTTCCTATCAATGATCAACATCGGAGCCGTGGACACCCATATTGACCCCTATACCCACACGAATGAATATTTGAGTGAACCTCCAGTTGCCGTGTGCTATTCCTGTTACTTCGCGATATGTCACAAATACCCGAGGTGAGATTTATTGCATTCCTGTGGATCAACAATTTGTCCATCATGCAAGTTACCTCGTTACCGGTTTTGTTCTCTTTTCTCGTTTCCGTGTTCCGGCATCCCAGTGATCAAATCACAAGGTGTCTGGCCAGACGATGATGGATACCGTAACACCGAGAGGGCCCGAGTATATCTCTCCATCGACGGAGGAGCAAATCCCAATCTTGAGCTATCTTGTTACTTGCCATACTTTTCCGTGAACCCGTAAGCCGCCGTAATAGCCACCCAGTTACGGATGACGTTTAACAAACCCCAAAGTTCACGAAGCAAGTATGAAGGAACTCGATACTCTCATGGTCTAAGGAATTATGCAAACATTAACTTCTCTGTGTTATAAACCATTAACTTGTGACGAATGCATCTCATAGCATAACATCAATTTGGGTCGATTCAACACAAGTGTTCTACCAACAATTTGTGCCCTCAAAATTGCCGGCATAGACATGCCCATGATCAGGAAAACAGGATCATCATGCAATACTCGAGCCAGTCATAGAGGCTTGACCATGAATACATTTTTCCGTTTATTATCCCACACGTGCACATGAGTTTCCCTCCAAGCCTCGTTTTATTGTAGACTCGAGAATCATTGCAGTTATAGCATGGAACATAAACTTTCATTACAAACCAGGAGATACAAAATAACTGATATTACTGCCTCTAGGGCATATCTTCTACAGACTCCCACTTGCACTAGAGTCATAATCCAGTTACATGGCTTCCCTAACACCAATGGCTATCCGGTGTTGCTCATGCTTTGCTCGTGGTAGAGGCTTTGTCATCGGGTCTGACACATTCAGATCCGTGTGAACTTTGCGTACTTTCACTAAACCCTCTTCGACATGATGTCGAATGAGTTTATATTTGCGTTGAATATGTCTTGTCTTATGGTGCGAACTTGGCTCCCTTGCCTGAGCCACGGCGCCACTATTATCACAATAGATCTCCACCGGGTCCAGAGCACTTGGAACCACACCAAGGTCTTCAAGAAATTGCTTGATCCATACCGCCTCCTTGGAGGCTTCTAAAGCTGCAACATACTCTGCCTCCGTCGTAGAATCCGCCACAGTCTTTTGTTTGGAACTTTTCCAATCAACTGCGCCACCGTTCAATATGAAAACATAGCCTGATTGAGATTTGAAGTCATCTGGGTCAGTCATGAAGCCTGCATCAGTGTAACCACTTACAATGAGCTCTTCATCACCTCCATACACAAGGAGTAAATCCTTGGTCCTTCTGAGGTACTTAAGAATACCCTTGACTGCGGCCCAGTGTTCCAATCCTGGATCACTTTGGTACCGGCTGCTAACACTTAGCGCATAGGAAACATCCGGTCTTGTACATAGCATGGCATACATAATAGAACCAACTGCCGAGGCATATGGAACATCATTCATTTGTACTCGCTCATCGAGAGTTCGAGGACTCTGATTCTTGCAAAGCACTGTGCCAGGTGACATGGGTAGTAGGCCTTTCTTGGAGTTCTCCATGTTGAACCTTTTCAACACCTTGTCAATGTACGTGCTTTGGCTAAGCGCTATCAGGCGTTTTGATCTATCTCTATAGATTCTGATGCCCAATACATATGCCGCTTCGCCTAAGTCTTTCATTGAAAACCTTTTTTTCAATGAGTCTTTTATTTTGCTAAGAAAATTCATGTCATTTCCAATCAACAATATGTCATCCACATACAAGATTAGAAATGCTTTTGCGCTCCCACTAAACTTCTTGTAAACACAAGATTCTTCGTCATTCCTGATGAAGCCAAACTCTTTGACCACTTCATCAAAATGAATGTTCCAGCTCCTTGACGCTTGCTTCAGACCATAAATGGCTTTCTGAAGTTTGCATACCTTTCCAGCATCCTCATGAATGACAAAACCTTCTGGCTGTATCATGTATACATCCTCTTTGAGGTTTCCATTTAGGAAAGCCGTTTTGACATCCATCCGCCATATCTCATAATCGAAATAAGCAGCAATTGCTAGTAATATCCGAACAGACCTAAGCATAGCTACGGGCGAGAAAGTCTCGTCGTAGTCCACTCCTGGAACTTGCGTGAACCCTTTCGTGACAAGTCTAGCTTTGTGGATAGTAATGTTACCATCCGCGTCCGTCTTCCTTTTGAAAATCCATTTACAACCAATTGGCTTTACGCCTTCTGGAAGTTCTTCCAAGTTCCAAACTTGGTTTTCGTACATGGATTCCATTTCGGATCTCATGGCTTTGTGCCATTCTTTTAAGCTGGGCCCCGCCATCGCTTCCTTGTAGTGCGCAGGTTCATCGACTTCAAGAATGAAGATTTCATTATGAAACCATTCAGGTGGCTGGATAGCCCTACCTAATCTGCGCGGTTCAGTTACAACATTGTCTGAAGTCTCCACATTATATGCGACAACTTCCGGCTCAGTTGTAGGGATAATTAGCGAAATTTCTTCCGATTCCTTAGCCATATCAACGGTTGCCGAAGATTCACTAATCTCATTGAGTTGTAATGTCCTCCCACTTGTTTCTTTAGCGAGAAACTCTTTCTCAAGAAAGACTCCGCCTTTAGCGATAAACACTTTGTGCTCGGAGGGTAGGTAGAAGGAATACCCAACGGTGCTTGTTGGATAACCTACAAAGTAACATTTGTCTGATCTGGGATCGAGTTTGCTAGGCTGTAAACGCTTTACATATGCCTCACAACCTCAAATTTTAAGATGCGACACACAAGGTTTCTTCCCATGCCACATCTCATGTGGTGTCGTCTTAATAGACTTAGACGGTGCTTTGTTTAGTGTGTGAGCGGCAGTAAGTAGTGCGTGACCCCAAAAAGATATCGGTAGATCTGTAAGAGACATCATCGACCTTACCATGTCCAACAAGGTTCGGTTACGTCGTTCCGATACTCCGTTTCTCTGTGGAGTTCCGGGAGGCGTAAGCTGTGAAACGATTCCACGGTCACTCAGATGTTGGCCAAACTCATGACTAAGATACTCGCCTCCGCGATCAGACCGCAGAAACTTAATCTTTTTGTCACGATGATTTTCTACCTCATTCTGAAATTCTTTGAACTTTTCAAAGGTTTCCGACTTATGCTTCATCAAGTAGATATAGCCATACCGACTTAAATCATCAGTAAAAGTCACAAAGTAAAAATACCCACCCCGTGCGGCCGTGTTCATTGGACCACATACATCACTATGTATTATTTCCAACAATTCACCCGCCCGTTCAGGATGACCCGTGAACGGCGTCTTGGTCATTTTCCCCATCAAGCAAGCTTCACATGTGTCAAATGATTCAAAATCAAGGGACGGTAAAACTCCATCTTTATGGAGTCTTTGCATGCGTTTCTTTCCGATGTGGCCAAGCCGATAGTGCCACAAGAAAGTGGTGGTGGTATCAGCCTTCTTAAGGCGTTTAGCATTCACATTAAAGACATCATTTCCACATTCAAGATTTAGTATGAAAAGGCCCCCAACAATGGGTGCAAATCCATAAAACATATCCTTACAATAAAGTGAACAACCATTGTTCTCAGACTTGTACGAATACCCATCGTGTACTAAACATGATCCGGAGATAATGTTTCTACACAACAGTGGAACAAAATAACAGTTACTTAGTTCTAAGATAAATCCTGAAGGGAGACGTAGAGGCATAATGCCGACAACTTGAGCGGCGATCCCAGCGCCGTTCCCGACGCGCATCACGACTTCATTCTTTACCAGCTTGCGCACCTTCTGAAGCCCCTGTATCGAGTTGCAAATGTGAGCAACCGATCCGGTATCAAATACCCAAGACTTAGAATTTTTGCTAGCAAGCAAAACGTCAATGACATTAACTTTTATAACAATTATACCTTTTCCGGTTTTCCCAGACTTCTTATCTTCCAGATACTTCTTGCAGTTTCTCTTCCAGTGTCCTGTGCCCTTGCAGTAAAAGCACTCAGTTTCATTCTTGACTCCACCCTTAGAGTTGCTTTGGGAGCCGGTCTTACCGGCGCCCTTGCCCTTCTTTGGCTTGCCTTTCTTCTTTTTGAAACTGGCGGTTTTATTCACAAGCAACATTTGCTTGCGATTTTTCCGCAGTCCTCCTTCTGCAGTTTTCAGCATGGCGAGCACCTCTTCCGGTTCCTTCTCCATCCCACTCATGTTGTAGTTTAATACAAAACCGTCGTAAGACGGGGGGAGTGAAGAAAGCAACATGTCCATCGTATGGCCAGGTGGAAGTGGAAATTCCAGGGTTTTAAGCCTTTCAGCATAGCCAATCATTTTGACCACGTGTTCGCCAACTGAACTACCCTCAGCCATCTTGCAATCCATCAAAGCCTTTTATGATATCAAATCGTTAAGACTTTGCGGTTTCCTTGTACAGAGCATCCAATTCCCGGATCATATCACGGGGTTTATGGAATTCAAAACGTTTTTGAAGTTCTGTACTCATGCAAGCTAGCATGAGGCACTGCACTAAGTTGTGATCATCATCCTTAGTGGCCCAGACATTTTGTTCATCTTCCGGGGCCTCTGCCGCCGGTTTAGCTGGAAGAGCATTTTCAAGCACATACAGTTTCTTAGCGCTCCTGAGGACAATCCTCAGGTTGCGGACCCAGTACGCATAGTTGTTTCCAGTCGCAGTTAACTTCTCTTTCTCTAACATCGGGCCTAAGTTGAACGCGGTGTTGCGAGCCATTTGATCTACAACGGAAAACACAAGTTTTCACTTAGACTTTGTTAATAATGAAGTTTGCACTAGTGAATAAACAATTTTATTCTAAAGTGTGCTCCCACTCAAATCAATATCTCTGATAATTGATTGTGAGTGATTCAAGATCCAGACTTCAATTCATCGCCATAGAATCATCATCTCATGACGGGAATTTAAATCGGTAGGCCAACTTGCCGATCACATCTCTATGTGACTCTTGTTCATCTTTCGATGCGTGTGTTCCAAGCTCATGACTTTCATGCCTGAACGTCAAGGCAACCAAGTGATCTCGCTGCGAGGTCTCAACTCACCCGCCTCACACATCCCTAATCGTTCGTACCCATGCATCCATGGCGTACCCCGAAAAGTTAGGTGCCGTGACGGTGCTACACTTGGGAGAACACTAACTACTTGATATTTTTGCGAGAGATCACCCTAATAAAAGTGACTACCGCGCAATCAAGAAGGGTGCATCAAGAGGGATAAACATCTCAGGCAATTCATAATAGCATGATATGGTATAGCCTCTTCTGATGGAGAAGTCTTTCATTTCTTCGTCTTCGGCATTCGCGTCGGTGTTCACCTTCGCGAAGATTGCCACCACCTTCTCGATGCACCAGATAATATTGCTATCTCCATAGCAAGATAAAATAAATGCATTACTTAAGGTTGACACGCAGGTCATTAAAGTGCAATCATATGGCTCCAGCCATCATGCCGAATCATGACACGCAGGTCATGTTAATTACATCATATAGTCATCTCATACATAATCAAATTGAATATGAGTAATGCTATACCACATCACATGCAAACCATCCTGCAAAACCAAGTTAGACGCCTCTAATCGGTTTATGCAAAAATTTATTTTACGTGGCTTCTAAGGTTTTTACTCAAACCGCAGCTACCAACGTTTTATCATCAAGTATGATTATTCAAGTTGCTAGATTAACATCTCGGGGTGTATGATACACGAGATAATTAAATCTCGAGCCCCATACTAAACTTCGTCATACGCATGACCCCCGTGCAGATCATATCTGCAATGCCCTTTCATCTGCGAATTTCATCTTTCTTTTGACTATGGCAGAACCCAAAGAACTGATAGCACTTCCATGATCAATCAGGATCATGGATTGCCAGAACTTTGTCAAATTCCACCATGCTGTCTCGAGATTGAGCAAACGCAAATTCTAGGGAAGCAACAAGAACGTCGGGTAACAGATTTCATCTGTCACCCGCATAAATAATTTTCAGCAATAGATCTCATCTACTCCAAAATTATATTATGCAATACCCATACATCTCCATGTATTCTAGATCGTAACCTGCATCTACGCATAGCACGGCTCTTGATGCCACTGTAGGGGAACGCGACAGAAAACGAAAATTTTCGGTATAGCGAGAATGCCCAGAACCACTATGGAGACTGCGTACAAGGTTTGATCTGATCCGTACCGACTCGAAGCGCAGCGGAAGAAGAGTCGGTGGTGATTGTTGGTGCAGATCCCCGCAGCTAGGATTTACAACCTCCCAACCGCGAGGATGTACTCCCTCGTCGGACAGCCCTTCGGGAGGCGGTCGGACAGTCCCCCGGACGATGTCGCGGACAACCCTTCGGGAGGACCCTCGAAACTCGAACGGAGACTCGGACAGCCCTTCGGGAGGACACTCGAATAGCCCCTCGGGCAAAAGGCCGAAACTACGACCTCTCTACGGGGTTGCACACATACGATGTCAGCTATCCGGCAGGGCTTCGCCGTCCAGAACTAGTTCCTGCCGGAACCCAGACAACCTTTCGGCTCTACGAAACTCTTTTCGTGGGAGGGAGAGAAGAAGCCAGATAATGCATGGCAAGTGTATGAGAGCAAGGGATGATTGTGGAGGGCTGCCCCTCCACCTCTATTTATAGGAAATCCCAAGGGGTAGGGTAGTTTAACACAAAAACCCAAAATGCACATGAATGAAGTCCTTCCTCAAGGGCACAAGTGTGAAACCAAGGGACAAGTGGGGGCTCCATGGAGGAGCCCCCATGTGGCTGGCCACACCTTGTAGGGCCCCTTCAAAAGGGGCCTTATCCTTCCATGTCATCCCCCAAAAATATCTTGGGACAAAACCCAAAAATAATGGCTTTCCAAAAAGTAACCATAAAGCTGATTTCACTATTCATGACGACATTTTTCAGCGTCCGTTCGAACTGAAAATATTTATGTGGGCTTAGAACATTTCCAGTACCCACTAAAATAATTTTCAACGTGTTCTGAAACAATTCCAGATTAGTGATTTTCATCTGCGAAAAGCATCTGAAGTGGTTCCGGCAGCTCCGGAACATTTTTGGTTTTTCTTCCAGAAAATTCCCAGAAGTTTCCAGAATGATTCTGGCACCCTCCAAGAATTATCGGGCATGTGCCGAAACCAATTTGACTTTATGGTATCCTCTGAAACAACTTTTCAGTTTCACCGGAACTCATCCGGTGACCTCTCTCTGCGGAACTTTTCCGCTGTCCAAAACTTTTTCGGTGATTTTCTCTCAGACTCCCTGTCTAGTATTCAGCAGATAGATGACCCTTAAGCGTGTGACCCTATAGGTTCGGTGAAGCATAGACATGACCTGGAACCCCTTCCGATCAATGATCAACATCGGAGCCGTGGACACCCATATTAGCCCCTATACCCACACGAATGAATATTCGAGTGAACCTCCAGTTGCCGTGTGCTATTCCTGTTACTTCGCGATATGTCACAAATACCCGAGGTGAGATTTATTGCATTCCTGTGGATCAACAATTTGTCCATCATGCAAGTTACCTCGTTACCGGTTTTGTTCTCTTTTCTCGTTTTCGTGTTCCGGCATCCCAGTGATCAAATCACAAGGTGTCTGGCCAGACGATGATGGATACCTTAACACCGAGAGGGCCCGAGTATATTTCTCCATCGACGGAGGAGCAAATCCCAATCTTGAGCTATCTCATTACTTGCCATACTTTTCCGTGAACCCGTAAGCCGCCGTAATAGCCACCCAGTTACGGATGATGTTTAACAAACCCCAAAGTTCACGAAGCAAGTATGAAGGAACTCGATACTCTCATGGTCTAAGGAATTATGCAAACATTAACTTCTCTGTGTTATAAACCATTAACTTGTGACGAATGCATCTCATAGCATAACATCAATTTGGGTCGATTCAACACAAGTGTTCTACCAACAATTTGTGCCCTCAAAATTGTCGGCATAGACATGCCCATGATCAGGAAAACAGGATCATCATGCAATACTCGAGCCAGTCATAGAGGCTTGACCATGAATACATTTTTCCGTTTATTATCCCACACGTGCACATGAGTTTCCCTCCAAGCCTCGTTTTATTGTAGACTCGAGAATCATTGCAGTTATAGCATGGAACATAAACTTTCATTACAAACCAGGAGATACAAAATAACTAATATTACTGCCTCTAGGGCATATCTCCTACAATAATATTCATAGATAATCTCATCATAAATCCACAATTCATTGGATCTCAACAAACGCACCGCAAAAGAAGATTACATCGAATAGAACTCCAAGAACATCGAGGAGAACATTGTATTGAAGATCAAAGAGAGAGAAGAAGCCATCTAGCTACTAGCTATGGACCTGTAGGTCTGGGGTAAACTACTCACATATCATCGGAAGGGTAACAAGGTTGATGTAGAGTCCCGCCATGATCGAATACCCCTCCGACAAAGTACCGGAACAGGTCTCTAGATGGGATCTCACGAGGACAGAAACTTGCGGTGGCGGAAAAGTATTTTTGGTGTGCCCTATGGTAAACAGAGAAAATTTGGGTATTTTTGGAGCAAAGTTTAGGATTAGGAGAGCCTCGAGGGGCCCACAAGCTTGGGGGCGCGCCTCTCGAGCTTGTGGCTCTCTCGTGGCCCTTCTAGCCTCCTCCCGAAGCTTCCTAGGAGTCTTCTGGTCCAAGAAAAAATGTCAAAAAGTTTCGTTTCGTTTGGTATTGATTTTCTGTAAAAGACAAAAACAAGGAAAAAACAGCAACTGGCACTGGGCACTAGGTTAATAGGTTAGTCCCAAAAAATAATATAAAATAGCATAATAATGCATATAAAACATCCAAGATGGATAATATAATAGCATGGAACAATAAAAAATTATAGATACATTGGAGACGTATCACCAAGCAAACTCACGTCGTCAGCACCTGCCCAAAGAAAAGCAAATAATTGCACCGAACGCGGGCAAGAGGGTTGTCAATCCCCTTCAACTCGTTGGTTGCAAGGATCAAATCTTATATAAGTAGATAGATAAATTGCAAAACAAAATAAAAGTAAATACATTGCACAAAGTATTTTTAGTTTTTATGATATGGTAAAAGTAGACCCCGGGGCCATTGTTTTCACTAGAGGCTTCTCTCTCGAACACATAGCATACGGTGGGTAAACAAATTACTGTTGGGCAACTGATAGAAAAGTGCATAGTTATGACGTTATTCATGGCAATGATCACACATATAGGTGCTACTTGTGAGCTGCGTTGGGATTTCCCCGAAGAGGAGAGGATGATGCAGTATAGTAGAGATAAGTATTTCCCTCAGTTAAGAACCAAGGTTATCAATCCAGTAGGAGAACCACGCAACACCTCGTTAGGAGCACCTACACACAAAATAACAAATACTTGCACCCAACGCGAACAAGGGGTTGTCAATCCCTTGGCGGTTTATTGCAAGGATCAAATCTCGTAGTGATGGATTGATAAACAAAAACACAAAATAAAATAAAATAAAATAAAATTGTAGCAAAGTATGTTTGGATTTTAATATATGATAAAGATAGACCTGGGGGCAATAGTTTTCACTAGGCTTCTCTCTTGAACATAGCATACGGTGGGTGAACAAATTACTGTTGGGCAATTGATAGAAAAGTGAATAATCATGACGATATCCAAGGCAATGATCATGTATATAGGCATCACGCCCGAGACAAGTAGACCGACTCCTGCATGCATCTACTACTATTACTCCACACATCGACCGCTATCCAGCATGCATCTAGAGTATTAAGTTCATAAAGAACGGAGTAACGCCTTAAGCAAGATGACATGATGTAGACAAAGTAAATCTAATCAATATGAATAAACCACATCGCTTTATCCTTAATGGCAACTATACAAATACGTGTCATGTCCCTTTCTGTCACTGGGATTGAGCACCGCAAGATCGAACCCGTCACAAAGCACCTCTCCCATTGCAAGATAAATCAATCTAGTTGGCCAAACCAAATGGATAGATCGGAGAGAAATACAAAGCTATAACAATCATGCATAAAAGAGTTCAGAGAAGACTCAAATAATATTCATGGATAATATGATCATAAACCTTTCAATTCATCAGATCCCAACAAACACACCGCAAAAAGAATTACATCGAATAGATCTCCAAGAACATCGAGGAGAATATTGTATTGAAGATCAAAGAGAACATCGAGAACATTGTATTGAAGATCAAAGAGAGAGAAGAAGCCATCTAGCTACTAGCTATGGACCCGTAGGTCTATGGTAAACTACTCACACATCATCGGAGGGGCAGCAAGTTTGATGTAGAAGCCCTCCGTGATCGATTCCCCCTCCGACAGAGTACCGAAAAAGGCCTCTAGATGGGATCTCGAGAGAACAGAAGCTTGAGGCATTGGAAAAAGTGTTTTGGGTGGCTATCTGTTGGTTTCCCGATTTTAGAGAATTTATAGAGGCGGAATTAGGTCAAACAGAGCAACAAGGGGCCCATGAGGCACCAGGGTGCGCCTACCCCCCTGGGCGCGCCCTGGTGGCTCGTGGCCACCCCCTTCGTCTTCTGACTTCCTCCCGAAGCTTCTAGTGTCTCTTATGTCCAGAAAAAAAATTCAAAAAGTTTCGTGGCATTTGGATTTCATTTGGTACTGATTTCCTGCAAAACCAAAAACAGGCAAAAAAACAGCAACTGACACTTGGCACTAAGTTAATAGTCCCAAAACATGATATATAATTGCATATAAAACATCCAAGATTGATACTATAATAGCATGGAACAATAAAAATTATAGATACGTTGGAGACGTATCAATAGGCATCACGTCCGTGACAAGTAGACCGACTCCTGCCTGCATCTACTACTATTACTCCACCAATCGACCGCTATCCAGCATTGCATCTATGGTATTAAGTTCATGACAAACAGAGTAATGCTTTAAGCAAGATGACATGATGTAGACAAAGTAAACTCAAGCAATGTGAATAAACCCCATCGTTTTATCCTTAGTAACAACAATACAATACGTGCCTCGCTACCCCTTCTGTCACTAGGTGCGGACACCGCAAGATTGAACCCCACTGCAAAGCACCTCTCCCCCTAAAGATAAATCAATCTAGTTGGCCAAACCAAACGGATAGATCGAAGAGAAATACAAATTATCATAATCATGCATAATAAAGTTCAGAAAAGACTCAATTACTTTCAGTGAATAATCTGATCATAAACCCACAATTCACCGGATCCCAACAAACACACCGCAAAAGAAGATTACATCGGATAGAACTCCAAGAAGATCAAGGAGAACATTGTATTGAAGATCAAAGAGAGAGAAGATGAAGCCATCTAGCTACTAGATATGGACTCTGATAACCCACAAGTATAGGGGATCGCAACAGTTTTCGAGGGTAGAGTATTCAACCCAAATTTATTGATTCGACACAAGGGGAGCCAAAGAATATTCTCAAGTATTAGCAGCTGAGTTGTCAATTCAACCACACCTGAAAGACTTAATATCTACAGCAAAGTATTTAGTAGCAAAGTAGTATGGAAGTAACGGTAACGGTGGCAGAAGTAACAGTAACAGTTTTGTAGCAATCGTAACAGTGGCAACGGAAAAGTAACGAAGCAAAGATCAATATGTGAAAAGCTCGTAGGCAATGGATCAGTGATGGATAATTATGTCGGATGGCATTCATCATGCAACAGTTATAACCTAGGGTGACACAGAACTAGCTCCAATTCATCAATATAATGTAGGCATGTATTCCGAATATAGTCACGCGTGCTTATGGAAAAGAACTTGCATGACATCTTTTGTCCTACCCTCCCGTGGCAGCGGGGTCCTAATGGAAACTAAGGGATATTAAGGCCTCCTTTTAATAGAGAACCGGACCAAAGCATTAGCACTTAGTGAATACATGAACTCCTCAAACTACGATCATCACCGGGAAGTGTCCCGACTATTGTCACTCCGGGGTTGCCGGATCATAACACATAGTAGGTGACTATAACTTGCAAGATAGGATCAAGAACACAAATATATTCATGAAAACATAATAGGTTCATATCTGAAATCATGGCACTCGCGCCCTAGTGACAAGCATTAAGCATAGCAAAGTCATAGCAACATCAATCTTAGAACATAGTGGATACTAGGGATCAAACCCTAACAAAACTAACTCGATTACATGATAAATCTCATCCAACCCATCACCGTCCAGCAAGCCTATGATGGAATTACTCACGCACGGCGGTGAGCATCATGAAATTGGTGATGGAGGATGGTTGATGATGACGATAGCGATGATTTCCCCTCTCCGGAGCCCCGAACGGACTCCAGATCTGCCCTCCCGAGGAAGAACAGGAGGTGGCGGCGGCTCCGTATCATAACACGCGATGAATCCTTCTCTCCGATTTTTTTCTCCCCGAACGTGAATATATGGAGTTGGAGTTGAGGTCGGTGGAGCTTCGTGGGACCCACAAGCCAGGGGGCGCGCCCAGGGGGGTAGGGCACGCCCCCCACCCTTGTGGACAGGTGGTGCATCCCCCTCGGTTGATTCTTTCGCCAATATTTTTTATTTATTCCAAAAATATTCTCCTTGAAGTTTCAGGTCATTCCGAGAACTTTTATTTCTGCACAAAAATAACACCATGGCAATTCTGCTGAAAACAGCATCAGTCCGGGTTAGTTCCATTCAAATCATGCAAATTAGAGTCCAAAACAAGGGCAAAATAGTTTGGAAAAGTAGATACGATGGAGATGTATCAACTCCCCCAAGCTTAACCCATTGCTTGTCTTCAAGCAATTCAGTTCACAAACTGAAAGTGATAAAGAAAAACTTTTACAAACTCTGTTTGATCTTGTTGTTGCAAATATGTATAGCCAGCTTTCAGGTTTTCAGCAAAGATTATGAACTAACCATATTCACAATAACATTTAGGTCTCACGTTTACTCATACCAATGGCACAATCAACTAGCGAGTAATAATAATAAATCTCGGATGACAACACTTTTCCAAAACAATCATGATATGATATAACAAGATGGTATCTTGCTAGCCCTTTCTGAGACCGCAAAACATAAATGCAGAGCACCCCTGAAGATCAAGGACTGACTAGACATTGTAATTCATGGTAAAAGAGATCCAGTCACAGTCATACTCAATATCAATTAATAGCAAAGCATACAAATGATAGTGGTGCTCTCTAACTGGTGCTTTTTATAAGAGAATGATGACTCAATAATAAAAGTAAATAGATAGGCCCTTCTCAGAGGGAAGCAGGGTTTTGCATAGGTGCCAGAGCTCGAGCTTTTTGAAACAGAGATGAATATAATTTTGAGCGGTATGCTTTCATTGTCAACATAACAACCAAGAGATCTCGGTATCTTCCATACTAGATACATTATAGGCGGTTCTCAAATAGAATGGTAAAGTTTATACTCCCCCACCACCAACAAGCACATTCCACGGCTGGTCCGAAACAACGGGTACCGTCCAACTAACAACAATCCCGGGGGAGTTTTGTTTAGAGTTATTTTGATTTGATTTGAGCATGGGACTGGGCATCCCGATTACCAGCCATTTTCTCATGAATGATGAGCGGAGTCCACTCATCGTGAGAATAACCCACCTAGCATGAAAGATACTGACAGCCCCTAGTCGCTACATGAGCGATTTGGGCATATAAAACAGATTATCATTTGAAGGTTTAGAGTTTGGCACATGCAAATTTACTTGGAACGGCATGTAAATACCGCATATAGGAAGGTATGGTGGACTCATATGGAACAACTTTGGGTTTATGGAAGTGGATGCACAAGCAGTATTCCCGCTTAGTACAAGTGAAGGCTAGAAAAAGACTGGGGAGCACCAGCTAGAGAGCGACAACAATCATAAACATGCATTGAGAGTAACCAACATTGAGTGCAAGCATGAGTAGGATATAAATCACCATGAACATAAATATCATGGAGGCTATGTTGATTTTGTTTCAACTACATGTGTGAACATGTGCCAAGTCAGGCCACTCGAATCATTCAAAGGAGGATACCATCCTATCATACTACATCACAACCATTTTAAAAGCATGTTGGCACGCAAGGTAAACCATTATAAACTCCTAGCTAATTAAGCATGGCATGAGTAACTATAATCTCTAATTATCATTGCAAACGTGTTTCATTCATAATAGGCTGAATCAGGAACGATGAACTAATCATATTTACAAAAACAAGATAGGTCGAGTTCATACCAGTTTTTCCTCATCCCAATCATTTCATCATATATCGTCATTATTGCCTTTCACTTGCACGACCGAACGATGTGAATAATAGTAATAGTGCACGTGCATTGGACTAAGCTGGAATCTGCAAACATTTATTCAAAGGAGAAGACAAGGCAATATGGGCTCTTTGTTAGATCAACAATAATGCATATGAGAGCCACTCATCATTTTCATCGTGATCTTCTCCTTGGTACTGAGGAGGATCCTGGGGGTTCCACTGGTTAGCGAGCTCCTGTGGCTCGCACTGATAAATAGACTCCTCATATGGATCAGGTGATGGTTCTGGCTCGGGAATTGGGGATCGCGTCCTCTCCCAGTATGCCTAAATGTCCTCGGGCAGAATGAGGTACGTGCTTGAATGAATATTGAACAAAGAAGGTGCAGGCAAAGTAATAATCTGACAAGTTTTCTGGGTGAATACCAAGTTATAGACGAGTCTCTTTTCCTTATCAGGGCTAATAAAATTAAACATCTCCCAGCAAAAAATGAATAGTAGCGCAAAACAGGAAAATGTAAACTAACCACTCTCGCTTCTGACACCTTTCTCCCTTCCCCTACGGTAACTTCATGAATAAAATCTTCTACATCTCTAGGACGTGGTTCATCGACGCTGCCCTCAAAAGGTAATTTGCAAACCTCACAAAAATCATAAAGCGTCACCTCCTTATACTCATCATATAAATAAAATTCTACCGTGGGTGGTGATTTCCTAGCATGAAAGTGAAAATTTTGCACGAAAGTATTAGTGAGTAGGAGGTATTGATCACACTTATCATGGAGGAAGTCGGTGATGCCTGCATTCTCCGCCAAATAATAGAAATCATCATAAATTCCGGCAGCCCTCAAGAATGCATCACATGGCCATTCACACGGCCGAACCTCTGTGGTGCGGGGAAGGTTGTACTTGGGCTTCTTCTTCTACTCATTCTCATTTTCTTTAGAACCCCGACTCGAGGAGCCTCTCAACAATCTCCTCATCATTTTCTCCCTCTGAAAAATTCTGAAATTTTTAGTGACTCAAAATAAAAGTAAGCCGAACTCAACAAGATTGATAGCAACTACTCCTACAAGTGTCTAGAGGCTAAATCATGCATCAAAACTACTTTGGACCATATAAATTTGACATGCAATCTCAAGAACAAGGTCACCACAGCAGCAAAAATTTGCAATAAATAAAGCACTAGAACAAAAACTAATTGGACCATTGGAGGAGTCACATACCAAAGAACAATCCCCCAAAGCAGTTTTGCAAATGGAGCTTTGCACAAGGAGATAAAAAATGGCAGCAAGATGAGCAAGAACACGGGTTTGAGCTACGGGATGATTTTTTCTGGAGGAAGACGAAGTGGATGGGTGCTGGGATAAGTGAGGGGGGCCCACGTGGGACCCACAAGGCAGGGGGACGCGCGCAGGGGGGTAGGGCGCACCCTCCACCCTTGTGACCCATTGGTGCAGCCCTCTGGTGCATTCTCAGTGCCAGAAATTCTAAAATATTCTATAAAAAATCATACTAAATTTTCAGGGAATTTGGAGAACTTTTATTTTCGGGACATTTTTATTGCATGGATAATTCAGAAAACAGACAGATAATACTATTTTTGCTTTATTTATTCTAAATAACAGAAAGTAAAAAGTAAGTACAGAAGGTTGTGCCTTCTAAATTCATCCATCTCATGCTCATCAAAAGGATCCGTTAACAAGGTTGATCAAGTCTTATTAACAAACTTCTTTCGAATAACATGAAACCGGAGAATTTTCGAATAACACTAAGTTACCTCAACTGGGATATGCATGTCCCCAACAATAAGAATATCATATTTCCTTTTGACAGTAGGGAGAGGAAATTCAAAACCTACGATACTAATAGTTGAATTTTTTCCAATAGAATTGATACTATGAACTTGAGGTTGTTTCTTCGGAAAGTGTATCGTATGCTCATTACCATTAACATGAAAAGTGACATTGCCATTGTTGCAATCAATAACAGCCCTTGCAGTATTCAAAAAGGGTCTACCAAGGATGATCGACATACTGTCGTCCTCAGGAATATCAAGAATAACAAAGTTCGTTAAGATAGTAACGTTTGCAACCACAACAGGCACATCCTCACAAATATCGATGGGTATAGCAGTTGATTTATCAGCCATTTGCAAAGAGATTTCAGTAGGTGTCAACTTATTCAATTCAAGTCTATGATATAAAGAGAAAGGCATAACACTAACACCAGCTCCAAGATCACATAAAGCAGTTTTAACATAGTTTCTTTTAATGGAGCATGGTATAGTTGCTACTCCTGGATCTCCAAGTTTCTTTGGTATTCCACCCTTAAAAGTATAATTAGCAAGCATGGTGGAAATTTCAGCCTCCGGTATCTTTCTTTTATTTGTAACAATATCTTTCATATATTTAGCATAAGGAGGCATTTTAAGCATATCAGTTAAACGCATACGCAAAAGATAGGTCTAATCATTTCAGCAAAGCGCTCAAAATCCTCATCATCCTTTTTCTTGGATGGCTTAGGAGGAAAGGGCATGGGTTTCTGAACCCATGGTTCTCTTTCTTTACCATGTTTCCTAGCAACGAAGTCTCTCTTATCATAACGTTGATTCTTTGATTGTGGGTTATCAAGATCAACAGCATGTTCAATCTCTACATCATTATCATTACTAGGTTGAGCATCGACATGAACATCATCATTAACATTATCACTAAGTTCATGTTCATCATCAGATTGTGTCTCGGCATCAGAAATAGAAATATCATTGGGATTCTCAGGTGTATCTATAACAGGTTCACTAGAAGTATGCAAAGTCCTATCAGTTTTCTTTTTCTTTTTATTACTAGGACTAGATGCATCAGTATTAATTCTCTGAGAATCTTGCTCAACTCTCTTAGGATGACCCTCAGGATACAAAGGTTCCTGGGTCATTTTACCACCTCTAGTCATAACCCTAACAGCATTATCATTGTTCTTACTATTCAACTCATTAAGCAAATCATCATGTGCATTAAGTACTTGTTTTACTTGAGTTCTAACCATGGAAGCATGTTTACTAATAAGCTTAAGATCATTAACAGTTCTACTCATATAATCGCCCAAGTGGTCAAGCATGTGAGCATTATGTTTCAATTGTCTACTAACATAAGCATTGAAATTTTCTTGTTTAACAATAAAATTATCAAACTCATCCAAGCATTGACTAGCAGACTTATTATGAGGAATATCACCTTCATCAAATCTATAAAGAGAGTTTACCTCTACTACCTGTGTCGGGTTATCAAGACCATGTATTTCTTTAATAGGTTGTAAATTCTTAACATCTTCAGCTTTAATACCTTTTTCTTTCATAGATTTCTTTGCCTCTTGCATATCTTCAGGACTGAGAAATAGAATACCTCTTTTCTTCGGAGTTGGCTTAGGTGGTGGTTCGGGAAGAGTCCAATCATTATCATTACTCAATATATTATTCAATAGCAATTCAGCTTGCTCAACAGTTCTTTCCCTGAAAACACAACCGGCACAACTATCTAGGTGGTCCCTAGAAGCATCGGTTAGTCCATTATAAAAGATATCAAGTATTTCATTTTTCTTGAGAGGATGATCAGGCAAAGCATTAAGTAATTGGAGAAGCCTCCCTCAAGCTTGTGGGAGACTCTCTTCTTTAATTTGCGCAAAGTTAAATATTTCCTTTAAAGCAGCTTGTTTCTTATGAGCAGGGAAATATTTTTCAGAGAAGTAATATATCATATCCTGGGGACTACGCACACAACCAGGAGCAAGAGAATTAAATCATAACTTAGCATCACCCTTTAACGAGAAAGGAAACAATTTAAGAATATAGTAATAGCGGATTTTTTCCTCATGAGCGAATAGGGT
Organism: Thinopyrum elongatum; assembly: GCA_011799875.1. Taxonomy (NCBI): domain Eukaryota; kingdom Viridiplantae; phylum Streptophyta; class Magnoliopsida; order Poales; family Poaceae; genus Thinopyrum; species Thinopyrum elongatum. The sequence continues at coordinate 546,713,188 of CM022298.1, read as the reverse complement.
GGCTATATCATTCAATTTAGTAAGATGTGCCACAACAGTTTCAGATTCATAACCATAGAAAGAATCAGATTCAACCAAAGTAATTAACTCAGGATTGACAGAGAATTCATAATCCTTATCAGTAACAAAGATAGGTGAAGTAGCAAACTTAGGATCATATTGCATTCTAGCATTCAAAGACTTTTCTTTCAGCTTAGCTAACAGTTTCTTAAGATCCTCTCTATCATTGCAAGCAAAAAAGTCTCTAGCAGTTTCTTCATCCATAATATAACCCTCAGGTACAACAGGCAATTCATATCTAGGGGGAGAATCGTAATCTTCAGTTTCAATAATATCATCAGTTTCAGTAATTTCATTTTCTCTAACCCTAGCAAGTTGTTCATCAAGAAATTCACCTAGTGGCACAGTATTATCAAGCAAAGTAGTAGCATCATGCATAGCAGAAGTGGCATCATCAATTACTTTCGACATATCAGAATTACTAGCAGGTGTAGGTGTCGCAAGCTTACTCAAAACAGAAGGTGAATCAAGTGCAGAGCTAGATGGAAGTTCCTTACCTTCCCTCGTAGTAGAGGGAAAAATCTTGGTTCTAGTATCTTTCAAATTCCTCATAGTGATCAACAGATATAAATCCCAAGTGACTTAGAGAATAGAGCTATGCTCCCTGGCAATGGCACCAGAAAAAGGTCTTGATAACCCACAAGTATAGGGGATCGCAACAGTTTTCGAGGGTAGAGTATTCAACCCAAATTTATTGATTCGACACAAGGGGAGCCAAAGAATATTCTTAAGTATTAGCAGCTGAGTTGTCAATTCAACCACACCTGAAAGACTTAATATCTGCAGCAAAGTATTTAGTAGCAAAGTAGTATGGAAGTAACGGTAATGGTGGCAGAAGTAACAGTAACAGTTTTGTAGCAATCGTAACAGTGGCAACGGAAAAGTAACGAAGCAAAGATCAATATGTGAAAAGCTCGCAGGCAATGGATCAGTGATGGATAATTATGTCGGATGGCATTCATCATGCAACAGTTATAACCTAGGGTGACACAGAACTAGCTCCAATTCATCAATATAATGTAAGCATGTATTCCGAATATAGTCATACGTGCTTATGGAAAAGAACTTGCATGACATCTTTTGTCCTACCCTCCCGTGGCAGCGGGGTCCTAATGGAAACTAAGGGATATTAAGGCCTCCTTTTAATAGAGAACCGGACCAAAGCATTAGCACTTAGTGAATACATGAACTCCTCAAACTACGGTCATCACCGGGAAGTGTCCCGACTATTGTCACTCCGGGGTTGCCGGATCATAACACATAGTAGGTGACTATAACTTGCAAGATAGGATCAAGAACACAAATATATTCATGAAAACATAATAGGTTCATATCTGAAATCATGGCACTCGGGCCCTAGTGAAAAGCATTAAGCATAGCAAAGTCATAGCAACATCAATCTTAGAACATAGTGGATACTAGGGATCAAAGCCTAACAAAATGTGACGCCCCCGGTTCAGTCGTACACTAATCATACACGCAAACGTGTACGATCAAGCCCAGGGACTCACGGGAAGATATCACAACACAACTCTAAACACAAATAAACGGAGGTCCACAATATTACAGACCAGGGATCCGAAGATCCGAATACATAAGTCAGTCATACAAATAATATCTGGGTACAGACATAGTTAGACAAGTTTTGCCTTAAGAAGGCTAGCACAAACAGCGACACTAGATCGAAAGGCGTTGGCCTCCTGCCTGGGAGCCTCCGATCCTACTCCTGGTCAGCTGGCTCGATCCAGTAGTACGTGCCCTCTGGACCCGCCTGGTAGTAGGCTCCGGTGGTGGCGTCTGGCTCCTGGACTCCATCGTCTGGTGTATCATCAAGGTGGGGTATATGGGGGAAAAGAGAAAATAAAGCAACCGTGAGTACTCATCCGAAGTACTCAGCAAGCAAGGATCTATACTACATATGCAACATTATCAATGGAGAAAAGGCTGTATATGTGGACTGGGCTGCAGAAATGCCAGAATAGAGAGAAAGGCCTAGTCCTATCGAAGACTAGCATCTTCAAACATCTTCTCAAAGCCATCATCTTGCAGCAGTAGAAGAGAGTAGAATAGCATTTTATTTAGCAAACATGTTGAAGTACAGCTCAAAGATCCTTCCTCGACTCCCAGCGAGAAAGTAATCCCGAAGCTTCAATTTAGTAACAAGTATCCAATTTAAGTAGTAGATCGGGGTACACAAACTGAGCGTCCTTTACCGTAGGACCGGCTATCGATAGAAGATTCATCCCTGCAGGGGTGCACTACTGTTACCCAACACGCTCGATCAACTCTGGCCGGACATACTTGCTGGGTAATGCCCGTCCTCGGAAGATCAACACGAAGCAGCGCTCTACCTAGGCTCAGCAGAGAGGTCAGCACGCCGGACTAACCTATGCACCCAGGGGTCTCGGGCCATCGCCCTGGGCACCCTGCGCGTTGCGTGGCTGGCCGGGGTGCAGGCGCGACACTGAACTCGCCAGTGAAGTATCCAGCCCAATCCCGACGATCAGCCCGCACGGTGAATCGTGACGTCTGATAAGCTTTCGGAGAAACGTACATCGCAGAGGGCCCCATAACCATAATCCCGCGTGGTGGTAGTGCGTATAGGGCACGTCGACCCACTCAGATCACACACCCAAATCCGATCAGCTCATTTAGTAACAAGCGGAAACATTCAGAGTTTCTGAAGCTCCGCCACAGTACCACACTCGAGTGCCCTTCCGGCACACTCGACAACATAGATCCCCAGCGGGTACCCACCAGGGTGGCCCCGCCTGTGACAAAGGTCAAGTAACCGTGTGGTCATAATCATCAGGGTGAACGTATGAGGTATCACCCTCGAGGTTCACACTGAGGGGTTGCACGACAGAGTCGTATCGGACATGGAGAAGGAGGAATCACCCTCGATGACCACGACCGAACAGCTATGCTGCAGAGTATTCATCAGGAGTGCGTTACGAGGTATCACCCTCGGCACTCGATAGTAACTAAGCAGAGTCGTACAACTAAGGGGGATGTGAAGTGAGGCGTCTGTCTCTGATCGACGATCACGTTGATCGAGTCGTCAATGAACAAGCAGGGGCGACAAAGTAAGGTGGTGGGGTCACAGATGGTTCATACCAACCTATACTAAACAGTTTATCATAGGCAGGTAAGGTAGCAATGAACAGGTTACAACAGCAGGCTATGCATCAGAATAGGAGCATACATTAACAGTAGCAAAATCTAATGCAAGCAGGAGAATAGAATGGGCGATATCTGGAATGCTCAAGGGGGGGGCTTGCCTGGTTGCTCTGGCAAGAGGGGAAGGTCGTCAACGGGCTGCTCGTCGGTAGAGTAGTCGTAACCTGGTGCAGCGTCGGCGGTCTCGGCGTCTATCGAGAGAGAAGGAGGGGGAGAGAAACAATAAATTTCACGGCAATAATGCAAACAATATGTATGACATGCCTAAATGATATGCCGGGGTGTTCTACTGCCTAACTAAATGATTTAGTTAATTTAGGAATTTATTCGGATTTATTTAATTAGGGTTGGACACTATTCATTTATCGAAATCGGTCTAATTGTTCAACGTTCTTATAGTTGCGGGTGTCTGACGGGAATACAGAGGGCGTATCCGGGTTCGTATCGTCGTTCTGAGCAAGTTTCATGTATAAAATATTTTCATCGGAGTTACGGTTTATTTAATATGATTTTCTAAAGTTTTTATTAATTTCTGAAATTTAATTAATTATTTAATTCAACATTATCCGAAACAGTGCTGATGATGACATCAGCATGACCTCATGCTGATGTCAGCGGTTAATTAAGTTAATTACTAATTACTGTTTAATTAACACTAATTAGTTAATTAGATTAACCTAATCAGGATTAATTAACTAATTAATTAATTAATTATTTTAATTATTTTAATTATTTATTTTTATTTCTTTTTTTTGAAACGTTTTAGGGCGGGGCCCGTTGTCAGTGGCTAGGGGGTTCGGGGCCCAGCGGGCAGTGGCCCAAGGCCACAGGCGCGGGCGACGGGCGCGCGGTGCGCGCGGGCGCTGGGGCGCTGGGGCGCCCGAACTGGACGCGGCCAGTCGGGCCACGGCGAGGGGGGGGGCTCGGGCGGTGGTCGCCGGAGCACACGGCCGCGCGGGCGAGCGCGGGCGGCGGCGAGCGGCGGCGCGGCGCGGAGCGGGCGAGTGCGGGGAGGGCACGGCGTAGCGGCGCAGGGCGCCGAGCGGGGCGAGAGGGGTCGGGGCGCGAGGCGGGCTCCTCGGTGCGCTGGCGTGTGCGCGGCGCGCGGGCGTTGGGCACGGCAGCGCGGGCGCGTGCGGGCCGAGCGCGGGCAAGCCGGGGCGGAGCGTGGCGAGCGGCGCGACGAGGGGAGGGGAGAGGAGAGGCCGGGGGCCTCACCGGGGTTCGTAGGGAGCGGGGCAGCGGGCTCGAGCTTGAGGGGGACGGCGACGGAGGAGAAGCAGGCCGGCGTCGGTGTCGAGCTCGTCGAGGGCGCGGGGCCGAGCGAGCGTGCGGGCTCGGGGCGCCGGGCGTCGATGGCGAGGAGGGGCTCGGGGTGGAGGTCGGAGACGACGGCGGTGACGGAGAGGCGGCGTCGGGGCGCGGGGTCGCGCGAGCGGCGAGGCGCGGTCGTGAGCGCGGGGGGACGAGCGGCGTCGGTCGGACGGGATCGGGGATCCCGATCCAGATCCAGTGAGGGGGGGAACGAGGCGAGTGGGGGGGGGGGTCGGCTAGGGTTCGGCCCCAGGGGGAGGTATAGGCCCGGGGGGAATGGGCCGGCCAGCTGGGCTACGGCCCAGTTGGTCCGGGGGGGGGGCTTTTCTTTTTCTTTTTCGTTTTTCTTTTTATTTAATCAAACCTCCTGTTTAGCAAATTGTTGGGCCTCATATTAAATTTTTGTCAAAGTAATGGCAAATGTTCCAACAAATACTAGGTAATACCTACCACTACCAAAAATTGGTTTGGAGGCAATTTAAGTTCACATAATTTTTATAATAATTAAAATGCATTTTTCCTTGCTGTTTTATTTATGTTAGAGCCACCTAATTAATTTATTATATATTGGTTACAATTTTAGAATAGTCTCTGGAATATTCGTTATTTATCTGACATTTTAGTTTCTATGTTGGACAACTTTTATATTCCACTTTCGTTTAAATTTGAATTTGACTTAGGAGTTGAAATGCAATATGATGCTAATGATGATTATGCACTATTAAGCTTGCTGACATGTCATTATCAAAAGTGATTACTGTTGCTAATCACCGGGGGTGTTACACAAAACTAACTCGATTACATGATAAATCTCATCCAACCCATCACTGTCCAGCAAGCCTACGATGGAATTACTCATGCACGGCGGTGAGCATCATGAAATTGGTGATGGAGGATGGTTGATGATGACGATGGCGACGATTTCCCCTCTCCGGAGACCCGAACGGACTCCAGATCTGCCCTCCCGAGGAAGAACAGGAGGTGGCGGTGGCTCCATATCGTAAAACGCGATGAATCCTTCTCTCTGATTTTTCTCCCCGAACGTGAATATATGGAGTTGGAGTTGAGGTCGGTGGAGCTTCGTGGGACCCACAAGCCAGGGGGCGCACCGATGGGGTAGGGCGCGCCCCCACCCTTGTGGACAGGTGGTGGGTCCCCCTCGGTTGATTCTTTCGCCAATATTTTTTATTTATTCCAAAAATATTCTCCGTGAAGTTTCAGGTCATTCCGAGAACTTTTATTTCTGCACAAAAATAACACCATGGCAATTCTGCTGAAAACAGCGTCAGTCCGGTTTAGTTCCATTCAAATCATGCAAATTAGAGTCCAAAACAAGGGCAAAAGAGTTTGGAAAAGTAGATACGATGGAGACGTATCAGACTCGTAGGTCTGTGGTAAACTACTCACGCATCATTGGAAGGCAACAAGGATGATGTAGAAGCCCTCCGTGATCGATTCCCCCTTCGGCATAGTACCGAAAAAGGCCTCCAAATGGGATCGCGGAAGAACAGAAGCATGCAGCAGTGGGAAAAGTGTTTCAGGTGGCTCTCTGGGGGTTTCCCGATGTTTGAGAATTTATAGAAGTGGAATTAGGTTAGACGGGGCCACGTGGGGCCCACAAGGTAACAGAGTGCGCCTTCCATGGGCGCGCCCTGTTGCCTAGCCGTCTCCTCGTTTGTCATGTGGTCTCCTCCCGAAACTTCTAGGGTCTCTTATGTCCAGAAAGAATCGTTAAAAAGTTTCATAGCGTTTGGACTTTTTTGGTTCTAATTTTCTGGAAAAAAAAAAGCATAAAACAACAACTGGCATTAGGCACTGGGTTAATAGGTTAGTTCTCAAAAAAATATAAAATAACATAAGAATGCATATAAAGTATTCAAGATTGATAATATAATAGCATGAAATAATAAAAAAATATAGGTACGTTGGAGACGTATCATCTCTCTCTCTCTTCGGCCTTATCTCACGCAGGCATGCAGCAATGCACATCCACATGTTCTTCCATCCCCACAGGTGTTCACCAGTTCGCCCTACCTAATGGATCTCGCCAGCAGTTCCCTTCCACTCCGACAGCTTCCTTCCTGCCGTCTTGCCTAAACCTGCTCGTGTGCCCCTCCGCCACCATTCCCTTCGCTCAAGCCAACGCGCGCCGTCAGACACCATCGCTACATTAGGCCACACACGGTGCTTTGAGGGGAGGAAAGCCACTCTTGTGACCGCAACGGCACCGCAGCACCACAGCGAGTCGCCGCTACTGCCATGGAGCATTGGGAGGTCATGCATTGCTATGATGGAGCATCACCGGGCTGTCGGGATCATCATCCGTGTTGCAATGGAACATCGTCGAGCCGTCGAAATATCGTCGGTGCTGCTGCAACAGAGCATCACTGGAACATCGCCGTGGAGTATCGTCGGTGCTGCAATGGGGATTTGCAGCATCACGTTTGCTGCGAGGAGTCGCCGAGCACCACCAGGCTACGCAGTGCTGTGATGGAGTTGCAATGGAGCATCGCCGGGGCTGTCGGTGATGCGACAGAGCTACGATTGACCATCCTTATGCCGCCGGTGCTACAACGAAGAGCTGCTACAACCAGCGGTCTGACGAACAGGGCACTGCACCGCTGGCTAGGGTAGTTGTTGTGTTGCGATGGAGGGCTATTCGGCGCTCCGACGGACGGGTGCTATGATGAATTTAGTTTGTGAGCGCTGCGACAACTTCCAGTTTGTGGGAGCACAATACTGCAAGGTCGGAGATCGGGGGTCCTACAGCCTGCGAGGCAGCTTAAATTCATCTATTATCAATCGGATGATTCCTAGCCACCATTTTTTTATCAACTTTGTAAAAGGATTTCTTCGTCATCTTGTATCAGTTCAATCCACTAGTAGAAAAACTACTTTACGTGAGACACATTAGTCCCGGTTTGTAAATGAACTAGCACTAATGTGACCATTAGTGCCGGTTCCAACGGCTAAGCAGGTGGGCATCATTAGTCCCGGTTCGTGTTGAACCTCTCATACCGGTTCGTGCCACGAACCGGGACTAAAGAGGTGGTGGCAGGCTGGGGCCCCACCAACCCCTTTAGTCCCAGTTCGTGGCACGAACCGGTACTGGAAGCTCACATTTAGTCCCGGTTTGTGTCATGAACCGGGACTAAAGGTTTTCCTATATAAACCCTTCGTCCAGCCCGCGATCGAGCTCTCTGTTCTTCCCCTTTCCTCTCCTCTCCTCTCTGTTCTTCCCCAAAGTTCGAGCTCATCCTTCATTTTGCCCAAAATTTTTCAAGATTTGAAGGCCCCCCATCCATCCAAGTGGTCACAAAGGTTAGCAACTTTGTCCTTTTATCTCTCATTGCTAGATTAGCTCTTGCAATGCTCTATAAGTATAGTGATTTGTGGGTTTTAGTTTGGGAGTAATTATATGTGGTAGTTTATTTGATTTATATGCAATTTGAGCTCAAATTAACTCTTAGTTTGCATATATAGGTGTGGTTTACTTAGTGCCTTCCCGTCCCATCCTAACCACCGTCGGTCGCCCGCACCGTCCCGTCGCCGGCACCACCTTGGTGAGCCTCTTGTTCTTATCTTTTTTATATAAAAAAATCATGTTTGTGTAATTTAGATATATAGTTACTTGTATAATTTTCTTACCCGTACGTTGTGTGTTATACATAGTGGCATGGTTTTGATATCCGTCCCCGTCGGCCCTCGTCCGGTTTATGATTCAGATGTGGTATATTCTCTTTTATAACTATTTATTGCATTTCGTGTTTATGACAAATTATGCCCATCAAGTTGACATAGATATTTTTATCTAGGAGGTATGTGAACCGGAAATTCCAACCGACCCGCTTGTCGAGAGGTTAAATTTAGTTGAAAAAGAAAATGAGTATTTGAAAGAAAAATTGAAGAAGAGAAGATGAAACTGGAGTTGTATGTTGCCGATGTCGTCGATGATCACAAGATCAAGATGGAGAAAATGCGCTTGAAGATTAGAAAGATTAGAAAATATGCCATTGATAGTGAGGCTTGGTATCATTATGTTGTTGGATCAATTGTTACCTTAGTTGCGATCTTGATCGCATTTGTTGTTGCATTTAAATGCTTTAGCTAGAGAGTTTGTATGTTGTTTTATGAGAATAAGTGTGTATGAACTTGTATTAATTTGGTCTTTTCGATGTTGTGTAATGAAGATGAGCCGGCAATGGATGTACGATGACCGATGCTCTCCCCAGTTCGTTAAAGGCGTGCATACTTTTTTGATTGCGGCTGAGGAAAACAAGCGGGGGGATGGTTTTATGTGTTGTCCATGTGTTGTCTGTAAGAATGATCAGAATTACTCTAAGTCAAGAACCATTCATGTCCACCTGTTTGAGTCCGGTTTCATGCCCCACTATAATGTTTGGACCAAGCACGGAGAAAGAGGGGTTATGATGGAAGACAACGAAGAAGAAGAGGACGACGATAGCTATCCTGGCCATGGGTTCCCTGAATACGATGGTACAACAATGGGGGAAGAAGCTGAGCCGGCAATGCGGGAAGAAGCTGAAGAAGAGGCATCAGATGAGCCCGCTGATGATCTTGGTCGGGCCATTGCCGATGCAAAGAGAAACTGCACAACTGAAAAGGAGAGGCTGAAGTTGCAGCGCATGTTAGAGGATCACAAGAAATTGTTGTACCCAAATTGCAAAGCTGACAAGAAAAAGCTGGGCACCACACTGGAATTGTTGTAATGGAAGGCAGAGAATGGTGTATCTGACAAAGGATTTGAAAAGTTGCTGATAATGTTAAAGAAGATGCTTCCAAAGGACAACAAATTGCCTGACAGTATGTACGAAGCAAAGAAGACTGTCTGCCCTCTAGGATTAGAGGTGCAGAAGATACATGCATGCCCTAATGACTGCATCCTCTACCGCGGTGAGTACGAGGATTTGAATGCATACCCGGTATGCGGTGCAATGAGCTATAAGATCGGCCGCGATGACCCTGGTGATGTTGAGGGCGAGCGCCCCAGGAAGAAGATTCCTGCCAAGGTGATGTGGTATGCTCCTATAATACCATGGTTGAAACGTTTGTTCCAAAACAAAGAGCATGTCGAGTTGATGCGATGGCACAGAGAAGACCGTAAGAAAGACGGGAAGCTGAGAGTACCCGCTGACGGGTCGCAGTGGAGAAAAATCGAGAGAAAGTGGCGGGACTTTGCAGATGACGCAAGGAACGTATGGTTTGGTCTAAGCGCAGATGGCATTAATCCTTTTGGGGAGCAGAGCAGCAATCATAGCACCTGGCTTGTGACTCTATGTATGTATAACCTTCCTCCTTGGTTGTGCATGAAGCGGAAGTACATTATGATGCCAGTGCTCATCCAAGGCCCTAAGCAACCCGGCAACGACATTGATGTGTACCTAAGGCCATTAGTTGAAGAACTCTTACAGTTGTGGAATGAAAAAGGTGTACGTGCATGGGATGAGCACGGACAGGAGGAATTTGACCTACATGCGTTGCTGTTTGTGACCATCAATAATTGGCCTGCTCTCAGTAACCTTTCAGGACAGACAAACAAGGGATACCGCGCATGCACGCATTGTTTGGATGATACCGACAGTATATATTTGGATAATTGTAAGAAGAATGTGTACCTGGGACATCGTCGATTTCTTCCGAGCAGGCATCCCGTAAGAAAGAAAGGCAAGCATTTCAAAGGTGAGGCAGATCACCGGAAGAAGCCTCGCCACCGTACTGGTGATGATGTACTTGATATGGTCAAGGATTTAAAAGTAATCTTTGGAAAGGGTCCTGGCGTACAATCTGTTCCGAATGACGCTGACGGACGCGCACCCATGTGGAAGAAGAAATCTATATTTTGGGACCTACCCTATTGGAAAGACCTAGAGGTCCACTCTGCAATCGACGTGATGCATGTGACGAAGAATCTTTGCATGAACCTGCTAGGCTTCTTGGGCGTGTATGGGAAGACAAAAGATACACCGGAGGCACGGGAGGACCAGCAACGTATGCACGGAAAAGACAGCATACATCAGGGTCGTGCCAGCTACGCTCTTACCAAAGAAGAGAAGGAAATCTTCTTTGAATGCCTGCTCAGTATGAAGGTCCCATCTGGCTTCTCGTCGAATATAAAGGGAATAATAAATACGGCCGAGAAAAAGTTCCAGAACCTAAAGTCTCATGACTGCCACGTGATTATGACGCAACTGCTTCCGGTTGCATTGAGGGGGCTTCTACCGGAAAACGTTCGATTAGCCATTGTGAAGCTATGTGCATTCCTCAATGCAATCTCTCAGAAGGTAATCGATCCAGAAATCATACCAAAGTTAGAGAATGATTTGGCGCAATGTCTTGTCAGTTTCGAGTTGGTGTTACCACCATCCTTCTTCAATATCATGACGCACGTCCTAGTTCACCTAGTCGAAGAGATTGCCATTCTGGGTCCTGTATTTCTACACAATATGTTCCCCTTTGAGAGGTTCATGGGAGTCTTAAAGAAATATGTTCATAACCGTGCTAGGCCAGAAGGAAGCATCTCCAAGGGCCATGAAAATGAGGAGGTCATTGAGTTTTGTGTTGACTTTATTCCTGACCTTAAGCCGATTGGTGTTCCTGAATCGCGGCATGAGGGCAGACTGGGTGGAAAAGGCACGCTAGGACCGAAAGCAATAATATGTATGGACGGGCATTCTCTCACTGAAGCACACTACGCAGTTCTACAAAATTCCTCCTTGGTGGCTCCGTATATCGAGGAACACAAGAATATTCTATGCTCCAAACACCCGGAGCAGTCTAACGACTGGATTACACGTGAACAAACGGGGACTTTCGCCGGTTGGTTGCAGACACATCTCATGCAAGACGACGCTGTTGAAGATGAGCTGTACTTGCTGTCCAAGTTACCATCTTCGAATATATTGACTTTCAAAGGGTATGAGATAAATGGGAATACATTTTACATGATCGCCCAAGATAAAAAGAGCACCAACCAAAACAGTGGTGTCCGCTTGGATGCAGCAACCAAGAGGGGAAAGGACACATATTATGGTTACATAGAGGAGATATGGGAACTTGACTATGGACGTGGTTTGAAGGTCCCTTTGTTTCGGTGCAAATGGGCCAATCTGACAGGAGGCGGGGTAACGGAAGACCCGCAGTACGGAATGACAACAGTGGATCTCAACAATCTTGCGTACGCAGACGAACCATTCGTCCTAGCCAATGATGTGGCACAAGTTTTCTATGTGAAGGACATGTCTACCAAGCCAAGAAAAAGAAAAGATAAGGAAGCGAATACATCATACGATGAATCAAAGCGCCACATAGTTCTTTCAGGGAAAAGAAACATCATGGGAATGGAGGACAAGACAGACATGTCAGAAGATTATGAAAAGTTTCATGAAATTGCTCCCTTCACAGTGAATATTGACCCGAGCATCCAGTTAAATGATGAAGATTGTCCATGGTTACGGCGCAAAGGGACACACGCGAAGAAAAAGTTTTACACCCAAAGATCCCACTCTCGGATGTGACCGGCTTCACTGTCATCACTTTCTTCTCTAGTGAGTTTCCGGACTTATATATCTAGAAAGTCCCACTTCAGACAAACCGGAGGGAATCTTTGTAATAGTTAGAGTGCTTATGTGTTTTGGCATTTGAAAAGCGAAGAAATATTATGTACAAACAAATTTTCAACCCTTTCTGACTTCATTTGCTATTTTTCATGCATTTACTGATTTTTTTAGCTAACTAACCCTGAAATTGAAAAGAACTACAAATGAACTCTGAAAAGGTTGAAAGTTGGCATGGTATCATCATTTCACCCACATAGCATGTGCAAAAAAGTTGAGAGGGTTACGGCAAAAACTGGATGCACTTCGTGTACAAAATGGACAATCTCTTTCGAAGTATCAGGGTTTTGGGCTAAAACTCATCTGTTACAAAGGCATTTCATTTTTTTAAACTTATTTCAACTCCAGACTTTTTTTGCGTTCAGTATGCACCATTCGAAGCCACGTCATCAATTTTCAACCCTTTCTGACTTCATTTGCTATTTTTCATGCATTTACTGATTTTTTTGAGCTAAATGACCCTGAAATTGAAAAGAACTACAAATGAACTCCGAAAAGTTTGAAAGTTGGCATGGTATCATCATTTCACCCACATAGCATGTGCTAAAAAGTTGAGAGGGTTACGGCAAAAACTGGATGCACTTCGTGTACAAAATGGACAATCTCTTTCGAAATATCAGGGTTTCGAACGAAAACTCATCTGTTACAATGGCATTTCATTTTTTTAAAGAACCTAAGAATTACCAAATTGAATATAATGATAAAACACACTAATATTAAACAGAAGAAAAAAGAATCACTGAAAAATCTATTTTTAAAGTAAAGTTATGCACAAACTAGTGATTCACACAAATTTCAAATAATTCAAATTTAAACTATTCAAATTTGACAACTACTAGCACTAATAGAAAGTTTATAATTTTTTTACCTAAAGCAAAAAGATTCACAAAGAAACTCTAAATAAAGCAAAAAACAACTCAGAAACAAAAGAAAATAAATAAAGCAGAAAACAAAAAAAATGAAAAATAAATAAATTAAAAAAAAGCTCGCCTACTGGGCCACAACGGCCTGCATACGACTAGAAACCCAACCTGTGGTTGGGCCAGGATGCAGGCCCGCAAGGCCCAGTAGGGCCACCAGGGCAGCGCAGGTGAGGTAGGCCCAGAAGGCCTACATTAGAGAGGAGCTCGATGCAGTACTTGCGCTGGGGCTTATAAACAGGTGCTGGCTCCACTCAACTAGCGAGGTGGGACTAAACATACACCGCGCCCTTGCCTGGCAGCGCACCACCTTTAGTCGCGGTTGGTGGCTCCAACCGGGACTAAAGACCCCCCTTTAGTCCCTGTTGGAGCCACCAACCGCGACTAAAGGTGGTGCGCTTCCCGCCGCTTCGGCTGGCCAAAAGTGACCTTTAGTCCCGGTTGGTGGCTCTAACCGGGACTAAAGGGGGCGCATATATATAGAGCACTTCAAATTTTTTTCAGTTTCTTTGCTTTCTTCGACCTCTTCGACATCGCCGCGCCGTCGCCGTCTCGCCTCCCCGACGCCGGAGCTCGTCGCCGCCCCCGACGCCGGCTGCCCGCACCTCCTCGCGCCGATCCCTGACGCCGCCCGCGCCCGCTCCTCCCCGAGCCCGGCCCGACGCCGCCCGGGACGCCACCCGCGCCCGTTCCTCCGGCCCCGCGCTCCTCGCCGCGTCGTCGACGCCGTCGCCGCCCCCGACTCGCCTCGCCGTCGCCCCGCTGTGAGCTCCCCCCTCCCCCCTCCCCCTCGCCCCCTGTGCCGCCATGGCCGCCCCTCCCCGAGCCCACACACACACACATATGCATGAACACACACACACACATTTTCTTAAGTTAGATGATTTATATGTATTTTTGTATGTTTTAGTATATATGTATAGCAATTTTGACATTTTTCAGAAGAATTTTGACATTTTTTTTTCACTAGATGATTAGATGTATAGAAAAAAGTTAAGAAATTTTGACATTTGAGGAATTTTTACATTTAGATCCAATATGTATAGAAATTAGTATATATATATGTATGAATACAATGTATAGAAAAAAGTTGATGAATTTTGACATTTGGTCCAATGTATAGCAATTAGTATTTGTAAAAGTTGCATATTTTAATGTTGTATTTGCAAAAGTGTTATGTATTTGCAATTAATTAGTATATGTATGTATACAATAGATTCTCTTAGTCCTTTAATAAGGGATTTATCAAGAATGCCCCCATTATGGATGTGCACAAGTTGATCCAATTTTTCTCTGATCTCACCTACCTACCCTTCTATATGTCACGTTGTCTTGTGTCAAAGTATTAAAGAAATCCATGCATGGCTTCATCATTAGCCGGAAGTAACAGGCGCATGATGGTACGAAGCTCTTCAAAGTTGTTTTGGAACGGAGTTCCTGATAGGATAATTCGTTTTTTGGTACGAAGTTCAGCAAAGGCCTTTCAAATAGCGATATTCGGAAGGCTCTTGCTGAACTTCGTACCAAAAAGCTAATTATCCTATCCGGGACTCCGTTCCAAAACAACCTTGGAGAGCTTCGTACCATCATGCGCCTGTTACTTCCGGCTAATGATGAAGCCATGATTTTCTTGAATCCTTTGACACTAGACAAAGTGACACATATAGAAGGGTATATGAGATCGGGAAAAATATGGATCATTTTCCGCACATCCAGAATGGCGCCATTTTGTTAAATCCCTTAAAGGTTAAGAGAATCCGTTATGATTCTGAATCCTGTTCCTAGCCAGGGACTAAAGGTTCCTCGATCGTATATAAGAAATCACAATCCAAGCATTTAAAAAATGTTAAATTTGCTTAGAATTTGTTCTCGACGTCAACGATGCCCGGCCCGCATCCTCGTCGTCGACTCGTTCGCGACGACGTCCTGCTTCAGAGGCGCCATGTCCGGGACTGGGCTCCGCCAGGCTAGCACTGGGAGGTGCTACCTTCAGGGGCGCGCATCTTGGTGAGGAACCCGGGTCCCGTCGCCGACCCAGAGCTTCTTTGGTGGCGGGCGCGTGGGCCACATTCGGTGCGGAGGCTGGCGTCCCCCGCGGAGGTGGTACGTCACCGTGTCAGGGAGGAGGACGAGCACGTCCGTCGCTACATGGTTGCATTGGACGTCAGGTTCTCCAATACCTGGCAGGTTCTTCAGGGATCTCACCCGAGCTATGATCCTATGATGGTTCTCCAATACCTGGCAGGTTCTCCAATATCCATGAAGGTGGCGGACGGCTATGCTTATACAAATCCCGCTGAAGCAACCTTCCATTGCAATCCGATTCCAGCTGGTTATACTCGTGTCGGGGTTGATGAAGTGGTGGCAGGATATTCGGGGCTAGAGCTTGACATTCCTGAAGGTGACGACGAGTGCACACTGGGAGAGGCCATACATCATATCATTCTATGGAGAAAGGATTGCATCGTCTTTCCAAGGCCACCGACACCGCCTCAGCCGGCTCCTCCTCCATGTCCGCCACCACGTCAGCAGACTCCCGCTCCTCCAAGTTCGCCACCGCGTCAGCAGACTCCTGCTCCTCCAAGTCCGCCACCGCGTCAGCCCACTCCTCCTCCTCCTCCAAGTTCGGCACCGCATCAGCCGACTCCTCCTCCAAGTCAGGCACCGCGTCAACCGTCTCCGCCGCCTCAGCGGGTTCCGCCGCCTAAGCAACAGCGGAAGAGAGGCGCCGCAGCTACGGCGGCTAGCGGTACAACAGGAGGCAAGAAATACAAATTTGGTCCAAGCCTCAAGCCTCTTCCGAGGTTGCCTTACCACTTCACTGAAGAGGAAAACGAAGCCGAACTCGCTGCCCAAGTGAAGGCCCATTTTGGACCGAAACCGCCCCCACCGCCAGAGGAGAAAGTACCTGAGCATGTCATTCAGCACTTTATTGATATGGCTCAACCAGCTGTCAAGCATAGGGACTCAGACTATGAGCGCCAAATCAAGAAGTCATATGAAGCACAAAAAAAGAAGGAGTCGAGCTCGAGCTCGAGCCAAGCAGCTGCCAAAAAAAGCGGGAAAACTGTTCCCCAGCTGGGAGAACAGGCGGTGCAATCGATCCCCCCGCTCATTGTACAAACACATGTGAGTACCGGCGCCGATCAACTGGTAATAACCGACAATCATAGAAGGCAGGCTCAAGAGGCCGGTGTCACTGTAGAACAACTCCTAGGTATCGAGGACTTCCAAACGTTTACAGAGTAGGAACTACAATGGAAATATGCCCGCAGCCAACCTATGGTCAAGCCTGAGCAGATCCCGCTTCTATCAGCGAGAATGTATGAATTGCATCAATGGTACATAAGAGAAGTAAAGACTACCGATCGAGAGTCCCTCATGGTGAAAGTCAAGGAAGAGTATTACTACCATGCAAAAGATCTGTGGGTTGAGTTTCAAGAAATGTTTCAGTTATTCAATTAAGATGCACTCGACAAATCTATCGTCAGTTGCTATTGTCTGCAAGTGGTTTCTTTCTGTAATTTAAGTCTCTAGCTAGCTGTAGTGCTCGTTCATTACCTGTAATTATCCTCACTATATTCTTTTCTGTGATATTATGCAGAATGAAGATGTATGAAATGAAAAAAGCTGGATGCTATGGCATTGGGTTCATTGACCCAAATACCATTAATGAAGAGACATGGACGCATCAATGGGAACGAAAAGACACAGAGAAAAGCTTGCTAGAGTTCTTGGTGCGACTAAATACCCAACCAGAAATACTACTTTCTTACAACTTCGGGTGAGTGACACTGTCTTGTACTACAAATTCTGTTTTTGCTTACTAGCTGTTAATAAGTGTAGTTGATGAGTTATGCACATGCCCGCTTAATTATACAAACGTATGCGCATGTAGTTTTTACTGGATCCTGCTAATCATTGAAGTTGACGAGGGAAAAGTTCAAGTACTGGACTCACTACTTAAAGACGTTAATGACTACGCAATCGTGAGGGGGATGGTCGACAGGTAATTTCAATCATTATCGAACTATATGTCGGCCTCTTTAGTCCATTTCCTGATATCAACTAATTAATAACTCTTTTATTCATTTTCTTTGCCGGCGGGCAGGGCATGGGAAAAGTTCATCAAACAGGTTCAAGGCCAATGGAAACAAAAGCTGAAATGGTGTCGACCTAAGGTAATTAATTAAGTAGTACTAGCTAGCTACCATCTCTTTAATTCTAGTTTCAATACCATTATCATGCTTGATTAATTATTATCTGATTGAATTCTATTGTCGTAAAGACCTTGAGGCAGGCGCCGGGGAATAATTTATGTGCATACTACGTTTGCGAGAACATTCGCTTTATGACCGAAAGGAGCAAAGATGCAAGACATCTTTGGGTACGTAAACACAATTCATAATTCTTGTTATCATGATCTAATATATATACACACAACTAATATATTCATATTGATCTCCTTTTTTAATAAAGATGGTGGAGATGTGGGATAAACTCCTACCAGAGGACCGCATACGAGCACTTCAAGAGGAGATTGCGGGATTTTTGCTTGACCAGGTCATAGATCCCAAAGGAGAATACCATTACAAGCTGTAATGCCTCCATGTAATGATCTACAAATTGTAGGAGAAATTGTATATACCAAATTGTATACATACATGTGTGTATGTCAATGGTCGTACGAGAAATTCTATTTATATATATGCATAACGTGTACAGTATGTAGTAGCGTAAAATATGTTTGAAATGAAAAAGAATTAAATGGAAAACACAAAATTAAAAGGAAAAATAAACAATAAACCCATAAACCCTAAACCTTTTAGTCCTGGTTGGTTTAGGCCCCAGCCCCCGGCGCGGGCTCGTGCCACGTGGTAGGACTTTGGTCCCGATTCGTGACGAACCGGCACTAAGGGGGAAGACCTTTAGTCCCCACCCTTTAGTGCCGGTTGCAGAACCGGCACTAAAGGTCCTTACGAACCGGGACTAAAGCCCGATTCTGCACTAGTGATCATTTGTTTCTTATTAACTTAAAGCAGGATGAAAGCATGTTTCGAGCTAGAGAAATGGTGATAGTCTTAGAAACGAGAGAATAATAGGTACACAACAATTACCCGCAAAAAAAAAAGCAAAAAAAAAAAAACCTACACAACAGACTACGGTGATGTACGAACTGGAAAGTAGAACCAAAGCCT
Organism: Thinopyrum elongatum; assembly: GCA_011799875.1. NCBI lineage: Eukaryota > Viridiplantae > Streptophyta > Magnoliopsida > Poales > Poaceae > Thinopyrum > Thinopyrum elongatum. Next base: position 546,694,882 of record CM022298.1, on the reverse strand, counting down.
CTTCCTCTTGAGCAAGATGCTCGGAATTGGTTGTTCACCAGGTGAAGCTTATATACTGGAAATGCAGGTTGCTCGCCAGCCCAGACGAGCAGATAGTCGCGACCTCCTCAAGCATCCCCGACGGACCGCTGGCCATCACCCCAACGTTTTCGTCGTGAATCCCCAGCAGCATCCCTGCACAATTCAATTCGACCATTTTTCTCACAACTTGGCAGAGCTAAGCAAAACCAAATGCATGTCTGAAAATGAAATGTGCACGATAGAGCTTACTCTTGAGATCTGGACGGTGGCCGAAGTGCACATTGGTAGCCTGCGCAAGAGGCTGCGTGGGCAAGCTCTCCAGCTCCCTCTCCACGCCGCCTCCACCTGTCCAGTGGAGCAACGACACCGGCGACATCGCCGGCGTCGGCCCGTCCACGCTCTTTATCTTCTTGGCCTCCCTGGCGCTCCTCCGCTTACTCCACAGGAACGCCGCACCGGTGACACCGGCGACGCTGACGCCGAGGAACAGCAGGTTCAGCATCGTTCTGGCCGCCCACGGGTACACGTGGTTGCTGTCTCGGTCCACGGGGTAGATGTAGAACCGCTGTAGCGCGGCGACGAGCAGGAGGAACGCGGCGAACGACGAGGACACGACGGCGCCGAGCCAGAGCCAGCCGTTGGAGCCGAGCGCGGGGGAGACGGGCGCGTCCGACGGCCACGGCTTGAACCAGACCTGTTGACAAGGTCGCTTGTGCGCGTCGTTGCCGGTGCGGGGCTCGCTCTCGCTCGTCACGAAGGCCTCGATGCGCAGGTCGAGACTGGGGGTACCGTAGAGGCCACCGGAGGCGGGGACGATGAGGTCCAGCATGTCGAGCTCGGCCGACGTCCTGAAGACGCAGACGAGGAGGAGCCTCGGAACGGACGCCGTTTCTGCAATGGCGCTCTGGTGAACCAGCTCGCGGATGACGGAGATGAACGGTGTGATGCCGATGCCGCCGCTGACCATTACCAGCGAGTCGTGCCCCAGGAACTGCGTGAACCCGGCGGCCGGGCTGTACGGCCCCTCGACCGAGACGCCGAGGTGGCCACCCGACGGGGGCAGAGACGAGACCGTCTCGTACAGCTTCTGCGTCCACCCGCCTCTGTTCTTGATGACGACGCTGAGCGTGTCCGGCTCGAGGCTGCTGCTCGACGTCACCGAGAAGGGGTGCCATTGGAGCCGCGAGACGCATGGGACGTTGATGAAGAGCGTGCTCGTGGGATTGTACCTCAAACCTGCAACAAAGTTGTCAGTACATTTTTTCTGTCGTTGCCTCGTAACCGTCCTTGCATGCATCTACGTTGCTTACAGACGCTTTTGGCGAAGTTGAGCTCGACGGCCCCGGACGGCAGGAGGCGGGAAGAGACGAGGCGGACGCGGGCGCGCGACTGCAGGAACCGGAGGCACCGGTCGACGGCGAAGAGGAAGACGCCGGGCAGGACGAAGCAGAACACGGTGACGCCCATGTGGAGCGCGGCGAACACCGTGAAGGGGATGTAGAGGTGGTGCGCGTAGAAGAAGAGCTCGAACATCCGGCGGCGGATGCGCGGCAGTGCCGTCGCCCACATCGCGAGGCCGCAGAGCAAGGCCAGCTCCCCGGCCACGTTCGAGGCCCTCGTCCTTGCCCATTTCGTCATCTGGGTCACAAGCGAGCATGCCAAGTTAGTCCCTCCCAACTCCACTCTGAATCTTGAAGACATGGTTGCACCTGAGGGGAGTACCAGGTGGATCTGATGAGTGGATGCCCAGAAAAAGACGTAGCAGAGCCCATGAGCGGTGAAGATGGCCATCGCCATGTTCCCCAGCCAGACATGGTACTTGATGCCGGCCTCCGACGTTAGGCCGACGAGCGGCAGTAGGGCCGAGCCGCGTGCCACGGGGAGGAACAGCAGCGCGCAGCACAAGCTCCCGACCGTGCCGAGTCGCTTCGCCGCTTTCTCCAGCTCCGCCTGCCACCTGATGAGAGTACCAATTGCACGTTCGTACGTAACGAACGTCAGTTTACAGTTATAGTTGTTTCATCATCAGAATTGCAGTTTTGTGTCGACCGGCTGCGCGTGTGTAGTTCCTTACAGTTTCTCGCCTGGCTTGACGCGTAGCTTGGAGAACTCGACGGTGACGTACGCGTAGTAGAACCAGACGAGGAGCGCCATGAACATGAGAGAGATGGCCAGTTCTATGCCCGTCACGATTCCCAGCGGGCCTCTCACCAACACGGGTCTCCTCCAGGATGCCATCCTCGTACTAAAATAAATATAAACAAATCATCAGGAATTTTCTGCCATCTGCATCGTTACTAGTACTAACAAATTTAGACGAAAAAACTGACTATACCTGGTCCGGCTTTGTGCATCAGGGTCACTCCTCTTCTTCTGCTGCAAATGCAGGTAAACGCACGCAGTAACATACACGAACAACACTGGGAACACATACACCATCATCCTAATCCCTGTAAACCATGACGCAAAATAGAGAATAGCTCCTTAAAACTGGCAACGATGCAATTCCTAGAACTCACTGGAGGCACAAGAAAGAAAACCTTGTTTCCCGAAGCCGGTGAGCGCCGCAAGCTTGGGCGCCCATGTCGAGCTGTAAGTTCTGGTCGGCAGCATGGCCCACATCATCAGCCACCCCACGAACACGGCGGCGGCCAGGAGGAGCACGGCGCTCCTGACCACCGCCGCCGCCGACGGCGAAGGCATGCACTTCCTGCCTTTGCCAACAGTACGATCGTCCATCTCAACTTCACAACCCCCCTGCGAGTAGTCAGCCACCGTATTTGGTCACTCCAGATACTCTAGGATAGAAATGCCTTCCTAAAAGTAGATAGATGCTCGCGGGGCAGAGCAGTAGAGTGTGTGGCGTGCTCGGTGCTCATTCATATCGGGAGATATATAATTAGAATGGAGATAGTGGCAGGGAATCCACTTCATTATCGCGCCTGTGTATTGCGCTTGGTATGCATTGATGCCGACTTCCTCTACTCCTTGATTCGCCCTACATTATTTTTGATTCGCACGTATTTATCACCGTATGCGTACCGTGGCAGCAATGCGCATGTAGAGAGGATATTGTGATCATTTATCGCGCTTGTGTATATTATTACTATCAATCATTTATCGTGATGTATACAATATAATCTAGTGCTATTATTACTACTGTCACGAGTGGCGCCATCGCTGGATGGTCAACTTGCGTCGTGTCGCGTCGCGTCCGGTCCCCTCTCCGTTTCTCCCTCGGTCAACTTTGATGATGCCTGCCGTGCGATCGGGTGACGCGTGTGGCCGCCTACGAGGCGAGGTGCACTGCACCGAACACCCACGGAGCAAGGGCGGTGGTGGCGCCACTGTACGGCGAGCCCGAAAGGACCACGGACGGCATCCCGCACTGAGCGCGGTGAAGCTTAAGCAGCCTGCACGATTGGTGGCGCCACTGTACGGCGAGCCCGAAAGTACCACGGGCGGCGGTGAAGCATGGCATGGCAGCCTGCGCGCGTGCTGGCGCTGGCCTCGCACGCGCCGGAACGTGCCCCGCCGCCCGTCTCACGACGCCGAGCGTGCCACGCTGGCCTGAGCCGCGCGGTGCTGGCGGGCACGGTGGAATGCACGGGCCTAATTTCTCTTTTTTGTAGCTATGCTGGGCCTAATAATTTCTAACAGTACTTGCTACCCATAAAGGCCCAGTGAGGATACTTGCCCACTTGGGCTTCGCGGCCTTGGATGCATAATCCAGAAGGCCAGATACCTAGAAAAAAAAAATAATGAAAAGGGAAGGAAAATCTGAGCACGCCCCGCACGACGCGGGGGTGGGGGCAGGGAGGAGGCCCCGCCCACAGCCTCTCCACGACATCGCCTCGTTTCCTGTCCCGCAAGAAAGGCAAGCAGAGAGCAAAGAAAAGTAAACCAGCTCAGCACCCGTCGCCGTCGAGGCCTCACGCTTCACACCCCCCACCCCCCACCCACGCGGCCACGCCCCTCCGGGCCAGCTGTTGAAGCGCCGCGGGGACGAAGCAGGAGCGCCGCCGGGTCCCGGACTCCTCCGCCTCTCCGAATCGTAAGCCCTACCACCCTCCCCTCTGCGAATCACCGCCGCGGTTGAACCTCCCCTTTCCTCGATGTGGGTTCTTACCGCTTCTAGATGGCGCGGCCGCTAGTTGTAGTCAGAGACTTCCCCGTGCGCTGCGGGCTCCGTTTCCCGCGAGCGTTTTGATGCGAGTTTTGTTGTTGTTACTTATGCTCTTCCGCTGGTTCCGTGCCGCCCGATTCGAGGGTTTATGCAAATGTAGCATCCGGGATTCATTCGCAAAAAAAAAAGGGGGGGGGGGGGGGGTGGGGGGGGGGGGGGGGGGGGGGGGGGGGGGGGGGGGGGGGGGTGTTTTTTTTTTTTTTTTTTTTTTTTTATTTTTTTTTTTTTTTTGTGGGGGTGGGGGGGGTTGGTTTTTTGTGGTTGTTTTTCGCCACTGCTGTTGCTTCCTCGTTCGTTTCGTTCGACTCTGATGGGAGACCCGAATTTCCCCCTCTGATTTGACTGTACCGACGAATTATAGTCGCTGTAATTTGGAAATTTTGGGTGCTTGTTGATACTACTTATTATGGAAAGGGTCACTTGCGTGGTCGCTCTGCAATATACTTTTTGCCGTGGCTAAGATTTAGCTCAATCGTATGGCGCAAGCGGAGTTTGCTGTTACGGTTGAGACAGTGTGATGGAGAGCGTGGTTTTCAGTTAGAGAAACGGTGATGGTTATACTTTTGTCATATGCGTGTTGATAATTAGTAATTTCATACACATTGTTTCTCTGCCGGTCAAGTTCAAGTGAGAGTTGTGTAATTAGTGGTTTATCCCCATTCCTTATAGTCATCATTACCATTTCTGTTGCTTGAATTATGTTTCCAGCTGTTTGATGCGAGCTTTTATTTGTAACTGCTGCTCTTCGACCGGTTCGATTTGGTGTTGCCTTAAGGGTTTATGCAAATATAGCATCTGGGTCGAGTAAGAATTGTTGGTTTATAGTTTGTTTCTCTGATTCTAACTTGAGACCTGAATTTTCCCGCTGATTAAGCTGATTTTGGTTGTGCCGACGAATTATTGTTGCTGTGATTGGGAAATTTGGCAAGGGTCGCTTGAGTGGTTACTTTGCACTGTAATTTTTTTATGTTTGCTCCTTGTATTCGCTCATCCCCAAAGTGCCTGGGGCTTCCGACATCCGCCAGTTCCGCCCAATCACGGTGATCAATGTGATCTTCCGGATCCTGGCGAAGGGGTACGCCAATAGGGTGACCCTGCTTGCGGATCACGTTACTCACCCCAACCAGTCCGCCTTCATTCAAGGGCGGTATATCCTGGATGGGGTGCTAGTCCTCCACGAAGTCCTCCATGAGGTCCGCTCTAAGCACCTCAAGGCGGTCTTCCTGAAGCTCGATTTCCATAAGGCTTACGATACAGTCAGTTGGTCCTTCCTTCGGGAAGTTTTGCTCCGGAAGGGCTTCGACGACCGTTGGATCACCCGAGTGATGCAGATGGTCTCCTGCGGTCGCACGGCTGTGAACATCAATGGGGAGATTGGTCCCTACTTCCCCACCCTTTGTGGGGTTAGACAGGGCGACCCCTTCTCCCCATTCTTGTTCAACATGGTGGTGGACGCTCTTGCCGCCATCCTTGACAAGGCCAAGGCGGCTGGCCATATTCGTGGGATTACTCCCCACTTGGCCGGCGGTGCTGGGATCTCCCTCCTCCAATACGCCGACGACACCATCATTATGGTGGAAGGCTCGGAGACCGACATCGCGAATTTGAAGTTCCTCCTCCTTTGCTTCCAACAAATGTCTGGCCTCAAGATCAACTTCGACAAGAGCGATGTGATGGTGATGGGCTACTCCCCGGACGAATGCCTGGGCATCGCCAACCGGCTTAACTGCCGCTTGGGCACCTTCCCCACGACCTACCTGGGGACTCCCATTAGTGACTCTAGGCTCACCGTGGCTGACTTGCGCCCGACCGTGGCAAAGCTGCAGACACATATTGAGCCTTGGCAGGGGAGGTGGCTGTCTAAGGCGGCCCGGACGATTCTCATAAACTCATCCCTGTCCAATCTCCTCTTGTTCCTCATGAGCTTCTATAGCCTGCACGAAACTCTGCATCATGAGATCGCCAAAGTCCAGTCTCGTTTCTACTGGGCGGGCGACAACAATAAACAGAAATACCATATGGTCAGCTGGCCGGACATCTGCAAGCCTCGGGAGCAAGGGGGCCTTGGGATCATGTGCTCTAAGCGCATGAACATCGCCCTATTATCCCGCTGGCTTTGGCGGATTGCTCAAGGGCAAGGTGGCCTCTGGTTAGACATTATCCGGAACAAATACCTACGTGGGCAGCCCCTCGCCTTCTGCCAGAGATCCGGCGGCTCCCAGTTCTGGCAGTCGGTCATCCAACTGCTCCCGGTGCTTCGCATTGGGACATCCATCTCGGTTGGTTCTGGGGCTGCAACTCTGTTCTGGTTCGACCGTTGGGCGGGAGACTCCCCCTTCGCTGCGCGCTTCCCCGACCTCTTCTCCATCGCCGTTGATCCTAGGATCTCGGTTGAGAGGGCCCTTATTGACTTAGGGCGCCTTGCCTTCCGGAGACCATTTGGGCCTCCGGATGCTGCCGCCTGGCAGGAGCTGCTTGACTGCATTGCCCTCCACGAGCCTCTGGTTGACGCTGGCCCGGATCTCGTTCGGTGGCGCCTAGAGCCATCGGGACAGTTCTCCACCAAGTCCCTTTACCAGGCCATTGCACCCTCCTCTGCCCCCCCTCCCCTTACGGCGGTTTGGCCTGTCCGCCTCCCCTTGAAGATCCGGATCTTCATGTGGCAATGGATTCGCGGACGGATTCCGTCCGGTGTGGAGGTCCGTAAGCGCAATGGCCCGGGTAGTGGCCTTTGTCCGCTCTGTGGTGTCCCCGAAGACTCGAATCACATCTTCTTCTCTTGTGTGTCCGCCCAATTTCTTTGGGGCTGTTTTAGAGATGTGGTTGGTGGCAATTGGTGCCACACCAATTTCCCCGACATGTTCGCTGAACTCCAGGCCTCCCCCCGCATTCTCGCCACATTAGGTGGCTGGAGATTGGGACCCTCGCTTGGACCCTCTAGACGATCCGCAATAGACTTGTGATTCAGCGCATTCCGCTTCGACGTGCTACTGACGCCCTCTTCAAACTGTCTGGTTACTTGCAGCTTTGGCGGCCGCTTAGCCGCCCCCAGGACCGTGACGCCATCTCTGCCTTCATCGCTGACCTCCGCTCGATGGCTGTCCGTTTGTCGCCGCCGCTCCCTCCGCCACCTCCCGAGCCGGATTAGGGGCCGGGCTCCCTCTCCGGCTCCCTTTTGTTTTTTATTTGGGCTTGTTGAGCTGTGCCCTCAGCAGAACCTCTTGTACTCTGTGTTGTGAGACTTGTGTGGGTGTGGTGTGAACCTTCTCGTGTACTGATGCTTTGTGGCGGTTTGCTTTATTTATAAAGCGGGGCGAAAGCCTTTTTCGGTTAAGGTTGGCACACCCATTTGATGCAAATCCCGGAGTTTGCTGTTATTGTTTGAGACAACAGCATGGATAACAGTTAGAGAAGTAGACGACGTCTGTCCTTTATCTTTTGATGTTTGAATACCTATAGTTTGCCAAGCTCTTTGGCACCATGAAATTGAAGTTCTCATGATTCAGAATTTCCGGATTTAGCATCCAGAGTTATTTTCTGGTCCTACAAGCTTAATGAAGTTTGATATGGTATACTCCCTCCATCTCAGAATATAAGGTGTATTGATTTTTCCGTGCAAGTCAACCATTTGAATGTTTGACCAAGATTATAGAATAAAATAACAACATCTACAGTGACAAGTAGGTAAAATATGAAACTACTTTCCATGATGGATCAAATGATATGAATTTTATATTGTGGATATTGATATATTTTTCTAAAAACTCGGTCAAACATGCACTTGTTTGACTTTTCAAAAAACAAATACACCTTATATAAAGGAACGGAGGGAGTATGTTGATAATTAGTAGTTTCATACATTGTTGCTTTGCTGTTGAATTATGGTTTATACTTGGGTCATTTAGTCATCGTTAATAGAGTTTGGTAGTAGTCTTGTTTTCTTTTTAGTTATGTTTATTCTCCAATTTTCATATTAATTGTTTTCATATTTCAGGGCACAGTTTCTTAAGTAGTGCACAATGTCCGGGTGTACAGCAATCTTGCGTCGGTCATCTCAGAATCTTATGGAGTTATCGATTGGGTCCAAATCTCCTGGCGCTTCTTTGAGGGGGTTCAACAGCTGTGCCAGGGGCAAGGTAAAACCAGGCAATTCAATTATTGGGCAGATGAAAGCAATGGATCGTTTTCCTCCAGCCAATGGTGTGTCAAGGGCTATGATGCCCCTTTCTGCTTATATGGGCACTAATTGGTTGAATACTTCAAGGCCCAGTTTTAATGCATTGCCAGGACCGTTAGGTGTTTCCAGCATCCGCCGTGCATACTCATCAGACACTGGAATTAAGCCTGAAGTCCCAATTGTTCCTCCCACTGAAACTGCTGAGGTTGGTACTGGAGGAACCACTTGGATGGACATTTTTGAAAATGCTAGCAACTCCACCATCGATGCTACGACTGATGCAGGCAAGAAAGTGAAGGAGATGACTGATGCAGTTACACCCCATGTTCAAAGTTTTCTTGAGGCAAATCCAGATCTAGAAAAGGTAGTTGTTCCACTTGGAGGAACATTATGTGGTACGATTTTGGCATGGTTTGTCATGCCTGTCATCTTCAAGAGGCTTCATAAGTATGGTTCACAGAACCCGATATCAGCACTTTTGGGGAACTCAGTCAACACTAATGCTTCATATAGCACCAGCCTTTGGAGTGCATTGGAGGATCCTGCAAAATACTTGATCACATTTATGGCATTTTCAGAGATGTAAGTTTCTATTGAACTTACCTTGCACAGCTTTGCCACTGTTTTACCATGTTGTGATGTTATTTAAATCTTTTCTTATATGTGTTGCCATTTCATCTGGGGTGTCGCCTTTCATTTTGTATCAAAAAATTGATGCAAGTTTAATTGTACTATGGTGGCGTTCGTCTTGTCTCTCTTTTCTGAAAAAAAAAACCAAGAGAAGCAGCTGCTGCTTTTGAAAAATTCTTAGACTGACCATATTTCTTTAATATTTGAAAGAGAAACTTCCTATCAAAATCAAGGATGCTTGTTGCCTTTTTTTGTTAATGATACAACAGTACACATTCATTTATATTCATTAATTGTATGCATGCTTATGCTAAGTTTTAGCCTGATAAAAAGTGGCATATTATGTTCTGAGGATGTTCATGTTTTTTCTTCATTCGTCAGGGCCGCAGTGATCGCACCAAGTGTATCACCTTATTTTCCACAAGCATTGAGGGGTGCATTTGTATTGTCAGTTGTCTGGTTTCTTCATAGGTGGAAAGCAAACTTTATCACTAAAGCTATGGCCAACCAAACTGCCTTAGTTACTGATAAAGCAAGGTTATCAGCTTTTAACCAAGTGTCCTCATTGGGACTGATTGCACTTGGTGTAATGGGTCTTGCTGAGGCTTGTGGTGTAGCTGTTCAATCAATATTAACTGTTGGTGGTGTGGGAGGTAATGTTCGAAACTGTTTTGAGGAATAATATGTGATATGCCCATATGATAATGCATTTAGCAATCATTATCTGCACTAAAAAAACATCATTTAATAACCAAATGTAGCATGTCAAAGTAAGCGCTAAATAATTGCGTGTTCTGTCCTGTGCTTCTTAGACGTGATAGCTCAGTATCTTCTTTTTTCTCTCTGAAAGAATCTTTTACTTAGATTTTTTCATCGAAGCCGCATTTTGTTTCCTTGGCCTACCGTGCTGTACAAATTAGTTATCACAAATGAGATGTGGTTGTTTATATATCTTAGAACAATATGATAATAAGGAATGTAGCCATGTTGGACCTTTCGGTCCTTTCCAATAGCTGCGTAATATGGATCTTCGGTAACTCATGTATACTTATGCTATGCATGCTATAACGCAGAAATCTTGTTAGGAAATATTACAGTCTTCAGCAATCTGTGTGTAAATACTACAGCATGCACTATTTCTTCTTCCATGTGAGGACTCCTCATATTTCTTGATTCAGTAGTTAATACTCCGAACAAAACTAAAATCCTTTTACACTGATGTGCACTGCAGGTGTTGCTACGGCTTTTGCTGCTAGAGATGTCCTGGGCAACGTGTTGAATGGGTTCTCCTTACAATTTTCTAGGCCATTCGCAGTTGGAGAATACATAAAGGTGCCTTATCATATATTCGTATATGTGATTACTGGACATTCATTGTTCGAACCATGAGTGTACCATTTGTACTACGAAATTTCGTTTACCTGGGACTGCATGTGTAATTTTACTAGCATACATAGATGTTGATATAAATGACAAATGTTTGCCATGTGGTAGGCACTAGTTGGTGCTAGTAAATTGTCAAACCATAACATTCGGTAATATGAGCTCATGATTATCAAATGCCCTAGGAGAATAGAAGATGTTCATCTTAAGCTTGGGATATGTGCTTGATCCATGCCCTGAGGAAAAATAGAACTCATCTCTTACAGTGTTAAAGCATTGGATTACAAACAACGTCTCCAGCAAAGTGATACCAGCTACCGAGTCATGGTAATTGAGAGGCTTTACGAAAGGAAGAAACAAAGTTGACCCGAGACATGAAAACCCACTTTTATAGTTATGACCACCGCGTTTCTTTTGATGAATAAATACACTGTCCCTAAATTACTATGGTTATGAATATGTCAAGTATCTCATGTTACTGTTAGATGTGTCCCTGAGGAATAAGTGTTTCATCTGTTTATTCTGATGTGAGTCAGATGTTACCTTATTTCTCCTGAAGTTCATGTTTGCAGATAATAATGCATGTTCACAGGCCAATTATTATCTTGTATTGCTTTATAATTGTGTAGCATATATAGACTCCCTAAGTAAAACATTTTCCTTTGTAGGCTGGGTCAATAGAAGGCACGGTACTCGAAATAGGACTTACTTCAACTTCGATGATGAGTCCAGAAAAGCTTCCTTTCACAGTACCCAACTCTTTGTTCTCAAGTCAGGTATCATCACATCTTCTACTGGATACTATATTCTTAAACAACACATATTACGCCTACATGGTGACATATCACATATGTAATGTGTACCATCTTACCTTTTTTTCATTTTGCTGATCATATCCTGTTTTACTTGGTGCAATGTTTTTTTTTTGCATGTTTCTTTCTTTATCACTGGATGGTGTGATATTGTAGCGACCCGACCCGAATGGATCGAATCTCTGTGTTCAAGTGTCATCCCTGGATCGGTAATGCTGACACACACAGTACTTGAGGGATTTATAACAGAGTAGCAATCACACACTTATTACATCGAATGTCTCAAAAGAGAACTGATTACAATAAATATGGCTTAAGGCCATCTAAATAAGATAACAACGGAAGGCTTGGAAGATAAAGTGAGTCCATCAACTCCAACGGCATAGCTGAGTGCACGACAACGACCTAGCACACCTTACTCTTCGTCTGAAAAGTCTGCAACATGATACGTTGCAGCCCGAAACGGGTCAGCACATGGAATATGCTGGCAATATAACACAGTAGAGCAATGAACAGAATAATTGCTAATACTACATGCATATTTGGCTGGTGGAAGAGCTCTAGGGTTATACTGTTTTGCGAAAAGCCAATTTTTCCCTACAACAAAGGAATATATTTTATTTAGCTATCATGGTGGTTGTTGAACATTGAGAAGGTAAAACCCCCTCTCAATCCCAATTAAAAGAAATCATTAATCCCAACAAATTAATTTAGAGTGATGGGATTCAATATGATGATCCAAGAACCAGATACTCAAGATGTCCATAACCGGGGACACGGCTAATCATGATTAGTTTGTACACTCTGCAGAGGTTTGTGCACTTTTCCCCACAAGACTCGATCTCCTCCGTTGGATTTCTCGCACTTCATGGTGTTTGAGAAACGGATGACCGAGACACAGTCTTTCTGAAGCATTTACTCTTTACTCTGGGTAGACAGTTACACCTACTTTCCCCTACATCTGCTAGCCTACCACTGAAAGAGGTCCTGCAACATACTCAACTATGCTAGAGCCCATAATAGCTTGTGGCTGCACACGGAAGTTTCTAGCATGAATAATCTTATGATCCCTTTAGCCTGGGTGGGGACGTAGGGGATCACAGGTATATCCCCGGGATCTCCTAGGACAACACTGGTATATCCCCAGGTGCCCAAACAAGCAATCCACCCAGATGTGTATTAAAGTTGCCACCTTAAGTTGAACCATTAATTAAAATCTACATTGTCATGGATACACTCAAAACCCAATCCACGTCCGAGCATAGCATGGCAACATAAATAGCGTAGAAGTAACTCCCAAGGGTTTGTATAAAAAGGGCAATAGGTTCTACCTCATCATCTACTTCCAGTACCCACAAGTTAATCACATCCTAATCATGCAATATTTGAGGGTCGAAACTAATGCATAAAAATTGGGTAACGAAGAAGTATGATCAAGTGTTTACTTGCCTTGCTGACGATCCGCAAAACCTAGGGACTCGTAGTAGCACGCTTCGCACTCCGGGTACTCTATGCAAACAACCAATAGCATACATAAGCAATCAAGCGAAGATGCACGGGTAAACTCAAATGAGATGATTTAACCAGAAAGTTCAACCTAAGAACTCCGGTTTGCAAAAAGAATCAAATCAAACGGAGCAACTAAACTCAAACTGCGAAAGAAACAAGCTTCGATTACTAATCTGGACTAAAGTCAAATTTTACAGTAGCAAAAACTTGTTTAAGTTGGTTAAACAGAAAGAGGGCTTCGAGACGAAGATCTAGGCGCTTGAATCGCCTGATTCCGACAACGAGCGAAAAGTTATACTAAAACGAAAATCGGATCAGGAATCGCGATCGAAAATAATCGCGGAAAATCGAGAAAAGAAAACTAACGAACAGGCTAACGATCGAACGTCGCTGTCTGCGGTTAACCAAATAGCGATCGTTAAAACGAACGTACGGACGAACGTCCGCTATAGCTAAACCGGGAAAAACCGAATGAACCGATAAAATAAAAAAAACGCATCTAGGGTTTCTAAAAAACCGATCGGTTTTTACCTAAACGAAAAAAAACCGGGCGTCGGATCCGGCGGCGGCGTGGCTCCGGGAGGCGAGGCTGCAGCGGGGGGGTGGCGGCGCGGCAGCGCGAGCGGCGTGCGGCGGCGAGGCTGCAGCGGCGGCGGGGTGCGGCGGCTCGGCGGCGGGGCTGCAGCGGCGGCGGCGGCGGCTGCGGCACGGCTGGCGCGGGCTGCGGCTGCTGCTGCTGCTGCGAGGGCAGGCGGCGGCGGCGGCTTGGGGCTCCAGGGGGGGGGGCCCCGGGTCGGCTTTTAAAGAGGGGGAGGGGGTGGCGGGGGAAGGGGCGACGGGAGAGGTGCGGCGGCGGCGGACTCCGGGAGAGTCCCGGTCGGCCACGGGGAGGAAAGGCGGCGGCGTTGCCGGGCCGGCTGGGCTTCGGCCCAGTTCGGTCCGCGATTTTTATTTTTTATTTTTTATTTTTTATTTTTTTTTAAATAAATCCTGACGCAGAAAAACAAAGAAAAGAAATACTAAACGGACTCAAAAAATCCCGAAATAAATTTTCCCCGTCCTCTAAAAATCTACCGGACTAGGTGAACATTTATTTGGGCCTAAAATGCAATTTTGAAAAACGCGTATTTTTCTAAATTCAAATAAAATTGCAATAAAAATCCAAATAAAATATTTATTTGATTTTAATATTTTTCCTCCAATATTCCATTTATTTTGGAGAAGTCATATTATCTCCTCTCATATATTTTTAATATGAAATATTTTCGGAGAGAAAAATAGTTAAACCAAATTGATCCTTGTTTCAATATTTGAGAAAAATTCAAATATGAAAATGGTGAAATCCCCAACTCTCTCCGTGGTCCTTGAGTTGCTCAGGATTTCGAGGATCGCAAAACAAAATGCATTAAAATATGATATGCAATGATGATCTAATGCATAACATTCCAAATTAAAAATTTGGGATGTTACAGATATCACTCGCTATTATAGGCTGAATTTCCTCTAGTTAGCAATTTGTGCTGCAATGTTCTGTCGCATGGATTGGTTAAGGCAACTTGAATCAGTATCCACATTTAAATGTATGTATATCAGTATGTGGCGCTGGAACCATCTTATGATATTCAACTGCTTGGAATAGTAACACCTTTTTTTTTTAGGAATGGACAGTAGGAGAGGCTCCTACTGTTTTTTCATATATATGTGAGAGGTGTTACACAGTTACATCTTATGTACAAATAACCGACCACCACCAGAGGGGTTTGTGTGTGGCCAAAGCAGGGGGTGGTGTTAAGAGCAACTGCCTACGGACAGCAACTACCTAGCGTAGGTCAGCAACAAAGGAGGAGATGAGGGCAGAATGTGCCCTTTTGGCCCTATGTTGAAGTAGGCTAAAGTCGTCCTTAAATCTCCGAAGCCAGGCATCAATGCTCGGGTCCACTCTTCTAAAATGTTTGTTGTTCCTCTCTTTCCATAAGCTCCACGCCGCCACTAGGAATGTGTCAAAGAATAGCGGGCGCCCCCAGGTTTCTTTGGCAGTTTGGAGTAGTTGGAGTCGACAAGTGAACGTGGGCCAGTTGATGCCAAGTTTTTGCCAGCAAGCTCGGCTGAAAGGACAAGTAAAAATCATGTGGTCCACTGTTTCTTCGACTTGCGACCCACAGAGCAGGCAGCTGTGATCATCACCAATATCATAGTGGCGGCGTTTCAACATGTTGCGCGTGTTTAGTCTGTCATGTATCAACAGCCAACCAAAAACCTTGATCCTCATGATGCAATGAGAGCGCCACAGCCATTTGAAGACAGGATGGACGGTCACGTCTCGGAAGTAGAATTTATAGAACTCAGCTGGTCTGTAGTCTGCCTTGCCCCAGGTGTAATACCAGACATCATTAATGGAGGAAGTCAGGCTCATGCACGACGAGATCATCTGGATGTCACATACTTCATTTAAGGCCTGCGGGGAGAGGGGTAGATGGAAGCTTTCCGATAGTGCCGTGCTCTCCAAGAATCCCTTGATGGATACGTCTTCATGCATGGCAAAGGAGAAGGCATGAGGATGTGATGATTCGAGTACGTCGCTGCCCCAAAGATCTTTCCAGAACAGAGCCGTTGTGCCCGAAACCACCTGGACTTGTGAGATGCCACGGAAGATTGGGGTGAGCTTTAGAACGTCTCGCCACCAGAACGATCCAATCGGGCCCATCGCATGGGGGACTTTATCCGTGTAATATGTGTCCCAAATGAGCTGCACCCACGGAATATCAAGCTTGTTATAGAACTTGTGGAGGAATTTCATGAGCAAAGCCTCATTCTGCAGTTTGATGTTGATCACCCCTAGTCCACCTTGTTTTTTAGGTTTGCAGACCATCTCCCAAGCAGCTAGAGAATTGCATTTGTCCCCTTGTTCAGTTTTCTTGGTCCAAAGACATCTTCTTCTGATCTTGTCAAGCATCTCGATTAGCTTAGGGGGGAACTTGAGTGTGCACATGGCATAAATCAGGAGGGAAGTGACGGTTGGCATTAAGCCAAGATAGTTTGCCGCCATATGACATCATCGCTATCGTTGAGGTGAGGCGGCGTTCAGCGCTGCAGACAATTGGCATGAGGTCTAAAACACTGGGTTTGGATGTGCCAAGGGGCAGGCCAAGATACGTGAACGGCATCGATCCAACAGAGCAACCAAACAAACTTGCAAAGGTACGGGCAGAGTCTGCAGAGAGATTGATCGGGATTAGCGTGGACTTGTGGAAGTTAATTCGAAGGCCAATGGATGACGCATAGTCAGTAAGGATCCCCTTGATGATGGTTGCTTGTCGTGTGCATGCTGGCATTGCCAAGATCGTATCATCCGCGTACTGGATTACCGGATACTCAGTTTGTCCTGCACAAGGAAATGGCAGATGGATTTGGCCTTGTCGGAAAGCATCGTTGATGGCGGCCTGGAGGAGGTCAGCGGCTATCACAAATATGAGGGGCGACAGTGGATCCCCCTGACGTACCCCGTTGCGGCAATGGAATTGGCGTCCAGGGACTCCGTTTAAAAGTACCGATGAGCGCCCCGTGGAAAAAAATACCTGCGATCCATGATAGCCACTTGTCATTGAAACCCATGTGTTTCATGATGTTTAGCATGGGGGCGTGCTCAATCGTATCGAAGGCCTTGGCAAAGTCAAGTTTCAGCAAGATAATTTCCCTCTTTGATGCTTGTGGATGTATTGGAAGGCCCAAGCAAGACAATCTTGTATCGTTCGTCCTTTGATGAATCCATACTGGTTTCTGTGAATGATTTTTAAAATGATGCGCTGCAGACGGTTGGCAAGGAGCTTGGTGATCAATTTGAGGCAGCAGTTAAGTAGCGTGATCGGTCTGTAATCGTTCACAGTCTCTGGCGAGTTCGTTTTCGGGATGAGGGTAATCAGCCCATCGTTTATACTTGTAAGGTCCAAACTGCCTTCATGGAATTGCTCACATAAGGTGTAGAAGTCATGTTTGATGATGGGCCAGCAGGCTTTGAGAAAGGCGCCACTAAACCCATCGGGGCCGGGGGCACGATTTGTCGGCATTTCCTTGATCACTGCATCAATTTCAGCGTGTGTGAACGGCTCAGTTAAGTGATCAAGGTTTGTGTGGCGTTGTATGATGTCTGGGAGGCTAAATTTCATTTCGGTCGGTCGCGAAGTGCCCAGGCGGTCAGTATAAGTTTGAAAAAGCAAGGCTTCTTTACCAGAGTGATCGTTGACAATACCCCCATCATCATTTCTGAAACTAGCAATGTTGTTGCGCCTGTACCGTTCAGTGGCAACTGCTTGAAAGAACTTTGTATTTTCATCGCCAAATTTGATCCAACGAATAGTGCAACGTTTCTTCCAATACTGATTTTGATAGGTGAGAAGGTGCAACAGATGTTTCTTGAGTATATTACGAAAGTTCATCTCAGGGGTTGACAAAGTTCTGTTGTTTTCAAGCTCGTCCATTTGCTCCAAAGTCTCATTGCAATTTGCAATGGCTACCGAGAGGCGAGATAGGTTTTTGCTCCAAATCTTTAGGGCGTGTCGAAGGGCTTTGAATTTATGACAAAGTATGGTGGCAGCATTGGTAGATCTTACTGGTCTGTTCCACACATTTTGAACTAGGTCCATGAAACCAGGGTGTAAGATCCAGTAGGGTTCGAATCGAAAAACTTTGCTGCGAGGAATAGTAGTTTGGATAGAAACCACACACGGCACATGGTCAGAGACAGGCTTACCAAGAGGTTTAACCAAGGTGTTTGGGTAGGCATTTGTCCAGTGCAAGGAGGTGAAAAACCAATCTAACTGTTCGAGAAGAGGGTCTTGCTGCATATTACTCCACGTGTACGATCGACCTTTTATAGGAAGCTCAATGAGGCTCTGTTTGCGGATGATATCGTTAAAGGTGCACATGTCCTGGCTTGTTACGGTTATCGGGTGCACGAATATAATTGAAATCACCAAGAAGGAGCCAGTCTTGTGTGCTGGGGATATTCAGGTCATATAGCCAATTAGTAAAAGTTACACGTGCGTCTCCCGAGCAGGGGCCATATATGTTGGCTAACGACCAAGACTGAGAAGATAACGTGCTCGTGAAGTTAATAACCAGAGCAAACTCAGAAGAGAAAACCACATTGCCAGAGAAAACAGAGCTTTTCCATATAGTAACTAAACCCCCTGAGGCCCCTTGAGAAGGGACAAATGCAAACTGATCGAATTGACGAGGGCAGCAAGCCTTAATAAAAGATAACTCAAAAGAAGTCTTTTTAGTCTCTTGCAAGCATATCACCGAACACCCACTAGAACGGACCGCATTATTCAGAGCTAGTTGCTTGTCTTCAGAGTTCAACCCACGAATATTCCAACACAGAACATTCCAATTATGCAAAAGAGACATGGAGTATTAAAGGGTTAGACCCTTGGGTCGTCAGACTCACCCACTTGATCATCATTTGAAGTGCTCGTGCGTTGGGTCGAAGCAGGTGCTGGCTGAGGGGCAGCAACAAGTATTTCTTCAGTCAGTTCTGCTGCAGGGACTGCACATCTGTTGATGCCTATCTCTTGAAGGATGTGGACAGGTGTAGGTGGGATTACATCAGCCTGGGGTACCTGAGCAGAGGAAGATGATCCAATCGAGGGCACCAGTCTTGGTTTAACCCGAGAGATGATAGGGCGAGTGTCAGTCACCTGCTGGGTTTTGAAACCATTGTACTTGTTGGAGCGATTGCTACGGCGCACCTCAGCAGTGGAGATAGGAGCAGGAGTACGGGTCCGACGACCACGGGTCGCCACTGGACCGGACAGCATGGTGATAGTACTGACAGCAGCTAGACCGAGTGAGTCTTGAGAAATTCTGGGGTTGTGCTCAGCTGTCACCATGGAAGCAGAACCTGTAATGTCTTGGGACGGATCAGAGGAGTGGTTGTGCCCGGGCTCCACCGTGAGTGGTTGGGCTGGAGCCGTGTCCTGCAGCGTCTCTTCTTGGATTTCTTCAAGTACCACTGAAGAAGCAGGGGGTGTGGGCCGCTGAGAGAAACAGATGCCGTTTGCATCAGAGGACACCAGCACAGGTATTTCCAAGTTATCAGGTCGTAAACCATATCCAGAGCTCCATGGACCTATAGCAGCAATTACTCTGGTCGCAAAGCGTGAAATATGAAGGTGTTGAGCTGCTGTCTTGGGATTGGGTCATGCAGAAGCAGGTTGATCATGTCAGAGCCTTGGACGGAGAGGCCAAACTGAATACCTTGGTTGTGCAGGGCTACGGTGACAGTGACTGAATCTGTTGCTGCAGGTGGCTGATAAACAGGTGCGTCCAAAGGGATCAAAATCAGAGAGGTATCCACTGAACTGTCATCTGAAGCAGAGAAAGTGTCGTTCCAAGCCTCCATTGCATTGTCAGTGAGATTATCTTCAGGCACAATGCCATGCTCGACTGTCAGTCCTTGTGCAGCTAACCAAGCCTGATAGTTCACAAGGTGTGGGGGTAGCGGTGGCAGGGGAGGCACAGGGGGGGCAGGCCAAACTCCCCATCCAGCATTATTCTGAACTGGACCATTGCCCTGATTTGCATTGTCGGCAGGAGGGGCGCCATTCTGAACCAGCCAATTGTGCACCTGCTGTTGGTACAGCTGTTCAGCAGTTAGCTCAGGACCAAACTGGGGATGCGGATTGCCATCGGGAGGAGGTGGTTCTTCACCAGGTGGAAGAACTTCAGGGAGCAGCCCGTTCCAGTCATTGCTACGCAATATGGTAATCTGCACTGTCCAGCAATCTCTAGCGCCACCCAATTGCCAAACCATAAAACTTTTCGGAATAGTAACACCCTTGATATGTTTCCTCAATGCGACAATCTTTAGACACACCATAAAGGCATAAACAACATCCGAAACACCTAGGAAACATGCAAACAAGAATATGTGGTAACCTCGCACATGTATCACATGTGAGAGCAATTATTTTTTGATTAGCTATAGTACTTTTCAGTTATAGCTCAAGCATGACAAATTCAGAACTTAACTTCTACAGTAGTTATCAGTTACACTGCTAAAGCTTACTAATTTCTACTGAAATTTAATTTGTTAGGGTTTTCCTCAGACCTCAACATGTGGGGACTTTTCGCACTGAGACTGGATACAGCCTTTTTAAAAGTTCAGGATTTGCTTGAGTTGAACTTCGTACATTTAGCCTCATTGCAGTTGTAATGGACACATGAATTTTTGGGATTGAAATCAACTTTGAATGATGCACTTATTCTGTACGAAGTTTGGAGTAGGAGAAGTTTGCTCAAATGTTTTTGTTCATTTTATTAGTTAAAATAACCCAGAAAGATGACAAATCATAGAAAGATGACAATGCATGTAAAAAATAATGCTGTTTAAATTTCTTTAGTCAATCACAGGATTATCAGTATCAGGGTGACCTACCTTCTCTCATGGCATTCTTTGAAAAATTGCAGATTATAGTGAATAGATCACGAGCTCAGTGGCGAGTAAGTGTGACCAAGATTCCTATAAGACTCGAGGATATTGAGAAGGTTCCTGCTGTAGCAGAGGAGATCAAGGCTATGTTAAGGTCCAACCCAAAAGTTATCTTGGAAACAGATGCTCCTTACTGCTACCTCTCCAGATTGGAAAGTTCATATGGAGAGCTTGTCATAGGGTGCATCCTCCAAAAAATGGTGCGTTCAGTTTATTTCATTCAAAGTTATTATGTTGCATTTCAGAAGGCATTTGTTTGGATGATAAGGTGAAGAAAGTAGTGGCTAATTCTCACAGTAAGCACCAGATAAAAGGTCAAATGGTGATTACCTGGCAACACTTGTCGATTGTACATGCATGTTTCTCTTTGACATGGGTCAGTGGTCGAGAGTAGAAGAAAACATATGACTTGAAATTTTATGTATCCCAGGTCGACTGACGCCTTAGCATAAATTGGTGCTCAATACTTACATTGCATTGCATCATATCAACCTGTTCTGTTGAATCCAACTTGTAAGCTGCTGTTATCTGTTGCTGTTCTGGAGTTGTGCTGCAGCAAGACTAACAAATGTGATCCAAAATAGTGTCTCATCGAAATGAACATAACATAACACGATTTTCTGTCAGAGTCTGTCCAGCTTAAGTAGCTTGATGTTCTACAGTGATGCAAACATCTCCCAGAGCTATTCATAGTTTGTTATTATCCGCAATTCACCACAAAGGCGTAGCCACATTGAACAATGCTTTTACTGTTCTGTAACCTGCTGTACTAGTGCAAGTTTAGAATACTCGTTATTGTCCTTTTTGTTTGACATGAATCTCTTACACAACTTTCAGAGAAAGGATGAGTTGATATATGCAGAACAGGACATTCTTCTAGGAGCTGCCAGGATTATCAAGTCACATGGCGTTGAATTTGGAAGCACCACACAGTGCTGCTGATTCTGATGTTTTCTCAAACTCAAGTAGGGTAAGTCAATATTTGGCTGCGCAGCTTACCTGTAATGTGAGCTGCTCATTTTTCAGTCGGTACTATTCTAAGCAAACATGATAGATTGGATGAACCATTTTTAGCCTTTAGTAATACTCCCTCCGCTCCTAAATATTAGTCATTTTAGATATTTCAATATGGACTACATACGGAGCAAAATGAGTGAATCTACACTTAAAATATGTCTATATATATCCGTATGTAGTCCGTATTGAAATATCTAAAAAGACTTATATTTAGAAACGGAGGGAGTAGAAGTTTGGCTGCTTATTACAGTTTTGAACAAGTTATTTGTTTTGTAAAAAAGAATGACAGAGGGAATTGTTGTATTGATGGCAGGTGAACGTCGTTAACCTGGAGGAGTACATACGCGGAGGATTAGAGGAGATTTTGCTTGGTGTGCGTAGGCAGGGACCTCCTTTGGAACCAAGGTGGGACTTTTGTTGCTGTCCTAAATTTGGCAACATACATCATCCGTTACAGGGAATATTACTGTCTTGCGTTACAACATTTTGCTACATACGCTGATACTACTGCTTAGCGAGTATGTTTACCACGATTCGTCAGTGTTCAGTTGTGGTAACTTCAAACACATGGGGTGGTAACTTCAAACACATCAGGGCCCAGGAGTATCCCCGTTTGGCGTTGGAACTCTAAATGCCGGAGCGTCAGCGTGCGTGAAGTGTTGTTTTGACGCATGAATAGGCGTGATGGACACCTTTGTCCTGAATCGGTGTTCGGGGACCATGTTGACACGCGTCGTTCGGCTTTTATTTCTAGATCTGGCTACTATAGTCCTATGCATATGCTTGTTAATTTGCTTGTACTCCGCTGAGTACATCAGGAATTAAGGGTACGTTTGGTTCTTGCCTGTAGCTCTCTGCCTTGCCAATTATTTGGCGAGGGATTCCACCGCCTAGGGGTTGGCCAAAGAGTTAACAAAGGATTCGTTGGCAGCCAAATATTTGGCAACCAACCAAACAACGTGCCAGGGATTTGGCGTGACCAATGTTTCGGTAGGGTGAGTTGGTGGCATAAACCAAACAGAACCCTAAACAAGTCGTCGCTCGATAAAAGGATAGTAGTATCGCACAGCAGGCTGCTAATCCCATAGGACGGTTGACACTGTAGACTTCTCTAGGGAATCATCAACACAGGAATGGCATAAAATACTCTGAGTTAGGCAACGCCTTTCGCGCTCGTTTCTAGGACTAGATAGAATAGGGAGCGACATGAATCACGGGAGAACGTTGGCATGTGACCTCCTTTTCATGGCCATGTGCGTGCCGACAGGTGTAAATGGTTTTTGGTTGCGCCGGTGCGCCACCTGTTGAACCGGCCTCAGCGAGCATTTATAGCTCTGTTGCTGATGGTTCGGAGGAATCAATGAACACTCTCCACATCACCTTAATTATGGGTGTCTCGGGGGGATGGGGCTGGTAGATTTGGTCGTCCCTGTTTCCAGAAAGCAAGCCAAGCCCCTATACGTACTGCCGTCGGACGTGCTTTCCCCTTTTGCCCGTCACGGCCGAGGCGACCCACGCCGGGTGCCAGAAACGAAGTGGCCCAGTTTCACACACAAACACACGCCCACGCACCAGGGCCGTGCTCCTCCTGTTGCCATCTCCCCCGTGTTGGCTGAACGCCTGGATCTTGCTACCGAAGGCCGGAACCAAAGCTTTCCCCAAGTCCAAATCCCAGCCCCACAACACACACCCCACCACACCTTTTAGCACAGCGAACCTGCATGCATGCCCTGCCACGTCTCCGTCAACACTGTGGGGGCAGGCGGCGGAGTAGAGGAAGTCCGGCCAAAGCTTCGAGAGTTCGAGTCCTTCTCGTGCCTGGTGATGGCTCGTGAGGCGCAAAGCAGCAGCACGGTAGGTAACGCAGGCAGGGGATGACCAAACGAGGCTCGCGTTTGTTATACCTTCCAGCAAGAATACAAGAAGAGAGAGAAAAATATATTGAATCGTCCTACAGTATTTTCCTAACAGGCTAGGCTAGACCTAGACTACTTGGCTGAACTCGCCGTCCCTGCACACGCCTACGTCGATGGTCATCGTCTTCTTCCCCTCCTTCCCCACCTTCGGCGA
Source organism: Thinopyrum elongatum (assembly GCA_011799875.1). Taxonomy (NCBI): domain Eukaryota; kingdom Viridiplantae; phylum Streptophyta; class Magnoliopsida; order Poales; family Poaceae; genus Thinopyrum; species Thinopyrum elongatum. The sequence goes on along the minus strand of CM022298.1, from coordinate 546,671,588 downwards.
CGACAGCACTCTACAGCAGTTCCTCCTCGGCGACTGCACAATATCCATGTGAGCCATGCATCAGCAAACAAACTTGCCAAAAGCAATATAAGTAATGTTTCGACACACATCAGCAATCCTTAATAAACAATACTCCTGCCATTGCTGGAATTTTTAACTATCCACGTGAGTATTATACACAATAACATTCGCGCGGGTAAGTCAACCAGACCTAGTTCTGCGGATACGGTTCTCCTACCATTGCTGGAATTATTAACTATCTGGTATTGCAATGCAATCTTTGGATGTAGTATAGTTAAGTGTAGACTCCTTTTTAGTTAGCAATTGGGCCATTTGTATATGCTGAGAAAGGAATTTGGTTAAGAGAAGGAGCGAAGGGAATTTACCCGGTCCCATATCCCGGGGTCGGGCCTCTTGAGCACGACGATGTGGTCGAGATGCGCGTCCGGGTCGGTGATGTTCCAACGGCACGCGGGCCGCGTCTCGTTCGCGGGGCGCCACCGCTCGTACCGCGTCACCGTTGTCTCCCCGCCGCGGGCGGCCTCCGCGCTGCGCGCCGACGACAGGTAGTACACGGCGGGCTTGTGGCACGGCGTGCGCGCCAGGGGCCGCGTGTTGAACGCGTACGCCGTGTAGTCGGCGCGCCGGTACCAGTTGAGGAACGTCCGCGCCGGCATCTCCATCTCCCGCGGCGAGGTCACCCCCCGAGACACCAGCACGGCGAACCCCCACGCCACCGACACCGTCCACCGGTTCGCCCCGTCGTAGCAGATGGACTGCTGCATTATCCCCGCGGGGTCCAGCTTCACGGGCCCGCTGAACAGCCTCCGCACCGCCGCCGGGCGCGCGGGCGCGTTGGGGAACAGCGGCTGCACCACGTCCAGGTGGTGCAGCGTCACGATCGGCGCCACCGGGTGCGCCGCGAGGAGGCCCAGGAGGTCCCCGTAGACGTCGTACTGGTGGAACCCCGGGTGCTTGGTCAGCGGCACCCCCAGCTCCGCCATGCACGCCTGGATCCGGTCGTCGCTGCCGTAGAGCGCCGGGTAGCGGCTGATGCAGCCGTCCTGAATCAGCGCGAGCGCCTCCGCCAGCGGCCTGCTGATGGCGAAGCCGCCGCCGCCGTATGCCATCCCATAGGAGAAGTAGATGTTCTGCAGGTGGCTCTCGGAGAGGGAGCCGATGTAGTAGGGCTGGCGGTGGTCGAACTTGTTGAGGACGGTGAGCAGGTTGTCCGGGAAGAAGACGGTGTCGTCGTCGCCCATGACGAACCAGCGCACGCCGGGGAGGCCGAGGCGGAAGGTCTCGGAGACGATGCGGGAGATGCGGATGGCGGAGCGGTGGCCGCGGCGGTGCGTGTAGGGGAAGGCGGAGGTGTCGGAGGAGATCTTGATGGCCGGCAGCCCCGTCCGCGCCGTGGACATGTTGGACTCCCGCACCTCGCGGTCCAGCCAGACGTAGCCGCGCATGGCGCCGCGGGGGCGCCACCACACCTTGATGTACTCCTTGCGCTTGCCCCAGAACCGCGACGAGGCCGCGATGCCGAACACCACGTGCTGCAGCGTCGTGGCCGTGGACGCCGCCGCCGCGGGGGCGGCCTTATTGTCGACTACCGCCGCGGCGGTGCGGTTGGTGGAGAAGCGGGAGGAGACCGCGGCAGAGTCCGGCGGGCAGGACGCGGCGGACGAGGAAGCGGCGGAGGCGAGGAGGAGGTGGAGCGTGTAGAAGAAATAGAGGGCGGTGAGGGGGAGGAGGAGCAGGAGGAGGAAGCGGAGGAAGGAGCCGGTGACGGTCTCCTTGCCGCCGCCCCCCTTCATTCCTGGCGCCGTGGCTGCTCCTCGCCGCCGCCGCCGCGCTGCCCGACCTCGCAATGCCTCTTCCTCGGCGGGCGGGCGGGGTATGCTGACCGACTGGTATCGGGGAGTGGGGTTCTGGTGAGTGAGATTTGGGAGATTTACATGGGCGGGTCGCGTGGGCAGCAGCCACGGGAGTGTGCCAGGTCGCCCATCCCCTCCGCGTGTTGCTCTGCTTCTGGTTCTCTTCCTCGCCTCAATCTCACTCTCTTCGCTTGTTCTAGCGTAGCGGCGTGGACTGGGATTGAGTGGGGGGTTCGGGTGCGGTGGGGTGGGTGGGGCGGCACCTTTTCGAGGTCTCTCCCGTGCCGGTGCTGCTGGTGCGCTGCCTCCATTGTCCCGTCCCTAATCAAGTTCACATTTATTTTCAACTAAAAAAAGATCACATTTATTTATTCCCCACCAAAAAGCCTATTTATTAATTTTATGGCAAGGTGCTGCCTGGGGATCGATGATTACTTGCCGTGATGACGCTGGCTTCTTTTACACAAACGTGGGAGGTTCTTCAATTGATTTGCAGATTTCGGTCCGCCGGAATAGTTGATTAGATTTCGGGCTGGAGATATGCAGATCAGGGAGGCGCATTGATGCACCCGCTATATTTGTGTTAGAGCAACTCCAACGTGCAGAACTCAAACGGACATGTGTTTCGTCCGCACCCTTCTATGTTTGGATCGGTCGTGCGGCCAGCGCACAGACCCATTTTTTGTCCTCGTGGCCAGTTTGCGGCATATCAATAGAATTCGTCCCAAGTTAACATAATTCAAGCAAAATACAAATATCTCATAGTTTGCCAACCAAATAAATATCTCAAAGTTTATAAGTCAAATAAAAATTAAATTGCCTCAAATACATTTGAAGGAAAAGATAGCCGATACATATATTGGTTGCCAACGTGAGCCCACATATGCTTAACCAAATAATCTTGCAGTTGAATGTGAGTTTCTCAACCACGCATTTGATGATGAAATGCGGTGAATTCTGCAAACGTGCCGCTCCTTCATGCTCAGGCACAACATTGTCACCTTGAAACTGAAACCCTTGATCATAGAGTTCATCCGGACGCTCATCCTCTACAATTATGTTGTGCATGATCACACGAGCAGTCATCACCTTACAGAACTTCTTGGTGCTCCAAGTTTTAGCAGAATACCGAACGATGCCCCAGCGAGATTGAAGAACACCAAAGGCATGCTCCACATCCTTCATAGCACTCTCTTGTTCTTGGGCAAATCTCTTCCTCTTCTCTCCTTCAGAGTTGGGGATTGTCTTCACAAGAGTAGTCCACTCAGGATAGATACCGTCAGCTAGGTAGTATCCTTTGTTGTAATGGTGGCGATTGATCTCAATATTGACCTCTAGGCAGTTGCCTTCTGCAAGCCTTGCAAACACGGAGAGCGCTGTAGCACGTTGATGTTGTTGTGAGATCCGGCCATGCCGAAGAAAGAGTGCCAAATCCAGAGATCTCGTGAAGCCACGGCCTCAAGTATGACAGTGCAAGCTTTAACATGGCCCCTATACTGCCCCTGCCAAGCAGAAGGGCAGTTCTTCCACTTTCAGTGCATACAATCTATGCTACCAAGCATCTCCGGAAAGCCTCTACTGGCATTGATCGCCAACAAGCGGGCTGTATTTGCAGCAGTTGGCTCTCTCAAGTACTCCGGGCCAAACACTGCTACCACAGCCTTGCAGAACCTGTACATGGACTCTAGGCATGTGGACTCGCTCATTCGGACATACTCATCAATGAGATCGCCAGGTATTCCGTATGCAAGCATCCGAATAGCTGCAATGCATTTTTTATAAGAGGAGAAGCCAATCTTTCCTACGGCATTCGACTTGCACTCAAAATAGTTATCGTACGCCACCCCCCCTCCCGGATACGGTTGAACGCATGTCTAGCCATCCGGAAACGACGCCGGAATAGGTGGTGTTTGAAGAGCGGCTTTGGGGTCTCGAAGTAGTCCTGCCAGAGCAGGCAATGGTCGCTCTCTCGGTTGCGATTCAGCGTCGAAGTGTGCCCCGGGATCGAGCCCCTAAATATCTGCCACTGCCTACTAAGGTGGTCATGGACGACCAAAGCAGCAGCCACAATCTCCTCATCATCGGATGAAGAATCATTCGAATCGCAAATGAATTGTGGAAAAATAAGTCGTCGCCGGTGTCCATGTGTACCTTGCAAGCAAACCGTCGAACACCTTGCAGGCGTAGTGGAAGAAGCCAGCTGGTGAAGAGCCTCGCGCCTCTACAAACCCAGGTAGCAGGTATGGAGGCCGGCGAATGTGGCGGTGTCCGGCGACCGAGGTAGCCGTGTCTGCGTGCTGCCGACACGGGGAGGCGGGAGGGCGTGGAGGCATCGACGTCAGGGGGACTGCGACGGCGGCGAAAACGGTCCACCAGACGCCAGAGTAGAGGGTCGTCGGGCGGGTGGAGTGTTGTTTGGGGGTGTGTGGGTGCGGGCGGCCGGCTTGGGCACCGGAACTAGGCGGCGGCGACGGGCGGGGCGGCGACCGGTGTGCTTTCTATCGATGGGAGGAAGGAGAAATGGCCAATGTGCCACCGACTAGCGGGCCAGGGGGATGAGAAGGGCGGGTGACGCGCGCGTCCGCTTCGTGTCTGCGCCGATGCATACCCGACTTAAATTTGGGCCTGAAATGGGTCGCGCACGGACAAAAAGCGGATGCTCGTCTGTTTGGGTCGGCGTTTTGGGCCGACTTTTTTGTCTGTTTCAACCCAAACAGACACGCGCGGACAGTTTGGGTCGACGCGTTGGAGTTGCTCTTAAAGCGTCAAACCATCCAAACGGGCTACCCGGTCAATGACCGGACCCAAAAACGCTACCCAATTGGGCTCCCCACAACCAGCTCAATGCCCGGACTGACCGGCACTCCCCATATCCGGCCCATATCTGGGGCGGATATGTGGATGCCCAGACGCGCCCGCCACGTCGGACTGAAAGCTAGGGCCCACACCAATTCGTCCATAACCGCTTTCCCCTTCTTGCTCGAGCAGCTCTCTTCTCATTGATGTCCTGCAAGTGCATAGGGTTTAGTTGTAACTTTTTCGGAGTAAGAGTATCGATCCCACAGGGAGCACAGAAATCAATCTTTTGCGTCTTGAATGGTTTGAGTAGAATGCCTGTAAATTGTTAGCGATCCAAAGCAGTGGTGAAGTGACGAAAATGATGTTGCGAGTGTAAAGATAAATAATTTAACAAAAGTAAACAGTTAGAATTGAAAATGATAGACTTGAGACAAGTGGGATTAAAGCGTTCCCGGGGAGTCCGGAATCCCCTCTAGTGTGCATTTATAGAGGTGCCTAAACACAATACTACTTTGAATTTCTAAGCCAATTTACATGTTTCTCTTTATGGGCTGAGCCGGTACATATACATGCATACACGTAGCAGCTCCGTATCACATATGCCACCACCGTTCTTCCCCACTCCGGTTATCAAACGGTAAGTAAGGGGAAAGATGTCCCCGTGGACGTAGACAAAGTGGTCTCCGTTTTACCCCCTACTGCAACGATCCGCTACGAAGGGAGATGGGGCCTGTCACATCACCCACCTCCGCAACCACACGGTTCGCCAACAGTAGTGACCTTCTGTCCAAAGTTGGCATACATTGGATGGTCGACTTCACCCAATGTCAAGAAGATCACTAACATAAACTGCAAAGAGGATGTCAAATCCTAATATCAATCGATCTATTACACACTAGGGTTCATCCATGTTCCCGAGAACTAAGGGAACTACTCACACATGAAGGCAACAAACATCATACCACCAAAGATTGGAAACATGAACGAATCACACATGTAATACACAAGTTGTTCCTCTAGGGTTCTTGATATTACAATAGGGGAAAGATAGATGGTGACAATGATGATAGTGGGGATGATGTTGGAGCCCTCTCGATGAAGATGGTGGAGGTGGCGGCCTCCTCCTTGCCGGTTCCTTCGGAGTTCTGCTTCTGGACAAGTTTCTGGTATCATCGGGGAGGCTGCTGATGAAGTCTAGGCCCGCTGGAGTCGCTTGCGGTTCTTTCTCGACCTGCCTCCACTTGTTGGCAGCCTCGTTCTCCACCTCGGCGGCAGCGACGGCAACCTCTGTCTCCATATTCACGCCGTGCTCCGGTGCTTCAGCAGCCCCGGCGTCGCCACTCCCTTCGATGGGGCGCTTCGGCGGCATCCTCATACACTGACGGCTTTGAGGACTGAGAGCGGCATCGAGGATGCAGGCGGAGAGAGAGGATTGTGTGTGTGGCGAGGATGGGGGGTGCGGCCGCTCGGGCGCGCCATTAATACGGACCAGTGGGAGCAAGGCGGGCGGCGGTCAAAGACTGTCTCGCCTCCCGGTGAGCCTGTGCGGCGGACTTCTGGCATTCCTATACCATCATTTGACACAGCTACTCGCACGCCTCCCGGTGACACTCCGCAGCGAAAACGCCTCCCGTCAATTCACACACCTGCACGCACGCCTCCCGGTCTGCCTGCGCGGCGGACTGCTCGCATGCGTCCTGTCAACTCACGCCTGCTCGCACGCCACACGGGGCGCGTGGCGGCACATTTTTTTTTTTTGATGATTCATTCTGCCACTTTACTGCTTAACCGAAGCATGGCACGGTCTAACGCACACGGTCCGAATAAATATTCCGTATAAGATATTGGTTGCCAGTTATTAACAATCTCCCGTTTGTAAGTAGATTATATCAAAACTTGTCTAAAATTGACGAAAAAAAAATATCACAGTCTACTGGTGTCCATATATGACACCATGATAAGTTTCATGAATTTGAACTAAGTTTTGGATTTACTGAATTTTAAAAATCAACATTCTCAATGTTTTGAAATTTCTTTCACGGGGAAAGCATGCACCCAGGGACACACATATGATTTTGCAATCCATTTTGGTGCACATGTAGCTCAAATTTGATTTTTGCACATTAAATCCCTAGGAAATCAATAAATGTATAAAACGGGTCGAATGATCTCTGGTTTTTTTTTCAAACTTTAACACGACACTCCTTTGGTCACATGTTCACTGCAGAAAAAGTTTGACATGCCTCAGAGTGGAGGTGGTGGTGCGGGATGTGTGTCTCTCTGTGTCTCTCTCTGTGTGTGTGTGGGGGGGGGGGGGTCCATCAGTACACTACTAGTCGCGAGCCTCCGTGATGTGGGATTATTGATCATTTTGTGAGTCATGTATATATGCCACATCAAAGTCGTGAATTGGTTATTTAAAGCATTACACAACCCTTTCATACATACATGTTCGGGCCACATGCATGCATTGGTGGTCCTCTCGAACACTCCCTCGTGCGGTTAGCAGCGACGTGCCCATTCGTTAGCCCGCAAAGGTTTTCAGTTTCCACCGACAACGAGAGGCATTGGACCGACGGTGGATTCATCTTTGGCATGTGTGTTACGGTGTGGATCATGCATGGTGAGATTCCATATCAAAGTTCGGGCACGTGCGTAAACATGAGTCCCTCCCACCGACTCGAAGTGAGGGGGCTACGCATCCTGAACCTCTGTGTAGTGCGTTTTCGGTTTGAGAAGCATGTGCCACGTCAAAGTTGTGCATTGGGTATTCAAACATCACACAACACACGACAACATGCATGCGGTGGTTGTCCTATGACACTCGCTCGCGTGTGACTCTCTGTGGGCCCGCGAGGTCTTCGTCGATCAATTGAACGTACAACGAGAGAGAGGTTAATTTGACCAACAAGGATGGTTCTTTTTTTGTTTGTGTTACGTATATGCACGGTAGGAGTATGTAGTACATGCCAAAGAGGGGGCAACATGTATACTCTCTCTCTCTATATGTGTGTGTCATAACCTCGCTCCACGTGGGGACTTTTCGGTTCCCGAGGCAGGTGCCACATCAAAGTTGTGCATTAGTATTCAAACATCACGCAATACCATGCAGGCAGTGGTTGCCCTATAGGAACTCACTCGCATGCGGCGCTTCCATCTGTGGGCCCGCGAGGTCGTCCTCCATCACTTTGACCCAACGAGGGAGGCACATTTGACGAACCAGGAGGATTAATTCTTTTAGGGCTGTGTTAGGGTAGGAGTATATATATAGTACGTGTAGGAACGAAGTATGTCTACCAGAGGGGGGGGGGGTGAATGGGAGTTTTAAATTTTCTTTGGAAAACTTTAAATCTCTCAGAACCCAGCAGCGGAATAAACAACAAACAGACTAAGAAGAACTACAACAAATGACCGAAGGGAAACTAAAGCATGCATCGAAGTAAAATACATGAATAAAATGCATTGAAGGTAAACTTGAATAACAGAGGTAACCGGTGGTGCTCGATGGCGACAAGGAATTTGTTCGACCAGTTCGTCCTTCTGCACAAGGACTACGTCTGGTTGGAGGGGCTGTGACTTAACACGGAAGATAAACTCTCTTCACCCTATTCTCCTCGACAGTCGATTCGTCAACCGATGCCGATCACTCGTGGTAGATACTTGAAGGCGATCTCCAAACCTTTACAGACTTCTTCTTCGAGAACCACAATCACTCTTGGTCTCTGAAGAACTTGACACCTAACCGTCTAGAGAGTTTGCAGCTCTCAAGAGTAATAGGCGGAGCGTACTAAACTTAGATTCCAGTGATGCTGAACCACTATCTAATTCCTCGGCTCTAGGGTTTTTCTCTTGGTGGATTTTAAACTCAAATCGCTCAGAGAGGGGGTTGCTCAACAATCTTCTTAGAAATCAATTGGAGCAGCCGCCGAACAAAGCCGACGCGGGGTGGCTATTTATAGCCGCAGCCTTCCTAGGTGGGAAATGACCATTTTGGACACAAGGTCCAGCCAATGGCTAACCGACACGTTCTCAACGGTCGGATTTTGGAGCAACGGTAACATTACTTGAAGAACAAGTAATGCTGACTCCTCGGTCCGAGGCAAATCTCTCGCAGCGAAGAAGACCACAGTCTCTTGCTGGCAAGTATTTGCTCAGAGCACAAAGAGATTTCTCTCACAACTTTCATAGGTTTGGGTTTAGCATCAGAGAATCAAAGCTTCGGAACGCTATACTCCTCTTAATAGTACGGTGGTCCTATGACTCAATGAAAGAAGAAGAACAACGAAATAAATGCTACGTCTTCACTTCGTCTTCATTCTTCCTCGAACGCAGTCATTTGCTTCAAACAATCACCGAACCAATTGCTTAAACTTCAGCAATTTTTAGGGGTCACTCTCGTGAGCTTTATCTTCGGTGATAACCTTCGCTGCCTCGCAGGGAGATTATCTTCGTTGTTTTCATCAAACTCCTCAATTACTCCAGGGACCTGTTACTTTGTGTGCACTAGCAAACACATAAGTCTCAAACTGTTTATGTCAACAAACTCCAAAACATAAGGGGCCTATCATTGCACCAACAATCTCCCCCTTTTTGGACGGTTGTTGAAAAAACAGATAATCATCGAAGTGAAGATAGATAAGAAGGTTTTAAATCGAACAAGAGTGAACTTGCGTTACTTGACTCGATGATGAAATATACTCCCCCCTGGATGTATGCAGGTTCAATTGATATATAATGGAATTCCTTGCAATTCATTTGAGAGTGTGGAGAATTTTCAATCATACGAGGTAATGATTCGCACCGATGACGGATAATCCAATGAGAGAAAACTGCAATCATTCATAACTTCTGTTAACAATTTCACCTATAAAACAAAGAGCTTCAAGAAAGAGCAGTGCAGCAGGCGGGGTTATTAATATTACAGCCCATAACAGAAGTTTTACATCAGAGCACATGAAATGGTGCAATTGTCTCAAGGATAGAGCGAGAAAAACATAAACACCAAATCCAACAGAGCAAATCTATCAAACTCTCGATGTTATTCTCCCCCCTTTTGTCAACTAGTGTCAAAAGGTGATGAAACAACACGAGTGGAAAACTGTGAATATGATTCACTCTGAGGCATCGCCTGAGGAACTGTCTGACGAAGTTTCTGATTCGGATGTGTGCGGAATCTCTTCATCTTCAGCGGCAACAGCAGCAACTGATCCTTCGAGACTGACTTGGGTCTTGGACGAGGAAGGAATATTGGGGCTAGCCTCATCACACTTGCGAGACAAAGGATTTTCTTCAGAAGGCTTGACAGTTGGCGAAGTGGCTTCTGATTCATCGAGCAATTTGCGCAGCTGTATTCGAAGTAAATTCGTTGTAGGTTCACGAGCTGGCAAAGATGGAGTGGAGCGATCATGAAAATCTTCATCGGTAAAGCCTTGGTCAATGTACTAATAGAGTTCTTGAAGGTGAGATTTGTTGAGTTGCTTCTTGGAGAAAAATTTCCGAAGCAATTTCCATAGGCGCTTCTTGTTTTCTGCTGTAATCATGTGCACAACTTTTGTTCGGTTGTGAATAGCATTAAGTTCGGCAGCCAGATGTTCTTCTCTTGGCGGTCTTCGGCCATATGCTTCAATAGCAACTGCTGAGTGTGCATGCTCACTTCAAGATGTGAAGGAGGTTGAGTATTCGGCAGACGATCACGCTTGGGCAGCTTCGGTCCATTGAAAGTGTTGTGATAGTTAGAAGTGCTTGACCCTGGTGCTTTTCCTGAAGAAATATCTTCCATAACTTTCAGTGTATCACGCACAGGAGGAATGAAGCTCTTGTGACTGACTTTAGCAAGATATTCGGTCTTCATTGCATAGTCAACCACTTTCCGAATCCATGGTGCGAATACTTTGATGGTTTTAGGACACTGAGCTGAATCCATTAGGATGCGCAAGAACATGTCTTCGACATCAAAGATATAACCCTGAGAGATGGCATGGATGGTGTTCCGAAGAACATCAGATATTACATTGTCAATATTCATTCCAGCCAGCGGACAGATGGTATATGTGAGGATGTGGTATAGAGTCTGATTGTCGAAGGTTAAATGTTCAGGCAGAGGAGAACCATGGTAGTCACGAATCTTTTCTTTATCCATTGTGCATCAAAAATCTTCATCAGTGACTGCATCAATGTTGTGAACGCGAATCTCAGTTTTGCCATGTTCAAATCGAGGAAAATGAAAATGGGAGACAAAGTCCATAGCAGAGCATTTGATTCTTTTCCTTCTGTCATCCATTCCATTATCCACTGTGTGCTATCTGTCTCATCGCGGGAGATATACAGAGTTGCGTAAAACTGAAGAATAATCTCCATGTTCCATGGATGCTGATAGCCTAAGACACGAGTGAGACCATAGGCTTCGATGTCTTGCAGACTTTGATTGAAGCATTCGATGCTTTTCATGGCTGCAAAGTCTGGGAACTCATGAGGGAAAATCTTCAGGCTGTCATACAGAATACGAGAGTAGTATATCGCCTGTTCCTGAGTCCAAAATCGAGGAGAATCAGATGTCTTGGGTTTGCTGTAAGGACTCTCTCGAAAGAAAAGTGGGTGCGTATTTCTGTTGAACAACGGTCCTTTGATGCCGACACCAGTGGAAAACAAGGGCAGTCGCTCGCAAGGATAGGGGTATTTTAGTTCTTCTTCAACAGAAAGTACTTCATCGCCATAGATGACGGAATCCGAATGATGAGCTGATGGTGAGTTTGCTGCAGAAGGGTTAACATCTGAGGGTCTTCGAGCTACGACGAGTGAAATCCTCAAGGGAGAGGGATTTGTCACAGGTGCAGGGACAGAGTCAGGCACCGAAGTTGTATCATTCAGTTGGGGCAGTTGAGGAATTGCTTCTGAAGTTGGTGGAGCAGAGGGAGGAACCGAACCTTTAGGTTCTTCGGTGACTGGAGAATGTCGTCGTTCTGACCGTGGAATCTCTCCTTCTTCGGATACTTGACGCTGAGTTGGATTTTCATCATGAGCGGGAGTAACCACAGGCACTGCTTTAGTTGGCCTTGGTGAGGATGGCTCATGTACAACTGGTTCTTAAGGAGCCGAAGAACTAGCTTGCACAAGAGAATTTTCTTTCTGAGTGTCAGCTTCTGGAGGGGGAGGAGCATTCTTCTTTGCAATTTTCTTCTTTTTCTTCTTCGAAGGATCAACGTGTCCTTTGACAAGATCATTGTAACCTGACACATTTGCTTGATGATCAAGGCAAATTTTGCGAACTATTTGGTCCAGATCCGAATGAAATCCCAGCCTTTTGTGACGAAGAACTTTCAACTCCTTATTGATATCAGCATAGGATTCTTCAAGCTGCCTGATGATAAACTTGGATTTGGTAGCTTTCATGTAGTTGTCAAGCTCTTTGAGTTGACCAATGAGGTCATTTATCTCTACTGAATCATTTCTCATATCTTCGATCAAAACAGAAGCTTGAGAGATAACTTCAGAAGGAATTGGCAAAGATGCCACTTCTCCATCAAATAAATTTTCAACAAAACGGTCTAGTTGCTCCATGATGAACTGATGATCAAAAGAATGTGGTGCAGCAGTATCTTTTTCAATCTGAGCAGTCGATGGAGCAGAAGGAGCAGTCTGAGCCATATTTTGTTCGGTTGGAGGCATAGAAGCCAGAGGTTGAGTCAGTTTCGAGGCAAATTGTGCAGCTTTTTCTTTCACAACATCAGACTTGGGAACTTCCTGCTTGGCATAAGTTCCTTTGATTTGCTTCAATTTGTCTTTCGGAAGCTTTTTTCCTGGCTTTGCAGTGCGAACAGGTGCTTCGACCACCAAGTCTTGCAAGTTAATTGCATCAGGATGAGGTTCGGTGTTCACCTTGTCAACCATGGTAACAGTGGTTGGTGGGGTCTTCCTCTTTAAGGTGTTCTTCTTCGGTGGTGCGACTGGAACAACATCCACACGAAGATCTGGTAGAATAGTGGATGTGGTGACATTCACTTGTTCGGAGAGAGTTGCATCTATTTCCTCTCGGGTAAGCGGTGGATCATCTTGATCAGAGGAATCACTTTCAGGTTCAACTGGCTTCGCATGCCTTTTCCTTGGGGCGCTCTTTTTCTTCAGAGCAGCAGATTTTGGATCATGCTTATTCTTCGTTTTGCGCTTGTCTTTTCCTTCAGCCTTTCTCTTCTCGACGTCTAACTTGATGAGACGACGATTTTCTTCTTCCTTTGCTTGATCTTTGGCGGCCTTCTTGGCACGCTTCTCAGCATTCTTGAGGCGCTTGGCCTTTTCTTCAGGATAGGAGCTAGCCTCATCACACTTGCGAGACAAAGGATTTTCTTCAGAAGGCTTGACAGTTGGCGAAGTGGCTTCTGATTCATCGAGCAATTTGCGCAGCTGTATTCGAAGTAAATTCGTTGTAGGTTCACGAGCTGGCAAAGATGGAGTGGAGCGATCATGAAAATCTTCATCGGTAAAGCCTTGGTCAATGTACTAATAGAGTTCTTGAAGGTGAGATTTGTTGAGTTGCTTCTTGGAGAAAAATTTCCGAAGCAATTTCCATAGGCGCTTCTTGTTTTCTGCTGTAATCATGTGCACAACTTTTGTTCGGTTGTGAATAGCATTAAGTTCGGCAGCCAGATGTTCTTCTCTTGGCGGTCTTCGGCCATATGCTTCAATAGCAACTGCTGAGTGTGCATGCTCACTTCAAGATGTGAAGGAGGTTGAGTATTCGGCAGACGATCACGCTTGGGCAGCTTCGGTCCATTGAAAGTGTTGTGATAGTTAGAAGTGCTTGACCCTGGTGCTTTTCCTGAAGAAATATCTTCCATAACTTTCAGTGTATCACGCACAGGAGGAATGAAGCTCTTGTGACTGACTTTAGCAAGATATTCGGTCTTCATTGCATAGTCAACCACTTTCCGAATCCATGGTGCGAATACTTTGATGGTTTTAGGACACTGAGCTGAATCCATTAGGATGCGCAAGAACATGTCTTCGACATCAAAGATATAACCCTGAGAGATGGCATGGATGGTGTTCCGAAGAACATCAGATATTACATTGTCAATATTCATTCCAGCCAGCGGACAGATGGTATATGTGAGGATGTGGTATAGAGTCTGATTGTCGAAGGTTAAATGTTCAGGCAGAGGAGAACCATGGTAGTCACGAATCTTTTCTTTATCCATTGTGCATCAAAAATCTTCATCAGTGACTGCATCAATGTTGTGAACGCGAATCTCAGTTTTGCCATGTTCAAATCGAGGAAAATGAAAATGGGAGACAAAGTCCATAGCAGAGCATTTGATTCTTTTCCTTCTGTCATCCATTCCATTATCCACTGTGTGCTATCTGTCTCATCGCGGGAGATATACAGAGTTGCGTAAAACTGAAGAATAATCTCCATGTTCCATGGATGCTGATAGCCTAAGACACGAGTGAGACCATAGGCTTCGATGTCTTGCAGACTTTGATTGAAGCATTCGATGCTTTTCATGGCTGCAAAGTCTGGGAACTCATGAGGGAAAATCTTCAGGCTGTCATACAGAATACGAGAGTAGTATATCGCCTGTTCCTGAGTCCAAAATCGAGGAGAATCAGATGTCTTGGGTTTGCTGTAAGGACTCTCTCGAAAGAAAAGTGGGTGCGTATTTCTGTTGAACAACGGTCCTTTGATGCCGACACCAGTGGAAAACAAGGGCAGTCGCTCGCAAGGATAGGGGTATTTTAGTTCTTCTTCAACAGAAAGTACTTCATCGCCATAGATGACGGAATCCGAATGATGAGCTGATGGTGAGTTTGCTGCAGAAGGGTTAACATCTGAGGGTCTTCGAGCTACGACGAGTGAAATCCTCAAGGGAGAGGGATTTGTCACAGGTGCAGGGACAGAGTCAGGCACCGAAGTTGTATCATTCAGTTGGGGCAGTTGAGGAATTGCTTCTGAAGTTGGTGGAGCAGAGGGAGGAACCGAACCTTTAGGTTCTTCGGTGACTGGAGAATGTCGTCGTTCTGACCGTGGAATCTCTCCTTCTTCGGATACTTGACGCTGAGTTGGATTTTCATCATGAGCGGGAGTAACCACAGGCACTGCTTTAGTTGGCCTTGGTGAGGATGGCTCATGTACAACTGGTTCTTAAGGAGCCGAAGAACTAGCTTGCACAAGAGAATTTTCTTTCTGAGTGTCAGCTTCTGGAGGGGGAGGAGCATTCTTCTTTGCAATTTTCTTCTTTTTCTTCTTCGAAGGATCAACGTGTCCTTTGACAAGATCATTGTAACCTGACACATTTGCTTGATGATCAAGGCAAATTTTGCGAACTATTTGGTCCAGATCCGAATGAAATCCCAGCCTTTTGTGACGAAGAACTTTCAACTCCTTATTGATATCAGCATAGGATTCTTCAAGCTGCCTGATGATAAACTTGGATTTGGTAGCTTTCATGTAGTTGTCAAGCTCTTTGAGTTGACCAATGAGGTCATTTATCTCTACTGAATCATTTCTCATATCTTCGATCAAAACAGAAGCTTGAGAGATAACTTCAGAAGGAATTGGCAAAGATGCCACTTCTCCATCAAATAAATTTTCAACAAAACGGTCTAGTTGCTCCATGATGAACTGATGATCAAAAGAATGTGGTGCAGCAGTATCTTTTTCAATCTGAGCAGTCGATGGAGCAGAAGGAGCAGTCTGAGCCATATTTTGTTCGGTTGGAGGCATAGAAGCCAGAGGTTGAGTCAGTTTCGAGGCAAATTGTGCAGCTTTTTCTTTCACAACATCAGACTTGGGAACTTCCTGCTTGGCATAAGTTCCTTTGATTTGCTTCAATTTGTCTTTCGGAAGCTTTTTTCCTGGCTTTGCAGTGCGAACAGGTGCTTCGACCACCAAGTCTTGCAAGTTAATTGCATCAGGATGAGGTTCGGTGTTCACCTTGTCAACCATGGTAACAGTGGTTGGTGGGGTCTTCCTCTTTAAGGTGTTCTTCTTCGGTGGTGCGACTGGAACAACATCCACACGAAGATCTGGTAGAATAGTGGATGTGGTGACATTCACTTGTTCGGAGAGAGTTGCATCTATTTCCTCTCGGGTAAGCGGTGGATCATCTTGATCAGAGGAATCACTTTCAGGTTCAACTGGCTTCGCATGCCTTTTCCTTGGGGCGCTCTTTTTCTTCAGAGCAGCAGATTTTGGATCATGCTTATTCTTCGTTTTGCGCTTGTCTTTTCCTTCAGCCTTTCTCTTCTCGACGTCTAACTTGATGAGACGACGATTTTCTTCTTCCTTTGCTTGATCTTTGGCGGCCTTCTTGGCACGCTTCTCAGCATTCTTGAGGCGCTTGGCCTTTTCTTCAGGATAGGAGCTAGCCTCATCACACTTGCGAGACAAAGGATTTTCTTCAGAAGGCTTGACAGTTGGCGAAGTGGCTTCTGATTCATCGAGCAATTTGCGCAGCTGTATTCGAAGTAAATTCGTTGTAGGTTCACGAGCTGGCAAAGATGGAGTGGAGCGATCATGAAAATCTTCATCGGTAAAGCCTTGGTCAATGTACTAATAGAGTTCTTGAAGGTGAGATTTGTTGAGTTGCTTCTTGGAGAAAAATTTCCGAAGCAATTTCCATAGGCGCTTCTTGTTTTCTGCTGTAATCATGTGCACAACTTTTGTTCGGTTGTGAATAGCATTAAGTTCGGCAGCCAGATGTTCTTCTCTTGGCGGTCTTCGGCCATATGCTTCAATAGCAACTGCTGAGTGTGCATGCTCACTTCAAGATGTGAAGGAGGTTGAGTATTCGGCAGACGATCACGCTTGGGCAGCTTCGGTCCATTGAAAGTGTTGTGATAGTTAGAAGTGCTTGACCCTGGTGCTTTTCCTGAAGAAATATCTTCCATAACTTTCAGTGTATCACGCACAGGAGGAATGAAGCTCTTGTGACTGACTTTAGCAAGATATTCGGTCTTCATTGCATAGTCAACCACTTTCCGAATCCATGGTGCGAATACTTTGATGGTTTTAGGACACTGAGCTGAATCCATTAGGATGCGCAAGAACATGTCTTCGACATCAAAGATATAACCCTGAGAGATGGCATGGATGGTGTTCCGAAGAACATCAGATATTACATTGTCAATATTCATTCCAGCCAGCGGACAGATGGTATATGTGAGGATGTGGTATAGAGTCTGATTGTCGAAGGTTAAATGTTCAGGCAGAGGAGAACCATGGTAGTCACGAATCTTTTCTTTATCCATTGTGCATCAAAAATCTTCATCAGTGACTGCATCAATGTTGTGAACGCGAATCTCAGTTTTGCCATGTTCAAATCGAGGAAAATGAAAATGGGAGACAAAGTCCATAGCAGAGCATTTGATTCTTTTCCTTCTGTCATCCATTCCATTATCCACTGTGTGCTATCTGTCTCATCGCGGGAGATATACAGAGTTGCGTAAAACTGAAGAATAATCTCCATGTTCCATGGATGCTGATAGCCTAAGACACGAGTGAGACCATAGGCTTCGATGTCTTGCAGACTTTGATTGAAGCATTCGATGCTTTTCATGGCTGCAAAGTCTGGGAACTCATGAGGGAAAATCTTCAGGCTGTCATACAGAATACGAGAGTAGTATATCGCCTGTTCCTGAGTCCAAAATCGAGGAGAATCAGATGTCTTGGGTTTGCTGTAAGGACTCTCTCGAAAGAAAAGTGGGTGCGTATTTCTGTTGAACAACGGTCCTTTGATGCCGACACCAGTGGAAAACAAGGGCAGTCGCTCGCAAGGATAGGGGTATTTTAGTTCTTCTTCAACAGAAAGTACTTCATCGCCATAGATGACGGAATCCGAATGATGAGCTGATGGTGAGTTTGCTGCAGAAGGGTTAACATCTGAGGGTCTTCGAGCTACGACGAGTGAAATCCTCAAGGGAGAGGGATTTGTCACAGGTGCAGGGACAGAGTCAGGCACCGAAGTTGTATCATTCAGTTGGGGCAGTTGAGGAATTGCTTCTGAAGTTGGTGGAGCAGAGGGAGGAACCGAACCTTTAGGTTCTTCGGTGACTGGAGAATGTCGTCGTTCTGACCGTGGAATCTCTCCTTCTTCGGATACTTGACGCTGAGTTGGATTTTCATCATGAGCGGGAGTAACCACAGGCACTGCTTTAGTTGGCCTTGGTGAGGATGGCTCATGTACAACTGGTTCTTAAGGAGCCGAAGAACTAGCTTGCACAAGAGAATTTTCTTTCTGAGTGTCAGCTTCTGGAGGGGGAGGAGCATTCTTCTTTGCAATTTTCTTCTTTTTCTTCTTCGAAGGATCAACGTGTCCTTTGACAAGATCATTGTAACCTGACACATTTGCTTGATGATCAAGGCAAATTTTGCGAACTATTTGGTCCAGATCCGAATGAAATCCCAGCCTTTTGTGACGAAGAACTTTCAACTCCTTATTGATATCAGCATAGGATTCTTCAAGCTGCCTGATGATAAACTTGGATTTGGTAGCTTTCATGTAGTTGTCAAGCTCTTTGAGTTGACCAATGAGGTCATTTATCTCTACTGAATCATTTCTCATATCTTCGATCAAAACAGAAGCTTGAGAGATAACTTCAGAAGGAATTGGCAAAGATGCCACTTCTCCATCAAATAAATTTTCAACAAAACGGTCTAGTTGCTCCATGATGAACTGATGATCAAAAGAATGTGGTGCAGCAGTATCTTTTTCAATCTGAGCAGTCGATGGAGCAGAAGGAGCAGTCTGAGCCATATTTTGTTCGGTTGGAGGCATAGAAGCCAGAGGTTGAGTCAGTTTCGAGGCAAATTGTGCAGCTTTTTCTTTCACAACATCAGACTTGGGAACTTCCTGCTTGGCATAAGTTCCTTTGATTTGCTTCAATTTGTCTTTCGGAAGCTTTTTTCCTGGCTTTGCAGTGCGAACAGGTGCTTCGACCACCAAGTCTTGCAAGTTAATTGCATCAGGATGAGGTTCGGTGTTCACCTTGTCAACCATGGTAACAGTGGTTGGTGGGGTCTTCCTCTTTAAGGTGTTCTTCTTCGGTGGTGCGACTGGAACAACATCCACACGAAGATCTGGTAGAATAGTGGATGTGGTGACATTCACTTGTTCGGAGAGAGTTGCATCTATTTCCTCTCGGGTAAGCGGTGGATCATCTTGATCAGAGGAATCACTTTCAGGTTCAACTGGCTTCGCATGCCTTTTCCTTGGGGCGCTCTTTTTCTTCAGAGCAGCAGATTTTGGATCATGCTTATTCTTCGTTTTGCGCTTGTCTTTTCCTTCAGCCTTTCTCTTCTCGACGTCTAACTTGATGAGACGACGATTTTCTTCTTCCTTTGCTTGATCTTTGGCGGCCTTCTTGGCACGCTTCTCAGTATTCTTGAGGCGCTTGGCCTTTTCTTCAGGATAGGAATCTGGAGTCTTGATGGAAGTTTCATGAGCATCAGGAGGTGGTGGAGGTCTTTGCTGTGGTCCACCAACTCGAATGAGCCCAATCTTGCGACAGTCACCCCATGGGGGATGGAAGGCAAAGTTCTTGGCGTACCGAGGGTGAACCATCTTGTAGTTAAACCATTTCTTGACCCAATGGCACCAAATCTTTTGCACACGTCCTTTTCTCTGATTTGAATCTTCTCCTGGAATGGTGTTATCATCGTGAGAAACAAGCTCAGCTGTGTTTTTGATTGGTTGTCTACCACCTCTCCTTTTCTTCGGGGCATCTGCTTCTTGCTCATTTGTATTTTGTTCGGCACGTTTTCTTTTGCTTGTTGATGGGCCTACCGTTGGGCCCTTTGGTGCTTTGGAATCGTCAGCAGTTCCCATGAAAGCTTCTTCATCATTAGCCATACTGTGAATCTTGGCAGAATCTACAACTGACTGCATTGACCTGTGAAAGAGAATAGAAGCAAGGGAAAATGGGTACAGAGTCACAAATACTCATAGCGAAAGATTTTCTCGAACAAATCATTTTGAGGAAGAATCAGACACAGAATTTGTGAACTGTTTCAATAGAATGAAACATATAGATCGAGCTAGTAAGTTCGAATAAAAATACTATACAGCGAGCTAGGCATTTCATTCGAGCTAAGTATAATCACAAACCCTAGATCTGATAGATTCGGATGCGAGGAAACTACAAACCACATCCGCACTGGAGAAGTAAAAACCTAGATCTAAGATAAGCGGTAAAATCGGTGAAAATTAACCGTGGACGAACTGGAATCGAAAGGAAGGAAGTTCGAGCACGAACTACACGTACCCTAGCTTGGTGACGTGCAGCAGCTACGGCGGCGCGAGAGAGAAGATATCCCGCGGCGGCGTGGAATGACTCCGATGACCTCTTTCCGGCAGCTAAGCAGCGAAGGGGTCATCGGCGTCGAGCTCAAGGAGGAGCAGTGCGGCGAGGGTTTGGGTGGAGATAGGGAGCGAGGAGAAAGAAGGAAGAAGGACGAAGTGGGTGGTGCGGTTTATATACAGGCGAGGAAAATAACCGCACGCCGAGGTTAAGATCGAACGGTTTCTATACGGGGATGATTGCAATTCAACGGATAGGATGGACTGGCAGTTGATGAGCAGCACATGGCAACCTTCACAGAACATGGTCCTGACTTGGGCGGGAAAGCCCAAACTTTGGACGGCTTTCGCCAAAACAGATTAAAGTTTGGTCCGAAACAAAATCATGGTCAAGGACACCAGATGAGTTTCGTTCCAGATAGAATTGAGCATTTGTAACGGAACATCATAGACTGGAAGAGATAGATTAGAGGGAAAGATAGGGTCCTAGGCATTTCACTCAGCAGAGAGCAAAGGAAACCGAACAAATAGCAATGAGAGAAACACATTCGGACAGAAGTCAAATCCATCGAATCGAAAAGAAACTCATCAAAGAAAAATTGTGGCGGCGTAACCCACCGTATAAGAACTGTATGACCCCGAGAGTCGCACAATTATCGTGGCACCCGGTTAGTCTAGTTCTTCGTTAATGTATTCACTCTCAGAAAGAAACTTTCACTTTGTCGAAAGTTTAGACTCTTCGAGTGTTATGCACCCATTCCTTTCAAAGATGTGGAAGTGTTAGCACGGGTGCCGAGTCCAGCTTACCGCACGTTTGTGAAGTCTAGGATATTTAGCTCACACCGTAACGCACAGAATCTTTTCTCGTCGAGAGGCTTGGTGAAGATATCAGCAAGATTGTCTTCGGTCTTGACGTGATTGACAACAATATCCTCTCGAGCCACATGATCGCGAATAAAGTGATGTCTGATGGCAATGTGCTTCGTGTGAGAATGCTGCATAGGATTGTGTGCAATTTTGATAGCACTCTCATTATCACAATAAAGAGGTGTATGCTTGACCTTGATGCCATAATCCTTCAGTGTCTGCTTCATCCACAATAACTGAGTGCAACAAGAGCCAGCAGCAATATATCCGGCCTCAGCCGTAGATAGAGATACACAATTCTGCTTCCTTGAAGACCAACAGACCAAGGATCTACCGAGGAAATGACATGTCCCCAAAGTAGATTTCCTATCAACCAAGTCACCAACCCAATCTGAGTCTGAATAACCAATAAGATCAAACTGTGCTCCCTTAGGATACCATAAACCTAAGGTGGGGGTGTGAGCCAAATATCTCAAAATGCGCTTGACTGCTTGGTGATGCGATTCTTTCGGTGCAGCTTGATAGCGGGCACACATGCAAACACTGAACATAATGTCAGGTCTGGATGCACATAGGTAAAGAAGAGATCCAATCATCGAACGATAGGCCTTCTAATCATAATCCTTACCATACACATCTGCATCTAGCTTACCATTCATGGGCATTGGAGTTTTATAGCCCTTCATTTTGGAATCTTGCATTTTGAACTTCTTCAGACACTCCTTCAGATATTTTTCCTGAGAAATGAAGATGCCCTTCACTTGTTGACGTATTTACAGTCCGAGAAAGAATTTGAGTTCACCCATCATGGACATTTGATATTTCTCGGACATCATTTTCCTGAATTCTAAGCTGCAAGCATTGTTAGTATAGCCGAAGATAATATCATCCACATAGATTTGACAAATGAATAAATCATTGTCAATAGCATGAGTGAAAAGTGTGGGTCAGTGGATCCAGGTTTGAACCCCTTGTCAAGCAAAAACTTCTTCAGGGTGTCATACCAAGCTCTAGGGGCTTGTTTTAGCCCATATAAGGTTTTCTTCAACCTGAAAACTTTGTTAGGAAACTCAAGGTGTTCAAAGCCAGGTGGCTGTCTAACATAAACTTCCTCATCAATTTCACCATTGAGGAAAGGACTTTTCACATCCATTTGATATAGTAGGATATCATTGTAATTTGCATAAGCAAGTAGAATGCGAATAGCCTCAAGGCGTACAACAGGAGCATATGTTTCGCCAAAATCAATGCCTTCTACCTGTGTGTATCCTTGAGCAACAAGTCATGCTTTGTTTCTTACCACAATACCATGTTCATCTTGCTTGTTGCAGAAGATCCATTTTGTGCCGATGATATTGTGCTTCTTGGGATTCGGTTTCTCAACTAGTTCCCATACATCATTTAATTCGAATTGCACCAACTCCTCTTGCATGGCATTCATCCAATCCGGATCATTCATGGCTTCTTCATATTTGGTAGGTTCTACCAATGAAAAAAAGGAGAAACTGCCACAGTAGTTAGCCAAACGAGTACGCGAATGAGTTGTGGGTCGATAACCTGGATTCTCAAGTTCATCGAGAATTAGTGAGGGATCAACTCAATTTGCCACTCGAGGATGAGCATTTTCTTCGTGATGGTCATTATCATCAGCATCTGCATTTGTATCATCATTCCCTTCAGGATTGCCATTTTGATCAGCATTTGTGTTCTGATTGCCATTTCCATTTGGAGGAGCATTTGCTTTGGCAGAGGCTTGATGAGTTCTGCTTCGAGTCATGCGAGCATCATCATCAGATGACGCAGGTGCATTTCCTTCAACAGGCTTGACACTCCCAATGGCCATTTGCCGAATTGCATCCGATATTAGAGGTTCACCTATCACATTTGGCAAGTGCTCCTTTTGAGAGCCGTTAGATTCATCAAACTACACATTTACCGTTTCCATAACTTTCATGTGGTGAGTGTTATAGACTCGATACGTATGCGAGTTTGAGCCATAAACAAGAAGAAAACCTTCATGTGCCTTAGGTGCAAATTTGGAAGAATGATTCATGTCAAGAATATAGCAAGGTGCACCAAAAACACGAAGATAAGAAACATTTGGTTTCTTGCCACTGATAAGCTCATATGAAGTTTTCTTAAGGAACTTGTGAAGATAAACACGATTGATAACATGACAAGCAGTGTTAATGGCATCAACCCAGAAGCGAATGGGAGTTTTATACTCACTGAGCATTGTTCTTGCCATTTCAATGAGAGTTCTGTTCTTCCGTTCAACAACTCCATTTTGTTGAGGAGTGTAAGCAGCAGAGAACTCATGAGTGATACCATGATCATCGAGAAATTCAGCAATGTGAGTATTTTTTAACTCAGTTCCATTGTCACTTCTGACATGCTTAATTCGCACATCATATTCATTCTGGGCCTTCTTAGCAAAACTTTTGAAGATACCTTGAGTACAAGTCTTGTCTTCGAGGAAGAATACCCAAGTGTATCGAGAGAAATCATCAACAATAACCAGACCATAATGACTGCCACCGAAGCTTGCATAATTTTGAGGACCGAATAATCCATATGAAGAATTTCCAGTGGTCTTGTTGTGGTCATGACTGTCTTGGATGAATGATGTTTCTTAGCCAATTTACCAGCTTCACAAGCAGCACACAGATGATTCTTGTCGAATTTCACATCAGGAATGCCACGAAGATGCTTTTTCTTCACCAGATTCTGCAAGTTTCTCATACCTGCATGACCAAGTCTACGGTGCCACAGCCATCCTTGGTTGCTTTTGCAAGCAAACAAGTTTGGACTAAGGGACCCTTAGAGAAATCCACAATATAAAGATCACCCTTTCTAATTCCCTCAAAGACGAAGGAATGGTCAGAGGCCATGAAGA
The DNA here is from genome assembly GCA_011799875.1 of Thinopyrum elongatum. Classification (NCBI taxonomy): domain Eukaryota; kingdom Viridiplantae; phylum Streptophyta; class Magnoliopsida; order Poales; family Poaceae; genus Thinopyrum; species Thinopyrum elongatum. The sequence continues at coordinate 546,647,862 of CM022298.1, read as the reverse complement.
CAATGCATTTGGATATAGAGAATAATACTAGCATGCCTAAATCACATAACTTGCCAACTGACATAAGATTGAATCCAAGGGATTGAACAAGTAGCACATCATCAATAGATTTGTCCTTGGAAATAGCAATTTTACCTAAGCCAATTACCTTCCCTTTATTGTTGTCGCCAAAAGTGATATACTTCAGAGGAGAAGCAGTTAAGTTGGGGTCGACAAACAATGACTTGTCTCCGGTCATATGACTAGTGCATCCACTGTCCATAATCCATTCAGTACACCCGGAGACAAAGTCCTCCAGAAGAATTAGGCTTTCTTAACCACCCACATCTTTGCAGGTGGCTTCGAAACAAATGAACGAGCAAGATATGATTTCTTTCGATAAGCACAATTGTTGCTCGATGAGGAGCGAGAGTAATTGAAGGAATAAGCATTAAAATTCCTTCCAGATGAATGAGCATAGTGATTGTATCCTGTATGCATATATTCATTCTGTCGAATTCTTTGCTCCTGCATGGTTAGACAAGTAGAAATTGGCAGGGCATCAACAGTTTTCTTAGGCACCCAAATGGTTTTCTTTGGGGAACCATTTCTGTTGTTCGGTCCAACATAGCGAGCAATTGTTTCACCATGTTGATCTTTGAACAACTTATAGTTGTCCAGGGAATCATCATCAGGATATTCAGGAATGGGAGAGTTATATCCCGAAAGCAATGCAGGGTCGAGCATTTTGCTCTTTGCAGGAACCCACACAGTCTGAGGATATTGATGTGGTTCCTAGTAAGTGCCATTGTCATTCAGTTTCCTTTCGAAACCGATCCCTTCCTTTCGGGGATTTTTGTGAAGAATAGATTTCTTCAGAACATCGCAAAGGGTTTGATGCCCTTTGAGAGATTTGAACATTCCTGTCTGAAGAAGATCCTTCAACCTAGCATTTTCATCAGAAACATAACTATTTTCCTCGATTGAGGGGTTAGCACTCACAGATGATTCAACATTGTTTCTTTCAAGACATTTTAAACATGGTGGCTCAAACACTTCAGGTTTCTCCTTGAGTTGTTGGGTGAGAAGAGAATTGTCTCTCAACAAGTCTTCATGAGCCTCTCTCAGTGCCTCGAGTTCCTATTTCCTTTTTAGGAAATCATAGGTCAATCTTTCGTGGTCTGCTGAGAGAAAATCATGACGAGTTGTGAGTTCATCCATTCGTGACTTGAGAGTAGCATACTCTTCGGTCAGCGACTGATTCTTTTCCATCTCCTCAACCAACAACCCTTCGGACTTCCTGAGGGGTTCCTCAATTTTCTCAAGAGAGTTTTGTTGAATGTTGGCAATTTCGATCAACTTAGCATGGTCATCCTCATCAGAAGAATACTGATCACTGGAGTGAACCTTGTGATATTTGACGGGTACCTTTTCTTTCGAGGCTTTGGCCATGAAGCAGTAGGCAGGAGTTTCATCATCGCTTGACGGGTTCCCGAAGAAATTCGTCGCCGGGGAAGAGGCGCATGCTATGCCAGCCATGCCTGAGTCGGAATCCTCATCAGACTCATTGTCTTCTTCGGAAGCAGACGATTCTTCTTCTTCAAAATCCATCTCCTTGCCGATGCATGCGTTGGCCTTGCGATAGGTACTCTTGCGGTTGGAGGAGGACTTGGAAGGATTCTTTGAGGAAGATCTTGACAAAGATTTTGAGGTGGAGCTGTCCTTCTTCTTGAAAAACTTCTTAGTTTTCTTCTCATCATCGGAGTCGTAGTTCTTGCTCTTGCCTTTGCTTCGATAGTTGCTCGAGTCATATCTCCCACTCGCATGGATTTCAGCTTCCCAGAGAGGGCAGTCCGAAAATGAAGTGTCCTGGCTTTTTGCACTTGAAACAGGTGTATTCTCCGGTAGGTTTTGAAGATTTTGAACCTCCAGAGTTGCTTGAACTTCTTTTCTGGAACTGGCTCCTCTTATGGAAACGTTGGAATCATTTTGTGATTAGTGCGAGATCCTTGCTGAGTCGTTCTGGATCATCAGAATCTTCTTCGGCATTTCCATCGGAGGAGGAATCAGCCATGGCCTTGAGAGCATGGTTTTTGTGTTGAGTTGAGCCATACAGATCTCTCTTTACTTCTTCTTGTTCTTTGTGAGTGTTCAGTCTCTCCATAACATCAGCAGAGTTGAGGCTCTTGAAATCAGGGCGTTCACGAATCATCAGAACAAGCGTGTCAAATGAGGTGTCAAGGGATCGAAGCAGTTTCTTAACAACTTCATGGTCAGTGATGTCTTTGGCGCTGAATCCTTGAAGTTCATTTGCTATGTCACTGAGGCGATCGAAGGTTTGCTGACAGCTTTCATTTCCAACGCGCTTGAAATGATTGAACTTCGCCCGAAGAGTATCAATTCGAGCTTCCTTTTGAGTTGACACTCCTTCATCGATCTTTTCGAGGACATCCCACAGTTCTTTTGCAGTCTCACACTGTCGGTATCGAAGGAATTGAGCTCCAGAGAGATGGCCACCAATTTCATCTTTGGCTTGAGCGTCTAGCTGAATGAGCTTCTTTTCTTCATCGGTAGGTGCTTGAGGAATTAGAACCGTGAACCCAATGTGCACGACGTTCCACATGTCATCATCCATAGCTCGAAGACGGATCTTCATCTTCTCCTTCCAGAAAGGATAATCTGTCCCATCGAATATGGGAATCTTGAGATGCGACTTGTAGTTCACTGAAGACATACTTAAACTCCAAAGTCGTTAGACTAAAATGAGCAGAGTCAAGGAGTACCTAGCTATGATACCAATTGTAGGAGCGAAGTATGTCTACCGGAGGGGGGGTGAATGGGAGTTTTAAATTTTCTTCGGAAAACTTTAAATCTCTCAGAACCCAGCAGCAAAATAAACAACAAACAGACTAAGAAGAACTACAACATATGACCGAAGGAAACTAAAGCATGCATCGAAGTAAAATACATGAATAAAATGCATTGAATGTAAACTTGAGTAACAGAGGTAACCGGTGGTGCTCGATGGCGACAAGGAATTTGTTCGACCAGTTCGTCCTTCTGCACAAGGACTACGTCTGGTTGGAGGGGCCGTGACTTAACACGGAAGATAAACTCTCTTCACCCTATTCTCCTCGACAATCGATTCGTCAACCAATGCCGATCACTCATGGTAGATACTTGAAGGCGATCTCCAAACCTTTACATACTTCTTCTTCGAGAACCCCTACTCTTGGTCTCTGAAGAACTTGACACCTAACCGTCTAGAGAGTTTGCAGCTCTCAAGAGTAATAGGCGGAGCATACTAAACTTAGATTCCAGTGATGCCGAACCACTATATAATTCTTCGGCTCTAGGGTTTTTCTCTCGGTGGATTTTAAACTCAAATCGCTCAGAGAGGGGGTTGCTCAACAATCTTCTCAGAAATCAAACGGAGCAGCCGCCGAACAAAGCCGACGCGGGGTGGCTATTTATAGCCGCAGCCTTCCCAGATGGGAAATGACCATTTTGGACACGAGGTCCAGCCATTGGCCAACCGACACATTCTCAACGGTCGGATTTTGGAGCAACGGTAACATTACTTGAGGAACAAGTAATGCTAACTCCTCGGTCCGAGGCAAATCTCTCGCAGCGAAGAAGATCACAATCTCTTGCTGGCAAGTATTTGCTCGGAGCACAAAGAGATTTCTCTCACAGCTTTCATAGGTTTGGGTTTAGCATCAGAGAATCAAAGCTTCGGAACGCTATACCCCTCTTAATAGTACGGTGGTCCTATGACTCAATGAAATAAGAAGAACAACGAAATAAATGCTACGTCACTGAACACAAAAATATCTAGCACATGAAGATGCAAAATCATACTAGGCAAATTCATAAAAATCACAATCGATCACTCATCAAATCATCCATGACTCATTGGATAAAACTCATTCCTCTTATCAAGAAAGTATGACCATCCTTACTTATTCAGACTAAATGAAAAACTTTTAAATAAAGTTCAACGGGAAGATAATAATAAGGGATACAAAAGGGCCTCAAAATCCCCCCAAGATTAACATGCTAAGCCAGCTGGATTCATTTAGTCTCCTTTTTATTGATAACGGTGTTCCCTTCTGAAGGTGCAGTGGTGACACCGGTGAGGGCATCGATCATGAGTTTATTGGCAACCTCCAGGTCCTTGATGCAAGAGCGGTACATGCGGAGCGTTGCATCTTGGTTGGCAACGATTCTCAGGCTCGTGTTAAGAGCCTCACGAGTCTTGACAGCTAGGGCCATCTCCATCTCCCAGATCTTTTCAGCCATAGCTTTAGTTTCAACTGAAAAATTATTGGCATGTACCTCAGGTTGAGTCAGGCGTGTAGGGATGGTGGCACGCCTCTTCCTTGGAGGTCCCACTTGCATGTGGTCGCCGATGGTGTGCATCTCGCGCGCCCTTGGATCGATCTCCTCGTATTCTCCCAAAGGATCATGGATGGTGCAGTTGCCAAAACCGCACTTCCCCATGAGGATGGAAGTATCCTTGATGAAGTCGATGTTGTTCTCATTGATGACGACCTTGATTGCGTTGATGGGGATGGTTGTCGGCTTCTTCCACTTCTCTCCATCTTCCTCTTCTTCGTCACTTCCCTCAAAGTGCGGTTCCTCTGGATCTTCCTCCGAGGAGGACAAATCACGTGAGCGTCGAAGCCTCTCTTTTATGCCTGTCGGAGAGTAGCCCTCTTGCGCCAGATCATCTTCCTCCTGGGAGGAGGTTTTCTTGTCGTCCCACGAGCGAGCCATCTCTTCCCGCACCTCAAAAATCAAGAAAGCTTGGGCAATATTGATTCGTTAGTTTTGATAGCGGAAGAGGCAATGGTTCTGTATATCAGAGGTTAGGGATGCAGGATTTGACGAGATAAGGAAGTTAAAAAGAATCAGAAACAAACCAGGAAAAATTAGGTGAAATTCTTTTGGAAATCAGAAGGAAATCATGATTGACGGCCTTTGATACGATCGCATCCGGTTGTTTGAGCGGTTGTATGGGATTTCTCAGGTGAGTCCTTTCCCAGCAGAGCGGTTGACGACCATTTGGATGACCGTGCCCACTCTTATCAACGCCCGTTCAGTCTTCTTGATCTGCGATAATCTTTTTTTGGACAACACACAAACAGTTGCGGACGACAGAGAATTCGGCGGCCTTTCATGTGACCGTTGTCGGTCGTTTGGGCGTCCGTTTGATGTCTTTGCCTGCACACTTAAATAAACAGTGAAAAGGATGGGTTTCATACGAACGCGCTTGGTCGTATGAGCGTCCGTTTGACTTTGAAAAACACAAAAATTTGTACAGAAAAACATACTCTGGTTAAGGTTAATGGGTGAACCTGCCTGCGTCTTTTTGTTCTTTCCATACTCTGGTTTTAGCACGTGTTTTCGTCCCAGGCTTCTTCTTTCTTCGGGGATTGGGAGGCGATGACGTCCTTTGCAGCTTACTGGGATGCAAAGAATTAGTATAATAGAATAAATCGCTTTCTTCCCTTACCCTTAGTTTTTCGGGCGGCTCTTCCAGCCCAATGGATGGTGGTTCCATATCTCCAAAGGTATGAGTGGTTGCTCTATCCAGGGCCACCACCGTTCCATACAGGATACATATTCCCGAAGTGTTGTATTTTTGTTCTTATTTCACAAACGAGATATTCGTGAGGACATCTTCTACTTTTTCGCGGTCTAAGATCTCGCTGTCAAATTCTTGCAAAAGGAGGGACCACCTCATCCAACGAGGTTTAGTCTCTTTAATGGCTGGGACTTCTTTTATCGCTTGTCAGTTAGTATAAAATATGACCTTTGTATTTGTGATATAAGGCCTAAACTTTTCACAAGAGAAGATCAGTGCATAAAGTTCTTTGTCATTCTTATCATAGTTTCTTGGAATACCAGTAAGAGTATGACTTGCATAGTAAATGACATTGAACTTCTTACCTACTTGCTGGCCCAAAACTGCACTTACCGCATTGTCATCTATTTCGCATATCACTTCAAAAGGTATGTCCCAGTTTGGCGTTGTAATGACAGGGGCATTAAGTAGGGCGTGTTTGAGCTCTTCAAAGGCGGTTTTACACTCATCATTGAATATGAAGGGAACATCTTTCTGCAAAAGGTTAGTCAAGGGTTTTGATATAATTGAAAAATTCTTGATAAAGCGCCTATAGAAGCCGGCATGACCGAGAAAGCTCCTTATTCCTTTTATATCTCGAGGATAAGGGAGCTTCTCTATAGCATCTATCTTTGCTTTGTCAACTTCTATACCTTTACCAGATATTTTTTGCCCTAAGACAATACCTTCGTTTACCATTAAATGGTATTTTTTCCAGTTCAAGACAAGATTAGTGTCCTCACATCTCTGCAAAACTTTATCAAGATTATGGAGGCAATCATCAAAAGAAGTTCCATAGACAGACAAATCATCCATGAAGACTTCCATAATGTCCTCAACAAAATCAGCAAAAATAACATTCATGCATCTTTGAAATGTAGCTGGTGCATTATAGAAGCCCAAAGGCATACGGCGATAGGAATACATACCGAAGGGGTAAGTAAAAGTGGTTTTCTCCTGGTCTTATGGATGCACTACTATCTGTGAGACTCCCGGATATCCATCCAGATATCAGAAGTGAGTATGCTTAGCCAGCCTTTCGAGCATTTTATCAATAAATTGTAAGGGCTAATGATCCTTTCGAGTCTCCTTATTTAATCTGCTGAAATCAATGCACATCCTATACCCAACTATTGTTCTAGTGGGGACTAGTTCATTATGCTTATTAGGCACTACCTTAAATCCACCCTTCTTAGGTACACAATGAACCAGACTCACCCACTTACTTTCAAAAACCGGATATATTATACCCGCATCGAGTAGACGGATGATTTCTTTTCTTGCTACTTTTTTCATTTCAGGGTTCAGCTTCCTCTGGTACTCTCAAACTGGTTCAGCTCCCTCTTCCATGAATATACGGTCAGTGCATATAGAGGGGATAATTCCCTTTAAGTCATCCATTGAATGTCCAAAGGCTTTTCTATGCCTCCTCAAAGTATCCATTAATCGTCATTTCTCTTCATCTGAAAGGTTAGCACTGATGCCAATAGGATACTTATTTGTTTCATCTAAAAACTCATACCTCAACTATTTTGGTAAAGGTTTAAGTTTAGGTGGTTGTGGTTCTGTTGGGGAACGTTGCATGGAAAACAAAAAAAATCTACGCACACGCAAGATCTATCCATGGAGATGCATAGCAACAAGAGGGGAGAGTGAGTCTACGTACCCTCGTAGAGCGTAAGCGGAAGCGTTTATTAATGCGGTTGATGCAGTCAAACTTCTTCGCAGTCCAACCGATCAAGTACAGAACGTACGACACCTCTGCGTTCAGCACATGTTCAGCTCGATGACGTCCTCGCCTTCTTGATCCAGCAAGACGGGCGAAGTAGTAGATGAGTTCCGGCAGCACGACGGCATGGTGACGGTGGTGGTGATGCTATCTCCGCAGGGCTTCGCCTAAGCACTCCAAAAATATGACCGAGGGACGAAACTGTGGAGAGGGGCGCCGCACACGGCTAAGAGATTGTCGTGGTCTTGTGTGGTGTCCCCTCCCTCATATATATAGGTGGGGGAGGCAGCTAGGAGGCTCCCCAAGGGTGGTCGAATCCCCCTTGGGCTCCTGCCCTTGGCCGCCCCCCCTTTCCTTGTTTGTGCGCGGGAGGAAGGCAGGGGGAGGTGGCGCCCCCCCTTTCCTTTCTCTCATGAGGAGGGAAAGGCGGGAGGCGCCAACCCTCCCCCTTTCCTTCCCCTAGGGCCGGCGGCCAGGGAGAGGGGCGCACCAACCCTTGTGGGCTGGTGTGTTCCCCCTTTGGCCCATTAAGCCCATATAGCCTCCCGGGGCTTCCCGGAACCCCTTTCGGTGATCCGATGATTACCCGGTACCTCCCGAAACTCTTCCAGTGTCCAATCATCATCGTCCTATATATCAATCTGACCATTCCGGAGCTCCTCGTCATGTCCGTGATCTCATCCGGGACTCCGAACAACATTCGGTCACCAAATCACATAACTCATATAACACTATATCGTCAACTAACAATAAGCGTGCGGACCCTACGGGTTCGAGAACTATGTAGACATGACCGAGACACCTCTCTGGTCAATAACCAATAGCGGAACCTGGATGCCCATATTGGTTCCTACATATTCTACGAAAATCTTTATCGGTCGAACCTTATGACAACATATGTAATTCCCTTTGTCTGTCAGTATGTTACTTGCCCGAGATTCGATCGTCAGTATCTTCATACCTAGTTCAATCTCGTTACCGGCAAGTCTCTTTACTCGTTCCATAATACATCATCTCATAACTAACTCCTTAGTCACTTTGCTTGCAAGCTTCTTGTGATGTGTATTACCGAGAGGGCCCAGAGATACCTCTCCGATACACGGAGTGACAAATCCTAATCTCGATCCATGCCAACTCAATAGACACCTTCGGAGATACCTGTAGAGCATCTTTATGATCGCCCAGTTACGTTGTGACGTTTGATAGCACACAAGGTATTCCTCCGGTATCCGGGAGTTGCATGATCTCATAGTCGAAGGAATATGTATTTGACATTAAGAAAGCAATAGCAATAAACTGAACGATCATATGCTAAGCTAACAGATGGGTCTTGTCCATCACATCATTCTCCTAATGATGTGATCCCGTTATCAAGTGACAACACATGTCTATGGCTAGGAAACCTTAGCCATCTTTGATCTACGAGCTAGTCTAGTAGAGGCTTACTAGGGACACGGTATTTGTTTATGTATACACACATGTATTTAAGTTTCCAATCAATACAATTATAGCATGAATAATAAACCTTTATCATGAATAAGGAAATATAAAATAACAACTTTATTATTGCCTCTAGGGCATATTTCCTTCAGTCTCCCACTTGCACTAGAGTCAATAATCTAGTTCACATCATTATGTGATTAACACCCATAGTTCACATCGCCATGTGACTAACACCCAAAGAGTTTACTAGAGTCAATAATCTAGTTCACATCGCCATGTGATTAACACCCAAAGATTTTACTAGAGTGTGATCATGTTTTGCGTGTGTGAGAGGTTTTAGTCAACGGGTCTGCAACATTCAGATCCATGTGTACTTTGCAAATGTCTACGTCTACAATGCTCTACATAGAGCTACTCTAGCTAACTATTCCCACATTCAATACGTATCCAGATTGAGACTTAGAGTCATCTGGATCAATGTTAAAGCTTGCATCGACGCAACCCTTTACGATGAACCCTTTATCACCTCCATAAACGAGAAACATTTCCTTAGTCCTCTTTAGGTACCTAAGGATAATTTTGACCACTGTCCTGTGATCCACTCCTGGATCACTATTGTACCCCCTTGCCAAACTCATGGCAAGGCACACAACTGGTCTGGTACACACCATGGCATACTTTATAGAACCTATGGCTGAGGCATAGGGAATGACTTTCATTCTCTCTCTATATTCCGTCATGGACGGGCTTTGAGTCTTTCTCAACTTCACACCTTGCAACACAGGCAAGAACCCTTTCTTTGACTGATCCAGTTTGAACTTCTTCAAAACTTTTGCCAAGGTATGTGCTTTGTGAAAGTCCTATTAAGCGTCTCGATCTATCCCTATATATCTTGATGCCCAATATGTAAGTAGCTTCATCGAGGTTTTTCATTGAAAAATTCTTATTCAAGTATCCTTTTATGCTATCCAGAAACTCTATATCATTTCCAATCAACAATATGTCATCCACATATAATATCAGAAATACTACAGAGCTCCCACTCACTTTCTTGTAAATACAGGCTTCACCATAAGTTTGTATAAAACCATATGCTTTGATCACCTTATCAAAGTCTATATTCCAACTCTGAGATGCTTGCACCAGTCCATAGATGGATCGCTGGAGCTTGCACACTTTGTTAGTACCTTTAGGATCGACAAAACCTTCTGGTTGCATCATATACAACTCTTCTTTAAGAAATCCGTTAAGGAATGCAGTTTTGACGCCCATTTGCCAGATTTTATAAAATGCGGCAATTGCTGACATGATTCGGACTGACTTAAGCATCGCTACGGGTGAGAAAGTCTCATTGTAGTCAACCCCTTGAACTTGTCAAAAACCTTTCACGACAAGTCGAGCTTTGTAGATAGTGACATTACCATCAGCATCTGTCTTCTTCTTGAAGATCCATTTATTCTCAATGGCTTGCCGATCATCGGGTAAGTCCACCAAAGTCCATACTTTGTTCTCATACATGGATCCTATCTCAGATTTCATGGCCTCCAGCCATTTATCAGAATCTGGGCTCATCATAGCTTCTTCATAGTTTGTAGGTTCGCCATGGTCTAATAACATAAGTTCCAGGAGAGGATTACCGTACCACTCTGGTGCGGAACGTGTTCTGGTCGACCTACAAGGTCTAGTAGTAACTTGATCTGAAGTTTCATGATCATCATCATTAGCTTCCTCTCCAGTTGGTGTAGGCATCACGGGAACGGTTTTCTCTGATGTGCTACTTTCCAATTCGAGAGAAGGTACAATTACCTCATCAAGTTCTACTTTCCTCCCACTCACTTCTTTCGAGAGAAACTCTTTTTCTAGAAAGGATCCATTCTTGGCAACAAAGATCTTGCCTTTGGATCTGTGGTAGAAGGTGTACCCAATAGTTTCCTTAGGGTATCCTATGAAGACGCACTTCTCCGATTTTGGTTCGAGCTTATCAGGCTGAAGCCTTTTGACATAAGTGTCGCATCCCCAAACTTTAAGAAAAGACAGCTTAGGTTTCTTGCCAAACCATAGTTCATACGGTGTCGTCTCAACGGATTTAGACGGAGCCCTATTTAACGTGAATGCGGCTGTCTCTAATGCATAACTCCAAAATGATAAAGGAAAATCGGTAAGAGACATCATAGAACGCACCATATCTAATAAAGTACGGTTACGATGTTCGGACACACCATTACGCTGTGGTGTTCCAGGTGGCGTGAGTTGTGAAACAATTCCACATTGTTTTAAATGAAGGCCAAACTCGTAACTCAAATATTCGCTTCCGCGATCAGATCATAGAAACTTTATTTTCTTATTACAATGATTCTCCACTTCACTCTGAAATTCTTTGAACTTTTCAAACGTTTCAGACTTGTGTTTCATCAAGTAGATATATCCATACCTACTCAAATCATCTGTGAAGGTCAGAAAATAACGATACCCGCCTTGTGCTTCAACACTCATCGGACCGCATACATCGGTATGTATTATTTCCAATAAGTCGTTAGCTCGCTCCATTGTTCCGGAGAACGGAGTTTTATTCATCTTACTCATGAGGCATGGTTCGCAAGTATCCAATGATTCATAATCAAGTGATTCCAAAAAGTCCATCCGCATGGAGTTGCTTCATGCGCTTTACATCAATATGTCCTAAACGGCAGTGCCACAAGTATGTTGCACTATCATTATCAACTTTGCATCTTTTGGTATCAATATTATGAATATGTGTATCACTACGATCGAGATTCAACAAGAATAGACTATTCATCAAAGGTGCATGACCATAAAAAATATTACTCATATAAATAGAACAACCATTATTCTCCGATTTAAATGAATAACCATCTCGCAATAAACAAGATACAGATATAATGTTTATGCTCAACGCTGGCACCAAATAACAATTATTAAGGTCTAAAACTAATCCCGAAGGTAGATGTAGAGGTAGCGTGCCGACGGCGATCACATCGACCTTGGAACCATTCCCGACGCGCATCATCACCTCGTCCTTAGCCAATCTTCATTTATTCTGTAGCTCCAGTTTTGAGTTACAAATATGAGCAACCGAACCAGTATCAAATACCCAGGCGCTACTATGAGCATTGGTAAGGAACACATCAATAACATGTATATCAAATATACCTTTGTTCACTTTGCCATCCTTCTTATCCGCCAAGTATTTGGGGTAGTTCCGCTTCCAGTGACCATTTCCTTTGCAGTAGAAGCACTTAGTTTCAGGCTTGGGTCCAGCTTTGGGCTTCTTCACGGGAGCGGCAACTTGCCTGCCATTCTTCTTGAAGTTCCCTTTCTTCCCCTTACCCTTTTTCTTGAAACTAGTGGTCTTGTTAACCATCAACACTTGATGCTCCTTCTTGATTTCTACCTCCGCTGATTTCAGCATCGCAAAGAGTTCAGGAATCATTTTCATCATCCCTTGCAATTTATAGTTCATCACAAAGCTCTAGTAGCTTGGTGATAGTGTCTGGGGAACTCTATCAATCAATATCTTATGTGGAAGATTAACTCCCACTTGATTCAAGCGATTTTAGTACCCAGACATTCTGAGCACATGCTCACTGGCTGAGCTATTCTCCTCCATCTTGTAGGCAGAGTACTTGTCAGAAGTCTCATACCTCTCAACACGGGCATGAGCCTGAAATACCAATTTCAGCTCTTGGAATATCTCATATATTCCATGGCATTTAAAATGTCTTTGGAGCCCCGATTCTAAGTCGTAAAGCATGGCACTCTTAACTATCGAGTAGTCATCAGATCGAGCTTGCCAGATGTTCATAACATCTGCATCAGCTCCCGCAGCAGGTCTGTCACCTAGCGGTGCATCAAGGACATAATTCTTCTATGCAGCAATGAGGATAATCCTCAGATCACGGACCCAGTCCGCTTTATTGCTACCATCATCTTTCAACTTAGTTTTCTCTAGGAACGTATCAAAAATAGGGGAGCTACATCGCGAGCTATTGATCTACAACATAGATATGCAAAAACTATTAAGACTAAGTTCATGATAAATTAAGTTCAATTAATTAAATTACTAATGAACTCCCACTTAACTTAACATCCCTCAGGTTATCTAAGTGATACATGATCCAAATCAACTAACCCATGTTCGATCATCACGTGAGATGGGGTAGTCATCAATGGTGAACATCTCTATGTTGATCATATCTACTATATGACTCACGTTCGAACTTTCGGTCTCCAGTTGTAGGTAAAAAGTAGGTCTAGAGGGGGGGTGATTAGACTACTTGACCAAATAAAAATCTAACATTTTCCCAATTTTAGTTGTGGAAAGATTTTAGCAATTAACACAAGTTAAGCAATCAACCAACACATGCAATTCTAAGAGTGTAGCAGCGGAAAGTAAAACATTGCATATGAAGGTAAAGGGAAGGGTTTGGAGAGTGCAAACGCAATGATGACACGGAGATTTTTGGCGTGGTTCCGATAGGTGGTGCTATCGTACATCCACGTTGATGGAGACTTCAACCCACGAAGGGTAACGGTTGGGCGAGTCCACGGAGGGCTCCAACCACGAAAGGTCCACGAAGAAGCAACCTTGTCTATCCCACCATGGCCATCGCCCACGAAGGACTTGCCTCACTCGGGTAGATCTTCATGAAGTAGGCGATCTCCTTGCCCTTACAAACTTCTTGGTTCAACTCCACAATCTTGTCGGAGGCTCCCACGCGACACCTAACCAATCTAGGAGACACCACTCTCCAAAAGGTAATAGATGTTCTGTTGATGATGAACTCCTTGCTCTTGTGCTTCAAATGATAGTTTCCCCAACACTCAACTCTCTCACACAGATTTGGATATGATGCAAAGATGATTTGAGTGGAAAGCAACTTGGGGAAGGCTAGAAATCAAGATTCTTGTGGTTGGATTGGTATATCTTGATCTCAACACATGAGTAGGTGGTTCTCTCTCAGAAAATGTAAGCTGGAAGTGTAGGCACGTTCTGATGACTCTCTCACATATGGAGAAGGGGGTGAAGGGGTATATATAGCCTCCACACAAAATCCAACCATTACACACATTTGACCCAACTCGGTCAGACCGAATAGAAGAACTCGGTGAGACCAATTCAGTTCAAAATGTGAATGTTAGGAATCTCGGTGGGACCGACTGGAACAACTCGGTGGGACCGATGTGCTAGGGCTAGGGCAAAACCTCATCTCGGTGAAGCCAATTGCTTTAACTCGGTGAAACCAATTTCAGCAAAGAGCAAACAGAGAGTTGGTCAAGCAAACTTGGTGTGACCGATCGCTCATTTCGGTGAGACCGAAATGTTACAAAGGGAAACAGAGAGTTTGCAGGGCCATCTCTGGGAGACCGAGATCCGTATCGGTGTGACCAAGTGTTTAGGGTTTCTGGCAGTGGCTATGTCAAATGAACTCGATGGCGCCGGATAGAAGATTTCGGTGGGGCCGAGTTTGACTTTGGGTTTTGGACATATTTGGAAATGAGAAAGTGGTTGAGGGCTTTGGAGCAATATCACTAAGCATTTTGAGCAAGTAGACCATTAAGCAACACCTCATCCCCTTTTAATAGTATTGGCTTTCCTATGGACTCAATGTGATCTTGGATCACTAAAATATAAATGAAGAGTCTTGAGCTTTTGCCAATATGTGTCCTTAGCATTTTGAGGGGTCCACATCTCTAGTCCATGCCATGCCATTCATTGAACTTTCTGAAATATTAAACTTGAATGGATATTAGTTCAATGAGCTATATGTTGTTATGAATTACCAAAACCACCCGGGGATTAGTTGCACTTTCAATCTCCCCCTTTTTGGTAATTGATGACAACATATAGATCAAAGCTTCGACAAATGATAATATGAATGAAATACATCGTCGCTTTGAGAAGTATGTGATAAGCAAGAGCTCCCCCTAAATTTGTGCATTATTTAAAATTTGCTTTTGAATGCAAATGCACAATCGATTAGGATCATGGGTCACTCTTCCATGTCACATACATCTTGGTGGAGTGCTCAAAATGATAGGAGTTACATAACATGCACTCATCACCAAGAAAACAAGTGATTGATCATACACAAACATTCATGGAAATAATCATACAAGCACACATTAAGCATAATATGATCAAACACATGATCACATAAGTATCTCACGAGCATAACACAAATTGTAGCATAGGAAGACAACCAAAATAACCAAAGTAGCAAGAGTAGCAAATGAAACCAACAAAAAGCAAGAGGCACTCTAAGCACGATCTCTGGGAGCTCCTGAAGGGGTCTTCTGGCTTGTTGCTCCGGTGTGCGTAGACGGTGTGAAGAGGAGGGCATCTGCAAATGCCTCGGCAGAAGTCTGTGGAGCTGGAGGAGTTGACACTGGAGGTACAACTGTGGCAGTGGCTGCAGGTGTTGAAGTGGTAGTCCTGGAGTCTCTGGCTACTGGCACAACTGATGATCTTTGTGCCCTTGACACTCTCTGGAATGTGTCTGTTGTGGTTCTATCATCCCTGTCCTCAGCATCCTCTTGAAGCTTCTCCGCAATGGTCTGAATCTCAGTGACCTTCACATATAGGTCATGGAACTTAGTCTCAATAATCCTCTCAAGACTCTCCTGATTTTGAGACAAGGTGGCCAAGCTCTTCTCAATTCTCACGGTGGCCTCAAGTAGACAACTGAGTTGACCTTGCTTGGTCTTGAGATTCACAACTGAAGCATCTGGGGCACTTGCTGCCTTTGCTGCTTTTGCAGCCTTTGCTTTCTCTATCTTCTCCTGGGCATCTGCACAGGTACAATGTGAAGCATCCATGACAACCTCGTTGTCCTCAAAGTCTGGCCTCAGGGGAAGATGCTCTCTGTCCAGTAGATATGTCCTAGTTCCTATCTTGGAGTTGATCGAAGTCTGAATGTGAGGGGCATATCCACAAGACCTCTTCTGGTCTGCTGTTGTCCTCTTCACTGTCTCTACTATCAAGCTCATCACCTTGAATTTATGTGGGACATCAAACAAGTGAAGCAGGTTGATGGAGTGACCACGAATCATCCTATGATCTCCTGACTTGGGCAATAGAGTGTGCCTCAAGATGGTGTTCATGGTGGTCAAGCCAGCAAGCATATAGTAAATAGAACCAAGCTTGTGTGTCTCCAATGCTGTATCAGGGATTGGCTTGTACATGTTAGCCATGGAGTTGTGATCCTTCCTAGGCTTACTGTATACATCAATGTCATTCTCTTCTTCCTCGGGGACATTGATCATCTTGGCCCATTCTGAGATTGTTGACTGATATCTGGTTCCTTCTGCCATCAACACTATCTTACCATCAGGGTAGAAGTGGGCAGTGGAGTAGAATTGCATGATCATCTCATCGTTCCACTTCGTCGGTTTCTGACCAACAAACTTGTCAACACCATTCATCCTGAAGCTCTCATGCACATGAGGAAGGTAATCTTCATTGGAGTCAATGTATTTCCAGTCCACCCATTTCATGTCACAGACAATGGGTTTCTTGTCCAATAGGACAGTCTCATAGAAGTCCTGCTGCTCTCTGGTATGAAAGCGATAGTCCACAACAGTCCTTCTCCTGGTGGCATAAGGATTAGTCTTCCTCCATAATCTCATACCTGCATCCTTTCTCAACTTCATGTTCTCTGCCACAGGATGATCATCATTATGATCTGGAATCTTGGGATTGAGTTTCCTGAGCACTAGTGGCTCATCATCTTCCTGAACTTCAGGCACTGGGGCCTTGTTCTTTTCAGCAGCTGATATATTTCTTGTTGATCTCCTTGGAGCTGTTGTCTTGGGTGATTGAGCTGGAGCTAAGGGCTTGGGGGCAGACTTGGGCTTAGAAGGAGCAGCCCCTGTCCTGATGGCATCCCCCATCAGCTTCTGTGTCTTGGCAGGAGGTGCAGCAGGCTCTTCCTCCTCCTCCTCTTCTTCTTCTTCTTCATCCCTCATCATGGATGATTTGCCAATCACTCTGGCAATGGTCTTCCTGACCCTTTCCTTCCTCTTCTTCCACCAACAGCTTCTTCTTCTCTGGGCTCAAGTGTAAACTGCATTGTTTCTTGAGTTGAGGCTCTGGCCTTGGACATTGGAGTCCTCTTAGCAGGTGCCTTCTCGGAGAGGCCTAGCTTTGTGGCAGCAATAGCATACTCTTTCTTGAGTACCTTCTTCTTGGAGGTCACTTCCTCCTCAATCACAAAATCTTCATCTTTAGATTCATATGTTCTTTTCTTCCTTTGCCTAGTTGCTGCCTTAGGCAAGTTGTTGGGAGTGCTCCTACTCCCCTCATCATAGCTACCAGAGGGACTAGTGCCCTCACTAAGATTGAGCTGCTCTTCAGACTTGTTCTGACTATCACTGGCCTCTGACATAGCTGCAACTGTCCCTATGAATAGTAGGGTGTGGATAGAGTAGATGAGCATCACAAAGTACAACTTGTTTTTGCAAAAAAATGAGTCAAAAACTTAACTTTAATTTTCTGCAAAAAGCATTTCGGAGCTACCGATTTGACAAACTCGGTGACACCGAAGCACTAACAGAGTCTAAACATGCAGTTTTGGTCAGACCGAAATGCAGTTCGGTGACTCCGAGATGCTAGGGTTTCACAGAGAAAGTGATTTCGGTCTCACAGGTCAGTACACTTCGGGCAGACCGAGTTGTACTTGTGCAATGGCCAGGGCCAATCGGTGTGACCGAAATCCTCAGATCGGTCGGTCCGAGATGGGTTCGGTGGAAACCTAACCCTAAGTTTTTGCATCAAATCTATTCTAAGGAATTTGTTTGCTGGATAGATTGATCTCATATGTGGGAAGAACAAAGGCATTATACTTTGTGCAAGAATCAGAGAAATGGAAAGCACAAAGGGTCAAATCCGTACCCTAACTTGATGACGGATTGCTACGGCGGCAACGGTGGTGAAGAATCCCGTTGACGACGGCGGAAACCAGTAGCGGAGGGTCAATGGCGAAGACGACGATGATCCAGAGACCAAGGGGGCGACAGTGCTGGGGTGCGAGCTCATGCGGTTTGAAGTAATTTTCAACCGTACGGGTACGTGAGATATATATACCCGGACGCTGTCGGTGGCACCGAGTGGAACGTCTCGGTGGCACCGAGATGCAAAACTGCTAGCAGTTGCTGCAACTCGGTGTGACCGAATCGTTCTAATCGGTGGCACCAAGATGAAAACCTAGATCAAGTTACTGATTTCGGTGAGACCGGGTTGGATAAGTTGGTCTGACTGAAAATCATTAAGAGGTTTTGGAAGTTAAGCCCTTGACGGATCGGTGGCTCCGAGTGCTCCTCACCCAGAGGGTCTAAAAGTGACTTGTTCAAACTTTGTGATGTAACATGAATAGAGTTTGAGACGAGAAAAAGCATAGATAGCTAGAGGGAGTACTTAGGCATTCTTTTCCATCAATTTGGCAAAAGAAAAACCAAACAATCAAAACAACAAATGGATGTCCTCGAATGGAGAAAATTATGCAACCAACATGCTCACACAATAAGATAGCAAATAAAATATGTGGCAAAGCATGCACATACACTCTAGCATCTATCAAGCAATTGGCGATGACTAGGTCATCTATATATGAGTATATTGACTTAGGAGTCAAATGAGAACATTTGATCATAGGTCATACTCATCGTTTAAGAACAAGTGGGGTTACCACTTTTACATAAAGCATTGTTGTGTTGACATCATTAGAGTTGCTTTAGCTCAATTTTTAGAGCAAAGCTCCCCCTAGATATGATATCCCCCCTAAGAGGGATGAACTAACCTTGGGTTTTGTCGATGATGACTTCATGTAGATGTTGAAGATGTGGATGCTCAATGTTGATGTAGATCTTTTGGAGCAATCCATTGGAATGTTGCACTTTCAATACCTACATGGGTTAGTCCCACAAGGAACATACAAGGATATCCATAGACATAGAGTGAAATACACATATGATGATGTCCATGAAAGCATTAGGTTACCTTATCCCTTGTCTTACCAACAAGAGGGTTTGTGACTCCATGAACTAGTGCAAGATATGAAAGTTGATTGCACTTGTACTTGCCAAAATGAATGTGAGTGAAGTATGTTAGCGGAGTCACCCTCAATAACTCTCTAATTCTTCTTCTTTGGGATCCACATCAACTTGATGGGGATCCTTGGAGTTGTAGTTGTACTTGATGAATTAGAACTTGATGTAGTCTTGGGAACCCACTTGACCATGGCCTTAGGAGCTTCTTCAAATGAATCAGTCTCTTCTTGAAGCTTGTCCTTGCCTTTTAGCTTGTGGTCTTGTGGTGGAAGCTCATCTTGCGCTTGTGTTCCCTTGAAAGAGGTGGGGTCATACTTCTCTTGTTGAGGAACAAACTTCGTCTTGGGATATTAATCTTCTTCCCACTCAACTCCATTGGCATTGAACTTTCGTTCAAAACCAACGCCTTGATTCTTCCGGTGCCTTCCTTGCTTGCGTACAATTTCCTCAAATTTCTTACTTCCGGCAAGGCTCTTGTAAACACCTTTCTCTATAATTCCCTTCAATAAGCTATTTTCTTGCTCAAGTATAACCTGGCTAAGAGAGTCATTAGTGGAATCAAGAGAACTACTAGAACCAACAATATTGGATTTAACATGATTATTGTTACTACTAGAGGAGGAATCTTTCTTGTTCTTATTGCTAGATTTTACCTGTGGCATATAAGTAGACAAGAGTAAACACTTGGCAATGTAAGAGGAACTCTTCTTTCGAAGATCATCATTGATTGCTTTTAGGAACCCATGCTCTTGCTCTAAATTTAGCTTCTCATGAGTCCTTAGGAGCTCTCTATGATCCTCTAGAGTTGTTTCATGAGCTAACTTAAGAGTGTTTAGTTCTTTAGTTAGACGCTCAATCTCCTTCTTATCATTGTCATTCATTTCATCTTGATTAGCATGATTAATAGCAATTTCATCATAGTTTTCATCACTAGTGTTGTCAACAAGTAAATCATCATCACCTAGCAAATCATCTTCATCACTATTGAAATCAACATACTCGAGGTGTGATACCTTAGGTCCTTTAGCCATGAAGCATCTTCCAATTCCTTCATTTGGTGAGTCAAATATGTCGTAGGAGTTGGATGACACAAGTGCAAGTCCTGCAACACCTTCATCTTGAGTATATTCGGAGTCGGAGTGATAGCTTCTCTCGGAGTAGTTGTCGGAGTCGGAACCGGATACCCATTTACCAACGTGAGCTTGATGTCTTTGTCTTGTTTAGCTCTTTGATGACTTGCCCTTCCTTTCCGAATCCTTGCTTCTACGAGAGGGTCTTCGTTCATAACGATCATCTCTACTCCTTCTCTCTCGTGGTGGTGATTCATCTCTTTTACTTCTCCTCTTTGGTGAATCTTCTCTTTTCTTGTAAGGAGTCGTGCACTCATTGGAGTAGTGTCCGGGTCTTCCACAATTGTAGCAATTACGATCACGACTAGAAGATCTTTTGTCATTGTAGGATCTTGACTTGGAGCTTCTCTCTTTGCTTCTATTCTTGTAGAATTTGTTGAAGTTCTTCACCATTAAGCTCAATTCTTCATTGGAAACTTGTTTCTCACTTGATGTTGTAGGAGCATCACATGAAGCTTTTTAGGCACCACTAGACTTGTTGTGGGGCTCTTCCTTATCCTTGAGTGACATCTCATGAGCAACAATTCTACCAATGACTTCCGTGGGCTTGAGATCTTTGTAGCTGGGCATCATTTGGATCAAGGTGCACACGGTATCATATTTTCCATCCAAGGCTCTTAGGATCTTCTTGATGATGAATTTGTCGGTCATCTCTTCGCTTCCTCAGCCGGCAATCTCATTTGTGATGAGAGCAAGCCTAGAGTACATCTCAGCAACTCCTTCACCATCCTTCATCTTGAACTTGTCAAGTTGACTTTGAAGCACATCCAATTTGGATTCCTTGACGGACTCGGTACCTTCATGCATATCAACCAAAGTATCCCAAATATCCTTTGCATTCTCAAGGCGGCTGATTTTGTTGAATTCTTCGAGGCACAATCCGTTGAAGAGAATATCGCAAGCTTGAGCATTGTATTGCAACATCTTCATTTCTTCCGCGGACGCTTCATGATCTGGTTATTTTCCATCCTCGAAGAAATCACCTTGCAAGGCAATGTGCACAATAGCCCAAACGGTGGGGTTATGACCAAGAATATGCATTTTAATCGTATGCTTCCAGCTAGCAAAATTAGTACCATCAAAGTAAGGACCTCTACGGTGGTAATTTCCCTCGCTAGACACCATACTCTCCTAGGTTGTGAAACCAAGGCTATGATCACCAAAGCTATGGAAATCAAGGCAAATGGAGACCAAAGCTCTGATACCACTTGTAGGATCGAAAGTAGGTCTAGAGGGGGGTGATTAGACTACTTGACCAAATAAAAATCTAACCTTTTCCCAATTTTAGTTGTGGGCAGATTTTAGCAATTAACACAAGTCAAGCAATCAACCAACACATGCAATTCTAAGAGTGTAGCAGCGGAAAGTAAAACATTGCATATGAAGGTAAAGGGAAGGGTTTGGAGAGTGCAAACACAATGATGACATGGAGATTTTTTGCGTGGTTCCGATAGGTGGTGCTATTTTACATCCACGTTGATGGAGACTTCAACCCACGAAGGGTAACGGTTGCGCGAGTCCACGGAGGGCTCCACCCACGAAGGGTCCACGAAGAAGCAACTTTGTCTATCCCACCATGGCCATCGCCCACGAAGGAGTTGCCTCACTCGGGTAGATCTTCATGAAGTAGGCGATCTCCTTGCCCTTACAAACTTCTTGGTTCAACTCCACAATCTTGTCGGAGGCTCCCAAGCGACAGCTAACCAATCTAGGAGACACCACTCTCCAAAAGGTAATAGATATTTTGTTGATGATGAACTCCTTGCTCTTGTGCTTCAAATGATAGTCTCCCCAACACTCAACTCTCTCACACAGATTTGGATATGGTGGAAAGATGATTTGAGTGGAAAGGAACTTGGGGAAGGCTAGAAATCAAGATTCTTGTGGTTGGATTGGTATATCTTGATCTCAACACATGAGTAGGTGGTTCTCTCTCAGAAAATGTAAGCTGGAAGTGTAGGCACATTCTGATGGCTCTCTCGCATATGGAGAAGGGGGTGAAGGGGTATATATAGCCTCCACACAAAATCCAATAGTTACACACATTTGATCCAACTCAGTCAGACCGAATAGAAGAACTCGGTGAGACCGATTCAGTTCAAAATGTGAACATTAGGAATCTCGGTGGGACCGACTGGAACAACTCGGTGGGACCAATGTGCTAGGGCTAGGGCAAAACCTCATCTCGGTGAAGCCGGTTGCTTTAACTCGGTGAGACCGATTTCAGCAAAGAGCAAACAGCGAGTTGGTCAAGCAAACTCGATGTGACCGATCGCTCATTTCGGTGAGACCAACATGTTACAAAGGGAAACAGAGAGTTTGCAGGGCCATCTCGGTGAGACCGAGATCCATATCGGTGTGACCGAAGTGTTTAGGGTTTCTGGCAGTGCCTATGTCAAATGAACTCGGTGGCGCCGGATAGAAGATTTCGGTGGGGCCGAGTTTGACTTTGGGTTTTGGACATATTTGGAAATGAGAAAGTGGTTGAGGGCTTTGGAGCAATATCACTAAGCATTTTGAGCAAGTAGACCATTAAGAAACACCTCATCCCCTTGTGACGCCCCCGATTCAATCGTACACTAATCATACACGCAAATGTGTACGATCAAGACCAGGAACTCACAGGAAGATACCACAACACAACTCTAGACACAAATTGAAATAATACAAGCTTTATATTACAAGCCAGGGGCCTCGAGGGCTCGAATAACAAGTGCTCGAACATAAACGAGTCAGTAAAAGCAACAATATCTGAGTACAGACATAAGTTAAACAAGTTGCCATAAGATGGCTAGCAGAAACTGGGATACAGATCGAAGAGGCGCAGGCCTCCTGCCTGGGATCCTCCTAAACTACTCCTGGTCGTCGGTGGCCTGCACATAGTGGTAGGCACCCTCGGTGTAGTAGGAGTCGTCGAAGTTGGCGTCTGGCTCCGGGGCTCCAGCATCTGGTTGCGACATCCGAAAAGAATGGAAAAAAGGGGGGGAAAGGGGGAGCAAAGCAACCGTGAGTACTCATCCAAAGTACTTGCAAGCAAGGATCTACACTACATATGCATCAGTATCAATGAAATGGGTAGTATCTGTGGACTGAACTATAGAATGCCAGAATAAGAGGGGGATAGCTAGTCCTATCGAAGACTACGCTTCTGGCAGCCTCCATCTTGAAGCATGTAGAAGAGAGTAGCTGGTAAGTTCACCAAGTAACAACGTATAGCATAATCCTACCCGGCGATCCTCCCCTCATTGCCCTGTGGGAAAGCGATCACCGGGTTGTATCTGGCACTTGAAAGGGTGTGTTTTATTAAGTATCCGGTTCTAGTTGTCATAAGGTCGAAATACAACTCCAGGTCGTCCTGTTACCATGGACACGGCTATTCGAATAGATCAATCTCCCCTGCAGGGGTGCACCACATTACCCGGCATGCTCGATCCCTCTGGCCGGGCACACTTTCCTAGGTCATGTCCGGCCTCGGCAGATTAACACGTCGCAGCCCTACCTATGCTTAACAGAGAGGTCAGCACGCCGGTTTACATCCTAAGCGCGCAGGGGTCTTGGGCCCATCGCCCTTTGCACTCCTGCATGTTGCGTGGGCGGCCGGAAGCAGACCTAGCCCCCCTAATACAAGAGCAGGTGTTCCAGTCCAATCCGGCGCGCGCCGCTCAACCGCTAACATCCGGTAAGCTTCGGCTGATACTACAGCGCCGGTTGCCCATATCTTGTCCCACATGGCGGTTAGTGCGTATAAGGCCACGACCAACTCAGATCAAATACCCAATCTCGTTAAGTGTGTTATTATGAAATAGCCACGGACGCCGATCAGGGGCCAGGCCCACCTGTCTCCTAGGTGGTCACAACCTGCCCTGTCGCTCCGCCACAAAGTAACACTCGGGGGCCGTCGGGAACCCAGGCCCACCACTACCTTGTTGGAACCACCTGCCCCTTCAGCCCCCATATCCGAACAGTAACATAAGTATGTAATAGTATATAGTATATACCCGTGATCACCTCCCGAGTGATCACGGCCCGATAGTATAGCATGGTAGACGGACAAGAATGTAGGGCCACTGATGATAAACTAGCATCCTGTACTAAGCATTTAGGATAGTAGGTAAGGTATCAACAATGGTAGCAACAAGGACATGCTATGCAGCAGTATAGGACCAAACTGATGAAACAGTAACACTACTCTAATGCAAGCAGTAGAGGGAAACAGTAGGCGATATCGGGATGAACAAGGGGGTTGGCTTGCCTGGAAGCTCGGTTGAGAAGGAAGGGTCGTCGTCGACGTAGTCATACTCAGGGGCATCAGCGTCGGTCTCGGGTTCTACCGGAAAGAAGCAACGGAGGGGGAACATAATAAATAACAGAGCAATCAAAGTATCATAAAGCATAACATGGCAATATGCGGTGCTAGGTGTGCCCTAACGTAGTACTACGCGATACTGGCAAAGAAGGAAAACATCCGGAAGTGTTTTCCCGAAGTTTGGCATTTTCGGACAGACGAACCGAAGGGGGATGGTTGCATGTTCGCTATGCCAGGGACGTATGGCAGACGAACGGACCACGTATTAGGATTCATCGTATTTTTCTGAGCAATTTTCATATATAAATTATTTTCATTCGAGTTACGGTTTATTTTATATTAATTTATAAAGATTTAATCATTATCTAGGATTATTATTATTTAATTAATTCGAAAAATAATTACTGCATCATCATGACATCAGCATGACATCAGTGGTCAAAGTTGACCATTGACCAGTCAACTGACGGGTGGGTCCCGCATGTCATAGGTTGTTTACTAATTAACTATAACTAGGTTAATTAAGTTTAATTAAACTAGATTAATTAAGTTAATTAATTATTTAAATAATTAATTAATTAATTATCTTTTTATTTATTATTATTATTATTTTAAACGCTCTCAGGGGCGTGGGGCCCCGCTGTCATTGGCACAGGGGGGGTGGGGCCCAACCGTCAGTGGCCCCCGGGGCCATAGCGGGCGCCGGGCGTTGCCCGATCGGCGAAGCCGTGCGGGACTGGTCCCGTGCAAGGCCAGCGGGCACGGGCACGCGGCCAGGGGCCAGGCGGCGGAGCGAGGCCAGTCGGGGCGGGACCGGCGGCAGGGAGGCGCCGGTGAGCAACGGTGGAGGCGAGGCGGCGCGGCAGCCTTGGCCAGAGGGAGCTGCCGGTGCCGGCAGGGGGCGGGGTGAGTGTGGCCAGTGCGGGCGCGCATGCGCGGGCGACCAGGGCGCGCGCCGGCGCGAGCGAGCGCGAGGGGAGGTAGCTGGGGCAAGGGAGAGGCCACATCGAGGGGCGGTGCACGGTACGCGCGGCGAGCAGAGCCGTGGCGGGGCTCGGACACGCACGAGGGGGTGGCCTCGGGCACGGTGGCAAGCGCGCCGGCACGATGGCGCGAGGCGGGCTGGGCGCGATCGCAGGGTGGGAACGGCTGCGGGCAGAGGACTGCGCGGCACGGCGACGGGGTGGCCGAGGCGCGCGAGCGAGCAGGGTGGCGCGCGGCGAGCTCGAGCGGGAGGCAGGCAGGCGCGTCGGCGCTGTGGCATCGAGGGAGAGAGGAGGAGAGGTCGTGGCTCACGGGCGATGCAGGTGTTCAGTTCGGCGAGGCTCGATGAAGCTATGCAGGGAGGAGGCCG
Source organism: Thinopyrum elongatum (assembly GCA_011799875.1). NCBI lineage: Eukaryota > Viridiplantae > Streptophyta > Magnoliopsida > Poales > Poaceae > Thinopyrum > Thinopyrum elongatum. Next base: position 546,622,227 of record CM022298.1, on the reverse strand, counting down.
GGGACGACGTGCGACGGGGCTCCGGCGAGGTGGTCAGGCGAGGGGGGGCACTCCAGGCGGCGGCGTCGGTAGTTCGTCCCCGATTCAGATCTGGATCGGGGGAGGGGGAGAGACGTGGGGAGCGATGGGGGGGAGTGGGGCGATGGGGCTAGGGTTCGGTGGGGAGTGGGGGCTTAAGGGAGGCGGCTGGGCCAGCCTGGCTAGCTGGGCCGAGGCCCAGCGAGGGGGGTTCTTTGTTTTGTTTTGTTTTGTTTTATTTTCTCTTTTTCCTTTCATTTATTCTTCTGTTTCTATTTTATTTTACTTATTTAATAGTTTATAGTTTTACAAAAAGTAAAACCCACTCCTAAATTAGAGTTGTAAATTCAACTGTTGTCACAAAAATTTGGGACAAAAATAAAGTACCTTGTATTCTTTAGTAATTAAAAAGCATTTAAGTTATTGTTTCAGTCGCTGTTTTATTTATTTTAGGGCATTCAAATACTTTTAAAAGAGTTGGTTTCTCCACCATTATTACTTAGGATTTATTTGCCACAATTTGTACTTTTTAGTTTTAACTTTTGAAAACTTTAAATTTTGACTTTGATTTAATTTTAATTTGAACCGGCTTTGACTCAAGTGAGATTAGCAACAGTAATGATGGTGACATGGCATCATTAGCAGGGGATTACTGTAGCTTAATTATCCGGGCGTCACACCCCTTTTAATAGTATTGGCTTTTCTATGGACTCAATGTGATCTTGGATCACTAAAATATAAATGAAGAGTCTTGAGCTTTTGCCAATATGTGTCCTTAGCATTTTGACGGGTCCACATCTCTAGTCCATGCCATGCCATTCATTGAACTTTCTGAAATATTAAACTTGAATGGATATTAGTTCAATGAGCTATATGTTGTTATGAATTACCAAAACCACTCGGGGAATAGTTGCACTTTCACCAGTGTTCCGAGACCATGTGTACATGCTAGGCTCGTCAAGTTTAACCCAAGTATTCTGCTTGTGCAAAACTGTCTTACACCCATTGTATGTGAACGTAGAGTCTATCACACCCGATCATCACGAGGTGCTTCGAAACGACGAACTTTAGTAATGGTGCATACTCGGGGAGAACACTTTTATCTTGAAATTAAGTGAAGGGATCATCTTATAATGCTACCGTCGTTCTAAGCAAAATAAGATGCATAAAGGATAAACATCACATGCAATCAAAATATGTGACATGATATGGCCATCATCATCTTGTGCTTTTGATCTCCATCTCCAAAGACTCGTCATGATCTCGATCATCACCGGCTCGACACCTTGATCTCCATCGTTGCGCCGGGGTCGTCTCGGCAACTATTGCTTCTACAACTATTGCTAACGCATAGTGATAAAGTAAAGCAATTACATGGCGCTTGCATTTCATACGATAATTAAGAGACAACCCTAAGGCTCCTGCCGGTTGTCGATATTACAAAACATGATCATCTCATACAACAACGTATATCACCTCACGTCTTGACCAAATCACATCACAACATACCCTGCAAAAACAAGTTAGACGTCCTCTACTTTGTTGTTGCAAATTTTACGTGGTTGCTACGGGCAACTAGCAAGAACTGCTCTTACCTACGCAAAAACCACAACGGTGATTTATCAAGTTTGTTGTTTTAACCTTCTTCAAGGATCGGCCGTAGTCAAATTCGATTCACCTAAAGTAGGAGAAACAGACACCTGCCAGCCACCTTTATGCAAAACAAGTTGCAGGTCAGTCGGTGGAACCGGTCTCATGTGCATGGACATGTAAGGTTGGTACGGGCCGCTTCATCCCACAATACCACCGAATCAAAATAAGACGTTGGTGGTAAGCAGTATGATCATCACCGCCCACAACTTCTTTGTGTTCTACTTGTGCATATCATCTACGCATAGACCTGGCTCATGATGCCACTGTTGGGGAACGTTGCATGGAAAACAAAAAAAATTCTACGCACACGCATGATCTATCCATGGAGATGCATAGCAACGAGAGGGGAGAGTGTGTCTACGTACACTCGTAGACCGTAAGCGGAAGCGTTTATTAACGCGGTTGATGTAGTCGAACTTCTTTGCGATCCAACCGATCAAGTACTGAACGTACGACACATCCGCGTTCAGCACATGTTCAACTCGGTGACTGATACGTCCATTTTGCATCATACTTTTATATTGATATTTATTGCATTACAGGCTGTTATTACACATTATGGTACAATACTTATGCCTTTTCTCTCATATTTTACAAGGTTTACACAAAGAGGGAGAATGCGGGCAGCTGGAATTCTGGACCGGAAAGGAGCAAATCTGAGAGACCTATTCTGCACAACTCCAAAAGTGCTAAAAATTTACGGAGAATTATTTTGGAATATATAAAAAATATTGGGCGAAGAAAATATCAGAGGGGGCCCACCAGGTGGCCACAAGCCTAGGGGCGAGCCCTACCCCCTGGGCGCGCCCCTAGGGCTTGTGGGCCCCCTGGCAGGTCCTCAGTGCCCATCTTCTGCTATATGGTGTCTTTTGACCTAGAAAAAATCATAAGGAAGCTTTTGGGATGAAGCGCCGCCGTCTCGAGGCGGAACCTAGGAAGAAGCAATCTAGGGCTCCGGCGGAGCTGTTCTGCCGGGGAAACTTCCCCCCCGGAGGGGGAAATCGAAGTCATCGTCATCACCAACGATCCTCTCATTGAGAGGGAGTCAATCTGCATCAACATCTTCACCAGCACCATCTCCTCTCAAACCCTAGTTCATCTCTTGTATCCGATCTTTGTCTCAAAACCTCAGATTGGTACCTGTGGGTTGCTGGTAGTGTTGATTACTCCTTGTAGTTGATGCTAGTTGGTTTATTCGGTGGAAGATCATATGTTCAGATCCTTAATGATATTCAATACCCCTCCGGTCTGGAACATAAATATGCTTTGTGAGTAGTTACGTTTGTTCCTGAGGACATGGGAGAAGTCTTGCTATAAGTAATCATGTGAATTTGGTATTCGTTCAATATTTTGATGAGATGTATGTTGTCTTTCCTCTAGTGGTGTTATGTGAACATTGACTACATGACACTTCACCATGATTTGGGCCTAGGGGAAGGCATTGGGAAGTAATAAGTAGATGATGGGTTGCTAGAGTGACAGAAGCTTAAACCCTAGTTTATGCGTTGCTTCATAAGGGGATAATTTGGATCCACATGTTTCATGCTATGGTTAGATTTATCTTAATTCTTCTTTCGTAGTTGTGGATGCTTGCGAGAGGGGTTAATCATAAGTGGGAGGCTTGTCCAAGTAAGAACAGCACCCAAGCACCGGTCCACCCACATATCAAATTATCAAAGTAACGAACATGAATCATATGAGCATGATGAAAACTAACTTGACAATAATTCCCATGTGTCCTCGGGAGCGCTTTGCTTTATATAAGAGTTCATCCAGGCTTATCCTTTGCTACAAAAAGGATTGGGCCACCTTGCTGCACCTTTTTTACACTTGTCACTTGTTACCTGTTACGAATTATCTTATCACAAAACTATCTGTTACCGATAATTTAAGTGCTTGCAGAGAACACCTTGCTGAAAACCGCTTGTCATTTCCTTTGGCTCCTCGTTGGGTTCGACACTCTTACTTATCGAAGGACTATGATAGATCCCCTATACTTGTGGGTCATCAAGTCTCTTTTCTGGCGCCATTGCCGGGGAGTGAAGCGCCTTTGGTAAGTGGAATTTGGCAAGGAAACATTTATAATACGTGCTGAAATTTACTGTCACTTGTTACTATGGAAAATCATCCTTTGAGGGGTTTGTTCGGGGTATCTTCACCCCGACCAGAAGAGCAAAGAGTTTCCCCTCAACCTACTGAACCTACTGAAAATATTTATTATGAAATTTCTTCGGGTATGATAGAGAAACTGCTAGCTAATCCTTATGTAGGAGACGGAACATTACATCATGATATGCATCTAATCTATGTGGATGAAGTTTGTGGATTATTTAAGCTTGTAGGTTTGCCCGAGGATGAAGTCAAGAAGAAGGTCTTCCCTTTATCTTTGAAGGAGAAGGCATTGACATGGTATAGGCTATGCGATGATATTGGGACTTGGAATTACAACTGATTGAAATTGGAATTTCATCAGAAGTTTTATCCTATGCATCTGGTTCATCGTGATCGGAATTATATATATAATTTTTGGCCTCGTGAAGGAGAAAGTATCGCTCAAGCTTGGGGGAGGCCTAAGTCAATGTTATATTCACGCCCCAATCATGAGCTCTCAAGAGAAATTATTATTTAGAACTTTTATGCTCGGCTTTCTCGTAATGATCAATCCATGCTCGATACTTCTTGTACCGGTTCTTTTATGAAGAAGACTATTGAATTCAAATGGGATTTATTAGAAAGAATTAAACACAACTCTGAAGATTGGGAACTCGACGAAGGTAAGGAGTCGGGTATAAACCTTAAGTTTGATTGTGTTAAATCTTTTATGGATACCGATGCTCTTCGTGAGTTTAGCACTAAATATGGACTTGACTCTGAGATAGTAGCCTCTTTCTGTGAATCATTTGCTACTCATGTTGATCTCCCTAAGGATAAGTGGTTTAAATATCATCCTCCCATTGAAGTAAAAATAGTAGAACCTATTAAGGCTGAAGAGGAAACTATTACTTATAATGTTGATCCTATTGTTCCTACTGCTTATATTGAGAAACCACCTTTCCCTGTTAGGATAAAGGAACATGCTAAGGCTTCAGTTGTGGTTCGTAAGAGTTATACTAGAACACCTACACCCCCTGAACAAATTAAAGTTGAATCTAGTATTGCTATGGTTAAAGAACTCTTGGTAGATAATATTGAGGGGCATGTTATTTATTTCTGTGGTGAAGCTGCTAGAATTGCTAGACCCGATAATAAAGATAAACATAGACTTATTGTTGGCATGCCTGTTGTTTCTATTAAAATAGAAGATCATTGTTATCATGGCTTATGTGATTTGGGTGCTAGTGTTAGTGCAATTCCCTTTACTTTGTATCAAGAGATTATGAATGATATTGCACCTGCTGAAATAGAAGATATTGATGTCACTATTAAGCTTGCTAATAGAGATACCATATCACCAATTGGGATTGTGATACGGCCATGTGTAATTTAAATACGATGATCGCTGATGATATAACAACGTCTACACCTAGTACTGAATATGCTACAGACGTTTTCCAAGATGAAGATGGATTAGCAGGAACCAAATCTAAGCATGACATAGTTGTACAAATAATGAGCAAGTACGGAGCTATGTTTCTATATTCCCTGGAATCGGGACATGAAGAAGCATGCATGCATGGGAGTGGGTCCAACCAAAAGTCAATTAGAAGCCATCAAGTTGTGCACTACATGGATGTGCAAGAATTTGCTTCCTACTCAAAGGGAATAAATCACGCTAGTTATTTCTTTGGGTAGCCACAACCACCAGAACAACCCATAGTTGCATGCACCAAGTTTCTTACGTGGGATAACTTATGTTTAAAGGACTCAGGATGGGGCCCACCTACAGAACAGGAGGCACTTGAGGATGGCGCATCAATCCAGATAGATTCCTTGTTTATCTCAGCTTATTTGTTTGAGTCAGTTTAGTACTTGCCGAGATGTATAAGGCATGTACTATTTAAATCAGTAGACGATCAAGATTGCGTAGAGATAGATGTGTTCGGTTTTTCAGTTAAATTAGATGGGTCAGTCCCTATATAAGGTCATGTACGTGCGCCATGTAAAAGGAGGTTATTTTATAAAATAGACACGATGTGTTTTTAAGGGTAGACACCCGTACCAAGTTTTAGAGAGATCTTTAGAAAACCTCTGTGTTGCGATTTCTTTGTAGAAATTGTTTTAGCGCGTGAGTACCATCGTCGAGATTGGTTTCTCATGCTGAGCCACAAGGTTCAAGCCCTCTATTTCATGTACATCGCGTGCGCGGGCGAGAGGCTACTGCTGCTGAAGGTGGAGTGTCGTGAAAGGTTGGGCCGCAACTACAGATCGGATCTCGCCATCGAGGTTCAGTTTACATCAGGTGGTATTCAGAACAAGGTTGTTCACGACACTACGGAGGAGATGACTGGATTATCATTGAAGCTAAGCTATGGATTTCAACTAGAGGAGGAAGGTCGATGGGATGGACTTTTTCATAATCGTGTTGTGGTACAGGAGAGATCATGTGCCATGACAATCGACCAGATGAGTTTGATCAACGCTGCAACCATTGAGATGGTGGAGAAGTTAGATCTACCGATGACACCACGAGCACAACCATACTTGTTTCGTTGGGGTCATGAAGAGCTCAGTGTCACACATCAAACCAAGGTAAAGTTTTTGTTGGAAAATTATTTTTGCGAGGTTTTGTGCGATGTGATTCCGACACAGATGATTTCATGTCACTTATTGTTGGGCAAGCCATGGAACAAAGAGCACGATGTTGCGTATGATTGTCAAACACACATATATACCATCAAGAAAGGTAAGAAGTACGACCTCGTGCCTATGGGTCAGGATCGTTTTATTGCTTGGAGGAGGGAACATCAGAAGAAGATAAAAGAAGAGGAGGATGCAAAAAAGAATATGGTCAAAGCTGCTAATTTTTTTTATGCCGTCATTCATCCTGCAACTAAAAATATTACTGAAGAGATCTACTCGAAACCGAGGACGGTTTTGTTTCAAGGAGGAGAGGATGATACGTCCATGTGTAATTTAATACGATGATCGCTGATGATATAACAACGTCTACACCTAGTACTGAATATGCTACAAACGTTTTCCAAGATGAAGATGGATTAGCAGGAACCAAATCTAAGCATGACATAGTTGTACAAATAATGAGCAATTACGGAGCTATGTTTCTATATTCCCTAGAATCGGGACATGAAGAAGCACACATGCATGGGAGTGGGTCCAGCCAAAAGTCAATTAGAAGCCATCAAGTTGTGTACTACATGGATGTGCAAGAATTTGCTTCCTACTCAACGGGAATAAATCACGCTAGTTATTTCTTTGGGCAGCCACGGCCACCAGAACAACCCATAGTTGCATGCACCAAGTTTCTTACGTGGGATAACTTATGTTTAAAGGACTCAGGATGGGGCCCACCTGCAGAACAGGAGGCACTTGAGGATGGCGCATCAATCCAGATAGATTCCTTGTTTATCTCAGCTTATTTGTTTGAGTCGGTTTAGTACTTGCCGAGATGTATAAGGCATGTACTATTTAAATCACTAGATGGTCAAGATTGCGTAGAGATAGATGTGCTTGGTTTTTCAGTTAAATTAGATGGGTCAGTCCCTATATAAGGTCATGTACGTGCGCCATGTAAAAGGAGGTTATTTTATAAAATAGACACGATGTGTTTTTAAGGGTAGACACCCGTATCAAGTTTTAGAGGGATCTTTAGAAAACCTTTATGTTGCGATTTCTTTGTAGAAATTGTTTTTGCGCATGAGTACCATCGTCGAGATTGGTTTTCTCGTGCTGAGCCACAAGGTTCAAACCCTCTATTTCATGTACATCGCGTGCGCAGGCGAGAGGCTACTGCTGCTGAAGGTGGAGTGTCGTGAAAGGTCGGGACGCAACTACATATCGGATCTCGCCATCGAGGTTCGGTTTATATCAGATTGTTAGAGATGTTGAAGTCTTGTGTGGGAAAATAAATTACCCTACTGATTTTCTAGTTCTTGGTTCCCCACAAGATGATTTTTGTCCCATCATATTTGGTAGACCTTTCTTGAACACTATTAATGCTAAGATAGATTGCGAGTAAGAAACTGTTAGTGTAAGTTTTGGAGATGTGTCTCATGAGTTTAATTTCTCCAAATTTCGTAGACAACCCCATGATCAAGAATTTCCTAGTAAAGATGAATTATTGGTCTTTCTTCTATTGTTGTGCCTCCTACTGATCCTTTAGAACAATATTTGCTAGACCATGAAAATGATATGTTCATGAATGAAAGGAATGAAATAGATGAAATATTCTTTAACCAGATGCCTGTCCTGAAACACAATTTGCCTGTTGAGATTCTTGGAGATCCTCTACCACCCAAGAGTGATCCTGTGTTCAGTCCTAAAACAATTACTTGATACTTTGAAATATGCTTATCTTGATGAAAAGAAGATATATCCTGTTATTATTAGTGCTAACCTTTCAGAGCATAAAGAAAAGAAATTATTGAAAGCTCTGAAGAAGCACCGTGCCGCTATTGGATATACTCTTGATGATCTTAAGGGCATTAGTCCCACTCTATGTCAGCACAAAATTAATATGGAACCTGATGCTAAACCAGTTGTTGATCACCAACGACGGTTGAATCCTAAGATGAAAGAAGTGGTAAGAAATGAAATACTAAAGCTTCTGGAAGGAGGTATAATTTATCATGTTGCTGATAGTAGATGGGTAAGTCCTGTTCATTGTGTCCCTAAGAAGGGAGGTATTACTGTTGTTCCCAATGATAAAAATGAATTGATTCCATAAAGAATTGTTATAGGTTATAGAATGGTAATTGATTTTAGAAAATTAAACAAAGCTACTAGGAAAGATCATTATCCTCTGCCTTTTATTGATCAAATGCTAGAAAGACTATCCAAACATACACACTTTTGCTTTCTAGATGGTTATTCTGGTTTTTCCCAAATACCTGTATCACAAGAGGATCAAGAAAAAACTACATTTACATGCCCTTTTGGTACCTTTGCTTATAGACGTATGCATTTTGGTTTATGCAATGCACCTGCTACCTTTCAAAGATGTATGAATGCTATATTCTCTGACTTTTGTGAAAAGATTGTTGAGGTTTTCATGGATGATTTCTCCGTTTACGGAACTTCTTTTGATGATTGCTTAAGCAACCTTGATCGAGTTTTGCAGAGGTGTAAAGAAACTAATCTTGTCTTGAATTGGGAGAAGTACCACTTTATGGCTAATGAAGGTATTGTCTTGGGGCATAAAATCTCTAAAAGAGGTATTGAAATTGATAAAGCTAAAGTTGATGCTATTGAAAAAATGCCGTGTCCTAAAGATATCAAAGGTATAAGAAGTTCCCTTGGTCATGCTGGTTTCTATAGGAGGTTTATTAAAGACTTCTCTAAAATTTCTAGGCCTCTCACTAATCTCTTGCAAAAAGATGTTCCTTTTGTTTTTGATGATGATTGTGTAGAAGAATTTGAAATACTTAAGAAAGCCTTGATTACCGCACCTATTGTTCAAACACCTGATTGGAACCTACCCTTTGAAATTATGTGTGATGCTGGTGATTATGCTGTTGGTGCTGTTCTAGGACAAAGAGTTGATAAGAAATTAAATGTTATTCATTATGCTAGTAAAACTCTAGACAGTGCTCAAAGAAATTATGCTACTACTGAGAAAGAATTTTTAACAGTTGTATTTGCATGTGATAAGTTCAGATCTTATATTATTGATTCCAAAGTAACTGTTCACGCCGATCATGCTGCTATTAAATACCTTATGGAAAAGAAAGATGCTAAACCTAGACTTATTAGATGGGTTCTCTTGCTACAAGAATTTGATTTGCATATTATTGATAGAAAGAGAGCTGAGAACCCCATAGCAGACAACTTGTCTAGGTTAGAAAATATTCTTGATGACCCATTACCTATTGATGATAGCTTTCCTGATGAACAATTAGCTGTCATAAATGCTTCTAGTAGTACTCCATGGTATGCAAACTATGCCAATTATATTGTTGCTAAATTTTTACCACCTAGTTTTACATACCAACAAAAGAAAAAGTTTTTCTATGATTTGAGACATTACTTCTAGGATGACCCACACATTTATAAAGGAGTAGATGGTGTTATTAGACGTTGTGTACCTGAGCATGAGCATGAACAGGAACAGATCCTACGTAAGTGTCACTCCGAGGCCTACGGAGGACACCATGCTGGAGATAGAACTGCACACAAGGTTGTGGCACCCTGGCTCAAAGAACCGGATTACCAATGTTTCCAACCCAGAGATCATGTCTTGTAGAAACACACAACAACTTGGAATAGAACTGAACTGATCTTTATTGATAAACTTTGGGTACAAGCTCATATTTTACATCGATAGCGAGGCCAAAGGCACACCTGGTGCTATGACAATATCTACATTATTTATGAAACATAGCGGGCCTCGAAACAACTAGGGAAACTCTACGGCGTAGCGGAACATAGCGGAAACTCCATCCATAGGGACACTGCTGGGTACGCCAGGTGAGTACTTTGAATGTACTCGCAAGCTCACGACAACCAAATAATGCAGCAAACAATAGCATGGCAATCAACATGTTAAATTCTTAAGTGATTCATTTACTGTCATCAGTTATCAACTTACTCTCTTCCGGGTTGTCCCACAACCCTCGAAATACTCATAGCTCATCGAGTACTTCTGATCATACGACGAGTTCTTCCATCATTATTATCACTGTTACGGTTGACCACCTAGTGAGGCTTGGATGGACTGTCCAATACCGTGGACGCGGCTATTCGAATAGATTTTTCACTCTGCAGAGGTTGCGCACTTTACCCACACCATGGAGCACCTGACCTCATGATCCCATTCGGGTGGACCAGCGTTGCTCCAACGAAACCCGCCTGACCCATGACCCTCCCATCGTACCACTGGCGACCATTCTCCCCCGTAGTCCTGCCCTGGGTGTCCCCTGTGTCACCTCGTCACACCTGCCAACATAGTGGCCAAACTAAACTGTCCCAAACGGGGACGCCGGCACAATACTCAACTGGGCTCACAAGGTTATCACCGTCTACCTGATCAGGATAGCACGCACACATAACCCTCCCTGTCTGGAGGTACCGGTGAAAGAGCACGGAGCCAAACCAAGTCAAGGCCATCCCATACCGGCAAATGTGGTTGCACGGATAAGCCCGGACAGGTGACTCTAGATCAACCGACTAAGTTTCATTTAGCAATCATAGTGGTTTATCATAATAACTTATGTTGATAGCAACTAGGCATTAAATTAATTTACAATGAATTATTATATAGCAAGTAAATGGAAGTAATTCATTTAAATATGCAATGCTATTGAAATGCTTCATGAAATGGGTGTCCTGGCTTGCCTTGCTCTGTTGGGTTGCCCAAAAACTCCTGGTCTTCAAAACCACCAAAGTTCCCGTCTGAAAATATTTTAAAATAGCAATTAAAAATGTCACATATCACTGTTTTGTGCACCAGAAATTCTGTGAACAACAGAAAAATACCAAATTTACCAAAAAAACTAGAGGAGGTCAAGACAAACCCAATGCAAAAAAGAATCAATTGATTTGGACTTATGGATAAAAAGTTATTAACAGTCAAAGTTTCTGGTCAACTCTGGAATTTAAATAAAAATCAGAAAATCTCCCAGCCAACCACATCGATGGCATATTCTTCGAAGGCTCCTTCACTTAACGCTCCGGCGCGCGTGACCGAGTGGCTGACAGGTGGGGTCCCTGGCGATTTAAAAGAAAGGGAGGAGGGAAACAGAGGCGGGGTGGCTCACCGGCGATAGGGACGGCGGCGGATTCGGGTGACTGCGGGGATGGGTCGAGCATGCGACGGCGGTCCTCCCTATACCAGCAACTCCTCCGGGGATGGCCTAACGGTGTCGCCCCCTTCCTCTCCGGCGGCAGTCGCTTTCGGGGCTCATCGGCGATGGCGAATCCGACGAGGATTGGGCTGGGAAAGAGGTCGAGGAGATCCAGGGAAGCTCACTGGACGCGTGGGTGAGGTCGGGCAAGGCTGGGATGGGGTGGAGGGTGCTGGTGGCGGAGCTCTCCTGGCGGCAAAACTCCGGCGAGGTGCGAGGCCAGAGGGCCTCTCGGTCGTGGCTCGCTGCTCGGGAGGACGATTGGGAGGTGGAGAAGTGGGGTGAGGAGCTCGGTGGGCTGGGCATGGCCTTTTATAGGCAGGAGGCGAGCTCGGGCGAGCTCTCTGGAAACGGCGAGGCGCGGGACACGTCGCCAGTGCTAGGACGCACTGCTGGCTGGCCGGGAGCGGGTGACGAGACGGGAGAGGGTAGAGGAGTTAATGCGTGGGTGGCCGCACGTGGAGGAAGACGACGGCCGCAGAGCCACTGTGCCCGCACGGGTAGCACAGTGCCCGCGTGCATGGCGGTCGCCAGGGACGATTCTGGCGAGGGGAGAAGGTTCTGGGCGGACAGGTGGATGGAGGGAAGCTCATCGACGCCCAGAGCGCGTGTTTGGCAGGCTGGCCACACGGTCACCGCGTGCACAGGCACCCGCGGCGTGAGCCAGCTCAAAAAGATACCTCTAGATGGTACTTCCTTCGCAGAGGTTGAAAATGAGCAGAAACTTGGCAGAGCCTTGTTGCTAAAAATTTGTTTTGGCCAAAGTGATATTTTTGGATATTGTGGCTAGGTAGGTTCCCTAATATCTCAGTGAATTTTCTGAGAGTTTTCTGAGCTAGGAAAATAGAGGTTGCTTCACAATTGACCAATTCTGACCAGAAAGAAAATAATTATTCTGGCCAAAATTTTGTACTGGACTATGGAATATTTTTTTGAAGATTATGAGATTATATGATGATAAGAAGGTGTGGCATGAGTTTGGGATTCTTCTGATCATCAGAACTATAGGTTGCTTCACAACCCATAGTGATGACATAGTTTCCCAAAGGAAGAAAATAAATTATTGGAAAAGATTAGAATTGAAATTGGATCCAAGAGATGTGTGGCAAAGTTTTGGCAAGGTGGTGAGGGCTTTAGGTCACTGGGAAAAAGATTAATAAGTCCAAAGTCAATTGAAAAGGTTCAAAACCATCCAAAATTCAAATAAAGCCAAAAAGATTTCGAAAAGAAAAAGTTGTCAAAAACCAGGGTGTCACAAACCTACCCCCCTTAGGATGAATCTCGTCCTCGAGATTCGGTTGCTCAGGGAACAAGCACGGGTATGCGGATCTTAGAAAATCCTCTTTTTCCCAGGTGGCCTCTTCCTCGGTGTGATGATCCCATAGTACCTTGTAAAACCTGATCACCTTACTCCTGGTAGTCTTTCCATCTCATCCAAGATTCTGACATGTTTCTCTTCGTAGGTCAGATCTTTAGCCAGTTCTAGCTCACCCATATCTGCTTGCTTGATCGGTGGTGCAATGCACTTTCTTGACTGTGATATGTGGAAAACATAGTGAACGTCAGACAACTCCGGTGGTAGTTCCAACTGATATGCTACCCTGCCTTTCCTAGCAATTACTAGAAAGGGACAGATGTATCTTGTTGCAAGTTTTCCCCGGGTATGAAACCTCTTCACTCCCTTCATGGGGGTTACTCGAAGGTAAGCATATTCTCCGGGCTCAAAAGGCACTTCTCGGTGCTTTGGGTCGTAATAACTCTTTAAACGGGACTTGGCTGCCCGAAGACGCTCCTGAATATCCTTGACTTGTCTCCCAGCCTCGAGCATCAAGTCCATGCCAAAGATACGGCTATCTCCTGTCTAGGACCAATTTAATGGGGTGCGGCACTTCCGTCCATACAGTGTTTCAAATGGTGACATTTTAAGACTTGGCTGATAACTGTTGTTATAGGAAAATTCTGCATAGGGTAGGCTATCCTCCCATTTGGGTCCATACGTGAGAGCACAGGACCGAAGCATATCCTCTAGTATTTGGTTTACTCGTTCGGTCTGTCCATTTGTCTGCGGATGGTACGCCGTGCTATGCTTTAGCATGGTTCCCAAGGCTTGATGTAATAGCGACCAAAATGCTGAGGTGAATAAGGAGCCCCTATCCGAGGTGATGGACTTAGGTACTCCATGAAGGCTGACTATCCAGGACATGTAGAGTTGCGCAAGTTGATTTGCGTTGAAAGTGGTCTTTACCAGAATAAAGTGAGCCACTTTTGTGAGTATATCCACGATGACCGAGATAGCATCATGGCCTCTTGTTGACTTGGGTAGTCCAACAATGAAGTCCATGCATATGTCGTTCCACTTCCAGTGGGGAACTAGTAATGGTTGCAGTAGCCCAGCGGGTTTCTGGTGCTCAGCCTTGACTTTGTTGCAGATGTCATAGCATGCGACATAGTATGCTATATCCTTCGCATTCCTGGCCACCAAAAGGTTTCTCTCAGGTCCTGATACATCTTTGTGCCTCCCGGGTGGATAGGGTACGCGGACTCATGAGCTTCTCTGAGTATTTGCTGTCTCAGTTTGTTCTGATCGGGCACGCATATCCGTTTCTCAAATCATAAGGTGCCTTGGTCAACCACACGAAAAGACTTGGCCTTCCCCTGCTGAATCAATTCCTTGGTCTCTTTTATATCTTCATCTGGTTCTTGAGCCTTTTTAATTTCTTCCATAAGTGTTGGAGTAATTTCCAAGGTATCCGGATTAAGTGGGCCGCATAGCACCATATTGAGTTTGGCAAACTCTTCTAGTAACCGTGGCTGGATACCCGCGGTTAGTGTATTCACGGTGCCTTGTTTTCTGCTAAGAGCATCAGCGACCACATTAGCCTTTCCCGGGTGATAATTTATTCCAAGGTCATAATCCTTGACCAGTTCTAGCCATCTTCGCTGTCTGAGATTCAGGTCAGGCTGAGTGAAAATATATTTGAGACTCTTATGGTCTGTGTATATTTCACATCGTGGCCCAATGAGGTAATGCCTCCAAATCTTTAAGGCATGAACCATGACTGCTAATTCCAAATCATGCGTGTGATAGTTTTCTTCATGAGGTCGTAGCTGTCTGGATGCATATGCTACAACCTTCCCTTCTTGCATCAATATGCAGCCGATTCCACGCCTGGAAGCATCGCAATATATGTCAAAACTCTTGTGGATGTCTGGAAGGACTAAGACAAGGGCCATAGTTAGGCTTGTCTTTAGCTCTATAAAGCTGCTGTCACACTCTGCCGTCCAGACAAACCTTTGATTTTTCTTTAGCAATTCTGTCAGTGGCTTGGCTATCTTAGAGAAGCCTTCTATGAAACGACGGTAATAGCCTGCCAATCCCAGAAAGCTACAGACTATGGTCACCGAAGCTGGTGTCTTCTTGTTCAAAACTGTAGTTACTTTGTTGGGGTCGACAGCTACTCCTTGCTCTGACAAAATGTGTCCTAGAAATCCCACCTCTTTTAGCCAAAATTCACACTTGCTGAACTTGGCATACATGCGATGGGTCCTTAATCTTTCCAGGACAGCACGGAGGTGCTGTTTGTGCTCTTCTTCATTCTTGGAGTATATCAGGATGTCATCAATGAACACCACCATGAATTTGTCCAGGAAATCCATGAAGACCTTCTTCATCAAAGTCTAGAAGTCAGGAAAGTCCAGCATATAGAGCTGACAATGGAGGGCATGATTCAGTCCTCCTAGGAATCGGTCTATCTTCCTTTCTTCAGAGTACCGTGCCAGATTATTGAACTTGTTCGGATACTCCCCTACTGACATATTCCCTTGTGTAAGAGCAAGAAATTCCCTCTGCTTCACCTTCATTATGCCGGTAGGAATATGATACTTGTGAAATAACTCCTTGAACTTCTCCCAGGAAATATCTTCTTTGGAAGGCCACATTATCTTTGTATTGTCCCACCATATGGCTGCTGGCCCTTCTAGGTAGTGGGTGACAAAAGGAACCTTATTTGACTCCTCACAGCGAGCTATTTCCAGCTTCTTTTCCATGGTTCTCAGCCAATCATCAGCTTCCATAGGGTCCAGAGCTTGACCAAAACTGGGTGCCTTGGTGCGTTGAAAGTCAGACAACTTAGAGTGTGGCCCATTGTTGTTATTCTGGCCCACCATAGTCTGCATGCTTTTCAGAAACTCCATGAGATCATGATTTCTTTTCTCCTCAAACATCCTCATGATCTGATCAGTGGTCGGTGCCTGAGGTGGTGGAGGTGGTAGATCTTCTGGTGGCTGTCCTGCCTGTCTGGCGGATTGACGAACAGGGGTTCCATCGCCGCCTTGGCTACTACCTCTCTTCATCCTAAATTTGTTCCCATTGCAAAACACCGAATTGATGAGCAACATCCACAAGGGAAACATAGTAATATGACACCAAAAGAAAATTCACGAAAAAGGGCGAATAAAGAGAGCAACATAATTATACAAGATAACCCAACATCATACATGGCATGCTAGTAGGGGGATGTCATGGCTAAACTGCTCATACGGCAGTTGCCATATGCAAAGATGCATGCACTACAACTCAAGCCTCCACTCTAGTGGTGTGGGTGGCATGAACACTGCCAGATTGAAGACTCCTCGTCATCTGATCCTGAGTCGGAATCGGAACTGATGATGTGGATCACATCCTCCGGATCAAAGGAAACACGGCGGCGCTGCTGAGACGTTTCTCCTTCCGAGGAAGAAGGAGCACGACGCCTCAGCATCGGAGCAGCTGGAGTGGCTAGGAGTGAGGCCCACTCTGTCGGGGTCTCACGTCGGCTACCAGACGAAAAGCCTGGTGGTGTAGTGGAACTAGAAGGAGTATCGAGCCTACGTGGAGGTGGAACTGGCGGTGGGTACATGGGTGGAAATGTAGGATGAGGTGGAGATGGTACTGTAGTCGCGGCTGCAAGTGCCTCCTGGACACTAGACAGCTCCTCAGCCAAGGAGACGATCATACGATAACTGGCATTCAGATAACGAGATAGAACACCAGTCACACGATCACTCGCCGGGTCAACTGGAGCGAAAATGACTCGCATTATCGTAGGCGACAGGGTGGGGTAGTGAAAGAAACCTGGATGAGTCTGCATCTCGACCTCATGGAAGTGCAAGTCAGTGAGAGACTCCATCGCAGCAAACTGGATCGCCAGCTCTGGAGTGGAAGCCGTTCCGCCCTTGGAAGAGCGAGAGTAGCTACTAATATCCGAACTTGCGGTCAGAAAAGCCTCCGTGTGATACTCATACACTGACTCGGCAAGCTGCTCCCGAAACGCCTGGTATACTGGGTCTTCGCCGTTGGGATACGGCCGAAGCCAGACGTTACGGAGCAGTACTGGAAAAGTGAACGGTGCTAGCTCATGATGGTGGTGGTACGGAAATGGTGCCATCTACACTCACAATGCCAACGGTTAGTAAAACAATGAATCATGATGCATGCCATGCAACAATCAAATGCAGCAAGCAAGATGCACACTTAGAGCCTACACTAATCGTGGTTCTAGCGCGGTTTAACTAGGGTGTCCTACAGTCAGCACAGCTCTAATACCAGCGTTGTGGCACCTCGGCTCAAAGAACCGGATTACCAGTGTTTCCAACCCAAAGATCATGTCTTCTGGAAACACACAACAACTTGGAACAGAACTGAACTGATCTTTATTGATAAACTTCGGGTACAAGCTCATATTTTACATCGATAGCGAGGCCAAAGGCACACCTGGTGCTATGACAATATCTACATTATTTATGAAACATAGCGGGCCTCGAAACTACTAGGGAAACTCTATTGCTTAGCGGAACATAGCAGAAACTCCATCCATAGGGACACTGTTTGAGCACAGCCTAGTTAGCATAGCACGAACCATCGGGACCTCCGTCCTCAGCTTCTCCTGCATCTGGCATGATACGCTAGGTGAGTACTATGAATGTACTCGCAAGCTCACGACAACCAAGTAATGCAGCAAACAATAGCATGGCAATTAACATGTTAAATTCTTAAGTGATTCACTTACTGTCATCGGTTATCAACTTACTCTCTTCCGGGTTGTCCCACAACCCTCAGAATACTCATAGCTCATCGAGTACTTCCGATCATACGACGGGTTCTTCCATCATTATTATCACTGTTACGGTTGACCACCTAGTGAGGCCTCGACGGACTGTCCAATACCGTGGACGCGGCTATTCGAATAGATTTTTCACTCTGCAGAGGTTGCGCACTTTACCCACCCCATGGAGCACCTGACCTCGTGATCCCATTCGGGTGGACCAGCGTTGCTCCAACGAAACCCGCCTGACCCGTGACCCTCCCATCGTACCACCGACGATCATTCTCCCCCGGAGTCTTGCCCTGGGTGGCCCCTGTGTCACCTCATGACACCTGCCACTGTCGTGGCCAAACTAAACTGTCCCAAACGGGGACGTCGGCACAATACTCAACTGGGCTCACAGGGTTATCACCGTCTACCTGATCAGGGTAGCACGCATGCATAACCCTCCCTGTCTGGAGGTACCGGTGAAAGAGCACGGAGCCAGACCAAGTCAAGGTGGTCCCATACCGGCAAAATGTGGTTGCACGGATAAGCCCGGACAGGTGACTCTAGATCAACCGACTAAGTTTCATTTAGCAAGCATAGTTGTTTATCATAATAACTTATGTTGATAGCAACTAGGCATTAAACTAATTTACTATGAATTATTATATAGCAAGTAAATGGAAGTAATTCATTTAAATATGCAATGCTATTGAAATACTTCATGAAATGGGTGTCCTGGCTTGCCTTGCTCTGTTAGGTTGCCCAAAAACTCCTGGTCTTCAAAACCACCAAAGTTCCCTTCTGAAAATATTTTAAAATAGCAATTGAAAATGTCACATATCACTGTTTTGTGCACCAGAAATTCTGTGAACAACAGAAAAATACCAAATTTACCAGAAAAATAGAGGAGCTCAAGAAAAACTCATGCAAAAAGAATCAATTGATTTGGACTTATGGATAAAAAGTTATTAACAGTCAAAGTTTCTGGTCAACTCTGGAATTTAAATAAAAATCAGAAAATCTCCCAGCCAATCACATCGATGGCGTATTCTCCGAAGGCGTCTTCACTTAACGCTTCGGCGTGCGCGACCGAGTGGCTGACAGGTGGGGTCCCTGGCGATTTAAAAGAAAGGGAGGAGGGAAACAGAGGCGGGGTGGCTCACCGGCGATAGGGACGGCGGCGGAGTCGGGTGACTGCGGGGATGGGTCGAGCGTACGACGACGGTCCTCCCTGTACCAGCAGCTCCTCCGGGAATGGCCTAACGGCGTCGCCCCCTTCCTCTCCGGCGGCAGTCGCTTTCGGGGCTCGTTGGCGATGGCGAATCCGGCGAGGATTGGGCTAGGCAAGAGGTCGAGGAGGACCAGTGAAGCTCACTGGACTCGTGGGTGAGGTCAGGCAAGGCTGGGATGGGGTGGAGGGTGCTGGTGGCGGAGCTCTCCTGGCGGCAAAATTCCGGTGAGGTGCGAGGCCAGAGGGCCTCTCGGTCATGGCTCGCTGCTCAGGAGGACGATTGGGAGGTGGAGAAGTGGGGTGAGGAGCTCGGAGGGCTGGGCATGGCCTTTTATAGGCAGGAGGTGAGCTCGGGCGAGCTCTCTGGAAACGGCGAGGCGCGGGACACGTCGCCGGCGCCAGGACGCACTCCTGGCTGGCTGGGAGCGGGCGACGAGACGGGGGAGGGCAGAGGAGTTAATGCATGGGTGGCCGCACATGGAGGAAGATGACGGCCGCAGAGCCACTGTGCCCGCACGGGCGGCAGAGTGCCCACGTGCGTAGTGGCCGCCGGGGACGATTCCCGCGAGGGGAGAAGGTTCTGGGCGGATAGGTGGATGGAGGGAAGCTCGTCGGCGCAAGGGGACAGCGTACGGCAACGCGGTCGTCAACCTCCGATGAGACCCGAGCCTGCCGGCGCCCAGAGCGCGTGATTGGCAGGCTGGCCATGCGGTCACTGCGAGCACAGGCACCCACGGCGTGAGCCAGCTCACCAGGTCATGTCTGGCCTGTCGACCCTGCCACGTTGAGCCCTCCCGTGCCACTACTTTGCCCAAAATCTCACTGATACGAAGAGTAACCTTAGCAACAGTTTCTGATAGAAACTTAGAGAGAGATCTAAAGAAGAGGTGAGCTGGAGATGAAGCCAGGGGAGATGTCTGGAGTGATCCATGTTGGAAGGACTACAGGCTGACCAAGTTTGAAATTGTTTGGAAGAGTTTTGGATAGGGTTCATGTGTAAGCTACCATACTGGTCCAGAAACTTGATGAACTTGGTTCACTCATATGGTAGATTTGATGGAACTGAAATTTGGTACGAGGGAGTCATTTGATGCATAGAAGATGCCATAAAAATTTCAGCTCAAAAAGATACCTCTAGATGGTACTTCCTTCACAGAGGTTCAAAATGAGCAGAAACTTGGCAGAGCCTTGTTGCTAAAAAGTTGTTTTGGCCAAAGTGATATTTTTGGATATTGTGCCTAGATAGGTTCCCAAATATCTCAGGGAATTTTCTGAGCTAGGAAAATAGAGGTTGCTTCACAATTGACCAATTCTGACCAGAAAGAAAATAATTATTCTGTCCAAAATTTTGTACTGGACTATGGAATATTTTTGAAGATTATGAGATTATATGATGATAAGAAGGTGTGGCATGAGTTTGGGATTCTTCTGATCATCAGAACCCATAGTGATGACATAGTTTCCCAAAGGAAGAAAATAAATTATTGGTAAAGATTAAAATTGAAGTTGGATCCAAGAGATGTGTGGCAAAGTTTTGGCAAGGTGGTGAGGGCTTTAGGTCACTGAGAAAAAGATTAAGAAGTCCAAAGTCAATTGAAAAGGTTCAAAACCATCCAGAATTCAAAAAAAGCCAAAAAGATTTCGAAAAGAAAAAGTTGTCAAAAACCAGGGCATCACAAAGGTATTACAATCTGGTTTTTATTGGCCTACTCTCTTCAAAGATGCCCGTAAGTTTGTCTTGTCTTGTGATGAATGCCAAAGAATTGGTAATATTAGTAGACGTTAGGAAATGCCTATGAATTATTCACTTATTATTGAACCTTTTAATTTCTGGGGTTTTGATTATATGGGACCTTTTCCATCCTCTAATGGGTATACTCATATTTTGGTTGCGGTTGATTATGTTACTAAGTGGGTAGAAGCTATTCCAACTAGTAGTGCTGATCATAATGATGTCTGCTAGAACTACGTCGGTATTTTCCCAAAGTGGAAGGGATGATGCAGCATAGCGACGGTAGGTATTTCCCTCAGTGATGAGACCAAGGTTATCGAACCAGTAGGAGAACCACGCAACACTACGTGAACAACACCTGCACACAAATAACAAATACTCACAACCTGACGTATTAAAGGGGTTGTCAATCCCTTTTGGGCAACGGCGCCAGAAATGGCTAGTGGACGGGAGAAAGTTGTAATAGATTGGATAAATAGATCTCGAATAAATGCAAAATAAAATAAAGTGCAGCAAGGTATTTTTGGGTTTTTGGATTAATAGATCTGAAAATAAAAGTTGCAAATAAATAAAAGAGCGAATAGCAAAATAGATCTTGAAGGCAAATATATTAAAGAAGAGACCCGGGGGCCGTAGGTTTCACTAGTGGCTTCTCTCGAGAAAATAGCAAATGGTGGGAAAACAATTACTGTTGGGCAATTGATAGAACTTCAAATACTCATGACGATATCCAGGCTATGATCATTATATAGGCATCACGTCCAAGATTAGTAGACCGACTCCTGCCTGCATCTACTACTATTACTCCACACATCGACCTCTATCCAGCATGCATCTAGTGTATTAAGTTCATGGAGAAACGGAGTAATGCAATAAGAACGATGACATGATGTAGACAAGATCTATTTATGTAGAAATAGACCCCATCTTGTTATCCTTAATAGCAACGATACATACATGTCGTTTCCCTTTCTGTCACTGGGATCAAGCACCGTAAGATCGAACCCATTACAAAGCACCTCTTCCCATTGCAAGATAAATAGATCAAGTTGGCCAAACAAAACCCAAATATCGGAGAAGAAATACGAGGCTATAAGAAATTATGCATATAAGAGATCAAAGAAGACTCAAATAACTTTCATGGATAAAAACATAGATCTGATCATAAACTCAAAGTTCATCGGATCCCAACAAACACACCGCAAAAAGAGTTACATCATATGGATCTCCAAGAGACCATTGTATTGAGAATCAAACGAGAGAGAGAAAGCCATCTAGCTACTAACTACGGACCCGTAGGTCTACAAAGAACTACTCACGCATCATCGGAGAGGCACCAATGGACATGATGAACCCCTCCGAGATGGTGTCTAGATTGGATCTGGTGTTTCTGGAACTTGCGGTGGCTGGAATTGATTTTCGTCGACTCCCCTAGGGTTTCTGGAATATTGGGGTATTTATAGAGCAAAGAGGCGGGGCGGGAGGCGGCCGAGGTGGGCACAACCCACCTGGGCGCGCCTGGGCCTCCAGGCGTGCCCTGGTGGGTTGTGCTCCCCTCGGAGCACCCCCCAAGTGCTTCTCCGGCCCACTGGATGTCTTCTGGTCCAAAAAAATCCACAAAAAGTTTCGCTGCGTTTGGACTCCGTTTGGTATTGATTTCCTGCGATGTAAAAAACATGCAGAAAACAGCAACTGGCACTGGGCACTATGTCAATAGGTTAGTACCAAAAAATGATATAAAATGACTATAAAATGATTGTAAAACATCCAAGAATGATAATATAATAGCATGGAACAATCAAAAATTATAGATACGTTGGAGACGTATCAGCATCCCCAAGCTTAATTCCTACTCGTCCTCGAGTAGGTAAATGATAAAAACAGAATTTTTGATGTGGAATGCTGCCTAACATGTTCATCACATATTCTTTTCTTTATAGCATGGACATTTGGACTTTTATATGGTTCAAAGCAATAGTCTAGTTTTGACATGATAACTTAAATACTCAGGCATATCAACAAGCAACCATGTCTTTCAAAATATCAACGCTAAAATAAGTTATCCCTAGCCCATTATGCTCAATCATTGATCCATTCATGAAACACACTCGCATATTAGCTACACCCAATGCTCAAGTACGATCATAGTGCCCCTTAGTTTGTGCTTTATAAGAGAAGATGGAGACTCTAAATAAAAATTGCATAAAGTAAAAGAAAGGCCCTTCGCGGAGGGAAGTAGGGATTTGTAGAGGTGCCAGAGCTCAAAGCAAAAATTGAGAGATAAAAAATATTTTCAGAGGTATACTTTTCCCACCAACGAAAACGACTTAGAGTTCCCCACACTTTCCTTGCTAGATATATCATAGGCGGTTCCCAAACAGAAAATAAAGTTTATTCCTTTTTCCACCATTTCTTTCACTTTCCATGGCTAGCCGTATCCACGGGTGCCCTCCATACCAACACTTTCCAAGGAATTTATTATTTGACAACATAAAGTAAATTTATTTATTCATTTTGGGACTGGGCATCCCTAATACCTTTGCCTTACTCTCGTGCAATGACAAGTGAATAAACACTCATCGTGAGAATAACACATCTAGCATGGAAAATATCGGCCACCCCTCACCGCCTTGCGAGCGGTACGAGCACACAAAAGAGAAATTTATTTTGAAAATTAGAGATGGCACATGCAAATTTTCTTAGAACGGCAAAAGAATACCGCATATAGGTAGATATAGTGGACTCATATGGCAAAACTGGTTTAAAGGGTTTTGGATGCGCAAGTAGTGATCATACTTAGTGCAAAATGAAGGCTAGCAAAAGATTGAGAAGCGACCAACCAAGAAACGAAAAATCTCATAAGCGAGCATTAAGCATAATTAACACCGAATAATGCACCACAAGTAGGATATAATTTCATTGCATAACTATTGACTTTCGTGCATGCATAGGGAATCACAAACCTTAACACCAATATTCTTACTAAAGCATAATTACTCATCAACATAACTCACATATCACATCATCATATCTCAAAAGTATTACAAGGAATCAAGTTTATTTTGTCCAATGATCTTCATGAAAGTTTTTATTATATCCTTCTTGGATATCTATCACTTTGGGACTAATTTTCATGTGTTGCTTTTGATAAGCTCAAACAAATATAAGTGAATATCATGAGCATAATATTTCTTTCTCTCAAATTAATTTAAGTGAAGCAAGAGAGAATTTCTTAAAAAAATTACTAACTCCCAAATAAATCTAAGTGAAGCATGAGAGAATTTCTTCAAAAATAATAAAGCACACCGTGCTCAAAAATATATAAGTGAAGCGCTAGAGCAATTCCATAGCTCATAAAGATTTAAGTGAAGCATAGAGAGCAATTCTAAAAAGTCATGGCATAATTCTGGCTCTCTCAAATAGGTGTGTCCAGCAAGGATTCAAGACTTAAAACAAAAAGTAAAACAAGCAAAGACTCATATCATACAAGACGCTCCAAGCAAAACTCATAGTATGTGACGAATAAAAATATAGCTCCAAGTAAAATACTGATGGTCGTTAGAAGAAAGAGGGGATGCCACTCGGGCATCCCCAAGCTTAGTTGCTTGATTCTCTTTGGATAATAGCTTGGGATGCCATGGGCATCCCCAAGCTCAGGCTCTTCTTACTCCTTATTCCTTCATCCATCGTAAAATCACCCAAAACTTGAAAACTTCAATCACACAAAACTCAACAAAACATTCGTGAGATCCGTTAGTATAAGAAAACAAATCACTATCATAAGTACTGTAGCAAACCAATTCATATTTTATTCTTGCATTATATATACTGTATTCCAACTTTTCTATGGCAAAACTCTTCAAAGAAAACCATAGAATCATTAAAACAAGCACACAACGCAAAGAAAACAGAATCTGTCTAAAACAGAACAGTCTGTAGCAATCTGAATATTTTGAATACTTCTGTAACTCGAAAAATTCTGAAAAATTAGGAAAACAGAGGCAACTTGTATATAAATCTTTTGTAAAACATTCAGAATTTTTCGTATCTTCTGTGAATTTTCAAAATTGTTTTACTGGACGCAAAAGTTTCTGTTTTCCATCAAGATCAAATCAACTATCACCCAACATAATCCTAAAGGCTTTACTTGGCACAAACACTAATTAAAACACAAAAAACTCAATCATAACAGTAGAATTATTATGCTAACACTCAAGAACAGAAAGCAAAAGGCAAAAAATAAATTTTATTCATTGGGTTGCCTCCCAACAAGCGCTATCGTTTTACGCCCCTAGCTAGGCATAAAGCAAGGACCTAAGTATTGTCATCTTTGGTTCTAGATCCATAAGATGCCCTCATGATTGATTCATATGGTGGCCTAATTCTTGTTCTAGGGAAGTGTTCCATACCCTTCCTTAGTGGTAATTGAAATTTAATATTGTCTTCTTTCATATCAATCACGGCGCCAATAGTACGTAAAAACGGTCTACCAAGAATAATTGGATAAGACGGATTGCAATCAATATCAAGAACAATAAAATCTATGGGCACATAATTCCTCTTTGCAAGAATAAGAACATCATTAATTCTTCCCATAGGCTTTTTAATAGTAGAATCCGCCAAGTGCAAATTTAAAGATCATTCTTCAATATCGGTAAGACCAAGCACATCACATAAAGATTTCGGAATTGTAGAAACACTAGCACCCAGGTCACATAAAGCAAAACACTCATAATTTTTAATCTTGACTTTGATAGTAGGTTCCCATTCATCATGCAATTTTCTAGGAATTGAAACCTCTAATTCCAACTTTTCTTCTAAAGCTTTCATCATAGCATCAACAATATTTTAGTAAAGGCTTTATTTTGTTCATAAGCATGGGGTGAATTTATCATGGATTGCAACAAAGAAATACAATCAATCAAAGAGCAACTATCATAATTAAAGTCTTTGTAATCCAAAAGAGTGGGCACATCACTAGTTAAAGTTTTGACCTCTTCAAACCCACTTTTATCAATTTTCTCAACAAGATTTTCACCCTCCGAATTATTGGGACGCCTTCTAACTAAAGTTGACTCTTCTCCAGTCCCTTTTTCATCAATATTAATTTTACTAAACAAAGAATCAATAGAAGAAATACCAATCATTTTAAGATCTTCATCAATTTTGTGAAAGCAATCACTAGAAAACGCCTTTTCTAAAAATTCTCTTCTAGCTCTAAGCATAGCGGTTCTTTTATTACTTTCATCCATGGAAACATAAAGAGCTTTAATTGATTCTTCAACCTTAGGCACAAAAATTTTCATCTTGAGATTTTCTACATCATGAGAGATTCTAACAACACTTCTAGACAAATCATCAATTTTATTCAACTTTTCTTCTATTGTAGCATTGAAAACTTTTTGAGTATTGATAAATTCTTTAATATTATTCTCAAGATCAGAGGTGTTCCTATTATTATTGTAAGAAGGATTACCATAATTATTAGAGGAATTACTAGGAAAAGGCCTAGGATTAAAATTACCTCTATAAGCATTGTTATTGAAATTGTTTCGCGAAATAAAATTCACATCTATGGCATCACTATTTTGCTTAATCAAAGTAGACAAAGGGACATCATTAAAATCAATAGGAGCACTTTTATTAGTAACCAATTTCAAAAGAGCATCAACTTTTTCACTCAAAGAAGAAATTTTTTCAACCGAATTAACTTTTTTACTAGTAGGAGCTCTTTCGGTATGCCATTGTGAATAATTTGCCATGATATTATCAAGCAATTTAGTGGCTTCACCCAAAGTAATTTCCATAAAAGTACCACCCGCGGCGGAATCTAAAAGATTACGAGAAACAAACTTCAACCCCGCGTAAAATTTTTGTATGATCATCCAAAGATTTAACCCATGAGTTGGGAAATTCCTTAGCATCAATTTCATCCTTTCCCAAGATTGTGCAACATGCTCATGTTCAAGTTGCTTGAAATTCATGATCTGGGTTCTAAGGGAAATAATTTTTGCGGGCGGAAAATACTTAGTAATGAAAGCATCTTTGCACTTATTCCAAGAATCGATACTATTGCGAGGCAAAGAAGAAAACCAAATTTTGGCACGGTCTCGCAAAGAAAACGGGAATAATTTCAACTTCACAACATCATTGTCCACATCTTTTTTCTTTTGCATATCGCATAATTCCGCGAATGTGTTAAGATGGGACGCGGCATCCTCATTAGGAGTACCGAAAAATTGATCTTTCATAACAAGATTCAGCAAAGCAGTATTAATATCACAAGTCTCCGCACTAGTGGCGGGAGGTGCAATCGGAGTGCTAAGAAAATCATTGTTGTTGGTATTTGAGAAATCACACAACTTGGTGTTCTCTTAGTCATGGTGACTTCGCAACAAGATTGCACTCAAAAACAGATCTGACGAGAAAACGGCGAACGAAAAAGAGGGCGAATAAAATGGCAAATTTTTGTGAAGTGGGGGAGAGGAAAACGAGAGGCAAATGGCAAATAATGTAAATTGCGAGGAGATGAGATTTGTGATTAGGAACCTGGTAGATGTTGATGATGTCTCCCCGGAAACGGCGCCAGAAATTTCTTTTGATGTTTGCTAGAACTATGTCGGCATTTCCCCAAAGAGGAAGGGATGATGCAGCACAGCGACGGTAGGTATTTCCCTCAGTGATGAGACCAAGGTTATCGAACTAGTAGGAGAACCACACAACACTACGTGAATGGCACCTGCACACAAATAACAATTACTCACAACCCGACATATTAAAGGGGTTGTCAATCCCTTTCGGGCAACGGTACCAGAAATGGCTAGTGGACGGGAGAAAGTTGTAATAGATTGGATAAATAGATCTCGAATAAATGCAAAATAAAATAAAGTGCAACAAGGTATTTTTGGGTTTTTGGATTAATAGATCTGAAAATAAAAGTTGCAAATAAATAAAAGAGCAAATAGCAAAATAGATCTTGAAGGCAAATATATTAAAGAAGAGACCCGGGGGCCGTAGGTTTCACTAGTGGCTTCTCTCGAGAAAAATAGAAAACGGTGGGAAAACAATTACTGTTGGGCAATTGATAGAACTTCAAATACTCATGACGATATCGAGGCAATGATCATTATATAGGCATCACGTCCAAGATTAGTAGACCGACTCCTTCCTGCATCTACTACTATTACTCCACACATCGACCGCTATCCAGCATGCATCTAGTGTATTAAGTTCATGGAGAAACGGAGTAATGCAATAAGAATGATGACATGATGTAGACAAGATCTATTTATGTAGAAATAGACCCCATCTTGTTATCCTTAATAGCAATGATACATACGTGTCGTTTCCCTTTCTGTCACTGGGATCAAGCACCGTAAGATCGAACCCATTACAAAGCACCTCTTCCCATTGCAAGATAAATAGATCAAGTTGGCCAAACAAAACCCAAATATTGGAGAAGAAATACGAGGCTATAAGAAATCATGCATATAAGAGATCAAAGAAGACTCAAATAACTTTCATGGATAAAAACATAGATCTGATCATAAACTCAAAGTTCATCGGATCCCAACAAACACACCGCAAAAAGAGTTACATCATATGGATCTCCAAGAGACCATTATATTGAGAATCAAACGAGAGAGAGAAAGCCATCTAGCTACTAACTACGGACCCGTAGGTCTACAAAGAACTACTCACGCATCATTGGAGAGGCACCAATGGACAAGATGAACCCCTCCGAGATGGTGTCTAGATTGGATCTGGTGTTTCTGGAACTTGCGGCGGTTGGAATTGATTTTCGTCGACTCCCCTAGGGTTTCTGGAATATTGGAGTATTTATAGAGCAAAGAGGCGGTGCGGGAGGCGGCCGAGGTGGGCACAACCCACCTGGGCGTGCCTGGGCCTCTAGGCGTGCCCTGGTGGGTTGTGCTCCCCTCGGAGCACCCCCCCCCAGGTGCTTCTCCGGCCCACTGGATGTCTTCTGGTCCAAAAATAATCCACAAAAAGTTTCGCTGCGTTTGGACTCCGTTTGGTATTGATTTCCTGCGATGTAAAAAACATGCAGAAAACAGCAACTGGCACTGGGCACTATGTCAATAGGTTAGTACCAAAAAATGATATAAAATGACTATAAAATGATTGTAAAACATCCAAGAATGATAATATAACAGCATGAAACAATAAAAAATTATAGATACGTTGGAGACGTATCACATAACACCTGCATTAAAATGCTTAAAGAAGTTATTTTCCCGAGGTTTGGAGTCCCTAGATATTTAATAACTGATGGTGGCTCACACTTTATTCATGGTGCTTTCCGTAAATTGCTTGGTAAGTATGATGTTAACCATAGAATTGCATCTCCATACCACCCTCAGTCTAGTGGTCAAGTAGAATTGAGCAATAGGGAAATAAAATTGATCTTGCAAAAGACTGTTAATAGATCTAGAAAGAATTGGTCTAAGAAACTTGATGATGCATTATGGGCTTATAGAACTGCATATAAGAACCCTATGGGTATGTCTCCGTATAAAATGGTTTGTGGAAAAGCATGTCACTTACCTCTAGAGCTAGAACATAAAGCTTATTAGGCAATTAAGGAGCTCAACTATGATTTTAAACTTGCCGGTGAGAAGAGGTTATTTGACATTAGCTCACTTGATGAATGGAGAACTCAGGCCTATGATAATGCCAAATTGTTTAAAGAGAAAGTTAGAAGATGGCATGATAAAAGGATACAAAAGCGTGAATTTAATGTAGGTGACCATGTCTTGCTATACAATTCTCGTTTAAGATTTTTCGCAGGAAAGCTTCTCTCTAAATGGGAAGGTCCATACATTATCGAGGAAGTCTATCGTTCCGATGCCATCAAAATCAACAACGCCGAAGGCAATAACCCAAAGGTGGTAAACGGGCAAAGAATCAAACATTATATCTCAGGTACTCCCATAAATGTTGAAACCAATATCATTAATACCATAACACCGGAGGAGTACATAAGGGATATCTACCAGAACGCTTCAGACTCTGAAAAGGAATAGGTATATGGTACGGTAAGTAAACCGACTGCAAAACTTTTCCAAAAGCAAGTTTACTCCGTTTTGGAATATTTAAAAAATTAGGAAAATTAAAAGTAGTCTGAAAAGTGCACGAGGAGGCGACAAGCCTTAGGGGCGCGCCCTACCCCCCTGGGCGTGCCTCCCAGGCTTGTGGCCACCTCGTGTGCCCTCCGGACTCTGTTTTCTTGCAGAATAATTCTTTTGGTCGGTAAAAATTCATTATATAATCTCCCGAAGGTTTTGACCACCGTACCACAGCAATATCCCCTATTCTTGTTTTGAGCTGTTTTCTGCCAGAGTTTTCAAGGCTAGGCATCATGTCTTCTTCCTCCTCCAACAATGCGGAAGACGATGCTTGGTTGATGCAGATGGAACTCAGGAGGGAGGATGCCGAGGGAGTCACGATGGAGGAAGGTGAAGGAGATCCGCTTGGGGTTCAGCCTCCGTCTTTGGAGAGAGGTACCCTGGCCGGCATCTTGACTATCCCAAATCCCCATCAAGCAATAGGGACTACAAGCAACCATGAAGGCCAAGAGGTTTGAGAAGGGCTTCCCCCTAGGAGGCCCTTACACAGGTTACATCAGAACAACTTTCATAATTTGGTTCATAATTACAGAGTGGAGAATACCCCTCGTACACATATACCCTCCAATTGGGACATATCCCATCCAAGTGAAAGGAATGCAGGAAAAGGTTCTTGGTGGCTTGAAAATAAGCATCTTCTAGATGAAATCCAGAAGAATGCAAATATGCTCCGACGTGTGCTCCAAGAATTGCAAGTCCTGAAAGGTGCATTAATGAAGCCGACGGATACGTCCACAACTCCATCATCACCACCTCTGAAAAAGGAAAATTGAGTATATGGGTATGGGAACTCCCCTTGGCTTTTGCCAAGCTTGGGGGAGGTGCCCCAGTATCGTATCACCATCACATCTTTACCTTTATCATTTTTCTTAGTTCGATCCTTTTTAGTATGGTCTAGCTTTGAGTTTTGCTTTGTGATCTATCTATGTAATCGAGTCTGTGAGTTATATAATAAATAGTAGTTTTAAGTTGAGGGCTTTGCTTTCTTGCTGTGATCTTGAGAAAAAGAAAAAGAAAAGAATAAAAGAAGTAAAAAGATTATATAATGATCTTATGGAGAGTGATGACTTCACATACAAAGAGTATGATGAATAAAGTTTGTTGAGAGTTGACAAACATAGTTTTGGTCATTGTTGCAATAAATAGGAAGTAATAAAGAAAGAGAGGTCTCACATATAAATACACTATCTTGGACATCTTTTATGATTGTGAGCACTCATTAAAATATTATATGCTAAAAGGTTGATGTTGGACAAGGAAGACAACATAATGGGTTATGTTTCTTTATATCCGAATAGAAGTTATATTGTCATGCATCCTCCAACATGTTGTGCTTGCTTCCCATCCTATGCTAGCCAAATCTTTTGCACCAAGTAGAGATACTACTTGTGCATCCAAAATCCCTAAACACAGTTTTGCCATGAGAGTCCACCATACCTACCTATGGATTGAGTAAGATCCTTCAAGTAAGTTGTCATCGGCGCAAGCAATAAAAATTGCTCTCTAAATATGTATGATCTTTTAGTGTGCGAAAAATAAGCTTTATACAAACTTGTGATATGGAAGAAATAAAAGCGACGGACTGCATAATAAAGTTCTCTGTCACAAGCAGCAATATAAAGTAACGTTCTTTTGCATTAAGATTTTGTGCATCCAACCATAAAAGTGCATGACAACCTCTGCTTCCCTCTGCGAAGCGCCTATCTTTTATTTATCTTCTCCCTACAACAGTCATGGTGATCTTCACCTTTCCTTTTTACACTTTTTCTTTTTGGCAAGCACTATATGTTGGGGAAGATCCAGATATATATATCCACTCGGATGTAAGTTATCATAAAGTATTATTGTTGACATTACCCTTGAGGTAAAAGGTTGGGAGGCGAACCTATAAGCCCCTATCTTTCTCTGTGTCCGATTGAAACTTTGAACTCATAAGTATCCCATGAGTGTTAGCAATTATGAAAGACTAAAAGATGCTTGAGTATGTGGACTTGCTATACAAAAGCTCTTACATTGACTCTTTCCGATATTATGATAAATTGCAATTGCTTCAATGACTGAGATCACATTTTGTTAGTTTTCAATAAAGTTTTTGATTCATAATTTACCTTGTGAACGAATTCTCACTTTAGCATGAGAAATTATATGACAATATGTTGCTGTTCTAAAGATGATCATGATGCCCTCATGTCCGTATTTTATTTTATCGACACCTCTATCTCCAAACATGTGGACATATTTATCGATTTCGGCTTTCGCTTGAGGGCAAGCGAGGTCTAAGTTTGGGGGAGTTGATACGTCCATTTTGCATCATACTTTTATATTGATATTTATTGCATTACGGGCTCTTATTACACATTATGGTACAATACTTATGCCTTTTCTCTCTTATTTTATAAGGTTTACACAAAGAGGGAGAATGCTGACAGCTGGAATTCTGGACCGGAAAGGAGCAAATCTGAGAGACCTATTATGCACAACTCCAAAAGTCCTGAAAATTTACGGAGAATTATTTTGGAATATATAAAAAATATTGGGTGAAGAAAATACCATAGGGGACCTACCAGGTGGCCACAAGCCTGGGGGGCGCGCCCTACACCCCCGGGCGCGCCCCTAGGGCTTGTGGGCCCCCTGGCAGGTCCCCGGTGCCCATCTTCTGCTATATGGTGTATTTTGACCTGGAAAAAATCATAAGGAAGCTTTCGGGGCAGAGCGCCGCCGTCTCGAGGCGGAACCTGGGCGGAAGCAATCTAGGGCTCCGGCAGAGCTTTTCTGCCGGGGAAACTTCCCTCCCGGAGGGGGAAATCGAAGCCATCGTCATCACCAACAATCCTCTCATCGAGAGGGCGTCAATCTCCATCAATATCTTCACCAGCACCATCTCCTCTCAAACCCTAGTTCATCTCTTGTATCGGATCTTTGTCTCAAAACCTCAGATTGGTACCTGTGGGTTGCTAGTAGTGTTGATTACTCCTTGTAGTTGATGCTAGTTGGTTTATTCGGTGGAAGATCATATGTTCAGATCCTTAATGATATTCAATACCCCTCTCATCTTGAACATGAATATGCTTTGTGAGTAGTTACGTTTGTTCCTGAGGACATGGGAGAAGTCTTGTTATAAGTAATCATGTGAATTTGGTATTCGTTCAATATTTTGATGAGATGTATGTTGTCTTTCCTCTAGTGGTGTTATGTGAACGTCGACTACATGACACTTCACCATGATTTGGGCCTAGGGGAAGGCATTGGGAAGTAATAAGTAGATGATGTGTTGCTAGAGTCGTTGCTTCGTAAGGGGCTGATTTGGATCCACATGTTTCATGCTATGGTTAGATTTATCTTAATTCTTCTTTTGTAGTTGCGGATGCTTGCATGAGGGGTTAATCATAAGTGGGAGGCTTGTCCAAGTAAGGATAGAACCCAAGCACCGGTCCACCCACATACCAAATTATCAAAGTAACGAACGCGAATCATATGAGCATGACGAAAACTAACTTGACAATAATTCCCATGTGTCCTCGGGAGCGCTTTGCTTTATATAAGAGTTCGTCCAGGCTTATCCTTTGCTACAAAAAGGATTGGGCCACCTTGCTGCACCTTTGTTACACTTGTCACTTGTTACCTATTATGAATTATCTTATCACAAAACTATCTGTTATCGGTAATTTTAGTGCTTGCAGAGATACCTTGCTGAAAACCGCTTGTCATTTCCTTCTGCTCCAAGTTGGGTTCGACACTCTTACTTATCGAAAGGACTATGATAGATCCCCTATACTTGTGGGTCATCAGTGACGTCCTCGCCTTCTGGATCCAGCAAGACGGGCGAAGTATTGGATGAGTTCTGGCAGCACGACAGTGTGGTGACGGTGGTGGTGATGCTATCTCCGCAGGGCTTCGCCTAAGCACTCCGAAATTATGACTGAGGGACGAAACTGTGGAGAGGGGCGCCGCACACGGCTAAGACATTGTCGTGGTCTTTGTGTGGCACCCCCTCCCTCATATATATAGGTGGGGGGAGAGGGGAGGCAGCCAGGAAGCGCCCCAAGGGTGGCCCAAACCCCCTTGGGCTCCTGCCCTTGGCCGCCCCCCCTTTCCTTGTTTGTGCGCGGGAGGAAGGCAGGGGGAGGTGCCCCCCCCCCCCTTTCCTTTCTTTCATGAGAAGGGAAAGGCAGGAGGGGCCAACCCTCCCCCTTTCCTTCCCCTAGGGCCGACGGCCAGGGAGAGGGGCGCACCAGCCCCTTATGGGCTGGTGTGTTCCCCCTTTGGCCCATTAAGCCATATAGCCTCCCGGGACTTCCCGGAACCCCTTCCGGTGATCCGATGATTACCTGGTACCTCCCGAAACTCTTCCCGTGTCCAAACATCATCGTCCTATATATCAATCTTTACCTCCAGACCATTCCGGAGCTCCTCGTCATGTCCGTGATCTCATCCGGGACTCCGAACAACATTTGGTCACCAAATCACATAACTCATATAACACTATATCATCAACGAACGTTAAGCGTGCGGACCCTACGTGTTCGAGAACTATGTAGACATGACCGAGATGCTTCTCCGGTCAATAACCAATAGCGGGACCTGGATGCCCATATTGGTTCCTACATATTCTACGAAGATCTTTATCGGTCGAACCTTATGACAACATACATAATTCCCTTTGTCTGTCAGTATGTTACTTGCCCGAGATTCGATTGTCGGTATCCTCATACCTAGTTCAATCTCGTTACCGGCAAGTCTCTTTACTCGTTCCGTAATACATCATCTCGTAACTAACTCCTTAGTCACTTTGCTTGCAAGCTTCTTGTGATGTGTATTACTGAGAGGGACCAGAGATACCTCTCCGATACACGGGGTGACAAATCCTAATCTTGATCCATGCCAACTCAACAGACACCTTCAAAGATACCTGTAGAGCATCTTTATGATCACCTAGTTACGTTGTGACGTTTGATAGCACACAAGGTATTCCTCCGGTATCCGGGAGTTGCATGATCTCATAGTCGAAGGAATATGTATTTGACATTAAGAAAGCAATAGCAATAAACTGAACAATCATATGCTAAGCTAACGGATGGGTCTTGTCCATCACATCATTCTCCTAATGATGTGATCCCGTTATCAAGTGACAACACATGTCTATGGTTAGGAAACCTTAACCATCTTTGATCAACGAGCTAGTCTAGTAGAGGCTTACTAGGGACACGGTATTTGTTTATGTATCCACACATGTATTTAGGTTTCCAATCAATAAAATTCTTGCATGAATAATAAACCTTTATCATGTATAAGGAAATATAAAATAACAACTTTATTATTGCTCTAGGGCATATTTCCTTCGGGTTCTTCATCCCCTCTCTTTTCTGGTACTTCGTACTGTTCATTGGCCACCGGATCTTGGACCGGTGCTTCATTAAAGTGATAATCTATTTCTTCTTTGGCTGGATCTTCTGGATTCTTTTCATAGTCGGTTAGGCTCCTTTCTAGATCATCTTCAGGGGTTCCAAAGTAGATAGCGGCCGATTGCGCTATAGTTTTGTCTTCACAGTTATCATGTTCTCGCGGTTGGGGATGGTTTTTAAACCTGTAAAAGTGAAACTCTCTTACCTCATCCCCAAATTTGAGAGAGACAATCTCCCTCTTACAATCGATACTTGCACATGCAGTATTAAGAAAAGGTCTACCAAAAATTATGGGCAAAAATCATCCTCGGGAATTTCCATAACAACAAAGTCCACTTGATAAATGAAAGTTCCTAAGATGACATAAACATCAGGTACCATCCCATAGGGTCTCCTTAAAGTGCCATCAGCTAGTTTTATTTCCATATCAGTAGGCTGCAAGTCACAAGCATAAATTTCACCATCAAGCTTAGTATAAAGGGTGTAAGGTATCACATTGATAGAGGAGCCTATATCGCAAAGAACAAAATAAGAGGTGCTACCAAAAGAACAAGGCACTATTGGTTTACCAGTATCGGCTTCTTTAATACAACCTTTCACAAAATAAGTTACCTCTTCCTCCATTGTTTCAATGGGTTTTTCTTGCTTCCTTCTTTTCTGGGGTTTTACCTGAATGTTACATATATCTTTATCCCCTTCTTCAGGATGGTCTTTGCTTAAGTATTCAAGCTGCGCCTTCCTCACTGGATAGGGCAACACTGGTGTAGGTTCATAATCATCTTCTTCGGGAGTCACTGATGTTTCCACCTCCAAGGTCTCAACTATGACCTCTTCCTCGGGATCCTCATCAGTGTATTTTTTTCATTTCCTTTTTAAGAACTCCATATGATCTGCATAGCTTTGAACAAACCTCAAAACAACATCAGGGTCAAGATATAGTTCATTACTAATTTGATCAACTCTCCCTAAATTTAAATAGGCTTTTATGCAGTCAAAATCTATTTCTAGTTTACCCTCTTCTTATTCTTCATAACTCCCCAAAGCTTCGTAATTAGCAAGTTTACCTTCTAATAATTCTTGTGCTTCAGGGACTTTGCTAGTAATAAAGGAACCTGCAGAAGCTAAATCTAGTTCTTCTTTTAAATCATACTGCAATCCTCCATAAAAAAGATTTAGCACTAGCAATTCTGGAAGTTTATGATGAGGGCAATCATTTAGTAAAAATTTATACCTTTGATATGCTTTTACCATACTTTCTCCAGGTCTCTGTCGGAAGTTTAGAATCCTCCTCCTTGCCTCATAGGATTTCATTTCTGGATAAAAATCTGATAAGAAGGTTTCTCCTATTGAGACACTAACCAATCCTCTACCTTACTAACCACAGTGTGAGAAAACAATTTCAGCTTCATATCATCAGGGCTAAAAGCGTTTAATTTAAATGTCCCACATACATCCTCAAAAAATTGCAAATGCTGATAAGGATCTTCACCTTCCTCACCTTTAAATTGCTTACTGCACAATAATTCGAGGACACTTGGGTTCACCTCATAAGCAACACCGGTGGGATTGGGACCCAATGGTGTGAACATTTCTCGCATAGGTGGTCCCGTAAGACGCATGGCCGATAGTAGATAGTTGTGACTGAAATCAACCATGATAACTCCGGATCTGCAAATACCTTAGTACACAAAATTCAAACCAAGCTCAAGACGAAGATCAAAAGCGCTCCAATCCCCGGCAATGCCGCCAGAGAAAGCTTGTGTCCTGCAAGTGCACATGGTTTACTTGTAGCTTTTTCGAAGTAAGAGTATCGATCCCATAGGAAGCACAAGAATAAATCTTTTGACTCTTGAATGGTTCGAGTAGAATGCCTGTAAATTGTTAGCGATCCAAAGTAGTGGTGAAGTGATGGAGATGATGTTGCGAGTGTAAAGGTAAATAATTCAACAAAAGTAAACAGCTATAATTGAAAATGATAGACTTGAGACAAGTGTGATTAAAGCGTTCCCAGGGAGTTCAGAATCCCCTCTAGTGTGCATCTATAGTGGTGCCTAAACACAGTGCTACTTCGGATTTCTAAGGCAATTTACATGTTTCTCTTTATGGGCTGAGCCGGTACAGATACGTGCATACACGCGGCAGCTCCGTATCACATACGACATCACTGTTCTTCCCCCACTCAGGTTATCAAACATTAGTTAAGGGAAAGATGTCCCCATGGATGTAGCCAAAGTGGTCTCCATTTTACCCCCTGCAACAACGATCCGCTACGAAGGGAGATAGGGCCTGTCACGTCACCCACCTCTGCAACCACACGGTTCGCCAACAGTAGTGACCTTCTGTCCAAAGTTGGCATACATTGGATGGTCAACTTCACCCAATGCCAAGAAGATCACTAGCATAAACATGCAAAGAGGATGTCAAATCATAATATCAATCGATCTATTACACACTAGGGTTCATCCATGTCCCCGAGAACTAAGGGAACTACTCACACATGAAGGCAACAAACATCATACCACCAAAGATGGGAAACATGAACGAATCACACATGTAATACACAAGTTGTTCCTCTAGGGTTCTTGATATTACAATAGGGGAAAGTTAGATGGTGATGATGATGACAGTGGGGATAACGTTGGAGCCCTCTTGATGAAGATGGTTGTCAGATTTCGGGTTCCGCAAACCCTTGAGAGGTTTGAACTCTGGGGTGCGTGCGAAGAACTCGTCCTCCCCAGTCTACCTACTCGCTAATCTCACAGCCTAGCTCGATGAACTGTAAGGAAAAGAGACACAACAGTTTACCCAGGTTCGGGCCACCTTGCGGTGTAAAACTCTGCTCCTTCTTTGTGGTGGATTGGCCTTGAGGGGCTGAGGATGAACTAGTACAGTGGCGAACAGCCTCAGGAGGAGAGGTGTTCTTGAGCTCGAGTGAGCTGGTGGAGTGAGGGTGATCTGAACGATCTGTCCCCAACTTGTCCCTCTCTGAACTTGTTCCTCTCTACGGTGGTGGCTAAGTCCTATTTATAGTGGCCTTGGTCCTCTTCCCAAATGAAAGGCGGGAAGGGATCCCACAGCGGCCAAATTCAAAGGGAGAAAACTAGTACATGCTATCCTGACAAAAGTAGTCTTCGCTTGCAAAAGCCTCTGGTCGTGATGCCGTGGTGGGCTCGGTGATGACCTTCGTCCTGCCGTCCTGGCAGTCTTGGTCTTGTTGCACGGGAATGGAAACCTTTGGCTGATTCCTCGGGACTCCGCGCCTGCGCTTGCCTCTTTAGCACCGAAGAGGAAACTGGTACACTATGCCCGCTGGCGCCCGTCTGGCCTTGGTCATTATGGCTCACGTCATCCGGACCTCACGAGGTGAGGCTTGCATAGAGATCTCCGCTCCTCGGGAGCCAGCCTGAGGAGGCCGCTCCTCGTGGAGGTCTTGGTGTCGTCCGCCTCGCGAGGCTTGGCCCCTCACGAGGGTCTTGAGTTGTCGTTGCTGATGATGGGCCGTACCAGGCCATCGATGGAGCCACGCCGTGGGCCGCAGGCAGGCAAGTCTGGGTACCCCCATTCTCAGAACGCCGACAGTAGCCCCCAGGCCCAAGGCGCGCTCGAACTTGGCTTCGAGGCGAAGCCAAGGGGAAAGTGCGGAGCGCCGCGGGCCCTAACCGCCTACGGCCTTGGTCGACGCGTGGCGATTGATGGGACGTGGGCGTCTCCACTTCCCCATGCCACCTCGGCAACCGTTCGACTTGACGAGACTCCGCTGCATGCAGAGAAGTACCATCATTGCGTGGGATCGTGGAGGCCGGCGATTGGCCTCCCTCCGGCTATAAATGAGGGGAGGGGCAGAGCCCCCCTCACTCATCTCCATCTTCTCGCTGCCCGCTCCTTCTTCTTCTTCTTTGTCTTGCCGTCTTGCAGCAGCATCCATGGCGCCGATCAGGAGATTCTCTGCAGTGGAGAAGGGAAAAACCCCTCGGGAGGAGCCGGGGCCACTTCCGCCGAAGAAGAGGCTCGGCCGTCCTCACGACGCCGGCGAAGGGCAAGAGGTGACGTGGCCTTGGTACGAGCGGCCTCCACCTGGCTTCCCGCTTCCTCTGTATGCCCGCGCGCAGGGCTCTGGACAGGGCGGCAATGCCCAGCGCCGCGCGGGCCGGGGTCTCGGTGGACTGACCAAGGCTGCGCGGCCAGCAGGCCGGCGAAATCATGGCGAGGGGACCTCGCGCGAGTTTGTGGTGTGGGCGGCAATGCCGCCGCGCACGTGGATCCGGCTCTCGAGGTTCTTCGCTGAGGAGATACCGCCGAGGGGGCCACTTGAGCTGTGGCTGCAGCACGCCGGGTGCTGCGGCCTAGCCACGGGGGCGGAGGTCGAGGTCGTGCCCCCGGGCGACATCTTCATGACCCGAGGATGGGGCGAGGTCGCCCGTGCCTGCCGTCCAGAGGGGGCCCTCGCCATCCACTTTGAGTACGATGGCGCCTCTACGTTGTTCTTCAAGGTCTTCGATGAGGAGGGCCGGCGTCTGGAGTGCTGCCCCGGGGGAAGCAGTTCATGTGGCGTAGCCGCGGTCGTCGAGCCCACCTTCGGCAGCTCCCCCAGCTGCAGCGACGACTCCTGGGAATCCAGCGACTCTCCCAAGCCCAGCGAGTCTCCGGAGTCCAGTGACGACAGCTACGTGCCGCCGAGCTCTCGCCATGCCCGGAGAGCGACAGCGGCGTCTGCTCAGCCTCGTCGGTGATGCCCAGCAGCCGGGGTCCCTTGACGTTTCCTTCTTTTGTTTCCCTGCGCGGAATTGTGATAAACCCCGTGGGGGTATGTAAAAAACTGTAATGCTTTTGCTCCAATGTTTATTATTCCTAGGATGATATTGCAGCCGCACATCTTGCTTCGGCATGGTTCCCCCTTTTTGTTCTCGCGGTAGCTTAGTGCTCTACGCCGGTAGGTCCCAGTCCCTAGGCAGGCTTCAGCCGTCGCTGGTATGCCAAGTCGCGATGCCGTGGTCAAGGCCAGGAGGTGAGCGGCCCGAGGTCCGGTAAGAGCTCCTGAGGCGCGATGCTCAAGAGGTCCCCTTTGGCGTGCAAGCAGCTCCCTGGAGGCCGAAAAGGGAAGCGGCATTGCCGAAGCGAGATTGCG
This sequence comes from Thinopyrum elongatum, assembly GCA_011799875.1. NCBI lineage: Eukaryota > Viridiplantae > Streptophyta > Magnoliopsida > Poales > Poaceae > Thinopyrum > Thinopyrum elongatum. The sequence continues at coordinate 546,581,890 of CM022298.1, read as the reverse complement.
AGAATCAAAATGCCGGACAATGAGGTTCACTCTGATATCCATGGGTGACTTATCTTAGTAGGCCTGACGTGATTCCTTTGCGCGGCGCCCGATTGTGCCTTGGCAGTGATGCTTCCAGGTAGGGCTCACACCGACCTCCCCTTCTCCCCGCTCATCTAGGTGCTCTACATCCTCGGGTCCCGACCCTCGAGCGAGGCTCAGCCGCCGCTGGTATACCAGGTCGCGATGCCGTGGTCAAGGCCAGGGGGTGAGGGCTGGAGAGTCAGTAAGAACTCCAGAGGCGCGATGCTCAGGAGCCCCCCTTTAACGTGCAAGCGAATTGCGTGAAAAAGGGACGGCCGGCGGGGCCTCCCATGGCTAAACTCCATGGATTCCTGCGAGTTAGTCCGAGAAGAGAGTATAACTCATAATCGCGCTTGCTGTCCTGCCGTTGATCTTTCCGCAAGAAGATGAAGGCACTAAGGATCTGGTGAGGTGACGTGCGTGGGGCAGGCCGCGAGCCAGAGCTCGATCTCTCAGATTTTTCGGCGTTGCAGGGACGTACCCGAGCACAAGCGCCATGCCAGCATGTGTAGCCCCCGTTGCGGAATGAGCAAGAGGCTGGTTAGCAATGTAGGAGGCCGTGGAGGCGATAGAACACCAAGCAAGGAGGTGATAACATAAATCAAACCATAGATAAGGTAAAGCTAGTTCTAATAGATGCAAAACGATACATGCCGCAGGGACGGACCCATGCGGCTTGGGGATAATGCAGCCCGAGGGGCGCCCCCAATTGAACAAACCAGAAAATGTCACCTGGCTCCGTTGCTGAAGAGATGTTGGGGTAGCTGAAGACGCGTGCCGCAGAAGTTGCTCGTCATGAGCCGCCCAGGCCCTGAACCTCGGGAGGCTCTGGGGGCCCGTGGGGCTCGCGAGGATCCATCTCCTCCTCTGACAGGATCGCCTGACTTCTGGCCTCATGAGCCGCCAGGACGCCCCGCATGTGGCGCTGGAATGCAACAACTACGCTCGACAAGCCCAAAGGCATGCGAACATAGCTGTGAGGGGGACCCTCGCACTGGCCAGCACGGGACGGCCAGAAGCGCTCCTGAGACGCGGCCCTATTGAGCCCTGGGATGTTGACGCAGCCACGCAGCTCGCTGTCCTCGCCGGGACAAGGAGCCGCGCCGGGTGGTGGGTGATGGTCGCCTCGCATAGCTCTTGCCTCCTGAAGCTCCTCGATTGCCTTGGTGATGAACTCCTGAGCGTCTGGCACCTCGCGCCTTGTACCCTCCTGGCGGAAGCGCGCGCTGAAGCACGCCTCCACATGGTGCCCGAGCGCCTCCCTCATGACGTTGGCCAGGTCAGAGGCCCTCCAGAGGAGAGCCCCCGAGCCCAGCCTAAGAGGGGCACCGGGCGCGCCTTCCTATGCGAGAGAGGGGACGCCCCGTCAGTGGGCGCAAGGCCTGAGGTGGTGCCGCTGGACACCCCGCTCTCCTGAGGCCCTTGGCGGAGCAGCTACTTCTTCTTCTTGGGGACAGCCTCAGGAGGGTAGACGGCGCCTTCATCGTCTGGGTTCTCAACCGCCGCAGCCTGGTAGGCGCGCTTGAGAGAGCACACCGCGTCCTTCTCCTCGCAGGCAACCGTGATGACGCCGCAGCTCCCTGGCATCTTGAGGACATTGTAACCATGATGAGTCACCGCCATGAACTTGGCCAGGGCCGGATACCCAAGGATGGCGTTGTATGGAAGGCGAATGTGGGCGACGTCGAAGTCGATGAGCTCGATGCGGTAGTTGTCGCGCTTGCCGAAGGTGACAGGGAGGCGGATCTGCCCTATTGGGGTGGTGGAGCCGTCGGTCACTCCTGAGAAAGGCTTGGTAGGCTGCAGCTGGTCGTAGGGCACCTGGAGTCGGTCGAATGTCTCGATGGAGAGAACGTTGAGCCCCGCACCGCCATCGATGAGAGTCTTGGTGACGAGCACGTTGCTGATGGTAGGCGAGCAGAGCATCGGGAGAGCACCAGCAGTTGCCGCGCACTTGAGCTGATCGGATGAGCTGAAGGTGATGGTGCACTTGGACCACCTGAGCGGATGCGTTGCCTCGAGCTTGGGGAGGGCCGCGTTCACCTCACGGGCAAACTGCTTGAAGATGCGATGAGAGGCAGGGGCCTAAGCGCCGCCCAGGATGCAGGCGATGGCACGAGGCTCCTGGAAGCCCCTAACCCCCTCGTCCTGGTGGTCGTCGTCGTTCCTTCTTGGTGGTGGCTGCAGCGGAGGAAGGCCAGCGTTGCCCTGAGGACGGTCCTCACGAGGCTGGTCTCTCCTGGGGCCCTCGCGAGGCTGGCCCTGCCAGCGGTCCTCACGAGGCTGATCGCGCCATTCTTGGCGGGGGTCGCGGCCGTCCCAGCATCCTCCACCTCGGCCTCCTCCGCGGCCGTAGCCTCGGTCGCTGCGCTCGAGGCATCGACCGAGGTGCCCGTCGTGGATGGCCCTGAGCTCCTGGCAGTTGTTGGTGTTGTGGTTGTGCACGTTGTGGAAGACGCAGAACGGGCGGCTGCCCTTGGATGACTCTGGGTGGTCGCAGCCGCGCTTCATCTCTGGTTCGGCCGCGAGCACGGCCGGTCCCTTGCACTTCACGTCCTTGGCTTTGGCCTTCTTGTCTTCTGAATCAGCCCCTAGGAGCTCCAGGAGAGAGAGGCGACCTTCCTCAGCTCTTGCGCACTTGGTTGCCATGTTGAACATCTCTAGAGCCGTGCACAGGTCCTCATGTATGGCGAGCTCCTCCTTCATCTTGACATCGCGGACGCCATCAGTGAACGCCGAGATGATGGCCTCGTCCGACACCTTGGGGATCTTGAGGCGGACGCTGTTGAAGCGCTGGATGTACTTCTGCAAGGTCTCTCCTGGCTGCTGCTTGATGCGTCGCAGGTCACCCGCAGCCGGTGGACGGTCGCGAGTGCCCTGGAAGTTGGCGACGAAACGCTCTCGCATTTTGTCCCAGGAGGAGATCGATCCCGCGGGCAGGTTCAGGAGCCACGAGCGCGCACCATCCTTGAGGGCCATGGGAAACCAGTTCGCCATAACCTTCTCGTCGCCGTTGGCTGCCTCGATGCTCAGCTCGTAGAGCTGCAGGAACTCGCAGGGTCGGGGGTGCCGTTGTAGCGCGGAGGCAGGTCGGGCTTGAACTTCCCCGGCCAGACGATGCTGCGAAGCTCCGGAGTGAATGCACGGCAACTCGCTGTGGTCACGGGAGCCCGTCGTGGAGGTGGAGCCTGGTCTTGGCGCTCGCGCGCCACCACTGCAGGTGGCGCGCGGTCTTGACGCGGCGGTGCTGGGAGTGGACGAGCATCTTCTTGCGGCCGCTGCACCACCTGGCAGCTTTCTTCTTCAAGCGCCAGCGCCCTGCGCGGCGGGTCGCGCCGCGGGGCCTCGCGCCTTGGCCCGAGGGCGACGTCTTGACGGGGAGGTGGAGGAGGTGCTCCGTGGGCTACATCACCCGCAGTGGGCGGCGGGTGAGGCAGCGAGCGAGACGGTGCAGGAGAGTCCCCGGCGGCGCTGACGAGCTCGACGATGCGGTCCAGCCAGTCTTCGTAGAGGTCGTCGACGGGGCGGTAGCGCAGGAGCTCGCGCGCCATGAGCAACGCAGCCTGCGCGTTCGCCGGCCCGCGATGAGCATGAGACGACGAACCAGCCGGAGTCAGCGACGGGGTGGCAGTGCGCCCATCCCAACGCACGGAAGGGTGCAGCGATGAAGCTTGCTGCTCGTGCCCCGCGGGGCCGGTGGCAGCGTTCGCCAGTGGAGACGGGGGACGGCGAGGGCAGCCGTCACCCGCCGGCGCTGTCTGAGCGATGCGGGCGGTGAGGGCGGCCCGACGCTCAGCACGAGCTCGACGAGCATCAGCCATGGAAGCGGTGGAGCGGTGGTGGATCGACCGGCGAAAGAGAGGCTCCGACGCACCCCTACCTGGCGCGCCAAATGTTGGATTTCGGGTTCCGCAAACCCTTGAGAGGTTCGAACTCTGGGGTGCGTGCGAAGAACTCGTCCTCCCCAGTCTGCCTACTCGCTAATCTCACAGCCTAGCTCGACGAACTATAAGGAAAAGAGACACGGCAGTTTACCCTGGTTCGGGCCACCTTGCGGTGTAAAACCCTACTCCTGCTTTGTGGTGGATTGGCCCAGAGGGGCTGAGGATGAACTAGTACAGTGGCGAACAGCCTCAGGAGGAGAGGTGTTCTTGAGCTCGAGCGAGTTGGTGGAGTGAGTGTGATCTGAATGATCCGTCCCCAACTTGTCCCTTTCTGAACTTGTTCCTCTCTACGGTGGTGGCTAAGTCCTATTTATAGTGGCCTTGGTCCTCTTCCCAAATGAAAGGCGGGAAGGGATCCCACAACGGACAAATTCGAAGGGAGACAACTAGTACATGCTATCCTGACAAAAGTAGTCTTCGCCTGCAAAAGCCTCTGGTCGTGACGCCGTGGTGGGCTCAGTGATGACCTCCGTCCTGCCGTCCTGGCGGTCTTGGTCTTGTTGCACGGGAATGGAAACCTTTGGCTGATTCCTCGGGACTCCGCGCCTGCGCTTGCCTCTTTAGCACCGAAGAGGAAACCGGTGCACTGCGCCCGCTGGCGCCCGTCTGGCCTTGGTCATCATGGCTCACGTCATCCGGACCTCACGAGGTGAGGCTTGCATAGAGATCTCCGCTCCTCGGGAGCCAGCCTGAGGAGGCCGCTCCTCGTGGAGGTCTTGGTGTCGTCCGCCTCGCGAGGCTTGGCCCCTCGCGAGGGTCTTGAGTTGTCGTTGCTGAAGCTGGGCCGTACCAGGCCGTTGATGGAGCCACGCCGTGGGCCGCAGGCAGGCAAGTCTGGGTACCCCCGTTCCCAGAATGCCGACAGTAGCCCCCAGGCCCAAGGCGCGCTCGAACTTGGCTTGGAGACAGTAGCCCCCAGGTCCAATTTGCTTCTCTCTTTTATGGTAGGTGATTATAACTTTAATTGCGTGATTTCACTACCATTTTCTGAGATTTCTTCCATATAATAATATTTGGTCCAAAAAGCTTTATCTGAGGAAAACGACAAAAAGAAGTGCGCGAACGCGGTAATATCCCACGAATCCTACATAGTAGGCACAAAAATACTAACAAAATAGTCCCATAATTTGGAGTCATCACTCATCTCTGTTCGTCCTTCTCCGCACAGCCGTCACCAAACTTCCGTCGCTATCGGTGCTCCGCCGCCATTCCCAACCCAAGGCTTCATCACCGGACGCTCCAACCCACACGCCGCCGACCAGGCTGCCACCGGGCGCCGCTATGGTACGACAAACTCTTCTATATTTGCAGCTCGCAATCTACATGCTCGATAAAATGTCCAAGATATTTTTTTATACTTTCGGCCATTACTTCAAGGGTTCCATCAAGGGCCGAAGAGTTATTCCCCGTGATAGGTGACGGTGCATGTTTTCTGTACACAGACTACTTCACAACGCTCCCAACATTTCAGGAAACTTTCTTTTGGCGTTGCTACCGGATGAGTAGAAACTTGTTCTTGCATGTAGTGGAAGGGCGTGGAAGGTTGATGGCAACTTCAAACTAAGAAAGGATTGTTGCGAAAAACTATCCTTCTCTCCTCTACAGAAATGCGCTGCTCTCAAGATGCTTGCTTATGGTAAAGCAGTAGATGCAATTGATGCAAAAATCTGGATGGGCGAGACCACGGTCCTAAACACCACGGCGCAATTTGCACGCACTATGGTGAAGGTGTTCGGACCAGAGTATACGAGAGAGCCAAATATGGAGGACACAGGAAAATTGTTGGCAATTAGAGCAGCAAGATGATTCCCAAGTATGTTAGCTTCAGTTGATTTCATGCACTCGCAATGGAAGAACTGCCCAAAAATTTTGCATGGGAAATACCAAGGTCTTGTCAAAGAAGTCACCATCATACTTGAAGCAGTGACATCGCATGACTTGTGGATTTGGCATCCTTTCTATGGCACACCAGGTTCATGCAATGACATCAATGTGCTCCAACGATCTCCTTTGTTCAAGAGACTCTGTGATGGGAAGCTCCACCATGCAACTACGCCGCAACGGGCACAACTACACCATGGGGTACTGATGACCTACAAGTATAGGGGATCAATCCTAGTCCTTTCGGCAAGTAAAGAGTATCGAACCCAACGAGGAGCAGAAGGAATTGATAGACATTTTCAGTAAGATATTCTCTGCAAGTGCCATAAGATAGTTTGATAGATAATTTGATAGCAAGATAATTGGTAGCAAGTAACAAATAACAAAATTAGCAAGGTGCATCAAGTGGCCCAATCCTTAATGTTGCTAAGGACAAGCCGGTGAAACTTCTTATAGTGATTAAAACACTCTTGAGGACACACGGGAATATCGTCTAGTTACTTTCACCATGATTCATCGACTTACATTCATTTCCTTGATAAGTTGTTATGTGGGTGGACTGGAGCTAAGGTGTTGATCTTACTTGAAAAAACACCTACTTACGATTATACCCTCTATGCAAGCATCCGCAGATACAAGATAAGTAATGAAGATAAATCTAACCATATCATTAAACATGTGGATCCAAAATGGCCCCTCACGGAACAATTTATAAAGTGGGGTTTAGGTTTCAGTCGCTACCGCAACCCATCATCTACAAACTAATTTCCACAATGCCTTTCCCTAGGCCGAAAGATGATGAAGTGTCATGTAATTGATGTTCACATAACACCACTAGAGAAAAGAACAACACAACATACCATGAAAACATTGAACGGTAATCAACTTCACATGATTACAAAAAACAAGACTTCTCCCATGTCCTCAGAACAAATAGAACTACTCACAACTCATAATAATGAACATGTTCAGTAGGTATAAATATGCAATCAACAATCTAAACATAATGATCTTCCACCAAGCAAATCAACTAGCATCAACTACAAGATGTAATCAACACTACTAGCACCCCCATGTACCAACCTGAGGTTTGGTACAAAGATTGAGCACAAGAGATGAACTAGGGTTTAGAGATGAGATGGTGCTGGTGAAGATGTTGATGAAGATGAAGCCTCCCATGATGAGAGGAACGTTGGTGATGATGATGGCTTCGATTTCCCCTTCCGGGAGGGAAGTTTCCCCGACGGAATCGCCCCATCCGGAGAGCAAAAGTGCTCCTGCCCTAGTTTCGCCTTGAGATGGCGGCTAGTCTTGAAAGTCTTCTCTCATTTTTATAGGGTAAATGGCCTCATATAGGAGAAGGACGTCAGTAGTGGACCTCTATGGGCCCCACAAGTTAGGCATCGCTAGTGAAGGCAGTAGTTGTCAAGCTCCTCGCATTGAGGAATAACCCCACGCTCCGCCTTTCTGCTAGCGAAGATCTAACTTTGGCTTCGGTTCAGATTATTATATTGATGACACTGATCCTTCAATACTCTGCGGTCATGCAAATGTTGAGCCTCAAATAGAGAGAGAAATTGTCATTGATTTGCAGCAAAAGCCGACGAATCACATGCAACAAGACCACAAGGAGAAGGCCAAATTATGTGCTGAAGTAAATGAAGTTGTCAACTATGGGAGACTACTCTGACAATTCTCCGCAGAAGAAATGGATCGATCATATGCACTGATGTTGAGGCACTACAAGCCCGAAGAACTTGCACAACTTGGCATATCCAGTGAACATCGGTGGATGAAGCAAGATTCTTGCAATCAATTCATTCGAAGGACAACTCCACCCCCCCCCCCCCCCCCCCGAAGTTAAGTTCCTATGATGGCATTGAGATGGAAGAATGTGATTCTCATGGCCACTGTGTCATCTCCTGCCACTCCTTCAACTCAACGCCACGATGATCCAACTGCCCTTGTTGGTCCTCTCATCGACCCCGAAGCTTCTCCTATGGCCAAAACTACATTGACATCTTCCTCATCGCCGGATTCTTCTTCACCATCAACCGCCTTAGATGAGTAGATAGCCTGTGTTTCCCAAACTTTTTGATCACTTGATGACAAGGAAGGAGAGAGCACAATGTTAATAGCTTTGCGGGTTCCTTTTGGCGGGTCATTTACCTCGAGTTACAACACTTTATATTTAACTTTCCTCTTAACTGTGTTGTAATCTCTTTAAGTTTGCAATTCTGTGTAATGCTCGATGCAGTTATTCCTCGCGCATGTTTATCCTTGGTATCTTATATGCATGCAGATATTTAACAGAGATCACTACATCATCCATTGTATTATTCCTCATGATATGTCTAATGTACAATGAATGCCATTGAATTCCAAGTTACAGGGAGATCTCCACAATTATATCATGCCATGTCCATTTGCGTTCAAACACAAATTCTTCAATATGCACATCTTTAGGGGAGCTATCTCCATATCTCCGAATTCAAAATTATCATGTTTTGACGGTCAACTTATTTATCCTCTATTGAAGCTTTAATTGTGGTTTTCATCAATTGTCCAAAAAAGAGGAGACTGTAAGTGTATCTAGTGCCCCTGGAGGATTTTGGATGATTAATGACAAAAACAATCAAGGTACTATTGTGTTTGTGAGTATACACAGGTGAAAGTCCCTGAGGATTTGGTTTTAACCAAAGTGTATGACCCCTAAAATTTGTGTGGAACAATTAAAGAATTTGGTGCGCCCGTTAGAGGAACATGATTTTTGTTGTGAGGAATATGAAGTTGTAGTGAAGATTTTGGTTTTCTGGTTTCATTTTCTTCAATTGAGTCGATGGGACAAACCACATATTAATAGGGGTCTAAGTGAAAACTGATATTCAAGTCTTTGTGTGTATGTGTGTGTGTGGTCAATCCAACCTAATTCTTCAAGTGAAGACTTTGAAATCTCCTTCAAAGCAGTTCATTTGGTTTTAGTGTCGAAGAAGTTGTTTTTTAGGACACATTAGTTAAATGTCCATGTTGTGGATTTTGATGACTTGTTCCGCAAGTCAATCCAGTGACTGCATTTGAATGCCGACCGTTTCGCCACGTGTCATGTGTACGTTGAGTGAACCTGCCTCCGGTGGTCATTTCAACCCTTGGGATTGCTCCCGGCAATAAATAGCCACCTACCTCCAACCATTTGTGGTTGACTGCTCCGAGTGATTTGACAAGTGTTGTCTGAGCAACCCATCCTCCATAAGAGTCTGAACGAATCATAAGTGAGAAAAAAATTAGAGCCCAAAAACTGCTAAGTGACCGAGCATCACCAAAGAACTTGATTGAAGCTCAACAAACCTTTTACTCTTGAGGAATATGCATCCTCTAGACAGTTAGGTGTCCGTTCTAGAGCATCCAAGAGTAATTATGGGCCACCGAAGAACAAGTCTCTGAAGGTCCAAAAGATCGCATTGAAGATCCACCACAAGTGTTTGAGCAAGGTATAAGTGATTTTAGCTCAAGGAGAATAAGGTGAAGATGAGTTTGTCTTCTAAGTTTAATCCCAGCCTCTCAAACCAGACATAGGGTTGTGCCAACAACTCAAACTGGATCAATAACCGCATTGTCTTCATCAGGCTTACGGGTTTTATCTGTTCACTCCACTTTACATTCTGTAATCTGCCTGTGGCTCGAAGAACTTCCGTGTCTTTTTTCTCTATGATTGATTTGAAGACCTTGCTGTGAACTACCTTATTTTGTTGCTTACACCACGTTTGGTTATGTGCTCGTCCTTGCCATTCTCAAGGTTGTATGCTTGTTTGTGAGACTTGAGTACCTCTACTGCTACTTAGCTATTTCTTTTATCTAGTTTGCTCCTGTCTCTGATTCAGTCATACTATTTTATTTCCTCCGAGTTACTTTTTTGTGTGTTAGATTTACATCTATCTAGTTCTGCAATTACAACTAAGTTACTTGGATATATATTTTTGAAATAAAGGGGTTTCCGCCACCTCATTTTATTAAAACGAGGCAACAAAATCCAACAAAGCACTGTATACAGCGGTTAGGCCAAGCCAGAGTAGTTGAGGCAGAACCTAAGGGCATCCCCAACAGCAACCCACAAATTTCCTCCCACATCCGTTCACGGACAGGGGGGCCAGTCCTTGGACATGGATGCGGGAGAACGCCATCCAACCATAGCCGCATATATTTTCACAACAACTCAAACCAACCGGATGAAATTCATGCAAACACGGCTGGATTTCATGTAAACATGATGGATTTCATATAAAAATGCCGGATTTTTATATAAACATGACGGATTTCAGTACATTTACATCAACTATAAAGCAGTGCTAGTCCGACTCTGGAGGTATAATAATACCTAATTTAAATGGCCGCCCGCGGATCCCATTGTCTTTCTCATGTCCGGCAGCCCGATCACCGAACTGCCGGGAGCCCCGGAGGTATATGCTTCAGCGCAAAGGATGGCTCGCTTCCCCACCGCTCATCGGAGTGGAACCCCCGGCTGATACTTCAGCGGGAGGGGAAGGCGGCGCTTCCGCTTTCGTGGATCCCATGTGGGATCGATGGAGGTCCTAGCCAGAGAAGAACCGGGCAAGACATCAGCTGTGTACGCCGGCGTCGCCTCGGCGGTGGCCTTCATGGGACCTAAGCGGTGGGGGCCTCCCGTGTTCTACTTCTCCTCGATGATGGGGGCGGACACGGAGGCGCTGGCCACCGACTCGTTGCTCTCTGCGCATCCGGCTTCTGTCTTTGCCTGCATGGCGCGGTCGCAGGCACGGGAGGCGTGGTCGCATACACGGGTGGCGCGGTCGCCCGAGGGGTCGTCGACGGCAGCGATGACGCCCGTGCCATCGTGTCGGTGTGGAGCAGCTCGCCACTCTTCATCGAGCGAGCCTGGAGCGGCGAGTTGCTGAACCACGCGCCGGCTTGGGGCGGCAACTTGCTCCGTCTGGTCAGGCGCGGGAGGTGGAGCAGCGAGCTGCCTCGCTCGTATTCGGCGGGCTCGGCTGGCCACACAGCCGGCTTGTATGCCGGAGAACTGCTCTTCGGAAGCCATCGGAAGAGTGGTGAAGGAGGAGATGGGGGGAGCGACGGAGGGGTGCGATTCTTGCCCGACGTCTGGCCTCGTTTAAATAGAGGGCAGACGGGAGGAGCTCGGCCGGCGTGGCGTTTAATGCTGGTCCACTCATAAACGAACGTGTGGCCGGAGTATGTTTCTCGGCTTCCACGCGGGTTTATGGAGGCGTATGAATGCGGCGAGGAGGCGTATTCAGCTGGGCGTGCAGCGGGCGGCGCCCTCGTCCGGCGCGTCGCTTCGATGGCGGAGGCAGTGAGACGTCACGTCCGTCCTGAGCCGCTTTCAATGCGGAGCGGTGCGCTCTACAACGGCATGAATGCGGGCAGATGACGTCGGGCGGGATGCGCGCGCGGGAGGAGGGAGGGGTTTTGGTGGGGTAGCGCGGTTAGAAGCGGGTTTGGGATCGGTCCGGACTCCCGTAAACCTCCCCCACGTTTGTCTCCGGTTTACGGGAGAAATCGTGTCCAGACCGCTCCGCGGACCGATACATGACCGATTTGGATGACTTTCGTGGTCCGGACAGCGCAGCCTGAACGATTGCGGGAAGTTTGCAGGTCCGCCTTTGGAGATGCCCTGAAACCCACACATGGCATGAAGGCCTGTGGTAGGAACAAGGCAAAAGTTTATAGCAGTGCAGAAAGGATCAGGCATAGTTACGCTATCTATTGAAATTTTCTTTGAAGTTGCATTTCCAAATAAATTGCCATATCTTCCATTCACCCCCTCTAATCGACATTTTTTTTTTTGAACAAACCTCTAATCGACATTTGACCTTACATAAACTAGCCAGAAGAGAGAAGAGTCAAGTGTCCAAACCAAATTATCCCTATCTTCTTCAGTCAGGATGATCTTGCATCTGTTGCCACAAATCCTGCCTAGAGTTTACACGGAGTCTGATAAGATTTAGCATGGCAAACGGAATTGGCCGAACACATTTGACCTGTCGAGGGAGGTGTTTTCGCGAGGTTCGCGTCCAAAAGGTTGGCCACTTTGCTGGCCAACGATGGCAAGGAGTGAAGAACTCCTCTTCCCGGCGGTTAGTAAAGCTTAGCCCTATCTCGTTGTCTTTTCATGTTCCCATCTAGCTCCATCCGTGATTGCGTCTAGTTTTGCAAGGTGCGTGGGTACTCTTGCCCGCAAGCGGTGTGTGTGCGATGTATGGATCATGTCATCCGTTGGGAGGGACCCGATGAGACTTGTGCCCGATCCCACTAGTGTAGCGCCATGCGTCATCTTGTATGATTGGCAGTATGTGTATATATACCGTGTAGTACTTATTTTGGACTGTCTGAAAAGTGAAACCCACGCGGTGCTGTCTGACTATTAGAATATGGGTCTCACGTCCGAGCAAGAGCAATGGCTAGGTGCAACAAACAAAAATAGCCCCATCCCGAGCCAGTGGGCGGGCCGAGATTAGACGATCGCGCCATCCCATACCAGTGAGCTCGTAGTGCAGAAAAGATAATACTGTATGTGCTCTGCTAGTAGTATTACGTAAGACTGTGCAAATGCTGATAGTTTTTTTTAGCCTCAACTGAGTATACAAGCTGTAGAATCTGTTCGGACGCACAGGCACACACCACACACACGCACATCACAACTCACACCCCCCGACTATGCGCCTAAACAAGACCTACCACCTATATCTCCAACTGTCTTGTGAGACTCCGAAGTCCTGGACTCTGGGAACGACGGGCACGTCGTCCTCACCTGTGGCTCGAAGATCTGTTCGGACGCACAGGCACACACCACACACACACGCACACCACAACTCACACCCCCAACTATGCGCCTAAACAAGACCAACCACCAGTATCTTCAACTGTCTTGTGAGACTTCTGAAGTCCTAGACTCTGGGAACGACGGGCACGTCGTCCTCACCTGTGGCTCGAAGACGGCGTGAGGTACCTGCAAAATTTATTAGTACTGTTCATAGTGAACAGTGCATCATAGTTTAGTACTATTCATAGTGAACAGTACATCGCAGTCACATGTGAGGACGACGGGGATCGAACTCGGGCGGGTGGAGTGCCCACCGGCAACTCCAACCACTGCGCCACGCGCAGTCCTCTGCAAATGCTGATAGTTATGGCACCACAGAAAAGGAAAAGACCACTCCTCGTTTCTTCTCCTCCCTTCTGTACTGTTCGAGAGAGGTGACAGAGGAGGCGACTCGGGCCCGGCCCGATCCCGGATCTTCGCCGCCGGCGTTGCCGGTCGGAGAGGAGACGGGGGAGGAGCTCGGAGCGCCGCTGTAGATAGTAGCTGTAGACTAGCTGTTTCCTCAGTGGAGTTTGGCCTAGTGCCGGAGTTTGGCGTTATGCCGATCTGGAGCGCACCGCCGCCGTTTTCGAGCAACGTGTGGTGGCTTGCAGCTGCTGTTCTTCAGTTTGCGGAGCTTCATGGTCGGGAGCAAGCAGCTGGATGCAGCGCCGGCGTTCCCCCAAATAAGCTCGTCTGTGTCCCTCATCTGGAGGTTTCCCTGCTCCTTTTCTTGTTCTTGGGTCGCCATCGAGGTGATGGGGACACAGAAGGGGAGAGGAGGAGCTCAGGATCCAGTCGATTGGGGAGTGGTGATATTTCTCCGGTGCTCGCGATGGAGCAACGGCTCCCGCTTGTCGGTTCCAGGCCGGTCTTCATCGCCCCGCCGGCGAATTCTCTGACCGAAGGGCGGTCTGATGGAGCCATGCAGAAGCTCCTTTGCTTCCTCCCGGCCGCTGTGCCAAAAGGAAGGCAGTGCAGCGATGGTGTGGAGGCCACTCCTCCTGTCTTCGGCAAGCCCAGCTATTGGAGATGTGGTGGTGGCGGTCCTGGTGTCCCAAGTGGTGTCGTCCCCGGCGACGGCAGGGCTGGATCTGCACCGAAGCTGCGTTTTGGATCCGATGGCGTTTTATGTTCTCTGTTCAGGGTCCTCCATGCATATGTCAGGGACTGGGATGTAATTTTCTTTTTCTTGAGTCCTTGTTTGAGCTTTGTACAATCACCGACGTTTTCTAAATGAAGCTCCGGGTCCTTCTGGACCCGTTTACCGTTCAAAACAAAAAAGGAAAAGACCATGAAAGGGACGGGGCTGCTTGGTTCTCCTTCCCCCTACAGACCGCTCATCAATCATCATGCCTTGCCTGCCTCTGTGAAATGTTTAGCATAGTCACATGGCCGCATACACAGATGCCCCCTAGAAAGTGACGTGTAAGATATTAGTACGAGCTTATGCCGAACAGGTGCTTAGAGACTAGACTGTTCAGAACCTCAACCCGTTGCATTGCAATTGCAACCGAGAGTTGAACAGTTTCAGTCAAGATGCATTGCAGTTAACGACAGCCTTGCATGGCGCGCACGACGGCTCGAGGAGTGACAAGTAAACTAGCCCCACCATCTTATCTTATCTTACTTAAGAAAAAACAATCGGCTGATCTTTTTCTAAGCGAGATAATCCACCAATCGCAGTCCTAGTAGTGGGAGCCTAAATGGAAAGCTAGTCGCACGCTCGAACAGAGAACGTATCCATGCGTTGGAAAGGTGATCTAGGTGTAATAAGTGCTCCCGCGGCGGCGTCTTGTGCGAGAAGAACGAAATCTGTTGGTTGCCTTCCCACCATCTGAGGCGGCGTCGCATTCGGCTGGCTGCCAAATCCATTCCATCCAGAGCCCGTTTCCTTTGCCGTTTCGCGTCCGTTCCGTCGGTCATCATGCGGCGCCGGGAATGTTTTTTTTTTTTGGAGAGAGGTAGAACCTGTCGCCGCTTTATTTAACTAAACAAAGTTTGGAATGTCATTCGAAATTACATCTAAAATAAACTCTGGAGGAGACTCAAGCCAAAGCTGTGATCTCTCCTCACCTACACCTACTCTAGCAAGCTTATACGCGGCAACATTGGCAGATCTATGAACCCATGACACTTTGAACTCCGCGACAGACTTAAGCATCCCCTTTATTTCTTGAATCCATGGCCCTGCTGCAGACAAATTCTTCTCCGTTTGTTTGATCATCTGCACCACCACTTGGCTGTCCAGCTCCACATGGATCCTTTCCGCATTCTTCTCAAGTGCAAACTGAATTGCACACCTACACGCGAGGATCTCGGCTGCTTCAGGGTCGGCTATGCGAAATGATGGCAAAATCCTCCCCTAAAAGCACCCAAGTGATCTGTGAGGACTGCACCCCCGCCCGCGCTGTCGCCATGTTTTGAAGTGGCACCATCCGAGTTTATCTTCAGCCAGCCCTCCTCAGGAGGCTTCCATCTCTCATTTATCTTGGCCGCCGGAGCACGCACCTTAGGAGTGTGGACTGATCGCCATTCTTGCATATAGTTACACACCGACTGCATGATTTCATGTGGAGAAGCTATCCTCCGGCCGTCCCTTGCCTCATTGCGAGCCAACCACAAGTCGTAGATAGAGTGTATCATGGCCTCCTTCTCATCGTCAGCTGCTCCTGTGAACCATCCTAGTAACCAGCTTGCTAATGCACTCTGAGAGTCGATCTGACTCGGTGGGATCGCCACCGAAACTCCCTTTTCAGACTGCATCATCTGCCCGTACTGTGATGAATGTTGGCATGCCCAGAATCTGTGGTATAATGTCTCTTCCCTGCCACATGCAACACAAAAAATACCAGGTTTTATCCGACGATGGTGAAGTTCAGCCCCCACCGCAACTCCATTTTTAATAACTCTCCACATGTGTATCTTTGCTTTTGCTGGTGCATTGGTACCCCATAGACCCATGTATCCCTTATGACCTCGGACAGTAGTCGAAGAACTAGGATGTCCTGTTCTTGATCTGTTCAGCGTCATTCTTAGATGATATGCCGACCTGACATTAAACACTCCATTTTTTGTGAAGTTCCACGCCAAGTAATCATCAACACCCGGTCCACCAACAGCTATCTGTGTAATATCACATGCATCCGTCGGTGAGAACATATCATGGACCTTTTGAATGTCCCAAGACACACCATCCTGGTCCAACAAGTCTGCGACCTTTGTAATCCCGTGGACATAATTCTACCCTAGGGGTTTCAGACTTCCGTAGCGAGGTATCCAATTATCATGGTGTATACTGACCTTGGATCCATCACCTATTCTCCATACAAGCCCTCACGGAGTAGGTTTCTTCCGTGGATGATGCTCCTGAAAGTGAAGGAACCCCCAGTAGGACAAGTGGCTGTTTAGATCGAATGTTCAGGGAAGTATCTCGCCTTTAACACTCGTGCACATAGAGATGAAGGCACCTGCAAAATACGCCAACCTGCTTCGCCAAGAGGGCTTCGGTTAAAAGCCTCAGGGTCCCGAAAACCCAGTCCACCACTTCTCTTTGAAGCACACATCTTTTCCCAAGCGATCCAGTGCACTTTCCTTTCACCGTTCATTGCCCCCCACCAGAATTTTCGGGAATGTTGATGCAATCCGCAGCAATACTTTGGTTTCCTATACTACTAGTGCATATTCTTTCTCCCATTAGGAAATTTGCTAATTAGTAAACATCAGGTAAGCGTGCTGCTTGGTCGCTGTCCGTGTCCACTCCAGCGGTCCACTCTCTCGGAGGGAATTATAAGTGCGCACATTCTTTGTCGTATGGGAGAGCCCTCTGCCTATGAGGAGCTTTTTGTCAAAATCATTCTTCAAATGACACATGCATGACCAAAAACCCAGTGATACAGCTTGTGAGTGGTCAAACTCCTAACTTTTTTTTAGGGTTAATGGTCAAGCTACGTACATAGTACTCTAGTGCTCTTAGGGCATCTCCAAAGGCGACCTGTAATTTTCTCCCGCATCTGACAAGTCCGCTGGCACGGATACAGAGACGGACATCCAACTCTGCCCGCATGCGTTTCAACCACTCTTTGAACTATCCAGACATAATACATGCAAACACGGCGGATTTCATACATACTGGACAAAAATCATTACATTTTCGATGTATTTTTAATTAAAACTATACTGGACTAAGATAAAACTAATCTACGGCCGGCGCCGGCGGACATCCATTCCGACAACATGGATACCCTTGACTAGTCTACTCCCGAACGCGGCGGATTTCCATTGTCGTCCCCATGTCTGGCAGCCGTGAGCCGCGGAGGTATATGTTTTAGCACAAAGGGCGGCTCGCTTCCCCATCGTTAATCGGGGTGGGACCGCCGGCTGATGCTTCAGCCGGAGGAGAAGGGTGCCTACATTGCACGGATCTAAGTTGGCTTTTGGGTAGGGGGCTGACGGTGGCCTGCAAGAAGGCAAGACACCGGTTGTGTACACCGGCGTCGCCTCGGTGGTGGCCTTCATGGGACCCAAGCGGCGGCGGCCTCCCGTGTTCTACTTCTTCTCGATTATGGCGGCAGTTGTGAACGTGCTGGGCGCCACCTCGTCAATGTCCGTGTAGCCAGCTTCTTTCTCTGCCGGCAGGGCGTGGTTACGCGCGCATTGACGGCGCATGGCCCTGTCGCAGGCACGGGAGGCGCGATACGACACGACGTCGTCCACAGCAGCCGCGCTACCCGTGCTCCCCCCTGCAGGCCTGGAGAAACTCGCCGCTCCTCGGCGAGCTGAACCACGCGTCGGCTTGGAGCTTTAGCCTCCACGAGCTGGCCTGCAGCGGCCTGGAGTGTCGATGGAGGTGGAACGGACAGTTGCCTGGCTCGTGACTGGCGGGCTCGACGGGCCACCCAGCCGGCTTTTTATGCCGGGGAACTTTTCTTCCTACTCGCTGGATGCCATGGAGAAAATTGTTAAAGGAAGAAATAGGAAGCAGAGGTGTGGTGCGGTTCTTGCCCGGCGTCTAGCATCGTTTAAATACCGGGCAGACGCGAGGAGCCAACCGGCGTTGTGTTTAATGTCGGCTGGCTCGCGAATTGACGTGTGGCCGGAGTAGGTATCTCGGCACAGGCGCGGGTTTAATGGAGGAAGATGGGCAGACTTCAGCCGTTTGAATGGGGCAAGGAGGCGTGTTCAGCCGGGCGTGCAGGCCCTCGGCCGGCGCGACGCTTCAATGGCGGAGCCAGTGAGAGGTCGTGTCCGCTCTGCGCCAGCTTCAAGGTGAAGCGGCTGCTCTATGGCGGCATGAATGCGGGTAGCTGGCGACGGGCGGGAACGTGCGCGGGCAAGAGAGGAGGGGGTTTGGGTGCGTCAGGGTGGTCAGAAGCGGGCGTGCATGCTATCCGGACGCCTGCACCCCCCCCCACCCGTCATGTTAGTCTCCGGTTTACAGGAGAAAGTACGTCCGGACCACCTGCGAACCGATACAGACACGCGTTGGATGGTTTCCGCAGTCCGGACGTATGCAAGCGATTTAAGGGCCGGCATTGGAAATGCCCTTAGAGCATCTACAGCCGGGCTTCTCATACCCATCTCAAACGCCCGGGCAGACCGTCCGGTAAAAAAAAATCGACCCAACCGGACCTCTCAAACCGCGGACTGACAGGCATCCCTCATATCCAGGCCAAATATAGGGCGGATATGGGGCGGCCCGGGCACGCCCAGGCGTGCCCGCCTGACAGGCCCGACCCACCATCGACCCCACAAAAAAACCCAATCCGGGCGGCGAGCTCAAACCCTAGCTCACTCTCTCCCTCTCCCTCGCTCCGTCCACTCCTCTCCCTCTCCGGTTCCGATCCCATCCACCACGATGAGCAGCTCCGGCAGCGACTCCGGCTCGGAGCTCGACTACGAGGAGGAGATGGCCCTCCGCATTGCGCGGGAGCGATCCAAGGTGGAAACCGGCGGCAGCTTCGGATCTGGAGTGTCGCTGCAGCTCCCATGCCGGTGCAGTGCGGATGCCGGAGCTGGACCCTCCCGACCCGCGCACAGTGACGCAAGGACAGCATTGTTCGCGCCGGCCCCGCGCCGTCTCCTTCCCCCGCCGGCCGCTCCTCCATGCGGCCAGCGTTGGGTGCTTGTGCCCGCACCGCTGGCCCGCACGCGCACTCCGGAGTCGGAGGCGCGCGCTGCGAGAGGCAGCGTGCACGGGAGAGGGACGCGGCAGAGCAGTCCGCGCGCCGCCGCCGCGGGACGAAGCCGGACCCCGACGAGGACGCGCGTCTCCTCGCATGGGTCTATCGCTGCTCCCTCACGACGGCGGAGACGGACGCTCGCTGCCTCCGACGGAAGAACGCCAAGGCGCTCCGGCTTCTATTGAGCAGTCGGAGCGCGAGGCGAAGGAGGCAGTGGTGGAGAAGGCTCGGGTCGCCAGGTTGAAGTGGGAGCAGGACAGGGCGTTCCGTCGGATGAAGGGGCTCATCATCCTCTTCGACGACGGCGACAGCTGCACCTCCTCGTCGGACAACCAAGACCCTCCACCAGCCGCGGACGCCTACAGCTGCGTCGACGACCGGAAGGGCAAAGGCCCGGCGAGGAAGTGGTGATTCCGCCCCCCCCCCCCCCCCCCCTCATCCTCCTCAATGTTTATATTGTTTTTAGTTGTAGAAGTTTAAAAACTTATCCGGGGACGAACTATAATCTTTTGAATGTGGTGAAGTATGTTAATGTTCGTTTGTAGCCGATCTTGTATTCCTTTGCAGCCAATTTTTATTGTCCGTCATTTGATCACGTAGGGTAGATCAACATTTGCATATGTAGTATGGATATAAGGCGCCGAATATGAGATACACGGATGCAAAATGGCAAATATGAGGCGTGCCCGGTCAATGCCGAATTTGGCCATCGCTGATGTAGATGCTCTTAGCGTGCTCTGAAAGAAACGAGCATCTAATCACAGAATATACAATTAAGAAAAGTGAACCATTCTAAGTTCTACTCCCTCCGTCCGATGAAGAATGTACGTTTGGCTTTAGAATTTGTCCATAAAAAAATATACATCTATCTTCCCGATGCATTTTAAAGTACTCCCTCCGTCACGGTTTAGAAGGCGCGCTTGGAAATTCTCTAGGACCTAGGTGGTTATCTATTGGTTGTGAGATGGGCTAAAAAATAGCATTCACACTACACATGCATATAGGAGTAGTACATCGGAGTACTAATTAGCTACTAGGAGTAAATGCAATGCGCCCTAAACCTTGTCTATTGTGGAAACGCACGCAAATTTAACTGTGCCTTCTAAACTATGACGGAGGGAGTAGAAAAAAAGCTTCTCTCTCATCGCACGGTAATCAAGACCAATAACATTCTACGCATGGTCTTCTTAATTTCTACATGCACTTAGCTCATTGGGGGTTAGGTAATTAAAGAGGAGAGAGACGGTAGCTTGCATCTTTCCAATGCATTTTTTACTTAACTCTACTAGTCAATATGTACGTGCAATGCACGTTAATTTGGAAGTATATTAAGTGCATGCGGATATTAAGTAGGATATTATTTACGTGTAATTATGTGATTAGCACTATATTTGGCATGAAATTAACTGCATGCTAGACGTGTTGAGCGCTCGACATTGATGCAGTCTAGGTCGTTGGATTGATATGATTTAATGGCCGATATTAATTAGATCTGTCCCTTTGGGTCTTTTTATATTGGTATAGATAATTTGTCCTAAGATTTTTATATGTACACTTTTCGTGGAATGAAGGGGGTATGCAGAGTAGAATTTATCCTATACAGATACATGCTTGGCTTCATTCATTGCAACCGAACTGCTTGGTACGCCGGGATGCTTGGCTGGCATTGGTTTCCCAGTGGTTGGGTGCCGTATCATCCCGTCGACCGTCTCCTTGTTTGGGCTAGGACCTGACATGCATGGTTTGATGGCTATCCTGTGGATATGCCGGGATAAGGATGACGGCGCAAGCTAATTTGTCTAGGACCATACGCTCGCTTGCAAGTTGCAATACTGGATATTCGCAAAAAAAATAAATCCAATACTAGATGACTAAAGAAATCTAAATTTGCCAGTGGTGTTGTTTGCCTGCTTAAGTGCATGAAACAAACGTTCGGGTGCCCCGCATCAAAAAAATAAAGGGACATTTACATTTATGCCCCAAACTGGAACCCACTATTCAGTTTTGTTCTTAGTTTTCGGGTATACTCAGTTTTGCCCCTCTGCCGTCAAGTCACCTTATAAAAATGCCCTTCCGTGTCTTTACCGTCCGGTCAAAGGGCTTTGACCATCTGGTGAACAGCATAAAAAAAATCTGAAATTTTGTGGGATCAAAGATACTCAGGCGCGCAAGGTGCGTGCAAATTTTCGTGCTGTTTGGACATTTCAGGAGCTCGTGGCAAAGGAAAATAGTAAATCTGTACGCCTGTGAACAGTAAATTCAAAAAAAATAGCAAGAAAATTCAAACAAATATGAAATTTTTTGGCATCCAAGATGCTCGGGTGCGCAAGGTGTGCAAATTTTTGTTGTGTTTAAACATTGTAGGAGCTTGTGGAGAAAAAAACAAAATTTGGCTCAGGAAAAAACTTTAAAAAAATGCACTATTTTTTTTTTTGCTAGAGCTCCTTGCATGTCATTTGATCACAAAAACTTGCAAGCACCTTGCACACCCAAGCCTCTTTGATGCCAAAAAATTTCATATTTTTTTAAATTTTCTTGATATTTTTTTTGAATTTACTGTTTACAGGCGTACAGATTTACTGTTTTTCCTTTGCCACGAGCATCTGGAATGTCCAAACAGCACGAAAATTTGCACGCACCTTGCGCACCTGAGTATCTTTGATCCCACAAAATTTCAGATTTTTTTGATACTGTTCACCAGACGGTCAAAGCCTTTGACCGGACGGTAAAGGCACGGAAGGACATTTCTATAAGGTGACTTGACGGCTGAGAGGCAAAACTGAGCGTATCCGAAAACTAGGGGCAAAACTGAGTAGTGGGTTCGAGTTAGGGGCAGAACTGGAATTGCCCCAAAAATAAATAGTCTGACAACATCTCATATATGTCCAATAAAAAGCATAAAAGAAATAACCCCTCATCCCAAAATATGTGTCGTGGCTTTAGTCCAAAATTGACAGAGAGAGTATGAAAAATGACCACCAAGTGACCAAAAGATCAGGGGGTCTGCGGCGAAGCAAGATGGAGCGCGATAGCAGTCAACGTGTTCACCACTAAGCTGGTCATGATCCCGTTGTCCAGAAAGCGCGGGTGCCAGTGCCGCTAGAAAGTAAGGAATTTGAAGAAAATAGACCCAACTAAGTTGAAGAAAATGGACGAGAAAGGAATATGAGAGTCCTCAAGCCTATCTCACCCATTTATTGAGGACCAGGCTTTCCTGGTACTCACGCATTTATCGAAGGCTAGGCTCGGTACGTAAGCAAAATTAAAAATCCTAGTACACATACTTAAAAGGCCTTATGTATCCCTAGTTGGTGCAGAGGCCGGGAAGTGAAATTCTCCCCCAATTTTAGGATTTGATTCTTTTTCCTTGAAGTGGTTCTGTTCTAATATTTAGGTCGCTCCCGCTCGGGCGACTCGGGCGGGTCCCCAGCCCTTGCCGCCCCAGCTCCCGAATCTACCTTCCCTCACCTCGCCGTTGCCGGAGGACGCCGTCGTGATGCGCCCGGGGGCCGACGGCGGTGGCGGGGATCCTCCTCTCTCCCATGTCTCACGGGTGGTGCGGAGCCCTTGTGCGTGCGGAGGCGCAGCAGATCTGGCGGCGGCTGGCCCTGTCGCGGGCGACGGCGACTGCGGCGCGTCGGGCAACCCAGTCAAGGGCGGCGGCTTGCCTGGCTCGGGCAGCGGCGACTTATGCTGTGGCGATGTGTCATCCGGCTTCAGATCAGCGGCGGCGTGGAGGGCCTGGTGGGTGGCTTGGCAGCACCTTCGGTCAGATCTGATCTGGCCAGTGCAGCCGGCGGTGGTGGTCATCTCTTCCGTCAGAGATGGTCGGCCTGAGGCTGGGTGTTCGGATCTCCAGATCCGTCATCTAGTACCGGTTGCGAGTCGGGGCGACATAGTTGCCGGTGAAAACCGAGCCGACGGCGGGCGATGGCGGCGTTCTGCGTCGTTACCTTGATGAAGGCATCATCGTGTGACTACTGTCGACCCACTCGTACTGCTCTGGGGGAAACCCTAGGATCTGGTCTTCCAGATCGGACGATGGCGGCCCTGCGGTGTCGTTCCTCTCTTGGGAGCATCATTTGTGGAGCAGCGCTGGAAGTCAGAGGCAAGAGGTGGAGCGGCTTAGTCTTGCATGGAGCTTCGGTGGAGATGTCAAGTCATGCCTGACCGACAGGTGCTACGCTTTGTCATGCCTGGTCGGCAGGTGCTACGCACGACAGATCTTCCAGAGACTTCAAGCTGTGTCGGCTGGTGGTACTTGGCGGCATGGTGCTGAGGTGTACCGGTTGCGACGCGCGACGTGCTCAGCTGTTGGGCGCCATGGTGGCGTCGACGGCAGCTAGACCGGGCAAGGCTGATGCGTCAGTACAGCTCTGAAGATGGAGTGGTGGCAGTTGGCGGTGGCGGTCTCTGAGAGCGCGCCGGACCAGTGTGTGCCCCAGACCCGGCAAGTGGCTTGGTTGTGGCCTCAGGTCTTAGATGTTAGGCTTGGCTGCGAGGTCTGTGGTATTAGGCCCGGACTATCAGCATCCCTTCATCAACTGGATAGGAGTAACGACAGATGTTGCATAGACGGTGGCTTCAGACTTACTGTTGTATTTCTTTGTAAGGTCTTTTGTGAATAATTAATAAAGTGGCTGCATGCATCGCCCAGATGCAGAGGCCGGGGGTCTTCCTCCTTTTCTTAAAAAAATGAAAATAATAATAATAAAGCCTATCTCACCCCGTACCGACAGATCCTTCGGTCTAGCCTCTGACATTAGGTTAGTGGGGCGACACGAGAGCTCCTATTGGACGCTCGTGGGCGTCCAGCAGTAGAGCTTTCGCTGAAAAGCTCGGGCAAACGGGCCGGGCTATAACCAGGCAACGAGTGATACGTCTCCATCGTATCTACTTTTCCAAACTCTTTTGCCCTTGTTTTGGACTCTAATTTGCATGATTTGAATGGAACTAACCCGGACTGGCGCTGTTTTCAGCAGAATTGCCATGGTGTTATTTTTGTGCAGAAATAAATGTTCTCGGAATGACCTGAAAGTTCACGGAGATCAGTTTTGGAATAAATAAAAAATATTGGCGAAAGAATCAACCGAAGGGGGCTCACACCCTGTCCACAAGGGTGGGGGGCGCGCCCACCCCCCTGGGGCCCGCCCTCTGTCCTTGTGGGCCCCCTGGACCTCCACCGACCTCAACTCCAACTCCATATATTCACGTTCGGGGAGAAAAAAATCAGAGAGAAGGATTCATCACGTTTTACGATACGGAGCCGCCGCCACCTCCTGTTCTTCCTCGGCAGACCAGATCTGGAGTCCGTTCAGGGCTCCGGAGAGGGGAAATCGTCGCCGTCGTCATCATCAACCATCCTCCATCACCAATTTCATGATGCTCACCGCCATGCGTGAGTAATCCCATCGTAGGCTTGCTGGACGGTGATGGGTTGGATGAGATTTACCATGTAATCGAGTTAGTTTTGTTAGGGTTTGATCCCTAGTATCCACTATGTTCTAAGATTGATGTTGTTATGACTTTGCTATGCTTAATGCTTGTCACTAGGGCCCGAGTGCCATGATTTCAGATCTGAACCCTTTATGTTTCCATGAATATATTTGTGTTCTTGATCCTATCTTGCAAGTTATAGTCACCTACTACGTGTTATGATCCGGCAACCCCGGAGTGACAATAGTCCGGACACTTCCCGGTGATGACCGTAGTTTGAGGAGTTCATGTATTCACTAAGTGCTAATGCTTTGGTCCGGTTCTCTATTAAAAGGAGGCCTTAATATCCCTTAGTTTCCAATAGGACCCCGCTGCCACGGGAGGGTAGGACAAAAGATGTCATGCAAGTTCTTTTCCATAAGCACGTATGACTATATTCGGAATACATGCCTATAGTATATTGATGAATTGGAGCTAGTTCTGTGTCACCCTATGTTATAACTGTTGCATGATGAATGCCATCCGACATAATTATCCATCATTGATCCATTGCCTACGAGCTTTTCATATATTGATCTTTGCTTTGTTACTTTTCCGTTGCCACTGTTACAATTGCTACAAAACTGCTACTATTAATTTTGCCACCGTTACCGTTACTTCCATACTACTTTGCTACTAAATACTTTGCTGCAGATATTAAGTCTTTCAGGTGTGGTTGAATTGACAACTCAGCTACTAATACTTGAGAATATTCTTTGTCTCCCCTTGTGTCGAATCAATAAATTTGGGTTGAATACTCTACCCTCGAAAACTGTTGCGATCCCCTATACTTGTGGGTTATCAAGACCTTTTTCTGGCGCCGCTGCCGGGGAGCATAGCTCTATTCTCTGAGTCACTTGGGATTTATATCTGTTGATCACTATGAGGAATTTGAAAGATACTAGAACCAAGATTTTTCCCTCTACTACGAGGGGAGGTAAGGAACTGCCATCTAGCTCTGCACTTGATTCACCTTTTGTTTTGAGTAAGCTTGCGACACCTACACCTACTAGTAATTATGATATGTCGCAAGTGATTGATGATGCCACTTCTGCTATGCATGATGCTAATGATGATAATACTGCTTTGCTTGATAATACTGTGCCACTAGGTGAATTTCTTGATGAACAACTTGCTAGGGTTAGAGAAAATGAAATTGCTGAAACTGATGATATTATTGAAACTGAAGATTATGATTCTCCCCCTAGATATGAATTGCCTGTTGTACCTGAGGGTTATGTTATGGATGAAGAAATTGCTAGAGACTTCTTTGCTTGCAATGATAGAGATGATCTTAAGAAACTGTTAGCTAAGCTGAAAGAAAAATCCTTGAATGCTAGAATGAAATATGATCCCAATTTTGCTACTTCACCTATCTTTGTTACTGATAAGGATTATGAATTCTCTGTCGATCCTGAGTTAATTACTTTGGTTGAATCTGATCTCTTCTATGGTTATGAATCTGAAACAGTTGTGGCACATCTTACTAAACTGAATGATATAGCCACCCTATTTGCTCATGAGAAAAAAATTCATTACTATTATATTCTTAAATTGTTTCCTTTCTCGTTAAAGGGTGGTGCTAAGTTATGGTTTAATTCTCTTGCTCCTGGTTGTGTGCGTAGTCCCCAGGATATGATTTATTACTTCTCTCAAAAATATTTCCCTGCTCATAAGAAACAAGCTGCCTTACAGGAATTATTTAACTTTGTGCAATCTGAAGAAGAGAGTCTCCCACAAGCTTGGGGGTGGCTTCTCCAATTACTTAATGCTTTGCCTGATCATCCTCTCAAGAAAAATGAAATACTTGATATCTTTTATAATGGACTAACCGATGCTTCTAGGGACCACCTAGATAGTTGTGCTGATTGTATTTTCAGGGAAAGAACTGTTGAGCAAGCTGAATTGCTATTGAATAATATATTGAGTAATGATAATGATTGGACCCTTCCTGAACCAACTCCTAAGCCAACTCCGAAGAAAAGGGGTATTCTATTTCTCAGTCCCGAAGATATGCAAGAGGCAAAGAAATCTATGAAAGAAAAAGGTATTAAAGCTGAAGATGTTAAGAATTTACCGCCTATTGAAGAAATACATGGTCTTGATAACCCGACACAGGTAGTAGAGGTAAATTCTCTTTATAGATTTGATGAAGGTGATATTCCTCATAATAAGTCTGCTAGTCAATGCTTGGATGAGTTTGATAATTTTATTGTTAAACAAGAAAATTTCAATGCTTATGTTAGTAGACAATTGAAACGTAATGCTTACATGCTTGACCACTTGGTTAATTATATGAGTAGAACTATTAATGATCTTAAGCTTATTAGTAAACATGCTTCCATGGTTGCAACTCAAGTAGAACAAGTACTTAAAGCACAGGATGATTTGCTTAATGAGTTGAATAATAAGAACAATGATAATGCTGTTAGGGTTATGACTAGAGGTGGTAAAATGACTCAGGAACCTTTGTATCCTGAGGGCCATCCTAAGAGAGTTGAGCAAGATTCTCAGAGAATTAATACTGATGCACCTAGTCCTAATAAAAAGAAAAAGAAAATTGATAGGACTTTGCATGCTTCTAGTGAACCTGCTATAGATATACCTGAGAATCCCAATGATATTTCTATTTCTGATGCTGAGACAAAATCTGGTGATGAACATGAACCTAGTGATAATGTTAATGATGATGTTCATGTTGATCCTCAACCTAGTAATGATAATGATGTAGAGATTGAACCTGCTGTTGATCTTGATAACCCACAATCAAAGAATCAACGTTATGATAAGAGAGACTTTGTTGCTAGAAAACATGGTAGAGAAAGAGAGCCATGGGTTCAGAAACCCATGCCCTTTCCTCCTAAGCCATCCAAGAAAAAGTATGATGAGGATTTTGAGCGCTTTGCTGAAATGATTAGACCTATATTTTTGCGTATGCATTTAACTGATATGCTTAAAATGCCTCCTTATGCTAAGTATATGAAAGATATTGTTACAAATAAAAGAAAGATACCGGAGGCTGAAATTTCTACCATGCTTGCTAATTACACTTTTAAGGGTGGAATACCAAAGAAACTTGGGGATCCAGGAGTACCAACTATACCATGCTCCATTAAAAGAAACTATGTTAAAACTGCTTTATGTGATCTTGGAGCCGGTGTTAGTGCTATGCCTTTCTCTTTATATCGTAGACTTGAATTGAATAAGTTGACACCTACTGAAATCTCTTTACAAATGACTGATAAATCAACGGCTATACCCATCGGTATTTGTGAGGATGTGCCTGTTGTGGTTGCAAACGTTACTATCTTAACGGACTTTGTTATTCTTGATATTCCCGAGGACGACAGTATGTCGATCATCCTTGGTAGACCCTTTTTGAATACTGTAGGGGCTGTTATTGATTGCAATAAAGGCAATGTCACTTTTCATGTTAATGGTAATGAGCATACGGTACACTTTCCGAAGAAACAACCTCAAGTTCATAGTATCAATTCTATTGGAAAAATTTCAACTATTACTATCAGAGGTTTTGAATTCCCTCTCCCTACTGTTAAAAAGAAATATGATATTCTTATTGTTGGGGACATGCATATCCCCGTTGTGATAACTTAGTGTTATTAAAAAATTCTCCGGTTCCATGTTATTCGAAAGAAGTTTGTTAATGAGACTTGATCAACCTTGTTAACGGATTCCTTTTGATGAGCATGAGATGGATGAATTTAGAAGGCACAACTTTCTGTACCTACTTTTTACTTTCTGTTATTTAGAATGAATAAAGCAAAAATAGTATTTTCTGTCTGTTTTCTGAATTATCCGTGAAATAAAAAATGACCCAAAAATAAAAGTTCTCCAAATGCTCTGAAAATTTAGTATGATTTTTTATAGAATATTTGAGAATTTCTGGCACTGAGAACACACCAGGGGGACCCACCACCTATCCACAAGGACGGAGGGCGCGCCCTACCCCCTAGGCGCGCCCCCTAGTCTTGTGGGTCCCACATGGCTCCCCTCCACTTATTCCAGCACCCATCCACTTCGTCTTCCTCCAGAAAAAATCATCCCGTAGCTCAAACCCGTGTTCTAGCTCATCTTGCTGCCATTTTCGATCTCCTTGTGTAAAGCTCCATTTGCAAAACTGTTTTGGGGAATTGTTCTTTGGTATGTGACTCCTCCAATGGTCCAATTAGTTTTTGTTCTAGTGGTTTATTTATTGCAAATTTTTGCTGCTGTGGTCACCCTGTTCTTGAGTTTGCATGTCAAATTTATATGGTCCAAAGTAGTTTTGATGCATGATATAGCCTCTAGGCACTAGTAGGAGTAGTTGCTATCAGTTTTGTTGAGTTTGGTTCACTTTTATTTTGAGTTACTAAAAATTTCAGAGGAAGAAAATGATGAGGAGAGTATTGAGAGGCTCTTCAAGCCGGAGTTCGAAGGAAAAAGAAAATCAGGAGAAGGAAAAGCCCAAGTACAATCTTCCTCGTGCCGCGGAGATTCGGCCATGTGAATGGCCATGTGATGCATTCTTGGAAGCGGCCGGAATTTATGAGGATTTCTATTTTTTGGCTGAGAATGCAGGCATCACCGACTTCCTCCACGACCAGTGTGATCAGTATCTCCTACTCACTAATACTTTCGTGCAAAAATTTCATTTTCATGCTAGGAGATCACCACCCACGGTAGAGTTTCACTTATATGATGAGCATAAGGAGATGACGCTTTATGACTTTTGTGAGGTTTGTAAATTACCTTATGAGGGTAGCGTCGAGGAACCACGTCCTAGTGATGTGGAAGATTTTATTAATGAAGTTACCGTAGGGGAAAGGAGAAAGGTGTCGGAAGCGAGAGTAGCTAGTTTACATTTTCCTGTTTTGCGCTACTACTCATTATTTGCTGGGAGATGTTTAATTGGTCGCGGGGAGAGTGGAGGCCTTAGTGCTCCGGACCTTGCCATTTTACGCCATGCTTTACTTCGCGATAAAACTTTCAGTTTAGGCGCTATGGTTGCTAGACGGTTGAGTCTCAACCGTACTAAGGGTCCTATTTTCGGAGGTATCTTCGCCTCTCGACTTGCTAGACGCTTTGAGATACCCATTAGGCATAATGAGAAAGAGGAGAAACTGCTACCCACTATATACTTAGATTATGACAGCATGGTAGCACATAAGTTTATTCGCTATGATGAGGAAAAGAGACTCATTTATAACTTGATATTTAGCAAGGATACTTTTCAGATTATTACCTTGCCTGCACCTGCTTTGTTCGATATTCATTCAGGTAGGTACTTCGTTTTGCCCGAGGACATTCATGCGTACTGGGAGGGGACGCGATCCCCAGCTCCTGAGCCAGAGCCATCACCTGATCCATATCAGGAGTCTATTTATCGATTTTTTTTCAAAACTATGACTAAATTTGTAGTAGATTTGAAAACTATATGGCGCAATGCAAAAAAACCGGAAATATGACCCCGTCGGCCTGCGGTGGGCCGAAGAGCGGCCCATCGGCCTCGAGAAGACCGAAGACCGGCCCGTCGGCCTCCAGCAGACCGAGGAGGGGCCCGTCGGCCTCCAGCCGACCGAGGAGAGGCCCGTCGGCCTCCAGCCGACCGAAGAGGCCTGGATAAGGCCAGCCGCTCGGTTTCTTCCTCCTCTGGTCGCTGGCACCTCCTCTCTCTCTCTCTCTCATTTCCTCTCTGTACTCTCCACCCCCTCGCCAATCTACTCATTCTTCCACCCATTTTCTCTTCCAAGCGGCAGAATCAATAGATCATAGCATTCTCCAGCGGCCTACGGTCATTTTTTTTGCTATGGGGTAGTTATTTGTGCGTAAGTGAGGAGGATCCATGGTGGGGTGGAGGAGGTGCTGCTGGGCCGAAGGTGTTGGGGTTGAGAAGGTGCTGCTGGCAAGGATGTGGTGGTGAGGAGTAGGTGCGGTTGGGGAGGAGGTGGTGGTGAGACGGAGGTGCGGTGGTGTCCGATGGTGCAAGGAGTTCGCGAGGTGGCCGGTGCCGCTGAGTTGAAGAGAGGAGGAAGAAGAAGGGGACACACGCGTCGAAGGTATAACAATGTCGTCACAAATTTTCTATGAGCTGTACAGTTTATTTAGTGTACATACTCATTTTAGCGGATAGTTAGTGTAGCCGGTAATAATTATGTTCGTTGCGATTAATGAGAAGGTGGCAATGTCTGACAGGTGAAAATGTCTGAATCAGTAAATTTGACTGTTTACTACGGCCCTGGTAATGTTCGATATAATGAGTTGGGGGTTGATCTTAGCGAGTTTAAAAATGGCATCATGACACTTTCAGACCCGGACAGACTGGACATTAGACAGTTGAAGCATTGGTTGACTACTAGTTTTGGGCTGGATCCTGAAGTATGTTCCGTCAGTATTCATGCATTGTGGACCAAATCTTGTAAAAATGTCAGGTGGGAGTTGATGCCGATAGATAGGAGCCATCATTGGTTGACCCTGTTAAGTCGTTGCCGAGACCAAAGAATCCACCCATATGCCCTAGTGCAACCAGTGGCGAAGGAGGAG
Organism: Thinopyrum elongatum; assembly: GCA_011799875.1. Lineage (NCBI taxonomy): Eukaryota > Viridiplantae > Streptophyta > Magnoliopsida > Poales > Poaceae > Thinopyrum > Thinopyrum elongatum. Next base: position 546,550,952 of record CM022298.1, on the reverse strand, counting down.
AATACCGTACAACTCCACGTGGGGTATGAACCCGGCTAGGGTAGTCAAGTGGCTAACGATATTTATTTATCCGGGTCACAGCCACCGGATGTGGATGCTAGCCAAGAGTCAGACTACGTGCCACACAATGTTTGTGGTCATGATACTGGGCAGAGTCAGTCGATAATATTAGCTGGTTTTGGTGTTGCTGATGGGGATGAGGAAGGTGATGAAATGCAGAGGGTGATGGAGGAAGAGGACGAGGATGGATTTGCGGAGGATCTGGATTCTGAAAATTCCGAGGATGAAGTGGACGTACCGATTCCTTCTGCATGGGATCAGGACATATCCACCGGTCTTACTGTCAACGATGGCCATGAGACTCCATGGCAATATAATCTGAACCAAGTCCAGATAGGGGCTATGTTTGATACAAAGAAAAAACTAAAGTATGCGGTGATAAAGTGGGCTATGTCTACGCAGAGGGTTTTCCGGACACACATATCAAGTCCAACAAAGTATACCGTGAAGTGTGTTGAAACAGGTTGTCCTGCGAAGGTGCACGGGCACGTGCCGAAGTATAACATCCACTGGGTTGTCACCAATGTGGTCCCACATAATTGTGTGAGGAAAAACCTGTTGGTTCGTCATCCAAACCTGACTTCAACTCTCATTGCGCAACTCATGTATACTGAGATAGTGGAGAAGAAAGATATGGAAGCAAAACACATCCAGACAGCAGTGAAGGTCAGATGGAATTATGAAATTCCTTATGGGAAGGCTTGGAGAGCTAAGCAGAAGGCTATGGAGGAAAGGTTTGGGATGTTCTTCGACTCATATGATAATGTTGTCCGTCTCCTTGACATACTGAAGGAGAGGAATCCCGGCACTTATGTTAACATACAACACACGAGGTTGGAGAGTATACCAGATTTCAAGGTGTTGAAACGAGTATTCTTCTCTTTCGCTATGTGCATCGAAGCTTTCCGGCATTGTCCTCCTGTGATGTTTGTGGATGGTACATTCCTGACTGGTCAGTACAAAGGGAAAATCCTGACTGCTATTGGTGTGGACGGAAACAATCAAATCATCCCACTTGCCATGGCATTTGTGAAGGGTGAGAACTTTCCGAGCTGGGTATGGTTCTTCCGGCAAGTTAAAATTGCGATCGTGAAGGACCGACCACACATGTGTGTCATTCATGACAGACATGCTGGTATATTGAAGGTCGTGAAGACACTAAGGAATCCAACAGCTGACGAACCAACACCTTGGAAGGACTTGCAGAGCCGGTGGTGCATGCGCCATCTTGGGGCTAATTTTTTCTCACAGTTCAAGAACAAACGGTTGATGAACTTGTTCAAAAAATTATGCAAGCAGAACCAGCAGCGCAAATACAGATTTATTTGGTCAAAACTAGATGAGTTTACTAAGAAGCAGGTCCGTGCGAGGAAGAAAATGGAAAAAGATCAGGTTAAATTAGCAGCACTCATCGCGGAGCTAGAGGAGCCAGTAGGTCTTTGTGACTTGCCAGCAATTGACCCTCCTAATACTCAGAGAAAGAAGGGCAGGGCAATAAAGAATTTTTCTGAGTGGATAGAGAAAGAGCCTCCGGTGAATTGGTCTTTGCTGCATGACACCCATGGAGCTAGGTATGGCCACATGACAACCAATCTTGCAGAGGTGTATAACTTTGTACTCGGAGGGAATAGAGCATTGCCACTCACAGCTATTGTGGAGGCTGTATTCCATGGCACTTTGAGATATTTCAGAGAAAGGCACGAGTTAGCAAAGAAGCATATTTCAGAGAAAGGCACGAGTTTTAATTTGTAATATGTCGGACTATGTTTTAATTTGTAATATGTCGGACTATGTTTTAATTTGTAATATGTCTGGACTATGTTTTAATTTGTAATATGTCGGACTATGTTTTAATTTGTAATATGTCTGGACTATGTTTTAATTTGTAATATGTCTGGACTATGTTTTAATTTGTAATATGTCGGACTATGTTTTAATTTGCATCTGAGATTTGTTGTTGAATTGCAGATATGGCTTCGTATCCGTTGCTTAATGGTAATATCGATAGAGGGCACCGGGCCGCACTTATGAAAGCGGGCAAGAACTTAGACGTGTTGGTCACTCGCACCCCAAAGTCAAACTGGATGATACACAACTCATGGGTTAATAGGTATGTGTCGGTATAATGACTTACTATAGTTGACATACTTTTGATAGCCGGTATAATGACTCTCTTTATTTTGTAGGTTAAGTTGGGCTGGACTTCTACCCTTGGCACGGCTGGTTGAGGGTACATTGGATGAGTGGGTTGAACATCCGCAATTGGATGAGACAGGTGAACCAATGCAGTTACACAAGAGGCAAGTGAAACGTTTCTCTTACAACAAGTCACTCCTTACCTGCTTAGTAGATAGATGGAGACCAGAGACACATACGTTTCACTTTCCCTGGGGAGAGATGGCGCCTACTTTACAGGATGTGTCTTATTTGTTGGGATTACCTCTGGCCGGTGCTACCATAGGTCCTTTAGAGGCAGCATAAATAATATTTTTACAATGTTTATAAGACGGGCAATCGTTGTACATCATGAATAAGTCAAATTTTATAAAAAAAATACATTTCGGCCTACCAGAGGCCGACAAGCCACCCCTCGGCCGCATGGAGGCTGACAGGCCGCTCGTCGGCTAGCCAGAGGCCGTCAGGCCTCCCTTCGGCCCATGGCAGGCCGTGAGGCCTCCCTTCGGCCCACCGCAGGCCGACAGGCCCCTCTTCGGCCTCCAGCAGGCCGACGGGGTTATAGTTTTGATTTTTTTGCGTTCAACCCTATAGATTTCAAATTTGCTATAAAATATGTCATAGTTTTGAAAAAAAATCCTATTTATCAGTGGGAGCCACAGGATCTCGCTAACCAGTGGAACCCTCAGGATCCTCCTCAGTACACCGGAGAGGGCTACTTTGATCCATGGGCTTAGACCAACTTAGGCCAAAATCCTAAGCTTGGGGGAGTACGTATTTCTCACCGACATTACATTCATGTTCACACACTCATTCTAGTTGTCGGTGTTCATACTTTTTCATTGTATTATCCATGCTAGTTTATTTTCTTTTTCTCGTTTTCTTCTTGTGTGTTTGAAAAACTTTGTTAAAAACCAAAAAAAATAGTTGTAGCCTAGTTTACTTTCCATGTTCACTTAGTAGTAGTATTAAAAGAAAACCCAAAAAGATTTCTCGTTCTTCTTTTACTTGTTGGGAGCTTTCCCGTGTAAACAGTTTTTCTCGTTCTTGTTTTACTTTCTTCAGAAAAACAAAAACTCCAAAAACATTTCAGTGTGTTTCTTTGAAATTCTTTTCTTTTCTTTGGGGGTCGAGGAGAGAAGACCACGATGAAAATGTTGAGTGGCTCTCATTTGCATTATTGTTGATCTAACAAAGAGCCCATATTACCTTGTCTTCTCCTTTGAATAAATGTTTACAGATTCCAGCTTAGTTCAATGCACGTGCACTATTGTTATTATTCACATCGTTCGGTCGTGCAAATGAAAGGCAATAATGACGATATATGATGAAATGATTGAGATGAGGAAAAGCTGGTATGAACTCGACCTATCTTGTTTTTGTAAATATGATTAGTTCATCGTTCTTGATTCAGCCTATTATGAATGAAGCATGTTTGCAATGACAATTAGAGATTATAGTTACTCATGCCATGCTTAATTAGCTAGGGGTTTATAATGGTTTACCTTGCGTGCCAACATGCTTTTAAAATGGTTGTGATGTAGTATGATAGGATGGTATCCTCCTTTGAATGATTCGAGTGGCTTGACTTGGCACATGTTCACGCATGTAGTTGAAACAAGATCAACATAGCCTCCACGATATTTATGTTCATGGTGATTTATATCCTACTCATGCTTGCATTCAATGTTGGTTACTCTTAATGCATGTTTATGACTGTTGTCGCTCTCTAGTTGGTCGCTTCCTAGTCTTTTGCTAGCCTTCACTTGTACTAAGCGGGAATACTGCTTGTGCATCCACTTCCATAAACCCAAAGTTATTCCATATGAGTCCACCATATCTTCCTATATGCGGTATTTACCTGCCGTTCCAAGTAAATTTGCATGTGCCAAACTCTAAACCTTCAAATGATAATCTGTTTTTTATGCCCGAATCGCTCATGTAGCGACTGGGGGCTGTCAGTATCTTCCATGCTAGGTGGGTTATTCTCACGATGAGTGGACTCTGCTCATCATTCACGAGAAAATGGCTGGTAATCGTGATGCCCAGTCCCATGCTCAAATCAAATCAAAATAAATTAAAACAAAACTCCCCCGAGATTGTTGCTTGTATGGACGGTACCCATTGTTTCGGACCAGCCGTGGAGTGTGCTTGTTGGTTGAGGGGGAGTAAAAAAAACTTTACCATTCTGTTTGGGAACCGCCTATAATGTATGTAGCATGGAAGATATCGAGATCTCTTGGTCGTTATGTTGACAATGAAAGCATACCGCTCAAAATTATATTCATCTCTGTTTCAAAAAGCTCGAGCTCTGGCACCTCTGCAAATCCCTGCTTCCCTCTGCGAAGGGCCTATATATTTACTTTTATGTTGAGTCATCATTCTCTTATAAAAAAGCACGAGTTAGAGAGCACCACTATCATTTGTATGCTTTGCTATTAATTGATATTGAGTATGACTATGACTGGATCTCTTTTACCATGAATTACATTGTCTAGTCAGTTCTTGATCTTTAGGGTTGCTCTGCATTTATGTTTTGCGGTCTCAGAAAGGGCTAGCGAGATACCATGTTGCTATATCTGCTACTTCTTGAGCTTGCGTTGGTTTTTCCCTTGAAGAGAAAAGGGTGATGCAGCAAAGTAGAGATAAGTATTTCCCTCAGTTTGAGAACCAAGGTATCAATCCAATAGGAGACAACGCACAAATCACTGAATACCTGCACAAACAATCAAACAACTTGCACCCAACGTGATAAAGGGGTTGTCAATCCCTTCACGGTTATTTGCAAAAGTGAGATCTGATAGAGATAGATAAACAATAAAGTAAATATTTTTGGTATTTTTGTTTTATAGATCGAAAAGTAAAAGATTGCAAAATAGTAGATCGGAAACTAATATGCTGGAAAATAGAAGATTATATGATGGAAAATAGACCCGGGGGCCATAGGTTTCACTAGAGGCTTCTCTCAAGATAGAAAATAATACGGTGGGTGAACAAATTACTGCCGAGCAATTGATAGAAAAGCGCAAAGTTATGACGATATCTAAGGCAATGATCATGAATATAGGCATCACGTCCGTGTCAAGTAGACCGAAACGATTCTGCGTCTACTACTATTACTCCACACATCGACCGCTATCCAGCATGCATCTGGAGTATTAAGTTCATAAAGAACGGAGTAATGCATTAAGTAAGATGACATGATGTAGAGGAATTAACTCAAGCAATATGATGAAAACCCCATCTTTTTATCCTCGATGGCAACAATACAATACGTGCCTTGCTGTCCCTACTGTCACCGGGAAAGGACACCGCAAGATTGAACCCAAACCTAAGCACTTCTCCCATTGCAAGAAAAAACAATCTAGTTAGCCAAACCAAACCGATAGTTCGAAGAGAATTACAAAGATATCAAATCATGCATATAAGAATTCAGAGAAGATTCAAATAATATTCATAGATAAGCTGATCATAAATCCACAATTCATCGGATCTCGGCAAACACACCGCAAAAAAGTATTACGTCAAATAGATCTCCAAGAACATCGAGGAGAACATGGTATTGAGAATCAAAGAGAGAGAAGAAGCCATCTAGCTACTAGCTATGGACCCGTAGGTCTGTGGTAAACTACTCACGCTTCATCGGAAGGGCAATGGTGTTGATGTAGAAACCCTCCGTGATCGAATCCCCCTCCGGCAGGGTGCCGGAAAAGGTCCCTAGATGGGATCTCACGGGTACAGAAGGTTGCGGCGGTGGAAAAGTATTTTCGTGGATGCCCCTGTTGGTTTGGGGATATATGAATATATATAGGCGAAAGAATTAGGTCAGGAAGTGCACGAGGGGCCCACAAGGGTGGGGGCGCACCCTACCTCCCTGGGCGCGCCCTCCGTCCTTGTGGCCGCCTCGTGGCTCCTCCGACTTCATCTCCAAGTCTCCTGGTTTCCTTCTGGTCCAAGAAAAATCATCGCGAAAGTTTGATTCCGTTTGGACTCCGTTTGGTATTCCTTTTCTGCGAAACTCAAAAACAAGGAAAAAAACAGAAACTGGCACTGGGCTCTAGGTTAATAGGTTAGTCCCAAAAATAATATAAAATAGCATATTAATGCATATAAAACATCCAAAACAGATAATATAATAGCATGGAACAATAAAAAATTATAGATACGTTGGAGACGTATCAAGCATCCCCAAGCTTAATTCCTGCTCGTCCTCGAGTAGGTAAATGATAAAAACAGAATTTTTGATGTGGAATGCTACCTAACATATTTATCCATGTAATTTTCTTTATTGTGGCATGAATGTTCAGATCTGTAAGATTCAAAACAAAAGTTTAATATTGACAGAAAAACAATAATACTTCAAGCATACTAACAAGGCAATTATGTCTTCTCAAAATAACATGGCCAAAGAAAGCTTGTCCCTACAAAATCATATAGTCTGGCTATGCTCCATCTTCATCACACAAAATATTCAAATCATGCACAACCCCGATGACAAGCCAAGCAATTGTTTCATACTTTTGATGTTCTCAAACTTTTTTCAACTTTCACGCAATCCATGAGCATGAGCCATGGACATAGCACTATGGGTGGAATAGAAGGTGGTTGTGGAGAAGACAAAAAGAGGGAGATAGTCTCACATCAACTAGGCGTATCAACGGGATATGGAGATGCCCATCAATAGATGTCAATGTGAGTGAGTAGGGATTGCCATGCAACGGATGCACTAGAGCTATAAGTTTATGAAAGCTCAAAAAGAAACTAAGTGGGTGTGCATCCAACTTGCTTGCTCACGAAGACCTAGGGCAATTTGAGGAAGCCCATCATTGGAATATACAAGCCAAGTTCTATAATGAAAAATTCTCACTAGTAAATGAAAGTGACAACATAGGAGACTCTCTATCATGAAGATCACGGTGCTACTTTGAAGCACAAGTGTGGTAAAAGGATACTAACATTGCCCCTTATCTCTTTTCTCTCATTTTTTTTATTTGGGCCTTCTTCTTTTTTTCGTCCGGAGTCTCATCCCGACTTGTGGGGGAATCATAGTCTCCATCATCCTTTCCTCACATGGGACAATGCTCTAATAATGAAGATCATCACACTTTTATTTACTTACAACTCAAGAATTACAACTCGATTCTTAGAACAAAATATGACTCTATATGAATGCCTCCGGCGGTGTACCGGGATGTGCAATGAATCAAGAGTGACATGTATGAAAGAATTATGAACGGTGGCTTTGCCACAAATACGATGTCAACTACATGATCATGCAAAGCAATATGACAATGATGATGCGTGTCATAATAAACGGAATGGTGGAAACTTGCATGGCAATATATCTCGGAATGGCTATGGAAATGCCATAATAGGTAGGTATGGTGGCTGTTTTGAGGAAGGTATATGGTGGGTGTATGGTACCGGCGAAAGTTACGCGGCACTAGAGAGGCTAGCAATGGTGGAAGGGTGAGAGTGCGTATAATCCATGGACTCAACATTAGTCATAAAGAACTCACATACTTATTGCAAAAATCTATTAGTTATCGAAACAAAGTACTACGCGCATGCTCCTAGGGGGATAGATTGGTAGGAAAATACCATCGCTCGTCCTCGACCGCCACTCATAAGGAAGACAATCAATAAATAAATCATGCTCCGACTTCATCACATAACGGTTCACCATACGTGCATGCTACGGGAATCACAAACCTTAATACAAGTATTTCTCAAATCCACAATTACTCACTAGCATGACTCTAATATCACCATCTTTATATCTCAAAACAATCATAAGGAATCAAACTTCTCATAGTATTCAATGCACTTTATATGAAAGTTTTTATTATATCCCTCTTGGATGCCTATCATATTAGGACTAAATTTATAACCAAAGCAAATTACCATGCTGTTTAAAGACTCTCAAAATAATATAAGTGAAGCATGAGAGTTCAACAATTTCTATAAAATAAAGCCACCGCCGTGCTCTAAAAAGATATAAGTGAAGCACTAGAGCAAAATTGCCTAGCTCAAAAGATATAAGTGAAGCACATAGAGTATTCTAATAAATCACGATTCATGCGTGCCCCTCTCGAAAGGTGTGTACAACAAGGATGATTGTGGCAAACTAAAAATCGAAGACTCAAATTATACAAGATGCTCCAAGCAAAACACATATCATGTGATGAATAAAAATATAGCCTCAAGTAAAGTTACCGATAGACGAAGACGAAAGAGGGGATACCTTCCGGGGCATCCCCAAGCTTAGGCTCTTGGTTGTCCTTAAATATTACCTTGGGGTGCCTTGGGCATCCCCAAGCTTAGGCTCTTGCCACTCCTTATTCCATAGTCCATCAAATCCTTACCCAAAAACTTGAAAACTTCACAACACAAAACTCAACAGAAAATCTCATAAGCTCCGTTAGTATAAGAAAATAAATCACCACTTTTGGTACTGTTGTGAACTCATTATTTATTTATATTGGTGTAATATCTACTGTATTTCAACTTTTTCATGGTTCATACCCCCCGATACTACCCATAGATTCATCAAAATAAGCAAACAACACAAAGAAAACAGAATTGTCAAAAACAGAACAGTCTGCGAAGATCCGAATTGTTCTAATACTTATGTAGCTCCAAAAAATCTAAAAAGATAGGAAAACAGAGGAAATTTGTATATAAATTTCGTATAAAAAATTCAGGGTTTTTCAATGGTCCAGTGAATTACTAAAATTGTGAGACTGGACGCAAAAGTTTCTGTTTTTTAGCAAGATCAAATCAACTATCACCATAAGCCATCCCAAAGGTCTTACTTGGCACAAACACTAATTAAAACACAAAACCACATCTAACCAGAGGCTACATGAATTATTTATTGCAAAACAGAACCAAAAAAGCAAAAACAAAAATAAAATTGGGTTGCCTCCCAACAAGCTGTATTGTTTAACGCCCTTAGCTAGGCATAAAAACACGAATAGATCTAGGTATTGTCATCTTTGGTATGCAATCCATATGTATCTCTCATAATAGATTCATATGCAATTTAATTTTCTTTCTAGGAAAGTGCTCCATGCCCTTCCTTAACGGAAATTGAAATCTAATGTTTCCTTATTTCATATCAATAATTGCACCAATCGTTCTAAGGAAAGGTCTACCAAGAATAATAGGACATGTAGGATTGCAATCTATATCAAGAACAATGAAATCTACAGGCACATAATTCCTATTTGCAACAATAAGAATATCATTAATCCTTCCCATAGGTTTCTTAATAGTGGAATCCGCGAGATGCAAATTTAAAGAACAATCATCAAATTCATGAAAACCTAACACATGACATAAAGTTTTTGGAATCGTGGAAACACTAGCACCCAAATCACACAAAGCATAACACTCATAATTTTAATCTCAATTTTAATAGTAGGTTCCCACTCATCATAAAGTTTTCTAGGGATAGAAACTTCCAATTCAAGCTTTTCTTCAAAAGATTGCATCATAGCATCAACGATATGTTTAATAAAAGATTTGTTTTGATTGTAAGCATGAGGAGAATTCAACATGGATTGCAACAAGGAAATACAATATATTAAAGAACAATTATCATAATTAAATTCCTTGAAATCCAAAAGAGTGGGTTCATTGCTACTTAAAATTTTGACCTCTCCAATCCCACTTTTATCAATTTTTGCATCAAGATCTAAAAACTCCGAATCATTGGGACGCCTTTTAACTAAAGTTGACTCATATCCAGTCCCATCTTTATCAAGATTTATATTGGAAAACAAAGATTCAATAGGATTCACGTCAATCACTTTAAGATCTTCATCATTATTTTCACAAAAACTAGAAGACCATGTTTTTACAAACCAATCTTTTTTAGCACGCATCATAGCGGTTCTTTCTTTGCACTCATCAATGGAAATTCTCATAGCTTTGAGAGACTCATTGATATCATGCTTGGGTGGAATCGATCTAAGTTTCAAAGAGTCAACATCAAGAGAAATTATATCCACGTTCCTAGCCAAATCATCAATCTTAAGCAATTTTTCTTCAATCAAAGCATTGAAATTCTTTTGCGAACTCATAAATTCTTTAACACTATTCTCAAAATCAGAGGGCATCTTATTATAATTTCCATAAGAATTATTGTAGGAATTACCATAATTATTAGAGGAGTTACTAGGAAACGGCCTAGAATTAAAATTGCCTCTATACGCGTTATTACAAAAATTGTTCCTACCCACAAAATTCACATCCATAGATTCATTATTATTTTCAATCAAAGTGGATAAAGGCATATCATTAGGATCCAAATAAGCACTCTTGCTAGCAAATAATTTCATAAGTTCATTCATCTTTCCACTCAAAACATTAATCTCTTCAATCGCATGCACTTTTTTACTAGTGGAAGATCTTTTGGTATGCCATTGAGAATAAATTAACCATAATATTATTGTCGGGGTACGACACCTATGAGATCCCGAGAGACCCCTTTACGATTCGGCGAGGGGAGAGGTATACACAAAGAGCAGAACCAATGATCGACGCGGGAAGTTTTTACCCAGGTTCGGGCCGCTAATCAGCGTAAAACCCTACTCCTGCTTTGTGTTCTTATTGATGTTCTTGAGCCCAGCCTTCAGGAGCGCTCGCAATGAACAGTACGTTCAAAGAGCAGCTACGCATGCAGAATGGGCCAGAAGTTCTCCTCCTCTGTAGCAGTTGCCTTGGGCCTCCTTTTATATGCTCAAAGGGGTCTCCACAGTGGCAAAATGTACATACATTGAGGTGTAAAGTAGCTACAGGGTATCATACCTAACCCCTGATGGATTAGGACAAGCGCATTTAATGCACCGTGAGGTGTCCGTTTAGGTGTCCTCACTTTCTTGGGGATGGAAAAAGGGGCCATCCCATCAGCACCGCTTAAGCTCTCCTCCACTGGCGCGTCGCCACGCATCCAGAGAAGGACCCAGAATGTCAGACTTGTTACTATGTCGAAGCGGTGGCACAGTGGCAGAACCTCGCCAGGCGCCAAGCCTTGCCGAGCGCCAAGCCTTGCCGGGCTCCAAAGGCCATCCCGGCAAGGATCTTGCCGGGGAAGCTGGCCTTCGGATTCCAGCTTTGCTTATCCGTTGATCCTCAGATCTCTGACTTGATGATTTCCTTGGTGGCTTGAATCGACCTCGAGCTGATCCCGGCAAGCCTTGCCGCGAGGATGGCTACAACTGCCCGTGCACAAGTACGGGGTACTAGTGGCCCAATACTTAGTACACCGACAGGAGCCCCTGGGCCTAGGCCATACACGAGTGCGAGGCGTTGTTGGGCTAGGCCCAAACAGTGCACGGGCACGCGTGGCAGGGAATTAACTGCTCGTAAATATCTTGTTTTACTGTGCCCCCCACTACGCGCACGGAGCGCGCGATGTGGGAAGCGTGCCAAAAAGGCTGCAACTTCCTCGCGCCTATAGAGGCGCGTTCACATTGGGGAATAAAAGAGGCGGGCCCGCTCCTTCCCCATAAAAAGGAGAAGTCGCAGAGGCACAAACCTATTTACCCCCCTCTTCTTCTCAATCTGGCCATCGCCATCGCCCTCCTCCTCTTGAGCTCAGAGCGAAGGCTTTTCCTCTTCCGCCCACTGCTTCCGCGTTCGCTCCATCCCCAGCTTCCGCTCTCACCATCGCCATGGTGCCCAAGGCCAGCAAAGGCAAGGGCAAGGAGGCGAAAGCCGACATTCCGGAGAGCGAACTGGCGAAGATGCGGAAGAGGCTCGTCGTTTTCCCTCCAACGCTCGATGCTGAAGCTCTGAAGGGGCGATACCAATGCATGTGGGCGAAAGGGACGCAAGCTCACCCCGCCACACGCGTAATCCCAGGTGCTTGTTCCAAGGGCGGATCGGACAGATACCCTTTCTTCACCGCATATTTCTATTGCGGGCTCTGTCCCCCCTTTTCCGACTTCTTCAATGATATCATGTACACATACGGCTTTCGCCTTCTCGATTTTACGCCGAATGCAGTACTTTGCATGTCTATCTTTGCCCATCTCTGTGAAAACTTTGTTGGCGTGATCCCCAATTCTGCTCTTTTTTGCCATTATTTCTTCCCTCGCATCCAAAAAGGAGAGGCTCTCTCTGGTTCTATTGCCTGGATTCCAAGGGCTTGGAATAAGGAAATATACCCAGAAGGAGTTTACCGCGAAAAGTGGGACGAGTGGCGGGCTGAATGGTGCTGGATCCAGGAAGCAGATCCCCATCCATTTTGTCATCCCCGGCAACAGAAGGTGGTCCGCGGCAAGGATTGGAGCGACCCCGCAGCGGAGGACGAGAGGCTCACAATCGCCACTACCAGGATCCTTCGCCTGAAGGCTGCCGGACTGACGATGGAGATGATCGGCTTCGACTTTCTCCGCCGCCGCATCGCCCCTCTGCAGAATAGGGGAAGGCCAGCTTGGGAATACAAGAACGCGACAGATGTCATGAGATTGCACCCCGGGCTGAACAACAACCTGACCGCTATGCAGCTTGGCGCTCTCCGTAAAAAATTATTCCAGCGCGAAGACAAGCACCGGCTGCCGGCAAGGATTGTCCCCTTGTGCAACAATTCTGCCTTGGGGTCAATCATTGCCTTCATGCCGATGTTCAATGCCCATGGCCTTGACCCGACCTGGGCCGAGCCAAGCGAGGAGGAAGCGCAGAAGTTCTTTGACAACTTGATGGAGAAGCCTGTCCGGCAAGAGTCAGATTTCATCCGAGCCACCACTAATCAAGAAGTAGCTTATATTGCTACTAGAGTGGAGGAGGCAAATCTTGCCGCGAAGGCCGGCAGCGTCGGCTTCACAGAGTGGGAAGCCAGCGATGCAGAGGTGGTAGTGGAGGTAAAGCCTGCCGGGGAGGACAAGGTTGCCGGGGAAGAGAGCAGCGCAGCTGCTGAGAGCTCGTCCGGCGAGGACACGGCCGAAGAAGAGACGCGAGAAGAGCCCCCACCCCTGAAGAAGACGAAGCGCGTTCTTCGGAAGGCTGCATCTGGCATCCCGGCAAGCCAGCCTTCTTCGAGCGGCGAAGCCCCCGGCAAGAAAGTGGCCGGCAAGACTGGACCGCGGCAGGGGGCTCGTCAACAGCCTGCGCGGCGCGCGAGACCCACACCAGCGGCCCCTGCTGGGGCGGCAGGAGGGTATAGTACTGCCGCACCGGAAGCTGCCCCGACGCCTGCCACAGCCAAGCGGCCTAGGACTCCTCCTCCGCCCCCCCACTCAGACATCGCAACGGAGGTCGACTTCGACATCTCCGGCTTTAGTCCGGAGCGAGAGGAAGAAGAGTGAGTACTTTGCCACAGCTTTTACCTTCCAATCTTGGATCAATCTTACTGACTTGCTTGTATTGTTTCTGCAGCGACACAGAAACCTTGCTGGAGAGGATGACGAAGAGGTCAAGGACTTCTACGGGTGACGAGCCCCCGGCAGGCTCCACGAGCGTGCCAGAAACTGTCATTGTCAGCCCGGAGTCCAGTCCTCAACACAGCCCCCAGCGCAGCCCCCAGCACAGCCCCCAGCGTAAGTTCATTGTTCTTTTTCCGCTGACTGGTGCTGAGGCTTTCGTTCTTGCCGCTGATATCTTTGGGTTCGCAGGAGAAGAACGGCAACAAGGAGAAGACATCCCCATTGTGCCTCCCTCATCGACTGCTCCGCCCACAAGCACGTCCCCGGCAAGAGATCCTGCCGACGAGCCCATCCTAACTGAGGAGGAGCCGGCAGGTGCGGACTCCGACAACCCACCCCCGGCAACCGGAGTTGCCGGGAGGGGCGAAGCCACTTCCCAACAGCTCGACGTAGGTACTCGATTGCCTCAGAGTGCTTGTTACTCTTTTTCTCTTATCTTTCTGTCTTTAGTCACTTCGAACTTCAACCTCGATCTTATCCTGTCTTCCTCCTTCGCCTTTCAGAGTTCCCTGTGATGGAACACATGGACGTCGATGTTGTCGTCGAGGAGACCGCCAGGGATGCCGCCGCCGAAGCAGACAGGATCGCTGCCAGCGAGGCCACCAAGGATGACATTGTCGAGGCTGGTGGTGCTCTTGACGGGGAGGCCGCCAAGATAGCACAAGAGGAAACCACCGAAGAACCTGCTGAAGGGGGCGACAGGGAGGCTGAGGACCGCACTGACAGCATTCCTGCCGCAGGAGCGCCAGGCGCTGCACCGGCCACAGAGCCCCCTGCCACTGGTGAGGCGGCCACTGAAGACCAGCCATCAACATCTGAAGGCCCCTCATCCAGCAAGTACCTCAAGGTTGGCGAGAACCTGTTCGTCAACTTGCCGGGGACGGCAAGCACTGGGGCACCAGCCGAAGGAGAAGTTTTTGAAGAAATCATTGCCGCCGCCGGGCTCAAAGTTGTTGACGCCCCCAGCACTAGCAGCGGCAAATCTGAAGAGGATCAGCTCCTTCAGGCCATGGGCGAGAATTTCCGCAAGCTCCAGGCTCTCCATCGCGCCCGAAAAGAGAAAGCGGACTCCAGAATGGCAGTTGTCAAGGCGGCCGAAGCGGATTTTCAAAGGCGCGTCGCACAAATGTAGATCTGGCACGCCGAGGCCCTCCAAGAGTTGGTTGCCGGCCGAGAACAAGTGAGCCAGCAGTGGAATGAGATCCTCCTGAAGCAATCCGATATGGAGAAGGCACATGATGAAGCTGTTCAAAGGATTGCTGCCGAAGATGCCCTCCTGACGGGGCGCCGCGTTGCTCTTGATGCTCATGAGGAAGACCTCACCGCACGTGAGCAGGCGCTCGCCGCCAAGCTTCGCAGCAAGGATGAGGATATCGAGAATCTTGCCGCGCGGCGGACCCAGGAGCTGGAGCAAAAACATAAGGAGGCGCTCGAAGCTCTGACTGCAAGTCACGCCGGCAAGCTCAAGGAGGCCGTCGATGCTGCCGAGGCTGCAGAGGCCGCCAAGAACGAGCTGAGCGACAAAGTGAAGAGGCTGGAAACAGATCTCGAAGAGCACGGCAAGGAGCTCTCAACGCTCAAGGGGGACAGGGAAAAAACCCTCCACTCCTTGGCGGAGATGCAAGTTGCCCTGTCCGACAAGCCCAAGCAGCTCTCCTCTGCGGCTGATAACATTGCGTTTCTGGAGCTGAAGCTGACCACGCTGCAGAAGTCTCTCAAGGCCGGCAAGGCCTGTGAGAAGGCTCTACTCAAGGATCTCCAAGGAGAGAGGAACCTGCTCAAGAGCGCCGCCGCCGCCCAAAACGAGTACGAGAAGGGAGTGGAGATCTGGACTGGCCGTCTCATCGCCACTGCGGAGAAGCTTACCGCAGAACTGTCAACCATGGGCTTGTCGAACTTCAAGTATTCTTCCGAGGAAAGAATATCTTCAAGTGCTAGGTTGACGATGTTCTTTGAAAGCATCATCAACGCGTTGAGGGTGCTCCAGTCTAGCCGGGCGACCCAACTGGCGAACAAGACTCGCCGGCTTTGCCGGGCCGTCCTCCGCAAGGTGCTCATCAAGGTGATGCACAGCAATCCCGGCATCGACCTTTCCAACGCGCTCGGCCATCTGCCAAGGGATGCAAATGTTGAGGCGCTTGAAGAGTGCATCGCGCCTATCCTTGAGAAGGTGGACTCCATCAAAAGGATCGAAGGCCAGCGCAGGGATTGAGTGCCTCCCCCTTTTTCTTGCCGTCGTCATCTCATGTAAAAGACAATTAAGTCTCAAGTTAGAGTTGCGGCAACTCATGGATGTAATACAATTTGTCTATGTTTAGGTTCATGCTTGCTATTTTCCTTGTCTGATTCCTTTATGTATGGAGTTCATCCTACGCTTATTGAAAAACTTGCCGGCGCGCAACCTGCCGCGAGCGCTGGGTGCGGAACTTCAGCAGCCTGCTGGAGGCGCAGCGGCCGGCAAGACTCCTTGGTGTTCTCAGTGCAGCCACTTAAATTGCTGAGCGGGCTCAAAACAAAATAAGGGTGCGACCGATTACAACAAGGGTTCCTTCGCGTGCAGATTTTCCATACAAGAGTCGGAATCGTCCAAGGAAATAACTTTGTAATAAAAGAAAAACTTGTTCTGAGTTTTTAGAACTTAGCTTTCTATCACTGTCCTTCCTCCGGCAAGCATCGATTCCGAACGTCGCCAACTGGTATTCATATCTTCCTTCCCCCCCCCCATCCCCCGGCAAATGTGCACGCGAGGAATCCTTCTGTCTTTTTGAAAAAGAAAGAAGAGAAAATAAAGACATGAAACCTTGGCGAACTTACCGGGATTAGGTGTCATACAACATCTTAGACAAACATGCATATATATATATATATAAATATGAACATGGGAATCAATAAGGGAATGTACAACACTTAAATTTATTCATCTGTGCTCAGGGTCTGCGCCTGGCTTTGTACAAAGGATCACATGCCTTGCCGGCAAGACTTGTACAAAAGGGTGGTTGTCGGGAGCCCCCGGCAACCACGCCTTATGGATAGAACTTGCGAAGATGTTTGATATTCTAGGAATTGCTCACTGGAACGCCATCCTCGGTCTCCAGGCGGACAGCGCCGGGCCTGGTGACTCGTACTACCCGATAAGGGCCTTCCCACTTTGGCGTCAACTTGTTTGAATTCTTGGCGGACTGAATCCGCCGAAGAACAAGGTCGCCTTCCTCAAGGCTTCGGGCATGAACTTTGCGGCTATGATAGCGGCGCAAAGCTTGCTGGTAGCGTGCAGCTCGCACAGCAGCCTGAAGACGATTCTCCTCAAGGAGCACAGCGTCATCTTGCCGCAGTTGCTCTTGTTCGAGCTCATCATAACCGAGCACTCGAGGAGTTCCGTATATGAGTTCCGTGGGGAGAACTGCTTCCGCTCTGTAGACCAGAGCGAAGGGCGTCTGGCCGGTGGCTCGATTTGGTGTCGTTCTGATTAACCAAAGAACCGCCGGCAACTCATCAATCCAGCGTCTTCCGCACTTTTTCAGCCTGTCAAAGGTTCTGGTCCTGAGACCGCGCAGCACTTCAGCATTGGCCCTCTCCGCTTGGCCGTTGCTTCTCGGGTGAGCAACAGAGGCAAAACAAATCTTGCCGCCAAGGTCTTGGACGTACTGCATGAAGGTGCGACTTGTGAACTGCGTGCCGTTGTCGGTGATGATCCTGTTGGGCACACCAAAATGGCAAACAATTCCCTTGAAGAACTTGACAGCCGATTGTGCTGTCACCTTCCTCACTGCTTCCACCTCCAGCCACTTTGTGAACTTGTCGATGGCAACGTACAAGTACTCAAAGCCCCCGGTAGCACGGGGGAAGGGGCCCAGTATGTCGAGCCCCCAGACCGAAAATGGCCAGGAGAGAGGGATTGTCTGAAGAGCTTGAGCTGGCTGATGTAATTTCTTCGAATGAAACTGGCACGCTTCACACTTGGTTACTAGTGCAGTCGCATCCTGGAGAGCTGTAGGCCAAAAGAAACCTTGCCGGAATGCTTTCCCGGCAAGCGCTCTTGACCCTATGTGAGAACCACATATGCCCCCATGTATCTCCGCCAACAGCTCTAGCCCATCCTCCCGAGGAATGCACTTCAATTTCACACCGTTCGGTCTCTTTCTGTACAGGACGTCATCGACGAATTTGTACATAACAGACCGACGGGCTACTCTCTCCGCTTCTTCCTGTTCCTCAGGGAGTTCACCTGTCTGAAGGAAATGGACAATGTGCTGCGCCCATGTTGGAGCCTGAGGCTCGACAGCTAGGACTAAAGGCATCTCCTCTGCTGGGGGAACGTTCGTCTCGACAGCAAGGGCCCGAGGCCCTGCCGGAGCCTGTTGTTCCCCGGCAGGCATGTCGATCCCGGCAACTTCCTTGCCAGCGGCTCCGGGGAGCTCTGCCGGGAAGTACTGGCCAGAGTTCAACTTTCTTCTCTTTTCTTGCCGCATCGATGGCGCCACGGATGGTTGAGTCAATTGGAGCACAAAAGTTCCTGGTTCCACAGGCAACTTGAGGGCAGCACGCTTTGACAGGTCATCGGCAATATTGTTCTCGACACGAGGAACGTGCTCCATTTGCAGACCATCAAAACGCTCTTCCAATTTCCTCACTTCATCTACGTAGGCTTGCATCAACGGACTTTGATAACTCTTGTTAACTTGCCTGACGACAAGTTGTGAATCGCCTTTGATGATGAGCTTTCTGATACCAAGGTCTGCCGCGATCCTGAGACCGGCAAGCAAACCCTCGTATTCTGCAGTGTTGTTGGTTGAACTCTCCCGGGGAAAGTGCATTTGGACTACGTACTTGAGGTGCTCTCCGGTGGGTGCGACAAGCAGCACGCCAGCACCGGCGCCTTGCAGCGAGAAAGCCCCGTCAAAGTACATAACCCATTGCTGATCGATTTCTTTGCCGAGGAGAGTTGTTTCTTGAACTTCTTCGTCTGGCGTTGGGGTCCATTCTGCAATGAACTCCGCCAAGGCCCTGCTCTGGATCGTCGAAGTGCTTTCAAACTTAAGGCCAAAGCTGGACAACTCCAACGCCCACTCCACGATCCTGCCGGTTGCCTCCGGATTTTGCAAAATCCGTTGCAACGGAAAGCGAGTGACGACGGTAATCTCATGTGCTTGAAAATAATGGCGCAGCTTCCTCGAGGCCATAAGGAGGCCGAAAAGCAACTTCTGCACACCAGAATATCTTGACCTAGCTCCTTGTAAAAGGGAGCTAACAAAATAAACTGGGCGCTGCACCATCTTCTTCTTCTGCACGGGTTCTTCTGTTTGCGCAGGTCCTGTCTTGCCCGGATCAACCCTTGCCGGGGAAGATCTTGCCGCGTCATCTGGCGGTCCTACCGCTGGTGTTGTTTCCTCATCAGCTTCTCTCTACGCCACTAGCACAGCGCTAACTACTTGATTTGTTGCTGCCAGATACAGCAGCAACGGCTCTTGTGGCCTAGGCGCGACTAGCGTCGGCGGAGAGGAAAGGTATTTCTTCAAATCTTGCAGCGCAACCTCCGCTTCCGGAGTCCATTTCATCGGACCTGCCTTCTTCAAAATTTTGAAGAAGGGCAGGGCGCGCTCAGCAGATTTGGAAATAAACCTGCTTAGAGCAGCAACACAGCCGGCAAGACGACGCACATCCTTGACGCGTCTCGGCGCTTCAATTTGCTCAATAGCTTTGATCTTGTCGGGGTTCGCTTCGATTCCCCGGCAAGATACAAAGAATCCGAGGAGCTTGCCGGAAGGAACACCGAACACACACTTCTCAGGATTGAGCTTCAAGTTCATCTTGCGCAAGTTTGCAAATGTTTCTTCTAAGTCTTGAATGAGCGTTGCTTTATCTTTGGTTTTGACCACTATATCATCCATATATGCCTCCATATTTCTATGGAGTTGTGGCTCAAAATCAATCTGGATTGCTCTGGCAAATGTTGAACCAGCACTTTTCAACCCGAAAGGCATTCGTATAAAACAATACATACCACATGGGGTGATAAAGGCGGTCTTCTCTTCATCTTCTTTTGCCATAAAAATCTGATGATACCCTGAATAGGCATCAAGGAAGAACAGGAGATCACAACCAGCAGTGGCATCCACAATCTGGTCGATGCGCGGCAAGGGAAAGGGATCTTTTGGACAAGCTTTATTGATATCTATATAATCGATACAAAGCCTCCATTTCCCATTCGCTTTTCGCACTACGACCGGATTAGCCAACCAGGTTGGATGAAGCACTCCTTTGACCAGTCCTGCCGCCTCCAGCTTTTTAATCTCTTCGGCAATGAATTCTTGCTGCTCCAAGGCCTGCTTCCTGACCCTTTGCTTGACGGGCCGCGCATGAGGACAGACAGCAAGGTGGTGCTCAATTACCTTCCTGGGAACACCGGGGATGTCAGACGGTTGCCATGCAAACACGTCGACATTCGCCCGCATGAAAGCAACGAGCGCGCTTTCCTATTTGTCATCTAGGGTGGAACTTATGGTGAAAGTTCCCCCCGTTCCATCCTCTCTGACAGGCACCTTCTTAGTCTCCGGCGGAGCAGCCTTGGACTTCTTGTTCTTGCCGGTGGAACTCTCTGGTACGTCCTCGACGGAAGCGCAGCACTCCAAAGAGGTGCACTTGCCGGAGTTCGCGCCAAGGTTCCTGCCGGTCTTCTTCTTCCCCCCCGGAGTTCCAGCGGCAGGAGCAGGTGCCTTGAGGGCAGGTGCTGCAACTGCTTCCCGGTAAAGTTGGTCGGCACAGATGAGCGCATCCTTCTTATCGGAATGGATAGTGATGACGCCCAACGGCCCAGGCATCTTCAAGACGTTGTATGCGTAGTGTGATGCCGCCATAAACTTAGCCAGCGCTGGCCGACCAAGGATCCCATTGTATGACATGGGGATCTTGGCGACATCAAACACCACCTTCTCGGTCCTGAAGTTAAGCTCGCTGCCAAATGTTACCGGCAGCGTAATCTTGCCCTTAGGCTGGGTTCTTCCCGGGTTGACCCCTTGAAACGTACCCGTTTCCTCAAGGTCCTCGTCAGGAATCTAGAGCTTTCTGAGCACATCCGGTGAGATTAAGTTTAGGCCGGCCCCGCCGTCAACTAACATTTTCGTCACCTTGAGGTTGCGAATCGTTGGGGAGACCAACAATGGCAAGCACCCGACCGCAGTTGTGCGATCGGGGTGATCCTCGGCGTCGAAAATGATAGGCGTGCTGGACCACTTTAGGGGCCTACATGCTTCTGGGGATGGCTCTGCCGCATTGACCTCCCGCACCCACTGTTTGAGTTGGCGGTGGGAGGAATGCAGCGAGGCACCCCCATCAATGCACATGGCCTCCGTAGCCTTCTGAAATTCTTGCTCACTGGATTCATCATCTTCCTCATCATCATCTCCTTCTTTGTCTCGGCCCCGAGCGGGCCGATCCTTTTGCTGCTTAGCCTTGCCGCGGCGACCCCCTCGGCCACCGCATTTCTTGCCGGACCCCTCAGCACCATCTTGGGCCTTCTCCTTGTCTCGCCTCTCGTATTCGGCCCTCTGCTTCTTGGCAAGCTGCTCAACTTGCCGGCAGTTCTGGAGATCGTGGCCCTTGATGCGATGGATCTTGCAATACTGCTTGCCGGAGTTCTCCGACTTGTCGGCAGCCGCCAAGGCCTGACAGGAAGGGCACCCGGCAAGATCCTTGCCGGGGTCGCCAACCTTGGCCTTCTTAGCGGCGCCAGGGTTGTCGGATTCCTCGACAGCAAGCACGGCCTTGCCTCCGCGCTTCCTGTTTCGCCGCCGGCCTTTCCTTGACGGGGCCGCGGCGTCTTCATCTTCGGACTCGCCCGCCGCGCCAACAGCTTCACCAGGGAGTTTCCTCCCCTCTTCAGCTCGAGCGCACTTGTCGGCCAGAGCGTAAAGCTCGGCAATACTCCTGACTTTGTTCATTGCCAGCTCTTCCCGCATTCTGCGGTTACGCATGTTCTGGTGAAACACGCTAATGACAGCGGCAGGATGAACGTCGGGAATATTGTACTGCACTCGGCTGAACCTCTGCATAAACTTGCGCAGGGACTCGCCCTCCTTCTGAGGGATGATGTGCAAATCGCTTTCTTGGCCAGGAGCTTGGTGGCCTCCTACAAAGGCGCCAACAAACTGATGGCACAGATCTGCCAGGAAGAAATGGAATTCTCCGGCAGAGGCATCAACCACGACCTGACGTTGGGCTTGAGCACCAACGGGAAGTAGTTGGCAAGTATCTTGTCATCTCGGCCCCCGGCAGCCTGCACCGCAATGGTGTAGATGCTCAGGAACTCCGAGGGATGGGTCTTACCGTCATATTTCTCCGGGACCTCCGGCCTGAAGGTTCGGGAATTGGGCCACCGGACTTGCCGCAGCTCACGGGTAAACGCTGAAGTCCCTACCTCATAAGGCAAGTCTCCTACGTCCCCTGGCGCAGGCTCGTCGACAGCCGGCCCCGCGCGCTTATCAGACTGATAGCACGCTTCCCGTCGCCGCTCGATGGTTGTTCGAGCGTCCTCCTTGCCTCGTTCCTGGAGAACTAGACGCTGATCACGGCGCATCCGTGGATCGGACGACGCCGTGGAAACTTCTTCATGGCGGTCGACTTGCTGAGTTGTCGGCCGCCGCTGGTGCCGCGGAGGGGAGTGCACCGTGGTTGCACCACCTCCGGTTTTCTCTACATCGACTCGCGCCGGATCGATGGGCCTCCGCTGCGAGGGCCCTGCCTCTTGCGGTCCATCCTTGTTGGCGAAGCCGATAAGGCTCTGGATAGTAGCTCGCCACTCCTCCATCTTCTCCGGGGCGGGAGGAAAATCGAGGAGCAGCTGCGCATGTGCCAAAGCCTCCGCTGGCGTAGGTGGCGGCGACAAGTGCGAGGTACGTGAGGTGCTCTGACTCCTAACCATGTTAGAAGGAGCACCACCACGGTCACACGACCGTGCGCCACCTCTGCCGGTAGCTTGGTGTGCATGCTGGCCCCGCGCATCTTGGGATCGATGCACAGAAACCTTTTCACGGGGACGCCCTGAACCACCAGCGCCATGACGTCGCTCATCATGCACGACCTGGGTAGGTCGTGAGGCTTGCGCCGGCGCGGGGGCTCCAGCAGGCGCCCTCTGATCTCTCGAGTTTGTTGTGCCACCCGTAGGCAACACAGCGCCATATCTAGATCCAGCGGCGTGCAGGCTACCACTGCCACCGCGAACGATACCGCTCGCTTGGCTTGGATCACCAGAACGCCGCGGGGGTTCTAGTCCTCTTCCTTCTGCACCCACGTCGTCGCCTGTACGCGAAGGTGTAGGCAAAACGGACGTGGACGGTTGCGCCGTCGCAGCGCTCTTCTTCTTGGGCGGCATGATGATGAAGATGATGAAGAAACTAGGGCGCCGAGCACTAGATCAGGTTCACGCAACCTTCAATCCCCCTACCTGGCGCGCCAAAGATGTCGGGGTACGACACCTATGAGATCCCGAGAGACCCCTTTACGATTCGGCGGGGGGAGAGGTATACGCAAAGAGCAGAACCAATGATCAACGCGGGAAGTTTTTACCCAGGTTCGGGCCGCTAATCAGCATAAAACCCTACTCCTGCTTTGTGTTCTTATTGATGTTCTTGAGCCCAGCCTTCAGGAGCGCTCGCAATGAACAGTACGTTCAAAGAGCAGCTACGCATGTAGAATGGGCCAGAAGTTCTCCTCCTCTGTAGCAGTTGCCTTGGGCCTCCTTTTATATGCTCAAAGGGGTCCCCACAGTGGCAAAATGTACATACATTGAGGTGTAAAGTAGCTATAGGGTATCATACCTAACCCCTGACGGATTAGGACAAGCGCATTTAATGCACCGTGAGGTGTCCGTTTAGGTGTCCTCGCTTTCTTGGGGATGGAAAAAGGGGCCATCCCATCAGCACCGCTTAAGCTCTCCTCCACTGGCGCGTCGCCACGCATCCAGAGAAGGACCCAGAATGTCAGACTTGTTACTGTGCCGAAGCGGTGGCACAGTGCAGAACCTCGCCAGGCGCCGAATCTTGCCGGGCGCCAAGCCTTGCCGGGCTCCAAAGGCCATCCCGGCAAGGATCTTGCCGGGGAAGCTGGCCTTCGGATTCCAGCTTTGCTTATCCGTTGATCCTCAGATCTCTGACTTGATGATTTCCTTGGTGGCTTGAATCGACCTCGAGCTGATCCCGGCAAGCCTTGCCGCGAGGATGGCTACAACTGCCCGTGCACAAGTACGGGGTTCTAGTGGCCCAATACTTAGTACACCGACAATTATCTAGAAGTTTAGTAGCTTCTCCTAGAGTAATTTCCATAAAAGTGCCTCCCGCGGCCGAATCTAAAAGATTTCTAGAAGCAAAATTCAATCCTTCATAAAACTTTTGTATAATCATCCACAAATTCAAACCATGAGTAGGGCAATTTCGTATCATCAATTTCATTCTCTCCCAAGATTGTGCAACATGTTCATGATCAAGTTGCTTAAAATTCATAATATCGTTCCTAAGGGAGATGATCTTAGCGGGAGGAAAATACTTGGAAATAAAAGCATCTTTACACTTATTCCATGAATCAATACTATGTTTAGGCAAAAATGAAAACCAAGTTTTAGCACGATCTCGTAGTGAGAACGGAAATAGCTTCAATTTAACAATATCATTATCCACATCTTTTTTCTTTTGCATATCACACAAATCAATGAAATTGTTTAGATGGGATGCGGCATCTTCACTAGGAAGGCCAGAAAATTGATCTTTCATAACAAGATTCAGCAAAGCGGCATTAATTTCACAAGATTCCGCACTAGTGGCGGGAGCAATCGGAGTACTAATAAAATCATTGTTATTGGTGTTGGAAAAGTCACACAATTTGGTATTCTCTTGAGCCATCGTGACAAAGCAAGCAATCCAACACACGAGCACACAAAAAGCAAACGAAGAAAACGAACGGAAGAGGGACGAAGAAGAGGCAAAGAGAGGGGCGAAGAAAAAGGCAAATCTTTTCGAAAATCGTTTTAGAAGTGGGGGAGACAAAAACAAGAAGCAAATGGCGAATAATGTAATGCAAGAGTTGAGAGTTTATGATGGGTACTTGGTATGTATTGACTTGGCATAGATCTCCCCGGTAACGGCGCCAGAAATTCTTCCTGCTACTTCTTGAGATTCCGTTGGTTTTTCCCTTGAAGAGGAAAGGGTGATGCAGCAAAGTAGAGATAAGTATTTCCCTCAGTTTGAGAACCAAGGTATCAATCCAGTAGGAGACAACGCACAAATCACCGAATACCTGCACAAACAATCAAACAACTTGCACCCAACGCGATAAAGGGATTGTCAATCCCTTCACGGTTATTTGCAAAAGTGAGATCTGATAGAGATAGATAAACGATAAAGTAAATATTTTTGGTATTTTTGTTTTATAGATCAGAAAGTAAAAGATTGCAAAATAGTAGATCAGAAACTAATATGCTGGAAAATAGAAGATTATATGATGGAAAATAGACCTGGGGGCCATAGGTTTCACTAGAGGCTTCTCTCAAGATAGAAAATAATACGGTGGGTGAACAAATTACTGCCGAGCAATTGATAGAAAAACGCAAAGTTATGACAATATCTAAGGCAATGATCATGAATATAGGCATCACGTCCGTGTCAAGTAGACCGAAACGATTCTGCATCTACTACTATTACTCCACACATCGACCGCTATCCAGCATGCATCTAGAGTATTAAGTTCATAAAGAACGGAGTAATGCATTAAGTAAGATGACATGATGTAGAGGAATTAACTCAAGCAATATGATGAAAACCCCATCTTTTTATCCTCGATGGCAACAATACAATACGTGCCTTGCTGCCCCTACTGTCACTGGGAAAGGACACCGCAAGATTGAACCCAAACCTAAGCACTTCTCCCATTGCAAGAAAAACCAATCTAGTTGGCCAAGCCAAACCAATAGTTCGAAGAGAATTACAAAGATATCAAATCATGCATATAAGAATTCAGAGAAGATTCAAATAATATTCATAGATAAGCTGATCATAAATCCACAATTCATCGGATCTCGGCAAACACACCGCAAAAAAGTATTATATCGAATAGATCTCCAAGAACATCGAGGAGAACATGGTATTGAGAATCAAAGAGAGAGAAGAAGCCATCTAGCTACTAGCTATGGACCCGTAGGTCTATGGTAAACTACTCACGCTTCATCGGAAGGGCAATGGTGTTGACGTAGAAACCCTCCGTGATCGAATCCCCATCCGGTAGGGTGCCGAAAAAGGTCCCTAGATGGGATCTCACGGGTACAGAAGGTTGCGGCGGTGGAAAAGTATTTTTGTGGATGCCCCTGTTGGTTTGGGGATATATTAATATATATAGGCGAAAGAATTAGGTCAGGAAGTGCACGAGGGGCCCACAAGGGTGGGGGGCGTGCCCTACCCCCCTGGGCGCACCATCCGTCCTTGTGGCCGCCTCGTGTCTCCTCCGACTTCATCTCCAAGTCTCCTGGTTTCCTTCTGGTCCAAGAAAAATCATCGTGAAAGTTTTATTCCGTTTGGACTTCGTTTGGTATTCATTTTCTGCGAAACTCAAAAACAAGGAAAAAAACAGAAACTGGCACTAGGCTCTAGGTTAATAGGTTAGTCCCAAAAATAATATAAAATAGCATATTAATGCATATAAAATATCCAAAACAGATAATATAATTGCATGGAACAATCAATAATTATAGATACATTGGAGACGTATCAATATCATATCATGATTGTTTTGGAAAAGTGTTGTCATCCGAGATTTATTATTAGTGCTCGCTAGTTGATTATGCCATTGATATGAGTAAATGTGAGACCTAAATGTTATTGTGAATATGGTTAGTTCATAATCTTTGCTGAAAACCTGAATGCTGGTTATACATATTTGCAACAACAAGATCAAACAGTGTTTGTAAAAGTTTTTCTTTATCACTTTCAGTTTGTCAACTGAATTGCTTGAGGACAAGCAATGTGTTAAGCTTGGGGGAGTTGATACGTATCCATCGTATCTACTTTTCCAAACTCTTTTACCCTTATTTTGGACTCTAATTTGCATGATTTGAATGGAACTAATCCGGACTGACGCTGTTTTCAGCAGAATTGCCATGGTGTTATGTTTGTGCAGAAATAAAAGTTCTCGGAATGACCTGAAACTTCACGGAGATCAGTTTTGGAATAAATAAAAAATATTGGCGAAAGAATCAACCGAAGGGGGCCCACACCCTGTCCAAAAGGATGGGGGGCGCGCCCACCCCCCGGGGCGCGCCCTCTGTCCTTGTGTGCCCCCTGGACCTCCACCGACCTCAACTCCAACTCCATATATTCACGTTCGGGGAGAAAAAAATCAGAGAGAAGGATTCATCGTGTTTTACGATACGGAGCCGCCGCCACCTCCTGTTCTTCCTCGGGAGACCAGATCTGGAGTCCGTTCGGGGCTCCGGAGAGGGGAAATCGTCGCCGTCGTCATCATCAACCATCCTCCATCACCAATTTCATGATGCTCACCGCCATGCGTGAGTAATCCCATAGCAGGCTTGCTGGACGGTGATGGGTTGGATGAGATTTACCATGTAATCGAGTTAGTTTTGTTAGGGTTTGATCCCTAGTATCCACTATGTTCTAAGATTGATGTTGCTATGACTTTGCTATACTTAATGCTTGTCACTAGGGCCCGAGTGCCATGATTTCAGATCTGAACCCTTTATGTTTTCATGAATATATTTGTGTTCTTGATCCTATCTTCCAAGTTATAGTCACCTACTACGTGTTATGATCCGGCAACCCCGGAGTGACAATAGTCGGGACACTTCCCGGTGACGACCGTAGTTTGAGGAGTTCATGTATTCACTAAGTGCTAATGCTTTGGTCCGGTTCTTTATTAAAAGGAGGCCTTAATATCCCTTAGTTTCCAATAGGACCCCGCTGTCACGGGAGGGTAGGACAAAAGATGTCATGGAAGTTCTTTTTCATAAGCACGTATGACTATATTCGGAATACATGCCTACATTATATTGATGAATTTGAGCTAGTTCTGTGTCACCCTACGTTATAACTGTTGCATGATGAATGCCATCCGACATAATTATCCATCATTGATCCATTGCCTACGAGCTTTTCATATATTGATCTTTACATGGTTACTTTTCCGTTGTCACTGTTACAATTGCTACAAAACTGCTACTGTTACTTTTGCCACCGTTACCGTTACTTCCATACTACTTTGCTACTAAATACTTTGCTGCAGATATTAAGTCTTTCAGGTGTGGTTGAATTGACAACTCAGCTGCTAATACTTGAGAATATTCTTTGGCTCTCCTTGTGTCGAATCAATAAATTTGGGTTGAATACTTTACCCTCGAAAACTGTTGCGATCCCCTATACTTGTGAGTTATCAACGCGCGATAGTAAAAATGACTCGTAAAAGAAATAGGCACACGACAGTGTCGAACACGCGACCTCACGCTTAGTAGCGGCGACGCCAACCACCTGACCTAGCTCCTGAGTATGGCACAATTGCAGCGCAAATCTTAAAGTATAATATACAACGACAAATCTGTTTTTTCCCTTCAAATTTCCAACAATTCCTGCAAACAAATCTGAACGATTTTCCTTAAATATATTTGAAAATCATGAATAAATATAGAAATTCAAAAAAAAATAAAGCCTGAACAATTGTTGAAAACGTGAACAACATTTCGAAATTCCAAACGTTTATTGATTTTTTATATTCGTTATTTTTTGTAAAATATATATTAAAAATTTTTTTATATACGCTGAACAATTTCTAAATACAAATTGAATGTTTTTGTGATATATGCTGAACAATACTCAAATACATGTTGAACAATTTCTAAAATATATATTGAACATTTTTGTACTATACGCTGAACAATTTTTAAATACACATTTAACATCTTGTGATATGCGTTGAACAAAATTTAAATTTACATTGAACAATTTTGTATAAAAATATTTTTTGGAATTCATATCTTTGTTCTAATGATAGAACAAAATTTTGAAAATAGACGAAGTAAAAAGAAAATAAAAGAAACAAAAAGGGAAACAGAAAACAAATCGGAGCGCCTTCAGCAAAGCCCCGACGTTTGGACGCTCGCGAGCGTCAAATAAGATCCACCGGGCGACACACTGTTGTCGCTTCTGAGGAGCGTTTTTTAGGAAGCTACTTTAGGTGGCTACAAGATATGCTTCCCATGGCCTGCCCAACTAAAACAAATCCTATTTGGCGCTTAGCGCGCCATATATAAAGCTCCAACTATTCCTTTGCTTCTAGAATTTTTTGGCCTTTTTTTTCTTGACTTTTTTTATTTCCCTTTTCTCCTTTTTAAATTTTACAAACTTTTTAAAAATATATGAACAATTCTTATGTTCACAAAAATTTTCAATATCCTGATTTTTTATAATTCTTGAATTATTTACAAATTCACGACAATTTTACAAATCCATGAATACTTTTGGAAATGCCTGAAATTTGTAAAATTTCGTGTTTGTTATAATTTACAAATATTTTTCAAATTCTAAACTTTACAAAATGATCAACATTTGTCCAATTCATGCACATATTGTCAAAGTACCTTTTTTTAATTATTTTTTCAAGTTTGTTAGCATTTTTATTTTATTTTAAATAATTAGAAATTATTTTCCTAAACAAATGAACCGAAATAAAACGGTCAATTTTTTTTGTCTAAAACACCTTTTTTTTATAGAATCACTAGAACGCCTACCTGTGAACAGCCAAAACGGTAATGGGCGGCATTGCCCAGCCGTTGCGCGGGAGCTAGTTCGGTAGCTCTTTTTTTTTTTTTTTTTGAGCGGTGCTAGTTCGGTAGCTGGCGCGTTAAGCTGGGAGAGGAGGACTCGCCAACCAGAGACCGCGTCAAAAGCTCCCAAAATGGCCCGGCCCACCAGGGACCGCAGGCCTTGAGCGATTTTTATTCTTCCATTTTCTTTTCAAATTTTGCCTTTATATTTACATTTGCTTATACTTTCAAATATCCTAAATATATAAATTACAATAAAATTACATAAAATATTTGAAAAACATTAATCAAGCATTTGGAAAAATATTAAATGTGTATAGAAAAAAAGTTTCTCATGTATACAAAAAATTATACAATGTGTATGCAAAAATTTGATCATGTATTTAAAAAAAGGTTAATCAAGTATTTTAAATATGTTAATCATGCATTTAAAAAATCTTAGAAGTGTATAGAAAAAAAATTCTCATGTATATGGAAAATATACAATGTGTATGAGAAAACTTGATCATGTATTTAGAAAATATTAATCAAGCATTCGAAAAATGTTAAAAGTATATAGAAAAAAGTTTCTCATGTATGTGAAAAATGTATACAAAGATAATATAATGTGTATTAAAAAAACGTTGATATTGTATAAAAATGTAAAACGTGTATGGAAAATGTTCCTGGTGTATATGAAATAGGTACAACGTAGATTAAATAAACATAGACATCAAAAATTTATATTTAAAAAGCTATTTCTGTATTAAAAACATTAAACATTTATATAAAATTGTTCCTGATGTATACGGACAATGTATATAGTGTGTGAAAAAATATTTATTGCCATTAAAAAATTTCACCATGTGTTTGAAAAATGTTGACCATTTATTCAGGAAAGTGTTCAAAACTTGTATTTGAGAAGAAGAAAAATGCACATCATACATTTAAGGAAAAAACAAAGAAAATAGAAGAAACCAAGAAGGAAAAACCGAGAAAGGTTTCGTATATTTAAGAAACCAAGAAGGATAGTGATTGGAAGAAGATTCTTTCCTACAAATACTATGTTAATGCCCCTAACATTCTTTGGTCGAGAGGGGACATGGGCTCTCCTTTTTGAAAAAGTATGACCTCGGCATTATCAGCTGCCAAAACCTTTTATCATTGTAGATTTGGGAACGGAAGAAACATCAGCTTCTGGCATGATGTGTGGGCTGGGGACTATTCCGTTAAAACACAATTCCGGGGCCTTTTTTTTATATATGCAATCAGACTGAATGCTCTGTAGCTCAAGTTTGGGACGTGGTAGACTTAAAACTATCCTTCAGGAGATGCGGTCATCAACCGGCTGGCTGACTGGATGCAGCTGATTGAGCACATCACAAAATTCCCTTTAGCTGACCGAGTAGATGAACCTATTAGGACTTTGGAGTCTAAAGGGTTTTATTCAGTCAAATCTTCTCTACAGTGCTATTAGCTTTGGTGGGATAACTTCAGGGAGAGTCTTTGGAAAGTGTGCTGCCCTCAAAAGATTCATGTTTTTCTTTGGCTGTGTGTTTACAACAAAGTACTTACTAGAGATGACTTGGCAAAGAGAAGAACAGTAGACGATCCATCGTGTTTATTTTGTTGTGAAAATGAATCAGTGGAGCACCTGTTATTTGACTGTGTTGTAGCCAAACATGTTTGGACTTTTGTCTCTAAATTCTTTCAAATTGATGAAATAACCTGTTTTGACCAAATTTGTGCTCTATGGCACAAGTATAAGAGTAAACATGTAGTGAATATGGTGATTGTTGCTTCCTTATGGACTTCCTTATGGAGCATTTGGAAACTAAAGAATGAATTCCGTTTTCATGGGCCACGTGGAGAAGTTTGAACTGTGTTCTTGCGAAACTAAGTATGTATCTTCAATAATGGCTGGTGCTCTGCAACGACACACGGTTGGTGCTTTTGCGGCGATTCACTCTTTTGCTAGACAAATGGCGAGTGAGCGTCTTCGGATTGCTTGGAGATGATGTTTCCCTAGGGCGAAAACACCATCCAGTAGAAACTGCACTTTTGTCTATTCAGTGGTGTTCGTTTGTGTCATTTTGGAGTTCGGTAATGAAGTTTCTAGTCTATGAGGGAGACACTGATTAGCTCTTGATTCCGCTCTTGCGTTTTGCGGTTTGTAATGTGGCCAGTCTAGCTATGGTTGTTCTGGTAGCTTGTTGTAGATGTCAGTTGAACTTTGTTTCTCTCTGTTTGCTTCATTCTATAAAATGGAGCACGAGGAAACCCATTTCCTTTCCAAAAAATGGAAACAAAGAAAAAAGGGAAAAGAAAACCAATGCAAAAGAATGGATATAGTCAAAATCGAGAGTGAAAAAAATGAGAAGTAAGAAAACCAAGAAAGAAACAAAGAATAACAAAAAAACCAATGAAACAAGAAAAGAAAAAAAAATGCAACAGCAACTAAACAAACACATCAACCAGGAGAAGTTGCCTCGCTTGATAGACGCAGAGAAGAAAACGGACCGGCCCAGTAGCTACATGGTGGGGAAAAGGCTTCACGCGAGACCAAAGGTGTAGTCGCTATAAGCAAGATATGTTTCACCCTGTGGACCAAAAACTATTGTCTCGACCACGTGACACATGTGGTAAGTGCTACTTCCTGAGCTTGCGTTGGTTTTTCCCTTGAAGAGGAAAGGGTGATGCAGCAAAGTAGAGATAAGTATTTCCCTCAGTTCAGAATCAATGTATCAATCCAGTAGGAGGAACACACAAGTCCCCAATGATTGCACCTATACAAACAAACAAATACTTGCACCCAACGCGAAAAGGGGTTGTCAATCCCTTCACGGTCACTTGCAAAGATGAGATCTGATAGAGATAGGTATAAAAAATAAGTAAAGTGCAAAATAAAGCAAAGGTAAATAAATTATAACAAGGTATTTTTGTGTTTTTGGTTCTATAGATCTAAAAATAATATGATAAAAATAGACCCGGGGGCCATAGTTTTCACTAGAGGCTTCTCTCTTGAAAGAACGCATACGGTGGGTAAACAAATTACTGTTGAGCAATAGATAGAAGATCGCAAAGTTATGATGATATCCAAGGCAATGATCATGAATATAGGCATCATGTCCGTGACAAGTAGACCGACTCCTGCCTGCATCTACCACTATTACTCCACACATCGATCGCTATCCAGCATGCATCTAGTGTATTAAGTTAACAAGAACGGAGTAACGCCTTAAGCAAGATGACATGATGTAGAGCGATAGATCCAATCAATATGAATAAACCCCACCTTTTTATCCTTAGTGGCAACAATACAAATACGTGTCATGTCCCCTTCTGTCACTGGGTATGGGCACCGCAAGATTGAACCCACTACAAAGCACGTCTCCCATTGCAAGAAAATCAATCTAGTTCGCCAAACCAAATCAATAGATTGGAGAGAAATACAAAGCTATCTTAATCATGCATAAAAGAGTTCAGAGAAGACTCAAATAATATTCATAGATAATCTGATCATAAATCCACAATTCATCGGATCTCAACAAACGCACAACAAAAGAAGATTAGATCGAATAGATCTCCAAGAACATCCAGGAGAATATTATATTGAAGATCAAAGAGAGAGAAGAAGCCATATAGCTACTAGCTATGAACCCGTAGGTCTGTGGTAAACTACTCACACATCATCGAAAGGGCAGAAAGGTTGATGTAGAAGCCCTCCATGATCGAATCCCCCTCTGACAGAGTGCCGAAAAAGGCCCCAAAATGGGATCTCATGAGAACAGAAGCTTGCGGTGGCGGAAAAGTATTTTTGGTGTGCCCTCTGGTATAGGGGGAATATCGCGCCCCCACGCCTTGTGGCCGCCTCGTGGGTCTTCTGGCCTCCTCGAGTAGGTAAATGCTACCTAACATGTTTATCAAGCAATCTTTCTTTTATGTGGCATGAATATTCAGATCCGTAAGATTCAAAACAAAAGTTCAATATTGACATAAAAACAATAATACTTCAAGCATAGTAAAAAGCAATCATGTCTTTTCAAAATATCATGGCTAAAGAAAGTTATCCCTACAAAATCATATAGTCTTGTCATGTTCCATCTTCTTAACACAAAGTATTTATCATGCACAACCCCGATGACAAGCCAAGCAATTGGTTCATACTTTTTAACGCGCTTCAGCTTTTTTCAACTCTCACGCAATACATGAGCGTGAGCCATGGACATAGCACTATGGGTGGAATAGAAGATGGTAGTAGACAAAAAGGAGAAAGAAATTCTCACATCAACTAGGCAAATTAATAGGCTATGGAGATGCCCATCAATTGGTATCGATGTGAGTGAGTAGGGATTGCCATGCAACGGATGCACTAGAGCTATAAGTGTATGAAAGCTCAAAAGAAAAGTAAGTGGGTGTGCATCCAACTTGCTTGCTCATGAAGACGTCGGGCATTTGAGGAAGCCCATCATTGGAATATTGTGGCGCCCCCAACTCAATCGTACACTAATCATACACGCAAACGTGTACAATCAAGCACAGGGACTCATGGGAAGATATCACAACACAACTCTAACACAATTTAAACGGAGATCCACAATATTACAGACCAGGGATCCGAAGATCCGAATACATAAGTCAGTCATACAAATATTATCTGAGTACAGACATAGTTAGATAAATTTTGCCTCAAGAAGGCTAGCCCAAACAGCGACACTAGATCGAAAGGCGTTGGCCTCCTGCCTGGGAGCCTCCGATCCTACTCCTGGCCGGCTGGCTCGATCTAGTAGTACGTGCCCTCTGGACCCTCCTGGTAGTAAGCTCCGGTGGTGGCATCTGGCTCCCGGACTCCATCGTCTGATGTATCATCAAGGTGGGGTATGGGGAAAAGAGAAAGTAAAGCAACCGTGAGTACTCATCCGAAGTACTCAGCAAGCAAGGATCTATACTACATATGCAACATTATCAATGGAGAAAGGCTGTATAAGTGGACTGGGTTGCAGAAATGCCAGAATAGAGAGAAGGCCTAGTCCTATCGAAGACTAGCATCTTCAAACATCTTCTTGAGGCCATCATCTTGCAACAGTAGAAGAGAGTAGAATAGCATTTTATTTAGCAAACATGTTGAAGTACAGCTTAAAGATCCTTCCTCGACTCCCGGCGAGAAAGCAATCCCGAAGCTTCAATTAAGTAACAAGTATCCAGTTCAAGTAGTAGATCGGAATACACAAACTGAGCGTCCTTTACCGTAGGACCGGCTATCGATAGATGATTCATCCCTGCAGGGGTGCACTACTGTTACCCAACACGCTCGATCAACTCTGGCCGGACACACTTGCTGGGTAATGCCCGTCCTCGGAAGATCAACACGAAGCAGCGCTCTACCTAGGCTCGGCAGAGAGGTCAGCACGCCGGACTAACCTATGCACCCAGAGGTCTTGGGCCATCGCCCTGGGCACCCTGCGCGTTGCGAGACTGGCCGGGGTGTAGGCGCGACACTGAACTCGTCAGTGAAGTATCCAGCCCAATCCCGACAATCAGCCCGCACGGTGAATCGTGACGTCTGACGAGCTTTCGGGAGAAACGTACATCGCAGAGGGTCCCATAACCATTATCCCGCGTGGTGGTAGTGCGTATAAGGCACGTCGACCCACTCAGATCACACACCCAAATCCAATAGGCTCAATTAGTATCACGCGGAGACAATCAGAGTCTCTGATGCTCCGCCACAATATCACACTCGAGTGCCCTTCCGGCACACCCGACATCATAGATCCCCAGCGGGTACCCACTAGGGTGGACCCGCCTGTAACAAAGGTCAAAGTAACCGTGTGGTCATAACATCAAGGGGGAAACCCGAGGAATCACCCTCGGCGGATTCCACTCGACGAAATCATCAGGGTGAACGTATGAGGCATCACCCTCGAGGTTCACACTGAGGGGTCGCACGACAGAGTCGTATCGGAAGTGGAGAAGGAGGAATCACCCTCGATGACCACGACCGAACAGTTACACTGCAGAGTATTCATCGGGAGTGCGTTACAAGGTATCACCCTCGGCACTCGATAGTTACTACGCAGAGTCGTACAACTAAGGGGGTG
Organism: Thinopyrum elongatum; assembly: GCA_011799875.1. NCBI lineage: Eukaryota > Viridiplantae > Streptophyta > Magnoliopsida > Poales > Poaceae > Thinopyrum > Thinopyrum elongatum. Next base: position 546,515,397 of record CM022298.1, on the reverse strand, counting down.
TGAAGTGAGGTGTCGGTCTCTGGTCGACGATCACGTTGATCGAGTCATCGATGATCAAGCAGGGGCAACAAGGATAAGGTGGTGGGGTCATTGATGGTTCACTACCAACCTATACTAAACAGTTTATCATAGGCAGGTAAGGTAACAATGAACAAGTTACAACAGCAGGCTATGCATCAGAATAGGAGCATACATTACAGTAGCAAAATCTAATGCAAGCAGGAGAAATTTAATGGGCGATATCTGGATGCTCAAGGGGGGGGGCTTGCCTGGTTGCTCTGGCAAGAGAGAGGGGTCGTCAACGGGCTGCTCGTCGGTAGTGTAGTCGTACCCAGGTGCAGCGTCGTCGGTCTCGGTGTCTATCGAGAGAGAAGGAGGGGGAGAGAAACAATAAATTCACGTCAATAATGCAAACAATATGTATGACATGCCTAAATGATATGCCGGGGTGTTCTACTGCCTAACTAAATGATTTAGTTAATTTAGAAATTTATTCGGATTTATTTAATTAAAGTTAGGCACTATTCATTTATCGAAATCGGTCTAAAAGTTCAATGTTCTTATAGATAGAGGCATCTGACAGGAATACGGAGGGCGTATTCGGGTTCGTATCGAAATTCTGAGCAAGTTTCATATATAAATTATTTTCATCGGAGTTACGGTTTATTTAATATGATTTTCTAAAGTTTTAAACATTTTCTGAATTTAATTATTAATTTAAATTCGAATTATCCAGAATAGTGAATGATGACGTCAGCATGAGGTCAGGGTGACGTCAGCAGGTCAACTTTGGCTGACCAGAGTCAAACCTGACAAGTGGGGCCCACATGTCATACACTGAGATATTAACAGAGGGGTTAAATTAACTGATTGGATTAATTAGAGGGTGGGCCCTAGCAGTCAGTGACTGATTAGTGTTTAAACTAATTAACTAACTAATTAATAGATTTTCTATTTATTTAAATTCGTTTAAACGACCGGGCCCCACATGTCAGTGAGACAGGGCGGCCACGTCAGCGTTGACCCCGGTCAACGGGGTCAAAGGGGACCGCGGGGCCCCACAGTCAGTGGCACGGGGGTGGGACCCACCGGTGCCACGTCGGACCGGCCGCCGGAGAGCGCTCCGGCGAGCCCGAGCGCGGCGCCGAGCTCCGGTGAGCTCGGGATTCGCCCATAGGGCATCTCTGGGGGCGGGATTGGGCTCTATCGAACGGGCGCAGCGAGCCGCATCACGTGGTGGTGGTGGTTGGTCCTGGGGGTGGCCGGAACGGCCGCGGCATCGACCGCGGCGGGCGCCGGCGTTCGACCCCATTTGGAAACGAGGCGGGAGCGGGCTAGGTGGCTAGTTGGGGGCCGAAATCGACGCAACTAGCGCTCAGGAGCACGCCAGTGGCTCGCGCGGGGGCTCGGGAGCACGTACGGCGCGCGGGCAGCGGCAATGGCGGTGGTCGGAGCACGGCAATGCGGCGAGCTACCCTACGGCGGTCAAGCTAGTGCACAGAGAGGCAGGGGAGGGAGGAGGAGCTCACAGTGGGGCGTAGCCGATCAAAGCGGGCTCAGGGAAGGCGTGGGGTGGCCGGATTCGATGGCGAACGGCGGCGGGGATCCGAGGAGGAAGACGATGGTGCGGGGTCGATGTAGGGGTGCTCGGCTTCGGTTCGTTGGTGCAGTCGAAGGAGAGGACGACGGCGAGCACGCAGGACACGTCGGGGAGGCGAACGGGGCACGGTGGACGCGCGATCTAGGGAGGCGCAGCCATGGCGGCGTCGGGAGGGGTGAGGGGAACGAGGAGGAGGGCGAACGAGGCGGCTAGGGCTCGCCAGAGGGGTCGGGGCGGTCTCTTATCCACGGCGAGAGGGCGCGGCGCGCGCTGTCGAGCGAGGGAGAGGGGGGGCCTGGGGTGCGCGCGCGTGCGCGTTCGACAGCGGGGCGGCGGTGAGCAGTGAGAGGTGGGAGGAGGCGCGGGGTGGGCTGGGCCGCGGCTGTAGCGAGCAGGCCAAGTGCACAGTAGCTCCTTTAGGCCTTTTTCCTTTTTCTGTTTCTTTCTCTTCTGATTTGTTAATTATTTGGGCCGCAAATGGTTTTTGTAAAAAGTGTGACCTAGTCCATAAATACCAGTGCATTATACCCTAACACCAAAAACTAGTTTGGGCAAAACATCATTTCATATTTGATCTAGATTAATTAAAAGACTATTAAATATTATTTCCAACCACTGTTAAAAGAGGTATGGGTCACCTAATTAATTTATTAAATGCTGGTTACAATTTTAGAATGGTCTCTGTAATATTTGTTAGGTATTGAACATTTTAGTTTCTATGTTGGATAACTTTTATTTTCCACTTACATTTAAATTTGAATTTGAGTTAGGAGTTGAAATGCAATATGATGCTAATGATGATTTGGCACTGTTAAACATGCTGACTTGTCATTATCAAAAGTGATTACTGTGGCTAATGACATGGGGTGTTACAAATATACAAGCCAAGTTCTATAATGAAAATTTTCCACTAGTAATATATAAAAGTGGCAAAATATGAGACTCTCTATCATGAAAAACATGGTGTTACTTTGAAGCACATGTGTGGAAAAGGATAGTAACATTGTCCCTTCTCTCTTTGTCTCTCTTTTTTTTCTCCCACTTTTTTCTCTTTTTTTTCTTTTTGTTGGGCACTTTGGCCTCTTTTTTCTTGGGCTCATTTTGCCTCTTATATATATATATATATATATATATATATATATATATATATATATATATATATATTCCTCACATGGGACAATGCTCTAATAATGATGATCATCACACTTTTATTTACTTACAACTCAAGAATTACAACTCGATACTAGAACAAAGATATGACTCTATATTAATGCCTTATGCAATGATCTAGTGTGACATGTATAAAAAATATGAACGGTGGCCAAGCCACAAATACTATGCCAACTTTATGATCATGCAAAGCAATATGACAATGATGGTATGTGTCATAATAAAACGGAACGGTGGAAGCTGCATGGCAATATATCTCGGAATGGCTATGGAACTGCCATAATAGGTAGGTATGGTTGCTGTTTTGAGGAAAGGTATAAGGAGCGTTGAATGCACCGTCAAAAGTTGCGCGGTGCTAAAGTGGCTAGCAAAGGTGGAAGGGTGAGAGTGCGTATAATCCATGGACTCAACATTAGTCATAAAGAACTCACATACTTATTGCAAAAGTTTATTAGCCCTAGAAGCAAAGTACTACTACGCATGCTCCTAAGGGGATAGATTGATAGGAAAAGACCATCGCTCGTCCCCGACTGCCACTCATAAGGAAGACAATCAATAATAAATCATGCTTCAATTTCATCGCATAACGAGAGACCATACGTGCATGCTTCGGGAATCACAAACCTTAACACAAGTATTCTTACTAAACCACAATTACTAACTAGCATGACTCTAATATCACCATCTTTATATCTCAAAACAATTGCAAGGAATCAAACTTCTCATATATTCAATGATCTTCATGAAAGTTTTTATTATATCCCTCTTGAATACCCATCATATTATGACCAAATTCATAACCTAAGCAAATTGCCATACTATTTATAAGACTCTAAAAATAATATAAGTGAAGCATGAGAGTTCATAAATTTCTTTAAAATATAACCACGTCGTGCTCTAAAAGATATAAGTGAAGCACTAGAGCAACTGCCTAGCTCAAAAGATATAAGTGAAGCACATAGAGTATTCTAATAAATTCACGATTAATGTGTGTTCCTCTCCAAAGGTGTGTACAGCAAGGATGATTGTGACAAACTAAAAAGCAAATAAAGAAAAGACTCATATAATACAAGACGCTTCAAGCAAAACACATATCATGTAGTGAATAAAAATATAGCCTCAAGTAATTTACCGATGGATTGTAAACAAAAGAGGGGATGCCATCCGGGGCATCCCCAAGCTTAGATGCTTGGTTGTCCTTGAATATTACCTTGAGGTTCCTTGGGTATCCCCAATCTTAGGCTCTTGCCACTCCTTATTCCTTAGTCCATCGAAACTTCACCCAAAACTTGAAAACTTCACAACACAAAACTCAACAGAAAACTCGTGAGCTCCGTTAGTATAATAAAAGCAAATCATCACTTCAGGTAATGTTGTAAACTTATTCCAATTTCATACTATCATTATATCTACTGTATTCGAACTTCATCATGGTTCATACCCCCCGATACTACCCATAGATTCATCAAAATAAGAGAACAATGCATAGAAAATAGAATCTGTGAAAAACAGAACAGTCTGTGAAGACCTGAATATTTCTCATAATTCTGTAACTCTAAAAATTCTGAAAAATTAGGACGACCTGGACAATTTGTATATCAATCTTGTGTAATAAATTTAGATCAAAATCACATTTTTGTGAATTTACAAAATTCTAGAACTGAGCACAAAAGTTTCTGCTTTTCAGCAAAATCAAATCAACTATCACCATAGATCATCCCAAAGGCTCTACTTGGCACAAACACTAATTAAAACTGTTAAAGACAATCATAACAGAATTATAATTGCGTGTACAAATAAGAACAGAAAATAAAAATATTGGGTTGTCTCCCAACAAGCGCTTTTCTTCAAAGCCTTTTAGCTAGGCATTGATAATTTTAATGATGCTCGCATGAAAGGCAAGAATTGAAGCACAAAGAGAGCACCATATGAATATGAATATTCTTGCCACAATAAAGAAAATTGCATTGATAAATATGTTAGGTAGCATTCCACGTCAAAAATTCTGTTTTTATCATTTACCTACTCGAGGACGGGCAGGAATTAAGCTTGGGAATTTTTTATTGTTCCATGCTATTATATTATCTGTTTTGGATGTTTTATATGCATTAATATGTTATTTTATATTATTTTTGGGACTAACCTATTAAACTAGAGCCGAGTGTCAGTTTTTATTTTTTCCTTGTTTTTGACTTTTACAGAAAAGGAATATCAAACGGAGTTCAAACGGAATAAATTTTTACAGTGATTTTTCTTGGACCAGAAGAAACCCACGAGACTTGGAGAGGAGGCCAGAAGACCCATGAGGCGGCCACAAGCCGTGGGGGGCGCGCCCCCTAGCTTGTGGGCCCCTCGTGGACCGTCTTGACCTAATCTCTGCACTATAAAGCCTAAAATATTCCCCCTATACCAGAGGGCACACCAAAAATACTTTTCTGCCGCCGCAAGCTTCTGTTCCCGTGAGATCCCATCTTGGGGCCTTTTCCGGCACTCCGTCGGAGGGGGATTCGATCACGGAGGGCCCCTATATCAACCTTGCTGCCCTTCCGATGAAGTGTGAGTAGTTTACCACGAACCTAAGGGTCCATAGCTAGTAGCTAGATGGCTTCTTCTCTCTCTTTGATCTTCAATACAATGTTCTCCTTGATGTTCTTGGAGTTCTATTCGATGTAATCTTCTTTTGCGGTGCGTTTGTTGAGATCCGATGAATTGTGGATTTATGATCAGATTATCTATGAATATTATTTGAGTCTTCTCTGAACTCTTTTATGCATGATTAAGATATCTTTGTATTTCTCTTCGAACTACCGGTTTGGTTTGGCCAACTAGATTGGTTTTTCTTGCAATGGGAGAGGTGCTTAGTTTTGGGTTCAATCTTGCAGTGTCCTCACCCAGTGACAGAAGGGGTAGCGAGGCACGTATTGTATTGTTGCCATCAAGAATAAAAAGAGGGGGTTTATATCATATTGCTTGAGTTTATCCCTCTACATCTTGTCATCTTACTTAAAGTGTTCCTCTGTTCTTATGAACTTAATACTTTAGATGCAGGCAGGAGTCGATCGATGTGTGGAGTAATAGTAGTAGATGCAGGCGGGAGTCGGTCTACTTGTCACGGGCGTGATGCCTATATTCATGATCATTGCCTTAGATATCGTCATAACTATGCGCTATTCTATCAATTGCTCAACAGTATTTTGTTTACCCACCGTATGCTATCTTCAAGAGAGAAGCTTTTAGTGAAACCTATGGCCCCCGGGTCTATTTTCCATCATATATTTTCAGATCTATAAACCAAAAAGCCCAAAAATACCTTGCTGTAATTTATTTATATTTACTTTAGTTTGTTCTTTTATTTATCTTTTATACCTATCTCTATTAAATCTCACTCTTGTTCGTGACCGTGAATGGATTGACAACCCCTTTTTCGTGTTGTGTGCAAGTGTTTGTTAGTTTATGCAGGTGCATATATTGGAGACTTGCTTGTGCCTCCTACTGGATTGATACCTTGGTTCTTAACTGAGGAAAATACTTATCTCTACTTTGCTGCATCACCCTTTCCTCTTCAAGGGAAATCAACGCAAGCTCAAGAAGTAGCACCTCTCCAAGCCCACTTTTATTAAAAAATTCATAAGATTGATCATTCTCCAAAGTAGTGGGCTCATTATTACCTAGAGTTGACACTCTTCCAAACTCACTTTCAATATTATCGCAAACATATTCATCATGAAGCTTAAATAAATTTTCAAGATCATAAGAAGAATCATCCCAATCATGATCATTTTTTTTTAACATTGAAGACAGTAGGAGAGGCTCCTACTGACGTTTTACTTTATATAAAGAGAATTTACAGGCAGCCATCCACTCACACCATAAACACCCTAGGCAGCCAACCATCAGGGGGGCCATCTAGGTATGTAGGTGCACGAGGAGGTGTTTACAAATCAAAGACCAAGAATCCTAGGCTATTGAATCAACAAAACTTTTTACAAACTCCTTCAAGGAGGGTTTAACCCTGTGGAGTAGAAGAGCAAAATCAGTTTTGAATCTATTCCTCCATGACAGAAAAGAGTGTGCTATCCTTCTGAATATTTTGTTGTTGCGCTCTTTCCATATGCTCCATGCCCCAGTCATAAAAACTTCCATGTACATGGGCCGTGTCCAGGTTCTCCGACCAGAATGAAGCGCTCTAAGTCAATGATTATCAACCACCCAACTGAGACCAATGGAAGACCAGCAGTTGATACTGAATGGGCATTCAAAAAACAGGTGCTCTACCGTTTCTTCAGCCCTCCGCGTACACAAGACGCAGTTGACATCATTTCCCATATTGTAGTGTCGCCTACGAAGCATGTTTCTTGTGTTTACTCTATCAGCTGCCAACAGCCACGTGAAGACTTTTATTTTCATCGTACACCTGGACTTCCAAATCCAATCAAACGCTTCATCCGCCACTACATCCTTAAAATAATGTGCGTAGAATTTCCTGGAAGAGTAATCGGCGCCCCATAAATAGGTCCAGTGATCACTTGCATCTTCCCTGAGCACCATGGAGGCAGCAAGAGCCTGCATTTCCTGCACCTCTAGTCTGGCATGCGTCGAAAGTGGCAGGTGAAAACCCTCGTGCACTGTTGTCATGGACAGAAACGTAGTAGCTGATGCGTCTTCAAGTTTGGTGAAGGAAAAGGCACGCGGGTGCGACAGGTCTAAAGTTTGATCCAGCCAAAGATCTTTCCAAAATAAAACGGTAGAGCCATTTCCCACTTTCACCTTGGTGATCCCTCGGTAAACATCGCTGAGGTTCATAACATCGCGCCACCAAAAGGAGCCGCATGCATCCGAAGTGTGGGGAACCATGCCATCGTAATATGTTGACCAGATGAGGTTGCACCAGGGGATGTCCTTTTTGTTATAAAAGCAGTGTAAGAATTTCAACAGTAAAGCCATGTTCTGAATCTTGATATCCAACACTCCAAGCCCCCCATGTTTCTTGGGTCGACAGACTAAATCCCAAGCCGCCAAGGAGTTGCTGGTCACGCTATTCTCATTTTTCTTGCGCCACAAGCACCTCCTCCTGATCTTGTCAAGGTGCTCAATCAGTTTTGGAGGGAGTTTGAGGGTGCACATGGGGTAAATCATCAGAGAGGTTATGAGAGAGTTCAACAGAGTCAATTTACTCCCTTGATTCATTAGGCACAAGGAGGAGGAGAGTTTGCGTTCAGCCTTCTCCACTATCGGCATCAGGTCCGTGACAGTGGGTCTAGTGGTCCCCATCGGCAAGCCGAGGTAAGTGAATGGCATGGTGCCAATCGCACACTGCCATATCCGGGTCAACTGGGCTACTAGAGCATCATCCACATTGAGTGGCACAATGACAGATTTTTGGAAGTTGATTTTGAGGCCGAAGTGTAGTCAATCAGTAGTTGTTTCATGATTTTGGCTTGATTTGGGCAGGCGGGCATCACCAGAATCGCATCATCCGCATATTGAACCACTGGGTAGTCCACCGAGCCACGAGCTGGAATGGGCAATTGGACCAAGCCATTACGGTGGGCATCATTGATTGCTGCTTGCAGTAAATCCGCAGCCAATACAAAAATTAGGGGGGACAGCGGGTCACCCTGTTGGACACCACGACGACAGTGAAATTTCCTGCCTGGGACACCGTTGAGCAGCACAGAGGATGTTCCTGAATCGAAGATTGTCTTGATCCAACCTAGCCAGCGGTCATCGAAACCCATGTGGCGCATGATCTCGATCATGGACGAGTGTTCTATTGTGTCGAACGCCTTTGCGAAATCCAGCTTGAGCAAAATTATAGGGCACTTCGAGGCCTGGCATTGGTAAATGTATTCAAACGTCCAAGCGAGACAATCCTGGATCGTTCTGCTGCGTAGTAATCCGTACTGGTTTCTATGCACTATGTTTAAGATAAGCCTCTGCAGTCTGTTCGCCAACACTTTCGTAATGATCTTCAGGCAGCAGTTAAGCAACGTGATCGGTCTAAAGTCATTTGCAGTCTCAGGCGATCCAATTTTAGGGATTAGAGTAATAAATCCGGAGTTGATGCTAGTGAGGTCAAGGCCTCCACTATAGAACTCATCACAGAGTTTATAAAAGTCACTTTTTATGATATGCCAGCATGATTTTAGAAAAGTCCCGTTGAATCCGTCGGGGCCTGGGGCTCGGTCTGTAGGCATTGTACGCACCACGTCATCGATTTCTTTGTGTGTGAATGGTGCAGAAAGAGCGTCCAAATCAGCCACTCTCTTGATGACCGAAGCCAAATTAAATTTCATGGCCGGGGGAGAGGATTCACCGAGTCTCATCTTGTAAGTACTGAACAAAGCTGCTTCCTTGGAATTATGGTCTCGAACCACTGTATCATCAGGCAGTTTCAAGGACGCAATGGTGTTTCTTCGATACCTCTCAGTGGCAAGCGCATGGAAAAAGCTTAGTGTTCTCTTCACCAAATTTAATATATCGAATTGTGCATCCTTTTCTCCAATATTGATTTTGAAATTTCAGAAGTTTGAGAAGATGGGCTTTCAGAATCGCGCGGAAGTTCGATTCAGGTGTCGTCAGGGGCCGCTGGTCTTCGAGGCCATCAAGCTCACTAAGGGCCCAATTGCAGTTTTGAATTAGGATGGAAAGGCGAGAGATTCCTTTGCTCCATTTTTTGAGGTCATACCGAAGATTTTTTTAATTTTCTGCATAACAGCGCCGCACTATTGTTGGCATGGCAGTTTTTATTCCAGGAGGATTCCACCACTTCAAGAAAGCCAGGATGGTTGATCCAGTAGTTTTCAAACTAGAAGATCCTGCTTTTTGGTATACTTGTCTCAATATTAACCACATGGACAGTGATCTGAGACAGGCTTGCCTAAAGATGTGACAATGGTATTTGGAAACGTTTGTGTCCAGTGACAAGAAGAAAAGCACCAGTCAAGCTGCTCGAGCAACAGGTCATCTTGCATGTTGCTCCACGTATACGTTCTTCCTTTCAGCGGGATTTCAATTAGCGCCTGGGCTCTGATAATATCGTTAAACAACAAAATGTCGTTAGTATTTCCACCTTTTTTTGTTACGATTTTGCGTGGATCTGATGAAATTGTAGTCGCCCACTAACAGCCAATCTTCAGTGTCAGGGATGGACAAATCATATAACCAATCAATGAATGTAATTCGATCATCACCACGGCAAGGCCCGTATATATTATATAGCTTCCATGAGTTTCCAGATGATTTGCAAGTAAAAGAAGTGCCCAGAGCGAAGAATTCAGAACAAACCAGAGCCCCGTCAAAAGCTGAACTGTTCCAAATTGTGATCAAACCACCAGATGCACCACGGGAGGGAACATATTCAAACTTATCAAAGCGACGCGGACAGAAAGTTTTAATATAAGATTGATCAAACAAAGCGCGCTTAGTCTCCTGCAAACATATAACATTGCAACCGCAGGCATCAATTGCATTTTTGATAGGTAGAAGTTTATCTTCGGAATTTATTCCACGCACGTTCCAAACCAAGATGTTCCACTGCTGCTTCGACGACATAAACTGAAGCTTAAGCGGACGAGGACGTCTCTCCCTCCATAGACACTAGGAGCTTGGCAGGGGAGAGGTCATCAGCTGGGATGCCACATCGCACCGATCCAATGTGCTGCAGAGTTGGAATGGGCGTTGGGGGCGGCACCACATCATGAACAGCAGAGGTTGTGTTGGTCGGATTGGGCGCCGCAGGCACCTGACGTGGCTTCACCTTGCTCTTGTACACCCGCCCTTCAGCCATGGAAGGGGCCTTAAAACCATCGTACTTGGTAGCCCGCGTGCTTCTGCGTAGCGCGTTGGGATCAAACTCCACTGCAGACTTCTTCTTCTTTTGTTTGCGGGCAACAGGTAGAGTGGCATTGTTAGCTGACACAGCGCCTGTGGAGTCAGATACCATCATCTCTCCCTCCCAGTCCATCGGGCAGTCATTCTGGTTCTAATCAACATCAGTGAGAATCAGCAGTGGAGCAAATGCTACATCCCAGTTTCGTTTGTCAACTTTGATCGTCAGTAGAGAAGTTTCTTTGACAATCGAAGAGTAGTACAACTTTAGCATATGTGCGACAAATGTGTATTGAAGGTTCTTGCAGAATAGTAGTGTACTCTCCTCCTGTGCCTCTCCATTCAGAATCATAGGTGGCATCGCCTTGTAAATGAAAGTCCTGAAGAAAAGTAGCATGTTTCTGAATGGAAGAACTCTGATGTTCATGTCCTCTGCATCTCCTCTGACGAAACTGAAGTTGCTGCTGTTTGACTCAAGTATGATATCCTCTACTGCCAATTCTACCAGCGGCACATGAGCCGAGGGGGTTAGGCGAGGCAGTGGAGGCGGAGCGTCACCTTCAATATGAAGTGTACGTGTGTCCTGCCCCTGAGGCTGATTTGATTTGATCCTCCAAGTTTGTTTATTTGGAAACTAAACTATGCAAGGCAAATTTTTCCTTGGTGCTGCGTTCATTTGCCCGTAATGTTTAGTCTGCCTACTAATTTTTAGCCTCCAAATTAAACTAGACTGATTTTGTCCATGTGACAAAGGGTATGATTTAGGTGGACGATCGGTATTGGCTGATACATTATGATTATCTCTATTATGGAAGCCTGAATTTTTATTAGTCATGCCAATGGGCCTCCAATTCATCCTGATGGCATCGGGGCGGTCACATAGGGCTAAAGTATGGCCTAGCGTACCACACCCAGAACAAATGGTCCGGGCTGGGCAATCAAAAAATTAGTGATCATTCGAAGCACAAGTATTGCATAGTCCAGAGCTTTCCACCATATTATTATTCTGATTTGAAGTCCTCAAAGTACCACATTCTCCAATAGAATTGGTCGATGTGTTATTTGGAGAAATATCACCCGAGCAATTGACCGCCAGGTGTCCGCTTTGACCACAAATGGAGCATAAATTAAGGCGCTTAAAAATAACCTCAGAGGGCGGGACAGAAGATAATTTCCATATGGAGGCAATCTTGTCGTCCGAGTATCCAAAGTGCCTTTGATCCAATATATGGAGAAGCATAAAATTAGGGATATGATCCCATTTCTCTGGTTCGAAAGAATGCCCCTTAAAAATCATTTTCCTCTGAATATGTGTCCCACTTTAAGATGATTGGAAACTCCCAAAGGAAAGCGTGACATTTTTGGCAACAACCTGATTTTGATTGGCCGGAGATAATGCACCAAAAAATAGGCCTTCCAAATTTGTGTTTTCACCGGAAAAACCACCGGAATTAACAAATCCCGCCGGCGACGAACATTCAGATTTCTCAGAGCAAAAATTATAAGAATTGTCCATATTATCATCCCGATAGAAACCGATTTTGCGAAGCTCATCATCAGCTGAGTGATCCAGTTGAGCACTTTTTCTGAGAAAATCCAGATTAGGCTTGATGGCCATTGGGGTGCGAGCCATAACCTCACATGGTTCATCATCAGCATGCCAGCCGTTGTCCAAACTTGAATAGTCAATAGTATGTTTGCACAGGTGAAAATGGCAAACAAAGTCCGGCCAAACTCGATCTTTGAGACTACTAGCTTAATGCCCGTGCGTTGCCACGAGACAACATGAATGTCCCTCTAATTGTATCTGTTCCAATTCATCCTTTCCTTCATTGGTCCTATTTTCTCAGAATCAAATCTTACATTTTATACCCTACCAACAAGATAACATTGTTCTACCTTCTCTCCCGTCTATCTCAGTCCACTCATTTCTTTACCTTACTCTGCTTCTCATTTGCATATTTATGAACCGGTAACACATACTCATGGGTACTTGTGTGTTTATCTAAACTATTCAGATTTTGGATTCCCCAAGCCATTCAAATAAATGCTTCAGATAGATTTCGGTTCTCTTTCACTGTGCTCACCCGTGATGCTAATACCTGAATTGATTGCCACTGTATGGCAAAAGTAAGTGTAGCAAAAGCAGTCCAACATGGGAAAGATGGATAAAGCCTTACTAAAATCTAATAATGATGTATAGATAATGAATATAGTTGGATCAACTACGAAGTGAAAAATAAACTTAGTGCATATTGGATGCTAGATTTTTTTAATAGAGTGAAGTTTTCTGACTTGAACCAATAGGTGCTTCCTTTAATTTTTAAATTCCTTCACAAACTCCTATATCTTTCAACTGGTAACTACAACGAACTTAGATATAGAGATATTGATCAAAATATCATTGTAATTGACAACATGTACGCCGCATGTGGCCTATGACTGTGTTGTGATACAATTTTAAAAAAAGAACATAACTTACTGACCCAACAGTGAAAATTAAAATAACTCATTTGTGTGAAAAAATTATCTACAACTAATTACAACTGATGGACAATAAAAATTTGCAACTGCACAGTAGGAAGCAAATTATTTCTACAACTAATTATTCACTCCAAGATTCAACCGGTATACACCACCCTGTCCATGCCACTGGTGTGGAAGGCGGCGAGGACGCGCCTGGCCCCTCGGCCGCGAGGCCATGGAGCGATAAGGCGGGGTCCCTTGCTGTTGCCCGGGGCCTGGCTACGTCGTTGATGCCCACCTCACCTTCGCTATGATGCCCTTTCTTCTTCACACTGTTCTTACTCACGGACCGTCAAGGAGTCCCCCGCCAACCCCTCCCCTCCTGTTTGTGTCGATCCGCGGCCGCCATCTAGGGGGACGAAGCGCCGCCCATGACATCGTCGTGTCAGGCCAACAACAAGGGACAAGGGCGGCAGTACCTCCTGGTTTTATACTGGACCCACCTTTCATCCCACGCTCTACCACGACAGCACTACGCACATGCGTTGCCATGGAGAAATGAAAGACTTAAAAGGTAGTGAGGGATCTTAATCAACACATTCTTCTCTCTGAATTGTAACAGAGTAAGGAACATAATTCATAAACGTTGTGCTAAATTAGCTTTCTCAGGCTAGGATTTTAAGCTAATGAATATCACAATGCCAGCACCCGTTGCATCCATTACTGTGTGGAGGGTTTGCATGTCAAGCAATGACTTACCAGCACTCTGTGGAGGCCAATCCCATGCTTGCCTGAATGTTGTGCACGCTGTCGCCGAAGAGAATCTGCGGTAAGTAAGCGACTTTTCGTTAGTTGACGGTCAGACACAAAACTGAAATGCTGGAAAGCAAGTATACGAATGTTGCAACTTCTGGTAATTGAAACCGTCAAGGCTTACCACCTTGTAAGGGTTGACGTTGGCGATCCTGAGGGCCGCCTCCATGGCGGCGACGTTGGCCTTGCATAGGGCGCGGAACCTGGGCAGGTCGTTGGCGCTGCCTGACCCAGCGTAGTGACCGGCGATGTCGAAGATCTTGGGCGCCTGCATAGGATTATAAAATAATCTTCCCATGTCAATACATTAGAAATATTATCAAATTTTTGAATGTAGCAAATTTTATATTTTGAAAGAAGGAAAATTCCTTATTCTGTGAACTGGGTAACTTGGGCCATCACCTAATCACATTGATATCGAGTTAGCCAACTCACCTAGAACTACTTGTATGGAGCAGCCCCCTCTGTACGATTAAACAAAGGAAATATAGTAACTCAATCTCATGTTCAACTACCAGGTAATGGTACACAAAATGAATATTACGGCAAACATCCCTGATCAGCCCATTCATGCTGTTGGGCAGTAATACCTTGGGACATTCAGATTCAGAGAGGTACATCAATTGCTCCCATGATAAAAGAACGCAGCAGTGCAACCTAAAAACACTGCGCCTCTCGCTCTTGCATTTTCTTCTCATTCTTGGAACCTGTAGAGACATTGTAAAGAATTAGATGCAAATGCACAACACAACCTCATCAAATCTTTCTCGTCAATCTCTTGACTCGTCCTCTAAAAATGCACAACCTCATCAGAGCCCCAGCTAGCAGGGTTAATAGGTATTAGATGCAATTGAAGGAAAATAGAAGTCATCTCTGCATTCCCACTACCAACACGAACTGGTGGACGCTATCGATGAACTCGCCGCAGCCGGCCTCATATGCATGCGGAGGGACACAGTGCAGCCACGATGACAATGACCACAACGTCCTCCACGGGGTTGACGGAGGCCCGGGGCCCGTCGCAGCACGGGGTGGAGGACGGCCGCCGGCGGGAGCGTTGGGAGGATGGCGTTGGTACGTGTGCAGAGAGGCCGATGGCGGGCACGGCGGCGTGCATCCTCCTCTCCCCCATGTCGCGCGGATCCGTGGGATCCATGGCGCCGGCGGCGTGTGGGGGTCCGTGGCGACGGCGGCGGTGGCATTTTGGGGATCCACGTCGTGTGTTCAGCCTGGGTCTGGGTCTGGGATGGAGAAGTCTCAAAAGGGATCGAGGGGATCGCGTCCAGGTTGCGTGAACGTAGTCGTTAATGGGCATATTAGGAAACAAATCATGTCCCTCTCATCAAAAGAAAAAAGGAAACAAATCATGACAATTAAGGCGGGGTGTTTCTTTCCATGTCATGTAGGAGTATCGTACAAAGAATTATCAAACCCGGGGAGCGGCATTGTGTGGAGACAATCGTTTCGGTTTTTGAAGCCTAATTAAGGCGATTCTTTATTTTTGATAGCCAAAATCAAGACCACGATTTCTTTTATTTGGCAGCCAAATCAACGCGCCACTTTTTCAAAATTTACTCGACGCAGCCTACGGTTTTTAGTGGGGTTCGGTTTTTTAATATGAGGGAAAAAATTGAGTGGGAGGGGTGGTGGGAGGTGAGGCGAGATTGATTCTTTCCCCATAAAACATGTGCCCGCATGGAAAGACCAGTATGAAAAAAAGAAGGTGGGGTTTAGTTCGGAAATAAATCTATGGGAACGTGCAAAGGAAAAAAACAGCATGGAGAGTAGCAGTAGGATGTGGAGGTGAAAATAAACCGGTAGAAGAGGTGGTGGGAGGTGAGGAGAAAATAAACCGTGACGCGACACTACCAACTCAGAAATTAGGAGTAGACATAATATGACCGAGTCCATGAACATCTGTACGTGGCGGTCCGACGACCCGCCTTCCTCCACCGCCGTCCTCGTCGCCGTGATCCACGTCCTGGCATTCTCGAGTATCGCGGTTGTGTCAGCCTGGCCACGGCGTCTTCCATGGTGTCGCGCATGGCGTCCCTACGCAGGGGCGCGGATGCGTACGCCCATAAGAAAAAAATATATTATTTTTGTTCTATTAGTAAACTTGTGATTGATTGTCAATTAATAGTAGAGATAATGATAATAATAAATGGCATAGAGCGTGATTAGCGATTTTTTTATGGAGAAATAGCTTATTTTGTTTTGTTGGATTGTCGATAAAAATCTTGTGTGCATCTTTTAGGAAGGTGATCTCACATATAAGGGGTGTTTTCTGCGTACTTAATTACTTGTTATTAATGTGATTGAATTGAATATGCACCTGCCAAAACATGCACGAAAAAGACCCCCTTAATGGAATTTGGTTTTTTAATGGGAGAGAGAAAAACCAGTGGGAGGGGGAGGTGGGAGGTGGTACAAAAAAACCGGTTGAAAAAAGACCGTACCAGACTACCAACTCCTCCATTAGGAGTAGAGATGCTTTAATAATGAGATTTATTTGTTATGATTTACACATTAATTTTCTTAAAATTGGTTATTTGTTTCCTAATTAATGTGATTGAGCGATTTAAGGTAAGGTTAATTAATTTAGATGTGATCTTTAGAGATTGATCGTGATTGATTCTTTCTCATAAAGACATTACTAAATAACTTGCGTCAGCATGGAAAGTTTTGATCCGTTCAAATTTTTTTCGTTGTGTGAGAGGGTGACACAAAAATAAACCGGTGGGGTGGTGGGAGGAGGGGCGAAAAAAACCCAGACGAAGTGGGAGGTGGGACGAAAAAAAACCTGAAACAAAGACTACCAACTGCTCCATTAGGAGTAGAGATAGATGAAATGTCCAACTCGATTGGAAGCAACAGAAATCATGATCATTGCAATAAGTAGTGGACATATCAAAATTAGCATCCCCAAGCTTGGGGTTTTGCATATTATTAGCACAATTGACATCAATAGAATTTATAGTAACACCATTGCAATCATGCTTTTCATTCAAGGCGCTATCGTGAATCACTTCATAAATTCCTTCTTTTAGCACTTCATTACAATTTTCAAATTCACGAATTTCAAGCAAAACTTCATAAAGATAATCTAGTGCACTCAACTCACTAGCAATCGGTTCATCATAATTGGACCTTTTAAAAAGATTAGCAAGTGGATGAGGATCCATAAACTTTTTGCTTTCTGATTTTCAATAAACATGCAATTATGGCAAGTGAACAAGCAAACATATCAAGTAAGACATAAAGGCAAAGGAAAAGATGAACAGAAAGAAGGCAAATAAAAAGGCAAATATTTTTGTGTTTTTCTGAAAACATTTTAGAAGTGGGGGAGAGGAAAACGAGAGGCAAATGGCGAATAATGTAAGTGCACGAGATGAGAGTTTATGATAGGTACTTGGTAGGCTTGATGTAGATCCTCCCCGGCAATGACGCCAAAAATTCTTCCTGCTACTTCTTGAGCTTGCGTTGGTTTTTCCCTTGAAGAGGAAAGAGTGATGCGGCAAAGTAGAGATAAGTGTTTTCCTCAGCTAAGAACCAAGGTATCAATCCAGTAGGAGGAACACACAAGTCCCCAATGATTGCACCTACACAAACAAACAAATACTTGCACCCAACGCAAAAAAGGGGTGTCAATCCCTTCACGATCACTTGCAAGGATGAGATCTGATAGAGATAGGTATAAAAGATAAGTAAAAGTGCAAAATAAAGCAAAAGGTAAATAAATTGTAGCAAGGTATTTTTGTGTTTTGGTTTTATAGATCTGAAAATAATATGATAAAAATAGACCCGGGGGCCATAGTTTTCACTAGAGGCTTCTCTCTTGAAAGAACGCATACGGTGGGTAAAGAAATTACTATTGAGCAATAGATAGAAAGTCGCAAAATTATGACGATATCCAAGGCAAAGATCATGAATATAGGCATCACGTCCGTGACAAGTAGACCGACTCCTGCCTGCATCTACTACTATTACTCCACACATCGACCGCTATCCAACATGCATCTAGTGTATTAAGTTAACAAGAACGGAGTAACGCCTTAAGCAAGATGACATGATGTAGAGCGATAGATCCAATCAATATGAATAAACCCCACCTTTTATCCTTAGTGGCAACAATACAAATACGTGTCATATCCCCTTCTGTCACTGGGTATGAGCACCGCAAGATTGAACCCACTACAAAGCACCTCTCCCATTGCAAGAAAAATCAATCTAGTTGGCCAAACCAAATCAATAGATCGGAGAGAAATACAAAGCTATCTTAATCATGCATAAAAGAGTTCAGAGAAGACTCAAATAATATTCATAGATAATGTGATCATAAATCCACAATTCATCGAATCTCAACAAACGCACCGCAAAAGAAGATTACATCGAATAGATCTCCAAGAACATCCAGGAGAACATTGTATTGAAGATCAAAGAGAGAGAAGAAGCCATCTAGCTATTAGCTATGGACCCGTATGTCTGTGGTAAACTACTCACACATAATCGGAATGGCAGCAAGATTGATGTAGAAGCCCTACGTGATCGAATCCCCCTCCGGCGGAGTGCCGGAAAAGGCCCTAAGATGGGATCTCACGAGAACAGAAGCTTGTGGCGGCGGAAAAGTATTTTTGGTATGCCCTATGATATAGGGGAATATTTGGGTGTTTATAGAACGAAGATTAGGGTTAGGAGAGCCACGGGGGGCCCACAAGCTTGCAAGGCGCCCCCGGGGCGATCCCTGTGAGCTTGTCGCCAATCTGTGGCCCCCTTGACCTCCTCCCGAAGGTTCCTGGTTGTCTTCTGGTCCCAAAAAAATCCTTAAAAAGTTTTGTTCCGTTTGAACTCCGTTTGGTATTGATTTTCTGTAAAAAAAATAAAAACAAGAAAAAAACAGCAACTGGCACTTGGCACTGGGTTAATAGGTTAGTCCCAAAAAATGATATAAAATAGCATAATAATGCATATAAAACATCCAAGATGGATAAAATAATAGCATGGAACAATAAAAAAATTATAGATACGTTGGAGACGTATCAGTAAGCAATCCAAACAATTTAAATAAACTATTGTCTCGTATAATACCTAGAAAAAGAACAAGCACCCTGTGGACAAAAGACACGATGGATATGTTTCACAGAGCCCACTTCTGCAGTTTTGCAATTGATCAAACAAAGCCACGCGAAGACTATAACTCGCTTATAGCGAGTATAGCGCCCGTCTAGCCTAAACTATTCCATCCACGTGTAGCTATTGAGCCGCCCATTTTTGTGTTTTCTTTTTGTTCGCCGGGTTTCGATTGAGACGCTTGTGGTTTTGTTTGGTCGTGGTACTGGTTCCGTCTCGGGATTTTGAAAGTTTTTTCTGGTATTTGCTTTTTTTGTTTTCTATTTGGTTTACTTTATTTCTTCACTAATTTTTCTTCAGTTTTCCTGTGTTCTTTGTTTTTCCATCAGGTTTTTTCATTGCATTTTTGCTTTTCATTGGTATATTTATTTATTTTTTTAATTTGTTCTTCAATCGATTTTCACTTTTTCCTATTTTTTGTTTTCTTTGCCTTTTTTGTTTCTTTTTGTCTGCTTTATTTTCCTAAAAAATGTGTAATTCAGTTTATACATATATTTTTAGTGTACACGTGAAACAAATTTTTGATACAAGTTGAATATTTGGAAATGCACGATGCATTTTTTGTTTTAATATATGGTTATCAACACTTTTTTGAACACATGTTCAACGTTGTTGAAATACAAAAGGAACATTTTGCGAACATTTTAATGGCAATATTTTTTAAATCTATGCATAACATTTTTTAACATTATATAAGCATTTTAAAATTTTACGGCCATTTTTTGAAACACCTTAATATATTTATAATGCCAATAAACATTTTTTAACCTACGTGATCACATTTGCTAAACTTTCTTTTTTCGGGGGTTAAAGGGATTTCATTGCTCAAGGTGGAGGAAGATCCTCCAAACACAGTTCAGGTACATTAGCAGGGCCAGATTTTAACCACATGACAGTCCTAGCTTCTACACGACCGAACAAAGCTAGTCTATGACTGACAGAATTTTAGTGCCTACTAATGTGTGCAATAGAACCATCCCTTTCACCTAGAAGTAACATTCTTTCATTGTATAAATATTATTGTGTACACATTGAACATTTTTCAAATACATGATTTATAGTTTATCAAGCATATATTTCATTGCCAACTTTTTCTCATACATATTCTACATTTTGCTTATACCAGGAACATTATTATATACAAGTTTATCATTTTCAGAATATATAATTAACACATACAAAAACTCATTTTTTTTTATGTTTACTTTTTATATACATATATATTTTATTGTATACGTCAAGAACTTTTTGAATATATATTAATATATATATATATATATATATTATTTATTTATTTATTTCTATTTTTACATACACATTGTACATTTTTGTATACTAAAAACATTTTGATAGTATATATGTTTAACATTTTTAAATAAAAGATTAACTTATCTAATATATATATATATATATATATATTAAATACAGGATTAACTTTTCTAAAACATATATTTTTTGAAATATAAGCAAAACTTTAAAATAAAACAAAAGGCTAACAAAGAAGCGAGACGTCGTACTATCTCGCGTCAAGCGAGGCATAGTCGCACCCACAAAGCCTTGGAGGAGACCTCCTCGTCAGCTTGTGAGGCAACACCCGACACGAGCGCTAACGGGGCGCCCAATTCTGGTGCGAGTTTTTTTTTCCTTTTTTATTTCCAAAAATGTTTTGAATTTCTTAAAACTTTCGGGATTTGAACAAAATGCTAACTAATTCAATTTATGTTATTGGATTTCAAAAAAGTTCACTAATTTGAAACAGTATTTTAGATTTTTATAAAATGTATTATTTTCCAAAAATGTTCATGAAATTGAGAATTATGTGCAAAATTTCCAAAAACAACAAGAATAATTATTATTATTCTCACGTTTCGAAAAAATGTTCAAAATTTGAAATGACGTTCATGATTTTTAAAACACTACTAAATATAATAATATATAACTTTTTAATTGTTCAGTATGAGTTTAAAACAAGTTTAGTATATACCAGAAATATCTTCATCGTACACTAAAAAGTTCACAGTATATTATAAAATTGTCTAGTGAATATTAAAGAAATGTTCAAGGTACATTACAGAAACCTTTAGTGTGTTTTGAAGAAATGTCCATCCTATATTACATAATTTGAAAACCACAAACAAGAAAAAACTGAAATGCGCGAGTGAAGCCCCAATCTAGGTCAGCCAACTATGACTCAGTTGTGGGCCAACTATGTCTATCCTCTGCTTTGGTGATCAAGGCTTCCAGAAGGAGAAGAACCCTTGTGGTTAACCAAAGACCACCATATCTTAGAGATTTGCGAAGAACTTTACCTTGTTTCCTTGTTTGTTTTTTTGGGTTGTGGATCTTGATGTGTCTCATACTTTGGATGTTGTGAGAGGACAATTTTTATGTGAACCATGTTACTTAGTGTTATTCCTCTTGAATTCTTGTGTTTCGATTTTCTCCTTGCCAACTTCAAATTGTGAAGATTGTGACAACCGTAGGGCTTTGCCCTACATTAGAGCACTTCCATCAAGTGTGTAAAGCTGCTAAGGCGGTGGTTGAAGTGTTTGGACCACAATATTTCAGAGCATCCAATACTCAGAATAAATAGAGGCGTTTGGAGACGAACAAAGAACAAGGATTTCCAGGGAGGCTTGGCTCAGTTGATTTCATTCACTGGAGGTGAATGTACTGGCATGCGACATGCAATTGATACAAAGGCCATGTGAAAGATGCCGCCATCATTCTTGACATGAGTTTGATATTACAAAGCATATGCGCAAATATGTGTGGTACAAGAAGAAGGTCAAATTCCCGGTCTCATGTTTTTAGCCTTCCTAACAAAGTGAAAAAGTTTTGAAGACCAAAAATCATCTCTTTCCACATCAAAAACTTGTTTTTGATCTGCTTGAAGATGCTCTGAGAAGTTTGAAGAGCTATTTTTTAAAGGATACACAATTAATAGGTGTACTAGTAACATAGAATAAAAAACAAGGCAGTTCATACAACGCCTTGCGGCACACCACACACCCACCACGACTACACCGAGACACAACTCGCCTAGTCCAATTCAAGCTGAAGAGGCAGGACATAGAGCCCAAGGTGTGTCACGATCGATGCTCTTGGAAGCATAACGAAAACTCCAGGCCAGACTGGCTCAACTCACCCTCCACCCTCGCTTGCGCCAAAGAGATAGGAAGGTGGACAACAGGAACAACCAAACTAGAGGAAGAGTTGTCCAAGAGGTCTCGACAACGATATACATAGCGCCTTGAAGGCCCATGCCCTAGCGAGAACCAATGTTGAACAGAACACCACGCCGTCCCAAGCTTCGCAAGACCACCAAAACAACCAACACCGGCTTCCACTTCTGTAGACACATGGGCACCAAGACAACGCTTCCAAGGAAGGGACGGCGACTCAATACTGCTGTCTGGGTCCGAGGAAGCGAACCTAAGTGTTAATAGAAGGGATAGAGAGGGATGATTGGCGTAATCCGTTGGATGTTTTACTGAGCCTCGAGGGCGAGTATATATTGAGTACAAGACTTGGAGGGCAAGACACCTCCTAAAGATAAGATGGAAACAATTCCTATCTAATCCCGGACAATCTCTAAATACCAAATATATCTCTAACACTAAGGTTTCCGCTGGTGCCCGAAGGGGTGGTCAAGGACAAGACATTGCCTTTAGGGAGGAAACGGCATCCACAGGCGGCGTCGTTGTCCACCATAGACACCACCGCGTAGGGATTTCTCCCCAGCCATGACCTCCAGGAACTGCTAGAGCAGAGCAGACTGAGTTGGGGGAGGGGGGGGGGACAAGACACCGACTTGGAGGACTGCCACTAGGAGGAGAGCGGCGCTCATTGTCGTCGAGGCTCACCACGGGGGAAGGCGGTCATGGAGAAGGGCTTGTGCCCCTCACGTGCCAGCGAGAGGTGGCATGTCTGCCGTCTAGATCAGGGCCAGATGGCGCACACCAGAGCGCCGACGGAGAGAGTCACTACTAGGGAAAACCCTAGTAGTAGCGCTTGAAATACATATAGCAGTAGCGCTGGGTCCAGCGCTACTGCTAACGCGCTACAGCTAAGTTGTAGCAGTAGCGCTGGTCAGGGCAGCGCTACTGGTAAGTATGGTTAGCAGTAGCGCTGCCACGACCAGCGCTGCTGATAACTATCTGTAGTGCTTGAATAAAGAAAGCGCTGCTGATAATCCAGCGCTGCTGCTAGATGCTTTCCAGCGCTACTGCTAGTATTCCTGCTTTCACAGATTTATACCCCCTCTACGTATTTGTGATGTATTTGTACAGGCTCTATACAGCAGTTTCATCAGATCATACTAAACATACACTATTCTCATCATATCATACACATACATGTTGGGGAACGTAGCATGCAATTTCAAAAAATTTCTACGCTCACGCAAGATCTATCTAGGAGATGCATAGCAACGAGAGGGGGAGAGTGTGTCCACGTACCCTCGTAGACCGAAAGCGGAAGCGTTAGCTTAACACGGTTGATGTAGTCAAACGTCTTCTCGATTCAACCGATCAACCACCGAACGTACGGCACCTCTGAGTTCTGCACATGTTCAGCTCGATGACGTCCCTCGAACTCTTGATCCAACAAAGTGTCGAGGGAGAGTTTCGTCAGCACGACGGCGTGGTGACGGTGATGGTGAAGTGATCCGTGCAGGGCTTCGCCTAAGCACTACGACAATATGACCGGAGGAGTTAACGGTGGAGGGGGGCGCCGCACATGGCTAAGAACAATTGGTGTGTCCTTGGAGGCGCCCCCCGCCCCCGTATATAAAGGAGGGAGAGGGGAGGAGGCCGGCCTAGGGGCGCCCCAAGTGGGAGGAGTCCCACTTGGGCTCCTAGTAGGATTCGCCCCCCCCCTTTCCTTTTACCGGAAGGGGAAAGGGGGAAGGAGAGGGAGAAGGAGAAGGAAAGGGGGGCGTCGCCCCCTCCCCTTGTCCAATTCGAACTCCCCATGGGGGGGGGGGGCGCGGCCACCCCTTGTGGGCTGCTTAGCCTCCCTCCTATGGCCCATATGGCCCATATCTTTCCCCCGGGGGTTCCGGTAACCCCCCGGTACTCCGATACGTACCCGATACATTCCGAAACACTTCCGGTGTCCGAATACTATCGTCCAATATATCAATCTTTACCTCTTGACCATTTCGAGAGTCCTCGTCATCTCTGTGATCTCATCCGGGACTCCGAACAATCTTCGGTCACCAAAACACATAACTCATAATACAAATCATCATCGAACGTTAAGCGTGCGGACCCTACGGGTTTGAGAACTATGTAGAAATGACCGAGACACATCTCCGGTCAATAACCAACAGCGGAACCTGGATGCTCATATTGGTTCCTACATATTCTATGAAGATCTTTATCGGTCAAACCGCAATGACAACATATGTCATTCCCTTTGTCATCGGTATGTTACTTGCCCGATATTCGATCGTCGGTATTTCCATACCTAGTTCAATCTCGTTACCGGCAAGTCTCTTTACTCGTTACGTAATGCATCATCCCGTAACTAACTCATTAGTCACATTGCTTGCAAGGCTTATCATGATGTGCATTACCGAGAGGGCCCAGAGATACCTCTGCGATACTCGGAGTGACAAATCCTAATCTCGATCTATGCCAACCCAACAAACACCTTCGGAGACACCTGTAGAGCATCTTTATAATCACCCAGTTATGTTGTGATGTTTGATAGCACACAAGGTGTTCCTCCGGTATTCGGGAGTTGCATAATCTCATAGTCAAAGGAATATGTATAAGTCATGAAGAAAGCAATAGCAATAAAACTTAATGATCATTATGCTAAGCTAACGGATGGGTCTTGTCCATCACATCATTCTCCTAATGATGTGATCCCGTTCATCAAATGACAACACATGTCTATGGTTAGGAAACTTAACCATCTTCGATCAACGAGCTAGTCTAGTAGAGGCTTACTAGGGACTCAGTGTTTTGTCTATGTATTCACACATGTATCAAGTTTCCGGTTAATACAATTCTAGCATGAATAATAAACATTTATCATGATATAAGGAAATATAAATAACAACTTTATTATTGCCTCTAGGGCATATTTCCTTCAATCTCCCACTTGCACTAGAGTCAATAATCTAGATTACATTGTAATGATTCTAACACCCATGGAGTCTTGGTGCTGATCATGTTTTGCTCGTGGAAGAGGCTTAGTCAACGGGTCAGCTACATTCAGATCCGTATGTATTTTGCAAATCTCTATGTCTCCCTCCTTGACTTGATCACGGATGGAGTTGAAGCGTCTCTTGATGTGTTTGGTTCTCTTGTGAAATCTGGATTCCTTCGCCAAGGCAATTGCTCCAGTATTGTCACAAAAGATTTTCATTGGACCCGATGCACTAGGTATTACACCTAGATCGGATATGAACTCCTTCATCCAGACTCCTTCATTTGCTGCTTCCGAAGCAGCTATATACTCCGCTTCACACGTAGATCCCGCCACGATGCTTTGCTTGGAACTGCACGAACTGACAGTTCCACCATTCAATATAAATACATATTCGGTTTGTGACTTAGAGTCATCCGGATCAGTGTCAAAGCTAGCATCGACGTAACCATTTACGACAAGCTCTTTGTCACCTCCATAAACGAGAAACATATGCTTAGTTCTTTTCAGGTACTTCAGGATGTTCTTGACCGCTGTCCAGTGATCCACTCATGGATTACTTTGGTACCTCCCTGCTAGACTTATAGCAAGGAACACATCAGGTCTGGTACACAGCATTGCATACATGATAGAACCAATGGCTGAGGCATAGGGAATGACTTTCATTTTCTCTCTATCTTCTGCAGTGGTCGGGCATTGAGTCGGACTCAATTTCACACCTTGTAACACAGGCAAGAACCCTTTCTTTGACTGATCCATTTTGAACTTCTTCAAAACTTTATCAAAGTATGTGCTTTGTGAAAGTCCAATTAAGCGTCTTGATCTATCTCTATAGATGAAAGTGCATCTAGCCCCTAAGTGTGGTTTTGGTAATTGAATGACAATCTCCATGGACTAATGTTTTCAGTGAGATATATTTGAAGGGTTGTCCATAGATGGTGCCACAAGGATATTGGACTAAATCAAGGATGAAGTCCATATATATGAAGATAGTGTCTCAAGGATATTGGATGGAATCAAGGATGAAGTCCATATAGATGAAGTTATATGTGCTCTAAGCTTTGGTATTAAATGACAATTCCTATGGAGCATCAAGTGCATTGGATCTTATATGAAGATATGTTCCATAGTGATGCTTGAAGTTATTTGGGTTGTTATGTGAAGATTGTCATCAAAGCATCCGAAGAAGTCCTCATGGTATCCCTCTCTGGATACCCCTTGCACACGGGCTTGTACCGTGTGCACGGGGTCGAGTGTCAACTCTTTGGATACCCCGTGCTCACGGGACCTAGGTGTTGGCTCTCGAGATCCCATATCCAGTGAGGTTTCAGTTCTTTGGAGGATCTCAAAGATTGACATATTTGGGCTTCTGAGGATCAAGGCTTGAGAGAATAATCAAAGAAAAGAATTTGAGTTATGGTTTCAAGACAAGATCATGGTGAGCTCATGTGTTGGGTTTCGGTTGATCAAGTATTGAAGCAAGCAACTAGAGTGAAGAATTCATGGTGCCTCTCAAGAGCTTGTGATGGAGTTCTTAGAAGGGCAAGTGGTGACCAAGATGATATTCATAGTGGAACTTGATATGGTCATGAAAGAGTCTTTGGTGATATAGTCTTGAAGCAATGAAGAGAAATGAAGAGTTCATTGTGGCTTTCAAGAAACCAAGATGGAGCTTGAAGTAAAGATGTTGGTTGACCAAGATGAAGCTCAAAGATTATATCTAAGTGGTCAACCCACAAAGCACAAACATTGTACCACATGAGATCAAGTGATCTAGTGGTATGGTAAGTAACTGTGAATTGTGCTTTGTTACCTAACCCATGCTATGTGTTTGTTATGTCTATGTGGGTTAGGTGTTTCTCATGGGCTTGCAACAAAAGGAAAGATTTCAAGTAGCCTATGTGTGGATGACATCAAGAGGTGATGGTCATCGGGTTCGAGGAGTCCAAGTGCAAGATGAGAAGCCGGAGGTTATATACTTTGAAGCTTGCGGTCCACATCATGATAATGCACATGTGAAGGTGGGCTTAAGTTAAGGCTTCCCTCATTACAATATGAGGAAGCAATTCGAGTATCTTCACCAAGTGGTTGTGGACAAGAAAGGGATTCCAACTTGAGGCAAGAATTAAAGTCATCATCAAGCTCAAGTTCAATATGCAAGGCAAAGGTATAACTTAGCTAGGTTTTCCTAGTTTTGCCGGTCTCATAATGCTTGGTGAGAGACCGGATTATAGGTTCGATAGCCGTACTATCAAGGGGGACTCTCAGGCAAGTAGCTTGATCGCGTCGCATGTAGAGAGCTCAAACCTTTGCATTACTTGCATCATTCTTTCTTGTTGATCTTGGGTGGTTCTCTATGTGAGAACCTTGGGCTTTTCCATAGCTTCAAAACGAGCCCAAGATCATCGAATTCGGAGTCCGTATGCCAAAGTTATCATCGATTGAGTGGGCTGCTGCTGGCTGTCCTGGGGTACCCCGTGGACACGGACTCGTACCGTGCACACGGGACCCCGTGTGCACGGGGTCTAACCCCCCGTGTGCACGGGGTGCCCAGGAAATGCCCGTTGAGCCCCAACGGCTAGTTTCTGTGTTTGGCTATTTAAGGGCTGCGTCCCCCCTCCGGTTTGGGGGCGGTTCACACACCTTCTAAACACCATTTTGAGCCTCTCCCCACCTCTCCCAAACCCCTATCTCCCCTCCATGTGAAGGGGGGTTTGTGGATGGATTTGTGAGCCATTTGTTGATCCTATCCATTGCATCCCCTCTCTTCAATCTCCTACTTTCTTGAGTTGCATCTTGTGAGATTGAGAGAGTGGGTTGAGCATTTGTTGCTTCACCTTGCATTGCATTTGTTTGCATTGGTTTGAGCTCCCCGCATCGATTAGCTCGAGTGAGAGCTTGTGAGTTTATTACTCTTGGAGGCTTCCGCCTCCTAGACGGTTTGGTGACATATTGTGAAGTGGCCTAGGTGGTCAAGGTTCCCCCGGAAGCTTCCTCTTGTGGTGTGCTCCGGGGAAGGGTGTTAAAGTGGCCTAAGTGGTCAAGGTTCCTCCGGAAGCTTCCTTGCTTGTGGTGTGTCCGGAGAAGTTTGTAAAGGTGTGGTGGTCGCCTTCAAGACCAACCCCGAGTGAATCAAGGCTCATCCGTTGGGGGTGACTCGAAAGGGAGAATACGGTGAGCCACTTGGTGGCGCCCCGAAGCTTTGGCTTCGGCACCGCTCTAACGGAGATTAGCACTCTCACGAGTGTGAACTTCGGGATAAATCCGCGTCTCCGACTGACTTGTGGTTATCTCATACCCTCACCCTTTACTTACCGCAATTCATACTTGCTAATATTGATATATCTTGTGCTAGTTGAATTGCTTAGTTGTTCCTACATTTCCATATCTTGTGATATAGTTTGTGCTTGCTAGTTTCCTTAAGTGCCTATCTTGTTTAGCATAGATTGTTGGTGCACTTAGTTGAGCCTAGCATATTTAGGTTTTGTGCTTGAAAGGTATCCGTTTAGTTTAATTCCGCATTAGGATAAAGCCAAATCCGTAACAGTTTTAAAACGCCTATTCACCCCCCCCCCCCTCTAGTCGTCATCTAGATCCTTTCAATTGGTATCAGAGCTTTGGTCTCTCCTTGCTAGGCATCACCGCCTAGAGAGTAAAGATGTCGACTAGTGGTTTAGTGCACGATGACACTTTTTGTTTTAGTGGCACAAACTATCACTTGTGGAAAATTCGCATGCTTTGTCATTTCCGGGCCATGGGTCCAAATTTTGTGCGAATTGTTCTTGTAGGGGCTCCTCCGTGGAAGGATGAACTTTTTCCCACTATTGAAGAAAATGATAATATGCTTTATGGGTATGGTGCTAAGAATGTCTTAATCCGATCTATATCCCTCGAAGTGTTTGAGTCAATCATGACTTGTGTGTCGGCTCATGAGATGTGGACCAAACTTGGAGTAATATATGGTGGGTCCAATCTTGATGAGGTTCATCATCTTTCGGAGGAGTCAATTGAGGAGTTCTCCACATCTTCATATCATGAAGAACTCCATATTGCTTCTTCCTCCGTGTGCTTGGACATTTCAAATACTTCCACCTCACCATCATATGACATGTCCCAAGGTAATAACATGGTGAGTGGAAATATCATTTGTGATGATGATGTTGTGCTCAACATTGATGATCTTTCATGCATAAATGCTAATGTTGTAGCTTCTTTGGACTTGAACACATCTAGCAAAAATGACATACATTCTTGTGTTAATAGTCCATGCATATCATATAGAGATTCCTTGAATACTTCATGTGATGATATGCTTGATACTCCTTGTTTCCATGATATATATGCTTCTATTTCCTCTAGTTGTTGTTTGACTAACAATGTAGAGGAAATAAGGAAAAATAGTGCACACATCATTAATGAAGAAATTGCTAGAAGAGCAAAGAAGGACATCACCACATTTGAGAGGAAATGCTATGAGTGTCAAGAGGATGGACATGGATATCCTACTCTTGATGATGAAGAATCTCCCTCTCCAAAAGAATCATCATCAACCTCCGATGTTCACATGTGCCTCATGGCAAGAGGTATTACCGAGGTATCATCTACTCTTTGTAGTGATAATGATGAGTGTGATGATGAAACTAATATTGATATGAGTCAAGAAATTTATGAAATTGGTAAAGCTCTTCATGGGGTTAATAAGAACACTTATGTGATGTTTAAAGATCTTATTGCCCATTTTGGGAAGTGTAATGATTTACTTCATGAAGAGCAAGAACTTAATGAAAAACTTGACTATAACCTTCTTGATGCTCTAGAAACTCTTAGAGACTTAGAATCTTCTAAAGAAGAGATTGAAGTTGCTCATGATCAACTTAGAGAGGATTTTGAGCACCTTGACCTTGGCTACAAGAATGTCAAAGGCGAGCTCACCAAACTCTCTAAGTCCTATGAGGAACTTCAAGCTACTCATGTGAAGTCTCTAGTTTCTTCTAGCTCCTCTCATATTGTTAATAATGCTTGTGCTACTAACTCTACTTCTTGTGAAGCATCTATCTTGAAGGAGAATGTTGAGCTAAGGGCTCAACTTGGTTTGCTAACTAGCAATTATGGGGAATTAGAAGAAAGTCATGAAAAGCTCTCGGGCTCTCATGATGATCTTCTTATCTCCCATGAAAGGCTAAAGTTAGCTCATGAGGCTATTGTGACTAAGGTAATATCTTGTGAGCCTCATGTGGACATTAGCACTATTTCTACTCAAAATGCTTTATTGACATGTGCTAGTCCTAGTGATTCATCTAGACATATTACTGCCAATTCTTGTAATGAATTGCTCTCCTTGCATTGTTGCTCTAACCATGAAGCTTCTACTTCCTCTAGTACTTTTTTTGATACTAACCTTGTAGAGGAAAACAAAGAGCTCAAGGCCCAAGTCACTAATTTGAAGAAAGACTTGGAAATGTGTCATGAAGGAAATTCCACTCTCAACACTATCTTGAGTGTTCAAAAATCCCCTCATGACAAGGGTGGACTTGGTTTCATCTCCAACAACAAGAAGTCCAAGAAAAAGAAGAAGGGACAAGACCAAGTCAAGAATGAGGCCAACATTACATGCTTCAAGTGCAAGAATGTTGGACACCATGTGAGATCTTGTCCATTGAAGAAGAAGGCTTCAAATGTGAAGCAACAAGGGAAGCGGCCTCAAGTTCAATCTCAAGGTCAACCTCAAGCTGAAGAAAGGCCACTATCAATAATGAACCAAGGAAATGCTCCCCAAGTTGAGAAAGTAAAGAAGAAGAGAAGGGGGAGCACATGTTGCTATATTTGTCGTGAGAAGGGACACATATCTTCATCTTGTCCCAACGGTAACATCCCTAAGCCTCCTCTAGTCAACGATCATTATTCACTTAGGAAGGATGTTGTTGGCAATTTGTTTGCCAAGTTTGTTGGCGCCCAAAGTGGGTTGGAAATGGAAAAGGCCATTTGGGTTGCCAAGCCTATTGTGACTAACTTCTTAGGACCCAACTTGGTTGGGGACCATCAAGCTCAACCTTGATCAATAGGTGTGTGGAGGACATTGGAGATTTGGCTAGTTCATGAAGAAAAGAATATTCATCATTTATTTGTTCGAGCCAAGTCATGTGGATTATCTTCATATTATCTATCCAATGTTCCTCCTTGCGGTAACTTGT
The DNA here is from genome assembly GCA_011799875.1 of Thinopyrum elongatum. NCBI lineage: Eukaryota > Viridiplantae > Streptophyta > Magnoliopsida > Poales > Poaceae > Thinopyrum > Thinopyrum elongatum. The sequence continues at coordinate 546,484,035 of CM022298.1, read as the reverse complement.
ATTTTTATTGCTTACATTGAAAGTTACTCGCCCCTTGCATGCTTAGGTTTTGTATCTAGCATGTGCATTTATTTGTTGTGCTTCCTAGTATGCTTGATTTGTGTTATCTAGCATGTGTAGGTTGCATTGCACATCATATAGTGATGTTTGTAGTCTTGAGCCTTTATTGTATCTTGTTTGGCTCTTGCGAGATATTAGTGGATCATCACATTATGGGGGAGTGTCATGTTTTGTGCACATCACAAACCCAAAATGTGAATATGAGAAATGCCACATAGTATTGATATTCAATATTATCTAGTCACTATGTGGTATGTCAAGCTCATTTGAAATTCGATTTCTCAAAGTATCCACTAATTATCTCTTGTTGATTGATTATTTGCCTTTGTTGCGTGCTTCGTCGCGGTGTTCTGTGAGGTTATTCAGTAAGTTTCTGGACACCCCGTGTACACGGGGTCTCTGACCTCCGTGCGCATGGGGTACCACGAAACTTACTGGACACCCCGTGCCCACGGGGTCCTGGACCCCCGTGCGCACGGGGTGGTGGTTTCTCCTCTGGACACACCGTGCGCACGGGGCTGACCTAGCCCGTGCGCACGGGGTCCAATGGGCAGAAATGCCCACCCGGCCAAGTACGCTATAAAGCTCCCTTATGCTTTGGATTGATTTTGATCTTGTGCTTCTTCGGAATCTACCACCGAGTGTTAATTCCAAATACCATTTGTATTCTCTTACAATTGGTATTTCTTCATGTGGTAGAACTTTGTGATCATCTTCTTCTCGGCTTGTGCTTCAACTTGCCGTATCTCACTGCTCGTACTTTCTATTATCTACTTGAGTGAGATAAGCCTTTGAGCATGTGTGTAATGTATATCCTATATGCTCATTGGTTTTTGCTTAGTTCATATGTTGTACTTTGTGTGCGGTCCTGTGTGGATTCGTCACTTGATATAATTTGGACAACTTGAATGCTTTATGTTATTATTGGAGTATTCTTCGTCTTTGTGTTCTTTCGTCCAAATTGTATCTCTTTGGATCTTGGTAGGCATGTGCATGCATATTTATTTATATTCTTCTCCATGCCTTGCTTGCTCTACTTGATCCTCTCTATAGGGTAAACTCCATAATATCCTTAATGGTTAAAGATGTGCATGAATTTCGAGTTCATATACATTTGCACATATTTATTATGGAGTTTGCCCTATGTATTGTGGTTGTGCTAACTACTTCGGACCCAATATGTTTGGGGACCAAATTGTACCTTAATGTGTTTTAGGTACTTTGGATAAGCATTGGATGCTTGGCTTATTCACGAGGAAGATGGAGACACCGTGGGAAATTATTAGAGCCAAGCTTGATTGATTCTTTGATTTGAGGGAGAAGATAAATGAAAACCCGGTTCTGTTGTAAGTGTTTCATTCTCATCATGAAAACCCGGTTAACTATATTTGGGTCTTTTTATTGGATATGCATCAAGCTCCCACACTTACTTATTCTCAATAAATCCACTGGATGTATTGAGGAAATGGCGAATGAGGAGTTTGATGAGGATAGCGGCTTCCATGTAGAGCAAATTGTTTCAAGTGTTGTAGGTGATGAGGCTCCTTCCCAAGCTACAAGTACAATGGGGATTGGTCATATTCTTCCACAAGAAACACCCCATGTCCATGTAGAAGAAGAAGGAGTAAGAGCCCCTCTTGTGGATCCACCACAAGGGAAGTCATCACCCCCAACACAAGAGCAAGATGCTATGGGAGATCATGTACCTATACAAGAACAAGATCAAGTCCCTCATGTTCACGTGCTAGATCAAGGGCCCCTTGAACCAATGCTCTCTCAGTAACAAGTTCTTACTTCATGCATTTATTTAAATTAGAGTCAACATTATGTATGTTGCATCATGGCATGATTAGTACTTGTTGAGTTTGTGTTTATTGCAAAAGCTTAAACCTCCTTATTGCATCTATGAGACTTTTGAGAAGAAGCATATCATGGGGATCTATAAGACCATGCTCATGGTTCACTTATCCCAAATATGCCAATTAAGCAACTTATTGCATACCAATTCCTCAAAGTGCTCTTATGTGCAATATTGATATAATTGCAAGAAACAATCTTTTTGGTTGTGGAATTTGCTCTCATGCTGAGTAATTCATTTTTATGCAAATGAGATCAATTTGCGCCATGTGCCTTGTGTCATGTGCCATGTGACAAAGCTCTTATGCTAAGATCAAGTTTGTATAATAATGGATTCATTCTTGGATATCATGTTCTTATCTTTTGTATCTTTTTGTGTGTGCAAGTTTCTCTGTGGATGCTCATCTCGATGATTATTGGCCACGTAAGAAACTTATACACATGAGAAAGTGCATATCCCTCTTTGATATCCTTTATTCCTTGCCAGTCACTTGGATTGTCTCTTTTTATTCTCTGGTGAATCTGGTAAGAGGTTGAGTAGTGAGTGCTTGTATGTATTGCATATATCTTTGCACCCATGAGTTGTTGGATATATTTTGGACCCATGCTTAGTCAAGTGATGATCCTATTTTGTGCACGTTGTATCCAAATACAAAACTAAATAATGCACAAATCATGGGGAGCTTCTCTATATTATTTAGAACACTCCTTTGATCATATCATAATATCTTTTTCTTGCATTCTATGGATCCTCAATATAGTGTGAATTTCTTCGTTTGTTCGTAACTGGATATGTGCATTTGATTCCACTCACAATATGAGAAATGCACAAACTAAGGAGGAACTCATACTATATTGGTCTTCTAGATTTTTTTCTCCATTTTGGCACTTGTTGCCAATGGGGGAGAAGTTTAGAGGGTTTAGGAAAAGTGGGTTGGTTGTTGTCATTCATGCATATCTACCATTTGTTGTGTTTGCTTGTTGCATGGATGTGTATATAGAGAAAACTCCACCAAGTTCTTTCCCGTGCATATATTGTGGGGGAGTTTGCTCTATATAGTGTGGTTCTACTAGCATCAAATTCTTGTGTAGTATTTCGATGCTAGTACAACCGGTTTTGATAACATCAACTATCTTTGGGATATTTGAGGCTATCAAAACCACCTCAAGTATTCAATTTATTCTCGGATAGATTGCATACTTGTTTTAAATTCATTATATAAACCCTCTTGTTGAGATTGTCATCAATTACCAAAATGGGGGAGATTGAAAGTGCATCTAGCCCCTAAGTGTGGTTTTGGTAATTGAATGACAATCTCCATGGACTAATGTTTTCAGTGAGATATATTTGAAGGGTTGTCCATAGATGGTGCCACAAGGATATTGGACTAAATCAAGGATGAAGTCCATATATATGAAGATAGTGTCTCAAGGATATTGGATGGAATCAAGGATGAAGTCCATATAGATGAAGTTATATGTGCTCTAAGCTTTGGTATTAAATGACAATTCCTATGGAGCATCAAGTGCATTGGATCTTATATGAAGATATGTTCCATAGTGATGCTTGAAGTTATTTGGGTTGTTATGTGAAGATTGTCATCAAAGCATCCGAAGAAGTCCTCATGGTATCCCTCTCTGGATACCCCTTGCACACGGGCTTGTACCGTGTGCACGGGGTCGAGTGTCAACTCTTTGGATACCCCGTGCTCACGGGACCTAGGTGTTGGCTCTCGAGATCCCATATCCAGTGAGGTTTCAGTTCTTTGGAGGATCTCAAAGATTGACATATTTGGGCTTCTGAGGATCAAGGCTTGAGAGAATAATCAAAGAAAAGAATTTGAGTTATGGTTTCAAGACAAGATCATGGTGAGCTCATGTGTTGGGTTTCGGTTGATCAAGTATTGAAGCAAGCAACTAGAGTGAAGAATTCATGGTGTCTCTCAAGAGCTTGTGATGGAGTTCTTAGAAGGGCAAGTGGTGACCAAGATGATATTCATAGTGGAACTTGATATGGTCATGAAAGAGTCTTTGGTGATATAGTCTTGAAGCAATGAAGAGAAATGAAGAGTTCATTGTGGCTTTCAAGAAACCAAGATGGAGCTTGAAGTAAAGATGTTGGTTGACCAAGATGAAGCTCAAAGATTATATCTAAGTGGTCAACCCACAAAGCACAAACATTGTACCACATGAGATCAAGTGATCTAGTGGTATGGTAAGTAACTGTGAATTGTGCTTTGTTACCTAACCCATGCTATGTGTTTGTTATGTCTATGTGGGTTAGGTGTTTCTCATGGGCTTGCAACAAAAGGAAAGATTTCAAGTAGCCTATGTGTGGATGACATCAAGAGGTGATGGTCATCGGGTTCGAGGAGTCCAAGTGCAAGATGAGAAGCCGGAGGTTATATACTTTGAAGCTTGCGGTCCACATCATGATAATGCACATGTGAAGGTGGGCTTAAGTTAAGGCTTCCCTCATTACAATATGAGGAAGCAATTCGAGTATCTTCACCAAGTGGTTGTGGACAAGAAAGGGATTCCAACTTGAGGCAAGAATTAAAGTCATCATCAAGCTCAAGTTCAATATGCAAGGCAAAGGTATAACTTAGCTAGGTTTTCCTAGTTTTGCCGGTCTCATAATGCTTGGTGAGAGACCGGATTATAGGTTCGATAGCCGTACTATCAAGGGGGACTCTCAGGCAAGTAGCTTGATCGCGTCGCATGTAGAGAGCTCAAACCTTTGCATTACTTGCATCATTCTTTCTTGTTGATCTTGGGTGGTTCTCTATGTGAGGACCTTGGGCTTTTCCATAGCTTCAAAACGAGCCCAAGATCATCGAATTCGGAGTCCGTATGCCAAAGTTATCATCGATTGAGTGGGCTGCTGCTGGCTGTCCTGGGGTACCCCGTGGACACGGACTTGTACCGTGCACACGGGACCGGGGTCTAACCCCCCGTGTGCACGGGGTGCCCAGGAAATGCCCGTTGAGCCCCAACGGCTAGTTTCTGTGTTTGGCTATTTAAGGGCTGCGTCCCCCCTCTGGTTTGGGGGCGGTTCACACACCTTCTAAACACCATTTTGAGCCTCTCCCCACCTCTCCCAAACCCCTATCTCCCCACCATGTGAAGGGGGATTTGTGGATGGATTTGTGAGCCATTTGTTGATCCTATCCATTGCATCCCCTCTCTTCAATCTCCTACTTTCTTGAGTTGCATCTTGTGAGATTGAGAGAGTGGGTTGAGCATTTGTTGCTTCACCTTGCATTGCATTTGTTGCATTGGTTTGAGCTCCCCGCATCGATTAGCTCGAGTGAGAGCTTGTGAGTTTATTACTCTTGGAGGCTTCCGCCTCCTAGACGGTTTGGTGACATATTGTGAAGTGGCCTAGGTGGTCAAGGTTCCCCCGGAAGCTTCCTCTTGTGGTGTGCTCCGGGGAAGGGTGTTGAAGTGGCCTAAGTGGTCAAGGTTCCTCCGGAAGCTTCCTTGCTTGTGGTGTGTCCGGAGAAGTTTGTAAAGGTGTGGTGGTCGCCTTCAAGACCAACCCCGAGTGAATCGAGGCTCATCCGTTGGGGGTGACTCGAAAGGGAGAATACGGTGAGCCACTTGGTGGCGCCCCGAAGCTTTGGCTTCGGCACCGCTCTAACGGAGATTAGCACTCTCACGAGTGTGAACTTCGGGATAAATCCGCGTCTCCGACTGACTTGTGGTTATCTCATACCCTCACCCTTTACTTACCGCAATTCATACTTGCTAATATTGATATATCTTGTGCTAGTTGAATTGCTTAGTTGTTCCTACATTTCCATATCTTGTGATATAGTTTGTGCTTGCTAGTTTCCTTAAGTGCCTATCTTGTTTAGCATAGATTGTTGGTGCACTTAGTTGAGCCTAGCATATTTAGGTTTTGTGCTTGAAAGGTATCCGTTTAGTTTAATTCCGCATTAGGATAAAGCCAAATCCGTAACAGTTTTAAAACGCCTATTCACCCCCCCCCCCCCCCCCCCTCTAGTCGTCATCTAGATCCTTTCAATTGGTATCAGAGCTTTGGTCTCCCTTGCTCAGGCATCACCGCCTAGAGAGTAAAGATGTCGACTAGTGGTTTAGTGCACGATGACACTTTTTGTTTTAGTGGCACAAACTATCACTTGTGGAAAATTCGCATGCTTTGTCATTTCCTCCGGGGCCATGGTCCAAATTTTGTGCGAATTGTTCTTGTGGGCTCCTCCGTGGAAGGATGAACTTTTTCCCACTATTGAAAGAAATGATAATTTGCTTTATGGGTATGGTGCTAAAATGTCTTAATCCGATCTATATCCCTCGAAGTGTTTGAGTCAATCATGACTTGTGTGGTCGGCTCATGAGATGTGGACCAAACTTGGAGTAATATATGGTGGGTCCAATCTTGATGAGGTCATCATCTTTCGAGGAGTCAATTGAGGAGTTCTCCACATCTTCATATCATGAAGAACTCCATATTGCTTCTCCTCCGTGTGCTTGGACATTTCAAATACTTCCACCTCACCCTCATAGGACATGTCCAAGGTAATAACATGGTGAGTGGAAATATCATTTGTGATGATGATGTTGTGCTCAACATTGATGATCTTTCATGCATAAATGCTAATGTTGTAGCTTCTTTACTTAACACATCTAGCAAAAATGACATACATTCTTGTGTTAATTCCATGCATATCATATAGAGATTCCTTGAATACTTCATGTGTGATATGCTTGATACTCCTTGTTTCCATGATATATATGCTTCTATTTCCTCTAGTTGTTGTTTGACTAACAATGTGAGGAAATAAGGAAAAATAGTGCACACATCATTAATGAAGAAATTGCTAGAAGAGCAAAGAAGGACATCACCACATTTGAGAGAAATGCTATGAGTGTCAAGAGGATGGCATGGATATCCTACTCTTGATGATGAAGAATCTCCCTCTCCAAAAGAATCATCATCAACCTCCGATGTTCACATGTGCCTCATGGCAAGAGGTATTACCGAGGTATCATCTACTCTTTGTAGTATAATATGAGTGTGGATGATGAAACTAATATTGATATGAGTCAAGAAATTTATGAAATTGTGAAAGCTCTTCATGGGGTAATAAGAACACTTATGTGATTTTTAAAGATCTTATTGCCCATTTTGGGATGTAATGATTTACTTCATGAAGAGCAAGAACTAATGAAAAACTTGACTATAACCTTCTTGATGCTCTAGAAACTCTTAGAGACTTAGAATCTTCTAAAGAAGAGATTGAAGTTGCTCATGATCAACTTAGAGAGATTTTGAGCACCTTGACCTTGGCTACAGAATGTCAAGGCGAGCTCACCAAACTCTCTAAGTCCTATGAGGAACTTCAAGCTACTCATGTGAAGTCTCTAGTTTCTTCTTCAGCTCCTCTCATATTTGTTAATAATGCTTGTGCTACTAACTCTACTTCTTGTGAAGCATCTATCTTGAAGGAGAATGTTGAGCTAAGGGCTCAACTTGGTTTGCTAACTGCAATTATGGGGAATTAGAAGAAAGTCATAAAAGCTCTCGGCTCTCATGATGATCTTCTTATCTCCCATGAAAGGCTAAAGTTAGCTCATGAGGCTATTGTGACTAAGGTAATATCTTGTGAGCCTCATGTGGACATTAGCACTATTTCTACTCAAAAATGCTTTATTGACATGTTGAGTCCTAGTGATTCATCTAGCCATATTACTGCCAATTCTTGTAATAATTGCTCTCCTTGCATTGTTGCTCTAACCATGAGCTTCTACTTCCTCTAGTACTTTTTTGATACTAACCTTGTAGAGGAAAACAAAGAGCTCAAGGCCCAAGTCACTAATTTGAAAGAAGACTTGGAAATGTGCATGAAGGAAATTCCACTCTCAACACTATCTTGAGTGTTCAAAAATCCCCTCATGACAAGGGTGGACTTGGTTTCATCTCCAACAACAAGAAGTCCAAGAAAAAGAAGAAGGACAAGACCAAGTCAAGAAGGAGCCAAACATTACATGCTTCAATGCAAGAATGTTGGACACCATGTGAGATCTTGTCCATTGAAGAAGAAGGCTTCAAATGTAAGCAACAAGGGAAGCGGCCTCAAGTTCAATCTCAAGGTCAACCTCAAGCTGAAGAAAGGCCACTATCAAATGAACCAGGAAATGCTCCCCAAGTTGAGAAAGTAAAGAAGAAGAGAGGGGAGCACATGTTGTATATTTGTCGTGAGAAGGGACACATATCTTCATCTTGTCCCAACGGTAACATCCCTAAGCCTCCTCTAGTCAACGATCATTATTCCACTTAGGAAGGATGTTGTTTGGCAATTTGTTTGCCAAGTTTGTTGGCGCCCCAAAGTGGGTTGGAAATGGAAAAGGCCATTTGGGTTGCCAAGCCTATTGTGACTAACTTCTTAGGACCCAACTTGGTTGGGACCATCAAGCTCAACCTTGATCAATAGGTGTGTGGAGGACATTGGAGATTTGGCTAGTTCATGAAGAAAAGAATTTCATCATTTATTTGTTTAGCCAAGTCATGTGGATTATCTTCATATTATCTATCCAATGTTCCTCCTTGCGGTAACTTGTATTTTTATTGCTTACATTGAAGTTACTCGCCCCTTCATGCTTAGGTTTTGTATCTAGCATGTGCATTTATTTGTTGTGCTTCCTAGTATGCTTGATTTGTGTTATCTAGCATGTGTAGGTTGCATTGCACATCATATAGTGATGTTTGTAGTCTTGAGCCTTTATTGTATCTTGTTTGGCTCTTGCGAGATATTATGGATCATCACATTTGGGGGAGTGTCATGTTTTGTGCACATCACAAACCCAAAATGTGAATATGAGAATGCCACATAGTATTGATTTCAATATTATCTAGTCACTATGTGGTATGTCAAGCTCATTTGAAATTCGATTTCTCAAAGTATCCACTAATTATCTCTTGTTGATTGATTATTTGCCTTTGTTGCGTGCTTCGTCGCGGTGTTCTGTGAGGTTATTCAGTAAGTTCTGGACACCCCCGTGTCCACGGGTCTCTGACTCCGTGCGCATGGGGTACCACGACACTTACTGGACACCCCGTGCCCACGGGTCCTGGACCCCCGTGCGCACGGTGTGGTGGTTTCTCCTCTTGACACACCGTGCGCACGGGGCTGACCCTAGCCCTGCGCACGGGGTCCAATGGGCAGAAATGCCCACCCCGCCAAGTACGCTATAAAGCTCCCTTATGCTTGGATTGATTTTGATCTTGTGCTTCTTCGGAATCTACCACCGAGTGTTAATCCAAATACCATTTGTATTCTCTTACAATTGGTATTTCTTCATGTGTAGAACTTTGTGATCATCTTCTTCTCTCGCTTGTGCTTCAACTTGCCGTATCTTCACTGCTCGTACTTTCTATTATCTACTATGAGTGAGATAAGCCTTTGAGCATGTGTGTAATGTATATCCTATATGCTCATTGGTTTTTGCTTAGTTCATATGTTGTACTTTGTGTGCGGTCCTGTGTGGATTCGTCACTTGATATAATTTGGACAACTTGAATGCTTTATTTATATTGGAGTATTCTTCGTCTTTGTGTTCTTTCGTCCAAATTGTATCTCTTTGGATCTTGGTAGGCATGTGCATGCATATTTATTTATATTCTTCCATGCCTTGCTTGCTCACTTGATCCTCTCTATAGGGTAAAACTCCATAATATCCTTAATGGTTAAAGATGTGCATGAATTTCGAGTTCATATACATTGCACATATTTATTATGGAGTTTGCCCTATGTATTGTGGTTGTGCTAACTACTTTCGACCCATTGTTTGGGGACCAAATTGTACCTTAATGTGTTTTTGTACTTTGGATAGCATGGATGCTTGCTTATTCACGAGGAAGATGGAGACACCGTGGGAAATTATTAGAGCCAAGCTTGATTGATTTCTTGATTTGAGGGAGAAGTAAATAAATGAAAACCCGGTTCTGTTGTAAGTGTTTCATTCTCATCATGAAACCCGGTTAACTATATTTGGGTCTTTTTATTGGATATGCATCAAGCTCCCACACTTACTTATTCTCCAATAAATCCACTGGATGTATTGAGGAAATGGCGAATGAGGAGTTTGATGAGATAAGCGGCTTCCATGTAGAGCAATTGTTTCAAGTGTTGTGGGGATGAGGCTCCTTCCCAAGCTACAAGTACAATGGGGATTGGTCATATTTTCCACAAGAAACACCCCATGTCCATGTAGAAGAGAAGGAGTAAAGCCCCTCTTGTGATCCACCACAAGGGAAGTCATCACCCCAACACAAGACAAATCTATGGGAGATCATTACCTATACAAGAACAAGATCAAGTCCCTCATGTTCACGTGCTAATCAAGGGCCCCTTGAACCAATGCTCTCTCAGTAACAAGTTCTTACTTCATGCATTTATTTAAATTAGAGTCAACATTATGTATGTTGCATCATGGCATGATTAGTACTTGTTGAGTTTGTGTTTATTGCAAAAGCTTAAACCTCCTTATTGCATCTATGAGACTTTTGAGAAGAAGCATTCATGGGGATCTAAAGACCATGCTCATGGTTCACTTATCCCAAATATGCCAATTAAGCACTTATTGCATACCAATTCCTCAAAGTGCTCTTATGTGCAATATTGATATAATTCAAGAAACATCTTTTTGGTTGTGGAATTGCTCTCATGCTGAGTAATTCATTTTATGCAAATGAGATCAATTGCGCGCCATGTGCCTGTGTCATGTGCCATGTGACAAAGCTCTTATGCTAAGATCAAGTTTGTATAATAATGGATTCATTCTTGGATATCATGTTCTTATCTTTTGTATCTTTTTGTGTGTGCAAGTTTCTCTGTGGATGCTCATCTCGATGATTATTGGCCACGTAAGAAACTTATACCCATGAGAAAAGTGCATATCCCTCTTTGATACCTATTCCTTGCCAGTCCCTTGGATTGTCTCTTTTTATTCTCTGGTGAATCTGGTAAGAGGTTGAGTAGTGAGTGCTTGTATGTATTGCATATATCTTTGCACCCATGAGTTGTTGGATATATTTTGGACCCATGCTTAGTCAGTGATGATCCTATTTTGTGCACGTTGTATCCAAATACAAAACTAAATAAGCACAATCATGGGAGCTTCTCTATATTTTTAGAACACTCCTTTGATCATATCATAATATCTTTTTCTTGCATTCTATGGATCCTCAATATAGTGTGAATTTCTTCTTGTTTGTTCGTAACTGTATAGGTGCATTTGATTCCACTCACAATATGAGAAATGCAACAACTAAGGAGGAACTCATACTATATTGGTCTTCTAGATTTTTTTCTCCATTTTGGCACTTGTTGCCAATGGGGGAGAAGTTTAGAGGGTTTAGGAAAAGTGGGTTGGTTGTGTGTCATTCATGCATATCTACCATTTGTTGTGTTTGCTTGTTGCATGGATGTGTATATAGAGAAAACTCCACCAAGTTCTTTCCGTGCATATATGTGGGGGAGTTTGCTCTATATAGTGTGGTTCTACTAGCATCAAATTCTTGTGTAGTATTTCGTGCAGTACAACCGGTTTGATAACATCAACTATCTTTGGGATATTTGAGGCTATCAAAACCACCTCAAGTATTCATTTTTTCTCGGATAGATTGCATACTTTGTTTAAATTCATTATATAAACCCTCTGTTGAGATTGCTCAATTACCAAAATGGGGAGATGAAAGTGCATCTAGCCCCTAAGTGTGGGTTTTGGTAATTGAATGACAATCTCCATGACTAATGTTTTCATGGAGATATATTTGAAGGGTTGTCCATAGAGGGTGCCACAAGGATATTGGACTAAATCAAGGATGAAGTCCATATATATGAAGATAGTGTCTCAAGATATTGGATGGAATCAAGGATGAAGTCCATATAGATGAAGTTATATGTGCTCTAAGCTTTGGTATTAAATGACAATTCCTATGGAGCATCAAGTGCATTGGATCTTATATGAAGATATGTTCCATAGTGATGCTTGAAGTTTTTGGGTTGTTATGTGAAGATGTCATCAAAGCATCCGAAGAAGTCCTCATGGTATCCCTTCTGGATACCCCTTGCACACGGGCTTGTACCGTGTGCACGGGGTCGAGTGTCAACTCTTTGGATACCCCGTGCTCACGGACCTAGGTGTTGGCTCTCGAGATCCCATATCCAGTGAGGTTTCAGTTCTTTGGAGGATCTCAAAGATTGACAATTTGGGCTTCTGAGGATCAAGGCTGAGAGAATAATCAAAGAAAAGAATTTGAGTTATGGTTTCAAGCACAGATCATGGTGAGCTCAGTGTGTTGGGTTTCGGTTGATCATATTGAAGCAAGCAACTAGAGTGAAGAATTCATGGTGTCTCTCAAGAGCTGTGATGGAGTTCTTAGAAGGGCAAGTGGTGACCAAGATGATATTCATAGTGGAACTTGATATGGTCATGAAAGAGTCTTTGTGATATAGTCTTGAAGCAATGAAGAGAAATGAGAGTTCATTGTGGCTTTCAAGAAACCAAGATGGAGCTTGAAGTAAAGATGTTGGTTGACCAAGATGAAGCTCAAAGATTATATCTAAGTGGTCAACCCACAAAGCACAAACATTGTACCACATGAGATCAATGTATCTATGGTATGGTAAGTAACTGTGAATTGTGCTTTGTTACTAACACCCATGCTATGGTTTGTTATGTCTATGTGGGTTAGGTGTTTCTCATGGGCTTGCAACAAAAGGAAAGATTTCAAGTAGCCTATGTGTGGATGACATCAGAGGTGATGGTCATCGGGTTCGAGGAGTCCAAGTGCAAGATGAGAAGCCGGAGGTTATATACTTTGAAGCTTGCGTCCACATCATGATAATGCACATGTGAAGGTGGGCTTAAGTTAAGGCTTCCCTCATTACAATATGAGGAAGCAATTCGAGTATCTTCACCAAGTGGTTGTGGAAAGAAGGGATTCCAACTTGAGGCAAGAATTAAAGTCATCATCAAGCTCAAGTTCAATATGCAAGGCAAAGGTATAACTTAGCTAGTTTTCCTAGTTTTGCCGGTCTCATAATGCTTGTGAGAGACCGGATTATAGTTCGATACCTTACTATCAAGGGGGACTCTCAGGCAAGTAGCTTGATGCTGCGCATGTAAGAGCTCAACCTTGCATTACTTGCATCATTCTTTCTTGTTGATCTTGGGTGGTTCTCTATGTGAGGACCTTGGGCTTTCCATAGCTTCAAAACGAGCCCAGACTCATCGAATTCGGAGTCCGTAGGCCAAAGTTATCATCGATTGAGTGGGCTGCTGCTTGGCTGTCCTGGGGTACCCCGTGGACACGGACTTGTACCGTGCACACGGGACCGGTCTACCCCCCGTGTGCACGGGGTGCCCAGGAAATGCCCGTTGAGCCCCAACCTAGTTTCTGTGTTTGGCTATTTAAGGCTGCGTCCCCCCTCTGGTTTGGGGCGGTTCACACACCTTCTAAACACCATTTTGAGCCTCTCCCCACCTCTCCCAAACCCCTATCTCCCCACCATGTGAAGGGGGATTTGTGGATGGATTTGTGAGCCATTTGTTGATCCTATCCATTGCATCCCCTCTCTTCATCTCCTACTTTCTTGAGTTGCATCTTGTGAGATTGAGAGAGTGGGTTGAGCATTTGTTGCTTCACCTTGCATTGCATTTGTTGCATTGGTTTGAGCTCCCCGCATCGATTAGCTCGAGTGAGAGCTTGTGGAGTTTATTACTCTTGGAGGCTTCCGCCTCCTAGACGGTTTGGTGACATATTGTGAAGTGGCCTAGGTGGTCAAGGTTCCCCCGGAAGCTTCCTCTTGTGGTGTGCTCCGGGGAAGGGTGTTGAAGTGGCCTAAGTGGTCAAGGTTCCTCCGAAGCTTCCTTGCTTGTGGTGTGTCCGGAAAGTTTGTAAAGTGTGGTGGTCGCCTTCAAGACCAACCCCAGTGAATCGAGGCTCATCCGTTGGGGGTGTACTCGAAAGGGAGAATACGGTGAGCCACTTGGTGGCGCCCCGAAGCTTTGGCTTCGGCACCGCTCTAACGGATTAGCACTCTCACGAGTGTGAACTTCGGGATAAATCCGCGCGTCTCCGACTGACTTGTGGTTATCTCTATACCCTCACCCTTTACTTACCGCAATTCATACTTGCTAATATTGATATATCTTGTGCTAGTTGAATTGCTTAGTTGTTCCTACATTTCCATATCTTGTGATATAGTTTGTGCTTGCTAGTTTCCTTAAGGGCCTATCTTGTTTAGCATAGATTGTTGGTGCACTTAGTTGAGCCTAGCATATTTAGGTTTTGTGCTTGAAAGGTATCCGTTTAGTTAATTCCGCATTAGGATAAAGCCAAATCCGTAACATTTTTAAAACGCCTATTCACCCCCCCACCCCCCCCCCCCCCCTCAAAAAAAAACAGTGGGTTTTTGGTCCGTCATCTAGATCCTTTCAATAGATCTTGATGCCCAATATATAAGCAGCTTCACCGGGGTCTTTCATTGAAAATTTCTTATTCAAGTATCCGTTTATGCTATCCAGAAATTCTATATCATTTCCAATCAACAATATGTCATCCACATATAATATTAGAAATGCTACAGAGCTCCCACTCACTTTCTTGTAAATACAGGTTCTCCAAAAGTCTGTATAAAACCATATGCTTTGATCACACTATCAAAGCGTATATTCCAACTCCGAGATGCTTGCACCAGTCCATAAATGGATCGCTGGAGCTTGCACACTTTGTTAGCACCTTTAGGATAGACAAAACCTTCTGGTTGCATCATATACAACTCTTCTTTAAGAAATCCATTAAGGAATGCAGTTTTGACGTCCATTTGCCAGATTTCATAATCATAAAATGCGGTAATTGCTAACTTGATTTGGACAGACTTAAGCATCGCTACGGGTGAGAAGGTCTCATCACAGTCAACCCCTTGAACTTGTTGAAAACCTTTTGCAACGAGTCGAGCTTTGTAGACAATAACATTACCATCAGCGTCAGTCTTCTTCTTGAAGATCCATTTATTCTCTATGGCTTACCGATCATCGGGCAAGTCAACCAAAGTCCACACTTTGTTCTCATACATGGATCCCATCTCAGATTTCATGGCCTCAAGCCATTTCGCGGAATCTGGGCTCATCATCGCTTCCTCATAGTTCGTAGGTTCGTCATGGTCTAGTAACATGACTTCCAGAACAGGATTACCGTACCACTCTGGTGCGGAACATACTCTGGTTGACCTACGAGGTTCGGTAGTAGCTTGATCTGAAGTTTCATGATCATCATCATTAGCTTCCTCACTAATTGGTGTAGGCATCACGGGAACTATTTTCTGTGATGAGCTATTCTCCAATTTGAGAGAAGGTACAATTACCTCATCAAGTTCTACTTTCCTCCCACTCACTTCTTTCGAGAGAAACTCCTTCTCTAGAAAGGATCCATTCTTAGCAACAAAGATCTTGCCTTCGGATCTGTGATAGAAGGTGTACCCAACAGTTTCTTTTGGGTATCCTATGAAGACGCACTTCTCCGATTTGGGTTCGAGCTTATCAGGCTGAAGCTTTTTCACATAAGCATCGCAACCCCAAACTTTAAGAAACGACAGCTTAGGTTTCTTGCCAAACCACAGTTCATACGATGTCGTCTCAACGGATTTAGATGGTGCCCTATTTAATGTGAATGCAGCTGTCTCTAATGCATAACCCCAAAACGATAGTGGTAAATCAGTAAGAGACATCATAGATCGCACCATATCTAATAAAGTACGGTTACGACGTTCGGACACACCATTACGCTGTGGTGTTCCAGGTGGCGTGAGTTGTGAAACTATTCCACATTGTTTTAAATGAAGGCCAAACTCGTAACTCAAATATTCGCCTCCGTGATCAGATCGTAGAAACTTTATTTTCTTGTTACGATGATTTTCCACTTCACTCTGAAATTCTTTGAACTTTTCAAATGTTTCAGACTTGTGTTCCATTAAGTAGATATACCCATATCTACTCACATCATCTGTGAAGGTCAGAAAATAACGATACCCGCCGCGAGCCTCAACACTCATCGGACCGCATACATCGGTATGTATTATTTCCAATAAGTCAGTGGCTCGCTCCATTGTTCCGGAGAACGGAGTCTTAGTCATCTTGCCCATGAGGCATGGTTCGCAAGCATCAAATGATTCATAATCAAGTGATTCCAAAAGTCCATCCGCATGGAGTTTCTTCATGCGCTTTACACCAATATGACCTAAACGGCAGTGCCACAAATATGTTGCACTATCATTATCAACTTTGCATCTTTTGGCATCAATATTATGAATATGTGTATCACCATGATCGAGATTCAACAAAAATAGACCACTCTTCAAGGGTGCATGACCATAAAAGATATTACTCATATAAATAGAACAACCATTATTCTCTGATTTAAATGAATAACCGTCTCGCATTAAACAAGATCCAGATATAATGTTCATGCTCAACACTGGCACCAAATAACAATTATTCAGGTCTAAAACTAATCCCGAAGGTAGATGTAGAGGTAGCGTGCTGACGGCGATCACATCGACCTTGGAACCATTTCCGACGCGCATCATCACCTCGTCCTTAGCCAATCTTCGTTTAATCCGTAGCCCCTGTTTCGAGTTGCAAACATGAGCAACAGAACCAGTATCAAATACCCAGGCGCTACTACGAGCATTAGTAAGGTACACATCAATAACATGTATATCAAATATACCTTTGTTCACTTTGCCATCCTTCTTATCCGCCAAATACTTGGGGCAGTTCCGCTTCCAGTGACCAGTCCCTTTGCAGTAGAAGCACTCAGTTTCAGGCTTAGATCCAGACTTGGGCTTTTTCCCGGGAGTGGCAACTTGCTTGTCATTCTTCTTGAAGTTCCCCTTCTTTCCTTTGCCCTTTTTCTTGAAACTAGTGGTCTTGTTAACCATCAACACTTGATGCTCCTTCTTGATTTCTACCTCCGCAGCTTTGAGCATAGCGAAGAGCTCGGGAATTGTCTTATCCATCCCTTGCATGTTATAGTTCATCACGAAGCCTTTGTAGCTTGGTGGCAGTGATTGAAGAACTCTGTCAATAACACTATCATCCGGAAGATTAACTCCCAGCTGAGTCAAGTGATTATGATATCCAGACATTCTGAGTATGTGTTCACTGACAGAACTGTTCTCCTCCATCTTGCAGCTATAGAACTTGTTGGAGACTTCATATCTCTCAACTCGGGCATTTACTTGAAATATTAACTTCAACTCCTGGAACATCTCATATGGTCCATGACGTTCAAAACGTCTTTGAAGTCCCGATTCTAAGCCGTAAAGTATGGCACACTGAACTATCGAGTAGTCATCAGATCGAGCTTGCCAGATGTTCATAACATCAGCATCTACTCCTGCAACAGGCCTTTCACCTAGCGGTGCATCAAGGACATAATTCTTCTGTGCAGCAATGAGGATAATCCTCAAGTTACGAACCCAGTCCGTGTAGTTGCTACCATCATCTTTCAACTTAGCTTTCTCTAGGAACGCATTAAAATTCAAGGGAACGGTAGCACGGGCCATTGATCTACAACATAGATATGCAAAAACTATCAGGACTAAGTTCATGATAAATTAAGTTCAATTAATCATATTACTTAAGAACTCCCACTTAGATAGACATCCCTCGAGTCATCTAAATGATCACGTGATCCATATCAACTAAACCATGTCCGATCATCACGTGAGATGGAGTAGTTTTCAATGGTGAACATCTCTATGTTGATCATATCTACTATATGATTCACGTTCGACCTTTCGGTCTCCAGTGTTCCGAGGCCATGTCTGTACATGCTAGGCTCGTCAAGTTTAACCCGAGTATTCCGCACGTGCAAAACTGTCTTGCACCCGTTGTATGTGAACATAGAGCTTATCACACCCGATCATCACGTGGTGTCTCGGCATGACGAACTGTCGCAACAGTGCATACTCAGGGAGAATACTTATATCTTGAAATTTTAGTGAGGGATCATCTTATAATGCTACCGCCGTACTAAGCAAAATAAGATGCATAAAAGATAAACATCACATGTAATCAAAATATGTGACATGATATGGCCATCATCATCTTGTGCCTTTGATCTCCATCTCCATCTCCAAAGCACCGTCATGATCTCCATCGTCACCGGCATGACACCTTGATCTTCATCATAGCGTCGTTGTCGTCTCGCCAACTATTGCTTCTACAACTATCGCTAACGCATAGTGATAAAGTAAAGCAATTACATGGCGATTGCATTTCATACAATAAAGCGACAACCATAAGGCTCCTGCCAGTTGCCGATAACTTTTACAAAACATGATCATCTCATACAATAACGTATATCACATCATGTCTTGACCATATCACATCACAACATGCCCTGCAAAAACAAGTTAGACGTCCTCTACTTTGTTGTTGCAAGTTTTACGTGGCTGCTACGGGCTTCTAGTAAGAACCGTTCTTACCTACGCATCAAAACCACAACGATGTTTCGTCAAGTTTGCTGTTTTAACCTTCAACAAGGACCGGCCGTAGTCAAATTTGATTCAACTAAAGTTGGAGAAACATACACCCGCCAGCCACCTTTATGCAACAAGTTGCATGTCTGTCGGTGGAACCGGTCTCATGAATGCGGTCATGTAAGGTTGGTCCGGGCCGCTTCATCCAACAATACCGCCGAATCAAAATAAGACGTTGGTGGTAAGCAGTATGACTATCATCGCCCACAACTCTTTGTGTTCTACTCGTGCATATCATCTACGCATAAACCTGGCTCGGATGCCACTGTTGGGGAACGTAGCATGCAATTTCAAAAAAATTCTACGCTCACGCAAGATCTATCTAGGAGATGCATAGCATTGAGAGGGGGAGAGTGTGTCCACGTACCCTCGTAGACCGAAAGCGGAAGCGTTAGCTTAACGCGGTTGATGTAGTCGAACGTCTTCTCGATTCAACCGATCAAGCACCGAACGTACGGCACCTCCGAGTTCTGCACACGTTCAGCTCGATGACGTCCCTCAAACTCTTGATCCAGCAAAGTGTTGAGGGAGAGTTTCGTCAGCACGACGGCGTGGTGACGGTGATGGTGAAGTGATCCGCGCAGGGCTTCGCCAAAGCACTACGACAATATGACTGGAGGAGTAAACGGTGGAGGGGGGCGCCGCACACGGCTAAGAACAATTGGTGTGTCCTTGGAGGCGCCCACCGCCCCCGTATATAAAGGAGGGAGAGGGAAGGAGGCCGGCCTAGGGGCGCCCCAAGTGGGAGGAGTCCCACTTGGGCTCCTAGTAGGATTCGGCCCCCCTTTCCTTTTACCGGAAGGGGAAAGGGGGAAGGAGAGGGAGGAGGAGAAGGAAAGGGGGGCGCCGCCCCCTCCCCTTGTCCAATTCGGACTCCTCATGGGGGGGGGGGGGGCGCGGCCACCCCTTGTGGGCTGCCTAGCCTCCCTCCTATGGCCCATATGGCCCATATCTTTCCCCCGGGGGTTCCGGTAACCCCCCGGTACTCCGATACGTACCCGATACATTCCGAAACACTTCCGGTGTCCGAATACTATCGTCCAATATATCAATCTTTACCTCTCGACCATTTTGAGAGTCCTCGTCATTTCCGTGATCTCATCCGGGACTCCGAACAATCTTCGGTCACCAAAACACATAACTCATAATACAAATCGTCATCGAACGTTAAGCGTGCGGACCCTACGGGTTTGAGAACTATGTAGACATGACCGAGACACATCTCCAGTCAATAACCAATAGCGGAACCTGGATGCTCATATTGGTTCCTACATATTCTACGAAGATCTTTATCGGTCAAACCGCAATGACAACATACGTCATTCCCTTTGTCATCGGTATGTTACTTGCCCGAGATTCGATCATCGGTATCTCCATACCTAGTTCAATCTCGTTACCGGCAAGTCTCTTTACTCGTTACATAATGCATCATCCCGTAACTAACTCATTAGTCACATTGCTTGCAAGGCTTATCATGATGTGCATTACCGAGAGGGCCCAGAGATACCTCTGCGATACTCGGAGTGACAAATCCTAATCTCGATCTATGCCAACCCAACAAACACCTTCAGAGACACCTGTAGAGCATCTTTATAATCACCCAGTTATGTTGTGACGTTTGATAGCACACAAGGTGTTCCTCTGGTATTCGGGAGTTGCATAATCTCATAGTCAAAGGAATATGTATAAGTCATGAAGAAAGCAATAGCAATAAAACTTAACAATCATTATGCTAAGCTAACGGATGGGTCTTGTCCATCACATCATTCTCCTAATGATGTGATCCCATTCATCAAATGACAACACATGTCTATGGTTAGGAAACTTAACCATCTTCGATCAACGAGCTAGTCTAGTAGAGGCTTATTAGGGACTCAGTGTTTTGTCTATGTATTCACACATGTATCAAGTTTCCGGTTAATACAATTCTAGCATGAATAATAAACATTTATCATGATATAAGGAAATATAAATAACAACTTTATTATTGCCTCTAGGGCATATTTCCTGCAATACAGCAGTCTCATCATACCATCATCATCATCATCATTATTCAACACAAATATCATCACATCTTGAAAATAGCAATACACAAGTCATGTCATGTCTCGAATAAGTGCAACTGCATGGTCATGGCACACACACACAAGTTTCATCATCTCTATCTAAAGCATGATGTAGAAGAGAAGAGCGATCAGCATGAGCAAGACCGCGACTATGTAGTACTTGAGGCACCGGCGGTTCCGCCCCCGCTCTTGCTGGAGCGTCCACCTCAAGTAACTACTTTCCGCTTCGGCTCTGCTATCGAACCCTCTGTGGCTAGCACCCAAGTACTTGTCCACCTGGGCCTGAGCGTCTGGCCAGTGGTCGTAGACTCCTGGAACCCTCCCAACGAACACGGCGTAGCAGTCCTTCGCCATCTCTGATCTATGTACCTGCATCGTTAGTTGATGAATTGAACGATAATATGCAACATAATGTACTTAAGAAAACAAAGAGGCATAATTAGCAAAATACAAGCAACATATAGTAAACATAAATGACGAAGTTCCTCATACCCAAACTAATTAACTAGAGTGATCTACGCTAGTTCAGGACCACGCGGTTTAATTACATCACATAGTTTCGCCGTGCATAAATTCAAAGTTTTGCGGTAGAAAGACAGTAGTGACACATTGTCATTGACAATCAGTCCTCCATGTCGGCGGTCCAATCTTCATAGTCAGGGAGGAAGCACCCGAGCTTCTTGAAAGGCTTCAGGTCCAGACGCTGAGCGAGTAGCAGTGCTCAGACATCATCCCGCGTGATTGGCCCATGGTAGAACATCCCTATTGGTTCGAGGACCTGCTTCATGATCACTTGGGCAAGTTCACACTGTACGTGATAAAACTCAGCTCAGATTCGATGATCCGGCGTCTTTCCTATGCTTGTGGCCCAGTTGACAATCTCAGCATCGTTCGTAGTAGCTGACATGCGAAGGCGTTGATTATCCCTTCTGTACTCGAGCAAGTGATGCATGAGGTAGAATCCATCAGCCTTACTGGTGTGCTATTGCTGGATGCAGCAGAAGTCGGTCTTATGGCGGAAAACCAGCCCGTTTTTCCTGTGCCATTTCACCTTGATATATCCACCAGACAGGCTGAAGGTTAACAGGGCACTATCGAGAACACTCTTTATGTGCGTGTAATCCTTTTTCTTGATGTTCTTCGATGAGTCCAAGTACATGGCATGGGAGTATTCTGGGTACAGAACAATGAGGACGCCCCCCCCCCCCCCCCACTGCGCAAATTAAGTACACCTCAAATTAGCCTCCATGCTTGCAAAGGAATGATTAACACTTACGAAAGGATATGCGCGGATGACTTACGTGGGATGATAAGGCAGGAGAATCGCTTCCTTGTCCTTATTAGCGATCATGAAGTCGTCGATGTACTTGGTCGCATAGTCACGGTGCTCTTTGCAGACTGCGAAGAAGCTCTCGTGCATATAGTATGGGTCCGCGACGCAGATATATTTTATGTTCTCGATCCTGATGAAGTAGCTGAGATACAGCGCATACATGCGGATGAACTGGAAATCCAGCTTGGTCATGTGGAACATGTCGTAGATGTAGTCAAATCGCAGGATGAACTGATTCGCGGGCCAGGTCTCGATGTACAACTTCCCACCCGGCACCTGAGCCGCGTAAAGCGGGTATCTTGGTTTTTCCGCGATGAGAAGGCTTTTCTCTCTGGCCAGCACATCTTCATAGAGTCTTCTTAGATCATTGTTCAGTATGTGCTCTAGCGCTTTGGCAAGTAGGATCGGGTCGCTGGCGACATGGAAATGCTTCTTACCTTCGACAGATATTCTGTCAACCACCCGGGGCTTCAGAGGCGGCTGGCTGCTTGAAGTAGCTCTGGCGCCTTTAGGGCCTTTCCTGTCCGGTCTCCTCCTTTGCTTCTTGGCGGGTGGCGGTAGTGAGCCCACCATACCTTCCCTAACCACCAACCCCATTGTCGTCGGGCTAATCAGTGGACGGCCCTTGGGTTGTTGCTGGGTAGAGGCGGCATCTGGAGGCGTCTCCTGCGAGGATCGCTTGAAGAGAGACTTTTTGCATTCCGCCTTAGGACGTTCCGGCTCCGGCAAATCAGGCAGCATCAAGTCATCATCTCCACGCTCATAGCCTGAGTCTTCGTCGTCCTGAGCCATCAATCCTCCATCATCATAGGCGGTATTCAAATACTTGTTTGGGTCATCATCATCCTCCTCCATGTCATCATCAGCATTCGCTTCTTCGACAACGGGGGCGACATCATCTGGCACTAATGGAGGCTCTCCCTCGCGTCGTCCGCTATCACCCGCCATGACAGGTGCAAGTAATTTGGTAGGTGGGGTGGTGTTCATACCTTCTTGAGAAGCTGTCGTTGGTGTGATATTGGGCGCCTCGAGATGAAGAAGAGTCTTCGGCCAAGGCAAGAACCAGCTCTTGCATGCGCCAATCCACTTAGGGGTCTCCTCGTCATCGACTGGTACCGGAGGAGGCAAATCCTCGAAGCCCGCTAAGACACTGGCCACGTTAACCTTGAAGACGCCATCGGGCATCTCTCGGTTGTGGAACATGCGGTCCTTCGGCTTCACGATCGTTGCCTTTCCCACGGCCACCTTCTGGCCCTTGATGTCGTAGAGTAGGGTGCACGGGGTATCATCGGCCTACGAAGAAGACATGTCTGCGATGTCAAACATCCGAAAGGCAACTAAAACGGAAGACTATAGACATGCTGGTGAAAAGGGTATGACGCATAATTACCGTGAGGGCGTCGAGCTCAGCCAGCGATGAAGGCCCGCCGAGCATGCCAGAGACGGAGGTCGGGCTGCTATGAACAGGAGCGGGACCTTTTGCGGTTGCTTGAGCAGGTGCTGGTGCTGTGATGTTCACCGAATTGCTCCCAACAAAGTTGGGAAGGGGAAAGTCCTCCAACCCTTTATTTGGATTGCTCTTCAACCAATCAAAAATTGCCGGAATCAAGCTGGCCACCGCGTCACTGACCGCTGCATTGACTATCCCGAGCAACTCTTCTTTGGTCTCAGCTTTGGTCTTATTGACCGCAATCGCGACCTTCTCATCGATGGTCTGCTGAGTGACGACCAACCGTCTCTTCCTTCTTTCCTCTGGCTCCTCGCGGTAGCACGTCTTCCACGAGGCACCATCTCCGATGCCGTGCACACATCCATAGGACGGCGGTTTGTCCTCCGGGACCTTTTCAGTATGTTCAGGGCCCGGTTGAATGGGGTGTCCCACTTGGGCCTCGCCGACGACTGTGACGACTCGTCGCTTTCGGCTGCCTTTTGGTGCTGCTCTTTCTGCAAAAGGAACGTGGATGGTTTACTAATGTGACAAAACTTGTAGTCGAATTGATTGGAAGCTAATATGATAATGTGGTAATATAACAATTACCAGAAGTCTCATGAACTCCCTCGTGTTCAGGTCCGTGTAAAAGATCTTTTTGATGCGGTCCCACTTGTACTGGGTCCTGATCCAGTCACGGTCCAGCGGGTCGGTGAACTCCGCCAAGGGGTCTGGGATTCCGTGACTTTCACGTCCGGCGTCCTCCTTGGCCCATGCGTGCCTCTTCCCCTCGTAACCACGGCTTCCGAGGCAGTGGGGAGGCGTGTTCCTGGCTTGGAGCGCCTTCATTTTCTCTGACCTTGCCTTGACTTCTTCTTTAGCGCAAGTCTCCTTGAATTTTTAAAAGTCCTCTTCCGTTATTGACGGATTATCAGCAAGAATCTTGGACCACGGTTCATTCTTCGCAATCGCTTTTTTCACCCGAACTTTCCAGGCGGACAAGTCGTTGGTGAACGTCACCATCGCCTTGTCGTTTATCTTTGTCATGGCATCGTCGTCCCACGGATCTTTAAATTTGCTTTCATCCCGGCTGGGGAATAGGAACCTATTGTGCAACTTCTTTAGGAGCATGTTCTTCATATGTGGTATCTTCTTCAACTTCTCGTCGTTGATGTTGGCGGTTTCCCTGAGGATGCATCCTAGTTGATTTCCCCAGCACGAGCGTGCTTCCTCCGGTGCCGTTGGCTCTAACTTCTTGGGGTGCATCTCCGTGACCACAATTTGTCCGGTGCCGAGATCGTTTGGTCTTCGTGACCTCTTCTGCTTCGGTGCTTTACCGGCTACGACAGCATCGTTGCCAGTCTCGGGGGTGGTGTCGGTGCCGATGCCAGTGCTGGTGTCGGCGTCGGTGTCGGGGTTGGTGCCATTGCCGCCACCATGCACCCCCATCTGGTGTTCGTCCAGGTAATCGAAATAGAGATTTGCTGCCTCGATGGGGTCTTCTTCGAGGCGAGCAGAACCCCCGGCTTCAGCATGGGTAGACATGTTTCCTATTCAACGATTGTAAATAAAAGATATAATGAAAAGAAAAAAGGGGCCTATATTTGGTCGGAATGTTGATTCATTCCCCTTCCGGCAAATCCCGGACACTCCATATGTCCTAGTTTCTAGCACAAGTCATGCCGAAAATCACGAAAATTTTCGGCATGACCTTTGCTAAAAAGTGGACATATGGAGCGCCTGAAATTTGCCGGAACGGAAATGAATCAACATTCCGGCAAAACATAGGCCACTCGGATATTCTTCGACATTCAACCAACATTGCAAAACCATATACCATCAATGACATATATCATTTGCAAAATATATCATTCAAGCAAGTACATAGAGTGAAATGACCTCACTAAACATTGCAAATTAGTGGTCTTTTCAAAAACTAAAAACCTTTGCAAAATGACCTCACTAAACATTTACTACTGTTTTTTATTTATAGCTATTATATATACCTACAAAAATTCCTAAATGCTCTCTCTCTGCTACTGCCCTATCCAACTAAATTGATATTATATACCCTAAACTAAATTGCCCTAAACAAATTTGCTAAATTTCTTAAACTAAATTGCCCTAAACTAATTTGCTACTGTTTTTTTTTCCTAAATGATCTCTCTCTCTCTCTCTGTTTGCTACTGTTTGCTAATTTGCTACTAAACTAATTTACTAATTTGCTACAAAAATTTGCTACTAGTTTGCCCTAAACTAATTTACTAATTTGCTACTGTTTTTTATTTATAGGTATTTTATATACCCTAATTAGCTATTGCATTAGCTACTGCCTTAAACAAATTTGCCCTAGCTAAATTCGCTAATTTGCTAAAAAAATTGGCCCTAGCTATATTTGCTACTGCCCTAATTAGCTACTGTTTTTTATAAACAAATTCTACTATTTTTTATAGCTAATTTATATACCTACAAAAACTAAATTGCCCTAGGGTTCATATACTTCATCTAAATTGCCCTAAGGCCATGGTCAAAAAAAATTGCCTAGGGTTCATCTAGAGAGAGAGAGAGGAGGGCAGGGGAGAGGAGAGGGAGAGGCTTACGGAGCGGCGGCGAGGTCAAGGGCGGGGGAGATGGCAGCGGCGGCGAGGTCGAGGGCAGGGGAGAGGGCGGCGGCGGCGATGAGGTCGAGGGCAGGGGAGAGGGGGCCCACGCGGCGACGTTGAGGTCGAGGGAGGGCTCCGGCGATGAGGTCGACAACGGGCAGGGGCGACGGCGGGCAGGGTCGACGGCGGCGAGGACGGGCAGGGCGACGGCGGCGACAGAGAGTGGGGGAGAGAGGTGGGAGAGAGAGGGGGGAAAAGGACTTGGCGAAAATTTGAGCGCCCGCGCGGGGGTTAACTAAAACTAGCAGTAGCGCTGGACTAGGACCCAGCGCTGCTGCTATGGTACTTAGTAGTAGCGCTTTCCAGGAAGAGCGCTACTATTAAGTGGGACCCATTAGCAGTAGCGGTGCTGTAAAATAAAGCGCTACTGCTAAAATCTTAGTAGTAGCGATGTTTTCTGGACAGCGCTGCTACTACAGCTAGCGTGGGTGGGAGCGTTGGGTCCCACTTAGTAGTAGCGTTTTTTTTTGTTTCCAGCGTTACTGCTAAAGCATTACTTGTAGCGCTGGCCCGGACCAGCGCTACTGCTAATTAGCAGCAGCGATTGCTTTTTTCCAGCGCTACTACTGATGTCCTACCTATAAGCATTTCCCTAGTAGTGAGTGGGGGATGGTCCCACTAGACCCGCAGCCCCGGAGGAGATCCACGCATCCATGGTGAGCAGTCGCCGCGGATGATGGAGCAGACCACTGCTGGGTCGGCTCGCCACTCGCGCCTCCGCCATGCCTAGCTCATGACTCGCCCGCCATGTGCCCCCGCGCTCGCCCAATGCAGCGCCAGCCCCACACCCATGCCGCCATGCCACCACGCACCACCGCACTCCAAGTAGCGAGTGTCTGCCAAATCCCACAGCCCCCACGACGCAAGATCCAAGCGAGACAAAGAGAACTAACCCTGCTGCAGTTAGTGTCGCGCATGCTTGGCCAGACAACACCCGCCAGTGGCGGCGAGGGTAGAGGAGCCGAAGACGGGAGCGTCGCCCGACGGCTAGCGTTTGGTTCCCGGGAATTCGCGAGGGGCGATACAAGAGGGGAGGGCCCCCCTCTGTTCTCATATAGAAGATTTGCACCCAGATGAATGCCTTCTTCAAATAGTTGTCTTTGGGCAGCTTAGAGCATCACCAGAAAAACTCCCCCAATAATCACTTATTGAGGCTCACCAATAACACATTTTGTGTTATTGGAGTTGGATGCCCTAGCAGATCCCCAATAATAAAACCTCACACATGAGACCTACTTGTCAACCTAACATATGGACATACACACTGCTAGTGGCGACGACGACATGCAGGTGGTGGCGCGGCGTGTCGTGGCGGGGCTGGTGGGCGCGACGAGGGCACGATGCGGCAACAGGTGATGATGCGGCGAGGGTAGCGAGCAGCGGCGATGGTATGGCCGGGGCGGGTGGCGGTGGTGTGGCCCAACGACGACGGCAGGAGCTGGCGCAATGTGGCCGGGGTGACCGACAATATGGCGGCGACATGGCCCGGTGGCGCGGCCTCGTGACGGCGACATGCGGGAGGTGGCACACGGTGGCGAGGTGGTGGTCTGACGACGGGCAGGAGGAGAGAGATGAG
Source organism: Thinopyrum elongatum (assembly GCA_011799875.1). Lineage (NCBI taxonomy): Eukaryota > Viridiplantae > Streptophyta > Magnoliopsida > Poales > Poaceae > Thinopyrum > Thinopyrum elongatum. The sequence goes on along the minus strand of CM022298.1, from coordinate 546,456,474 downwards.
AAAATGCTGACGTGAAGCTATTAGTGATCATATTTGGAGAGGCCAACTGCCCCTGCATTCAGGTGGTGATCACCAATAATTTATTAGAGAAAGGGTAGCTATTGAAGATGTTTTTTATTTTTTTGGCTCAACTCTCCTAACCAACAAATCACTGGGGAAAGGGAAGCTGTTGGAACTTATTTCCATGCGAAAGGTTTGTGGGTGGGCAGAGCCAGGAAGCTATCCCAAAATCAAGTTCAGGCTTAAAAGCATAGCGTTATTCGACGTACTACCTTTACCAAAATATAGGACGTTTTTGTAGTCTAAACTAGCCTAAAACGTCTTATATTTCAATAGGGGGGAGTATAACTGTGACCCTAACACTGTCAATAATGAGCTGGTCGTTCAGCAAATAAACAAAAGAGCAGGTTGTTTGTGTAGATTCAAATGTCACTCATGCAGTCATATGAAATGAAAAATGAAACGCTCGGTAAACTTACTTGGCTTCATGGATTTTACGACATAGAAAGGGGAACCGCCCGATTTACGGAATCTTATTTGTCCGTCTGCTGGCAAACCAACATCACGAGGGCATGGAGATCGTATTCGCCTGTCATGTACGTACCATCTGATCTCATACGATCTTGTGCTGACAGTTTCTTATGAGGGAATATTTCAGCCTTAATTGTCGTGCAAGCAAGTCCGAGCCATCATCTCGTGTTGACATGTACTCTGCGCACCCTGCAGTCTGGTAGATAGCGAGGGACAGGCAGGATCCTTCGTCAGGCCATCATCGTTGAGATACTCCTACGCCGATATTTCAAGATGCAGCTTGCGAGATGTCGACAGATATCCATATATACACACTATTCCGGATTCGCTAGCTCATGGAATGCCCAAGTGTGCCCAACCAATCGTGTTTTTTCTCAGCCACTATCTCTTAACCGAAACGAGACGAGACGAACGGTGCATGAGCTTCGGCCTCGCAATGTCTTTGAGCATGGTCATTTGGAGCTGCGTCTTCCATGGCCACTAGATTAGACGCCTAATTAGGCATGATCGGAACGAACCGGAGAAGAGGTTGGCAGTTCAGCAGGTGTCGCTCGGTTCAGGCTCACACTCACTGTCGTCGGTAATTTTCAGAGCACGTGTCCGTCCGCGAACGGGCGGTCCAGAGATTTTTCCACATGCGCGATTCCGCGAGACCGAGACACGTTAGCCGAACGCTACGTGCAAATCGTTGCTCGAACGCTGCAGGTGCAGTGCAATGCAACGATAACCACAGGGCAACTGACTGTTGTGCTCGACCCGGGGGACCTCTCTTTCTCATGGCGGTGCACCGGGGACGTCGACAGCGAGCACCGGACGCTCCGTCCCGAGCTGGACAGGGCCGCGGGCACGAGGCGAGCAGGACAACACGTTGGTGGCGCTGCGGATCGGGCAGGCGCTAAAGCTGATGCCGACGGCCGGTGGCGTCGACGCCTGTGGAGATCGACCGCAGCGGAGGGTTGGATTCATTCTTATCCCCTGTAGCCCGGGACGCCAATGCGCATTGGCTCGCGCTGCGTGCATTGCTTTCGCTTGTTGGGGAGGACAAGTGGTGCACCGTCGGGTGGTGGTGGTGGTGGCGGTGGTGGAGGGCGACAACGATGGATCGCGAGATCGCTTGGGTTGGGAGTCAACCTGGCAATCCGACCCATGGGCACGTGTGCCCATGGGCACCCGACCCGAATGGGTAGGGTATGGGTCGTCATGTTCGCCATGGGCACGACCCATGGGCAACCCGATTAGTGGTGGGTAGGGCATGGGTGCAGGTCTACGCCCATGGGTTACCCGATGGGCAACCCGATTAGCATGACATGTGGGCCATATAGACATATACACGTACATACAGTGGTCTAATTTTTGTGCACTAATTATTTTGTACATAGATACAAGACACATAGCACAGAAACAGAAAAAGGAAAAGTTGAGTGGTGGCCAGGCCATTGTGTGAAGCGTCCATGTACCGTCAGCCCCAACCCAGGCATCACTCAGAGTTTGTGAAAGGCTATGGGCCGGTCAATACCAACAAATGGAACCAAGGCTATGGGTTTCACGTTGGCAAAAGAGAAGCGGCCGGCCCCAACCTAGGCACCAAATAGCCAGCTTCACGTTCGCTTCTTCCACGTTTCAAGAATCGAGGCCCAACAAGATTTAGCCAGTGGCCCATACAATACACTCGTTGCTGGTTCATGCACTGGTATAGTTTAGTACCACCTCGCCCAGCTACGGGAAAGGAACCATCAGCGAGCCTATAAAACACAGCTGCTACACACTGCTTGCTTGTGTGGTTGGGATTAGATAGCGCCAAATCCTGTTCGCAACAATAAGAATCGTTTCCCAAGATTTTTGGCGGAATAAGTAAATTATATTAAAAATAGTATCTTGCGCCCGATGGGTAACCCATTGGGTCGGGTTACCCGATGGGTATGGACGTGGGTCTGCTCCTATGCCCATGGGTAGAGTCGTGGGCGAAGGGGTAGACCCATTTACTTATAGGGCATGGGTTTGGTAGAGGTCGACCCGACCAAACCCGACCCGACTGCCAGGTTGAGTTGGGAGTCTCAAGTAGTAGTACATGGGCCTGCGCCTGGCCCCTGACCTACCACGATTGCTTTCAGGAATTTGTTCCTCATGTCATGAGCCCAAGGCCTCCCTTCCTTCCTTGTCATATTTATTCGGGTTACGACGAGCCTGAGTACGTACTGGCAGTACTATATGGGTGTTAACCAAGCGCACACAGGAAAGTTTTTTTTGTGTGTGTGGGGCACGAAAGTTGAGTGAGTGTGACCAATTACCGAGGCGCGCATAGTGCTGGGCTGTGGACAAATGGATGCAAGAAAGGATGTGACGCGAACAAAATCGTACGGCATCTGCTGCTCGCCTTTTAATTTTTCTGTACAGATGCAGGACGCGATGGGCGCTGGCCAGCCGTTATACGGCACGTCGAAAGCGGGCTGGCCCAATGCCGCAGCGTCCCGTGTACGATCATGGGCCGACGAGGTGACGTGCCATTCATTATTCCCGGGAAATCCGGAATTACGACCTTTCAGTTGGTTTTTGGTTCCATTCAGCGCACGGATCCGGATTAATGACCCGCTCACTGTGTTGTCCCTCGACCAAAGCTAGTACAAAGTAGGAGTACTCCTCGGTAGCTTAACAAAAGCCAAGCCTAATTGTGTTGCCTTGTGTCACTTGCAAGCAAAACTAGCTCAGATCTGCAGCACCATAAAGGTAAAAGTTTGATGGCTAAATGCTAACGATCTTGTTAGCAGGAACACTCGCAATGTACAGCAGAGAAGAGCTGAAACTGCGGACCTAAGCAAAAGAACAGCGGGAGTGGTACTACAGTCACAGTACCTGTTACATAGGCTACATGCTAAAAGCTCCCAACGGGGCAATAATGCTGACCTAATTAATCGGAGCAGTGCCGTTTGATTCTCTTCTTCTTGTACTGCTGCAAATGCTGTTGCTGCCGATCCAATCCTCGTCCCTCTTTCGGTGCGCATGAATGAGCGTGCGTGCGTGCGGGGGGAGCGCGTATAATCGATGGCCCGGCCGTGCGTTACAGGTAGAGTCCATCCGCACCACACCTGTCCAAAGGCTCCGCCTTTCCCAGCGGCACCGAATATAGTTTCTCTACTGGCCTTTTCTGCAGATTGCGTGCGCTCGCGCACACTAGAATAAGAGGTGCAGTAACAAAAATCCAAAAGAAAAAGAGAAGAATAAGAGGTGCGGTTTACCTGGACGTCTGGTCGCTGTACTACGTTGGTAGGCAGGCAGGCAGGTAGCTTGCTTCTACGTATGAAACTTTTCTTTCCCCTTAACGTAGACTAGACCCCAGCCCAGCTCTCATCGTCATCGGCTGCGTCGAAAACCTCTGGCTCTCTCGCGCTCGTGCACGTACGCAGGCTCCCCGTCAGCCAGGTCAAGATGGCGTGCGAATGCGTCCGGGGAAATGAGCTCTCTGTCCCTGTCCAGCTGCGGCAAAATTTCGTGCTTTGACCCTTTTATGGTCTAAATTCGATATCTGACCCCTATTTGATTATTTTTTTGAAATCTGACCATTTTTCCTACCACCAGGGGCTCGGCGGTAGGCTTAGCCATGGGGCTTGGCGGTAGGAAGCTAGTCCACGTCAGCAGCGCAAACGGCCGCCGTCCCCCTCCGTTTGCACCCTACCGCCGCTGGTCCTGGCGGTAGGGTGCGGACAGTTATTGAGTGCGGCCGCCCGCCCCACCCCCTTCTCCCCCCACACCCAGCCACCCCAACACCCAAGAACAGAGAGGCAGTTCCTCTCTCGCCCCCTCTCTCATCTCCTCCACTTCCCCCCTCTGATCTTCTTCGTTTCTTCATCATTTTTGCGGATCGAGGTGGCCCCGAAACGAGAAAAGTAAGCTCTTCCGATCCCTCCAATTAGTTTTAGTCAAATAGCTTCCGATTCGTCGCATTATTTGATTCAAATCACTTCCCCTTTTTGAACTAGATTCAAATTTTTTTGTATCTTACGGTTGATTTAGGTTGATTCTAGATGTTCTATTGTGTTAGATATGAACTCTAGTCACTAGTTGGATTAGTAGTGTGAAGATTAACCCTAATTCATATTTTTTTTTTAAGGATTATTTTTTTGATAAGATGCATGTTGGAGGAATTTTTTTTATATGATGATGCATGTTGATATGATATGATGCATGATGTATAGTGGATGGTGTTTGAGGAAATATGCTTAAGATGAACCCTAGTTCATGTTTTTTGTTTTTGAAAAAAATATGATATGATGCATGTTAGATGTTGTTCGAGAAATATGATATGATACGATGCATGTTGGATGTTGTTGGAGAAATATGATATGATATGATGCATTTGAACCTTGGTGATTGCATCTTGATATATGTATTTTATTTATTTTTTAACCACATGATGAACCCTAGTTCATGTTCATGTTAAAAAAAATCTTCATATGCTTATTGAAAGATTGAACTCATAGGTTTTTTGGGATGTGATGAACCTTTATGATGCATCTATATGTTTTCTAGTTCATGTTAATTTTTTTTATATGCTTATGCTTATGTTTATGCAAATTTTTTAGGAGGCCACCTCTTGCGGACGACATCGGCATTAAGTACACCATGCTTGACACTAAGTTCGACAAGGGTCACCGTGCCTGTTTCATTGAGAATGGAGTGGTAATTACCATTCTTAAACCAAATCTTTCGAATTGACGAAAACAAGTTGCTAACTATTATGTTTATGCTAATTATGCTTTGGTTCTTGATTTTCACAGATGCTCCCGCCACTACGGATGAGGGCTCACAAGACGACCGTTAAGATGGAGTACGACGAGCGGTACGCACCGTACTACAAGAGAGCCCGACTATTGGGTTTCGTCCTGCAGTTCAAGCGTAAGCCGCCGACGCTCGTCCACTCAGCTCTCACGGCTTTGATCGACCGGTGGCGGCCAGAGACGCACAACTTCCATCTTCCATGTGGGGAGATGACCGTGACCCTCCGGGATTGGGGGATGATTACGGCCCTACCGCTCGAGGGTCGTGCTCTCACATGACGAGTGGAGAGGAAGAACTGGCACGATAGGGTTATCGCCCTCATCGGTGATTGCCCCTCCCCCCCCCCCGGTGCTAAGAATAACCGAACTTTCAGCGTACCGCTGCCCTGGCTCCTCAAGTACCGGAGCAAGTGCCCGGAAGGTGTCGAACCCCGGGCGGTGGAGCAGTACGCCAGGGCCTACCTGTGGTATCTTCTCACGGAGGTAGTGTTTTCAGACTGCTCTGGGGACACTGCCCTATGGATGTATCTCGACTTCCTAAAGGACTAGGATGCGGGGTACAGCTGGGGGGCCGCTGGCCTCGCCTACATATACCGTTCGGTAAGTGAATATCACTTTGTTTCAAATATCATGGACGTGTGCCGCTTTAGATTATGTCATCTTATCATCTATACTTGTTTTGTAGCTTGACGGAACCTTTGTGCAAGCACCGCCCGCTCCTCCCACTCCTCTCCAGCACATCCCGTTCCCCATGCCGCTCCCGTACGTGTACGAGGCCTTCCCCGAGCTGCTGCAGCCGGTGGGATCTGTCTCCGACGAGGTCCTAGAGGCGACGAGGGCAATGCGGTGGCAGGAGAGGGCAGAGCGGATCCTCGACGATGTCCAGTCTTGGTCGCAGAGCGTGAAGGAGTGGAAGAAAGTGAAGGCAGAGATGGAGGCAGATGCAAGTATCTCCCGTGTCCGCCGGGAAGGGTGCATTGAAGTTGCCAAGCAGCATGCCGACTGGGAGCTGCGCAATTTGGGCCGGAGAATCTACTTCGAGAGCAATGCGAAGGAGAGAGCCAGGATGCCGCCCCCAAGTGCAACGGCGTTCGAGATCATCAACTGGGCTAGGGCGGAGGCGAGAACTCCAGCGGGCAAGGCAAGGTGGGAGTGCTTGGCAGGTCGGATGCCGACCAGCGTTCCGCCTCCGCCTGAACCGGTGGATCTGTTGCCGTTTCTGTCTCCACAGCCAGGGCTAACATACGACGAGCTCTGAAGATGTCTGCCCGCTCTCTGGACTTGTCTGAAGATCTTCCTATTAGTTTGTCTGTCAAAGCACTTTACAGTGCAGTTGTGCTTGTGGTTGTTTGCCCTTATAATGCCAAATTCAGTATCCTCTTGTAATGCCTTGTGCCTTTCCATTATGTTCTCAATGAATATGAAACTATGTGCTGTCAAATTCAGTTTTTTATAAGTTTGTTTGTCAAATTCAGTTTGAACATTCAGTTAACTTCATGCCAATTGTTCCTGTCAATATGAGTGTATTTTCATGTGAAAAAAGAGAATAATTACAACACTGAAAAGAGCACAGTTTCTTCAACAACAACAACTACTTCAAAATACAAGCTGTACAAAAAAAAGCACTATGATCAGGCCCTACCATCGGGGAATGTGGCGGTAGGTTTACACAGCCTACCGCCAGGGTCTAAGGCGGTAGGGGGCCTCACCCCACGGCCATGGGTTCTGTGACCAGAAGTGGCAGTTGATCTGCGGTAGGGTTGCACACCCTACCGCCAGGGCTGCTGGCGGTAGGACTGCACACCCTACCGCCGTTTGCTCTGGCGGTAGGATGTCTGCCAAGGTCAGCGCCTGGCCGTTTGTGTGACGGCGGCTGCCTTTTCCCTACCGCCAAAGATTCCGACGGTAGGCTATGCAAGCCTACTGCCATAGGTTGCGGCGGTAGCAAAAGGGTCAAATATCGGAAAAAAATTGAACCGAGGCCAGATCCGGCTAAACTCCAACGAAAGGGTCAAAACACGAAAATTTGCCTCCAGCTACGAAAGAGTGTAGACTAGTCGTGCCCCTGCCGGAGGAACGTGACGAACCATTTCCTTTCGTCGACAATGGAGGCCCCACGCGTGCGTGCAATGGAATTTTCGCCTCCCCGCCGTCTGATTTTTCTAGCAGTCAACCAGTTGATTTGCGAGAAAATTTTACTCGTAGTGCTACAAATTTACTCTACTACTACCATTAGAGAACATTCTTCCACTGCCCTACTGCATGGGTTTCAGTGTCAGCAGTTGTAGCAATAACAACGGTACCAGTAGATCCAATCAAGGAAGGGCTGCGGCTCTACTGTCGGGGCCTAAATTTCCTGCCACTTGCCAGGATGCATATGGTTTCAGAAGATGTAAAATCCTCAGCTGATGTAGAATCCTTCCTAAATTTGTACGCTCAGCGGGGGAGGTTGATTTCTAAATTTGTATATGTAACGAAAAGCCAAGCGGCTGAACGGCCTGACAAACGCGGGGAAAGAGAAGGAACAACGGGACCGAAATTTTGCACCCGGAACGCCTGACTAACTCAACAAATTTAATTGGCAGAAGAAGAAAGATCCACAGCTCCGCAAACTTGGAAGATGGAATCTAGCTATACATAACAGGAATCTAATCTCCTGGCCCTTTTTCGGGGCGGTTACTTTACTCATTTCGCCCTATGTACACGGCTGGGGCCAGGCAGCTCGCCGGCGTCCGAACGCGGAGACCAATTCAGTCCTGTAAAATTGCGCATTCTGGACGGCGGCGGCCGGTTGCCTGGACCGAATCGGGGGCTCGGCTCACTGGTAGCCGCCGAGGCCGGTGAGCAGCAGCTCGTGCGGCCGCAGCAGCGTCGGGGTGGTGGGCGCCGAGGCGCCCAGGTAGAAGAAGTCGAAGTCCGAGGCGTCGGGCACGCCGGCGGCGGTGGCCCAGAGCGCGCCGGCCATCTCGTCGGGGATGAGCGGGGCGCGGCAGAGCGGGCAGGTGCGCTGGTCGTGCTCCATCCAGCGGTCCAGGCACCCCCGGTGGAAGGCGTGGCGGCAGTTGCTGAGCCGCCGCACCTCGTCGCCGCCGCCGATGCCGCTGAGGCACACGGCGCAGTCCCCGTCGACGCACGCCGAGGCCTCCAGCTCGTCGAACCGCACCACCGGCAGCACCTCCTCGATGACCATGGCCGTCACGGGCCGGAACTCGGGCCGCCGGTACTGCAGCAGCGCGTGCTGGTGCGCGGCCGCGGCGGCGTGGTCGCCGCGCGCGTGCTCCTGCGCCAGGTGCTCGTCCCCGAGATCCAGCAGGTCGCCAAGGCCGACGGCGTCGAAGGCCCAGAGGAGGAAGCGGCGGAGGTAGCCGAGCAGGAGGAGGAGGTGGAGCAGCTGCTTGGGGAGCAGCAGCTCCGAGTAGCCGACCGGGAAGCCCATGCCTGTCGTTTGGCAAGGAGAAGCGTCCGCGCCGCCTGCTGACGGCTGTGGTCTCGGCAGGGAGGATGAGAGGCAAGTGTGAGGACGATGGTGGTGGTGGTGGTGGTGGCAGGCGTGGGGAGGCCGAGACGAGGCGAGGACGGCTTATATAAAAGCGAAGGGGCGGGGCGGCCTGGGTGGGGGTGGCAGCGTCCGGTTGGGGTTGGGTGGCGCGGTGTCACCGGTGTGTCGTGCGCGCGACCCTGACCCAATGACCGACTCCCACTCCCAGTCCCAGCCAGCCCCGCGAGTCGGTGTGACTGACTGGCCCGCCCGCCGCCGGGCCGGGTGTCACCGCGACCCCCCGCGCGCGCGGCCCGTCTGACGCGCGGGTGGTCCGCTCCTCGCCTCCTGCTCCCCCAGCTGGTGTGCCCTCAACGGTCGGTGCACTGCACGTTGGCAACGGAAACGGGCGCGCGTACGGGTGCGTGCACCGTTCATCCCAACCCCGGTGCATGTACCCGTACGGTAGATGCGCACGTTGATCCTTGGTGCGCTTTCCGAGTAGATGCATACGGTGCACACAGATATGTTTTTAGGCAGTGTATATTAGTTGCACACAGATATTAGGTAGGATATTATTTATGCGCTAATTATATAATTAGAGCTGGCACTGATAGATTCTCAAAAAATCGTTGGCATTGATATTTTGAATGATATTAATTGACATTGACAGATTCTTAAAAAATCGCTGGCATCTAAAAAATATTAGGTAGTATATTAGTTGCACACATATATTAGGTGGGATATTATTTATGTGCTAATTATATAATTAATGTTGGTATTGATTTTTTAAATGATATTAACTGTATGCTAAACATTAAGCGCTCACCAAATGGGCAACATGAATCGTTGACACAACGAAGTTGTACTAAAGCAGTGTTAGTTAATATGGATCAAAGTGAGTATCATTTTGTTTTACAAAATTTCAAAACTATAGTACCGATTTAGTAAATTTTAAATCTATGACCCAGTAGTGCTCTGCTGGCCCGAAGAGGCCCTTTTTGTCCTTCTTTGTGTTGAAGATCACTCTTCGTTCTAAGCAAGGCCGAAGAGTGAGCCTTCCTTCCCATGAAGGCCCAAGAGTGGGTTTTGTTCCGTGTAACTTGCGAAGAGTGGACATGCATCCTGTTCTATAAACCACATCTCCTTCCGGTCAAATCTTCATGTCACTAAGATCACATAGACGAGTAGAATATCCTTCACATGAAGAACAACTTGAGTGCATTGTGGAGGACGAATTTCACATCTCTATCAACCCTGACCACCGCAAGACTACATCACGCAGGTGAGAGATTTTCCAATTAATTGCATACATATACTCTTTTAGATGTCACTAACATCCTAGACATTACTCCTCGTCTATTGTTATTACTGCCGGAGTTGGCAACATCTGGTTCATGTCCGCGGATGGCAAGGGTCAAGGTGTGCTCGGACAGCGACAAGAATAGGATGAGGGGCAATGTCTATGAGGTGGGCAACATATAGATGCGTAGATGTGTGAGAGTAATTAGAATATTTCTCACTGAGCGTGATGTAGTCTTGTGACAGTCGGTATAGACTAATCGGCAGAATTCATTCTCCACCATATACAGTTCAAGCTATTCTTCGTTTGAATGGATTTTTATCATCGATACAGTCCAGTTCGAGTGAGGATTCGGCAAGGAGAGCTCCAGATCAAATGGGTGTGATTTTTTGCATGTGGCAGTGTACTTCAGCCATTGTAGGAACGAAGAGCGATCTTCGGCCCACGCATGGACGAAAAGGGCCTCTTTGGCCCATGCAAGGACGAGGAGCTACTCTTCGGCCCAGCAGAGGACAACGGGGGAATAAATTTGAAATTTAATAAATTGGTATCATATTTTCGAGATTTCGCACTGAGAATTTAAAGAAAAATTAATTGGATCTTTCCTTTCGTGTCTGTCGGTGTCAAAACCGGCAGACCTCGGGGTAGGGGGTCCCAAGCTGTGGATCTGGGATCGAGGGGGAATAAGGGACGACGAACACAGTGTTTACCCAAGTTTGGGCCCTCTCGAAGAGGTAATACCCTACGTCCTGCTTGATTGTATTGGATGTATAGTATGGTTTACAGAGTAGATCTACCTCGAGATCAGCATGAGCTAAACCCTAAGGAGATGAGGTGATGAATGTAGCTCTAGCCCTAAAGACTAAAAACCCTCGGTTTATATAGACACCGGTAGGGTTAGGGTTACCGAAGATAGATTACAATAAGGGATTAAAGAGATCTTGTGCATTCTTGACTTGGAGGGCACACCACGGCTTCATAGATCTCCTGTCACTATACGGCTCCACCAGTCTGGCCCATGTTCAATGGGCCGTCGCCCCGAGGACCCCTTAGTCCATGACTCCCTCAGTAGCCCCCGAACTTGCCTCCAACGCCAAGGCTTGTATCCGGCATCCGCTCACCCAATCAGTGTTCGGCTTGCGAGGCGAGCTCTTCAGTATGTTTTGTCCATGTTCGGAACCAAGTGATGTCCGGAATCTGAAACGGCAGTTTTAATTAACAACGAAGGCAATAACAAAAAACTTTTCAAGTGTAAATAGTGCCTTCATCTGACAACTTTTTCTATTTCAACGAAGAGTCACCTCCGGCCATAATACCGAGCAGTTACTATTTCTCGAAGCGCGGCTCGAGGCTAACGCCACATTTGGCATGTCCCCACAAGGTGGAGATCGTGTCCCGTCTTTTGGGGGATATGGTTAATGATTTCGATTCCCCCCCCCCCCCCCCGTACATAACGTTGCGGGTATATCGGGAAGTAGAGAAGCCAACGGCGCGGAAAAAGGAACCCCAGGTCTGTCAACACTTTATAAAGGGGGGAGCTACCACAGTCAGCATCCCACGCCTTCTTCCACCTCCCGCTTACGCAGATCCTCAGAGCTCCAGCACCCCTTTTCTCTGCTTCCACAGCAAATCCCGTCCCGTCTCCTTCGACCATGGCCGGTTCCGGCGCCAACGGGAAGTGGGAAGCCTCCACCGTCACCGATAGAGACATCGTACGGCTGAAGCAGGCCGGTTATTTGTCTGCCGATGTTGCTCATCGGGCCTCCCAAGAGGGCCAGATTATCCCTACGCCCAAGCCGGGCGAAAGGGTCGTGTTTCTCCCTCATTTCCTTAGGGGGCTAGGATTTCCCCTGCACCCCTTTGTGCGGGGGTTGATGTTCTTCTACGGGCTAGATTTTCATGATCTAGCCCCCAACTCCCTTCTCCACATCTCGTCCTTTATTATCTTCTGCGAAGCCTTCCTCCGAGTCCAGCCACACTTCAGCCTGTGGCTAAAGGTGTTCAACGTCAAGCCCAAGGTAGTTAGCGGCGAGCAGGCGGACTGTGGCGGGGCCATGATCAGCAAACTGACGCGGGTCCAGTGGCCAAAGGGCCACTTCGTCGATACCATCAGAATGTGGCAGAAAGAGTGGTTCTATATCACTGAGCCACGGGGAGCCGGCTGGGCGGCAGCTCCCGCATTCTGATCCGGACCCCCTACCAGGCTGGCCTCATGGATCAACAAGAGCCCAGACTGGGGATCCGCTAATGATTTGAAGGCGCTGCAGAAGCATGTCGTTAGCGTCATGGAGACCGGCGCGAAGCTGGTAGACGTGATTCAGGTCATGCTCCATCGCCGATTCCTCCCCTGCCAGGAGAGGGCCAAGCCGACGTGGGAGTATGACCCCAAAGATCCGGCCATCGTCCAGCACCTCTTCGGCATGACCCACAAGAAGGTGTGGAGTCTACTATTCAAACCGCAAAAGGAGTGGCCGGTCGAGGGGGAGGACATCGGCATCGACGCCGCGAACCCTCCGAGGAAGGTGAGTGACACTTGTCTTATCATAAATCCGAATGTTAGCACCACACAATTTGATCTGAACCTCTTTATGTGGATTTTGCAGGGCTGGCTTGCCAAGGCCGAGAAGATCAGCAGCCCAGCGCCGCTGCCAGAGGAGCCCCGATTCGAGCAGCTTGAGAAGTTGTTGGTCGTGGTGCCCTACCAGGTGCCCGACAAGAAGGGCAAGAAGACGGAGCTACCGGAGGCCCGAGAGGGCCTCCGCCGCAAAGCCCGTCCGGACAGCAGGTCCGGAGACACCGCGGCCCAGTCCGCACAGGAGGGGGATGAGGACGAGGAGGAAAGCGCCTCCTCGCACTCGAAGAAGAGGGCGGCGTCTAACGATGTCGAGGAGGTTCAACCTCCTCAGGCCCGGAAGAGACAGTGCCGGCCCAAGCTGGTCCTGTCTGACAGCTCGGACTCCGACGAGGAGTCCGAAGCGTCTGAAAAGGTTCCGGAGAAGGAACCCAAGGTCAAGCCCCAAGCGGCCAGCTACATACTACGACATTTTTCAATTGCTTTATGCTTTTAGTAGTCCTTGGTAGAACATAGATTGATTGTTTTTCTAATGGTACAGCCCTCCGCGTGGCCACCCCGCCGAGGAGACCTCTTCAGGACGTCCCTGCCCGCCGAACTGGCGGACAGTGGCTCATGCTCGGCACCCCTCCAATCCCCGAAGAAGCTGGGGGGGTGGTGTCACGAAAGACCCCTCCTCCTCCGAACAAGGGGGAGGAGGTCAATGCCACCATGGCCGAGGCCGACGCCTCGGTCATTGAAGACCAGGGGGATGCTTCCCTCCTGGCTACCACGGGGAGGGAGTCCGGACCATCCGGACCCCCTCAGCCGCCCGCTCCCGAGCCCCCAAGGCCCTCGGCGGCACAGGCTCCCCCTTCCGAAGGAGAAGGGGTCGGGGAGCCAACGCCAGTGCCGAACACCTCCAAATGGGCGGCGGCTGGCTGGCCAAATGCGCTGGAGGAGATGGTGAACAACTCCGCTATCGTTGATGGGCACCGCACTCTTATGAGTACGGTCATGCAAGGTGTTTGGTCCGTCCAATCCGGACTGAACGATGCTATCCAAGGCCTTCTGACAGGCTTTGAGGTAAGTCAAGTAATGTTCCTTTCTCATAGAGTGGTTGTAATCTTTAGTTTAGGTAGGCCGTGTACATAGCAACCCCCGAGACTCTGCAAGGACTTCAGAGAAGCCTACAGAGGATCAAATTCGGCAGGCCGAGTAATAATCTCGACATTTCTTTTGCTGACGCAGGCATCTTCCGTGGCCGCGGCTGCTAATGCCACGGCACTGGAGGAAATGGATCGGAAGCTCAAGCTTTTCGATAAACAGCTTGACCTTGTCAACAAACGGCTTGACGAGGTGCAAGGTAAGCCCTTTGATAAGCTGTGTATTTGTTTGATGCCGGATATTGACGATCCGGACTATATGCTAATCCTTTATCATGGTGATCCTGCAGCTGCCGCCGCCGAGGTCGAGGGCTTGAAGGAGGCCCTGAAGAAAGTCGAGGCAGAGACGGCTGCGAAGAAAACGACCGCTGACGAGGCGGTGGCCGAGCTCGAGAAGGCCAAGCTTGCTGCTGATCAACACGAGGCTCGAGTAACCGAAGTCCAAGTGGAGCTCTAGGATGCCGCCAAGAAGCTGGAGGCCCTTGAGAAGGAGCAGGTGGAGTGATCCTCCAGGCTATCCAAGGCGGAGAAGGAGCTCTAGGAGGCAAGGACCGAATCGCGAGGTGTCCGGGAGGAGCTCCGCCAAGTCGGGCAAATTGCAAATGGTAAGAAATACTTACTGTAGAGTGTGTTCGGAGGCAACAGGTTCGCCCTGCTGACGCGGGTCTGGCGCTCCGCAGGCGTCTTCGCCGAACTTCCGAAGAATGTGGCGGCCGCGGCGAAGCACTACGCTACTCTCGAGGAGGACTCTATGCAGCGACTCTTCTGGTCACAGTTTCCGGAGTCCGAGCGTCCTCCCCTCCTGAGCGATCAAATGAATCAGTTGATGGAGATGCATCGGATGTCCGAGCTGGCCGTGAAGGACCTCTGTGTTAGTCTGTGGCCTGCTGAGCCCATTCCGGACACCTACTTCGGCCTTGTGTAGAAGCTGCGGGAGGCGCCGCTCCGGATTAACGCCATGAAGCGCTCAGCGTGTCTTGAGGGGGCGAGGCTTGCATTTGCGAAGACCATGGTATATTGGCCGAAGATCAATCCAATGGACATGGCCACTGGTCCTCCGCCCAAGGGAAAGGAGCATCGTCGCCTTGAGCAGTACTTTGCATAGGTGATGAATGGCGCGCGGGCGATAGAGGGCCAGTGTTTGAAAGATGTAATGTTTGAGTGATTGTATTAAGTTTGTACCAAGTGGACCTTATGCTTTATTGTGCGTCCGCCTGACTTATTTTATATTGTCATGATTTGATTTTGACACCTGTGCGGCCGTATGTTTATTTTGAAAGCTACCAATCGTCGGCTTTAGCCCCTAGGTGAATATCACGAGGGGTGTTTTGTCTCGACACTATTACTCTTAGCCCACGTCTTGGTACCCAGAGGCAGTAGTGTGCGAGCAAAACCAGGCAATCGGGCTATTCAGTTTTATTGCTTTCACTTAGCCTTAGGAGCTTGACGATGGGGGCTAAGGACTAGCCCCCGGTGTATTGTGATGTACTTGGGGGTCAACGCCTACCCTTTCCAATCACATGGATTGTGTTAAGACGAACCCTTCATGTGACACGACGAAATTGCCAACGATTTTTGGAGTCAAACCTCGTCATCGGATCACTGACCAGTTCGCTCTTACTATGACGGTCAGTTTTCGGCTTTCTCCTCCTAAGGTACTTGACCGGGCAAGCCAGAAGTACAATCGCAGGGGTTCTCCCTTTGCCCTCTTAGCCGAATGTGCGGAACATAAGAGGCAAGCACAGGAGCCGGGCAACCCAACTATTGACCCAAGATATAGTTCGGAGCTGATGCATATAATGCAATATCCGAGACACCGAACACCCAGCAGAAGGCGGTGCCGGACTTGAAGATATGGAGCTGATATGTAAATCAAACTCTTGGCTAGTTAATATATTTTCATGCCGGGCTGTTCAAAGAGCGAGTGGAGAATCAGAAAGGAGATAGAAAATCGCAAGGTGCGGATATCCGAACACCATAAAGAATGCTTTTATTATTTCTCGTAAGCTCAAGTCGTCTAACTGTACAATTCGAACTGCCAAGGCATTATTAAAAATAAAAGAGTTTTACAGAGTAAAGGTTTACGCAGGGTCTTGATGCGTGAGTTGAAGCCTTCACTTTGCCCTGCTACACGTCTGCGCCTTTGCTTCTGGGAGGTGGGGGTTGGGACCTTCAATGAGACCTTGAGGGGTGAGGATCCTGCCGATGCAGCTTTATGCTTGGGGGGGTTCCCGGAATTGGCCCCGGGGTCGTCCAAAGATGAGGTAGTTCCGAAGTTCGGTTTAGCCGAACATATGCTTCGGATTTGTTGATATATGCCTCACGACTGCCCATGGTATTTTGAGTGCGAAATTGTGCTGACGAGGCACATGGAGCGTGAAGAATGTGGGCGTGTCGTGGGGCGCATCCCTATTTGCGGCGAACGCATGTGGGTTCCCATGACGGGGAACGGATTCGAACCCGTTTACTATTGTCGCCGGCCTTTACGGCGGGTCGGCTTCCGGGCCTGTATGGGCCGGTTTGGTCTTCGGCCGCTAGGGCCGCAGTGTGCTCTTCGGTTCAAAGTGAGCGTTCTGTGTTGCCATTGATAGTTATGACGCCCGAAGGACCAGGCATCTTCAACTTGAGGTACGCGTAATGCGGAACGACATTGAATTTGGCGAACGCTGTTCGACCGAGGAGGGCGTGATAGCCACTGCGAAAAGGTGCAATGTTGAAGATCAAGTCCTCGCTTCGGAAGTTATCCGGAAATCCGAACACTACTTCAAGCGTCACAGTGCCTGTGCCGCGGGCCTCCACTCCCGGAACGACCCCCTTAAAGGTGGTATTACTGGGTTTGATCCTTGACGGATCGATCCCCATTTTCCTCACTGTATCTTCGTATATCAGATTGAGGCTGCTACCTCCGTCCATGAGGACTCTAGTGAGGTGGAATCCATCGATGATGGGGTCGAGCACTAAGGCTGCGGACCCTCCATGGCGTATGCTGGTCGGATGGTCCCTGCAATCGAACGTGATCGGGCAGGCTGACCAGGGGTTGAACTTTTGTGCTACTGGCTCGACGGAATACATGTCTCGTAGCGCTCGCTTCCTCTTCTTCTTTGGTATGTGGGTTGCATAGATCATATTTACCGTCTTGACCTTGAAGGGGAAGGGTTTCTGGCCTCCACTATTTGGCCTGCGGGGCTCATCATCGTCCTCGCTTCATGGGCTTTTGCCTGAGTCTTCGGCTGTGAGTTTGCCGGCCTGTTTGATCACCCAACAGTTTCGGTTGGAGTGGTTGGCGGGCATCTCTAATGTGCCGTGGATCTAACAAGGCCTGTCCAGAATTGTGTCTAGTCTGGACGGGCCGTCACTGTTGCCTTTAGGGGCTTTCTTTCGGGGTCCGGACTTCTGGTTTCGGAATCCGGCATTTACTGCCGTATCCTCGCCCTCGCTGTCATTGTGGCGACGTTTATTCTTGCTGCGTCGGGGCTTTCCATTTCTGTCCCGAACCTCAGAGGTACCGGGTGTGTCGGGGTTGGTGTTTTTGCGAGCGAGCCAACTGTCTTCGCCCGTGCAAAAGCGGGTTATGAGAGAAGTAAGGGCTGCCATAGTTCTTGGTTTGTCCTGGCCGAGCTGCCTTACGAGCCATTCGTCCTTGACACTATGCTTGAAGGCGGCCAAGGCTTCGGCATCCGGACAGTCGACAATCTGGTTTTTCTTGGTCAGGAATCGGTTCCAAAATTGTCGGGCAGATTCTCCAGGCTGTTATGTGATGTGATTTAGGTCATCAGCATCCGGCGGCCGGACATAGATGCCCTGAAAGTTTGCTCGAAAGGCATCCTCAAGCTCTTTCCGGTAGCCTATAGAGTCTTCGGGAAGGCTGTTCAACCAGTGTCGAGCTGGACCTTTAAGCTTTAGCGGCAAATATTTAATGGCGTGGAGGTCGTCTCCTCGTGCCATGTGAATGTGGAGGAGGAAATCCTCTATCCATACGGCTGGATCTGTGGTTCCGTCGTATGATTCGATGTTCACAGGCTTGAAGCCTTCCGGGAACTGGTGTTGCATTACCCTCTCTGTGAAGCACAGGGGGTGTGCGGCGCCCCGAACTCGGGCTACATCACGTCGGAGGTCTTCGGCCCTCCGAGTCTGCTGTTGCTCCCGGATTCTATCGTTTCAGTTTAGCCGATCGTAGTATCCTTCCTGGTAAGCGGGTGAGTCTTCTCTGGGTCCGTAGATGGACCTGGTATGGCTTCCCCGAGCGTCTCGGTCATGGCGGAGGTCATACTCGTAAGTGGGCCGCACTTGATCCTTGCCGTAACGGCGAGGTGGGGCGGCTGGGGGTTCGGTCTCGTCAGCTCCTCTGTCCCACCCTCTAGGGGGGCGGTCCGTGTTGGAAATATGCCCTAGAGGCAATAATAAATTGGTTATTATCATATTTCCCTGTTCATGATAATCGTTTATTATCCATGCTAGAATTGTATTGATCGAAAACTCAAATACATGTGTGTATACATAGACAACAAAATGTCCCTAGTAAGCCTCTACCGGACTAGCTCGTTGATCAAAGATGGCTATGGTTTCCTAGCCATGGACATGAGTTTTCATTTGATAACGGGATCACATCATTAGGAGAATGATGTGATGGACAAGACCCAAACTATAAACGTAGCATGTGATCGTATCAAGTTTGTTGCTATCGTTTTCTGCATGTCAAGTATATGTTCCTATGACCATGAGATCATGCAACTCACTGACATTGGAGGAGTACCTTGTGTGTACCAAACGTCGCAACATAACTGGGTGACTATAAAGGTGCTCTACAGGTATCTCCGAGGGTGTCTGTTGAGTTGGCATGGATCAAGACTGGGATTTGTCACTCCGTATGACGGAGAGGTATCTTAGGGCCCACTCGGTAATACAGCATCACAATGAGCTTGCAAGCAATGTGACCAATGAGTTAGTCACGGGATCTTGTATTACGGAATGACTAAAGAGACTTGCCAGTAACGATATTGAACTAGGTATGGGGATACCGACGATCGAATCTCGGGCAAGTAACGTACCGATAGACAAAGGGAACTGCATACGGGATTAGCTGAATCCTTAACATCGAGGTTCGACCGATAAGATCTTCGTAGAATATGTAGGAACCAATATGGGCATCCAGGTCCCGCTATTGGTTATTGACCGTAGAGGTGTCTCGGTCATGTCTACATAGTTCTCGAACCCGCAGGGTCTACACACTTAACGTTTGGTGACGATATAAGTATAGTTGAGTCATTATGGTGGTTACCAAAGGTTGTTCGGAGTCCGGGATGAGATCCTCGGACATGACGAGGAACTCCAGAATGGTCCGGAGGTGAAGATTGATATATTGGACGAAGGGTATTGGAGTCCGGAATTGTTCCGGGGGTACCGAGTGATGACCAGCATGACCGAAAGGGGTTTCAGGGGGTCCCGGCAAGTGTTGAGGGGCCTCATGGGCCAAGGGGAGGGGGCAAACCAGCCCACTAAGGGGCTGTGCGCCTCCCTCACCCTTTCCCACGTGACCAGGAGAGGTGGGGCGCCCCCCTCTAGGGTTTCCCTCCACCCGGCTTGGGGGGCAAGTCACCCTAGGGGAGATCCCATCTGCCCTGGCCACCGCCCCCTAGGGGAAACCCTAGGGGCGCCACCCCCCTCCCTTCTCCTATATATAGAGAGGTAGAGAGAGGGCAGCCGAACCCCTAGAGCACATCTCTACGCCACGGCGCTGCCTCTCCTCTCCCTCGCATCCCTCTTCCTCTCTGTAGTGCTTAGCGAAGCTCTGCTGAGATTCCGCCACCACCACCGGCATCGCGCCATCGTGCTGCCGGAGGACTCGAGCTACTTCTTCACCATCGCTCGCTGGATCGAGGAGGTGAAGGCGTCATCAAGCCGTACGTGTGTTGAACGTGGAGGTGCCGTCCGTTCGGCACTTGCATCGGGAGTTCGCGGGATGGATCGTGATTGGATCGTGAAGACGTTCGACTACATCAACCACGTTTCTTAACGCTTCCTCTTAGCGATCTACAAGGGTATGTAGATCCAATCTCTCCTCTCATAGATGGTCATCTCCTAGATTGGATCTTGGTGAGCGTAGGAAATTTTTTGTTTCCCATGCAACGTTCCCCAACAGTGGTATCAGAGCTAGGTCTATGCGTAGATGACATCACGAGCAGAACACAAAGGAGTTTGTGGGCGTTGATATTCAGATTGATTCCTTCCTTGGTCTTTTCTTGATTCAGCGGTATTGTGGGATGAAGCGGTCCGGACCAACTTTACATGTCCACGTACATGATACCGGTTCCATCGACAGACATGTGACTTTGTTGCATAAAGATGGCTGGCGGGTGTCTGTCTCTCCCACCTTAGTTGAATCGGATTCGACAAGGCGGTCCTTGTAGAAGGTTAAATAGCAACTTGCATATCACCGTTGTGGCTTTGCGTAGGTAAGAATCGTTCTTGGTAGATACCAATAGCAGCCACGTAAAACATGCAACAACAATTAGAGGACGTCTAACTTGTTTTTGCAGGGTATGTTGTGATATGATATGGCCAAAGACATAATGAAATATATTTGATGTATGAGATGATCATGTTTGTAATAGTTTATATCGACTTGCATGTCGATGCATACGGCAACCGGCAGGAGACATAGGGTTGTCTTTAATTATTGTATGACCTGCGTGTCAATCATTAAGCGCTATGTAATGCTTTACTTTATCGCTAAGCGGTAGCAATAGTAGTAGAAGCATGGTTGGCGTGACAACCCCGATGGTGACGCGATGATGGAGATCATGGTGTCATGCCGGTGACGATGGAGATCATGCCGGTGCTTTGGAGATGGAGATCAAAAGCACAAGTTGATGGCCATATCATGTCACTTATGATTTGCATGTGATGTTAATCCTTTTATGCATCTTATTTTGCTTAGGACGACGGTAGCATTATAGTGTGATCCCTCACTAAAATTTCAAGATAAAATTGTGTTCTCCCCAAGTGTGCACCGTTGCGAAAGTTCGTCGTTTCGAAGCACCACGTGATGATCGGGTGTGATAGACTCTACGTTCACATACAACGGGTGCAAGCCAGTGTTGCACATGCGGAACACTTGGGTTAAACTTAACAAGCCTAGCATGTATAGACATGGCCTCGGAACACAAGAAACCGAAAGGTCGAACATGAGTCATATAGTAGATATGATCAACATGGAGATGTTCACCATTGAAACCACCTCATCTCACGTGATGATCGGACTTGGGTTGGTGAATTTGGATCATGTTACACTCGGACAACCGGAGGGATGTTGATTTGAGTGGAAGTTCTTAGGTAATATGATTAATTGAACTCATTTATCATGAACAATAGTCTAAGTTACCTTTGCATATTTATGTTGTAGATCAATGGCTCGCGTTGTAGCTCCCTGTTTCAATACGTTCCTAGAGAAAGACTAAGTTGACAGATATTGTAAGCAATTATGCGGACTTGGGCCGTAGTCTGAGGATTGTCCTCACTGCTGCACAGAAGGCTAATGTCCTTGATGCACCGCTCGGTGTGCCAACCCCTCTAGCGTCGTTTGTGGATGTTGTGAACATCTGGCAAACACGTTCAGATGACTACTTGATAGTTTAGTGCGCCATACTTTATGACTTAGAATCGGGGCTCCTAAGGCGTTTTGAACACCATGGAACATATGAGATGTTCTAAGAGCTGAAATTGGTATTTCAGACTCATGCCCGTGTTGAGAGGTATGAGACCTTTAACAAGTTCTTTGCCTACAGATGGAGGAGAATAGCTCAGCCAGTGAGCATGTGCTCAGAATGTCTGGGTGCTACAATCGCTTGAATCAAGTGGGAGTTAATCTTCCAAATAAGATAGTGATTGACAGGGTTCTCTAGTCACTATCACCAAGCTGCTAGAGCCTCGTGATGAACTATAACATGCAAGGGATGGAGATGATCCCAGAGTTGTTCGCGGTGCTTAAGGCCGCGAAGGTAGAAATCAAGAAGGAGCATCAAGTGTTGATGGTTAACAAGACCACTGGTTTCAAGAAGGGCAAGGGCAAGAAGGGAAACTTCATGAATGGCAAGCTAGTTGCCACTCCAGTGAAGAAACCCAAGGTTGAACCTAAACCCGAGACTAAGTGCTTCTATTGTAAGGGGAACGGTCACTAGTAGCGGAACTACCCCAATAGATAAGAAGGCTGGCAACTTCAACAATAGTATATTTGATATACTCCCTCTGTCCCAAAATTCTTGTCTTAGATTTGTGTAAATACGGATGTATCAAGTCATGTTTTAGTATTAGATAAATTCGTATCTAGACGAATCTAAGACAAGAATTTTGGGACGGAGGGAGTACGTGTTATTGATGTGTACCTTCCTAGTACTCCTAGTAGCACCTGGGTATTAGATACTAGTTCAGTTGCTGATATTGGTAACTCGAAACAAAAGCTATGGAATAAACAGAGACTAGCTAAGGGCAAGGTGACGATGTGTGTTGGAAGTGTTTCCAAAGGTGATGTGATCACCATCGCACGCTCCCTCTACCTTCGGGATTAGTGTTGAACCTAGATAAATGTTATTTGGTGTCTGCGTTGAGCATGAACATGATTAGATCGTGTTTATTGCAACACGGTTGTTCATTTAAATCAGAGAATAATGGTTATTCTGTTTACATGAATAATACCTTCTATGGTCATGCACCCAATGTGAATGGTTTATTGACTCTTGATCGTAGTGATACACATGTTCATAACATTGAGGCCAAAAGATATAAAGTTGATAATGATAATACCACTTTCTTGTGGCGCTGCCGCTTAGGTCATGTTGGTGTAAAGCGCATGAAGAAACTCCATGCTGATGGACTTTTGGAGTCACTTGATTTGGAGTCACTTGACACATGTGAACCATGCCTCATGGGCAAGATGACTAAAACCCCGTTTTCCGGAACAATGGAACGGGCAATTGACTTGTTGGAAATCATACATACTGATGTGTGAGGCCCGATGAGTGTTGACGCGCGCGGTGGATATCGTTGCTTTCTCACCTTCACCGATGATTTGAGTAGACATGGGTATATTTACTTGATGAAGCATAAGTCTGAAACGTCTGAAAAGTTCAAGCAATTTCAGAGTGAAGCTGAGAATCATCGTAACAAGAAGATCAAATTCCTATGATATGATCGAAGGGGAGAGTATCTGAGTTATGAGTTTGGCAATCACTTAAGACAATGTGGAATTGTTTCACAACTGACGCTGCCTGGAACACCACAGCGTAATGGTGTGCCCGAACGTCGTAATCGTACCTTATGGGATATGGTGTGTTCTATGATGTCTCTTGCCGATATATCTGTTGGGAAACATAGCATACAATTTCAAAAAAATTCTACGCTCACGCAAGATCTATCTAGGAGATGCATAGCAACGAGAAGGGGAGAGTGTGTCTACGTACCCTCGTAGACCGAAAGCGGAAGCGTTTCACAACGCGGTTGATGTAGTCGAACTTCTTCTCGTTCCGACCGATCAAGCACCGAACGTACGGCACCTCCGAGTTCTGCACACGTTCAGCTCGATGACGTCCCTCGAACTCTTGATCCAGCAAAGTGTCGAGGGAGTAGATGAGTTCGGTCAGCACGACGGCGTGGTGACGGTGATGGTGAAGTGATCCGCGCAGGGCTTCGCCTAAGCACCGCGAGAATATGACCGAGGGTGTAATCTGTGGAGGGGGCGCCGCACACGGCTAACAGATGTTGTTGTGTCCTTTTGGGGTGCCCCCTCTCCTCTATTTATATATGTGTAGGGGCTTGGACTAGAAGGAATAGTACCATGCGAACAGTAACCATGAATAGTACACACGTGGACTTGGACTCCAAGTCCAATCCTATTCCTACTAGCACACCTTCCCTTTTTGCCTTCCCTAGCCGCATGGGCTTTTGAGGACCTAGAGCGCCTAGCCCAATAAGGCCAGGGTGCTTCCCCTTATCCCATGCCAGCCCTTGGGACGTGGTAGACCCACTTGTGGACTTCCGGACCCCTCCGGAATCCTCCGGAACCTTCTGGAAGCTTCACGGTACAATACCGAAAAAACTGCACTTTTTTCCGGAACCCAAAATATGACTTCCCATATATAAATCTTTACCTCTCGACCATTCTGAGACTCCTCATCATGTCCGTGATCTCATCTGGGACTCTGAACAACATTCGGTCACCAAATCACATAACTCAAATAGTATAATATCGTCATCGAACGTTAAGCGTGCGGACCCTACGGGTTCGAGAACTATGTAGACATGACCGAGACACCTCTCCGGTCAATAACCAATAGCGGAACCTGGATGCTCATATTGGCTCCCACATATTCTATGAAGATCTTTATCGGTCGAACCGTTATGACAACATACGTTATTCCCTTTGTCATCGGTATGTTACTTGCCCGAGATTCGATCATCGGTATCTTCATACCTAGTTCAATCTCGTTACCGGCAAGTCTCTTTACTCGTTCCGTAATACATCATCCCGCAACTAACTCATTAATCACATTGCTTGCAAGGCTTATTATGATGTGTATTACCGAGAGGGCCCAGAGATACCTCTCCGATACTCGGAGTGACAAATCCTAATCTTGATCTATGCCAACCCAACAGACACCTTCGGAGATACCTGTAGAGCATCTTTATAATCACCCAGTTACGTTGTGACGTTTGATAGCACACAAGGCATTCCTCCGGTATCCGGGAGTTGCATAGTCTCATAGTCGAAGGAATATGTATTTGACATGAAGAAAGCAGTAGCAATAAAACTGAACGATCATTATGCTAAGCTAACGGATGGGTCTTGTCCATTACATCATTCTCCTAATGATGTGATCCCGTTATCAAATGACAACTCATGTCCATGGTTAGGAAACTTAACCATCTTTTATTAACGGGCTAGTCTAGTAGACGCTTACTAGGGACACAGCGTTTTGTCTATGTATCCGCACATGTATCAAGTTTCCGGTTAATACAATTCTAGCATGAATAATAAACATTTATCATGATATAAGGAAATATAAAATAACAACTTTATTATTGCCTCTAGGGCATATTTCCTTCAATATCACTATCGTTTTGGGGTTATGCATTAGAGACAATTACATTCACTTTAAATAGGGCACCATCTAAATCCGTTGAGACGACACCGTATGAATTATGGTTTGGCAAGAAACCTGGGTTGTCGTTTCATAAGGTTTGGGGTTGCGACGCTTATGTGAAAAGGCTTCAGCCTGATAAGCTCGAACCCAAAGCGGAAAAATGGATCTTCATAGGATACCCAAAGGAGACGATTGGGCATACCTTCTATCTCGGATCCGAGGGCAAAGTGTTTGTCACTAAGAATGGGTCCTTTCTCGAGAAATAGTTTCTCTCGACAAAATTGAGTGGGAGGAAGATAGAACTTGATAAGGTTGTTGAACCTTTACTTCAACCAGAGAGTAGCGCAACACAGAAAGATGTTTCTGTGGTACCTACGTCAGTTGCAGAGGAAGCTAATGATGATGATCATGAAGCTTCAGATCAAGTTACTGTCGAACCTCGTAGGTCGACAAGGGTGCGTACAACTTCTGAGTGGTATGGTAACCCTGTCTTAAAGGTCATGTTGTTGGACAACGGTGAACCTACGAGCTATGGAGAAGCGATGGTGGGCCCGGATTCCAACAAATGGCTAGGAGCCATGAAATCCGAGATAGGATCCATGTATGAGAACAAAGTATGGACTTTGGTGGACTTGTCCGATGATCGGCAAGCCATTGAGAATAAATGGATCTTTAAGAAGAAGACAGACGCTGATGGTAATGTCACCATTTATATAGCTCGACTTGTCGCAAAGGGTTTCCGACAAGTTCAAGGAGTTGACTATGATGAGACTTTCTCACTCGTAGCGATGCTAAAGTCTGTTGGGATTATGTTAGCAGTTGCTGCATTTTCAGATTACGAAATCTGGCAGATGGATGTCAAAACAAAGTTTCCTTGACGGTTTCCATGAGAAAAGGTTGTATGTGATACAACCAGAAGGTTTTGTCGATCCTAAGGATGCTAAAAGGTATGCAAGCTCTAGCGATCCTTCTATGGACTGGAGCAAGCATCTCGGAGTTGGAACATACACTTTGATGAGGTGATCAAAGTTTTTGGGTTTATATAAAGTTTGCAAGAAACTTGTATTTACAAGAAAGTGAGTGGGAGCTCAACAACATTTCTGATAAGTATATGTGGTTGACATATTGTTGATCGGAAATGATGTAGAATTTCTGGAAAGCATAAAGGGTTGTTTGAAAGGAGTTTTTCAAAGGAAGACCTGGGTAAAGCTGCTTACATGTTGGGCATCAAGATCTATAGAGATAGATCAAGACGCCTGATAAGACTTTCACAGAGCACATACCTTGACATGATTTTGAAGGAGTTCAAAATGGAGCAGTCAAAGAAGGAGTTCTTGCCTGAGTTGTAAGGTGTGAAGTTGAGTAAGACTCAAAGCTCGATCACGGCAAAAGAAAGAGAAAGGACGAAGGTCGTCCCCTATGCCTTAGCCATAGGCTCTATACGATATGCCATGCTGTGTACCGCACCTCATATGTGCCTTGCCACGTGTCTGGCAAGGGGGTACAAGAGTGATCCAGGAATGGATCACTGGATAGCGGTCGAAATTATCCTTAGAGGAATAAGGAAATGTTTCTCGGTTATGGAGGTGATAAAGAGTTCGGCGTAAAGGGTTACGTCAATGCAAGCTTTAACACCTATCCGGATGACTTTGAGTAGCAAACCGGATACGTTTAGTGGAGCAACCATTTGGAATAGCTCCAGGTGGAGCGTGGTAGCTGCATCTACAATATGACATAGAGATTTGCGAAGTACATGCGGATCTGAATGTTGCAGACCCGTTGACTAAAACCTCTCTCACAAGCATAACATGATCAAACCCCAGAACTCATTGAGTGTTAATCACATGGTGATGTGAACTAGATTATTGACTCTAGTAAACTCTTTGCGTGTTAGTCACATGGCGATGTGAACTATGAGTGTTAATCACATGGCGATGTGAACTAGATTATTGACTCTAGTGCAAGTGGGAGACTGTTGGAAATATGCCCTAGAGGCAATAATAAATTGGTTATTATCATATTTCCTTGTTCATGATAATCGTTTATTATCCATGCTCGAATTGTATTGATCGGAAACTCAAATACATGTGTGGATACATATGTTGGGGAACGTAGTATGCAATTTCAAAAATTTCCTACGCTCACGCAAGATCTATCTAGGAGATGCATAGCAACGAGGGAGAGAGTGTGTCTACGTACCCTCGTAGACCATAAGTGGAAGCGTTTCACAACGCGTTTGATGTAGTCGAACTTTCTTCGCGCTCCACCGATCGAGTACCGAACGTACGGCACCTCCGAGTTCTGCACACGTTCAGCTCGGTGACGTCCCTCGCCTTCTTGATCCAGCAAGGTGTCGAGGTAGTAGATGAGTTCCGTCAGCACGACGGCGTGGTGACGGTGATGGTGATGTGATCCGCGCAGGGCTTTGCCTAAGCACCACGAGAATATGACCGGGGATGTAAACTGTGGAGGGGGGCGCCGCACACGGCTAACAATTGATGTTGTGTCTCTTTGGGGCGCCCCTCCCCTCTATTTATATATGTGTAGGGGCTTGGAGTAGAAGGAATAGTGCCACATGAACAGTAACCGTGAATATTAACACGTGGACTTGGACTCCAAGTCCAATCCTATTCCTACTAGGACTCCTTCCCTTTTTGCCTTCCCTAGCCACATGGGCTTTTGAGGACTTAGTGCGCCTAGCCCAATAAGGCCAGGGCACCTCCCCTTAGCCCAAGCCAGCCCTTGGGACGTGGTGGACCCACTTGTGGACTTCCGGACCCCTCCGGAACCTTCTGGAAGCTTCCCGATGCAATACCGAAAAAATTGCACTTTTTTCAGGAACCCAAAATATGACTTCACATATATAAATCTTTACCTCTCGACCATTCCGAGACTCCTCGTCATGTCCGTGATCTTATCCAGGACTCCGAACAATATTCAGTCACCAAATCACATAACTCATATAATACAATATCGTCATCGAACGTGAAGCGTGCGGACCCTACGGGTTTGAGAACTATGTAGACATGACCGAGACACCTCTCCGGTCAATAACCAATAGCGGAACCTGGATGCTCATATTGGCTCCCACATATTCTACGAAGATCTTTATCGTTCGAACCTTTATGACAACATACATTATTCCCTTTGTCATCGGTATGTTACTTGCCCGAGATTCGATCGTCGGTATCATCATACCTAGTTCAATCTCGTTACCGCAAGTCTCTTTACTCGTTCCGTAATGCATCATCCCGCAACTAACTCATTAGTTACATTGCTTGCAAGGCTTCATATGATGTGCATTACCGAGAGGGCCCAGAGATACCTCTCCGATACTCGGAGTGACAAATCCTAATCTCGATTTATGCCAACCCAACAAACACCTTCGGAGACACCTGTAGAGTATCTTTATAATCACCCAGTTACGTTGTGACGTTTGATAGCACACAAGGTGTTCCTCTGGTATTCGGGAGTTGCATAATCTCATAGTCAGAGGAATATGTATAAGTCATGAAGAAAGCAATAGCAATAAAACTTAACGATCATTATGCTAAGCTAACGGATGGGTCTAGTCCATCACATCATTCTCCTAATGATGTGATCCCGTTCATCAAATGACAACACATGTCTATGGTTAGAAAACTTAACCATCTTTGATTAACGAGCTAGTCTTGTAGAGGCATACTAGGGACACTGTGTTTTGTCTATGTATTCACACATGTATCAAGTTTCCGGTTAATACAATTCTAGCATGAATAATAAACATTTATCATGATACAAGGAAATATAAATAACAACTTTATTATTGCCTCTAGGGCATATTTTCTTCAGTCTCCCACTTGCACTAGAGTCAATAATCTAGTTCACATCGCCATGTGATTTAACACCAATATTTCACATCTTTATGTGATTAACACCCATAGTTCCCATCGCCATGTGACCAACACCCAAAGGGTTTACTAGAGTCAATAATCTAGTTCACATCACTATGTGATTAACACCCAAAGAATACTAAGGTGTGATCATGTTTTGCTTGTGAGAGAAGTTTAGTCAACGGGTCTGCCACATTCAGATACGTATGTATTTTGCAAAATTTCTATGTTTACAATGCTCTGCATGGAGCTACTCTAGCTAATTGCTCCCACTTTCAATACGTATCCAGATTGAGACTCAGGGTCATATGGATCGGTGTAAAAGCTTGCATCGACGTAACTCTTTACGACGGACTCTTCATCACCTCCATAACCGAGAAACATTTCCTTAGTCCTCTAAGGCTAATTTTTTACCGCTGTCTAGTGATCTACTCCTTGATCACTATTGTACCCCCTTGACAAACTCATGGCAAGGTACACAACAGGTTTGGTACACAGCATGGCATACTTTATAGAACCTATGGCTGAGGCATTGGGAATGACTTTCATTCTCTCTCTATCTTCTACCGTGGTCACGCTTTGAGTCTTACTCAACTTTATACCTTGAATACAGGCAAGAACTCTTTCTTTGATTGATCCCTTTTTGAACTCTTTCAAAATTTTGTCAAGGTATGTGCTTTGTGAAAGTCCTATTAAGCGTCTTGATCTATCCCTATAGATCTTGATGCTAATACTTAAGTAGCTTCACCGAGGTCTTTTTATTGAAAAATTCTTATTCAAGTATCCTTTTATGCTATCCAGAAATTCTATATCATTTCCAATCAACAATATGTCATCCACATATAATATTAGAAATGCTACAGAGCTCCCACTCACTTTCTTGGAAATACAGGCTTCTCCAAAAGTCTGTATAAAAACCATATGCTTTGATCACACTATCAAAGCATATCTTCCAACTCCGAGATGCTTGCACCAGTCCATAAATGGATCGCTGGAGCTTGCACACTTTGGTAGCATCTTTAGGATCGACAAAACCTTCTGGTTGCATCATATACAATTCTTCTTTAAGAAATCCATTAAGGAGTGCAGTTTTGACATCCATTTGCCAGATTTCATAAAATGCGGCAATTGCTAACATGATTCGGACAGACTTAAGCATCGCTACGAGTGAGAAAATCTCATCGTAGTCAACACTTTGAACTTGTCAAAAACCTTTTGTGACAAGTCGAGCTTTGTAGATAGTAACACTACCATCAGCGTCCGTCTTCCTCTTGAAGATCCATTTATTCTTAATGGCTTGCCGATCATCGGGCAAATCCACCAAAGTCCACACTTTGTTCTCATACATGGATCCTATCTCAGATTTCATGGCCTCAAGCCATCTGTCGGAATCTGGGCTCATCATAGCTTCTTCATAGTTCGTAGGTTCGTCATGGTCTAGTAACATGACTTCCAGAACAGGATTACCGTACCACTCTGGTGCGGAACGTACTCTGGTTGACTTACGATGTTCGGTAGTAACTTGATCTGAAGTTTCATGATCATCATCATTAGCTTCCTCACTAATTGGTGTAGGCATCACGGGAACTATTTTCTGTGATGAGTTATTCTCCAATTCGAGAGAAGGTACAATTACCTCATCAAGTTCTGCTTTCCTCCCACTCACTTCTTTCGAGAGAAACTCCTTCTCTAGAAAGGATCCATTCTTAGCAACAAAGATCTTGCCTTTGGATCTGTGATAGAAGGTGTACCCAACAGTTTCTTTTGGGTATCCTATGAAGACGCACTTCTCCGATTTGGGTTCGAGCTTATCAGGCTGAAGCTTTTTCACATAAGCATCGCAACCCCAAACTTTAAGAAATGACAGCTTAGGTTTCTTGCCAAACCACAGTTCATACGGTGTTGTCTCAACAGATTTAGATGGTGCCCTATGTAACGTGAATGCAACTGTCTCTAATGTATAACCCCAAAACGATAGTGGTAAATCGGTAAGAGACATCATAGATCGCACCATATCTAATAAAGTACGGTTACGACATTCGGACACACCATTACGCTGTGGTGTTCCAGGTGGCGTGAGTTGCGAAACTATTCCACATTGTTTCAAATGAAGACCAAACTCATAACTCAAATATTCACCTCCACGATCAGATCGCAGAAACTTTATTTTCTTGTTACGATGATTTTTCACTTCACTCTGAAATTCTTTGAACTTTTCAAATGCTTCAGACTTATGTTTCATTAAGTAGATATACCCATATCTGCTTAAATCATCTGTGAAGGTCAGAAAATAACGATACCCTCCGCGAGCCTCAACACTCATCGGACCGCATACATCGGTATGTATTATTTCCAATAAGTCATTGGCTCGCTCCATTGTTCCAGAGAATGGAGTTTTAGTCATCTTGCCCATGAGGCATGGTTCGCAAGTATCAAATGATTCATAATCAAGTGATTCCAAAAGTCCATCTCCATGGAGTTTCTTCATGCGCTTTACACCAATATGACCTAAACGGCAGTGCCACAAATATGTTGCACTATCATTATCAACTTTGCATCTTTTGGCATCAATATTATGAATATGTGTATCACTACGATCGAGATTTAATAAACCATTTACGTTGAGTGTATGACCATAGAAGGTTTTATTCATGTAAACAAAGCAACAATTATTCTCTGACTTAAATGAATAATCATATCGCAATAAACATGATCCAATCATATTCATGTTCAACGCAAACACCAAATAACATTTATTTATTTAGGTCCACACTAATCCCGAAGGTAGAGGGAGTGTGCGATGGTGATCTTATCAACCTTGGAATCACTTCCAACACACATCGTTACCTCGTCATTAACTAGTCTTTGTTCATTTTGCAACTCCTGTTTTGAGTTACTAATGTTAGCAACTGAACCGGTATCAAATACCCAGGGGCTACTATGAACACTAGTAAAATACACATCAATATCATGTATATCAAATATACTTTTGTTTACTTTGCCATCCTTCTTATCCGCCAAATATTTGGGGTAGTTCCGCTTCCAGTGACCATTTTCTTTGCAGTAGAAGCACTCAGTTTCAGGCTTAGGTCCAGACTTGGGTTTCTTCCCGGGAGTAGCAACTTGCTTGCTATTCTTCTTGAAGTTCCCTTTCTTGCCCTCGCCCTTTTTCTTGAAACTAGTGGTCTTGTCAGCCATCAACACTTGATGCAATTTCTTGATTCCTACCTTCGCCGATTTCAGCATCGTGAAGATCTTGGGAATCGTTTTCGTCATCCCTTGCATATTATAGTTCATCATGAAGTTCTAGTAACTTGGTGATAGTGACTAGAGAAATCTGTCAATCACTATCTTATCTGGAAGATTAACTCCCACTTGATTCAAGCGATTGTAGTACCCAGACATTCTGAGCACATGCTCACTAGCTGAGCTATTCTCCTCCATCTTGTAGGCAAAGTACTTGTCAGAGGTCTCATACCTCTCGACACGGGCATGAGTCTGAAAAACCAATCTCATATGCTCCGTGGCGTTCAAAACATTTTTGAAGTCCCGGTTCTAAGCCGTAAAGCATGGTGCACTAAACTATCAAGTAGTCATCATATCGAGCTTGCCAAACGTTCATAATGTCTGCATCTACTCCAGCAATAGGTCTGTCACCTAGCGGTGCATCAAGGACATAATTCTTCTGTGCAGCAATGAGGATATTCCTCAGATCACGGACCCAGTCCGCATCATTGCTACTATCATCTTTCAACTTAGTTTTCTCTAGGAACATATCAAAAATAAAACAGGGGAGCTATACGCGAGCTATTGATCTACAACATAGATATGCAAAAACTATCAGGACTAAGTTCATGATAAATTAAAGTTCAACTAATCATATTACTTAAGAACCACCACTTAGATAGACATCCCTCTAGTCATCTAAATGATCACGTGATCCATATCAACTAAACCATGTCCGATCATCACGTGAGATGGAGTAGTTTTCAATGGTGAACATCTCTATGTTGATCATATCTACTATATGATTCACGTTCGACCTTTCGGTCTCAGTGTTCCAAGGCCATATCTGCATATGCTAGGCTCGTCAAGTTTAACCCGAGTATTCTGCACATGCAAAACTGGCTTGCACCCGTTGTATGTGAACATAGAGCTTATCACACCCGATCATCACGTGGTGTCTCGGCACGACGAACTGTCGCAACGGTGCATACTCAGGGAGAACACTTATACCTTGAAATTTAGTGAGGGATCATCTTATAATGCTACCGTCGTACTAAGCAAAATAAGATGCATAAAAGATAAACATCACATGCAATCAAAATATGTGACATGATATGGTCATCATCATCTTGTGCCTTTGATCTCCATCTCCAAAGCACCGTCATGATCTCCATCGTCACCGGCTTGACACCTTGATCTCCATCGTAGCGTCGTTGTCGTCTCGCCAACTATTGCTTCTACGACTATCGCTACCGCATAGTGATAAAGTAAAGCAATTACATGGTGATTGCATTTCATACAATAAAGCGACAACCATAAGGCTCCTGCCAGTTGCCGATAACTTTTAAAAAACATGATCATCTCATACAATAACGTATATCACATGAGGTCTTGACCATATCACATCACAGCATGCCCTGCAAAAACAAGTTAGACGTCCTCTACTTTGTTGTTGCAAGTTTTACGTGGCTGCTACGGGCTTCTAGCAAGAACCGTTCTTACCTACGCATCAAAACCACAACGATTTTTCGTCAAGTGTGCTGTTTTAACCTTCAACAAGGACCGGCCGTAGTCAAACTCGATTCAACTAAAGTTGGAGAAACAGACACCCGCCAGCCACCTTTGTGCAAAACACGTCGGTAGAACCAGTCTCATGAACGCGGTCATGTAATGTCGGTCCGGGCCGCTTCATCCAACAATACCGCCGAATCAAAGTAAGACGTTGGTGGTAAGCAGTATGACTATTATCTCCCACAACTCTTTGTGTTCTACTCGTGCATATCATCTACGCATAGACCTGGCTCGGATGCCACTGTTGGGGAACGTAGTATGCAATTTCAAAAATTTCCTACGCTCACGCAAGATCTATCTAGGAGATGCATAGCAACGAGGGAGAGAGTGTGTCTACGTACCCTCATAGACCATAAGCGGAAGCGTTTCACAACGCGGTTGATGTAGTCGAACTTTCTTCGCGCTCCACCGATCGAGTACCGAACGTACGGCACCTCCGAGTTCTGCACACGTTCAGCTCGGTGACGTCCCTCGCCTTCTTGATCCAGCAAGGTGTCGAGGTAGTAGATGAGTTCCGTCAGCACGACGGCGTGGTGACGGTGATGGTGATGTGATCCGCGCAGGGCTTCGCCTAAGCACCGCGAGAATATGACCGGGGGTGTAAACTGTGGAGGGGGGCGCCGCACACGGCTAACAATTGATGTTGTGTCTCTTTGGGGCGCCCCCTCCCCTCTATTTATATATGTGTAGGGGCTTGGAGTAGAAGGAATAGTGCCACATGAACAGTAACCATGAATATTAACACGTGGACTTGGACTCCAAGGCCAATCCTATTCCTACTAGGACTCCTTCCCTTTTTGCCTTCCCTAGCCACATGGGCTTTTGAGGACTTAGTGCGCCTAGCCCAATAAGGCAAGGGCACCTCCCCTTAGCCCATGCCAGCCCTTGGGACGTGGTGGACCCACTTGTGGACTTCCGGACCCCTCCGGAATCCTCTGGAACCTTCTGGAAGCTTCCCGGTACAATACCAAAAAAACTGCACTTTTTTCCGGAACCCAAAATATGACTTCCCATATATAAATCTTTACCTCTCGACCATTCCGAGACTCCTCGTCATGTCCGTGATCTCATCCGGGACTCCGAACAATATTCGGTCACCAAATCACATAACTCATATAATACAATAACGTCATCGAACGTTAAGCGTGCGGACCCTATGGGTTCGAGAACTATGTAGACATGACCGAGACACCTCTCCGGTCAATAACCAATAGCGGAACCTGGATGCTCATATTGGCTCCCACATATTCTACGAAGATCTTTATCGATCGAACCTTTATGACAACATACGTTATTCCCTTTGTCATCGGTATGTTACTTGCCCGAGATTCGATCGTCGGTATCATCATACCTAGTTCAATCTCGTTACCGCAAGTCTCTTTACTCGTTTCGTAATGCATCATCCCGCAATTAAATCATTAGTTACATTGCTTGCAAGGCTTCATATGATGTGCATTACCGAGAGGGCCCAGAGATACCTCTCCGATACTCGGAGTGACAAATCCTAATCTCGATTTATGCCAACCCAACAAACACCTTCGGAGACACCTGTAGAGTATCTTTATAATCACCCAGTTACGTTGTGACGTTTGATAGCACACAAGGTGTTCCTCCGGTATTCGGGAGTTGCATAATCTCATAGTCAGAGGAATATGTATAAGTCATGAAGAAAGCAATAGCAATAAAACTTAACGATCATTATGCTAAGCTAATGGATGGGTCTAGTCCATCCCATCATTCTCCTAATGATGTGATCCTGTTCATCAAATGACAACACATGTCTATGGTTAGAAAACTTAACCATCTTTGATTAACGAGCTAGTCTTGTAGAGGCATACTAGGGACACTGTGTTTTGTCTATGTATTCACACATGTATCAAGTTTCCGGTTAATACAATTCTAGCATGAATAATAAACATTTATCATGATATAAGGAAATATAAATAACAACTTTATTATTGCCTCTAGGGCATATTTCCTTCAACATAGACAACAAAATGTCCCTAGTAAGCCTCTACCGGACTAGCTCGTTGATCAAAGATGGTTATGGTTTCCTAGCCATGGACATGAGTTGTCATTTGATAACGGGATCACATCATTAGGAGAATGATGTGATGGACAAGACCCAAACTATAAACGTAGCATGTGATCGTATCAAGTTTGTTGCTATCGTTTTCTGCATGTCAAGTATATGTTCCTATGACCATGAGATCATGCAACTCACTGACACCGGAGGAGTACCTTGTGTGTACCAAACATTGCAACGTAACTGGGTGACTATAAAGGTGCTCTACAGGTATCTCCGAGGGTGTCTATTGAGTTGGCATGGATCAAGACTGGGATTTGTCACTCCGTATGACGGAGAGGTATCTCAGGGCCCACTCGGTAATACAACATCACATTGAGCTTGCAAGCAATGTGACCAATGAGTTAGTCACGGGATCTTGTATTACGGAACGAGTAAAGAGACTTGCCGGTAACGAGATTGAACTAGGTATGGAGATACCGACGATCGAATCTCGGGCAAGTAACATACCAATAGACAAAGGGAACTGCATACAGGATTAGCTGAATCCTTGACATCGAGGTTCGACCGATAAGATCTTCGTAGAATATGTAG
Source organism: Thinopyrum elongatum (assembly GCA_011799875.1). Lineage (NCBI taxonomy): Eukaryota > Viridiplantae > Streptophyta > Magnoliopsida > Poales > Poaceae > Thinopyrum > Thinopyrum elongatum. The sequence continues at coordinate 546,420,249 of CM022298.1, read as the reverse complement.
GAACCAATATGGGCATCCAGGTCCCGCTATTGGTTATTGACCGTAGAGGTGTCTCGGTCATGTCTACATAGTTCTCGAACCCGCAGGGTCTACACACTTAACGTTTGGTGATGATATAAGTATAGTTGAGTCATTATGGTGGTTAACGAAGGTTGTTCGGAGTCCTGGATGAGATCCCGAACGTGACGAGGAACTCCGGAATGGTCCGGAGGTGAAGATTGATATATTGGACGAAGGGTATTGGAGTCCGGAATTGTTCCGGGGGTACCGGGTGATGACCATCATGACCGAAAGGGGTTTCGGGGGGTCCCGGTAAGTGTTGGGGGCCTCATGGGCCAAGGGGAGGGGGTAAACCAGCCCACTAAGGGGCTGTGCACCCCCCTCACCCTTTCCCACGTGACCAGGAGAGGTGGGGCGCCCCCCTCTAGGGTTTCCCTCCACCCGGCTTGGGGGGCAAGTCACCCTAGGGGAGATACCATCTGCCCTAGCCGCCGCCCCCCTAGGGGAAACCCTAGGGGCGCCACCCCCTCCTCCCTCCTCCTATATATAGAGAGGTAGAGAGAGGGCAGCCGGATCCCTAGAGCACATCTCTACGCCACGGCGCTGCCTTTCCTCTCCCTCGCATCCCTCTTCCTCTCTGTAGTGCTTAGCGAAGCTCTGCTGAGATTCCGCCACCACCACCGCCACCACGCCATCGTGCTACCGGAGGACTCGAGCTACTACTTCACCATCGCTCGCTGGATCGAGGAGGTGAAGGCGTCATCAAGCCGTACGTGTGTTGAACGCGGAGGTGTCGTCCGTTCGGCACTTGGATCGGGAGTTCGCGGGACGGATCGTGATTGGATCGCGAAGACGTTCGACTACATCAACCGCGTTTCTTAACGCTTTCGCTTAGCGATCTACAAGGGTATGTAGATCCAATCTCTCCTCTCGTAGATGGTCATCTCCTAGATTGGATCTTGGTGAGCGTAGGATTTTTTTCCCATGCAATGTTCCCCAACAGTCCGGCTGTTCGGCGCTTGTGTATGTTGGACGTGTTGGCTCTACGGCCTCGTCGTCGAATTGCGGCAGTAGTCTTCGCTTGGGATAAATTTTGGTTGGCTGTTCGCGGCGTACCCTTCTTCGGCAGCTAGGACTTTAGTTCATCGGTCGTTGAGGGTGTCCTGTTCGGCCTTGATTTTGCATTTTTTTTCTTTAGGCTGCGGGCGGTGGCTAAAAGCCTCCGTTTGAACCGTTCCTGCTCCAGAGGGTCCTCGGGGACGATGAAATCATCATCCCCGAGACTGACCTCCTATTTAGAGAGTGGGAGGTAGTTGCTAAACTCGGAGTCGTCGGGGTTTTCTGGATTGAGCGGGTCCTCCTGCCCCGCGGGGTCATCCTGATGATGTTCATTGGCTGCGTCTCCGGCTAGGACATCTGTATTATTTACGGTGCCGTTCTCCGCGGAGACCACGTTGCTCGCATGGCTTCGACGTGGCTTTGATCGACGACGCTGTTTTTGGCGTTTGGGCGGCTCATTTCTGGGCTTGCCTCGTTCCTGATTAGGAGTGCCATCGCCGTCCTTGGGGGTGTCCACCATGTAGATATCGTAGGTGGATGTGGCCGACCAGCGGCCGGTGACCGGGGGGGGGGGGGGGGGTAACATCGGTATTGGTCGTGGCTCCGCCCTCCTCGTCCATGTATTCGGCATTCTCCGAATTATAGTCTAGCATATCAGTTAAATCATTGATAGTGGCTACCAAGTGGGTGGTGGATGGGACGCAAAATTCCCTATGATACGCCTCGAATGGTTGATGATTGAAGGCGGAGGGCAGGTCCTCCTGGATGGTCATTTTCTGGATTTGGTCTAGCGCCTCGTTTAACATCGCGAGGGTCGCCGAACTCGAGGGCTCCGGGCCGAATTCCATTGTAACGAGGTGGGGGGCAGTCAGTGCCCTGGCCGGTCCTTGGTTTCCGCTGGCCGCACTATGCTCGGGGTGCGGAGCCGGATCCTTGAAGGGGTCCGGATCGTCGCTGGAGGTCAAGGACGGCTTTGGTCCTTGCGTGTGGCTTCCCCGCCGGGGTTTGAGATCGAGCTGCTTTGGGCCGGGGGTGACCCCTGGCCATTGGCTGCCGCTTCGTCGTAAGGGCTCAAGGCCGGGCGAGCGTCGTGAAGGGAAGGTTCGGCCGAGATTGACTCTTGGCTTCTGCCTCCTGATTCTGCCTCGAAGGTCGAGGATGGGTCCTACGCGGTCATGACGGGTCCGGGCGAAGGCGGAGTCTGGCCTCCGCTTGAAGCAGAGCTCTCCTGGCTCGAAGCTGTTGGGGACGATCTACAGATCGGATCGGAGGAGGACTCCGGAGCGAGCATGGCGAGGGTGCGGGAGGGGGAAGTGAATCCGGTGAAGACCAGATTGCCCCGCGTGTCCGTAACGTATTCCGGACCACCGAATCGAATTCGGTGTTCCGGAGCGAAGGTGTCGATCTGACCCAGATGGCCAGTCGGGTCGGCATGCAGCACGATGCTGCCGAACGTGAAGAGTTGGCCAGGGACGAAGAAGCCCCCGGATCCAATGCCTTCTCATATGATCAGGCGAGCCATCGATCCCTTGGGCGACCCCACAGCGGAACTCTCAATGAAAGCACCAATGTCGGTGTCAAAACAGGCAGACCTTCGGGTAGGGGGTCCCGAGCTGTGGATCTGGGATCGATGGGGAACAAGGGACGATGAACACAGTGTTTACCCAGGTTCGGACCCTCTTGAAGAGGTAATACCCTACGTCCTGCTTGATTGTATTGGATGTATAGTATGGTATGGTTTACAGAGTAGATCTACCTCGAGATCAGCATGAGCTAAATCCTAAGGAGATGAGGTGATGAATGTAGCTCTAGCCCTAAAGACTAAAAACCCTCGGTTTATATAGACACCGGTAGGGTTAGGGTTACCGAAGATAGATTACAATAAGGGATTAAAGAGATCCTGCGCATTCTTGACTTGGAGGGCACACCACGGCTTCATAGATCTCCTGTCACTATACGGCTCCACCAGTCCGGCCCATGTTCAATGGGCCGTCGCCCCGAGGACCCCTTAGTCCATGACTCCCTCAGTGTCTTTTATATTGTCATAAATTTGATATAGATTAATCATTGTAGTAAGTAATGTTTTTTAACTCAAATATTCCTTGGTTCGCTCATTCATGTAATCTTGTTAACTTCTCGACTCCTCTTCGCACGCATGGATATCAAAATATTATCCTTAAGCATCCAATATTACTTCCGGTTTCATTTTTAGGGCACATGGTAGGAATGTAAAATATCTCTTCGGCGTATCGCTATGAAATTGTACACTCACGGCATGCAGGGGGTAGAGCTACAAGAAACGTTCGAGGCTCGTGAGCCACTCAAGATTGACTCGTTTTTTGACTCGCCTCCAGATCAACTCAAAAAAAAATGAGTCAAGTATGAGCACTTTATGTAGCTCGATCATGAAACTAGTTGATCTTGAGCCAACGCTAACTCGCTCAATTTAAGCTCGATATAATATAATTATATGAAATAATCTTTGTATAGCCACCTCCTCTCCAAGAAAAAAAAGTTAGAGTTCCTCTAACCCCCGCCGACATTGGCGCTAGTCTGCCTCATCTCCAGCAGCCCTAGGGCTATGAAGACGCAATGGACCCCGGCCCTTGCAGGTGGGAGGAATCTTGCTCCGTTATTAGGGTTTTTTGTGAGTTCGTTTATGGTTTGTATCTTACCCAGAAAGATGAGTCGGTGTTCGCTCTTTGAATATGGATTAAGATTTTTTTCGCCTAGCCCCGTTTCCATGATCAATCTACAGTCGTCCGAGGGCATCCAGAGGTGTTTCTCCAACGGATCTCGTGGTATTCGGTCGGTGTTGATCTTCGGTGGATCTGCTTGGATCCAACTTTTGTTCATTTTTTTTTCGTGTCTCTATTCTTTCGATGTATACTTTTCTTCATCGGTGGTGATTGTTGTTTTGGTCGTTGTTCCTATGGGCCTTAGCACAACGATTTTCTCAACTGTCTACTACAACAAGTTTGACCCGACTCTGGTAAGGGAGGGGTGATGACGACAGCACGACTTCGGCTCGCTCTAGTGCTTGTAGTCATCACTAGGTGTTCTACGGACATATGAATTTTTTTTTCTTCTGATGTTCTTTGTACTGCCATGGCAGATATGAATAGATCAAAAGTTTTACCACAGGAAAACAACATCCTTACATATATTTAAAGGTAATATGATAGGAGTATCATCTACGATGTGTACGACTTGTTTATTATTTTATCTACTACTAGTAACATAGAAGCTTAATTAAACGTGATGAATACTCAGGTCCTAATATGATACGTGATCAACTGTGTGTTAATAGGAGTATTCTGTTATTATTTGCCAACGTCTGAGAGTAGACGCCCGGGAGTGGAGGTGTGGCAGTGAAATCCCCGGCGAAAAGAAGGCGCCGGAGCTTTTTCTACTTTGCGCGCGCGCTTTCCTTTGAGATGAGGACGAAGAGGGGCCTCGCAACTTGCAAGTTGTGATGAGTCGTGTTGGCCTATCCCGGTAAAAAGAAAGGAAAATGAATGGTTGCACGAAGGTCCTTGGATCCTTTTGCTTTCAAAGGTTTCATAGCCCGAAAGTGATGGCGAACGCAGGTTGTTGGGGCGGGACGTTTTGTCCCGTCGGGCGGAAGTCACGAGCATTGCAAAGCTGCCTTCCGTCCCTGCGTGCCGCTTCCTCTACTAATTTCTTTCCTTTGATATTTCTCCAGCATCCGTAATCGATCGTCTAACCATGCCCCGGGAGGCGGGAAGACTCTGCCTTCGCCTGCACTAAAAGAAAAAAGAAATGTTGTGCCTTGGCCTCGGTTCAGCAGATAAAATCTTAACAATAATACTAAAAGAAACTACAAGATTGTGTTGCTGGGCAGTTTCAAGGCGGAGCATCAAATTTTCGGTCACAAATGTTTATGGACGTGTCCGTAGATATCTGATCGGGAGGAGCTCATACAACACGGTGGGTCTTAGAACTACTGAAACAGTAGTAGAACTCTTCCAAAATCCAAATAGGAGAGTGAAAAACAAAAAGAAGACCATTAGGCTGGGGAAGACTCCCTCAATCACTCTGCTGGGCGATGCTTCTTACTCTACTTTTCAATTCCTTTGCCTTTCTTCTTCTGATCGATCCAATGGTTCGGACTAGGACGCCACCAAATGTCTGTCGACTTCAAATGGACCAAACACGAATACGAACGAAATATAAGCATATAAGCAAGTTTGATAGTTTACATGCAAACACAAACAAAATTAAACGAGTAATTTTAATATGCTCCCTTTTACCCTCTTTTTTCACATGGGAGTTAAGAAGATACTCCCTCCGTAAACTAATATAAGAGCGTAGTGATCTGAACGCTCTTATATTAGTTTACAAAGGGAGTAAGAGTTAATCAAATCACTACTTAATAAAATCAATGACTCAGATCTATTATGTACTCTTATCTGTCATGTGAAAAGGAGAGGTAAGAGGGACCATGCTAAAATTTACCAAATTAAACAAGTTTGACATAAATTCAATTAGAGCTAAACTAAAATGTGGATAGTAACGGACAGTGACCTCGTAGGCATGACCTCTGAGACCATCGACATCTTCATCGTCGTCGTCGTCATCATGCCAGTGATGAAAGCGCCGTCGATACTAGCTGCCATGGCGCAAACGCTCCGTCACATACTCCACCACCTTTCGCCACTTGTCGTCGGCTTGGAGGCCGACGACTCGCTTGGACTCTGCCAACCCCATTTGAAGGAGTCGGGTGTTGAGCAGGCACCAGCAATGGGCACTCGACGGTGGTCTTGGATCGTCGAGGACCCAAGCCTTCGAACGGAGTCCGCAAGCACGCAGGACAGCACCATGTGGGCCTTGGCGAACGCCCCCGGAGCTGCATCCTCATCCTCTGTTGTTTCAGATGAGCGATGCTACACACACGGGGATGTCTTTAACGGATTCAACAGGGTGTCATGCGTGGAGATTTTGAATTGGATGTAAGGGGTGGGAAGAGGCCCACCCCCTAAAAATCAAGTGGGGGGGGGGGGAGTGTTATAGTTAGGAATATTCTTTGTAAAAGGCCCGTGCGTGTAGTATTATTGTTTTCAGATACATTCTTACCATTAAAATTAAGTATATGCACATAAGCTTTATGGAGAATATGTATGGCTATTGAGCTTTGAGCCACCATGCCAACTTAATATGATTGGTCATATATTCTTGTGGCAAAGACGTTATGCTATTTTTGAGTGAGTTTCGCGGAATGCCAACTTCATGGGACTTTATGAAAAAAATCCAGCAATTTTTTAGATTGTTTATCGCAAAAACACAAATTTGAGCTCTACTTCCTACTGTAAAACTCGTGCAACTGTAATCAGCGGCCATGCAAGGCGCAACAGAATCTATGATTGGACCAGCCATTTGGACTACTCGACACTAAAAGCAAATTAGGCTCATAACGTGGATTGTCAGTGGGATCCACAACAAAGCGTGAGTGTAATCTAAACTTCCCCGGGACGCGCTAATCCTCTTTTGCCCTCTTGGTCAAGCGAAGCTCGTTTATTTGTTTCTTTAACCACCCTGTTCAGAATTCCTTTCACATCTAGACCTAGATAAATGGTTGCTTCTTTTTATTTTAGAATAGAAGAGAGGGTTGATTGCTTCTTCTCCAGGTCAATTGGTCGCAGAAGGTCTAAAGATGTTTGGGGCGCATTCCGTTCCATTTCCGAAAGGTTTCGTCGGAATAGGAGGGTAGATCCTCTCCACTCTCCGGAACTAAACAACGGCGACCGTATAGGGGGCCGGCTATCTTTATCGGCATCTAATAAAGGAGCGAAAGGGAATTCGTGACCCTGATGTTGCCGGTTGGATCACCAGAAGGCGCGGATCGTGTGTGCCTGTGCACAATAATCTCTTCAGGAGGCGGCTTCAAAGCGAACGGACAGCGTTTGTACGTTGACACTGTTGGTGCACGAGCGACGCCTAATTAACCAATTAATTGTTGTCGTCCGGCCGGCACAGTACCTTTGTATACTCGACCTCCAAAAGCTGAACAATGTAACGCAACAGTTCCGCGCCGGTGACGTAGCAGCACTGTGGTGTGCTGGTGAGCTAGTGCTAGTAGGAGTGCTACTTTTGCATCGGTCATCTAAACACAATTATGCCAAACTTCAAAGTTCAAGCTCCGTCTTGAACAGGGAAATGTTTGGCGTGAAAGGTAGAAAAAAGCAGGCGCGTGACAACTTTTTTATGGTTCCGTCGCACGAACGGACAGGGACGTCCGTCGACCCGTCTCCCTAGTCAAACAGCCAAGCGTACTGACTTTCAAAGTTCGCAGTAGCCGCGTCGAAGGACGCCGGGTCAATTGGCAACAAAAAAATAGTGTATTTCTCTTGCAACTGAAAGTATTTTTAGTGAGTACAGCGCATGTAAGGCGGCCGTTGAAATCGGCGAATAATAATCGCGCGGGAAGGCGACAAAACAAGTGTTGTGTAGGATGACGCGATTTCTAAGCCTGCATGTGGGCCCAATTATATATGAAGCATCGCTTTATTTTGTGAGCATTTAAGAAGATCTGCTCGTTCGCTTTAATAATTCGGTGATGTATATTGGCAACCTTGACGCTGCTTAATCGCGTGGTAACCAACAATGCCGTGGTGCTTGGTCTAACCTGCTAAATAACCCGACATAAGAGGTTTGGAAGTCCGAAAATCCTTTTCTGAGCCCGGGCTCATCTGCACCCGTGTTGAATAAAAAATTCAAAACAAATACTAGCAAAATTCAAAAAATTCCAATTTTTTCCCATGGTAGACAATTTGGTGCGTGAGGTCCGACCCAATTTTCATATGATTTGGACAACCGAGCAACTCTCAGGAAAAAATACAAATTCGGGGTCTGTAAAACAGTTTACTGTTCACGTACTGTTTTGACCCGATTTGTCTTTTTTTCTGAGAGTTACTCAGATGTCCAAATGAGCTAATATTTGAAGCAAACCTCACGCAATAAATTGTCTACCATGGTAAAAAAATTTGGAATTTTTTGAATTTGTCTAGTATTTTTTTTGAATTTTTTTCTGATCGGGTGCAGATGAGTCTGGGCACCGAATCGCTGCACTCTTCGGAAGTCTTGCCAGTTGAGAAATCATGTTCCCTGCTTTTCTCTTCGCAGTTTACACTGAAAGTGACAAAGGAAATCTGCGGAAAAAAAGTGACATAGAAAATCTGAGTAAGTGTGGAAACACGAACGTACAAGGGTGTGTTTGAGAAATGAGTTCTTTCTTGTGAAGTTTCAACGCTTAGCTTAAATTTTTCTTAAGCACCATAAATTTAGGGCACCTTTGATAAAAAGAATTCAACAAATATTTAGGGTTTCCACATACTTAGGGCTCCTTTGATTCAAAGGATTTTCGTTTGAACTTTGGAGAATTAGAATCCTTAGTAATTTTTCCTATGTTGGTTGTTTGATTCATAAGATTGAATCTCATAGAATTTTTTTCTAAGGTTTCTTTGTACTACTTCCCATACGATTTCTAGCGTCTACTCAAATCTTTTTAAAAAAATCATTTGTTTTTCCTATGATGCCAACCCTATGTATTTCTTATTCCCATGCTTTTAGAATCCTACGAATCAAAGAGGCCCTTTGGAGTTTTCTTACGTAGATCATTTGGTTCTCATGATTGGAGTCCTTGGGGCTCCTTTGATTCAAAGGAAAGTCATATGATTTTTTGCAGGAATTCAATCCTTACGAATTTTTCCTATGTACTCCCTCCGATCCTTCATAAGATTTTTTTAGTACAACTTTAGGGTGTGTTTGGTACGTAGGAATTTTACAGGAATCCAGAACCGGAGGAAAGATCCACAAAAGCGTGTTCGGTGTGCAGGATTGGCAGAGAGAGATTCCAGAGGAAAGGCTCCACAATCCTTAGTTTCACAGGAAAAAAAGAATCCACCCGATTCTCATTTTCTGGGCGGAGTCCCGAGGCCATGTAAAGGAAAGGCAGCTTGTGTGCCTCTGCTGACTCGGTTTTAAGGACCACAGTTGTACGAAGTGACATGCTCAAAGATAAAAAATATATGAGTTTTGCAACATCTTTTGTGACTAGGGTCCACACGTTCCGTTGTTGCTCTTTTCTACAATTTGAACGGGGTATCTTTCCCATAATTTCGGATTCCTTTGTTTTAGCATTGTATTCATGTAGCAATCATGTATCCTCTACCATTCTTGTGGTTTCTTCAACTCCAAACTGAACGGGGCCTTAGTACAAAGTTGTACCAAAGTTGCGGCAAGTAATATGGATCGGAGGGAGTACATTATTTGATTTGTAGGATTGAAGTCCTTGTAAATTTTTCGTAATAATTGCATTGCACTATGTTTTGGAGGAAAATTTCCATCCACTCAGACCTCTTTATACAATTCCTTGTTATTTCTATGGTATCAAACCCTCTCTTGTAATTCCCGCGGCTTGCTAATCCTATATGTTTCAAATGGGTATGTCATTTCAATCCTGTATTTTATCTATTCCCACATTTTGAAGTTCCTACAAATCAAAGATGCCCTTAGGATTCTTCATAAGGATTTCTTTACACTACTTTGTTTTTATGTGGTGTCAAACACTCTTTTGTATAAATTTACGTAGTTTCTTAACCCTACAAGATTTATGAGGGCATGCCATTCTGATCTTGTATATCTTTATTCATGTGTTTTCAGAATTATGCGAATCAATGACGCCCATACCAAGAAACATTATCATTCTTTCCAGCCCTAGGCGATTTAATTCTGAGGTGTTTTCTCACGTTCAAGCCACCGAGGCGTCTACAGATCCAAAACGTTTTGTGGTCGTTGTTGCCTAATTTGTGGTGGATTTGGAGAGAATTCCGAGTGCTACAAAGGCACGTGGTGCTAACGTGCTACATAGGGCAGCACCACCAAAAGTTACAATTAGTTTTGAATAATTCTTACAACACTTCATAATGTGTAACTATCATGTTAGAAGAGTTAAAGTCCAAATTTAATTTAAACATATTGTTAAAAATGTATTGTTTGCTTTGGGGAGGGGGTCATACATATATTCCCTTTTAATTTCTACTAATACATATTATGTTATATTTTGAAGTTTTGAATTGAATTTTAAAAAATGGTATACTACATTATGTTAAAAAATCAAGATTAAAAAATGAATTTGATGACTTTTTTGAAAGAGGAAATTTTGATAACTCTTTTGGTGGTGCAACCATATTTTGGTAGCATGTTCGCGCCATGAGCTATGTAGCACTAAAACATCTCTCGCTAGATCTTACTTCTGGCTAGCTGGTCCCTCTCCCATCCCAAGGTTTTTATTTTTTGGCTTATTGTTGAGTTATGGCCCATATATGATAAAATGCAGTAAAATTCCCTCCTTCAATTCAATTTTTGGTTCATTTGGTCCCTGCTCAAAAGATGGTGATGCTTTGCCACTTTTCACAACCTCATTACGATGACTCTTGTGCTCACATTCCATGGTTATGTGATACCATGTACCAGCTTGCCTTCAAACGGCGTGGACGTCGTCCTACATTGAAGCAATGTCATTAACATTCCTTGACTGGTTTGGCCAGGTCTTGAAGAACAAGAGGCTCAACTTCTAATAGTAGTGTTCCAACTAGGTTCTAAAATAATAGTACGTCCATACGCTTCTAATCCGGTGAGAGAAGGTCGACGAACATCGTGTACTTCGCTTTTTTAGTAACCCACAATATATATTTTGTGAAATAGATGGCAATGCGGCTATATCTAGCGGCACAATGCCATGGCCTGTAGGGTGCTACCATCCTCCATTATATGGTAGGGCAATAAAAATAACTGTATAACTTTAAAAAATATGTAGATTGACACAATGTATAATTATCTTGGCTTCATCTTCAAATTTATTTCCATAATGAATAACAGATCCAGACATGAATAGTACCTTGAAATTACTCTTCACATGGGAGTTTGAAGGTAATCATTCACAACGAGATTTGTCTATCTTTTTCCTCAATTTACAAATGGAACTTTAAGACAAACACTAGATGATTGCCAAACGTTTTGTGTCAATTTACTACCCCCTCCGATCCATATTACTAAATCAGCGAAAATTAATATGGATAGAAGGAAGTGTATATTTTTGCAAAAAAAAAATGATGTTTTTGCTGTCCTACGGTAGCACTAGCTATAGATGTCACTGTGTCAGATTCTTTAGACAATTCACCGTCACATTAGCTGGTAGAAGCGGGATCCACTGTGTTTTTTTTAGGATGGGATTGTACCAGCTGACGTGCAAAGACCTGCTCCTAGCTAGAAGGTTGCCACGCAGCTCCCTCCCCATTGGCAGAGCAAGCCGCCAGTCACCTGATTGGTCAGGGAAGCAAGCCATCGAACAAGTGCACGCTTAATTATCTTAGTATATAGCATTCCCAGGCCATCAGCTTCCCCCAGCTGCTTGCCACCCTTCACCAGTTGATTTGCACTTTTGCCGGTGCACGGGCACGGCCAAAGACGATTCCCTCTTATCTTGGGACTGGGCTAAGCTGTATCACTAGCCAGCTACACGACTGTACTTTAAAATGCCGCTAATCCCTTCGAGCTATAGCTAGCTAGCACCGGATATATACATTGACGACGAGTCATGGACGTCGCAGAGAGAAAAGGCAAAAAATAAAATGGCACGCCCAATGGTAACGTGGCATCATGGCCAGCTGTATCCTCGCTACCATCACGGACGGTACGACCTCACCTTTGCGTTTCTCCCCAACTTGGACACGGTTGGACGAACGGTGCTGGTCTTCAATGCAGATCAGACGCGACCCTTGGCACTGCGCATGCACACCGATGCACAATTCCAGACAGGGGACATCCTGATAGCTGTTTGGAACAGCTCGATCGCTTTCTCCAGACACTGTGTGATACTCCCTAGGTTTATAAATACAGTGTGCATAGATTTTTTTAAAAAATATATCAACATTTAAAATACCCAATAAATATTAGTACATAAAAAATGTTTCATGATGTATCTAATGATAATTATTTAAGGAAAACGTTTAAAATCAACCGGCTGAAAACAGAGTCACGTAAACCGGCTGCTCTGCTCGACACGTGTCCCTGAGAGAATGAGGCCACACCTTCTCCCTCGAGCTTATCTCCTTCACACGGCTGCTCCTCCATTCGTTTCCTCCCTCATCCTTTTTCATCTCCCCACCTCTTCCGTTGCATCTGAGAGGAAGAGATGCCCATGGCGACGCCGACCACCAGCCGTCGCTGCTGCAAATTGGGATTTACGACGACCACCACCACTAGCTGCACCCCGCCCAAATAGGGGTTGTTGCTGCGAGCGAGGGGGCGACCACGAGTTGTGTGCTCCTCGCCATGGGGGCGCACCACCATTGCTGCGAGCGGGAAGGAGCATTGTGCTTCTAGCCATGGGCGCACCGGCCACCAGCGTAGCACCTCCGCCGGTGTCGCATCACAGCATGAAGACCGAAAGCGGGCGCCACTCGTCGCCGGTGCTGCAACGCAGCACGCAGGAGGGAGGTTGGGCTGCTCACCGTCGTTGTTGTAAGGCAGCACGAAGGCCGGAGGCGGGCGCCGCTCGCTGCCGGTGCTGCAACGCCACACGCAGGAGGTGCTGTGTTGGAGTTTTTTGTCGCGCTGTCGAGGTTGCATTGGAGCGCCGCCCGGGGCTGCCATGGAGCGCTGCCCAGGGCTGCTTGGAGCGCCGCCAGTCGTTGGAGCTGCGATGGGGTTGGGCTTAATTTTGGATCAAATCAACCGGCTGATTTGTAGCAGCCCCCTTTATAAATACAATGTGCATAGATTTTTTTTTTAAATATCAACATTTAAAATACCCAATAAACATTAGTACATAAAAAAGTGTTTCATGATGTATCTAATGATAATTATTTGGTATTATAGATGTACATTTTTTCTAATAACCTTTGTCGAATATTACAAATTGAGGGGGGGAAATCTATACGCACTAGATTTCGCTAAAATGGATGGCTTGAGACGCACATTCTTATGCCACTCCGATGTGACGGTGCCTTAGCGTCCTCCGTTACAGTTCGAATCATGATTCCCAGGTGTTACGGTGTACGTACTATGTGTGCTAGGAAAACGACAACAAGTTTGGATCTGGTGCGGGAACTTAGCTCACGTCACATGCTACACTGAACCTGCCTGCTGGCCTCGCGGCCGTGGTACATTCTCCTTTCAAGATTCGAATCATGTATCGCAGTGACTGGTCTGCACTGCAGGATGGAGGGCACCCAGACGTTTGCACTCACTCGTCACCAGCTTTTCGGTCTCTCCTTCCTGTGAATGATTGATCCGATCGACTGCTGTGCTGTCCTGGTTAAACTCAAATCAAGATGCTTCGAGCCTTAAATTCTCACCCTTTTGTTGACCCAGGATTTGCACCACCGAAATGACATGCGCCAGCCAGGTGCTTCATTCATTCCAGCTTATATTATTGCCACGGAAGCTTCTGGACAGGTCGCTGGTCATGATAAACGTGAACGATGCACTGCTCCTAGTCTCGTACTAGTACTAAGGTGATGCGCACCGTATGTGGCATGCGCCCGACCAACGGTGACAAGCGGGGGCTCAAATGCTCCGCTTCACCGCCAAAATGGTTCTGTCGAGTTTGTGCTAGCATGATTAAGATGGGTCTCGTAGGTGCTCTGTTTTGTCACTTCAGTACCGCATGCCTACAGCAACTGCTTGGATTGGCTGTGAGAGGCGAATTGTCAAGTGCTTTGGGGTGTCCTGCTGGCTGCTGCATTCATTTTTTTTTCTGGCAAATGGTGGTGCCATAAGCAAGCCAGGTGAGCAGGGAAATCGATGTAAAATACTAAGAAATTGTACAAGTTTACGATGCGTTTGGTAGCCTGCATCCATCCTTATCAAGCCCGCGCGGGAAGAAAGTGGCCCGTTTTGTTACCTGGGCTGCATCAAATTCTTGCATAACACAGAACTTAAAGCACTCATCAGCCTATAGGAACGGCCGAATCGATCGTTCCTAACGAGCCAGGCCGAGGAGAGCCATATCAAGCGCACATGGGTGGGTCCAGATGTACGAGGGGATGCAAGGATGCGTACACCCTGTATGTGGTTTCTTCTTCTACCTCCATTAAGCTCATTAATCTTCTTTCTCCCAGCCCTTCTAGTCTACACAACGGTGCTTCGATTCGAGATAAGCTCTACATGGAAAAGATGCACATCGATGTTATGGTTCCACTTTTGCGATCAGTTCGTAGTTTCGTTGACCGTAAATGTTCAATTTCGTGTTCATGTTTGGAGCTATTTTGGACGATTTTTGTCAAATTCGTAGCGCACGGTCGGCCGTTTGAAATTTCCTTTGACCAGTAGCTTCACCTTACAGTTTCACACGAATTTCGTGTTGCACAATTTCTGTTTCGACGATCATAGATGAGTAGATCTAGCTCTTCCTCATGGAGTCTACTTATGCATATGTGTGATCTGTTTTAATGACACTCCTTAATCTCCTCCACCTGGTCGTTCCTCTCGGCCTCCTCGCGGCGTCATCCTCCACCAGTGTGGGCAGCGGCTCCTGGCCTTGGACAGCTGCAGCTTGGCGCCGCCATAGGTGCCTTAGCGATGGAGGCGAAGTGCCCGAGCAGCTCCTGCGCCAACAGCAGCACGACGAGGCCGAGCTCCCGCAGTAGAGCGACGAGGCCGAGCTCACGCCGGAGAGCCCGACGCGCTTCGCCGCTAATCTGGGCATCCCGTTAGAGTTCACCACCGTCGCCTTCAACCCCTTTAGCCCCTCGCCACTGTAGCGACCCGACCCGAATGGATCGAATCTCTGTGTTCAAGTGTCATCCCTGGATCGGTAATGCTGACACACACAGTACTCGAAGGATTTATAACAGAGTGCAATCACACACTTATTACATTGAATGTCTCAAAAGAGAGCTGATTACAATAAATATGGCTTAAGGCCATCTAAATAAGATAACAGCGGAAGGCTTGGAAGATAAAGTGAGTCCATCAACTCCAACGGCATAGCTGAGTGCACGACAACGACCTAGCACACCTTACTCTTCGTCTGAAAAGTCTGCAACATGATACGTTGCAGCCCGAAACGGGTCAGCACATGGAATATGCTGGCAATATAACACAGTAGAGCAATGAACAGAATAATTGCTAATACTACATGCATATTTGGCTGGTGGAAAAGCTCTAGGGTTATATTGTTTTGCGAAAAGCCAATTTTTCCCTACAACAAAGGAATATATTTTATTTAACTATCATGGTGGTTGTTGAACATTGAGAAGGTAAATCCCCCTCTCAATCCCAATTAAAAGTAATCATTAATCCCAACAAATTAATTTAGAGTGATGGGATTCAATATGATGATCCAAGAACCAGATACTCAAGATGTCCATAACCGGGGACACGGCTAATCATGATTAGTTTGTACACTCTGCAGAGGTTTGTGCACTTTTCCCCACAAGACTCGATCTCCTCCGTTGGATTTCTCGCACTTCATGGCGTTTGAGAAACGGATGACCGAGACACAGTCTTTCTGAAGCATTTACTCTTTACTCTGGGTAGACAGTTACACCTACTTTCCCCTACATCTGCTAGCCTACCACTGAAAGAGGTCATGTAACATACTCAACTATGCTAGAGCCCATAATAGCTTGTGGCTGCACACGGAAGTTTCTAGCATGAATAATCTTATGATCCCTTTGAGCCTGGGTGGCGGACCGTAGGAGGATCACACGGTATATCCCCGGGATCTCCTAGGACAACACTGATATATCCCCAGGTGCCCAAACAAGCAATCCACCCAGATGTGTATTAAAGTTGCCACCTTAAGTTGACCATTAATTAAAAATCTCACATCTGTCATGGATACACTCAAACCCAATCCACGTCTACGAGCATAGCATGGCAACATAAGCATAGCGTAGAAGTAACACCCAAGGGTTTGATATTAAAAAGGCAATAGGTTCTACCTCATCATCTACTTCCCAATACCCACAAGTTAATCACATCCTAGTCATGCAATGTTTGAGGGTCGAAACTAATGCATAAAAACTGGGTAACGAAGAAGTATGATCAATGTGTTACTTGCCTTGCTGACGATCCGCAAAACCTAGGGACTCGTAGTAGCACGCTTCGCACTCCGGGTACTCTATCGCAAACAAACAATAGCATACATAAGCAATCAAGCGAAGATGCACGGGTAAAACCCAAATGAGAAGACCTAACCAGAAAGTTCAACTGAAGAACTCTGGTTTGCAAAAAGAATCAAATCCAACGGAGCAACGAAACTCAAACTGCGAAAGAAACACGCGTCGATTACTAATCTGGACTAAAGTCAAATTTTACAGTAGCAAAAACTTGTTTAAGTTGGTTAAACAGAAAGAGGGCTTCGAGACGAAGATCTAGGCGCTTGAATCGCCTGATTCCGACAAACGAGCGAAAAGTTATACTAAAACGAAAATCGGATCAGAAATCGCGATCGAAAATAATCGCGAAAAACCCGAGAAAAAGAAAAACTAACGAACAGGCTAACAAACAAACGTTCGCTGTCTGCGGTTAAACGGTGAAAACCGTTCGTTAAAACGAACGTACGGACGAACGTCCGCTAAATAACTAAACCGACGGAAAACCGATCTAAAAAAGAATAAACCGGATTTTTTTTTTAAAAAAAACCGAATCTAGATCTAGGGTTTAAACAAAAACCGATCGGTTTTTCTCACGAAACCGACGGCGGCGGCGGCTACCTCCGGCGGTCGGCGGGACGGCGGCGGCGGCGAGCGGCGGCAGCGGCAGCAGCAGCGTGCGGCGGCGGCGGCTCCGGCGGCGGGGTCGGGAGGCGGCGGCGTCCGGCGGCGGCGGCAGCGGCAGCGGCGGCGGCGAGCGGCGCGGCGGCGGCGGGGCTGGCCGAGAGAGAGGGGGGGCGGCGGTATTTAAGGGGGGTGGGGCTGGGCAGGGTGGCTTGGGGCAGGGGCGAGGGCGGCGACGGCGGCGGCTCGGACTCCCTGGAGGAGTCCGGCTCGGGGACGGGGACGAAGGCGGCGGTGGCCTGCTGGGCCGGCTGGGCTTTGGCCCAGTTCGGTCCGCGAATTTTTTTTTTAAATAATTCCGCGCAGAAAAACAAATAAAAGAAATACTAAACGGACTCCAAAATTCCCGAAATAAATTTTCCCCGTCCTCTAAAAATCTCCCGGCCAAGGTAAACATTTATTTGGGACTCTAATGCAAATTTTGAAAAATGCATATTTTTCTAAATTCAAATAAAATTGCAATAAAAATCCAAAAAAAAAATATTTATTTGATTTTTAATATTTTTCCTCCAATATTCCATTTATTTTGGAGAAGTCATATTATCTCCTCTCATATATTTTTAATATGAAATATTTTCGGAGAGAAAAATAATTAAACCAAATTGATCCCTGTTTCAATATTTGAGAAAATTCAAATATGAAAACGGTGAAATCCCCAACTCTCTCCGTGGGTCCTTGAGTTGCTTAGAATTTTCGAGGATCGCAAAACGAAATGCAATAAAATATGACATGCAGTGAATGATCTATGTATAACATTCCAAATTAAAAATTTGGGATGTTACAGCCACCCCCAGGCCTATCGGCGGCACCTGACGAGACCGTCGTCATGCACATAACGGTTGGCACAGAAACATGCGGGCCGATGCCGGCCTCGCTCCGCGTCGTGAAGCAGCTTCGGCCAGCCATCGTCGTGTCCATCGACCACGGCTGCGACCACGTCGTCCTGCTGCTCCTGAGCCACGCGCTCAACATCCTCCGCTTCTGCGCCGCGCTCAAGGACCTGCAGAAGAGCGGGACGGAGGGCAGGAGTGCGATGACGTGAGCCGCGCGAGGGCGTATCCGACATGCAGAAGAGCGCGACGGCGTAGTACATGCCGGCGGCGGCCAGTCCACCACCCTCTTCTGCTGATGGTTGTTCCCCTTCCTGCTCGGTATCTATCGACCATTGATGAGCTCTAGAGACTATTCGCCATGGCGGCGGGAGGCTTGCTTGTCGACCCGAAGAGGCAGGTGTTCCGCATGGGCGAGCCCGCGTCGGTGGACGGTGGCCCTTGCGTCGAGTCCGACAGCGGCGCGACACACTAGTTGCTAGTGTCCTCGTCATCGTTCATCGCAGTCGCCATGGCACCGTGTGTTACGGGTAGTTGTTAGGTCTTAATCATATCTTGTGCACGCAACCAAACAACGTGCATTAGTATGAGCACAACCAATGCGAGCAACCAAACACAGTGCGTAGAGGCGTTGCTATGATGCAGGAAGAGGGGATGCACGCAATCAATTAACATGCTGATGATGCAATCAATTAACATGCTGATGATGGTTTTTTGCCTGCGTATGCTCAGCCAGGCCCAACTAAGACAAGTATGCAAAAGGGAAAACACGATGCAGGTAATCAAACGCATCCTTACTAATCTCTGGGTACAATATGCCATGTAGTGGGGGGGACCTCCTCCGAGAAGTCATCTTCGTGCATCCAGCTTTCTCTGGTACCCATTTGGGTTTATCAGGCCCTTCTAATTTTGGTCAAAATTTCACATATCAATTTAACTAATAAAATGTAAACAATATGCAAAAAATTACATCGTAGGAAATCTCTTTCAAATATAAGTTCAGCAATATACTTTTTGTAGAATATAGTTTATATTTTATTAGTCATATAGATATCAAAATCTGGCTCAAAATTTGAGGTGCCCACTAAACACGGACGAAGAGATTACGTACTTTTAGGACGTCGATATGTGCTGACGTTCGGTCTGGAGATGCCTCAGCCCAAACGAATCGTTCGACAACACATGGGGAATCGATTGAACGATTTCATTGGATCTGAAAACATCCCAGCCCGAACCCATCGAGAAAACCTTGTCGCTAATGAAAAGCCCACAAAGCCTAGAAAAAGAAAATGAATTGGGCCAGAAAAGATATAAAACAAGATGCACGGGGTGACAAAAAATGGGCATGTCATGACAAAAGATCATAAAATACCCCTATTCTTTTTTGAAAAAATACAAAATTCCAGAATCTGTAACACATAACAAAATAGTCTGGTACATCTCTATGTTGAGGGGTGGCAAATCATCAATGTTACAACATAACAATTATGTATGCAGTCAGCATTTGCCATAAAAAAATAGTTAAATTTGACATGTGAATAAAAGTATTTTTGCCATAAAAAAAGAGTAAAATTTTCCATGGCAATTTTTTTTAAAATTTGCCATGTGAATGAAAGTATTTTTGCCATGGAAGAATAGTTTAAATTTGCCATGGGAAAAAAAGAGTAAAATTTTCCATGTTTAGAGAAGTAAATGTACCATACTACATACTAAAATTTGCCATGTTCTAAAAATGTAAAATTTTCCATCATATATAAATTACAATTGCCATGTTCTTTATGATAAATTTGCCATGTATGTTAAAAATTCAAAAATTATGAAAACAAAATGCCATGGCATATGAATATTCAAAATTACCATGGCGTTTTAGTCATAATTTTCATGCTTTGTATAAAAAATTGCCATGAGTGTATTCATATATTAAAAAAATGCTATGACCCATAAACTACACATGTCATGCTCCACGGAATTAAGTTGCCCTGGCAAATGCATGTTCAAATTTCCCATGGTATGTTACCAAAGTTGTCATCTTTTGTGTAATAAAAAAATTGTCGTGTATGTGAAAAACACAAACAAAATATCAAAAATTCCATGGCAAAATGCATATTCAAATTTGTCATGGTATTTTTTAACAAATTTGCCATGCTTTATAAAATAATTTTGCCATGAATGTGAAATAATACAAAAAATTGATCAAAAATTGCCTTGGCAAATGCATGTGCAATTTTGCAATGGTATATTTACCAAAGTTGCCATCTTTTGTGAAATAAAATTGCCGTGTATGTGAAAAACACAAACAAATGATAAAAAATACCATGTAAAATGCATATTCAAAATAGCTGTGGTATTTTTTATCTAAATTGTCATGTATGTGAAATAGTTTGTAATGGATTTATCATGTAACCATGACCATTAATAAATTGTGAAGTTATGGATAAGAAGGCTACAGAAAAATGAAAAATGTTAAGAATATGCCATGTGTCAATAATGGAATTTGTCGTATGAACAAAAATAAATTGCCATGTTACGAAGACTTCAAATGAATAATTTACCATTATACATGGAAAATCTTCATGAAATCCTATGCAAATCCTATACAAGCGAATAAAATTTGCCAAGGTGTAATTTTTTTCTAGCTAGAACATGGAAAATATGGAAATTGTCTACTATCCCCTGCTCAGATCGAACGCGCAAGAACAGAGCGACTGTTATGCCCTACTCCTCCATGGATGGGATTTACCTATAAGTTGTGATCGCAAAGAAACTTGCCATGAAGAATGCTTGTAAATAGCCATGTACAATGGCCATGGCAAGAAGACTCATATTAAGTTTTGCAAATGATGGCAGATAAAAAACACATCTTAAAGTTTGCCATGGCAAACTCGATATTGATTTACCCATAGCAAGACATCTTAAAAGAGTTGCCATGGCAAAAATCACATTATAGACAATTTAAGTAATGGACAACCACCCAGTGAAAAAAACTTGACAATACATCCCTGATAGAAACTAACATGATCAATGAAGTAAATTTGCAATGATTTGTAAACTAAATTTGCGATAGTTATTCTCTAAAAGGTACATCTTAAGTTTTGTGAATGATGGAAGGAAAACAACGCATCTTAAAGTTTGCCATGGCAAACTCGATCTTGATTTACCCATAGCAAGACATCTTAAAGAGTTGCCATGGCAAAAATCACATTCTAGACAATTTAAGTAATGGATAGCCACCGAGTGAAAAAAATTGACAACACATCCCTTATAGAAATTAACCATGCTCAATGAAATAAATTTGCCATGGTTAATTAATGAAATTTGCCATGATTTGTAAACTGTACATATCATGGCTATAGGGTAAAGTTACCGTGGGGCTGTAGAGTTAATCTGCCATGGAGTATAAATTAAAATTACCATGGGCTATGAAATTAAATGGCCATGTCTATAAAGGTAATTTTCCTTGGAATATGTAAAAAATGCCATGTCTGAACACTTAAGTTGCCACTATGTTATTTCCTGGAGGTGCCCCACCTACTAATTCAACCTAGCTAATTATTTAGCACAAAAAAAGGAGTTGCCCCGCCAAGTTACAAACCCAGATCGATAGAACACTATCATCGCAAGTAGTAAACTATCAGGGAACTAGTATATGAATTGCCACATAAAATCGAACACATTGAAACACACAAGAAGGGAGTGAATAATATGATGATAGTGGCCAAAGTAGTATAGCTGCAAAAATGATTATTCAGTTCACATTTATTGGCAAAAATGCATTAGTGGTAAAATGTCGCTTGTGTTGACCAAAATAAACATGTCATTTTTGCCATGGCAAAATTTAAAAATTGGTTCTATGAACAATTCTCTAAACATGCCACAGGATCAAATACAAAAAATTGCCATGCTAAGTACAAAGCAATGGACATGGTACATACAAAAAAAATTCCATCACCTCATTCAAGTAAAAAAATAGAGGATAGGGAGGTCGCGGTCGTGGCTGCCACTGCCTAGCTCTTGAAACCCGTGACGCCCCCGATTCAATCATACACTAATCATACACGCAAATGTGTATGATCAAGATCAGGGACTCAAGGGAAGATATCACAACACAACTCTAGACACAAATTAAAGTCATACAAGCTTCATATTACAAGCCAGGGGCCTCAAGGGCTCGAATACATAAGCTCAAATACAAAGGAGTCAGCGGAAGCAACAATATCCGAGTACAGACATAAATAAACAAGTCTGCCTTAAGAAGGCTAGCACAAACATCAACGATGATCGAAATGGCAAGGCCTCCTGCCTGGGAGCCTCCTAACTACTCCTGGTCGTCGGCGGCCTCCACGTAGTAGTAGGCACCCTCGGGGTAGTAGTAGTTGTCGACGGTGGCATTTGGCTCTTGGGATCCATCGTCTGATCGCAGCAATCGGGTATAGGGGAAAAGAAGTAGCAAAGCAACCATGAGTACTCATCCAAAGTACTCGCAAGACTTACATCATATCTAGGCTAAGTATGCATCTATATCAAAGGAATGGGGCTATATCTTTAGACTGAACTGCAGAATGCCAGAATAGAGGGGAAAGCCTAGCCTATCGAGGACTAGCATCTTGAAGCATCTTGCAGCATTAGAAGAGTGCAGACCAGCATATTATAAGTAGCAAGTATGTTGTAGTAAACACGCCCAGAGATCCTTCCTCGACTCCCTGCGAGAAAGTAATCTTGGAGCCATCATAACCATTTCATCATCTCCAGTACCCAGTTCTAGTTGTATCGATCGGGATACAACTCCGAGCGTTCGTTACCATGGACACGGCTATTCGAATAGATTAACTTCCCTGCAGGGGTGCACAAACTTACCCAACACGCTCTATTAACTCCGGCCGGGAACACTATCAGATCATACCCGACCTCGGCCGATCGACACACCGTAGTCCTACCTAGGCTCAACAGAGAGGCCAGCACGCCGGTCTACATCCTAAGAGCGTATGGGTCTTGGTCCCATCGCCCTTTGCACTCCTGCATGTTGCGAGGGTGGCCCGGAGCAGACCCACCCCCTTATACAAGCGTAGGTGGTTCACGTCCAACCGGGCGCGCGCCGCTCCATCGCTGACGTTTGCGAGCTTTCGTAAGAAATGTCAGACGCAGAGTGCCCATACTTATTCCCGCGTGGTGGTCAGTGCGACAAGGCCAGAGGCCTACTCGGATCACATATGCAAACTGGTAGTGTCTTGGGAGCGCACGGTAACGATCAATTATCCACGATATGTGGTCCCGTCGCCCCGTCTCACAGACTTACGACAAGGGTTAAGAATGACCTGCCGTGTCGCGTAGTTATCTCGCGGGTACCTTCCAGGTCAACCCTACTTCACATCACTCGCGGGTACCCCTCGGGGCTGACCCCATCTCATCATAGTTCCGGTGTAAGTCAAAGTACCCGTGTGTCCATAACACCAGAGGGGAATCCGAGGAATCACCCTCGATGGGTTGCACTTGATGTAACCGTCAAGGTGAACTAAGAAGGAATCACCCTCGATGGTTCACACTTGATGGATTGCACGACAGAGTTGTTATCGGGTAGTGGTGAAGGAGGAATCACTCTCCATAGACCACGACCGATTAGCTACGCTACAGAGATATCATCAGAAGTGCTGACAAGGTATCACCCTCGGCACTCGATAGTGACTCTGCAGAGTCGTACAACTAAGGGGGGTTGTCGTGGTTTTGTCACGACAGATGTCCTAGCGTGAGGACTAGTCATGAGGCCATCGCAACTAGGTAGCAGCTTGAACGGGGTTGATCGGAATCGATAAGATGCGAGACTTTACCCAGGTTTGGCCCCTCACGGTGGAGGTAAAAGCAAACATCCTGCTTCATTTATATTGATCATCATGGTCTCGATTACAAGGGCGCTATTTTGCTGCCTCTATCTCGAGAGCCCTTAAAACATCTGTCTCGAGACCTACTGAAACATCTGTCTCGAGACTTGTCTGTCTAAGACCTGTCTATTTTGACCTGTCCCTCTTGGGGTGCCTTGCCCCTTCTTATATAAGTTGAAGGGGCGGTTTACATGTAGAGTCCTAGTAGGATTAGGACTTAACCTATTCTGGCTTCTTATCGCGGGCTTCTTACCGCGGGCGACTCACCGCGGGCTTCTCACCGTGGGCTTGTTAACCCTGAGCTTCTTATCTGCAGGCGACTCATCTCTTGGGCGGCTCATCTTCCGGGCGGCTTACCCGCCGGGCGGCTCATCTTCAGGATTCATCTCCAAGACTCATCTCCGGGACTCATCATGGCGGGTTAAGTCTAGAGATGACTTAACAGGGCTGCTTAAGTCCAGAGAGGACTTAACAGGGCTGCTTAAGTCTAGAGAGGACTTAACAGGGCTGCTTAAGTCCAGAGAGGACTTAAAACGGCTGCTTAAGTCTAGAGAGGACTTAACGTCATGAGCCGGGGTTTAACCGCGGGTAATTCCCCCGACATTAGCCCCAGATTAGCTTGAATGCAGGCTTGATGTGCATTCATGCTAAGCTTCTTGAAATAAGAATAGATAGTGAGCCGGCTCCTAAAAATCTGGGTCTCTGTCATATCAACATGCCAATGGTAATTCCATGCAGAAAAAATAACCCATATGATATCTTGAATTGTCTTCAAAAATGCCTTGGCTTGATAAAAAGAAAATTTCATCTGATGTTGTGCCAACTTTCAATGCTTCAGACTCGTCTGAATAGCTTGGAGGAAATAATCTTTGCAAATTTCTCTATCAAAAAATATGAGACCTGGTTCACTCATAACTGAGAACTTGAAGGTATCCCTTCCTTATATCCATATTACCATTAGCCCCCAGGTCTTAAGAGGGAACGTAGTGATAGCTTAAGACTTGCTTCAATATAAAAGTTGCAACTTTGGAGAAATCTGGGTTATTCATCTTAGTCGCCAGTCATAAGCTGAATGCTTTGTATTCCACATGTGTAGCCCCCCAAGTACCGGGTTGTCTTGCTTGCAGCAACCTGGGACTTGTATTTGTGTTATACTCATAAAATTTCAGCCAGTGTACCCCCAAGGGCCGGGTCATTATGCAATAATGAGCAGGGACTTTGTAGATCTGATTATATAGACTTGAGAAGCAATGTGTAGCCCCCAAGGTCCGTGTCATCAGTATGTGATTGGCCGGATCTTCGAATTTGGACCTTATGACTTTGGTAAAGAACTGAATGTTGTAGCCCCCAAGGGCCGGCTCAGTAAGATAATACTAGGCTGGGACTTAGAAAATGATGGAAGGCTGGCTCATCCCTCTGAGATAACCGGGTCTATTGACAATGTGATGATTTGAAAAGCAACTTGCATTAGCCCCCAAGTGTCGTGGTGCATGCTTGCAGCGACATGGGTCTTTCATATTTGATGTAATCTTGATTTGAATAATGTAGCCCCCAAGTGTCAGGTCGTGTGCCTGCGGGGACTCTGGACTTTTTCTTCCATTGTAGAATAAAATCATATCCACTGTCTGGATGATATTACTGAATGCTTTGCATATCAATGTTGAACCATGCTCCTTGTTGTAAGCTGGTGTTTTTGGATGAGGGAATAATAGCCATTTCTCTGAAGCGGCTTTTGAAAACCTCAATCATTTAACATTGGTTATGATAACCATGATGAAAATCCGGCTATGTTGGCCATCAAAGATTTTTGTATCCTTGGAGAGTTACAATGTAACCCGGTTTAAAAAATCGGCTCCTGCAACATAAACAAATATATATATATATATATATATATATATATATATATATATTTATGCATGTATGATGCATTGTATGATGATGCAATAATGATGATGTATGTGTATGATAACAGAGTATAAAAATGCTGGCTTTTGAGGATCGACATAAGACCGGCTTTCGAGGCTCGAGTCTTGCTTTAGTGAAGCTGGCATGATAGCCTTGGTTTATCCTCGCTTTCTGTAAGCCGGCTCTCACGTGACTCAAGCCGCCGTTTTAACTTTGACAAGTTCAGGGTCATAAAGATTGACTGTCAAGAGTACCGGGGGTGGGGGTGGGGGTCGCCTTTTCAGAGTAGCATCGAGCAGACAGGCAGGTTTAACCAATATTTGGCATTTTTGCCGGGTCAAGAGGGTGAGAAAGCTAATCTCGATGAGTTGGAAGCCCCCAAGTGACCAATTGAACGGTATACCCATGTTTAGACTGTGCATCATGGCGACTAGTCTTCTTTGGTAACCTTACTTTTCGCCAATAAGGCAGGATACCTATGTTTGAACTGCGCATCGTGGCAGCAAGTTCTCTTTGGCAACCTTTAATTTTTTCGCTGATATGGCAGGATACCCATGTTTGAACTGCGCATCATGGCAGCAAGTTCTCTTTGGTAACCTTTTAATTTAAATTTTCTGCCGATATGGCAGGATACCCATGTTTGAATAGTGCATCATGGCAGCTAGTCCTCTTTGGCAACCTTTACTCTTTCGCCAATATAGCAGCAGCCCCTGGGTCCGGGTTGTCTTCCCTGAAATGACTGGGGTTCTTGAATTCGTGAAAACGGCCAAATCTGCCGAGTCATGTCTATGTACCCCCAAGTCTTTAAGTCGACTGGAGGAGCCAACTTGAGATCCTTCTTACTTAGCCGTGGTATAAACCGCCATATAGTTGAACAGCGGAATGCCGAAATTTATGTAAACGAGAGGCTTGAGGCGAGTTGATGATCCTCGCAATACTTGTTGTATATCCCCGGCATATGTCATTCAACAAACTCCATGATATGACTGTCACCTTTTCAGCAGACAATTGTCCTGCGTTAAAGAGATTGCAGGCCAGAGTAACTGCTCTTGGATGAATTAATATACATACAGATAAAATACATAGGAAGGATATCACCTGACTTTTTTGTCGGGTAGCTGGACAGCTGACGGGATTTATTCGGCCATGATGTCCAAATACAACAGCATCAGCAGATCGTTTCTGGGTTTAAAGCAGTATCCACAACTTGGCAGATGGAATAGAACGACCGCAATGGGAATTTCCTATCCGTCGGACATGGCCAAAAAATACAGATATCGAGGTCAAAATTGTGAGCGGCGGGGTTGATGATGACCACGGTGAAGTTGTAGAAGAAGACCACCGGCGAATCAAAGATGCTCTCGTAACTGGCTTGTGTATGCTGATGAATTTTGAGCTGACCCCCCCTTTTTTAGAGCGCCCGACCCTTTCACTTTTCTTCTGGCCGGCCTCCTCTTATTTTATTCCCTAGTGGTCAGAGGAGCATGCGGGAGCAACCGGCGTGGGGCTGCTCAACGGCGGTTGGCGATTCGGCGCCGGGCAGAGGCGGCGACTCGGCGAGGCGAGCCAGAGCGATGCTGGGGCCGATGGGGGCGAAGGGGCGGCGCAGGGCCGACAAGGGAAGTGGTCGGGAAACCGGTGTCGGCCGCAGACACAGGGGACTTGGCGGTAGCGCTAGAGGAAGGGCGACTTGGCGAGAGGAGGCCGCAGCGTAGCGACTCAGAGGCTTCCGCAGCAGATTCGGGGCGGCTCTCGGCGACTGATGTCGCTTGAAACTGCGTCGGTATTTCCCCAAAGAGGAAGGGATGATGCACTCCAGCTACGGTAGGTATTTCCCTCAGTTGTGAAACCAAGGTATCAATCTAGTAGGAGAACCAAGCAACACTATGTAAACAGTACCTGCACACAAAGAACAAATACTTGCAACCCGACGTGTAAGTGGGGTTGTCAATCCCTCCACGGTAAAAAGATAGATGAATTTGTGGTAGATTGGATAAATAGCTCTCGATAAAATGCGAAATAAAATAAGTAATAAAAAAGTGCAGCAAGGTATTTTTGGGTTTTTGGAATAATAGATCTAAAAATAAAAGTGGCAAATAATAGATCGGAAAGCAAATATGATAAAGAATAGACCCAGGGGCCGTAGATTTCACTAGTGGCTTCTCTCGAGAAATAGCACACGGTGGGTAAGAAATTACTATTGGGCAATTGATAGAAGATCAAATAATTATGCCGATATCCAAGGCAATGATCAATATATAGGCATCACGTCCAAGATTAGTAGACCGAAATGATTCTGCATCTACAACTTTTACTCCACACATCAACCGCTATCCAGCATGCATCTAGTGTATTAAGTTCATGGAGGAACGGAGTAATGCAATAAGAACGATGACATGATGTAGAAGAGATCTATTCATGTAGGAATAGCCTCCATCTTGTTATCCTTAATAGCAATGATACATGCGTGCCTTGCTGCCCCTTCTGTCACTAGGAAAGAACACCGCAAGATCGAACCCATCACAAAGCACCTCTTCCCATGGCAAGAAAAATCTATCTAGTTGGCCTAGCTAAACCAAAGATTCGAAGAAGAAATACGAGGCTATAAATAATTATGCATATAAGAGATCAAAGAAGCATCAAATAATATTCATGGATATAGATCTGATCATAAACTCGAACTTCATCGGATCCCAACAAACACACCGGAAAAAGTCATTACATCAAATACATCTCCAAGAGACCATTGTATTGAGAATCAAAAAGAGAGAGAAAGCCATTGATACGTCTCCAACGTATCTATATTTTTTGATTGTTCCATGCAATTATATTATCAGTTTTGGATGTTTTATATGCATTAATATGCTATTTTATATTATTTTTGGGACTAACCTATTAACCTAGAGCCCAGTGCCAGTTCCTGTTTTTTCCCTGTTTTTGAGTTTCGCAGAAAAGGAATACCAAACGGAGTCCAAACGGAATAAAACTTTCGCGATGATTTTCTTGGACCAAAAGGAAACTAGAGGACTTGGAGTGCAAGTCAGAGAAGCCACGAGGCGGCCACAAGGACGGAGGGCGCGCCCAGGGGGGTAGGGTGCGCCCCCTACCCTTGTGGGCCCCTCGTGCGTCTCCTGACCTAATTCTTTCGCCTATATATAGTCATATATGCCCAAACCACCAGAGGCATCCACGAAAAGAGTTTTCCACCGCCGCAACCTTCTGTACCCGTGAGATCCCATCTAGGGGCCTTTTCCGGCGTCCTGCCGGAGGGGGATTCGATCACGGAGGGCTTCTACATCAACACCATTGTGTAACACCCTTGAACTGATGAACTACAGTAACCCCTAGGGTTAAGCTAATTATTTTTGCTAAACAGTGCCTAATCATCTTTACTTCTATCTCATTTCAAATTTCGGTCAAATTCAAATTTAAATACTAAGTGAAATCCAAAAGTTCACAAACATGAAAACTAAAATGTTGGTCATGTGACAAATATTCACTTCTTAATATTGGTAGTGAACCAACATTTTTGCAAAGTGTTTAAATGCCCTAAAGTACTTAAAACAGTGGTCTAAACAATAATTTAAATGCTATTTAAATTATAAAAATGCTAAACTATTTTTATTTAAACGCTAAACTAATTGTGTCAGTGGCCTATATTTACTATACTAATTTACCAACACGTTTTATATTTTATAAGTCTGTTTTTGTTTTAAAAAGAATTGAAAGCAGAAAACCTTAAAAAAAAAGTAAACCTCCCCCCCCAACTGGGCCTCGGCCCAGCAGGCCACCAGGCCGCCAGGCCAGCCCAGCCGGCCCCCACACCCCCTGGCTTATTCCCCACCCCCGTGGAACCCTAGAGCCCAACCCCCACTCCCCTCGATCCCACGCTCCTCTCTCCCTCTCGCTCCATCCCCCTCGATCTGGATGCGCTGCCCCGACCCCGATCGACCGCGCCGTCGCCCGGGCCGGCGACCTCACCAACCTCCTCGTCCGTCCCCCATCGCCGGACGTCTCGTCCTCCTCCCCGGACCCCCACTCGCCTGGTTCTGGATCGGGGAGGGGCTCGATCCCGTGCCGTCCTATGACCCCGACGCCGGCGCCCAACCCCGTCGCCCTCGCCGCCGACGCCGTCTCCCCGTCCTCGACCTCCTCCCCAACGGCGCCTTCGAGCCACGCCGCCCCTCGCCCCTCCATTGCATGTGAGGACCTCAGCCTCCTCTTCCCCTGCCCCGCACCCTCTTCCCCGCGCGCTCGCGCTCGGCGCGCCCCGACCACACCCGATGCGCGCGTCCGCGCACCGCCGCCCTCCCCGGCGCGCGTTCAACACGCCCCCAGGCCGCGCCCGCGCATGGCCCTGGCCGCGCCCTGCCTCCCCGCGGCCGCCCCTACGCATGCCCGTAGCTGCTGCTGCTCGACGCGCGCGGGGCCCCGCTCGCCCCGTCTGCGGCCGGCCCTGCTCCCCTGCACGGCGCTGCTCGCTGGCGCCGCCGCTCGCCGGCTGACGCCTGCCGCACCGACCACGCCGTGGCCTCCCCCTGGTACACGCGCGTGTGTGCATAGCCAGGAACCGGGTGGGCCACTACCATGTGGACCTCGCCCTGTTAAAAAATATGAAAATGAAATGAATAAAAAAAGTAAATAATAATAATAATTAATTAATTAAATAGAGAATTATTTAATTAACTTAATCTAATTAACCTGCTTAATTAGCCTAATTACCTAGTTAGTTATTTAAACCTGTAGTTAGTGCAAACAGACAATGACAGACGGCCCCACACGTCATGGTTCACCCTGGTCAACTCTGTTGACTAATGACATCATGATGATGTCATGCAGATGCAATAACTCTATTTTAGATTTAATATTAATTTCAGAAATTCTTTTAAATCTTAGAAAATCATATAAAATAAATCGTATCTCAGATGAGAATACTTTGTACATGAAAGTTGCTCAGAACGACGAGACGAATCCAACTGTGCCATCTGTTTCCACCGCCCTCAGATTGACGAGGTGAACCCACAACTTTTAGTCTGTTTCTGACAGATGAATAGTGCATATACACCTGTTAATAAATCCAACTTTAATCCTAAAATAATTAAAATGATTTAGATATGTCTTTAGGCAACCCTGCACTGCACGTTAGCATAGCATGCTCTGTGTTTCATATGTTTGCCATGTATTTATCTGTTTCCTCCCTCTCTTCTCTCTCGTTAGACCCCGATACAGATGCAGTTCCCGAGACCGACGCAGCTCAGGAGCCCGACGACACCGTTGACGACCTTGCCTTTGCCGCCGAGCAACCAGGCAACCAGGCTATATCTGATGCATAGCCTGATTTTATAACCTGCTATTGTTACCTACCTGCTTATCCTAAACTGTTTAGTACAGGCTGGGTAGAGACCCATCAGAGACCCCCACTTTGTCCCAGTTGCCCCGCTGGATTATCAGAAGACTCGATCAACGAGATCGACAGCCAGGCCCCAGCACCGCACATCAAACCCCCCTTTATCTGTATGACACTGTAGCGTTACTATCGAGTGCCGAGGGTGATACCTCGTAAGCACTTCCGATGTTAACTCTGTGGAGTAGTTACTCGGTTGTGGTCATCGAGGGTGATTCCTCCTTCACCACTTCTGGTAACGACGCTGTCGTGCAACTCCTCAAGTGTGAACCCATCGAGGGTGATTCCTCCGAGTTCACCTTGACGGTTACATCGAGTAGGAATCCAACGAGGGTGATACCTCGAATTCCCTTGATGTTATGGACACACGGATACTTGGACTTTACGATTGTTAGTTGGAAAGGCGGGTCGACCCTGAGGGGTACCCGCGAGTGATGTGGAGACGGGTTGACTTGGAGGGTGCCCGAGAGATAAATATGAGGCGTGGCCGGGCATTCTTAGCCCTTGCCGCAAGTCCTCGAGACGGGGCGACGGGGTCACATCGATCGTGAGTCTCTGCTCATTACCGCACTACCAATCCACTAATGATTTGGATATTTGATCTGAGTGGGCCTCTGGCCCGATAGCACTAACCATCACGTGGGAATAAGTATGGGTACTCTGCATCGTGGCATCAGCCGAAAGCTTTGTCAGACGTCTAGTTCAGCATCGCGGCCGGGACGGACCGGTGCCCTCCTGGTGCCTGGCTTCCCCCTGCACGCAACTACCCGGAGTGCACAGGGCGATGGCCCAAGACCCCTGAGCACTTAGGATATAGACCGACGGGGAGCTCTCTGCTGAGCTTTAGGTAGGGTTGCGGTGTGTCATTTGGCCGAGGCCGGGCATGACCCAGAAAAGTGTGTCCGGCCGGAGTTAAGCAAGCGTGGTGGGTAAGTTGGTGCACCCCTGCAGGGAAGAACTAATCTATGCATAGCCGGATCCTCGGTAACGGACGCTCGGTGTTGTATCCCGATCGATACAACTAGAACTGGATACTTGTGACGAGAAATGGATAGTATGGCTCTGGGATTGCTTTCTCGCAGGGAGTCGAGAAAGGGATCTTTGGGCGAGGTTGATGACTGTATGGCTCTGGGATTGCTTTCTCGCAGGGAGTCGAGGAAGGATCTCTGGGTGAGGTTGATAACATTACTACTACCTTATACTATGCTATCTACACTCTTCTAATGCTGCAAGACCGCTGAAGATGCTGAAGATGCTAGTCTTCGATAGGACTAGGCCTTCTCTCTATTCTGGCATTTCTGCAGCCCCGTCCACATATACAGCCCTTCTTTGATAATGTTGCATATGTAGTGTAGATCCTTGCTTGCTGAGTACTTCGGATGAGTACTCACAGTTGCTTTTCTTTCTTTTTCTCCCCATATCCTTTTGTTGCAACCAGATGACGTAGCCCCTGAGACAGCAGCCCTCGCCGACGACTACTACTACCATCCCGAGGGTGGTTACTACTACGAGCTTGCGGACGACCAGGAGTAGGATCGGAGGGTCCCAGGCAGGAGGCCTGCGCCTTTTGATCGTAGTGTTTTGTTTTGCCCCGCCTTCTTAAGGCTTATCTGTGTTTTCTTTTATATCTGTACTCAGATATCTGATGCTTCCGCTGATGCTTGTATGCGAGCTTATGTATTCGAGCCCTCGAGGCCCCTGGCTTGTAATATAAAGCTTGTATGACTTTATTTATGTTTTAGAGTTGTGTTGTGATATCTTCAATTGAGTCCTTAGGCTTGATCATGTGCATTTGCGTGTATGATTAGTGCACGATTAAGCTGGGGGCGTCACAGGTTGGTATCAGAGCCAACTGCCTGTAGGATCCCCCTTTCCAACTCTTTGGCCGAAGTTGAGTCTAGTCGTCCAAAACTATTTTACTAACTTGGCTGTAGGGCTTACGGGCCCACGTCGCCAATTGGGTGGTATTAAGATCTTTTATTCCTCGTCTTTACTCCGGGACTCTGATCTCTCTTCCTTTCGGGTTAAAATTTTACTAACTCCAACATTAGGTTCTCGTGATCACATCCACCCGGAGTTCTGAAATTTTAACCCCCCTTTCTTCTAGATTGTGGGCAAGGTTCTGCTTGTAGGATCCTTTTATCGAGGGCACCCTGTGTTGTCACTTGCAGATTCCTCACTCCAGCAGTTTTCTCCGATGTTGATGTAGCCTTTGCTATGTCTCGTTGTGTACTTCCTTACCGCGAGCCTGCACGCCGCCTAGTTTGTCTAGCTACGAGCGTTCCCGAGCTCGTACTATCCGTTTGAATCTAACTCTGTGCATGGATTGGTATGTCTTTAACGACTACTATCATATGTCTAATGCCCTTCCTGTTCATTTCCCGTGTTACATCATGAATAACTCCTTACACGTGCAGTTTTTCTTGCTAAACTGCCCCTGTTGATTTGGCAGGATGGCTGATGATCCTCCACCTCCACCTTATATTGCCGCAATGATGCAACAGTTTGAACTGAACCGTCAGGTTATGACCAGGATATTGGCTCAGTTCCCAACTCAGAATACTCAGCAACAGTCTGCTCCAATAACTCTGCCAGAATTCATGCGCCTCAATCCGTCCACTTTTCGCAACTCGACTGATCCAATGGATGCTGATGATTGGCTCCGTGACATTGCCTTCTAGATGAAGTCGGCTAATGTTATCCCTGACAGTTACGTCACCTATGCGACGTATCACCTGAGGGGTTCAGCTGCTCAATGGTGGGAAAGTCACAGGGGTATGCTACCTACTGGAACTGAAACCACTTGGCAGGAATTTCAGTCAGCCTTTCGTGCACGGTACATTCCTCAAGGTCTGATGGACCAGAAGAAGCAGGAGTTCCGCAAACTCTCTCAGGAAAAAATGACTGTGGATGAATATCAGAGAAAATTTCTTGAATTTTCCCGCTATGCTGATGATGATGTCTGCACTGACGCTCGCAAGCAGGAGAAATTCTGTGAAGGACTGCGTACTGATATAAACCTCGCACTTGCTGTCCATGATTGCACAGACTTCGCAATGCTTGTCAGCCAATCTTTCCAAGTTGAAACTGCTCTGACTAAGTACCAGGAGTCGCTCAAGCGCACTCGTGATGTTGGTTCGTCTTCGGGTCAACCTGCTCAGAAATGTCGAGTCTGGATCCCACACAATGTTCATCATCAACCTGCTCCAATGCCAAGGCCGTCTTATGCTGCACCTCGTCTGCCTCCGCCGCTGAGACTGCTAACGATTCAGGGTGGACATCCCAATGTTGTGGCTCCTTCCCATAACGAAGATTTATGCCGCAAGTGTGGATAGCCAGGACATCTTACTATCAATTGTCGCCGGGATCCGTCTCAGAATGTATCGCGGCCTTCTGATGGCCGTACGAAGGGCCATCGAACCCATCGTTGCAGAAATCGTAAGGCCAGGATGTCTGCTATGAACCGAGGCCAGGTCACTCACGTCAAAATGGGAGAAGCTCGTGAGTCTCCTAAAATCGTGATGGGAACTCTGCCAGTTAATTCAGTTGCAGCTTCTGTTCTCTTTGATTCCCGGGCATCACATTCCTTTGTGTCTCAACAATTTGCTCAGCGGCATGAGCTACCTCTAGAGTTATTGCCCACACCATTAGAGATTATCACTCCCCGTTCCAGGTGGCAAACCAAGATGGTAAGTCACAACAATCAGATAAGAATTGAAGGGTTGATGTTCTCTGCTTCCCTTATTGCTCTTGGACCTTCCGACATAGACATCATTCTCGGTATGGACTGGTTGACCGCCCACAATGCTTTGATTGACTGTGCCGCTAAGAAAGTCCAACTTACCCATCCTTCTGGCCAGACAGTCAAATACTCAGCTCGAACAGTTCAGAATGCCGAGAATCAGATATATGTTCTGAATGCATTGAATGCCTCACCTCTTGAAGGCATCGAGAATGTTCCAGTTGTTCGTGATTTTCAAGATGTCTTTCCAGAAGAAATTCCAGGAATACCCCCTGCTAGAGCTGTCAAGTTTGTCATCGACTTGAAACCAGGCACAACTCCTATTGCTAAGCATCCTTATAAGATGCCTCCGCACCACCTTCTTGAGCTTAAGGAAGAAATCGACAAGTCACTTAAGAAGGGTTTTATCCGCCCTAGTTCCTCTGCTTGGGGAGCACCTTCACTCTTCGTTAAGAAGAAGGATGGAACTAACCGATTGGTTTAGGATTATCGGCCCATTAACCAAGCCACAATACAGAATAAATATCTGCTTCCCCGGATCAATTATCTATATGATCAACTTGCTGGATCATCGGTGTTTTCTAAACTTGACTTGAGGTTGGGTTATCATCAGATCCGTGTGCGAAGAGGATATTCCGAAGACTGCCTTTGTTACTCGATATGGCTCTTATGAGTACACTGCCATGTCATTTGGCTTAACAAATGCTCCAGCTACGTTCTCCCGCCTAATGAATTACATCTTCATGGACTACCTCGACAAGTTCGTCGTGGTATATTTGGATGATATTCTAGTATATGCAAAGAATAAGGAAGAACATGCTGAGCATCTTCGCCTTGTTCTGGAAAAGCTTCGAGAACATCAACTGTATGCCAAGTATTCCAAATGTGATTTCTGGCTTTCTGAAGTAACCTACCTTGGACATGTAATTTCCAAGGATGGCATAGCTGTCAACCCGGAACGAGTTCAGGCTATTCTTGAATGGACTCCATCGAAGAATGTCAAGCAAGTCAGAAGTTTTCTCGGCCTTGCAAGCTATTGCCGTTGCTTTGTCGAGAATTTCTCAAAGATTGCTAAGCCTTTGACTGATCTGCTTCAAAAAGGCGTTAAGTTTGAGTGGACAGAAAAATGTCAAGAGAGTTTTCAAACACTTAAAGATAAGTTGACATCTGCCCCTGTACTTGCTCCTCTAGATTCTCACAAAGACTTCGTAATTTATTGCGACGCATCCCGTGAAGGATTAAGCTGTGTCCTAATGCAAGAGCGTAAGGTGATTGCTTATGGCTCTCAACAGTTGCGTCCTCATGAAGAGAACTACCCTGCCCATGATCTAGAACTAGCTGCTGTCATCTATGCATTGAAGTTGTGGCGACATTACCTCTTCGGTAATCGTTGCGAGATCTACACGGATCATAAAAGTCTGAAGTACTTGTTCACTCAGCCATCTCTGAACCTCCGTCAGCAAAGATGGATGGAGACCATTACAGACTATGATTTGGGTATTTCTTATACCCCTGGCAAGGCTAATGTAATGACTGATGCATTGAGACGTAAATCCTACTGCTGTGAACTTGAAGTCCAGCTACAGCAACCACTTCTGTATGAAGAGCTGCGAAAGCTAAATCTCGAGATAGTTCCTCAAGGATACCTAAAAACCTTGGTTGTTGAACAAGACCTCGAAAAGGCTGTTAAGAGTGCGCAAGCTAAAGATGCAGAAGTTGATTTGATGAAGAAAGATCTTCACCTTGAAAAGTACAGGGATTTCTCCCTGTCTGAAGATGGAACCTTGTACTTCAGAGACCGCATTGTGGTACCTCGCTTCGAGCTTATGACTGACAAGGTCATGAAGGAGGCACATGACACACCGCTGTCAATTCATCCGGGTAGCACCAAGATGTATCATGATCTCCGTCAAAGGTACTGGTGGTCTAGAATGAAGCAGGACATTGCTTGATATGTTGCTGAATGTGATGTGTGTCGTCGCGTTAAAGCAGAACATCAGAAGCCTGCTGGAATTTTGCAACCACTACCTATTCCTTTATGGAAATGGGATAATGTTCAGATGGATTTCATTACTGGCCTTCCCAAGTCACAGAAGGGTCACGATGCTATTCTTGTCGTCGTCGACCAACTTTCTAAGGTTGCACACTTTCTGCCTGTCAAAGAGACGATCACTGCTAGTCAGTAAGCAGAGTTATATATCTCCAGAATTGTATCACTCCACGGTATTCCGAAGGAGATCAGCTCGGACCGAGGCAGACTTTTTACCTCAAAGTTCTGGGAAAGTTTTCAAGAAGTTATGGGAACTCATATTACCTGGAGTTCAGCTTATCACCCCCAGTCCCAAGGCCAAGTCGAGCGAGTCAATCAGGTTCTCGAAGACATGCTTCGGGCTTGTGTTATATCGTTCGGTAAGAAGTGGGAAGAATCTCTTCCTTATGCGGAATTCTCATATAACAACAGCTATCAAGCCAGCTTGAAAATGGCCCCCTTCAAAGTACTTTATGGACGTAAGTGTCGAACCCCTCTGAATTGGTCAGAAACTGGGGAACGACCGCTCGTGGGTCCAGACATTATCCAACACGCCGAAGAACAAGTCTGTATCGTTCAAGAAAATCTCAAGGCGGCTCAGGACCGCCAGAAGAGCAACTATGATCGCAAATGATGGGGTTTGACTTATCAACATGGTGATCAAGCTTATCTGCGTGTCACTCCTATGAAGGGCACTCATCGTTTCGGAATTAAGGGCAAGTTGGCTCCCCGCTACATTGGTCCTTTCCGCATTGTTGCTAGACGTGGTCAGGTGGCATATAAATTGGAGTTGCCGCCGCAATTCTCACATATCCATGACGTCTTCCATGTGTTACAACTTCGTCGTTGCTTCAAGGAATCTCCGCACCGAGCAGTGGATCATGAGTTGCTCGAATTACAAGATGATCTTTCTTATAAGGAGCATCCGATCCGCATTCTCGATGAAGCTGAACGTCGAACCCTCCAGAAGGATACCAAGTTCCTCAAGGTGCAGTGGTCAAATCATACTGAAGATGAAGCCACTTGGGAACGCGAGGATAAACTCCGTGCTGAATACCCTGATCTTTTCCCTTCTACCTCTTAATTCTCGGGACGAGAATTTCTTTTAGAGGAGGAGAGTTGTAACACCCCTGTACAGATGAACTACAGTAACCCCTGGGGTTAAGCTAATTATTTTTGCTAAACAGTGCCTAATCATCTTTACTTCTAACTCATTTCAAATTCCAGTCAAATTCAAATTTAAATACTAAGTGAAATCCAAAAGTTCACAAACATGAAAACTAAAATGTTGGTCATGTGACAAATATTCACTTCTTAATATTGGTGGTGAACCAACATTTTTGCAAAGCGTTTAAATGCCCTAAAGTAATTAAAACAATGGACTAAACAATAATTTAAATGCTATTTAAATTATAAAAATGCTAAACTATTTTTATTTAAACACTAAACTAATTGTGTCAGTGGCCTATATTTACTATACTAATTTAGGAACATGTTTTATATTTTATAAGTCTGTTTTTGTTTTAAAAAGAATTGAAAGCAGAAAACCTTAAAAAAAAAGAGTAAACCTCCCCCCCAACTGGGCCTCGGCGCAGCAGGCCACCAGGCCGCCAGGCCAGCCCAGCCGGCCCCCTCACCCCCCGGCTTATCCCCCCACCCCCGTGGAACCCTAGAGCCCAACCCCCACTCCCCTCGATCCCACGCTCCTCTCTCCCTCTCGCTCCATCCCCTCCGATCTGGACGCGCTGCCCCGACCCCGATCCACCGCGCCGTCGCCCGGGCCGGCGACCTCTCCAACCTCCTCCTCCGCCCCCCTCGCCGGACGCCTCGTCCTCCTCCCCGGACCCCCACTCGCCTGGTTCTGGATCAGGGAGGGGCTCGATCCCGTGACGTCCTGTGACCCCGACGCCGGCGCCCAACCCCATCGCTCTCGCCGCCGACGCCGTCTCCCCGTCCTCGACCTCCTCCCCAACGGCGCCTTCGAGCCACACCGCCCCTCGCCCCTCCATCGCATGTGAGGACCATGGCCTCCTCTTCCCCTGCCCCGCACCCTCTTCCCCGCACGCTCGCGCTCGGCGCGCCCCGACCACACCCGATGCCCGCGTCCGCGCACCGCCGCCCTCCCCGGCGAGCGCTCACCACACCCCCAGGCCGCGCCCGCGCAAGACCCTGGCCGCGCCCGCGCATGACCCTGGCCGCGCCCTGCCTCCCCGCGGCCGCCCCTGCGCATGCCCGCAGCTGCTGCTGCTCGCCACGTGCGGTGCCCCGCTCGCCCCGGCTGCGGCCGGCCCTGCTCCCCTGCAGGCCCTGCTCCCCTACACGACGCTGCTCGCCGGTGCCGTCGCTCGCCGGCTGATGCCTGCCGCGCCGACCGCGCCGTGGCCTCCCCCTGGTACACGCGCGTGCGTGCATAGCCAGGAACCGGGTGGGCCACTGCCATGTGAACCCCGTCCAGTTAAAAAAATGAAATGAATAAAAAAAGTAATAATAATAATAATTAATTAATTAAACAGCGAATTAGTTAATTAACTTAATCTAATTAACCTGCTTAATTAGCCTAATTACCTAGTTAGTTATTTAAACCTGTAGTTAGTGCGAACAGACAATGACAGACGGCCCCACACGTCATGGTTGACCTTGGTCAACTCTGTTGACTGATGACATCATGCTGATGCAATAACTCTATTTTAATTTAATATTAATTTCAGAAATTCTTTTAAAACTTAAAAAATCATATAAAATAAACCGTATCTCGGATGAGAATACTTTGTACATGAAAGTTGCTCAGAACGACGAGACGAATCCAACCGTGCCATCTGTTTCCGTGTCGGGGCCCTCTACGGAGGTGAACCCGCAACTTTTAGTCTATTTCTGATGGATGAATAGTGCATATACACCGGTTAATAAATCCAACTTTAATTCTAAAATAATTAAAATGATTTAGATATGTCTTTAGGCAACCTGCACTGCACGTTAGCATAGCATGCTCTGTGTTGCATATGTTTGCCGTGTATTTATCTATTTCCTCCCCCTCTTCTCTCTCGGTAGACCCCGATACAGACGCAGTTCCCGAGACCGACGCAGCTCAGGAGCCCGACGACACCGTTGACGACCTTGCCTTTGCCGCCGAGCAACCAGGCAAGCACCCCCCCTTTGAACATGCCGATATCACCTATTCTTTCTCTCTTATGCTTGCATTAAAAATTGCTGCTGCTACTGTTTATCCTATATCTGATGCATAGCCTGATTTTGTAACCTGCTATTGTTACCTACCTGCTTATCCTAAACTGTTTAGTACAGGCTGGGTAGAGACCCATCAGAGACCCCCATTTTGTCCCAGTTGCCCTGCTGGATTATCAGAAGACTCGATCAACGAGATCGACAGCCAGGCCCCAGCACCGCACATCACACCCCCCTTTATCTGTACAACACTGCAACATTACTATCGAGTGCCGAGGGTGATACCTCATAAGCACTTTCGATGTTAACTCTGTGGAGTAGTTACTCGGTCGTGGTCATCGAGGGTGATTCCTCCTTCACCACTTCCGGTAACGACGTTGTCGTGCAACTCCTCAAGTGTGAACCTATCGAGGGTGATTCCTCCGAGTTCACCTTGACGGTTACATCGAGTAGGAATCCAACGAGGGTGATACCTCGGATTCCCTTGATGTTATGGACACACGGATATTTGGACTTTACGATTGTTACTTGGAAAGGCGGGTCGACCCTGAGGGGTACCCGCGAGTGATATGAAGACGGGTTGACCTGGAGGGTGCCCGAGAGATAAATACGATGCGTGGCCGGGCATTCTTAGCCCTTGCCGCAAGTCATCGAGATGGGGCGACAGGGTCACATCGATCGTGAGTCTCTGCTCGTTACCGCACTACCAATCCACTAACTATTTGGATATTTGATCTGAGTGGGCCTCTGGCCCGATAGCACTAACCATCACGCGGGGAATAAATATGGGTACTCTGCATTGTGGCATCAGCCGAAAGCTTTGTCAGACGTCTAGTTCAGCATCGCGGCCGGGCCAGACCGGCGCCCTCCTAGTGCCTGGCTTCCCCTGCACGCAACGACCCGGAGTGCACAGGGCGATGGCCCAAGACCCCTGAGCACTTAGGATATAGACCGACGGGGACTTCTCTGCTGAGCTTTAGGTAGGGTTGTAGTGTGTCGTTTGGCCGAGGCCGGGCATGACCCAGAAAAGTGTGTCCGGCCAGAGTTAAGCGAGCGTGGTGGGTAAGTTGGTGCACCCCTGCAGGGAAGAACTAATCTATGCATAGCTGGATTCTCGGTAACGGACGCTCGGAGTTGTATCCCGATCGATACTACTAGATTTGGATACTTGTGATGAGAAATGGATAGTATGGCTCTGGGATTGCTTTCTCGCAGGGAGTCGAGAAAGGGATCTTTGGGTGAGGTTGATGACTGTACGGCTCTGGGATTGCTTTCTCGCAGGGAGTCGAGGAAGGATCTCTGATTGAGGTTGATAACATTACTAGTACTTTATACTGTGCTATCTACACTCTTCTAATGCAGGAAGACCGCTGAAGATGCTTGAAGATGCTGAAGATGCTAGTCTTTGATAGGACTAGGCCTTCTCTCTATTCTGGCATTTCTGCAGCCCCGTCCACATATACAATCCTTCTTTGATAATGTTGCATATGTAGTGTAGATCCTTGCTTGCTGAGTACTTCGGATGAGTACTCACAGTTGCTTTGCTTTCTTTTTCTCCCCATATCCTTTTGTTGCAACCAGATGACGTAGGCCCTGAGACAGCAGCCCCCGCCGACGACTACTACTACCATCCCGAGGGTGGTTACTACTACGAGCTTGCCGACGACCAGGAGTAGGATCGGAGGGTCCCAGGCAGGAGGCCTGCGCCTTTCGATCGTAGTGTTTTGTTTTGCCTCGCCTTCTTAAGGCTTATCTGTGTTTTCTTTTATATCTGTACTCAGATATCTGATGCTTCCGCTGATGCTTGTATGCGAGCTTATGTATTCGAGTCCTCGAGGCCCCTGGCTTGTAATATAAAGCTTGTATGACTTTATTTATGTTTTAGAGTTGTGTTGTGATATCTTCAAGTGAGTCCTTAGGCTTGATCGTGTGCATTTGCGTGTATGATTAGTGCACGATTGAGCCGGGGGTGTCACACATTGCCCTTCCGATGAAGCATGAGTAGTTTACCTCAGACCTACGGGTCCATAGCTAGTAGCTAGATGGCTTCTTCTCTCTCTTTGATTCTCAATACCTCGTTCTCCTCGATGTTCTTGGAGATCTATTCGATGTAATACTTTTTTGCGGTGTGTTTGCCGAGATCCGATGAATTGTGGATTTATGATCAACTTATCTATGAATATTATTTGAATCTGCTCTGAATTATTTTATGCATGATTTGATATCTTTGCAAGTCTCTTCGAACTATCGATTTGGTTTGGCCAACTAGACTGGTTTTTCTTGCAATGGGAGAAGTGCTTAGCTTTGGGTTCAATCTTGCGGTGACCTTTCCCAGTGACAGTAGGGGCAGCAAGGCACGTATTGTATTGTTGCCATCGAGGATAAAAAGATGGGGTTTTCATCATATTGCTTGAGTTAATTCCTCTACATCATGTCATCTTTCTTAATGCGTTACTCTGTTCTTCATGAACTTAATACTCTAGATGTAGGCAGGAGTCGGTCGATGTGTGGAGTAATAGTAGTAGATGCAGAATCGTCTCGGTCTACTTGACACGGACATGATGCCTATATTCATGATCATTGCCTTAGATATCGTCATAACTTTGCGCTTTTCTATCAATTGCTCGGCAGTAATTCGTTCACCCACCGTATTATTTTCTATCTTGAGAGAAGCCTAGTGAAATCTATGGCCCCCGGGTCTATTTTCCATCATACAATCTTCTACTTTCCAATCTACGAGTTTCCGATCTACTATTTTACAATATTTTACTTTCCAATCTATAAAACAAAAATACCAAAAAATATTTACTTTACCGTTTATCTATCTCTATCAGATCTCACTTGCGCGAGTAACCGAGAAGGGATTGACAACCCCTTATCATGTTGGGTGCAAGTTTGGTGTTTGTTTGTGCAGGTATTCGGTGACTTGCGTGTTGTCTCCTACTGGATTGATACCTTGGTTCTCAAAACTGAGGGAAATACTTACTCTACTTTGCTGCATCACCCTTTCCTCTTCAAGGGAAAAACCAACGCAAGCTCAAGAAGTAGCAGGAAGAATTTCTGGCGCCGTTGCCGGGGAGATCTACATCAAGTCAAGACATACCAAGTACCCATCATAAACTCTCATCTCTCACATTACATTATTCGCCATTCGCCTCTTGTTTACCTCTTCCCCACTTCTAAAATGATTTTCGAAAAGTTTGCCTTTTCTTCGCCTCTCTGTTTGCCTTTTCTTTGCCCCTCTTCCGTTCGTCTTCTTCGTTTGCTTTTTGTGTGCTTGCATGTTGGATTGCTTGCCACGTCTCTATCGTCTTTCAATATGACTAGCACTTTTACCCCTCCTTTGTCTCCTGATTTTGTAGTTCTTCAGTTCAAACAAAGACAAGGAGAAAATTTAAAGGATGCTTGGTATAGAATGATAGAGTCTTATCGTAACTACACTATAGAGGGGGATTTTAAGATTTTTCTTCGTAATTTTTATGTTGGACTAACCATGTCCCGTAGGCAACTTTTGGATTTTGCTGCTAAAGGGAATTTTATTGAAATTGATCCCAATATTGCTTACGAGATAATAGAAGGAATGGTGGGAATTTCACCTTCACAGAAGGGATTACATCACACCCAACAGGGAACACAAGTTTTTGAGAAACTATGTGAAGTTCAGAAATTTTTGCAAAAATCCCTTGAACCCCTAAAAAATGTTAGTGGAAACCTCCACCGCATGAATATG
The DNA here is from genome assembly GCA_011799875.1 of Thinopyrum elongatum. Lineage (NCBI taxonomy): Eukaryota > Viridiplantae > Streptophyta > Magnoliopsida > Poales > Poaceae > Thinopyrum > Thinopyrum elongatum. Next base: position 546,376,688 of record CM022298.1, on the reverse strand, counting down.
TTGATCACTCTTTGCAATAAGCGGTTGGATGCTATAGATCTATAGATTTTGAATATGAGGAGAAACGCAAAGAACCTCCCGGATTTGAACATAATACCATTAAAAAGATAAAAACCAAAGATGACAATACCTAGATCTATTCTTGTTTTTTATGCCTAGCTAAGGGCGTTAAACAATAGCGCTTGTTGGGAGGCAACCCAATTTTATTTTTGTTTTTTCTTTTTAGGTTCTGTTTTGCAATAAATAATTCATCTAGCCTCTGGTTAGATGTGGTTTTATGTTTTAATTAGTGTTTGTGCCAAGTAAGACCTTTGGGATAGCTTACGGTGATAGTTGATTTGATCTTGCTGAAAAGCAGAAACTTGTGCGCCCAGGAAAATAATTTTTATAATTCGCAGGAGAGTGATTTTGAGTTGATTCTTTTTGCATAATATTAGTAAACTAATTTCTTAGGTCGTCCTAAATTTTCAGATTTTTTGGAGTTACACAAGTATTCGAGATTTCTAGATTGCTACAGACTGTTCTGTTTTTGATAGATTCTATTTTCTATGTGTTGTTTGCTTATTTTGATGAATCTATGGGTAATATCGGGGGGTATGAACCAAGAAAAAGTTGGAATACAGTAGATATTACACCAATATAAATAAATAATGAGTTCACAACAGTACCAAAAGTGCTGATTTATTTTCTTATACTAACGGAGCTTATGAGATTTTCTGTTGAGTTTTGTTTTGTGAAGTTTTCAAGTTTTGGGTAAGGATTTGATGGACTATGGAATAAGGAGTGGCAAGAGCCTAAGCTTGGGGATGCCCAAGGCACCCCAAGGTAATATTCAAGGACAACCAAGAGCCTAATCTTGGGGATGCCCCGGAAGGCATCCCCTCTTTCGTCTTCGTCTATCGGTAACTTTACTTGAGGCTATATTTTTATTCACCACATGATATGTGTTTTGCTTGGAGCGTCTTGTATGATTTGAGTCTTTGCTTTTTAGTTTGCCACAATCATCCTTGCTGTACACACCTTTTGAGAGAGACACGCATGAATCGTGATTTATTAGAATACTCTTTGTGCTTCACTTATATCTTTTGAGCTAGGCAATTTTGCTCTAGTGCTTCACTTATATCTTTTTAGAGCACGGCGGTGGCTTTATTTTATAGAAATTGATGAACTCTCATGCTTCACTTATATTATTTTTTAGAGTCTTTAAAACAGCATGGTAATTTGCTTTGGTTATAAATTTAGTCCTAATATGATAGGCATCCAAGAGGGATATAATAAAAACTTTCATATAAAGTGCATTGAATACTATGAGAAGTTTGATTCCTTATGATTGTTTTGAGATATGAAGATGGTGATATTAAAGTCATGCTAGTGAGTAGTTGTGAATTTGAGAAATACTTGTGTTAAGGTTTGTGAGTCCCGTAGCATGCACGTATGGTGAACCGTTATGTAACGAAGTTGGAGCATGAGATATTTTTTGATTGTCATCCTTTGTGTGGAGGTCGGGATCGCGCGATGGTTAACTCCTACCAACCCTTCCCCTAGGAGCATGCGTCTAGTACTTTGTTTCGATGACTAATAGATTTTTGCAATAAGTATGTCAGTTCTTTATGACTAATGTTGAGTCCATGGATTATACGCACTCTCACCCTTCCACCTTTGCTAGCCTCTCTAGTGCCGCGCAATTTTCGCCGGTACCATACACCCACCATATACCTTCCTCAAAACAGCCACCATACCTACCTATTATGGCATTTCCATAGCCATTCCGAGATATATTGCCATGGAACTTTCCACCGTTCCGTTTATTATGACACGCATCATCATTGTCATATTCCTTTGCATGATCATGTAGTTGACATCGTATTTGTGGCATAGCCACCGTTCATAATTCTTTCATACATGTCACTCTTGATTCATTGCACATCCCGGTACACCGCCGGAGGCATCCATATAGAGTCATATTTTGTTCTAGTATCGAGTTGTAATTTTTGAGTTGTAAGTAAATAGAAGTATGATGATTTTCATTATTAGAGCATTGTCCCATGTGAGAAAAAAAAAGAGAAAAGAAAGAAAGAAAAAAAAAGAAGAAAGAAAAAAAAGAAAAAAATGAAAAAAAGAGAAAAAAATGAGAGAAAAAGAGAGAAGGGGCAATGTTACTATCCTTTTTCCATACTTGTGCTTCAAAGTAGCACCATGATCTTCATGATAGAGAGTCTCCTATGTTGTTACTTTCATATACTAGTGGGAATTTTTCATTATAGAACTTGGCTTGTATATTCCAATGATGGGCTTCCTCAAATTGCCCTAGGTCTTCATGAGCAAGCAAGTTGGATGCACACCCACTTAGTTTTCTTTTTGAGCTTTCATAAACTTATAGCTCTAGTGCATCAGTTGCATGGCAATCCCTACTCACTCACATTGATATCTATTGATGGGCATCTCCATAGCCCGTTGATACGCCTAGTTGATGTGAGACTATCTCCCTCTTTTTGTCTTCTCCACAACCACCTTCTATTCCACCTATAGTGCTATGTCCATGGCTCACGCTCATGTATTGCGTGAAAGTTGAAAAAGTTTGAGAATACTAAAGTATGAAACAATTGCTTGGCTAAAACCAGGGTTGTGCACGATTTGAGTATTTTGTGTGATGAACATGGAGCATAGCCAGACTATATGATTTTGTAGGGATAAGCTTTTCTTTGGCCATGTTATTTTGAGAAGACATAATTATCTTGTTAGTATGCTTGAAGTATTATTGTTTTTATGTCAATATTAAACTTTTGTTTTGAATCATACGGATCTGAACATTCATGCCACAATAAAGAAATTACATGGATAAATATGTTAGGTTGCATTCCACATCAAAAATTCTGTTTTTTTCATTTACCTACTCGAGGACGAGCAAGAATTAAGCTTGGGGATGCTTGATACGTCTCCAACGTATCTATAATTTTTTATTGTTCCATGCTATTATATTATCTATCTTGGATGTTTTATATGCATTAATATGCTATTTTATATTATTTTTGGGACTAACCTATTAACCTAGAGCCCAGTGCAAGTTCCTGTTTTTTCCCTGTTTTTGAGTTTCGTAGAAAAGGAATACCAAACAGAGTCCAAACGGAATAAAACTTTCGCGATGATCTTTCTTGGACCAAAAGGAAACCAGAGGACTTGGAGTGCAAGTCAGAGAAGCCACGAGGTGGCCACAAGGATGGAGGGCGCGCCCAAGGGGGTAGGGCGTGCCCCCCACCCTTGTGGGCTCCTCGTGCGTCTCCTGGCCTAATTCTTTCGCCTATATATACTCTTATATGCCCAAACCACCGGAGGCATCCACGAAAACACTTTTCCACCGCCGCAACCTTCTGTACCCGTGAGATCCCATCTAGGGGCCTTTTCCGGCGTCCTGCCGGAGGGGGATTCGATCACGGAGGGCTTCTACATCAACACCATTGCCCTTTCGATGAAGCGTGAGTAGTTTACCTCAGACCTACGGGTCCATAGCTAGTAGCTAGATGGCTTCTTCTCTATCTTTGATTCTCAATACCACGTTCTCCTCTATGTTCTTGGAGATCTATTCGATGTAATACATTTTTGCGGTGTGTTTGCCGAGATCCGATGAATTGTGGATTTATATCAGCTTATCTATGGATATTATTTGAATCTTCTCTGAATTCTTTTATGCATGATTTGATATCTTTGCAAGTCTCTTCGAACTATCGATTTGGTTTGGCCAACTAGATTGGTTTTTCTTGCAATGGGATAAGTGCTTAGCTTTGGGTTCAATCTTGCGGTGTCCTTTCCCAGTGGCAGTAGGGGCAGCAAGGCACGTATTGTATTGTTGCCATCGAGGATAAAAAGATGGGGTTTTCATCATATTGCTTGAGTTAATTCCTCTACATCATGTCATCCTTCTTAATGCGTTAATCTGTTCTTCATGAACTTAATACTCTAGATGCAGGCAGGAGTCGGTCGATGTGTGGAGTAATAGTAGTAGATGCCGAATCATCTCGGTCTACTTGACACGGACGTGATGCCTATATTCATGATCATTGCCTTAGATATCGTCATAACTTTGCGCTTTCCTATCAATTGCTCGGCAGTAATTCGTTCACCCACCGTATTATTTTCTATCTTGAGAGAAGCCTCTAGTGAAACCTATGGCCCCCGGGTCTATTTTCCATCATACAATCTTCTACTTTCCAATCTACGAGTTTCCGATCTACTATTTTACAATATTTTACTTTCCAATCTATAAAACAAAAATACCAAAAAATATTTACTTTACCGTTTATCTATCTCTATCAGATCTCACTTTTGCGAGTAACCGAGAAGGGATTGACAACCCCTTATCACGTTGGGTGCAAGTTTGGTGTTTGTTTGTGCAGGTATTCGGTGACTTGCGTGTTGTCTCCTACTGGATTGATACCTTGGTTCTCAAAACTGAGGGAAATACTTACTCTACTTTGCTGCATCACCCTTTCCTCTTCAAGGGAAAAACCAACGCAAGCTCAAGAAGTAGCAGCCATGTAGCTACTGCCTATGGACCCGTAGGTCTATGGTGGACTACTCACGCATCATCGGAGAGGCACCAATGAGGATGATGAACCCCTCTGTGATGGTGTTAGATTGGATCTCGTGGTTGTAGAACTTGCGGCGACTGGAATTGTGTTTCATCAACTCCCCTAGAGTTTCTGGAACATTTGGGAATTCATAGGGCGAAGAGGCGGTGGAGGAGACCCCGGTGGGCCCCATAACCCACTAGGACGCGCCTGGGAGAGGCACCAATGAGGATGATGAACCCCTCCGTGATGGTGTTAGATTGGATCTCATGGTTCTGGAATTTGCGGCTGCTGGAATTGTGTTTCGTCGACTCCCCTAGGGTTTCTGGAATATTTGGGAATTTATAGGGCGAAGAGGCAGTGGAGGAGACCCCCCTAGGCCCCACAACCCCCCTGGGCGCGCCCTGGTGGGTTGTGGTCCCCATGGGCCTCCCCCCGGGTGTTTTCTTGGTCCCCAAGATGTTTTCTGGTCCAAAAAAAATCTCAAAAAAGTTTCGCTGTGTTTGGACTTCGTTTGATATGGATATTCTGAGAAGCAAAAAACAAGCAAAAAAACAACAACTGGCACTGGGCACTATGTCAATATGTTAGTCCCAAAAAAGGTTATAAAGTTGCTATAAAATGAATATAAAACATCCAAGAATGATAATATAACAACGTGGAACAAGCAAAAATTATAGATACGTTGGAGACGTATCAGCATCCCCAAGCTTAATTCCTACTCGTCCTCGAGTAGGTAAATGATAAAAACAAATTTTTTGATGTGGAATGCTGCCTAACATGTTCATCACATATTCTTTTCTTTACTTGCACGGACATTTGGAATTTTATATGGTTCAAAGCAATAGTCTAGTTTTGACATGAAGATTTCAATACTCAAGCATATCAACAAGCAACCATGTCTTTCAAAATAACAACACTAAAGGAAGTTATCCCTAGCCCATCATGCTCAATCATTGATCCATTCATGAGACACAGTCGAATATTAGCTACATCCAATGCTCAAGTACGATCATAGTGCCCCTTAGTTGGTGCTTTATAAGAGAAGATGGAGACTCAAATAAAAATAAAAATTGCATAAAGTAAATAGATAGGCCCTTCGCAGAGGGAAGTAGGGATTTGTAGAGGTGCCATACTTTCACACTCCACGGCTAGCCGTATCCACGGGTACCGTCCATACCAACACTTTCCAAGGAATTTATTATTTGACAACATAAAGTAAATTTCTTTTTTATTTCGGGACTTGGCATCCTATTACCGCCGTACTCTCGTGCAATGACAAGTGAATAAACACTCATCTTGAGAATAACACATCTAGCATGGAAAATATTGGCCACCCCCTGCCGCTTCATGAGCGGTACAGGAACACAAAAAGGAAATTCATTTTGAAAATTAGAGATGGCACATACAAATTTACTTAGAACGGCACGGAAATACTGCGTATAGGTAGGTATGGTGGACTCGTATGGCAAAACTGGGTTTAAGGATTTTGGATGCACAAGTAGTATTTCTACTTAGTACAAATGAAGGCTAGAAAATAGATTGAGAAGCAACCAACCAAGAAAACAAAATTCACATAAGCGAGCATTAAGCATAACTAACACCGAATAATGCACCATAAGTAGTGTTGGGGATATGACCCCACGATATGACCCGCCCTAGAAGGGCCGGGTTTGGATATTGGCGACTCAACTGTAAGGCCTTAGACAGGCCCAAGAGACCAAGACACGGAGCCCGGGAGGCGACTTACGTGGTGAGCCAGACGAAGGTCCAGAGCCAGGAGACGGTGCGTGACCTGGAAGTGTAAGCCGCCCGATGGTGACTTGCCTAGCAAGGCAAGGCGACTTAGAACTAGGGTCGGTCACGGAGTATGACCCGATCCGGACTCTTGTAAGCCCAGGGCCTCGACCTATGTATATAAAGGCGAGTCTCTGTGGCGGGTAAACCTAGGTGACAATCAATCGATAGCTAGGTCAAGCGAATCCGCTCCCTTGTAATCGATACTCAAGCAATAGTCAACAAAAGCAGGAGTAGGCTTTTACCTCCTCTGTGAGGGGCCGAACCTGGGTAAACTCGTGTCTCTCATCCCGTTCAACCCCTTTAAGCTAATCACCGTAGCCATGGCCTCGCACCTAAGTCCTTTCACGAGGACATCTGCCGTGTTAACCCCACGAAAGTTGGCACCCACTGTGGGGCCAGCGCACGGTGGTTTCGAGTTCTTGAAGGGCTCTTTCCCAGGGATCGAGGGATACGCCGTTGGCAGGATGACCAAGAGTCGCCGCGGCAAGCTCTATGTCGGATTCGGGGCTTCGCAGACCCAAGATGGTTCGAACTCTGGGGCGTGTGCGAAGATCTCAACCTCTCAAGTCTCCACTCGCCACCCTACAGCCTAGCCACGTCGAACGCATGCGAGCAGGGAAGAAGATTAACACGGCAGTTTACCCAGGTTTGGGCCACCTTGCGGTGTAAAACCCTACTCCTGCTTTGTGGTGGATTGGCCTCACGAGGAGGCTGAGGATGAATTAGTACAGTTGTTTGAGCGGCCTCGCGAGGGCTCGAGGGGTGAGGGTGGAATGGAACCGATCCCCTCTCATGGTGGTGGCTAGCCTATATTTATAGTGGCCTTGGTCCTCTTCCCTCAAAACGTAGGCAGGAAGGGATCCCACAGTGGCCAATTCGAAAGGGGACAAGTAGTACATCTTATCCTGACGAAAGGTGGTCTTCGCCTGCAAAGCTTCTGGCCGTGACGCAGCGGTGGGCTCGGCGGTGACATCCGACCTGCCGAGCTCATGGTCTTGGTCTTGTTATACCAGAATGGAAACCTTTGGATGGCTCCTCGGGAACCCGCGCTCGTCCTTGCTCCCTTAGCACCGAAAGGGAAATTGTCTCCTCTGCGCCCGCTGGCACCTGTCTGGCCGCGGTCGTCATGGCTCACGTCATCGTAGCCTCATGAGGTTGGATACCTGCATAGAAAACTCAGCTCCTCGGGAGGCAGCCCAAGGAGGTCGCTCCTCTGGAGGTCTCGACGTCGCCCGCCTCGCGAGGCCGGGGGCCCCCCGCTAGGGTCTTGTCTTGTAGGTCCTGCCGCTGGGCCGTACCAGGCTGTCGAGGGAGCCACGCCGTGGGCCGCAGGCAAGCAGATCTGGGTACCCCCGTTCCTAGAACACCGACAGTAGCCCCCGGGACCAAGGCGCGCTCGGGCTGGCTTCGAGGCGAAGCTAAGGGGCAAGGGCGAAGCGCCACGGGCCCCAAATCGCCTGCGGGCAAGGCTCGACGCGTGGCGCTTGACAGGACGTGAATGCCTCCGCTCCCTCACGTCACCTCGACAACTGCCCAGGCTGACAAAAGACTGGCGCCCGCCGCTGAGCCATCATTGCTTCCCCTTGCCTTGCTCCAGATCCCCTTCTCCCAGCCGAAAGCTTGTCCAGATCCAATTGCACTCCGCCCCTTTCCTTCTCCTTCTCCGGCGCCAGCGACCGCGCGAATGGCGCCTGGGAAGTCGAAGCCTGTGGCGTAGGCCACAAGCTCCTCCTCTCCTGCACTGGCACTCTGCGTGTCCTCCATCGCCGAGGTGAGGCACCTCGACGCCGTGCTCCCGTAGATGGCGAGCGAAGACAATGAGTGGTGCGAGACCGTGATCTGGGCAGGCTCCACCGTGAGGAGGACCTTGGCGCAGATAGTCTACCCCTTCTTCCTCCACAGCGCCTTTGCGGGGCTTGTCCCACCCCTTTCAGAGTTCTTCTGCGCCGTGCTCACCCACTACAACATCCAGGTCCTTCATCTTCAACCCAACTCTAGCCTCCTCATGTCCATCTTTGCTTTTTACTGCGAGGCCTTTGTGGGCATGAGGCCCTCCGTGCCGCTCCTCCGCCATTTCTTCTGCTTGCGGCTGCACGACCCGACGTAGCGCTCCGCTTGTGTGTCCTTTGTCGCGGTCCACAAGGGGAACGTCCTCCTGAAGGCCAGGAAGAAGATGGAAGGCCTCCGGCACCGCTGGGTCTTCCTGGACAACAAGGGCCTCAACCCACGGATGGAGCTGCCAACCAAGCTGCCTGAGCGGCTCGAGAGGTGGGGCCACGCAAAGCTCACCGACCCACGGGCAGAGCCTGTGCTGGCGAAGATAAACTCGGACTTGGAGGCCAAGCGGCTGACGAGAGGCATGCTGGTGAAGGAGTTCTTGACGCAGCGCCTGGCGCCGCTCGAATCGCACTCGAGGCCCATGTGGGAGTTCCGGGGCGTGATGGACGACGCGAGGCTTTGCCCTGCCAGCCTGACGGGCGAGGAGCTGGACAAGGCCATGGCCGTCTTGCTGAACGGCGATCCGGGAGACCTCCCTGCGGACTGCGTCCCACTGTACCAGCGCGACGATAGGGAGGAGCTGGTTGCCGCCATGCCTGCCTTCGACGAGCTGGGGCTCCTGCCGCCCGAGCACCCCAACTCCCCCGTGCCGGTGTCTTCCGGCAACAGCGGCAACGAGGGGGACTCAGAGGTGACCGAGGACGACGACATGAAGGAGGTGTCTCCCCCGTCGCAGAGCGAGCTCCTCCACAAGCTCGATGACGATGACACCGATGAGCCCCTGGCCATGGACTCCCCGCGCCCCTCCAGGGTTATCAGGAGGTCAAGGCCTGCCCCCCAGTCATCGCAAGCATCTGGGCGAGCGACCCCGAAGAAGGGCGTGGCTGCGCCCGCTCCGGAGGGCTCCCCGCATGCTGGCAAGGCAGACACGGCACCGGTCCCGTCCCCGCTTGGCCCGCGAGCTGAACACGGGGCGGTCATTGCTGGGGCTGACATGGTTCAGCCTGTTGTGGCCCCTCAGGGCGACCCCTCCGCCTCTCCAGGCGGCAGCACCGCGCTGGGGCCGGCTGAAGGGCGCCCCGCCGATCGCTAAAGCACGACCAAGGCCACGCCAAGGAAAAGCGGGGGCGCCCCTGCCCTGACCAAGAAGGAGAAGAAGAGGATGTGGGTCGACCCTGATGAGTAAGTGACCTACCTTTCCCTTTGAGTTAAGCATAGATTGCCACTGTGCCCACAGTACTCCCTTCCTGATGCCCAGGCTGGGTGCCGTGACGAAGAAGAGGAAGGAGAGCGCAGAGCCGGAGGAGCCCCCAGTCCTGAGGGCGCCGTCAGCCTCCGGTCATGGTCGCGGTGGGCGCGGAGGTGCACCCCTCCAGCCTGGCGTAGTCGCTGAGTGCTCAGGTGGCACCGCGCCCGAACACCCAAGTGCTCCGCCTGCTTCTGGTGCCTCGCTGGCGCCACTTGGGGGAACGTCCGCTGAGGGCGTCGGGGTTCAGGAGGCGACACCCCTCCTTGCGGCCGCGGCGGCTCCGGCGCTGGTAGAGGAGGTGGTCCCTTATCCCCTCGCGATGGAGCGTGCCTTCGTGGACGTGGTGATGCAGCCTCAGGAGGAGCTAGCCCCCGCAGGCCAGTAGGCTGCGAAGCTGTCCACCCTTGTCGTGCCTGAAAGAAGATCGGAGCCTTCGGTGCCCCAAGCCGTCCATGTCACCGCTTCCTTGGCCGTGGCGCCGGTCGACATGCATGTGCCGCCTCCTTGCCAGTCCCTCGCGCTGGCGAACTGCGGCCCCCTTGTCAGGCTCGGGGCCCTGGATGAGGCGTTCGTTGCGCTCGGCCGATTCCTGGCCGACCTCCAAGACGCCGATAGGTGCCTCGCGAGGGAGCGCCTGGGGCTTGTCTCGGGGTGGCTCCAGGCCGACACATCCGCCAGGACGGCCTGGGGCCGGGCCGAAGCCGCCACCACGGAGGGAAGGAAGGAAGCCGCTGAAGCCAAGGAGGCTCGCGACACAGTACTGGCCAGCACAGCGCCCGCCGAGAAGCGCTGCAATGATGCGGAGGCCAGGCTGAAGACCCTTCAAGAGGAGCAAGCCGCGCATGCCCGACGACTCCAGCAGCAGGAAGAGGGTCTGAAGGCCCGCGAGGAAAAGCTTGCCAGCCGCGACTCTGAGTTGTCCCAGGTGGCTGCCGACCAGGTCATGGAGCGCGATCACCTGACCAAGCTGAAGGAGGAGGTGGACGAAGCCCAGATGTCCCACGCCCAGCACGTCTCCGAGGTGACAACCCAGCTGGAGGCCAGGGAGAATACCCTCGCCACCGCCGAGAATAAAGCGGCCGCGGAGCGAGTCGCCTCCCCCTCCCTCGAACTCAGGCTCCACCCGGCGCTACAATCCATCTGTGGAGGCAGATTCAAAGAGCCGCTGGCGGCCCCTAAAGGCGGCTTCGCAGGGCTCTCCTCCAAGCTTGCCCAAGCGCTTGAGGGTGCTGCCGCTGAGGTGGATGCCATCCTAGAGGAGGAGTGCCGCTCGCTCTTCACTGCAGCCGTGACGCGCGTCTTCAGCCAGCTCTACCTCTAGGACCCGGGATTCAACTTTGACACGGTGATCCGTCCGATCGCTCCTGAGCACCACTCCGCCGCTGCGGAGGCCGTGAAGGGTCGCGTGGACGCGTTGCTGAAGAAGTTTCTTTGCATCCCCAACGCCAAAACTCCGGCGGTGGGGGCCATCGGCGGCGACGATGGCGGCAGCGATGTCGACGATGGGCTCCCCACGACTGGGTCAGGCGGCAGCAACGACCATGGCGGCGATGGCCCCTCTTCCTAGATTTTATCGTGCAACATTCACCGTGCCTCGTGGAGGCGTAAAACTTCTGTTTGAATTGCATAACATTCAGTGCCTGTAATAACTTGTTTAGCACTCCGCGATTTCCTTATTGTGCCTGGTTTCCTTCTTGCTTGCTTTTGCGCTCTGCGTCGGCAAGGCCCAGCCCCGCGCATACCTCGGCCGCCGTTGGGGGCGTCCGGATCGCCAGGACGACACCAAGGGGCGAGGGGCTACGTGACTAGTGAGGCCCCTGAGTCGCGGTGCTCAGGGGTCCCCCTTGAAGTGCGAGTAACACTCATGAAGGAAACGTGGATGCTGGGGCGTACCCTTCATGCTCTGCGTCGACAGGGCCCAGCCCCGCGCATAGCTCGACCACTGTTGGGGCGTCCGGATCGCCAGGACGACACCAAGGGGCGAGGGGCTACGTGACTAGTGAGCCCCCTGAGTCGTGGTGCTCTGGGGTCCCCCTTGACGTGCGAGCAGCCCTTGTGAAAGGAGCATGGGCGGCAGCAAGGTTAGTCCAGAGTCCTCCATACCTTTCCTCGCCAGCTTTTGCCTGGGAGGGACGCAAGAAGACCAGGTACCAGGGACTTGGTGAGGTGGCATGCGCCAGGCCTGGCCTGAGCGTAGCCCCCGTGTCCAGCCCCCTCGCGCGCTCTTCGCAGGGGAAAGCTACGTGATGTGGCCGATTGAAGAGCCAAGAGGCTATCCTGAGGTTGGTGCAGCCCCCTGAGGCGCCCTCACTTGTTTATCCACCAACGCAGAGCATGGGGCTTCCACTAGGCGTGGGCATAGCCGCTCCTCGATCGTGTCATCCGCCAGCGTGGAGCATGGGGCTTCCACTTGGGCGTGGGCATAGTCGCTCCTCGACCGTGCCATCCTCCAGCACGGAGCATGGGGCTTCCACTTGTGCGTGGGTGGGAGTTCCCTCGAGGGGAGACTCCGAGGTGTGTACAGCCCCGTTCGTACACGTGGCTAGCACGACAGAACTGGAGGAGGTGTATCTGGGCACCCATGAGCCAGCGCGGGACTCACGAGGCCCTGCCTCAAGGCAGGTTGCGCCTGATTTCTTTGGGGGGCGTGCATGCAAAACCTGTGTGATGGGGGAAACCTGTGCCGAATGGATCTCTGGAGGCCATCGCATGAGAAGGCTAAACACCAACAACCCCAAGAGGTGACGTGAACGGGGCCGGCCCGCCAGACAGGGCTCAGCCGTTGGGTTTATCGACGCTGCAGGGACGAACCCGAGCACAGACGCCGTGCCCAGTTGTCGGGGTAATTGACCACGGGTACACCGAAGACGGCGAGACAATATTTCAAGACATCGGGGCTAGCAAAGCCCCTTAGTCCGACTGCTCAGGCCGCCCTAGGCGGCCCCCTGTCCGACTGCCCGGGCCGACTCGCCACCCGGCCTGCTCTCCGTCCGGCTGCTCCAACCGGCTTGCTGCGCGGAGTCAACCGCTGCTCCGACCCGACACCGACAAGACCCCGACGAGACGGCCGTACCCGGCACTGCTGGTGAATAGTAGAACACTGTGTACGCGTCACCTCAGCCATCATGTACAGTGTCACTTGTCCCTGGGCACTATTCATGAAGTGACCCAGGGGACAAGCATGACACTCACCCATGCCCACCATGCCACTACCTAGCTTAGGAAGTAAGCTAGCTCACACTATATATAGTGGCATACATCCATCCATCCAAGCCGGCCAGAAGGGCTCCCACGCATGAGCACACACATGCTCCCAGACACACACATATCCATTCGGCCACGAGCCATGGGCATAGACGGCCACTAGAGCATGCCACATACATGCATATACGAGATCAGGTGCCCACGGCACTGATCTTAGATACAGCTCCATGAGCATTTTGTACTACCAGATGTACACTCCACATATATATCCAGACGTGCAGGAGTAGGGGTATTATCTCTCCGGAGAGCTCCGAACCTGGGTAAACTACCGCGTGATACTCGCATAGCCGTCCTCGGATATTCCAGCGGCAGTCTTGCCCTCACCTTAAGCCACCCTATGGCATCTGTCGTCTCGCAACCCCCCCGTGAGAACACCATGACAGTTGGCGCCCACCGTGGGGCAAGCTGCTGCTGGTTTCGCAGTCCGGGCGGGACCCTTTTTCGCCATCGTCGCCGCGGCGCCGCCCGCCTCTCCGGCCACGCTCGAGGGCTCGACATCGACTCGCCCCCGGGGCGGCGCCGTGCGGAGCGGCGCATCCTCGTCATCGGCCTCGGCCTCTTCATCACCACCGCAACGCCGTCCGTCCGCGCGCGCGCCGCGCGCGGGGCCTTGCTTCGGTCGGCCGCATCCATCCGCGCGCCGCTCGCGTTTGCTCCCCTCCGCGTTGCGCCTTGCTCCGGCCAAAACGCCCGCTCGCTCCTCCATATACCATCTATGCAAGCTAGCCAGATGCAAGTCAAACCGTGGTCATACACCATCCATACACTACCCATACAATAGTCAGATAACACTCAGACACAAGCCAGACAATGGCCATATACATTCTATGCATTGGCCAGATGCAAGTCGGATGCTACCATACGCTCGCTCGCCTCTGCTCCGCTTCGCCCGCGTGTGCGCAAAGCCGCTCCGGTTTGCCTCCGGGCCGCTCCGCCCGCGCGTGCAAGGGCCTCTCCTCCGCCCGTGGCCCGGCCGCCTGTGCCGCTGCGCTGCTCTCCTCCAGCGCTCGCCGCCCCAAGCTCCTCCTCATCTGCCTGGCCCGAGTGCCTCCGCCTCCAACCCGGCCCAGCGCGCCTGCGCCCCGCCGACGCGTCCGCGTCGCAGTGCCCGAGCACCCGCGCTGCGCCGCGCCTGCATCGCTCCGGCCCGGTGCCCCGCCGGCTTCGCTCCCCTTGCCGCGTGCTCACGCGCCCCTGCGCCCTGCCGGCTCCGCCCTCGGTCGCGCGTCCGCACCGCCTGCTCGCTCCTGCCTGCTCGCGCTCCGGCGTCCTCCGCCCTCAGCCGGCTGGAAAAGTAAAGGGCCGGGTGCCCCCTGCGCCCTGCCGGCTCCGCCCTCGGTCGCACGTCCGCGCCACCTGCTCGCGCCCGCGCCGCCTGCTCACTCCCGCCTGCTCGCGCTCCGGCGTCCTCCGCCCTCAGCCGGCTGAAAATGTGGGAAGCCGACTGCCCATAGCCGACTGGCAAAAAAAAAGGGTGGGGTCCGGCTGCTCGCGTGTAGTCAGACAAAAAGAGTCGGGCCGACTGCTAAAAAAAAGAGAGCGTCAACAGCCTGCAGAAGAAAAAGAGAAGAGTCGGGTAGAAAAAAAAAGTCCGGCTGCCCAGCCGAACAAAAACAAGCAAAGGAAAAAAACGCGCGTCTGCGCGTCCGCCTGCTTCGCCACTCGGACGGCCAGACACGACTCGGCCTGCCTGCCTGCTTCAACACCGGGCCGGCTGGAGAGCCCGCCCGACTGCCCGTCCGCCTTGATGCCCGTTGGACCCGACCGGCCGGGACCCCCTTCAAGCACCCGGAGGTTCGAAGGCTACCCCAGCGGGTGCGCCGACGCGCTCCGCGAGCGCCGAGCCGCGCAGGCTGTCTTCGGCAAACTCCGCCTCGACTGCGCCAAAAGCAATGTGAGCTCCTCACCCGCATGATTTTGCACCACGCAAACACGGATAACCCCGAGCGATGCTCGGGGGGCTATCTCCGCATTTTATTACAGTTGCATCACTGTTTGCCCTGGCGCCAACCAGAGTTGGCTCGGGGGCTGGCTGCTTGGCCTGAGACGTTTGTTCCCGCAGACGGCCTAGTAGTGTGCGCGGTACCAAAGGCTCACTCTTAGTCATAGACCGCAGAGCGGCTATCCAGCTAGCAATAGCGAACGCTGGAGGCCACCCACGCGAAAAACGTCTCGGGAGAAAAAACGGTTAGGGCGACCCGGCCGTTTGCTTTATGAGTATCTGCTCAGTTAAATCCGCTCCCGGAGTCTGAGTACTGTACACTCCACCCCGCGGCCCACTCTCAGCCACAGACCACAGAGCGGCTGTCCGGCTAGCGAGAGCGCAAGCCAAAGAACGGAGAGGACATGAAAAGATTGAAGGGGGCTCGGACGAAACCGAGTCGGCACCCTCCGCATAAATCTTGCACTGCTAAAAGCAAACATTTGATATATCTGCGCGGACTAACTTTGTCTTTTGCATGATCATTTCCGTGGGGAACCCCCCTCCTCGCTCGGAGGCTACACCCAGTGGGTGCGCTGGCGCGCCCCCACTGAAAGCAAGCCGCGCCGGCTGCAGCCCGTAGCCGGCTGTCATCGACACCATCAGTCGGCGGACTCCGCGTCCGCGCCCGACAGCACCAGTCGGCGGACCCCACATCCGCGCCCGACAGCATCAGTCGGCGGACCCCGCGTCCACGCCCGACAGCACCAGCCGACGGACTCCGTATACGCGCCCGGCACCCTCGACGTCGCCGTCGGTTTCATCATCAACAACAAGACCCTCCGCCCAACTTTTCCAAAGTTGCCCGGAGGCTACACCCAGCGGGTGCGCATGCGCGCCCCCGCTCGGAACATGCCGCGCCTGTTACACGCCCGCCGCCGGCAGCAACCGGCCCCTCGACGCCATCGTCTGCACCAACAACCGCGAAAAGCCTCCGCCCAACTTTTCCAAAGTTGCCCGGAGGCTCGGAGGCTACACCCAGCGGGTGCGCTTGCGCGCCCCCGTCGGGAGCAAGCCGCACCGGCTGCAGCCCGCAGCCGGCCGTCATCAGCATCTTCTACATCAACACCCGCTAAAAAACCTCCGCCCAACTTTGCCAAGTTGCCCGGAGGCTCGGAGGCTACTGTCGGGGTAATTGACCACGGGTACCCCGAAGACGGCGAGACAATATTTCAAGACATCGGGGCTAGCAAAGCCCCTCAGTCCGACTGCTCAGGCCGCCCTTGGCGGCCCCCTGTCCGACTGCCCGGGCCGACTCGCCACCCGACCCGCTCTTCGTCCGGCTGCTCCAGCCGGCCTGCTGCGCGGAGTCAACCGCTGCTCCGACCCGACACCGACAAGACCCCGACGAGACGGCCGTACTCGGCACTACTGGCGAATAGTAGAACACTGTGTACGCGTCACCTCAGCCATCATGTACAGTGTCACTTGTCCCTAGGCACTATTCATGAAGTGACCCAGGGGACAAGCATGACACTCACCCATGCCCACCATGCCACTACCTAGCTTAGGAAGTAAGCTAGCTCACACTATATATAGTGGCATACATCCATCCATCCAAGCCGGCCAGAAGGGCTCCCACGCATGAGCACACACATGCCCCCAGACACACACATATCCATTCGGCCACGAGCCATGGGCATAGACGGCCACTAGAGCATGCCACATACATGCATATACGAGATCAGGTGCCCACGACACTGATCTCAGATACAGCTCCAGGAGCATTTTGTACTACCAGATGTACACTCCACATATATATCCAGACATGCAGGAGTAGGGGTATTATCTCTCCGGAGAGCTCCGAACCTGGGTAAACTACCGCGTGATACTCGCATACCCGTCCTCGGATATTCCAGCGGCAGTCTTGCCCTCACCTTAAGCCACCCTGTGGCATCTGTCGTCTCGCAACCCCCCCCCCCCCATGAGAACACCACGACACCAGTCTTCTCATGCAACAATCCCGAGGAAAAACAACCGGCGCGCGGCTCCCGCGACGCCGAAACGCCGAACTGTGGTTGAACGAACCGTGCCGCGCGCCCTGACTCACCCACTCCCGATTAGCTCATGCGAGAACAAGGCACCAAGGACCCCAGGAGGTGACGTGCACGGGGCTGGCCCACGAGACAGAGCTCGATCTCTTGGATTTGCCAACGCTGCAGGGAAGGACCCAAGCACAGACATCGTGCCAGTCCTTAATCATGAGGTGGTCGAGGGCGGGGTTGTGAGGGCGCAACGACTCATGGTGACGAAGCACCGGGCACGCAGTTTGAAATACTTAGGAAATTCATAAATGGAAAAGCCAGCTTCGATACATGCGCAAAACGATACAGCTGCAGGGGCCTGCCCTGACAGCTTGAGGATAAAGCAGCC
Organism: Thinopyrum elongatum; assembly: GCA_011799875.1. Lineage (NCBI taxonomy): Eukaryota > Viridiplantae > Streptophyta > Magnoliopsida > Poales > Poaceae > Thinopyrum > Thinopyrum elongatum. Next base: position 546,359,458 of record CM022298.1, on the reverse strand, counting down.
CGAGGGGCGACCTCAACTAAACAAACCAAAAAATCACCTGGCACCAGTGTCGTAGAAGTGTCAAGGTAGCTGAAGGCGCATGCCGTGGGGATCACTCCTCATGAGCCGGGCGGCCCCGGAGGCCCGAGCGGGTCGTACGGGTCCGAGACTTCCTGAACCATCACCGCCCGACGCCGGGCTTCCTGAGACGCGTGCACAACCTGCGCAAGGCGCTGGTACGTGGCACCTGCATTCATGAGGCCGAAGGGCATGCAGACGTAGTTGCAGGGGTAGCCCCCACTCCGACCGACGCGCGATGTCCAGAAGAGCTCCTGAGAAGCGGCCCTATTGAGGCCCGGGATGTTGACGCAGACACGCAGCCCGTCGCCCGCACCGAGGGCTACGGCTGCATCGGGTGGTGCGTGGCGAGGCTCGCCACGCATGGCGCACGCCTCCTGAAGCTCCTCGATCGCGTTGTTGATGAGTTCTTGCGCCCCTGGTGCCTCGTGCCTTGCTTCTTGCTTGTGGGGGCGCGCGTCGAAGCACGCCTCCAGATGGTGCCCGAGCACCTCCCTTATCACCTTGGTCAAGTCAGAGGCCCTCCAGATGGAAGCCCCCGAGCTCGTCCCGAGGGAGGCGCCGGGTGCGCCTTCCTATGCGGAAGGGAGAGGCGTCCCAGCAGGAGGCGTGGGGTTTGAACTGCCGCCCACAGGAGTTCCTGCCTCCTGATGGCTCTTCAGGAGGAGCTGCTTCTTCTTCTTGGGGGTGGCCTCGGGAGGCAGGAAGCCGCCCTCATCGTTAGAGTTTTCGGCCACTTCAGCCTGGTAGGCGCGCTCGAGGGAGCAGACTGCGTCCTTTTCATCACAAGCGATCGTAATGATACCGCTGTACCCTGGGATCTTGAGGATGTTGTAACCATGGTGGGTTGCTGCCATGAACTTGGCGAGGGCCGGATACCCCAGGATGGCATTGTACGGGAGGCCGATGTGGGCGACGTCAAAGTCGATGAGCTCAGTGTGGTAGTTGTTGTGCTTGCAGAAGGTGACTGGGAGGCGTATCTGCCCCAGGGGCACGGTGGAGCCGTTGGTCACCCGAGAGAAGGGCTTGGTTGGCATGAGTTGATCATAAGGCACCTGAAGCATTTCGAATGTCTCGACAGAGAGGAAATTGAGCCCAGCGCCACCGTCGATGAGGGTCTTGGTGATGAGGACGTTTCTGATGGTGGGCGTGCAGAGCATGGGGAGCGCGCCTGCGGTGGCCGCGCACTTGAGGTGATCCTTGGAGTTGAAGGTAATGGCGTACTGCGACCACCTGAGGGGATGCGCGGCCTCGAGCTTTGGGAGGGCCGCGTTCACCTCGCGATAGAATTGCTTGAAGATGCGGTTGGAAGCAGGGGCCTGAGCGCCGCCCAAGATGCAAGCAATCGCACGAGGTTCCTGGAAGCCCCCAGCCCCCTCGTCCGGGCGGTTGTCGTCATTCCTCCTTGGCGGTGACAGCGGTGGAAGGCCGACATTACCCTGAGGACGAGCCTCGCGAGGCTGGTCGTGCCAAGGGCCCTCACGAGTCTCATCACGCCAGCGGTCATCGCGAGGCTGGTCGCACCAGCCCTGGCGAGAGTCGCGGTCGTCCCAGCGGCCTCCGCCGCGACCACCTCCACGGCCTTAGCCACGGTCGCCACACTCGGGGCGGTGGCCGGTGTGCCCATCGCGGAGCGCCCTGAGCTCCTGGCAGTCATTGGTGTTGTGGGTGTGAGTGTTGTGGTAGACACAGTACGGGCGGGTACCCCTGGGAGGCTCATCATGGTCGTGGCCGTGCTTCAGCTCGGGCTCCGCCGCCAGCACAGCGGGGCCCTTGCACTTCGCCTCCTTAGCCTTGGCCTTCTTGTCTTCGAGGTCAGCCTCCGGAAGCTCGAGGAGGGAGAGACGACCCTCCTCAGCCCTTGCACACTTGGTCGCCAAGTTGAACATTTCCAAGGCCGAGCACAAGTTGTCATGGATGGCAAGCTCCTCTTTCGTCTTGACGTCCCTCACACCATTGGTGAATGTCGAGATGATGGCCTCGTCCGACGCCTTCAGGAGCTTGAGGCGAACACTCGTGAAGCGCTGTATGTACTTGTGCAAGGTCTCGCCCGGTTGCTGCTTCACGCGCCGCAGGTCATTCATAGCCGGAGCACGGTCGCGGGTGCCCTGGAAGCCAGGAGCACGCACCGTCCTTAAGGGCCATGGGGAACCAGTTCGACATGACCTTCTCGTCACCGTTTGCTGCTTCGATGCTCAACGCGTAGAGCTCGAGGAACTCCGCAGGGTCGGGGGTGCCGTCGTAACACGGAGGCAGGTCCGGCTTGAACTTGCCGGGCCAGACGACGCGGCGCAACTCCGGGGTGAAGGCGCCGCAGCCCGCCGCACTTACGGGCACAACACGCGCAGGGGGAACTCGATCCTGACGTCCTTGCGCTGCTGCCTCCAGCGGAGCATGGTCTTGATACTGGCGCGGCGGTGCGGGGAGCACGCGTGCATCGCCTTGCGGCCGCTGCACCACCTGGCAGCTCTCCTCGTCCCGTGCCGGTGCTGGTGCTCCCCGCGGCAGGTCGCGAGGGGGCGCTTCGTGGCTAGGCTTGGGGTCGACGCCGCGCACAGGAGGAGGAGGAGGCGCGCCGTGAGCCACGTCGCCCGCCTGGGAGGGCGGGGGACGGAGCGAGTGGGAGGGCGCCGGGACCTCTCCGGCGGCGTTGACAAGCTCGGCGATGCGACCAAGCCAGCCCTCATAGCGGTCGTTGGCGGGACGGTAGCGCAGCAGCTCGCGCGCCATGAGCAGCACAGCTTGCGTGTTCGCCGGCCCATGACAAGCGTGGGAGGACGAAACCGTGGCGGGAGTGAGGGACGGAGTAGCGGTGCGGCCTTCGCGCCGCATGGAGGGTGGCAGCAATGAGTCCTGCTGCTCGTGAGCAGCAGGGTCGTCAGTGGCGGCGTTGGCCGCAGCGAAGGCAGAGAGGCGCGGGGCGCCGTGACCCACAGGCGTCGTCTAGGTAACGCGGGCAGCCCAACGCTCGGCGCGGACCCGGCGGGCGTCGGCCATGGGAGTGACGAGGCGGAGACGAAGTAAACTAGGAGGAGGATTCTGACACGCCCCTACCTGTCACGCCAAATGCCGGATTCGGGGCTCCGCAAACCCAAGAAGGTTCGAACTCTGGGGCGTGTGCGAAGATCTCGACCTCTCAAGTCTCCGCTCGCCATCCTACAGCCTAGCCAAGTCGAGTGCATGCGAGCGGGGAAGAAGATTAACACGGCAGTTTACCCAGGTTCGGGCCACCTTGCGGTGTAAAACCCTACTCTTGCTTTGTGGTGGATTGTCCTCACGAGGAGGCTGAGGATAAACTAGTACAATGGTTTGAGCGGCCTCGCGAGGGCTCGAGAGGTGAGGGTGGAATTGACCCAATCCCCTCTCATGGTGGTGGCTAGCCTATATTTATAGTGGCCTTGGTCCTCTTCCCTCAAAACTTAGGCGGGAAGGGATCCCACAGTGGCCAATTCAAAAGGGGACAAGTAGTACATCTTATCCCGACGAAAGGTGGTCTTCGCCTGCAAAGCTTCTGGCCGTGACGCAGCGGTGGGCTCGGTGGTGACATCCGTCCTGCCAAGCTCGTGCTCTTGGTCTTGTTGCACCGGAATGGAAACCTTTGGAGGGCTCCTCGGGAACCCGCGCTCGTCCTTGTTCCCTTAACACCAAAAAGGAAATTGTCTCCTCTGCGCCCGCTAGCGCCCGTCTGGCCGTGGTCATCATGGCTCACGTCACCGTAGCCCCGTGAGACTGGATACCTGTATAGAAAACTCCGCTCCTCGGGAGGCAGCCCGAGGAGGCCGCTCCTCTGGAGGTCTCGGCGTCGCCCGCCTCGCGAGGCCGGGGGGCCCCCGCGAGGGTCTTGTCTTGTAGGTCCTGCCGCTGGGTCGTACCAGGCCGTCGAGGGAGCCACGTCGTGGGCCACAGGCAGGCAGATCTGGGTAACCCCATTCCCATAACGCCGACACTCTACATCGACGACGCTGGCTGGGGCCCCGAGGCCGAGTCAATCGAGTACGAGTACCGGGTCACCTTAGGCGGAATTCACGTCTTCATCGGAAAGGTCGGCGGATCAGAGCCTGAGCCGGACATCTGCACCGACATCGTCGAGCCGGCTCAGCGCGCGCAACCTGCCCGGATTCAACCCGGCCGGAAGCGTGCTTTCATTGGTGGCATGCACGGTATGGAACTTGCGGAAGATTCCGTATCTGGAGGAGAGACTCTCGTCTATTCGGGTGATGAGTCCTCGACCGGAGAGACGGAGTCAATTTACCAGCTTCAAGACGGCGGGCTTGGGGGCTATTCCGATGGCAATAGTATTTCGGACCCCTATGAGCCGCCGTGCAGAGCTGCTATCTTCATGGCTAGCATAGGGCCAGCTGTCAATTCATCATCAACTGCAGCTATGACATCTAACTCAACCGCTACGGTGGCCGGTGGCTCCGGGTCCGTCGGGCCGCCGACTAAGGTGTTGTTGGATCTTATGGGCACCTTGACAGCTTTATTGGCAACGGAGGTCACTACGGTGAATGAGGCAGAGCGCAACACGGAAATTGCCAAAATTCATGAGGAGATCACCAAGACCCAAGAGGATATTGTGGTTGAGAACACCCAGACAGCTGCGCTGAAGGCTCAGATTGATGCAGAAGCGGAGCGTGTGAAGGCTGAAGCCTGGCGTTTGAGTCTGAATCACGATGCTTCCAATGCAGTATTCCAGAGGAGGTACCAGAGTCGTATGCCGTCGACGTTTAACCCGAGGTGTTTGTTTGACACCCCTGGAGCAGGGCCAAGTACTCCAGACGCCCGGGTAAATCCCCAATTAAACCCGGACGTGCCTGGAAGTCGGGCGGCGGCTCAGCCTCGTCAGCCTGAGATAGTACGAAGGGAAGAGCCGGGTCCTAACCCGCCCCCCAATCAGACGCCGCCGCAGCGCTTTTTGACACCGCCACCAGGGCACTTTTCTAATCCTGTGGATAATATGTTGGCGGCAGCAACCCGATTAGCGACAATTCCAATTACTGGCGAGTCACCAGTTGCGGTGGAGACCCGGAACACAGTCGAGCTCCTGCGGATGGCCGTTGCACAGCAGGCGGCTTATTCATATAGCCGTCATCGCATACACTCGACCCCTCGCCAAAGTCGAAGTTATAGTAGGCTTATTGAGTCGCCCGCTGTCTCTAGCAGTGAGCGGCGGCGTAATCCACCCCGGGATGATAATCCGCCCCAGGATGATCACCAGCCCCGTATTGAGACGGGAGCGGCGGCCCACCAGGGGGCTTATCAGCAGCCTCCGGTGACCCTTCAGCTTCAGTGGGAGCCGGGGCAATTTCAAAGTCTGTTGGAGTGCCGTGTTTAGTACCGACTTTGTGTAACTAGCGTCTGCTGAAAGATTTTAAGGGCCCTCGCAAGGTGCCCAATTACACAGCTGATCTCCCTCCTGAGGCTTGGATTGAGAGTTATGAGTTAGCTATGGATATATTGGATGTCAATGACGTTGTCTATGCCAAATACTTTACTATGATGTTGGAAGGGCCGGCTCGTACATGGTTAAAGAATCTACCTCCTAATTCTATCTGTTCATGGGCGGAGTTAAAGGCGCGTTTCATTAAAAACTTTCAAGGGACATGCAAACAGCCTCTGACAATTGTTGATTTGGATCACTGCGTGTAGTGTGAGGATGAGTCGGCCCACCATTGGGTCCACCGGGTCTCTACTATCATTCACTCATCTGATAACATTGCGGCGGGTCAGGCTGTTTTGATTTTAGAGAAGAACTGTCGCTTTGTGCTTCTCAAGCAGAAGCTTGGGCGGCTCAAACGTACTTGCCAGGACATGGGTGAACACATGGCGGCTCTTACTAAGTATGCCGACTCTGATAGTACAAAAGATCCTAGTTCTGATGAGGATGATAAATCTACCAAGGGTAAGAAGAACGACCATGGCAAGGGTCAGCAGCAGAATATAACAGGGAACAATGGCAACAACCTGGGTAATGGTGGTAAGCGGAGACACCCCGATGGCGGGTCAGATCTAGTGGCTAACACCAACACTGGGCATAGAAACCAGCGCCACAACGGTAATGGTAAGCCACCTTTTGGTGGACCAAAGCCTTTCAATCTTGAGGCAATGCTTAATGAACCGTGCCCGAAGCATAGTCTTCCCAACAAGCCATCCACTCATGCTTGGAAGGATTGTTATGCGGGAATTCAGGAATTACAGCCTCAACCAGCACCATGGAAACAACAATGGGGCGCCTGGCGGGTCAGGATCTGGTTCTCAACACTACAAAAAAAAACCACTTCCGTGATGATACATGTTTGTCACAGTAGGTCACGTTTTCTGTCATGCATGTACATCCATGATGATTTTATGACAGAATCAAGATAGTCATACCTGTGCTATCGTAGAAGTGTTCCATGACAATACCAAAATTATCATCACGGAAGTGTCCACTTCCATGACGATAAATGGCGCGTCATGGAAGTGCTTTCGTTAAGGGTAGCCGACACGTGGCATCCACCGTAACGGGTCACCGTTAACCTATCGGGTTCTGGTTTGGATCCGATAACCCGTTAACAGCCCGGACCAATAGGGATTTTCCACGTGTAGAATTCTCAATGGCCAGAGGAACCACGTGTCGGCTCAACGTTGGGACAGATGGCATCCACTCATTGGACGGGAGGCGCCTATGATACGTCCACACATGGCACGGCCCAACAAAGGCCCATTCACGTGAAAAGGCTGGCCCGTTTGACTTGGTCAAAAGGTAGCGGGCTGGACCACGGAAAGCCTGTTAACGGGTTGTTCGCATATAGCCCATTTACAGCCTGCTAACTCACGACCCGTTATGGCCTATCCGAATTAGGCCCAGTAGCGTCATCTGGCCCGTCCAATATGATTCCAGCCCGTTATAACTTCCAGCCCATGTAAGGTCCATGACGTCTTTCGGCCCATACGAGGCCCTTTGTAACTCTAGGCCCATTAAAGGCCCGTGGTGAAACTGGCCCATAATCAACAGTGTATCGCTTTATACCCATTATTCCGTTGGACCATTTCCAGCCCGTGTTAACTTTCAACCTTCTAAGGGCCCATTTATATTTGAGCTCATTTCCAGCATTCGGTTACTTACGGTCCATTACTAGCCTGTTCCGCTTGTGGGCCAAATTCAGCCCGTGGTTACAGTCGGCCCGTTAACCCGTTGGGCTGTTTTCATAGCGTCATCAAATACGGCCCATTAACGACCCGTGATGCCTGTCGATAGAATTAAGCTCGTTATACATTTCGGCCTATTAACGGCCCGTTATGGTCGGGCCATAAAGAGACGATTTCCACTCTAGCCCGTTTATGGCCCATTTTGTGGACCGTTATTGGACCATGAATAGTACGGCCCATGTTTGGCCAATTGATCATACGGCCCGTAGAAGGCCCATTGACTATACGGCCCGTAGAAGGCCCATGGATCCTACGGCCCGTAGGAGGCCCATGGTCACTACAATAGGTAGCAGGACCATGGTTACAACGGTCCGTATGTTGCCCATGGTTATTGTGGCCTACTTATAAAAAATAGGTTATTGTGGCCACTAGAAAAATGCGGAAAAAGAACTGCAGTGACTAGAAGCAAACAACTAAACAAGACAATAAGGAAATAATTAAGCAAGCAACTTACGCTAGGCTATTACGGCTATTGCACATATTACATCCACTGGGCATCAAAGTTCGCCACCAGTGCAAATATAGGGAACAAAGCAGCATATTACATACACTGGCCATGTAAATTGGCCACCAGTGCAAATAAACACGGCAGCAAAACAAGTCCATAACTGAAACAACTTCAGAAGAGCTCGAGAAACGTTATCCTGGGTATCCACCATATTGGCAATAAGCTTAGCAAGCTTATTAGCTTTCTCCTGTTTGGCGCTAAAATCCTCCAACGCTTGCTGTTGCACCAGAAAGTATGCATCTGAATTCTCAAGTGACTTCCGCAGTCCTTCGGCTTCTTGTTGCAGCACAGCTGATCGATGTCTTTCAGCTTGTAGTTGAGACTCAAGAAACTGAACTGATCCAGACAGTGAGTTCGAAGAGCTTGTGCCAGCGGTAGTGGCCAGTAACTCGAACACTACACCAAGACATGACTTTGGGGTTATCTCACTGTCTTCAAGATAGTTTTTCTTAGCTGTTTTATCAGCTTTGTTGGAGACCAACAAGGATGTCTCACTATCCTAAACCTTATCTGCATTACTTCCTTTACCATTGCTTAATAAGGTACTCTTCCCCAATATTCTGTCAGCATTCTAAAAGAAGAAACAAGCAGACACATAACTGGTTTAGCATGTAGTATATGAAACTCATTTCGGTGAACCAGTTCAGTAGTAAGGTGGACAGGATTAAACTAGCAAGTCTTCTATTGCCAAGTAGTACATAATAAAAGCATCAAACAAACATATATCTATGTCCTATGGTTACTACATTGTCTTGCCAAATCAAAATAGAGACACGGTTCAAATAATATCAGTTCAAGACAAAGCAGCATTGAAAGAATATAAGTGTGGGAAACTACACGGCACAACAAGATTTCAGATGGGTGCCACGGGTATACATGTACAACAACACTATTGGCTCTGTTGTGATGCTAGTAATGTGCATGATATGAGAAGTCAACTCTATACACAATTGAAATTGAAATCAATAGAGCAATTTAGAAGAGCAAACCTGTTAAAGAAACATGCATAAACATACCTGTTGTGCCATTGGAGTTTCGATTGGATCCTTCAATTTAAAAAAAAGTTTGTATGAGTAAATACAGTGATACAAGATCAAATCAGTATGCACCGTAGCTATGGAATCTTAAATGAGAACAGTTTTCTTCAGGTTTAAGCACTTGTTCTACACAAACAGAGTACAGTAAGACGCAGGCATCTAGTACTTAAAATAAAAAAATGAGTTCATAGACCTTACCACATTCTTGGTTCGGGACCAGTACAGAACAAGGCGTTCCCAGTCATCGTCCCGTAAATGTGTCTCAGGAGAACATAAGGGAATTTGATGAGTTTCTTTGCCAGTGAAGTACGTTTTCTTCAGGTAATTCCGATACTGCCACCAAGCATTCTTGAAGATAGCAGAGGTATTAGCACAGGTTACCTCATCCTGAGTTTCCAAATCGGTCCTTCTTGTGACGCCCCTGGCCCAATCGTGCACTAATCATACACGCAAATGCACACGATCAAGCCTAAGGACTCACGGGAAGATATCACAACACAACTCTAAAACATAAATAAAGTCATACAAGCTTTATATTACAAGCCAGGGGCCTCGAGGGCTCGAATACATAAGCTTGCGAACAAGCGTCAGCGGAAGCATCAGATATCTGAGTACAGATATAAAAGAAAGCACAGAAAGGCCTTTAGAAAGGCGGGGCAAAATTAAAACACTACGATCGAAAGGCGAAGGCCTCCTGCCTAGGACCCTCCGATCATACTCCTGGTCGTCAGTCAACTCGTAGAAGTATCCATCCTCTGGGTAGTAGTAGTAGCGATCGTCGGGACATCTGTCTCAGGGGGCTCCGTCCTCTGGTCACGACAAACTGATAGGGGGAGAAAAGGAAAACAAAGCAACCGTGAGTACTCAGAAGTACTCAGCAAGCAAGGATCTACACTACATATGCAACATTTTCAAGGGGAGGCTGTATATGTGGACTGGGCTGCAGAAATGCCAGAATAGAGAGAAGCCTAGTCCTGTCGAAGACTAGCATCTTCAGCGGTCTTGCAGCAATAGAAGAGAGCAGAACAGATCAATATAATGTAGCAGTATCATTAAGTCACATCCTCACCCAGAGATCCTTTCTCGACTCCCTGTGAGAAAGCAATCCCAGAGCCATACAGTCATCAACCTCGTCCGGAGATCCCTTCTCGACTCCCTGCGAGAAGCAATCCCAGAGCCATACATACAGGTCTCATCACAGGTATCCAGTTCTAGTTGTATCGATCGTGATACAACTCCGAGTGTCCTTTACCGTAGGACCGGCTATCGATAGAAGTGTTCTTCCCTGCAGGGGTGCACCAACTTACCCAACACGCTCGATTAACTCCGGCCGGACACACTTTCCTGGGTCATGCCCGGCCTCGGTCAAACGACACACCGCAGCCCTACCTACAGCTCAGCAGAGAGGTCCCCGCCGGTCTACATCCTAAGCGCAAGGGGGTCTTGGCCATTGCCCCTCGCCCTCCGGGTCGTTGCGTGCCGGGCGAACCAGGCTCCACCCCTCAGGATGGTGCCGGCTCAGCCCGGCCGCAGTGCTGAACTGGACGTCTGACAGAGCTTTCGGCTGATGCATACGATGCAGAACGCCCATACTATGCCCACGTGATGGTTAGTGCTATCAGACCAGAGGCCTGCTCGGATCAAATATCCAAATCGTTAGGACTAGGGGCTTGCGGTAACGAGCAGAGACTCACGAAAGATGTGACTCCGTTGCCCCGTCTCGAGGACTTGCTGCAAGGGTTAAGAATGCCCGGCCGCGCCTCGTATTCACCACTCGGGCACCACACTGGCACCCGTCTTCACAACACTCGCCTCTCAGGCGCACGCGGGTACCCCTCAGGGTCGACCCGCCTATCCAAGTAACAGTGTAAATCCAAGTATCCGTGTGTCCATAACATCAGGGGAATCCGAGCTATCACCCTCGTTGGATTCCTACTCGATGTATCCGTCAAGGTGAACTTGGAGGAATCACCCTCACTGGGTCCAAACTTGAGGTGTTGTACGACGGCGTCGTTATCGAAAGCGGTGAAGGAGGAATCACCCTCGATGACCACGACCGAATAGCTACTCTACAGAGTTAACATCAGAAGTGCTACAAGAGGTTTCACCCTCGGCACTCGATAGTAACGCTGCAGTGTCGTTACAACTAAGGGGGGGGGGGATGTGCGGTGTCGGGTCCTGGTCTTCAATCCCGTTGATCGGGTCTTCTGACGATCCAGCGCGGCAGTCGGGATAAGTGGGGTCACTGATAGGTCTCTACCCAGCCTAGACTAAACAGTTTAGGATATGCAGGTAATTATCAAAAGCAGGTTACAATGAACAGGCTATGCATCAGAATAGGTAAAGCAGCAGCAGCAGCAGCAATTCTAATGCAAGCATGAGAAATAGAATGGGCGATATCGGAATGATCAAAAGGGGGGCTTTCCTGGTTGCTCGGCGGCAGGGGCAAGGTCGTCAAGGGTCGTCGAGCTCTGGAGCAGCGTCGATACCGGCTCTATCGAGAGAGAAGAGGGGGAGGAAACAGTATAAATATAGAGCAAACATGAGCAACGCAAAGTACGGCATGACAATATGCAGTGCCGGGTGTGTCCTAACGTATGGTTGCACATCACTGAGGAAGGAGGAATCCATCCGGGAATGTTTTCCCGGTTCCGGACATTTGTCAGACAGATGACCGGAGAGGGACGGTTGCATGTTCGGATAGTTAGGGACGCGTGACGGGCGAACGGACCGCGTATCCGAATTTGTCTCGTCGTTCTGAGCAATTTTCATGTATAAAGTTTTTCGATCGGAGTTACGGATTAAAAGATATGATTTTCTAAAGTTTTTATTAATTTCTGGAATTTATTTAATTAATTAAATTCGAATTATCCAAAACAGTGATTGATAACGTCAGCATGATGTAATGCTGACGTCAGCAGTCAACGGTCGGCTGACCAGGTCAAACTGACATGTGGGACCCCACTGTCATAGACTCAGCTCTAATCCAGTGTTTAAGTTTAAACTAAACTAATTAAACAGAGTGGGGGCCCACCTGTCAGTGGGACATTAGCATAGCTAATTTGTTTTTATTTATTAAAATGTTTAATTAGGTTAATTAGCCGGGGGGGCCCACATGTCAGTGGCTGGGCTGCGCCTAGTCAGCACGTTGACCACGGTCAGCGTGGTCAACTGGGGCCAGGGGGCCCACTGGCAGTGACCCAGGGGTGGCCCCAGGTGTGCCACGTCGGCCGGTGGCCGGCGATGCGCCGGCGGCGATGAAAATCGCGACGGAGAGGCTCGGGCGTCGCCGGAAATCGGCTGTGGTGCATCGTTTCGCGCGATTCCACTTGCGTTCGAAAGCTAGAAGAGCGCCGCGTCGAATGGTGGTCTTGGACCGACCGGTGGTGAGCTAGCTCGACGGCGGCGAGCGACGAAACGGACGCCGGAGTTCGGTCTTCGATGGAATCGAGGCTGCGGGGCACTAGGAGGCGCGTGCGCGTGTGCTACGTGCTCCTGGGAGCACCAGGAGCACGGCTCTGGGCTCAGGCGCTGCCATCGACGGTCGTGGCCGCGTCGACGGAGCTCACCAGCGGCGCACAGAGCTCGGTCATGGCGGCGACGGTGCGACGGCTAGCTAGAGCTACGCGAAGGAACAGAGGGGGAGCTGGGGCTTACAGTGCGGCACACGGTGGCCCTCGAGTGAACGGGAGCGCAGAGACGAGGCAAAATCGACGGTGATCGCCGGAGGTGCCGTATACATGGGCCGGCTCGATTCACGAGTTCCGATGCAACTCAGCTCCTGCCGTCCGTCGATGAGGAAGAAGCGGTCGGCGGCGCTCCACACAGACACATCCGCCGGGCTCGGGAACGCCGGTGGCCGCGGTGGTGACGACGGCGCGTCGGCGGTGGCGTTCGGTTGAGATGGGGAGGCGAGGGAGAGCGAGTGGGAGTGAGCGAGGGAGAGCCAGGGGGGCCAGGGTGCACGGGGCTCTCCCCTTTATCCACGGCGAGCGCGGCGACGTGCTGTCGTGCGTCGAGGGAGGGGGGCCGGGCTCGGGGGGGCGCGCGCACGCAGAGCGTTCCACAGCGGGGCGCGGGAGGAGGGGGTGAGCAGTGCGGGGGGGAAAAAGGACGGCTTGCGGTGGGTCTGGCCGCACTGTGCACTTGCGGCCCAGGCACAGTGAGTCTTTTCTTTTTCTCTTCTTTTTCCCTTTTCTGTTTTCTGTTTTTCTTTTATTCATTTCTTTTCTGTTTTTGCAAAAATGTCTAGGCTATCTATGGACTTTTGTAAAATACGAGACTGGCCCAAACAAACATGGTGCATTATATGCCACTACAATAAAAATGGTTTTGAGCACAAAGGTTTCATTTGGGATTTTATTTAATTAAAAATGTATTACATAGTGTTGTTTTGCTACTGTTAGAGTCTCTTAATTAATTTATTAATTGTTGGTTAAAATTTTAGAATGGTCTCTAGATTATTTACAATATGATGAACAATTTAGTTTTTTTTTATGTTAGACAACTTTTATTTTCCACTTTCATTTAAATTTGAATTTGAGGTTAGGAGTTGAAAAGCATTATGATGCAAATGATGATCATGCACTGTTAAACATGATGACATGGCATAATCAAGGGTGATTACTGTAGTTAACCACCGGGGGTGTTACAAATCTCCTCTACTAATAAGAATTCTCGTCCCGAGAATTTTGAGGTAGAAGGAAAAAGTTCGGGGTATTCCGCACGAAGATTATCCTCGCGTTCCCAAGTGGCTTCACCTTCGGTATGATTTGACCACTGCACTTTGAGGAACTTGGTAACCTTCTGACGGGTCCGACGTTCAGCTTCATCGAGAATGCGAATCGGATGCTCCTTATAAGATAGGTCATCTTGCAATTCGAGCACCTCATGATCCACAGCTCGGTGTGGAGATTCCTTGAAGCATTGACGAAGTTGCGACACATGGAATACGTCGTGGATATGGGAGAATTGCGGCGGCAATTCCAATTTGTATGCCACCTGACCACGTCTAGCAATAATGCGGAAAGGACCAATGTAGCGTGGAGCTAGCTTGCCCTTGATTCCAAAACGGTGAGTGCCTTTCATAGGAGTGACACGAAAATAAGCCTGATCACTAGGTTGATAAGTCAAACCCCATCGTTTCCGATCATAGTTGCTCTTCTGGCGGTCCTGAGCCGCCTTGAGATTTTCCCGGACAATACGGACTTGTTCTTCGGCGTGTTGAATAATATCCGGACCCACGAGCGGTCGTTCCCCAGTTTCTGACCAATTCAGAGGGGTTCGACACTTACGTCCATAAAGTACTTCGAAGGGGGCCATTTTCAAGCTGGCTTGATAGCAGTTGTTATAAGAGAACTCGGCATACGGAAGAGATTCTTCCCACTTCTTGCCGAAAGAAATAACACAAGCCCGAAGCATGTCTTCAAGAACCTGATTGACTCGTTCGACTTGGCCTTGGGATTGGGGGTGATAAGCTGAACTCCAGGTAATATGAGTTCCCATAGCTGTTTGGAAACTTTCCCAGAATTTGGAAGTGAAAAGACCGCCACGCTCCGAACTAATCTCCTTCGGAATACCGTGGAGTGAAACAATTCTGGAGATATACAACTCTGCTAACTGACTAGCAGTGATAGTTTCTTTGACAGGCAGAAAGTGTGCAACTTTAGAAAGTTGGTCGACGACGACAAGAATAGCATCGTGACCCTTCTGTGCCCTGGGAAGTCCTGTAACGAAATCCATCTGAACCTTATCCCATTTCCATAGAGGAATAGGAAGTGGTTGCAGAATTCCAGCAGGCTTCTGATGTTCTGCTTTAACGCGACAACACACATCACATTCAGCAACATAACGAGCAATGTCCTGCTTCATTCTAGACCACCAGTACCTTTGACGAAGATCACGATACATCTTGGTGCTACCCGGATGAATAGACAATGGGGTATCATGTGCCTCCTTCATGACTTTGTCAGTCATAAGCTCGAAGCGAGGTACGACAAAGCGGTTTCTGAAATACAAGGTTCCATCTTCAGACAGCGAGAAATCCCTGTACTTTTCAAGGTGAAGATTTTTCTTCATCAGATCAACTTCAGCATCTTTAGCTTGTGCACTCTTAACAGCTTTCTCAAGATCTGGTTGTATCACAAGGTTATTAAGAGAACCCTATGGAACAATACGTAGATTTAGCTTGCACAGTTGTTCAAAAAGACGAGGTTGAGCTCGCCTAACCATGAGGTTGTCGCAATAGGACTTGCGGCTTAAGGCATCAGCCATCACGTTAGCCTTGCCAGGGGTATATGAAATACCCAAATCATAGTCCGCAATGGCCTGCATCCATCTTTGCTGACGGAGGTTTAGAGACGGTTGAGTGAACAAGTACTTCAGACTTTTGTGATCCGTGTAGATCTCGCAACGATTACCGAGGAGGTAATGTCGCCACAACTGCAGTGCATAGATGACAGCAGCTAGTTCTAGATCATGTACCGGATAATTCTCTTCATGTGGGCGCAACTGACGAGAGCCATAAGCAATCACTTTACGCTCTTGCATTAGGACACAGCCTAATCCTTCACGGGATGCGTCACAATAGATCACAAAGTCTTTGCGGGTATCTGGAGGAGATAGTACTGGGGCAGATGTTAGCTTGTCTTTGAGTGCTTGAAAACTTTCCTGACATTTGTCTGTCCATTCAAACTTAACGCCCTTGTGAAGCAGATCAGTCAAAGGCTTAGCAATCTTAGAAAAGTTCTCGACAAATCGACGGCAATAACTTGCAAGGCCGAGAAAACTTCTTACTTGCTTGACGTTCTTTGGAGGAGTCCAATCAAGAATAGCCTGAACTCGTTCTGGGTTAACGGCGATTCCATCTTTGGAAATTACATGACCAAGGTAGGTTACTTCAGATAGCCAGAATTCACATTTGGAGTACTTGGCATACAACTGGTGTTCTCGGAGCCTTTCCAGTACAAGACGGAGGTGTTCAGCATGTTCTTCTTTATTCTTCGAATATACCAGAATATCATCTAGATAAACCACGACGAACTTATCGAGGTAATCCATGAAAATATAATTCATCAGACGGGAGAATGTGGCTGGAGCATTTGTTAAGCCGAAGGACATGACGGTGTACTCGTAGGAGCCATAACGAGTAACAAATGCAGTCTTGGGAATATCCTCTTCGCGAACACGGATCTGATGGTATCCCAATCTCAAATCAAGCTTAGAGAATACTGAGGAACCGGCAAGTTGATCATACAAATCATTGATCCGAGGAAGCGGATATTTGTTTTGGATTGTTGCTTGGTTGATAGGTCGGTAATCCTGAACCAACCGGTTAGTTTCATCCTTCTTCTTAACGAAGAGTGAAGGTGCTCCCCAAGCAGAGGAACTGGGGCGGATGAAACCTTTCTTAAGTGACGTGTCGATTTCTTCCTTAAGCTCGAGAAGATGATGCGGAGGCATCTTATAAGGACGCTTCGCAATAGGAGTTGTGCCCGGCTTCAAGTCGATGACGAACTCAACAGCTCTAGCAGGCGGTATTCCTGGAAGTTCTTCTGGAAAGACATCTTGAAATTCACGAACAACTGGAACGTTCTCGATGCCTTCAAGAGGTGAAGCGTTCAATGCATTTAGAACATATATCTGAGCTTCGGCGTCCTGCACTGTACGAGCTGAGTATCTGACAGTCTGACCGGAAGGGTGTGTGAGGCGGACTGTTTCAGTGGCACAGTCAATCAAAGCTTTATGAGGCTTCAACCAGTCCATACCGAGAATAATGTCTATGTTGGAGGTCTTGAGAGCAATGAGTGAAACGGGGAACATCAATCCTCCAACCACAATGTGATTACCGTGGCTTACCCTGGTAGTTTGCCAATTAGCCCCGGGTGACTGGATTACCAATGGGGTGGACATCTTGTCGAAAGGGATATCATGGCTTCGTGCAAAACTTTCGGACATGAAGGAGTGCGATGCTCTAGAATCAAAGAGTACAGTAGCTGGGGTTGAATTCACTAGAAGGGTGCCCATCACAATGTTGGTGTCCTGTCGAGCTTCTTCAGTTTTAACATGGTTGACATGAACAAGCTGACTAGCAGGTGGTCTGGCATTACGATTTCTGCTAGGATGGTTTCGTTGGCCCTTTTTACGGTTAACGGAACAACGTGATGAATTTTGCGGTTGACCCTGAGGACAGTTGAAGGCACGATGCCCTGAGTGTCCACACTTGCGACATAAACCATCATTATGGGGAGGAGCTTCAACATTGGGTTGTCCACCCTGAATCGTTAGCTGTCTCGGCGGCGGAGGCAGACGAGGTGCAACATAAGACGGCCTCGGTGCAGGGGCAGGTCGGTGATGAACATTGTGTGGGATCCAGACTCGATGTTTCTGAACAGGCTGACCCGAGGATGAGCCAGCTTCATGAGTGCGCTTGAGCGACTCCTGGCATTCAGTCAGAGCTGTTTCAATTTGGAAAGATTTGCTGACAAGCGTTGCGAAGTCTGTGCAATCAAGGACTGCAAGTGCGAGTTTTATGTCAGTACGGAGTCCTTCACGGAATTTATCCTGCTTGCGGGCGGCAGTGCAGACGTCATCTTCAGCATAGCGGGACAATTCAAGAAACTTCCTCTGATATTCATCCACAGTCATTGTGTCCTGGGTAAGTTTGCGGAACCCCTGCTTCTTCTGGTCCATCAGACCTCGAGGAATGTACCGTGCACGAAAAACTGACTGAAATTCCTGCCAAGTGGTTACAGTTTCAGCAGGCAACATACCCTTGTGGCTTTCCCACCATTGAGCCGCTGATCCCCTCAGGTGATACGTCGCATAGGTGACGTAACTGTCAGGGATAACATTGGCCGACATCATCTGGAAGGCAATGTCACGGAGCCAATCATCAGCATCCATTGGATCAGTCGAGCTACGAAAAGTGGACGGATTGAGGCGCACAAATTCTGGCAGAGTTATTGGAGCATTCTGTTGCTGAGCATTCTGAGTTGGAAATTGAGCCAATACTCCGGTCATAAACTGACGGTTGAGCTCAAACTGCTGACGGTTGAGTTCAAACTGCTACATCATTGCGGCAATATAGGGTGGAGGTGGTGGATCGTCAGCCATCCTGCCAAATCAACAGGGGCAGTTTAGCAAGAAAGACTGCATGTGTAAGGAGTTATTCAGGACGTAACACGAGAGATGAACAAGAAGGCATTAGATGTAAAATAGTAGTCGTTGAAAGACATACCAATCCATGCACAGAGTCGGGTACATGCGGACATCACAACGGCGCAAATTTAGAAGCTAGACATGCTAGGCGGCACGCAGGCACGCGGTAAGGAAGTACACAACGAGACATAGCAAAGGCTACATCAACGTCGGAGAAAACTATTGGAGCGAGGAATCTGCAAGTGACAAAACAGGGTGCCCTCGATAAAAGGATCCTGTAAGCAGAACCTGGTCCACAATCTCGAAGCAAGGGGGGAATAATTCAGAACACCGGGTGGATGTGATCACGAGAACCTAATGTTGAAGTTAGTAAAATTTTAACCCGAATAGAAGAGAGATCAGAGTCCCAGATTAAAGGTCGAGGAGTAAAAGATCCTAATACCACCCAATTGGCGACGTGGGCCCGTAAGCCACACAGCCAGGTTAGTAAAACAATTTTCGGTTACTAGACTCAACTTCGGCCAAGGAGTTAGAAAGGGGGGTTCCTACAGTCAGTCGGCTCTGATACCAACTTGTGACGCCCCCGGCCCAATCGTGCACTAATCATACACGCAAATGCACATGATCAAGCCTAAGAACTCACGGGAAGATATCACAACACAACTCTAAAACATAAATAAAGTCATACAAGCTTTATATTACAAGCCAGGGGCCTCGAGGGCTCGAATACATAAGCTTGCGAACAAGCGTCAGCGGAAGCATCAGATATCTGAGTACAGATATAAAAGAAAGCACAGAAAGGCCTTTAGAAAGGCGGGGCAAAATTAAAACACTACGATCGAAAGGCGAAGGCCTCCTGCCTGGGACCCTCCGATCCTACTCCTGGTCGTCAGTCAACTAGTAGCAGTATCCATCCTCTGGGTAGTAGTAGTAGCGATCGTCGGGACATCTGTCTCAGGGGGCTCCGTCCTCTGGTCACGACAAACTAATAAGGGGAGAAAAGGAAAACAAAGCAACCGTGAGTACTCAGAAGTACTCAGCAAGCAAGGATCTACACTACATATGCACCATTTTCAAGGGGAGGCTGTATATGTGGACTGGGCTGCAGAAATGCCAGAATAGAGAGAAGCCTAGTCCTGTCGAAGACTAGCATCTTCAGCGGTCTTGCAGCAATAGAAGAGAGCAGAACAGATCAATATAATGTAGCAGTATCATTAAGTCTCATCCTCACCCAGAGATCCTTTCTCGACTCCCTGCGAGAAAGCAATCCCAGAGCCATACAGTCATCAACCTCGTCCGGAGATCCCTTCTCGACTCCCTGCGAGAAGCAATCCCAGAGCCATACATACAGGTCTCATCACAGGTATCCAGTTCTAGTTGTATCGATCGGGATACAACTCCGAGTGTCCTTTACCGTAGGACCGGCTATCGATAGAAGTGTTCTTCCCTGCAGGGGTGCACCAACTTACCCAACACGCTCGATTAACTCCGGCCGGACACACTTTCCTGGGTCATGCCCGGCCTCGGTCAAACGACACACCGCAGCCCTACCTACAGCTCAGCAGAGAGGTCCCCGCCGGTCTACATCCTAAGCGCAAGGGGGTCTTGGCCATCGCCCCTCGCCCTCCGGGTCGTTGCGTGCCGGGCGAACCAGGCTCCACCCCTCAGGATGGTGCCGGCCCAGCCCGGCCGCAGTGCTGAACTGGACGTCTGACAGAGCTTTCGGCTGATGCATACGATGCAGAACGCCCATACTATGCCCACGTGATGGTTAGTGCTATCAGACCAGAGGCCTGCTCGGATCAAATATCCAAATCGTTAGGACTAGGGGCTTGCGGTAACGAGCAGAGACTCACGAAAGATGTGACCCCGTCGCCCCGTCTCGAGGACTTGCTGCAAGGGTTAAGAATGCCCGGCCGCGCCTCGTATTCACCACTCGGGCACCACACTAGCACCCGTCTTCACAACACTCGCCTCTCAGGCGCACGCGTGTACCCCTCAGGGTTGACCCGCCTATCCAAGTAACAGTGTAAATCCAAGTATCCGTGTGTCCATAACATCAGGGGAATCCGAGGTATCACCCTCGTTGGATTCCTACTCGATGTATCCGTCAAGGTGAACTTGGAGGAATCACCCTCACTGGGTCCACACTTGAGGTGTTGTACGACGGCGTCTTTATCGGAAGCGGTGAAGGAGGAATCACCCTCGATGACCACAACCGAATAGCTACTCTACAGAGTTAACATCAGAAGTGCTACAAGAGGTTTCACCCTCGGCACTCGATAGTAACGCTGCAGTGTCGTTACAACTAAGGGGGGGGGTGATGTGCGGTGTCGGGTCCTGGTCTTCAATCCCGTTGATCGGGTCTTCTGACGATCCAGCGCGGCAGTCGGGATAAGTGGGGTCACTGATAGGTCTCTACCCAGCCTAGACTAAACAGTTTTGGATATGCATGTAATTATCAACAGCAGGTTACAATGAACAGGCTATGCATCAGAATAGGTAAAGCAGCAGCAGCAACAACAATTCTAATGCAAGCATGAGAAATAGAATGGGCGATATCGGAATGATCAAAAGGGGGGCTTGCCTGGTTGCTCGGCGGCAGGGGCAAGGTCGTCAGGGGTCGTCGAACTCCGGAGCTGCGCCGGTACCGGCTCTATCGAGAGAGAAGAGGGGGAGGAAACAGTATAAATATAGAGCAAACATGAGCAACGCAAAGTACGGCATGACAATATGCAGTGCCGGGTGTGTCCTAACGTATGGTTGCACGTGACTGAGGAAGGAGGAATCCATCCGGGAATGTTTTCCCGGTTCCGGACATTTGTCAGACAGATGACCGGAGAGGGACGGTTGCATGTTCGGATAGTTAGGGACGCGTGATGGGCGAACGGACCGCCCATCCGAATTTGTCTCGTCGTTCTGAGCAATTTTCATGTATAAAGTTTTTCGATCGGAGTTACGGATTAAAAGATATGATTTTCTAAAGTTTTAATTAATTTCTGGAATTTATTTAATTAATTAAATTCGAATTATCCAAAACAGTGATTGATGACGTCAGCATGACGTAATGCTGATGTCAGCAGTCAACGGTCGGCTGACCAGGTCAAACTGACATGTGGGACCCCACTGTCATAGACTCAGCTCTAATCCAGTGTTTAAGTTGAAACTAAACTAATTAAACAGAGTGGGGGCCCACCTGTCAGTGGGACATTAGCATAGCTAATTTGTTTTTATTTATTAAAATGTTTAATTAGGTTAATTAGCCGGGGGGGCCCACATGTCAGTGGCTGGGCTGCGCCTAGTCAGCACGTTGACCATGGTCAGCGTGGTCAACTGGGGCCAGGGGGCCCACTGGCAGTGACCCAGGGGTGGCCCCAGGTGTGCCACGTCGGCCGGTGGCCGGCGATGCGCCGGCGGCGACGAAAATCGCGGCGGAGAGGCTTGGGCGTCACCGGTAATCGGCTGTGGTGCATCGTTTCGCGCGATTCCACTTGCGTTCGAAAGCTAGAAGAGCGCCGCGTCGAATGGTGGTCTTGGACCGACCGGTGGTGAGCTAGCTCGACGGCGGCGAGCGACGAAACGGACGCCGGAGTTCGGTCTTCGATGGAATCGAGGCTACGGGGCACTAGGAGGCGCGTGCACGTGTGCTACGTGCTCCTGGGAGCACCAGGAGCACGGCTCTGGGCTCAGGCGCTGCCATCGACGGTCGTGGCCGCGTCGACGGAGCTCACCAGCGGCGCACAGAGCTCGGTCATGGCGGCGATGGTGCGACGGCTAGCTAGAGCTACGCGAAGGAACAGAGGGGGAGCTGGGGCTTACAGTGCGGCACACGGTGGCCCTCGAGTAAACGGGAGCGCAGAGACGAGGCAAAATCGACGGTGATCGCCTGAGGTGCCATATACATGGGCCGGCTCGATTCGCGAGTTCCGGTGCACCTCAGTTCCTGCCGTCCGTCGATGAGGAAGAAGCGGTCGGCGGCGCTCCACACAGACACATCCGCCGGGCTCGGGAACGCCGGTGGCCGCGGTGGTGACGACGGCGCATCGGCGGTGGCGTTCGGTTGAGATGGGGAGGCGAGGGAGAGCGAGTGGGAGTGAGCGAGGGAGAGCCAGGGGGGCCAGGGTGCACGGGGCTCTCCCCTTTATCCACGGCGAGCGCGGCGACGTGCTGTCGTGCGTCGAGGGAGGGGGGCCGGGCTCGGGGGGGCGCGCGCACGCAGAGCGTTCCACAGCGGGGCGCGGGAGGAGGGGGGTGAGCAGTGCGGGGGGGAAAAAGGGACGGCTTGCGGTGGGCTGGGCCGCACTGTGCACTTGCGGCCCAGGCACAGTGAGTCTTTTCTTTTTCTCTTCTTTTTCCCTTTTCTGTTTTCTGTTTTTCTTTTATTCATTTCTTTTCTGTTTTTGCAAAAATGTCTAGGCTATCTATGGACTTTTGTAAAATACGAGACTGGCCCAAACAAACATGGTGCATTATATGCCACTGCAATAAAAATGGTTTTGAGCACAAAGGTTTCATTTGGAATTTTATTTAATTAAAAAGGTATTACATAGTGTTGTTTTGCTACTGTTAGAGTCTCTTAATTAATTAATTAATTGTTGGTTAAAATTTTAGAATGGTCTCTGGATTATTTACAATATTATGAACAATTTAGTTTTTTTTTATGTTAGACAACTTTTATTTTCCACTTTCATTTAAATTTGAATTTGAGGTTAGGAGTTGAAAAGCATTATGATGCAAATGATGATCATGCACTGTTAAACATGATGACATGGCATAATCAAGGGTGATTACTGTAGTTAACCACCGGGGGTGTTACACTTCTCTATAGAGAAAAATGGGAGCATTTGCTGTATTATAACCAGCATGGAGGTAGAATGTATGGGACAAAGCAAAGTAATTGCCATGAATAACATTACTTACACATAACTCCTGAACGAACACCTGCAACTGGCATTTTCCTTCATCTTCAGTATAATATTTCCATGATGGAAAGATACGCACATAGGATTTAACAACATCAAATGTGATAGATGCTAAAGTACGAATGGCTGGTTGTGCTTCGTCCACAGGAATAGGTGTACTAACTGGTGGAGTTGGGGTTCGCCTTGGTTCTACTGGCGCTTTGGGCACTGGAGCTGCCTTACTAACTTCTCTTGTTTGGGAGCTCTGTGGTGGAGATGGTGTTGTGTTAACTGGAACTGGGTTACTATCTCCTGGGGTTGGCGTTAGATTGGGTGAAGCTGGTTCTCTGTCCATCGCACCAGGGGTACAATCTGCGAGAGTCTGGGTTATGTGTGGTAGGGCTGGTTCTCGTGCATGTACAACCGGGGTGCTATCTCCACCAAGAGGTAGCACTGTTTTATTTGAGGACCGTGTTTTTACTCCGCTAGATACTGCCATCACCCACTCCAATTCAAATGGCTGATAAACAAGAAACATAGTTGAATGTACAGACCTTGTATGAGAGACAGATGCAATAGATAGTGTGGAAAAAAGAGGGCATGAAATAGTTCACATGTATATTGTTTAACTAAAAAGGATAGCATGACATAATTTCACATTTATGATGTCTATCTAAACTGGATAGCATAGCATGACACAATTCAAAGATATGATGACTAACTAAACAGGATGGCATGAGATAATTATATGATGTCTTCAGTAAACAGGTTCGCATGACATAATTCACATACATGTTATCTAAGTAATCAGGATCGCATGATATAATTCACATATGTGATTTATATATTAAGCAGAGGGCATTCGCATATATGATGTCTTAACTAAGAACATGGTGTTGAATATCGTGTATATGATGTCTAAACTATGCAATGCAAGACACCATATGCATGATAAGAGCAGTATAACCATGCCAAGTTAGAGCATACACCTCGGTGGGGGAATTTGACTAGTCATCTATCTCTGAATCCATATCTGAGGAGCTATCGGGGCCCAGCAAGAGATCTGCTTCGACAAGTAGCATATTCTGCTCTGAAGACCTTGTTTTCACTCCAGATTTTCCATCACCCACTCAAATGGCTGATTCACAGGAAGAGTAGTTGAATGTACAAACATTGTCGACAAATGAAAATGTAATGAAGAAATGGATTAGCAAGATATCATTCAAATATATGATGCCTGGTTAAACAGGATGGCATTGCATATTTCACATATATTATGGCTGGCTAAAAGAGATGAGATTGCATAATTCACATATATGATATAGAAACTAAACAGGTGGCATTACAGAACATGTCTAAACTAAGCAGATGACATATATGATGTCGAAAGTAGGCACTGCAAGGCAACATATGCATGATATGACCAACATCATCATGCCAAGTTAGAGCAAACACCTCGGGGGGTAAATAGGAGTGGTCAGCTCCGTATGAATCCGCCTCAGAAGAGATATCTTCCTCTGAATTACAATCTGGAGGGGGGGAAGGGTTTGCCATTGCACCCACCATGGAGCGATCTCCGCTTGACATTGTATTGCCGCGCAAAACTCTTCTCTTTTTCTCTACATGTTCAGCATGACTGTGTACAATATCTGACATGCATACGAAAAAAATATAGTGAGATTATGTAAGGAGAGCATGCAGAAATCTAGAGTGATGGTAACAACCAGCGGATAGATCCAAAAATAATGATAGCATGCTGATGATAGCTTTAATTTAATAAAAAGACAGATGATGATTGCTTTACTGTTTGTTTCCCACCCAAGATGAACAACATAGGCATACCCTAGGTGAACCAGATAATAGACAGAGATACCATTCATTGCTGCCTCAATATGTGCCCCACAAGCATTTTAAGACTCAAGTTTGAACATTAATTTGGACTTGACTTGGAGTCTAAGAGGTGAACAGGACGATAAAGTAGTAGGTAATATTAAGCAATGCATAACATAAGCAGAAACAAAAGAGTGCGACCTCTCTTGTGGACCCATGTACTCCTCAGGTTCATCTGCTGAGTCGATGATGGTGATGCAGTTGCGGTGGGTGCCGGCGGCAGGGAAGGAGATCTGAGGCAGCGAAAGACGGTCAGGAGTCGTGATGTCTGGTATGGTGGATGCTTCTGTCGAGGGAGCAGCTCGGGTGAGGTGGACGACATCGCGGCAGGAGCAGAACAAACCACACAAAGTTTTCTTCGACACCTATCTGTAACTGAAGTGATTCTGTAAGGGCTCCTTTGGCTTGCAGGATTCTAAAAACACAGGGATAGGAAAAACACTGAAATAGGATAGGAATGCACGTGGGAAACAGAGCATTTGTAAACACAGGATTTCTATCAACATTGGTGTTTGGTTCACAGGAATTGGAAGAGGAGAGGAATGCAAAGAAACATGGCCAAATTATAGTGAAACCATATGAAAGTGTGTACAGTTAGAATGTTATTCTGCCATTAATGCACTTAGTCTTGTTTTCATGCAGGGGATTTTGAAAAGTAGGTCCAGGTGGATGTTTTGCTCTATTCCTTTCAACGAAATGCATGAATAATTGAATAGTAGAGTACCATAGGAAAATTTTCTATTGCTATATTTTTTCTTCACTTTTTCCTTTGAACCAAAATAGGCCTAATGGATAGACATGAATGTAGAGTAATAAGTGATGCGACAAGTGTACAACCTCTTTGGCATAGCCATGTCGACCTCAGCATCATTGGGTTGGTCGCTAAAGAAGTTGTCGCAGAGGTGGCTATCGGAGTTGTGGAGGAAGATCTAAGGCGTCTGTAGACGGCGTCCACGGTACTGCTCTATTGTGATGGATGGTTCCATCGTTGGAGCAGCTCGGGCGAGCCGTAAGATGTCGAGGCTGAAGCAGTACAAGACAGACATCGTTAATCTCAAGTGGGATTCTAATAGCATCTCCAATAGATGATGTAAAATACATTACCAAAAAGTGATAGATGTAAAATTTACATCACCAAAAAACACCTGACTACAACAGATAAGGTAAAAACTGTTGACTCTGAACTTAACTGTCGAAACTAAAATTCACTGTGAAATCTGAATGTTACTGTCTAAACTGAACGCACTGGTAGCAGAGAGGCACTTCACATGTAGTTTAGGCCGCTCGAGCACTAGTAGTAGAGAAACAGTGATCTAAATCAGCAGGCGATCGACAGGGAACACAGTAGCAGATAGCAGCCGGAGCAGCAGCGCCTGGAGGAGCAGCGCGAACTAGAGCCAGAGCAGCAACTCGTGTAGCTGCAGCAGCCCGTGTACCAGTATCAGCAGCGCGAGTGAGGGGAAGAGCAGAGCAGTAGCACGAGCGAGGGGAAGAGTAGAGCAGCAGCGCGAGCGAGAGCCGGAGCAGCAGCAGCAGCAGCGCGAGCAAGAGTCAGAGCAGCTGCAGCAGCAGATCCGGCTGGTATGGACACCGCCGCCGAGGGAGCCTCGCACTGGGGGAGAGCCCATGGGGTGCGAGATCTAGCACCGTCGGCGCCGGGAGGTCGAGTTAAGGAGAAGGTGTGATGCGATGAGTGTACAACCTCTTTGGTGGCGCCGAGTAGGCCTCGGCTTCGTCCGAGGAGTCGGTGAGGATGTTGCGGTTGCGGTGGGTTAAAGCGGCGCTATAGGGATGGAGCAGCCGCGATAGACGAGGCGATCGTCAGAGCAGCTCCGTGGAGGTGGAGGACGGGGCGGCTGAACCGGCAGGACGACGAGATTGATGATGGATCCTCATCCGGGGAGGTGGATGAGGGACATTGAGCTATTGCGGTGGACGACGTCGTCGGGGAAGAGGCTCAGGCTGGGCAATGGTGGGGTGGCGGACGAAGGAGTGTGGGGTTTCGCAGCAGGAGCAGAGAGGTTATGGCGGCCTGGGATTTTGAATGGTGAAAAAGAGGTGATGGGAGGGGGGAACCATGACTTAGGGACGCGCTTGTCGAAAATATAGGGTGTGTTACAAAAGTACCCCCACCGATTCGAATTAGCGGCCCTTTCGGCTCAGGGTTAGAAGGGGGATTTCGTGTGTCGGGATTTGGCAGCTGGAGGGAGTTTTCGCGCGCGTTGTAATTTCGGGATAGCAAGGCGCGGGTTGTGAAGACGCGAGTTTTGGGAGCACGATATCTGAATTTTTGGGATAACAAGGCGCGGGTTGAAATTTAGGGACAAGACTAACGTGTAATAATGTACGTACGAAATCAATTCGCACTTCTCTAAAAAAAAAACTATTCGCACCACACAAAGAAAGAGTCTTGTCCCATTTTACTGTACAAATGCTATTCAAAGCTATGAATCCATGTTATGACCAATTAAACTTTTTCGCTGGCTGTATAATGCATGGAACCTAGTCATGCGAACATTTTAGTGCATTCCAAATCTCTATACTACCACTGTAATTCGAACTAAATTTGAATTCGTTTCTCTATTTGAATAAGAATCTACAATCATGATTGTTGCCAAGTTAAACCATCATTTGTATATTATCTTAACAACACACCACATGATTACTATAGAGTTAGATATGAACTATGTGTACTATATATATATGGACTCGAATTCAAAATTTTGAATACACTTTATGTTGATTCCAAATAATAGTACATTTGATGTACTAGTTAGATCTTCATAATTTAAACCATGTTTCATACGTACACTGTGTTTATCACACAAAGTATAGTGCCCCGCCCCCAACATTATGACAAGTATTTAGCCCTGAGCTGCAAAAGCCACACATTATCACAAATTCAAATAAATGTTCTATATATTATATGTAGTATTACATGTTCATAACCACACCATGCATATCACCATTATATATTCACTAGAAAAAATGCCCGTGCGTCGCAACGGGAAGGAAAACTGGTGTGTACTCAACTTCAATAAGAATTATGTGCGAAACACATTCCTATTTCATCAATTTTTTGTCTTTACCAAGATCTGTGGAAACATGAACGATTTTTTCTAACAGTCGCCTTGTTATTTAATTTTGACCAATAGAATAGGTAACAAAAAAAAATTTAAAAGAACTTTCAGGAAAATAAACTCTACAACTGATGTATACATTAAGCATAGAGCACAATGAAAGCAGATGTATATATTAAGCATGGAACACAATGAAAGTATTGTTCATGATATTATTTCACATTGCCTTCGGATGTTGGATCTTTCTAGGAGCAACAATGTCTATAAAAATGAAAATAACATAGAAGATTTCAAGACGCACTGGTTTATTTGCAGAGGCATTGATTATCTGTATGATTAATTTTTCCCTTTGCTGAAAAAAACTGTGTATCTGTCAAGAGAGTCAATTGTGTTTTCGGTTTGTTTCACATCCTTTTAATGAATATATTATTTCGCAAGGAATACAAAAAAATAGATCGAATGATTTGTAACTAAAATTGGTATGGAACAATAAGCAAGAAGTTTAAACTGAAAATTTGTTGAAACATTTCAAATAAAAATATGAAGGCCATAGAGATTGGTAGAACTAAATGGATAATGTAGCATTCTCTTATAATTATAGATGTTAAACTGTATCGGTGGATTTATAACGATAACTTTCTATAAGCATTGACCTTTCACCTTTCACCCTATTCCAGATCTTGATTCAATAAATAATTGAATGCTCAATCCATCAGAAAATTATGCATTATATTCTTCCAAAGAAACTTTAAGATTGCATAAAAGACGAGACGTATATGACTTGACAATATAATGAATTTTTCCGTCCCTTAAATAATTAGCAGAGAGTAGAGAATCTATGTCCTCTTTCCCGTCCATTGTCATCACATTAGTGGACGCCTCATTCATCTATGCCGGTATATGTGTGCACGCCAAGGGGCCACTACCAAGTCCACGCCATCCACTTCCTGAGACTTGGCCTGCACCTTGCAGCTGTCCTTCTCGCGCAGCATGCATGTCACGGATCCACTCGGCACTGGTGCTCAGGGCAGGGTGCCTGCGGACAGAGCCGTCTTTGCCAGAGAAGGCAAACTGCCCGTCATCTCACGCGGCGTCGACCATCAATTGGTACAAACACTGCATCTGGTTTCTCGATGCAGGCCACCATCAAGCTGTGGCCATGGCTAAAAGCGTCGCCAGGATCCCGCTCGCGGGAGAATGCCCCCGTCGAGGAACACATCGGTGTTGGAGCTGAGGTCACCAGCACCTGCTAACGGTTGCGAGCGTCAGGTGGATTGATGCATGTTGAACCTGGAACCAGATCCTCTCACGTTTTCCATTCTACTCTAGAGGGATGCCCAACTCACGTCACCGTTCGTACCCAAAAAACAATAGCATCGGCCCATAAACAGCCCATTCCTCGCCGTAGTTGTCATTTGCTCTCGTCGTCCGAGATTCTCTAGTTACGCCTCGAAGGGAGGGCGACTTTTGCTGCCTTCAGCCGCCGCCATGGCTTCCCCGGACTGGGAGTGTGAGTGCCGCTGCCACGCCCGCACCTCGACGCCGCTGAGCTCGCACCAATGCAAATGATGACGACCGTCGCTGACTTGCATGGCTGCACCATGTCGCCTAGGTCGCGTTGCCGCAGGGAGAGCACAACAACTCATCCACAGGCCATCCACAGTTCGGCGATCGACTCCTCCGCTAGTACTCCTCTATTGGTACGCAGACCAGCTCATTCTCGGTCGTTCGGTGATCAATTCCTCCGTTGGCATTCGCTCGTTGGACTGGGTTGACATGGCTAGAATTCCATCTATGGTAGAATCGGCAACGTCAGAGGATCGGTTCTGCTGAATTTGTGTCCGCGCCAGTATAACTTCCATGTCTCCATGGCAGCTGATGTTCTGGTTGTTTTTGCTCGTCATGAACGACATGCACACACGGCTCTCGCTCGCCAATAAAAAATGGCCGTCTCACGATCATGATGGTGTCGCCGTTGATGCCTCACCAGGTCCCTGATCTTGTAGCGTTGATTTGATCGCCAATGCGAAGCCAAGATGCGATCGGCGGCTGCCGCCATGAAGCCAAGACATGAAAGAAAAGGTGGGCTGGGTTTGATTTGTATACGTATAAAGAGAAGCCCAGCCTAATACGACTCGACCGACCAAGGACAGCCATAATAGTTAGCTATACGGATGGAAACCCGTGAGACCTATTCCCGGTTGGTTTTCGATATCTTTACGTGTCTACAACGTTTAGTTTGACGTGATTTTTTTTACCGGGTAGAGAAGACGGAAGGAGAACCAAAAAAGGTTCCTATATTAAAAAAGGTTATACGTAGATCTACTTTGAAATCTCAGCCCGTCGATATTTGTGGTTAACAAAAAACTAACGGATATAAAGATATGACGGATGGAAAACTATGAAAGGTTCCGTCCTTTATTATTAGGTATAGATGCATGTGTCGGTTTAAAAAACTATGATCTATTGTTCAAATATCCGAATCCATTTTTATAATGAATTATGATATATATTCGTCTTTTACACCCACACAATCCTCTTATCTCTATAGCTAGCGCTAACTTTCTCTCGTGCATGCACACACCCGCCTCCCTCTCACCCTCCCTTAGCATTCTCTAGCTCCATCGCGCACATTCGTCATTTCTCTTTAGGTCGTTCACCCACGGTGTGCGTACGCCCCCCTAGCTCCTTCTTTCCGGCACACACCGATCGATATACCTCTCTAGTCAGATGTGCCTACCACAAACACAAGTTTTCCCTGTTCTCTGCTCACCGTCCATGCATGCCCCCTCCTTCTAATACGGTTCCACGCACATGCACACTCCCGCCCCTCTTTTCATCGATCTCATACTCGCACACTCCTTCCCCTCGATATAGTAGGCCTCTCGCACCACCTCCTAGCCGCATCCCTCTCTCTCTATCCTTCTCTCCGGACCTTATTTGCTTCTAACACAAGCATGCATGTATACCGATCGATCTCTCTACATATACCTAGGTCGACTATAACTCTTTTTCCCCACACACTGATCGACGTATGATACGCCCATTTTGCATCATGCTTTTATATCGATATTTATTGCATTATGGGCTGTAGTTACACATTATATCACAATACTTATGCATTTTTCTCTTATTTTACAAGGTTTACATGAAGAGGGAGAATGCCGGCAGCTGGAATTTTGGGCTGGAAAAGGAGCAAATATAAGAGACCTATTCTGCACAATTTCAAAAGTCCTGAAACTTCACGGAGAATTATTTTGGAATATATAAAAAATATTGGGCGAAGAAAGCACCAGAGGGGGGCCACCAGCCATCCACAAGGGTGGGGGGCGCGCCCTACCCCCTGGGCGCGCCCCCTGCCTTGTGGGCCACCTGGCCGGCCCCCGATGCCCATCTTCTGCTATATGGTGTGTTTTGACCTGGAAAAAATCAGAAGGAAACTTTCGGGACGAAGCGCCGCCGTCTCGAGGTGAAACCTGGCAGAACCAATCTATGGCTCCGGCGGAGCTGTTCTGCCGGGGAAACTTCCCTATGATAGGGGGAAATTGAAGCCATCGTCATCACCAACGATCCTCTCATTGAGAGGGGGTCAATCTCCATCAACATCTTCACCAGCACCATCTCCTCTCAAACCCTAGTTCATCTCTCTTATCCGATATTTGTCTCAAAACCTCAGATTGGTACCTGTGGGTTGCTAGTAGTGTTGATTACTCCTTGTAGTTGATGCTAGTTGGTTTATTCGGTGGAAGATCATATGTTCAGATCCTTAATGATAATTAATACTTCTCTGATTATGAACATGAATATGCTTTGTGAGTAGTTACGTTTATTCCTGAGGACATGGGAGAAGTCTTGTTATAAGTAATCATGTGAATTTGGTATTCGATCGATATTTTGAAGAGATGTATGTTGTCTTTCCTCTAGAGGTGTTATGTGAACGTCGACTACATGACACTTCACCATGATTTGGGCCTAGGGGAAGGCATTGGGAAGTAATAAGTAGATGATGGGTTGCTAGAGTGACAGAAGTTTAAACCCTAGTTTATGCGTTGCTTCGTAAGGGGCTGATTTGGATCCATATGTTTCATGTTATGATTAGATTTATCTTAATTCTTCTTTCGTAGTTGCGGATGCTTGCGAGAGGAGTTAATCATAAGTGGGAGGCTTGTCCAAGGAAGGGCAGCACCCAAGCACCAGTCCACCCACATATCAAATTATCAAAGTAACGAACGCAAATCATATGAGCATGATGAAAACTAACTTGACAACAATTCCCATGTGTCCTCGGGAGCGCTTTGCTTTATATAGAAGTTCGTCCAGGCTTGTCCTTTGCTACAAAAAGGATTGGGCCACCTTGTTGCACCTTAGTTACTTTTGTTACTTGTTACTCGTTACGAATTATCTTATCATACAACTATCTATTACCTATAATTTCAGTGCTTGCATAGAATACCTTGCTGAAAACTGCTTGTCATTTCCTTCTGTTGTTCGGTGGGTTCGACACTCTTACTTATCGAAAGGACTACGATTGATCCCCTATACTTGTGGGTCATCAAGACTCTTTTCTGGCGCCGTTGCCGGGAGTGAAGCGCCTTTGGTAAGTGAAATTTGGTAAGGAAACATTTATATAGTGTGCTGAAATTTACTGTCACTTGTCACTATGGAAAATAATCTTTTGAGGGGCTTATTCGGGGTATCTTCACCTCGACCGTAAGAGCAAAGAGTTGCTCCTCAACCTACTGCACCTACTGAAAATATTTATTATGAAATTCCTTCGGGTATGATAGAGAAACTGCTAGCTAATCCTTATGCAGGAGATGGAACATTACATCCTGATATGCACCTAATCTATGTGGATGAAGTTTGTGGATTATTTAAGCTTGCAGGTTTGCCCGAGGATGATGTCAATAAGAAGGTCTTCCCTTTATCTTTGAAGGGAAAGGCATTGACATGGTATAGGCTATGTGATGATATTGGATCCGGGAACTACAACCGATTGAAATTGGAATTTCATCAGAAGTTTTATCCTATGCATCTGGTTCATCGTGATCGGAACTATAAATATAATTTTTGGCCTCGTGAAGGAGAAAGTATCGCTCAAGCTTGGGGGAGGCTTAAGTCAATGTTATATTCATGCCCCAATCATGAGCTCTCAAGAGAAATTATTATTCAGAATTTTTATACTCGGCTTTCTCATAATGATCAATCCATGCTCGATACTTCTTATATTGGTTCTTTTATGAAGAAGGATATTGAATTCAAATGGGATTTATTGGAAAGAATTAAATGCAACTCTGAAGATTGGGAACTCAACGAAGATAAGGAGTCAGGTATAAACCTTAAGTTTGATTGTGTAAAATCTTTCATGGATACCGATGCTTTTCGTGATTTTAGCACTAAATATGGACTTGACTCTGAGATAGTAGCTTCTTTTTGTGAATCTTTTGCTACTCATGTTGATCTCCCTAAGGAGAAGTGGTTTAAATATCATCCTCCCATTGAAGTGAAAGTAGTAGAACCTATTAAAGTTGAAGAATAAACTATTACTTATAATGTTGATCCTATTGTTCCACCTGTTTATATTGAGAAACCACCTTTTCCTGTTAGAATAAAGGATCATGCTAAAACTTCAACTGTGGTTCGTAAGAGTTATACTAGAACACCTACACCCCCTGAACAAATTAAAGTTGAACCTAGTATTGCTTTGGTTAAAGATCTCTTGGTTGATAATGTTGATGGGCTTGTTATTTATTTCTGTGATGAAGCTGCTAGGATTGCTAAACCTGATATTAGAGATAAACATAGACCCATTGTTGGCATGCCTGTTATTTCTGTTAAAATAGGAGATCACTGTTATCATGGCTTATGTGATGTGGGTGCTAGTGTGAGTGCAATTCCTTATACCTTATACCAAGAAATTATGAATGACATTGCACCCGCTGAGATAGAAGATATTGATGTTACTATTAAGTTTGCCAATAGAGATACTATATCACCAATTGGGATTGTTAGAGATGTTGAAGTCTTGTGTGGGAAAATAAAATACCCTACTGATTTTCTTGTTCTTGATTCCCCACAAGATGATTTTTGTCCCATTATATTTGGTAGACCTTTCTTGAATACTGTTAATGCTAAGATAGATTGCGAAAAGGATATTGTTATTGTCGGCTTTGGGGATGTGTCTCATGATTTTAATTTCTCTAAGTTTCGTAGACAACCCCATGATAAAGAATTGCCTAGTAAGGATGAAATTATTGGTCTTGCTTCTATTGCCGTGCCTCCTACTGATCCTTTAGAATAATATTTGCTAGACCATGAAAATGATATGTTTATGAATTAAAGAAGGGAAATAGATGAAATATTCTTTAACCAAGGGCCTATTTTGAAACACAATTTGCCTGTTGAAATCCTTGGGGATCCTCCTCCACCCAAGGGTGATCCCGTGTTTGAGCTTAAACAATTACCTGATACTCTAAAATATGCTTACCTCGATGAAAAGAAGATATATCCTGTTATTATTAGTGCTAACCTTTCAGAGCATGAAGAAAAGAAATTATTGAAAACTCTGAGGAAGCACCGTGCAGCTATTGAATATACTCTTGATGATCTTAAGGGCATTAGTCCCACTCTATGTCAGCACAAAATTAATATGTAGCCTGATGCTAAACCACTTGTTGATCACCCACGAAGGCTGAATCCTAAGTTGAAGGAAGTGGTAAGAAATGAAATACTAAAGCTTCTGGAGGCAGGTATAATTTATCCTATTGCTGATTGTAGATGGGTAAGTCCTATTCATTGTGTCCCTAAGAAGGGAGGTATTACTGTTGTTCCTAATGATAAGAATGAATTGATTCCACAAAGAATTGTTACAGGTTATAGAATGGTAATTGATTTTCGTAAATTAAACAAAGCTAATAGAAAAGATCATTACCCTCTACCTTTTATTGATCAAATGCTAGAAAGATTATCCAGACATACACATTTTTGCTTTCTAGATGGTTACTCTGATTTTTCTCAAATACCTGTGTCAAAAGAGGACCAAGAAAAGACCACTTTTACTTGCCCTTTCGGTACTTTTGCTTATAGACGTATGCCTTTTGGTTTATGCAATGCACCTGCTACCTTTTAAAGATGTATGACTGCTATATTCTCTGACTTTTGTGAAAATATTGTTGAGGTTTTCATGGATGATTTCTCCGTTTACGGAACTTATTTTGATGATTGCTTAAGCAACCTTGATCGAGTTCTGCAGAGATGTGAAGAAACTAATCTTGTTTTGAATTGGGAGAAGTGCCACTTTATGGTTAATGAAGGTATTGTCTTGGGGCATAAAATTTCTGAAAGAGGTATTGAAGTTGATAAAGCTAAAGTAGATACTATTGAAAAGATGCCGTGTCCTAAAGATATCAAAGGTATAAGAAGTTTCCTTGGTCATGCTGGTTTCTATAGGAGGTTTATTAAAGACTTCTCTAAAATTTCTAGGCCTCTCACTAATCTCTTGCAAAAAGATGTTCCTTTTGTTTTTGATGATGATTGTGTAGAAGCATTTGGAATACTTAAGAAAGCCTTGATTTCTGCACCTATTGTTCAACCACATGATTGGAATTTACCCTTTGAAATTATGTGTGATGCTAGTGATTATGTTGTTGGTGCTGTTCTAGGGCAAAGAGTTGATAAGAAATTGAATGTTATCCATTATGCTAGTAAAACTCTAGACAGTGCCCAGAGAAATTATGCTACTACTGAAAACGAATTTCTAGCAGTTGTATTTGCCTGTGATAAGTTCAGATCTTATATTGTTGATTCCAAAGTAACTGTTCACACTGATCATGCTGCTATTAAATATCTTATGGAAAAGAAAGATGCTAAACCTAGACTTATTAGATGGGTTCTCTTGTTACAAGAATTTGATTTGCATATTATTGATAGAAAGGGAGCTGAGAACCCCGTAGCAGACAACTTGTCCAGGTTAGAAAATGTTCTTGATGACCCACTGCCTATTGATGATAGTTTTCCTGATAAGCAATTAGCTGTCATAAATGCTTCTCATAATACTCCATGGTATGCTGATTATGCTAATTACATTGTTGCTAGATTTATACCACCTAGTTTCACATACCAGCAAAAGAAAAAGTTTATCTATGATTTAAGACATTACTTTTGGGATGACCCACACCTTTATAAAGAAGGAGTAGATGGTGTTATTAGACGTTGTGTACCTGAGCATGAACAGGAACAGATCCTACGCAAGTGCCACTCCGAAGCTTACGGAGGACACCATGCTGGAGATAGAGCTGCACACAAGGTATTGCAATCCGGTTTTTATTGGCCTACTCTCTTCAAGGATTCCCGTAAGTTTGTCTTGTCTTATGATGAATGCCAGAGAATTGGTAATAATAGTAGACGTTAGGAAATGCCTATGAATTATTCACTTGTTATTGAACCATTTGATGTTTGGGGCTTTGATTATATTAGACCTTTTCCTTCCTCTAATGGGTATACACATATTTTAGTTGATGTTGGTTACGTTACTAAGTGGGTAGAAGCTATTCCAACTAGAAGTGCTAATCATAACACTTCTATTAAGATGCTTAAGGAAGTTATTTTTCCGAGGTTTGGAGTCCCTAGATATTTAATGACTGATGGTGGTTCACATTTTATTCATGGTGCTTTCCGTAAAATGCTTGCTAAATATGATGTCAACCATAGAATTGCTTCTCCATATCACCCTCAGTCTAGTGGTCAAGTAGAATTGAGCAATAGAGAGATTAAATTGATTTTGCAAAAGACTGTTAATAAGTCTAGAAAGAATTGGTCTAAGAAACTTGATGATGCATTATGGGCTTATAGAACTGCTTATAAAAACCCTATGGGTATATCTCCGTATAAAATGGTTTATGGAAAAGCATGTCACTTACCTCTTGAACTAGAACATAAAGCTTATTAGGCTATTAAAGAGCTCAACTATGATTTCAAACTTGCCGGTGAGAAGTGGTTATTTGACATTAGCTCGCTTGATGAATGGAGAACCCAAATCTATGAGAATGCCAAGTTGTTTAAAGAAAAAGTTAAAAGATGGCATGACAAGAGGATACAAAAGCGTGAGTTTAATGTAGGTGATCATGTTTTGCTATACAACTCTCGTTTAATTTTTTTTGCAGGAAAGCTTCTCTCTAAATGGGAAGGTCCTTGCATTATCGAGAAGGTCTATCGTTCCGGTGCCATTAAGATCAACAACGCCAAAGGCACAAATCTGAAGGTGGTAAACGGTCAAAGAATCAAACATTATATCTCAGGTACTCCCATAAATGTTGAGACCAATATAATTAATACCATAACATCGGAGGAGTACATAAGGGATACTTTCCAGAACGTTTCAGACTCCGAAAATGAATAGGTATGTGGTACAGTAAGTAAACCGACTCCAAAACTGTTCTAATAGCAATTTTTCTCCATTTTGGAATATTTAGAAAAATAGAAAAATTAAAAGTAGTCTGAAAGATGCACGAGGAGTCCACAAGGGTGGAGGGCGCGCCCCCCCTGCCTTGTGGCCACCTTGTGTGCCCTCTGGACTTCGTTTTCTTGCACAATACTTCTTTTGGTCAGTAAAAATTTATTATATAATCTCCCGAAGGTTTTGACCACCGTACCATGGCAAAATCCCCTGTTTTCATTTTGAGTTGCTTCTGTAGCAGATTTGGAGCAAGATGTCTTTGCAAGAGTCGGTCGGAGAGAGTCGTGTCTCTCATCCGACACCGGGGCCAAGAGCAAACAGCGAAGCTGACCACTTCGGCCAATTAACGGAGGAAGAGATGGAGGCTGACTTGAAAAGGGTGGATGCCATGGAGGAGGTTCAAGAAGTTACCTCTCGTCTTCAAGCTGGATTCATGCTGGAGGAACTTCAGAGCTCAGCAATTCCAAATTCGGTCATTCCTCCCAATGCTAGATTTCTCTCTTATGAAAATATGAAAAAGAGTGTTGCTTTTTCCCCCGCAGCTATGAAAAATCCATGGGTGATGGGAGCTCTAGCCGTCACGGGTAAACTTCGCAAGGAAATAATGGATCTTAAGCAGCAAAATAATAAGCTCGAGGAGGAGAATCGCATCCTAAGGGGCATCATCGCCAAGAATATCACATCGCCACCGCCGAAGAAAGAGTCATAAATACATGGGTATGGGCACTCCCCTTGGCAACTGCCAAGCTTGGGGGAGGTGCCCCGGTATCGTATCACCATCACACCTTTACTTTTATCATTTTTTTCTTAGTTCGATCCTTTTGGTTATATCTTGATCTAGTAGAATAAAGTTTTAGTATGATTTAGCTTTGAGTTTTGTTTCAAGATCTATCTATGTAATCGAGTCCGTGAGTTATATATAATAAAGAGTAGTTTTGAGTTGAGGGCTTTGCTTCCTTGCTATGATCTTGAGGGAATTAAATAAAAGAAAGGAATAAAAAGAAATAAAAAGATCATATAGTGATCTTATGGAGAGTAATGACTTCACATAGAAAGAGTATGATGAATAAAATTTGTTGAGAGTTGACAAACATAGTTTTGGTCATTGTTGCAATTAATAGGAAGTAATAAAGAAAGAGAGGCTTTACATATAAAAATACTATCTTGGACATCTTTTGTAATTGTGAGCACTCATTAAAATATGTCATGCTAAAAAAGTTGATGTTGGACAAGGAAGACAACATAATGGGTTATGTTTTCTTATATCTGAATAGAAGTTATATTGTCATGGACCCTCCAACATGTTGAGCTTGCCTTTCCCTCTCATGCTAGCCAAATTCTTTGCACCAAGTAGACATACTACTTGTGCTTCCAAACATCCCTTAGGCCAGTTTTGCCATGAGAGTCCACCATACCTACCTATGGATTGAGTAAGATCCTTCAAGTAAATTGTCATCGGTGCAAGCAATAAAAATTGCTCTCTAAATATGTATGATCTATTAGTGTGAAGAAAATAAGCTTTATATGAACTTGTGATATGGAAGAAATAAGAGCGACGGACTGCATAATAAAGTTCTTTATCACAAGCGGCAATATAAAGTGACGTTCTTTTACATTAAGATTTTGTGCATCCAACCATAAAGCGCATGACAACCTCTGCTTTCCTCTGCGAAGGGCTTATCTTTTACTTTTATCTTCTACCCTTATACAAGAGTCATGGTGATCTTCACCTTTCCTTTTTACACTTTTTTCCTTTTGGCAAGCACTATGTGTTGGAGAAAGATCCAGATATATATATCCACTCGGATGTAGGTCATCATAAAGTATTATTGTTGACATTACCCTTGAGGTAAAAGGTTGGGAGGCGAAACTATAAGCCCCTATCTTTCTCTGTGTCTGACTGAAGCTTTGAACCCATAAGTATTGCGTGAGTGTTAGCAATTGTGAAATACTAAATGATAGTTGAGTATGTGGACTTGCTGAAACGCTCTTAAATTGACTCTTTCCGATGTTATGATAAATTGCAGTTGCTCCAATGACTGAGATCATAGTTTGTTAGTTTTTCAATGAAGTTTTTGATTCATACTTTACCTTGTGAACGAATTGTTACTTCAGCATAAGAAGTTATATGACATTATATGTTGCTGTTCTAAAGATAATCATGACGCCTCAGGTCCGTATTTTATTTTATCGACACCTCTATCTGTAAACATGTGGACATATTTTTCGATTTCGTTTTTCGCTTGAGAACAAGCGAGGTCTAAGCTTGGGGGAGTTGATACGTCCATTTTGCATCATGCTTTTATATCGATATTTATTGCATTATGGGCTGTTGTTACACATTATATCACAATACTTATGCCTTTTTTATCTTATTTTACAAGGTTTACATGAAGAGGGAGAATGCCGGTAGCTAGAATTCTGGGCTGGAAAAGGAGCAAATATTAGAGACCTATTCTGCACAACTCCAAATGTCCTGAAACTTCACGGAGAATTATTGGAATATATAAAAAATATTGGGCGAAGAAAGCAACAGAGGGGGCCACCAGCCATCCATAAGGGTGGGGGTGCGCCCTACCCCCCTGGGCGCGCCCCCTGCCTTGTGGGCCACCTGGCCGGCCCCCGATGCCCATCTTCTGCTATATGGTGTGTTTTGATCTGGAAAAAATCAGAAGTAAGCTTTCGGGACGAAGCGCCGCCGTCTCGAGGCAAAACCTGGGCAGAACCAATCTAGGGCTCCGGCGGAGCTATTCTGCCGGGGAAACTTCCCTCTGGTAGGGTGAAATCGAAGCCATCGTCATCACCAACGATCCTCTCATCGAGACGGGGTCAATCTCCATCAACATCTTCACCAGCACCATCTCCTCTCAAACCCTAGTTCATCTCTCGTATCCGATCTTTGGCTCAAAACCTCAGATAGGTACCTGTGGGTTGCTAGTAGTGTTGATTACTCCTTGTAGTTGATGCTAGTTGGTTTATTCGGTGGAAGATCATATGTTCAGATCCTTAATGATAATTAGTACTCCTCTGATTATGAACATGAATGTGCTTTGTGAGTAGTTATGTTTGTTCCTGAGGACAT
Source organism: Thinopyrum elongatum (assembly GCA_011799875.1). Classification (NCBI taxonomy): domain Eukaryota; kingdom Viridiplantae; phylum Streptophyta; class Magnoliopsida; order Poales; family Poaceae; genus Thinopyrum; species Thinopyrum elongatum. The sequence continues at coordinate 546,319,099 of CM022298.1, read as the reverse complement.
GGGAGAAGTCTTGTTATATGTAATCATGTGAATTTGGTATTCGTTCGATATTTTGATGGGATGTATGTTGTCTTTCCTCTAGTGGTGTTATGTGAACGTCGACTACATGACACCTCACCATGATTTGGGCCTAGGGGAAGGCATTGGGAAGTAATAAGTAGATGATGGGTTGCTAGAGTGACAAAAGCTTAAACCATAGTTTATGCGTTGCTTCGTAAGGGGCTGATTTGGATCCATATGTTTCATGCTATGGTTAGATTTATCTTAATTCTTCTTTTGTAGTTGCGGATGCTTGCGAGAGGGGTTAATCATAAGTGGGAGGATTGTCCAAGGAAGGGCAGCACCCAAGCACCAGTCCACCCACATATCAAATTATCAAAGTAACGAACGCAAATCATATGAGCATGATGAAAACTAACTTGACAACAATTCCCATGTGTCCTCGGGAGCGCTTTGCTTTATACAGGAGTTCGTCCAGGCTTGTCCTTTGCTACAAAAAGGATTGGGCCACCTTGCTGCACCTTAGTTACTTTTGTTACTTGTTACTCGTTATGAATTATCTTATCATACAACTATCTGTTACCGATAATTTTAGTGCTTGCATAGAATACCTTGCTGAAAACTGCTTGTCATTTCCTTCTGCTCCTCGTTGGGTTCGACACTCTTACTTATCGAAAGGACTACGATAGATCCCCTATACTTGTGGGTCATTAATGTACCTCACAAGTTATGTCTCTCCCTTTCTCCGACACATGACGATTGATCTTCCTATGTAGTTATGTCTGCTTACCACAGCCATATCGTCCCCCTCATCATTCGTGCATGCCTCCTGACCCGTCTCTCACACGCACGTGCATAGACAGGCAGTCATCCCCTCTCTTATTGATATTGAAGTCGTGCCCTCCGTTTGTCTAGCAGGCCTCTCCCACCATTTGTGAGAAGCAACTCCACCACCAACCCTCCGACACTCTATCTCTGTCTCTCTCCCAACCTTATTCCTCTCCTACACATATGCATGGATGTCGATCGATCTCCCTCGATACATAGGTAGGTCTCTATCCTTCTCCACACATATACCAGTTGTTTTACCTCTATAGTTAGGTCTCTGCCCCCCCCCCCCACACCGATAGTCGAACGCTGTAGGTAGGTATCCATGCCACAGAGACAAACTGCACCTGTCCCCTCTCACGTTCCAGTAGCCCAGCCACCCTATATCTTTGACGTGGGCACACACAAATTCGATGGCACTCTTTATCGATTGCGCGCACACACACACACTTCATCCCTCTCTTCGATTCTATGGATATCTCATGCCGATGATACCTCCACTCTCTTCTCGTGGATCGCCCCCTCTATATATGATATATCCAGGCCTCTGTTTCACACACATTGCATATGTTACATTTTTTGTTTGAGATATCATCGACACATATTCCCTGTCTATCTCTCATGCACCCCCCCCCCAAAAAAACACTCATGAACCCACACACCATCTCTCTCTGGGTTTGTATCTCTCTCACACACACCCACGTAGGTGGTGTACGTACACGGAGAGAATAGGTGCACGTACTCACGCTTCGTGCCCAGCCACACCCGCGCGGGTACACGGTGGAGCTCAAGTACGAAATGGCAGCCCACATGCTAATTTGAGAGCGTGTAGCGGTTGTTTACTTACAGAGGTCGTGTACCACGCGTGCACGAAACAAAGTTCGACTTGATGTGTTGGCAAGTTATTTTTAAATAAAGTTATATTGCTCAATGACATGTACATAGAATATAAAACGATTGTTATGGAGAAATAAGTAGTCCGCTCCACTAAAACGATTGCCGGGGTTTGTCTCTCTTCATAGTATCTCACACAAGGCGGCGGTGGCCTCTCTCTCTCTCTCTCACCGTTGGTCACTGATCCGGCCGCATCCCGTCCGCCGGCAGAAAGGGAGGATGTCCATCGTTTCTCCGTTCGACGGTGTCGAGGCAGCACGTCCTGATCTGCGGTACCCGCCATTCTCTCTGACCAAGCTCTGGCGCGGCAGGGCTGACGCCACTTGCTCGCTGCCACAGTATGGGCAGATCCCGCCCGCCGCCACCCTCCTTGTTATATCCCGACAACCCCCAGGTATCCCCTTTGGCCTTGCTCCACTGCCCATCTTCCGATGTTGCTGCATGTGGATCTTCCCTAGTTCTTTGCCCATAACGTAGCTCGTCCGGCGTACTTTCCATATTGCAATCTCGTCCTCACACCGTTTTAGATAAATAACCATGCTGCATCTTCCCTTAGGACAAGGATTATGCTTCTTTTTTGTCGTCGTATGTGTCATCAACAGTTACTGGCCAGTAATTGTTTCCTTTCTACCTCTTTTTTGCAAACAGGGCTGTCCATTTCACCTCGTTGCTATTGCGACCTTTTGATGAACTGCACAAATCACTTTTTTCTTAAGAGTGTCTTGTGCAGTTCCGCTAAAATGTCACACGAGCAAAGTTTTTACATTTCTGTGGGACTGCAGAAAGGGAGATTGGTTTTGCTATCCTCCTCATCCAACTCCGAGCCTAATCTTCTCCAACAAGTAGTTAGTCTTAAAAGAGATCGCAGAGGTGATCGGCTTCTATTTGTGTGTGTTATGTTTCATCATCTAGTTCCACTATTATTGTAATCACACTGACTGAATATCTTTGCAAACAGGGATGATCAGCTCGATTTTAGTGGAAGTGCACAAAATGATCGGATTGTGATGTTCCTCCATACACCTCTTTCTTGGCTACAGAGCTGCGTGAAACTAGCTGCGAACCAGTGAACACCGCGGCCAGGAAATGGAGCCATGCCTACGAACAACATCGATCAATTATATATTTTTATTTCTTTGTACACCTTCTCACAACTTTATCTTCAGTTGTGATGTGAATATTGGCGCTGATCTGCGAATCATTGAGATGCATTAGCATCCATGGTAGTTTCATTTGTATTTGATGGAATGTTGTAACGAGACAATCTTGAGGCAAGAGGACACATGAATCCTAAGTTGAAACCTTTTTTTTGCCGCGGGAACGAAAGTTGAAACCTTCATAGCATTACGGTACAATTTCATTATGCTGGAAAATTATGCGTACATATAAACAAATCCTGAAAGATTGATAGCCATGCCGAAAACCATTCAACTTCGTTTCACCGACATGTGGGACATCCTTCATCCGGCCCCACCTACCATGCACCAATATTGAGAGTGCACAACTGCAGGGGAGATTCACACCGGTCGTTGCGCCACAGTAATAATGACTAGTGAGCAGTCAAATCACAGAGCCCCACCTTCGCCACAGTAAGTTGCTCGGACGAAGCAACCATCATTTCACTCTTCGTTGAATCCATTGGTACTCCAATATTCCTAGAGTAATAAGTTGCTTGGACGAAGCAACCTTCACTTCACCTTTCCCACAGTAAGTACTACCTCCTTTTTTTATTCTAGAAACCACCACACGCGAATATTGGACGGTAGCAACACAACATCAAGTGTACTAGCACTACTCAATTCAAAAATCAAAACCAACCAATGAACTACTAGATGGTGAGAGTTTGCTGTATCATGTACTCCTTCTGTCCATGTATATAGGGTGTAATGAGTTTTTCAAGACTAACAATATAGGACATGCAAGTTGCTCAAAGCATACCGTCAATTTTGTACGTGAAAGGATCTTTGAATGATATAATTTTCAAATTATATAAAATCTTATCAATAGTCAAAGGCAACCTCGAAGAATACATTAGGCCCTATATATATGTATGGATGAAGGTGTCGCACGGAGGCCAAGAAATATGGTGATAGCGTGAGGTGGGCCATGTATGATGTAGACTACACTGGGCTGTCGTGTTTCGGAGGTCTACTAGATGTGGAGAAGATTGGGTTGATTTTATATTGCTGAATATATAAAATATATTAAGAGTCCAGAACGATCCACCGCGAGGTTCCTTGCTCCTTGTCGGACGTCGGAAAGCGCTCTTCTTTGTTTTACCGACACGTGGGACATCCATCATCCAGGTCCACGGGTCATGCAAGAACTTTGTAGAAAAACATCCCGCATCCAGGTCCACAGGTCCTCCGTTTCTTTTTAGTCTGCATATAAGATTTGGTCAAAGTCAAACTTTGTAAAGTTTGACCAACTTTGTAGGAGAGACTGACCAACGGTTACGAACGTAGGTGGAGTTTTCTCTTAATTCTTGCATGCAACATTTTAATGAAGCTTGAAATATGAACATGTCAATGGGAGGGAGTAGAAGCCCCATGCATGCAACACTCACACGTACACATGCACGCATGCAACACTCACGCATCCATGCGGCACACAGCACACGATGCAACACACACGCTCACGCTCAAGTGCTCAACCTACTCCCTCTGTCCGTGAAAGACTGTTCATATAGAGATTTACATAGTGACCAAGAGGAACGGAACTCCACATCATTTAGAGCAAGTACTCCCTCCTTTTCTTTTCTTTGATTCACACATCATTTAGAGCAAGTACTAGGATTCTTAAAACGCAGGAATAGGAAAAACAAGGGATTCGAGTGTCATGTCCACTTGAATCCCATAGTATCAACACTGAGTGTTTGATGCCACAGGAGAAAGAAAGGAAGTGAAAAAAAAGTTGGAGCGGATTCTGATTTCCAATGAAATGTTGTAGTAGTACACGTGATTCCATACTATAGGTTAAAATTCCTATAGGATTCAATCCTATGAATCAAACGACTAATGTACTAAGGTCCACGGTCAAGGTGGCACATGGCGGCCGCGACCTCTCGTAATGGGAGTATCATAGCTAGTATCATGCATGCCAACTAGGCAATTTTGATGAGGTGTCCTAGAATTAAATGAAGAAAGAGAGGGTTGAGTATCATATCATGATACCGTATCATAATGAATGCTATGCTACTATGTGTCATGCATGAAAATAAATAAAGTACTACATGATACTAATATATGATACTATGCATGCATCCGCCATTGAAGCGGCGCACTGGCCGAGGGCACCGCCCGCTGCACTCCCGGCTGAACGAGCCTCCTCGCCGCATTTAAACACCTACATTAAACCCGCATGGAATCCGAGAAACCTACTCCGCGTGGAAACCAGTTATTTTATAAATGTATTGAAATCCGGCCGTGTTTGCACGAATTTGTTTATGTACAATCTGAGTGGATTGCTCCAGTGGTCATCACACGTGAGCCAATCGATTCACACCCTTCGAGCATGGTTAATAGTATAGCCAACAGCCGGCTATATGAATTTTCCATGTCACTTATAGCCAATCTTATAGCCCACTCATACAATAGTTAGTCATACTAGTATACTTCATCATTAATATGTGGCCCACATGTTTCTTTCACAAAAGGTGTTGGAGCTTGTGCTATAGCCGGTTGTAAGTTTGTAGCCCACTTCTCTTCTCTCACCTCTTCTCTCTGATCCAACTAAGCAAAAATATATTATTTAAAGCCTTACAGCCCGCCTACATCACCATATTATACTTGCTCTTCGGCGCTCCATTTTGTCTTGCGTTACTTCCTCCATCCAGCACGCTGACAAGTGGGCCCCATGCTCATTTATGCCAATGTGGTAGTCAATTATTTTTTTAGAGTCACCCTTCCGGTGCCACATCAACGAATCCACTAGAAACAAGTCTAGACTTGTTCGGTTCAACCGCCTCTCTGTGTGTTTGGAGAGGAATTGGCCGGCGCTAGGCGGTTCTATAGGTGGGCTGGCGGCAAAAAATAGGGGAAAACGCGGGAAGCAGCTAGACGAGGGAGGGAAGCTTCTACATTTGCAGGGGACGTGGCATTGACCATTGGGCGGCAACAGGCGGTCATCCGTGTACGCAATAAAGGATACGAAGAGGCCTCCTACATCAGCAAGGACCAGCTTCTCTACCGATAGCTCATCTAACAGAACTCCCAAGTTAACTGTGCTGAGGCTGGAGTAGTCATGAGTTGGGTGACCGGATGGGAAGTGGATTCGATATTAACTAATTTGATGGGTCACTATAAAGGTTATTTTAAACCTTTACACTGACCCATCAAATTAGTTGAACCTCGAGGTCTTTGTTTTGTAATTTTCTACATTTTTTTTGTTTTTTGAACACATGTTAATCGAAGGTCTATCTCGTTACTTTTTAATAATTTTTGTCATGTATGTGAAATTAACCTCGAGGTACTTGCTCTCAAATTAACCTCTAGGCCCTGCAGGAGTGCTGCAATGTGTCGACGTCGATTGCAAGATGAGCCACCAAGCTAGCAGTGGAGTTGCCAACATGCTCAAAGTGCACGCAACATTGAGTAGAAAGAAGCATGCCCAGGAAATTAATGCGTGCTTAGGGAGGCCCTTTGCTCAAAGAGCAAGTACCCTTTCAGTTATACTATAACTAGGTGTCGCATGGGCTATAAGGACGAGGAGCAAGAAGTGACGGGCTGCTAGATATACTATAACTAGGTGTCGCACGGAGGCCGAGGAATATGGTGAATGCGTGAGGTGGGCCATGTATGATGTGTTTCATACTCTTTCGGTTAAACGTGGAGAGATTTGGTTCATTTTATATCGCTGAATAATATAAAATATTATGAGTGCAGACGATCCAGGGCAAGGTTCCTTGCTCCTTCTCGGTCGTCGGGAATCTATGTTTTTCCACTCTTTTGTTTTCGACGTGAGCTTTGTTCATCCTTTTGCCAACACGCGGGACATCTAGCATCAAGGTGCATGTGCCATGCAAGAAAATGGAGATAAGCAGTGCATAAGTGAGTCATGCACTTTGATGGCTCGTACTACGCAATATTTTTTCTCCTCGATGGCACGTGAATCGTGCACGTACTCAATGACGGAGCACGGGATGGTAGCCATGGACATGGTCGGCCCTTTTTGGAGAGAGTAATAAATAACTTTGATGTGTCCCGTCAACTCGTAGAATGACGAGAAGCTTGCTTGCTACGCCCTCTCCCTCACCCACGCATGCGCAGTGGCTCGCAGCACGAGGAGAAGCTTTTGCTTTGTACAAGCGGTGGACGTGCAATAGTTCATTCGGTGTCAGATTGCCAGAAGTATATAATACTATAGTACCATCATCATTGTTCGACTTCCGGAAGAGGCGAAGAGCCAGGCGCAAGGTCACCTACTAACCTTTAGTAGGAGTACAGTACACTATAGCCAAAGCTGGGACACCTTTTTAGAGCATGGTTAATTAATATAGGCGGCTCTTGCAACGACACATCATTTAGAGCAAGTACTCTCTCCGTTTCTTTTCTTTCATTCGTAGGAACTTAAAACGCAGGAATAGGAAAAATAAAGTATTGGAGTGGCATGTCCACTTGAATCTCATACTAGCATTAACACAGTGTTTGACACAGAAAAAACAAAGGAACTGAAAAAAAGTTGGAGTGGATGCTAGATTGCCAATTAACACATGATTTCATAGGAAAAATTCCTATAGCATTCTATCCTATGAATCAAACGACCAATGTAGGAAAATTATAAGGGGGGTCTGTCCAACAGTGTTCCTCGGCTCGCACCTAGCATCACGGGTCAAACTTTGGAGTCATTCATCTGGTACACGTGGCATCTCAGATCTGGACACAAGATGACGTACACCGTCAAGGTCCATTGGCTAGTCATAGTGGGGAGTAACTTAGATGAGTGTCATGCATATGACACTAGCCTATGTTACTACATTAATAGTGCAAAGTAACAAAGAAGTAGTAACATATAGATGATTGCATTTATTAACTTATAGACTCATTTATTCTTGGGAAGGGCTATGTTATAGTAACATATTATGTTACTCTAAGCACCTCTCTTTTCATTAATTACTTGCCACAAAAGCAAATTTGCATTGGGGTGCGTTATATTACTAGCTATTTTACTCCCACTATGACCAGCCTTAAGATAATGTTGTGCTCAAAGCCGGACGTACACGGTCAAGGTCCACGGTCAAGGGGGTCAGGGCGGATGCGACCTCTCACTGCATCCGCCATTGAAGCGGTGCGCCGGCCGAGGGCGCCGCCCACTGCACTCCCAGCTGTACCCACCTCCTCGCCGCATTCAAACACCTACATTTAAACATGCGTGGAATGCAAGAAACCCACTCTGGCCACACGTCCGTTCAGGAGCCTCCAGTGCCTGCGACTGCGCCATCCGCCGTCGACGCGCGCGTAGCAGCGCCATGTAGGCAGAGAAAGAAGCCGCCGCGGATGTCGACGAGGTGACGCAGCTACACGGATGTCCACGAGGTGACGGCCAGCACGTCCCCGCTCATCGCCATCACCGAGGAGAAGTAGAACACGGGAGGCCGCCGCCGATTGTATCCCATGAAGGCCACCACCGAGGCGACGCCGGCGAAAACAACCGGTGTCTTGCACGATTCTTCTTCAGCCGGATCCTGGAGGAGGACAAAGAGATCGGCCGGCGACCATTTAGATTAGGTATGTTAATTCTATCTTTAGCTCCGGACTAGCACAGCTTATTTAATGTAAATGTAATGAAATCCGTCATGTATATATGAAATTTGGCCGTGTTTGCATGAATTTGCATCCACGTTCGCGCTCTCGGGCATGCGGTGTCCATCGCTGGAGTGGGACGACGGACTCCATCTCTGACAACCCCACAAAGTGCGTCACCACCTTTGTGATGGCCAGGACGCGGCGAAAGAACAACGTCCTTTATTTCGCAGGTGATGGCCATTACCGCGCTCTCGTCTAGACGTCTTGGTAGCTCATGAAACAGCACCAACAACATGCCTTGTGCGTCTAGTACTCCGTTGCGGTCGTAGTTGCCGCATGCGCAACTCAGGTTGCAGTTGTAGGTGAGCACGGTGACGCTGCGTGGCCATCCATCAATAGTGGCTGGTATGAGGATGACATCGCCATGTGCATCCTATTTGTACTAAAAATCATGAATGAAGAGTATAAACATGTTTACGTACAACCTGAGTGGATTGCTCCAGTGGTCATCGCACGTGTAGTGTCATGCAAAGATTCATTTATTAGGTTATAGAGTCATTTTTTTGGTATGTGTGATGTTGCTCATAGAATGAGTAACTAGCTATAAGTTACTCAATTTACCTCTCTCCTCATTAACTAGTTTCCACATAGGCGAATTTGCTGAGTTGGACCCGATGTTACTCTTGAAGTTGCTCCCACTATGGATAGTCTTAGGCCTTGTTCGGTTCAACCTCCTCCCAAGGGGTTTGGAGAGGAATGGAGGGGAATTTGGCTTGTACATGATTTAATCCCCCACAATCCCTGTTAATCCCCGTTAAAACCCCTTGAACCGCACATGCCCTTAAGGTTAAAAATGACCGGGATTACAGAGGACAGGGTACAGGGTACAAACTTCAGTGATTTAAAGGTGAGGGTTTGTTTCCGACTAGCTCTACAACCTCAAGGTTTATAAATCGGAGTTCACTCTCCCCTCACGCACACGCGCGGGTACACTCACGGTGGAGCGCATTTGCACACGAAAAGGCAGGTAACGTGACAATTTCACACATTTAGTTGTCCACTTAATGTGGGGTCTGGGACCAAATGTCAGCCATACCAAGTGCGACCTGAACGCGGTGGCGCGGTTATTGATTGAGTTTCTTTTTACTGGTACGTTAAATGAGAAGATGTCTCCCCGTGTATTCAATTTAAAACGATCGCTACGGAGAGAAAAACAATTACTACTCCACTTCGGGACTTGCTTGCTAGGGTTGCTCTCTTCTTCCCACTCTCTCACCCTCACCAGATCTAAACAAGACGGCGGTGTCCACTCTCTTTGTCTCTCTCTCTCTCTCTCTTCTCACCGGTTGTCACAGATCCGGCCCGATCCGTTCCGCTGGTGGTCGCCGGTGGCGAGGGAGGAAGCCGTCGCGCGCCGTCTTCTTTGACCTAGCACCGGCGTGGGAGGTGCTTCGCACCCGTGCTCCCCGCCGTCGTGTTGGCAGATCCCGCCGACTGCCTCGCCACATCCCGCCGACCGGAGGTATAACTTCTTTTAGAACCGGCCTTGTTGTAATGGCCCAGCTCCCCACGTCATTGCATCCTTTTTTCATCAAGTTAGGATTGCTCCCCACGTCGCTGCGTACTGCATGTGGATATTCTTCTAGTATTACAAAGCTCCCCATGTAGCTAGCTCCGTCGGCTTGTCGAACACTCGAATGCCACCTAAATTTTTACTATTAGAGGAAAAAAGGTACTGCAGATACTGGCTAACGAACCCGATCTCTTGGTTGGAAAACGAAATAAAGATGCTGGCCTGACTGGTCTCTTGGTCCAAAAAGGACAGAAAGTGTGTGTGGGGGGGGGGGGGTTCGGTCGACAATGCAACAGAGAATGAGCACGTCTAGATTTCCTGTGGTCACTTAGAAAATCTCACTTACGAGAACAAAAAAGGCACAAATCCAGACTTGCTTTGCATGTTTGCCGCACTCGGCAACACCTCTGCGTCACCACTTTATGCCTCGATGGATGTAAAACGTGCTTGTGCCTCCCCTGTCCCTATGCCCTTACTGCTGCTGTTAATCTAACATCACAGGTAAAATGAAACAATGCCACTATTAATGTGATGTCACTATTAAGTTATCTGCTGTCAATCTATTGCCATTGATAAACTGAATCAATGCTACCACCATTTTATGAAATGCTTCTATCTTGCTTTATTTCTCATAAAGAGTGTTTTCGGCCATTACACTAAAATCTGACACCGGTAACATAGCCGCATCTCCGTGGAATTGCACAAAATTTAATTGGACAATGGTTGACACGATGATGTGTTTCTCCTTTCTGAATCTCCCTTTGTTGGAACGATCGTTCCTGTTAACCATGCACGTACGTACTGATCAAGTGCTACTGTCAATCTGTCATCATAGAGTAATAATGCTATTGTTATGCATGTTAATGTAAGCCCCCGTTAATCTAGTGCCAGTGTTGATTTGATGTGATGGCACTTCTTAGTTAATGGCACTTTTTCATACTGTCAGTGTAATGCCATTGATAACATATGAGATGCTGTTATTAATCATATGCCGCTGCAAAAAAATGACACTGCTTAAGTAACCCTGTTACGTATTTGTGCAAACAGGGTTATCTATCTCCATATGGTGTCTTATTTGTGCAAACGGAAGCACAAACCTCAATTTTCGTGTAACCTGCTGTCAGCTGACCTCACGGTGCTCCAAGTATTCCTACATTCGTAACTAGGTAGAATGACCAACGCAAGATGAAATAAGCTTATTCGTACGTTGACTTGCTGAATGCAGTGTGGAACGAGCATGTCATGTGTGGAGGAGCAAACAAGCACTGCAGCCGCGCCGTCAACGCAAGATAAAAGAGACCGAGTCATTGATGGCCTGGCCGGCGAGTAGGGGTCATGCAAACAGCGGTGCATTATTTTAGTGGAACTGCACAAAAAATATACTGGGGTTAGTCGGACAAATTTTCTACAACCACATGGAAGGAATTGCACTCATCGATTGCATAGAATTTCCTCCGTGCCATCATAGGAGATCCCAAGGTGGAAATCAACTAACCACCTATAAAATTATGCATAATATTCCTCACACAGGTCAGTATCCCCTTCGTCCAGATGATCGAGTTTTGTCATGCCGAGCTATTGATATGTGCTACTATTTTGCGACACCGTTTAAGTACAGCTATTGCTTTCCTATCTTTTCACATCCAGGACAATGAAGATGATTTTAGTGGAACTGCACAAAATGGTCTAATGTTGAGTGATCTCTATTGCCTCCTCTGTTTGCTGCAATGTGTCAGCGTAAATTGCAAGATGAGCCATCAAGCTAGCTGTGGAGTTGCCAACATGCTCAAAGTGCATGCAACATTGAGCAGAAAGAAGCATGTGCGTGCGTTAGGGAGGCCCTTTGCTCAGAGAAGCATCGATATTTTTTCTTTATTTCTACACCTTCTCACAGCTTTGTCTTGGTTATAGTCTTGTGAATCATTTAGATGCGTAAACATGCTGCACTTAAGTGCTTGTGAATGTTAGCTAGTACGCATACCGTATCTTGTGAAATTTAGTTTAGTGTGAATGTTCACTAGCGTGTCAACCTTTACAATCTATATTGTGGGCCTGTTATTTGACCCATCATTTTGCCATGCAATGACCAGTGTGAGTGTTTGCATGCAGTATCGCATCCTCTAATTTGGTGGATGCCAAGCCGGCCCGAGAAAGAGCTATAACTTTTTTCCAAGTTGAAAAATGTTACCGATGAGGAGCCATAAGCTGGTGGCGTCTCTTTTTTTCTTTTGAATGGGCAATAAGCTGGAGAGCTAGAGAGTGTCTCTAATGGGCTGCCTCTAGTACAAGCCCGTCCAGTACGGAACACGGGCAGCCGACTAGATCGATACAAAAGCCAATCCATCTTAAAGCCCATTTGTTTTTGTTTTTTGCGAGGAAAAGCCCATATTTCTTGAAAAGGGGCGATCCCAGAAAAACCCTCCTTCCTCCTCGCCTCCGCACTGCAGCTCGCTGGACTCTCCCGCTTCCGTCTCCCCCCAATTCCCCCGCTCCCCATCTTCCTCACTCGTGCAGAAAACCTCTGCTCACCTTCTTCCTCACTCGTACAGAAAACGTCTGCTCCTCTTCTTCCTCGCTCCTACAGAAAACCCCAGCCCTCCTTCTTCCCCACTCGCACTGCCACTAGGCTCGTCTCTCGCTACTCTGCTCAAACCCGTGAGCTCGGCGCGACGCCCGCAAGGAAAATGGAGTTGGCTGGCCCTAGCGCCTAGAAGATGAGCCTCCCGCCAGTGGCGACGCCAGTTGTAGTTCCCGCACCCAACAGCGCGGGAAGAAGCGGCGAGCCCCCCCGGATCTGAGGAACCCATAGAATCTCGAGTGGACCGCATCAGCAATCTCCCGGACGACATCCCGGGGGAGATCATCTCGCTTCTCCCCACCAAGGATTGCTGCCGCACCCAAGTCCTCTCAACTCGGTGGTGCCCTCTATGGCGCGCCAGACCCCTTAATCTCGACTGTCGTCAGCTATCTGTTGTTCATGATTTTGAACTCCTAAGAGCCATCATCTCCTCCCACCAGGGCTCCGTTCAACGCCTCTGCATCTCGACAAGCTACCTGCTATCCATACCCTGCACGGTGGATGCCTGGCTGACATCCCCTGAATTAAAAAACTCCAGCAGTTTGAGTTCTACCATTACCACAAAAATTACATACCACGAAACGAAGGCCAAGAATTTGTGCCCACACCACCTTTGTCCATCTCGTGGTTTTCCTCCTCTCTCCACGCCGCCACCTTCACCCGGTGCCATCTACCAGACGATCTGGTACAAATGCTTCAACTCCAACTGCTAAAAAAACTTTCACTTGTGGTGGTTTATCTGTCAGAGGCCTCATTGCACAGCATCATCCACTCCAGTTGCCCTGCCCTGGAGCGCTCGCTGATTGTTTTGGGAATAGAAATCCCTATCATTTGTCTCCAAATAAAGTAGCCTCACCTGAAAAGCATTGGAATTTGTTTTGAAGGACAACATCTCATCATCGAAGATGCCCCTTCACTTCAAATATTGCTCCTTCATTATTGTTATATACCTTCGCAAATAACTGTCGTCTCTAGGCCTAAACTGGAGACCATGGATGTAATTCCTGATCTATTTAATTATCAGAAGTTGGTGTTTGGCTCCACACTTATTCAGGTACTGTATATTATCATCTACACATTTGTAATCATAAGCTGCATTTTTCATTTGTGCGCATAAGTTTTATATCATCTTGGAGTACACATTGGGTACTAATATTATGTTATATGTTCAATGAAGAGTTCGTCCATGGATAGCCTATCAATGGTGCTGGATTCTGTCAAGATCTTATATATTGAACTGTTTAGTTATGATCTGAACACAATTATTGGCTTGCTGCGATGCTTTCCATGTCTGGAGAATTTGTATATAAAGGTGATGATTTCATGCACATTGAATTCAGCCATCAAAAGCCCATATATGTTATACTAGAATTAACCGTTTAGCTGTCGCTCATTCGACATACTCTTTTTTTAGATCTTAACTATTTTCAATCTTCATGTTACTTAGGCACTAACACATGGAGAAAAACATATAACCAATCGGTGGTGTAATAAGCACCGGGATTTTCTCAGTTCTCATGACATTCGTTTGAGGACAATGATGATGGAAGGATATGCATCCAACCAGGCAAACAGAAGCTTTGTCACATTCTTCCTATTAAATGCGAGGTTACTATTGTCCATGAGGCTTAAGTTTTTCAACAAGAAATTTCTCACATACGGATATGTTGAACAGCAAAAAAAAGAAGTTTCAGGTGGACAAATGGGCCTCTGAACGTGCTCGGCTTCTATTTACAACAACTTGTGGTCATGTTCCAGTAAAAATTTTCGCACAGGATGTTGATTTTATGGATCAGACCGATCCATTTGTTTGTGACTGCCAAAAACAGTGGTTGGGTTAGATGTTATTGCCATGTTCAATCTGGGTTTTGTCTAAATTTCATGAACAATTAATCCTTGGCCTTTCGTACCGTTTGTAAGCTTGAGTTGGATGTTGTTGCCCTTTTCAACTCGGCTGTGACTGTCATATTTTCTTTGAAACAAGGAAAATGGCTTGCCAGTTCCTTTATTAAAGAGAGAAATATTGTAACAACAGGGACCCAGCTGCTCGCCCAGTTGTAGAGACGGAGCCCAGGCTTTTATTTAAGCACATGATGAGCCCAGTTGATATCTTTTTTCTTTCTGAAAATGGCTAGCCCAATTCTATTTTGTTTTGGACAATACCCAACCCAGGCCTACTTGCTTTTCTCAACCCTGCTGGGCTGCAAATCTTTAAAGACAAGGAGGGATGTATTCGGCTTCCCCAGAAAATGGGCTATAAGTAGTAAGAAATGGGCTGTAAATTTTAAAAACACAGAAAACCGGCAACTAGATTCAAATTTCGTTTTTTCAGGATTTCAAGATTTTAAATTTCATTGTTTTTTTTTGCATGGAAAATTTTGTTGTATTTTAATTTGAAATAAAATTATTTTTATAATTATTTTTAATGTGACTAAAAATTTCGTGATTAAAAGAGTTTCGACCCCACTGAAATATGCAAAATTTTGTTGAATTTTTTAGCAGCGGCCAGAATATGGTCTGTAATGCTAATAAAAAGAATATGGGCTTCAAAATATCCTTAAGAATTAGCAAATGGGTTGTAAATTATTAAAAATAATGGCAAATGGGCTGTATGCTGTTTTCCACAGATTTGGAGGCTGACTTGTGGGCCTACTAGGTTGACGATGATGCTGTGCTAATTTTGTTTGACGCGTACGCAAGGCTTTGTCAACTTAGTCAACATAGAGCAGTGACTGTTGGATGTCCAACCAACCGCCGTCGTGCTTCTTCAATCTCTGATCTTCCTGCTCCAGCCTCCCAAACCAGTGCCGGCAGGACTTCCTGCTCCCTCCTTCCGTGGCCGGCTGTGCTGCCGCGCAGGCCTCATCGGCCCACCCTACTTCCACCGCTGGCCAGGCCATCCCTCTACCCACCCGCACCTCCTGTTATTTTCCGGCGACGGCAGCCTCACCCTGCAACCGACCAGTCAGCCCTCGTACTCCCCTCAGCGTGGGCATCCACTGTTGTGGCTTCGCCGGCTCCGGGTCATTCCCTTCCTGGGCCTCGCTGTCGTCCACCGCGTTGCTGGTCTCCGCGCGGCATGGTCAACATGGTCAACAAACAACAGCCATCGGAAGAGGGATGTAAGTGGAGAGGCTGACAATAGGGACCCACACAAGCAAGTGCCTCCTTATTACGCTGACTTGTGGGCCTACTAAGCTGACGCGTACTAAGCTAACGGGTACGAAGGGCTTTGTCAACTTAGTCAACAAATGATTCTAGCAGCTAGACCATTGGATGTTAATCCGACAGCCGTGCTGCCTCTTCAACCTCTGATCTTCTTGGTCTAGCCGCCTAAACCAGCGCCAATGGGACCGCCTGCTCCTGCCTCCCGTGGGCGGCAGTGCTGCCGTGCAGGCCTCACCGCCCCACCCTAATCCCACTGCCAGCCAGGCCTTCCCTCTACTCAACCACACCCCATGTTATTCTCCGACGACGGCAGCCTTACACCGCAGCCGAAGCAATGAACCCTCGTACTCCCCTCCGCATGGGCATCCAGCTGCCTCGTCTTCCCTGGCTCTGCTTCGTTCCCTTCCTAGGCCTCGCCGTCATCCACCGCCTGGGTGCTGTCCACGCGGCATGGTCAAGGTGGTCAAGGAATGACAGCCATCGGAAGAGTACTGTACGCAGTGAGGCTGACAGATGGACCCACCAGCTACATCATCGCACGCAAGGAAGTGCGTCCATATTATGGGAAAAGAAATGATTCTTCCCCCTAAAATCTAGGACCCACCAGTTATATCTTCGCACGCAAGGAAGTGCCTCCTTATCCTCCCCGAGAGCTGGGACCCATCCGGTCGAAGCATACGTAGCGTTGTCTGTCTGGTCGCGAACGTGTACGTACATACTGGTCGATCGGTCTCTCTACAAGTATGAACCATGGGCGAGTAAGTAGCGGCACGTGTCGTAGTAGAGCACCCGACGTAGCAGTTCAGGCAGTCCCGTCTAAATCATGTACACGTACGTACAACAACAGGGCAAAAAATATAGCCACATACGTACATACGGGCGGGGTCTCAAACGCGTACTCATGCATAGGGACGGCCAGGGCTCGTGTACATGGAGAGGCAACGGACAGCAGCAACGGCGTCCTGTTCATCGGGCAGCCAATCGGCTAGGTCGGAATGGAGAAATAGCGTCCTGTTCATCGGGAGGCAACAGACTGGGTCAGAATGCATCCTGTTCAACGAGAGCCAACCGGCTTGGACGGAACAGCCAAAACGGGGTCTGGCGTACCCCAAAATGGAGGAAACGGACTTGTGTTCGAGCTCCTACGGTCGAAACGGGGTGCTGTTGATCGGGAGGGGTGTGGCGTACCGCACAACGGAGGAAAAGGACTTGTGTTGGAGCGCCTACGATAGAAACGGTGTCTTGTTCATCGGGAGGGGTGTGGCGTACCGCAAAATGGGACTCCACGGGCAACTGTTCATCCACCATCTACTGCCTCGCTTCAGCCTCCATGGGCTACTATTCATGCACCGCTGACTTCCTCCAGCCTGCACCTGCTACTGTTCATCCACCGTCGACTTCCTCTAGCCTCCACAAGCTATTGTTCATCCACGGGCTACTGTTCATCCAGCCTCCACCGGCTACTATTCAACCAGCCCTCCACGGGGTCCTGTTCATCCACCCCCAATCGGCTCGGGTGTGTGGCCTCCTTGATCGGGGTCCTGTTCATCCAACGGCAACGGCCTCTACTATTCCATGGGGTCCTGTTCATCCAACCCCCACCGGGAACTGTTCATCCAACCCCAACAACGGTCACTGTTCATCAAGAGGAAGCAGCAGGTTCGATCGGCTTCAGTTAGCAGCAGTAGCGAAGGAATCGCTCGGGTTTAGTTAACAGCCAAGGGATCGATCGCTCGGGTTCAGTAACATAGCTAGTGCAATCGCTCGAGTTCAGTAAGCGAACGCCTCGCTCGGGTTCAGTTAGAGCCCAATGCCTCGCACACACACACGCGTACGTGTACGAGAGAAACGTGCAAACCTCGTGTGCATCACTCGGCCCCGACCACCCACCGTAACTGGGAACTCCCCAAAATTTTCCTCGGCCTCGCTTCTATCATGATTTTTTCCGTCATGGATGGCCCAAAGAATGTCATGCAGGTGCGTCCCCGGCCCGCCCAGGACGAAAAGCCCATTTTCTGTCATGATTTTTTGTCATAGAAGTAAGAGCCCACCACATCTATGATGATACGTGGTTTTGTCACAATTATCGTCATAGAAGTGTCATAAGCATGACAGAATTTTTTTTCGTTCGGCCCAAAATGTCACGGATGTGTCTTTTTTTTTGTAGTGCAAGGATCCGGCTTTGGTGGTGGTGGCTCAAATTCTGGATATCAGGGTCAAGGTAACCATGGTTGTCGTAACCAGCAGTCTGGTCAGGGTAACCAGCAGCAAGGTAATCAGTCAGGGTATCAGAGTAATCCAAAGCAGCTCAATGGGGGTCAATATCATGTCTTCACTACGAACACATGTAAGCGTGACAGGAAGGTTCATAAGCGAATTGTCAATGTTGTTGAGCCAGCAATACCCCAATACCTACGATGGTCAGAGCATACGATCACATGTAGTCGGGAGGATCACCCGCCCCGGGTTAACAATCCGGGTCATCTGACATTAGTGGTGGCCCCTCAGGTGGGTGTCTATAAATTCACTAAGGTGCTTATGGACGGTGGTAGCAGCATCAACATCCTGTATTATGATACTTTTCGCCAGATGAATTTAATTGACAAGGATCTCAAGCCATCTTCCACAGTCTTCCATGGAGTGGTGCCTGGTAAGTCGGCGCACCTTGTGGAAAAAATTGCCCTGGAAGTGGCCTTTGGTAATGACTATGATTACAGAGTAGAGACACTGTGGTTCGAAGTGGTCAAGATCAAGAGTCCGTATCATGCTTTATTCGACGACCGGCTTATGCTAAGTTCATGGCTCGCCCTTGCTATGTCTATTTACCGCTCAAGATGCCAGGGCTCAAGGGGACAATTATGGTCCATGATGATCGAAAAGTCGCCTTGGAATGCGAGGAAGGAGATGCAGCTTATGCAGAGTCAGCTTGTGCTACTGAGGAGCTTAAGTTTTACAAGGACAACATAGACCCGGCTGATATGACCCCTCTGAAGAAGCCCACCACTGAACATGACCCTCTGTTGAGGTTTAAGTCGGCTGAGGATACCAAGCAAGTAGATTTTGTCCCTGGCGACTCATCTCAGCAGTTCACTGTGGGGGCTAATATGGATCCCAAATAGGAAAGCACGCTCATCGAGTTCATCCGTGAGAATTGGGACATTTTTGCATGGAAACCTTCTAACATGCCAGGTGTACCGAGAGAATTCGCTGAGCACAACCTTAATGTGGATCCCAAGTTTAAGCCGGTCAAATAGTTCCTCCGTCGTTTCAACGAAGAACGACATAAAGCTATTGGAGAAGAGGTAGCCCGGCTCTTGGCGGCTGGGTTTATCATGGAAGTTTTTCACCCTGAGTGGTTGGCTAACCCTGTGCTTGTACTTAACAAAAATGGCACATGGCGTATGTGTGTTAACTACACAGATCTTAACAAGGCTTGTCCGGCTGATCCATTTGCTCTTCCCCGTATCGACCAGATCATTGATGCAAGGGTGGGTTGTGAGAGCTTATGCTTCCTGGATGCTTATTAGTTATCATCAGATCAAGATGGCAGTCAAAGACTAGGAGAAGACATCTTTTATCACACCTTTTAGGGCTTTCTGCTATGTTTCTATGCCTTTTGGACTCAAAAGTGCTCAGGCGACTTATCAGCGTTGTGTTCAAAATTGTTTTCGCAGTCAGATTGGGCGCAACATTCATGCTTATGTGGATGATATTGTGGTCAAGTCAAGGAAGAAGGAGACTCTACTTGATGATTTTAAGGAGACTTTTGACAATCTCCGGGTCTACAAAATGATGCTTAACCCGGCCAAGTGTGTCTTTGGTGTGCCTGCAGGTAAACTGTTAGGGTTTTTGGTATCAGAATGTGGCATTGAAGCTAACCCAGAGAAGATAAAGTCAATCACTTTGCTTACTAAGCCGGCGTGTGTCAATGATGTCCAGCGCTTGGCGGGTCGTATTGCGGCCTTAAGCCGGTTCATAAGTCGCCTGGGAGAGAAGGCAATCCCTTTGTATCAGATGATGAAGAAGACATACCACTTTGTCTGGAGTGATTCTGCTAACGAGTCATTTGAGGCACTTCAAAAGCAGTTGGCTGAGCCGCCCATCTTGGCTGCTCCTATAGACAAAGAGCCTTTGCTTATGTACGTGGCGGCAAACAATAAGGCTATTAGCGTAGAAGTTGTCGCGGAGCGCAAGGAGGCTGGTAAAGAGTACCCAGTCCAGCGGCATGCTTATTATGTCAGTGAGTATTTAACTGAGTCGAAGCAAAGATATCCGCATTGGCAGAAGCTGGTGTTTGGGGTATTCATGGCGAGTCGCAAGTTGAAGCATTATTTCCTTGGGCATCCTATTACGGTGGTCAGCTCTTCTCCTTTGGCGGATTTTATTCACAGCAGAGAAGCCACTGGCCGGGTTGGTAAATGGGCAATCGAGCTTGGACCTCATAATTTGAAGTATGTGCCAAGAACAGCCATCAAATCTCAACTTTGGTGGACATCATAAATGACTAGACAGAGTTGCAAACACCTGAGGAGAAGACTGACAACACATACTGGACAATCCACTTTGATGGGTCTAGGCAATTGGAAGGCTCGGGGGCTGGAGTTATTTTGATTTCCCCACGAGGTGATAAATGCT
Organism: Thinopyrum elongatum; assembly: GCA_011799875.1. Lineage (NCBI taxonomy): Eukaryota > Viridiplantae > Streptophyta > Magnoliopsida > Poales > Poaceae > Thinopyrum > Thinopyrum elongatum. The sequence goes on along the minus strand of CM022298.1, from coordinate 546,298,680 downwards.
GTTATGTTTTAAGGCTCATGTTTCCTTGTACTAACAATGCAGCTGAGTATGAAGCTTTGCTCCATGGGCTTCGTATGGTCAAGGAGACAAATTTAAGCCGGGTCAGATGTATGGGCGACTCAGACTTGGTGGCACAGCAAGTCTCAGCCACGTGGGATTCTAAAGACCCGCTCATGGCGGCTTATCGACGGGCGGTTGATAATATTGCTGGTCACTTTAAAGGCTATCAGGTGGATCACCTTGATCGACGGAAAAACGAGGTGGCTGATGCACTATCCCGGCTTGGATCTCGACGTAAGCCGGTGCCCCCCAATGTGTTCCTCGATGTCTTACAAAATCCTTCGGTTAAGTTACCATCTCAGAAGGATCTTGCTATACTTGACCCAAAAGGACAATTGGTGGCGGCTCTTCATGAAGGAAATATGCCCTCGAGGCAATAATAAAATTGTTATTTTATATTTCCTTATTCATGATAAAGGTTTATTATTCATGCTAGAATTGTATTGATAGGAAACCTAAATACATGTGTGAATACATAAAGAAATACCGTGTCCCTAGTAAGCCTCTACTAGACTAGCTCGTTGATCAAAGATGGTTCAGGTTTCCTAACCATGGACATGTGTTGTCATTTGATAACGGGATCACATCATTAGGAGAATGATGTGATGGACAAGACCCACCCGTTAGCTTAGCATAATGATCGTTTAGTTTTATTGCTATTGCTTTCTTCATGTCAAATACACATTCCTTCGACTATGAGATTATGCAACTCCCGGATACCGGAGGAATACCTTGTGTTCTATCAAATGTCACAACGTAACTGGGTGATCTTAAAGATGCTCTACAGGTATCTCCGAAGGTGTTTGTTGAGTTGGCATAGATTGAGATTAGGATTTGTCACTCCGAGTATCGAAGAGGTATCTCTAGGCCCTCTCGGTAATACACATCATAAGCTTGCAAGCAAATGACTAAGGAGTTAGTCACGAGGCGATGTATTACGGAACGAGTAAAGGGACTTGCTGGTAACAAGATTGAACTAGGTATGAAGATACCGATGATCAAATCTCGGGCAAGTAACATACCGACAGACAAAGGGAATTGCGTATGTTGTCATAACGGTTCGACCGATAAAGATCTTCGTAGAATATGTAGGAGCCAATATGGGCATCCAGGTTCCGCTATTGGTTATTGGCCGGAGATGTGTCTCGGTCATGTCTACATAGTTCTCGAACCCGTAAGGTCCGCACGCTTAACATTCGATGTTGATTTGGTATTATATGAGTTATGTGTTTTGGTGGCCGAATGTTGTTTGGAGTCCCAGATGTGATCACGGACATGACGAGGAGCTCTGGAATGGTCCGGAGGTAAAGATCGATATATAGGACAATGCTATTTGGTCTCTAGAATGGTTTCAGAATGCACCGGAAAGTTATTGGAATACCGGAAGGGGTTCAGGAGGCACCGGGAGAATATTAGGCCTTATTGGGCCATGTAGACGGAACACACTAGCCCACATGGGCTGGTGCGCCCCCTCTAAGGCAGCCACACCCAATTAGATGGAAGGGGGAGGCGCCACCTCCTATTACCATATCCCGGAGAGGGGAGGAAGGAAAGAAGGGGGCGCCTCCTCCCTTTCCTTCCCCCTTGTGCCAATTTTTGGCTGGGGGCGCACCAAAGGGAGGAGCCCTAGGGCTGCCACCGCACCACTTGGGGTGCCCTAGGGGCTGCCTCCTCCCCTCCCACACCTATATATATATGGGGAGGGGTGCCACACAATACACAGCTTATTCCATGCCATGTGTCGGCACGCCTCCGCCCCTAGTTTACTCCTCCGCTCTAGATCATCGCAGTGCTTAGGTGAAGCCCTGCAGGATTGCTTCACCACCACAGTCACCACGCCATTATGCTGACGGAACTCATCTACTACCTCGCCCTGCTTGCTGGATCAAGATGGCGAGGACGACACCGAGCTGAACATGTGCAGAACGCGGAGGTGCCGTGCGTTCTGTACTTGATCGGGCGGATCGCGAAGGTGTATGACTACATCAACCATGTTGTATAAACGCTTCCGCTTATGGTCTACGAGGGTACGTAGACACACTCTCCCCCTTCATTGATATGCATCTCCATGGATAGATCATTGCGGGTGCGTAGATTTTTTTTGTTTTCCATGCAACGTTTCCCAACAGTGGCATCATGAGCCAGGTCTATGCGTAGATGATATGCACGAGTAGAACACAAAGAGTTGTGGGCGGTGATAGTCATACTGCTTACCACCAACGTCTTATTTTGATTCGGCGGTATTGTGGGATGAAGCGGCCCGGACCAACCTTACATGTCCACGCACACGAGACTAGTTCCAGCGACTGACATGCAACTAGTTTTGCATAAAGATGGCTGGCGGGTGTCTGTTTCTCCTACTTTAGTTGAATCGAATTTGACTACGGCCGGTCCTTGAAGAAGGTTAAAACAGCAAACTTGACGAATCACCGTTGTGGTTTTTGCCGTAGGTAAGAACGGTTCTTGCTAGAAACCCGTAGCAGCCACGTAAAACTTGCAACAACAAAGTAGAGGACATCTAACTTGTTTTTGCAGGGCATGTTGTGATGAGATATGGTTAAGACATGATGTGATATACGTTATTGTATGAGATGATCATGCTTTGTAAATTATCGGCAACCGGCAGGAACCTTATGGTTGTCTCTTTATTGTATGAAATGCAAACGCCATGTAATTGCTTTACTTTATCGCTATGCGTTAGCAATAGTTGTAGAAGCAATGGTTGATGAGACGACCACGACGCAACGATGGAGATCAAGGTGTCAAGCCGGTGACGATGGAGATCATGATGATGCTTTGGAGATGGAGATCAAAGGCACAAGATGATGATGGCCATATCATGTCACATATTTTAATTGCATGTGGTGTTTATCTTTTATGCATCATATTTTGCTTAGTACGGTGGTAGCATTATAAGATGATCCCTTCACTAAATTTCAAGGTAAAAGTGTTCTCCCTGAGTATGCACCGTTGCTACAGTTTGTCGTTTCGAGACACCACGTGATGATCGGGTGTGATAGACTCTACGTTCACATACAACGGGTGTAAGCCAGATTTACACATGCGGAATACTTGGGTTAAACTTGACGAGCCTAGCATGTACAGACATGGTCTCGGAACACTGGAGACCGAAAGGTCGAACGTGAGTCATATAGTAGATATGATCAGCATAGAGATGTTCACCATTGATGACTACCCCATGTCATGTGATGATCAGACTTGGGTTAGTTGATTTGGATCACGTATCAATTAGATAACTTGAGGGATGTTTATTTAAGTGCGAGTTTTTTAGTAATTTGATTAATTGAACTTAATTTATCATGAACTTAGTATTATAGTTTAGCATATCTATGTTGTAGATCAATAGCTCGCGATATAGCTCCCTTATTTTTGATATGTTCCTAGAGAAAAATAAGTTGAAAGATGATAGTAGCAATGATGCGAACTGGGTCCGTGATCTGAGGATTATCCTCATTGCTGCACAGAATAATTATGTCCTTGATGCACCGCTAGGTGACAGACCTATTGCAGGAGCAGATGCAGACGTTATGAACGTTTGACAAAGCTCGATATGATGACTACTTAATAGTTTAGTGCGCCATGCTTTACGGCTTAGAACCGGGACTTCAAAAACGTTTTGAACGCCACGGAGCATATGAGATGTTCCAAGAGCTGAAATTGGTATTTCAGACTCATGCCAGTGTCGAGAGGTATGAGACCTCTGACAAGTACTTTGCCTACAAGATGGAGGAGAATAGCTCAACCAGTGAGGATGTGCTCAGAATGTCTGGGTACTACGATCGCTTGAATCAAGTGGGAGTTAATCTTCCAGATAAGATATTGATTGACAAAGTTCTCTAGTCACTATCACCAAGCTACTAGAACTTCGTGATGAACTATAATAGGCAAGGGATGACGAAAATGATTCCTGAGCTCTTCGCGATGCTGAAATCGGCGAAGGTAGAAATCAAGAAAGAGCGTCAAATGTTGATGGTTAACAAGACCACTAGTTTCAAGAAAAGAGGCAAGGGAAAGAAAGGGAACTTCAAGAAGAAAGGCAAGCAAGTTGCTGCTCCCATGAAGAAGACTAAAGCTAGACCCAAGCCTGAAACTGAGTGCCTCTACTACAAAGGAAATAGTCACTGGAAGCGGAACTGCCCCAAATACTTGGCGGATAAGAAGGATGGCAGAGTGAACAAAGCTATATTTGTTATACATGTTACTGATGTGTACCTTACTAGTGTTCATAGTAGCCCCTGGGTATTTGATACCGGTTCAGTTACTAAGTTTAGTAACTCGAAACAGGAGTTGCAAAATGAACAGAGACTAGTTAATGGCGAGGTGACGATGTGTGTTGGAAGTGATTCCAAGGTTGATAAGATCACCATCACACACTCCCTCTACCTTAGGGATTAGTGTTGTACCTAAATACATGTTATTTGGTGTTTGCGTTGAGCATGAATATGATTGGATCATGTTTATTACGATACGGTTAAGTCAGAGAATAATTGTTGTTCTGTTTACATGAATAAAAACTTCTATGGTCATACACCCAATGTAAATGGTTTATTGAATCTCGATCGTAGTGATACACATATTAATAATATTGATGCCAAAAGATGCAAAGTTAATAATGATAGTGCAACATATTTGTGGCACTGCCGTTTAAGTCATATTGATGTAAAACGCATGAAGAAACTCCAAACAGATGGACTTTTGGAATCACTTGATTATGAATCATTTGATACATGCGAACCATGCCTCATGGGCAAGATGACTAAAACTCTGTTCTCCGGAAGAATGGAGCGAGCTAATGACTTATTGGAAATAATACATACCGATGTGTGCGGTCCAATGAGTGTTGAAGCACGCGGCGGGTATCGTTATTTTCTGACCTTCACAGATGATTTGAGTAGATATGGGTATATCTACTCAATGAAACACAAGTCTGAAACAATTGAAAAGTTCAAAGAATTTCAGAGTGAAGTGGAGAATCATTGTAACAAGAAAATAAAGTTTCTACGATCTGATTGCGGAGGCGAATATTTGAGTTACCAGTTTGGCCTTCATTTAAAACAATGTGGAATTGTTTCACAACTCACGCCACCTGGAACACCACAGTGTAATGGTGTGTCCGAACGTCGTAACCGTACTTTATTAGATATGGTGCGATCTATGATGTCTCTTACCGATTTACCACTATCGTTTTGGGGTTATGCATTAGAGACAGCCGCATTCACGTTAAATAGGGCACCGTCTAAATCCGTTGAGATGACACCATATGAACTGTGGTTTGGCAAGAAACCTAAGCTGTCGTTTCTTAAAGTTTGGGGTTGCGACACATATGTCAAAAGGCTTCAGCCTGATAAGCTCGAACCCAAATCGGAGAAGTGTGTCTTCATAGGATACCCTAAGGAAACAATTGGGTACACCTTCTACCATAGATCCGAAGGTAAGATCTTTGTTGCTAAGAATGGATCCTTTCTAGAGAAGGAGTTTCTGTCAAAAGAAGTGAGTGGGAGGAAAGTAGAACTTGATGAGGTAATTGTACCTTCTCTCGAATTGGAGAGTAGCACATCACAGAAAACTATTCCAGTGATGCCTACACCAACTAGAGAGAAAGCAAATGATGTTGATCATGAAACTTCAGATCAAGTTACTATTGAACCTCGTAGGTCAACCAGAGCACGATCCGCACCAGAGTGGTATGGTAATCCTATTCTGGAAGTCATGTTACTAGACCAAGGCGAACCTACGAATTACGAAGAAGCTATGATGAGCCCAGATTCCGATAAATGGCTTGAGGCCATGAAATCTGAGATAGGATCCATGTATGAGAACAAAGTGTGGACTTTGGTCGACTTGCCCGATGATCAGCAAGCCATAGAGAAAAAATGGATCTTCAAGAAGAAGACTGATGCTGATGGTAATTTTACTGTCTATAAAGCTCAACTTGTCGCGAAAGGTTTTTGACAAGTTCAAGGAGTTGACTACGATGAGACTTTCTCACCAGTAGCGATGCTTAAGTCCGTCCGAATCATGTTAGCAATTGCCGCATTTTATAATTATGAGATCTGGCAAATGGATGTCAAAATTGCATTCCTTAATGGATATCTTAAAGAAGAGTTGTATATGATGCAACCAGAAGTTTTTTTTTATCCTAAAGGTACTAACAAAGTGTGCAAGCTTCAGCGATCCATCTGTGGACTAGTGAAGCATCTCGGAGTTGGAATATACGCTTTGATGAAGTGATCAAAGCATATGGTTTTATACAGATTTACGGTGAAGCCTGTATTTACAAGAAAGTTAGTGGGAGCTCTGTAGCATTTCTAATATTATATGTGGATGACATATTGCTGATTGGAAATGATATAGAATTTCTGGATAGCATAAAAGGATATTTGAATAAGAATTTTTCAATGAAAGACCTCGGTGAAGCTACTTACGTATTAAGCATCAAGATCTATAGGGATAGATCGAGACGTTTAATAGGACTTTCACAAAGCACATACCTTGACAAAGTTTTGAAGAAGTTCAAAATAGATCAGTCAAAGAAAGGGTTCTTGCCTGTGTTGCAAGGTGTGAAGTTGAGTAAGTCTCAAAACCCGACCACGGCAGAAGATAGAGAGAGAATGAAAGTTATTCCCTAATCCTCAGCCATAGGTTCTATTAAGTATGCCATGCTATGTACCATACCTATTGTGTACCATGCCATGAGTTTGGCAAGGGGGTGCAATAGTGATCTAGGAGTAGATCACTGGACAACGGTCAAAATTATCCTTAGATGCTTTAAAGAGGACTAAGGAAATGTTTCTCGGTTATGGAGGTGATAAAGAGTTCGCCGTAAAAGGTTACGTCGATGCAAGCTTTAACACCAATCCGGATGACTCTGAGTCTCAATCTAGATACATATTGAAAGTGGGAGCAATCAGCTAGAGTAGCTCCATGCAGGGCATTGTAGACATAGAAATTTGCAAAATACATACGGATCTGAATGTGGCAGACCCGTTGACTAAACTTCTCACACAAGCAAAACATAATCACACCTTAGTACTCTTTGGGTGGTAATCACATGGCGATGTGAACTAGGTTATTGACTCTAGTAAACTCTTTGGGTATTGGTCACATGACTATGTGAACTATGGGTGTTAATCACATGGTGATGTGAACTAGATTATTGACTCTAGTGCAGGTGGGAGACTGAAGGAAATATTCCCTAGAGGCAATAATAAAATTGTTATTTTATATTTCCTTATTCATGATAAAGGTTTATTATTCATGCTAGAATTGTATTGATCGGAAACTTAAATACATGTGTGAATACATAAACAAATACCGTGTCCCTAGTAAGCCTATACTAAACTAGCTCGTTGGTTAAAGATGGTTAAAGTTTCCTAACCATGGACATGTGTTGTCATTTGATAACGGGATCACATCATTAGGAGAATGATGTGATGGACAAGACCCACCCGTTAGCTTAGCATAATGATTGTTTAGTTTTATTGCTATTGCTTTCTTCATGTCAAATACATATTCCTTTGACTATGAGATTATGCAACTCCCGGATACCGGAGGAATACCTTGTGTTCTATCAAACGTCACAACGTAATTGGGTGATCATAAAGATGGTCTACAGGTATCTCCGAAGGTGTTTGTTGAGTTGGCATAGATCGAGATTAGGATTTGTCACTCCGAGTATCGGAGAGGTATCTCTGGGCCCTCTCGGTAATACACATCATAAGCTTGCAAGAAAATGACCAAGGAGTTAGTTACGAGGTGATGTATTACAGAATGAGTAAAGAGACTTGCCGGTAATGAGATTGAACTAGGTATGAAGATACCGACGATCGAATCTCGGGCAAGTAACATACCGACAGACAAAGGGAATTGCGTATGTTATCGTAACGGTTCGACCGATAAAGATCTTCGTAGAATATGTAGGAGCCAATATGGTCATCCAGGTTCCGCTATTGGTTATTGGCCGGAGAGGTGTCTCGGTCATGTCTACATAGTTCTCGAACCCGTAGGGTCCACACGCTTAACGTTCGATGTCGATTTGGTATTATATGAGTTATGTGTTTTGGTGACCGAATGTTGTGCGGAGTCCCGGATGTGATCACGGACATGACAAGGAGCTCCGGAATGGTCCAGAGGTAAAGATCGATATATAGGACGATGCTATTTGGTCTTCGGAATGGTTTCGGAATGCACCGGAAAGTTATCGGAATACCGGAAGGGGTTTCGGAGGCACCGGGAGAATATTGGGCCTTATTGGCCATGTAGAGGGAACACACTAGCCCACATGGGCTGGTGCGCCCCCTCTAAGGCAGCCACACCCAATTAGATGGAAGGGTGAGGCGCCACCTCCTATCACCATATCCCGGAGAGGGGAGGAAGGAAAGAAGGGGGTGCCTCCTCCCTTTCCTTCCCCCTTGTGCCAATTTTTGGCAGCGGGGAGGGGGGGGATGGGGGGCGCACCAAAGGGAGGAGCCCTAGGGCTGCCGCCGCACCACTTGGGGTGCCCTAGGGGCTGCCTCCTCCCCTCCCACACCTATATATAAGTGGGGAGGGGTGCCACACAATACACAGCTTATTCCACGCCGTGTGTCGGCAGCCCTCCGCCTTTAGTTTACTCCTCCGCTCTAGATCGTCGCAGTGCTTAGGCGAAGCCCTGCGGGATTGCTTCACCACCACCGTCACCACGCCGTTATGCTGACGGAACTCATCTACTACCTCGCCCCGCTTGCCGGATCAAGATGGTGAGGACGACACCGAGCTGAACGTGTGTAGAACGCGGAGGTGCCGTGCGTTCGGAACTTGATCGGGCGGATCGCTGATAACCCACAAGTATAGGGGATCACAACAGTTTTCAAGGGTAGAGTATTCAACCCAAATTTATTGATTCGACACAAGCGGAGCCAAAGAATATTTGAGAGTATTAGCAACTGAGTTGTCAATTCAATCACACCTGGAGATTAATTATCTGCAGCAAAGTGATCAGTAGCAAAGTAGTATGATAGTTTTGATAATAGTAGCAGTAGCAACAGTAACGGTAATAGTGATAGCAATAGTTTCGTAGCAAGTGCAATAGGAACAGCAGCAGTAGTAACTTAGCAAGATCAATATGTAGGAAAATCGTAGGCATTGGATCGGTAATTTGTTGGATGATATTCATCATGTGACAGTCATAACCTAGGGCGATACGGCACTAGCTCCAGTTCATAAATATAATGTAGGCATGTATTCCGTAAATAGTCATACGTGCTTATGGAAAGAACTTGCATGACATCTTTTGTCCTACCCTCCCGTGGCAGCGGGGTCCATATTGGAAACTAAGGGATATTACGGCCTCCTTTTAATAGAGAACCGGAACAAAGCATTAACACACGATGAATACATGAACTCCTCAAACTACGGTCATCACCGGGAGTGGTCCCGACTATTGTCACTCCGGGGTTGCCGGATCATAACATGTAGTAGGTGACTATAACTTGCAAGATCGGATCTAGAACATGGATATAATGATGATAACATAAACGGTTCAGATCTGAAATCATGGCACCCAGGCCTAAAGTGACAAGCATTAAGCATGGCAAAGTCATAGCAACATCAATCTCAGAACATAATGGATACTAGGGATCAAGCCCTAACAAAACTAACTCGATTACATGATGAATCTCATCCAACTCCTCACCGACCAGCGAGCCTACGAAGGAATTACTCACTCTCAGTGGGGAGCATCATGGAATTGGCGATGGAGAAGGGTTGGTGATGACGAAGATCGAAGATCCCCCTCTTCGGAGCCCCAAACAGACTCCAGATCTGGCCTCCCGATGAAGAACAGGAGGTGGCGGCAGTTCCGTCTCGCGGAACGCGATAATTCTTTCTCTCCGATTTTTTCTAGAAAAATAGGATTTATAGCGTCGATTTCAGGGTTTGCGGGGCCACCAGGTGGGGACAACCCACCTAGGCGCGCCTGGAGGGGGTGGCGCGCCCTGGTGGGTTGTGCCCACCCAGGTGCCCCCCTCCGGTGGTTCTTGGCTCCAGTATTTTTCTTTTATTGTATAAAAATTCCTCGCAAAGTTTCGTTCCATTCCGAGAACTTTTATTTCTGCACAAAAACAACACCATGGTAGTTCTGCTGAAAACAACGTCAGTCCGGGTTAGTTTCATTCAAATCAAGCAAATTAGAGTCCAAAACAAGAGGAAAAGCGTTAGGAAAAGTAGATACGACGGAGACGTATCAACTCCCCCAAGCTTAAACCTTTGCTGGTCCTCAAGCAATTCAGTTGATAAACTGAAAGTGAAAAAGAAAAACTTTTACGAACTCTTTTGCTCTTGTTTGCATAAATAAGCTTAAGTAGCACCCAGGTTTTCAGCAATGATTATAAATAACCATTTTGACAATTGCTCTTAAAAATTATATTAACTCATAACAATGACATAATCAGCTAGCGAGCAATAATAAGATATCTCAAACAACAACACATTATTAAAACAACCATGATATAATATGACAATAGTGGTATCTCGCTAGCCCTTTCTGAGACCACAAAACATAAATGCACAGCACCTCCAAAGTCTGAGCAGCGACTAAACATTGTAATTCATGGTAGAAAAGATCCAGTCATGATGCACCCAACATTAGCTATACACAATGCATCCGCATGACAGCAGTGCTCTCAGGTTCTGGCGGTTATTTGAGAAGGTGATGGCACAACATTAAAGTAAATTGATAGTCCCTTCGTAGAGGGAAGCAGTGATTTGCAGAGGTGCCAGAGCTCAAGTTTTAAAAGCAGAGGTAAATGAAGTTTTGAGAGATGCACCCCTCTTGTTTACTTCGCGACCATCAGTTATCAATATCTTCCATGCTAAACACATTAGTGGCGGTTCGCAAGCTATAAAAGTAAAGGTTTACTCCCCCTCCACCAACATTCGCACTCCACGGCTTGTCCGAAACAACGGGTGCCGTCCATACCAACAACAGTCCCGGGGGAGTTTTGTTTAATTATTTGCATTTTGAGTTCAGGACTGGGAATCCCTATTACCGCCCCTCTCGTGCAAGGATGAGCGAATAAACACTCATCACGAGAATAACCCGCTTAGCATGGAAGATACCGACTACCTCCTGTCGCTCTATGAACAATCCAGGCACACAAAAAGGATATTTATTTGAAGTTTTTAGAGGTGGCACATGCAAATTTACTTAGGACGGCAGGGTAATACCGCATATAGGTAGGTATGGTGGACTCATCTGGAATAACTTGGGTTTCAGGTTTTTGATGCACAAGCAGAATTCCCACTTAGTACAGGCGAAGGCTAGCAAATAGGTTGAGAAGCGGCCAACTAGAGAGCAACAACGGTCATGAACATGCATTATGCATAAGTAACATTGGATACTAGCATGAGTAGGATATGAACACCATGAACATAAATATCATAGAGGCTATGTTGGTTTTGATTCAACTACATGCATGAACATGTGCCAAGTCAAGCCACTCGAACATTCAGAGGAGGATACCGTATCATCATACTACATCACAATCATTTTAACGCAATGTTGACATCCAAGATAAATCATTATCCACTCCTAGCTACTTATGCATGGCATGAGAAACTATAATGTCTTATTGTCATTGCAAACATGTTTGATCATAATAGGCTGAATCATGGATACTAGATTAAACATATTTTAAAAAACAGAACAAGTCGAGTTCATACCCGTTTCTCTCTGCCACGACCAGTTCATCAAATATCGTCTTATTGCCTTTCACTTGCACGACCGAACGATTTGAAAATAATAATAGTGCAAGAGTGCCGTGGACTAAGCTGGAATCTGCAAACATTTTATTCAAAAGGAGAAGACAAGGTAAAATGTGCTCTGTGTTAGATCAACAATAATGCATATGAGAGCCACTCAACATTTTCATCGTGGTATTCTCCTCGGTACGACTCGATAAAAAGGAAAAAGAAATTCAGAGAAACACATTGAAATATTTTTGGACTTTTTGGTTTTTTCTAGAACAAGCAAAATAAAAGAAAAGGGAAAAACAAAAATGAGAAAAACTATTTACACGGGAAAGCTCCCAACAAGCAAAAGAAGAAAAAGGAAATCTTTTGGGTTTTCTTTTTAGTACTATAACAATTTAAACTAGGAACAAAAATCATAAAGAAGCAGGAAATATTTTTTGGATTTTCTCAAAGTTTTTCAAACACACAAGAAGAAAGCGAGAAAATAAATTAAGCATGGATAATACAATGAAAAAGTGTGGACACCGACGAATGGAATGTGTGAAAATGAATGTAATGTCGGTGGAAATACGTACTCCCCCAAGCTTAGGCTTTTGGCCTAGCTTGGTAATCAGTCAGTAGCCTGCATAGTAGTCGGGGTGATAGCTCACGGAGGCTCTCGGTGCGGATGCCTCAGCCTACCGTGCAGCCACAACTGCCGCATTATGAGCTCGAGCCTCGCTCTCCAGAACAAAATATGTTCCCTTATTGTGAGCATCAAAGAGAGCAGGCGCAGGCAAATAGTTGTGTACAACGGAGTCTTGATTAAACAACAATTTATAGGTGAAATTAGTCGGATCGCCTCTAAGGATCTTATGATGTTTCATAGCATCAAAGTCTAAATACTGCGTGGGTAAAATAGGGTCATATGGCAAAGGTGAAACACCCAGCTCTCTTGCTAAGCGTGTGGCATAAATTCAACCATAAAAATAACCACTATTAGCATTGTGTTGTAACCTGTGTGCAACAATCGCTCCAAGATTATAACTTTTGTCACCAGTGAGAGCGGTGTGTATGAGGCTCAAGTATGGAGCACAAAGTGTACTACATTCTTGTTTACCTACAATACATTTCCCGTTGAATAATGCAAAGTATTGAATTGCGGGAAAATGAATGCTCTTTATTCTACCTTGCGTCACTCCCCTATTCTCACCATAGCAAAGACTAGTAAAATATGTTTGGAACTTGGATCTTGGTGGTTCGTCAAGTGAACCCCAAAATGGAATTTTGCAGTGGTGAGCAAATCTCTCTAAGGATATGGTAAATGGATTTTCATATAGTTTAAATGACACCCTAGACTCATGGGGATGGAATTTAAATCCTTTGACAAATGATTCAGTGAGAGTGTGGTGTTGGTTGCACTTATCTGAAATGTAGGGACCGAGATCGGCATTGTGAACATATTGCTCAAATTCCTCCTTAATGCCCACACTCACCATATAATCATCGCATGGCCATAAGCATGTTTTGGTGGCGGCATCTCGTATAGAACTTTCACTTGGCTCAACATAAGACCGACGAGCAGAGCTGCTACTAGAAGATGCCTCCGAGGACCTCCGCCTTGAAGAACTCCTTCCAAAGAAGTTCATAATATTCGCGTACAATTTTCTGAAAAATTTTGTGTCACAAATTTTCATCAACAAAACTTTGTAACATTAAAAACAACTATTCATAGAGATGCATAGAGGCCATAACAAGCATTCAAAATACTTGGAACTTTAAGAATTCAACATGCAAGCACATCTACAGTAGCACTAAGAGTAGCTAATTATTCAAAATATAAACCAATAAAGCAAAAACTAATTGGACAAACGGAGGAGTCACATACCAAACAACAATTCCCCGAAACAGTTTCAGAAATGGAGCTTCGAGCAAAGAGATCGAAATCCGCGGGTTTGAGAGCAAGAACACGAGAGCAAGAGCAATGGTGAATATTTTCTAGAGGTAGGTGATGATGTGGGATGAAGAGATAAGTGAGGGGGGCCACACGGGAACCACAACCCACCAGGGCGCGCCTGGGGGTCCTGGCACGCCCAGGTGGGTTGTGCCCACCTGGTGCACCTCCCTCTGATATTATTTGCACCAAAAATTCTTAAATATTCAGAAAAAAATCGTATTAAATTGTCAGAGCATTCTGAGAACTTTTATTTTTGGGTCATTTTTTATTGCATGGAAAACTCAAAAAACAGACAAAACATGGCATTTTATTTTATTTAACTAATAAAAACAGAAAACTAAAGGTAGGGACAGAAGGTAGTGCTCACTAATTTCATCAACTTCATACCTCTCAAAAATGATCCATTAATAAGGTTGATCAAGTCTTATTAACAACCACTTTCGATTAGCATGAAACCGAAGAACTTTCGTAAATCACTAAGTTACCTCAACGGGGATATGAATTTCCCCAACAATAAGCGTTTCATATTTCTTTTTAACAGCAGATAGAGGTAGTTGAAAACTTCCAATAGTGATTGTCGGAGATTTTTCAATAACATTAATACCATTCACTTGGAATTGTTTCTTCGGAAAATGCACCGTATGCTCATTACCATTGATATGAAAAGTGACCTTGCTTTTATTGCAATCAATAACAGCCCCTGCAGTATTCAAAAAGGGACTACCAAGGATAATTGACATGTTGTCGTCCTCGGGCATCTCAAGTATAACAAAGTCAGTCAAAATAGTAAAATTAGCAACAACAACGGGCACATCCTCACAAATACCGATAGGTATGGCAGTTGATTTGTCAGCCATTTGCAAAGATATTTCAGTACGTGTGAGTTTATTCAAGTCAAGTCTTTTATATAAAGAGAAAGGCATAACACTAACACCAGCTCCTAAATCACACAAAGCAGTTTTCACATAATTTCTTTTGAAGGAGCAAGGTATAGTTGGTTTTCTCGGATCTCCAAGTTTTTTATGTACTCCATCTTTAAAGGTATAATTTGCAAGCATAGTGGAGATTTCAGCTTCCGGTAATTTTCTTTTATTGGTGATGATGTCTTTCATGTACTTTGCATAAGGAGGCATTTTAAGGATATCAGTCAAGCGAGTACGCAGAAAGACTGGCCTCAGCATTTCAGCAAAGCATTCAAATTCTTCATCATCTTTCTTTTTAGTTGACTTAGGTGGAAAGGGCATAGGTTTTTGAACCCATGGTTCTCTTTCCTTTCCATGTTTTCTAGCAACAAAGTCTATTTTATCATATCTTTTATTCTTAGGCTGTGGGTTATCAAGATCAACTGCTGGTTCTATCTCAACATCATTGTTTGGTTCTTTATTATTTGTTTGAGTGTCTTCATGAACCTCATCATTATCTTTTTCATTATCAGAAGGTGAGTGTTCACTACCAGATTGAGTTTCAGCATCAAAGATAGAAACTTCTTTATCATTATCAGGAGGTTTTTCTACTTCAGGTTCACTAGAGGCATGCAAAGTCCTATCATTTTTCTTATTCTTCTTCTTCTTTTTAGAAGGACTACATTCATCGGTGTCAACTCTTTGAGAGTTTTGTTCAATTCTTTTTGGGTGTCCCTCAGGATAAAGTGGTTCCTGAGTCATTCTACCTCCTCTAGTCATTACTCTAACAGCATGATCATTGATATTATTGTTCATTTCGTATAACAATTCTCTTTGAGATTTAGCAACTTGTTCTAACTGAGTTTGAACCATAGAAGCATGCTTCCCTACACCTCTAACATCATTTGAGATTCTAAATAACAAGTCACTCAAGCAAGCAATCATATCAGAATTATATTTCAATTGTTTCATAACATTTGCATTGAAGTGATCTTGCTTTCTAATGTAGTATTCAAACTCATAAAGGCATTGGCTAGGGTGCATATTGTGAGGATTATCATTATCATTGAATTTCATTAGAGAATTTACCTCTACCACCTTAGGTGGTGGTGGTGTATCAAGCCCATGTATTTCTTCAATAGGAGGTAAATTTTTGACATCCTTGGCTTTAATACCTTTTTCCTTCATAGATTTCTTTGCCTCTTGCATATCTTCAGGACTGAGATATAAAATACCCCTCTTCTTCGGAGTGGGTTTAAGCGGTGGTTCAGGAAGAGTCCAATTATCATAGTTTTTGAATATGTTATTCAATAGTTCTTCACCTTGCCCAATAGTTTGTTCCCTGAAAACACAACCAACACAACTATCTAGGAAATCCCTAGAAGCATCGGCTAGTCCATTATAGAAGATATCAAGTATTTCATTTTTCTTAAGAGGATGATCAGGCAAAGCATTAAGCAAATGTACAAGCCTCCCCCAAGCTTGTGGGAGACTCTCTTCTTCAATTTGCACAAAGTTAAATATTTCCTGCAAGGCAGCTTGTTTCTTATGAGCAGGGAAATATTTTTCAGAGAAGTAATAAATCATGTCCTGGGGACTACGCACACAACCAGGAGCAAGAGTATTGTACCAGGCTTTAGCATCACCCTTTAATGAGAACGGAATAATTTGAGAATATAGTAATAGCGATTTTTCTCATCATGAGCAAAAAGGGTGACTATGTCATTCAACTTAGTAAGATGTGCCACAACAGTTTCAGTTTCATAACCATGGAAAGGATTAGATTCAACCAGAGTAATTAACTCTGGGTCGACAGAGAATTCATAATCCTTATCATCAACAAAGATAGGTGAAGTAGCAAACTTAGGATCACATTTCATTCTAGCATTCAAAGATCTTTCTTTATACTTGCTTAATAATTTTTCTAGATCATCTCTATCTTTGCAAGCAAGAATATCTCTAGTTGCCTCGTCACCCACAACATAACCTTCCTGTACCTTAGGCAATTCATATCTAGGAGGGCTAGTTCTAATAGGTGTTTCAAGATTTTCAGTTTCAAGCTCATCATCAGTTTCAACAATATCATGTTGTCTTACTCTAGCAATTTGTTCATCAAGAAATTCACCTAGTGGCACATCATCATCAAGCAAGGTACTAGCATCATCATAAGCATCATTCATAGCAGAAGTGGTATCATCAATAACTTGCGACATATCAGGATTAATATCATGTGGTGGTGTTGCAAGTTTACTTATAACAGAAGGTGAATCTAAAGCGGAGCTGGATGGCAGTTCCTTACCTCCCCTCGTCTTAGAGGGAAAAATCTTAGTCTTAGCATCCTTCAGATTCTTCATAGTGATAATTTGATAATAATCCCAAGTGACTCAACAAATATAGATATGTTCCCCGGCAACGGTGCCAGAAAAAGGTCTTGATAACCCACAAGTATAGGGGATGGCAACAGTTTTCGAGGGTAGAGTATTCAACCCAAATTTATTGATTCAACACAAGGGGAGCCAAAGAATATTTGAGAGTATTAGCAACTGAGTTGTCAATTCAATCACACCTGGAGATTTATTATTTGCTGCAAAGTGATCAGTAGCAAAGTAGTATGATAGTTTTGATAATAGTAGCAACAGCAACAGTAACGGTAACAGTGATAGCAGTAGTTTCGTAGCAAGTGCAATAGTAACAGCAGAAGTAGTAACTTAGCAAGATCAATATGTAGGAAAATCATAGGCATTGGATCGGTAATTTGTTGGATGATATTCATCATGTGACAGTCATAACCTAGGGCGATACGGCACTAGCTCCAGTTCATAAATATAATGTAGGCATGTATTCCGTAAATAGTCATACGTGCTTATGGAAAGAACTTGCATGACATCTTTTGTCCTACCCTCCCATGGCAGTGGGGTCCATATTGGAAACTAAGGGATATTAAGGCCTCCTTTTAATAGAGAACCGGAACAAAGCATTAACACACGGTGAATACATGAACTCCTCAAACTACGGTCATCACCGGGAGTGGTCCCGACTATTGTCACTCCGGGGTTGCCGGATCATAACACATAGTAGGTGACTATAACTTGCAATATCGGATCTAGAACATGGATATAATGATGATAACATAAATGGTTCAGATCTAAAATCATGGCACCCGGGCCCAAAGTGACAAGCATTAAGCATGGCGAAGTCATAGCAACATCAATCTCAGAACATTATGGATACTAGGGATAAAGCCCTAACAAAACTAACTCGATTACATGATGAATCTCATCCAACTCCTCACCGACCAGCGAGCCTATGAAGGAATTACACACTCCCGGTGGGGAGCATCATGGAATTGGCGTTGGAGAAGGGTTGGTGATGACGAAGATCGAAGATCCCCCTCTCCGAAGCCCCAAACGGACTCCAGATCTGGCCTCCCGATGAAGAACAGGAGGTGGCGGTGGCTCCATCTCGCGGAACGCGATAATTCTTTCTCTAGAAAAATAGGATTTTATAGCGTCGGTTTCAGGGTCTGCGGGGCCACCAGGTGGGGACAACCCACCTGGGCGCGCCTGGAGGGGGTGGCGCGCCCTGGTGGATTCTGCCCACCCAGGTGCCCCCCTCCGGTGGTTCTTGGCTCCAGTATTTTTCTTTTATTGTATACAAATTCCTCGCAAAGTTTCATTCTATTCCAAGAACTTTTATTTCTGCACAAAAACAACACCATGGTAGTTCTGCTGAAAACAGCGTCAGTCCGGGTTAGTTTCATTCAAATCATGCAAATTAGAGTCCAAAACAAGAGGAAAAGCGTTAGGAAAAGTAGATACGACGGAGACGTATCAATCGCGAAGGTGTACGACTACATCAACCGCGTTGAATAAACGCTTCCGCTTACGTTCTACGAGGGTACGTAGACACACTCTCCCCCTTCGTTGCTATGCATCTCCATGGATAGATCATTGCGTGTGCGCAGAAATTCTTTTGTTTTCCATGCAACGTTTCCCAACACTTCATGCTATTCCTAACTGGACGTTGCCTTATCTGGCTTATCTCACTCGTGGTGAGTTACCCGAGGATGAAAATGTGGCCCGATAGATTACACGGCGTTCTAAGTCTACGACTATTGTTAATGGCGTGTTACATCGATGCAGTGTGATTGGTGTTTTTCAACATTGTGTATCTCCTAAAGAGGGCCGCGAGATTTTGCAAGAAATACATGGGGGCGATTGTGGTCACCACGCCAGCTCACGATAGCTGGTGGCTAAGGCTTTTCGTCATGGATTTTTCTGGTTGACAGCTCATGCAGACGCAGAGGATATTGTTCGTAAGTGCGATGGGTGTCAGAAGTTCGCAAGGCAAGCCCATGTGCCGGCTCAGGAATTGCGGATGATTCCAATCACTTGGCCGTTTGCAGTCTGGAGGCTTGATATGGTTGGACCTTTCAAGAGGTCTAAGGACAAGAAGACCCAAACCTTTCAAGAGGTCTAAGGACAAGAAGACCCACCTTCTGGTGGCGGTTGACATGTTCACTAAGTGGGTTGAGGCAGAGCCAGTTAGTAATTGTGAGGCGGCCACTGCTGTTCAGTTTGCCAAAAAGCTGATTTTCCATTTTGGTTATCCTCATAGTATCATCACTGATAATGGGACGAATTTGTCTAAAGGTGCTATGAAGGAATTTTGTCAAAGAGAGCACATCTGGCTTGATGTTTCATCAGTTGCACATCCTCAGTCCAATGGTCAGGCGGAGCGTGCTAACCAGGAGATTTTGAGAGGAATCAAACCCCGGCTCATGGTTCCCTTAAAAAGGACTCCGGTTTGTTGGGTGGAAGAGCTTCCTTCGGTTCTTTGGAGCATCAGGACCACCCCCAACAGGTCAACGGGTTATACACCCTTCTTCATGGTTTATGGTGCTGAAGTAGTTCTCCCAGGCGATATTCGTCATGACTTGCCCCGCGTGGCGGCTTATGTGGAGACTGACAATGAGATGGTGCGTCAGAACGCTTTGGATACTCTTGAGGAGGAGCGTGATCTTGCGGCAGCTCATTCAGCAATTTACCAGCAAGACCTACATCGCTATCACAGCCGTAGGGTTCGAAGCCGGACCTTTCAGGAGGGCGACTTAGTGCTCCATCTGATTCAAGACCAGACAGGGATGCATAATCTCTCACCTTCTTGGGAAGGACCCTCTGTGGTCAGCAAAAACCTCAACAATGATTCATACTAGCTCATTGACATACGTGAGAACAAAGCTTCACGCACATCGGAGGAGGAGACCAGCAGGCCTTGGAACATTGCTCATCTTCGGCCTTACTACACTTGAGTCATTGGCTCTCATCATTATATATGCCTTCATTGATGTACATATCTTTTTATGATCAACGTACTAAAGCCGGCATCCCCAAATTCCGGGGCCTCTGTCGTTTCATCTCATATTTTCTGTGCATGAGTCTTTATTGATTGGTCATAAGGTCATTTGGGGGCTTCCTACTCTATCAGTATAGCTATCTTACCCTCTTGATCAGCTTCCATGACGCATTATAGGTCACTTGGGGGCTTCCTACTCTATGAGTATAGCTATCTTACCCTCTTGATTGGCTTCCATGCCGCATTATAGGTCACTTGGGGGCTTCCTACTCTATGAGTATAGCTATCTTACCCTCTTGATCGGCTTCCATGCCACATCATAGGTCACTTGAGGGCTTCCTACTCAATGAGTATAGCTATCTTACCCTCTTGATCGGCTTCCATGCCATCTTATAGGTCATTTGGGGGCTTCCTACTCAATAAGTATAGCTATCTTACCCTCTTGATCGGCTTCCACGCCACATTATGGGTTAAACCTGCTTGTTTGCAACTTGCTACTCCGCCAGGTGACCCGTCGTACTCTTGACAGTCAATCTTCCATGACCCTAAACTTGTCAAGGTTAAAACGCCGGTTCTTGTCACGTGAGAGCCGGCTTACAGAGAGCTAGGATAAACTCACATGTCTGTTGTAGCCTCTCCGCCATGTGGCCCGTTTGTACTATTAATAGTCAATCTTCTTGAAAGACCCTGAACTAGTTAAGGTTAAAACGATGGATTTCTGTCACGTGAGAGCCAGCTTACGGGATAAAAGGCTATCATGCCAAGCTTCTTTGAAGCAAAAATTGAGTTTTTCAAAACCAATCTTTTTGAGTTGTGCCCTGCAAGCCGGCTTGACACATATTTGAGATATACATATTTATGTCCTCTATTTCTGTTTTGCAGAAATTTTTTACATATGAGTAGTTGCCGGGTCATACAGACCCGGGTTATTTTGCTCCACGTTGAGCTTATTGTGGCTATAAGCCAAAAAAGTGATCTTTTCAAAGACTGGATATGACTATAAGTCGCCCTGGATTGTTGGGTTATTAACTCGCCCTGGATTTTGACTTTAAGTCATCAGTATAAGCCCTGATGGGTCTTTTCAGTTTATATGACAAGACAGGGATATTACCAAGCCAAAACAGGCATCAACAGCTTCATTCAGCATGTAAAAGGTTCAACTGCTCAAATACAAGTTGGTAAAGACATGCACGAAGGCATGGCAGAGCAGATAACTGTTTTTAACTACCTATTACATGGCTTCAACTGAGCCCAAAAATTCTTCAAAGTTTTTTCAGGAGTTGCATCACTCCTTTGAACCAGCTTCAGAACCGTCCGGGACACGACCAGCCGGGTTAAGGTCTTCATGGCGCTTTGCAGTTGAGGACTCCGGGTCATCCCGTGCCGGCTCGCTTGCAATCTGGAGATTGTCCAACGTCCAGTCGATGCCAGTTAATGCCTCAAAGGTTGCTTCATCATTAAGGATAACAGAAGTGTCAATGTCAAGAGCAAAAATGTGCTTACACCTTTGAGTTGTTAAGTCCACAATATCATGCGTCAGCGGCTTCATACGAGCATTATTGCTGTCATAACCCGGCTGATACTTTGACAGATCTGCCTCTTGTGCAAGTTGGCATGCCAGAGGCCTCATCTCTTTGACACATTCGGCAAAGTCTGCTTCTTCAAAGATAGATCTATCATCATTAAACTCTGGATACCCGCCAGCCATCTCTGTTGGGTCCAGTTCTGATTGCCAAGCTTTTGCCTGGCTTAGCGCCGTGATCGCTCCGATATGGGCGGCTGACAGCTTCAACTCCTTAATCTGCCCCGGCACCATTGATAGGTGATCCAGCACAGTTTTGATAAGTGTTGGAGGCTTCTTGCCGCTTGACATGGCCGCGAGTCTACGCAGGCTTCCAGCGTATAGTTTTTCCGTCAATGAGTAAATAGCCTTCAGCTTCAACAGCATATTTTGTCCAAGGCTAGCACTTCTGGCACCTGTTAAGTATTTTGCACATGAGTCGCCAGGCGGGTCAAAAATCAAATATTTTGAGTCGCCACGCGAGTTAAAGCACCTTAAGAAGATGATGAGTCACTTCAATTGAATGCAAGTTAAGCTTACCAAAGATGGCGGCTGCCATTTGAGAAATGTGATGTTTTAAGCTGGACAACTCTTCAGTCACGGATTTACACTCGGCTTCAGCATCTTCCACTCTCTTTAGAAGAGTGGCCTTCTCAGTTTCCCAGGTGGCTTTTTCTCCATCAAAGTTGGCCTTAATCTTTTCAATATTTTCCATAGGCGATTTCAAGCTTAATTCAGCCTTGGCACGTTCATTTTGTTGTGTCTCAAAGTTCTTCTTTAACACGGCTATGTTTGACTCGCCCAAGCTTAACGCTTCCTGCCAAGAGATACAAACAATAATGGTGTTATGCTAAGGTGATTGAGTTCATATTCAACAATGATATTTAAGTCCCAAACACATTGCAAGCAATATCCTTGGCACTTGGGGGCTAATGTACGATGAAGTTTTTAAAATCGGCGATAAAGAAGACCCGGCTTATCTTTATAAGATAAGCCGGCCCTTGGGGGCTACACACGCTTCTTTAAAAAGTTACTATTTTTATAGGCCTGGTTCATCTTTGAAAGATAAGCCAGCCCTGGGGGACTACAAGTGAATTGTCAAGATTGCCATTTTGAAAGATCCGGCTCATCTTTGAAAGATAAGCCGACCCTTGGGGGCTACACTTTGGAAATTTTCACAGAAGTCTCAAGCACAATCAATTTCATTCCCATACTTAAGACTTGGGGGCTATATGGACATATGTATGAAAGATTAAGAGGGGCTAAATGTATTCATAGCTCATATTTTTGCTTCATTAGGCTGACTAAACCGGCTTCCATATCCCGGCTTGTATGAAGGCGGCTTAAATAGCCCGTGTGCAGCTCGACTGCGCTGAATGAGGAATAGCTCTCCAGATCCACTTTTGGCTTTTCCTTTCTCCAATGAAGATATTTCTTCCTTAGCCGAATGCTTGGCTAATACTCTGGAGACTTTGGGCATCTTAAAAGTTGACCCGATGATAGCAATATCATCAACATCATCAGTAGCAGGACTCTTGTCAACTGAATTGGCAGGACAGGAAATTTTGGGACTTGGCGGGTCATGGCTATCCGCCGGGTTAGCATCAGTGTCCATGGCCTCAGAAGGTGCTGCCTCAGTTTGTGGAGGCGTGTCATTTTGCTGGCTGGCAGGGTACTCAGGGTTTTGGATTGGGACCTTAGGGGTCTCCAGCGTCTGCTTCTCTAGCTCAGAAGCTTCGGGAGCCTTGGAAGAGCCGCCCACCTTTTGCTTTTTGCTAGTTTTGGCCTTGGCCCTGTGACAAGAGTATACAAGTTTATGAATATGTGACAACAAGTTTTTATCAACAAATGAAAATGCTTACCCTTGGGCAACAATGAAGGCAGGAAGTTGTGTTCCAGTTGAGTCGCCAGATGATGGAGGCGTTACCTGATAGTTTGAGTCAGAAGGATTAAGAGGTTGATGCATGAGACCGGCTTGTGGAAGGGATAGATTCGGGCTATGAGGCACCTCATTGCGACATTTTCGGGGAGCCAGAGTATTGGATAAGCCAGCCACGAGATCTTCTATGCCGCCACTCCAGGTCTGACGCCTAGACTCATGCTGCTGCTTTTTCAAAAGAAAGTTGGGGTCCAAATAAGCATGAGGGTGAGAAAACCTTACTTTTCGGATGACCCGCTGTGTTTTCTTTCTTGACAAGGGTTCTGAGTTGGAGGAGACAAGAATTACCTCTTCTACATTGGCCTGGCTTGTCTCCACTTCGTCCTGAGAGGAATCATCATCAATAAGTTGCATGAAAAGAAGACCAAGGGAGTCAAGTTCTACCTCCGACTCATCTAGCTCAAGTAGCTCTTCTACCGTCTGTTTCTTACGGCGACCTCCCCATCGAGGCTTCACTGCTTTAGTCTTCTTAGTTGGTGGAGCTGCTGTTATTTTCCTCTTCCAGAAGGGATGATTAGCATGTATATATATGCATGTTGGCAGTGATTTAGAAGGCGTAAGGTATAAAAGATAAATAAGTGAGAGGAAGATTTACTAAAAGTACTTACTGCAGGGGCCGGGTTAAGAGTGCAGAAAGAATTCAGCCATGTTTTGTTGCAGTTTTGTTGAGGCTCTCCTAGCAGTGATTTAACCATTTCATTAATCTCCCTATCAGTCAGGGGTTTCTGGTTATAGCATTGAGGGTCCTTCATATCACCAGTATATTGGCACATTAAGCCGTTGCGCCAGCTCAGCGGCAACATCCTCCATGCGACCTAGCAGCAGGTCAAGTCGACTCCAGTCAGGCCGCTGGCTATTAAAGCCCTTATCTTTGAAAAAGTGGTGCACATTGGGTGCGTTCTGCGGCGGTTAATCGACCTGGGAGCTCGCTGCTGGTGCTGAGCCGGTAGGGGCGATAACCTGGCAGGGGGTTTTCTTCAGCCGGGGCTGCAATAGAACCAAGTGCGGTTCCAACCTTTGGGATGGCTTGGCAATATAGCTGAAGGGAAGGTCACATCTCTCCGCCGCTGGATTGAGACACCTCCAAGCTCTAAACTGGGTCCATCTATCATCTCAGTCTGGCGGTTGATATAGAAGAAATCTTTGAAGAGGTCAACAGTGGGCTCTTCTTGCAGATACACTTCACAGAATACTTGAAACTGGCATAGATTGGAGGCAGAATTGGGACCGATGTCTTGAGGGTGAAGATTGTAAAAATGCTGAGCATCCCGAAAAAACTTTAACCCAGGTGGTGAAAAGCCACAGAGGAGGTGATCTGTAAAAACTACAACTTCACCCTCTCCGGGTTGTGGAATAGCTTCAGGACCAGGAACCCGCCAGTGGATAACCTCTTTAGCCGGTAAGAGACCCATGTCCACATATTCATTAAGTGACAACTCTGGAACTTGGGAGGCTTCCCAGTCGCAAGAAGTGGGAGCTTTAGACATAATTGGCCGGGTTAAAAGCTGCGGATAAGCGTATAGCGGGTTAAAATTGCAATAATAAACCACCTAAATGATTACATGATATCTCAGCAATAATGAGCCAGTTATGGAATAAAAAACTTTGTGTTACAATTAATCATTGAGAAATTATGAGCCGCCCTAACCATGGGAGTGAGGTGATTATCAAGCCATCAAGATACGGCGGGTTACATGATGATAGCATGAGCCGGCAGCATACTGGTGGGTCATATGAGCAGAGATGTAATAAAGTTATTTTTAAGTACGGAGCAACAGATTCTGCTACAAATGTATTTGTAAGCTGCCCGAAAGGTGAAGGGTGGGTCAGCTATCTAAGGTTCAAGATTGGTAAATTCTACTAAGTATGGAACAAATAGATTTCCCAATCTACAGCTATATTTGTGGATCTACGACAGTTCAAAAAAGAAAAACAATTGCTAAACCTAAATGGTGGTAATGGAAAAACTAGCAAGCAGCTTATCAACCTTAGAAGGGGATATGGTTTGTTCAAGATTGAGATGGTGTTAAAACTACTACCGCTGTGATTTGCTGGTATTTTCAGATCAAAAGTATCCTTTACTCAAAGGCGGCGATGAACTAAGAAAAACGCCGACGAGCTCTGTTCGAATAATCTAATGCAGATCTAAGAAAGGGAAGATTAAGTACCTGTCTGCGGCGGAGTAGTGCGGAGGCGCATTGCTAGATCTCGGCGGTGATAGACGGATGCGACGACCTCGGCAGGGACCAGTTGGTGTGGTTCGATGGGGGCGACGGAGCTCTGGCCGCAGTAGGTGTCACAAGGAAGAAGAAGAAGTGGAGGCAACGGGGTGGAAAGTGAAAGAGGCATGCCCTCGTGCCTATTTTATAAGGAAAAAGAGGGCACCGTAACAGGCATGCGCGAGAATCGAGGAGGCATGATAACTTCTACAGGAAAAGGGGTGCCTCGATTTTTGGAATGGTTGTTTAATGCAGAAGAACCGTTGTGATGTCATGAAGATTTCTTTGCATTTATGAGAATGATGTCATCCTTTCATATGGCGGGTTATCAAGATCTGTTCAAGGTTCGGCCTCTAGAAGAATCAAAGAAGACTCACCAACCAGAGAGAGTGAAGATTGACATGAACAAGTTCAAATCAACCTAGGGCCTAATGTTGGGGATATGACCCCACGATAGGACCCACCCTAGAAGGGTCGGGTTAGGATGTTGGCGACTCAACAGTAAGGCCTTAGACAGGCCCAAGAGACCAAGACACGGAGCCCGGGAGGCGACTTACGTGGTGAGCTGGATGAAGGCCCAGAGCCAGGAGACGGTGCGTGACCCAGAAGTGTAAGCTGCCCGATGGTGAGTGCCTATAAAGGCAAGGCGACTTAGAACCAGGGTCGGTCATGGAGTATGACCCGACCCAGACTCTTGTAAGCCCAGGGCCTCGATCTGTGTATATAAAGGCGAGTCTCTGCGGCGGGTAAACCTAGGTGACAATCAATCGATAGCTAGGTCAAGCGAATCCGCTCCCTTGTAATCGATACTTGAGCAATAGTTAACAAAAGGAGGAGTAGGCTTTTACCTCCTCCGTGAGGGGCCGAACCTGGGTAAACTCGTGTCTCTTGTCCTGTTTAATCCCTTTAAGCTAATCACTGTAACCACGGCCTCGCACCTAAGTCCTTTCACGAGGACATCTGCCGTGTTAACCCCACGACAAGTAGGATGTAATTTCATTGCATAACTATTGACTTTCGTGCTTGCATAGGGAATCACAAACCTTAACACCAATATTCTTACTAAAGCATAATTACTCACCAGCATGGCTCACATATTACTATCATCATATCTCAAAACTATTACAAAGAATCAAGTTTATTTTGTCCAATGATCTTCATGAAAGTTTTTATTATATCCCTCTTGAATATCTATCACTTTGGGACTAATTTCATATATTGCAATTGCTTTTGAGAAGCTCAAATAAATTTAAGTGAAGAACATGAGCATAAAAATTTCATCTCTCAAAATAATATAAGTGAAGCATGAGAGAATTTCTTCAAAAATTTACTAACTCTCAAACAAATCTAAGTGAAGCATGAGAGTAAAGCACACCGTGCTCAAAAAGATATAAGTGAAGCACTAGAGCAATTCCATAGCTCAAAAAATTTAAGTGAAGCATATAGAGTAATTCTAACAAATCATAGCATAATTTTGGCTCTCCCAAATAGGTGTGTCAAGCAAGGATACTTGTGACAAAATAAAAAGCAAAACAAGCAAATACTCATATAATACAAGACGCTCCAAGCAAAACTCATGATATGTGATGAATAAAAATATAGCTCCAAGTAAAATACCGATACTTGTTAGAAGAAAGAGGGGATGCCTTCCGGGGCATCAACAAGCTTAGTTGCTTGGTTCTCCTTGAATATTATCTTGGAGTGCCAAGGGGCATCCCCAAGCTTAGGCTCTTGGCACTCCTTATTCCTTCATCCATCGTGATCTCACCCAAAACTTGAAAACTTCAATCACACAAAACTTAACAAAACCTTCGTGAGATCCGTTAGTATAAGAAAACCAATCTTACTCTAAGTACTGTTGCAAACCCATTTAAATTTTGTTATTGCATTATACCTACTGTATTCTAACTTTACCATGGCTTATACCCTCCAATACAAACCATAAATTCATCAAAATAAGCACACAATGCAAAGAAAATAGAATCTGTCAAAAAACAGAACAGTCTATAAAGAGGCGAATTTTACTCATACTTCCGTAACTACACAAAATCTGAAAAATTTGGACAACGTAGGAAATTTGTATATCAATCTTGTGAAAAAAAATCAGACGCTTTCGTTGCTTCTATGAAACTAACAATTCTGTTACTGGACGCAAATAATTCTGTTTTCTAACAAGATGAAATCAACTATCACCAAACATGATCCCAAAGGCTTGGCTTGGCACAAAAACTAATTAAAACATAAAGACACAATTAAAACAGTAGCATAATTGTGCAAACACTCAAGAACAGAAAGAAAAAGGCAAAAATAAATTTTATTCATTGGGTTGCCTCCCAACAAGCGCTGTCGTTTTATGCCCCTGGCTAGGCATAAGATTTCAATGATGCTCACATGACATATAGTAATTGAAACACGAAGAGAGCATCATGTAGCATGTGAAAAACACATTTAAGTCTAACATACTTCCTATGCATAGGCATTTTATAGGAGAACAAATTATCAAGACAAGAAAAACCTAGCATATGCAAGGAAGGAGAAAGAAACAATAGCAATCTCAACATGAAGAGAGGTAATTTAGTAACATGAAAATTTCTACAACCATATTTTTCCTCTCTCATAATAATTACATGTGGGATCATATTCAAATTCAACAATATAACTATCACATAAAATATTCTCTTCTTGATCCACATGCATGCAAAGTTGACACTCTTCCAAAATAGTGGGATTATCATCAAATAAAGTCATGACCTCTCCAAGCCCACTTTTATCAAAAATTTCATAAGATTGATCATTCTTCAAAGTAGTAGGATCATTATTACCTAGAGTTGACACTCTTCCAAACCCACTTTCAATATTATTGCAAACACTATTATCAATATCATATTCATCATGAGGCTTAAATAAATTTTCAAGATCATAAGAAGAATCACCCCAATCATGATCATTACAATAAGTAGTGGACATAGCAAAATTAGCATCCCCAAGATTAGGGTTTTGCATATCATTAGCACAATTTACATTAATAGAATTTATAATAACATCATTGAATCACTTTATAAATTTCTTCTGTTAACACTTCATCACAATTTTCAGATTCACGAATCTCAAGCAAAACTTCATAAAGATAATCTGGTGAACTCAATTCACTAGCAATTGGTTCATCATAATTGGATCTTTTAAATAGATTAGCAAGTGGATGAGGATCCATATGAATAGATTTTTAGCAAGCGAGGATGCAAGCAAATAGAAGGCACATGGCAACACAAGCAAATATAGCAAACGAACAAAAAGGCAAACGAAAAGAAGGCGAATATTTGTGAAGTGGGGGAGATGAAAACAAGAGGAAAATGGCAAATAATGTAAATTGCAAACAGATGAGATTTGTGATTAGGAACCTGATAGATGTTGATGATGTCTCCCCGGCAACGGCGCCAGAAATTCCTTTTGATGTCGCTTGAAACTGCGTCGGTATTTCCCCAAAGAGGAAGGGAGGATGCAGTACAACTATGGTAGGTATTTCCCTCAGTTGTGAAACCAAGGTATCAATCTAGTAGGAGAACCAAGCAACACTATGTAAACGGTACCTGAACACAAAGAACAAAATACTTGCAACCCGACGCGTAAGAGGGGTTGTCAATCCCGCCACAGTAAAAAAAAAATATATTTCTGGTAGATTGGATAAATAACTCTCGATAAAACGTGAAATAAAATAAGTAATAAAAAGTGCAGCAAGGTATATTTGGATTTTTGGAATAATATATCTGAAAATAAAAGTGGCAAATAATAGATCGGAAAGCAAATATGATAAAGAATAGACCCGGGGCCCGTAGATTTCACTAGTGGCTTCTCTTGAGAAATAGCACACGGTGGGTAAAAAAATTACTGTTGGGCAATTGATAGAAGATCAAATAATTATGACGATATCCAAGGCAATGATCAATATATAGGCATCACGTCCAACATTAGTAGACCGAAACGATTCTGCATCTACTACTATTACTCCACACATCGACCGCTATCCAGCATGCATCTAGTGTATTAAGTTCATGGAGAAACAGAGTAATGCAATAAGAACGATGACATGATGTAGACAAGATCTATTCATGTAGGAATAGCCCCATCTTGTTATCCTTAATTGCAATGATACATGTGTGCCTTGCTGCCCCTTCTGTCACTGGGAAAGAACACCGCAAAATCGACCCCATCACAAAGCACCTCTTCCCATGGCAAGACAAATCTATCTAGTTGGCCTAACTAAACAAAAGATTCGAAGAAGAAATACGAGGCTATAAATAATCATGCATATAAGAGATCAAAGAAGACGCAAATAATATTCATGGATATAGATCTAATCAAAAACTCGAACTTCATCGGATCCCAACAAACACACCGCAAAGAGTCTTTATATCAAATAGATCTCCAAGATACCAATGTATTGAGAATCAAAAAGAGAGAGAAAGGCATCTAGCTACTGCCTACGGACCCGTAGTTCTATGGTGGACTACTCACGCATCATCGGAGAGGCACCAATGAGGATGATGAACCCCTCCGTGATGGTGTTAGATTGGATCTCGTGGTTCTGGAACTTGCGGCGTCTGGAATTGTGTTTCGTCGACTCCCGTAGGGTTTCTGGAATATTTGGGAATTAATTGGGCAAAGAGGCGGTGGAGGAGACCCCGTGGGCCCCACAACCCCCCTGGGCGCGCTTGGGATCTTGGGCGCACCTTGGTGGTTTGTGGTCCCCACGGACCTCCCCCCAGGTACTTTCTTGGTCCCCAAGGTGTCTTCTGGTAAAAAAATCTCCAAAAAGTTTCACTGCGTTGGCACTCCGTTTGATATGGATATTCCACGAAGTAAAAAAACAAGCAAAAAATAGCAACTAGCACTGGGCACATGTGAATAGGTTAGTCCCAAAAAATTATATAAAGTTGCTATAAAATGAATATAAAACATCAAGAATGATAATATAACATCATGGAACAAGCAAAAATTATAGATACATTGGAGACGTATCAGCGACCGCCCCAGAGGCGGAATCCGGTGAGGGGCTCAAGGCGAAGACGGGCGGCTCGACAGCGACAGGGCAACTCGTCGACGAACCGAGGCGAGGCGGTCCTGCACGGCTGTGGTGATGAAGGCAGCGACGCTTCAGGAGGCACGATGCGCTACGAAGGTGGCTCCAGGAGGTGCGGCTAGCGACAGCAGTGGCTCCAGGAGGCGAGGCGGGTCCGCAAAGGCGGCTTTGGAGCAGGCGAGCCGGTGGGCAGCCGGGCCACGCGCGGGGCGATCCGGAGGAGGCCAAAGCCGGCAAGGCGGACAAGGGTGCAGGTGAGGCTGGTGGGGGCTCGAGGCGGCGCCGTGGTAGAGGCGAGTTGGCGACTTGTGGAAGCCGCGCGGTTGGTGGATTGAGGACGGAAACATGAGGCGAACCATGCCGGAATCGGCGGGTTGCTGTGATGGAGGCAGCTGGGCGCGCTGGCCAGCCCGCGGTGACGGTCTGGTGAGGTGGCTCGGGGCGGGGGGCGAGCCGGTGGTGACTCTTTAGCAAGGACGGCAGGGCCGGCGATTTGATGTGGTGGGTCGACGAAGGCGACTCGGTGTCGGAGGTGGGGGTGGGGTCGCTCGGCGAGGCGGTGATGGACGATGGCGCAGAGGGAGCCGTCGAGGCTGGTGAGGTGCCGGATACGTGATGCCAGCAGCGGCGCGTGCGCACCCACTTGAACCGCTCGGCGCCGACGGAGAGCGACAGGATGGGCGCGTTGTACTACAGGTCCCTAGCGCTGCCATAGTGGGTGGAGCTTTGCCGATGCAGTAGGAGCCTGACCACCTTGTGCTGGCCGACGGCTGGGTCGAATCCGAGGCTGGTGCTGGAGAGCTCCAGAGGAAATCGTTTGAGCAGCATTAGCTTTGGAACCACCGGTGCTATCTTCTCCGTCTCGCGCGGCGGCATGGACACATGCTCGCTGATGGAGAGGTTCAAGATGTGGTACTCTAAAAACTAGACGCCCGCAGACTGATCTACAGTGCACGGCTACGGCCAACAGTAGATGTGTGAGGATCTCATTGACGATCAACTCTCCGTTTAGCGGTGGAGGCGGTTCACAATGCGATGACCTGATCGTGGGATTTGCAGGGAGGTTGCCATAGCTTGCACGTACGCCCTGGCCGATTGATCCGAGACTTGCTATTGAGGCGATGTATTGGCGTACGGATCTTTACTGCTACTCCGTGACAACTAGGCATCATGTATGGTAGAAAACAAGCAGCAGAGGCAACCCATAATGGCGACTTGGAAAACGGCTTGGCGCAGATCGGCTTGGCAGAGGCGGGTCTGAAGCCGTGGGGGCGGGTCGAAGACGGGTGGCGAGGCGAGCCACGGTGGATTTAAGAGCCACGGCGGCAGAGGCATCGAGGCGGGGCGAGCACAGCGACGGAGGCAGGTGTACGGCTCAGAGCGAGAAATGGCGGGTCAACAAAGCAAGGGCGTGAGGCGACTGGCAGCCTGAGTCCACGGAACTAGTCTGTTTCCAGGTCGTAGTTGGCTTTGGCGAAAACACTTAAACCACCGTCATGGTCTTCTTTTCTCGTCACAGTATATGCCTTATACTGACTGTTTCCTTTTTTGATGTTAGTTTATAGTAGTAGATCTAGTGCCCTTGTGGATTACTTCAGTTGATGCTGCTGTTGATTTCATCCGACATTGATATAGCTTCTGGTCCATGACAGATCATGACTTGCCATGACTTTGACTATCCTGGGCTCACCGATGGAAAACACCGCCACTAGAGAGCTTGCATAGGTCCAAAACACCGTGTAGCTGGCTGCGGCTCTCTGATTTGTGCGTCCGTAGTATAGACCCGCCAGATTGGTATTGATGACAAAGAAAAACTGTCAGCCTCAGCGACTTGCGAGATAGCGGGGGCAGAATCGACTGCAACCCTAATTTCTCTTGAACTTTAAACCTCATAGATTGTAAATCTAGACTGACATACTTAAAGCTGATGTCCATCCTTCCAAACCGGCTTTCTTCATCCGGAAAATTGCGAACTTCTCGATCCCTCAGAGAGATCCCTCCAAGAACTCAACACCATCGCGCGTGGGCCCCATGATGGGCGCCAACTGTCGTGGTTTTGTCATGACAGATGTCCTAGTGTGAGGACTTAGTCGTGACGCCATCGTAACTAGGTAGCAGCTTGAACGAGGTTGATCAGAATCAAGAAGACGCGAGACTTTACCCAGGTTCGGCCCCTCACGGTGGAGGTAAAAGCCTACATCCTGCTTGATTGATATTGATCATCATGGTCTCGATTACAAGGGCGCTATTTTGCTGCCTCTATCTCGAGAGCCCTTAAAACATCTGTCTCGAGACCTACTGAAACATCTGTCTCAAGACTTGTCTGTCTAAGACCTGTCTATTTTGACCTGTCCCTATTGGGGTGCCTTACCCCTCCTTATATAAGTTGAAGGGGCGGCTTACATGTAGAGTCCTAGTAGGATTAGGACTTAACCTATTCCGGCTTCTTATCGTGGGCTTCTTACCGCGGGCGACTCACCGCAGGCTTCTTATCACAGGCTTCTCATCGTGGGCTTCTAAACCCTAGGCTTCTTATCTCCAGGCGGCTCATCTCTTGGGCAGCTCATCTTCCGGGCGGCTCATCTTCAGGATTCATCTCCAAGACTCATCTCCGGGACTCATCATGGCGGGTTAAGATGGCGTGTTAAGTCCAGAGATGACTTAACAGGGTTGCTTAAGTCCATAGAGGACTTAACAGGGCTGCTTAAGTCTAGAGAGGACTTAACTGGGCTGCTTAAGTCCAGAGAGGACTTAATAGGGCTGCTCAAGTCCATAGAGGACTTAACAGGTCTGCTTAAGTCCAGAGAGGACTTTAAAGGGCTACTTAAGTCCAGAGAGGACTTAACATGGTTGCTTAAGTCCAGAGAGGACTTAACATGGCTGCTTAAGTCCAGAGATGACATAACGTCATGAGCCGAGGTTTAACCGCGGGTAATTCCCCCGACAGGGGTGATGTGCTGTGTCAGGCCCTGGACGTCAATCACGTTGATCGAGTCATCAAACATAAAGCGGGGCCAACTGGGCAAGGTGAGGAGTCACTGGTGGATCACTAACCAACCTATACTAAGCATATAGGATAAAGCAGGTAAGGTACAATAGCAGGTTATAAAAGCAGGCTATGCATCAGAATAGGAGCAATCATTTATAATAGCAAAATCTAATGCAAGCATGAGAGAGAATGGAATGGGCGATATAGGAATGATCAAGGGGGTTTGCTTGCCTGGTTGCTCTGGCGAGAAGGAGGGGCCATCGTCGATTGATTCGATCACAGGGGTATCGGCAGCGGTCTTGTGGTCTACCGGAAAAGAAGTAACGGAGGGGAAACACAATAAATAACAGAGCAATCAGAAACATCACAAGGCGTGACATGGCAAAACATTGTAGTAAGGGTGACCTAACGCAGTGATACGCGTTACAGACGAAGCGGGAAAACATCTGGGAATGTTTTCCGAGCGTTTGGCAGTTTTCAGACAAATGAATCAAAGGGGAAGGATCCATGTTCATCATGCTAGAGGTATGTGGCCGATGAGTGGATAGCATATTCGGACTCGTTATATTTTTCTGAGCAACTTTCATATATAAATTAATTTCATCTGATTTACGGATTAATTTATATATATTTTCAAAGTTTTAAACAATTTTTGAAATTATTTTAATTATTTAATTTCGAATTAGCCAAAACATTAAATGCCAAGTGCACCCAAAATTGTACCCAACTGACCAGCAGAGATGCTGACTAGTGGGCCCAGTTGATTGGGTCAACTGCCCAGTAAATAGAGGCAGATTGGTGGGCCAACAGCCCAGTTAGCAGCCTGACTGGACAGCCTTATCCACTGGAACAGTGGGTCGGCCCACATGTGAGTGACACTGGGCTAAATTAGGGTTTAACTAAATTAAACAGAGATTAATTAGAGTGGGCCCCGGATGTCAGTGACTAAACTAATTACTAGATTAGGTTAATTTAAACTAAAACTAATTATTTACGGTGGGCCCACATGTCATAGGCAGGGGGTGCACAGTCAGCACATTGACCTTGGTCAACGTGGTCAACGAGACCCACCGGGGCCACTTCCAGTGACCCTAGGTGGAACCCACGCGAGGCCAGGTCAGCGGCAGAGCCGGAGGCTATTCCGGTGAGCGGTTTCGCGGAGGTGAGCTCCGGCTAGCGTCGGGATTCCGCCACAGAGGGCCAAAATGGATGCCGCGATTTGCGTTCGTAAGAGTGCAGAGCCGCGTGTGTGACAGTGGCCTTGGCTCGGTCGGAGGTGGACCAAAAAGCGGCGGTGTTGTCATGGGAGGCGACCAGAGCCACGGGTGCTTGCGGGCACGGGGCTGCGGTGCGCTCTGGGCCTAGCTAGCGTCTACGTTGGCCTCCTGGTACCTCCAGGAGCATGAAGCGATGCTCAACGGGGTCGCACGTCTGCTCTGGCTACGACAGTGAGCTCAACAGCGGCGGCCGAAGCGGCATCAACGGTAGCGACAACTAGGGGGTCGGGATCGAGCGGGAGGAGAGGGGGAAAACATGCGCAAGCTCACATCGGTTGCGAGGAGCTGCACAGGGAAGCCGGAAGGGGTCGGAGCGGAGTGGATTGATGGTGGCGAGCTCCAGGCACCGAAGTCAAAGACGATCTCGATCCGTAGGTTGTGGAGGCGTGCGGCTTGAGGTCAGCAGTGTGACCGAAGTGGAGGAGCACGGCGAAGCTGGCGCGCATGGTGGCGCGGCGAGGGGAGGCTGATGGCCACGGCGGTTAGGCAGTCCAAGGCGGCGGCGATTCGGGCGTGTGTGAGGGAGAACGAAGTGGCGTGAGGGAGAAGAGAGGGAGGGTCTAGGGTTTGTCGAGGGGCCACGGGGGTGTTAGTAGGTGTCGGCGACTTCGGGGAGGCCGCGGGATGGCCGCCCTGTGGCTGATCCGGCCATGGACGCCACACGGATGTTCACCGCGACTGATGAGCAGGAGAAAGAAGAAAGGGGGCAAGTGTGCTGGCTGGGCCGTTGGGCCGGCACTGTGCTGCGGCTGGGCCGTGGCACAGTGCCACCTTTCTTTTCTTATTTCTTTTTATAAACTTTGTTTTTATCTTTTTATTGTTTCTGCTTTATTTTCTATTTCCACTAGCAATTGACTTTTAAAAAAATATGAGACTTGGCCCAATAAATATTATGCTATATTTGGCACTGCTATCAAAATGGTTGGGGGAATAGTTGAATTCATTTGAATTTTGTTTACATAGAAAGATTTATTTTGGGGCTGTTTTGCTACTGTTTTGGATGCGAAGGGCATTTTAGGAATTTAGGTGTTGTTGTTTTCCTGAACATAATTACTTAGGGATTATTTGCAAAATTATGAAATATTTTGTTTGCATTTCTGAAGAAGTAAATTTTTGACTTAAACTTTAAATTTGAATATGAGTTTGGTTTGAAACAAAGTGGGGATTAGCAACTTAATTATGACGACATGGCATCATTAGGCATGAGATTACTGTAGCATGATTCTCGGGGTGTTACAAAACCCTGGCCATGGATTCGATGGGCAAGATGCCTCTGGGCTTCGATCCGAAAGGGGAGGAAGGAGAGTAAGACACGGCTCACCTTGGGGATGGCGCTGGCGAGCTCGGAGGGGACCCAGGTAGCAGGATGACTGATACGTCTCTGACGTATCTATAATTTTTTATTGTTCCATGCTATTATATTATCTATCTTGGATGTTTTATATGCATTTTGGTACTATTTATATCATTTTTTGGGACTAACCTATTAACCTAGTGCCCAGTGCCAGTTGCTGTTTTTCCTTGTTTTTGAATTTTTCAGAAAGGAATATCAAATGGAGTCCAAACCAAATAAAACTTTACGCTGATTTTTCTTGGACCAGAAGAAACCCAGGAGACTTGGAAAGGGGGCCGGAAAACCCACGGGGACGCCACAAGCCCTGAGGGCGCAACCTAGGGGGGCGCCCCTGTCTTGTGGGCCCCTCGTAGACCTTCCAACCCTAATTCTTGCTCTATAAATACCCAAATATTTCGTCTACATCAGAGGCGTCCACAAAAATACTTTTCTGCTGCCACAAGCTTCTATTCTCGTGAGATCCCATCTTGGCACCTTTTCTGGCAATCTGCCGGAGGGGGATTCGATCACGGAGGGCCTCTACACCAACCTTGCTGCCCTTCTGATGATGTATGAGTAGTTTACCACAGACCTACGGGTCCATAGCGAGTAGATAGATGGCTTCTTCTCTCTCTTTGATCTTCAATACAATGTTCTCCTCGATGTTCTTGGAGTTCTATCTGATGTAATCTTCTTTTGCGGTGTGTTTTTTGAGATCCGATGAATTTTCGGTTTATGACCAGATTATCTATGAATATTATTTGAGTCTTCTCTGAACTCTTTTATGCATGATTTAAATAGCTTTGTATTTCTCTCCGATCTATTGATTTGGTTTGGCCAACTAGATTGATCTATCTTGCAATGGGAGAGGTGCTTTGTGACAGCAGGGGTAGCGAGGCACGTATTTTTATTGTTTCCATTAAGGATAAAAAGATGGGGTTTATATCATATTTCTTGAGTTTATCCCTCTACATCATGTCATCTTGCTTAATGCGTTACTCTATTCTCTAGAACTTAATACTCTAGATGCAGGCAGGAGTCGGTCGATGTGTTTAGTAATAGTAGTAGATGCAGAATCGCTTCGGTCTACTTGTCATGGCCGTGATGCCTATATTCATGATCATTGCCTTAGATATCATCATAATTATGTGCTTTTCTATCAATTGCTCAACAGTAATTTGTTCACTCACCGTATGTTTTCTTTCAAGAGAGAAGCCTCTAGTCAAACCTATGCCCCCCGGGTCTATTTTCCATCATATATTTTCAGATCTATAAAACCAAAAACACAAAAAATACCTAGCTGCAATTTATTTACCTTTACTTTATTTTGCCTTTTATTTATCTTTTATATATATCTCTATTAGATCTCACTCTTGCAAGTGACCGTGAAGGGATTGACAACCCCTTTATCGCATTGGGTGCAAGTGTTTGTTAGTTTGTGCAGGTGCATATATTGGGGACTTGCTTGTTCCTCATACTAGATTGATACCTTGGTTCTCAAACTGAGGGAGATACTTATCTCTACTTTGCTGCATCACCCTTTCATCTTCAAGGGAAAAACCAACACAAGCTCAAGAAGTAGCAGGAAGAATTTCTGGCGCCGTTGCCCGCGCGCGAGGCCTGAGCAGGAGGCGCGCCCTTCATTTCAGGTACGACAGCCTCGCGACCCTCTACGTGAGGGTGTTCGGGGAGGACGGCCGTCGCACGGGGTGCTGTCCGGAAGACAGCAGCGGCGACGATGAGCTTGGCCTTGACGACGGCCGCGATGATGACGAGGGTGAGCTTGCCTTTGGCGACGGCCACGCTTCCTTCAGCAGCGGCGGCTCCTCCTCTGGCGAGAGCACCAGCAGTGGCGGCTACGACCAACCACCATGTCGCTGGGCTCGCATCGGGGAAGATGACGGGTCATCTTGTCGCCGCGCTCCGGTGAAGCGGGAGGAAGACTCGGACTGAGCCCGGGGGCCGCTGGAGCCTGGCCTCGGGAGCTGCTGCGGTTGTGCGGGCCACTTTTGTTTAACCTTTCCTTTCTCCTGCACTCGAAAAAAGTGGAGGGCCCCGCTGGGGCATGTAATGAACCAAGGCACTCGTGCCATTTTGCTACGTTTGTTATTTTGATGTTGTGCTGAGATACCGATATTCTGATCAGGTGCGGTTAGAAGAACTTAGCTTGATATGCTTGCCGTAGCTTCCCGCCTCGTGGGGGTGCGCCTCTCCAGCAACGTCTGGCGAAGTTCGCTTCTTAACGGCTCAGGAGCCGTCGGGCCTCAGGAGGCACTGTACAGCTGCAGAATTATTAGAAAACTTCACAGGGTGTCATGCCCTTCCTTGCGCGAGCCCCCGAGCGTGGGTTGGTTGTGGCTGGTGCACTGCGTCGCGATGGCCGGAGGCACGGACTTGAGAGGGTACGCGTGCCCACGAGCTTGTTTGAGAGCGTCTCGCGAGGACTTAA
The DNA here is from genome assembly GCA_011799875.1 of Thinopyrum elongatum. NCBI lineage: Eukaryota > Viridiplantae > Streptophyta > Magnoliopsida > Poales > Poaceae > Thinopyrum > Thinopyrum elongatum. The sequence continues at coordinate 546,259,832 of CM022298.1, read as the reverse complement.
GGACCGAAGCTCTGGGGCGACAGAGCTTCGGTGAGGTGTGGTCGCGACGAGCGCCAAGCGGACACACCTACCTAGCCCCCGCGCGCGGGACGTGCGAGGAGGAGCGACTGGCAACAGCCGCTCTTCCTGGGACAAGGCTGGAGAGGCGAACGAACAAGAGGAAAAGAAAGTTCCAGCTATAGCAAATGAGAAACGCGAAAACTCCAAATTCCATTAAGAAGTTGCAAACCAACTACAGAAAGCAAGCAAAAAAACAGCCGCGTCCGGCACCTTGTCTAGTCTTCTCACCAGCGCGGAGCTAAGTGCTGCCACTAGGACGTGGGAGGGTGCCCCCGTGAGGCCCGCGGGCAACACTCAGGAGACTCCGGGGCGTGTACAGCCCCACTCATTATTACGTGAGAGTGTCACGAGCGGAGACCTTCACAGGCACGGGGCCTTGCTTCATGGGTAGAACTTCTGGAGGTGCTGGATGTTCCAGGCGTTCTAGATGGGGATCCCGTCCTGCGTCTCCAGGCGCGCGGCGCCAGGCCTCGAGACACAGGAGATCCTGAACGGGCCCTCCCACATGGGTGAGAGCTTATGCAGCCCCTCCTTGGAGAGCACCCGCCTCAGGACGAGATCACCCACCTCGAGCGTCCTGGAGCGGACGATGCGGCAGTGGTACCGCCGCAGCGCCTGCTGGTACCTTGCCGCTCGGAGCGAGGCTTGACGACGGCGTTCCTCCCCCAGCACGAGGTCCATCCCCCGCGTGGCGTCCTAGCGTGCCTCATCAAATTCCAAGACCCGCGTGGAGCGATGCTTGACCTCATGAGGGAGAACCGCTTCGGCTCCGTGGACGAGGAAGAACGGAGTCTCGCCCGTCGGCTTGGTTGCGGTGGTGCGGATGGACCATAGCACGGACTGGAGCTCGTCGAGCCAGCCCCTGCCGCAGGCCTCGAGCTTCTTCTTGAAGGTCCTTGTCTTGAGGCCTCTCAGAACTTCTGCGTTGGCGCGCTTGGCCTGGCCATTGCTTTTGGGGTGTACCACCGAAGCGTAGCATATTTGCATTCCAAGGTTAGCATAGTATGTTTTGAAAAGGTTGCTGGTGAACTGTGAGCCATTATCGGTGATGATGCGGTTAGGAACCCCGAACCGGCTCATGAGGCCTTTGATGAACTTGACGGCCGATCCGGGCGGGATGGTGCGGACGGCTTCCACCTCCGCCCACTTGGTGAACTTGTCGATGGCGACGTAGAGGTAGCGGTAGCCCCCGGGCGCCCATGGGAATGGCCCCAAGATGTCCAGCCCCCAGACCGCGAATGGCCATGTGAGCGGGATGGTCTGGAGGCCCTGAGCGGGCTGGTGGATCTGCTTGGCATGGAACTGGCAGGCTTCACTGTTCTTCACCAGCTCGGTGGCGTCGTTGAGCACCGTGGGCCAGTTGAACCCGCTGCGGAGCGCCTTGCCCACGAGGGTGCGTGATGAAGAGTGATGCCCACAGTCCCCACCATGTATATCGGCCAGCAGCTCGCATCCCTGCTCCCTGGAGATGCACCGTAAAGAAACATTGTTCTAACGCCTCCGATAGAGCTCACTGTCCTGGATGCAGTATGCTGTGGCCTGGCAGGCCACACGCTCCGCGTCTTCCTCCTTCTCCGGCAGGGTGCCCCGAAGTAGGTACGCCTTGAACTCCTAGGTCCAACACCCCTCCTGGGGTTCCATCACGAGGAGGAGGCGAGCTCCTGAGGTCGGGCCACAAGCTGGGGCGCCCGACGGAGGAGCCTGGGGGAGGTCCTCGTGAGGCGGTGCTGGTTCTGCGGTGGGTGGAGCTGCCGATGGCTTGAAGAGCCGCTCTTCGAAGACGCCAGGATCCTGAGGCAGATGTCGGGACGCCCTCTTGGCGATGTCATCCGCCTCCTTGTTTGTGCCTCGCGGCACGTGCTGCAATTCCAGGCCCAAGAATCATTTCTAAATTTTGCGTACCTCCTCAAGGTATGCTTCCATGTGCTCATCCTTCGGGGTGTAATCCTTGTTGGAGAAGTTGACGAGGAGCTGCGAGTCACCCCTGATGGTGAGGCGCCTGACCCCCAGTGCTGCGGCGGCCTTGAGTCCTGCGATCAGGCCCTCGTACTCCGCAATGTTGTTGGAGACCTTCTCGCCGTGTTGGAAGCAGAGTTGCACGGCGTAGTAGAGCTTGTCTTTGGTGGGCGAAATAAGCACAGCTCCAGCCCCCGTGCCCTGGCATGAGAACGCGCCATCAAAGTACATGATCCATCCATATGGTGCCTCGTCGCCGGGTATGAGGGAGCGGTCCTTGCACACTTCACGGTCAGGAACGTCAGTCCATTCCGCCACGAAGTTAGTGAGGGCTGCGCCCTTGATGATCCTGGTGGTACTGAACTCCAACTGGAATGCCTGCAGCTCAATGTTCCATTCGGCGACCCTTCCCATAGCGTTGGGGCTCTGGAGCACCCTCTCCAGAGGGTAAGCTAAGACAACCTTGATGGGGTGGCCTTGGAAGTAGTGGCGCAGCTTTCGGGAGGCGACGAGGAGTGCGAGCAGCAGCTTCTGTGGCATGGGGTAGCATGCCCGTGCGTCTCGCAGCACCGTGCCGACGAAGTATACCGGGTGCTCGACGAGGGAGGAAGCATTGGTGAGGTCTTGCAACTCCTGAGTCTGCGGGCCCTCAGGAGCCTTATCATCCGCCATGGCAACCGTGCCCTGAGGAGTATCGTCCTCAGGAGACCCACTGCCTGGGGGGTTGGCTGAGGTCTCAGGAGCGTTGTTGGCCGGTGGTGCAGTCGGAGCCTCAGGAGCGCCATCTTGAGACCGCGGCGCCCCATCTGGTGACGGGGAGGTGGATCTGCCCGAGGGGGTTGGTGGAGCCGTTGACGACTCCAGAGAAGGGCTTCGTGGGGCGGAGCCGGCCATGGGGCACATGAAGTAAGCCGAATGCTTCCACCGAGAGCACATTGAGGCCGGCTCCTCCGTCGATGAGGGTCTTGGTGACCGCCACGTTACAAATGGTGGGGGTGCAGAGCATCGGGAGTGCGCCGGCACCGGCCGTGACCGCGGGGTGGTCCCCGGAGTCAAAGGTGAGGTCGGCCTTGGGTGCCGCCCAACCCGGCGGCGCCGCCCGCTGCACGTGGGCGGCACCCGCCTGGCGAAAGAACTGCTTGATGTGGTGATCCGAGGACGGCGCCTGCGAGCCGTCGAGGATGGATGCGACGGCGTGAGGTACTGGCGCCGCGAATCGCGTGACGAAAAGGCCGCGCAGCTCCTCCCAGGAAGCCACCGAGGATTCCGGCAGGCCCAGGAGCCAAGCACGTGACGCGTCCGTGAGGGCCATGGGAAGCCAATTCGCCATGACCTTGCCGTCGCCGTCGGCCGCCAGAACCGCCTCCTCATACACCTAGAGAAACCCCACCGGGTCCGCCACGCCGTTGTGGCGAGGCGGCATCTCCGGCCTGAATTTGGGCGGCCACTGCACTCGCCGTAAGGCGGGGGTGAAGGCCCGGAGGCCCACGGCACCTCTGTGCGCACCCGTCGATTCAGTCAGAGAAGAGGCGCCCACCATGAGAGCTGAACGGCGAGGGCGGAGTGCGACGGACGGAGAGGCGAAGCTTCGACGCACCCCTACCTGGCGCGCCAAATGTCGGATTTTGGGTTCCACAAACCCTTGAGAGGTTCGTCCTCCCCAGTCTGCCTACTCGCTAATCTCACAGCCTAGCTCGACGAACTATAAGAAAAAGGGACACAGCAGTTTGCCCAGGTTCGGGCCACCTTGCGGTGTAAAACCCTACTCCTGCTTTGTGGTGGATTGGCCTCGAGGGGCGGAGGATGAACTAGTACAGTGGCGAACAGCCTCAGGAGGGGAGGTGTTCTTGAGCTCGAGTGAGCTGGTGGAGTGAGGGTGATCTGAATGATCCGTCTGGGGGTCCGATCCCTCTCTACGGTGGTGGCTAAGTCCTATTTATAGTGGCCTTGGTCCTCTTCCCAAATGAAAGGCGGGAAGGGATCCCACAACGGCCAAATTCGAAGGGAGACAACTAGTACATGCTATCCTGACAAAAGTAGTCTCCGCCTGCAAAAGCCTCTGGTCGTGACGCCATGGTGGGCTCGGTGATGACCTCCGTCCTGCCGTCCTGGCGGTCTTGGTCTTGTTGCACGGGAATGGAAACCTTTGGATGATTCCTCGGGACTCCGCGCCTGCGCTTGCCTCCTTGGCACCAAAGAGGAAACTGGTACACTGCGCCCACTGGCGCCCGCCTAGCCTTGGTCTTCATGGCTCACGTCATCTGGACCTCACGAGGTGAGGCTTGCATAGAGATCTCCGCTCCTCAGGAGCCAGCCTGAGGAGGCCGCTCCTCGTGGAGGGGTCTTGGTGTCGTCCGCCTCGCGAGGCTTGGCCCCTCGCGAGGGTCTTGAGTTGTTGTCGCTGAAGCTGGGCCGTACCAGGCCGTCGATGGAGCCACGCCATGGGCCACAGGCAGGCAAGTCTGGGTACCCCCGTTCCCAGAACGCCGACAGATGCACTGGATGGCATCCCTCTTTTGTCTTCAATCCATCGGTAAAATTACTTGAGGCTATATTTCTATTCACTACGTGATATGTCTTTTGCTTGGAGCGTCTTGTGATATATGAGTATTTGCTTTATTTGCTTTTTAGTTTGCCACAATCATCCTTGTTGTACACACCTTTTGAGAAGGACACACATTAATCATGAATTTATTAGAATACTCTATGTGCTTCACATATATCTTTTGAGCTAGGCAGTTTCTCTAGTACTTCACTTATATCTTTTTAGAGCACGGCGGTGGTTTTATTCTATAGAAATTGATGAACTCTCATGCTTCAGTTATATTATTTTGAGTCTTGAAAATAGTATGGCAATTGGTTTAGGTTATGAATTTAGTCCTAATATGATGGGCATTCAAGAGGGATATAATAAAAACTTTCATGAAGATCATTGAATATATGAGAAGTTTGATTCCTTGCATTTGTTTTGAGATATAAAGATGGTGATATTAGAGTCATGCCTGTTGGTAATTGTGGTTGAGTAATAATACTTGTGTTAAAGTTTGTGATTCCCGAAGCATGCACGTATGGTGAACCATCATGTGATGAAGTTAGAGCATGATTTATTTTTGATTGTCTTCCTTATGAGTGGTGGTCGGGGACGAGCGATGGTCTTTTCCTACCAATCTATCCCCCTAGGAGGATGCGTATTAGTACTTTGTTTCGAGGGCTAATAAACATCTGCAATAAGTATGTGATTTCTTTATGACTAATGTTGAGTCCATGGATTATACGCACTGTCACCTTTCCACCATTGCTAGCCTCTCTAGTACCGCGCAACTTTCGACGGTGCGTTAAACCCACCATATACCCTTCCTCAAAACAGCCACCATACCTACCTATTATGGCATTTCCATAGCCATTCCGTGATATATTGCCATGCAACTTCCACCGTTCCATTTTATTATGACACATACCATCATTGTCATATTGTTCTCATATGCATGAGGCATTCATATAGAGTCATATCTTTGTTCTAGTATTGAGTTGTAATTCTCGAGTTGTAAGTAAATAAAAGTGTGATGATCATCATTATTAGAGCATTGTCCCATGTGAGTAAAGGATAATGGAGGCTATGATTCCCCGACAAGTCGGGATGAGGCTCCGGACGAAAAAATAAAAAATAAAAAAGAGCCCAAAAAGAAAAAAAAAGAAAAAAAGAGGGGAAAAAGAAGAAGAAAAAAGAAAAAAATGAGAGAAAAAGAGAGAAGGGACAACGTTACTATCCTTTTTCCATACTTGTGCTTCAAAGTAGCACCATGTTCTTCATGATAGAGAGTCTCCTATTTTGTCACTTTCATATACTAGTGGGAATTTTTCATTATAGAACTTGGCTTGTATATTCCAATGATGGGCTTCCTCAAATAGCCCTAGGTCATCATGAGCAAGCAAGTTGGATGCACACCCACTTAGTTTTCTTTTGAGCTTTCATACACTTATAGCTCTAGTGCATCCGTTGCATGGCAATCCCTACATACTCGCATTGATATCAATTGATGGGCATCTCCATAGCCTATTAATTTGCCTAGTTGATGTGAGACTTTCCTTTTTTTGTCTTCTCCACACAACCTCCACCATATTCTATTCCACTTATAATGCTATATCCATGGCTCACTCTCATGTATTGCGTGAAAGTTGAAAAGGCTTTAGAACATTAAAAGTATGAAACAATTGCTTGGCTTGTCATCGGGGGTGTGCATGATAAATACTTTGTGTGATGAAGATAGAGCATGACCAGACTATATGATTTTGTAGGGATAACTTTCTTATGCCATGATATTTTGAAAAACTATGATTGCTTTATTAGTATGCTTGAAGTATTATTGTTTTTATGTCAATATTAAACTTTTGTTTTGAATCTTATGGATCTGAATATTCATACCACATAAAAGAAAATTACATTGATAAACATGTTAGGTAGCATTCCACATCAAAAATTCTGTTTTTATCGTTTAACTACTCGAGGACGAGCAGCAATTAAGCTTGGGGATGCTTGATACGTCTCCAATGTATCTATAATTTTTTATTGTTCCATGCTATTATATTATCTATCTTGGATGTTTTATATGCATTTTGGTACTATTTTATATCTTTTTTGGGACTAACCTATTAACCTAGTGCCCAGTGCCAGTTGCTGTTTTTTCCTTGTTTTTGACTTTTTCAGAAAGGAATATCAAACGGAGTCCAAACGGAATAAAATTTACAATGATTTTTCTTGGACCAGAAGAAACCCAGGAGACTTGGAGAGGGGGCCAGAAGACCCACGGGGATGCCACAAGCCCTGAGGACGCACTCCCTGGCTTGTGGGCCCCCCCGTAGACCTTCCAACCCTAATTCTTGCTCTATAAATACCCAAATATTCCATCTACATCAGAGGCGTCCACAAAAATACTTTTCCACTGCCGCAAGCTTTTATTCTTGTGAGATCCCATCTTGGGGCCTTTTCTGGCAATCTGCCGGAGGGGGATTCGATCACGGAGGGCCTCTACACCAACCTTGCTACCCTTCCGATGATGTGTGAGTAGTTTACCAGAGACCTACGGGTCCATAGCTAGTTGCTAGATGTATTCTTCTCTCTCTCTTTGATCTTCAATACAATGTTCTCCTCGATGTTCTTGGAGTTCTATCCGATGTAATCTTCTTTTGTGGTTTGTTTGTTGAGATCCGAAGAATTGTGGGTTTATGATCATATTATCTATGAATATTATGAGTCTTCTCTGAACTCTTTTATGCATGATTTAAATAGCTTTGTATTTCTCTCCGATCTATTGATTTGGTTTGGCCAACTAGATTGACCTATCTTGCAATGGGAGATGTGCTTTGTGATGGGTTCAATCTTGCGGTGTCCTCACCCAGTGATAGTAGGGGTAGCAAGGCATGTATTGTATTGTTGCCATTAAGGATAAAAAGATGGGGTTTATATCATATTGCTTGAGTTTATCCCTCTACATCATGTCAACTTGCTTAATGCGTTACTCTATTCTCTTGAACTTAATACTCTAGATGCAGGCAGGAGTCGGTCGATGTGTGGAGTAATAGTAGTAGATGCAGAATTGTTTCGGTCTACTTGTCACGGATGTGATGCCTATATTCATGATCATTGCCTTAGATATCGTCATAATTATGCGCTTTTCTATCAATTGCTCAACAGTAATTCGTTCACCCACCGTATGTTTTCTTTCAAGAGAGAAGCCTCTAGTGAAACCTATGGCCCCCGGGTCTATTTTCCATCATATATTTTCAGATCTATAAAACCAAAAACCCAAAAAATACCTTGCTGCAATTTATTTACCTTTACTTTATTTTGCCTTTTATTTATCTTTTATATCTATCTCAATTAGATCTCACTCTTGCAAGTAACCGTGAAGGGATTGACAACCCTTTTATCATGTTGGGTGCAAGTGTTTGTTAGTTTGTGCATGTGCATATATTGGGGACTTGCTTGTTCCTCCTACTGGATTGATACCTTGGTTCTCAAACTGAGGGAAATACTTATCTCTACTTTGCTGCATCACCCTTTCCTCTTCAAGGGAAAAACCAACACAAGCTCAAGAAGTAGCAATGACAGCGGGAGCGAGGTGGAAGAATTGCGAGTACAAGTGGACCACAACAAGCATAGACTGCCAGCGACTTTGTGGCACGACGAAGTAGACGACCACCACGCAGCTGTCACGCCCTCCCCGATTATGCGGTTGTAGGGTGTGTCGCTCCTGTGGCTGCATCAACGCTTCATCGTGGGCTCCGCCAGTGAACTTCTCCAACGTGGCCGCCTCCTCGAGCTGCGCTGCCTCAGTGTCGCCCTAGGTCCTGTGGGAGAGGATCTAGCGGGCAACAGTGGCATCCTCAAAGCGTGGCCGCTATCTGCCCTCCCGAGGCTATGGTCGCACCACCACCTCTTCGCTGGTGCGGACGCGCCACCACCTCCCAAAAGGAGGTTACCAGGCGGAGTCCCAGCGACAAGGGTGCCGATGCCACTGTGTGCTACTTATGAGCTGCGTTGGGATTTCCTTGAAGAGGAGAGGATGAAGCAGTATAGTAGAAATAAGTATTTCCCTCAGTTAAGAACCAAGGTTATCAATCCAGTAGGAGAACCACACATAACCTCATTAGCAGCACCTACACACACAAAAGCAAATACTTGCACCCAACGCAAACAAGGGGGTTGTCAATCCCCTCGGGGTTATTTGCAAGGATCAAATCTCGTAGTGGTAGGTAATAAGGTAAATTGCAAAGAAAAATAAATAAGAGTGTAGCAAGGTATTTTGTGTTTATATATATGATAGAAATAGACCCGGGGGCCATAGTTTTCACTAGAGGCTTCTCTCTCGAGCACATAACATACGGTGGGTGAACAAATTACTGTTGGGCAATTGATAGAAAAGCGCATAGTTATGACGATATTCAAGGCGATGATCATGTATATAGGCATCACGTCCGAGACAAGTAGACCAACTCCTGCCTGCATCTACTACTATTACTCCACCCATCGACCGCTATCCAACATGCATCTAGGGTATTAAGTATAAAACAGAGTAACGTCTTAAGCAAGATGACATGATGTATACAAAGTAAACCCAAGCAATATGAATAAACCCCATCTTTTTATCCTTAATAGCAACAATAGATATATGTGTCCTTTTCCTTTCTGTCACTGGGATGGAGCACTGCAAGATTGAACCCATCACAAAGCACCTCTCCCAATGCAAGATAAATCAATCTAGTTGGCCAAACCAAACCGATAGATCAGAGAGAAATACAAAGCTATAACAATGATGTATAAAAGAATTCAGAAAAGACTCAATTAATATTCATGAATAATCTGATCATAAACCCACAATTCATCTGCTCCCAGGAAACACACCGCAAATGAAGATTACATCAGATAGAACTCAAAGAACATCGAGGAGAACATTGTATTGAAGATCAAAGAGAGAGAAGAAGCCATATAGATACTAGCTATGGACCCGCAAGTCTGTGGTGAACTACTCACGCATCATCGGAAGGGCAGCAAGGATGACGTAGAAGCCCTTCATAATCGATTCCCCCTCCGGCAGAGTACCAGAAAAGGCCTCTAGATGGGATCGTGGAAGAACAGAAGCTTGCGCTGATGGAAAAAGTGTTTCGGGTGGCACTCTGGTATATTGGCAATATTTGGGAATTTATAGAGGTGGAATTAGGTCAAGAGGTGCCACGAGGGGCCCACAAGCCTGAGGCGCCCCCACTAGGGCGCGCCCCCTGAGCTTGTCACTCCCTCGTGCCTCCTTAGGTCTTCTCCCAAACTTTTGTGGGTCCCTTCTGGTCCAGAAAAAATTAATCCAAAGTTTTTTCTCCGTTTGGACTCCGTTTGATATAGATTTTCTGAAAAGCCAAAAACAAGCAAAAAACTGCAACTGGCACTGAGCACTAGGTTAATAGGTTAGTCCCAAAAATGATATAAAATTGCATATAATTGCATATAAAACATCCAAGATAGATACTATAATAGCATGAAACAATAAAAAAAATATAGATACGTTGGAGACGTATCACCGTGCAGAAAGTGGTGCTGACCAGGTGAAACGCGCGCGACAGCGAGGATAGCAGTGGGCAGAGCAAGCACGCTGGGGACAGAGGTGAGGAGGTGAGAGCGTAGAGCGGATCAGAGAAGGTGGGATGGGGGAATGGAGAGAGTGCGTGTGGGGAGGGGAGACTGAGTGAATAAGGTCGCGTTCGGGCCAAGCAAATTTTCAGCGAATGAGTTCTCTCTGCTGATGTGTCCCTGCCTGGCGCTTCATGATTTGTGCAATTAATCTAAGGGCAGGCAACACATTCGGGATGAGAATCTATGATCCTGATGTTCAATAGTTATTACTTTCGTACTTTTAGGTACTACTACTACTTAAATTCAGATTGGCTTGTTTTCTTTGGTTCATATTTCCTTTGTGTCGTTGTCTGAACAAAAGATTTCAATTTTAGGATCTCATGAATGCTATCCTAACATTGCCTTTCTCGAAAGAGGAGATGGGAGCCACAATGTTCCTAATGAAAAATAACAAATTTCTAGGTCTTGGTGGCTTCCCCGTAGAGTTCTATCAGAATATCCGAGATGCCATCAAGACTGATCCAATGGATCTGTTTAACAACTTGACCTATCTAGGATTAGTTTTGGTGAAATTATTTTGTTGCCAAATATTGTGGAGGCTGAGCGGATCCAACAATATAGACCGATTTGCCTTTGCAATGTCAATTTCAAAATTTTCACCAAAGTTGCTACTTATAGACTCAACACGCTAGCAGATTATGTTTTTCAGTCATCCCAAGCAACTTTCATGGAAGGAAGAAATATACTCAATGGATTAGTTATCCTCCATGAGACCATTCATGAGATGCACCGGAAGAACATGAGTAAGGTAGTATTCAAGATCGTCTTATGATAAATTCAAATGTCTGTTTCTCCAACACCCTCAAAATGAAAGGTTTCTTCAAGAAATGGCGTGAGTGGGTTCAAAATTTTGTTACTGTAGGTAGTGTGGCCATCAAAGGTAATAATGAAGTTGGCCATTACTTCTAAATAGAAAAAAGGACAACACGCGAGTGGCCTTCTATCTCAAATGTTTTTTAATATATATTGTTGCTAACATGTTAGCCGCTCTGATCGAACACTTCAAACAAAATGATTATATTATAGGTGTAGTGCCACACCTTGTGAATGAGGACATTTGTATCTTGCAATAATGCTGATGATATGATTCTTTTTATGGAACATGACCTAGACAACGTGAGGAATCTGAAACTCGTGCTTTCAGCTTTCGAACAAATGCCAGCTCTTAAAATTAACTTCCACAAAGTGAAATTTTCTATTTCAGAGATGCCTAAGGGGCGGCTATGCAATACGATGGTTTGTTTGGCCATGCACAAGACCAACTCCTGATTAAATATCTTGGAATTCTGATTCATTATCAGCGTCTCACCAATGCGGAGTCAAAACACGTTGAAGAGCATTTAGAGAAGTGTTTTGAGCAGTTGGAAAGGCAGGTTACTATCCATTGGGAGACGATTGGTTTTCATTAATTATGTTCTCACAAACATGGTTCTCTATATGCTCTTTCTTCTAACTTCCAAAGGGGGTTCTGCAATGATCGGATTATTCCAGATTCAAATTATTTTGGCAAGGAAAAAGTGAAAATAAAAGGTATATGCTACCCAAATGGAGTGCGATTTGTCGACCGAAAGACGAGAGAGGTTCATGCATTCAGGACCGCCATGTCAAGATGTCCTACTTAGTAAATGGATGTTCAAATTACACTTACCGTGGATGCCGTTTGGCAAACCCTGATGCATAATAAGTATCTGGGCCAAAAAGCGGCGTCTCAGCCTTATTCGAATCCCGGAGATTCATATTTTTTGGCTGGTCTAATGGAGATAAAGTAACAAATGCTTTGGATCTTTAGCAAAAAGGATGGTTCAGAGATATGTTTTTGGAAGGACAAGTGACTCGGAAACACCACACACCGGGAACAGTATCCGACTTTGTATCGCATTGTTCATGATAAGAATGTACTTTTGCACATGTGCTTACCTCCTCTCCACCGGATGTTTCATTTATGTGTGATTTTATCGGCCCCATCTATTATCCAGGCAACATCTTCTATCTCAGTTGGATGGAATTAACCTAACACAAGGACGGGACATGTTTTGTTGGAGTCTTGCTTCATCTGGGTCGTTCACGGTGACTCTATGTACTCCGCACTCACGCAATCAGAGATTCTAGTGGACAATAGTAAACAAATTTAGAAATCGAAGATACCACCAGAAGTTAATATTTTTCATGTGGTACCTTCGACGGGTAGTTGTGCTAACGAAAGACAACGTCTCTCGTCGCAACAGACAAGGAAGCAAGAAGTGCAGCTTTTATATCATTGACAAAACAATCAAACACCTCTTCTTCCATTGCAAGTTTGCGCATTCTACGTGGCCAGTGTTACACCGCTGCATAGAGGGGGAGAAAGTTGGTGTTGACGGTAGCAAGATTGTTGATGTAGACCGCCGTCACGATCCTTGCCCCGACGGCGCTCCGGCGCCACCAGGAGAGAGGGGGAGAGAGCCCCCCACCTTCTTCTTCTTCCTTGGCCTCCCCCCTTAGATGGGAGGAGAGTTCCCCCTCTGGAACATGGCCTCCATGGTGGTGGAGGGGCAGGAGCCCCTCCGAGATTGGATCTCCCTCTCTGTTCTCTTCTGTTTCGCGTTCCTCAGATCTGGCCGAAAACCGTTTCTTAAATATCCGGAGATCCGTAACTTCGATTGCGCTGAGATTTTAACATGATTTTTTTCCGGATATAAGCTTCCTTGTGCCTGAAGTAGAGCTCCAACCGACTTACGAGGAGGGCACAACCCACCACAACGCGCCTGGGCTGCCTGGCACGCCCAAGTGTCTTGTGGTAGCTTTGGGCCCCCGTTTGCGTTGATTCCACCTCCCCAAATTCACATATATTCCAAAATAATTCTTCATAAATTTTTATTGCATTTGGACTTCGTTTGATATGGATATTCTGCGAAACAAAAAACATGCAAAAAAACAGGAAACTGGCACTGGGCACTGGATCAATATGTTAGTCCCAAAAAATAATATAAGATGTTGCCAAAAGTATGTAAAAGTTGTATAATATTGGCATGTAACAATAAAAAATTATAGATACGACAAAGACGTATCAGCATCCCCAAGCTTAATTCCTTCTTGTCCTCAAGCATGTAAATAATAAAAAATATTTTTTTTTATGTGGAATGCTACTTAGCAAAAAATTGATCATATGTCTAATCATGACATGAATATTAAGACACGAGTGATTCAAAGCAATAGTCTATAATTTGACATAAAGACATCAATACTCAGGCATCCCAACAAACAATCATGTCTTTCAAAATATCAATGCTAAAGAAAGCTATCCCTACAAAATCATATAGTCTTGTCATGCTCTGTCTTCTTAACACAAAGTATTTATCATGCACAACCCCGATGACAAGCCGAGCAATTGGTTCATACTTTTTAACGCGCTTCAGCTTTTTCAACTCCCACGCAATACATGAGCACAAGCCATGGATATAGCACTATGGGTGGAATAGAGTATGATGATAGGGGTAAATATAGAGAAGACAAAAAAGTAAGAAAGTCTCACATCGACGCGACTAACCAACGGGCTATGGAGATGCCCATCAATTGATATCCATGCAGGGAATAGGGATTGCCATGCAATGAATGCACTAAGAGCTATAAGTGTATGAAAGCTCAACATGAAAACTAAGTGCGTGTGCATCTAACTCTATAATGAAAAATTCCCACTAGTATATGAAAGTGACAACATAGGAGACTCTCTATATGAAAAACATGGTGCTACTTTGAAGCACAAGTGTGGAATTAGCATGCCCCTTCTCTCTTTTCTCTCATTTTTTTCTTCTCATTTTTTTCTTTTTTCTTGGGCTCTTTTTGGCCTCACTTTTGTTCTTGTTCTTTTTATATTTGTCCGGAGTCACATCCTGACTTGTGGGGGAATCATAGTCTCCATCATCCATTCCTCACTGGGACATGCTCTAATAATAAATAATGATGATCATCACACTTCTATTTACTTACAACTCAAAAGAAATAAAAATTACAACTCGATACCTAGAACAAAGTATGACTCTATATGAATGCCTCTGGCAGTGTACCAGGATGTGCAATGATCTAGCATAACAACGATATCAAAAAAGGACAAGCCATGGAAATATCATGCTAGCTATCTTACGATCATGCAAAGCAATACGACAATGAATGCTCAAGTCATCAAACGAAAGCGGTGGAAGTTGCATGGCAATATATCTCGAAATGGCTATGGAAGGGCCATAATAGGTAGGTATGGTGGCTGTTTTGAGGAAGATATAATAAGGCTTATGTGTGATAGAGCGTATCATATCACGGGATTTGGATGCACCGGCGAAGTTTGCACCGACTCTCTAGGTGAGAAAGGGCAATGCACAATTTATTAGCCCTCGAATTGTGGAAAGGTAAGAGTGCGTATAATCCATGGACTCACATTAGTCATAAAGAACTCATATGCTTATTGCAAAAGTTTATTAGCCCTCGAAGCAAAGTATTACTACGCAGGCCCCTAGGGGGATAGATTGGTAGGAAAAGACCATCGCTCGTCCCTGACCGCCACTCATAAGGAAGACAATCTATAATAAATCATGCTCCAACTTGATCGCATAACGAGAGACTATACGTGCATGCTTCGGGAATCACAAACATTAACACCAATATCTTACTAAACACGATCATCCGCTGGTACCTCCCAGATATTATCATCTCTATATCGCAAAACTATTGCAAGGAATCAAACGTATCATATTCAGTGATCCATAAGTTTTATGTAGGATTTTATAACTAACCATGCAAATGCCCAATTCCTGTTGGCTCTCTAAATAGATATAAGTGAAGCAAGAGAGCATTCTACGAATAACGGTTTTCTATGTGAAGAGAAACAGGCAATCCAAACTTCAAATGATATAAGTGAAGCACATGAAGCATTCTATAAAGCCATACTCAAATGATATAAGTGAAGTGCAATGAGCATTCTATAAATAAACCATGGACTGTCTCATACCAGCATGGTGCATAAAAGAAAAGTGAAAACTAAACACAAAATACGCTCCAAGATTTGCACATATCACATGAACGAAACGAAGACGAAAACATACCGATACTTGTTGAAGAAAGATGGGATGCCTTCCGGGGCATCCCCAAGCTTAGACGCTTGAGTCTCCTTGGATATTTACTTGGGGTACCTTGAGCATCCCCAAGCTTGAACTCTTTCCTCTCCTCCTTGTCCTCATATCGAGACCTCCTCGATCTTTGATCACTTCATCCACACAAAACTCAACAGAAACCTCGTGAGATCCGTTAGTATAATAATAGAAATCACTACTTTAAGTTCTGTTGCAACATATTAATATTTTATTTTTGCATTGTAGCTACTGTATTATAACTTCTTCATGGCTTATACCACTTATACAACCGATAGTTTCATCAAAACGAGCAAAACAATGCATCAGAAACATAATCTGTCAAAACAGGACAGTCTGTAGCAATCTGAACATTAACCATAATTATGTAAGTCTAAAAATTCTGAAAAATTAGGAAAAAATAATTTTTTTGCATAGCAATGCGGTGTAAAAATTTCAGAAACTTTTGCTGTTCCAGTAAAAAACGTAAAATCACGCACTACAACCAAAGTTTCTGTTTTTGCACCGCACATACAAACAAGCAATCCAATCATCCTAAAGGCAAATCTTGGCACATTATTTTATAATACAATGGATTTGTACAGGGGGATAATTATTTTTGTTGAAAAGTTTCTGTTTTTGAGATTCACAAAGTTTCCATGGGCATGAACAAAGTTCAAGGGCGTCCCCCACTTCAACGGTGTTCGTCTTTCTCACTTTCACTTTTCTTTTTGTGAAGTTTTAAGTTCCCCTCTATATTTTTTTTGTTTTTAAACTTTATAAAAGCACTCAACAGAATGAAATGACTTTCTTAAACTTCTAGGTTGTATCCCTCGCAACGCTTTCTCTAAAGCCATTAAGCTAGGCATAAAGTGCTCAAGTAATCGATCCACCCGGATCCCATGGTATATCAAAGCCAATTTTAATTAGCAATGATTTATAATTTAGTAATGAGCACAAAGCAACATATATCATGCAATGGAGAAGTCTAACTCTCTTCCTATGCATCGGTATGTCATAAAAGAACAATTCATGCACATCAAGTAAAGGCCAATACATAGCATAAGCAGTTTCTTGCAATTTTATCGTGTTGGAAACATAAATAGATGGAGATGTAGTTCCTCTCTCATACTAGTTGCAACTAGGAGTAGAAAGCACATGCATATTATATTCATCAAAATCTTCATGTGAAACGGTAGAACGCAACCCATCAATATAATCCTTAATAAAAGCAAACTTCTCCGATATAGTGTAGTTGGGAGAATTCAAAAAGATAATAGGACTATCATGTTTGGGTGCAATAGCAACAATTTCATTCTTAAGATAAGGAACTATAGCAAGTTCATCTCCATAAGCATCATTCAAATTGGCATCATGGCCACAAGCATAGCAAGTATCAAGTTCATCAAAAAGGGATATTTCAAATGAATCAACGGGATCATAGCAATCATCATAGCATTCATCCTTCGATAAGCATGAAGGGAAATTAAACAATGTATGAGTTAAAGAGTTACTCTCATTAGAAGGTGGGCACGGGTGATCAATCTGCTCTTCCTCCTTTGTTCTTCGCTCTCCTCCTCATCTTTTTCATCTAATGAGCTCAGAATTTCATCAATTTCTTCTTCCATAGACTCCTGCAAAATATTAGTCTCTTCTTGGACAGCGGAGACTTTCTCAATGAATACATCAATATCGTAATTGTATTTATAATTCTCATAGCAATATTTAAGTATAGCAAAATTTTCAGGTCTATAAACAGCATCATCATAATCTTCATACTTTTCAAAGAAATATTCAATTTCATAAGCACCCTTAAAAGCAACAAATTCTTCTATTCGTTCCACATCATAGTAATCATATCTACCATTAGCATAAGAAGCTAGGGTTTCATATTCGTTAAATTTGCATGAAAAGGGAAGGTGTGGAGACTTCATCCTAGAGCAACAAGTATAATCATTTCTCAAGCATAGATCCCGAGCATACCAATGCAACGTATGAATTTGATCCCATAATAGTTTCCCTTTTTGCATCAAGCGATAATCCCTAAAGTATTCAGGTGTCTCCCATTATCAAGTTGAACGGGGTTTTCTCGGGATTATCAAAGTAGTGCATAATATTTTTCACATAACGAGCAACGTGGGTTTTAGGAGGTTCCCCATCTCCATGAGTAGCAAGTACAACTAATTTTTTTGGTATTTCGTGTTCCATATCCATAACTAAAGATAGAGAACAACTTAGAACAGAAAATAAAAACTACTTAGTGATAAAGCAAACAAACACACACAAGAATATTCACCCCACGCTATTGCTCCCCGGCAACGGTACCAGAAAAAGGTCTTGATAACCCACAATTATAGGGGATCGTTTGTATCCTTTTTCGATAAATAAGAGTGTCGAACCCAACGAGGAGCTAAAGGCGGACCAAATATTCCCTCAAGTTCAATCGACCACTGATATAACTCTACGCACACTTAATGTTTGCTTTACCTAGAACAAGAATAAAAGTAGAAGTACTTTGCGAGAATAAAACTACGAATAAAATGCAAGACAATAGCTTTTGTCAACAAGAAAGTCATTTGTCCCTAGGTGATCGATAACTAAACCGGTGATCATTGTTGCAATTTTATAAGAGGGAGAGGCAAGAGCTAACATACTTTCTCTACTTGGATCATATGCACTTATGATTGGAACTCTAGCAAGCATCCACAACTACTAAAGATCATTAAGGTCGTAAAACCCAACCATAGCATTAAGTATCAAGTCCTCTTTATCCCATACGCAATGACCCCCAAACTCGGGTCCGTGCTTCTGTCACTCACGCCACCCACCATAAGAGAACCATGAACGTATTGCAACACCCTACAGCGGGGATCCCTCCATTTGTGCACTGTAGGACAGCACCAAAATAAAATATACAACTCAAACCAATCATGATCATCAATCAACCCATAGGACAAAATGGATCTACTCAAACATCATAGGATAACCACATATCATTGGTAAATAATATATAGTGTTGAGCACCATGTTTAAGTAGAGATTGCAGCGGGGAGAAGAGGTGTTACACCGTTGCATAGAGGAGGAGAAAGTTGGTGTTGACGGTAGAAAGATTGTTAATGTAGACCGCTGTCACGATCCTTGCCCTGGCGGCGCTCTGGCGCCATCGGGAGAGAGGGGGAGAAAGCCCCCTCCTTCTTCTTCTTCTTCCTTGGCCTCCCCCCTTAGATGGGAGGAGAGTTCCCCCTCTGGTCCATGGCCTCCTGAAAGGATCGAGAAGAGGGGTCTAGAGGGGGGGTGATTAGACCCTTAACAAGCAAAGTTGGCAGATTTTAATTTCTTCAAGTTAAGATAAAGCTTTATCACAAGTTAAAGCATTCATAATACATTTCAAGCAAGCATGACAAGAGTATGTAGGCAGCGGAAAGATAAAGCATGCAAGTTGCAAGAAAGTAAAGGGATGGGATTGGAGTTTGCAAATGCAATGGAGACACGGAGATTTTTGGCGTGGTTCCCATAGGTGGTGTTATCGTATGTCCACGTTGATGGAGACTTCAACCCACGAAGGGTAATGGCTGCGTGAGTCCATGAAGGGCTCCACCCATGAAGGGTCCATGAAGAAGCAACCTTGTCTATCCCACCATGGCCATCGCCCACGAAGGACTTGCCTCACTCGGGTAGATCTTCACGAAGTAGGTGATCTCCTTGCCCTTACAAACTTCTTGGTTCAACTCCACAACATGTCGGAGGCTCCCACGCGACACCTAACCAATCTAGGAGACACCACTCTCCAAAAGGTAATAGATGGTGTGTTCATGATGAACTCCTTGCACTTATGCTTCAAATGATAGTTTCCCCAACACTCAACTCTCTCTCACAGATTTGGATATGGTGGAAAGATGATTTGAGTGGAAAGCAACTTGGGGAAGGCTAGAAATCAAGATTCTTGTGGTAGGAATGGAATGTCTTGCTCTCAACACATGAGTAGGTGGTTC
Organism: Thinopyrum elongatum; assembly: GCA_011799875.1. NCBI lineage: Eukaryota > Viridiplantae > Streptophyta > Magnoliopsida > Poales > Poaceae > Thinopyrum > Thinopyrum elongatum. The sequence continues at coordinate 546,240,546 of CM022298.1, read as the reverse complement.
TCTCTCAGAAAATGAGTAGTGGAAGTGTAGGCACGTCCTGATGGCTCTCTCCACGAATGAAGAGGGGGTGGAGGGGTATATATAGCCTCCACACAAAATCCAACCATTACACACATTTGACCATCTCGGTGAGACCGAATAGCTAAACTCGGTGAGACCAACTAGTTCAAAATGTGAATGTTAGGAATCTCGGTGGGACCGACTGGAACAACTCAGTGGGACCGATGTGCTAGGGCTTAGGGCAAACATCAACTCGGTGGCACCGATTGCATCAACTCGGTGAGACCGAAGTGAAGCAATGAGCAACAGAGTGAATGTCAAGCCAACTCGGTTAGACCGATTGCAATTTTGGTGAGACCGAAATAAATGCAACAAGTCACAGGGAGTTTGCAAGGCCATCTCGGTGAGACCGAGATCCGTATCGGTGTGACCGAACTGTTAGGGTTTCTAGCCGTGGCTATGTCATATGAACTCGGTGGCGCCGGATAGAAAGAATCGGTAGGGCCGAGTTTGACTTTAGGTTTTTGAAAGTGCAACTAATCCCCGGGTGGTTTTGGTAATTCATAACAACATATAGCTCATTGAACTAATATCCATTCAAGTTAAATTTTTCAGAAAGTTCAATGATTGGCATGGCATGGACTAGAGATGTGGACCCCTCAAAATGCTAAGGACAAAGGTTGGCAAAAGCTAAGACTCTTCATTTCTATTTTAGTGATCCAAGATCACATTGAGACCATAGGAAAGCCAATATTATTAAAAGGGGATGAGGTGTTGCTTAATGGTCTACTTTCTCAAAATGCTTAGTGATATTGCTCCAAAACCCTCAGCCACTTTCTCATTTCCACATATGTCCAAAACCTAAAGTCAAACTCAGCCCCACCGATTTGATCTATATGGCACCGCCGAGTTTAGTTGACATAGCCACTGCCAGAAACCCTAGACAATTCGGTCACACCGATACGAATCTCGGTCTCACCGAGATGGCCTTGCAAACTCTCTGTTGCCTATTGTAATTATTTCGATCTCACCGAAATGTGCAATTGGTCCCACCGAGTTTGCTTGACCAACTCTCTGTTTGGTCATTGCTGAAATCGGTCTCACTGAGTTCATGCAATCGGTCTCACCGAGATGAGGTTTGCCCTAAGCCCTAGCACATCGGTCACACCGAGTTGATCCAGTCGGTCCCACCGAGATTCCTAATGTTCACATTTTGAACTGAATTGGTCTCACCGAGTTCTTCTATTCGGTCTGACCGAGTTGGGTCAATTGTGTGTAATGGTTGGATTTTGTGTGGAGGCTATATATACCCCTCCACCCCCATCTCCATTCAATAGAGAGCCATCAGAACGTGCCCGCGCTTCCACTACTCATTTTATGAGAGAGAACCACCTACTCATGTGTTGAGACCAAGATATTCCAATCCTACCACAAGAATCTTGATCTCTAGCCTTCCCCAAGTTGCTTTCCACTCAAATCATCTTTCCACCATAGCCAGATCTGTGAGAGAGAGATGAGTGTTGGGGTGACTATCATTTGAAGCACAAGAGCAAGGAGTTCATCATCAACACACCGTCTATTACCTTTTGGAGAGTGGTGTCTCCTAGATTGGTTAGGTGTCCCTTGGGAGCCTCTGACAAGATTGTGGAGTTGAACCAAGAAGTTTGTAAGGGCAAGGAGATCGCCTACTTCGTGAAGATCTACCCGAGTGAGGCAAGTCCTTCGTGGGCGATGGCCATGGTGGGATAGACAAGGTTGCTTCTTCGTGGACCCTTCGTGGGTGGATCCCTCCATGGATTCGCGCAACCGTTACCCTTCGTGGGTTGAAGTCTCCATCAACGTGGATGTACGATAGCACCACCTATCGGAACCACTCCAAAAATCTCCGTGTCTACATTGCGTTTGCCTTCTCCAAACCCTTCCCTTTACCTTCATATGCAATGTTTTACTTTCCGCTGCTACACTCTTAGAATTGCATGTGTAGGTTGATTGCTTGACTTGTGCTAGTTGCTAAAATCTGCCAACACTTAAAATTGGGAAAATGCTAGATTTTTATTTGGTCAAGTAGTCAAATCACCCCCCCCTCTAGACCTACTTTCGATCCTACAAGTGGTATCAGAGCTTTGGTCTCCATTTGCATTGATTTCCATAGCTTTGGTGATCATAGCCTTGGTTTCACAACCTAGGAGAATATGGCGTCTAGCGAGGAAAATTACCACCGTAGAGGTCCTTACTTTGATGGTACTAATTTTGCTAGTTGGAAGCATAAGATGAAAATGCATATTCTTGGTCATAACCCCGCCATTTGGGCCATTGTGTGTATTGGCTTGCAAGGTGAATACTTCGAGGATGGACGAGAATCGGATTGTGAAGCGATCGCGGAAGAATTGAAGATGTTGCAATACAATGTTCAAGCTTGCGATATTCTCTTCAATGGTTTGTGCCCCAAAGAATTCAACAAAATCGGCCATTTTGAGAATGCAAAGGAAATTTGGGATACTTTGGATGAGATGCACGAAGGTACCGAGTCCGTCAAGGATTCCAAATTGGATGTGCTTCAAAGTCAACTTGACAAGTTCAAAATGAAGGATGGTGAAGGAGTCGCTGAAATGTACTCTAGGCTTGCTCTCATCACAAATGAGATTGCCGGCTTAGGAAGCGAAGAGATGACCGACAGATTCATCATCAAGAAGATCCTAAGAGCCTTGGATGGAAAATATGATACCATGCGCACCTTGATCCAAATGATGCCCAATTACAAAGATCTCAAGCCAATGGAAGTCATTGGTAGAATTGTTGCTCATGATATGTCACTCAAGGATAAGGAAGTGCTCCACAACAAGTCAAGTGGTGCTTAGAAAGCTTCAAGTGATGCTCCTACAACTTCAAGTGAGAAACAAGTCTTCAATGAAGAACTGAGCTTAATGGTGAAGAACTTCAACAAATTCTACAAGAGTAGAAGCAAAGAGAGAAGTTCCAAGTCAAGGTCCTACAATGACAAAAGATCTTCTAGTCGTGATCGAAATTGCTACAATTGTGGAAGACCCGGACACTACTCCAATGAGTGTACGGCTCCCTACAAGAGAAGAGAAGATTCACCTAAAAGGAGAAGTAAAAGAGATGAATCACCACCAAGAGAGAGAAGGAGTAGAGATGATCGTTATGAACGAAGACCCTCTCGTAGAAGCAAGGATTCAGAAAGTAAGGATAAGTCATCAAAGAGCTACACAATACGAATACATCAAGCTCATGTTGGTGAATGGGTATCCAGTTCTGACTCCGACAACTACTCCGAGAGAAGTTATCACTCCGACTCCGAATATACTCAAGATGAAGGTGTTGCCGGTCTTGCACTTATGTCATCCAACTCCTACGACATATTTGACTCACCAAATGAAGGAATTGGAATATGCTTCATGGCTAAAGGCCCTAAGGTATCACACCCCGAGTATGTTGATTTCAATAGTGATGAAGTTGATTTGCTAGGTGATGATTATGTACTTGTTGACAACACTAGTGATGAAAACTATGATGAAATTGCTATTAATCATGCTAATCAAGATGAAACGAATGACAACGATAAAAAGGAGATTGAGCGTCTAACAAAATAACTAAACACTCTTAAGTTAGCTCATGAAACTACTTTAGAGGATCATCGAGAGCTTTTAAAGACTCATGAGAAGTTACGCTTCGAGAAGCTCAATTTAGAGCAAGAGCATGGGTTCTTAAAAGCAATCAATGATGATCTTCGAAAGAAGAGTTCTTATTACATTGCCAAGCGTTTACTCTTGTCTACTTATATGCCACAAGTAAAATCTAGCAACAAGAGCAAGAAAGATTCTTCTTCTAGTAGTAGCAATAACAATGTTAAATCCAATATTGTTGCTTCTAGTAGTTCTCTTGATTCCACTAATGATTCTCTTAGCCAAGTTACACTTGAGCAAGAAAATAGCTTATTGAAGGGAATTGTAGAGAAAGGTGTTTATAAGAGTCTTGCCGGAAGTAAGCAATTTGAGGAAATTATACGCAAGCAAGGAAGGCACCGGAAGAATCAAGGTGTTGGTTTTGAATGAAAGTTCAATGCCAATGGAGTTGAGTGGGAAGAAGATCAATACCCCAAGACGAAGTTTGTTCCTCAACAAGAGAAGTATGACCCCACTTCTTTCAAGGGAACACAAGCTCAAGATGATCTTCCACCACAAGACCACAAGCTAAAAGGCAAGGACAAGCTTCAAGAAGAGATTGATGCATTTGAAGGAGCTCCTAAGGCCTTGGTGAAGTGGGTTCCCAAGACTACATCAAGTTCTACTTCATCAAGTACGACTACAACCCCAAGGATTCCCATCAAGTTGATGTGGGTCCCAAAGAAGAAGAACTAGAGAGTTCTTGAGGGTGACTCCGCCAACATACTTCACTCATATTATTTTGGCAAGGACAAGTGCAATCAACTTCCATATCTTGCACTAGTTCAAGGAGTCACAAACCCTCTTGTTGGTAAGACAAGGGACAAGGTAAGCTAATGCTTTCATGGACATCATCACATGTGTATTTCACTCTATGTCTATGGATATCCTTGTGTGTTCCTTGTGGGACTAACCCATGTAGGTATTGAAAGTGCAACTCACTCCAATGGATTGCTCCAAATGATCTACATCAACATTGAGCATCCACATCTTCAACACCTACATGAAGTCATCATCGACAAAACCCAAGGTTAGTTCATCCCTCTAAGGGGGGATATCACATCTAGGGGTAGCTTTGCTCTAAGAATTGAGCTAAAGCAACTCAAATGGTGTGAACACAACAATGCTTTATGTAAAAGTGGTAACCCCACTTGTGCTTAAACGATGAGTATGACCTATGATCAAATGTTCTCATTTGACTCCTAAGTTAATATACTCATATATAGATGACCTAGTCATCGCAAATTGCTCGATAGATGCTGGAGTGTTTGTGCATGCTTTGCCACATGTTTTATTTGCCATCTTATTGTGTGAGCATGTTGGTTGCATAATTTTTCTCCATTCGAGGACATCCATTTGTTGCTTTGATTGTTTGGTTTTTGTTTTTGCCAAATGGATGGACAAGAATGTCTAAGTACTCCCTCTAGCTATCTATGTTTTTCTCGTCTCAAACTCTATTCATGCTACATCACAAAGTTTGAACAAGTCGAATTCGAACCCTCCAGGTGAGGAGCACTCAGAGCCACTGATCCGTCAAGGGCTTAACTTCCAAAACCTCTTAATTCATCTTGGTCGGACCAACTCACTCCTGCTCGGTCTCACTGAATTCATTAAGTTGATCTAGGTTTTCATCTCGGTGCAACCGATTTGAACAATTCGGTCACACCGAGTTGCAACAACTGCTAGCAATTTTGCATCTCGGTGCCACCGAGTCGTTCCACTCGGTCACACCGACAGTGACTGGGTATATATACAGCGGGTTGAAAATTTGGAAATTTCTCCAAACACTCGACCGTGCCTCCCAGCTCTGCTGCCCCCTTGGTCTCCGTATCGTCTCCTTCATCGCCAGTGCCCCTCTACAGCTGGTCTCCGCCGCCGTCAACGGGATTCTCACTGCCGTTGCCGCCGTAGCAAGTTCATCGCCAAGTTAGGGTACGGACTTGACCTCTTTGTGCGCTCCATTATTCTGATTCTTGCACAAAGATCTTTGCCATTGTTCTTCCCACGTATGAGATCAATCTATCCACCAAAAGAATCCACTAGAATAGATTTGATGCAAAAACTTGGGGTTAGGTTTCCGCCGAACTCATCTCGGACCGACCGATCTGAGGATCTCGGTCTCACCGATTTGGCCCTGGCCATTGCACAAGTACAACTCGGTCTGACCGAAGTGTACTAATCAGTGTGACCGAAATCACTTACTCTGTGAAACCCTAGCATCTCAGAGTCACCGAACTGCATTTCGGTCTGACCGTAACTGTGTGTTTAGACTCTGTTTATGCTTCGGTGTCACCGAGTTTGTCAAATCGGTAGCTCCGAAATGCTTTCTGCAGAAAACTAAAATTAAGTTTTTGACTCAATATTTTTGCAAAATAGCTGTACTTTGTGATGCTCATCCACTCTATCTATACCCAACTATTCACAGGGTCAGATTCAGCTATGTTAGAGGGCAGTGATAGTCAGAACAAGTCAGAAGAGCAGCTCAACCTTAGTGAGGGCACTAGTCCCTCCAACAGCAGTTATGATGAGGGGAGCAGAAGCACTCCCAGCAACTTGCCAAAGGTAGCAATAAGGACAAGGAAGAAGAGAACCTCAGAATCTGAGGATGAGGATTTTGTCATTGAGTAGGAGGTGACCTCCAATAAGAAGGTACTCAAAAAGGAGTATGTTGCTGCTGCAACCAAGCCTGGAATGCAGAAGAAGGCTCCTGCTAAGAGGAATCCTATGTCAAAAGCCAGAGCCTCAACTCAAGAGCAAGCACAGCCAGCAAGTGGTGCTGGAGAAGAGAAGGAAGAGGCTGTTGGAGGAAAGAAGAGGAAGGAGAGAGTCAAGAAGACTATTGCCAGAGTCATTGGAAAACCATCTATGATGAGAGATTCTGATGAAGATGATGAGGAGGAAGAGCCTGTTGCACCTCCTGCAAAGACTCAGAAGCTTATGAGGGATGCCATAAGGACTGGGGCTGCGCCATCTAAGCCCAAGTCTGCCACCAAGCCTTCAGCTCAAGCTCAAGCTCCAAAACCATCTGCACCCAAGAGATCAACGAGGAACATATCTGCTGCTGAGAAGAATAAGGCCCCAGCGCCTGAGGTTCAAGAAGATGAAGAGCAACAAGTGCTCAAAAAATTGAAGCCCAAGATTCCAGATCATAGTGATGATCATCCCGTGGCAGAAAATATGAAGCTGAAAAAGGATGCAGGTCTGAGACTGTGGAGACAGACTGATCCCTATGCCACCATAAGGAGAACTGTTGTAGACTATCGTTTCCACACCAAGGAACAGTAGGATTTCTATGAGACAGTCTTGTTGGACAAGAAGCCCATTGTGTGTGACATGAGGTGGGTTGACTGGGATTACATTGAAGACAATGAGGACTACTTCCCAGGTGTGCATGAGTGCTTCAGGATGAATGAAGTGGACAAGTTTGTTTGTCAGAAGTTGACCAAGTGGAATGATGAGATGATCATGTAATTCTATTCCACTGATCACTTCTACCCAGATGGAAAGATTGCCTGAATGACTGAAGGTACAAGGTATCAATCTACAATCTCTGAGTGGGCCAAGTTGATCAATGCCCCAAAGGAAGAGGAGGATGACAATGATGTGTACGCTAAGCCTAGGAAGGATCACAACTCCATGGCAAATATGTACAAGGAAATTCCTGATGATGCCCTGGAGACTCACAAGCTTGGATCTATCTACTTCCTGCTTGCTGGCCTGACAACAATCAACACTATATTGAGGCACACTCTTTTGCTCAAGTCAGGAGATCATAGGTTGATCCATGGTCACTCCATCAACTTGCTCCATATGTTTGATGTACCTCAGAAGTTCAAGGTGATGAGCCTAATTGTTGAAACAGTGAAGAGAACTGCAGCTGATCAGAAGAGATCATGTGGATATGCCGCTCACATACAGATGTTGATCAATTCCAAGATGGGAACAGGGACATATCTTCTGGACAAAGATCATCTTCCCCTGAGGCCAGAATTTGAGGACAACGAGGTTGTCATGGATGCATCACATCCTACTTCAGTTGAAGCCCAGGAGAAGAGAGAGAGAAAAGCTGCAAAAGCAGCAAAGGCAGCCAGTGCACCAGATGCTTCTACTGTGATGCTCAAGACCAAGCAGGATCAACTCAGTTATCTACTTGAGGCTACTGTGAGAATTGAGAAGGGCTTGGCCACCCTGACTCAAAATCAAGAGAGTCTTGAGAGGATCATTGAGACTAAAATTCAGGATATAGATGTGAAGGTCACAGAGATACAGACAACTGTGGAGAAGCTCCAGGAAGAAGTTGAGGACAGGAATGACAGACCTACCACAGATACTTTTCAGAGAGTGCCAAGGGCACAAAGGTCTTCAGCAGTGCCAGTTGTCAGTGACACCAGGACTTCTATTTCAGCACCTGCAGCAACTACCACGATGGCACCTCCAGTTTCAACTCCTCCAGCTCCACAAACCTCAGCTGAAGCATTTACAGATGCTCTTATCTCCACGCCATCTACGCACACCGGAGCGACAAGTCAGAAGACCCCTTCAGAAGCCGCATAGCACTATGCATTTTCAAGCTTTTTGGTAACTTGTTGCCAAAGGGGGAGAAAGTGCATAGATCATTAGGCTTCGAGAGAGAGAGAGTGTTTTGCCTTTTATCTGCCTCTCTTGCTACTTTGATCATTTGCTTGTTTGATTCCTATGCTACTATGTTTATTATGCTCGTGAAATACTCTTGTGATCATGTGTTTGATCATTCTATGCCTTAATGTGTGCTTGCATGATGATATCTATGATATTTGTGTATGATCAATCATGTTTACCCTTGGTGATGTGTGCATGTTGTTTAACTCTTATCATTTTGAGCGCTCCACCAAGATGTATGTGACATGGAAGAGTGACCCATGATCCTAATCGATTGTGCATTTGCATTCAAACGCAAATTTTAAATAGTGCACAAATTTAGGGGGAGCTCTTGCTTATCACATACTTCTCAAAGCGACGATGTATTTCATTCATATTATCATTTGTCGAGGCTTTGATCTATATGTTGTCATCAATTACCAAAAAGGGGGAGATTGAAAGTGCAACTAATCCCCGGGTGGTTTTGGTAATTCATAACAACATATAGCTCATTGAACTAATATCCATTCAAGTTAAATATTTCAGAAAGTTCAATGATTGGCATGGCATGGACTAGAGATGTGGACCCCTCAAAATGCTAAGGACAAAGATTGGCAAAAGCTAAGACTCTTCATTTCTATTTTAGTGATCCAAGATCACATTGAGTCCATAGGAAAGCCAATACTATTAAAAGGGGATGAGGTGTTGATTAATGGTCTACTTTCTCAAAATGCTTAGTGATATTGCTCCAAAACCCTCAGCCACTTTCTCATTTCCACATAAGTCCAAAACCTAAAGTCAAACTCGGACCCACCGATTTGATCTATCCGGCGCCACCGAGTTCAGTTGACATAGCCACTGCCAGAAACCCTAGACAATTCGGTCACACCGATACGGATATCGGTCTCACCGAGATGGCCTTGCAAACTCTCTGTTGCCTATTGTAATTATTTCGGTCTCACCGAAATGTGCAATCGGTCCCACCGAGTTTTGCTTGACCAAATCTCTGTTTGGTCATTGCTGAAATCGGTCTCACCGAGTTCATGCAGTCGGTCTCACTGAGTTGAGGTTTGCCCTAAGCCCTAGCAGATCGGTCACACCGAGTTGATCCAGTCGGTCCCACCGAGATTCCTAACGTTCACATTTTGAACTAAATCGGTCTCACCGAGTTCTTCTATTCGGTCTGACCGAGTTGGGTCAAATGTATGTAATGGTTGGATTTTGTGTGGAGGCTATATATACCCCTCCACCCCCATCTCCATTTAAGAGAGAGCCATCAGAACGTGCCAACACTTTCACTACTCATTTTCTGAGAGAGAACCACCTACTCATGTGTTGAGACCAAGATATTCCAATCCTACCACAAGAATCTTGATCTCTAGCCTTCCCCAAGTTGCTTTCCACTCAAATCATCTTTCCACCATAGCCAAATCTGTGAGAGAGAGTTGAGTGTTGGGGAGACTATCATTTGAAGCACAAGAGCAGGGAGTTCATCATCAACACACCGTCTATTACCTTTTGGAGAGTGGTGTCTCCTAGATTGGTTAGGTGTCACTTGGGAGCCTCCGACAAGATTGTGGAGTTGAACCAAGAAGTTTGTAAGGGAAAGGAGATCGCCTACTTCTTGAAGATCTACCCGAGTGAGGCAAGTCCTTCATGGGCGATGGCCATGGTGGGATAGACAAGGTTGCTTCTTCATGGACCGTTCATGGTTGGAGCCCTCCGTGGACTCGCGCAACCGTTACCCTTCATGGATTGAAGTCTCCATCAACGTGGATGTACGATAGCACCACCTATCAGAACCATGCCAAAAATCTCCGTGTCTACATTGTGTTTGCCTTCTCCAAACCCTTCCCTTTACCTTCATATGCAATGTTTTACTTTCCGCTGCTACAATCTTAGAATTGCATGTGTAGGTTGATTGCTTGACTTGTACTAGTTGCTAAAATCTGCCAACACTTAAAATTGGGAAAAGGCTAGATTTTTATTTGGTCAAGTAGTCTAATCACCCCCCTCTAGACCTACTTTCGATCCTACAGTTTTGGACATATTTGGATGGAGAAAGTGGTTGAGGGTTTTGGAGCAACATCACTAAGCATTTGAGCAAGCAAGCCATTAAGCAACACCTCATCCCCTCTTAATAGTATTGGCTTTCCTATGGACTCAATGTGATCTTGGATCACTAAAATAAAATGAAGAGTCTTGAGCTTTTGCCAATCTTTGTCCTTAGCATTTTGAAGGTGTTCCACGTCCTCTTGCCCTTGCCGCGCCACTGTTTAACTTGTCTGAAATAAACTAGATAAAACCATTAGTCCAACAAGAGATATGTTGACATTAATTACCAAAATCACCCAGGGAGAAATTGTGCTTTCACCTCCATGGCAGCGGAGGGGCAGGAGCCCCTCCGAAATTTGATCTCCCTCTCTGTTCTCTTCTGTTCCGCGTTCCTCAGATCTGGCCAAAAATCATTTCCTAAATATTCGGAGATCCGTAACTCCGATTGCGCTGAGGTTTTAACACAATTTTTTTTGGATATAAGCTTCCTCGCGCCCGAAGTAGAGCTCCAACCGACTTACGAGGAGGGCACAACCCACCACCTCGCGCCTGGGCTGCCTGGCGCACCCATGTGTCTTGTGGTGGGTGTGGGCCCCCGTTTGCGTTGATTCCACCTCCCATAATTCACATATATTCCAAAATAATTCTCCGTAAATTTTTATTGCATTTGGACTTCATTTGATATGGATATTCTGTGAAACAAAAAACATGCAAAAAAAAGGGAACTGGCACTGGGCACTGGATCAATATGTTAGTCCCAAAAAATAATATAAAATATTGCCAAAAGTATGTAAAAGTTGTATAATATTGGCATGGAACAATAAAAAATTATAGATACGACAGAGACGTACCAGCCAGTCACCCAGATAGCGTCCAATTTGTATCCGCACGCAAGTGTCGCCAATATATATGGTTAGTGACTTGACGGGATACCAAATAGGTGTAGCACGCTAATAACGGTGAGCTCTACTTTATTATGGTCGCTTTAGCTATGTAGAAATGATTTTATTTTTACTGTCAAAGTTTGTACTCCTCTGCAGGTTATTTATCTTTGATGTATGCGTTGGTTTCATATGTCATCTACGCTACACCGAACGAAATATGAACCGATGTTCATGGTGGTGTGTATGCGGTTGGAGCTAGTGGTCTGGGAGGTTTCCACCCAACATGAATGGCAACATAATCTTTGAATCGCCCCACCTTCTCCTTCGACATAGGAATAATGCCGGTCACATATAGCTTTACTGTTGCCATTATGTCTTTTTTTATGTCTATCAGATTGTGCGTTATGGTTGTGTGCATCTTAACTATGTAATATCGGGTGTCGCTCATCATGCTTTATATCCGTTTGATGCTATATTTTGAGTTAATAAAAGTGCCCTTTATCCGAGAAAGGAGTGTATACGACGTTCAAATGTTTTCCCCTAGATTTACATTTTTCCAGATCATAACGTCAACTCCTCAGCCATTTCTGTGTCAGTTTGTATCTATGTCTCGCCCGATCTAAATTGCCACCTCCTTGACGTTCCCAACCCCCTTTGCAAAGTCAAGTGAACGAAGAACTTAAGAATCCACAAGACACTACTAAAAAAGACTCACCTTAGCAAGATACACTTGATCAAGATGGAAACAATGAATAGAAACTGACACTAATGTTGAACTAGCATATACAAGAAACAACGAGGAAATGGAACGAGAGCAAGAAGAGATTCAAAAACAAGCAATAGAAAACCAAGACAAACCTCCCAACAAGACGAAATAATTGAAGAGGATTGTACCAATAACGAATGATAAGTACAAGGGTAAGGCAACAAGACTCTCCCATATCCTAAAGCAGGAAATACCTCAAGACCTCGCCATGCCGTCAAAGATGATGCACCTAGTTTAACTTCAACACGGACGCAACCGAGCTCATGACGGACTTTGGGGGTTCTAACGGTGTCATGTACCGGGGTGTATCAGCAAGCCGGGAGTCGGTCCAAGCCCACTACCTGGCAAATGGACTCACTACGGCACTTCATCTGCTTGCCAGACAATGAAAACTTCCCGGTGATCCCGGAGGATCTTACCCGACAGTAACCGACCCAACAAATGTGTAAACCCTAGTCTTGCCCCCTATATATGTTGGAAATATGCCCTAGAGGCAATAATAAAATGGTTATTATTATATTTCCCGTTCATGATAAATGTTTATTATTCATGCTAGAATTGTATTGACCGGAAACTTAAATACATGTGTGAATACATAAACTAAACCGTGCCCCTAGTAAGCCTCTACCAGACTAGCTCGTTGATCAAAGATTGTTATGGTTTACTAACCATGGACATGAGTTGTCATTTGATAATGGGATCACCTCATTAGGAGAATGATGTGATGGACAGACCCAAGCTTAGCATCAGATCGTTTAGTTATTTGCTATAGCCACTGGTACAACGAGGTGCTATACAAACGGTTTTTAACCCCTTTCCGCGATGGCGTTTTGAACCATCGCCTAGTGAGTGACTGCGATAGGGGGGTCATTACCACACAACCCAAAAATCGTCGGGGATAGGACCCCCGGTCACACATGCTCAGCAAAATGAGGTCGTGTGCGACCGGCGAGCGATCAAATATGGTTATACACGTCCAATCGATTTCCGATCGTAGGTACATCCCACACAGTCAGTCCCAAACAAACATTTACGTTTGTTATGTACATTCCACAAAGTCAATCCAAGGAATATATTTTTGTTCTTATGTACATCCCACACAGTCAATCCAGGGAAAACATTTCCGTTCGTATGTACATCCCACACAATCAATCCAGGGAAAATGTTTTCGTTCGTATATACATCCCACACAGTTTTATGTATAGCCTCGTGTGTGATAGGTGTAACTATCACACACGCTCTGCCTCAGTTAACTGTTTGCTTTTATTCAACTACATCACACACGATTTAATGAAGAAAACTGTATGGCATTGGGCTATCCATCACAAGCGCTTTTACTGCTAGAACCGTTTGCAAAGTTCCATGACCCATTTAGCAGGTTTATTAGTTTATAATTAATAATTCCAGTATTAGGCAAATTCACATTTCATATCGAATAGCTGTTTGCCAATTTCATATCAGGCACATAAATATATTTTAACATCACAGTACAATAGCAACCTGAAAACAGCACAATACAGCATATAGCTAGTTCACCTTCATAAGAACAATATTAGAACAATATATTCATTTCCCTAATCAAGATCATCCAGGCTCGTCTTATCCACCTCTGCTTTCAGTTTAGTAAGAACATGTTTTGCACTGGCCAACTGGGAAAGTGCCTTCTCCTTCGCCAACACCATCTTAGCAAAGTCTGATTTAAAAAATCTGAGCTCATTCTCCATCTTCCTCTTTTTATCCCGCATCTTCAAATATTCTTCAGCATTGACAACACTTTCTCTAAGCCAACCTCTGTTCTCTTCCTCATACTTGCTCCAGAGCTTTGCTAGGCACATCTTCAAAGACTGTGGCCACTCTTGATCAACCCACTCCAGGTAAGAACACTTTCGTTCATCCTATAATATTTAAAACTAGATCACTAACAATTGTAGGGGAAATGGGTTTCTAGCAACATAGAAAATCACCAAATACATATTTTGATAAACTGAAGAAACAGGTTAATTATGACATATCTTCTCAAAAAGATCAATGTGCAAATGAATTAATTGCTACTGAGACAACAACCAAATTCTGAAACATCAGAAGCTATAATTAACTACAACAATGCTACAAGTTCTTAGTCATGTACTATAAATAACAAATTGAACATTTTATGAGGAAGCTAAATATAACTGCAACAACATAGCAACAGTGTTTGGATGACAGCAAATTGATACTAACAGGTGTGTACATGCACAAATTTAGTAACATAGAACTAATAGCACTAAGGTCGTCCACTGTGTATGCCAAAACTGGTGTAAAGACAACTGTTGCTACATTTGGCACCGGTGCCCTGCACTGGCGAGCTGATGCAGCGGAAAAAAATCAGGGACCCGGACTCCGGAGCACCTAGTTGCTCCGATGCCCAGTTCCTTCGTGCCATAAAGATTTAGTATTTTACTGCTTGGCTGCTCGTGTGTGGACCAAAGTTGGCTGCACAAACTGCTGAAGAGGTGCCTAATAATTTTCTAATGGCACCACTGATGAGATGGCAACATTTTTAGATACTAGGTACAAACTGTGACACTATCTTAACATCCATAATAACATAGCACAGTGACAGTGTCTGAATCACATCTAACAAATGATTTGTAACAACGAAAGTGGGGCTAACCTTCTCCGCACATGCCAGAAACTTCCTTCCACTGTCCACAGATTCAAATGCAACTAGCTTCACGCATGGAGATTGATGGTGACAACGAGCAGGCAGATCTTCAGCCACCCCGCTCCATTCGTTGCAACTGATGGTCCTAGGGAGCTACAAGAGGAAGAAATGACTCAAATCGACCACCGAGTTAAAATCCTTCATTCCAAGTCATAACCCCCGAGAGAGAGAAGAGAGGCATACCCGGGTGCTGAAAAATTCGTCGGAGGAGGAGGAACCGCTGTAGAGGTCATTGAAGAAGACCATGGCGACCCCGGCAGTAGGATGCAAGACGGCGAGAGCGAGGAAGCAAGCGAGGAAGTGGTTATAGCTTCCGAAGGAAGGAAGGAGGAAACAGGGGAAATGTGACTTGTGGTCGGGGAGAAAAGGGGGTGGGGAAGGGGGGCGGGGTAGATATTTCGGCGGTAGGCCAAAATTTTCGAAATGTGGAGGAAAACTTTGCGCGCGGTGCCGTTGGACACCATTCACTTTTAACGATTGTGTGCATCGCAAACGATTCTTTTGCTTTACGTGCATGGGATGAGTTTGATAATTCAAATTTTGGTGGAAATTTCCTTGGGTACTATCCTCATCCACGTCATTGCATAATTTAACATCGCTTGCTAATTTGGGCACACAAAAGAGCGTACAGCACACAGACGACACTTACTGAATCGAGCAATTCTAGTAATTAAACAGAGCCAGTTGACCTAAACATTGCTCTAACAAAAGACCAGCATTAAAAACAAAGCCTAAGTACGCATAATTTTAACAAAGCCGCCGCCGCGCCGGCCTATGCATCACCAGTGTGAGATGAGACGTCGATGACTTGTCCTGGCGACATGCCGCCGTTTGTGGACTCCGCGTCCCCCCCTGCTGAAGTCGACCGCGTCCTTGTCCTCGGCACCGCCCTCAAGGTTGTAGTACTCGTAGTAGTGGCTGCGCCAGAGCTCGCGTTGGTACTCCACCGCCGCTTCCTCGACGGACAGACTCTTCTCTACCTCGACCTCATCCACGCACAACTCCTCCTCCCGGCGCTCCTTGATCTCCGCCACCTCCTGCATCTCCAGCTCCCGCTCAGCGATCTCATGAGGAAGCAGGCGCTCCATGGCCACCGCCACCTTTTCGGACGTGGGTTGCATGCTGGATTCCAAGGTGGCCTGGAATATCTTGGCGTGTGCGTCCTCGATCTTGGCGTGGATGGCCTTGGCCCGGGCCAGGGCGACATCGGCGGCACGGACAACTACTCGAGCGCTCTCGGCATTTGCAGCCGCCGTCGCAGCTACTCCTGCAGCCGTCTCGGCTGCTACAGCTGCCTTGTCGACTGCCACAGACGCCCTCTCGGCGGATGCGGCCGCGCTCAATGCGGATGCGGCGGCACTCTCGGCGTAGGCGGTCGTGCTCTTGGCGCAGGCGGCTGCGCTTGGGGAGGACGCGGCCACTGTACGGGCCCTCATGAAGCGTTTCCACGGCATCCTCTTTTGCAAGAAGGGGTTTCGGGAATGGGGATCAGGATTCATGGATTCAGGGGTTGTCGGCACTGGAGCAGACGAGCCGGCGAAGCTTTAGGAGGAAGACTTAAATAGACCCATGAATTTTCGTCGCAAACGGTTCCTGCAAAACAACTGTGTGTGATGTTGTTGATATTTTTTATTAGCTTTAAAAATGAATTTGGAGTAAGGTGGCAACGGATGGTGTTTTAAATGTACGAGAAAATTTGTAGTACTAATACAACTGTCATTTGTAAATTTGGAAAATTCCAGGGGTCATTTGACCTTTTAAGACATTTAAGTGATTTCTAGCCATTTAATGACCGTAATTCAGATTTGAACTACATCTACATGCAACGGCTAACCATAACGGTTTGAAAAAATCATATTTGTGTACTTGTGTGCGAGTTAATTCCATGCGCAGTAAATTGGAAGGAATTTTCAAACATATTGGTCTCACGGCTATGACACAAAGGATGGAGTGCCATGGCATTTAAATTCCAAAAAGTTTAAAAAAAGATTAGAAACAAATGAAACCTTGCTTGATGTAATGTCATGCCACCAAGATGACATGGTAAAAAAATTGGCATGTTTGACGAAAGTTTGGACACACACCCCTCACAAACCGGAGCAACTCACTAGAAGGCTCGTGGTTCCGAGAGGGAACAATGCATGTTTGATGACGAACGGGCGATAGCTTCCTCTTACGGCCTTCAAAAATTTTCTACAGTTAACATGCGCTAATACAACAGTCATTTGAAAATTTGGAAAATTCCAGGGGTCATTTGACCTTTTAAGACATTTAAGTGATTTTCTAGCCATTTAATGACCGTAATTCAAATTTGAACTACATCTACATGCAACGGCTAACCATAACGGTTTGAAAAATCATATTTGTGTACTTGTGTGTGAGTTAATTCCATGTGCAGTAAATTGGAAGGAATTTTCAAACATATTAGTCTCACGGCTATGACACAAAGCATGGAGTGTCATGGCATTAAACTCCAAAATGTAAAAAAAAAGATCAGAAACACATGAAAGCTTGCTTGATGTAATGTCATGCCACCAAGATGACGTGGTAAAAAAATTGGCATGTTTGACGAAAGTTTGGACACACACCCCTCACAAACCGGAGCAACTCACTAGAAGGCTCGTGGTTCCGAGAGGGAACAATGCATGTTTGATGACAAACGGGCGATAGCTTACTCTTACGGCCTTCAAAAAATTTCTACAGTTAACGTGCACTAATACAACTGTCATTTGAAAATTTGGAAAATTCCAGGGGCATTTGACCTTTTAAAGATATTTAAGTGATTTTCTAGCCATTTAATGACCGTAATTCAAATTTGAACTACATCTACATGCAATGGCTAACCATATCGGTTTGAAAAATCATATTTGTGTACTTGTGTGCGAGTTAGTTCCATGTGCAGTAAATTGGAAGGAATTTTCAAACATATTGGTCTCACGGCTATGACACAAAGCATGGAGTGCCATGGCATTTAAATTCCAAAAAGTTTAAAAAAAGATCAGAAACACATGAAACCTTGCTTGATGTAATGTCATGCCACCCAGATGACGTGGTAAAAAAATTGGCATGTTTGACGAAAGTTTGGACACACAACCCTCACAAACCGGAGCAACTCACTAGAAAACTCGTGGTTCCGAGAGGGAACAATGCATGTTTGATGATGAACAGGAGATAGCTTCCGCTTACGGGCTTCAATTTTTTTCTAAAGTTAACGTGCACTAATACAACTGTCATGTGAAAATTTGTAAAATTCCAGGGGTCATTTGACCTTTTAAGGACATTTAAGTGATTTTCTAGCCATTTAATGAACGTAATTCAAATTTGAACTACATCTACATGCAACGGCTAACCATAATTGTTTGAAAAATCATATTTGTGTACTTGTGTGCGAGTTAATTCCATGTGCAATAAATTGGAAGGAATTTTCAAACATATTGGTGTCATGACCTAGACACATGCATGGAGTGCCATGGCATTTAAATTCCAAAAAATTAAAAAAATGATCAGAAACACATGAAACCTTTCTTGACGTAATGTCATGCGAACAATATGATGTGGTAAAAAAATTGGCCTGTTTGACGAAAGTTTGCACACACACGCCTCACAAACCGAAGCAACTCACTAGAAGGCTCGTGGTTCCGAGAGGGAACAATGCATGTTTGATGACGAACGGGAGATAGCTTCCTCTTATGGGCTTCGAAAAATTTCTACAGTTAACGTGCACTAATACAACTGTCAAGTGAAAATTTGAAAAATTCTAGGGGTCATTTGACCTTTTAAAGACATTTAAGTGATTTTCTAGCCATTTAATTGACCGTAATTCAAATTTGAACTACATCTACATGCAACGGCTAACCATAACGGTTTGAAAAATCATATTTTTGTGTACTTGTATGCGAGTTAATTCCATGTGCAGTAAATTGGAAGGAATTTTCAAACATATTGGTGTCACGGCCTAGACACATGCATGGAGTGCCATGCCATTTAAATTCCAAAAAAGCAAAAAATGATTAGAAACACATGAAACCTTGCTTGATGTAATGTCATGCCACCAAGATGATGTGGTAAAAAAATTGGCCTGTTTGACGAAAGTTTGGACACACACCCCGCACAAACCGGAGCAACTCACTAGAAGGCTCGTTGTTTCGAGAGGGAACAATGCATGTTTGATGACGAATCGATGATAGCTTCCTCTCATGGGCTTCAAAAATTTTCTACAGTTAACATGCAGTAATACAACTGTCATGTCAAAATTTGGAAAATTTCAGGGGTCATTTGACCTTTTTAAAACATTTAAGTGATTTTTTTAGCCATTTAATGACCGTAATCCAAATTTGAACTACGTCTACATGCAGCGGCTAACCATAACGGCTTGGACACATGCAGGGAGTGCCATGGCATTTAAATTCCAAAAAATTAAAAAATGATCAGACGATGTAAATATCTGGTGTTCAAAAAAGAAAATGTACAGATCTGGCAAGACAACCGGGCCCCACACGATTGGCACTCTATTTCGCACCTCGAGGTTTGGAAGTTGAGTGGTGCGGGGCCGTGGGTCATTAATCAGACACAGTTCTGTATTGGAAACCGTCAGCTATTAAGTTCACACGGCTTTTGCTGCGGGAATCGTGTGTAATTCAAACTACAGTACTCGTAAATTCTGGCGACCGGCGTGTGTACTGTTCCCGTCGATCTAGATTCCAGCCGCCAATAAATACTACCTTCCTCACGTCGTCCCGCCTGCATTCTCATCTACATCCTCCCCTCGCTCGCCCTCTCTCTCTCTCTCTCTCTCTCTCTCAAATCTCTGCCATGGCGCCGCCGATCTGCCCACGCGCCGACGAGGAGGCGCCGCCCCCCGATGCTCAGTCGAAGAGCAGTGACGAGGAGGACCCCTACGAGCCACCGGACGAGGTTGCGCCGGACCCCCCAACTTTGGAGTGGTTTTGGGGCCAGTACAATCTTTGTCTGTGGAAGTCGCTACCGCCAACTGAGAAAGCCAGGCAAGTGGCGTTCAAGAAGGAGATGGAGGAGGAGGAAGCCAGGTACCAGGCGGCCTGTGAAGCCCATGATGCCGCCTGGAAAAAGGAGGCGGTGGAGCTTTGGGGGCAGGCTCGTCGTCGTGCGGAGGAGATGTACGAAGACGGGTACTTCGCAAGGAAGGTCAAAGGCGCTAGGTGCCTCATCGCTGCGTGGAGGTGGGCCGATAAGCTCCAGCGTGCCACCGACGAGGAGCTCCGGTGGGCGCCCAATGAAATGGCAAGATCGTTCGCGCTCGTCCGCCAGCAAGAGGCAGATCGGTACGTCAAGCGCTGCGAGGCGGAGGAGGCGGAGTACTGCCTCCGCGCTGGGAAGACGCCGCGCACCAGGGAGCTGCTGGTGAGGGGCTGCTAGAATACTACCCTTAGGAGGGATTATTAGTTTTAGTATTGTTCGTTTTCAATTTTATGCATTGTACCTAGTAGTTAAGTATCATCACGTATATGTGATGATATTATATATATTCTGTGATGAACTAATGAACAATTAATATATATTATGAATTCCATTTTCTATATGTTTTCGTATACTAATTTGTATCTGGCTGTTATCATCCACATATACAGAATGGAAAGCATATACACACACATTGAAACAGAACATGTAAGAACGGAAAACAGAGTACACACATTGAAACAGAGCAATAAACAGAGCAATATTATGATTGCTGTGAATACATAGCAATCCAAGTTGAAACGACTCAACAAAATAAAACGCGTCCATGAGACCATGACCAGCAGCCCTTGCCTACGGTAGCTCTTGGCTCTGCTTGAACTCGTGCAGGTGTTCGTCCAAGCGGTCGACACGCTCGCGGTACATCTGGAGCGCGATCTCAAGCTCCAAGTTGGCTATTTCATCGGAGATCACCAGCTCGAGGATGCGACGGCCATGTTCCTCTATTGTGCCCAGGTGGACACCTGGGCCAAGGAGTCGGTCGAGCCTAGCGACCAGCGCGTTGGCATTGAGCGGGCCGCGAACAAGGCGAACTCCACGACCCATGTGAACGGCGCGGCGGGCGTCCGGTGCAAGTACGGCGCGGCCGGCCTGTGGTGCAAGTACGGCACAGATGGCATCTGCCCACTGCTGGCAAGGAATGGGGGTACTGACGGAACAGGTACCCAGCTGCGATGCCCTGTCGACAGCAGGAAAGCACCGATGGATCCGCTCTTGCTGTGCGGCGCGCTGCGCCTCTTGCTCTGCGACGCTCCAATGGTCTCGCTGTGCGGCGAGCCGCAGCCTATCGGCGCAGACACACCTAGCTTGCTCTGCGGCGCGCCATCGATCATGTTGTGCGGCGAGCTGCAGCCTCTTGGAGCTGACATGCCTATCTTGATCCGCGGCGCTGAAGCGCCATGCGCCAAGGGTCTGCTCAACCCTGGCAATGACGCGCATCACGCCGTCGTCCATCGCATTGCCGGGGAGCGCCTCGGCCTCGACGGGTCGTGGCGCCTTCTCGTTTTCCTCGTCGAGGAGGTTGATGGCAGAGGCGGCGCTTTGGTGGGTTGGCATGCTTGTAAAAGGTGGATGTGCTACAGGCTGCGCTTGTTGCCTCCGTGCGTCGTGCGCCGCGCGCAATATCACTGGGTGGCGGCGGGAAATCAGTGAGGAAATGGCGGGAAATGGTGGCGTGTTCATAAAACGCCATCAATTAAAGGAAACTTAGCATAGAAGGAACATCGAGCTAGCACGACCCGTGCGGGCACATTGCTCGCCCAAGGCTATGATCCATATACTTGTGTGCCCAACAGAGAACACTATTCATAGTAAAGAATACTGTTCCGTATGCCGTATATCGCACACACCTTGATCTGGCTGACAATTTCTTTTGTGTTGCCTAATCACAAACAGTTCATCCGAGTGAACTATATGCCGTATATCGCACACACCTTCATCTGGCTGCCCATTTCTGTTGTTCCGCCTCATCACAAGTAGTTTACCAGAGTGAACTGTATGCCATATATTGCAGATGCCTTCATCTGGCTGCCCGTTTCTGTTGTTCTGCCTCATCACAAACAGTTCATTGAACTGAACCGTATGCCCATCATTGCATACGTAACTAAAATCTGAACCGTGTTTGATGTCTCCGCCATCGCAAATGTTTTGCACCTTTTTTGATGGTTTTTTTACATCCCCGTTTGCGATTAATGCATCGCACATAGTTTCGTCAAAGGGTCTATGATCGTAGTGTCATGTTAGCAACATCTTGCAGTAGTGAGCTTTCTTCATGTCAAGTATCAGTTCCTTAGACCATGAGATCATGCCACTCCCGGATACCGGAGGAATGCCTTATGTGCTATCAAACGTCACTTCTTAACTGGGTGATCATAAAGGTGCTCCACAGGTATCTCCGAAGGTGTCTGTTGGGTTGCATGGATCGAGAATGGGATTTGCTGCTCCGTGTGATGGAGAGATATCTCTGGGTCCTCTCGGTAATACAACATCATAAGAAGCTTCATGTGACTAATGAGTTTAGTCACGGGATCTTGTATTACAGAACGAGTAAAGAGACTTGTTGGTAAGGAGATTGAACTATGTATGGGGATACCGACGATCAAATCTCGGACAAGTAACATATCGCCGGATAAAGGGAATTGCATATGAGATTGACTGAATCCTTGACATCGTGGTTCAACCAATAAAGATCTTCATTGAATATGCAAGAACTAATATGAGCATCCAGGTCCCGCTATTGGTTATTGACTGGAGAGGAGTCTCAGTCATGTCTGCATGTTCCGAACCCGTAGGGTCGCCTGCTTAACATTCGGTAGTGCTAGGGTAGTATTGAAATATTAATAGTGGAAAATATGAAGGTTGTTCGGAGTCCTGGATGGGATCAAGTACGTCACGTGGAGCTCCGAAATGGTCCGGAGGTAAATATTTATATATGGAGAGTTGTTGTCGGGGTTCCGGGAAAATATCCGATTTTTTCGGTATTGTACCGGGAAGCCACCGGAAGGTTCTAGAGGGTTCCAGAGGGGTCTGAAAGTCCTCGGAGGGTTCCACCACATCCCATACAGTAGCATGGGCTGTAGGGGGCGCCTTGGCCTTAATGGGCTAGGGGCACCAGCCCCTACAAGGCCCATGCGCATGGGGAAGGGGAAACCCTAATGGGAGGGCCTCCACTTGGCTTGGAGGGCACTCCTCCCCCTTTGGCCGCCGCCTCCTGCCTTGGGAGGGGGGCTAGGGCTGCCATGCCCCTCCCTCACCCCTATATATAGTGGGGAGGCGCAGGGGGCAGCTAGCCCTTCCGTGCTTGCCCCGTCTCCCTCCCGTTACTCCTTCTCCATGTTCCGTCAGCGCTTGGCGAAGCCCTGCCGGAGTTTCGCTGCTACCACCACCACCACGCCGTCGTGTTGGTTCAGATCTCATCTACCTCCTCTCCCTCACTTCCTGGATCAAGAAGGAGAGGACATTGCCGAGCCGTACGTGTGCTAAACTCGGAGGTGCCATTCGTTTGGCACTAGATCAGATTGGATCGCAATGGGATCGTGAAGAGTACGACTACATCATCTGCGTTACGATGCTAACGCTTTTGGTCTACAAGGGTATGTAGATACACTCCCCTCTCATAGCTATACATCTCCTAGATCGGATCTTGGGTGTTTCTATGCGTAGATGTATATGCACGAGTAGAACACAAAGAAGTTGTGGGCGTTGATGTTCAAGTTGCTTACTTCCCTTGTCTTATTTGGATTCGGCAGTATTGTGGGATGAAGCGGCTTGGACCAACCTTACATGTTCATGCACATGAGACCGGTTCCACTGTTTCACATGCAACTTGTATTGCATAAAAGTGGCTTTGCGGGTGTCTATCTCTCACACTTTAGTTGAATCTGATTTGACGAGGGCGGTCCTTGTAGAAGGTTAAAAGGCAACTTGTATATCACCATTGTGGTTTTGCGTAGATAAGAACGGTTCTTATAGTTTGCCCTACCAGCCACGTAAAAATTACAACAACAAAGTAGAGGACGTCTAACTTGTTTTTGCAGGGCATGTTGTGATGTGGCATGGCCAAAACGTGATGTGATATATGTTGATGTATGAGATGATCATGTTTTGTAATAGGTTCACAACTTGCATGTCGATGAGTACGCTAACCAGCAAGAGCCATAGGGTTGTCTTTAATTTATTGTATGACCTGAGTGTCAACAAATAACACCATGTAATTGCTTTACTTTATCACTATGCGTTAGCAACAGTTGTAGAAGCAATAGTTGGCGAGATAACTATGTGACGACACAATGATGGAGATCATGGTGTCATGCCGGTGACGATGGATAGCATGCCGGTGCTTCTGAGATGGAGATCAAAAGCACAAGATGATAATGGCCATATCATGTCACATATTTTGATTGCATGTGATGTTTATCTTTTATGCATCTTATTTTGCTTAGGACGACGGCAACATTATAAGATGATCCCTTTACTTAATTACAAGATAAGTGTGTTCTCCCTAAGTATGCACCGTCGCGAAAGTTCATCGTTTCGAAGCACCTCGTGATGATTGGGTGTGATACACTCAACGTTCGCATACAATGGGCATAAGCCAGTTTTACACATGCAGAATACTTGGGTTAAACTTGACGAGACTAGCATGTACAGACATGGCCTCGGAACACGGAAGACCGAAAGGTCGAACATGAGTCATATAGTAGATATGATCAACATGGAGATGTTCACCGTTGATGACCACCTCACCTCATGATGATCGAACATGGGTTGGTTGATATGGATCATGTAAACACTTAGACAACTTGAGGGATGTTGATTTAAGTGGGAGTTCACTAATAATTTGATTAACTGAACCAGTTATCATGAACATAGTCTTAATGTCTTTGCAAATTAATGTTGTAGATCAATGGCTCATGCTGTAGCTGCCCTGAATTTTAATGAGTTCCTAGAGAAAGCTAAGTTGAAAGATGATGGAAGAAACTATAAGGACGGGGTCCGTAACTTGAGGATTATCCTCACTACTGCACAGAAGGCTTATGTCCTCGAAGCACCGCTAGGTGTGCCACCCGCTCCGGCAAACCTGGACGCTATGAACGTCTGGCAGACCAGGAATGATGACTACATGATAGTTCAGTGCGCCATGCTTTATGATTTAGAACTGGGGCTCCAAAGATGTTTTGAGCGCCACGGAGCATATGAGATGTTCTAGGAGCTGAAATTGGTATTTCAGGCTCATGCCCGGGTTGAGAGGTATGACACCTCCGACAAGTTCTTTAGCTGCAAGATGGAGGAGAACAGCTCCATTAGTAAGCATGTACTCAGAATGTTTGGGTACTACAACCGCTTGAATCAATTGGGAGTTAATCTTCTGGATGAAGTAGCGATTGATAGAGTTCTTTAGTCATTGCCACCAAGCTACAAGGGCTTTGTGATGAACTATAATATGTAAGGGATGGAGAAAACATTCCTGAGCTCTTCGCGATGCTTAAGGCGGCAGAGGTAGAAATCAAGAAAGAGCATCAAGTGTTGATGGTCAATAAGACTGCCGGTTTCAAGAATGGCAAGGGAAAGAAAGTGAACTTCAAGAAGAATGGCAAGACAGTTGCCGCTCCCATGAAAAAACCCAAGGCTGGACCCAAACCAGAGATTGAGTGCTTCTATTGCAAGGGGAAGGGACACTGGAAGCGGAACTGCCGCAAGTACTTGGCAGATAAGAAGGCTGGCAACGTCAACAAAGGTATATTTGATATGCATGTTATTGATGTGTACCTTACTAGTGCTCATAGTAGCGCCTAGGTATTTGATACTGGTTCATTTGCTAATATTTGTAACTCGAAACAGGAGCTGCAGAATAAACGAAGACTAGCTAAGGATGAGGTGACAATGCGTGTTGGAAATGGTTCCAAGGTTGATGTGATCGCCATCGGCACGCTCCCTCTACGTTTACCTTCGGGATTAGTTATGAACCTAAATAATTGTTATTTGGTGCATGCGTTAAGCATGAACATTATATCTGGATCTTGTTTATTGCGAGACGGTTATTCATTTAAGTCAGAGAATAATGGTTGTTCTACTCACATGGATAATATCTTTTATGGTCATGCACCCCTTGTGAATGGTTTATTCTTGTTGAATCTCGATCGTAGTGATACACATATTCATAAAATTGATGCCAAAAGATGCAAAGTTAATGATGATAGTACCACATACTGGTGGCACTGCCGCTTAGGTCATATTGGTGTAAAGTGCATGAAGAAACTCCATGTCGATGGACTTTTGGAATCACTTGATTATGAATCATTTGATACATGTGAACCATGCCTTATGGGCAAGATGACTAAAACCCCGTTTTCCGGTACAATGGAGTGGGCTAGTGACTTATTGGAAATAATACATACCGATGTATGCGGTCGGATGAGTGTTGAAGCACGCGATGGATATCATTATTTTCTTACCTTCACAGATGATTTGAGTAGATATGGGTATATTTACTTAATGAAACACAAGTCTGAAATATTTGAAAAGTTTAAGGAATTTCAGAGTAAAGTGGACAATCATCGTAACAAGAAAATAAAGTTTCTACGATCTGATCATGGAGGTGAATATTTGAGTTATGAGTTTGGCGCTCATTTAAGACAATGTGGAATTGTTTCACAGCTCACGCCACCTAGAACACCACAATGTAATGGTGTGTCCAAACGTCGTAATCGTACTTTATTGGATATGGTGCATTCTATGATGTCTCTTACCGATTTGCCACTATCGTTTTGGGGTTATGCATTGGAGACATCCACATTCACTTTAAATAGGGCACCGTCTAAATCCGTTGAGATGACACCGTATGAATTATGGTTTGGCAAGAAACCTAAGTTGTCGTTTCTTAAAGTTTGAGGATCCGATTATGTCAAGAGGCTTCAGCCTGATAAGCTCGAACCCAAAGCGGAGAAATGCTCTTCATAGGATACCCTAAAGAGACCATTGGGTATACCTTCTATCACAGATTCGAGGGCAAGATTTTTGTTCCTAAAAATGGGTCCTTTCTAGAGAAGAAGTTTCTCTCGAAAGATGTAAGTGGGAGGAGAGTGAAACTTGATGAGGTAATTGTACCTTATCTCGAACCGGAGAGTAGCACATCACAGAAAGCAGTTCCTGTGATGCCTACACCAACCGGAGAGGAATCTAATGATGATGATCATGAAACTTCAAATCAAGTTACTACCGAACTTCGTAGGTCGACCAGGACATGTTCCGCACCGGTGTGGTACGGTAATCCCGTCTTGGAAGTCATGTTGTTAGACAATGGCGAGCCTACAAACTATGAAGAAGCAATGATGAGCCCGAATTTCGACAAATGGCTTGAGGCCATGAATTCCGAGATAGGATCCACGTACGAGAACAAAGTATGGACTTTGGTAGACTTGCCGGATGACCGGCAGGCCATTGAGAATAAATGGATCTTTAAGAAGAAGACAGACAGCGATGGTAAAGTCACCGTCTATAAAGCTCGACTTGTCGCAAAAGGTTTTCAACAAATTCAAGGAGTTGACTATGATGAGACTTTCTCACCCGTAGTGATGCTTAAGTCTATTAGAATTATGTTAGCAATTGCCGCATATTATGACTATGAAATCTGGCAGATGGACGTCAAAACAGCATTCCTTAACAGGTTCCTTAAGGAAGAGTTGTATATGATGGAACCAGAAGGTTTTGTTGATCCTAAGGATGCTAACAAGGTATGCAAGCTCTAGCGATCCATCTATGGGCTAGTGCAAGCATCTTGGAGTTGGAAGTTATGCTTTGATGAGGTGATCAAGGCTTTTGGTTTTATACAAACTTACGGAGAAGATTGTATTTACAAGAAAGTGAGTGGGAGCTCTGTAGCATTTCTAATACTATATGTGGATGACATATTATTGATTGGAAATGATATAGAATTTCTGGAAAGCATAAATGGTTATTTGAACAAGAGTTTTTCAATGAAATACCTAGGTGAAGCTTCTTACATATTGGGCATCAAGATCTATAGAGATAGATCGAGACGCTTGATAGGACTTTCACAAAGCACATACCTTGACAAGATTTTGAAGAATTTCAAAATGGACCAGTCAAAGAAGGGGTTCTTCCCTGTGTTGCAAGGTGTGAAGTTGAGTCAGACTCAAAGCCCGACCACGGCAGAAGAAAGAGAAAGGATGAGGGTCATCCCCTATGCCTTAGCCATAGGCTCTATAATGTATGTCATGCTATGTACCAGACCTGATGTGTGCCTTGCCATAAGTCTGGCAGGGAGGTACCAAAATAATCCAGGAGTGGATCATTGGACAACGGTCAAAATATCCCTAAGTACCTAAAGAGGACTAAGGAAATATTTCTCGTTTATGGAGGTGACGAAGAGCTCATCGTAAAGGGTTATGTCGATGCTAGCTTTGACACTGATCCGGATGACTCAAAGTCACAAACCGGATACGTATTTATTTTGAATGGTGGAGCAGTCAGTTGGGGCAGTTCCAAGCAGAGCGTCGTAGCGGGATCTACATGTGAAGCGGAGAACATAGCTGCTTCGAAAGCGGTGAATGAAGGAGTCTGGATGAAGAAGTTCATATCCGATCTAGGAGTTGTGCCTAGTGCATCGGATCCAATGACTATCTTTTGTGACAACACTGGTGCAATTGACATTGCCAAGGAGCACAGGTTTCACAAGAAGACCAAGCACATCAAACGCCGCTTCAACTCCATCCGCGATTACATCAAGGAGGGAGACATAGAACTTTGCAAAGTACATACGGATCTGAATGTGGCAGACCCATTGACTAAACCTCTTCCACGAGCAAAACATGATCAACACCAAGACTCCATGGGTGTTAGATTCATTACAATGTAATCTAGATTATTGACTCTAGTGCAAGTGGGAGCCTGCTGGAAATATGCCCTAGAGGCAATAATAAAATGGTTATTATCATATTTCCCGTTCATGATAAATGTTTATTATTCATGCTAGAATTGTATTGACCGGAAACTTAAATACATGTGTGAATACATAAACAACACTGTGTCCCTAGTAAGCCTCTACCAGACTAGTTCGTTGATCAAAGATGATTATGGTTTCCTAACCATGAACATGAGCTGTCATTTGATAACGGGATCACATCATTAGGAGAATGATGTGATGGATAGACCCAACCATAAGCTTAGCATCAGATGGTTTAGTTATTTGCTATAGCTTTCTTCATGTCAAGTATCAGTTCCTTAGACCATGAGATCATGCCATTCCCGGATACCGGAGGAATGCCTTGTGTGCTATGATATGTCTCCAACGTATCTATAATTTTTGATTGTTCCATGCTATTATATTATTTGTTTTGGATGTTTAATATGCATTATTATGCTATTTTATATTATTTTTGGGACTAACCTATTAACCTAGAGCCCAGTGCCATTTTCTGTTTTTTCCTTATTTTTGAGTTTCGCAAAAAAGGAATACCAAACGGAGTCCAAACGGAATAAAACTTTCGCGATGATTTTTCTTGGACCAGAAGACACCCCGGAGACTTGGAGTTCAAGTCAGAAGAGCCACGAGGAGGCGACAAGGGGGAGGGCGCCCCCTTGCCCTGTGGGCCCCACGTGACTCCACCGACCTACTTCTTCGTCCTATATATTCACATATATTCCAAAACCCTCAGAAGCATCCACAAAAAGATTTTTCAACCGCTGCAACCTTCTGTACCCGTGAGATCCCATCTAGGGACCTTTTCTGGCACCCTGCCGGAGGGGGATTCGATCACGGTGGACTTCTACATCAACTCTATTGCCCTTCCGATGAAGCGTGAGTAGTTTACCTCAGACCTACGGATCCATAGCTAGTAGCTAGCTGGCTTCTTCTCTCTCTTTGATTCTCAATACCATGTTCTCCTCGTTGTTCTTGGAGATCTATACGATGTAATATTTTTTTGCGGTGTGTTTGTCGAGATCCGATGAATTGTGGATTTATGATCAGCTTATCTATTAATATTATTTGAATCTTCTCTGAATTCTTATATGCATGATTTGATATCTTTGTAATTCTCTTCGAATTATCGGTTTGGTTTGGCCAACTAGATTGGTTTTTCTTGCAATGGGAGAAGTGCTTAGCTTTGGGTTCAATCTTGCGGTGTCCTTTCCCAGTGACAGTAGGGGCAGCAAGGCACGTATTTTATTGTTTCCATCGAGGATAAAAAGATGGGGTTTACATCATATTGCTTGAGTTTATTCCTCTACATCATGTCATCTTACCTAATGCGTTACTCTGTTCTTTATGAACTTAATACTCTAGATGCAGGCAGGAGCTGGTCGATGTGTGGAGTAATAGTAGTAGATGCAAAATCATTTCGGTCTACTTGACACGGACGTGATGCCTATATTTCATAATCATTGCCTTGGATATCGTCATAACTTTGCGCTTTTCTATCAATTGCTCGACAGTAATTTGTTCACCCACCGTAATATTTGCTATCTTGAGAGAAGCTTCTAGTGAAACCTATGGCCCCCGGGTCTATTTTCCATCATATTACTTTCCGATCTACTATTTTGCAATCTTTTATTTTCAGATCTATAAACCAAAAAACCCAAAATATTTACTTTATCTTTTGTTTAGTTTTATCTATCTCTATCAGATCTCACTTTTGCAAGTAACCTTGAAGGGATTGACAACCCCTTTATCGCGTTGGGTGCAAGTTGTTTGATTGTTTGTGCAGGTGCTAGGTGATTTGTGCGTAGTCTCCTACTAGATTGATATCTTGGTTCTCTAACTGAGGGAAATACTTATCTCTACTTTGCTGGATCACCCTTTCCTCTTCAAGGGAAAAACCAACTCTAGCTCAAGAAGTAGCAGGAAGAATTTCTGGCGCTGTTGCCGGGGAGATCTACGCCAAGTCAAGACATACCAAGTACCCATCATAAACTCTCATCTCTTGCATTACATTATTCGCCATTTGCCTCTCGTTTTCCTCTCCTCTACTTCTAAAATGATTTTTGAAAAGATTTGCCTTTTTATTTGCCTTCTTTCCGTTTGCCTCTATGTCTTACTTGGCTTGTTTGCTTGTCCGCTTGATACAATTGTGTGTTTATTGAAATTCAGAAACAAAAGTTTATGGATCCTCATCCACTTGCTAATCTTTTTAAGAGATCCAATTATGATGAACCAATTGCTAGTGAGTTTTGTGCACTAGATTATCTTTATGAAGTTTTGCTTGAAATTCGTGAATCTGAAAATTGTGATGAAGTGTTGAAAGAAGAAAATTATAAAGTGATTCACGATAGCTCCTTGAATGAAAAGCATGACTGCAATGATGTTATTATAAATTCCATTAATGTCAATTTTGTTAATGATATGCATAACCCTAAGCTTGGGGATGCTAATTTTGCTATGTCTACTACTTGTTGCAATGATCATGATTGGGGTGATTCTTCTTATGATCTTGAAAATTTATTTAAGCCCCATGATGAATATGAGATTGATAATAATGTTTGCAATAATATTGAAAGTGAGTTTGGAAGAGTGTCAACTTTAGATCCCACATATTTGGAGAATGATCAATCTTATGAAATTTTTGAGAAAAGTGGGTTTGGAGAGGTCATGACTTTAGTTAATGTTAATCCCACTATTTTGGAAGAGTGTCAACTTCGCATGCGTGTGGATCGTGTTAAGAATATGTTATGTGATAGCTATATTATTGAATTTGCTTATGATCCTACATGTAATTATTATGAGTGAGGAAAATATGGTTGTAGAAATTTTCATGTTACTAAATTACCTCTCTTCATGTTGAAATTGCTATCGTCTCTTTCTTCTTCCTTGCATATGCTAGTTTTTGCTTGCCTTGATAATTTTTTTGCTTATAAAATGCCTATGCATAGGAAGTATGTTAGACTTAGAGGTGTTTGTCACGTGTTTTATGATGCTCTCTTTGTGCTTCAATTGCTATCTTTCATGTGAGCATCATCAAAATTATCAACGCCTAGCTAAAAGGCTTTACAGAGAAGCGATTGTTGGGAGACAGCCCAATATTTTTATTTTTCTGTTTTTGTGAGTATACACATTATTACCACTGTAGTAATTGTGTTTTGATGTTTTAATTAGTGTTTGTGCCGAGTAAGACCTTTAGGATGGCTTATGGTGATAGTTGATTTGATCTTGCTGAAAAACAGAAACTTTTGCGTCCAGTCACAGAATTTTAATAATTCACTGGAGCTATGAAAAACCCTGAATTTTTTACACGATATTGACATACAAATTCCTATGTTTTAAGAATTTTTCAGAATTTTTGGAGTTACAGAAGTATTAGAACAATTCGGATCTTCGAAGACAATTCTGTTTTTGACAGATTCTATTTCTTTGTGTTGTTTGCTTATTTTGATGAATCTATGGGTAGTATCGGGGGGTATGAACCATGGAGAAGTTGGAATACAGTAGATATTACACCAATATAAATAAATAATGAGTTCACAACAGTACCTAAAGTGGTGATTTATTTTCTTATACTAACGGAGCTTATGAGATTTTCTGTTGAGTTTTGTGTTGTGAAGTTTTCAAGTTTTGGGTAAGGATTTGATGGACTATGGAATAAGGAGTGGCAAGAGCCCAAGCTTAGGGATTCCCAAGGCACCCCAAGGTAATATTCAAGGACAACCAAGAGCCTAAGCTTGGGATGCCCCGGAAGGCATCCCCTCTTTCGTCTTCGTCTATCGGTAACTTTACTTGAGGCTATATTTTTATTCACCACATGATATGTGTTTTGCTTGGAGCGTCTTGTATGATTTGAGTCTTTGCTTTTTAGTTTACCACAATCATACTTGATGTACACACCTTTTGAGAGAGACACGCATGAATCGTGATTTATTAGAATACTCTATGTGCTTCACTTATATCTTTTGAGCTAGGCAATTTTGCTCTAGTGCTTCACTTATATCTTTTTAGAGCACGGCGGTGGTTTTATTTTATAGAAATTGTTGAACTCTCATGCTTCACTTATATTATTTTGAGAGTCTCTAAACAGCATGGAAATTTGCTTTGGTTATGAATTTAGTCCTAATATGATAGACATCCAAGAAGGATATAATAAAAACTTTCATATAAAGTGCATTGAATACTATGAGAAGTTTGATTCCTTATGATTGTTTCGAGATATAAAGATGGTGGTATTAGAGTCATGCTAGTGAGTAATTGTTAATTGGAGAAATACTTGTGTTAAGGTTTGTGAGTCCCGTAGCATGCACGTATGGTGAACCGTTATGTAACGAAGTTGGAGCATGAGATATTTTTTGATTGTCTTCCTTATGAGTGGTGGTCGGGGATGAGCGATGGTCTTTTCCTACCAATCTATCCCCCTAGGAGCATGCGCGTAGTACTTTGTTTAGATGACTAATAGATTTTTGCAATAAGTATGTGAGTTCTTTATGACTAATGTTGAGTCCATGGATTATACGCACTCTCACCCTTCCACCTTTGCTAGCCTCTCTAGTGCCGCGCAACTTTCGCCGGTACCATACACCCACCATATACCTTCCTCAAAACAGCCACCATACCTACCTATTATGGCATTTCCATAGCCATTCCGAGATATATTGCCATGCAACTTTCCACCGTTCCGTTTTATTATGACACGCTTCATCATTGTCATATTGCTTTGCATGATCATGTAGTTGACATCGTATTTGTGGCAAAGCCACCTTTCATAATTCTTTCATACATGTCACTCTTGATTCATTGCACATCCCGGTACACCGCCGGAGGCATTCATATATAGTCATATTTTGTTCTAAGTATCGAGTTGTAATTCTTGAGTTGTAAGTAAATAAAAGTGTGATGATCTTCATTATTAGAGCATTGTCCCATGTGAGGAAATAAATAAATAAAAAGAGGCCAAAAGGCCAAGCAAAAAAAAAGAGAGAAAAAAAGAGAGAAAAAGAGAGAAGGGGCAATGCTACTATCCTTTTTCCACACTTGTGCTTCAAAGTAGCACCATGATCTTCATGATAGAGAGTCTCCTATTTTGTCACTTTCATATACTAGTGGGAAATTTTCATTATAGAACTTGGCTTGTATATTCCAACGATGGGCTTCCTCAAATTGCCCTAGGTCTTCATGAGCAAGCAAGTTGGATGCACACCCACTTAGTTTTCTTTTGAGCTTTCATACACTTATAGCTCTAGTGCATCCATTGCATGGCAATCCCTACTCACTCACATTGATATCTATTGATGGGCATCTCCATAGCCCGTTAATACGCCTAGTTGATGTGAGACTGTCTCCTTCTTTTTTTTCTTCTCCACAACCACCATATTCTATTCCACCTATAGTGCTATGTCCATGGCTCACGCTCATGTATTGCGTGAAAGTTGAAAAGGTTTGAGAACACTAAAAGTATGAAACAATTGCTTGGCTTGTCATCGGGGTTGTGCATGATTTGAATATTTTGTGTGATGACGATGGAGCATAGCCAGACTATATGATTTTGTAGGGATAAGCTTTCTTTAGCCATGTTATTTTGAGAAGACATAATTGCCTTGTTAGTATGCTTGAAGTATTATTGTTTTTATGTCAATATTAAACTTTTGTTTTGAATCTTATGGATCTGAACATTCATGCCACAATAAAGAAAATTACATGGATAAATATGTTAGGTAGCATTCCACATCAAAAAATTTGTTTTTTTCATTTACCTACTCGAGAACGGGCAGGAATTAAGCTTGGGGATGCTTGATACGTCTCCAACGTATCTATAATTTTTTATTGTTCCATGCTATTATATTATATGTTTTGGATGTTTTATATGCATTATTATGCTATTTTATATTATTTTTGGGACTAACCTATTAACCTAGAGCCCAGTGCCAGTTTCTGTTTTTTTCCTTGTTTTTGAGTTTCGCAGAAAAGGAATACCAAACGGAGTCCAAATGGAATAAAACTTTCGCGATGATTTTTCTTGGACCAGAAGACACCCCGGAGACTTGGAGTTCAAGTCAGAAGAGCCACGAGGCGGCGACAAGGGGGGAGGGCGCGCCCAGGGGGGGTAGGGCGTGCCCCCTGCCTTGTGGGCGCCACGTGACTCCACCGACCTACTTCTTTGTCCTATATATTCACATATATTCCAAAACCCTACAAAGCATCCACAAAAAGACTTTTCCACCGCCGCAACCTTCTGTACCCGTGAGATCCCATTTAGGGACCTTTTCCGGCACCCTGCCGGAGGGGGATTCGATCACGGAGGGCTTCTACATTAACTCTATTGCCCTTCCGATGAAGCATGAGTAGTTTACCTCAGACCTACGGGTCCATAGCTAGTAGCTAGATGGCTTCTTCTCTCTCTTTGATTCTCAATACCATGTTCTCCTTGTTGTTGTTGGAGATCTATCTGATGTAATATTCTTTTGCGGTGTTTGTCGAGATCCGATGAATTGTGGATTTATGATCAGTTTCTCTATTAATATTATTTGAATCTTCTCTGAATTCTTATATGCATGATTTGATATCTTTGTAATTCTCTTCGAATTATCGATTTGGTTTGGCCAACTAGATTGGTTTTTCTTGCAATGGGAGAAGTGCTTAGCTTTGGGTTCAATCTTGCGGTGTCCTTTCCCAGTGACAGTAGGAGCAGCAAGGCACGTATTGTATTGTTGCCATCGAGGATAAAAAGATGGGGTTTACATCATATTGCTTGAGTTTATTCCTCTACATCATGTCATCTTACTTAATGCGTTACTCTGCTCTTCATGAACTTAATACTCTAGATGCAGGCAGGAGTCGGTCGACGTGTGGAGTAATAGTAGTAGATGCAGAATCGTTTCGGTCTACTTGACACGGACGTGATGCCTATATTTCATAATCATTGCCTTGGATATCGTCATAACTTTGCGCTTTTCTATCAATTGCTCGACAGTAATTTGTTCACCCACCGTAATATTTGCTATCTTGAGAGAATCCTCTAGTGAAACCTGTGGCCCCCGGGTCTATTTTCCATCATATTACTTTCTGATCTACTATTTTGCAATCTTTTATTTTCAGATCTATAAACCAAAAAACCCAAAAATATTTACTTTATCTTTTGTTTAGTTTTATCAGATCTCACTTTTGCAAGTAACCGTGAAGGGATTGACAACCCCTTTATCACGTTGGGTGCAAGTTGTTTGATTGTTTGTGCAGGTGCTAGGTGATTTATGCGTTGTCTCCTACTGGTTTGATACCTTGGTTCTCTAACTAAGGGAAATACTTATCTCTACTTTGCTGCATCACCCTTTCCTCTTCAAGGGAAAAACCAACGCGAGCTCAAGAAGTAGCATGCTAACAAACGTCACTTCGTAACTGGGTGATCATGAAGGTGATCTACAGGTATCTCCGAAGGTGTCTATTGGGTTGCATGGATCGAGACTGGGATTTGTCGCTCCATGTGACGGAGAGATATCTCTGGGCCCTCTCGATAGTATAACATCGTAAGAAGCTTCATGTGAATAATGACTTTAGTCACGGGATCTTGTATTACGGAACGAGTAAAGAGACTTGTTGGTAACGAGATTGAACTAGGTATGAGGATACCGACGATCGAATCTCGGACAAGTAATATATCGCCGGACAAAGGGAATTGCATACGGGATTGACCGAATCCTTGACATCATGGTTCCACCGATAAAGATCTTCGTTGAATATGTAGGAATCAATATGGGCATCTAGGTCCTGCTATTGGTTATTGGCCGGAGAGGAGTCTCGGTCATGTCTGCATGTTCCGAACCCGTAGGGTCGCACGCTTAACGTTCGGTAGCGCTAGGGTAGTATTGAGATATTAATAGTGGAAGATTCGAAGGTTGTTTGGAGTCCCGGATGGGATCCGGGACGTCACGAGGAGCTCCGGAATGGTCTGGAGGTAAAGATTTATATATGGAACGTTGTTGTCGGGGTTCCAGGAAAAAGTCTGGTTTTTTCGGTATTGTACCGGGAAGCCACGGAAAGGTTCCAGAGGGTTCCGGAGGGGTTCGGAATCCTCGGGGGGCTCCACCACGTCCCATACAGTAGCATGGGCTGTAGGGGGCGCCCTGGCCTTAATGGGCCAGGGGCACTAGCCCCTACAAGGCCCATGCGCATGGGGGAGGGGAAACCCTAAGGGAGAGGGCCTCTACTTGGCTTGGAGGGCACTCCTCTCCCCTTGGCCGACACCCCCTGCCTTGGGAGGGGGGCTAGGGCTGCCATGCCCCTCCCTCACCCCTATATATAGTGGGGAGATGCAGGGACAGCTAGCCCTTCCGTGCTTACCCCGTCTCCCTCCCGTTACTCCTCCACGTGCCGTCAGCGCTTGGCGAAGCCCTGCCGGAGTTCCGCTGTCACCACCACCACCACGCCATCGTGTTGGTTCAGATCTCATCTACATCCTCTCCCTCACTTGCTAGATCAAGAAGGAGAGGATGTCGCCGAGCCGTACATGTGCTAAACTCGGAGGTGTCGTTCGTTCGGCACTAGATCGGATTGGATCGCGATTGGATCGTGAAGAGTACAACTACATCAACCGCATTACGATGCTAACGCCTTTGGTCTACAAGGGTATGCAGACACACTCCCCTCTCGTAGCTATACATCTTCTAGATCGGATCTTGGGTGTTTCATAGGATTTTTTTTCATGTTTCGTTCCCCATCAATTGAACATATAAAGCCTCCTAGCCTACCCGCCAACCTGAGGCACTTGCGAGCGCTAACTCAGCTGGGTCGTTAGATGGTTTTACTGCCGTGGGCTGGCTCGTTCTGTGCCGTTCGCTAGGATTTTACGGTGCTAACATCAGGTTTTGTTCCCACCCGCATGACACATGGGCCTGGTCTTCCAATTTTGGCTGGGTTCGCTTCTTATTTGTCTCCTTCTCGGTCGACGCAGAAGCGTATGAGTGGATGCCCCCACGTGCTTCGTCCATTGGTAGGAGGGAGAGGATAAGGGGCACAATCCCTGGAGCCTATCCCAGACCCGTACACAGCCACCGGCTTCTCCCTGTTCTTCCTCCTCTGCCTTCCTTTCTCGCGCGGCGCTCAACAGGTGAAGCCGGGGTCGCAGCCGTACCGCACGACGGTAGCTAGGCGAGCTCCACCGCGGCGAGCACACTGTCCTCAGCCACGAGCTGTGCCTCCACCGCTGCGGAGGCGCCGTGCCAGACCACCGCGTCCTGAGTCGCGCGTCGAACCACCCCGCCGCCGCCGTGCCCCAGCAGCCACGCCTCGAGCTCCACCGGCGGCTGGCACGCTCGCCCTTGCCACTCTACAGGTGGAGAACTCCTCCGTGGCGGCATCAACAGGAGCCGGCTGGCCCAGATCCATGCGCCTCCTCCTTCCTCGGCAGCTCATGGACGAGGCGACGTGCAAGGTCGGGTGGGTGCTAATCACCAGCAGACGCAGAGGCAAAGCCGCCGACGACAAGGAGGTACTGAGCCGAGGTATGAAGGGCCACCACTTGGCGCCGCTTTTGCCATCGCCGGCGGACGTGGTCAAACGCCTCTGCACCGGCATGGCGGCCGCCGTCGCGGCGCTGGTGGTCTGCTCCGTCCTTCTCCACCTCGCCTTCCTCCTCGGTCTCCACCGCACCGGTAAACCACCTCCACCATTACCTGCTTCCCTCGCCCGACTTGCCTCGGCGGATCTGTGCTGATTCTGTGTGTGTAGTGCGCGGATCAGAGGAACGCGCAGCCGTCATCATCAGCACTGTGAGATTTCCGGCACCAAGTTTTCAGCTTTGTTTTCTTTGTCCTCCAATTGCTGCATTTTTTGCTACCGCGGAGTTTGTGAATTTTCTGATGAATTTTTGTGTTGTATTTAGGAGCGGGGTCTCGGGAAGCACAGGCATCTAGATGGGGGAACGATGCACAAGCTGCTCAAGGTATATTATGCATTTGTACGGGATTATGCGTGTTGTGTTGTGTTTAAAGGCTTGATTGATGAATGTGTCTACTTAACCTTCAATAGAAAGTTCTTATTTGTCTGCCACCTTGTAGCTATGGAGACTGAAGCTTTGGGTTTCATGACTGAGCAGAGAAATGCAAAAATCTTTTGTAGCAGGTAGGTTTTCTTCATACTTCCTTTGTATGTATAAGGAAATTGTCCTAATTTAACATCACAAGTTAATTATATTTGTAGGTGTGTCTGCACTGAAATGATTGGAGCTAGAAATAACGAGCAAGGGTTTCAGCAATATGATTAGTTTTGCATCTAGCTGCATGATCTAGCGATTGGTGCATTGCAGGTTCAGCCCGATCTCGTTATCTCCCTCATCTCTAAATCTGATATATTTGCCTATTTTTTCCTTTAGATGCGATAATACTGGATATACTATCCAGTATGCGTTCAACCAAGATATATATATATATATATATATATATATATATATATATATATTTGTACAGGGATCACAAAGTTATTATACAATCTGATTAGTCTCTTGGATATACTCAGATTAGTCCATTTATCTCTTACCATTAACATCTTCTTCACATTGACTTGGTTTATTTTAGATATCTAATCTGATTAGTAGTTTAGATACAACAGAAAGTGTAATCACTTCTATTTTGGTTTGCAACCCCCTATTACCATAATTTTGGTCTTCTGGCTCTCCATTTATTTATAGGTTTCTCTGTAGCTCATCTGTAGATGATATATTTCCAATTGGTAGTGGTCATTGTTTTTAAGCAGAGTATTGTTTTGTAGATGAATTGCCATGCAAGCTTGGCAGAAGTAGATTGTTTTCTCTATTATATCAGGTGGCACTTGGCTTCTCATGAATCACTCATCATTTGCCTGAACAATGGTTATTGTACACTTTTGCTAGAGCTATGGAGATCAGGACTGGATTTGTTTATTGTTTATGCTTCGGGAGGAATTACAGCTGTGGACCAGTAGATGAATTGCCATGGAGGCTTGGCAGAAGTAGCAGTTCCCTTGGCAGTGGCTGCGAGGGGTGTGGCTTGCTGAAGAAATGGGCCTTTTTTTAGCTCCAGGTATACAGGTTCATAAGCAAGATGATTTTCATTTATTTATTTTTGGTTTGATGCTTCATTTGCCACCCAAGCCAACTAATATACATGAACAACTGATGATCTTTGCTTTATATATAAAGCGGGGCGAAAGCCTTTTTCGGTATACACATGAACAACCTGTAGTTCAGGTACATGATTCTCCTCTGAATTCCAATGGAACTCAAGAGGATGTGTTCAAGTTTTGTCCGCCATTTTCATGGTTGCCAACATGTGTTTATTGTCCCAATTGCATAGGGAGGTGCTAATGATACCTCCTCTGTGTCATGAAGGTCAATTTATTCTTTTCTTTCACATATTTGTTGTTTTAGTAACAAGCATTTCCAGTTAATTACATAGTTGTTGTTTCACATAATGCCAAAGTGAGAACGAGTAGCAGTGCACTTTCAGGTCGAGTTCTAAAAAGAATGAGTACAAGTTGAACGATACCTCTATGCAAATGAGTTGGGCCAACAATGCAAGAATATCGATTCCTTACAACAATTTAGTCTTGGCTATCTGAGGTGTAGCCACTAGCGATGTAGTTTCATCCGAAGTAGTCAACGAGGCCTTTGTATTCTCTGATTTGCAGCAAAGTGGGACTCCAAGTATGCAACCAGAATAGAAATTAGGCATGGAGCAAGAGTTTTGTTGGGCATCCCTTGCATTTTCCTTGTTAGGTTCCATTCTTCATAACATGTGGGAAAGCGTAGCAGTACACTGCAGTTCACAATGTCATTTGATAGCGGATAGGGTATTTTGTTTCCATTACAAACTGATAATGATTAAGAGCATAGTAAGGTAACAATAATCTGTGTTATAGCAGAATATAGATGTAGTGTGCTTGTATGAATATAATGCAGAGTTTAGAAATGAACTAAAATCTGAGAGCAGGAAGTAATAGGCTTATTTTCCAGTTAGAAAAATATGTGTACTGTAGCATCATGTATTCAGATAATCCCTTGTATTTTTTTTTCAGGTTCATGTTTTATATATTGTCTATACACCCACATAAACTAAAGTTTGTAGTGTCAGCAGTAAACAGGGATGAAGCTGTCCTCTTTTGATTCCTGTTGCTTCCCTCTTTTGATTAGTAAATCTGTAACTGCTTGTCCCTCTCTCTTCCTCTGCCCTCACTCACGTTTCCTCCCTTTGACTCATGGATGAAGCTGTCGGCAGCAGGGGCCTTGTGAGGAGTGGAAGGTAGAGGTCGTACGCCAGCCGGAGCAGCAGGAGCAAGGATCTGGCGTCATCCGCCTCCCCGTTGCACAACACCACTGCATCTCCTTCCTGTTGTTGTTGGGGGCATCCGCCTCTCAGTTGCATGGTGCCACTGCATCTCCTTCCTGTTTTATTTTCAGTTTTTACATGTTGAGCTATAGGTTGGCTTGATCTCTTGTGTCAGGGAGGTGCGAGGTTGGGCATTTGGGCAATGGCAGCTACAGTTTCAGTGAAGGATGTTCATGCCATGTGCAATGAGGGATAGGCCATCAGCACAACCGTATGAGCATTTTAGTTTTCCTTATTTTCCTAATTTTAGTTCTTTACAGTCTTCTATTTTTATTTTTATTGTTCTTATTTTGTATAGGTCCTTTGGGTCCTGATGAAAGTCACCGTCGGTGGCAGGGAATTCGTCGTCGGATG
Source organism: Thinopyrum elongatum (assembly GCA_011799875.1). Lineage (NCBI taxonomy): Eukaryota > Viridiplantae > Streptophyta > Magnoliopsida > Poales > Poaceae > Thinopyrum > Thinopyrum elongatum. The sequence goes on along the minus strand of CM022298.1, from coordinate 546,199,197 downwards.
TGTCCTATATGTGGTGATGATCTCCTACTTTCTTTTCTTTATTTGTGTTTTGTTCTTCCTTTCTGTCCAACTTAGTAATCATGCTCTTGCTTTTCCTTTCGTCTCCGTTGTAGATGGGTGTGTTCCCATCCAGTCGTTGGTGGGGTTGATGTGCCCGTCGATTCGGCGATCCGCGGGCTGAGCTCATCTTCTCAGTGTCGGACTGATGTTCTATGGTAGTGGCATTCATTGTATGAGGTGGTGCGGTTGCTGATGTACAGGAGGCGTCCATGGTGTCAGTTCTCCATCGTCCATGCTTATCTTCTGTATGCTCTAGCAGCCAGGTGACTACATATTACCCTTTTCAATTCAGCTAAGGGTGGTTCCCATCATAAGCATTAGCAGACATTCAGTGTGCATCTCATTGTTCTCCGAGGAATTTGAATTCGACTGATTTCGTGTGCTTCTTAGTTTTTGGTAATAGAGGTATAGGAACAAGAGAAGAGAGACACACCCTTACCGTGACTCATAACACCTAAGTACTGCCAGATATACTATTGTTACTATGGCCAACACTTAGATTTTGTTACATATATGGGTCGGGAACGCATAGTAGTGATTCTAATTATCGAGTAAAGTCATGTATATAGACTGATTAGTGTGATATGTTTATTATTTTTTTGAGGGCATCTAAGCTGAAAAGAGGTGGGTGTGGTGGCTTAAACAAAATTTGTGCAATTTCACTTTAACTTCAAACTGTTGTTGGTGAGACTGCCATGTGAGGAACTGATGTACTTACAATACGTTCAGTTAGATTAGAAAATGTCATCTCATTTAAAATAATAACATCTCATTTCTTCCCCTTGATTCAGTTAGGAACTCTACTTTATGTTCACATTCTGAAGTAGTTATGCGAGAGTATAAGAGGTTTGTAGCCACTGTTGCTGGTAGACTGACTATTTTATATGGGCTGAGGCTGCAACCGAGGGTAGTTCTACTCTATGCTAGGCAGCAGTAACTTAGGTCCTGCGCTTTTGTGAAATTGATACACAGACTAAACATACATATTGGATTTTTCTCACAGTTTGTGCTCACACCAAATCAACCTTTTCAAAGCATTATTCCGGTGTTGCTTCTTCCTCTCTGCTGGATCTCCATTAGGCATGAGCTGAGCTGCCTCCTCTGTTTTATGATTTTTCTCCTCTTGACCCATAGAATGAGGATTGAGATGCATGTTACATAACTATGATTACTTCCTGTGGTGGAAAAGTTAACTAGGATTTTTCTGCTCTGCAATTTAACTCTTATGTGTTTGGTTAAGCTAGCAAAGGTTGATGTTTTGATTTCTAATGGAATACAAATGTTCTAATCTCTGTAGATGGCTCAAGAAAGAGAAGACGACTCATGTTCAGGTACGCTCAGATTTTGAATGGAGCTGAAGAAATGATCTGAACTTTATGTTCTGCTGATGGCGAATGACGAATGACGAATATATGTATCCAGCTGGTCCCTCATCGCCGGGAGGACGGGCAAGGAGGTCGAGGCCCACTAGGGTTCATGAGGAGGCGCACGGGCAGCGATCCCTCCAACCATCATGTGCTACTGCAGGCTTTCCTAGCCTCGTCACATGATCAACACGGCGAGCATCGGCAAAGGGCAGTGCCAAACGAAGTACGCCAGGAGCGCCCGGGCCGTCCTTCACCCTCCAACAATGGCGACGACGACTGTGCATCATGGGACGCCTATAACATGTGCCTTGCTGAAGTAAACATGGAGCTCACCCTCTCTACGCCGTGCATCACATCTACTTAATTTGGAGGGTTACACTGGGTGTTTATATACTTCGGTCGATGGCTTCTGTGCCTTGAGGAACAATCCTATTATTGTACTATGCGTACTGACTATATATGTATGACGCATAAATCCTCACAAGTTGGAACCCATCACTGCTCCTGCTCGACTGTGACTCCACGAGCAAGGTCCGCCCAGCCACGCGTAGGTCACGCCGCCGGCTGTCAAGCCTCCTGTTCCACCCTGCAGTGTTCCAAACTTCCAACAGCCGAAGCTGAGTATGCGAAGATTCATTCCCGGCCCATTCTTGTTCAACGCATGGAAGCAATGACTGCTGCTGGCTTTGAAGCTGGTTGAGGTGCGTGTCTGTTCTGTTGATCCTTTGTGATTGTAGTTCGTTCACTTCACATACCATGAATTTTCCCCTTTCTTCACTGAACTGTTTCTCCTGGTATTCTCGATGTCCAATGACAGTGATTCTTTGACCATGGGCTGATGTGCAGGCTAGACTTTTTTTTGCAGGTTGCTGCTTGCCGTTGTTTGTAGGTAGAGGCCTTGCGGTGGTCCAAGATTCTTACACAGGTTTGTCTTCTACTTCGGACCATAGGTTGATTGCCAACAGTTTATGCATTGCATCGGAACTGACCCTGGTGTCCGGCGTGCAGTGTTGTGCCTGGTTTCTTCTTGAAGGATTTGTTGCGAAAGTTGGGAATGTTAAGAGGAATCTGCTTTGAGAGGTGTCGTAGTCTGAGAGGTACGCATCAGCGGTTCCTTTTTTTCTACGCGTCCGTATATCTTTGGTTCTATCTTCCTAATGATGCTTGTTTACAGGAACGATTTCTTCTAGGCCAGTGGTGTTCCTTTGCGCTATAGCCAGTGCGCTATCTCCTAGGTAGTTGTTGTTTTCTTCCACTACCTACATGTACTCCTTAGGGCTCCTTTGATTGAAAGGATTTTCATAGGAATGGAGGAGGATTTGAATCCTTAAGATTTTTTCCTATATTGGTTGTTTGATTCATAGGGATACCTATTTTATCTTTCATTTGCCCTTCTGCTCTCCTATTACCACTATCTTTCCCGAGTGTGTGCCCTTGCCTTATGACATCTTTCACTTAGGGAGCAGTTTACTTCATTGGCTGATTCCTTGCTTCTGAGCTGGTCATTGTTTGTAGCTGGAGTCTGTGGAATAATGAAACTATTTTAGATTTGAATTTACTCTGCATTTAAAGTGATGTTGAACTCTGGGTGATGAGATCGATCGTTGAGCCTAAGGAGGTCTGAATTCATTTTTCAATTCTAATTTAGTCCAGCCTTTTAAACAGTCATTGTTAGTTCAAAATAAATTTGATTATTTTTGCTTTTTTGTCTTTATTGTAGTGTTTAGGCCTTTGAAAATTCACTGCTATTGGTTTCTGAAGATAAGATTTACACATCTTCGAAGTTGCACTGCCATGGTACTTCGCTTTTGGTTTTAACCATAAGAGCATCAGCTAGCATCAGCCAGGAGCTAGGCCTACCTCTCATTTATGTTTTGTTCATGTAAATGCCTCTCTTTTCACTCTTATTACATTTATCTTGATGTGAGTCATGAGATTCTTTTCGGGTGATATCAGTCTATATGTTTACCAAATCAATTTTCCAATCTATTTTTCCCTGCCTAGGCTTCAACTTGCCCAATACATTATAGAAAGCAATATTAGATAGGGATAAATGTAAATGCTTGTTCCGCTGCCTGTGGGTCTAGGTGCCTACGTGTCTATGTTGCTATGGAAGCTCGTCGCTTGCTCTATGTCTAAAACAATCGCATGTGTTACTGTTTCTTCCTCCCTGCCCCTTTTCTTACCAGCCAAGCTCATCAGTCCTTCCCGCCTCGCCCTCCTTTCACTCCCTCACTTCGCCTCTCGCTCGCTCCGCCTGCAGCTCGTCTACGGATATATGTGTCTGGATTTAGTTGATACGCCTACTGTGTTTCAGGCGTGGTGTTCTTTCTTGAATAAATTAGCAGATGCTTGCTTCTGTTAATTAAAGCTCTTGCATTAGGAGTACTGCGCTGTGCTTGCATGCAATTCTGTTGGTTTAGACAGCAGCAGAGCCCAGTCAACACTTAGTAGAAGTGGTTATGGGATGAGGCAGAGGAGAGCAGAGAGGGCCAGCCGTCGTATATGCAATGCATGAAAGTGGCTGTTGATTCCATTCAAGTAACGAATGAATAGTAGTTGCTAATTCTATTATAGTGATTACAAGCATAGTTGACCTATCGTCTGTGTAGTGTGGTTGTTCTGAGTGATTACAAGCATAGTTGACCTATCGTTTGCGTACTATGGTTGTTATACACACTCTTTACATTTGTGTTTTCCCCTTCTAGCTTTCATATGCATGCTTCCAATGTACATACGTTTGAGTTCATCTCCGCCTTAGATGCCTGTGGCTTTCCCTCTTTTGGTGCGGTTTAGAAATAGAGAGTTGAGTGATAGGAAAAACAGACAGAAGAGTGAAAATTATGTGGCTGCATTGCTGATGAATTTTACAATCTGAAGCTATTGCTTATGGATACCAATATTACATTGGCATTGGTGTTTAGATCTGCTTGTTCTTACCTCTTTGCCTATATGCTCTATAGGGGAGCTTTTATTCTCTGTTTGAACTGTGATTTCTGAATTTGGTTTCTTATTGAAGAAATAACTAAAGCTTTGCTTTCTTCAGAAAAAGAAGCTTTCTGCTGCACACTATTTTCTTGCCTTTCCTTGAAGATGATTATATTGATTAGTTGCCGGCTTTATCTCTCTACGATTTTTGCCTCGGTTTCCAGGTTATCTCATATAAAGCCATGAACCTAGCATGAACTCGAAATATAAACCATTGTATATGAAGATCCTATCTGAGTACGTATTTGCATGTTCGTAGATCTACTACTTATGGTTTATTATGTATAAATATGCCATGTAAGTATCTACCTTTAGATCATTATCGCTTGCACATATAATGGTTCCAGTATCTGGTTTGATTTTGTTTTTATGTGTGAACAGAACCTATCATGGAGGAGGTTGACATCACAGACAAGTTCATGCTTGAGGTCATTTTCATTAAGCTGCAGCTCGCGCGACCACTATTTTTACTACTGCAAAGTTGGACAGAGGTTTGCAGTAAGAATCAAGTTCCGTCCCAGCACGCGGCATCATCGACATGATGCTGAAGCAATGGCACTATCCGGATATTCATCTAATTCCATAGAAGATGCAATGGATGTTGCAGCGGCTCGAGTTATCAGATACATGGAGACTCTGTGTGCGAAGGTGCTCAAGGACTATAGTTACAACGAACTGAAACAAACAAAGGAAAGAGAATTGCATCTAATTGGTTTGTTAACAGACAAAGAAAAGTAGATCAAAGAACAGATTTAGAAGATCAGAGAGCTTAGCAAAGGCTTTGCAGACAATATGTATCAAGTTAAAAACACTTTTGCTGGGATTCATCACATAGCTAAAGACGGTGTATACTCAACCAGTTCTACAAACGGCAATGACCTCTACAAGGCTGCTGTTGATGTGCAAAATGAACTTGCTCATCTGCAGTATGCAGCTGATTGACTAATGATTCTATGCAGCTGATTCGAAACACATTGGTTTATCCCTTTTAAATAAAGTCTACATCCATAGCCTATGTACCTTTGGAAGATGCTTACCGGCTATAACAACTTTATTTAAATGACTAGCGATACCGCCTGTGTCTCACCGTGCTAACTAATTAGCCTGTGAAGTTTTGTGTATAGGTTCACCCTAAGAACATGTTTACTTTTGGCACTACTCTCTGGTCATCATGTTTACTCTACTAAGCTACCTAAATAGCCTATGAAGCTTTGTGTGTATAGCTTCACCCTAAGAACCCGTTTGCTTTTGGCACTACTCTCTGGTCATATATAAATTTGGAATGCATGATGCTATGTTGTATCCATGTGATATATCTATGCTGACTAAGTCTACTCCCTCCTGTTTAATGTAAATATTTTCTTATATTCGGGTGACAAGCTTTCTGCTTCTGTGAGATAAGAAATCCATTTATATTGCTCTATATATGAATATCCACTATTTGTAATATAATCCACATTGCATCATCTTGCCATCTACATCTCCTATTTACTCACTATTAACATTCCTTCTAACTCGCTTCTTGCGCCATTGGCGCAACTGGGTCATCTAGTATATATAAAGCAAGGCTTGGGCTCATCTGTAGGCATTTAATATCATACCTACGTGATCCTAGCGATCTCTCCATTGTACACCATACTATACTTCTCATACGATGCTAGATGATCAATGTACATCAAGTAAGAGTAGGGTATTACCTTGATCACGAGGGGTCAAACATGGGTAAACTGCCTTGTGTGAATCTCATCCTTGCATCCTGCTACATGCGACATCCCATTGAGATTACCGCTGGAATTCTTAACCAACACTTTGTTTTTATTTACTCTACATATTAGCTTTGTCCTAAGTCAATATTTATAAAATTTGTCCAAGTTTATAAATACCGAAATGAATATTTATATTAACAATTATATATAATGTGAAACTATATTCAGTGACGAATATAGTGATATTAATTTGGCATTGTATATGTGAAACTTGGATAAAGTTACAAGATTTGATTGAAGACAAAGCTAATATGCAAAGTAAATAAAAAGAAAGGGGTGTTTTTAAGGACAGCATTGCCGTGAACGAATAACTAAGCTAGGTTTCGCTGGCATTGGGATTCTCCTTGATCCTTATACACAACAGACAAAATGTTTGTTTGTGGTGGCACATGAAATCAGATCGTGGCAATCTTCTTTCGTGTACTACATTATAAGCAAATCAACCACCGCAATTAGTATATACAGATGTGCCTTGATTACAGAATGGATTCTTAGGATCCAGGGGCCATCTTGATTATTCCATTTCCATGAGATAACTTCAAGATATGCAGGGCTAACGACAAGCCCTTCTTTTGTTTTGGAGTTGGACAAGGCCAATAATTGTTACTTACTGAAGGCCTGCATTGCTCAGTTAACTTAGACATTCGAATGTTGTATATACTAGTGGTGGTGACAAATTTGTAGCATCATGCTGCCGTTTCGTCCACTGGGAAGTCATTTTGTCATCTTTGTTTTTCAGAAATATCTTGTCATCTTCTGAGAGTGAGAAAAACGGCGGTGCTTTTCCAAGAACGTTACAATCGATCGGCGTATGAGGACTCTAGCTAGAAACCGATGTATGTAAAAGAAAAACAGGCCACTCCATTGTGTTTGTGTTAACGCTGATTAAGTGATTAACCTAAACTTCGTAGTTCTGGCTTCCTTTTGTCGCCGAGAGCTTCGCTGTCCCACAGCGTCTTGGCCGGACGTCACGACTAAACATGCCACCTAACCCGACGCGCAGTCCGGCGATTGTTTAATAATAGTGGCGTCCGTGCGTGCAGCCCATGCACGATGTGACCCGAGACGTTGATAGACGATGATGTAACTATCTATCTGGATTTTTTTTAGAAAAGGAGGATGATGTAACTATCTACCTGGATGGAACTGATCAACCTTCTGGCCTGGGATGGGATGAGCAGCAAGGCTCCCAAGTAATTTACGTTGAGCAGTGAGCATCTAAAAAAATCGGCCCAGCTGTACTTAATCCTGAATTTTCTGATGGGACATTACTAACACCTCAAAGTTCTTGGAATTTCGAATAACATGGCATGTTCATGCTGCCGGAGGCCGGACGGTACGCAAGTATATTCTAGGACGCCCGCAGCGCCGGCAGATCGCTCGCCGAGATACGCCCACATGGACCGTCGCGGATGCCGCCAACGGCACGTACCCGCGCGCCATTATCTGGACCCGTCGCCCTTGGCTGGCACCCACTGCACCCTAGCGCGCCCAAAGTACAACACGATCGGACCTGTCGGTTGTCCTGTGCATGGAATCCCCGAACGATCCAACGAGGGCCGGTAGCGGTAGCTCTAACCACGTCCACACACGCACGCATCAGATGGTCGGACGGGTGCCGGGCAGGGGGCTGAGACGGGCAGCGAGGAGTGAGCTTGCGCGCTAGTGACGCAGGATCAGCCAGCGGGGACAGCGACCGTACGTGGCCGGCCGGGCCGAGCCTGGCGGGTTGCCCCGGAACCGGAGAGCTGGCCGCCCACCCACCTCCGGTCGCCGTCGTCTGGTGCCCTGCCCGCAGCGGTCACCCATCGGATAAGGCGCCAAGTTTATCACCAACGCCGATCAGAAAGGGACCTTGTCTCGGCGCTGCCCCCCGCCCGCCCGTGTAAATTACCTGAAAAACCCTGTGGATTTCAATCGCGAACGGGAGGGCCATGTTTGTTCGCGCAGATCAAATGCAGAGCACACGTGATAGAAGAAAGGACGCCGATATCCATCACACGTGTGGCATAATAGACATCCGTTCACATATCATGTGTGGCATGAGCAAGAGGCAGCCCACACGGGCTGTGTGTGGGCGAACAGTAGAATTGTCCACACGTGTGGGCGCAGCTATTTCGTGCCACACGCCCAACAAGTACTACTCATCCCCACCCCGCGCGTGTGGCATGAAGCAAATATGCCCACACGTCCTGGCGCAGCTACATTAGGTACCCGCGGGATGACGATTTAGTTGCCATCAGGGATGGCAGATGTAGTTATTCAGGATGGCAAATATAGTTGTAAAAGCATGGCAACTCTCTCTGTTTTGGTTAACTATAGTTGCCATGTCTAATTTATGGTAATTGTCACGTGTAATCAAACAATAGTTGTCGTGTGTGATTAACTACTTGTCACATATGGTCAAACAATAGTTTCCATGTGTGTGTACCTAGTTGCCACGTGTGGTTAATCATAGTTGCCATGTATGTTTATCTGATTGCCACGTACGCGCAACTGCAATTGCCGTCTAGCAACGAATCATAGTTGACATGTGTGTTTACCTAGTTGCCATGTACGCGCAACTGCAGTTGCCATCCAACAACGTACGAGTGTCATGTGGGCGAAAAACAGTTCGTCCACACGCGCGTGGACTAGGTGGTGGCTGTGTAGGCAGAAACTAGTTCGCCCACACAGCGTAGCTGGTAAACCGCGTGCTGTGGGGCGTGTGGGCGACCTCTCCAACACCCACACACCGGCCTTGTCCTACGTGGCACGCGAAAACTGCCTCGATGTGTCAAGATTCGTACAAATTTAACTGGATGATGATTCAAATGTGTGGGCAAAATGTAATATTATCACACGTGTGGGCGTTAGTGTTTTCATGAAACAAAATATGGTTTGTGCCGTTCGAAATACTGCAGGTATCGTAAGCAGGAATTCCCGTGCCTGAGCGAACCTCATACTGCATGCATCTGTGCTTCCGACAAATTCTAGCGGAGACAACCGCACTAGTATCGTGTTTAGATTGAAAACATAGAGGAAATATTCTGATTTGTCTTGTACTCCCTCCATCTTAAAATAGGTGTCTTATTTTAGGACGGAGGGAGTACTAAAAAAGGATCATGTACTTCTATATATATGTCCACAAGGCTCAAGCAATAAACATCAATTTCACCAATCCCTTTCTACTCCCTCTTATATGGTATCAGCCTAACCGATCCAAACCCTACCCGCCGCCCGCTGCTTCCGCCCCGCGCACCGCCTTCGGGATGGTCGGCCTCCATGACCGCCGCCGGGGGCCGCGCTGCCCGTACCTAGGGTTCGTCCGCCGGTCGTGTTGAGCGGCTGCTTAGAGAGTCTTTTTCTCAAGCCCTTGCTCCGGGTTTTTCTCTTTCACCGTTGACCAGGTGCCTCTACTCCGATTACCATCGGCCCCGTCGATTGGCGCTGCAACCATCGTTGAGTCCTACTCTGCTGCCCCTCCCCCCCCTCCCCGACTCCTCCGACATGGTGTACAGCTTGTGTAGGTCCCCGTCTACTCATGTCTGGTGCTGGCAACACCGACGTGTGCCTTCATCCCCGGTGTGTTCCCATGCCTGGCAAGACTGGAGCGGCGCATCGTCAACATCGCCTTCGTTCGTCTACGCATGCCCGGTTCTGGCAACACTGATGCGTGCCTTTGTCCACGATGTGTCCCCGAGCTTGGCAAACCCGGCGCGATGCCTCGTCAACAACGTCTTCTTCCCGGTGCACTACTACTTCGACATCACTGCGCCCATGACTAACTCGGCGCCTCCTTGTGCCCGCAGCTCCACGACGGCTTCCTCGACACCGGCCTCCCAAACTCGACATCGACCACGACATTCTTCACACGGCTACCTCGACCACGGCTAAACCACCCTACGCTCACGGCTACCTCGACAACGGCACAAAGGGCTACCGCCTTGCTTGAGCAACCTCATCGGTTTCCACTCCAGCCACGACTTCCGCGATGCATCGACCGTTACGACTTTGGGGGGTGTCCGTCGGCTTACCTTCAGATTCTTCTTCAGTCTCACCGTCTGCGTCGCTACGCGCGGGGGGGGGGGGGGGGGATATTGAGTATCGTGATTAGATTGGAAATATAGAATAGACTAGGAAGTATTCTACCTTGTCTTGTACTCCAAAAAGATCATGTACTCCTATATGCGCACGAGACTCTTTTTTATGAAAGAAGGGCTCTCCTCTTTCGATTTTCATTAAGTAAACCATAGCAGTTCAATAACAAAGTCCAGAACGACACCAAATGGACACCTAGCAAACAGGATTCCTAAACCTCCCAACTTTGCTACCCTACCCATAGAAGGGGCAGAGTTGCAACACATCCAAGTCCACCCAGCCAAATCTACCTTATTACAATCATCCAAGTGCATCAGCCACCAGGCACCCAAATAACACCTACATACTCCAAAAGACACTACCAGAAGAAAAGCAGCAAACGAAGAACTATCAGAGGCTTTAGGTGTAGACATTTTTTCTTCATCCTTCCAAGCGTGCTACATTGTATCTCCATCCTTGCGAAGCTTTGTAAACCTCATTTGCTAATTGTTCTAGCAGTTTTGTGCCCAGCTCCAACACCCCTTTTTGGTGCTCCTTTATCTGTAATATTGACCAATCCAAAATCCATCGACACATTAGTTTGATCAAAGTCATAGGATCAGTAAATTTCTTATTATCAAAGATAATGTTGTTTCTGCACTTCCACATAGTCCAAAATAAAGCAGAAATCCCAAGTAGAACAAGTTTTTTTTATCATTTTTATTAAATGTTTTTATTATAGATCCCAAGCACTCTTCAATTGATAAAGGACTTTTCCTCAACCCAAATGAACATTGTATCAAGCTCCAAATTAAGGAGGCCACAGAGCAAGTGAAAAACTAATGATCTACCGATTCATCTTTACCACAGAACACACGTTTTTCCTCCCCCCGCCACCCCCTTTTGAAAAGGGAGTCCCTAGTGAGCATACTTTTTCTATTGACTAACCACAGGAAGACTTTGATCTTTGCTGGTATTTTAATTTTCGATAGGAATTTTTGTGGAAAATTAAGATTCTCAGCAACCAATTTCCTATATAATGATTTAAGAGAAAAAATTTGGTCTGTACTTAAGGTCCACCTCACCTCATCTTTCCCTTCCCCCATATCTATCTCCTCACATCTACTTTTGAGACTATTCCAAAGTCCTAAAGTCTCCCCATATAAAGTTCTTCTAAATCGGAACCCATGCCACCATTTATGTATGGCTTCTGCAATTGTTATATTGTGATCAAAACATAAATCATAAAGTCTGGAATAGGCCTCTTTCAGGGTTTTGTCATCTACTCATACATCTTCCCAAAACCTGGTATTTTTCCCATCCCCCAATTTAATTTTAATGAATTTATAGAAAAGTTCTTTAATATCCATCAAACTAGACCAAAACTGAGAATTCCCGGCTTTTTGAACAGCCCTAGATATGCATTCATCCTCTCCATATTTTCTGCATATCACATCTTGCCACAGACCTACCTCTGTTTCCAATTTCCAAAACCATTTTGCTAATAAGGAAATGTTCATTAGTTCCAAATTTAAAATACCCAAGCCCCCTACATCTTTGGGCAGGCACCAGGTTTTCCAATTCACTAAATGATATTTCTTTTCATTTTCATCTTCACTAATTTGGCTCTAAAGAAATCAGCTTGCTTGATCACCCCTTTGGGAATGGTATAAAAGGACATCATAAAAAGGGGTATATTTGTTAAGCAAGCTTGCAGTAATGTGATTCTCCCTGCAATTGATCCAAGTAACTTCCCTAGCCAACAGCTACATCTTTTCTGTATTTTCTCATTCACACATCTCGAGTGAGTATTTCTAATTATGGAGTCAGAAATTGGCATCCCCAAGTATTTCATTGGTAGCCTACCCATTCTACATGCTAAAATCTCTTGGTACACGCACTGTTTGTCAGCAGCTTTCCCAAAGAGCATTAATTCACTCTTATGAAAATTGATTTTCTGGGCTGATATTTGCTCAAAAGCTCCCAGGATGAATTTAAGGTTTCTAACACTCTCAATATCATCTTGTATTAAAAAAAATCTATCATCTGCATATTGCAACATGTTAACCCCTTTATTATTCCCATTACCCAATACCCCCTTCACCAAGTCATGCTCAAGCGCATTACCCATAAGTACAGCCAATGCATCCAGAGCTAAATCAAACAGAAGAGGTGACATTGCATCTCCTTGTCTAAGCCCTTTATATGTCCTAAAGTAGGGTCCAATTTCATCATTAAATTTTATACCTACATGCCCCCCCTCATTGTTTCCATAACCCAATCACACCATTTGTCAGGGAAGCCCTTAAGGTTCAGCATTTGTATCACAAATGGCCAGTTAATTTTGTCATATGCCTTTCTAAAGTCTACTTTAAAGATCAATGCATCTTGTTTTCTGGTATGAAATGTGTTTAGAGCTTCATGTAAAATCACAACCCCTTCCATAATATATCTCCCCTTAATAAAAACAGTTTGCGTATTGGAAATTACAGGTAAGACACATTTGGCCTATTCATCCACACTTTTGTGATTATTTTGAAACTTACATTCAACAAACAAATTGGTCTAAACTTCTGAATTTGTTTAGCATCAGCTATTTTTGGGACAAGAGTAATAATACCATAATTCAATCTAGCTATATATATTTTCCCTTTGGCAAATTCTTCCATCAGTGTCTTTAAGTCCCACTTAACTAGGTCCTAGAACTCCTAATAAAAATCAGCACGGAACCCATCAGGACCAGGGCTTTTATTCTTTTTCATCCCAAATACCACCTCCTGTATTTATTTGAGAGAAAAAGGTGCCACCAAGTTATTTCTTCCCTCCTCACTTATTTTTTTAAATTCTTGATCCTTCAGAGAAATCTGAGTCTCTCGAGGATGCCCAAAAAAATCTTTATAAAAATTGGTTATATATTTCATTAAATTCTCTTCTCCTTCCACCACTCCATCTTCTTGTTCCAGAGATATTATTTTATTTTTGCTTCTTCTCCCATTCACTCTTGCATGATAATATATAGTGTTACCATCACCATCTGTGATTTCCTTATCTTTATATCTTTGCAACCATTTTGTTTCCTCCTGCTTCATCACTTTTTTTAGTTGGTCTCTTAAATATTTTTGCTGTGTTCTGTCTGCAGTAGTTAGCCCCATCATCTCAACATTTTTATCAATCTCATCCAATCTTTTCACAATACTAATTTTGATTTTCCTATACCATGCCTCAACATTTCTATTCCACCCTTTTGTTTTCTTCCTGAGGTTTCTTAACTTGAGATGCCATCTTTCTAGGACATCCCCTCTATATGTTTCATTCCAAGTTTTATATACCAATTCTTTGAATCCCTCTCTTAAAGCACAAGCACTCTCATATCTAAATATATGTTTAGATACTTTGTTCTCTCCGGAATCTAAGAAAAGTGGAGTATGGTCAGAAACTTCTCTAGCAAAATATTGTAAAATAGTCAAGGGTTATTTTTCCTCCCAAGCTAGACACATCAAGACCCTATCCAATTTCTCATATGTAGGATCAGCCAAATTATTTTCCCAAGTAAATTTTCTTCCATTCAACGGAAACTCTCTCAGCCCAGCCTGCTCAATAATTGCATTGAACATGAAGCTCCACTGATCAATATGAACATGTTTGTTTTTCTCTTTTTCATTCCTAATAATATTAAAATCTCCCCCTACCAAACAAGGCAAGGGATTGTCATGATATAATCTTGCTAGCTCAGCTAGAAACCCAACTTTTCCTTCCACCTGTGCATCTCCATACACTGTTATCAAATTCCAGTGCATTTTAACAGCTTTGTCAAAGACTAACATCCGTAGGAAATATATCCCTTTCTCAACATGCTCCACATCCGATAAATCTTTATTAACACCCATTAGAATCCCCCCAGACATACCTCTAGGTGGGTTCTGACACCATTCATAATTCCTCCCCCACATAAATTGTGTAATTAATTTTATGAAAAGTCTTGTTTAATGGTTTCAAAAATCCCCACAAAGTCTAATCTATGATCATTGATCATTTCTCTCACATATCTTTTTTTATCCTGTCCGAAACCTCTAACATTCCAAAAAATCCCTCTCATTTTTTCTGTACTCTTTATTTTATTATTATTATCCCTAATATATCAATTCTTCTTATGTCTTATTGCTGCTCTATCAACTTTAAGATTCTAGATCCAAATCAAAGTTCTTTCTTTCTTCCTTTTCTTTTCAACACCCCCACCCCAACAGAGTGCTTCATGCAACTTAGTGCCGGTGAGCATTATTTTCCATTTTTTTCTCCCTGAGAAAATAACTCTCAGTTTTGAATATTGTTGTTCCTCTACCTCAGCATCAGAATGCTCCAAATCAGAGCACAATTCCTCAATAGTGACATCCCAGTCTCAATGTGCACTAGTGTGTCCTGAGGATTGCTTTTTGATCCATATCCTTATTTTTTTCCTGTCATTGTTAGCTATGCTTTGGAAATAATTTTCTTTCCTAGCCATCTTCATCTTTCTAATAGCTTCTAGTTTTTTATCAATCATATCTATAGAGCAACCTAAGTCAATCCCCACCAGGGAACTAACATGAAGTAAAGAAGGGTTAGCAATATTGGGATCTGGGATCTTACCATAATTGTCCTTTTCTTCAGCCCTGAGCTTGGCCATCTCCTCCACTTTTTGGTCCTCTTTCCCCTTATTTCTCATACTTCTTTTCAGTTCAATCTTCTTATCTTCTTCCACTTTTTCTAGCACCTCTTCTCCATGAATTTTAGCCATCTTCTCCCCAAAATTTCCTGTTGATTCTTGGCTGGCATTATAGTCAGTAGGTTCATTATATTTTCTAGATTCATTGTCCTCCTTTTTCTCCTGGTTTTCCTTCTCAAATTCCTCAACCTCCATGTTTGCAAGTTCCATTTCTTTGTTCTCTGTTTGCTGCATCCTGTATCAGCTGCTGGATCTCTTTCCGTTGTTGTTTATAATTTCCTCTAGCTTTTTTTGTGTGATCTCCATTTCAGTTATCTTCTTTTCTTCTTTAGTCCATAGAGCATTCTGTCTTGCTTTATCTTCCTCCAACAGCTGAATTTTTCTGAACATAATGCCAATTTCTTTCTCCATTTTCCTCTTTCTGCAGCCATTTCTTTATACATATGCCCCATACTTTCTTCAATTGAGTTCTTCATCATCTCATTCTTTTAGTCCATTTCCTCAATTTGCACCAAAGATAAGCTACCCAACATCACACCTTTTTCTGTCATTTTCATCTACCTTTGTCTTCTTTCTTGTTTCAGTGTCCTCATCCCTGTCCTCCATCTCATTCATAGCATCAATTTTCCTCTTGTCTTCTTATACCTTCCCATCTCAACAACCCCTTCCAGCTTAGTTCCAATCCTAAACATCAATAAATCTGGGGAAGTGATTTCTACATGATGAAGAATTTTCCCAACATCTCTAATTCCACACTTGACTTTCGCTTTCTCTTCATTAATAGTATCCATATCAATTTCTAGCACAGGCCCTATAGCAGCAGCTACCTCATACATACCAAAAAAGTGTCTAAAGCAATCAGGCACTCTCCCAAACTTCACCCATGCAGTATGCATCTTTCCAATAGCCTGATGATCAAGTGACCATGCTTGTACTTTGATAACTACTCCAGTTTCCAACAGACTGAAGTCATTGAACTTAGGAAGTTCAACCAATTTTGCTTTATGAGGGAATCTCATCATATAGCAATTTTTCCATGTTCTTTCACTCTCCACTGCCAGCCCCAATAAAAAATCTCACTGAAAGCATGGAAAAAATCCGTTTCATTGATCTGCCCATCCCTGATAATTACTACAGCTAGTGGATTCATATGCTCAGCAATCAGCACATCCTTGCAGATCTGCACCAGCATAACTCCTAATCCTTTAGCATCATATCCCACATATTTGGGCATAGGCTTCATTTGCTTCAACAAATTGCATTCCCTAGTGATATGATTATCTCTGCCACAAATTAAGCAATGTCCAATTCTACATTCCCTAGTTGAGTGTCTAGTATCTTTGCACTTGCCACACACGTGCGTGTTAAACCTCTCCACTTGTTTCCTATCTTCACCAGTATTTTGTTGTCCAAGTCCTCTGCCTATCTGCCTTCTTGTATCCATATTCTTGTTAGTCTGAGCTCCCAAATATCCTGTTTTCATACCCCCACCAACAACAATCTGACCCTTTTCTTATTCCTTCCCACCTATTATTCCAGCATTATCATTCTTGCCAGCACCTATCACCGTCCCTCCACTATTCATACCTTGCACCAACTGCGAAAGTAAAGCACTAAGAAGTTGTTGCTGCCGATTTGAGTTCATGTTCACATCTTCCCCATTCCCATTGCCAGCCTCTCCACCAATCTGTTCTATCACAGGCCCCTGATTTCCTCAATTGGGCCACCAATTTCCATCTGACCCACCTTCACCTGCCAAACCTGTTTTCCACCAGATTTATCACTTGCATACACACCAGCACCAGATCTCCCCTCCCCACACTAGGCCCAAAGTCGGCATGGCCTCCTCCCCTGTTTGAGGTGCCATTGGAAGCCTCAGGGAAGTTGGTTATGTTCCTTTCCTCTCCTGAAGTTTGCCCCGTCTGATTTCTCCTAGAATCAGAAGAACCAATTCCTCCCCCTCTACCGAATCTAGCACCTCCAAAACCTCTCCCGTATTTTCCTGCCATTGCTGGGCACTCAGGTGGCGGCGGGGGAAAGGAAAACCCTATTTTGGGCACTACAGTCTACTTTCCCCCTGTCCCTGCCTTTTTATAGTCTCGCCCGAGTACCATGACATTGGACTGGGCCTACCATTGGCCTTTCATTCGCCCATGGGCCCAAGTCCAAGTCAATGTATACATCATCTCCCACCGGGCCCCCAAATATAATTGGGGATCTCCTACTTTCTTTTTCTTCACTTTCCCCCTTATTATCTCCATTCAAAACCATAGTTTTAATTGGAGTTTCATTAATTACAATTTTCCCAAAATCAATTTCTTCTTCTTCTTACCAAAGAGCAATTGGCTGGAAATTACCATGCCTCATATGCTCTTGTACAATTTTTGCAAAAAAACTTTTGCATCTTCCTTATTTTTTTATATGTAATTCTCTATTTTCCTATTATCTACATTCCCTTCTCTCACACCCCTCTCCCTGTCCTCAACATTTTGAGGTTGGGGAGATTTTCTCAACCTATTCTTCCTACCTTTGTGACTATCCTTTTTACTGTGTCTACCAGGAAGAACACCATCTACATCAATCGACGTAGTAGATGTCAAATACTTAATAGCACAATTACTTGAAGAAGATGGAGAAGTTGTCACCTCCCCCTCATCCTCGGAGCACTCCCCGGCCAGCAACCAGAAGCGATTGCCAGCCGGCGAGACCCCTACTGGTGACGGGAGAGGGCTTGGAGGCGCGACGTGCGCCTCGGGAAGCGAGGTGAACGGCAAGGCAGCGCCGTTACCTCCCTTGCCCACCTCCTCCTTGGCAGCTCCGCATCCTCTTCGTCATCCTCGATCTCGACTGGCGCCATCTGCGACCCCGGAGCAAGGAGCCCCATCACCACAGCCCTCGGCTGAGCCAGTGGCTGGATCTGGCGGTAGCGAAGAGATCTGAAGACCCTCCACTTGTGCCTCTGCTCCAGAATCAGGGATTCTGCCTCGAGCATCGCCCAGAGCAGAACCCCCATCGCCGGTTGCCGATCGTAGTTGGGACAACATCGTTGTATCTCCTCCTCATCCAGCTTCCCGCGAACCATGGCCGCTGCATCGTTGAGAGCTTTTGCCTTGGGAAACCACCTGTTGATCTCTTGCAGCCTCCCCATCATCACCTCGTCGCCGCCGGCGAGCGCCGCCATCTGCTGCTCCCGAGTCATCATCGAACCCTAGCTCTCGATGCGTCGGGGAGGAACAAGTCGAAATGGAGAGGGGTCGAGAGGGGGAAATGCGAGGGTCGGGGCTAGACGAGGCTTGATTATCTTTCTCTCCCCTCCTACTCCGCCATTACTCACCTCGTTTTGCGCGACATGCCCACCCAGCCACATGGGCGACGCGACCCTGGCTAGTTGGCACGGGAATTGGACCACTTGTCTGGTTCTGAACCCCTCGTCATCACGCCAACCCCGCGCATCCACCGCCCGATCGTCGAAGTTGAGGAGGATCAGCCGGCCTCCTCGCCGGAGAAGGAAGCCCGACCGAAATTCCAGAAGGGAGGCACCGAGATCGGAGACGAAAACGCACCTGAGGTGTGTGTCGCACCAAAGCCGTGTATCGCACGCTATCACGACACTGGGCACGGACTTTACCTCGACGTGAACATCGTGATATGTTTGTGTGCAACTCTGAGAAAGAGCTGTGTCGCTCATCACCTCCTCGACACCCTCCACCCACGAGACTCAAGCAGTAAACATCTATTCCACCAATCCTTCTCTATTCCCTCTTACAAGATGCTTTCTGCTTCCTGCCTAGCGTGAGTAATGATGCAGGAAATTTGAAGTTCGCTCTTATATTTCTGGCAGTACTCCAGTATTATTCTGCTAAATACGTAAGTATTACTAGCAAACATGCCCGTGCGTTGCTACGGAAGAAAAGAAAACATTGCATTACACACGCCTACAAAATAAGCATGTCTTAAGACTCACCCCTCTCTTCGATGCACATACTCTATTTCAAGTTTTCAACACGGCACTCCATCCCACTTGTGTCGCCACTCCTTGCTAGCGGTGGTCGTGGTGTTCATCTCATCACAAACACTGTGAATCTGGTCAATCCTAAAACTGTGAGCTCGGAAACCATATGACACACATGTCATTGAACCGCACCGGCGTTACAGAATTTTTAAATTTGAAATCTATAAATTTTAAGGTTAAAAAACTTATCTCATCGAGCTAGACTTGAGGACCTCCTTCTGTGAGTTTTTCCCTACACCTATATAAGCAACTCTAATCTTTCAGCTCCACAACTGAAACTTACATATATGTGTAAATTCAACTTTTGTGCTATTGTGCAGAACAATTACTCAATTGTCGAGATGAGAAAACTGAAGCAACAATGGTCTAGTTGGGAGAGTAGTATGCAGTTTTGGTTTTACAACGATGAAACACCTATACGCCACACAACAATAATCTAGCATGAAATGCTAGGCATTGCAATCCAGCCCATGATAGGCATGTTTCAGCTTTGAACCATCAGGTTACCTGATCATCCAAATTGCACATAAACGCAATACAATTAATTTATCAGTCATTGTAAACACTTATTTTAGAGGCATCATAAGAATTACTGGATAATAGAGAACAAGGTGAAAAGAAGAGTTCAAGGCAGATAAAGCTAGATTTAATTTTTGACCAAAATTTATAGAAAACGCTAATCTGCATCACTGTGCACGACTGAGATTGCTAGCAGTTGCCGGTACATCGATGACAGACCTAGAAGGGAAAACATAATGTGAGCAGAAATCGTATTACCTGATGTGAAATAAATGAAGAAAAACTTCCAACCCAACTTGAAGCACTGATCGTTTTTCTGTAAATAGAAAAAGAAAAGCTGCTTCCTGCCTAGCGTGAGTAATGATGCAGAAAATTTGAAGTTCGCTCTTATATTTCTGGCAGTACTCCAGTATTATTCTGCTAAATACGTAAGTATCATTCTTTAACAGTTACTGGGAACGGCGCGTCCCATTTCCTTGGAGCTACGAGATCGAGCTGGATCTACACTTACCCTAATGCGTGTAAGATGCTCCACATATTTTAGTGTAGATGGAGTCTTCGCTTCTAACTCAAGTATTATTATTCAGCTAAATACCAACCTCTCCCTGCCTGTGTGTCGGCGCACACCCGAAAGCCTACACTCATGTGATACAGCAGCACTGACGGTGGAGTACGTGCCCGTATTAGCTTCCACGACGACGTCGTCCTTATCGGAGCAAGTTTGCTTTGCAAGTAACAACAGTAGGTTCTCCCTGTCGGTGCGCCAGATCCTGCTTTATCCAGCTTGCAACTTTGGATTTCAGTGCCCGTACGGGTTCCATCTACTTTACTCATTAGATTTAGATTGGACTACGCCCTCGTCGGGATAAGTTGGTATCGGTAATGACTTTTCATGGATGCACGCGCTAGTGCAAGCTGTCCGAAAAAGATAGTAGTAAGAAAACAGTTGGGTTATCGTGCGGGAAAGACTTTACCTTATCTTGTGGGACAGCCTCTAACTGCTGTCATTTACATGTGGCCAAAACTTATCAGGTCGTGGCATTATGGATTTGATTGCCTGCCTAACTGACAGATTATTAGTAAGGGCTGGTTGCTTAGGCCCTGGTAAAACAGTGGATGGGTAGCTTAGGTGATCGATGGGGTCCAAAAATGGATGGTGTAGTGCCTCTTGTATCTCAAACACTGATAGTGGGGTCCAAAAATGTGTTTTTCTTAAGATAGGTCGAGGTTTTTTTAGCGGGACTTCCAAACAAGATAGGTCGAGGTGGTGTGTGTGCTGTTTGAACCGGCTTTCCCTAAAGAAACGAATTTCATCTCCCTTCCGGTGGCTGGCCCAGCCCATTACAACTTTACAATATTTATGGCCCAAATTCTAATTGGTGCATGTGCGCTTCTGACTTTCTGAGCAGACGCACATACACACCGCCAGGGAACCTCCTATTCGGCGACCCGTGCGCCGTTAACCGGCTGAGAGCGCACCCCCCCCCCCCCCCCCCCAACCCCGCTTCCCTGCGCGCCCTTCTAAGCCAGCCCATGTGGGGGCGAGGCGCCCTCTGTTTTTTTTTTTTGAGATTTCAAAACCAGTTCTGATTTTCAAAAAAAAAAATCATGGATTCAAAGTTAACCGAATTCAAAAACAATTACTGAATTCAAAAAAGTTCACGATTTCAAAAGGATGATTTTTTTTTTGAATTTTAATGAACATTTTTTCATTTTGATGAACAATTTTTTATGAGAATTTTTTTAATAATGATGAAAACAATTGAATTTGATGAACAAATTTTGAATTCAATGAGCATTTTTGAACTTGATGAACATAACTTGTATTCAAGAACATTTTTCTTTAAAAATGGACGAACAAATTTTGAATTCCATGTTCATTTTTCGAATTTGATGAAAAAAATGAATTTGACAAAAACTTTAAATTGATGAACAAATTTAGAATTTGATGAACATTTTCTTAATGCAATAACAAGTTGAATTTGATGAACCTTTTTCAATCCGTTGGACATTTTTTGAATTTGATTAACATTTTTTTACATTGATGAACATTGTTTTAGTTTGGTGAACCAAAATATGTTGACGAATATGGAAAGAAAAAAACTGAAAAGTAAAGAAGATAAAAGAGAAAAAGAAAGGAAAAAACAGAAAACAAAACAAAAAAGGAAAAAAAGAAAATAAACAAAAAAAGAAAAGAAAACCAGAACAAAAACAAAAAAACTTGTTCACGGAAAGTTCTAGAACCTTCCCAAAACCGATGCAAAACCCACATGTAGTCCCGAAATATGGACATGCCCACTGTGCGAACGATCAGGGAGAGGGTAGCCTCCCAACAATCACTTGGGGGTGGGCTGAGACCTGAGAGCGCATCACTTGGCGCGCTCTCAGCCACCGCCACGTGTCGCACTCTGGGCGTTTCATCCGGATTTTGCTTTTTTTCGCACGCGTTTTCGGCTTTATAAACGGTTTTTTCTGGGTTTTTTTTACTGTTTGGTTTTCTATCGGTCTTCCTTAGCTTTTAGACAAAAAAAATCAGAAAAAAAATTTGCGTGAAAAAACATGTTTTTTTCTTCCACGAGAGGCACGGCCATGCCTCTCGAAAACGGAAAAATGCGTTTTCTGTTTTTTTCCTCTCACGAGAGGCACGGCCGTGCTTCTCGAAAACGAAAAAAAACGCGTTTTCTGTTTTTTTTTCTTCCGCGAAAGGCACGGTTTTGCTTCCGCGAGAAGCACGGCCGTGCCTCTCAGAAATGAAAAAAGCGTGTTTTCTGTTTTTTTTCTTCCGCGAGAGGCATGTTTTTGCTTCACGAGAGATACGGTTGTGCTTTCGAGATTGGCACGGCCGTGCCTCTCGGAAATGAAAAAAACATGTTTTATGTTTTTTCCTTCCGCGAGATGCACGGTTGTGCTTTCGCGAGAAGCACGGCCGTGCCTCTTTCGGAAAGGAAAAAAATGTGCTCCCGGTTCGGTTTTTTCGTATGGTTTTTTTTCTACCGGTTTTTTTGTGAAAAAAAGTTCATCAAAACTTATCAACATGGGATCTAGTTTTCAAGATCTTGATGCGATGAATCCAATGGTGAAAACGGTTCGAGATTTGAACACACGATTTAAGAGATAAAACATTTTAAATAAACGAGTGTACGAAAAAAGAGAAAACTCTCAGGTTGCGACAAGTGACGCGCATGCAGTGAGCCACTTGTTGCAACCTGAGAAGGTGGGTGTGATCTTTAAAAGGAGTACTCCTTAACTAGTGATTTCGGGGTGTACGCGCTAGGTCGCTCCACAACGACCTATGCGCCAAATAGGATCAGCCCACCAGCAGAGCTATATATCACCCGATGAGAGGCCCTGTCTTGCCTCTGGCGGGCGCTCTACTAGCCGGCCCTTTTATTGTAGCACGATTTTTTCGGTTTCCATTGTTCTACACGTTTTTTTTCTTTTTCTTCTTTGTTGTTCATGGGTCTCCTTTGTTTTTCTTTGCTTTTCTTTCCTTTTTTGGTTTTCTGTTTCATTTCCTTTTTTCCTCGGTTTTCTTTGCTTCCTTCTTTGGTTTTCAACGATTTTCTTTGAATTTTTTTATATTTTGTTATTTGAAACATGTCATATGGATTGTATTTTTTTTGTATACCCAAGGAACATGTTTTTATACATGTTTAACATTTTTCAAATACATGAGTAACTTTAAAAACATATATATTTTGATGTCTAATTTTTGTACACATTGTATAACTTTTTATACATCTAAAGTATTCTATATTATTTAAAAAAAATTAAATACTTCGTTAACATTTTTACAAATATTTGTTTTCCAATACGTGTGAAACATTTTTCAAATACGTGTTGAAACCTGAAACTTTTGTGTATGAGAAGAAAATTGTTTTTTATACTATGCAGATATTATTTTTACATTGGATAAACATTGTGTAAAAATGTCACAAAATTTTTGTTCGAAAATTGTGAACATGTTCTTAATTTAACATACATTTTTTGATAGTACGATTTTTTTGAATTACACGAGACATTGTATAACATTTTAGAAAAATCACATACATTTGTAAGAAATGGGTGAACATTTTATGGAATATCAAATACATTTTTGTAATTGTAAAAACATTTTCTATAAGTAGATAGAACATTTCTAGACTGCATTTGATTTTTTAAATGTGGGATGAACACTTCAATAAATTAACAAAATTATTTTTTCCATAATATATGTATTTAGTATTTATTAAATATAAACAAAGGTAAACAATAAAAACAACATGCATAAGACGTCAGTGTGACGTCATCGTGATGGGATCACGTGGTTAGTGGGCCAGCCTACTACCTGTTCCCTGCAGGCGACGAGGTCAGCTGTCTCGCACGAAGTGTGACATAGACGCGCACCAGACCACCCATCTTTTTGCATCTACTAGTCAATGTGTACGTGCAATGCACGTTAATTTAGAAGTATATTAAGTGCATGCGGATATTATGTAGGATATTATTTGTGTGTTATTATGTGATTATCACTATATTTGGCATGAAATTAACTGCACGCTAAACGTGTTGAGCGCTCGACATTGAAGCAGTCTAGGTCGTTGGATTGACATGATTTGATGGCCGGGATTAATTGGATCTGCCCCTTTGGGTCTTTTTATATTGATATATAGATTCATTGCAAAAGCCAACATATTATTATCATACAGTGACAAAATAGATTGTGCTAGTGCATGCAAATATATCCTAGCAAAAATTTGGCATGCAAATGTATGAAGGAATTAAAAAGATGCATCACTTTCAAACCGAGCAACCAAATCAAATTTAGTTTTCACCATACGTTCCTCTAGACATGATCTTCGAAACTAGGTCCCACATGGGAATATTCCGACACATTTTCTGCAAGGCAATTTTGTCTATCATAAAGAAATTTCAAGTTGAGAATTATTTGGATTAAACGCAAGCTTCTAGTATATCGTTGGGATGTAGTTGACTGTGTCTCATCAAAATGGCCACAAAAAGGCATGTTTGCAATTTTCCGGAGGGCGTGCTTTGATATTTTAAAAAACAAATTTGTGTTGTGAAAAATAGATTTGTGCAACGACCATACCTTGTGAACCTTGGATGGTTAGGTGGACAGTGGTATCCTTAACCCACCAAGGTTCAAAGTCCTGGTGCTCGCATTTATTCCTGAATTTATTTCAGAATTTCGAGCTATGTGCGTTCAGTTGGAGGAGACGTTCCCGTCGACTATGAGACGCCTTTGGTGACTTCATCGATCTCAAGATCATATGCCGGCTTAATCTCTCGGAGGTGCTCATAAGAGTAGGGTGTGCGTGTTTGTTGGGATGAGTGTATGCGCGTATATATGAGCGCATGCAAAAATAACATACCTTTACCTCTACAAAACCGATATATGTACCATATGCTTATTAATCGTTAAAGCTATAAGGCAAATTTGTTCAATATAGATGTTTGCATATCATTAAAATTCTTACGCGCTGTTTCTAGGACATGTACTAGTTTCTATTAAAAAAATGATTGTTCATCACACTAATTTTTTCCTTCAAAAATATTGGTGATTATATACCCTTAAAGAACATTCAAGTGATTATATACTTGAAAAAATCTTGCTTCTCGCACATATGTTTCTTCAAACAGGTCCAACTTATCTGTTTGTGAGAGAAAATATGTTTGTACTATGAACTTGCTTTTGAACATAGCTGGTTGCTTTTCAGAAACATTCCTCGAAACGTGCCCATGAGATCTAGTTCTGAAGATCCGGCGACGAGAAACACAATTGTTAAAAAAAATTATAATTTCGATATACCACTTTTGGGCAATGTGATTTTTTTAATTTTTGTGATAACTTTTACATGTTGCTGACATCATCTATTCTTGAAGGTATCTTCATGCATTGCCCACGTGGTTTTTTGTGCTAATAGTCTTTGCATATGAGAAAGGGACCGCATGCAAAAAAAAGATACAAAATTATCTTTTTTTGCCATTTTGGTTTCGTGTGCTTGAAAATCCGATGGGGAATGAGCGACATCCAGTCTCATCATGTTTATAAGGGCAGTTATGTTGTTGCCAAAAAAAGAATGTTTGCGCTTGATAAATCCAGTTATTCTTTTTAAATTTTCTCATGTAATTTTTTCATTTGTTTCCTTTTTGCTTTTATTTTCCCTTAAAATGTTCATTAGTTTTGTTTACTTTTGCCTATTTATCTTTGTAGTATTTACGTTATTGATTCATAAAAAAATATCAACATCAGTTATGTGCAAATGTTATGTGATGTATTTTTTAGTTCAACACTTGATATAATTTGTTCCAATTGTAAATTATGTTATTTTGATAGAAAAATGAATAATTCTAGTATGTTTGTTTATTTCTATGGTTTAGGAAAAATTCTTTTTAAATACAACATTATTTCAAAAGACATGCACATTTTTCATGAATGTTGGAAATATAATTTTTCAAGGGTGATTAAAAATAATATGGTCTCATATAGAAAAAATCAAATGAGCAACAAGGCTAATGAAGGGAACAAATACTTGGACTCATTGTTACTCATACATCATCAACCAACACTCATATTCCCCAAGAGAAAAGTTGCACAAGAGGATGCGCAACCAGCCTATCCGCGTCTACATAATTATTTTGAGTCGGACGATCATTTCATTTTACCACAAGTTCATGGTACATCTCATCCCCACACGGGCTTGCAAAAGCCTCAACAGGAGCTCGAAAAACTCGGTTGCAGCCCTGTAAGGGCCGTTATGCTCTCTCTCTCTCTCTCTCTCTCTCTCTCTCTCTCTCTCTCATTTACTGCCTCTCATACCGCCACCTCCAAATCCACGTCTCCCCAGTGTCGCCTTCCATGTCGGTCTCCACATCCAGCACCACATCCTCGCCAATGATCTTTGCACGCCACTACGTTGCCATGGGTTCATAAGTTCTAGATCCTCCTCCTCTGTGAAGAGAAGCTACACATGTGTGAGCTCATCTCCTTTGTCCCTTTGCGCTGCCACTCCTGGTCCCATGTCGCCACCAGCGCCGTCGCATCTCATCTAGCCTTATGCATGGGATAGCATGCATCCTCCCCTTACCCTCCCCCTCGGGCTTGCCATCCTCTGCCACCTTCGCGACCCCACCACCCCGTCCACGGTGTTGGAAGGGGGGTCGATCTCGGTGCCATCACTCTAGCTCTTTCTATACCCCCATCTTCCGGTCTCCGCGTCACTCAATCTCAATGCTCATCAACACTAATTGCCGACACCATGAGCGTGGCCCTTGCGCCCCACACCTGCTGGCAGACGACAAAGCGCTCAACCCACAACTCCTCTCCCTATTGTTCTACATCCTTATCACCACGTCATCGCCAACTCCCCGTCCACACCACCACATTCTTGTCTACATTCCCCTACTGCTCGCAGCGACATCTATACCAAAGGTGAGTGAGTTGTGCCACCACCGCTTCATACACTCTCTCTCAATCTAATAAATCATTTTGTTGCTGCTAAATTGGTAGTTTGTGCATGGACTTGTGATTGTGAGATCCTGTCAAAATGTTCAAAAGGACGCACACATGAAACAACCTATTCAAACTATCTACCTTTCATCAAACTGGGTTAGATTATCTTCAAAAAATTGATAGATTGATAGGGAATTCAAACTATCAATGATCGTGAAAACTATTCTGTTCCATTATTTCTCAACCATGTGATATTTTCTTGGTAGGCGACGGCGGATGGGAGACTTGCATGGAGTATTCTGCTTAGGGTTTCTAGCGATTATATAGCATAGTGGGCCATTTGGGCTAGATGTGTTCAGACACATCTCAGCTTATACAACCATCACCGATTATTGTGCACAATGCATGCATTTAAAAACATATGCAAATGAACCTTGAAAATGCAAAATTAAACATTTTTGCATAAGTCGTAGATATAGACTAAAAACCACAAATATAAAATTTTCAACCCATTTTTATTCATTATTGCATATATTCACCGCTTAAATTTAAATTATATATGTTAAATGCCAATGTATCAATTTAATGACTTACATATAGCAAATGAACCTTGAAAATGCAAAATTTGAACATGGAGCATGCAATGGTGTACGTTGAGTGTTAGAAAAAGTTTCAAGGTCAAACAGTGAAGCTAATGTCAATTCGCCTTCAAACCTCATGCATTTCCTCTCGGAACATTGATTCTTTGTTGGAGATGGTTCACTTTCTAAGCAATGTACATGACAACTTTTGTGAAACCTTCTCAAAATTTCACATCATGCATAGGTCATATCATGACAGTGTATCAAGTTTCTTATTTTTTTAGACTTCATTTACGATTTATGGAATTAAAAAAACAATAAACTTCATGTTTGTGGTTGACTCTTGCCACAGAGATGATTGAAAATTCTATTAATATCTTGTATAAGACCTACAAATATACACAAGACTCTAATATCTTTAAAACCCCATTTTTGTGCACTATTTCATGTACTTGTAGCTCAAATTTGAATTATATCCATTAAATGCCTAAAAATGTACTTAATGATTTAAAATATAGCAAATTAACACAAAAAATGACAATTTTGAACATGAGTATGCCATGTTTTATGTTGAGTGTAGACAAAATTTCAAGGTGAAATGATGAAGGAAATGTCAATTCCCTTCAAAGATGATGCATTCATTCTCAAAACCTTGACTTTTTTACAATTTACTGTAGAGCAAGAGGATACCGTCCTTTATTAGAAATTTTGCTTAGGCCTGTTTAAATCCGCTCCCACCGGGAGTGGAACCCAGGACCTCGGGTTCTACTAAAGTTGCTGCAACCACTAGGCTACAAACCCCTTCGCCTAGAAACCATGATTCTTCCTCGGACATGGTATGGTTTCTATGTAGTGTAGATGCCTACTTTTGTGAAACATTCTAACACAATTAACACAACATACTAGGTCATAGCATGACACCATACCAAGTTTCTTGCTTTTCAGACTGCATTTACATTTTATAGAATTTAAAGTCGAGTACACTCCATGTTAACTTGGAACTTCATGTTTACGCGGATCACTCTTGCCACGAAGATCTTTGCAATTTATTTTCATGTCTGTATAAGGCATACAAATATAAAAAAGCCCGTAAATATGATTTTTCTTAAACCATTTTGTGCACTATTTCATCTGCTCATAATTCAAACTTGAATTATATCCATTAAAAACTTAGAAAATGCACTCAATGACTAAAATATAGAAAATGAGCCCCGATAAATGCCAAATTTGAACACGGAGTATGCCATGTTTTATGTTGAGTGTAGAAAAAGTTTCAAGACCAAACAATGAAGAAATTGCCAATTCTCCTTCAAAGTTGATACATTCACTCTTAAAACCATGATTCTTGCTTAGAGATAGTCCGGATTTTAAGTAGTGTACATGCTAAGTTTTTTCAAACCTTGTCAACTTTTTACCACAACATATACTGAGGTCATATCACGATACCATGCCAAATTTTATGTTTTTCAGACTTCATTTGCAATTTCTAGAATTATAAAAACCAATAAACTCCATGTTTGTAACTCTTGCCACAAAGGTATATTTTTTTCATTGCTTGTATAAGGCATACAAATATACTCAAGACCAAAAATATGATTTTTAAAACCATTTTATGCACTAATTCATGTATTTGTAGTTCAAAATAAAATTATATCGTCAAATGCTTAGAAATGCACACAATGACTTAAACATAGCTAATGCACCCCAAAGAATGCCAAATTTGAACTTCATCGACCGTATGTTGTAATTTGAGTATAGAAAAAAAATCAAGGTCAAACACGAAAGAAACTTTAATTCTCCTTCAAACCTGACACATTCCCTCTCGAAACCATGATTTTTTTCCTCAAAAGATGTTTGAGTCTCTAAGGAGTGTGCATGACAACTTTTGTGAAATCTTCTCAATTTTATACTACAACATAATAAGGTCATATCATGACACCATGCAAAGATTCATGTTCTCCAGACTTCATTTATTTTTTTAAGAATATAAGAAACATTGAACTCAATGTTTGTGGTTGAGCCTTGCCACAAAGATCTTTGAAATTTCTCTCATTTTTGTGTAAGGTATATATACAAATATACACAGGACCTAATATGATTTTTCAAAGAAAATTTTGCACTATTTCTTGTACTCGTAATTTTCAATTATATCCATTAAACACCTAAAATGCACATAATGACTTAAATATAGCAAATGAACCCTGAAGAATTTTGAAATTGAACATGAATGATGATACACTGTAGGTTGAGTGTAGAAAAAAAATTCAAGGTCAAATGATGAAGAAAAGGTCAATTCGACTTCAAACCTATCACAAAAACCATTTTTCGTGAAAAAAGGTAACGCAAGATATCACCCACAATTGCAATTTTTTAAACTGTGTGCGATAGAAGACTAGAGCAAACACATTTTTTGAAAAAACCATGTGCTATGTGTCGCACCGGTTACATTTTTTAACATGATTGTTGTTTTTTAAAATTTGGCAACCTGTACAATTTGAGTTATGTGTATAGTCTAAATAAGATGCAAGCTATTAAACAAGCAACATGATCTTTGGCAAATAATGTAACAACAAAGATGTCATCACAGATTTTAGAAGCACGAAGGATTGAAAAGCATTCAGAATTTCAAAAAAATTGTGTTCTCCTTTTAGTTTGGCCCGCCCAGCGTTTTCTTTCAAGCTCAGCCACTGTATGATAGGCCACATCGCACACACATTTTCTGTGAAAACCATGTGCAATGCATCACATGTTTGCGGTTTTATAATCGTGATCGATGATAGGTGATGGGGAACAAAGCAAGAAGATAAAAAATTCCTACGAAACACCCAAGATCTAATCTAGGGGATGCATAGCAATGAGAGGGGGTTTGTCTACATACCCTTGTAGACCGAAAGCGGAAGCGTATATAACGCAGTTGATGTAGTCGTACTCTTCACGATCCAATCATGATCCAATCTGATCTAGCGCCGAACGGACGACACCTTCGCGTTCAGCACACGTGCGGCTCGATGACGTCTCCTCCTTCTTGATCCAGCAAGCAAGAGAGGAGAAGTAGATGGGATCTCAACCAGCACGACGGCGTGATGGAGATAGTGGTGGTGCAATCCCGGCAGGGCTTCGCTAAACGCTGCCGGAACCAATCTGAGGAGAAAACGGAGTTTTGGGAGAGGTAGGGCTGCCGCCGGGGCGTGGGATTTGGTGTGTCCATCCCCTCCCTCTCCCCCACTATTTATAGGAGGCAAGGGGGAGGGCTAGGGTGCAGCCTTGACCCCTCCTCCAAGGGAGGGGCGCCGGCCTAGGGAGGAATCCTCCCTCCCCAAGGCACTTACGGGGTGCCTTCCCCCCTTAGGACTCTTCCCCTTTTCCTTGTTCCAGGCGCATGGGCCCCTTGGGGCTGGTGCCCCTGGCACATGTAGGCCAGGGCGCCCCCCTACAGCCCATGTGGGCCCCCGGGGCAGGGGAACCCCCGGACCCCTTTCGGCACTCCCAGTACAATACCGATAATGCCCGAAACTTTTCCGGCGACCAAAACAGGACTTCCTATGTATGAATCTTTACCTCTGGACCATTCCGGAGCTCCTCGTGATGTCCAGGATCTCATCTGGGACTCCGAACAACATTCGATTACAAATGCACATATCCCAATACTACTCTAGCGTCATCGAACGTTAAGCGTGCGGACCCTACGGGTTCGAGAATCACGTAGACATGACCGAGACACCTCTCTGGTCAATAACCAATAGCGGGACCTGGATGCCCATATTGGTTCCTACATATTCCACGAAGATCTTTATCGGTTGAACCACGATGTCAAGGATTTAGTCAATCCCGTATGCAAATCCCTTTGTCCGGCGATATGTTACTTGCCCGAGATTCGATCGTCGGTATCTCCATACCTAGTTCAATCTCGTTACCGGCAAGTCTCTTTACTCGTTCCGTAATACAAGATCCTGTGACTAACTCATTAGGCACATTGCTTGCAAGCTCTTTACGATGTTATATTACCGAGAGGGCCCAGAGATATCTCTCCGTCACACGGAGCGACAAATCCCAGTCTCGATCCGTGCCAACCCAACAGACACCTTTAGAGATACATATAGAGCACCTTTATGATCACCCAGTTATGAAGTGACCTTTGGATACACACTAAGTATTCCTCCGGTGTCAGGGAGTTGCACGATCTCATGGTATAAGGAACAGATACTTGACATGATGAAAGATGTAGCAAATAATTAAAAGATCTGATGCTAAGCTTACAGTTGGGTCTTGTCCACCACATCATTCTGCTAATGATGTGATCCCGTTATCAAATGACAACTCATGCCTGTGGTTAGGAAATCTTAACCATCTTTGATCAACGAGCTAGTCTAGTAGAGGCATACTAGGGACACGGTGTAGTTTATGTATTCGCACATGTATTTAAGTTTCCGGTCAATACAATTCTAGCATGAACAATAAACATTTATCATGAACGGAAAATATGATAATAACCATTTTATTATTGCCTCTAGGGCATATTTACAACAGTCTCCCACTTGCACTAGAGTCAATAATCTAGTTCACATCTCCATGTGATTAACACCCAATCAGTTCTGGGGTTTGATCATGTTTTGCTTGTGAGAGAGGTTTTAGTCAACGGGTCTGCAACATTCAGATCCGTGTGTACTTTGCAAATCTCCATCTCATACTATAGATGTTGCTACCACGCTCCACTTGGAGCTATTCCAAATGACTGCTCCACTATTTGTGTCCGGTTCGTGACTCAGAGTCATCTGGATCGGTGTCAAAGCTTGCATCGACGTAACCCTTTACGGCGAGCTCTTTATCACCTCCATAACCGAGAAACATTTCCTTAGTCCTCTAAGGATAATTTTGACTGCTATCCAGTGATCCACTCCTGGATCACTCTTGTACCCCCTTGCCAGACTCATGACAAGGTGCACATCAAGTATGGTACACAGCATGGCATACATTATAGAGCCTATGGCTGAGGCATAGGGGACGACCTTCATCCTTTCTCTTTCTTCTGCCGTGGTCGAGCTTTGAGTCTTACTCAACTTCACACCTAACAATACAGGAAAGAACTCCTTCTTTGACTGGTCCATTTTGAACTCCTTCAAAATCTTGTCAAGGTATGTGCTCTGTGAAAGTCTTATCAGGTGTCTTGATCTATCTCTACAGATCTTCATGCCCAATATGTAAGCAGCTTTACCCAGGTCTTCCTTTGAAAAACTCCTTTCAAACAACCCTTTATGCTTTCCAGAAATTTTACATCATTTCTAATCAACAATATGTCATCCACATATACTGTCAGAAATGCTATAGAGCTCCCACTCACTTTCTTGTAAATACAAGTTTCTTCATATAAACCCAAAAGCTTTGATCACCTCATCAAAGCGTATATTCTAACTCTGAGATGCTTGCACCAGTCCATAGATGGATCGCTGGAGCTTGCATACCTTTTTAGCATCCTTAGGATCCGTAAAACCTTTAGGTTGCATCATATACAACTCTTCCTCAAGGAAAGCGGTTTTCACATCCATCTGCCAGATTTCATAGTTGAAAAATGCAGCAATTGCTAACATAATTCTAACAGACTTAAGCATCGCTACGGGTTAGAAAGTCTCATCGTAGTCAACTCCTTGAACTTGTCGGAAACCCTTTGCGACAAGTCGAGCTTTATAGACGGTGACATTACCATCAGCGTCTGTCTTCTTCTTAAAGATACATTTATTCTCAATGGCTTGCCGATCATTGGGAAAGTCCACCAAAGTCTACACTTTGTTCTCATACATGGATCCTATCTCGGATTTCATGGCCTCAAGCCATTTGTCGGAATCCAGGCTCATCATAGCTTCTTCATAGTTCGTAGGTTCACCGTTGTCTAACAACATGATTTCCAGGACTGGATTACCGTACCACTCTGGTGCGGAACGTACCCCGGTCGACCTACGAAGTTCAGTAGTAACTTGATCTGAAGTTTCATGATCATCATCATTAGCTTCCTCTTCGGTTGGTGTAGGCATCACGGGAACTGCTTTCTGTGATGTGCTACCTTCCAATTCGAGAGAAGGTACAATTACCTCATCAAGTTCTACTTTCCTCCCACTCACTTCTTTCGAGAGAAACTCCTTCTCTAGAAAGGACCCACTCTTGGCAATAAAGATCTTGCCCTCGGATCTATGGTAGAAGGTATACCCAATGGTCTCTTTAGGGTATCCTATGAAGATGCACTTCTCCGCTTTGGGTTCAAGCTTATCAGGCAGAAGCCTCTTGACATAAGCATCGCATCCCCAAACTTTAAGAAACGACAGCTTAGGTTTCTTGCCAAACCAGAACTCATACGGTGTCATCTCAATGGATTTTGATGGTGCCCTATTTAAAGTGAATGCGGCTGTCTCTAATGCATAACCCCAAAACAATAGTGGAAAATCGGTAAGATACATCATACAACGCACCATATCCAATAGGGTACGATTATGATGTTTAGACACACCATTACGCTGTGGTGTTCCAGGTGGCGTGAGCTGTGAAACAATTCCACATTGTCTTAAATGCATACCAAACTCGTAACTCAAATATTCACCTCAACGATGAGATCGTAGAAATTTAATTTTCTTATTACGATGATTCTCCACTTCACTCTGAAATTCCTTGAACTTTTTCAAATGTTTCAGACTTGTGTTTCATTAAGTAAATATACCCATATCTACTGAAATCATCTGTGAAGGTAAGAAAATAATGATATCCACTGCGTGCTTTAACACTCATTGGACCGCATACATCGGTATGTATTATTTCCAATAAGTCACTAGCTCGCTCCATTGTTCCGGAGAATGGAGTTTTAGTCATCTTGCCCATAAGGCATGGTTCACATGTCTCAAGTGATTCATAATCAAGAGATTCCAAAAGTCCATCAGCATGGAGTTTCTTCATGCGCTTTACACCAATATGACCTAAGCAGCAGTGCCACAAATATGTGGTACTATCATTATTAACTTTGCATCTTTTGGCATCAATATTATGAATATGTGTATCACTACAATCGAGATTCAACAAGAATAAACCATTCACAAGGGGTGCATGACCATAAAAGATATTACTCATATAAATAGAATAACCATTATTCTCTGACTTAAATGAATAACCGTCTTGCAATAAACAATATCCAGATATAATGTTCTATGCTCAACGCAAGCACCAAATAACCATTATTTAGGTTTAATACTAATCCCTAAGGTATTACGAGCATGCTGATGGTGATCATATCAACCTTGGAGACACTTCCAACACTCATCGTCACCTCGCCCTCAGCTAGTCTCCATTACTCCGCAGCTCTTGCTCTGAGTTACTAATGTTAGCAACTGAATCGGTATCAAATACCCAGACGCTACTACGAGCACTAGTGAGGTACACCAATAACGGGCATATCAAATATACCTTTGTTGACATTGCCAGCCTTCTTATCTGCCAAGTACTTGAGGCAGTTCCGCTTCCAGTGACCATTCCCCTTGTAGTAGAAGCACTCAGTCTCGGGTTTGGGTCCAGCCTTGGGTTTCTTCATGGGAGCGGCAACTGCCTTGCAATTCTTCTTGAAGTTCCCTTTCTTTCCCTTGCCCTTCTTGAAACTGGTGGTCTTCATCAACACTTGATGCATTTTCTTGATTTCTGCCTCCGCGGCCTTAAGCATCGCGAAGAGCTCAGGGATCGTTTTCTCCATCCCTTGCATATTATAGTTCATCACGAAACCCTTATGGTTTGGTGGCAGTGACTGGAAAACTCTGTCAACTGTTGTCTTATCTGGAAGATTAACTCCCACTTGATTCAAGCGATTGTAGCACTAACAGACAGTCTGAGCACATGCTCACTAACTGAGATGTTCTCCTCCATCTTGCAGCTAAAGAACTTGTCGGAGGTGTCATACCTCTCAACCCGGGTGTCGGTGTCAAAACCGGCAGACCTCGGGGTAGGGGGTCCCGAGCTGTGGATCTAGGATTGATGGGGAACAAGGGACGACGAACACAGTGTTTACCCAGGTTCGGGCCCTCTCGAAGAGGTAATACCCTACGTCCTGCTTGATTGTGTTGGATGTATAGTATGGTTTACAGAGTAGATCTACCTCGAGATCAGCATGATCTAAACCCTAAGGAGATAAGGTGATGAATGTAGCTATAGCCCTAAAGACTACAACCCTCGGTTTATATAGACACCGGTAGGGTTAGGGTTACCGAAGATAGATTACAATAAGGGATTAAAGAGATCCCGTGCCTTCTTGACTTGGAGGGCACACCACGGCTTCATAGATCTCCTGTCACTACACGGCTCCACCAGTCCGGCCCACACCACTGGTCCGTCGCCCTGAGGACCCCTTAGTCCATGACTCCCGCAGTAGCCCTCGAACTTTCCTCCAACGCCGGGGATTGTCCTCCGGAATCTTCAGATCGGCGGCTTGCGAGACGAGTTCTTCTATTCCTCTATTCAACTTGGATCCGTGTTACTTTTGCCGAACCCTAACCAGAACCTCGGACTAATGTGCTTCAGGCCCGGACAGGTTCAGGACTCTGGGCTCCGAAGATATCTCTAGATCAAGGTGGGACCATCAGAGCTTTAATGCCATTCCTCGGGGCAAGAGTGTCGTGCACCTTTTCAGAAGGCGTGCGGCCCAATGCCGACTTTCCACGAGCCTGTCCATCCAGCTTCAAGGCAAAACACCCATTTATAGATCCAAAGGTGCGGGGGACAACTTACTTCCCCCTTCTCACAAGGAACAGCACCGAAGAAATTCTCCAGCGCCATGGCTGATCTCCCAGGTTCATCCTCGCGCCCGCACGGTCCACTCCTAGGCGATTGGTTGAGTTGTTCAATTTCGCACCTTCATCTGAGGCGCTTGCAGACGCAGTGTTTCCTCACTCCGGCAAATTTGGTTCCTATCCGTGCCGGTCTCATCTCCATCGATGGCTGTGCCCTTGCCGAGAACTCCCCCGCTCCGAGTAAGGAGGAGAGGGTATGTATCATGCCCTTCCTTCTAAGAGGTTTGGGTTTTCCTATTCATCCCTTTTTACGCGGTTTGTTGGAGTTCTACGGGATCCAGCTCCACAACCTCACCCCGGGGTCGATATTGCACATCTCTGGCTTTGTAGCCCTGTGCGAGATATTTCTGAGTTGCGAGGCCCACTTTGACTTGTGGAGGAAGTATTTCTGTCTTGTCCCTCGCCTCCGGGAGGGATCCATATTCGAGGTGGGCGGCACCGAAGTATGGCGGATAGCTGGGACAAGGTACCCAATTGGGACCCCACAGAAAGGTCCCGAAGGATGGACTTCGGAGTGGTTCTATATTGAAGACATTCCCCTCACTGATCCAATTCGGCAAGGGTTGCCCGAATACTCAAACGACCCGCCTGTAAAGCGGTTCAACTGGCGGCCCAGAGGCCCTTCCCAACAGGACAGTGAAGAGGTGCGTGCGCTGGCTGCCAAAATTAGGCTGCTAACCAGCAGCAAGCTGACCATGGTTGAAGTAATGGCCATTGCTATTACCCGATGTGTGCAACCCCTGCAGAAAAGGGGTCATCCCTTATGGTGCTACAATGGGACCAACGACGTAACCCGCTACCAGTGATAAGGGCCAGACAATAAGGCGGCTCTGGCCATGATATTGGTCGAGCTCTTCAAGGGAGAGGAGGCAGATTTTGCTCGAATGAGTATCCGGGAAGGCTGCTCCGGATACAATCCAGCCGACTGGGTAAGTCACGATCCACTGTCTTGAGCTCATAGATTACACCCGAACTCTGACTGGTTGTATTTGTACAAGGCTGGAGGCATCAGGTTGCGTCCATAAATTGCCCTCCTCCTCAATCAGAGGATCATTCCCGTGATGACGATCCGAGGTATCATGATGACCCAGAGACGTCGATTGATTTCGAAGACGGGGTGTTCTATCAGGAGAGCCTTGACGGCGTCAAGGTTGCTGTGACAGCCGACCACCCCGGGGCTCTTCCCTCTTCTACAGTAAGTGAAAAGAAGACCCTCTCCCGAATAGGGCGCTCATCTTGTGCTATTCCCCACGTGCTGACTTCTACTCCCAAGGGTCACCGCACTACACGTAAGACCATCTTGGGAGGAGCGTGGATCGCGCCAACTTCGGCCCCTAATGGGAGATCAAAGCGGAAAGCCTCCGCCGAAGCGGAAGCACCTGCCCCCTCGGCCCAGAGGTAACGTATTTCGGAATTGGAGCGAGGGTTGCTTTTAGCACTCTTTTACTAAAACTTGCTCAATTTTGCAGAAGGCGTATGCCTTCGCACCAATCCAAAGATTCCCCGGGTGCGCCAAATCGCAGCTCCGGTCCCAAGTCTTCGGCACAAGCCAGAGCCTCCTCCGAACACGCGGCGGCCGGCACGCCTCCGGCGGACTCCGACGATGATTCGATCACCAACTCCGAAGTCCAGAGCGTAATGAATCATCGCCGCCGGAGGGAGACTTTACGTCATACTGCCTTTGCTGAACAGGAATTTAGTGCATTTAATTCGGTGGATGCGTACCTTGGAGCGGCCCAGACAGGCCTTGAAGGGATCGCCTGTATTTTTGCCGCCAAGGTGCAGGTATATAGCTTGAAAGCAGTTCATGTTGCCTAACCACCTAGCCCCCAAGCCTTAATTTGGGCGGGACGGCTGAGTTAAGGGTGTCTAATGATATTATTTTTGTAGGCCCTAAGAGAGCAGAACGAAAAGCTGTCCTAGGACCTTAAAATGAGTCGGACACAGTTGGTCGAAACCAAGGCCGAACTGGATGCGGCTCAAAAAGCCAGTAGCGAGTTGTCCGGTAAGTAGAAAAGACTGTTTCGCAGGTATACGTAGTATGTTATGCATTAACACCGTATTCTCCATATAGCCGCGGGAGCTGCAAGCGAGCTGTGGAGGGAGCTGGAGGCTGGTAAACGAGTGCTGACGCGAAGTCAGGAGGAGAAAAATGAGCTCAAGGCAGAGAATCAGCGGAAAGCCGAGGAAATTAAGGGCTTGAAAGCTCAGCTGGCTCATACTTTGGAGGAAAACCAGAAGCTAAAAGGTGGCATATTTGGTAAGTGCTGATCTTACCGTGCTTTTGGCAAGTATCATTGATGTGTTAATGACAATGTGCGACACCTACTTGTTAGGTCTCCTGACTAGGCGGCCCAAGGAAGAAGCAAGCACTTATGACAGGGACCTTTTAAAGGAGTTGTCGAAGACTTATAAAAGGGCCCGGAAAGCCATGAAGAGCATGGCGAAGGCGTTATGGCCGTTAGATGTGCCGTCAGAGAATATGGCCGAACTAGCCAGTCGGTTTAAAGGAGCTCGGTGAATTTTTGAATTATGGAAGATCTCAGCCTGCCGAGAAGGAGCGCGCGAGGTGTGGGCTATGGTAAAGACCTGCTTCAGCAAGCTAGACCCGGTGCATATGGCCCGGGTTGGTCTCGTGGGCCCTGACGGTCGAGAGATACCACTAAGCTTGGTGTATGATGATGTGATGCCAGCCGCTCGCTATTCTCAGAAGGATTGTGCTTTAGAGCAATTGATAGACAATGTCGAACAGGTGTAATTTTGTCAATTCTATGTATCTATGTACTTTACATTGGCCGTGCTAAATCCGCGTTATTTTTTTTAAAGAATGTTGTCTTAACCGGCCATCGGCTTCTACCTCCCCGATCAGAGATCGGGAAGTGTTCCGTACTATGTGCCGTGGGAAACAATGCAACATTTCGGGAACCAGGCAATCCGGCCATCTGGCTTGAACAGACGAAACATGTGTGGAGAGCCATGTTATATTACTTTTTGACGTAAGAAACATCTTCCGATGAAAATAGTTCCTCCAAGGGTTCCTTTCTTCGGGTAAAATTATAGTCCGGATACGTAGGATCAACGGAAACCAATGGCTGCGAAAAAAATCCTGGTGATAAGCGCGATGCTATATTCACTTCCCTTAGGCCGACTTATTGTATTCTATAAGAATGCTAGCTTTCGGCTTCACCCATCTGAGGTACGGTCCCGGATGACCCGGTCGTAACAATCGCAGAGGTGCTCCCTTTACTCCCTAGCCGAACAATCAGGAATGTAGGGGTAAACACAGGAGCCAGGCAACCCAGCTTGGCAAAGATCTTAAGTCAAACAAGTGCATATGTTGGCTTAACATGTGTGAGAAGGATGCAATCGGTACGAATGCGATTTATACATTATTCGGTTCTTCTGAGGGAGCCCCCATGCAAAGCTGGGTGTTACATTCAATGATGTATATGATACAAGCTTGGTATGGTTCGGTTTAGCCGAACTCGCACCATGTCTAAAAGAAAGAGAGGAAAATAAAAGGAGGAAAAGGTGGGGATGTATGTCAAGCTCAGGCGTAAAAACGCTGCAGCCGGGCTGCGTTCCATGGGTTCGGCTCGAGGTAGTCGTCGGACGGGCGGCGAAGATGATATGCTCCTCCTATGAGTACTTCATCGATGATGTATGGTCCCTCCCATTTAGGTGATAGTTTATTCTTCTATTTTTTGAGGAGTCGGAGGACGAGGTCTCCCATGTTATATGTCTGTGCCCGGACTTCACGGTTGTGGTAACATCGTGCTTGCTGTTGATAGAACGCGGACTGATCTCGAGCTATATCTCGTTCTTCTTCCAGAGCATCCAGATCATCCTGCCGATCAAGCT
Source organism: Thinopyrum elongatum (assembly GCA_011799875.1). Classification (NCBI taxonomy): domain Eukaryota; kingdom Viridiplantae; phylum Streptophyta; class Magnoliopsida; order Poales; family Poaceae; genus Thinopyrum; species Thinopyrum elongatum. The sequence continues at coordinate 546,159,019 of CM022298.1, read as the reverse complement.
CAGCTTCCTTTTCTTCGTACATGCGCACTCTAGGCGCGTCATGGATAAGGTCGCATGGGAGGACGGCCTCCGCACCGTATACCATAAAAAATGGTGTGTATCTGGTTGACCGATTAGGAGTAGTGCACAGCCCCCATAGTATGGAATCGAGTTCCTCGACCCAATGGCAGTCTGATTGTTTAAGGGATCGGACTAGGCGAGGCCTAATGCCGCTCATAATGAGCCCATTGGCTCGTTCGACCTGTCCGTTGGTCTGTGGGTGGTACACCGAGGTGTAATCGACCTTAATGCCCATTTTGCCGCACCAGTCTTTAACTTCCTGGGCGGTGAAGTTGGTACCATTATCGGTAATTATGCTGTGGGGGACACCGTAATGGTGTACGACATCGGATAAGAAGTCGACGACTGGTCCGGATTCTGCCGAAGTGACGAGCCTTGCCTCGATCCACTTGGTGAATTTGTCGACCATGACCAATAGGTACTTCTTTTTGTTTTTCCCCCCTTTAAGTGGCCCGACCATGTCGAGACCCCAGACCGCAAAAGGCCATGTTATCGGTATCGTCTGAAGAGCTGTGGGGGGCATGTGGCTTTGATTTGTGAACAGCTGGCATCCGACGCAATGTTGGACTAATGTCCGGGCATCTTCACGGGCGGTAGGCCAGAAGAAACCTGCTCGGAAAGCCTTGCTGACCAAAGCCTGAGCTGCCGCGTGGTGTCCGCCCATGCCCGCTTGTATCTCTACCAAGAGCTGCTGCCCCTCTTCTTCAGAGATGCACCTTTGTAAGATTCCTGTGGTACTCTTCATATAGAGTTCATCCTCATGGACCTTGTATGCTTTAGAGCACCGCACTATACGTCATGCTTAAGTTTGATCCTCCGGAAGCTGGTGTTATGTGAGGTAGGCTAGCAGTGGTTCTATCCAGGGTGGGATTACGGCCATGACTTTGTGGGCGGAGGGTGTTTCCTCGAGTGCGGAGCCGCCAATGACGTGATCATCTTGTTCATTTTCGGGCGAGGTATTGTGAGTGGGCTCATTGAATGGTGCACCGGTGATGTCGTCTTGCCACACCATGGAGGGCTTAAAGAGCCGCTCGAGAAAGGTGTTTTTGGGAACCGGGTCGCGCTTGGCGCCCATGCGGGCGAGGACGTCGGCTGCTTGATTGCTGTCTCTGGCGACATGGTGAAATTCTATGCCCTCAAATCGGACCGGTATCCGGAGGACCACATTTCTATATGCCGCCATCTTGGGGTCTTTGGCGTCGAATTCACCGTTGACTTGAGAGATCTCCAGGTTTGAATCTCCCCTTACCTCGAGGCGCTGCACGCCCACTGACGTGGCCATACGAAGACCATATAGTAGTGCTTCATACTCGGCTGCGTTGTTGGAGTCCGTGTACATTATTTGGAAGACATACCAAACAGTGTCGCCTGTAGGGGAGATTAGGATGACCCCAGCCCCCAGTCCGACTAACATCATTGAGCCGTCAAAACACATTGTCCAGTGTCAATATGTAGAGTACTCCCGGGGTAGTTCGGCCTCAGTCCATTCGGCTATGAAATCGGCCAGCACCTGAGATTTAATGGCTCAGCGTGGCTTGTATGTTATCTCGAAGGGGAGGAGCTCGATGGCCCATTTGGCAATGCGGCCTGTGGTGTCCCTGTTATTGATTATATCATTCAAGGGAACCTCTGATGCCACTATGACCGAACATTCGGGACGCCATGAAAACCATGTAGGCTATCTTTTGATAGTGCGGGTGTCGCAATTTGCATGGCGTAAGTACCTCGGACACATAATAGACCGGCTTCTGGACTTGGAACTTGTGGCCCTTAGACTCCCGCTCCATGACAAGTACCGCGCTGACCACCTGATTGGTGCCTGAAATGTATAGTAGCATGGGTTCGCCGACGCCGGGTGCGGCCAAGATAGGGTTGCCGGCGAGGAGTGTTTTAATCTCCTCGAGTGCTGCAGTTGCTTCATCTGTCCACTGGAAGTTCTTGGTCTTTTTGAGCAGCTTGTAGAGTGGCAATGCCTTTTCTCCGAGGCGAGATATGAAGCGGTTCAAGGCTGCCACACATCCTGCTAGCTTTTGGACATGCTTGAGCTCTGTTGGTATTGCGAGCTGAGACAGCGCTCTAATTTTGGCCGGGTTGGCCTCGATTCCTCTATGGGAGACGATGAATCTGAGTAGCTTTCCAGTAGGGACCCCGAAGACACATTTCTCTGGGTTGAGCCGTATGTCGTAAGCCCGCAAGTTGTCAAAAATTTGGCTTAGGTCGTCTACCAGTTGGTCTATGTGTTTGGTTTTGACAACCACATCATCCATGTATGCCTCGACCGTTCTGCCAATTTGGTTTTTGAGGCATGTTTGAATCATGCGCTGGTATGTGGCTCCTGCATTTTTTAGCCCGAACGACATGGTGTTGAAGCAGAAAGGCCCGTAAGGGGTGATGAATGCGGTTGCTACCTGGTCGGACTCCTTCATCTTAATCTGGTGGTATCCAGAGTATGCGTCAAGGAAGCATAGCGAGTCATGTCCGGCGGTGGCATTGATGATCTGGTCTATTCTTGGCAAGGGAAAAGGGTCCTTAGGGCAAGCCTTGTTAAGGTCTTTAAAATCGACGCAGAGCCGCCAGGATTTGTCATTTTTGGGTACCATAACCAGATTTGCTAACCACTCGAGATGCTTGATCTCGCAGATGAATCCGGCCTCCAACAGTTTTGCTAGCTCTTCGCCCATGGCCTGCCTCTTGGGTTCGGAAAACCACATAGAGTCTGTTTTACCGGCTTGAAGCCTTTTAGGATGTTTAGGCTGTGCTCTGCCAGCCTGCGTGGGATTCCCGGCATGTCTGAGGGGTGCCAGGCGAATATTTCCCAGTTTTCACGCAGGGACGTTCTTAACGCCTCGTCAACTGCGGGGTCCAGCTGTGCTCCTATAGATGCCATTTTATTGGGATCTGTTGGGTGCACTTGAAATTTTACTATTTCATCTGCTGGCTTGAATGATGTGGATTTTTGTCTTTTACTGAGGACCACATCATCCCTGTCAACTGTAGTGCGTAGTGCTGTCAACTTTTCGGCCGCGAGGGCTTCGGATAGTGCCTCTAGGGCGAGGGATGTCGTCTTGTTTTCGGCTCGTAAGGCTTTGTTTGGGTCACTTTTAAGTGAGATCACCCCGTTGGGCCCTGGCATTTTGAGTTTCATGTACCCGTAGTGCGGTATGGCCTGAAATCTCGAGAATGCCTCACGTCCTAAAAGGGTGTGGTATCCGCTGCTAAAGGGCACAATGTGGAATAGCAGGGGTTCGGATCTGTAGTTATTGGGTGTGCCGAACACAACGTCTAGGGTTATGCGTCCCGAGCAGTGTGCCTCCCTGCCAGGTATTATACCTCAGAATGTGGTGTGGCTGCGTTCGATGCGAGATCTCTTGAGCTGCATCTTGTCGAGAGTGTCGTCGTAGATGAGGTTGAGGCCGCTGCCTACGTCCATCATTACTTTAGTAAACCAAAAACCGTCGATAATGGGGTCGAGGACCAGTGCGGCTGGTGCATGGTTGCTGCGTGGACTTGGCTCGTCCTTCTCGTTGAAGGTAATAGGCGCAGCTACCCAAGGCTGTGCGGCCGTCACTTGATATATCTGATTGAGCTCTTGAAGAGCCTTTTTCCTTTTATTGTTTGAGGCGAACGTCTCGTATACCGTAAGGACATTATGGTCCTGTGGTGAAGCCGCAGACTGCTTATCTGGAAGTGTAAGGCCCAAGATTGGCTCGCCGTATTTGGCCACTTGTCTTACCACCCAATAGGCTCGAAGCATATGGGTTGGGTTTGCGTCTAGCAAGACTGAGTGTATTGGGCATGGTTTATCCAGCAACTCATCCAGCAATGATCTAGGCCTAGTCTTCTTTTCGTCCGGCTCGCGTTCCAGCGACCGATTTGTATATGCCCATTTAGGGCGAGACCTTCCATGCTGCGTGGCGGGTGGTGGCCCCATGTTCATCTGTTGCGCCCTCCACGTGTTCTCCATGGCGCAATATTTGCGTACCATGTCTGATAGTTCGGTGAAGCTTTGAATTTGGCGACACGCGAGGGCGTTTAAGAGGCCCTCGTCCTTGCAGTTAAACTGGAAGGCTTTAATTATCTCTTTGTCACAGCAAGGCGCCATCCTGTTCTTCAAGAGGAGAAATCTAGCCCAATAATGATGGACTGTCTCGTTTGGCAGCTGTTTGACATACATGAGGTCCCATATGTCTGGGTTTCCCGAATCCGGAGAGTATTCCATGTGGTGGGTGGGTGGGAAAAATTCGAGAATTCCCTCCTGCAGCGGACCCGGACTATCCTTGATGGGTGGTTGAGTCATGTCTGGTTCTGATCGTGCAGGGCTCGGATCCGGACTAGTGTGCGGCTAGATCGGCTCGAGGCCAGATCTAGCATTGGGGCTCGAGTCTGGGCGTATCTCTGGGCTGGTGTCTGACTTCGAACTGGAGACTCGAGTGTACACCATTCTTAGCTTGTATGGCTGTGACCCCTCCTGGGCCTCTTCGATGGTGGCGACGAGGTGAGTCACCGGAGGGGTGTTGATTTCTCGGTCGTCGGGTTTAAGTCCGATCCGATCATAGGCCGTGGGCCTGATGACGGAGATTCCCATTGCACGGAATAGATTTACCAAGTGGTCTGCCAGTCGGGCACACGGGGGTGCCGGACACTTCAGCGATTCGGCGGGAGATCTTGTGAGCAGTCTGTCGGAGTTAGGCTTCAAAGCCGAACTCTGAGAGATACACGATTCTTGAAAGTCTACTAGTCCTGGGGTTGATGCCTCCGAACCGGTGAGTTCCTCTACGGGGACGAAGCCTTCGATCTGGTCAAAGCGACTAGTGGTATCAGCGCGCACCAATATGCCGCCAAAGACGAGGAGATGACCAGGGCGGGGGAGCCCTCAGTGCGGGCATGGTCTCCAACGACCAGTTGAGCCATCGATCCTTTGGGTGATCTGACAGCGGAACTCTCAATGAAAGCACCAATGTCGGTGTCAAAACCGGCAGACCTCGGGGTAGGGGGTCCTGAGCTGTGGATCTAGGATTGATGGGGAACAAGGGACGATGAACACAGTGTTTACCCAGGTTCGGGCCCTCTCGAAGAGGTAATACCCTACGTCCTGCTTGATTGTATTGGGTGTATAGTATGGTTTACAGAGTAGATCTACCTCGAGATCAGCATGAGCTAAACCCTAAGGAGATAAGGTGATGAATGTAGCTCTAGCCCTAAAGAGTACAACCCTCGGTTTATATAGACACCGGTAGGGTTAGGGTTACCGAAGATTACAATAAGGGATTAAAGAGATCCTGCGCCTTCTTGTCTTGGAGGGCACACCACGGCTTCATAGATCTCCTGTCACTACACGGCTCCACCAGTTCGGCCCACACCAATGGGCCGTCGCCCCGAGGACCCCTTACTCCATGACTCCCTCACCGAGCATGAGCTTGAAATACCAATTTCAGCTCCTGGAACATCTCATATGCTCCGTGGTGCTCACAACGTCTTTGGAGCCCCGGTTCTAAGCCGTAAAGCATGGCGCACTAAACTATCGAGTAGTCATCACAACGTGCCTGCCAGACATTCCCAGCATCCACAGACGATGCTAGAGGTGTTGGCACACTGAGCGGTGCATCAAGGACATAAGCCTTCTGTGCAGCAGTGAGGACAATCCTCAGACTACGGACCTAGTCCGCATAAATGCTTAGAATATCTTTCAACTTAGTCTTCTCTAGGAACGCATTAAAAACATGGAGCAACAGCATGAGCTACTGATCTACAACATAATTTGCAAAGACAATTTAGACTATGTTCATGATAATTAGTTCAGTTAATAAAATTACTAATGAACTCCCACTTAAATCAACATCCCTCAAATTGTCTAAGTGGCACATGATCCAAATCAACTAACCCATGTCCGATCATCACATGAGATTGTTGGGTAGTATTTCAAAAAAAATCCTATGATCACGCAAGATCTATCTAGGAGAAGCATAGCAACGAGCGGGGAGAGTGTGTCCACGTACCCTCGTAGACTGAAAGCGGAAGCGTTTAGTAACGCGGTTGATGTAGTCGAATGTCTTCGCGATCCAACCGATCCAAGTACCGAATGTACGGCACCTCCGTGATCTGCACACGTTCAGCTCGGTGATGTCCCTCGAACTCTTGATCCAGTTGAGGCCGAAGGAGAGTTTCGTCAGCACGACGGCGTGGTGACGGTGATGATGAAGTGATTCCGGCAGGGCTTCGCCTAAGCTCTCCGAAAATATGACCGAGGTGGAAACCTGTGGAGGGGGGCACCGCACACGGCTAAGACAAATCTTGTGTGTCCTAGGGTGCCCCCTTGCCCCTGTATATAAAGGAGGGAGGGAGGAGGAGGCCGGCCCTCATAGGGCGCGCCCAAAGTGTGGAGTCCTACTAGGACTCCCTAGTCCTAGTAGGATTCCACCTCCCACATGGAATAGGAAAAGGGGAAGGGAGAAGGAGAAGGAAGAAAGGGGGCGCCCCCCCCCTTCCTAGTCCAATTCGGACCAGTCCATGGGGGGGGGGGGCGGCCACCCTTGAGGCCTTTCTCTCCTTTCCCGTATGGCCCATTAAGGCCCAATACGAATTCCCGTAACTCTCCGGTACTCCGAAAAATACCCGAATCACTCGGAACCTTTCCGATGTCCCAATATAGCCTTACAATATATCGATCTTTACAGCTCGATCATTTCTAGACTCCTCGTCATGTCCGTGATCTCATCCGGGACTCCGAACAACCTTCGGTCATCAAATCACATAAACTCATAATACAAATCGTCATCGAACGTTAAGCGTGCGGACCCTACGGGTTCGAGAACTATGTAGACATGACCGAGACACTTCTCCGGTCAATAACCAATAGCGGAACCTGGATGCTCATATTGGCTCCTACATATTCTACGAAGATCTTTATCGGTCAAACCGCATAACAACATACGTTGTTCCCTTTGTCATCGGTATGTTACTTGCCCGAGATTCGATCGTCGGTATCATCATACCTAGTTCAATCTCGTTACTGGCAAGTCTCTTTACTCGTTCCGTAATGCATCATCCCTTAACTAACTCATAAGTCACATTGCTTGCAAGGCTTCATATGATGTGCTTTACCGAGAGGGCCCAGAGATACCTCTCCGACAATCGGAGTGACAAATCCTAATCTCGATCTATGACAACTCAACAAACACCATCGGAGACACCTGTAGAGCATCTTTATAATCACTCAGTTACGTTGTGATGTTTGATAGCACACTAAGTGTTCCTCCGATATTCGGGAGTTGCATAGTCTCATAGTCATAGGAACATGTATAAGTCATGAAGAAAGCAATAGCAATAAACTTAACGATCATTATGCTAAGCTAACGGATGGGTCTTGTCCATCACATCATTCTCCTAATGATGTGATCCCGTTCATCAAATGACAACACATGTCCATGGCTAGGAAACTTAACCATCTTTGATTAACGAGCTAGTCAAGTAGAGGCATACTAGGGACACTCTGTTTGTCTATGTATTCACACATGTACTAAGTTTTCGGTTAATACAATTCTAGCATGAATAACAAAAATTTATCATGAAATAAGGAAATAAATAATAACTTTATTATTGCCTCTAGGGCATATTTCCTTCAGAGATGGGGTAGTCATCAATGGTGAACATCTCCATGTGGATCATATCTACTATATGACTCATGTTCGACCTTTTCATCTCCTGTATTCCGAGGCCATGTATGTACATGCTAGGCTCGTCAAGTTTAACCCAAGTATTCTGCATGTGTAAAACTGGCTTACACCCGTTGTATGCGAATGTAGAGTCTATCACACCCGATCATCACGAGGTGCTTTGAAAGAACGAACTTTCGCAACGGTGCATACTTAGGTAGAACACATTTATCTTGAAATTAAGTGAAGGGATCATCTTATAATGCTACCATCGTTCTAAGCAAAATAAGATGCATAAAAGATAAACATCACATGCAATAAAAAAATGTGACATGATATGGCCATTATCATCTTGTGCTTTTGATCTCCATCTCCAAAGCATCGGCATGATCTCCATCATCACTGGCATGACACCATGATCTCCATCATCGTGTTGTCACGTGGTTGTCTCGCCAACTATTGCCTACAACAATTGCTAACACATAGCAATAAAGTAAAGCAATTACATGGCGTTATTCATTGACACGCAGGTCATACAATAAATTAAAGACAACCCCATGGCTCCTGCCGGTTGCCGTACTCATCGACATGCAAGTCGTGAACCTATTACAAAACATGATCATCTCATACATCAACATATATCACATCATGTTTTGGCCATACCACATCACAACATGCCCTACAAAAACAAGTTAGACGCCCTCTGGTTTGTTGTTGCAATTTTTACGTGGCTGCTAGGGCAAACTATAAGAACCGTTCTTATCTATGCAAAACCACAACGGTGATGTACCAGTTACCTTTTAACCTTCGATAAGGACCGCCCTCATCAAATCAGATTCAACTAAAGTAGGAGAGAAAGACACCCGCTAGCCACCTTATGCAATACAAGTTGCATGTTAGTCGGTGGAACCGGTCTCATGTGCGAGGACATGTAAAGTTGGTCTGAGCCGCTTCATCCCACAATATCGTCGAATCCAAATAAGTTAAGGGAAGTAAGCAATCTTAACATCAACGCCCTGATGTCTACTACGCAACCTTCTTCTTGTAGACTCGTGTTGGGCCTCCAAGCGCAGAGTTTTGTAGGACAGTAGCAAATTTCCCTCAAGTGGATGACCTAAGGTTTATCAATCCGTGGGAGGCGTAGGATGAAGATGGTCTCTCTCAAACAACCCTGCAACCAAATAACAAAGAGTCTCTTGTGTCCCCAACACACCCAATACAATGGTAAATTGTATAGGTGCACTAGTTCGGCGAAGAGATGGTGATACAAGTGTAATATGGATAGTAGATATAGGTTTTTGTAATCTGAAAACATAAAAACAGCAAGGTAACTAGTAACAAAAGTGAGCACAAACGGTATTGCAATGCTTGAAAACATGGCCTAGGGTTCATACTTTCACTAGTGCAAATTCTCTCAACAATGATAACATAGTTGGATCATATAACAATCCCTCAACGTGCAACAAAGAATCACTCCAAATTTTCTATCGGAGAACGTAGGACGAAAATGTGCCTCAACCCCTATGCATAGATTACCCCAATGGCACCTCGGGAATCCGCGAGTTGAGTGCCAAAACATACATGAAGTGAATCAATAGAACATCCCATTGTCACCACATATATCCCATCGCAAGACATACATCAAGTGTTCTCAAATCCAATACTCAATCCAACATAACGAAACCTCAAAGAGCAAGACTCAATTCATCACAAGAAGGTAGAGGGGGAGAAACACCATATGATTCAACTATAGTAACAAAGCTCGTGGTACATCAAGATCGTGCCAAATCAAGAACACGAGAGAGAGAGAGAGATCAAACACATAGCTACTAGTACATACCCTCAGCCCCGAGGGTGAACTACTCCCTCCTCGTCATGGAGATCACCGGGATGATGAAGATGGCCTCCGGTGATGATTTCCCCCTCCGACAGGGTGCCGAAACTGGCTCCCGATTGGTTTTTCATGGCTACAGAGGCTTACGGCGGCGGAACTTCTGATCTAGGGTTCTTTTCAGAGGTTTCTATATTTATAAGAATTTTTGGGGTCGGTCTCACCTCAAGGAGGTGCCCGAGGGGCCCACAAGCCCTCAAGGCGCTCCCGGGGGGTAGGGCGCGCCCCCTGGCTTGTGGACTCCTCGGGACTCTTCTGGTCCAGCTCCGGTGCTTCGGGGGTCTCTTTTGGTCGATAAAAAATCACCGTAAATTTTCAGCCCATTCCAAGAACTTTTATTTCTGCACAAAAAACGACACCATGGTAGTTCTGCTGAAAACAGCGTCAGTCCAGGTTAGTTCTAATAAAATCATACCAAAACCATATAAAATTGTTGTAAACATGGCATGAATACTTCATAAATTATAGATACGTTAGAGACATATCAGCATCCCCAAGCTTAATTCCTGCTCGTCCTCGAGTAGGTAAGTGATAAAACAAAGAATTTATGAAGTGTGAATGCTACCTAGCATATTTATCATGTGATATTCTTTATTGTGGCATGAATGTTCAGATCCATAAGATTCAAAACAAAAGTTTAATATTGACATAAAAACAATAATACTTCAAGCATACTAATAAAGCGATCATGTCTTCTCAAAATAACATGGCCAAAGAAAGTTATCCCTACAAAATCATCTGGTCTGGCTATGCTCTATCTTCATCACACAAAGTATTTCATCATGCACAACCCCGATGACAAGCCAAGCAATTGTTTCATACTTTTGTTGTTCTCAAGCTTTTTCAAATTTCACGCAATACATGAGCGTGAGCCACGGATATAGCACTATGGGTGGAATAGAATATGCTGGTTGTGGAGAAGACAAAAAGAAGGAAGTCTCACATCAACTAGGCAAATTAATGGGCTATGGAGATGCCCATCAATTGATATCGATGCAAGTGAGTAGGGATTTCCATGCAACGGATGCACTAGAGCTATAAGTGTATGAAAGCTCAAAATGAAAACTAAGTGGGTGTGCATCCAACTTGCTTGCTCACGAAGACCTAGGGCAATTTGAGGAAGCCCATCATTGGAATATACAAGCCAAGTTCTATAATGAAAAATTTCCACTAGTATATGAAAGTGACAAAATAGGAGACTCTCTATAATAGATCATGGTGCTACTTTGAAGCACAAGTGTGGAAAAAGGATAGTAACATTGTCCCTTCTCCCTTTTTTCTCATTTTTTTATTTTTTTATTTTTTTGTTTGGGCTCTTTGGCCCCTTTTTTTATTTTGGGCTCTTTGGCCTCTCTTTTTTTAAGTCCGTAGTCTCATCCCAACTTGTGAGGGAATCATAGCTTCCATCATCCTTTCCTCACATGGGACAATGCTCTAATAATGATGATCATCACACTTTTATTTACTTACAACTCAAGAATTACAACTCGATACTAGAACAAAATATGACTATATGAATGCCTCTGGCGGTGTACCGGGATGTGCAATGATCAACAGTGACATGTATAAAAAATATGAACGGTCGCCAAGCCACAAATACTATGCCAACTACATGATCATGCAAAGCAATATGACAATGATGGTATGTGTCATAATAAACGAAACGGTGGAAGTTGCATGGCAATATATCTCGGAATGGCTATGGAAATGCCATAATAGGTAGGTATGGTGGCTGTTTTGAGGAAGGGTATATGGTGGGTTTAATGCACCGGCGAAAGTTGCGCGGCACTAGAGAGGCTAGCAATGGTGGAAGGGTGAGAGTGCGTATAATACATGGACTCAACATTAGTCATAAAGAACTCACATACTTATTGCAAAAAATTATTAGCCATCGAAACAAAGTACTACATGCATGCTCCTAGGGGGATAGATTGGTAGGAAAAGACCATCGCTCGTCCCCGACCGCCACTCATAAGAAAGACAATCAATAAATAAATCATGCTCCGACTTCATCACATAACGGTTCACCCTACATGCATGCTACGGGAATCACAAACTTTAACACAAGTATTTATAACAATCCACAATTACTCACTAGCATGACTCTAATATCACCATCTTTATATCTCAAAACAATCATAAGGAATCAAACTTCTCATAGTATTCAATGCTCTTTATATGAAAGTTTTTATTATATCCCTCTTGGATGCCCATCATATTGGGACTAAATTCATAACCTAAGCAAATTGCCATACTATTTAGAGACTCTCAAAATAATATAAGTGAAGCATGAGAGTTCATCAATTTCTTCAAAATAAAACCACTGCCATGCTCTAAAAAGATATAAGTGAAGCACTAGAGCAACTACCTAGCTCAAAAGATATAAATGAAGCACATAGGGTATTCTAATAAATTCACGATTAATGCATGTCCCTCTCAAAAGGTGTGTCCAGCAAGGATGTTTGTGGCAAACTAAAAAGCAAAGACTCAAATCATACAAGACACTCCAAGCAAAACACATATCATGTGGTGAATAAAAATATAGCCACAAGTAAATTTACCGATGGATTGAAGACGAAAGAGGGGATGCCATCCGGGGCATCCCCAAGCTTAGATGCTTGGTTGTCCTTGAATATTAACTTGGGGTGCCTTGGGCATCCCCAAGCTTAGGCTCTTGCCACTCCTTATTCCGTAATCCATTGAAACTTCACCCAAAACTTGAAAACTTCACAACACAAAACTCAACAGAAAACTCGTAAGCTCCGTTCATATAATAAAATAAATCACCACTTTAGGTACTGTTGTGAACTCATTATTTATTTATATTGGTGTAATATCTACTGTATTCCAACTTCTCCATGGTTCATACCCTCCGATACTACTCATAGATTCATCAAAATAAGCAAACAACACAATGAAAACAGAATCTGTCAAAAATAGAACAGTCTGTGAATATCTGAATTTAAGTCATACTTATGTAACTACAAAATTTCTGAAAAATTAGGAAAACGTAGAAAATTTGTATATAAATCCTCTGTAAAAAATTCAGAGTTTTTCCAATTTCCAGTGAATTTTAACAATTCTGTTACTGGACGCAAAAGTTTCTGTTTTTGCACAGAATCAAATCAACTATCAACCACACTATCCCAAAGGCTTTACTTGCCACTTTATTGAAACAAAAGCCATAAAACATGATTACTACAGTAGATTAATCATGTTAACACATGAAAACAGTAGGTATAAATATTGGGTTGTCTCCCAACAAGCGCTTTTCTTTAATGCCTTTTTAGCTAGGCATGATGATTTCAATGATGCTCACATAAAAGATAAGAATTGAAACATAATGGGAGCATCATGAAGCATATGAATAGCACATTTAAGTCTAACCAACTTCCTATGCATAGGGATTTTTTGAGCATACAATTTATGGGTACAAGAATCAACTAGCATAGGAAGGCAAAACAAGCATAACTTCAAGATTTTCAACACATAGAGAGGAAACTTGATATTATTGTAATATGTAAAAGCGTATGTTCCTCTCTCATAATAATTTTCAGTAGCATCATGAATGAATTCAACAATATAACTATCACATAAAGTATTCTTTTCATGATCCACAAGCATAGAAATTTTATTACTCTCCACATAAGCAAATTTCTTCTCATTCATTATAGTGGGAGCAAACTCAACAAAATAACTATCAGAAGATACTTGATTTACATAATCAATTTGAGCACTAAAATCATGATGACAAATTCCATGGTTATCATTATTCTTTATTTCATACATGTCATCACAATAATCATCATAGATAGCAACTTTGTTCTCATAATAATCAATTGAAACCTCTTCCAAAATAGTGGATTCATCACTAAATAAAGTCATGACCTCTCCAAATCCACTTTTATCAATATTGTGAAAAGATTCAACACCCTCCAAAATAGTGGGATCAATACTACCTAGAGGTGAAACTCTTCCAAACCCACTTTCATCAATATAATCATCATAAATAGGAGGCATGCTATCATTATAATAAATTTTCTCATCAAAACTTGGGGGACTAAAAATATCATCTTCATCAAACGTAGCATCCCCAAGCTTATGGCTTTGCATATCATTAGCATCATGGATATTCAAGGAATTCATATTAACAACATTGAAATCATGCTCATCAGTCAAATATTTAGTGCCAAACATTTTATTGACTTCTTCTTCTAACACTTGAGGACAATTTTCCTTTCCATCATTTTCATGAAAGACATTAAAAAGATGAAGCATATGAGGCAACCTCAATTCCATTTTTTTGTAGTTTTTTTATAGACTAAACTAGTGATAAAACAAGAAACTAAAAGATTCAATTGCAAGATCTAAAGATATACCTTCAAGCACTCACCTCCCTGGCAACGGCGCCAGAAAAGAGCTTGATGTCTACTACGCATCCTTCTTCTTGTAGACTCGTGTTGGGCCTCCAAGTGCAGAGTTTTGTAGGACAGTAGCAAATTTCCCTCAAGTGGATGACCTAAGGTTTATCAATCCGTGGGAGGCATAAGATGAAGATGGTCTCTCTCAAACAACCCTGCAACCAAATAACAAAGAGTCTCTTGTGTCCCCAACACACCCAATACAATGGTAAATTGTATAGGTGCACTAGTTCGGCGAAGAGATGGTGATACAAGTGTAATATGGATAGTAGATATAGGTTTTTGTAATCTGAAAATATAAAAACAGCAAGGTAACTAGTAACAAAAGTGAGCAAAAATGGTGTTGTAATGCTTGAAAACAAGGCCTAGGGTTCATACTTTCACTAGTGCAAATTCTCTCAACAATGATAACATAATTGGATCATATAACAATCCCTCAATGTGCAACAAAGAATCACTCCAAAGTTTCTATCGGAGAACGTAGGACGAAAACGTGCATCAACCCCTATGCATAGATTACCCCAATGTCACCTCGGGAATCCACGAGTTGAGTGCCAAAACATACATGAAGTGAATCAATAGAACATCCCATTGTCACCACAGATATCCCATCGCAAGACATACATCAAGTGTTCTCAAATCAAATACTCAATCCAACATAACGAAACCTCAAAGAGCAAGACTCAATTCATCACAAGAAGGTAGAGGGGGAGAAACACCATATGATTCAACTATAGTAACAAAGCTCGCGGTACATCAAGATCGTGCCAAATCAAGAACACGAGAGAGAGAGAGATCAAACACATAGCTACTGGTACATACCCTTAGCCCTGAGGGTGAACTACTCCCTCCTCGTCATTGAGATCGCCGGGATGATGAAGATGGCCTCCGGTGATGATTTCCCCCTCCGACAGGGTGCCGAAACGGGCTCCCGATTGGTTTTTCATGGCTACAGAGGCTTACGGTGGCGGAACTTCCGATCTAGGGTTCTTTTCGGAGGTTTCTATATTTATAAGAATTTTTGGCGTCGTTCTCACGTCAAGGAGGTGCCCAATGGGCCCACAAGCCCTCAAGGCGCGCCGGGGGGGGGGGGGGGGGGGTAGGGCGCGCCCCCTGGCTTGTGGACTCCTCGGGACTCTTCTGGTCCAGCTCCGGTGCTTCGGGGGGTCTCTTCTGGTCCATAAAAAATCACCGTAAATTTTCAGCCCATTCCGAGAACTTTTATTTCTGCACAAAAAACGACACCACGGTAGTTCTGCTGAAAACAGCGTCAGTCCGCGTTAGTTCTAATAAAATCATACCAAAACCATATAAAATTGTTGTAAACATGGCATGAATACTTCATAAATTATAGATACGTTGAAGACGTATCACGCCCACAACAACTTTGTGTTCTACTCGTGCATATACATCTACGCATAGACCTAGCTCGTGATGCCACTGATGGGAACGAAGCAAGAAAATCAAAAAAATTCCTGCGAAACACCCAAGAACTAATCTAGGAGATGAATAGCAATGAGAGGGGAGTGTGTCTAAATACCCTTGTAGACCGAAATAGGAAGCGTATATAATGCGGTTGATGTAGTCGTACTCTTCGGGATCCAAGCACGATCCAATCCGATCTAGCGTCGAATGGATGGCACCTCTGTGTTCAGCACACGTGCGGCTCGATGACGTCTCCTCCTTCTTGATCCAGCAAGCAAGAGAGGATAAGTAGATGGGATCTCAACAAGCACGATGGCATGGTGGAGATGGTGGTGGTGCAATCCCGGCAGGGCTTCACCAAACGCTGCCGGAACCAATATGAGGAGAAAACAGAGTTTTGGGAGAGGTAGGGCTGCCGCCGGGGTGTGGGATTTGGTGTGTCCAGCCCCTCCCTCACTCCCACTATTTATAGAAGGCAAGGGGGAGGGCTGGGGCACAGTCTTGACCCCTCCTCCAAGGGAGGGGCACCGGCCTAGGAAGGAATCCTCCCTCCCCAAGGCACTTAGGGGGTGCCTTCCCCCCTTAGGACTCTTCCCCTTTTCCTTGTTCCAGGAGCATGGGCCCCCTAGGGCTGGTAGAGGCATACTAGGGACACGGTGTAGTTTATGTATTCACACATGTATTTAAGTTTCCGGCCAATACAATTCTAGCATGAATAATAATAAACATTTATCATCAATGGGAAATATGATAATAACCATTTTATTATTTCCTCTAGGGCATATTTCCAACAATAGGACACATTGTTAGGACCGAGAGTATATCGACCACAAGGGGGGTGAATGGGAGATTCAAAAATTCTTTCAAATGTTATGAACTAATCCCAAGCACAACAACTTAATCAAGAACGTTATTGAGGAACGTATCTATCGAAGTAGGAAGCAATAATCGTTTGAGCATAGGATATCACAGGTTTGACAATAATGATGGTAATGCAATAAGCGAACAAATGCGGTAGCATAAGAGAAAACAGGGTGAGAACTACGAATGAAAAACATGCCAGACTTAATAAGATAAGTGCGAAGAGAAGTTTATACGACTGGGACGACTACACTGAATGATGAGAATGGAACATGGAGAGCAATGAACTTTAACAGATGGGTACGACAGAGATGACAGAAACGAATGATATGCAACAGTCAATGAATGATCAGATAAACCATCATCACAGAGCACGAAAGTAAATTGCTGAAGGTAATGTAGTAAAGTAAATTGAACCAGTGATGCTCGATGGAGACAGAAGGATTTGGTGGTCAAGTTCGCCCTTCTGTCAAAGGACTACGTCTGGTTGGAGGGGTTGTGATTTAACACAGAAGATAAACTCTCTTCACCCAATTCTCCTTCAACTCAGAGCTGATCAGACTCCAGTTGATTTCACTTGTGGTGGATACTTGTTGGCGATCTCCAAATCTTCAACAGACCTCTTTGCGAACCACAATGACTCTTGGTTGATGAAGATCTTGCTCGGCGAAGACAATAACTCTTCAACACTCGAGCCGACACCTATCCATCTATCGAGTGTGCAGCTCTCAAGAGTAATAGGTACAAGAAATCTTAACTCAAAACTACTGTGATGCTCAACCACTGTCTAAGTTTCGGCTCTTGATTTTTCTCTCGGTGGATCTTAAACTCAAATCACTCGGAGAGGGGATGCTCAATCAATCTTCTCAGAAATCTTAAGCGGAGTAGCCAATGGGCAATGTTGGAGTGGGGTGACTATTTATAGCTGCAGCCTTTCCTAAAGGGAAATAACCAAATTGGACATGTGGAACAGCTAATGGCCGAACGACACGAGTCCAACAGTCGGAAATTAAGCACAACAGTAACATTCCTTGCGAAGCAAGTAATGCTAACTCCTCAGTTCGAAAGATATCTCCTGCAGCGTGAAGAACAACGTCTAGTACTGGCAGGTAATCATTCGAAACACAAATAGATTTTCCTCAGTCTCGCATAGGTTTTGGGCTAAGCATCACAATGGATCTAAGCTTCGAGAACCTATACCCCTCTTAATAGTACGGAGGTCCTATGACTCAAATGAATGAAAGAAGAACATGGAAATGAATACTACATCTTCACTTTGTCTTCGACTTCCATTCGCTGCAGTCAATTTTTTCCGGACAGAATCTCCGAACCAATTGCTTCACATCAGCAATAAACCTTCGAGGGGTTAACTCCTTCACATCAATCTTCTCACGTACATGTTTTCAACAGATGTAGCTCAATCTTCTCTGCAACGCAGATATTCTTCGGTGAAGTTCCTCGAACTTGACACCGGAGACAACATTCTCTTCGGTTCTGCATGGACTATTTCTCTCTGTGTGCACTGGCAACCAAATCAGTCCATGCCTGTTTCTGTCAACAATCTCCAAAACACAGGAGGGCTATCAGTTGTGTAGGCCAGGTTGCGAATGAAAAGATCCAGAATGTCAAGAGGAATACCCTAAGATGTGGCTAGAAGAGCATTTGCCAAGATGCCATTAATGGTTTCTGGCCTGTTTGTTGGAGTGAGGGAGTTGCAGAGGATATAGAACAACACTTTGTTCTCATAAGCCAGATTCTTTTGATTTGCCTCTGTACATTCATCACCAACAAGTTTTGGGGTCCATCAGCAGATGAAGTTGAGCTTCAGATACATCCCAATAGTGCAGTCTATGTTCACTAGAAGCATCAAATTCGCACCAAGGAAGATTCAACAATGCAAGGAACTGGTCAGCCGAACATTTGATCTTTTCTTCTCTTGTCATCCATTTGAGAATCCAAGTACTGCTATTTGTAAGATCCCCTAAGATATAGAGAGTGTCATAGAACTAAAGAATCACTTCACGATTCCAGCCATGATTGAAACGAAGGAAGCTCTTCAGGAAGACTAGTTCAATCTGCTCGATGGTATGATGGAAGCAGGGTAAACTTTCGAGCTCTGCGAAATCCAGAACCTTGTGCTTGAAAATGAGATTCTTGCCAGACAGAATACGAGCATAGTACACGGCATGTTCCTTTATACAGAACCTTGGTGACAAGGAAGTTCTTTCTCCATCATATGGGCCGGTTCCAAAGAATGCAAGTTTCGAAAGATGAAACTTCTTGTTAAAGGCAGGACCATTCGGACGATCTTCGACAGGAAACAAGGGAAAGGTTTCCAATGGGTTTCTCAGATGTTCGTCTTCACCCATAATCCTGGTCCGAATGTCATCAGGTGCAGGAACACCTTCCTCAATAGGCTTGAGAGGAGCACGAGGCTTCCTAGATTTCTCTTGAATAGATTGCTTTGAAAAACTTGACTGTCTATCATTTTTGCTCGCTGGAACTCCTTCAACGGCTTTCTGTCTTTCGGACACTAGAGCCTTTTCTTTCAATGTTTTTCCTTCGGTTGGAGGCACAACGACCTCTTTTTCAGACGATTGGGGCACAACTGGTGGAGCAATTGCTTCTTGAACCATCGGCTCATCGGATTTCTTTTCTTCCTCTTCCAATTGTGGTACAGTGGAATGAGGAGCAGGATCAACATCCATCTGGGTAGGGGCACTAGATGATGTGACCAGGGTGGATTTGTCTCGAGAAGCATTTACGTCCCCATCATTCTTGTCAATCTCCTCCTTGTTTATTTCGGAGGGCTCAACTTGCAATTTTCTCGGAGGCAATGGATCTGCCTTCTTCCTCCCATTTCCTCAAACCCTCATCCACCTTCACTCGAGCCCTTGCTCGAAGCAACTCCGACGAGAAGCCTCGCCGTGCAACTCCGGTGAAACTTCGTCGCGGTTGATCATGCCGGTGCGGTAATCTTTCCTCCTGCATTGCCATAGCTGATGCAAGTTGCCAAGTTAGGGTGCTTGGATCTGGAACTACTCCTGTCCACAACTCTGTTCTTAGGGCAGTTCTTACCGATGCTATTTTCCTTGATTTGATTCACTGCGGTAGATCTTTAGGAATCACTGGGATTTAACTGGTACAATTTGTAGATCTTCCTCATAATTGTTCTCCTCGACCTAGGGTTCATGCGTGCTTATCCGAAAGATTAGATAGTCTTTATTCAGCCTTGAACTCTCCATGGCTAGTTTAAAATCTATCGAGGATATCTTCTCCGAGACTACCATGAATTCCTATGTTTCTTCCAAAAACATTCCTTTTCATTCAAAATACCTTCTGTGCATGTTTATGACCCTACCCCATTTTCCCTCGTATCTATTCTTCTCACAGGCTGGTCATGGCACAGAGTTCGGAAGAGTATTCAGATTCTGAAGGAGAATTGTCTCAGTATCCACCAAGGACTGATCGAATGAGATGACAGGAGGAGGAAAATCTTCAAAGCCTCCCAAAGCACCAAAAAAGAAACAAGAGACTGAATCCGAAGAAGATGATGAGGAGATTCCCTCTGCTCACAGTCAGCCCGAAGATGAATTGGTCACTGATGCTCTAACCATCTTCTCGAATGGCAATCCTAAAAAGGGTGGTCGTGGCAGGGAAAAGAATACCACGGCTGAAATGTCTGATCCAGATAATTACAAAACTCCACCAAAGGGTGAATCAACAACTGAACGCAACAATAGGCTTCAAAGGATTCGCCGCCACTTGGCAAGAAAATGGTACAATTATGAAAATGTTCGCGAGAAGTATTAGATTCTATTTGCTTTCACACCACCGTGGAATGACTGCATTGCTGAAAACTGCATTAGCCCAGATGATGAAAAAGTCAGACCACCACAACCTTCAAATGCTCATCCCGAATCCCTCAAAGCCATCGTTGATTTTCCCGAGGAAGACGCTAAGAGGGCGAAGGACAAAGCCAAGCGTGATTCTAGGAAAGCGAAGAAAAACCAAGTTGAAGCAAAAAACATCGTGCTGACTCAGCAAGACGTCCAGAAGAAGAAGGATCGCGCTTCTGCCTCCAAGGGAAGCAAGTCTAGGAAATCTGTTTCCCCTCATGGTTCCCGAAAGAAAACCGTTGTCAGGAAATCAAACAAGGTCGTTTCTAACTCGTCTGATGAGTCATCCAGCGAAGATGCTCCTGATGATATTCCAATGTATGATCAACGTGCCAAAGAAGACACAGTGAGGGGTATTTATAGTTGGCGAGCTGAACCACCTCTCCGAAATCTACGACCCTCAGCTGCGGGACGTTCCACATTCGACGGACATGACCACGATCATGGGGATCGTGGGTATGTGGCAACCATTTTCTGCGAGAAACTTGGGAAGAGAGCGGGAGACCGAAAGGTTTGAAGAAGGGCAAACGCCAAAAATGGTTAAAAGTTCGAAGTCGATTTCTTTCGCGACCAATGACGTCGGGCAAAAATTTTCTTCAGATCAAATTGCATGCTTATGACGGACAACATAGATTTGGATGAGAAAGAATAGAGGGATAAAAGGGTCCGAAACAAAACACTCAGCCAGTAGAGAGGAAACAAACAAACATGGAGCTATGAGTGAGTTGTTCATCGGACGAAACACAAACACAGTGAAACGAAGACAAACACATGAACGAGAGCAAATAAACACAAAGAACGAGCACCAACAATATAGATCTCAGGGCTAAGAATAAACAAGTAGAATCCCTGAGAGAGAGTTCCTGGAAGAAGGGTTAGTTCTTTTTTGTAACCCACACTTGCGTGGGCAGCGAGAATCTCATTTGTCTTTACTGAGGAGGAACATTCCTTCGATGAGCTCCGTAGTTCACCTGTGCATTTCGAGAGTAATCATATGAATAGGCATTGAAATTGTTTCCAGTGACTTGAGCATAATGATTCGAGGAGGTACGCATGTACTCCTTCTGTCGAAGGTTTGATGGATATCCATTCGAGGAAATTCCAGCGCCAATCTGCGAATGATAATCATTTCCTCGAAGAGAATCACTCTGCATATTCAAGTTAGTAGTGACAGATAAATTTTCAATGATGCACTTCTTCACCCAGATTTGCTTCTTGGGGCAACCAGACTTGTAGTTAGTTCCAACACACTGAGCAAAAACCTTACCATTATGTTGTTTGAAGAATTTGTAATTTGAGTCATCAGACTCATCAGAAACAACCGAAGTGGGAGTGTCATATCCAGACAGAATTGCAGGTTCGAGAGTTTTACTTTTAGCAAGAACCCAACTCGTTCGAGGATATTGCTCGGGTGTCCAGTAGGTTCCATCAACGTTGTGTTTTCTTTCGAAACCCAATCCTTCCTTTCGGGGGTTTCTGTGCAGTATTGACTTCTTGAGTACATCACAGATAGTTTGATGCCCTCTGAGGCTCTTTAGCATTCCTGTCTCAAGCAAGTTCTTTAACCTGCAATTTTCATCAGAGATAGCAACAAATTCCTCAGAAGAGGGGTTAGAAATACCATTCGTAGTTGTTGCAATGTTCTCGATGACAGCATTAGATGTTTCGGCATTTGAATAAGCATTGCTACATTTTAGGCATTGTTAGCAATGAGGCACAAAATCATCATGAAGTCGTTTAGATTGCTCGGTGAAGAAAGAAGCCTTTTCTTTTGCTAGCACATTATGAGACTCTTTCAGTGACTCAAGTTCTTGATTCCTGTTAAGGAGTTCATCTGATAAACTCTCGTAGTCGACTATAAGAGAATCATATCGGTTGGAAAGATCATCAATAGTTGAAGAAAAAGCATCATGCTCTTCGATCAACTTTTGATTCTTCCCCATCTCTTCGACCAGTAATCCTTCAACTTTCCTAAGATTCTTCTCAGGTTTTCAAGCTCATCTTGTTGAGATTTTGCAATCTTAACCAGTTTAGCATAGGCAATGTATTCAGGAGTGTATTCAGTCATAGATTTTCGGTGTTTTGCTGATACCTGATCCTTAGAGGTTTTTGGGATGAGACAGAATGCGATTGGTTCATCATCACTTGAAGCATTGTCATCAGTGTCTGATTCGAGTGATTTCTCAGATGATTCATAAGCACGAAAGCATTACTTCTTCCTATCCTTCTGTGAAGCTCTTCATCTTCTGATTCTGAATCGGATGTCTCATCTTCAGAATCCATTTTCATTTCAGCACATACTCTGCTCAGCTGCGATATTCTCTTCATATTAGATTTGATGGTTGCTTTGGTTTGCACATCAGTGACTGGTCTCGTCGAAGAGGATGAGAAAGATTCATTTTTCTTCGAGAGCTTAGTGTGACGATCCATTCGAGTGAATCCATTGCAGTGAAGATACATTCATCTGTTGCTAGGTTTTCTATCCCAGCAAGGACAGTCACCTATGAGGTGACCGAATTGTTTGCACTTGAAGCACTTCATTTCTTTCGGAGGTAACCTTCTTGAAGATTCAAGCAAGTCAAATTCATCATCATTTGTGAGACACAGATTCTGTCTTCTGAGATCACTTAGCCTTTCTGTGAGCATTTCTAGTTCCCTTGTGATAGTATGTTGATTCTCAACGTCTTCTTCTTGTGAACTGCCATAGTGTGAAAGAATTTCCCCTTCACTTTGCAAAGAAGATTCTTGATGTCCATTCTCAAGTTCCATCTTTTCTTCGTGAATAGACAACATCGTCATGATCTCGACATAGTGAAGTTCTTCATAGTCTGGTCTTTGCTTGGTTTCAGCTACAATTGGATCGAAGGTTGCATCAAGAGCACTCAATAGCTTGTTGACAACATCCCATTGGTGATATCTGTTACTCCTCGTTGATGAAGTCTTTCAACAATATTGGTCAACCGATTCGTGTGTTCCATAGCACTTTCCTTACGAAGACTTTTGAAACCAACAAACATGGCACGAAGCATTTCAGTGTGAGAATATGTTCTGGTAATGAATTCTTCATGAGCATTTTTGATGGCATCCCAGAGTTGCTTTGCAGTGTCAAGCTTTCGGAACCAAATGAAAATGTCTTTTGAGATACTTTCACAGATAACATCTTTTGCTTGTGCATTCAACCACAGTATAGCTTTGTCATCAAAATTTGGAGCATTAGGGTGCTGAATGTGAATCTATTTTCCACAATCTGCCAAAGTTATATGTTGATGGCTTGAAGTCTGATTCTCATTCTCTCTTTCCAGTCGATATAATCATTTCCATCGAAGATAGGAAACCTTTCAGAGTGCAAGGATCTACCTGCATACGACATACCCAAAGCTCTAAGGTTGTTAGACCTTTAATAAGCAGAGACAGGGTTTACCTGCTCTGATACCAATTATTAGGACCGAGAGCATATCGACCAGAGGGGGGTGAATGGGAGATTCAAAAATTCTTTCGAGTGTTATGAACTAATCCCAAATAGTACAACATCGGAAATAAGGTTCGGTATAAAAGAACTTAATCAAGAATGTTATTGAGGAACGTATCTATCGAAGTAGGAAGCAATAATCCTTCGAGCATAGGATATCACAAGTTTGAAAATAATGATGGCAATGCAATAAGCGAACAAATGCAGTAGCATAAGAGAAAACAGGGTGAGAACTACGAATGAAAAATACGCTAGACTTAATAAGATAAGTGCGAAGAGAAGTTTATAAGACTGGGACGACTAAACTGATTGATGAGAATGCAACATGGAGAGCAACGAACTTTAACAGATGGGTACGACAGAGATGACAGAAACGAATGATATGCAATAGTCAATGAATGATCAGATAAACCATCGTCACAGAGCACGAAAGTAAACTGCTGAAGGTAATGCAGTAAAGTAAATTGAACCAGTGATGCTCGATGGCGACAGAAGGATTTGGTGGACCAGTTCACACTTCTACCAAAGGACTACGTCTGGTTGGAGGGGTTATGATTTAACATAGAAGACAAACTCTCATCGCCCTATTCTCCTTCAACTCGGAGCTGATCAGACTCCAGTTGATTTCACTCGTGGTAGATACTTGTCGGCGATCTCCAAACCTTCGACAGACCTCTTCGCGAACCACAATGACTCTTGGTTGCTGAAAATCTTGTTCGATGAAGAAAATAACTCTTCAACACTCGAGCCGACACCTATCCGTCTAGAGAGTGCGCAGCTCTCAAGAGTAATAGGTACAAGAACTCTTAACTCACAACTACTATGATCCTCAACCACTGTATAAGTTTCGGCTCTTGATTTTTCTCTCAGTGGATTTTAAACTCAAATCACTCTGAGAGGGGATGCTCAATCAATCTTCTCAGAAATCTTAAGCGGAGCAGCCAACGGGCAACGTTGGAGCGGGGTGGCTATTTATAGCTGCAGCCTTCCTTGAAGGGAAATGACCAAATTGGACATGTGGAGCAGCCAATGGCCGAACGACACGATGTAACACCCCTTGTAATAAGCTCTGTGACACTCTGTTAAAACTGCCAAGTCATAATCATTTGCAGTGCCAAGTCATATGGGTTAATGATCCAATTCAAATTCACCTCTGAAAATCAACTCAAATTCAAAAGTGAATTATAAAGTTGATCAAACACTCTTGGGAAAATGTTCATTAAATGGCAAATAATTCAGGAACATTTCTAAAATCAATATCAAAATATTTGGAGTTGGACAAGTGACTCTAACTAGATGAAACAGCACCCAAAATAGCAATATTAAATTCATCTAAATTCATTACTAAATCAAATGGCTTCCAAAACTGTTCAAACCACTTTTTGGAGAGAGCTAATATTGCATTGCAATATTTGGGCCAACTCCCACATTTTTCAAAAGTGCACAAGTGCCCTAACTATTTCAAAACTGAAAAGATTAAAAGAAAAAGAGAAAACAAAACAGAAAAATAAAAACGAGGCACTGTGCACTGGGCCTTAGTGCACAGTGCCCCGAACCCCGGCCCAGCAGGCCCACTCACCTCTCTCCCTCGCGCTGTCGTTCTCCCGCTGGTCGAGCGCGCGCGCGCCGGCGCGGCGCCGACACGTCGCCGCCCACCGATGGAACAGGAGGCGGAGGGGATAAGGGCGAGGTCGAGCCGTCCTCCCTGGCCACCCCGTTCACTCTCCCCTCTCCTCCCTCGCTCGCTCCGCCCCTCGCTCCCTCCCAGATCCGGCCACCGGGCGCCGTCGTCGCCGTGTTCTCGACGTTGCCGCGGCCACCGGCCACCCTTCGTCAAGCCGACCAGCCAGCGAGCTCCGCCCCGCTCCTCTCCATCGCCTGGTGTCCTCCGTTCGAGCTGGGGGTGCAGCGAAGGCGGTGGATCGAGCTCCTCCTCGTCTTCGGCCTCTCCGGCGATCTCCGGCGTCCCCGACCCTCTGCGGCTACTAAGCTGACACCGGGCCACCTTGTGCCTTAACGGTGAGCACATGCCCCTTTCCCCTCTCTCTCTGCTGCCGTTCGTCACCCGTAGCCGCTGCACCACTTGCACCCGCAAACGTCGCCGCCGTGGAGCTCGCCGCCGGCGATGCAGTCTGTGTCATGGCCGTGCGAGTGCAGGAACGTGCTCAGCACCTCTCCGCGGTCTCGATGTGGTCAACCCCGTAGCTAGCCGAGCCCTGCCGCGACGGATCCGCGCTCACCCGAAATGCCTCGCCGCCGGCGACGACCTAGCGCTCGATTCCGGCCGTTTTAGCTCGCGCACATGCCATAGATCGACGCGGCACTTTTCCCTCGTTCGAACGCGACAAGCCCCGGCCGTTTTGGTGGCCTGTGGGCGAAACCCAACGGCGTCCGAGCCGCGCCGCCGCGATTTTTGGTCGCCGGCGCAACTCCGGCGCCGGCCGCCGACGTGGCCGCCACGTGGGACACCCCTGGGTCACTGCCAGTGGGTCCCACGGGCCCCGCTGACCACGTTGACCGTGGTCAACGCGCTGACGTGGCGGCGTAATGCCACTGATAGGTGGGCCCCGCGACTAATTAACCTAATTAAAGATTTAATTAAATAGAAACTAATTAGATTAACCTAATGTCTCACTGACATGTGGGGTCCACCCCCTAATTAACCCTGGTAATTAAATTAATTCACTGGTTAAAGAAACAGAGGCTGACATGTGGGTCCCACTAGACCCACATGTCAGGTTTGACCCTGGTCAACCGCAGTTGACCTGCTGACGTCACTGTGACGCAATGCTGACGTCATAATTCATTTTCTGATAAATAAATAAATTCCAGAAATTCAAGTAATCTTTAAAAATTAATAACTTTTAAACCGTAGCTCGGATCGAAAAAGTTAAAACATGAAACTTGCTCAGAACGACGAGCCGAGTCTGATCGTGCCGTCTGTTTCTCCATCGGAACCCCCTACGTAGAAGAACTCGTAACTCCGGACCCGAATCCGGCAGATGAATAGTGCACACACGTCGGATAATAAATCCCAGATTAATTCTAAAAATAGCTAAAATGACTTAGATGCATAATTAGGCAACCCTGCACTGCATCATAGCATCACACGCACCGTATTGCATTTGTTTGCATTATGTTTACCTGTTTCTTCCCCCTCTTCTCTCTCGGTAGACCCCGACGTTGACGTAGCTCCCGAGGCAGACGCCGCACAGGAGTATGACTACGTCCCCGACGATACCACTGAAGACCTTGCCCTTGCCCCCGAGCAAACAGGCAAGCACCCCCATTTTGAGCATGCCTATATCACCTATTCTCATCTCTCTTATGCTTGCATTAGAACTGCTACTGCTACTGTTTTCCTATATCTGCTGCATAGCCTGATTATTGTACCCTGCCTTGTTACCTTTCTGGTTATCCTAGACTGATTAGTATAGGCTGGGTAGAGACACGACAGAGACCCCCACTTGATCCCGACTGCCCTGCTGGATATCAGAAGACCCGATCATCGGGATTGAAGACTAGACCCTGGCACTGCACATCACTTCCCCTTAGTTGCCGACACTGCTGGGTTACCGTCGAGTGCCGAGGGTGATACCTCGTCAGCACTTCTGATGATAACCTTGTAAGTTAGTTAATCGGTCATGGTAAGCGAGGGTGATTCCTCCTACACCACCCCCGATAACGACATCGTCGCGCAACTCCTCAAGTGTGGACCTCGAGGGTGATTCCTCCTTCGTTCACCTTGATGATAACATCGAGCGGGAATTCCATCGAGGGTGATTCCTCAGGGTTCCCCCTTGATGTTGGACACACGGATACCTTTGATACTGTGACTTGCACTAAACCATGATACTAAAGACGGGTCGGCCCTGAGGGATACCCGCGCGAGCTTAACGCGAAGTGATGTGGAGTCGGGTTGACCTGGATGGTGCCCGCGAGATAACTACGAGGCGTGGCCGGGCATTCTTGGCCCTTGCCGCAAGTCCTCGAGACGGGGAGACAGGGTCACATCGTTCGTGAGTCTCTGCTCGTTTCCGCGCGCTCCTAATCCACTACGGTGTGGATATTTGATCCGAGGGGCCTCTGGCCCGATAGCACTAACCATCACTTGGGCATAGTATGGGCGTTCTGCGTCGTATACTTCAGCCGGAGCTTAATGGACGTCAGCGACTGAGCGGCGCGCGCTGAATTGGACTGGGAACGCAATTGCGCTTGTATAAGGGATTGCTAGGTCTGCTTTCAGCCGCGTACGCAACGTGCAGGAGTTCCCGGGGCGAAGGCCCAAGACCCCTGGGCGCATAGGTTTAGTCCGGCGTGCTGACCTCTCTGTTAGGTATTCGGTCGGGTTGCGGCGTGTTGCTTAGCCGAGGCCGAGCATGACCCAGAAAAGTGTGTCTGGCCAGAGTTAAGTGAGCGTGGTGGGTAAGTTGGTGCACCCCTGCAGGGAAGAAACTTCTATCGATAGCCTGTCCTACGGTAACGGACACTCGGAGTTGTATCCCGATCGGTACAACTAGAACATGTGATGAGAATTGGATATTACGGCTCTGGGATTGCTTTCTCGCAGGGAGTCGAGAAAGGATCTCAGGTCGAGGTTGATGATACTACTACTACTACTTTACATTATGTTCATCTGCTCTCTCCTGATGTTGCAAGACTGTCGAAGATTATTGAAGATGCTAGTCTTCGATAGGACTAGGCTTCCCCCTCTATTCTGGCATTTCTGCAGCCCAGTCCACATATACAGCCATTCCTTTGACAATGATGCATATGTAGTGTAGATCCTTGCTTGCTGAGTACTTTGGATGAGTACTCACGTTTGCTTTATTTTCTTTTTCTCCCATATTCCATTTGATGCCACCAGACGACGGAGCCCCTGAGCCAGACGCCCCAGCCGACGACCAGTACTACTACCCGCCTGGCGAGTACTACTACTACGAGGAGCCGACTGACGACCAGGAGTAGGATCGGAGGGTCCAGGGCAGGAGGCCTACGCCTTTCGATCGTAGTATTTTATTTTACCCTGCCTCTGTGAAGGCCTATTTCTCTCTCTGTAATATATCTGTACCCAGATATCTAATGCTTCCGCTGACGCTTGTATGCCATCGAGCTTTGTATTCGAGCCCTCGAGGCCCTGGCTTGTAATTTAAAGCTTGCATGACTTTATTTATGTTTTAGAGTTGTGTTGTGGTATCTTCAAGTGAGTCCTTAGGCTTGATCGTGCGCATTTGCGTGTATGATTAGTGCACGATTAAGCCGGGGTCGTCACAGGTTGGTATCAGAGCCGACTGCCTCTAGGTATCCCCCTATCCAATTCCTTGGCCGAAGTTGAGTCTAGTGGTCAAAAATATTTTACTAACTTGGCTGTGTGGCTTACGGGCCCACGTCGCCAACTGGGTGGTATTAGGATCTTTTATTCCTCGTCTTTACTCTGGGACTCTGATTTCTCTTCTATTCGGGTTAATTTTTTTTACTAACACTGACATTTAGGATCTCGTTAATTCTATCCACCCGGAGAGCTGGATTCAGTGCGATTTCCCTGTCGTTGATCTGATTAGTCTGATAATCATTTTCCTTTCCATTGTTTTGTTTAACCTTTCCTTCTCGGATCGGTTATACTTCTCATTGTCTTATGACAACCCTGAACTTCTCTGTTTCAGATGGATCGACTGTTTCCACCGCGGCCTACGACCCAGCTTGCGCTTCGCACTTGGGCTCGTGACGCCCCTGGATTTCCAACTGTTCTGATTGCCCTCTTGAGTAGATTGGGTTACCGCTGGTATCCCAAGTACATGGTCTATGAGGTTTACCGCGAGTTTAACCAGGAACAGTACTATGCTGAAGTTCGGATTTATGATCAGCAGAACAACTCAGACACTGAGCTACATCTTTTTCACGGAATAGGCGTGACGATTGAGATGGCAGTACATGATGCCGCCTACTCTGCTGTCGCACGTCTCCGAGGAGAGCACAATGCTAACTTGGATGATACTGTGTTTCGGTACATTCCGTATGCACCTGTTGGAGATGCTACTGGATTTTACACAGCTATCTGTGCCCCATACGAGTCTCGACGCTACGACCCGCAGGTTCTGATTCAGTGCACTCAGGCTCTGGATCGCACTGTTCGGGCTCTGGCCGTCGAGTTGTTCGCCACTCGAGCACGCTACTACGAGGCTATGACACAGTTGCTACCAGCTGTTCGTGCAGGGATACATCCGGAGGATATTCTTTACCCACGCAGGACCGAGATGCCGCCAGGTATTGATTGGCCTGCAGTGGGAGGTCACACGCCTGCACGTGGACCTCTTCTTACAGTTCGAGACCGGGTTCTGCATCAGAGTGCACATGGAGCACAGGATCCTACCGCGACGAACATTCGTCGTCCGCACTTGCAGTTACCCCGTTTCAGTGGTTTTCTCCGATGCTGATGTAGCCTTTGCTATGTCACGTTGTGTACTTCCTTACCGCGTGCCTGCGTGCCGCCTAGTGTGTCTCTAGTTTTCAATTTGCGCCGTTATGCTGCCCGATTTTAACCGACTGTGTATGGATCTGTATGTCTTGATGACTACTTTAAGCATCTATTGCACTCTTTCAATAATGTCGAGTTACCTCATGTTTATTGTTAAACACTTGCATAAGCTATCGCTGAAATACCCCTGTTGGAATAGCAGGATGGCTGACGACAACCCGCCACCGCCGCCACCACCTGATTACATGGCAGCGATGATGCAACAATTTGAACTCAACCGCCAGTTTATGACGGGGATTATGCAGCAATTCCCTCGTCCTGATGCTAATCAGCAGCAACCATCCATTACCTTGCCAGAGTTCATGAGGTTCAGTCCATCATTTTTCCGCAACACAGTCAACCCACTAGATGCAGATGACTGGCTGCGTGACATCTCACATGAGATGGAGTCTGCTGGTGTCGCCGAAGTTAACTATGTTACTTTTGCGACTTATCTTCTTAAGGGTCCCGCAGCCCAATGGTGGGCCACTCACCGACAGACTCTGCCGCCTGGTACTGTCGTCACTTGGGCAGAGTTCAAGATTGCTTTCCGTGCCCGCTACATTCCTCTAGTTGTCATAGCTAGGAAGAAGGCTGAGTTCCGTAGCCTTGTCCAAGGAAACAAGACTGTGGAAGTCTATCAGCGCGAGTTTCTAGACTTATCTCGCTACGCTGAAGAGGACATTCCTACTGATGAACGCAGACAGGAGAAGTTCCACGAAGGATTGCATCATGATATACAGTTGGCACTGCTTGTTCAAGACTATCCTGATTTCGCCACCTTGGTGAATAAGGCTATCATGGTTGAAACTGGACTTAAGAAGCATAAGGAAGCGTCCAGACGCACCCGAGAGTCGGGCTCATCTTCGGGCTCGTCTTCCCAGAAGCGACGCATCTGGTTTCCCCAAGGCATGTTCCGTTAAGCAGCCCCTGCAAACAGGCCCTCTTATGCTGCACCACGCCTGCCACCTCCACCACCGAGACAACCTCTGCCAACTCCAGCACCTCGTCCTGACAGCGGACTATGCTTCAAGTGTGGCAAGCCAGGTCACCGTGCTAGAGATTGCTCTCAGAATCAGAATCAACTGGCTCTCCCTTCTGCTGGCCGTGGTATTGGCCGTGGTATTCCTCAACAGCGCAACTATAATGCCAGACCTTCTTATGGTCGTGGGCAGTACTACCACGTCAACATGTCTGAAGCTCCAGTTCAACCAGATACTGTGATGGGTACACTTCTCGTTAATTCAGTACCAGCTTCTGTTTTATTTGATTCAGGAGCATCGCATTCATTCATCTCAGAACATTTTGCGCTCATGCATGACATTAAATGTGAAACGATGCACCAACCGTTAGCAGTAAACACTCCTGCGGGCCAGTGCCAAGCCACCCTATTCAGCCCCGAAGTCACAATTGAGATCGAGCGGTTGAAATTTCAGGCATTTCCCATAATCCTGAGATCTTCCAAGATTGATCTTATTTTGGGAATGGACTGGTTGAAGGCTCATTACGCCTCAATCAACTATGCCACTAAAGTTGTACACCTCTTGCACCCATCGAACGAGATAGTGAATTATCAAGCTCATCTCACCCAGAACGCTGAGGCTCAAATTTATGCCTTGAATGCGTTGAATGCTTCTCCGCTTGATGGGATCGAGAGTATCCCAGTTGTCTGTGACTTCCCGGATGTTTTTCCAGAAGAACTTCCAGGAATACCCCCTGCTAGAGCTGTCGAGTTCGTCATCGACTTGAAGCCTGGCACCACTCCTATTGCGAAGCGTCCCTACAAGATGCCTCCGCACCATCTTATTGAGCTTAAGGAGGAAATTGATAAATCCTTAAGGAAGGGTTTCATTCGCCCTAGTTCCTCTGCTTGGGGAGCACCGTCTCTTTTCGTCAAGAAGAAAGATGGAACGAATAGATTGGTCCAAGATTATCGCCCTATCAACCAGGCAACCATTCAGAATAAATATCCACTTCCCCGGATCAACGATTTATATGACCAACTCGCAGGATCTTCGGTGTTTTCTAAACTCGACTTAAGGTTGGGTTATCACCAGATCCGTGTCCGCGAAGAGGATATTCTGAAGACTGCCTTCGTTACTCGTTATGGCTCTTACGAGTAGACAGTCATGTCGTTTGGCTTAACAAACGCTCCAGCTACATTCTACCGCCTAATGAATTACATATTCATGGATTACCTCGACAAATTCGTCGTGGTATATCTGGATGATATTCTGGTTTATTCGAAGAATAAAGAAGAACATGCTGAGCATCTTCGCCTTGTTCTAGAGAGACTTCGAGAGCACCAATTATATGCCAAGTACTCTAAGTGCGAATTCTGGCTTTCTGAAGTAACCTACCTTGGACATGTCATCTCCAAGGATGGTATCGCAGTTAACCCGGATCGAGTTCAGGCTATTCTTGACTGGACCCCTCCGAAGAATGTTAAGCAAGTCAGAAGTTTCCTCGGGCTTGCAAGTTATTGTCGCCGTTTCATCGAAAATTTCTCCAAGATTGCCAAGCCCCTGACTAATCTGCTCCACAAAGGCGTTAAGTTTGAGTGGACAGACAAATGGCAGGAAAGCTTCCAGACCCTCAAGGACAAGCTGACTTCTGCTCCAGTCCTTGCTCCTCCAGACTCTCGCAAAGATTTTGTGATCTTCTGCGACGCCTCTCGCCAAGGACTAGGTTGTGTCCTAATGCAAGAGCGAAGAGTAATTGCTTATGCTTCGCGACAATTGCGTCCACATGAAGAGAATTACCCAGTGCATGACCTCGAACTTGCTGCTGTCATTTATGCTTTGAAGCAGTGGCGTCATTACCTCCTTGGTAATCGGTGTAAGATTTACACCGATCATCAGAGCTTGAAGTACTTATTCACTCAACCGGAACTTAATCTTCGTCAGCAGCGTTGGTTGGAAACAATCACCGATTATGACTGTGGAATTTCATACACTCCCGGCAAAGCTAATGTGATGGCTGATGCCTTGAGCCGCAAGTCATACTGTAGCAACCTCATGGTAAAGCAAGCTCAACCCCAGCTATATGAAGAATTGCGCAAGCTGAATCTCTGCATCATCCCGCAAGGTTCTCTTAATAACCTTGTGATACAGCCAGACCTTGAGAAAGCTGTCAAGATTGCGCAAGCTAAAGATGCCGAAATTGGCCTAATGAAGAAAGAGCTTCACCTCCAAAAGTACAGGGATTTCTCGATTGCTGAAGATGGAACCTTGTACTTCCGAGATCGCATTGTAGTACCTCGCTTTGAGCTGATGACTGACAAAGTCATGAAGGAGGCCCATGATACACCGCTATCTATCCATCCGGGTAGTACCAAGATGTATCGAGATCTTCGTCAAAGGTACTGGTGGTCTAGGATGAAGCAAGATATTGCTTGTTAGGTTGCCGAGTGTGATGTTTGTCGTCGCGTGAAGGCAGAACATCAAAAACCTGCTGGAATTCTGCAACCGCTCCCTATTCCTCTATGGAAGTGGGATAAAGTGCAAATGGACTTCATTACTGGTCTTCCCAAGTCTCAGAAGGGTCACGATGCTATTCTTGTCGTCGTTGACCAACTTTCCAAGGTTGCACACTTTCTGCCAGTTAAGGAGACTATTACTGCTAGTCAGTTAGCAGAACTATATATCTCCAGAATTGTTTCACTCCATGGTATTCCCAAGGAAATCAGTTCAGACCGTGGCAGCATTTTCACTGGTCATTTCTGGGAAAGTTTCCAGAAAGCAATGGGAACTATATTACCTGGAGTTCAGCTTATCATCCCCAATCCCAAGGTCAAGTTGAGCGCGTTAATCAAGTGCTTGAAGACATGCTTCGAGCTTGTGTTATATCCTTCGGTAAGAAATGGGAGGAATCTCTCCCGTATGCCGAGTTCTCTTATAACAACAGCTATCAAGCCAGCTTGAAAATGGCCCCCTTTGAAGTGCTTTATGGTCGTAAATGTCGAACCCCTCTGAATTGGTCAGAAACTGGGGAACGACCTCTTGTTGGACCGGACATTATTCAGCATGCCGAAGAGCAAGTCTGAATTGTCCGGGAGAATCTCAAAGCAGCTCAAGACCGTCAGAAGAGTAATTATGATCGTAAGCGATGGGGTGTGATCTATCAACCTGGTGATCAAGCCTATCTTCGTGTCACTCCAATGAAGGGCACCCGTCGTTTTGGAATCAAGGGCAAGCTAGCTCCTCGCTATATTGGTCCTTTCCGCATCGTGGCTAGACGTGGACAGGTGGCATATCAATTGGAGTTGCCACCACAATTCTCCCATATTCATGATGTCTTCCACGTGTCGCAACTCCGTAAGTGCTTCAAGGAATCCCCGCACCGTGCAGTGGATCATGAGATGCTCGAGCTACAAGATGATCTTTCCTATAAGGAGCATCCGATCCGCATCCTCGACGAAGCTGAACGTCGAACTCGTCAGAAGACGACCAAGTTCCTAAAAGTGCAGTGGTCGAATCACACTGAAGATGAAGCCACTTGGGAACGCGAGGATCATCTTCGGGAAGAATATCCCGGACTCTTTCCTTCTACCTCCTAAATTCTCGGGACGAGAATTTCTTTTAGAGGAGGAGAACTTGTAACACCCCTTGTAATAAGCTCTGTGACACTCTGTTAAAACTGCCAAGTCATAATCATTTGCAGTGCCAAGTCATATGGGTTAATGATCCAATTCAAATTCACCTCTGAAAATCAACTCAAATTCAAAAGTGAATTATAAAGTTGATCAAACACTGTTGGGAAAATGTTCATTAAATGGCAAATAATTCAGGAACATTTCTAAAATCAATATCAAAATATTTGGAGTTGGACAAGTGACTCTAACTAGATGAAACAGCACCCAAAACAGCAATATTAAATTTATCTAAATTCGTTACTAAATCAAATGGCTTCCAAAACTGTTCAAACCACTTTTTGGAGGGAGCTAATATTGCATTGCAATATTTGGGCCAACTCCCACATTTTTTAAAAGTGCACAAGTGCCCTAACTATTTCAAAACAGAAAAGATTAAAGGAAAAAGAGAAAACAAAACAGAAAAATAAAAACGAGGCACTGTGCACTGGGCCTTAGTGCACAGTGCCCCGAACCCCGGCCCAGCAGGCCCACTCACCTCTCTCCCTCGCGCTGTCGTTCTACCGCTGGTCGAGCGCGCGCGCGCCGGCGCGGCGCCGACACGTCGCAGCCCACCGACGGAACAGGAGGCGGAGGGGATAAGGGCGAGGTCGAGCCGTCCTCCCTGGCCACCCCGTTCACTCTCACCTCTCCTCCCTCGCTCGCTCCGCCCCTCGCTCCCTCCCAGATCCGGCCACCGAGCGCCGTCGTCGCTGCGTTCTCGATGTTGCCGCGGCCACCGGCCACCCTTCGTCAAGCCGACCAGCCAGCGAGCTCCGCCCCGCTCCTCTCCATCGCCTGGTGTCCTCCGTTCAAGCTGGGGTGCAGCGAAGGCGGTGGATCGAGCTCCTCCTCGTCTTCGGCCTCTCCGGCGATCTCCGGCGTCCCCGACCCTCTGTGGCTACTAAGCTGACACCGGGCCACCTTGTGCCTTCCCGGTGAGCACATGCCCCTTTCCCCTCTCTCTCTCTGCTGCCGTTCGTCACCCGTAGCCGCTGCACCACTTGCACCCGCAAACGTCGCCGCCGTGGAGCTCGCCGCCGGCGATGCAGTCTGTGTCATGGCCGTGCGAGTGCAGGAACGTGCTCAGCACCTCTCCGCGGTCTCGATGCGACCAACCCCGTAGCTAGCCGATCCCTGCCGCGACGGATCCGCGCTCACCCAAAATGCCTCGCCGCCGGCGACGACCTAGCGCTCGATTCCGGCCGTTTTAGCTCGTGCACATGCCATAGATCGACGCGACACTTTTCCCTCGTTCGAAC
This sequence comes from Thinopyrum elongatum, assembly GCA_011799875.1. Classification (NCBI taxonomy): domain Eukaryota; kingdom Viridiplantae; phylum Streptophyta; class Magnoliopsida; order Poales; family Poaceae; genus Thinopyrum; species Thinopyrum elongatum. The sequence continues at coordinate 546,122,935 of CM022298.1, read as the reverse complement.
GCGACCAGCCCCGGCCGTTTTAGTGGCCTGTGGGCGAAACCCGACGGCGTCCGAGCCGCGCCGCCGCGATTTTTGGTCGCCGGCGTAACTCCGGCGCCGGCCGCCGACGTGGCCGCCACGTGGGACACCCCTGGGTCACTGCCATTGGGTCCCACGGGCCCCGCTGACCACGTTGACCGTGGTCAACGCGCTGATGTGGCGGCGTAATGCCACTGACAGGTGGGCCCCACGACTAATTAACCTAATTAAAGATTTAATTAAATAGAAACTAATTAGATTAACCTAATGTCTCACTGACATGTGGGGTCCACCCCCTAATTAACCTTGGTAATTAAATTAATTCACTGGTTAAAGAAACAGAGGCTGACATGTGGGTCCCACTAGACCCACATGTCAGGTTTGACCCTGGTCAACTGCAGTTGACCTGCTGACGTCACTGTGATGCAATGCTGACGTCATAATTCATTTTCTGATAAATAAATAAATTCCAGAAATTCAAGTAACCTTTAAAAATTAATAACTTTTAAACCGTAGCTCGGATCGAAAAAGTTAAAACATGAAACTTGCTCAGAATGACGAGCCGAGTCTGATCGTGCCGTCTATTTCTCCATCGGAACCCCCTACGTAGAAGAACTCGTAACTCCGGACCCGAATCCGGCAGATGAATAGTGCACACACGTCGGATAATAATCCCAGATTAATTCTAAAAATAGCTAAAATGACTTAGATGCATAATTAGGCAACCCTGCACTGCATCATAGCATCACACGCACCGTATTGCATTTGTTTGCATTATGTTTACCTGTTTCTTCCCCCTCTTCTCTCTCGGTAGACCCCGACGTTGACGTAGCTCCCGAGGCAGACGCCGGACAGGAGTATGACTACGTCCCCGACGATACCACTGAAGACCTTGCCCTTGCCCCCGAGCAAACAGGCAAGCACCCCCATTTTGAGCATGCCTATAGCACCTATTCTCTTCTCTCTTATGCTTGCATTAGAACCGCTACTGCTACTATTTTCCTATATCTGCTGCATAGCCTGATTATTGTACCCTGCCTTGTTACCTTTCTGGTTATCCTAGACTGATTAGTATAGGCTGGGTAGAGACACGACAGAGACCCCCACTTGATCCCGACTGCCCTGCTGGATATCAGAAGACCCGATCATCGGGATTGAAGACTAGACCCTGGCACCGCACATCACTTCCCCTTAGTTGCCGACACTGCTGGGTTACCGTCGAGTGCCGAGGGTGATACCTCGTCAGCACTTCTGATGATAACCTTGTAGGTTAGTTAATCGGTCGTGGTAAGCGAGGGTGATTCCTCCTACACCACCCCCGATAACGACATCGTCGCGCAACTCCTCAAGTGTGGACCTCGAGGGTGATTCCTCCTTCGTTCACCTTGATGATAACATCGAGCGGGAATTCCATCGAGGGTGATTCCTCAGGGTTCCCCCTTGATGTTGGACACACGGATACCTTTGATACTGTGACTTGCACTAAACCATGATACTAAAGACGGGTCGGCCCTGAGGGGTACCCGCGCGAGCTTAACGCGAAGTGATGTGGAGTCGGGTTGACCTGGATGGTGCCCGCGAGATAACTACGAGGCGTGGCCGGGCATTCTTGGCCCTTGCCGCAAGTCCTCGAGACGGGGCGACGGGGTCACATCGTTCGTGAGTCTCTGCTCGTTTCCGCGCGCTCCAAATCCACTACGGTTTGGATATTTGATCCGAGGGGCCTCTGGCCCGATAGCACTAACCATCACGTGGGCATAGTATGGGCGTTCTGCATCGTATACTTCAGCCGGAGCTTAATGGACGTCAGCGACTGAGCGGCGCGCGCTGATATGGACTGGGAACGCAATCGCGCTTGTATAAGGGGTTGCTAGGTCTGCTTTCAGCCGCGTACGCAACGTGCAGGAGTTCCTGGGGCGAAGGCCCAAGACCCCTGGGCGCATAGGTTTAGTCCGGCGTGCTGACCTCTCTGTTAGGTATTCGGTCGGGTTGCGGCGTGTTGCTTAGCCGAGGTCGGGCATGACCCAGAAAAGTGTGTCCGGCCAGAGTTAAGTGAGCGTGGTGGGTAAGTTGGTGCACCCCTGCAGGAAAGAAACTTCTATCGATAGCCTGCCCTACGGTAACGGACACTCGGAGTTGTATCCCGATCGGTACAACTAGAACATGTGATGAGAATTGGATATTACGGCTCTGGGATTGCTTTCTCGCAGGGAGTCGAGAAAGGATCTCAGGTCGAGGTTGATGATACTACTACTACTACTACTTTACATTATGTTCATCTGCTCTCTCCTGATGCTGCAAGACTGTCGAAGATTGTTGAAGATGCTAGTCTTCGATAGGACTAGGCTTCCCCCTCTATTCTGGCATTTCTGCAGCCCAGTCCATATATACAGCCATTTCTTTGACAATGATGTATATGTAGTGTAGATCCTTGCTTGCTGAGTACTTCGGATGAGTACTCACGTTTGCTTTATTTTCTTTTTCTCCCATATTCCATTTGATGCCACCAGACGACGGAGCCCCTGAGCCAGACGCCCCAGCCGACGACCAGTACTACTACCCGCCTGGCGAGTACTACTACTACGAGGAGCCGACTGACGACCAGGAGTAGGATCGGAGGGTCCAGGGCAGGAGGCCTACGCCTTTCGATCGTAGTATTTTATTTTACCCCGCCTCTGTGAAGGCCTATTTCTCTCTCTGTAATATATCTGTACCCAGATATCTAATGCTTCCGCTGACGCTTGTATGTCATCGAGCTATGTATTCGAGCCCTCGAGGCCCTGACTTGTAATTTAAAGCTTGTATGACTTTATTTATGTTTTAGAGTTGTGTTGTGATATCTTCAAGTGAGTCCTTAGGCTTGATCGTGCGCATTTGCGTGTATGATTAGTGCACGATTAAGCCGGGGTCGTCACACACGAGTCCAACGGTCGGAAATTGAGTGCAATGGTAACATTCCTTGCGAAGCAAGTAATGCTAACTCCTCAGTTCGAAAGATATCTCCTACAGCACGAAGAAAAATGTCTACTGCTGGCAAGTAATCATTCGAAACTCAAAGAGATTTCTCTCAGTCTTGCATAGGTTTTGGGCTAAGCATCACAGCGGATCTAAGCTTCGAGAACCTATACCCCTCTTAATAGTACGAATGTCCTATGACTCAAATGAATGAAAGAAGAACAAGGAAATGAATACTACATCTTCACTTTGTCTTCAACTTCCATTCGCTGCAGTCAATTTTTTTTCGGACAGAATCTCCGAACCAATTGCTTCACATCAGCAATAAACCTTCGAGGGGTTAAATCCTTCACATCAATCTTCTCGCCTACATGTTTTCAACAGATGTAGCTCATTCTTCTCTGCAACGCAGATATTCTTCGGTGAAATTCCTCGAACTTGACACCGGAGACAGCATTCTCTTCGGTTCTGCATGGACTATTTGTCTCTGTGTGCACTAGCAAACAAATCAGTCCATGCCTGTTTGTCAACAATCTCCAAAACACAGGAGGGCAAATATTGCACCAACACAGATTGCACAAGATATTTTTTGCGAAAATTGTGTGCAAGGCATCACACATGGTTGCGTTTTCGGAACTGTGTGTGATATTGCGACATCAAACACATTTTTTTGCCGAAGCGTGTACTTTGTATACATCACATTTTTGTGTGGCGTGTGTGCGTGTGTGATAGTGTGTTAATAACACCATTCCGCACTAGTATATTGAGATGGAGGATTCAAACCAAACAAATTCCTACCTTGAAGTTTGACTCCATTTTCACAATCGGAAAACAGTGCTAATAATGCACCTGAAGTTTCGGCACCACAACTATAATTGAATGTCCATGATAAAGCCCATACATATATCAATGCAGATACTTGTGCAATTTAACTTCAGGTGAACACGCCATAGCCCATTTCAACACACCATAGCAAGGCCAGATAGATACTGATGCCTTGCAAAGCGGCACAACTTCAGTCAAGGTTCAATCTCACGAAAGTAGCCATGTCGTCTGACGCATCTTGTTTCTATTCCTATCACGTTTCCATGAGACCATTGGCAGAGGGGATGAGAGAGACCTCGCCGTCTATCATGTCGTAGACACCGATGGCAGTGTCATTGTTCTCGTGGCTATAGCCCTTGTAATATTCATCATCGTCCAAGAAAAAGATTCGGTCGCCCTTCATCCCGTACTGACACGGAAAGGCCCGGGAGCAGCTCCACCCAACAAAAAGCACCTAGTCCTCTCCCAAGGTCATCACGCTGACGCGTCGTGAGCGCTTGAAGTCGGCCTCGAACACCTCGAACTCGCTCTCTCCAGCCAAAACATGGTCCAGCACCAGCCTGCACCAGATCTTCCTGCGTACCATTGGCAGCTTGCCACATGATTCGACCAGGTAAACCTTAATCTTGATGGTCCTGTTGCTTGGCGTACAATCCAGATCACAGGGATCGCCATTGATGATTTGTCCAATCCGAGAAATCTGCGGGTCGCCGGTGCTCTCGCCCTGCCGATGTTCACCACGAAGATGTCCCCGCCATAGTCAATGGAGTAGAGCTTTCCCTGGTAGAGCGCCATATCTTTGTAATCCTTGCACTCATCGTACGCATATACCGACCACGAGGAGGCCCCTGGCCAGCACAGTAGGATCTGGCCGAACATTTCATGGCAGACAAATGCAGCGGCGAGGTTTGGCGAGCGTAGTATCAGCTTACTCGGCAGGAGAGTGTTCGAGTTTCTGATAATCAGCCACGTGCCGCGGGTGCGCCGGTCATGCTCCGGTGTGTGCTTCAGATCAGCATGCGGTGTGTTAGAAGTATAATCCTGTTTAATGCAGAGATGGGGATGTAGAGATAGAACAGCTTAAACATACTACGACTTGTTTTGTACTCCAAGCCTACCCCACCATGTACTTCAATATATACCTCATATGAGGGTCAGATCAATACAACACAAAACAATACAAAATATTCTACCATCCTATATTTTTTACATGGTATTAGAGCGGTTTTTCTAACAACACCGATCCTAGGATCTTCTACCATTCCCGCAGCGCGCTGCCCCGGGGAGATTAATCTTCTCTCCACGGGGATGCGGCACCTGATTTGATCAAAAATTAGATTGGTTCTTTTGATTAGTTTAGATCTAAATTCAAATTTCCTATTAGATCAGATTTTCTTTAGCCACCGAATATATCTCAACCACCCTCACATCCGGTGAAAGAAATATCCTTGCAGTAAACAGCGTTAAAATCATCGGTGACCATCTACCCCGCCGGATCCCATGCGATAGTCCGAGCGCCCCGGGCCAGCCGGCAGGCTCGCATCGCCGTCTAGCGCACAGCCGCTGGACGGAGGAACCTGCGCGCATCTGCATCGGCCACTCCACGCGCCTCCATCATCGATGAAACTGCGCGTCCATCGACGTCCCATGCATGTCGCGCCCTCCGCGTTCTCAATGCGACCTGCCACGCGATCGATCTGATGGTGCATGGGGAACTACGTCCACGTCCCAGCATACATGTGTGCATGTACAGGCTCCATCTGAGGCCATGCAGTACGCGCGTACGGGGCCAACACTAATGAGCGACTCCATGCGGCTTCGATCCCGGCGACACCGTGGCGGACGACTACTTTAACCGGCAACGCGGGCGCCGCGCCGCTGTGCTTACGTGCATGGCATGAGCCATCGACTCCAGCCACGGTCCTTCTGCAAGGTCGATCTGCAATGCGGGCGCCACGCCACTGTGCTCCACGGATGAGGGATTCAACGTCAAGTCGACGTCTATGGAGGTGCGGGACTACGGCACCACAGGTGGCTGCTTCTCGACGCAGCCACCGATCTACTGTGCCCTCTCCCTCAGAAGGAGATGACGACCCCAGCGGGCAGCAGCGAAGGACACACGCGAGCGATGGCGGGAGGGCGTAGCTCTCGCATGGGCCTCAAGCTCATGCGCCAGAGTTGGCTCCACGAGATCTGCAGCTACCCTGGTACGTACATGGCGGCTACACATCCAACTACACTGAACTGCTGCATCGAGCGATCTGCACCGACCCTCGCACATCATCAAGCCGGACGACTACACCGACCGATCTGCACTGCATCAAGCCAAACTACACTAGGCCGAGCCACGACATCAAGCTGACTACTAGTAAAGTTCATCGTCGAGCACACTATGGGATGCAACATCTACACACATCACCCACACGCTAGGCCGGTGAGGAAAGCGATGCAAATTCTTCATCGACTTCTCCGGTGCGACACGGCATCGACACTTGGTCGCCGCAAGGGACGCCTTCAAGCGACACATTATTATCGACACACCGCTGCGACGCCATCGCCGGCACTTCTTCGTCAAGGTCTTCATCAACATGGTCTTCATCACCATCATCGTCAACACACCGCAGCCACCTCGTCAACAGGATGGACACCTAGCATCCTTTGACTGATTTTTCTGCAAGTCGCGACCTCGGCGACGGCAATGACCGCGTCATGACGACGGCAATGACCGTGTCACGACGACGGCATCGACCGCGTCATCCACGACGACACAACTTCATCGCCACGGCGTCACTATAGTGACGACCCCTACATATGGCCACACGGTTCTGGCAAAACCGATGTGTGCTCAATGGGTTTCCTTCGGTCTTGGCAAAACCGATGGACTCATCGCCGACGGCACCCTCTGAAATCCGCAAGGTGCATCGTCCACGACTGGAGCTCCGTCATCAACAACATAGCGCATTTTTTTGCGCCTCTGGCTTTGTGCGGCTTCATCATCCACTACGACTACACCATCGACCATGACTACCTCGACCACGCCTACATTACCATGGTCGGCTCCCTCGACATCGACATTAATTGCTTGGTCTACAACAACTCATCGGTAACAACTCCGATCAACAGTGTCTGCGTCGTCACTAGCATCCACGCCACTCCCGGTGTCACTGCAAGAGGGAATAGAGGTGAGAGAAGGAAGGTGCCAGAAGGGGACGCAGTCACCACCCTAGGCGTCGAGCCATCAGAATTGCAGTTGATAATGGCGTAGCAGATAAGATGAAGCACAATAATTTAAATTCAGTCGCAATCGTCCGCTTCACTCCTGCTATGACTGAGAGGGAATGTTAGAAGTATAATCGTGTTTAAGGCAGAGATAAGGATGTAGAGATAGAATAGCTTAAACATACTACGACTTGTCATGTACTCCAAGTCTAGCCCTGCTACTTGTGAGCTGCATTGGGATTTCCTCTACCTTGGTTATCAACCTTGGTTCTTAACTGAGAGAAATATTTATCTCTACTGTACTGCATCTCCTCTCCTCTTCGAGGTCACAAGTAGGAGGAAGAAATCTGGCGCCGTTGCCCGGGAGACCTCATCAAAACCTATCAAGTACATTCACACGAACTATCATCTACTTGCTCTTACTTTATTTGCCTTTGCCTCTCATTTTCATCTCCCCCACTTCTAATTTTTTTATAAAAAACAAAAATATTTTTGTTTGCTTGTTTGCTTGCTTTGTCGCTATGTCTCAAGAAAACACTAAGTTGTATGATTTTTTAAATACTAATAATAATGATATTATTAGTACTCCAATTGCTCCTCCCGCCACTAGTGCGGAGTCATGTGATATTAATGCCATTTTGCTAAATCTTGTTATGAAAAAACAATTTTCTGGTAGTTCTAATGAAGATGTTGCATCACATCTTAATATTTTCGTTGAATTATGCGATATGCAAAACAAAAAAAGATGTGGATAATGATATTGTTAAGTTAAAATTATTTCCGCTCTCACTATGAGATCGTGCTAAAACTTGGTTTTCATCCTTGCCTCAAAATAGTATTGATTCTTGGGATAAAGGTAAGGATGCTTTTATTGCCAAGTATTTTACTCCCGCTAAAATTATCTCTCTTAGAAATCAAATTATGAATTTTAAGAAACTTGGGCATGAACATGTTGCACAATCTTGGAAGAGAATGAAATTAATGATAAAAAATTATCCCACTCATGGTTTCAGTTTATGGATGATTATGCAAAATTTCTATGCAGGACTAAACTTTGTTTCTAGAAATCTTCTAAACTCTGCTGCAGGTGGAACCTTTATGGAAATCACATTGGGAGAATCTACAAAACTCATTGATAATATTGTGACAAATTACACTCAATGGCATACCAAACGAGCTCCAACTGGTAAGAAGGTAAATTTTGTCGAAGAAATTACTACTTTGAGTGATAAAATGGATGCTCTCATGAAATTGGTTGCCAATAAAAATGCTCATGTTGATCCTAATGATGTGCCATTGTCTACTTTGATTGATTAAAATAATGATGCCGTTGATGTGCATTCTATCTCTAGAAATAATTTCAATAACAACGCTTATAGAGGTAATTTTAATCTTAGACCATATCCAGGAAATTCCTGTAATAATTATGGTAATTCCTATGAAAATTATTATAATAATAGGATACCTATTGATCTTGATAGCAATATTAAATAATTCATTAATTCTCAAAAGATTTTTAAGCCCATGGTAGAAGAAAAATTGAATAAAGTTGATAATATGGCTAGAAACATGGATAGAATTGCTCATGATGTGGAAACTCTTAAATCTAAATGATTGCCACCTAAGCATGATATTAATGAGTCCATTAAAGCTATCTATGTCTCCATTAATAAAAGTAAAGAAAGAACCGCTAGGTTGAGAGCTAAGCGAGAATTCCTAGAAAAGGCTATTCCACCCGATTTTTACCGTAATCATGATGAAGATATTAAAATGATTGGTGTATCACCCATTGAATATTTATTTAGTAATATAAAACTTGATGAAAAGGGGATTGGAGATGAGTCAAGTTTAGCTAGAAGGCGTCCCAATTGTTCGGAAGGTGATGATCTTAATGATAAAAATGATAAAAGTGGGTTTGGAGAGGTCAACACTTTAACTAATGATGTGCCCACTACTTTGGATTACATGGACTTTAATTATGATAGTTGTTCTTTAATTGAGTGCATTTCTTTGTTGCAATCCAAGATAAATTCACCCAATGCCTATGAACAAAATAAAGCTTTTACTAAACATATTGTAGAAGCTATGATGAAAGCTCATGAAGAAAAGCTAGAGTTGGAGGTTTCAATACCTAGGAAATTATATGATGAATGGGAGCCTACTATTAAAGTAAAGATTAAATAATATGAATGTAATGCTTTATGTGATTTGGGTGATAGCGTTTCCACTATACCAAAATCTTTATGTGATGTGCTAGGCCTTAACGATATGGATGAATGTTCCCTTAATTTGTACTTAGCGGATTCAACTATTAAGAAACCATTGGGTAGAATAAATGATGTGCTTATTCTTGATAATAGAAATTACGTGCCCATGGATTTCATTGTACTTGATATTGAATGTAATCTGTCTTGTCCTATAATACTTGGTAGGTATTTCGTATGAACCATAGGTGCTATTATTGATATGAAAGAAAGAAACATAAGACTCCAATTTCCATTAAAGAAAGGAATGGAACACTTCCTTAGAAAGATAATTAAGCCACCATACGAATCAATTATGAGGGCCACCTATGGGATGAAAACTAAGGATGACAATACTTGAAACTATACATTACGCCTAGCTAGGGCGTAAAACAATAGCGCTTGTTGGGATGCAACCCAATAGTTATCTAATTTTTCTTGTTTTCTTTTCTGTTTTTGATTGTTCACACAATTATGCTACTATTATGATTGTGTTTTTATGTTTTAATTAGTGCTTGTGCCAAGTACAACCTTTGGGATGATTTGGTTGACTTGATTCTGTGAAAAAACAGAAACTTTTGCGCCTAGTGCCTGAATTTTTATGAGTTACTGGAACGTTATAAAAATCCGATTTTTTACACATTATTGATATGAAAATTACCCACGTTGTACTGATGTTTCAGATTTTTTGGAGTTACAGAAATATTGCGTTTGTTCATATCACTACAGACTATTATGTTTTAGACAGATTCTGTTTTCGTTGCATAGTTTGCTTGTTTTGATGAATCTATGGATTATATCGGGGGTATAAGTCATTGAGAAGTTAGAATAAAGTAGGTATTATGCAATAATAAACTATGAATGTGTTCACAACAGTACCTGGAGTTATAATTTGCTTGTTATACTAACGGATCTCACGAGGTTTCTGTTAAGTTTTGTGTGCTGAAGTTTTCAAGTTTTGGGTGAGATCACGATGGATGAAGGAATAAGGAGCGGCAAGACCCTAAGCTTGGGGATGCCCAAGGCGCCCCAAGGTAATATTCAAGGAGAACTAAGCCTCTAATCTCAGCGATGCCCCGGATGGCATCCCCTCTTTCGTCTGCAATCCAACGGTATACTACTTGGAGCTATATTTTTATTCATCACATGATATGAGTTTTGCTTGGAGAGTCGTGTATTATAGTAGTCTTTGCCTTGATTGATTTTTAGTTTGCCACAATCATTGTTTCCTGCACACACCTTTTGAGAGGGACACGCATTTATTCGTGATTTGCTAGAATACTCTATGTGCTTCACTTATATCTTTTGAGCTAGGCAGTTGCTCTAGTGCTTCACTTATATCTTTTAGAGCACGGCGGTGGTTATATTTTAAAGAAATAGTTGCACTCTCATGCTTCACTGAATATGATAGTAATGGCAATATGCACATGTTATGAAATTGGTCCTGATATGATAGGTATTCAAGAGGGATATAATAAAAACTTTCATGTAGATCACTGAATATGATAAGTTTGATTCCTTGCAATAGTTTTGCGATATTGAGATGGTAATATGTGGGAGGTACTAGTGAATGATTGTGGTTTAGTAAGAATATTTGTGTTAAGGTTTGTGATTCCCGAAGCACGCACATATAGCCTCTAGTTATGCTAAGAAATTAGAGCATGATTTATTATTGAGTGTCTTCCTTATGTTTGGCGGTCGGGAACGAGCGATGGTCTTTTCCTACCAATCTATCACCCTAGGGGCATGCATGGTAGTACTTTGCTTCGAGGGCTAATAAACTTTCGCTATAAGTATGTGAGTTCTTTATGACTAATGTGAGTCCATGGATTATACGCACTCTTGATACGTCCATTTTAGATCATGTTTTCCTGCTGTTATTTAGAGTGTTTTTAATCATTATAAAACTTTGTGGAGCAATTCTAATGCCTTTTCTCTCTTAATATGCAAGGTTGACATGAAGAGGGAGATTGGCGGCAGCTGGAATTCTGGACTTGAAAAAGCTACATCAGAGATACCTATTCTGCACATCTCCAAATGAGCTGAAATTTCATGGAGATTTATTTTGGAATAAATAAAAATTATTGGAGAAAATAAGTACCAGAGGGGGCCACCCAGGTGCCCACTAGGCACCAGGGCGCGCCTACCCCCATGGCGCTCCCTGGTGGGTGGTGGGGCCCCTAGCTAGCATCTGATGCCCATCTTCTGGTATATAAGCCCATTTACCCTAGAAAAAAAATAAGGAGAGGACTTTCAGGACGGAGCGACGCCGTCTCGAGGCGGAACTTGGGCAGGAGCACTTTTGTTCTCCGGTGGAGCGATTCCGCCGGGGATACTTTCCTCCAGGAGGGGGGAATCGAAGCCATCGTCATCACCAACAACCCTCTCATGGTAGGAGGATCAATTTTCATCAACATCTTCACCAGCACCATCTCATCTCAAACCCTAGTTCATCCCTTGTGTTCAATCTTTCTATCAAAACTTCAGATTGGTACATTTGGGTGACTAGTAGTGTTGGTTACATCTGTAGTTGATGCTAGTTGGTTTATTTGGTGGAAGATTATATGTTCAGTTCCATTATGCTATTTAATACCCATATGATCTTGAGCATGAATATGATGTGTGAGTAGTTGCTTTTGTTCTTGAGGACATGGGAGAAGTCTTGTCATAAGTAATCATGTGAATTTGGTATTCGTTCGATATTTTGATGATATGTATGTTGTGATTCCCTTAGTGGTGTTATGTGAACGTCGACTACATGACACTTCACCATCTTTGGGCCTAAAGGAATGCATTATGGAGTAGTAATTAGATGGTGGGTTGCTAGAGTGACAGAAACTTAAACCCTATTTTATGCACTATTCAGTAAGGAGCTGATTTGGATCCATATGTTTAATGCTATGGTTAGATTTTGTGTTAATTCTTCTTTCGTAGTTGAGGATACTTGCGGGAGGGGTTAATCATAAGTGGGAGGCTTGTTCAAGTAAGAACAACACCCAAGCACCGGTCCACCCACATATCAAATTGTCAAAGTAGCGAACGCGAATCAAACAAACATGATGAAAGTGACTAGATGAAATTCCCGTGTGTCCTCAAGAATGTTTTACTTATTATAAGAGATTGTTCCGGCCTGTCCTTTGGAACAAAAAGGATTGGGCTACCTTGCTGTACCTATTGTTACTTGATACGTCTCCAACGTATCTATAATTTTTGATTGTTCCATGCTATTATATTATCTGTTTTGGATGTTTTATATGCATTAATATGCTATTTTATATTATTTTTTGGGACTAACCTATTAACCTAGAGCCCAGTGCCAGTTTCTGTTTTTTCCTTGTTTTTGAGCCTCGCAGAAAAGGAATACCAAACGGAGTCCAAACGGAATAAAACTTCACGATGATTTTTCTTGGACCAGTAGACACCTAGGGGACTTGGAGTCCAAGTCAGAAGAGCCACGAGGCGGCGACAAGGGTGGAGGGCGCGCCCCCCTACCTTGTGGGCCCCTCGGGACTCCCTTGACCTAGCTCTTCCTCCTATATATTCACATATATTCCAGAACCACCAGAGGCATCCAAAAAAACACTTTTCCACCGCCGCAACCTTCTGTTCCCGTGAGATCCCATCTTGGGGCCTTTTCCGGCATCCTGCCGGAGGGGGAATCGATCACGGAGGGCTTCTACATCAACTCCATTGCCCTTCCGATGATGCGTGAGTAGTTTACCTCAGACCTACGGGTCCATATCTAGTAGCTAGATGGCTTCTTCTCTCTCTTTGATTCTCAATACAACGTTCTCCTTGATGTTCTTGGAGATCTATCCGATATAATCTTCTTTTGCAGTGTGTTTGTCGATTTATGATCAGATTATCTATGAATATTATTTGAATCTTCTCTGAATTCCTTTATGCATGATTTAATATCTTTGTATTTCTCTTCGAATTATCGGTTTGGTATGGCCAACTAGATTGGTTTTTCTTGCAATGGGAGAGGTGCTTAGCTTTGGGTTTAATTTTGCATGATTTCACCTAGTGACAAAGTAGGGGTAGTGAGACACGTATTGCATTGTTGCCATCGAGGATAAAAAGATGGGGTTTTCATCATATTGCTTGAGTTAATTCCTCTACATCATGTCATCTTACTTAAAGCGTTACTCCGTTCTTTATGAACTTAATATTCTAGATGCATGCTAGATAGCGGGCAATGTGTGGAGTAATAGTAGTAGATGCAGGCAGGAGTCGGTCTACTTGACACGGATGTGATGCCTATATGCGTAATCATTGCCTTGGATATCGTCATAACTTTGGGCTTTTCTATCAATTGCTCAACAGTAATTTGTTCACCCACCGTATTATTTGCCTTCATGAGAGAAGCCTCTAGTGAAACCTATGGCCCCCAGGTCTATTTTCCATCATATTACTTTCCGATCTACTATTTTGCAATCTTTTATTTTCAGATCTATATACCAAAAAACCTAAAAATATTTTATCTTTTGATTATCTATCTTTATCAGATCTCACCTTTGCAAGTGACCGTGAAGGGCCCTTTATCGCGTTGGGTGCAAGTGTTTGATTGTTTGTGCAGGTGTTGGTGATTTGTGTGTTCTTCTCCTACTGGATTGATACCTTGGTTCTTAACTGAGGGAAATACTTACCTCTACTATGCTGCATCACCCTTTCCTCTTCAAGGGAAAAACCAACGCAAGCTCAAGAAGTAGCATTACTCTTGTTACTTGTTACAAATTATCTTGCTATCAAACTACTCGTTACCGATAATTTTAGTGCTTGCAGAAAATACCTTGCTAAAAACTGCTTGCCATTTCCTTCTGCTCCTCGTTGGGTTCAACACTCTTACTTATCGAAAGGACTATGATTGATCCCCTATACTTTTGGGTCATCAACTCTCACCTTTCCGCAATTTGATAGCCTCTTCGGATGCATTGCCCTTTCTCACCTCGAGAGTCGGTGTAAACTTTGTGATATGAAACACTTTATCACACATAAGCCTACTTATATCTTCCTCAAAGCAGCCACCATACCTACCTATCATGGCATTTTCATAGCCATTCCGAGATATATTTCCAAGCAACTTCCACCATTCCGTTATTATGACATACAATTTCATTGTCATATAGCTTTGCATGATCATATAGCTGACATAGTATTTGTGGCTCAGCCACCGTTCATCATTATCAATTTATCATACATGTTACGCTAGCATCATTGCACATCCTAGTACACTGCCAGAGGCATTCATATAGAGTCACATGTTTCAGTTTTATCGAGTTGTAAAAAAAAAGAGGCCAAAAAGAGCCCAACAAAAAAAGTGAGAGAAAAAGAGAGAAGGGGCAACGTTACAATCCTTTCCACACTTGTGCTTCAAAGTAGCATCATGTTTTTCATATAGAGAGTCTCCTATGTTGTCACTTTCATATACTAGTGGAATTTTTAATTATAGCACTTGGCTTTTATATTCCTACGATGGGCTTCCTCAAATTTCCGAGGTCTTCATGAGCAAGCAAGTAGGATGCACACCCACTTAGTTTTCAGTTTGAGCTTTCATACACTTATAGCACTTAGTGCATCCATTGCATGGCAATCCCTACTCCTCACATTGACATCAATTCATGGGCATCTCCATATCCCGTTGACATCAATTCCTTTTTTTACTTCCCCTTATTAATCTCTATCACCGCATTCTATTCCACCCATAGTGCTATGTTCATGGCTTACGCTTGTGTATTGCGTGGGGGTTGAAAAAGCTTAAGCGCATTAAAAAGTATGAACCAATTGCTCGGCTTGTCATCGGGGTTGTACAAGATAAATACTTTTTGTTAAGAAAATGGAGCATGACAAGACTATATGATTTCATAGGGATAGCGTTCTTTAGCATTTTTATTTTGAAAGGCATGATTGTTCGTTGCTATGCCTGAGTATTGATGTCTTTATATCAAATTATAGACTATTGCTTTGAATCATTCAGATCTTAATATTCATACCCAAAAGAAAGATTACATGATGAACATGTTAGGTAGCATTCCACATCAAAAATTCTTTTTTATCATTTACCTACTCGAGGACGAGCATGAATTAAGCTTGGGGATGCTTGATACGTCCCCAATGTATCTATAATTATTGATTGTTCCATGCTATTATAGTATCAATCTTGGATGTTTTATATGCATTTGTATGCTATTTTATATCATTTTTTTGGGACTAACCTATTAACCTAGTGCCCAGTGCCACTTGCTATTTTTTTGCTTGTTTTTTACTTTTCAAAAAATCAATATCAAACAGAGTCCAAACGGAGAAGAATCTTTGGATTAATTTTTTCAAGACCAGAAGGGACCCATGAAGGTTCAGGAGAAGACCAGAAGAGTCACGAGGAAGCGACAAGCTCGCCAGGAGTTGAGCTTGTGGCCCCCTCATGGCACCTCTTGACCTAATTCCGCCTCCATAAATTCCCAAATATTCCCAATATACCAAAGAGCCACCCAAAACACTTTTTCCGCCGCTGCAAGTTTTTGTTCTTTCGCGATCCCATTTGGAGGGGTTTCCGGTACTCTAATGGAGGGGGAATCGATCACGGAGGGCTTCTACATCATCCTTGCTGCATTCTGATGATGCGTGAGTAGTTCACCATAGACCTATGGGTCCATAGCTAGTAGCTAGATGGCTTCTTCTCTCTCTTTGATTCTTCATACAATGTTCTCCTTGATGTTCTTGGAGTTCCATCCGACGTAATCTTCTTTTGCGGTGTGTTTGTTGGGATCCGATGAATTGTGGGTTTATGATGTGAATAATAATGGAGTCTTTTCTGAACTTTATTATGCATGATTGTTATAGCTTTGTATTTCTCTCCGATATATCCATTTGGTTTGGCCAACTAGATTGATTTATCTTTAGTGGGAGAGGTGCTTTATGATGGGTTCAATCTTGCGGTGCTCTATCCGAGTGACAAAAGGGGACAAGACACGTATGGGTTTATTCATATTAGTTGAGTTTACTTTGTCCACATAATGTCATCTTGCTTAAGGTGTTACTCTGTTTTATACTTAATACCCTAGATGCATGCTAGATAGCTGTTGATGGGTGGAATAATAGTAGTAGATGCAGGCAGGAGTCGGTCTACTTTTCTCGGAGGGATGCCTATATAATGATCATTGCCTTGAATACCATCATAACTATGCGCTTTTCTATCAATTGCCCAACTGTAATTTGTTCACCCACCGTATGCTATGTGCTCGAGAGAAAAGCTTCTAGTGAAAACTATGGCCCTCGGGTCTACTTTTATCATATATAAAAACACAAAAATACTTTGTTGCAATTTTATTTCTTTTACTTTGTGTTGCAATTTACTTTACTATCTACCACTACAAGATTTAATCCTTGGAAGTAACCGCCAAGGGGATTGGCAACCCTCTTGTTTGCGTTGGGTGCAAGTATTTGCTTTTGTGTGTGCAGGTGCTGTTCACGAGGCTTTGTGTGATTCTCCTACTGGATTGATAATGTAGGAATGGAGTATGCCTACCAGAGGGGGCGGGGTGAATGGGAGTTCTAAATTTTCTTCGAAAAACTTAAATCTCTCAGAACCCAGCAGCGGAACGAATGAAAAACAAACTATAGTGAACTAACACAGAGTACTGAAATGAAACTAGAGCATGCAATGATGTAAATCATACGAATGAAAATGCATTGAAGGTAAACATGAGTGACAGAGATAACCGAAGATGCTCGATGGCGACAAGGTATTTGTTCGACCAGTTCGTCCTTCTGCACAAGGACTATGTCTGGTTGGAGGGGCTGTGACTTAACACGGAAGATAAACTCTCTTCACCCTATTCTCCTTGACAATTGATTCGTCAACCAATGCCGATCACTCATGGTAGATACTTGAAGGCGATCTCCGAACCTTTACAGACTTATTCGAGAACCACAATCACTCTTGGTCTCTGAAGAAATTGACACCTAACCGTCTAGAGAATTTGCAGCTCTCAAGAGTAATAGGCAGAGAGTACTAAACTTAGATTCCAGTGATGTTGAACCACTATCTAATTCTTTGGCTCTAGGGTTTTTCTCTCGGTGGATTTTAAACTCAAATCGCTCCGAGAGTGGGTTGCTCAACAATCTTCTTTGAATCAAACGGAGCAACCACCAAACAAAGCCGGCGCGGGGTGGCTATTTACAGCTGCAACCTTCCCTGATGGGAAATGACCATTTTGGACACGATGTCCAGCCAATGGCCAACCGACACTTTCACAACGGTTGGATTTTGGAGCAACGGTAACATTACTTGAGGAACAAGTAATGCTAACTAGTCGGTCCGAGTCAATTCTCTCGCAGCAAAGAAGATCACAGTCTCTTGCTGGCAAGTATTTACTCGGAGCACAAAGAGATTTCTCTCATGGCTTTCATAGGATTTGGGTTTAGCATCAGAGAATCAAAGCTTCGAATGCCATACCCCTCTTAATAGTATGGTGGTCCTATGACTCAATAAAAGAAGAAGAACAACGAAACAAATGCTACGTCTTCAGCTCGTCTTCATTCTTCCTCGAGCGCAGTCATTTTCTTCGAACAGACACCGAACCAATTGCTTGGACTTCATCAATTTTTAGGGGTTACTCTTGTTAGCTTCATCTTTGGTGATAACCTTTGCTGCCACGCAGGGAGATTATCTTCGTCGTTTGCGTCAAACTCCTTGATACTTTAGGGACCTGTTACTCTGTGTGCACTAGCAAACACATGAGTCCCATACTGTTTATGTTAACAAACTCCAAAACATAAGGGGCCTATCATTGCACCAACAATCTCCCCCTTTTTGGACGGTTGTTGACAAAATAGATAATCATCAAAGTGAATATAGATAAGTGAAATGTAAATCGAACAAGAGTGAACTTGCGTTACTTGGCTCGATGATGAAATGTACTCCCACTAGATGTATGCAGGGTCAATTGATATACAATGAGATTCCTTGCAGTTCATTAGAGTAAGTGGAGGATTTTTCAATCATTCGAGGTAATGATTCGCACTGATGATAAGTAATCCAACGAGATTGTAATGCAATCATTCATGACTTCTGTCAATAAATCCACCTACAAAACAAATGCTTTGAGAGAATTGTCGGGGGGATGTACCCCGGGTAGCCTCATCCACACCCAATAATGTTTCAAGACATCGGGGCTGGCAAATCCCCTCAAGCCGACTAGCCGCGTGGCCGGCCCCCTGGGCAGGCTGGGAGTACGCGGCCGGCTTCTAGAAGACGGCGCACTCCTAGAAGGCGGCTATGGGGGCGGGCCGGCTTCTAGCAGCCGGCCTCTCCTCCTCCTCGGAGTCTGCACTCGCCCACTACGACGAGACGGGGCATGGCTACAGTGTCGCCTGCTCCCCCGAATCCTGGAGGGGCGTGGCTACAGTGCGCGCTGACCGAGCGGTCACCTACCCGCCTAGCGTGGGACTGTAGCCATACGACGCATGACGCCGCTCTCGTCAGCAAGGACGAAGCTACATCAAAAGGCAATCAGTGTGGCCCGCAAGTGGCGGGCCCTACTTGTCGGCCGGATTCTCGGCAGCCGACGGCCCCCCAGAGGCGGGCCCCAGCAGCCGGTGGAGAACCCGGCGACCTTAGACACTGACGTCCGGGTCCTACACCCGGCCGTATTACCATTGTACCCCTGGGGGGTCGGCCTATAAGACCCCCCCGGGCTCACCCATGCAAAGGGTTCAGCCTTCATTCCACACACCCACGCCATAGCTAGGAGAAGGGGGAGAGCTCTACCCTTCCTCCTCCTCTAGCAATACAGCTCCAGGAGCAACTCTATATACTATCGATCATAGTCATCACAACAGGATTAGGGGTGTTATCTCTCCGGAGAGCCCCGAACCTGGGTACGTCTCGTGTGCTCTCGAGCTCGTGCTCCACCCACGATAAGCCACCCCCTGGCATCTGACGTGAGATTACCACGACAGTTGGTGCCCACCGTGGGGCCATTCGCGGTGTCGGCCGGAGTTGTGTTCTGGATGGGAAACACCTTTCCCTCCGGCGAGCGCATCGCGTCTGGCCTGACCAGCCAGCCCGATGCGTTCGTTTACGCTTGCACCAACGCATCACCCGATGCGGGAATCGTTTGCCCCGCGGATTGCCTCATTGACCCATTCGGGAAGCTCAGCTTTTCCGATGCGGTCGCCCCCAATGCGGGAGCCACCTGCCCCGTGAGCTGCCTCACCGACCTCTTTGGGAAGCTCAGCCTCTCCGATGCGGTCACCACCGACACGTATCCCAGCGATGTGGTGGTCATCGATGACCTGCTCCCTCCTGTCGCTAGCGACGCCTCTGCCGGCGTGCTCGACGCTGGCGTCTTCGTGGAGGTGATGGTCACTGGCAACAGCCAGGACACTGGCGGGGCCGCCAGGGACCCATTGCGAGCAGCAATGCAGGACCTGGCTGCTCCCATCGACGCCAACGCCGACGGGGCGGTGCTAGAAGAAATCCGTGTCAAGCTCGTTGACAGCGCCACCAAGATGGCGGCCATAAAGCATCGCGCTTAGGCTAACAAGCGCGAGATTAACCGCATAGCGGGCCGCACGCCGACTGCAGGTGAGCCCAGCCGAGCCGGCGCTATCTGGCAACGTGGCGCGACCATCGCCAGCATGCTGGGAGTCGGACGTCCGATTTACGACACCCCAATGCAGAACCTGCGTGTCGTGCAGGCCGCAGCAGAAGAACTCGAGACCCTAGAGGGCGATGAGTAGCGCAGCCAGATGGACCGCCTCCAGGAGCTCCTCAACGCTGCGAACGTGCAGCAAGACGCGTGCAACCGTGTGGTGGGAGCCGGCCGGAAGGCCGACCTCCCGGAAGGGAACCTTCCACCCCGCCGCGAGAATGGAGCGACCTCCCCGTCCCCTAGTGGCAGGGGCCATGGCCAGCGGAACCCGGAGCAGGCGGCTAGCGCTCTCACGAGACGGTTGTGAACAGCCGGCAAGTCCCTCCGAGAGTGGAGGGCCGGCGCCAGCAGGATGAACGTCCGCCTCCCCTCCGCAGGGAGAGGCTGGCTTCTCTGGCGTCGGATGACCACCCGACTTTGGGGGGCCAGCTAGGTCCCCGTGAAGCAGTCGGCGAGAATGATGCTCAACGCCGGATCGAACGGTTGGCTCGGTCCTTGGCAATGGAGGATGAGGATATAGTCGGCCCGGCCTGCTTCGGCCCCCGCATCCGCGATGAGCCCTTCCCCAAAGGGTTCTCGCTTCCTCGCGACACTCCCAAGTACAACGGCGTCGTGAAGCCGGAAGATTGGTTGACCGACTATGCCACGGCGGTCAGCATAGCGAATGGCAACAAGCGCGTTGCCGTGAGATATGATCCGCTCATGTTGCTGGGCACGGCCCGGACATGGCTAAACAGCCTCAAGGCCAACAGCATCAACAGTTGGCTGGACTTCAGCGAAGTCTTCATACGCAACTTCAACAGCACCTACAAGCACCCCCCCCCCCCATGCCTCGCCTGCTCTCCATGTGTGTTCATGGCCCGACTGAGTCCACCCGCGACTACCTGACGCACTGGGCTGAGTTGCGCAACTCTTGCGAGGGGGTGCACGAGGTGTAGGCCATCGAGTACTTCACCTCCGGGTGCAGAGATGGCACCCTGCTCAAGCACAAGCTTCTGTGCGATGAGCCGGCTACCTTGGACGAGCTCCTGGTTGTGGCGGACAAGTACACCACGGCTGACTCTTCCATGAAGTTGGAGATCCGGATCGACGCGTCCAGGAAAGTGATCCCGCCGGCTTCTCCGGCACCGGCTGGCGACTCCAACTGGCGTCAGCAGCTGAACGACAACAAGTGCAAGGCCCAGCAGCCGGCTTCTAACAGCCGACAGGTGGCGACCGTCGAGGACCAACAGCCGGCAGATCAACCCGGCCCCAAGCGTCCGCGGGGCGGCAAGGGTGCCTGGCTGCCGGCCTTCTCCTTTGAGCAGACCCTCGATGCTCCATGCAAGTTCCACAGCAGCGCGAAGCCGTCCAACCATACAACCCGGCAGTGCAGCTGGCTCACCCGAATCACTAAGGGTGAAGGCTTGCCGCCTCCTCCACCCGGCCCGGTGGCTCGGGCTCGTCAGCAGCCGGCCCGCCCTGTCGGCATGCTCCAAGATGAATTCCCCAACGAGAACGCCACTTACGTCGTCTTCACCAGTGAAGCCGATGACAAGCGCAGTCGGCGTGAGCAGCACCACGAGGTGAATGCTGTCATTCCAGAGGTCCCCCAATTCATACACTGGTCCGAGAGGCCCATCACCTGGAGCCGAGATGACCATCCGGCCATGATGCCTTCGCCGGGTGCTTATGCCATGGTGCTGGACTCCACCTTCTCAACCGAGAGGCGGGCTTGCCGCTTCTCCCGAATCTTGATAGACGGCGGTAGCAGCATCAACATCCTCTACCGCGATACCATGGAAAAGCTGGGCATTAAGGAGAAGCAACTCCAGCCCAGCCGGACCGTGTTCCATGGCATCGTCCCTGGGCTTTCCTGCCCTCCAATCGGCAAGATCAAGATCGATGTCCTGTTCAGCGACAAGACCCGCTTCCGCCGCGAGCCTATCTGGTTTGAGGTGGTCGACTTGGACAGCCCCTACCACGCGCTCTTGGGCCGGCCAGCGATGGCCAAATTCATGGCGGTTCCGCACTATGCATACCTAGAAATGAAGATGCCGGGTCCCAAGGGCATCATCACCATTGCCGGCGACTACAAGAAGTCGCTCGTGTGCGCCGCAGCTAGCTCCCGGCTGGCCGAGTCACACGTCATCGCCGAAGAGAAGCGCCACCTTGACCGGGCTATGGCCATGGCCAGTGAGCAGCCAGCCATGCCGACTGACCCCAAGGAGGCTGAAGGCGAGGGCTCCTTCCAGCCGGCTAAGGAAACCAAGAAGATCATCTTGGACCCGGCGCACCCGGAGCAGTACGCTGTCGTGGGGTCCAGCCTCGACAGCAAATAGGAAAGCAAGCTCGCCGACTTCCTCTGTGAGAATCGGGATATCTTTGCGTGGTCCCCCAAGGACATGCCGGGTGTTCCAAAGGAGTTCGCCGAGCACAAGCTGCATGTACGGTCGGATGCTAAGCCGGTCAAGCAACCCCTCCGCCGCCTATCAGAAGAGAAGAGAAGGATCGTTGGTGAAGAAATCGCCCGGCTTCTGGCAGCCGGCTTCATCATGGAAGTGTTCTACCCGGACTGGCTTGCCAACCCAGCCCTCATTTTGAAGAAAAACAACAAGTGGCGCATGTGTATCGACTACACGAGCCTGAACAAGGCCTGCCCCAAGGAACCGTTTGCCTTGCCCCGGATCGATCAAGTGATCGACTCCACGGCCGGCTGCGAGCTGCTGTCCTTTTTTGGACTCCTACTTCGGCTACCACCAGATCAAGCTGAACCCGGCCGATCAACAGAAGACCGCCTTCATCACCCCTTTCGGCATGTTCTACTACATCACCATGATGTTCGGCTTGAGGAATGCCGGCGCCACCTTCCAACGCTGCATCCAGAAGTGCCTCCTGCTGCAACTCAACATGAATGCCCATGTCTACGTGGACGACATAGTGGTGAAGACGGAGAAGCGCGACACCCTTTTGGAGGATCTCAAGGAGACCTTCGCCAACCTACGCCATTTCCAAATCAAGCTCAATCCGGAGAAGTGCGTCTTCGGAGTGCCAGGCGGACAACTCCTTGGCTTCCTTGTTTCCGAGTGCGGGATAGAGTGCAACCCCGTGAAGATCAAGGCCATCGAGCGGATGAAGAAACCGACCAAGTTGCGGGACGTCCAGAGGTTTACCAGGTGCCTGGCGTCTCTCAGCCGGTTCGTCAGCCGGCTCGGCGAGAAGGCCCTCCCTGTGTACCAACTGATGAAGAAGACCAAGTGCTTCGAGTGGACTGACCAGGCGGACGAGGCATTCCTCCAGCTCAAGCGAATGCTGTCCACGCCGCCTATTCTGGCCGCCCCAACTGCCAAAGAACCACTGCTCCTCTACATCGCCGCCACCAACCGGGTCGTCAGCACGGTGATTGCTGTCCAACGCCCAGAAGCCGGCAGGGCGCAGCCGGTCCAGAGGCTGGTCTATTACTTGAGCGAGGTGATGTCCGCCTCTAAGCAGAACTACCCCCACTACCAGAAGATGTGCTACGGCGTGTACTTTGCCACCAAGAAGCTAAAGCAGTTCTTCCAGGAGCACTCCATCATGGTCGTCTACACCGCCCCTCTTGCCGAGATCATGGGCAGCCGAGATGCCTTGGGCCGGGTGGCCAAGTGGGTCATCGAGCTGGCTCCCCACACCATCCACTACCAGCCCCGTACCACCATCAAGTCCCAAGCACTGGCCGACTTCCTTGTCGACTGGGCCGAGACCCAGTACCTGCCACCAGCGCCGGATTCCACGCATTGGCGGATGCACTTCGACGGCTCGAAGATGCGCACCGGTTTGGGAGCCGGCATCATCCTCACCTCTCCCAAAGGCGACAAGCTGAAGTACACGCTGCAGATCCACTTTGCCGCCTCCAACAACGTAGCCAAGTACGAGGCACTCATCCACGGGCTCTGGCTGGCCCAGGAGATCGGCATCCGCCGCATCCTGTGCTACGGCGACTCAGACCTTGTGGTCCAACAATCCTCTGGCGACTGGGACACCAAGGATGCCAACATGGCCAGCTACCGCTTCCTCGTCCAGCAGATCAGCGGGCACTTCAATAGGTGCGAGTTCGTCCATCTGTCACGGGCCGACAACGAAGCAGCCGACGCCCTGGCACGGATTGGCTCCATCCGGCAGGCCATTCCGGCCGGCTTCTCCCTCGACTGCTTGCGCAAGCCGTCTATCCAACCTTCGCCGGAATCAGAATCCATCTTCGTGCCGGCTGACCCTGGAGCAGCCGGATCCAGCTCGGGGACTTCAGCAGCCAGCCCGAAAACTTCTACAGGCGGCCCAGGGGCTGCAGCACCTAAACCCGGCCCGGGGACTCCAGCACCCGGCCCGGGGACTGCTGTAGCCAGCCCAGGGACTTCCACAACGCAACAAGGAGTGGCCGGCTCCAACTCGTCGCCTCCCAACCCAGCCCCCCTAATGCCGGTTGCTGTCATGACGGTGGTGGAAGCCCCGTCTTGGGCGCAGTCCATCCTCAACTTTCTGGTGAGCGGCGAGCTCCCAGCCGATGAAGTATCGGCCCGGCAGGTGCAACGCCGGGCAGGTGCGTACACGATCATCAACAGAGAGCTTGTCAAGCGCAGCGCGACCGGTGTCTTCCAGCGCTGCGTCGAGCCGGAGAAGGGCATCGCCATCCTCAGGGACATCCATCAGGGCGAATGTGGCCACCATGCCACTTCCAGAGCCCTCATTGCCAAAGCTTTTCGCCATGGTTTCTTCTAGCCGACTGCTCTGGACGACGTCAAGGAGTTGGTCCGGAAGTGCAAGGGGTGCCAGCGGTTCAGCACCAAGCAGTACCAGCCGGCCTCAGCCCTCAAGACCATTCCCATCACCTGGCCGTTTGCCATATGGGGATTGGACATGGTGGGCCCATTCAAGATTGCATGTGGCGGCATGACCCATCTGCTGGTTGCCGTGGACAAGTTCACAAAGTGGATCGAAGCAAAGCCGATCAAGAAGCTGAACGGCCCCACAGCCGTTACATTCGTCTCAGATATCACCGTTTGATATGGCATCCCGCACAGCATCATCACCGACAACGGCACGAACTTTGCCAAAGGCGCCTTGGCTCGTTTCTGCGCGGCACAGGGCATCCGACTGGACCTCGCGTCGGTTGCTCACCCGTAGTCAAACGGCCAGGTGGAGCGGGCAAACGGCCTCATTCTATCCGGCATCAAGCCACGGCTAGTCGAACCACTTGAGCGCTCGGCCGGCTGCTGGCTCGAGGAGCTGCCGGCCGTCCTCTGGAGTCTCCGGACAACGCCAAACCGATCAACCGGCTTCACACCTTTCTTCCTCGTGTACGGGGACGAGGCCATCATCCCAATGGATATCGAGTTTGACTCACCTAACATCACCCTATACACGGAGGCGGAAGCAAAGGAGGCACGCGAAGACGGCGTCGATCTGCTCGAAGAGGCTCGGTTGCTAGCACTCAGCCGGTCCACCATCTACCAGCAGAGCCTACGCCGCTACCACAACAAAAAGATCAAGCCGCTTGCCTTCCGCTTGGGCGACCTTGTGCTCCGACTGATCCAGCGATCAGCTGGCCAGCACAAGCTCTCTGCTCCTTGGCAGGGGCCCTTCATCGTCAGCAAGTCCCTGGGCAACGATTCCTACTACCTAATCGACGCACAGAAGCCCAGGGCATGCAAGAGAGACACAGCCGGCCAAGAGTCGGAGTGCCCATGGAACGCGAACCTTCTCCGCCCATTTTACAGTTGATGCAGTGTATGTACCACGCTATCTTTTGTACCAAGTAAAGACAACAGGTACCCCGAGGCGCACTCGGGGGCTACCTTTTTATCTCTATGATAAGCTTCTCCTATGCATGAGTATTTATTCTCTCACCATGCCCAGGTCCGGTCAACCGGCCCGGGGGCTCGCCGACTCGGCCCAAGGCGGCATCGTCCGAAGTCCGTCCAGTAATGTGCCGACGCCAAAGCCCTCTCTTCGCCCTAGCCACAGCTCGTAGTGCGACTGTCCGGCTTGCAAGAGCTAAAGGCCGGAAACGCTGTCCACATGAAAAACGACTAAGGAGGAATGCGATTCGGGCCAAGCCGGCCTTTCGCCTCCCCCGTCCGACTGCTTAGCAGCCGGCCGGCCGACTTCTTGCTCGACCAGCACACGCTTTAAGCGGCTAAAGTAATTTGCCTGTTCTAAACGGCCAAGTCCCTGACCCGGCCACAGACCGCAGCGCGGCTGTCCGACTGGTAGGGCGGCAGCCAAAGGAACGCGGCAAAGGAAAAAGCCAAAGAAAGCAAAGGCAAAATCGAGCTAGAACTCGGCAAAGCACACAAGCATGTGGGGAAAGTAAATTCATTTACATTCCAAAAGGCCCGTGGCTGGCATTCATCAAAGTTTAAAAGTACACCCCGAGTGGGTGGAACTGCGCATAAGTAACTTCGCCCTTGAGCACAAGACAGAAAAAATATAAACAGATAAGGGCCGCCTAGGCCGGAGGTACTGCGGGCTGCTTGGACGAGTTGGCGGTGGCTATAGCACCGGCTGGCGGGGCCTCCAGCTGGTTGGTCTTGGTCTGGTCGGCGGCGGCGGCCGACGTGGTCTCTCGCTGCTCGCTAGCTGGGGCCAGATCGAGCCGGTTCCGGCTGGTCGCTCCGTCATCTATCGCGACACTGTCGCCTTCCTCGTCCTCGTCCTCCTTCGCAGTCTCGTCGCTAGAGGCGATCTCCTCCACCGGGTTCTCCGCCTCATCCGGGTCCAACCTGAATCAGGACGGTGGCACCTCGGTGCCGTCTTCTGTCCGCTCCGGGATGAAGACGCCACCGTTGGTGTACTCGGCTAGGGCCGATGCGCGAATGGCGATCCCTTCGCGCTCCAGCTCAAACTCCGGCGTCACCTCCTGGCGGAAGGTGACCAGCTGCGCCATGCTCATACCCGAATAGCACGCCTTCACGAACTCCAGCGCCACCTTGGCGCCGACCCGTGCCGCGGCGCCCTTCCAGGCGTCGAGCCGCTCCCACGCCACCTCCAGCCAGTCGGCAGTCCGGCTGGGACTCCGGGGGACCTGCACACCTGGCCAGAGACCTTCCAAGACCTGTGACCCGGCGCGCTGAAACCGGCGGAGCAGCTGGCGCACCGGCGCAAGGCGCAGCTGAACGGCCCGGAACTGTTCGCCCAAGTTCCGGGGCCGGTCTGGTGCAATCTCCTCGCCCACTTGCCTCCGCTGCTCGCGCCGTGCCTCGATCGCCTAGCTGATGGAGACGGTGTGGTCCGGGGAGTACTCTGCTTAAAAGAAAGCGAAAGAATAAGAAGCCGGCTTCCCGCAACAGCCGGCAACCAACCAATCAAGAAAGAAAGAAGCTTCACCTTCGAGCAGGCCCTCAATCACCTCATAGCCCACTGACGGGTACTTCTCCTTGTCGGCCCAGCCCGAGCGCTGGGACTCAAACTCGGCCTTGAGGTGCTCCTCCTCGTCCTTCAGCCGCTGGACCGCCTCCGCGTGCCGGGTCGCCTGGTCGGCCAGCTCCTTCTCAAGCCGG
This sequence comes from Thinopyrum elongatum, assembly GCA_011799875.1. Taxonomy (NCBI): domain Eukaryota; kingdom Viridiplantae; phylum Streptophyta; class Magnoliopsida; order Poales; family Poaceae; genus Thinopyrum; species Thinopyrum elongatum. Next base: position 546,095,506 of record CM022298.1, on the reverse strand, counting down.
TCGCGCTCCGCGGCCGCCTGGCTGTGCTCCAGCTCCTTGGCCTGAAGCTGGCCCTCGTACTCCTACACGCGGCCCTGCAGCTGGGAAGCAGCCTCTACGAAGACAAAGAAGAATCGTCAGAAACAAAAAGCTACCGGAAAGATCCGGCCCGACTGCTCAGCAGTCGGCCCAAATCTCGGGGGCTACACCCAGTGGGTGCGCTTGTGCACCCCCACTGAAAGCCGGCCTGCATACCTCGGCTCCTCCACAGCTCGGCGGTCTGGTTGGCGAGCGCCTGGTTCTGGGAGTTGTAGGCGGCCGCCCGAAGATTGTGGTAGTCCTGCATCAAGAACGACATCTCAACATTCAAAAACATGCCTTAAAGTTCCAACCCGCCTGCTCAGCAGCCGGCTTGGAACTCGGGGGCTACACCCAGTGGGTGCGCTAGTGCGCCCCCACTGAAGATCACAAAAGACAAAAAAGCAAATCAAAGGCGTACCCGGACGAATGTCTGCATCTCCACCATTTTGCTCCTTGCCTTTCGGAGGGTGGCACTGTGGGCGGCGAACTTGTCTAGAACATCATGCACTGCGAGGTTCAGGGCGGCCGTGCTGGCCGCTGACGTCCAGCCCGGCGGGGTGGAACTCATGGCCTCGGCATCGGCCTCCTGCGAGCTCACGGCCCCGGTTTCCGCCGGCCTAGGCTCGGAGGCCGCTCTTGCCTGGCGCAGGCGCAAGGGGGTGCGCGCCGTCATGGCCTGGCTCATGTCCACCCCGGCGCTAACCAGCGGCATCTCCGGCCCTTCGGGTTGGCCGCCACCCGGCTCGTCGGCACCCGGTGTGCGCCGGGTCGTCTCCGGCTCCACGGCTGCCGAGTCAGCAACCGTCCGCCCCGGCGCCGCCTGGTTAGCTCCGGCTGATCCAGTCGGCGCCTGGGTCTCCGCTACCGGCGGCTCCGACTGCTCAAGATTGCCGGCCTCCGGGATCCCGCCACCAGCCGGGTCCTCTGCGGCCTTCGCATCGGCCTCCGCCCGCGCCTCAGTTGCCACCTCCGCCTGCGCCGACGCCGCGGCCTCGGCCTCTGCCTGTGCTGATGCGGCGGCCTGGGCATCGGTCTCCGCCCGCGCCGCGACCTCCTCCCGCACCTCCCACGCGTTCCTTTTTGTCGCCTCCCGGAGGGTGGCGGCCGGGTCCACACGCCGGGCCTCCTCAGAGCCGCCTGCTGATCCGATCAGCAAGATGGATGGAGCCCGAGATATGGAGATGGCGGCCCTGCGCAGCAAAGCAAACAAAGATAAGAAATTCACAAAAGGAAAAAAGCGATTTAGACAGTGCGACGAACACACTGACCTGGACACCATGGGGCGATCCTGCGGGGCCCTCCGGGTTGGCCCCTTGGTGGTGGCCACCTTTGTGGCCTCTTGCCGCCTGGTCGCAGCCGTCTGCTTGGCCTTCTTGGACGGCTTGTTGCCGAACAACCCCTCGGCGCGACGCTTAGCCGTGCCGGGTGCGTCAGCCGGCGCTCCGCTGGACGGCCGTGCCGTCGAAGAACTGGCGCCCGTCCTCTCGGCGCCTTCGGGGCGGCGTTGCCCTTCGTCATCTTCATCATCATCCGGCCAGGACCGGACGTCGCCGTCTCCTCCTGCGCCGCCTCCTCCAGCGCCGCCTCCCCCGGCGTCGTCGTCCTCAACTCCATCTTCCAACGCGGCCGCCCCCAGCTCGGGGGTCGCCCACGTTGCTCTCCTCGCGGTCCGGCATCCATTGATCGCCTGGAGCCGGCGCGATGGACACCACCTGGCCAGGAAAGAGCTACCCCGCGTCGGGATGTTCAGGTTGGATAAAAAGCACAGCGTGAGTAAAGAATGGAGACCAGATACTGACCGGCGATGGCGGGTTGGCGCGACTATACGGTAGCTTGCCGAATTGCTAGTCGGCCTCACTGAGCTTGCTGTCGGAGAAGTAGTTGACATGGCGGGCCACCTCGACCATCGGCAGCTCCTTGGTCGACATCCGGCATGGATCCCGGTGGCCGCTCATGTCGCAGATCCGGTGTGGCTGGGCCTGGAGCGGAGAAACCCGGCGGTAGACGAAGACGGCCAGTAGGTCCACCGGCTTGAGGCCCTCCGCGTCCATCATTTCCTGAAGCCGGACCAAGATGTTTGTGATGGAGGCTGGCACCGGCTTCGGTTACTGCCCCGAGTTGTCACGCGGCTCACCAGGTGGGCCGGCTGTGAAGGCCGGCAGGTTGATGTAATTTCGAGTCGGGTGGAGGTTGCGGACGTAGAAGTACGACTTCTACCACACCTTCGCCGACTCCAGCAAAGCGATGAATGGGAACCGGGTCCCGGAGCCGCTGAGCTGCACGGCAACGCATGATCCGTACTGGGCCGGTTTGCCCTTGGCTTGGGTCCCCAGCTTTAGGTAAAAGAACCTGCCCCACAGCTCGAGGGTGGGCAGGATGCCTAGGTAGCCTTCGCAGAAGGTCATGAAGGCGGAGAGGAGAACAACGGTGTTGGGAGTGAGATGATGTGGTTGGAGGCGGTAGAACTCGAGGAAGGTGTGGAGGAAACCACTCGTGGGCAAGCCGAACCCGCTGAGGAAGTGGCTTCGGAACAACACAAACTCACCAGCCCTCGGCGCTGGCGAGATCTCCCTCACGTCGGGGATGCGTGTCCCCATGACCGCTTCGACTGGAAGCCTCCGCGTCGCACGGAGGAACTCGATGTGGCCCTCGTGGACGTTGGATCCATCCCAGTCGCCTCGCGCCATGGCTTGTGGTGGTCCGGCGGTGGCTCAGTGAGGCTGGGCGGTGTCGATGTCGCGGCGGCGCTCCGGTGGCATGTGGCGCAGCGGCACGGCAGCAATGAGGGGGCAAAGGAGCAGAGGAGAAAGAGAGAGTGGGAGGGGGCGCGCGTGCGTTTGGCCACCCCCTCCCCTCCATTTATACGATGACGGCGGGGTTGAGGCGACTCTTTGGGGGGCGTGGGATTAACTGCTCCCACGTCCCACGTGCCCCCGCAATGTTCGCGCCTTTATGACGCGCATTCAATTTGCCCCGGAAGGGCAACGGATTGCCTCGGCCGCTGCAGATCCGCGCATGCGCCGAGGCTGTGTAGTGGCGGGCCAGGGCCTATGGTGGCTTCGCATCTTGTGCGTGGGCTGGCAGGTCGGCCCGGCCTACTGGCGACGCGTGGCATGCGAGCAACGGGCGGCTGGCACGCCACCCGGTGGTGTACCCCCAACGCCCGCCACGGCGATTCAAATTCATCAGTCGGCCGGTTTTCGCCTCGGCCGGCCCCTGGCACATGGCTTCTTCAAGCCAGACAAACAGAGACACATGAACTCCCGGAGGGGGAAACTGCTAAGGCACTCCGGCTTCAAGCCGTGGCGCCTCACCAGCTTCGGGGACTACAGTCGCGGGGATGTACCCTGGGTAGCCTCATCTGCACCCAATAATGTTTCAAGACATCGGGGCTGGCAAAGCCCCTCAAGCCGACTAGCCGCGTGGCCGGCTCCCTGGGCCGGCTGGGACCACGCTGCCGGCTTCTAGAAGACGGCGCACTCCTAGAAGGCGGCTATGGGGGCGGGCCGACTTCTAGCAGCTGGCCTCTCCTCCTCCTCGGAGTCTGCACTCACCCACTACGACGAGACGGGGCGTGGCTACAGTGCCGCCTGCTCCCCCAAATCCCGGAGGGGCGTGGCTATAGTGCACGCTGACCGAGCGATCACCTACCTGACTGGCGCAGGACTGTAGCCGTACGACACATGACGCGGCTCTCGTCAGCAAGGACGAAGCTACTGCAAAAGGCAATCAGCGTGGCCCGCAGGCGGCGGGCCCTACTTGTTGGCCGGATTCTCGGCAGCCTGCGGGGCCCCCCAGAGGCGGGCCCCAGCAGCCGGCGAAGAACCCGGTGACCTTAGACACTTACGTTCGGGTCCTACACCCGGCCATATTACCATTGTACCCCTGGGGGGTCGGCCTATAAGACCCCCCCCGGGCTCACCCATGCAAAGGGTTCAGCCTTCATTCCACACACCCACGCCATAGCTAGGAGAAGAGGGAGAGCTCTACCCTTCTTCCTCCTCTAGCAATACAGCTCTAGGAGCAACTCTGTATACTATCGATCATAGTCATCACAGCAGGATTAGGGGTGTTATCTCTCCGGAGAGCCCCGAACCTGGGTACGTCTCGTGTGCTCTCGAGCTCGTGCTCACTCTCACTTCCGGAACCCGACGACGTCCTCATGGTTCCACCCATGATAAGCCACCCCCTGGCATCTGACGTGAGATTACCACGACAAGAATATAGTGCAGCAGGCGGGGTTATTAATATTACAACCCATATCAGAAGTTTTACATCAGAGCACATAAACTGGCACAAATAGTCTCAAAAGATAGAGCAAATAAACACAGAGACCAAATCCAACAGAGCAAATCTATCGAAACTCTCGATGTGATCCTCCCCCCTTTTGTCAACTAGTGTTCAAAAGGTGAGTATGATTCACTCTGAGGCATCGCTCGAAGAATTGACCAAAGAGGTTTCTAATTCGGAGGTGGATGGTACATCTTCATCGTCAGCAGCAGCAGATCCTTCAATACTGGCTTGGAGCTGAGAAGACAAAGGCACATTGGGATCAGCCTATTGATTCTTGCGAGATAGAATATTTTCTTTAGCAGGTTTCTCTGTGGGCGATGTTGCTTCTGATTCGTCGAACAGTTTGTGTAGCTGTATCCGAAGTAAATTAGTTGTTGGTTCACGAGCTGGTAGAGGCGGAGTGATCCGGTCTTGAAAATCTTCAGCTGAAAACCCTTGATCAATATACTCACAGAGTTCTTTGAGATGAGAGTTGCTCAATTGCTTCTTGGCGAAGAACTTCCGAAGCAATTTCCAGAGACGCTTCTTGTTTTCAGCGTGGAAAGATCAAATACCCTACTGATTTCTTAGTCTTTGGTTCACAACAAGATAATTTTTGTCCCATTATATTTGGTAGGCCTTTCTTGAAACCGTTAATGCTGAAATTGATTGTGTTAATGAAAAGGTTAGAGTTAAGTTTGGTGATGTATCTCATGAGTTTAATTTATCTAAGTTTTGTAGACAACCACATGAGAAAGAATTATGTAGTAAAGATGAAATCATTGGTCTTGCTTCTATTGCCATACCTCCTAATGATTCGTTAGAACAATATTTTCTAGACCATGAAAATGATATGCATATGAATGAAAGAAATGAAATATGAGATATTCTTTAAACAAGCACCTATCCGTAAACATAATTTGCATGTTGAAACTTTGCGAGACCCTGTCCCACCTTAGAGTGATCCTGTGTTTGATTTAAAGAAACTGCCTGATACACTGAAATATGCTTATCTTGATGGAAAGAAGATATATCCTATTATTATCAATGCTAACCTTTCAGAGCATGAAGAAAATAGATTACTTAAAACTCCGAGGAAGCATCACCCTACTATTGGATATACTCTGGATGATCTAAAGGGCATTAGTCCCACTATATGTCAGCACAAGATTAATATGGAGCCTGATGTTAAACCCGTCGTTGATCACCAGTGCCTTATGAATCCTAAGATGAAGGATGTGGTAAGAACTAGAATATTAAAGCTTCTGGAGGCAGGTATAATTTATCCTATAGCTGATAGTAGATGGGTAAGTCCTATTCATTGTGTTCCTAAGAAAGGAGGTATTACCGATGTTCCTAATGATAAAAATGAACTCATCCCACAAAAGTTGTAACTGGTTATAGGATGGTAATTGATTTTATGAAATTAAATAAACCTACTAAAAAGATCATTACCCCTTGCCTTTTATTGATCAAATGTTAAAAGATTATCAAAGCATACACACTTTTGTTTCCTTTATAGATATTCTGGTTTTTCTCAAATACCTGTGTCTAAAGAAGATCAAGAGAAAACCACCTTCACTTCTCCGAATGGAACTTATGCTTATAGACGCATGCCTTTTGGTTTTATGTAATGCGCCTGCTACCTTTCAAAGATGCATGATTGCTATATTCTCTGACTTTTTATGAAAATATTGTTGAGGTATTCATGGATGATTTTTTGTTTACGGAACTTCTTTTGATGATTTCTTAAGCAACCTTGATCGAGTTCTGCAGAGATGTGAGGAAACTAATCTCATCTTGAATTGGGAGAAGTGCCACTTTATGGTGAATGAAGGTATAGTCCTTGGGCATAAACTTTTTGAACGAGGTATTGAAGTAGATAAAGATAAAGTTGATGCAATTGAGAAAATGCCATGACCTAAAGATATTAAAGGTATAAGAAGTTTCCTTAAGCATGTTGGTTTCTATAGAAGATTTATTAAAGATTTCTCTAAGATTTCTAGGCCACTAACTAATCTCCTTTGAAAAGATGTTCCATTTGTTTTTTATGATGATTGTGTAGAAGCCTTTGTAATACTTAAGAAAGCCTTACTTTCTGCTCCCATTGTTCAACCACCTGTTTGGAACATATCCTTTGAAATTATGTGTGATGGTACTGATTATGCTGTTGGTGTTGTTCTAGGTCGAAGAGTTGATAAGAAATTGAATGCTATTCATTATGCTAGAAAGACTCTAGACAATGCTCAAAGAAATTATGCTACTACTGAAAAAGAATTTTTAGGAGTTGTGTTTGCATGTCCTAAATTTAGATCCTATATTGTTGATTCCAAAGTAACTATTGACACTGATCATGCTGCTATTAAATATCTTATGGAAAAGAAAGATGCTAAACCTAGACTAATTAGGTGGGTTCTTCTACTTCAAGAATTTGATTTGCATATTATTGATAGAAAGGGAGTCCTGTAGCAGATAACTTGTCTAGGATGGAAAATGTTCTTGATGACCCACTACCTATTGATGATAGTTTTCCTGGTGAACAATTAGCTATTGTGAATGCTTCTTCTTCTCGTAATAGTCCTTGGTATGCAGACTATGCTAATTACATTGTTGCTAAATATATACCACCTAGTTTCACATACCACAAATGAAAAAGTTCTTCTTTGATTTAAGACATTACTTTTGGGATGACCCACATCTATATAAAGAAGGAGTAGATGGTATTATTAGACGTTGTGTACCTGAGCATGAACAGGAACAAATCCTTCGGAAGTGTCATTCCGAAGCATATGGAGGACACCATGCTGGAGACAGAACTGCACATAAGGTATTACAGTCTGTTTTTTATTGGCCTACTCTCTTCAAGGTTGCATGTAAGTTTGTCCTTCCTTGTGATGAATGTCAAAGAATTGGAAATATTGGTAGATGTCAGGAAATGCCTATGAATTATTCACTTGTTATTGAACCAATTGATGTTTGGGGCTTCAATTATATGGGACCTTTTCCTTCTTCCAATGGGTATACACATATTTTAGTTGTTGTTAATTATGTTACTAAGTGGGTAGAAGCTATTCTAACTAGTAGTGCTGATCATAACACTTCTATTAAAATGCTTAAGGAAGTTATCTTTCTGGGATGGAGTCCCTAGATATTTAATGACCGATGGTGGTTCACATTTTATTCATGGTGCTTTCCGGAAACTTCTTGCTAAATATGATGTCAACCATAGAATTGCATCACCTTAACATCCTGAGTCTAGTGGTCAAGTTGAATTGAGTAATAGAGAAATAAAGTTAATCTTGCAAAAGACTGTTAATAGATCCAGAAAGAATTGGTCTAAGAAACTTGATGATGCATTATGGGCTTATAGAACTGCTTATAAAAATCCTATGGGTATGTCCCCATATAAGATGGTCTATGGAAAAGCATGTCATTTACCTCTTGAGTTGGAACATAAAACTTATTGGACAATAAAGAAACTTAATTATGATTTTAAACTTGCCGGTGAAAAGAGGTTATTTGATATTAGCTCATTAGATGAATGGAGGACGCAAGCTTATGAAAATGCCAAGTTGTTTAAAGAAAAAAGTTAAAAGATGGCATGATAAGAGAATCTAAAATGGGAATTTAAAGTAGGTGATCAAGTTCTATTGTACAACTCTCATTTCAGATTTTTTGCAGGAAAACTTCTCTCTAAATGGGAAGGACCATATATCATCGAAGAAGTTTATCGCTCCGAAGCTATCAAGATCAACAATGCCGAAGGCACTAATCCCTGAGTGTTTAATGGGCAAAGAATTAAACATTATATCTCAGGTATGCCCATTAATATTGAGACAAATATTATTCAAACAATGACACCAGAGGAACACATAGAAGAGACCTTCCGGAATGCTCCAGAACCCTGAAAAGGAGTAGGTACGTGGTACGGTAAGTAAACTGACTCCAAAATTTCCATAAAAGCACTTTTTGTTCATTTGAGAATATATAATTTTTTTGGAAAATAATAAACAATCAGGAAAGTGCACGAGGAAGCGACAAGCTTAAGGGGCGCGCCCTACCCCCCAGGGTGCGCCTATCGAGCTTGTGGCTCCCTCATGGACTTTCCCGACTCGATTTTCTTCCAGATTACTTGTCCTGCACGAGAAAAATTCATTATATATACTTCCAGATGTTTTGATCACCGCACCACAAGATTTTCCTCTGTTCTTGTTTCGAGCTATTTTCTGTCAGATTTTCAAGGTCGGGCATCATGTCTTCTTCCTCCTCCAACAACCTGGAAGACAATGCTTGGTTGATGCAGATGGAACTCAAGAGAGAGGAGGCTAAGGAGGTCACCATGGAAGAAAATGATGGAGATTCGCTTGAAGTACACCCTCTTGCTTCGGAGAGGGGCACTCTCACCGGTATCTCCACTACTCCAAACCTCCATCAAGCTATTAGGTCGACACTAAGCCATGGAGATCAAGAGGTACAGGAAGGGCCTGCCTCTAGGCGGCCCTTACACAGGTTACATCAGAACAATTTTCATAATTTGGTTCACAACTATGGGGTTGAGAATACTTCTCGTATGCACATACCTTCCAATTGGGACATCTCTCGTCCAAGTGAAAGTGATGCAGGGAAGAATGCTTGGGGGCCAGAGAATACACACATTATGGCCTAAGTCCAAAAGAAGGCCGAGATTTATCGTCATGTACTCCGAGAAATTCGGAGTTTGAAGGAGATTCTGATGAACATTATGAAGGACAATGTGGTGGTTTTGTCACGGCAGATGTCCTAGTGTGAGGACTTAGTCATGAGGCCAACGCAACTAGGTAGTAGCTTGAATGGGGTTGATCAGAATCGAGAGATGCGAGATTTTACCCAGGTTCAGCCCCTCGTGGTGGAGGTAAAAGCCTACATCCTGCTTGATTGATATTGATGATGATGATCTCGGTTACAAGGGTGGTGTTTCGCTACCTCTTTCTCAAGAGCATCTACATTGATCTTGTCTAAGACCTGTCTGTCTAAGCCCTGACTATCTTAAACTGACCCTCCTGGCGTGCCCTGCCCCTCCTTATATAAGTTGAAGGGGCGGGTTACATGTAGAGTCCTAGTAGGATTAGGACTTAGCCTATTTCTGGCTTCTTATCACGGGCTTCTTAACCCTGGGCTTCTTAACGTGGGCTTCTTAACTCCAGGAGGCTCATTTTCATGGCTAAGTAGATGCTGGGTTAGGATCTGGGTTACAATCTGTCGGGTTAGGATCTGCCGGGTGAAGATCTATCGGGTTACACCTGACGGGTTAAGTCCAGAGATGGCTTAATGTCATAAGTCGGGTTTAACCGCGGGTAATTCCCCCGACATTAGCCCCCAGATTAGCTTGAATACAGGCTTGGCGTGCATTCCTACTTCCTGAGCTTGCGTTGATTTTTTCCTTGAAGAGGAAAGGGTGGTGCAGCAAAGTAGAGATAAGTATTTCCCTCAGTTAAGAACCAAGGTATCAATCCAGTAGGAGGCACAAGCAAGTCTCCAATCTATGCACCTGCACAAACTAACAAACACTTGCACTCAACGCGAAATAGGGGTTGTCAATCCCTTCAAGGTCTCAAACAAGAGTGAGATCTAATAGAGATAGGTATAAAAGATGACTAAAACGTAAAACAAAGTAAAAACAAATAAGTTACAGCAAGATATTTTTGGGTATTTTGGTTTATAGATCTAAAAATATATGATGGAAAATAGACCCGAGGGCCATAGGATTCACTAGAGGCTTCTCTCTTGAAGATAGCATATGGTGGGTGAATAAATTACTGTTGAGCAATTGATAGAAAAGCGCAAAGTTATGATGATATCTAAGGCAATGATCATGAATATAGGCATCACATCCGTGACAAGTAGACCGAAACGTTTTTGCATCTACTACTATTACTCCACACATCGACCGACTCCTGCCTGCATCTAGAGTATTAAGTTCATAAGAACGGAGCAACGCTTTAAGTAAGATGACATGATGTAGATGGATAAACTCAAGCAATATGATGAAAACCCCATCTTTTTATCCTCGATGGCAACAATACAATACGTGCCTCGCTACCCCTTCTGTCACTGGGTGAGCACACCGCAAGATTGAACCCAAAACTAAGCACCTCTCCCATTGCAAGAAAAAACAATCTAGTTGGTCAAACCAAACCGATAGTTTGAAGAGAAATACAAAGGTATCTTAATCATGCATAAAAGAGTTCAGAGAAGACTCAAATAATATGCATAGATAATCTGATCATAAATCCACAATTTATCGGATATCAACAAACACACCGCAAAAGAGTACTACATCGAATAGATCTCCAAGAACATCAAGGAGAACATTGTATTGAAGATCAAAGAGAGAGAACAAGCCATCTAGCTACTAGCTATGGACCCATAGCTCTGTGGTAAACTACACACACATCATTGGTAGGGCAACAAGGTTGATGTAGAGGCCCTCCATGATCGAATCCCCCTCCGGCAGATCGCCGGAAAAGGCCCCAAGATGGGATCTCACGAGAACAGAGGCTTGCAGCAGCGGAAAAGTATTTTGGTGGACGCTTCTGGTGGTTTGGGAATATTTGAGAAATTATAGTGCAATAACTAGGGTTGGGAGACCCCCGAGGGGCCCACAAGCCCTCCGGGCGCCCCCCAGGGGCGCGCTTGGCAGGCTTGTGGCCTCCTCAGCCATCTTCTGACCCCCTATAACACCCTGGATTTTGCCCATTTTCTTTTTCTTTTGATTTCGGTCTGGATTTGCTTTTCTGTGGCTTCGTGGTCTTGAAACCTGGAGAAATCACCTTTGATTCCTCTCCCCAGTGGATTGTCAACCTCAAAACCATCCCAAGGCCTCGTCATTTCCATCTTGGACCAATCCCAATATTCTTTTTCTTGGGAATATTCCTTTTTCTATTAAAGGAATAACCCTGTCTGCTCTGGGTTGTGAAGCAACCCACATCTATGTCATCCCAAAGATTCCCAAATAATTCTCATAAATCCTTTGGGACATACCTTCTTCAGATATGTCAAAATCCCTCCTTGCCATGTTCAAAAATATTTCACCAATATTCCTTTTCTGATTCTGCCCCAGCTGGCAGTTTGAGAAGCAAGTACCATTTATATTGGCTTGCTTTCTCTCAAACTTTTTGGGAACTCTTTCCTATCCATATCATTGCCACATGCCAAATTTCAACTTCATTTGCCTAGTAAATATTTCTGAGCAATTTTTTCAAAGTTCCTGCTCAAACAAAGGCCTTGAGAAGGAAGTGCAAGCGAGGCATATTCAAATGAGTTGAAATTTTGCAAGATCCTTAATATGCCCAAATAATAGCTCTCCACAAAATTTGAGCATCATCCCATCCTCTATGTGAGCACACCTTCAATTCTTTTCTACTGGTCATATTTTCCTGTTGTGAAGCAACTGTATTTTATATTGCTTCATAATTGCTGAAAATTTACCAGAGCATTCTCCTACCCATATAACACCTCTCCAACAAATTTGGGATCATTTCATCTAGCCATTTATCCTCAGTTATTTTTCTAAAATTCTGTCCAGTGGGATGCTGTGTGAAGGAAGTACCATTTTGGTTTATCCAAATGGCATGAAATTTATACAGTGTCTTCATATGCCTATATAACTAGCCTCCTCCAAATTTCAGCTCAATCCAGGCCAGTGTGTGAGTGCCACATCAAGATTTGCACTTCTGGTCAGTAGGGTCATTTGAACATCAAGTGCTATCTAGACTCCTCCATTTGGGCTGAAACATGGCCATAATACTCACCTTAGTGTATGATCACTCCCAGCCAAAAACCAGAGTCTATTTACTGCTCAATTTCTCTCACCCCCATCAAACACCTTGCTGTTCCTGTGGTTGCCAGCCAGCTGTGGTCACCTCAGTGGGCACTATGCCTGTTTCTTTCCTTCTTGGCTTTATCATTTGAATGACCTATCCAGCAGACATGTTTTGGCAACGAGTGCAGCGTGGAAATGCCATGGCCATGCGACCGCCCTGGCACGCCATGGACGCGAGCTGCGTGTTTGCTAGCTCGGGCCCCTCCTTTGCTCGTCGTTTTCGCGCGCCTCGTCGTGTCCAACAGCTCCCCCTCGCCGTCCTCTTCTTCCTGGACCCCTCTTCCCCTCTCACGTCCCCCCCTACGCGGCGTGACAGCCGTACCCGTGGCCTGCAGCTGCGGTCGCCGATGTGTCCGATTGCCGGAGCACTCCCGAGCCTTCCCGAGCTCGCCTGAGACCTCTCCACCCCTCCACCAAGCCTCTCGACGCCGCTATCGTCCAGCCACGCCACCCCTCGAGCTCCAGTATGGCGATAAGGCCGCCACGGCGGCGTGCTCATCCCCTCTGCGCCGCCCACCTATAAATAGGCCGCCCCGGAGCCCTCTGAGCTCACCACCAGCCTTCCTTCACTCCCCTACCCCTCCCTATCTACTCACCCGAGCCCGAGTTGCTCCCCTACCCACCATTGGCCGCAATGGCCGCCGCTGGCCTCTGCTCAAATTCGAGCAAGCCTGGCCTCCTCTCCTCCTCATTCCACCCCTAGCAGAACCCCAAGAGACCCCTGGTTCTCCCCCGCCCCTTCCTTCTACTCCGGTGGCCCGTGTTCGCATGCCGCAAGTTGGCCGCCGCCACTGCCCTCGGTCAGCGCGAGCTGCCGCTTCTGCAGCCCTCCCTGGCGAGCGTGCTGCGGCTGGATGGGTGCGGTGCACCACCCTGGTTTCGCCGGTGGCCTCGCCTCGGCCGGAGGTGGCCGGAGCCGGCCGGGGCGGCGCCGGCGAGCGCGCGCCCCTCCTCTGCATCGGGCGAGCAAGAGGTTGGAGAAGGAGACCAACCAGGCGGGCCCCACCTCCCTGCAGGCCCCACGCATCGGTCTCTCGCCGTTAACCCAGAGGCCGGGCCCGCGCGCTTAAGTGGAAGCGCACTCCGGTGTTTATGTCTTCGATGCGCGAAGGCGTATTTTCCTGCGGCTGCGGATGAAAACACGTTTTCACTTACTGAAAGCGTATTCTCCTGCGCTTTCTGTTTTCCAGTCAGGGGCCGGTTTGTGAATGTTTTATTTGCAGATAGGCCCCTAGCAGAAAAACTATTATATCTTTTCACTCCCTACTCCAAACGAGGTGATTCCAAAGCCTACTTCTTCGTCTCGTCGAGCCTGTTCTGTTGGCATCATTTTCATAATGTTTCGACACTGTGAAAATGACCATTTTGCCCTTGCCCGTAAACAGACCCCTCCGGGAGAGAACTATTTCCGGCAACTGTTTCCGCGGACTCTCCGAACTTCTCCCCGGTGGATTTTTCGTACCCATGCAAGCCACGACAGCCACTTGCATGATGGATTTGCAGTAGCTATGGTTCCTACTTGAATAGTTATTTAATATGTGCATGTTATTCTGTTTGAGAATACTGTATATGCTCATGTTTCATGCTTATCTTTACATTCTGTCCATGTGCATCTTGCTAGTTATCAAGTAGTCGTTGGTAGCATTATGCTCATGGTCAATACTGGCAGTAGTTCATGTGAAGATGATGACATGTCTGCATGTTTCTTTTCAGTTGTTATGGTTCATCCTATTATCATGGCTCAGCACATCATCATTCAAATTTAACCGGATGTTAATCGGACTTGAACACCTGTTGGCTGAGTCATAGTGCGCCACCGAATCGAGCTCACCAGTGCAACCACACTTGCTGGGATGGGGCAGCCCTAATTCGGCCTATTGTCATGCCTCTCGCTGGTACCTCCAACCAGGGAAGGTTATGAGTGCATGCTACCCTGATCAGGTAGGCGGCTATAACCTTGTGAACCCAGTTTTGGTATTGAGCTCAGGTCCCCGTTTGGGACAGTTTTGTTTGGCCACGATGGTGGCAGGTGTCGAAAGGACACAGGGGTCACCCATGACATAGCCCAAAGGGGAGTGTGTCGGAGTGGCCGGGAGAGTGCCATGCAATAGATTGGGTTTTGTCGGAACGTCGTTGGTCCACCCGAATAGGAGCACGAGGCCATGAGTTCCGTGGTGTGGGTACAGTGTACTAACCTCTGCAGAGTGTATAATCTATCGATAGCCGCGTCCTCGATCATGGGCATAGTTCATAGTAGGACACACTATGGGTCAACAGTATAATAATCTTGCTATAACAACCATGTTCGATGAGAAAGAAGTTGGTTGATCTTTATGTGATCGCGAGAGGATCACCGTGGTATCGAGTATACCGACGCTGGTTGATCGTGATCATGAGAGGATCACCGTGGTATCGTGGATACCGGATTTGGTTGATAGTGTTATGTGGTGCTCTTGGGTAAAGGCCAAGCTCCTTATGATCATGTTATCACTACGGTATTGTAATACCAAGTTTGGTTGGTCCCGAGGTTATCATGTGGCACACTTGATGGTAAGTTCTTGCATGTGGTGGTTACGAGGTAACCCCAGAACAGAGTAAGTTGTGTCATGATAGTTTTAACCTGTTGCATGTAGTGTCATCATGCTCATATGCCTTACCATGCTTATATTGTTCTAGCATCATCATGTTTACACCTGCTTAACCTGCAAATGCCATGCTGTTGCTTGTCTTGACTGCTTTGGTTGCTGTGAGCTTGCGAGTACATTCAAAGTACTCACCTGGCGTGTCATGCCAGTTTGCAGGTCATGCCATGATTGCTTGCTTGTCGAGGATTCTGAGTTTGCGAGCTAGGATAAGCGTTCCAGCCAGAGTCCCTGCGGAGTGGAGTCCATCGCCGTCGTCGTTGTTTCGCTGCCGAGAGTTACTCTGCTTCCTCGGATTGTTCCGCTGTTAGCATAGAGCTACCTTGGGCAGGCGTAGTATCGCCGTGCCGATGTAATCTATGTACCCTTGTAACCTTATCCATAGTAATAAAGAGCTGATTTGTTCTATGCCAACAGTGCTGTATTCCAAAAGACTTGTCTCTGGGCTGGAATACGGGGCATTCCGGTTTTCTCTGAGCCGGGGTGCCACACCCCCTCTCCAAGCTCCGTGGATGTCTTCTGGTCCAAGAAAAATCATCGTAAAGTTTTATTCCATTTGGACTCCGTTTGATATTCCTTTTCTATAAAACTCAAAAATAAGGAAAAAACAGAAACTGGCACTGGCACTGGGCTCTAGGTTAATAGGTTAGTCCTAAAAATATTATAAAATAGCATATTAATGCATATAAAATATCCAAAACAGATAATATAATAGCATGGAACAATAAAAAATTCTAGATACGTTGGAGACGTATCAAGCATCCCCAAGCTTAATTCCTGCTCATCCTCGAGTAGGTAAATGATAAAAACAGAATTTTTGATGTGGAATGCTTCCTAACATATTTATCAATGTAATCTTCTTTATTGTGGCATGAATATTCAGATCTATAAGATTCAAAACAAAAGCTTAATATTGACATAATAACAATAATACTTCAAGCATACTAATAAAGCAATCATGTCTTCTCAAAATAACATGGCCAAAGAAAGTTATCCCAACAAAATCATATAGTCTGGCTACGCTCCATCTTCATCGCACAAAGTATTTAATCATGCACAACCTCGATGACAAGCCAAGCAATTGTTTCATACTTTTGGTGTTCTCAAACTTTTTCAACTTTCACGCAATACATGAGCGTGAGCCATGGATATAGCACTATAGGTGGAATAGAATATGGTGGTTGTGGAGAAGACAAAAAGAAGGAGAAAATCTCACATCAACTGGGCAAATTAATGGGCTATGGAGATGCCCATCAATTGATATCGATGCAAGTGAGTAGGGATTGCCATGCAACGGATGCACTAGAGCTATAAGTGTATGAAAGCTCAAAAAGAAACTAAGTGGGTGTGCATCCAACTTGCTTGCTCACGAAGACCAAGGGCAATTTGAGGAAGCCCATCATTGGAATATACAAGCCAAGTTCTATAATGAAAAAATTCCGCTAGTATATGAAAGTGACAAAATAGGAGACTCTCTATCATGAAGATCATGGTGCTACTTTGAAGCACAAGTGTGGAAAAAGGATAGTAACATTGTCCCTTCTATCTTTTCTCTCATTTTTTTCTTTTTTCTTTTTTTTGTTTGGGCTTCTTTGGCCTCTTTTATTTTTTATAAATTCCGGAGACTCTTCCCAACTTGTGAGGGAATCATAGCTTCCATCATCCTTTCCTCACATGGGACAATGCTCTAATAATGATGATCATCACACTTTTATTTACTTACAACTCAAAAATTACAACTAGATACTAGAACAAGATATAACTCTATATGAATGCCTCCGGCGGTGTACCGGGATGTGCTATGATCAAGAGTGACATGTATAAAAAATATGAATGGTGGCCTTGCCACAAATACTATGCCAGCTACATGATCATGCAAATCAATTTGAAAATGATGGTGCGTGTCATAATAAACGGAACGATGGAAGTTGCATGGCAATATATCTTGGAATGGCTATGGAAATGCCATAATAGGTAGGTATGGTGGCTGTTTTAAGGAAAATATATGGTGGGTTTAATGCCCGGCGAAAGTTTCGCGGTACTAGAGAGGCTAGCAATGGTGGAAGGGTGAGACTGCATATAATCCATGGACTCAACATTAGTCATAAAGAACTCACATACTTATTGCAAAAATTTATTAGCTATAAAAAAAGTACTTCACGCATGCTCCTAGGGGGATAGATTGGGAGGAAAAGACCATCGCTCGTCCCCGACCGCCACTCATAAGGAAGACAATCAAAAAATAAATCATGCTCCGACTTCATCACATAACGGTTCACCATACGTGCATGCTACGGGAATCACAAACTTTAACACAAGTATTTCTACCAATCCACAATTACTCACTAGCATGACTCTAATATCACCATCTCTATATCTCAAAACCAATGCAAGGAATCAAACTTCTCATCTTATTCAATGCTCTTTATATGGAAGTTTTTATTATATCCCTCTTGGATGCCCATCATATTAGGACTAAATTCATAACCTAAGCAAATTACCATGCTGTTTAAAGACTCTCAAAATAATATAAGTGAAGCATGAGAGTTCAACAATTTCTATAAACTTAAGCCACTACCGTGCTCTAAAAAGATATAAGTGAAGCACTAGAGCAAACTGCCTAGCTCAAAAGATATAAGTGAAGCACATAGAGTATTCTAATAAATTCACAATTAATGTGTGTCCCTCTCACAAGGTGTGTACAAAAAGGATGATTGTTGCAAACTAAATAGAAAAGACTCATATCATACAAGATGCTCTAAGCAAAACACATATCATGTGGTGAATAAAAATATAGCCTCAAGTAAATTTACCGATGGATTGAAGACAAAAGAGGGGATGCCATCCGGGGCATCCCCAAGCTTAGATGCTTGGTTGTCCTTGAATATTACCTTGGGGTGCCTTGGGCATATCCAAGCTTATGCTCTTGCCACTCCTTATTCCATTGTCCATCAAATCTTTACCCAAAACTTGAAAACTTCACAACACAAAACTCAACAGAAAACTCATAAGATCCGTTAGTATAATAAAATAAATCACCACTTTAGGTACTGTTGTGAATTCATTCTTTATTTATATTGGTGTAATATCTACTGTATTCCAACTTCTCCATGGTTCATACCCCCCGATACTACCCATAGATTCATCAAAATAAGCAAACAACACATAGAAAACAGAATCTGTAAAAAACAGAACAGTCTGCGAAGATCTGAATTTTTGTCATACTTATAACTCCAAAAATACTGAAAATTAGGAAAACCTGGGAAATTTGTATATCAATCTTTTGTAAAAAAAATCAGAATTTTTTGTTGCTTCTATGAATTTTTAAAATTCTGTTACTGGACGCAAAAGTTTCTGTTTTTTAGCAAAATCAAATCAACTATCACCGTAGAGCATCCCAAAGGTCTTACTTAGCTCAAATACTAATTAAATCACCAAAACACAATTACTACAGAGGTAGTAATGTGTATTTATTCAAAAACAGAACCAAAATATAAAAATATAAAAATGAAATTGGGTTGCTTCCTAATAAGCGCTATTGTTTAACGCCCCTAGCTAGGCAAAAAACATAGATCTAGGTATTGTAATCTTTGGTATGCAAACCGTAAGTAGCCTTCATAATAGATTCATATGGAAACTTAATTTTCTTTCTTGTAAAGTGTTCCATGCCCTTCCTTAATGGAAATTGAAATATAATGTTTCCTTCTTTCATATCAATAATTGCACTAATCGTTCTAAGGAAAGGTCTACCAAGAATAATAGGACATGTAGGATTGCAAGCTGTATCAAGCACAATAATATCTACGGCACATAATTCCTATTTGCAACGATAAGAACATCATTAATTCTTCCCATAGGTTTATTAATAGTGGAATCCGCTAGATGCAAATTCAAAGAATAATATTCAAATTCACGAAAACCTAGCACATCGCATAAAGTGTTTGGAATTGTGGAAAAACTAGCACCCAAATCACACAAAGCATTGCACTCATAATCTTTAATTTTAGTCTTAATAGTAGGTTCCCACTCATCATAAAGCTTGCTAGGGATAGAAACTTCCAACTCAAGTTTTTCTTCAAAAGATTTCATCATAGCATCAACAATATGTTTATTAAAAGCTTTATTTTGATTGTAAGCCTGAGGTGAATTTCGCATGGATTGCAACAAGGAAATACAATCTATCAAAGAGAAATTATCATAATTAAAGTCCTTGAAATCCAAAAGAGTGGGTTCATTGCTACTTAAAGTTTTGACCTCTCCAATCCCACTTTTATCAAAAAAATCATTAAGATCTTTAAACTCCAAATTATTGGGACGCCTTCTAGCTAAAGTTGACTCATATCCAGTCCCATATTTATCAAGATTTATATTAGAAAACAAATATTCAATAGGAGTTACACCAATCACTTTAAGATCTTCATCATTATTTTCACAAAAACTAGAAGAACACGCTTTTACAAACCAATCTCGCTTAGCACGCATCCTAGCGGTTCATTCTTTGCATTCATCCATAGAAATTTTAATAGCTTTCAGAGATTCATTAATATCATGCTTGGGTGGCATAGATCTAAACTTTAAAGAATCAATCTCAAGATAAATTCTATCAATGTTCCAAAATTCTATCAACGTTCCTAGCCAAATCATCAATCTTAAGCAATTTTTCTTCTACCATAGCATTAAAATTCTTTTGAGAATTAATGAAATCTTTAATATTGTTCTCAAGATCAGAGGGTATTTTATTATAATTTCCATAAGAATTATTACAGTAATTACCATAATTATTAGAGGAATTACTAGGAAACGGCCTAGGGTTGAAATTACCTCTATATGCGTTAATACCAAAATTGTTCCTACCAACAAAATTCACATCCATAGATTCATTATTATTCTCAATCAAAGTGGATAAAGGCATATCATTAGGATCAATAGGAACACTCTTACTAGCAAACAATTTGATAAGTTCATCCATCTTTCCACTCGAAGTATTAATTTCTTCAATCCCATGCACTTTTTTACTAGTGGAAGATCTTTCGGTATGTCATTGAGAGTAATTTGCCATAATATTATCCAGGAGTTTAGTAGATTCCCCTAATGTAATTTCCATAGAAGTACCTCCGACGGCGGAATCTAAAAGATTTCTAGATGCAAAATTCAATCCAGCATTAAATTTTTGTATGATCATCCATAAACTTAAACCATGAGTAGGGTAATTTCTTATCATTAATTTCATCCTCTCCCAAGATTGTGCAACATGTTCATGATCAAGTTGCTTAAAATTCATTATGTCGTTCCTAAGGGACATGATCTTAGCGGGAGGAAAATACTTGGAAATAAAAGCATCTTTACAGTTGTTCCATGAATCAATACTATTTTTAGGCAAAGATGAAAACCAAGTTTTAGCACGATCTTGTAGTGAGAACGGAAATAGCTTCAATTTAACAATATCATTATCCACATCTTTTTTCCTTTGCATATCACACAACTCAACGAAAGTATTTACATGGGATGTGGCATCTTCACTAGGAAGGCCGGAAAATTGATCTTTCATAACAAGATACACAAAGCGGCATTAATTTCATAAGATTCTGCACTAGTGGCGGGAGCAATCGGAGTACTAATAAAATCATTATTATTAGTATTGTAAAAGTCACACAATTTGGTATTTTCTTGAGACATCGTGACAAGGCAAGCAATCTAACACACGAGTGAACAAAAAACAAACAAAAAAGACGAACGAAAGAGGGGCGCATAAAAAAAGCAAATCATTTTGTGTTTTTCTGAAAACATTTTTGAAGTGGGGGAGAGGAAAGCAAGAGGCAAATGGCAAAAAATGTAATGCAAGAGATGAGAGTTTATGATGGGTACTTGGTAGGCTTGATGTAGAACCTCCCCGGCAACAGCGCCAGAAATTCTTCCTGCTACTTCTTGAGCTTGCGTTGATTTTTCCCTTGAAGAGGAAAGGGTGATGCAGCAAAATAGAGATAAGTATTTCCCTCAGTTAAGAACCAAGGTATCAATCCAGTAGGAGGCACAAGCAAGTCTCCAATCTATGCACCTGCACAAACTAACAAACACTTGCACTCAACGCGAAAAAGGGGTTGTCAATCCCTTCACAGTCTCGAACAAGAGTGAGATCTAATAGAGATAGGTATAAAAGATAACTAAAACATAAAACAAAGTTAAAAACAAATAAATTGCAGCAAGGTATTTTTGGGTTTTTGGGTTTGTAGATCTGAAAATATATGATGGAAAATAGACCCGGGGGCCATAGGTTTCACTAGAGGCTTCTCTCTTGAAGATAGCATATGGTGGGTGACCAAATTATTGTTGAGCAATTGATAGAAAATCACAATGTTATGATGATATCTAAGGCAATGATCATGAATATAGGCATCACGTCCGTCACAAGTAGACCGACTCCTGCCTGCATCTACTACTATTACTCCACACATCAACCGACTCCTGCCTGCATCTAGAGTATTAAGTTCATAAGAACAGAGCAATGCTTTAAGTAAGATGACATGATGCAGAGGGATAAACTCAAGCAATATGATGAAAACCCCGTCTTTTTATCCTCGATGGCAACAATACAATACGTGCCTCGCTACCCCTTCTGTCACTTTGTGAGGACACCGCAAGATTGAACCCAAAACTAAGCACCTCTCCCATTGCAAGAAAAAACCAATCTAGTTGGCCAAACCAAACCGATAGTTCAAAGAGAAATACAAAGATATCTTAATCATGCATAAAAGAGTTCAGAGAAGACTCAAATAATATTCATAGATAATCTGATCATAAATCCACAATTCATCGGATATCAACAAACACACCGAAAAAAGTATTACATCAAATAGATCTCCAAGAACATCAAGGAGAACATTGTATTGAAGATCAAAGAAAGAGAAGAAGCCATCTAGCTACTAGCTATGGACCCGTAGGTCTGTGGTAAACTACTCACACATCATCAGTAGAGCAGCAAGGTTGATGTAGAGGCCCTCCGTGATCGAATCCCCCTTCGGCAGATCGCCGGAAAATTCCCCAAGATGGGATCTCACGGAAACAGAGGCTTGCGGCGGCGGAAAAGTATTTTGGTGGACACTTCTGGTGGTTTGGGAATATTTGGGAATTTATAGTGCAAGAATTAGGGTTGGAGACCCCCGAGGGGCCCACAAGCCCTCAGGGCGCCCCCCAAGGGGTGCGCCTGGCAGGCTTGTGGCCTCCTCGGCCATCTTCTGACCCCCCCCCCTCTCCAAGCTCCATGGATGTCTTCTGGTCCAAGAAAAATCAACGTAAAGTTTTATTCCATTTGGACTCCGTTTGATATTCCTTTTCTGTAAAACTCAAAAACAAGGAAAAACAGAAACTGGCACTGGGCTCTAGGTTAATAGGTTAGTCCCAAAAATAATATAAAACATCCAAAACAGATAATATAATAGCATGGAACAATAAAAAAATTATAGATACGTTGGAGACGTATCATGCATTCATGCTAAGCTTCTTGAAATAAGAATAGATAGTGGACCGGCTCCTGAAAATCTGGGTCTCTGTCATATCAATATGCCAATGGTAATTCCATGCAGAAAAAATAGCCCATATGATAACTTGAATTGTCTTCAAAACGCCTTGGTTTGATAAATAGATAAATTTGCCGGATGTTGAACCAACTTTCAATGCTTCATACTTTGGTAAAGAATACATCCAAATGATGTTGAGCTGTCTTGTCCGAATAGCTTGGAGGAGATAATCTTTGCAATTTTTTTCCACCAAACAATGTGAGACCTGGTTCGCTCAACACTGAAAATTTTGAAGGTGTTCTCCCTCACCTGTAGCCCCCAAGTCTTGAGTAGGACAAAGTGATAGCTTAGGACTTGTTTCAATATAAATGTTTTAACCTTGGAAAAATCTGGGCTATTCATCTAAATCACCAGTCATAAACTGAATTTTCTGTACTTCACATGTGTAGCCCCCAAGTGCCGGGTTGTCTTGCCTGCAGCAACTTGGGACTTGTAACTGTCTTATACTTATAAAACTTCAACCAGTGTAGCCCCCAAGGGCCGGGTCATTATGCAATAATGAGCAGGGAGTTTTGCAAATCTGATTTTATAGACTTGAAGAGCAATATGTAGCCCCCAAGGGCCAGCTCAATAAGATAATACTGGGCTGGGACTTAGAAATTGATGGAAGGCCGGCTCTTCTCCTTGAGATAACCGGGTCTGTTAAGAATGTGAAAAGCAACTTGCATTAGCCCCCAAGTGCCGTGGTGCATGCTTGCAGCGACATGGGACTTGCATACTTGATGCAATCTTGATTTGAATAATGTAGCCCCCAAGTGCCGGGTCGTGTGCCTGCAATGACTCAGGACTATTCCTTCCATTGTAGAATAAAATCATATCCACTGTCTGGATGATGTTACTGAATGCTTTGCATATCAATATCAAACCATGCTCTTGCTGTAAGCTGGTATTTTTGGACGAGGGAATAATAGCCATTTCTCTGAAGCGACTTTGAAAACCTCAATCATCCAATATTGGTTATGATAACCATAATGAAAATCCAGCCATGTTGGCTATTTAAGATTTGAATAATTTAACCCGGTTTGAAAATCGGCTCCTGCAACATAAACCAGTATATCCATGCATATATAATGCATGGTATGATGATGCAATGATGATGCAATGTATGATGATGTATGTGTATGATAGTAGAGTGTAAAAAAGACCGGCTTTTGAGGCTCGAGTCTTGCTTCAGTGAAGCTGGCATGATAGCCTTCCTTCCCGTAAGTCGGCTCTCGCATGACATAATCCACCGTTTTAACCTTGACTAGTTCAGGGTCATAGAGATTGACTGTCAAGAGTACGGCGGGTCACATATTGGAGTAGCAGCAAGCAGACAGGTGAATTTATCCTCGATTTTTGTAAATCGGCGCTCACATGACAAAAGCCGTTGTTTTAACCTTGACTGGTTCAGGGTCATAAAAGATTGACTGTCAAGAGTACGGTGGGTCACCTGTTGGAGTAGCATCTTTAAAACAGGCAGGTTTAACCCATATTATGGCATTTATTTGCCGGTCAAGAGGGTAAGATAGCTAAACTCGGTGAGTTGGAAGCCCCCAAGTGACCTTATGATCAATTAATAAAGACTCATGCCCAGTAAATATGAGATGAAACGACAGAGGCCCCAAATTTTGGGGATGTCGGCTTTATTACGTTGATCATAAAAAGATAAGCCAATAAGGCAGGATACCCAATTTTGAACCAAGCATCTTGGCAGCTAGTCCTCTTTGGCAACCTTTAATTTTTTCTGAGAACTCGAACTTGCGAGAGATGAATTCCTCTTGAACCGGATGTTGAGCCGGATATTGAGAGCTCAAAACTTTTATGAGAGACAGATTTCCCTTTAGCCAGATTCTGAGCTGGATTTTTTTTATAATCCAGAATCTTTCTTTTGAACCGAAACTTTTTGATCGCGCGGTACTTTTTGAGATGTAAATTTTCTAATTTTTTTGAGATTTTCACTAATGTGGCAGCACTCTCTGGGACCGGGGTGTCTTCCCTTTAATGATCGGGGTTCTTGAATTTGTGACAATGGTTAATTCTGCCGAGTCATGTCTGTGTAGTTCCCGAGTCTTAAGACAACTCGAGGAGTCGGCTTGAGATTCTTCATACTTAGCCGTGGTCCAAGACGGCATATAGTTGATAGCGGAACACTGGAATATGTTGAGGCTAGAGGCGAGGTGGCGAGTTGATGATCTTCGCGACACTCATTGCATATCCTTGGCGTTGATAACACAATGTGAATCCACGGAAGGTTGAGGCGACCGTGGCGGGTTATAAATGATCCCGTATGAGTTGTGTCAGTAACCCGGATGATGGTTCATCCCGTCTAGTTGTTGAAGTTAACCAAACTACAATGGCGGCGACTTGTGGGCATGTCTATTGAGCCATCCGGTGCAGGCGGAGGCTGATAACATATTATGATTTGCTCCAGAGTTGTTGGAATAGACTGGGCCGCAGGAGAGGTGACTTGCGTGTGCCCACCAAGCAGCTTACGTGGATGAGTGCGGCTCCGGTGTGTTGATGTAGACGTGGGGGTCGGCCGCAACATTTTGAAACCGGCATGGACGCGTGAGTCGGCCACGGCGTTGTAAACCGGCGCGAACGGGAGTGTCGGATGCGGCGTGTTGATGTAGACCGAACCGCGGGGACAGACGGTAGAGACGGCCGCGGCAACTTGCGCACGTCCGTTGAGCAGCGAGCAGACACGGTCCCGGTGAGTCGATGTAGACCGGGCCGCAGGGGTTGCAGCTTGCGCATGTCTGTTTGCCGGGTGGTGCTTGCAGACAGATGCCACAACTGCACGATGGCGGCCTGTGCGCCTGCCCGTCGGGCAGTGCGGCTCGGGCGGACGCTGGTGCATGATGATGCTGACGCACGCTCCGTATCCATGGCATGGCACCATTTATAATGAATAATTGTCCTGCATAACTCCGTATCACAGATGAGAGTAATTGTTCTCGAAAGAAAAAATGGATTAATAAAAATCAACTGGATGGATTTCACCTGATTTGTTCAGAAGACGGATGACCTGTATGTAGCATCCGTAAATCACCTTTCAGTACTACTGCTGAACTCCTTTTAGTCCTTATATGTATACAAAAGATATTTTTGTTGACCCCCTCGAGGACCCTGCCAGATGCTGCCACAGCTCCTCCTTTATTAGCTAAAATCAGAACTGCTATCTTCTTCTTCTGGTAAGTGTTTGTAGCAAGCCATCTTGCTTCTCGGCGGGTAAAATCCTGCCTAATTCTGAATTCTGAAGCGCTTTAACCATCAGGGTTATATCTTCAAGACAGTGTCCAGTGTTTAATAGCCTGTGTATTGATGACGCTTGAACTACGTCGGTATTTCCCCAAAGAGGAAGGGATGATGCAGCACAGCTACGGTAGGTATTTCCCTCAGTTATGAAACCAAGGTATCAATCCAGTAGGAGAACCAAGCAACACTATGTAAACGGTACCTGCACACAAATAACAAATACTTGCAACCCGATGATTAGGAGGGGTTGTCAATCCCTCTATGGGTAACGGTGCCAGAAATTATCAAGTTGACGAGATAAAAATTGTGATAGATTGGATAAATAGATCTACATAAAACGCGAAATAAAATAAATAGCAAAAAAGTGCAGCAAGGTATTTTTGGGTTTTTGGTATAATAGATCTGAAAATAAAAGCAAATAAAAATAGATCTCGAAGCAAATATGATAAAGAATAGACCCGGGGGCCGTAGACTTCACTAGTGGCTTCTCTCAAGAAAATAGCATACAGTGGGTAAACAAATTACTGTTGGGCAATTGATAGAACATCAAATAATTATGTCGATATCCAGGCAATAATTATTATATAGGCATCATGTCCAGGATTAGTAGACCGACTCCTGCCTACATCTACTATTATTACTCCACACATCGACCGCTATCCAGCATGCATCTAGTGTATTAAGTTCATGGAGAAATAGAGTAATGCAATAAGAATGATGGCATGATGTAGACGAGATCTATTCATGTAAGAATAGCCCCCATCTTGTTATCCTTAATAGCAACGATACATGCATGTCTTGCTACACCTTCTGTCACTTGGAAAGAACACCGCACAATCGAACCCATCACAAAGCACCTCTTCCCATGGCAAGAAAAATCGATCTAGTTAGCCTAACTAAACCAAAGATTTGAAGAAGAAATATGAGGCTATAAGTAATCATGCATAAAAGAGATCAAAGAACTCAAATAACTTTCATGCATATAGATCTGATCATAAACTCAAAGTTCATCGGATCCCACCAAACACACCGCAAAAAGAGTTACATCAAATAGATCTCCAAGAGACCATTGTATTGAGAATCAAAAAGAGAGAAGAAGCCATCTAGCCACTGCCTATGGACCCGTAGGTCTACAATGAACTACCCACGCATCATCGGAGAGGCACCAATGAGGATGATGAACCCCTCCGTGATGGTATCTAGATTGGATCTTGTGGTTCTGGAACTTGCGGCGGCTGGAATTGTGTTTCATCAACTCCCCTAGGGTTTTTGGAATATTTGGGTATTTATAGGGCAAATAGGCGGTGCGGGAGGCCACTGAGGTGGGCACAACCCACCTGGGCGCGCCTGGGCCCCCAGGCGCGCCTTGGTGGGTTGTGCTCCCCTCGGAGCCCTCCTCTGGTACTTTGGCCCAGCAGGTGTCTTCTGGTCCAGAAAAAATCTCGAAAATGTTTCGCTGTGTTTGGACTCTATTTGGTATTGATTTTCTGCGAAGTAAAAAACAAGCAAAAAAAAGCAACTGGCACTGGGCACTATGTCAATAGGTTAGTCCCAAAAAATGGTATAAAGTTGCTATAAAATGATTGTAAAATATCCAAGAGTGATAATATAACAGCATGGAACAAGCAAAAATTATAGATACGTTGGAGATGTATCAGCATCCCCAAGCTTAATTCCTACTCGTCCTCGAGTAGGTAAATGATAAAAACAGAATTTTTGATGTGGAATGCTGCCTAATGTGTTCATCACATATTCTTTTCTTTGTAGCATGCACATATGTAGTTTTATATGGTTCAAAGCAATAGTCTAGTTTTGACATGAAGATTTCAATACTCAAGCATATCAACAAGCAACCATGTCTTTCAAAATATCAACACTAAAGAAAGTTATCCCTAGCCCATCATGCTCAATCATTGATCCATTCATGAAACACACTCGCATATTAGCTATACCCAATGCTCAAGTACGATCATAGTGCCCCTTAGTTGGTGCTTTATAAGAGAAGATGGAGACTCAAATAAAAAATAAAAATTGCATAAATTAAATAGATAGGCCCTTCGCAGAGGGAAGTAGGGATTTGTAGAGGTGCCAGAGCTCAAAGCTTAAATTGAGAGATAATTTTTTTTGAGAGGCATACTTTTCCCGTCAACGAAAATGACCAAGTAATTCCCAACACTTTCCATGCTAGATATATCATAGGCGGTTCCCAAACAGAAAATAAAGTTTATTCCCTTTTCCACCATTTCTTTCACTTTCCATGGCTAGTCGTATCCACGGGTGCCTTCCATACCAACACTTTCCAAGAAATTTATTATTTCACAACATAAATTAAATTTCTTTTTCATTTCAGGACTGGGCATCCCTATTACTGCCGTACTCTTGTGCAATGACAAGTAAATAAACACTCATCTTGAGAATAACACATCTAGCATGGAAAATATTGGCCACCCCCTGCCGCTTCATGAGCGGCACGGGCACACAAAAAGGAAATTTATTTTGAAAATTAGAGATGGCACACACAAATTTGCTTAGAACGGCATGGAAATACCGCATATAGGTAGGTATGGTGTACTCATATGGCAAAATTGGGTTTTAAAGATTTTGGATGCACAAGTAGTATTTCTACTTAGTACAAATGAAGGCTAGCAAAAAGATTGAGAAGCAACCAACCAAGAAACGAAAAATCACAAATGCGAGCATTAAGCATAACTAACATCGAATAATGCACCACAAGTAGGATGTAATTTCATTGCATAACTATTGACTTTCGTGCTTGCATAGGGAATCACAAACCTTAACACCAATATTCTTACTGAAGCATAATTACTCACCAACATGACTCACGTATCACTATCATCATATCTCAAAACTATTACAAAGAATCAAGTTTATTTTGTCCAATGATCTTCATGAAAGTTTTTATTATATCCCTCTTGAATATCTATCACTTTGGGACTAGTTTCATATGTTGCAATTGCTTTTGACAAACTCAAACAAATCTAAGTGAAGAACATGAGGATAAAATTTTTTGTCTCTCGAAATAATATAAGTGAAGCATGAGAGAATTTCTTCAAAAAATTACTAACTCTCAAATAAATCTAAGTGAAGCATGAGAGAATTTCTTCAAAAATATTAAAGCACACCGTACTAAAAAAGATATAAGTGAAGCACTAGAGCAATTCCATAGCTCAAAAAATTTAAGTGAAGCATATAGAGCAATTCTAACAAATCATAGTATAGTTTTGGCTCTCTCAAATAGGTGTGTCCAGCAAGGATACTTGTGAAAAAATAAAAAGCAAAACAAGCAAAGACGCATATAATACATGACGCTCCAAGCAAAACTCATGATATGTGACGAATAAAAATATAGCTCCAAGTAAAATACCGATGGTTGTTAGAAGAAAGAGGGGATGCCTTCCGGAGCATCCCCAAGCTTAGTTGCTTGGTTCTCCTTGAATATTAACTTGGGGTGCCATTCGGCATCCCCAAGCTTAGGCTTTTCTTACTCCTTATTCCTTCATCCATCGTAATCTCACCCAAAACTTGAAAACTTCAATCACACAAAACTTAACAAAACCTTCGTGAGATCCGTTAGTATAAGAAAACCAATCTTTACTTTAAGTACTGTAGAAAACCCATTAAAATTTTGTTATTGCATTATATCTACTGTATTATAACTTTGCCATGGGTTATACCCCCGATACAATCCATAGAATCATCAAACTAAGCACACAATGCAAAGTAAACAGAATCTGTCAAAAACAGAACAGTCTGTAAAGATGCGAATTGTTATCATACTTCTGTAACTCCAAAAATTCTGAAAAATTAGGAAAACATAGGAAATTTGTGTATCAATATTGTGTAAAAAATTCAGAATGTTTAGTATCTTCTGTGAATTTAGACAATTATTTTACTGTATGCAAAAGTTTCTGTTTTTCAACAGGATCAAATCAACTATCACCAGAGCTATCCCAAAGGCTTTACTTGGCACAAAAACTAATTAAAACATAAAAACACAATCATAACAGAGGCATAATTGTTCAAACACTCAAGAACATAAAGAAAAAAACAAAAATAAATTTTATTCATTGGGTTGCCTCCCAACAAGCTCTATCGTTTTATGCCCCTAGCTAGGCATAATGCATAGATTCAAGTATGATGCCCTCATGATTGATTCATATGGTGGCTTAATTCTTGTTCTAGGGAAGTGTTCCATACCCTTTCCTAGTGGAAATTGGAATTTAATATTGCCTTCTTTCATATCAATCACGGCACCAATAGTACGTAAAAACGGTCTACCAAGTATAATTGGACATGATGGATTGCAATCAATATCAAGAACAATAAAATCTATGGGCACATAATTCCTATTTGTAAGAATAAGATCATCATTAATTCTTCCCAAAGGCTTTTTAATAGTAGAATCCGTCAAGTGCAAATTAAGAGAACATTCTTCAATATCGGTAAGACCAAGCACATCACATAAAGATTTTAGAATTGTGGAAACACTAGTACCCCAATCACATAAAGTCAAACACTCATAATTTCTAATCTTGACTTTGATGGTAGGTTCCCATTCATCATGTAATTTTCTAGGAATTGAAATCTCTAATTCCAACTTTTCTTCCAAAGCTTTCATCATGGCATCTACGATATGTTTAGTAAAAGCTTTATTTTGTTCATAAGCATGAGGTGAACTAATCATGGATTGCAACAAAGAAATACAATCAATCAAAGAGCAATTATCATAATTAAAGTCTTTGTAATCCAAAAGAGTGGGCACATCACTAGTTAAAGTTTTGACCTCTCCAAACCCGCTTTTATCAATTTTTTCATCAAGATTTTCACCCACCGAATTATTGGGACGCCTTCTAACTAAAGTTGACTCTTCTTCAGTCCCTTTATCATCAATTTTAATTTTACTAAACAAGGAATCAATAGAAGAAACACCAATCACTTTAAGATCTTCATCTTTTTTATCTTCTAAAGAAATTGTCTTAGCGGCCATTTGATTTACTAGGGTAGCTTGTGCACAAGATATTTTGCCTAGCAAACTTTCAGCAATAGCATACTTAGATTGGAGATTACAAACTTCTCTACTAATATCATCAAGTTGTTTTGTTATAGCATCTAGCACAACAGAGTGTTCCTTAAGTTCTTCGGTAAAATATTTATTGTGCTCAAATTGTGTAGTCATATATTCCTTAGTACTTTTCTCAATTTCAAGCAAAATATTAGGGTGAGGAACATCATAATATTTTCTTTGAGCCATCATGACTACGCAAACAGGAATGCACACAAGAACAGATCTAACGAGAAAACGATGAACGAAAAAGAGGGCGAATAAAATGACAATTTTTTTTTGTGAAGTGGGGGAGATGAAAACAAGAGGCAAATGAAAAATAATGTAAATTGCAAGGAGATGAGATTTGTGATTAGGAACCTGATAGATGTTGATGATGTCTCCCCGGCAATGGTGCCAGAAATTCCTTTTGATGTCGCTTGAACTACATCGGTATTTCCCCAAAGAGGAAGGGATGATGCAGCACAGCTATGGTAGGTATTTCCCCCAGTTATGAAACCAAGGTATCAATCTAGTAGGAGAACCAAGCAACACTATGTAAACGGTACATGCACACAAATAACAAATACTTGCAACCCGACGGTTAGGAGGGGTTGTCAATCCCTCTATGGGTAACGGTGCCAGAAATTGTCAAGTTGACAGGATAAAAATTGTGATAGATTGGATAAATAGATCTCGATAAAACACGAAATAAAATAAATAGAAAAATAGTGCAGCAAGGTATTTTTGGGTTTTTGGTATAATAGATCTGAAAATAAAAGCAAATAAAAATAGATCTCGAAGCAAATATGATAAAGAATAGACCCGGGGGCCGTAGATTTCACTAGTGGCTTCTCTCAAGAAAATAGCATACAGTGGGTAAACAAATTACTGTTGGGCAATTGATAGAACACCAAATAATTATGATGATATCGAGGCAATGATCATTATATAGGCATCACGTCCAAGATTAGTAGACCGACTCCTACCTGCATCTACTACTATTACTCCACACATCGACCGCTATCCAGCATGCATCTAGTGTATTAAGCTCATGGAGAAATGGAGTAATGCAATAAGAAAGAGGACATGATGTAGACAAGATCTATTCATGTAGGAATAGCCCCCATCTTGTTATCCTTAATAGCAACGATACATGCGTGTCTTGTTGCCCCTCCTGTCACTGGGAAAAAACACCGCACGATCGAACCCATCACAAAGCACCTCTTCCCATGGCAACAAAAATCGATCTAGTTGGCCTAACTAAACCAAAGATTCGAAGAAGAAATACGAGGCTATAAGTAATCATGAATAAAAGAGATTAAAGAACTCAAATAACTTTCATGGATATAGATCTGAGCATAAACTCAAAGTTCATCGGATCCCAAAAAACACACCGCAAAAAGAATTACATCAAATAGATCTCCAAGAGACCATTGTATTGAGAATCAAAAAGAGAGAAGAAGCCATCTAGGTACTGCCTACGGACCCGTAGGTCTACAATGAACTACTCACGCATCATCGGAGAGGCACCAATGAGGATGATGAACCCCTTCGTGATGGTGTCTAGATTGGATCTCGTGGTTCTGGAACTTGCGGTGGCTAGAATTGTGTTTTATCGACTCCCCTAGGGTTTTTGGAATATTTTGGTATTTATAGGGCAAAGAGGCGGTGCGGGAGGCCACCGAGGTGGGCACAACCCACCTGGGCGCGCCTGGGCCCCCAGACGCGCCCTGGTGGGTTGTGCTCCCCTCGAAGTCCCCCTCTGGTACTTCTTTTTCCCAACAGGTGTCTTCTGGTCCAGAAAAATTCTCCAAAAAGTTTCGCTGTGTTTGGACTCCGTTTGGTATTGATTTTCTGCGAAGTAAAAAACAAGTAAAATACAGCAACTGGCACTCGGCACTATGTCAATAGGTTAGTCCCCAAAAATGATATAAAGTTGCTATAAAATGATTTTAAAACATCCAAGAATGATAATATAATAGCATGGAACAAGCAAAAATTATTGATACGTTGGAGACGTATCATGTATGGCTTCATAATTTTGCTCCAGCATTGGCGTGCCTGGCAACCTTATGATTCGTTTGCAATCTACAAACTCAGATAAAACCTATTTTAGCTTTGGAGGAAAAGGCTTTGGATCACGACCGCTCCCCTCCGAAGATATTCCAGCGAGATTTACCATTCTTCCTGCTTGCACTCGTAGCAACCTTTTTTGCCTGATTCCTGTTGCTCCGCTGCTTCTGGTTCCTCATATTCCTGAACACCTTCTAGGACAAAGACCACTGCGTCTTGGCAACGATTTTCTGGACCGTACTGAACGAGTACAGACCCCCTAGACCGGCATTTATAAATGTCAGTTTTCTATGTATGTCGGCCAATTGCAATGTATTCGGGAGCTGCATAACCATGTGTCCCCTTAACCACTGCGGATAAATGCTTCCCCTGATCAACATGACCATTAACTGCCACTCCGAAGCCAGAAAGCTTTGCCGTATAATCTGTAAAATAACTAAAGATTTTAACACTTGTGGATGACAAGATCAGGCAATTAATATTTGCTCTTTAGAAAAGCACCGAATCTGTAGAGGCTCGAATGGCTTGACTGCTGCCCGGCCGGATTGAGGCAACAGAGGAAGCGGCACTTAGCAACAGAGGCGGCTCGGCGAGCCCCGGTGGCGAAGGCGGAGGTATGCAGCCGTCTCGGAGGCGGCGGCTTGCAGCAGAAGCAAGGCCAGCTCAAGGCCGTGGGGGCGAGGGACGAGTTGCGTGCAGGCGAACTGAGGCGTTGCAAGCGGGCGGACTAAGGCGTCGCCAGCGGGCAGGGTGTGGCGCCCCCGGCCCAATCATGCACTAATCATACACGCAAATGCACACGATCAAGCCTAAGGACTCACGGGAAGATATCACAACACAACTCTAAAACATAAATAAAGTCATACAAGCTTTATATTACAAGCCAGGGGCCTCGAGGGCTCGAATACATAAGCTTGCGTACAAGCGTCAGCGGAAGCATCAGATATCTGAGTACAGATATGAAACAGAAACAGAAAGGCCTTTAGAAAGGCGGGGCAAAATAAAACACTATGATCGAAAGGCGTAGGCGTCCTGCCTGGGACCCTCCGATCCTACTCCTGGCCATCAGTCAACTCGTAGTAGTAACCATCCTCTGGGTAGTAGTAGTAGCGAACGTCGGCGGGGACAGCTGTCTCAGTGGGCTCCGCCATCTTGGTCACGACAAACTGATATGGGGAGAAAAGGAAAACAAAGCAACCGTGAGTACTCAGAAGTACTCAGCAAGCAAGGATCTACACTACATATGCAACATTTTCAAAGAGAGGCTGTATATGTGGACTGGGCTGCAGAAATGCCAGAATAGAGAGGAAAGCCTAGTCCTATCGAAGACTAGCATCTTCTTCAGTCTTGCAGCAATAGAAGAGGGCAGAACAGATCAATATAAAGTAGCAGTATCATTAAGTCTCAACCTCACCCAGAGATCCTTTCTCGACTCCCTGTGAGAAAGCAATCCCAAAACCATACAGTCATCAACCTCGTCCTGAGATCCCTTCTCGACTCCCTGCGAGAAGCAATCCCAGAGCCATAGTATCCAAGTATCTAGTTCTAAAATGTATCAATCAGGATACAACTCCGAGTGTCCGTTACCGTAGGACCGGCTATCGATAGAAGTGTTCTTCCCTGCAGGGGTGCACCAACTTACCCAACACGCTCGATTAACTCCGGCCGGACACACTTTCCTGGGTCATGCCCGGCCTCGGCCAAACGACACACCGCAGCCCTACCTAGAGCTCAGCAGAGAGGTCCCCGCCGGTCTACATCCTAAGCACTCAGGGGTCTTGGGCCGTCGCCCTGTGCACTCCGGGTCGTTGCGAGCAGGGTGGATACCAGCGCCAACGGCACGATCCGACCCGGCCGCAATGCTGAACTGGACGTCTGACAGAACTGTCGGCTAATGCTACGATGCAGAACGCCCATACTATGCCCACGTGATGGTTAGTGCTATCAAGCCAGAGGCCTGCTCGGATCAAATATCCAAATCGCTAGTACCTTGGGCTTGCGGTAACGAGCAGAGACTCACGAAAGATGTGACCCCATCGCCCCATCTCGAGGACTTGCGGCAAGGGCCAAGAATGCCCGGCCATGCCTCGTATTCACCACTTGGGCACCACACAGGCACCCGTCTTCACAACACTCGCCTCTCAGGCGCACGCGGGTACCCCTCAGGGTCGACCCGCCTATCCAAGTAACAGTGTAAAGTCCAAGTATCCGTGTGTCCATAACATCAGGGGAATCCGATGTATCACCCTCATTGAATTCCCACTCGATGTACCCGTCAAGGTGAACTCGGAGGAATCACCCTCACTAGGTTCACACTTGAGGTGTTGTACGACGGCGTCGTTATCGGAAACGGTGAAGGAGGAATCACCCTCGATGACCACGACTGAATAGCTACTCTACAGAGTTAACATCAGAAGTGCTACAAGAGGTTTCACCCTCGGCACTCGATAGTAACGCTGCAGTGTCGTTACAACTAAGGGGGGGTGATGTGCGGTGTCGGGGCCTGGTCTTCAATCCCGTTGATCGGGTCTTCGGATAATCCAGCGGGGCAGTCGGGATAAGTGGGGTCACTGATAGGTCACTACCCAGCCTATACTAAGCAGTTTAGGATATGCAGGTAATTATCAACAGCAGGTTACAATAAACAGGCTATGCATCAGAATAGGTAAAGCAGTAGCAGCAGCAATTCTAATGCAAGCATGAGAAAATAGAATGGGCGATATAGGGATGATCAAAGGGGGGGCTTGCCTGGTTGCTCTGGCAAGAAGGAGGGGTCGTCGGTGACGTAGTCGATCACAGCGGCACCAGCAGCGATCTCGGGGTCTACCGGAGAGAAGAGGG
This sequence comes from Thinopyrum elongatum, assembly GCA_011799875.1. Classification (NCBI taxonomy): domain Eukaryota; kingdom Viridiplantae; phylum Streptophyta; class Magnoliopsida; order Poales; family Poaceae; genus Thinopyrum; species Thinopyrum elongatum. Next base: position 546,059,878 of record CM022298.1, on the reverse strand, counting down.
GGAAGAAACAGTAAATATAAAGCAAACAAAAGCACGACATGACAATACGCAGAGCTAGGGGTGTTCTGACACGGTGCTACACGATATAGGTGAAGAGGGAAAACATCCGGGAATGTTTTCCCGGTTCCGGACATTTGTCAGATAGATGACCGGAGGGGAATGGTTCCATGTTCGGGTAGTTAGGGACGGGTGACGGACGAACGGACCGCGTATCCGGATTCGTCTCGTCGTTCTGAGCAAGTTTCATGTACAAAGTTTTTCCATCGGAGTTACGGATTATTTAATATGATTTTCTAAAGTTTTTATTAATTTCTAGAATTTATTTAATTATATAAAATAAACATTATCCGAAACAGTGTTGATGACGTCAGCATGACCTCATGCTGATGTCAGCAGCCAATCTGACACGTGGGTCCCACCTGTCATAGACTGGTTAGTTAATTAGTGATTAACTAATTAATTACTGTTTAACTAAACTAATTAACTAATTAGATTAACCTAATCAGGATTAATTAAATTAATTATTTCACTAATTAATTAATTATTAATCATTTTACTAATTTTCATTTTTTTTAATCGTTTCTGGGCTGGGCCCCATGTGTCATTGGCACTGGGCCAAAACGGGCGCGGGCGGTTCGGGCGCAGGGGCGCGGGTGCGGGCGCGCAGCCGTGCACGCAGGCAGGCGAGGGCCGGGCGCGGCCAGGGCGCGGACGCGCGACGGTGAGCGTAAGCGAGGAGGGCACGGGGCGTGCGGCCGGGGCGCGGGCGAGGGGCGACACTGGCGGTGAACCGCGGCAGGGGGGGGGTGGGCAGACGGGGCTCACAAGGGGGGGCGCGTGCGGGCTCGAGGTGGCCGACGGGGAGGAGGACGGGGAGGCGCTGGAGCTCGGGGCGGCGGTGGTCGACGTCGAGACGGTGACGGGCTAGTGGGGCAAGGAGGTCGACGAGGCCGAGCGCGAGGGAGAGGACGGGGTGCGACGGGGCACGAGGAGGCCGTCGAAGGGGAGCGAGGACACGGCGAGCGGCGTCAGCGCGGCGTCGCGAGCGGGGTCGGGGGGGCGATAGGGATCGCCAAATCCAGCAGAGAGGAGGGGGAGTGGATCGGGGGGGGGGGAGTGGGGAACGAGGGGGGGGATGGGGGTGGGCTAGGTTCGGGGGGATAAGGGGGGCGGGGTGGGCCGGCCTGGCGGCCTGGACGGCCTGCTGGGCCGAGGCCCAGTCGGGGGGGGAGGTTTCTTTTTACTTTGCTTTTCTTTTATTTTTCTTTTTCTTTACTCATTTCTTTTCTGTTTTGCAAAAATGTCTAGGCTACTTCTGGACTTTTGTAAAATATGAGACTGGCCCAAACAAACATGGTGCATTATATGCCACTGCAATAAAATGGTTTTGAGCACAAAGGTTTTCATTTGGGATTTTATTTAATTTGAAAAGGATTTAATAGTGCAGTTTTGCTGCTGTTCCTTGATGTTTTAGTCCTTTTCCAACTCCATTAAACGTTGCAATCATTTTTATAAATGCTTTGGGAATATTTGCAACATGAGACACATTTTTGTTTTTAGGTTTAGACAACTTTTAGTTTTCACTTTAGTTTTAATGTGAAATTTTAGTTAGGAGCTGAAAGCAAATGATGAGTAGGCACTGTTGATCATGATGACATGGCATTATCAAAAGGGTGATTACTGTAGTTAACCACTGGGGGTGTTACACAGGGGCCACAGCTTCAGGCGAGTCAAGGCTACGGGAGAGGTGGTTTAGCACGAGGTCGAACGAGGCGGGCCCGTGGCTGTGAAGATGAAGGCTGCCGGTAGAGGCGCGGCCGTGGCCAGTGGCGGAGGCGACTTGCTCTGTGAGGCGAGTCGCAGCTGCGGCGGCTTGGTGTATGGTGGCAGATGCGTCCCGCGGCGTAGGTGGAGGCGAAGTCAGCCTAGGACAGCGGCGGAGGCTGACTTACGGCACTGGCCTGCTTCTTCTTGAGCTTGCGTTGGCTTTTCCCTTGAAAAGGAAAGGGTGATGCAGCAAAGTAGAGATAAGTATTTCCCTCGGTTTGAGAACCAAGGTATCAATCCAGTAGGAGACAACTCACAAATCACCGAATACCAGCACAAACAATCAAACAACTTGCACCCAACGTGATAAAGGGGTTGTCAATCCCTTCACGGTTATTTGCAAAAGTGAGATCTAATAGAGATAGATAAACGATAAAATAAATATTTTTGGTATTTTTGTTTTATAGATAGGAAAGTAAAAGATTGCAAAATAGTAGATCGGAAACTTGTATGATGAAAAGTAGAAGATTATATGATGGAAAATAAACCCGGGGGCCATAGGTTTCACTAGAGGCTTCTCTCAAGATAGAAAATAATACGGTGGGTGAATAAATTACTGCCGAGCAATTGATAGAAAAGCGCAAAGTTATGATGATATCTAAGGCAATGATCATGAATATAGGCATCACGTCCGTGTCAAGTAGACCGAAATGATTCTGCATCTACTACTATTACTCCACACATCGACCGCTATCCAGCATGCATCTAGAGTATTAAGTTCATAAAGAACGGAGTAATGTATTAAGTAAGATGACATGATGTAGAGGAATTAACTCAAGCAATATGATGAAAACCCCATCTTTTTATCCTCGATGGCAACAATATAATACGTGCCTTGCTGCCCCTACTGTCACTGGGAAAGGACACCGCAAGATTGAACCCAAAGCTAAGCACTTCTCCCATTGCAAGAAAAACCAATCTAGTTGGCCAAACCAAACCGATAGTTCAAAGAGAATTACAAAGATATCAAATCATGCATATAAGAATTCAGAGAAGATTCAAATAATATTCATAGATAAGCTGATCATAAATCCACAATTCATCGGATCTCGGCAAACACACCGCAAAAAAGTATTACATTGAATAGATCTCCAAGAATATCGAGGAGAACATGGTATTGAGAATCAAAGAGAGAGAAGAAGCCATCTAGCTACTAGCTATGGACCCATAGGTCTGTGGTAAACTACTCACGCTTCATCGGAAGGACAATGGTGTTGATGTAGAAGCCCTCCGTGATTGAATCCCCCTCTGGCAGGGTGCCGCAAAAGGTCCCTAGATGGGATCTCACGGGTACAGAAGGTTGCGGCGGTGGAAAAGTCTTTTCGTGGATGCCGCTGTTGGTTTGGGGATATATGAATATATATAGGCGAAAGAATTAGGTCATGATTGCACGAGGGGCCCACAAGGGTGGGGGGCGCGCCCTACCCCCCCCGGGCGCTCCCTCCGTCCTTGTGGCCGCCTCGTGGCTCCTCCGACTTCATCTCCAAGTCTCCTAGTTTCCTTCTGGTCCAAGAAAAATCATCGCGAAAGTTTTATTCCGTTTGGACTCCGTTTGGTATTCCTTTTCTGCGAAACTCAATAACAAGTAAAAAACAGAAACTGGCACTGGGCTCTAGGTTAATAGGTTAGTCCCAAAAATAATATAAAATAGCATATTAATGCTTATAAAACATCCAAAACAAATAATATAATAGCATGGAACAATCAAAAATTATAGATACGTTGGAGACGTATCAAGCATCCCCAAGCTTAATTCCTGCTCGTCCTCGAGTAGTTAAATGATAAAAACAGAATTTTTTATGTGGAATGCTACCTAACATATTTATCCATGTAATTTTATTTATTGTGGCATGAATGTTCAGATCCGTAAGATTCAAAAAAAAAGTTTAATATTGACATAAAAACAATAATACTTCAAGCATACTAACAAGGCAATTATGTCTTCTCAAAATAACATGGCCAAAGAAAGCTTATCCCTACAAAATCATATAGTCTAGCTATGCTCCATCTTCATCACACAAAATATTCAAATCATGCACAACCTCGATGACAAGCCAAGCAATTGTTTCATACTTTTGATGTTCGCAAACTTTTTCAACTTTCACGCAATACATGAGCGTGAGCCATTGACATAGCACTATGGGTGGAATAGAAGGTGGTTGTGGAGAAGACAAAAAGAGGGAGATAGTCTCACATCAACTAGGCGTATCAACGGGCTATGGATGCCCATCAATAGATATCAATGTGAGTGAGTAGGGATTGCCATGCAACAGATGCACTAGAGCTATAAGTATATGAAAGCTCAAAAAGAAACTAAGTGGGTGTGCATCCAACTTGCTTGCTCACGAAGACCTAGGGCAATTTGAGGAAGCCCATCATTGGAATATACAAGCCAAGTTCTATAATGAAAAAATCCCACTAGTAAATGAAAGTGACAACATAGGAGAATCTCTATCATGAAGATCACGGTGCTACTTTGAAGCACAAGTGTGGTAAAAGGATAGTAACATTGCCCCTTCTCTCTTTTCTCTCATTTTTTTTATTTGGGCCTTCTATTTTTTTTTGGCCTCTTTTTTTTTGTCCGAAGTCTCATCCCGACTTGTGGGGGAATCATAGTCTCCATCATCCTTCCCTCACATGGGACAATGCTCTAATAATGAAGATCATCACACTTTTATTTACTTACAACTCAGGAATTACAACTCGATTCTTAGAACAAAATATGACTCTATATGAATGCCTCCGGCGGTGTACCGGGATGTGCAATGAATCAAGAGTGACATGTATGAAAGAATTATGAACGGTGGCTTTCCACAAATACGATGTCAACTACATGATCATGCATAGCAATATGACAATGATGATCCGTGTCATAATAAACGGAACGGTGGAAAGTTGCATGGAAATATATCTCGGAATGGCTATGGAAATGCCATAATAGGTAGGTATGGTGGCTGTTTTGAGGAAGCTATATGGTGGGTGTATGGTACCGGCGAAAGTTGCGCGGCACTAGAGAGGCTAGCAATGGTGGAAGGGTGAGAGTGCGTATAATCCATGGACTCAACATTAGTCATACAGAACTCACATACTTATTGCAAAAATCTATTAGTTATCAAAACAAAGTACTACATGCATGCTCCTAGGGGGATAGATTGGTAGGAAAAGACCATCGCACGTCCCCGACCGCCACTCATAAGGAAGACAATCAATAAATAAATCATGCTCCGACTTCATCACATAACGGTTCACCATACGTGCATGCTATGGGAATCACAAACATTAACACAAGTATTTATCAAATCCACAATTACTCACTAGCATGACTCTAATATCACCATCTTTATATCTCAAAACAATCATAAGGAATCAAACTTCTCATAGTATCCAATGCACTTTATATGAAAGTTTTTATTATATCCCTCTTGGATGCCTATCATATTAGGACTAAATTTATAACCAAAGCAAATTACCACGCTGTTTAAAGACTCTCAAAATAATATAAGTGAAGCATGAGAGTTCAACAATTTCTATAAAATAAAGCCAGCGCCGTGCTCTAAAAAGATATAAGTGAAGCACTAGAGCAAAATTGCCTAGCTCAAAAGATATAAGTGAAGCACATAGAGTATTCTAATAAATCACGATTCATGCGTGTCCCTCTCAAAAGGTGTGTACAGAAAAGATGATTGTGGCAAACTAAAAAGAAAAGACTCAAATCATAAAAGACGCTCCAAGCAAAACACATATCATGTGGTGAATTAAAATATAGCCTCAAGTAAAGTTACCGATAGACGAAGACGAAAGAGGGGATGCCTTCCGGGGCATCCCCAAGCTTAGGCTCTTGGTTGTCCTTGAATATTACCTTGGGGTGCCTTGGGCATCCCCAAGCTTAGGCTCTTGCCACTCCTTATTCCATAGTCCATCAAATTCTTACCCAAAAACTTGAAAACTTCACAACAAAAAACTCAACAGAAAATCTCATAAGCTCCGTTAGTATAAGAAAATAAATCACCACTTTTGGTACTGTTGTGCACTCATTCTTTATTTATATTGGTATAATATTTACTGTATTCAAACTTTTCCATGGTTCATAACCCCCGATACTACCCATAGATTCATCAAAATAAGCAAACAACACAAAGAAAACAGAATCTGTTAAAAATAGAATAGTCTGCGAAGATACGAATTGTTCTTATACTTATGTAACTCGAAACATTCTGAAAAATAAGGACAACATAGGAAATTTACATATCAATCTCGTATAAAAAATTCAGGGTTTTTCAACGCTCCAGTGAATTACTAAAATTCTGAGACTGGACGCAAAAGTTTCTGTTTTTCAGCAAGATCAAATCAACTATCACCGTAAGCCATCCCAAAGGTCTTACTTGGCACAAACACTAATTAAAACACAAAACCACATCTAACCAGAGGCTAGATGAATTATTTATTGCAAAACATAACCAAAAAAGCAAAAACAAAAATAAAATTGCCTTGCCTCCCAACAAGCGTTATTGTTTAACGCCCTTAGCTAGGCATAAAAACACGAATAGATCTAGGTATTGTCATCTTTGGTATGCAATCCATAAGTAGCTCTCATAATAGATTCATATGGAAATTTAATTTTATTTCTAGGAAAGTGCTCCATGCCCTCCTTAACGGAAATTGAAATCTAATGTTTCCTTCTCTCATATCAATAATTGCACCAATCGTTCTAAGGAAAGGTCTACCAAGAATAATAGGACATGTAGGATTGCAATCTATATCAAGAATAATGAAATCTATGGGCACATAATTCCTATTTGCAACAATAAGAACATCATTAATCCTTCCCATAGGTTTCTTAATAGTGGAATCCGCGAGATGCAAATTTAAAGAACAATCATCAAATTCACGAAAACTTAACACATCACATAAAGTTTTTGGAATCGTGGAAACACCAGCACCCAAATCACACAAAGCATAACACTCATAATATTTAATCTTAATTTTAATAGTAGGTTCCCACTCATCATAAAGTTTTCTAGGGATAGAAACTTCCAATTCAAGCTTTTCTTCAAAAGATTGCATCATAGCATCAACGATATGTTTAGTAAAAGCTTTGTTTTGATTGTAAGCATGAGGAGAATTCAACATGGATTGCAACAAGGAAATACAATCTATTAAAGAACAATTATCATAATTAAATTCCTTGAAATCCAAAAGAGTGGGTTCATTGCTATTTAAAGTTTTGACCTCTCCAATCCCACTTTTATCAATTTTTGCATCAAGATCTAAAAACTCCGAATCATTGGGACGCCTTTTAACTAAAGTTGACTCATCTCCAGTCCCATCTTTAGCAAGATTTATATTGGAAAAAAAAGATTCAATAGGAGTCACATCAATCACTTTAAGATCTTCATCATTGTTTTCACGAAAACTAGAAGAACATGTTTTTACAAACCAATCTTTTTTAGCACGCATCATAGCGGTTCTTTCTTTGCACTCATCAATGGAAATTCTCATAGCTTTGAGGGACTCATTGATATCATGCTTGGGTGGAATAGATCTAAGTTTCAAAGAGTCAACATCAAGAGAAATTCTATCCACATTCCTAGCCAAATCATCAATCTTAAGCAAATTTTCTTCAATCAAAGCATTGAAATTCTTTTGCGAACTCATAAATTCTTTAACACTATTCTCAAAATCAGAGGGCATATTATTATAATTTCCATAAGAATTGTTGTAGGAATTACCATAATTATTAGAGGAATTACTAGAAAATGGCCTAGGATTAATATTGCCTCTATACGCGTTATTACCAAAATTGTTACTACCAACAAAATTCACATCCATAGATTCATTATTATTTTCAATCAAAGTGGACAAAGGCAAAGCATTAGGATCCAAAGAAGCACTCTTGCTAGCAAATAATTTCATAAGTTCATCCATCTTTCCACTCAAAACATTAATCTCTTCAATCGCATGCACTTTTTTACTAGTGGAAGATCTTTCGGTATGCCATTGAGAATAATTAACCATAATATTATCTAGAAGTGTAGTAGCTTCTCCTAGAGTAATTTTCATAAAAGAGCCTCTCGTGGCCGACTCTAAAAGATTTCTAGAAGTAAAATTCAATCCGGCATAATTTTTTTGTATAATCATCCACAAATTCAAACCATGAGTAGGGCAATTTCGTATCATTAATTTCATTCTCTCCCAAGATTGTGCAACATGTTCATGATCAAGTTGCTTAAAATTCATAATATCGTTCCTAAGAGAGATGATCTTAGCGGGAGGAAAATACTTGGAAATAAAAGCATTTTTACACTTATTCCATGAATCAATACTATTTTTAGGCAAAGATGAAAACCAAGTTTTAGCACGATCTCGTAGTGAGAACGGAAATAGCTTCAATTTAATAATATCATTATCCACATTTTTTTTCTTTTGCATATCACACAAATCAACGAAATTATTTAGATGGGATGCGGCATCTTCACTAGGAAGGCCAGAAAATTGATCTTTCATAACAAGATTCAGCAAAGCAGCATTAATTTCACAAGATTCCGCACTAGTGGCGGGAGCAATCGGAGTACTAATAAAATCATTATTATTGGTGTTGGAAAAGTCACACAATTTGGTATTCTCTTGAGCCATCGTGACAAAACAAGCAATCCAACACACGAGCACACAAAAAGCAAACGAAGAAAATGATCGGAAGAGGGACGAAGAAGAGGCAAAGAGAGGGGCGAAGAAAAAGGCAAATCTTTTCGAAAATTGTTTTAGAAGTGGGGGAGAGAAAAATGAGAGGCAAATGGTGAATAATTTAATGCAAGAGATGAGAGTTTATGCTGGGTACTTGGTATGTCTTGACTTGGCGTAGATCTCCCCGGCAACGGCGCCATAAATTCTTCCTGCTACTTCTTGAGCTTGCGTTGGTTTTTCCCCTGAAGAGGAAAGGGTGATGCAGCAAAGTAGAGATAAGTATTTCCCTCAGTTTGAGAACCAAGGTATCAATGCAGCAGGAGACAAAGCACAAATCACCAAATACCTACACAAACAATCAAACAACTTGCACCCAATGCGATAAAGGGGTTGTCAATCCCTTCACAGTTATTTGCAAAAGTGAGAGCTGATAGAGATAGATAAACGATAAAGTAAATATTTTTGGTATTTTTGTTTTATAGATAGGAAAGTAAAAGATTGCAAAATAGTAGATCAAAAACTAGTACGATGAAAAGTAGAAGATTATATGATGGAAAATAGACCTAGGGGCCATAGGTTTCACTAGAGGCTTCTCTCAAGATAGAAAATAATACGGTGGGTGAACAAATTACTGCCGAGCAATTGATAGAAAAGCGCAAAGTTATGACGATATCTAAGGCAATGATCATCAATATAGGCATCACGTCTGTGTCAAGTAGACCGAAATGATTCTGCATCTACTACTATTACTCCACACATCAACCGCTATCCAGCATGCATCTAGAGTATTAAGTTCATAAAGAACGAAGTAATGCATTAAGTAAGATGACATGATGTAGAGGAATTAACTCAAGCAATATGATGAAAACCCCATCTTTTTATCCTCGATGGCAACAATACAATACGTGCCTTGCTGCCCCTACTGTCACTGGGAAAGGACACCGCAAGATTGAACCCAAAGCTAAGCACTTCTCCCATTGCAAGAAAAACCAATCTAGTTGGCCAAACCAAACCGATAGTTCGAAGAGAATTACAAAGATATCAAATCATGCATATAAGAATTCAGAGAAGATTCAAATAATATTCATAGATAAGCTGATCATAAATCCACAATTCATCGGATCTCGGCAAACACACCGCAAAAAAGTATTACATCGAATAGATCTCCAAGAACATTGAGGAGAACATGGTATTGAGAATCAAAGAGAGAGAAGAAGCCATCTAGCTACTAGCTATGAACCCGTAGGTTTGTGGTAAACTAATCACGCTTCATCGGAAGGGCAATGGTGTTGATGTAGAAGCCCTCCGTGATCGAATCCCCCTTCGGCAGGGTGCCGGAAAAGGTCCCTAGATGGGATCTCACGGGTACAGAAGGTTACGGCGGTGGAAAAGTCTTTTCGTGGATGCCCCTGTTGGTTTGGGGATATATGAATATATATAGGCGAAAGAATTAGGTCAGGAAGTGCACGAGGGGCCCACAAGGGTGGGGGGCGCGCCCTCCGTCCTTGTGGCCGCCTCGTGGCTCCTCCAACTTCATCTCCAAGTCTCCTGGTTTCCTTCTGGTCCAAGAAAAATCATCGCGAAAGTTTTATTCCGTTTGGACTCCGTTTGGTATTCCTTTTCTGCGAAACTCAAAAACAAGGAAAAAACAGAAACTGGCACTGGGCTCTAGGTTAATAGGTTATTCCCAAAAATAATATAAAATAACATATTAATGCATATAAAACATCCAAAATAGATAATATAATAGCATGGAACAATCAAAAATTATAGATACGTTGGAGACGTATCATGGCCATGCGAGGCGGAGGCTGCCGGCCCGGCGGGGCAGCTCAAACGACAGCGGCTCTGCTACGGGCGGTTCGAGAGCGCAGGGTCTTGGCGGAGGGAGGCTTGACGAGGTGGAGGCGACAGCCTTCGGTGGTGCTACTTCTTGAGCTTGCGTTGATTTTTCCCTTGAAGAGGAAAGGGTAATGCAGCAAAGTAGAGATAAGTATTTCCCTCAGTTAAGAACCAAGGTATCAATCCAATAGGAGGCACAAGCAAGTCTCCAATATATGTACCTGTACAAACTAACAAACACTTGCACTCAACGCGAAAAAGGGGTTGTCAATCCCTTCACGATGTCGAACAAGATTGAGATCTAATAGAGATAGATATAAAAAATTACTAACACGTAAAACAAAGTAAAATACAAATAAATTGCAGTAAGGTATTTTTGGGTTTTTTGGTTTATAGATCTGAAAATATATGATGGAAAATAGACCCGGGGGCCATAGGTTTCACTAGAGGCTTCTCTCTTGAAGATAGCATACGGTTGGTGAACAAATTACTGTTGAACAATTGATAGAAAAGCGCAAAGTTATGATGATATCTAAGGCAATGATCATGAATATAGGCATCACGTCCGTGACAAGTAGACCGACTCCTGCCTGCATCTACTACTATTACTCCACACATCAACCGCTATCTTGCATGTATCTAGAGTATTAAGTTCATAAGAACGGAGTAACGCCTTAAGTAAGATGGCATGATGTAGAGGGATAAACTCAACCAATATGATATAAACCCCATCTTTTTATCCTCGATGGCAACAATACAATACGTGCCTCGCTACCCCTTCTGTCACTGGGTGAGGACACCGCAAGATTGAACCCAAAACTAAGCACCTCTCCCATTGCAGGAAAAACCAATCTAGTTGGCCAAACCAAACCGATAATTCGAAGAGAAATACAAAGATATCTTAGTCATGCATAAAAGAGTTCAGAGAAGACTCAAATAATATTCATAGATAATCTGATCATAAATCCACAATTCATTGGATCTCAGCAAACCCACCGAAAAAAAGTATTACATCGAATAGATCTCCAAGAACATCGAGGAGAACATTGTATTGAAGATCAAAGAGAGAGAAGAAGCCATCTAGCTACTAGCTATGGACCCGTAGGTCTGTGGTAAATTACTCACACATCATCAGTAGAGCAGCAAGGTTGATGTAGAGGCCCTCCATGATTGAATCCCCCTCCGGCAGATCGTCGGAAAAGGCCCCAAGATGGGATCTCAAGGGAACAGAGGCTTGCGGCGGCGGAAAAGTATTTTTGTGGACACTTCTTGTGGTTTGGGAATATATGGGAATTTATAGAGCAAGAATTAGGGTTAGGAGACCCCCAAGTGGCCCACAAGCCCTCAGGACGCCCCCCAGGGGCACGCCTGGCAGGCTTGTGGCCTCCTCGACCATCTACTGACCCCCTCTCCAAGCTCCGTGGATGTCTTCTGGTCCAAAAAAAATCATCGTAAAATTTCCGTTTGGACTCCGTTTGATATTCCTTTTCCGTAAAACTCAAAAACAAGGAAACAACAAAAACTGGCACTGGGCTCTAGGTTAATAAGTTAGTCCCAAAAATAATATAAAATAGCATATTAATGCATATAAAACATCCAAAACAGATAATATAATAGCATGGAACAATCAAAAATAATAGATACGTTGGAGACGTATCAAGCATCGCCAAGCTTAATTCCTGCCCGTCCTCGAGTAGGTAAATGATAAAAATAGAATTTTTGATGTGGAATGCTACCTAACATATTTATCAATGTAATCTTATTTATTGTGGCATGAATATTCAGATCCATAAGATTCAAAACAAAAGTTTAATATTGAAATAAAAACAATAATACTTCAAGCATACTAATAAAGCAATCATGTCTTCTCAAAATAACATGGCCAAAGAAAGATATCCCTACAAAATCATATAGTCTAGCTATGCTCCATCTTCATCACACAAAATATTTCATCATGCACAACCCCGATGACAAGCCAAGCAATTGTTTCATACTTTTGGTGTTCTCAAACTTTTTCAACTTTCACGCAATACATGAGTGTGAGCCATGGATATAGCACTATGGGTGTAATAGAATATGGTGGTTGTGGAGAAGACAAAAAGAAGGAGAAAGTCTCACATCAACTAGGCAAATTAATGGGCTATGGAGATGCCCATCAATTGATATCGATGCAAGTGATTAGGGATTGCCATCCAATGGATGCACTAGAGCTATAAGTGTATGAAAGCTCAAAAAGAAACTAAGTGGGTGTGCATCCAACTTGCTTGCTCACGAAGACCTAGGTCAATTTGAGGAAGCCCATCATTGGAATATACAAGCCAAGTTCTATAATGAAAAATGCCCACTAGTATATGAAAGTGACAAAATAGGAGACTCTCTGTCACGAAGATCATGGTGCTACTTTGAAGCACAAGTGTGGAAAAAGGATAGTAACATTGTCCCTTCTCTCTTTTCTCTCATTTTTTCTTTTCTCTCATTTTATTTGGGCTTCTTTGGCCTCTTTTATTTTTATAAAGTCCGGAGACTCATCCCAACTTGTGAGGGAATCATAGCTTCCATCATCCTTTCCTCACATGGGACAATGCTCTAATAATGATGATCATCACACTTTTATTTACTTACAACTCAAAAAATTACAACTCGATACTAGAACATCATATAACTCTATATGAATGACTCCGGCGGTGTACCGGGATGTGTTATGATCAAGAGTTACATGTATAAAAAATATGAACAGTGGCCTTGCAACAAATACTATGCCAACTACATGATCATGCAAAGCAATATGACAATGATGGTGAGTGTCATAATAAACGGAACAGTGGAATTTGCATGGCAATATATCTCGGAATGGCTATGGAAATGCCATAATAGGTATATGGTGGCTGTTTTGAGGAAAATATATGGTGGGCTTAATGCACCGGCGAAAGTTGTGCGGTACTAGAGAGCCTAGCAATGGTAGAATGGTGAGAGTGCGTATAATCCATGGACTCAACATTAGTCACAAAGAACTCACATATTTATTGCAAAAAATTATTAGCTATAGAAATAAAGTACTACACGCATGCTCCTAGGGGGATATATTGTTAGGAAAAGACCATCGCTCGTCCCCGACCGCCACTCATAAGGAAGACAATCAATAAATAAATCATGCTCCGACTTCATCACATAACGGTTCACCATACGTGCATGCTACGGAAATCTTAAACTTTAACACAAGTATTTCTACCAATCCACAATTACTCACTAGCATGACTCTAATATCAGCATCTTCATATCTCAAAACAAATGCAAGGAATCAAACTTCTCATCTTATTCAATGCTCTTTATATGAAAGTTTTTATTATATCCCTCTTGGATGCCCATCATATTAGGACTAAATTCATAACCTAAGACAATTACCATGCTGTTTAAAGACTCTCAAAATAATATAAGTGAAGCATGAGAGTTCAACAATTTCTATAAAATAAAGCCACCGCCGTGCTCTAAAAAAATATAAGTGAAGCACTAGAGCAAACTGCCTAGCTCAAAAGATATAAGTGAAGCACATAGAGTATTCTAATAAATTCACGATTAATGTGTGTCCCTCTGAAAAGGTTGTACAGCAAGGATGATTGTGGAAAACTAAAAATCAAAGACTCATATCATACAAGACGCTCCAAGCAAAACACATATCATGTGGTGAATAAAAATATAGCCTCAAGTAAATTTACCGATGGATTGAAGACAAAAGAGGGGATGCCATCCGGGGCATCCCCAAGCTTAGATACTTGGTTGTACTTGAATATTACCTTGGGGTGCCTTGGGCATCCTCAAGCTTCGGCTCTTGCCACTCCTTATTCCATTGTCCATCAAATCTTTACCCAAAACTTGAAAACTTCACAACACAAAACTCAAGAGAAAACTCATAAGATCCGTTAGTATAATAAAATAAATCACCACTTTAGGTATTGTTGTGAACTCATTATTTATTATATTGGTGTAATATCTAATGTATTCCAACTTCTCCATGGTTCATAGCTCCCGATACTACCCATAGATTCATCAAAATAAGCAAACAACACATAGAAAACAGAATCTGTCAAAAACAGAACAGTCTGCAAAGATCTGAATTGATTTGATACTTCTGTAACTTCAAAAATTCTTAAAAATTAGTAAAACCTGTGAAATTTGTATGTAAATCTTTTGTAAAAAAATTAAGTATTTTTGGTCTCTTATGTGAATTTCTAAAATTCTGTTACTTGACGCAAAAGTTTCTGTTTTTCAGCAAAATCAAATCAACTATCACCGTAGACCATCCCAAAGGTCTTACTTGGCTCAAACACTAATTAAAACACCAAAACACAATTAATACAGAGGTAATAATGTTTTTTTATTGAAAAACAGAACCAAAATCAAAAAACATAAAAATAAAATGGGGTTGCCTCCCAACAAGCGCTATTGTTTAACGCCCCTAGCAAGGCATAAAACATAGATCTAGGTATTGTCATCTTTGGTATGCAATTCTTTCCTAGTAAAATCTTCCAAAACTTTTCTTAATAAGTCTCTTTTTTCTTTCCTTTCCTTCCTAATGGGTGAACTCAATTCATGGAAAGGACTTTGATTATTGATTTTAACATTCATAATCCCATACTCAGGATCATCACCATAAATGTCTTCATATAAAATGCGTATCTCATCTTTAATAGGTTCCCTAGACATTATCTCCATCCACTCATCATTAAATCCTACATAAATTCCCTTAGTTACCGAATCAAATTTTTCATAAGTGTCAAGATAAAGGGCTTGAGCAATTTCTGTGTAGGGAACTCTTCTCCTAAGATTGTTACTGTAAGAATGATAATCTCTAGATTCTAGACTACGCAAGGTTTCTTTATCATGGAGAATTTCTTGAACTGGAGGATGCTCAATATTTTTATTGTAGAAAACAAAAATTTCCCTCTCTTCTTTTATTATGAAATCAAATTCTCGCATAAGAATGATAGTTGCGATCTTTTTAGCCTTAGGATGGAGTATATTGGGAAGTTCAAAAAATTTCTTTTGTAAAGCGAGATGAATATGCACAAATTTTCTCTCTAGTTTAACGACAAGCATAGCAATAGCGTCCGCATAGCAATTTGTATCGAGAAGAATAGATCCCTTATTAAATGGTATGACTCCCGTACAATCAAAGAATTCTTGAATAACACTCTTCCCAATAATATTACCGTCTCCCACATGAAAAGTTTTTGCCTTAAGATTAGAGGGAGTTTCGGTTTCACGATCTAAAGAACAAGATCCAAATTTGTCCTCAAGATTATTAGCAAGATCCTCAGAATTTTCAATGATAACCTCCCCATATTCAGACATGATGGCAAGAAACCAATCTAGCAAAGGAGCAAACGAAAAAGACGAACGAAAGAAGGGAGAATAAAAAGACAAATATTTTTGTGTTTTTTTGAAAACGTTTTAGAAGAGGGGGAGAGGAAAATGAGAGGCAAATGGCAAATAATGTAATGCAAGAGATGAGAGTTTATGATGGGTACTTGGTAGGCTTGATGTAGAACCTCCCCGGCAACGGTGCCAGAAATTCTTCCTGCTACTTCTTGAGCTTGCGTTGATTTTTCCCTTGAAGAGGAAAGGGTGATGCAGCAAAGTAGAGATAAGTATTTCCCTCAGTTAAGAACCAAGGTATCAATCCAGTAGGAGGCACAAGCAAGTCTCCAATCTATGCACCAGCACAAACTAACAAACACTTGCACTCAACATGAAAAAGGGGTTGTCAATCCCTTCATGGTCTCGAACAAGAGTGAGATCTAATAGAGATAGATATAAAAGATTACTAAAAATTAAAACAAAGTAAAAACAAATAAATTGCAGCAAGGTATTTTTGGGTTTTTTGGTTTATAGATCTGAAAATATATGATGGAAAATAGACCCGGGGGCCATAGGTTTCACTAGAGGCTTCTCTCTTGAAGATAGCATACGGTGGGTGAACAAATTACTGTTGAGCAATTGATAGAAAAGCGCAAAGTTATGATGATATCTAAGGCAATGATCATGAATATAGGCATCACGTCCGTGACAAGTAGACCGACTCTTGCCTGCTTCTACTACTATTACTCCACACATCGACCGCTATCCAGCATGCATCTAGAGTATTAAGTTCATAAGAACGGAGTAACGCCTTAAGTAAGATGACATAATGTAGAGGGATAAACTCAACCAATATGATATAAACCCCATATTTTTATCCTCGATGGCAACAATACAATACGTGCCTCGCTACCCCTTCTGTCACTGGGTGAGGACACCGCAAGATTGAACCCAAAACTAAGCACCTCTCCCTTTGCAAGAAATACCAATCTAGTTGGCCAAACCAAACCGATAATTCAAAGAGAAATACAAAGATATCTTAATCATGCATAAAAGAGTTTAGAGAAGACTCAAATAATATTCATAGATAATCTGATCATAAATCCACAATTCATCGGGTCTCAACAAACACACCGCAAAAAAGTATTACATCGAATAGATCTCCAAGAACATCGAGGAGAACATTGTATTGAAGATCAAAGAGAGAGAAGAAGCCATCTAGCTACTTGCTATGGACCCATAGGTCTGTGGTAAACTACTCACACATCATCGGTAGGGTAGCAAGGTTGATGTAGAGGCCCTCCGTGATCGAATCCCCCTCCGGCAGATCGCCGGAAAAGGCCCCAAGATGGGATCTCACGGGAAAAGAGGCTTGCGGCGGCGGAAAAGTATTTTTGTGGACGCTTCTGGTGGTTTGGGAATATTTGGAAATTTATAGAGCAAGAATTAGGTGTAGGATACCCCCGAGGGGCCCACAAGCACTGGTACAGCGAGGTGATATACAAATGGTTTTTAACCCCTTTCCGCGACGGCATTCTGAACCGTCGCCGAGTGTGTGTGCGATGGGGGCCCCTTCCCACACGACTCAGAAACCGTCGGGGATAGGCCCTCCTGGCACACACACTCGCCAAAATGAGGTCGTGTGTGACGGGCGAGCGATCAAATACGGTTATACGGATAGTTGTGCTAAAAAATACAATTATACATGCCAAATCGTTTTCGGTTGTAAGTACATCCTACACAGTTAGTCCCGGCTAAACATTTTCGTTCGTATGTACATTCCACATAGTCAATCCAAGGAATACATTTCTGTTAGTATGTACATCCCACACAGTCAATCCAAGAAGTACGTTTTCGTTCGTATATACATCCCACACAGTCACTCCAAGGAAAACATTTCCGTTCGTAGGTACATCACACACAATTTTCCCCATTAAATCGTTTGTGATAGCGTTGCCATTGCACATGATATTAACAATTTTATCATTTGTGTTATTGAATGCATCAGACACGGTGCGTAGAAGAAACTGTGTGGCATAGGCTGTCCATCACACTCACTTTTTCTGTGGTAAATGTTTGCGCATGGTGGCCTAACGCAAACAGTTTTCAAGAGGATGTCATGTGTGATTGTTCATTAATCCAACACGGTTTATTCCTAGAAATTGTGTGTATTGCCTGAGGTCATCGCCCACGACGTTTTCTCAACAACCGTTCGCAATAGAAAAACCCAATTAGCAGGCTAATTGGCCATTAGCAGGCTAATTGTCCTATTATTAATAATCCATTTATTAATCTAATTGACATTTCATATTAAGCACACAATTTATTTCATTTTCATATTATGGAAGCAGGATTTCATAATTGAAATACATCAGAGTACTACATCATATAGCTTCAGCACTCAGCTACCCCATTACACAACTGCACCAGCACCAAGTTTCACATGCAACATCTATAACCTTTTGAAATTAGCATCATAGATGGTACATAGACAGATGAATCTCATCTGGAAAACTGCTGAAATGGAAGGCGAATATTGAGCCTTCATTGATGTTGAAGGTCTTTGCAACTTTAGGCCAGTTCCTGTGGATGATTGACCGTCCATCCTTCGTCCTTTTCAGGAACACTTCAATATTGAACCGTGGGTGTTGTATGAATACCTTCCTCACCTCCTGACCATAAAGGTGGTTTGACAGGTAATCATCAGTGAACTGCTTTGGAAAGGCCTGAAAACAAGGATGTGCATAAATATCTTCTCTATATTGGAAATGGGGCAAAGGAATAAAAAAGCCAAGGTATAATAGTTAGTACCATCCTGTAGTAAACTGGTGTCTTCTTCATTGTGCAGACAAAGATCTTGTTGTTTTTTGTCGCTAATTTCTTTATCCTAACAATCTTTCTGAGTTTCTTGACTTGACTGATATTCATGGACAACTCATTCGCCCATATGCAAAAAGGGTCGAATAGTGGGTCAAAACCTCTGACAGCAGGACCTACATGTGCAAGACCAAATTGTTAAAAACCTAAATATTAGAATGGTTCCTGCAATTGCACAATAATGTGCTATTAGACAAAGGACCATGCATGTGCAAACCTCGATTGTAAACCTCAGTGCTTCCCATTGTTTCCCTGCAACACATATAAGGTAGTTAGTGATCAGGTTAAGTGAGGGTTCGCATGCTATCAGTAAAATATGTTGATGAAAAATAAGCACATTGCAGATTCATCAG
This sequence comes from Thinopyrum elongatum, assembly GCA_011799875.1. NCBI lineage: Eukaryota > Viridiplantae > Streptophyta > Magnoliopsida > Poales > Poaceae > Thinopyrum > Thinopyrum elongatum. Next base: position 546,040,943 of record CM022298.1, on the reverse strand, counting down.
ATTAATTCGAGCCACATGGAAAACACATTTATCCAAACCAAGCATGATTAAGAACTAGGAAATATAGCAATTGTATATGTTTCTCATGTATTAAGTGCAGCCAAATTTGATTTATTCCTCACATGCACAACAATACAAAATTCTACCAACGACAATTGGACATCACATTGAAGAATTGAACCAAGAAGTTAACTAAACACCACAACAAATTAACCAAACATTAACTGAGCACCATATTGCATAATATAACATACTCCTAATAGAAGATCAAACAGTTAACCAAACAAAGCATGCTTAACAACTTGGAAAAATAGCAATTGTATTTGTTTCTCATGTATTTAGTACAGCCAAATTCGATTTATTTCTCACATGATATACAATAACAAAATACACCCACAACAATTGAACATTGCATTGTAGAATTGAACCAAACAGTTAACTAAACACCACAACAAATAAACCAAATGTTAACTGAGCACCACATTGCACAATATATAACATACTAGAAGATCAGACAGTTAACCAAACCAAGCATGCTTGACAACTTGGAAATATAGCAATTGTATTTGTTTCTCATGTATTTTGTACAGATAAATTCGATTTATTTCTCACATGGAAGACAATACAAAGTTGCACCCTGAAGAATTGAACATCACATTTGCAGAATTGAACCAAACAGTTAACTGAACACGACAACTAATTAACCAAACAGTTAATAAGTGAGCACCACATTGCACGACATATAGAACATATACACTAGAGCAACAGATTGCATGGTAAAAGTAGATAGGACAATTCACTAGAATTTGTTAAGGAAAGGCAGGAGCAGCACATGCAATGGGTAAACCGAGCATGCTTAGCCGGCATAGCTAGCAAACTGAACATAAGTCCCTATAGTGAGCTAATAAGACAAGCTACTGCTCATCGTCGGAGATATCGATGATGATTGGCTCCTTGGACATGGAAGAGGGCGAGGCCTCCACATCATGGGTGCCCTCGTTGTAGTGGTGAGTTTCCTGAGCCACTTCGGGCACCAACCTGCTGGCTCTCGAGTTGAGATAAGCACGGGCACGCTGAGAAAACACCTCGTAGTCTTCATCGAAGGCACCGACGGTGGCCTCGAGAAAATGCCACGAACTGTCGTTTAAAGCAGCCAACCGTGTCGCGGCATCGGCGCGCGAGGCGTCGACAGTGGCCTCGATGGCGAGGTGCTCCTCCAAGATCTGGGGGTCGGCACGAATGGCAGCCATCGCAACCTCATCCGCGTGTGCGGCCGCAATTTGCTTCTCCGCTACCAAATGCTCCTTGAGCTCCTGGCTATACTGCGTGCACCATGGTGTAGGGCGGCACTTATTTGGGGGAGGGGTCAGTTATTTGGGTGGAAGGTGTCGCGCCGGCGATCGGGGCATGTGGGGTGTGGAAGGGGGAGGAGGATGGGGGTCGGGTGTGCATTACCTATCTGGATCGACGAGGCGGAGTAGTGTGAAGGAGGGTCGCCGGTGAGGAGGTAGCGCTGCAAGCAAGGAGTGAAGGTTTCAACTTGGAAAGGAAGGCAGAAATAGGGGAAATGTGGCTTTTGGTAAGGGGGGCGGGGGGTAGATATTTCCGCGGAAGCCGAAAATTTGGATCGGTCCAGCGAAAAAACTGGCGCGCAAAGTGTCATCGTACACGGTCCCTTATTCAGCACTGTGTACAATATGTGAACATCACAAACGATTCATATAGCTTACCCCGTGTGTGATGAGTTTGAACATGCAAATTTTGGTCCCAATTTCCCTGGTTATAGTGGTCAGCCACATCATTGCATAATTTGGGTACACAAAGGAGACTACAGCACACCCACACTTCTTAATCAAGCAAGTTCGGCAATTAAACAGAGCTGCTGACCTAAACATTACTCTAACAAATTAAAGACCGGTGCTCTTAATTAAACAAAACAAAGAGTACTACACCGGCTGGTGCTCGTCGATCTCCGCCGCCTCCTCCATGTCCAGCTCGCGCCCGACGATCTCCTGGGGAAGGGGCTCCATGGCATCCATCGCACCATACTCGGCAAGCATCTCGCCATCCGCGTCCGCCATCTCTTTGGAAAAGGCCACCATGAGCTGGGCATGGGCGGCCGTGATCTGGGCTTGGACGGGCTCCGTCGTCACTACAAGAAATACGTCAACTTGCGACCATCACTATTGGTCACTGAATGGTCATTGTTTTCCATTTGTGACCTTTTTTTGACCAAAAACAGATGGTCAAAAGCTGGCCGTCGTAAACTGAAATTAACGACCTTCTTCGGGATAAGGTTGTGGAAGGCAACGACCAAAACAAAAGGTCATGGATCCTACGACCTTCTGTTTTGGTCGCTAGCTGTCTGCCCAGGCCACGTCGGATCCGACGTGGCTAGCTGACGTGGCAAAATTGCGACCAAGTGAAAAGGTCATTGATTAGAATCAACCCGGTCCAATTCGACGCTTTACATGGGCCGAGCCCAACAATTCAGCCTTTCTATATTTTTTTCCTGTCAATTTTTGGTCGACTTCATGGGCCAAGCCCAACAATCCGGGCATTTTAATGTTGGGTCATGGGCTTCTTGGCTCAAGAGTTTCAGTTTTTCTTTTTCTCAAAAGATTGGTCCCAATTGTCAGTTTCTAGTAATGGGACCCGGTTGTCAGGGTCAAGTTCTTTAGATTTCATTTCATAGTAAATAAGTAACCAATATCTAAATCAGCACTGGCAAAATACACTGCTTGAAATAGTAGCCAGAATGGCAATCACAGTATTACAACGTGAATACATTTTTTTGTGGGTAAACGCGGATACATCATACAACACAAATACAATGGAAATGACAGTATTACAAGCTGTACTGCTTCTGTCGACCTTCTTCAACATGGACCTCCTTCAGTCCTTCTATAGCAGTCACAAACTCTCCTTCTCCTTTCAACCTTCTTTTGCATGGAGCTACTGTGAGAGGAAATCTACAGTTAAGAACAAAATACGTATATAAGCAGTTGGGTACAGATCACTTTGGAAAGCACAAGATATCATTTGGCTGGACATGAATATCACTTGTGCATGGGACAGTAAAAGGAATTACAACTAAACAACAATTATAGTTTTTGCAAATACCATATGATTACTCCAGTTTATACTCCTCTTTTAGCAGTACAGATTATAACTAATGCACCATGATGGGAGCTGATGTCCAGGAGTATTTGCAAATGATACAACATCATGGAGTAGGATAACATGTTTTAGCAGTACAGGTTGTAGAGTAAACAAGCAAGCAATTTGGCAAACAATGCAATGAGACAGTTTTTGTGGCAGTAAGTAAGCAAATGAATTGGCAAAGAATGCACTGTCCAACTGATTCAGCATGAGAGTCCGACGGTGACAGCACCAAGCAAAATTTAGTAAAGCGTATAAATAGATTCAGACCAATTGGTAAAATGAAATCTACTCCATGAGATTTAGTCAACTTTAGGGAGCATCGCGGATTCAGACCAATATTTGCAAGCATGTAAATACTGATTCAACACTAGGGAGTACTGACTTTTTGTGGCAGCGAGAAAGCAACTCAATTTGGCAAGCAGTGCAATGCCAAGTGAATTTAGTCAAACATGCAAGTGAATTTAGAGCAGTAGCACTAGGGACTAGGGACTGACAGCAGTAGCACTAGGGACTAGGGACTGACAGCAGTAGCACTAGATTCAGTCAAGTGAAAGTGAATTTAGAGCAGCAGCAAAATTAGGGAACGTGAGAAAGGTAGAGGGAGGCTCAACCATGAATTATTGCTGCCCCATGGTTGGGTATGTAATTGTCGCCGCTCCTCCTTGTGGATGCCGAGGTCGAAGACGCCGGATCCGTGCGGGCATCCACCTCCCATCCGCACGAGCTGAAGCAAACCGGAGCAGGTAGTCCACCAGAACCTTCTTCCTCTTTGGGCGCACCAGCGGCGTCTACAGATCCGTCATGGCCGGAGGCTGACTTCTGAAATGAAAAAGAGCACAATGAGATGTTAGCTGAGCCATGATGATATAGCAGTAACAGGGAAGCATACCAGGGATAAACTGTACACAGGAAAGGCGATAAATAACAAAAGCAGCAGTAACATATTCTCATGACAACCAGAACATAACCATCCCAATTCCATTTTACCATGTACTGTACAGTTTAAAAGTGAAGCATATCAAGAAGAAATTGTACACAGGTAAGGCTGAAAAGAAGAACAGAACATTAGCATTGTCATGGCCCCCAAAGACAAATATTGACCAAGGGGTGTATCAGTAAGACTCGTCCATCCCAATTCCATTCTGAATTTTTAATTGTCATATAATGGTAAGAAATTAAGCGAAAATGGTGCAGCAATATGGATGAGCATATCCTATTACACAAACAGATGCTATCACGGACGGCGCAATGCATCTGCCAGGCCATTGGACATCATCACATGAGTAATGTTAGCTGAGCCATGGTGGTATAAGAGCAACAGGGAAGCATATACTAGGGTCAAGCTGTAAACAGGAAAGGTGAAACATAACAAAAGCAAAGTAGCCTTTTTCTTGTGGTTGCCAAGACGCATCCATCCCTATTATATTTCTAATCGCCACATGATGTTAGGTGAAAATGATGCAGTGGCATCTAACATGGAGCATATTCTTTACACAAACTGGGTCAACATGTAGAGGGTAAGAGACACTATCATTCACAGGCAGAGCAACCTAGCTGCCAAGGAACTGGACATGACATGACATGAGTAATTCCATGAGAAGTACATGCACAACCATGAGTAATTCCTAACACCTGCTATCATTCAGAGCTCCACATGTCTGATAGCATATAACATTCAGAGTTCCAGTGTAAGTAAAAATGCTGCATGTTTAGCCAGATTTGTGCAGCTGCGATGCACATGCAAGAAGTGTATATATGGTACCGCTAGAACTTATACGGATGGATCTAGATCCGCGGGAAACTCATGCGTTGGCTGCCAAAATTAATAATAATCCTATAACAGGTAACATGATAAGAAGGGGCAAACATTGACTGAAGATTTCCTACAGCTGCATTCACAAAAAAACAAAAAACAAAAAAAATTACTCCTGCCTGAAATTTTAAACAGCAATGAACATCATTCAGATGCTTTAGAAGCAAAACAGAGTGAACATCATTCGCATGCTCTTCAGTACGATATCTCCTAATTACATAACAGAGTGAAAATCCTTGTGTAGCACAAGCAAGAGGACCATGTCCTACTCCTAATTACACATAGTAGATGGCAAGAGTGAGAGCGGCGCTTACTTGGAAGTGCTAATAAAGAGGCTGGTATTATTCTAGGGCGCTAGAGATAAGATGACATTTTGGATCAATCAGAAAAAGGTAATGCATTCATCAATAAAAAATGGCAGCAAAAGCAAGCCTAAGAGCCAAACTTCACACTAAGTTTCCAATCCAAAACCTTACACTACAGAAAGGACTATTACATTGACCAACCTAACATTCAGAGCATGGCATTGGAATTTAACTCCAAATCGGCATGGCATTGGAATTTATCTCCAAATCGGCATGGCATTGGAATTCAAAGCATGGCATTCAGAGAAAGCGTCTTCCCTGCGATGGAAACAGCACCGACAAGAGATGTCAAACACAAGCCTCAAGAAAATTTATAATAGCAAGGGACGAGTACGGGACGACAGCAGGAAGAAACCACACCTGAGATGTAAGGCTGCAAACACCGGCGCCGCGGACGCCCATCCATCCAGCCAGCCAGCCTCCGGCAATGGTGGCACGCGAGGTCACCAACCACTGATGCATGCCTGAGATGAATGTAATCAGTCTAGGTCCCGCCATACATGAGAGGAGATGGAAGACTTGGCAAGGACGGCGTACGTACCTTGGGCATCTAGGTCCCGCCAGAGATGCGCCGTCGTCGACGGCCACCGTAGTAGCAATCTCCGGTGTGGTCCGGTGTGCCTCACCATACCGAGAGCAGGCGGTGGATCCCGATGCGGCCGGCCTCCATCGCGCAGGTGGGTGCGGATCCGGCGCCGCCGTCGCCGGAACTGGTGCGCCCCATCCATCCACCCATCCATGGGTGGGCGTGGGTGGGTGGGTGGATCCGTGGAAAAGGGGGTTTCCATGGGTGGATGGACGAGATGAGGAGGGAGGTCGGCCGGAGGTGGGGATGGGGACAGGGACGGGGAGACGAGGTCGCCGGTGGGGGTGGGGATCGGCGGCGGCGGCGGAGATTGGAGAGGAATCGGGGGTGGGGAAGAGGAGCAGTTTGCGGGCAGCTTCGCGGGGCTCCACTCGTGAATCTAGGCATGGGCTCGTCTTGGGTCAGCCTCGACCTTGTCTACGGTGAGGGTCGTCGACGGTGGCGGTGGGGGTGGGGTTGGGGGCGGCGGCGGATCGAGATCTGAGGGAAGGGGAGGGGCGAGAGCAGGAGGACGGCGGCGAGCTCCGCTGGAGGGAGGAAGTGAGCTCTCTCTTGATCTGGATGTGGGAAAAAAGGAGGCAGGGGGGTGGATGCAAAATGACCACGAGGACAGAGCTAGGGTTGGTGTGGAAGGGTTGATGACTGCCGTTGGATCCTCGAGCATCCGACGGTGTATGATCCATGATCCACGTGATATGCCTATGGACCAATCAGAACGCAGCAAACAATTTGAAGACCTTATGACCATCTAAATTGGTCGTAATCAAAGATAAGTTTTTCACGAAAAAATCATTTTTCATTTTTCAATGCTCAAAATGAGTTTTTTTGTAAAAGACCTACCAAATATTTGTTCAAATGATACCATATTTTGCACAAGTTTACATCTTAGATTGGCAAACAATATTGACAAAGGGAGTTTTTATTTTCTTTGCACGAAAAATCAATTTTTCATTTCTCGAGTGCCCAAAATGAGTTTTTTTGTGAAGGACCTACCATATATTTGTTGCAAAATTGTACCAAATCAATTTTCTAAAATACTAGGACATATTTAATGCGCAAATGACCAAATGGTTGGGTGTCAAAAGTTTTGATCCACCTCTCGTGAAAAAGACAAATTTTCGTCGATTCAGGTGGAAGTGGGTCAAATTTGAACTGTAGCTACCTCGTAGTTTGCTCTTTATTTTTTTCAAAAATCATTTCTAGGTACATAAGTATCTATTTAATCAGAGAAACATCAAAAGTTTTCCAAGATTCAACATCTAGCTAGGAACGGTCATGCCCACCGTTTCGACCGCATTTTGAAACGGGCATGAAAAATTCAAAAAAAATTAAAAAAATAGGAAAAGCTTCGCATTGTGTCATTATATGTGACCAAGTTACCAGGAAAAATAATAAACTTGTAATACGGCAATTCTTTTTAAAAAGTGTTCCCAGAAATGAGCTATCATGTGTGAAGATGCATGGCTTTCAACCAAAATGCTTAATCTTATGGCCACATTCATGGCATAGTTTGTTTAAATGATCTAATATTGTGCACAAGGGTGCATATTGGAATGACAAACAATGTTGCCTAAGGAAGTTTTCATTTTCTTCGGACGGAAATTTTATTTTCCATTTTTCGAGTGCCCCAAATGAGTTTTTTTTGTGAAGGAACTACCATATATTTCTTGCAAAATTGGACCAAATCAATTTTATAATATATTAGGCCATATTTAATGTACAATTGACAAAATGGTTGGTCGTCAAAAGTATGTATACACCTCTGGTGAAAAAGACAAATTTCCGCCGATTTAGGAGGAAGCGGGTCAAATTTGAACTGTAGCTGCCTCATAGTTTGCTCTTTATTTTTTCCAAAAATCATTTCTAGGTACATAAGTATCTATTTAATCAGAGAAATATCAAAAGGTTTCCAAGATTCAACCACTAGCTAGGAACAGTCAAGCCCGCCGTTTTGACCGCATTTTGAAACGGGCATAAAAAATTCAAAAAAAATCAAAAAATTGGAAAACCATCACATTATGTCATTATATGTGACCAAGTTGCTAGGAAAAATAATAAACTTGTAATATGGCAATTATTTTAAAAAAGTGTTCTCAGAAATGAGCTATCATGCGTGAAGATTCATGCTTTCAAGCCAAATGATCACTCTTATGGCCACATTCATGGCATAGTTTGTTCAAATGATATCATATTGTGCACAAGGGTGCATATTGGAATTACAAACAATGTTGCCTAAGGGAGTTTTCATTTTCTTTGCACGGAAAATTCATTTTCCATTTTTCGAGTGCCCGAAATGAGTTTTTTTTGTGAAGGAACTACCATATATTTCTTGCAAAATTGGACCAAATCAATTTTATAATATATTAGGACATATTTAATGTACAATTGTCAAAATGGTTGGTCGTCAAAAGTATTTATACACCTCTGGTGAAAAAGACAAATTTCCGCCGATTCAGGAGGAAGCGGGTCAAATTTGAACTGTAGCTGCCTCATAGTTTGCTCTTTATTTTTTCCAAAAATCATTTCTAGGTACATAAGTATCTATTTAATCAGAGAAATATCAAAAGGTTTCCAAGATTCAACCACTAGCTAGGAACGGTCAAGCCCGCCATTTTGACCGCATTTTGAAACGGGCATAAAAAATTCAAAAAAAATCAAAAATTGGAAAACCTTCGCATTGTGTCATTATATGTGACCAAGTTGCTAGGAAAAATAATAAACTTGTAATATGGAAATTATTTTAAAAAAGTGTTCTCAGAAATGAGCTATCATGCGTGAAGATTCATGCTTTCAAGCCAAATGATCAATCTTATGGCCACATTCATGGCATAGTTTGTTCAAATGATCTCATATTGTGCACAAGGGTGCATATTGGAATTCCAAACAATGTTGCCTAAGGGAGTTTTCATTTTCTTTGCACGGAAAATTCATTTTCCATTTTTTGAGTGCCCGAAATGAGTTTTTTTTGTGAAGGAACTACCATATATTTCTTGCAAAATTGGACCAAATCAATTTTATAATATATTAGGCCATATTTAATGTACAATTGACAAAATGGTTGGTCGTCAAAAGTATTTATACACCTCTGGTGAAAAAGACAAATTTCCGCCGATTCAGGAGGAAGCAGGTCAAATTTGAACTGCAACTGCCTCATAGTTTGCTCTTTATTTTTTCCAAAAATCATTTATAGGTACATAAGTATCTATTTAATCAGAAATACATGGTTTGGTGGCGATACATTGAGGTTTGGATGGTGGCCGAGGGCCGCAACTCCAGAGCGCGTAAACTCGCATGCCCGTCGCATGGGCACCGCATGACCGTGGTGTTGCCACGCGTTCCGGGCAGCCTAGGCATGTCTAGTGTGTTGGGCACTCCCCCGATAGGTTTCAGGAAGAAGAAGGCAATAGAAGAATCTCACGAGGAGAATGAACTAAGCTCAAACATGAATTAGCACCCAAGTGTTTGATTAGTGGTGGGGAAAATGCACATGGCCAATGGGCCTGAGTGTTGGCCGAGGATGATCATCTACTAAGGACACTATCTTGGAAAATTTGCAGCTCAAATGGAGGAGCCTAGGTGTCACTTTCTTTGCAACGTACCACACTGGACAGAAATATGAATGTTGAAGCTAGACTCAAATGAATGAATGGATTGATCTAAAATTTGGAGGAGGATGATAATTTGGGCATATGAAGGTACTTTAAAATTTTCATACCATTTGGATAAATAAAAATGGTACTTCCTTCACAGTGCTCTCCACTGAACAGAAAATTGGGAAAAATGCTGATGGAAATTGGCTAGAATAAATGAGCTAAAATTTGGGGGAGGGAGGTTCTATGGGTAGGGTCATGTCGTGGTAAATTTTCAGCAATTATAAATTAACATAAAATATAGTTGCTTCACAAACTGAAAATATCACCAGAAACAAAGATTGGATGATGAGCTCACATGTATTGTTAGATGGGGCTCAAATTTTGTGGAGAGCTATGATTTGGGAATATAGAAGATGTGGCAAAAATTTAGCTCATTAGGATATGCCTAGCTAGTACTTCCTTCACAACAGTTCGAGCTGAACAAAAACTTTGGAAATTTGCCGAGGAAGATTTACCAGGCAAATGGAGTTGAATATTGTCATGAGGCAATGATTTGGATAGTAAAGAATGCCCAACTTTTTTGGGAATTTTGGGAATGACAGAAATATAGGTTGCTTCACAACCTAGGGCAAAAATTGACACATGGACATGACACATAGGCAAAACTGATGAGGTGGCGCCTAGTCATCGCAACCCCCCACAATTTACAAGGCTATGACCATCTATATTGGTTGTTATCAGCTAGAAATAAGGCAGCGGACCAGCGCTATTTGCTTTATGACCATTTCGTGTAAGGAAATTACGACCTTTCTGACCAAAATGGTCGCTATGGTTTAGGGTTTGGAGCCCCCTGAACAGCTTTTGACCAATTGGTCTCAAATGGTCGTAGATTTATGACCAATTCTCTCAGGGTCACTGATAGAAGCTCACAAGTTGACATATTTCTTGTAGTGCGTGGCAAGGTATGCCGCGGAGGAACGAGCGGCTGCTCGAACACTCTCGGCGATTGCCAACTCTCCGGCTGTGGGTTGCGACTGTTGTCGGAGAAGCTTCATTCGATTTGTGCGGTGACCGCCATGAGCTAGGCGTGGGCAGACTCGACATGGTTGTGGGCGGTGTCCATAAGGGCTAAGGCCGCCGCTGCGGAACAAACAGCTGTTGTGCCGCTCTCGCCGGTTGCTATCCCCGAGGCAGATGTTGTTGCCGCCACCTGAGAAGCAACAGTGGCCGTTTGGGCTGCCTCGGCCGCCCGGTCACAGATTGCGGCCGTGCTCATGAAGCTTGTTAGCACGCGCCTAGCGGCTGCGGTCGCGCTCTCACTGGAGTGGGCCGCCGAAGTTGCCCTCACGAAGCGGGTCCACGTCCCCATCTTTCACCGACGACGATTGAACGGTGAAATGATATTTGTGGAGCGAGCTAGTGTGCGTGACACACCGGCTATGGACTATAGCCGACGCACCTTCTCGCGTAAGCCATAGGCGTACTATACTCCGATGGTGCTCCAAAATGTTTTGTACTGCATCTCACACAGTTGGTGATAATAAACTGTGTCCGATCTACTTGATTTTACGTCTTGATTTGAATTACATAATGGGGTCACAGCAGCAAAGGAGGGTCTTTGAATTGCTAGAACTTTTATCTGCAGTGAACATGCAACTATAGGTGTGTTGTCAAAAAAATTGGAATTATTCAGGGTTCGTTTGGACATTTTTATACATTAACTTGGTTTTCTAGGCATTCCAGGTGCACAATTCAAAATTAAACTACATGCACATGCTCTGGTGCACCAAAATGGGTTGTAAAATCATATATGTGTCCATGGGTTGATGCTTATGTCTCATGCAAGAAATGGGTCAAACACCACGGCACTGTGGCTCTCCGGCAAACGTTGAGATACATGGTTTTAAAATTCTAGTAAATCGAAAACGTGTCTGAAATTCATGAACGTTGGCTTGCTATCATGGAATGGCATCAACATGCTGGGGTAGAAAAATATTGTCCCATTTTGGGCAGGTTATGGTATAAGCTTCTCACAAACCAGAGCTTCTCACAACAAGCCTGATGGTTTCGGTAGGGAACGTGCCACCTTTGTGGACGAAACGATATTCGTCGCCTCTTCTTGCTCTCAATTTTTTTTCTGGTGTCAACATAGAACAACAGGAGTGTCCTGTTAAATTTTGAAATTTTTTGGGTTTTTTTGGACAATTTTATATGTTAACTGATTTTCTAGGCATTTATGTGCATAATTCAAATTTGAACTACATGCACATGCTCCAGTGCATAAAAATGGGTTGAAAAATCAAATGTGTGTCCTTGGTTGCATGCTTAGGTCACATGCAAGAAATGAGAATGAATGTCAAACACCTTCACACTATCACTCGGCCGCTAACATTGAGATACATGGTTTTGAAATTCTAGTAAATCGAAAACACGTCTGAAATTCATGAAACTTGACATGATATCATGGAACGGCATCAACATGCTATGGTAAAAATATTGTCCCATTTGGCGCATATTTGGGTATAAGCTTCTCACAACAAGCCTGATGGTTTCAGTAGGGAATGTGCCACCTTTGTGGATGAAACAATATCCGTTGCCTCTTCTTGCTCTCAAAATTTTTCTAGTGTCAACATAGAACAACAGGAGTGTTGTGTCAATTTTTAGGATTTTTCGGGGTTCGCTTGGACATTTTTATACATTAACTGAGTTTTCTATGCATTTATGTGCATAATTCAAAATTGAACTACATGCACATGCTCCAGTGCATATAAATGGGTTCAAAATTCAAACGTGTGTCCTTGGTTGCATGCTTAGGTCCCATGCAAGAAATGGGAATGAATGTCAAACACCTTGCCACCATCGCTCGGCCGCTAACATTGAGATACATGGTTATTAAATTCTAGTAAATCAAAAACATGTTTGAAATTCATGAAACTTGACATGATATCATGGAACGGCATCAACATGCCATGGTAAAAATATTGTCCCATTTGGGGCAGATTTGGGTATAAGCTTCTCACAAACCAGAGTTTCTCACAACAAGCCTCATGGTTACGGTAGGGAACGTTTCACCTTTCTGGACGAAACGATATCCGTTGCCTCTTCTTGCTCTCAAATTTTTTCTAGTGTCAACATAGAACAACAGGAGTGTTGTGTCAATTTTTGGGATTTTTCAGGGTTCGCTTGGACATTTTTATACATTAACTGAGTTTTCTATGCATTTATGTGCATAATTCAAAATTGAACTACAAGCACATGCTCCAGTGCATATAAATGGATTCAAAATTCAAATGTGTGTCCTTGGTTGCATGCTTAGGTCCCATGCAAGAAATGGGAATGAATGTCAAACACCTTGCCACCGTCGCTCGGCCGCTAACATTGAGATACATGGTTATTAAATTCTAGTAAATACAAAACTCGTCTAAATTCATGAAACTTGGCATGCTATCATGGAACGGCATCAACATGCTGTGGTAAATTTTATGTCCCATTTGGGGCTGGTTTGGGTATAAGCTTCTCACATACCAGAGCTTCCGACAACAAGCCTCATGGTTCCGATAGGGAATGTGCCTCCTTGGTGGATGAAACGATATTCGTTGCCTCTTCCTGTTTTCAATTTTTTTCCTAGTAGCAACATAGAGCAACTGGAGTGTCATGTTAAAATTTGCAATTTCGGGGTTCGTTTGGACATTTTTATACATTAACAGAGTTTTCTAGGCATTTTATGTGCACAATTCAAATTTGAACTACATGCACATGCTCCAGTGTAGAAAAATGGGTTGACATATCAAATGTGTGTCCCTGGGTGCATGCTTAGGTCCCATGCAAGAAACGGGAATGAATTTCAACCACCAGGGCACTGTTGATTATCGGCAAAACATTGAGATACTTTGCTTTTTAAATTCTAGTAAATCCAAAACTCGTATGAAATTCATGAAACTTGGCATGCTATCATGGAATGGCACCCGACATGTTGTGCTATTTTCTGTGTCCATTTTGAGAGAAGGCGCACTTGAATAACAGCCAACAAAGGCATTTCAAAACAAATAGCTGCCACTTTAACATCTCAAACATTTCTATAATTTAAATCATGTGCGTTCTGTTAACCATTCACGTGACGCCACGCGTCACACTTTTAACGGCTAGGAGGTGCCGTGCGGACAGCTGCTTGACTGAACAGGAGGCGTGCGAGCGCAGTCCGCTGCGCAGGCTGACCGAGAGGCGTGCAAGCTGTCCTCCAATGCGCAGGCTCAACGGGAAGCGTGCAACCTGTACGCTGTGCAGTCTTACCGGAAAGTGAGCCCTTTGACTTCCATGGCTGCCCGCCTTGCTCGCATCCTCTCCATTAATGGCGCCCGAGCCACTGTTTAATACGGGCGGCCTTACTATTCGCCTCCCATTCCCCTCCCGCAGACCTCCACCAACGCCATGGCGCAGAAGGATCATCTGCCACTAGTCTTCTAGTTTGGTGAAGTCGACTCCGAGCCGGAGGAGATAGAAAATAAGGAGGAATGGAGCCTCATGGACATGGCCCTGAACGAGCTGGCCGCGGCGGTTGCTGCCCCTGCTCCCGTCCCAGCTCCCATCCCTGCGCCCACGCCAGCGACCATCCCCATAGCATTGACGGGCTGGTCGCCGAGCAATATCGCAGAGCTGGAAGCCGCGGGCGTCAGCAAGGCCTCCGCGGACCCACGCGAGCTCGTGTACATGCCAGCGCCAGCACCCGTGCCCGTGCCTGTGCGCGCCCCTGCACCCACCGTGGTGTCGGTCCCCATGCGTTTGAATGCATCCGCTACGCCTGTGCCCGTGTGTGCACCCGCTCAGCGGCATGGGATGCCACCGTCGTCCGCTACCTTGCAGCACCGCGAGTTGCCGTCCTCCCGTGCCCCAACCGTCGATCGCGCGACGTCATGATGTTTGATTTCCAAGTGAAGAACATTATGTCCTACCTTGAAGACTTCAACAACGGCGTCCCGGAGGACGACAACGACAACGCCGGCGCGGCACGCCGCCTCCGCCGCTGCCGTAATTAGTTTTTTTGGGTTTAATACTGTACCTCGATCATATGAATATAAATTCGTAGTGTGACTGAATGAAAGATATGGTTTGAACAAACTTGTGTTTTTCTCTCTGAATGTACAGACTTATCAAATGATTTTCTTAAAAAAAAGGTCAATGGTTTTTAAACATAAAACACGCATCGCAAACATTTTAGTTAGAACACCCGTATGCAAACCGACAGCTTCCCCAGGAAGCCAAGGGAAAGTGTGCCGAGCAGGATTTGTGCAGCTCTTGATCGCAAACGTTTTAGATAGAACACCCGTATGCAAACTAACAGCTTCCCTAGTAAGCCAATGGAAAATGTGCTGAGCAGGATTTGTGTAGCTCTTCATCGCAAATGTTTTAGATAGAACACCCGTATGCAAAGTGAGAGTTATGGTCTTCCCCAGTAAGCCAAGGGAAAATTCGCCGGGCAGGATTTGTGCATCTCTTCAACGCAAACGTTTTTTTTTGGATGACCCGTGTGGAACCACGTACAGACAATTTGGTAAGATTTGCATCTGTCATGTTGGGTATATTGCCATTTGTCAAACTGGAAAGATTGACATTTGTTGATCTAGTAACATTGCCCTTTGTCAACCGTGTAACACTGCCATTTGTCAAAATATGCAGCTAAAAATCACTAGCACTATCTAATTTTTGCAACTAAAATTCAGTAATTAAGCATAGATTTCATTCATAGATTAAGCAGTCGTTCTTTATACAAATAGTTCAACTCGACAGCTGAACCGACCAAACTTTCCCCCAATTGTTGCCAACCACGTACTGAAATAGCTAGTTCAACAATATATACTAGCTAATTTTAAGTACGTTGTACAGTTCCACCACATCTATAGTCAAATGAACTGAACAAAAAAGCCCTAAATACTACTACGGAGGGGCTTTGTACTACTTCCAGCGGCCTCTCCTCTGCCGAGCACAATCAGTAAGAGACAGAGGAGGAGGAGCCTACCGACGAGCTGGACAACTGCAATACACTGCCTGCCGCTGCTGCACCTTCAGCGACGCTCACCTCGAACGCCCTCTGCCGCTCCAGACGACCCCTCTCAAAGCGGCGGGACTCCTCGTAGATCTCCTGATTCCTCGCCCCTGCGGTGGCATGTGCTGTGGCCACAGCGGCGGTAAGGCTCTTTGCGTGCTCGACGAGGCCTCCTCCTGCTCCCACAGAAACACGATGTAGTGCGCAAGGTCGCTGACGCACGTGCGGTCCTCCACCTCCGCCTCCCGCCTTCGGGCGGCGGTGGCGGAGCGGGTCATGACCCCGACGGTCGACGGTGGGCTGGCGGCCACGGTGGCCGACGATGGGGTGGCGGCCACGACCACCACCTCCCGCCTTCGAGCCGCGGTGGCGGAGCGGGTGATGGCCACGGTGGCCGGCAGTGGGGTGGCGGCCACGATGACCACCACCTGCCTTCGGGCCGCGGTGGTGGAGCGAGCGATGGCCCTGGCTTTCAATGATGGTGTGGCGGCCACAGCGACAGACGGTGGGGTGGCGGCAACGGTGGCCGGCAACAGTTGCCGACGGGCAACAGTGGCAGAGCGTGTGGTGGGTGTTCCGCGAACACCCAACAGGGACGCCACGCGCACTACACTACGCCGGGGACTGCGCTGCCGCCGTGGTGTAGCCTCCCAGCTGGAGCTGTCCTCTGATGACGACGGAGTGGCTGAGCGACGACGATGGACCGGTGCCATTGGCGATTGTGGGAGAAGCAGACGAGATAAGCTACAGGGAGGGAGGGGAAAATGCGACGCAGGACTCGCAGGCCATGAGGGTTTATATAGCAGCCGGTAAGCATTGGGATTTTGGGGGATTTCACCGAGTCGGGCGGGAAGCTTGCGCGGGAACCTGCGAGGTTGCGCGGGAACGGGCTCATCGACGAATCATTGGCGCCACTTCGAGCCATCGTTTGGCCAAAAGAATGCCCCCGCGCGCTGCGCAAGCTTGCGCTGTAAGCGTCTGCGGCAGCGGGGTGACAAGACGTGCGAGAGGAGGACGAAAGGACATGTACACATACGGTTAATAAAAAAAATGTTTGCGATTTAATTACCTACTACCCCCGTCCTGGTTTATAAGTCGTCTATGTATTTTTGTGCCAAATTTTGACTAGAGATTTAACTAATAAAATACGAATGCATGTCACCAAAGATTATATCGTTGGATTCATATTTGAACATAATTTCTAATTATATAATTTTTATAACATGCATCAGCATTTTGTTGGTTAAATTTAAGGTCAAAATATGGCACAGAATAGAAAGGGGACTAATAGACGAAGACGGAGGTAGTAGTACACGGCCGCTCTCTATGCAGCATCGCAACTGCCGGCCGGCTTGTAGACGACCATTCCCTGCGTGTTCAACTACTCTATGCGTGTGGTAGCTCGCGGTTGAGGCGGTCAAGGCGTGCTCTACTCGCGTCCCGCCGCGCGCGCTGTGCTCTCACGCCCCTCCGGGCGCTCTGCCCTCATTCCTCCACGCGCGCTGCCAGTGTTTGGGGCCGGCGCATAATCACGTACGTTCGTGCTGCCATTATGCATCTGGTTGCGCCGGGCGCGGCACCACGATGCAGTTACCCGCTACAAAACTGCCATGCGGACGCGCCGAGAATCCAAGCCACCCGGCCCCCATTTATTCCTGCGGTCATTTACCTTTATCTCTTGCGCCACACGACACAATAAGCACACCCACGACGACACATACAGAGAGGACATCCAGCGGTTCCAATGGCGCTCCCCGTGGCTCCAATGGCGCTCCCAGCGGCTGAAAGGACAAGTGCTCCCTGTGAAAGCACAAGTGCTCCCTGGGTGGTTTTGGTAATTAATGTCAACATATCTCTTGTTGGACTAATACTTTCATCTAGTATATTTCAGATAGTTCAACGATGGCGTGGTCAGGACAAGAGGATGTTGAACCCCTTCAAAATGCTAAGGACAAAGATTGGCACAAGCTCAAGACTCTACATTTCTATTTTAGTGATCCAAGATCACATTGAGTCCATAGGAAAAGCTAATACTATTAAAAGGGGATGAGGTGTTGCTTAATGGTCTACTTGCTCAAACTGCTTAGTGATATGCTCCAGAGCCCTCAACCACTTTCTCAATTCCAAATATGTCCTAAACCTAAAGTCAAACTCGGCCCCACCGATTTGAGCTATCCGGCGACACCGAGTTCCTTTGACATAGCCACTGCCAGAAACCTTAATCAGTTCGGTCTCACCGAAAGGTATCTCGGTCTCACGGAGATGGCAATGCAAACTCTCTGTTTCCCTTCGTAACATTTCGGTCTTACCGAGATGAGCGATCGGTCTCACCGAGTTCGCCTTGCAAACTCTCTGTTGCCTGTTGCAACTATTTTGGTCTCACTGAAATGTGCAACCGGTCACACCGAGTTTGCCTGACCAATTCTCTGCTTGCTCATTGCTGAAATCGGTCTCACCGAGTTCATGCAATCGGTCACACCGAGATGAGGTTTTGCCCTAATCCTGGCACATCGGTCCCACCGAGTTGATCTTATCGGTCCCACCGAAAATCCTAACGTTCACATTTTGAATTGAATCGGTCTCACCGAGTTCTTCCATTCGGTCTGACCGAGTTGAGTCAAATGTGTGTAACGGTTAGATTTTGTGTGGAGGCTATATATACCCCTCCACCCCTTCTCTATTCAAGAGAGAGCCATCAGAACATGCCTACACTTCCACTACTCATTTTCTGAGAGAGAACCACCTACTCATGTGTTGAGACCAAGACAATCCAATCCAACCACAAGAATCTTGATCTCTAGCCTTCCCCAAGTTGCTTTCCACTCAAATCATCTTTCCACCATAGCCAAATCTGTGAGAGAGAGTTGAGTGTTGGGGAGACTATCATTTGAAACACAAGAGTAAGGAGTTCATCATCAACACACCATTTATTACCTTTTGGAGAATGGTGTCTCCTAGATTGGTTAGGTGTCACTTGGGAGCCTCCGACAAGATTGTGGAGTTGAACCAAGGAGTTTGTAAGGGCAAGGAGATCGCCTACTTCATGAAGATATACCCGAGTGAGGCAAGTCCTTCGTGGGCGATGGCCATGGTGGGATAGACAAGGTTGCTTCTTCATGGACCCTTCATGGGTGGAGCCCTCCGTGGACTCGCGCAACCATTACCCTTCGTGGGTTGAAGTCTCCATCAACGTGGATGTACGATAGCACCACCTATCGGAACCACGCCAAAAATCTCCGTGTCTTCAATTGCGTTTGCACACTCCAATCCCATCTCTTTACTTTCTTGCAAATTGCATGCTTTACTTTCCGCTGCTCATATACTCTCATCATGCTTGCTTGAAATGTATTGTGAATGCTTAAACTTGTGCTAAAACTCTACCTCAACTTGAAAAACTTAAAATCTGCTACTTTTGCTAGTTGAGTGTCTAATCCCCCCCTCTAGACACCTCTTCTCGATCCTTTCAATTGTTATCAGAGCATTGGTCTCCATTGCTTTGGTTTAATCACCATTGGAGGAAGATAGATGAGTCTACGATTGGGAGTATTAGACGTAGAGTACCTTTACTTGATGGAGAGTTCTATCATGATTGGAAAAATGAAATGCTTGAGATTTTCAATGAATATCACTTGAACAAGTACATTACCACCCCTTGTGCGCCTCCTATTGATCCTTTGCATCCTACCCCCAATGAGTCTCTTGACATGATCCGCAATCTTAGAACTGTTAATCTTATCATTAGAGGATTGCCTAGAAACTTGATTGTGTGCTTGCCTACACTTGAATGTGCTTACACTATATGGAGATATCTCGAGAAATGCTTTCCAAACTATTCCTTGAAAAATCTAGATGAGATTCTTCAAAAGTCCATTGCTTTAAATAAGATGAATTCTAGTGATCCTAAGTTTGGTGATTGTTTATTTGAGGTTCGTGACCTCATGCAAGCCAAAGGAGATGTTGGAATCATTAGTGACATCATCTCTCAAGTTATTAGAATTCATAAATATGAACACTGTCATGGTCATAAATCTAATGAGTTACCTTCTCTAGGTAATGATCATTCATATGATGATGATGTTGAACATGGATATTATGACGAGGATGATGATAGTGACTTTGATCTTGAAGAGTCTATGAGGCACTTTGGTATTATGGCTAACCTTCGTGGTTACATGGCCGGAGGAAAGGAATGGGTTCTTGATAGTGGATGTACAGATCACATGACCGGAGACAAGGATATGTTTCGTGAGCTTGCTGAAAACGACGGCCCTCAAAAGTATGTCACTTTTGGTGATAACTCAAATGGTAAGGTGGTTGGCCTTGGTAAGGTGGCCATCTCACATGACAGCTCCATCCAAAATGTTATGCTCGTTGAATCTCTTGGCTACAATTTACTTTCCGTATCTAGACTAGCCAATTTCGGTCTCAATGTTCTATTCACTGAAGTAGATTGCCAAGTGTTTCGAAGAGATAATCATAATATGGTCTTTACCGGTATACGTAGAGGTGATCTATACATTGTTGACTTCACTAAAAAGGCTCGACCTAGAACCTGCTTAATTGCTAAATCTTCTAAAGGTTGGTTGTGGCATAGAAGGTTAGGTCATGTGGGCATGCGAAATCTTGATAAGCTTATTAAAGGTGATCATATCCTTGGTGTTAAAGATGTTATATTTGACAAGGATAGACTTTGTAGTGCTTGTCAAGCAGGAAAACAAGTTGGAGGAAGTCATCCCATGAAAACAACATGACCACGAGAAGACCGCTTGAGCTACTTCATATGGATCTTTTTGGTCCCAATGCATACAAGAGTCTCGGTGGTAACTCGTTTGGTTTGGTCATTGTTGACGATTTTTCAAGATTTACGTGGGTGTTCTTTCTTGATGATAAATCACAGGTCCAAAAGATCTTCAAGAACTTCGCTAGGAAGGCCCAAAATCAATTTGAAGTGAACATCAAGAAGGTTCGTAGCGACAATGGAACGGAGTTCAAGAACGCAAATGTGGATACCTTTCTTGACGAAGAAGGGATTTCACATGAGTTCTCGGCTACATACACACCTCAACAAAATGGAGTTGTGGAGAGGAAGAACCGGACACTCATTGAGATGGCAAGAATGATGCTTGATGAATACAAGACGCCAAAACACTTTTGGGCAGAAGCGGTTGAGACAGCTTGTCATGCAACAAACCGACTATATCTTCACAAGCTACTCGGCAAGACGGCATACGAGCTTCTCAACGGTAACAAACCCCAAGTTGGATACTTTCGAGTATTTGGCTCAAAGTGCTACATTCTTGATAAGCATCATCGTTCGAAATTTGCTCCTAAATCTCATGAAGGTTTCCTACTCGGTTATGGCTCAAACTCTCACACTTACCGTGTCTACAACAATTTCACCCGAAAAGTTGAAGAGACGGTAGATGTGAAGTTTGATGAATCTAACGGCTCGCAAGTAGAGCAATTGCCAATTGATGTAGGTGATAAAGATCCCTCGAAAGCAATACAAGACTTGTCTATTGGCAAGATTCGCCCAACGGAGGTGAAGGAGAGTACCTCGTCCGTTCAAGTGGAAGCCTCAACTTCACACCAAGGTGAACCACAAGTTGACTTGGAGGCATCCACAAGTGGAACACATCAAGATGAAGGAAACGAGGAAGAACACCAAGATGAACCTCATCGACCTCCTTCTCCACCTCCACAAGAGAACATCAATGCCAACAACAATGAAGAAAGACAAGAGGAAGAACAAGATGATGAAGAGGATGTTCCACCCCAACCCAAACAAAAGCTCTCGCGAGTTAGAGCAACAGTTTCAAGAGATCATCCCGTTGAACAAATCTTCGATGATATTCAAACCGGGAGAATTACTCGCTCTAAGTCTCGTTTAGCTAACTTTTGTGAACATTATTCTTTCATTTCTAACATTGAACCTATGAAGGTTGAAGAAGCTCTTGATGATCTGGATTGGGTGAACTCTACGCATGAAGAGCTACACAATTTCGAGAGGAATCAAGTATGGACGCTTGTTGAACAGCCTGATGAAAAGCACAATGTCATTGGAACCAAATGGGTGTTTTGGAATAAGCAAGATGAAGATGGACAAGTTGTACGCAACAAGGCCCGTCTCGTCACCCAAGGTTACACTCAAGTCGAAGGTATGGACTATGGTGAGACATATGCTCCCGTTGCTAGACTTGAGTCCATACGCATCTTACTTGCTTATGCCAATCATCATGATATCACATTATACCAAATGGACATTAAAAGTGCTTTTCTAAATGGAGAAATTGAGGAGGAAGTCTATGTTAAACAACCTCCCGGCTTTGTTAATCCCAAGAAACCTAATCATGTTTACAAACTTCACAAAGCTCTTTATGGTCTTAAACAAGCTCCTAGAGCATGGTATAAATGCTTGACTAAGTTTCTTATTGAAAAATGCTTTGAAATTGGAAAAATTGATTCTACACTTTTTACTAAAAGGGTTAATGGTGAATTATTTGTGTGCCAAATTTATGTGGAAGATATCATATTTGGTTCAACTAACCCTCATTTTAGTGGAAAGTTTGGAAGGCTAATGTCGAAGAAGTTTGAGATGTCTATGAAAGTCAGAGGCAATTCGCTAATATGGAGCTGTTTATATCGGCTCCCAATCCTGGGCTACTGGGGAAAGTAAACAGGCGAGTGAACTTAAATTCTTTCTTGGTTTGCAAATCAAGCAAACTAAGGAGGGTACTTTTGTCTCTCAAACAAAGTATACCAAGGACTTATTCAAGAAGTTCAACATGCAAGAGAGCAAAGGTATGAAAACACCCATGCCTACTAGTGGACATCTTGACTTGACAAAGGATGGCAAACCGGTTGACCAAAAGGTTTACCGCTCTATGATTGGTTCATTGTTATATCTACGTGCCTCCCGTCCCGATATTATGCTAAGTGTGTGCATGTGTGCACAATATCAAGCGGCCCCTAAAGAATGTCATCTTAAGGCTGTGAAAAGGATAGTGAGATACTTAATTCATACACCAAACTTTGGCATTTGGTATCCTAAGAGGTCTTCTTTTGATCTTGTTGGCTACTCCGATTCGGACTATGCCGGTGACAAGGTTGATAGAAAGTCCACTTCGGGAACTTGTCAATTTCTTGGTAGATCTGTTGTGTCTTGGTCCTACAAGAAATAAAACTCGGTATCCTTATCCATCGCCGAAGCAGAATACATTGCCGCCGGTTCATGTTGTGCACAATTACTTTGGATGACCCAAAGTCTTAAAGATTATGGGATATATGTGAAACATGTTCCATTACTTTGTGATAACGAAAGTGCTATTAAGATTGCTCACAATCCCGTGCAACATTCTCGAACTAAGCATATTGAACTTCGTCATCATTTCATTCGAGATCATGTTGCTAAAGGAGACATCGATCTTAAGCATGTTCGTACCGGTAAGCAATTGGCGGATATATTCACCAAACCGCTTGATGAGAAAGTATTTTGTCGTTTGAGAGGTGAATTGAACATCATTGATGCCTCAAACTTGGAGTAGAAACTCCATGTGGATACATGCAAGGCATGAGCCTTTGACTAATCCTTGATATTTCTCTTACGATGATGATCATATGTCTTGGATCTATACTTGTACCCTTGCATGTTATCTAACCCTTGTAGGTACTTGGATAAGCCCAAATCTATGAGATTGCAAGCCACTCACATCTAGAGCGATCTCTACATCACCAAGTCTCTACAATATGGTGGTTGAAGACAAGGAAGCTTGAATTCACTCAACATATCCTTTGACAATTTCTATATATCAAATTTCATTTGGTATCAAGTTTCATGATTGTCATTTTGGATACACAAGTGCTCTTCCTTGCAAGACTAACCCATGTAGAAAGATGAAATCAAACTAGAAGTGGTGCTCCCAACTCTTGATGAACTACATCAACCTTGAGCATCCAATACAAGTTCGACTACATGATCAAGATCAACACCACCACCCAAGGTATGTTATTCCATCTTAGAGAAGCTTTACCACAAGTCATGGGTTAAAGCAACTCAATAAGATGAGAATACATTAAAATGCTTAAACAAAAAATGTTAACCCCATTTTGAGCTCAAATGATGAGTATGACCTACGATCAAGTGTTATCACTTGACTCCTCAGTCAATATACTCTAACATAGGTGACTTTGTCGCCGACACCTTCTAGATGAAGTTCTCTATTGTTTCTTTGTGTTCTTGCATATGTTTCTTGCTTGTTTGTTCCCCTTTTTCAAAAAAAAAACTTCATCTAGATCCTTTCTTTTATTTTTCTCTGCATTTTCTGCATCTAATTCATTGCAAATCCTTTAGATAATTCCTTGCAAATCTTTGTGAGATCTTATTTGCCAAGTGAGCTGAGGTGACAAATTTTTTCCTTTGTACTAAACTCGGCCTCACTGATTCACGCCAATCGGCTAGACCGAACTACAAGAACACCTTGTAGATAGTTCATCGGTGCAACCGACAAGGACTAACCCAGTCTGACCGATTTGCATCATCTATGACACTACCAACTCGGTGTCACCGATGAAAATGAATCAGCATTACCAATTTTACTACTGAGAAAACTTTTTGCCATTACAAACGTCATTTCTTCTCTAGCTCCACTCAATGATTCTTATCCTCTACTCACATCTTAAACTACATGCTGCTTTATAATGTGACTCAAGGACCAATCCTATTTGACTCATGCTCCAGAAGACCCTTCTTGGAAATTGATGTCAAAGGGGGAGAGAGAGCACATCAAAGCTTATCACATGGGAGAGAAAAGCACATCTCCAGATGCTTATTAACAATAGAGGAGAGAAGTCACATGTCTTTAGGAGGGGAAAGACATGTTAATGTATGTTTATTTTTGCTCTGATTTTCTCTTACCCTACCTTCTCCCATTATCCAATATCAGATTCAGGGGGAGAGGGAGTTCATATCTAAGGGAAGAAAATCTTTGGAATTCATTGCATATCTTTAATCTTTGGGGACATGTCTATACCCAAATAGAGTACTAAGTACTCACTTACTACATGCCATCCCAGTCTTGGTACTCTTGTGATTTTCTGAACTTGCTTTGTTTAGTAGTGTTTCTGTGTTATCTAACCCTGTTTTCTCAGAGTCATCTCTTCCAAGGCTGGCTCAAGACCACAAGGTAAGTATATGCATCACACTCATGTGCATGATGATCTCTTGTTGATGTACATATTGTTTGCAAGAAGGACCCATGAACATGAAGGTACACTTCCTGTATACATCATTTGCTCTGATGCATATAGCCAAGATACATGTAACTCATTGCTTGCTCTGACATGCTTATGCATTCACATGATCTTTCATACTATCTTTACATGATTGCATACATGTAGGGGGAGCATATGCATGTTACATGTCCTTCCAAAGCTTTACTTGTTACCTTTCATATCCTTAGCTAAAGCTTTGATGTATGTTGTCATCAATTACCAAAAAGGGGGAGATTGAAAGCACAAGTGCTCCCTGTGAAAGCACAAGTGCTCCCTGGGTGGTTTTGGTAATTAATATCAACATATCTCTTGTTGGACTAATACTTTCATCTAGTATATTTCAGATAGTTCAACGATGGCGTTGTCTAGATAAGAGGATGTGGAACCCCTTCAAAATGCTAAGGACAAAGATTGGCACAAGCTCAAGACTCTACATTTCTATTTTAGTGATCCAAGATCACATTGAGTCCATAGGAAAAGCCAATACTATTAAAAGGGGATGAGGTGTTGCTTAATGGTCTACTTGCTCAAACTGCTTAGTGATATGCTCCAAAGCCCTCAACCACTTTCTCAATTCCAAATATGTCCTAAACCTAAAGTCTAACTCGGCCCCACTGATTTGATCTATCCGGCGCCACCGAGTTCCTTTGACATAGCCACTGCCAGAAACCCTAATCAGTTCGGTCTCACCGATAGGTATCTCGGTCTCACGGAGATGGCAATGCAAACTCTCTGTTTCCCTTCGTAACATTTCGGTCTTACCGAGATGAGCGATCGGTCTCACCGAGTTCGCCTTGCAAACTCTCTGTTGCCTGTTGCAACTATTTTGGTCTCACCGAAATGTGCAACCGGTCACACCGAGTTTGCCTGACCAATTCCCTGCTTGCTCATTGCTGAAATTGGTCTCACCGAGTTCATGCAATCGGTCACACCGAGATGAGGTTTTGCCCTAACCCTAGCACATCGGTCCCGCCGAGTTGATCTTATCGGTCCCATCGAAAATCCTAACGTTCACATTTTGAATTGAATCGGTCTCACCGAGTTCTTCCATTCGGTTTGACCGAGTTGAGTCAAATGTGTGTAACGGTTAGATTTTGTGTGGAGGCTATATATATACCCCTCCACCCCTTCTCTATTCAAGAGAGAGCCATCAGAACGTGCCTACACTTCCACTGCTCATTTTCTGAGAGAGAACCATCTACTCATGTGTTGAGACCAAGACATTCCAATCCAACCACAAGAATCTTGATCTCTAGCCTTCCCCAAGTTGCTTTCCACTCAAATCATCTTTCCACCATAGCCAAATCTATGAGAGAGAGTTGAGTGTTGGGGAGACTATCATTTGAAGCACAAGAGCAAGGAGTTCATCATCAACACACCATTTATTACCTTTTGGAGAGTGGTGTCTCCTAGATTGGTTAGGTGTCACTTGGGAGCCTCCGACAAGATTGTGGAGTTGAACCAAGGAGTTTGTAAGGGTAAGGAGATCGCCTACTTCGTGAAGATCTACCCGAGTGAGGCAAGTCCTTCGTGGGCGATGGCCATGGTGGGATAGACAAGGTTGCTTCTTCATGGACCCTTCATGGGTGGAGCCCTCCATGGACTCGCGCAACCGTTACCCTCCGTGGGTTGAAGTCTCCATCAACGTGGATGTACGATAGCACCACCTATCGGAACCACGCCAAAAATCTCCGTGTCTTCAATTGCGTTTGCACACTCCAATCCCATCTCTCTACTTTCTTGCAAATTGCATGCTTTACTTTCTGCTGCTCATATACTCTCATCATGCTTGCTTGAAATGTATTGTGAATGCTTAAACTTGTGCTAAAACTCTACCTCAACTTGAAAAACTTAAAATCTGCTACTTTTGCTAGTTGAGTGTCTAATCCCCCCCTCTTGACACCTCTTCTCGATCCTTTCAGCGGCCGACGACAACAACGGGGGGTAGTTCACCACGCATCACGTAGTGGACACCCACGTGAGGGGGAAGGCCCTCTCGGTGGTGTACACGAACAAGCCGGTCTCATTGGAGAGCTCCATCCAAACTATGGAGCAGTTGCTTGCTGAGGACAAGTACCAAGTGGTCGGCTTCGACCTCGAGTTCATAGCGGCCGTGTCGGGCACGATCAGAAGGTTGTCGTCGCTCAGTTGTGCGTGCGACATGATGTCCTCATCTACCACTACCACCTGGCCACAAAGCCTTACGAGCATTTCTCCAGGTTTATCAACAACTCCGACTACAGTTTCACTACGATGGACACCACCAACGATCTAAAAGCGCTCAAGGCTTCGGGCTTGAAATGCTAGAATCTTGTCAACATCCAGGACCACTACAAGGTCTGGGGCAGCGACAACAACAAACAGAACTCCCTGGTTGACCTAGCCTCGGCCATCGTCGACCCCTACTACATGAAGATGAAGGATGAGAGCAAGAAGGACAAGAACGCCTGGCACAGTGTCTGGCATCAGAGACTGGATGAACAACACGTCAAGTACGCGGCCAAGGACGCATACACAAGCTACGAGATGTACAGGCGGATCATTGACATGAGGAAGTGTCTTCTTCCTGCCCCAGACGAGGGATCGAGCCACAGAGCAGTGGCGGGAGCGTCACAAGAAGTAGATGACTAGACGATCATTTCTCCTAGTTTAGAATGCATGCAATTGTTTATTGAGGTGTGTGCAAATGATCTGTATAGTCACTTATGTAATTGGATGTTTATTTCAGTTATATATATATATATATGTGTGTGTGTTATTCATCTGTAGACAGAGCAAATCACACATCACATTAGCAGCAATCGTCTGTGTTATTATTGGTCTTCGCACACATTTCTGATTACGGACCTGTTTGCCGCGTATCACACACATCTTGTTCGGTTGAACTGTTTCTGTTGTCTTGGCTCATCGCAAACAGTTCATCCGAGTAAACTGTATGCCCTACATCGCACACACCTTGATCTGGCTGACCATTTCTATTGTGTTGCCTAATCACACACAGTTCATCCTAGTGAACTTTATGTCGTATATCGCACACACCCTCATCTGGCTGCCCGTTTCTGTTGTTTTGCCTCATCACTAACAGTTCTGCTGGATTAACCGTATGCCACGCATCGCACACGCAACTCTAACCTGAACCGTGTTTGATATCACCGCCATCGCAAACGTTTTGTATCTTTTTTGACGGGTTTTTTACATCACCATTTGTGATTAATGCATCGCACACAGTTTCGTCGAAGGGTCTCTGATTGGACTGTTGCGTTTGGACCAACCTGCAGTAGTGAAGCCCTCAGGGCGCCCCCCTAGGGGCGCACCTGGCAGGCTTGTGGCCTCCTCGGCCATCTTCTGACCCCCTCTCCAAGCTTCGTGGATGTCTTCTGGTCCAAGAAAAATCATTGTAAAGGTTTATTCCGTTTGGACTCCGTTTGATATTCCTTTTCTGTAAAACTCAAAAACAAGAAAAAAACAGAAACTGGCACTAGGCTCTAGGTTAATAAGTTAGTCCCAAAATAATATAAAATATCATATTAATGCGTATAAAACATCCAAAACAGATAATATAATAGCATGGAACAATCAAAAATTATAGATACGTTGAGACGTATCAGGTGGTGATGCGGGGCTCCGGCAGCGCGAGGCACGGGCTTGGAGGCGGACGGCGGCTCTCCAGCAAGGTGGGTCAACGAGGCTAGCAAGGCGGGTTGACGAAGCGGTTGTCAGCAAGTCTGGCTCACATCAGAGGAGGAGGAGTAGGCCGGCTCGAGAGCGGCAAGTGGAGGCTCGAGACTGGGCGGCTCGAGGCGAGGCCCGCCCGGAATGGCCGCGGCTGAAGAAGCGCGAGGCCGGGGTAGCTTGGCGTCAAGGCGGGTCGAAGGCGGGCCGCGACTGAAGAGGGCTCCGGCGAGGTGGCACGGGGGTGGCCGCTGCGGAGGAAGGTGGCAGCTCAAGGTGGGCGCGCAGGGTTGGCTCGAATCATGGCGGATCGGTGGTGAAAGCCAGGCAAGGCCGGCGTAGCGGCTCAGTAACAGCCGGCTTAAGGTGGCCAGCAGAAATGGCGAAACGGGCCGACAGGGCGGCCTGAGCGGGGGTGACGACGGGCCGGCGCTGGTGAAGTGGCTGGCGGCTCGCACGAGGCGACTTGTGGCACGGTAGAGATGGAGCTGGGCGACTCCGAGGCAGAGGCAGAAACCGAGGCAGAGGCGGCCACAGAGGCCACAACGGCTGCTCTGCAGCAACTTGACGCGCGGCCGGGCTGGAGCCGGAAGTGGGCGGCCTGAGACGAGGCAGAATTGGAGTCTGTGCTGACTGATAACTCCTTTGTCAGGTCGTAGTTGGTTTGACTCCCCTTTTCCCCCCTTTTTTTGTTTTGAACTCTGATCCAACTCGTAGTCTCGTATTAGCACTTGACAGCTTGATGCCCACTTCGATTCACTTTGGTCTTCACTCCAGAAAATAGCAGCAGCAAGTCCCTGAATGCGTTGGTATCTGACCAAGTATCGTATATAGCCAGCAACGACACAAAAAACGACGGGTCAAAATAGTTGCTTGATGCATAGTATCGGACCCGGCCGCTCAACTTGGAAATCCCTAACGGCTTTGGTGGATTTTCGTAGTACACTAACTTCAGAGAAAAAACTCCAGCCGAGTTTGGCGGATCAAAAAGTGATCGGATGAATCGACGGGCAGATCACAAACCTAACTTCTCTTGAATTCGGACGGATCTTGTATTTACCGTTCGCACTGCCCGCCATCGAGACGATGTAAATCCTTCCACCTCGACTATTTTCTGATCGTGATGATTGCAACTTCTCGATCCCTGAGAGAGATCCCTCCAAGAACTCAACACCACCGTGCGTGGCCCCACGGTGGGCGCCAACTGTCGTGGTTTTGTCACGGCAGATGTCCTAGTGTGAGGACTTAGTCGTGAGGCCAACGCAACTAGGTAGTAGCTTGAACGGGCCGGGTTGATCAGAATCGAGAGACGCGAGATTTTACCCAGGTTCAGCCCCTCGTGGTTGAGGTAAAAGCCTACATCCTTCTTGAGTGATATTGATGATGATGATCTCAGTTACAAGGGCGGTGTTTCGCTACCTCTATCTCGAGAGCATCTACTTTGATCTTGTCTAAGACCTATCTGTCTAAGCCCTGACTATCTTAACCTGACCCTCTTGGGGTGCCCTGCCCCTCCTTATATAAGTTGAAGGGGCGGGTTACATGTAGAGTCCTAGTAGGATTAGGACTTAGCCTATTTCTGGCTTCTTATCACGGGCTTCTTAACCCTGGGCGTCTTAACTCCAGACGGCTCATTTTCATGGCTAAGTAGATACCGGGTTCGGATCTGGGTTACAATCTGCCGGGTTAGGACCTGTCGGGTTAGGATCTGCCGGGTCAGGATCTGGGTCAGGATTTGCCGGGTTACACCTATCGGGTTAAGTTCAAAGATGGCTTAACGTCATAAGCCGGGTTTAACCGCGGGTAATTCCCCCAACAGACAAGGCTACTACATCATCACCATCCTCACCGAGGAAAGAAACTTGAGTACACGGGTATGGGCACCACCCTAGCTTGGCTTGTTCCAAGCATGGGGTAGGTGCCCCGGTATCGTATCATCATCACTTTTATCATCAATATTTATCTTAGTCCGATCCTTAGTATTTCGTGATTTAGAAGAATAAAGTTTTAGTTTGATCTAGTTTCGAGTGCTTGTTTCGTGGTCTATCTATCTATGTAATCGTGTGAGAGTTATATAATAAAGAGTAGTTTGAGTTTCTTTACTTTCTTGTTTCAATCTTAGCAATGAAAGAAAATAATAACAAAAATATCATATGCTAATCCCATCGGGAGTAATGACTTCACATAAAAGAAGTATAATTGATGAAATTTGTTGGAAGTTAACAAACATAGCATTGGTCATTAATGCAATTCATGAAAAAGTAATGAAGGAAGAGAGGTCTCACATATAAATATACTATCTTAGACATCTTTTATGATTATGAGCCCCCATTAAATATTCCATGCATGATCAAATAGTCGATGTTGGACAAGGAAGACAACGTAATGAGTTATGTTTGCTTATATTCACATAGAAGTTATATTGTCATGGATCCTCTAACATGTGGTGCTTTCTTAGGATCTTTTGCTAGCCAAAATTCGCACTAAGTAGAAATACTGCTTGTGCATCCAAAACCCTTAAACCCAGTCTCTTGCCGTGAGAGTCCACCATATCTACCTATGGATTGAATAAGATCCTTCAAGTAAGTTGTCATCGGTGCATAAAACAATAAAAATTGCTCCTAAATATGTATGACCTTTTATTGGAAGGTAAACTAAGCTTTGTATGAACTTGTGATGGTGAAGGAATAAAAGTGACGGACTTCATAATAAAGGACGCTATCACAAGGGGCAATATAAAGTGACGTTCCTTTCCATTAAGAGCTTGCACATCCAAAAATAAAAAGTGCATGACAACCTCTGCTTCTGTCAGCAAAGGGCCTATCTTTTACTTTTCTGTATTTACTTTTATGCAAGAGCCAATAATGTTCATCCCTATTCCACTCTATGTACTCTCTAGTTGGCAAGCATAATATGGTGGGGAAAGATCCAGGCATATATATCCAAATGGATGTAGGTGATCATGAGTTATTATTGTTGACATTATCCTCGAGATAAATAAGTTGGGCGGTGAAAACTATAAACCCCCATCTTCCTATGTGTTTGACTGAAACTTTTGCTCTCTAAATATGACATGAGTGTTAGCAATCATAGAAGACTAAATGATAGTTGAGTATGTGAACTAGCTAAACAAAGCTCTTACATAGAAACTTTTTGAAAATATGATGGATTGTGATTGTTTCAATGACTGAGATCATAACTTGTTAGTCCCCAATGAAGTTTATGGTTCATACATTAGCTTGTGAATGAATTGTTACATTAGCATGAGAATTTTTATGATGATATATTGCTGCTATGATAATGATCATGATGCTTTCATGTCCTTATTTTGTTTCTATCGACACCTCTCTCTCTCTCTAAACATGTGGTCATGATTATCGAGTTCAGCTTTCACTTGAGGACTAGCGAGGTCTAAGCTTGGGGGAGTTGATACGTCCATTTTGCATCATGTTTTCCTACTATTATTTATTATGTTTTGAGTCATTATTTCACTTTATGATACTATTCTTATGCCTTTTCTATCTTATTTTGCAAGTTTCGCATGAAGAGGGAGATTGCCGATAGTTGGGATTCTGCACTGGGGAAGGCTACAGCAAAGATAGCTATTCTGCACAACTCCAAATGACCTGAAATTTTACGGAGAATTATTCTGGAATATATAAAAAATATTGGCGGAAGAAATACCAAAGGGGGCCACCAAGGAGCGACAAGCTCAGGGGGGGCGCCCTACCCCCTAGGCATGCCCCATGAGCTTGTGAGCTCCCTGGCAGGCCTCCGGTGCCCATCTTTTGCGAGATGAAGCCATTTGCCCTAGAAAAAATAAGAATAAGACTTTCGGGACAAAGCACTGCCATCTTGAGACGGAACATGGACAGGAGCACTTTTGCTCTCCGGCAGAGCGATTCCACCGGGGAAACTTCCCTCCAGGAGGGGGAAATCAAATCCATTGACATCACCAACGATCCTCTCATCATGGGATGAACAATCTTCATCAACATCTTCACCAGCACCATCTCATCTCAAAGCCTAGTTCATCTCTTGTATTTAATCTTTGTTCCAAAACCTCAGATTGGTACTTGTGGGTTGCTAGTAGTGTTGATTATGTCTTGTGGTTGATGCTAGTTGGCTTATTTGGTGGAAGAATAAATGTTCAGATCCTCAAGAATATTCAATATCCCTCTGATCTTAACATGAATATGATTTGTGAGTAGTTACTTTTGTTCTTGAGGACATGGGAGAAGTCTTGCTATAAGTAATCATGTGCATTTGGTATTCATTCGATATTTTGGTGATATGTATGTTGTTGCTTCCTTTAGTGGTGTCGTGTGAACGTCGACTACATGACACTTCATCACACTTGGGCCTAAGGGAAGGTGTTGTGGAGTAATAAGTAGATGATGGGTTGCTACAGTGACAGAAGCTTAAACCCTAGTTTATGCGTTATTCCGTAAAGGGCTGATTTGGATCCATATGTTTCATGATATGGTTAGGTTTATCTTAATTCTCATTTCATAGTTGTGGATGCTTGCGAGAGTGGGTAATCATAAGTGGGTTGCTTGTTCAAGTAAGAACAGCACCCAAGCACCGGTCCACCCACATATCAAATTATCAAAGTAGCGAACACGAATCAAATAAACATGATGAATGTGACTAGACGACAATTCCCATGTGTCCTCGAGAATGCTTTGCTTACTATAAGAGAACGTTCCAGCTTGTCCTTTGCTATAAAAAGGATGGGGTCACCTTGCTACACCTTTGTTACTATTGCTACTTTTTACTTGCTATGAATTATCTTGCTACAAAACTATCTATCACTCCTACTTTCAGTTCTTGCAGAGAATACCTTATTGGAAACCTCTTATCATTTCCTTCTGCTCCTTGTTGGGATCGACACTCTTACTTATTGAAAGGACTACGATTGATCCCCTATACTTGCGGGTCATCAGTCCAGTGGCTGGCTGTGGCGGTGAGGTGCAATATGGACGAGGGCTTGACACAGATAGATGGTTGTGCAGACATCGCATCGAGCTCTTAGGATCACAAAAAAGTGGTTGCAACAACACATGAAGATGTCAGTGGCGGTGCTACTTGAGCACCCGCTCTCGAGCTCTAGGGTGAAAGCCTAGGTCTGGCCAGAGTTGGTTATACCTCGCAATGGCGATGTTTTTACATTATACCTGTTAAAGGCATTGCCCGGATATGCTTAGGTTGGTTCTTTAGGGTGAAAACTTAGATTCTGGCTTTGGGTGGCCGGATCCGGTGATGGAGACGCCTGAGCGTGGCACCCTTCATGAAGGCGTTGTTGCTGAGGAACCTACTCATTTGTGTGGTGCCATGACATGGTTCTTGCAGATATGATCATTGTTGTAGTTTGTCCATAACGGATCTGGTCGCTTTGGTTGTTTTTGCCCTTGTCTGGGCATTGCTTTGGTCTTATATGAATTTGTTGTTTGTTGGCATGTTTTTTTGTGTGTGTGCATTGATGTTGGCTGTGTGCATCCTAACTATGCTCCTACGGATGCGTACTCATTGTGCTTGTATCATCTTGATGCTTCATTTTGAATCAATAAAATACACCCTTTATCGAAAAGCTTCCTTCTTGAAATTCAACCTCCTTGCTCACCATTGCATCAGCTCTCTCGCTTCCTTTTTTGATTTCTTGCAATAAGTAGCACAACCTAATGATATTATTATATTTGTTTTGTTAAGATCCTTTGCTAGATACAATGCTTCGCGACACGCCACAGCCTCCACACAAGCTGGGTCAATTAGACCTTCATACACACATGCCGAAGCATAGAGAAATTATCCATCCCCTGGACTGAATATGGACACCGCTGCACACCTCCTTTCTGCAATAGACATTGCGCCATCCACATTCCCTTTACCAGTTCCAGCAGGCAGAGGAACCCACTTGGATGGAGTTGGATGAACAACCCTTGATGCATGCAGTGGAGGCTTTTTAATCTCCTTAAATTCATGAAGTAAGTTTCTGATGAAACCATTCATCGTTAGAGGGATTTGGTGTTTACCTTCATACATGATATCTCTCTTGGCCTTCCAAATCACCCAAATAGTAATGATTGTTGTCACATAATCCTGTTCTGAGAGGATGTCTTCAAGATCAAATAACCAGCTCTTTGCTCATGGCTCTCCACATTGCTTCAACTCATCATATAAACTCTCATCTACTAACACCCACACACTTCTAGCAATCCCACACTTAAGCAGGGAGTGTCTCCATGAGTCCTCCATGATTTCACACACTGTGCAGATATTTTCGGTTGCAATGTTGCGACGATGCGCCACACCAATAGTAGGCGGGCTCTGACACGCCAAACATCGTGCAAACACCTTCACTTTTGATGAGATGTTATGCTTCCACATTCTAGTCCATGTGTTACCTTTGATACTGGGGGTTAGAAGCTCCTGATGTTCCATCAAGGTAGGACTCTCTTCGATTACGAGTATCGATCAGCATGCGGTACGCTATTCTAACCGAAAACTTGCCTAATTCTCCCAGTACCAGGCCGATTCATCCTCGAATGATGTTGCGGGCAAAGGAATCCTCTCAATTACCTCTGCACCCATAGGCATAGAATGTTACTCAATGGTATGCTCATTCCACGTCTTGGCTTCTTGGTCAATTAACTCATGGACAAATTATAGTTTGTTGTTTCTAACGGGAGCCAGCAACCTCATCGTGATCTCCCTCGGCAACCAATTACTGTTCTAAATATTGGTTGCTCTTCCATCTCCAATTATCTTAACTATACCTTGTTTGACCACCTCACGACCATCCAGTATTGACCTCCATATCTGTGAGGGTCAAGATCATAGCTCGACAACAAGATGTTAGGATAGTATCGTGCCATCAAGATCTATGCACTAAGGTTGCTCAAATCCTGCATTAGCCTCCAAGCCTGCTTCGCTAATAATGCAAGGCTAAGCAGTTCCATCTTCTTGAATCCCATACCTCCTAGATGTTTTGGCAGAGTCATATCCATTCAAGACACCCACATTGTCTTCCTCTTACCTTCCTTAGCTCCCTACCAAAATTTGTGAATCAGTGACTATATGTTCACATAGCCCCCTTGACAATTTTTAAAAACCCAATGTCGGTGTCAAAACAGACGGATCTCGGGTAGGGGGTCCCGAGCTATAGATCTTGGATCAATGGGGAACAGGGGACTAGGGACACGATGTTTACCCAGGTTCAGGCCCTCTCGAAGAGGTAAAACCCTACGTCATGCTTGATTATATTGCTTGTGTATATGAGGCTTACAGATTCGATCTACCACGAGATCAGATGAACTAAACCCTAAACTAGTAGGATGATCGTTGTTCTTCAAGCCCCTACGGACTAAACCCTCTGGTTTATATAGACACTAGGGGTACTAGGGTTACACATGGTCGGTTACAAGGGAAGGATAAACATGTCGATTCTTCTTATCTTGACTTGGAGTACACACCAAGGCACCAAAAATCCTCCTGTCTGGATACGGGTCCAGCCTCCTAGCATTGGCAACACGGCCCAACAGTCCGGCACACAAGGGATAGGCCGGCAGGCCGAAGACCCCCTAATCCAGGACTCCCTCAGTAGCCCCCGAACTAGCCTCCAACGCCGGTGCTTCATCGTGTCTTGAGATCTTGATATACCCGTGGCCTCCGGCTTGTGGGGTAAGTTCCTCTCCTTCTTTATGTTCGGCATAATATCCTTCAATTGAGCTCCAAAAGCTGCTCAGGTTGAATTCGGCCGT
Source organism: Thinopyrum elongatum (assembly GCA_011799875.1). Taxonomy (NCBI): domain Eukaryota; kingdom Viridiplantae; phylum Streptophyta; class Magnoliopsida; order Poales; family Poaceae; genus Thinopyrum; species Thinopyrum elongatum. The sequence goes on along the minus strand of CM022298.1, from coordinate 546,004,679 downwards.
GTGCTAATTAGACAATGTTCGGAATCTGAGCTGCAGATGTTGCTTAGCCGCGAAGGCCAACCGCCCAAATGCGAACAGTGTCCTTGTCTGACAACTTTTCGGCGAAGAGTCACACCCGGTCAGGAACATCAAACCGTTGTGAAAACTTGATTCGCGGTTTGAGGTAGCGCCTCCATTGGCACGTCCCATCGGGGTGGAGATCGTGCCCGTTTTTTAAGGGATATGATCAATGATTTCAACTCCCCCATTTGCACATAACGTCGCAATAATATCGGGAAGTGGCGAGGCTCGTGGCGTAGTTAAAGGACTGTTGGCATTCGTGGTAGTTTATAAAAGAGGAGCGGCGTTGCAGGACACTGAGAAGGAGCAGCCCCCTCATGCCCCGAAGAAGCAGCACAGGCCTAAGCTGATCCCGCTCGACGACAGCTTGCATTCCGATAAGGGGTCCGAGGCGCTCGAAGAGGTTCCAAAGAGGAACCACGGGGTCAAGCCCCCTGCCCAAAGGTATGAATCTGGACACTTTCCAGGTGTTTGTTTTGGTAGTCCACCGCGCTCTTACCCTGCTGATCAAACCTTAGAGGGGACTTCTCCGCCAGCCGAACTGGCAGAGAGCGGGTCGGCGTCGCGTTCCGCGCCTCCTCCGGTCGTTGGAGAGACCAGGGAGGTACTGTCCCGAAGGACCCCTCCTGGCCCAGACACGAGAAGTGGTGATGAGACTATGTCCGAGGCTAACACCTCAGTCACCGAAGACCAGGAGGGGGGATCCCTCCTGGTGAAAAAAAAATGGGGAGCTCGATCAATCCGAGCCTTCCCGAAAGACAACCCTGGAGCCCCCAAGGCCCTCGGAGGCGTCAATTCCGCCCTCCATCGAAGGAGGAGCTGAGGTCCCGCCGCCAGCGCTGAACACCGACGATCGAGCTTTGGCTGAGTGGCCGGAAGTGATGGAGGAAGCTTTAAACAGCTCTTCCGTCGTTGCGGAGCACCGCGCCTTAATGGGTGTGGTGTTGCAAGGTATTCGGTTCGTTAACAGCGGACTGAAGGAAGCCTTTGGTGGCCTCCTGACAGGTTTCGAGGTAAGCCATGTAATGCTCTTTTCATAAAGCAAGATTTTGGAACAACGTTATACACTCTTTATATATAGCAGCCCCTGAGACTTTGTCAGGGTTGCAAAACCTGGCAGAGGATCAAGAAATCGTGAAATTGGGAGTCTAAACTACGTGAGTTTTTTTGTTGTTGCACGCCTCATCTCTTGTGGCGGCTGCTAATGCCGCAGCGCTGGATAAGATGAATCGGAAGCTCAAGAGCTCCGATGAGGAGCTCGACCTCGTCAACAAACGGTTTGACGAGGCGTAAGGTTAGTCCGGTCGAGATGTAGCTCTTTGTATATGTTCCTTGTTTAGCAAGGTATTCGGGATTGTCCCTAAACCGAAAATGTGTAATGCAGCTACTGCCGCGGAGGTTGAGAGCCTCAAGGCTAAACTCAAGAAGACCAAGGAAGCGGCGGCCGAACGGAAGGCAGCGACCGAGCGAGCGGCTGCCAAACTCAAGACGGTGAAGACCGTCAGCGAGAAGCACGAGGCCAGGGTGGCCGAAGTACAACAAGAGATCAAGGATGCCATCACTAAATGTGAGGACCTTGAGCAGAAAAATAAGGATCAAACCGCCGAGCTATCCAAGATAGGGCAGGAAATCCGGGAGGCGAGGACGGTGGCACGGGGCCCTCGAGAGGAGCTCCGCCAAGTGAAGCAGATTGCGGATGGTAAGCCATACTTACTGCAAAGTGTCTTTGGTGGCCAGAGGTTCGCATTGCTTACACGGGTCTAGTTTGCAGAGCTCCCCAGGAGTGCGGCGGTGCGGCGAGGCATGATCCAGCTCGGGAGGGCGATACAGAGCTCAGGTTGTTCTGGGAACAATTCCAGGCACCCGAACACCCTCCCCTCCTTAGCAACCAGATGGAGCTGCATCGGATGGCCGAGCCAGCCATGAAGGACCTCTGTGTCCGGCTGTGGCCCGCGGAGCCAATACTGAGCAGGTACTTTGGTTAGGTGCAGAAGCTGTGCAACGCGTCCTCTCGGGTTGATGCTGTGAAGCGCTCTGCGTGCATCGAAGGAGCTCGGATGGCCTTCGCGAACACCATGGTGCAATGGCCTAAAATCAAGCCAGTTGAGATGGCCACCGGTCCCCCGCCTGTTGGAAAGGAGCATCATCGTCCCGAGCAGCATTTCCCCATTGTTATGGATGGTGCTCGGGCGATAGAGGACAAGTGTCCCAAAGATGTAATCCTTGAGTAAAATATCATGTATTCAAGGACAATTAGACCTTTTTGATTTATAATGTGGCATTTTGTATGGTTTATCATTCTTGTAACACCCTGGTTTTCGCTCCTATTTTTTTTCCTTCGCGGGATATGACTCCCGTCTTTTTCTCGGTGTTATCGGATTTCTTTAGCTCTTGGGTATATGAAGATGGTCATTTAACCTTGCCTTCCCTATCCAACCAGAGATTCTCTCCAGTCCAACTTTGCCACCCAAGAGCCTTCTCAGGATTTTTCCACTAAAACCCTACCTTCCGAGTTATCAGAGGGGAAACCCTAATCTCTTTCGTTACAAAGGAACCCCAATCTCCTTTGATCTAATGACTCCCAAACTTCTCCCAGTGATCATCCTTTATCTATAAACCCTGGATATGCAAAAATATTGCCAAGTCATTTGCAATATTTTTCATTTATAATTAATTCCTTTTTCTACCAGTTAAAGGAATTAAATTCAGGAAAATATCTATCCATCTCCAAAGTTCATGAAAACTTGTGGAGATATTCTTTGTGATCATATTGAGCTCCCATAAAAATATTGGCCATAATTAAATAAGGGAAATTGCATTTTCCTATTTAATGCCAATATTGCATTTTGGGTAGTTTCTAAAGGAACTACCATTTTGGTAGCTAGGAAGAATCCCAAATAAATTTTGGTGCTTCTCCTGTCCATTTCTTCACCATTTCCATCAAGAACCCAAGTTCCATGGTTCAAAGTTTGAGCACAACATCCATTTGCAAATTTTGTCCAGATTTTCAGTTTGCAAAGGAAGTGCTTGAACCCTTGATCTATTGAAGCTGAAATTTTTCATGGTGGTTAACATTGATAAATCACTCATGGAAACCAAAAATCAGCTCAATCCATCTATCCATTCTTCCACAGCCATTTTCTCAAGTTTCTGTCCATTTGAAAGCTCTGTGAAGGAAGTACCACTTTGGCATTTCCAAATGAGCTGAAATTTTCCCAGTATCTCCATATATTCAAATCATCACTTTCCAACAAAATTCAGCTCATTTCATCAAGCCATATGAGGGCAGCTTCAAAGTCAAGTTTCTGGACCAGATTTAGCGTTTCAAAGGAAGTGCATTCAAACTTGGTCCAAATGCCTTCAAATTTTGCCAGCACTTAGTCCTTCCTACCACATTTCATGTTGACATAGGTTCAGCTCCCCACTCTCATTGATTTCTACACAAGAGCCCACACAAGTTGCTGTCCAGAAGTTGTTCTGGATCCCCTCGACCTCTCTAGACCCCTCCTGGTCCATCTAGTGATCTATCTTATCTATTTGAGCAACGAGAGACGTGCTGGACAAGCTGTGGCAAGCAGACACGCGCCAGGACTTGCTATGCACGTGGTGACCGCGTGAACAGCGAGCAGAGACTGTGCTCTATGAGGTCGTCGCATAGGGCAGGACAGCCCGAGTAGTCCCCGCTTGTCCAAATATGTCTAGTGGCTCCGCAGCACCCACGTACCCCCTCTCCAGCAACTTCCCCCTCCGGATTCTTCTTCCTCGCGCCACGGCGAGCCCCGCCACCGCACTGTCTCCCCGTGACCGTCATCGTCTTCTCCCTGCCTTGGCCATTTCCTCGCCGTAGCGTCGTGTCGACCTCCTCCCCGTTAGGTCGGCGCCGTGCACATCCAAGGCCAGCTCACCGAAAGCGCCAGTGAGGTGATAAGATCGCCACAGCGGCTGTGGTTATCGCCTCGCCCCGGCCGGCTATAAAAGCCGTGGCTGAGCCCCTCCCGAGCTCACCCCACACCACCAGCAGCTCTCTCTCCCTTCCAGGAACCCTCCTAAGTCCAGACCGAGTGGCCGCACCCTCCCTGGTGCCCCAAATCGCCGGCGAGCTCCGCCACTGCCTCCGCTCGGCCTCGGTCAATTCCGACCACCCCCGCCTCCATTACTCTACCTCGACACCCTAGCCTACCACCACCACCTCACCGGAGCCCTCCCGCGCCTCGGCTGGCCTCTGGAGGGGCCAGGTTCTCGGTCCCAACCTCGCCGTCACCGGCGTCCACCGCGACCAACCCCCTTCCTGCGGCAGTGCTCCCCGGCGGCCGTGCCACCCAGGGATGGGTGCGGCGCTCCGTTCTGAGCACGCCGGTGGTCGGAGCTCCTCCGGGGACGGCCTGTAGCGCCGGGAATCACCGGTTGACGGCACCCCTGTGCCTCCAGCCAGCGCGCGTGGGGTGGGGGAGACGAACTGCGAGCGGGCCCGACCAGTCAGCGACTCGCCGCCCTCCCTCTTTTTTTTCAACCAGCAGCAGTGCGGGTGGGCCGGCCCATTGGCTACAGCAGTAGCGGTTGCCCAACGGTGGCCCAGGAGACGGCCGATTCCAGCCCGAGTCGGCCCAGGCGCACAGTGCCATTTGTTCTTTTCTCAGAAAAAAAAACTGCTGAGGACCCAAATGTAATGATTTTATTTACAGCAAGGTCCTTGGCAGTCAAACTATCATATCTTTTTCCTTGGAACTCCGAATGAGGTAAAACCAATGCTCACGTCTTCGTCTCGTCGAGCCCGTTCCGTTAGAATCATTTTCATAATGTTTACACATTCTAAAAATGACCATTTTACCCTTGCCCTCTATCAGCCCTCCGAGAGAGAATTTTTTCCGGCGAATTCTTCCGCGGCTTCACCGCACTTCTTCATGGAGTATTCATCGACCCCCAGGCAAGCCGACCATCTGATATATGCCCTAAAGCACTGCTCTGTGTTATTCTTGCGTGTTCAAATTATTATACTTATGCTTGTGTGTGTGTAGTGGTGAGCTGTATGTGACTCTGACGAACCCTTGCTTGCACTTTCTTTGATGACGGCACCATGCCTGTGTCTGAGTTGCTTTCGGCCGTTCGGGGTGGATGCCAATTTTATATTTCTCTTTTCAACAATTGGCCGTGTTCTGAGCTGTTTTGCGGCCGTCTCGGACAGTTGTTGAATTTCTTTCTGTAGCAGTGACCCTATGCTCTGAGCAGTTTTTCGGCCGTCTTAGGGAACTGCTACATTCTTTTTATCGACACCATCTCATGCTCTGAGCTGCTTTCCAGCCATCTTGAGCTGGGGTTGAATTATTCTGGTAATGTCCCAGATCTGAGTTGTAAAGACCGTTCTGGTGGCTACTGGTTTCTTTGCCGGTTTTATGCAAGGGTTCCGATGGTCGTAACTTACAGCTAGAACTTGTAAAGTGGTAATTTGCCATTTAAATCTTGTTGTTACCTCATACATAGCTACCGCCATGTTAAGTTATTCATGATGAATATCCATGCTTGCTAAATGATGGCTAAAACTAAACCTAGTCGGTTGATCCAGAGTCACCTGTCCGGACTTATCCATGCAGCCACATTTGCCGGTATGGGACGGCCTTGACTTGGTCTGATCGCGTGCTCTTATATCGGTACCACCAACTAAGGAAGGTTACGCGCGCGCGCTGCCTTGGCCCGGTAGGCGGCGATAACCTTGTGAGCCCAGTTGAGATATTTGTCGGCGTCCCCGTTTGGGACAGTTTAGTTGGCCACGACGGTGGCAGATGTCACGAGGTGACACAAGGGCCACCCAGGACATGACCCTGGGAGGGTATGATTGTCGGTGGTACGGTGGAGGAGTCATGGTTTAGGCAGGTTTCATTGGAGCAACCCTGGTCCACCCGAATGGGATCACGAGGTTAGGTGCTCCATGGTGTGGGTAAAGTGCGCAACCTCTGCAGCTTGTAAAAATCTATTCGAATAGTCGCGTCCACGGTATTGGACAGTCCGTCAAGACCTCACTAGGTGGTCAACCATAACAATGATAATAATGATGGAAGAACTTGTCTTATGATCGGAGGTACTCAGCGACTCATGAGTATTCCGAGGATTGTGGGACAACCCGTAAGAGAGTAAGTTTATCAGACTTATAGTGGAGATGCATAGACATCGGATGATGTCAGGAATATGATATGATAGCCATGGGATGGCTATGAAAGAGATGGTCAGATGACCGCAAGAGTTGGATTGGATCCTGATATTGTTCGGAGTATGGATCACTTACTTGATATGCTTTACTTTACTGTATTTTACTTTAGTAGTTATCTTGCTGGATAAACCTGTTATGACTTGATGATTAATATTGCTAGATAGGTATGCTATGCCATGATAATTAATGATTCTCTAATAACAAATGCATGCTTGAATGCCATGGATTGCATTAATTGGTGTATATGTTAGTTGGTTTGCTTGCGAGTACATTCAAAAGTACTCAGCGGCCTTTAACATGGCCAGGTTCACATAAGGATCCGTCGTCCGTCGACGAGGAGCCGGAGCGTTCGTGGGCTAGGAGCGTAACCCAGTCCGATCCCTGTGGATTGGAGCCGCACCAGGACCCTGCTACCTTAAATAGATCTTTTCCGCTGCCATCACCCTTGTAAAATATCATGTAAGACTGATATATCCATTAATAGAAATGCTTGTGTTCATGATACTTATTGTAAACGCGCATGCCATAGTGATTTCCTGGGTTGGTACGCGTGGCGACCGTCTGGCTACAGTGGTAATCAGGCGGGGCGCCCCAACGGATGGTATCAGAGCAGCCAGGCTAACTATAGGTTACCCCTAGCCAGACTTCATTGTCTTGTGCTTAGTAGAAAGCCCAGATGGATTTCAGCCATCTTTGCAAAGCAGGCATGGCTACTATTTATCATAAGGCAACCCCATAGGTCTTTGTCTCCATCAGACCCCAACTCTCGTGGCCTTTGCCTCCGGTGTGAAATATCCGCACCAGGCAACGACCCGTGAGCCCTGAACCCCTAGGTAAACCAGATATCCCTACCCTGCTTGCTAACCATGGCATTTCTCTTCTTAACTCTAGTTTCCTTTGGGAAACGCCTATAAATTCTTTCTTTTCCCCAACCACCATAGAATCATTGACTAAGCCATTTTGGCTATGGTCATGCATCGAGTGTGATGTTCCCTAAGGAAGTAGCAGGAGCTTGACACCAGTGCTGCCAGGAGCATTGTGTGGTTTTGCTTCTAAATCCTTAGAGGTACATCGAGTGCGCTATATTAGTTATACTAGTGAATCTTCGGCCACGTGTGTAAGGTCCGCAACATTTGAGCTTTATTTGCTTTTTGGTTTTTCGCGGTTTTTGTCGATTCCATTTCTTCACTCCGACTGGATCCATCCGCAAGTGCCGTCAAGAAGACCAGCATACAACTTGGATAATACCCAATAATCCAAATTCAGCAAGAGTCAAGCCAAGCCAACTGCCTGGTATTCAAAATAGCAACACTGGATCTGTCAAGGATGAAGGATGAGTCAGAAGCAGAATCTATGTGCAACAGACAAGGCTAGAATATACCTGAGAGAGTTTGCCTCAGAACGGATCACACCTAAGGAGCAGTTAGATGAGTTACCAAGAATGAATATCAGTAAGGATTTTGTCCGCGACACAAGGACTATTTCAGTCAGTGAGGTGAACCAAGTCTTTCTCAACGGACCCAAGAATCATTTATTACCCACCGAAGACATATTTCGAGAATGTGAATGTGCCAAGAGCAGCAACAAAATTCCGGTACGTTGGTACAAATTGCAAAGTATTTTTTGGAATTCACCGATGCAAATGCAAAATTTTCTGGGCACTGCGACAAGGTCTGCAAGGAATATGGATAAGTTCGCGGTTGCCCAGAATCAATGAGAACATAACATGCTTGGAAGCTCAGCTGAACCGAATGGAATTATCCGTCAACTACTTCTTATCAGCAACACCTGGTTTGAATACAAAGAGTATTCCGAATTAATTAACAACATGAGGCATGCATTAGTCATGCAGCCTTTACAGCAGCAATGATCAGACCAGCAGAAGACAAGCGGTGTGTGACAATAGAATATCTTACGACAAGGTATGGCCTATACCAAGTTTGGCTCCGCTATGGGTAAAATTCCGGATACTTCGAAAGGAAGCCAGAATCGGCCATAGACCCGACTGCGTACACAGTGAAAGGCTTCTTGTGTAAGGAACTCAGCGTTCCTCCACAAGCTACCGAGAAGAGTTTACGACGCAAGACTGCCAATCTTCCTTGGTACGTCACTTGGTGGAAAAAAATTCTAGGGTACGACACCTAGCCTTCTTTAGCATGCTACCATGGCAGAAGCTTCGAGCATAAGGAATTCAGGCTTCTTCAACACGCCGTCATACCTACAACAAGCTTGTCAAAAACCCGAACTAGTCCAGACACACCCATCTGTCTTAAAACTCAGTGGTTATGAAAGGATTTATCCTACACCTGCATATGTTGTATGCCATCCAGTGGATCAGTTCATGCGAGCCACTCGTACACGGGAATGACTGTGTTCAGAGAAACATTGGCCCCATAACTCGAGGAAGAATATGAGCACAACAACCCCTATGAGATATGCAAGAGTAAGTTGAGAGAACAAGCCCGACAAACCGGGAAAACAATCAATAAGCCGTGTTGGCAGGACATGACAAGTCGATCAAAGGAATCCTCAAGAACAAAGAAGTTGTGAACAAACAACCTCCATGACGGTCAGCAAGATACAGATTCACGGACAGAGTGGTATTACCAATCTTCGTCAGACTCTTGCATATGCGGCCACAACAATGCACTACTTGCGGTTACAAGTGAGATTGCCGCACTTATCATGAATATGGGCCATCAACCAAGAAAAGAGGCTATACTCCGAAAGATACACCGGATAATAGCCATACTATGTTCAGCTCAGTGGTCATAGCAATGACTACAGAAGCTATATATGACAGAACCATTTCCACGAGCAACAGAGTTTGAAACAAGACATTCAGATAGAATGGCTTAAAGCACGTCAGCCTCAATAGCTCATAGACATCATGACATCATTGGAATAAGAAATTACTGTCTATGATTACTTTGTGATCATACCTGACATTTCAGTTGGGAATATAGTAGCAGTAGCTCGGTCATGTTGTTCCTTGAATTATGGATCACCTAAGGACAAAGTCAAAATGCCGAAGACAAAAGGAAATGTCAGTATGGAACCCACAACCAGACTGAGCATTCTGACACGGCAAAAAGAAAGCCACTCCCACTCACTCAAGGCCATACGAGCTTGTGAGCCCTAGTACTAGGAAAGGATGTCTTGCCCATGACAGTCAGAGTACGAAGTATCGCAATAAAATCCGAAGCAGTCGCTTCCAGTCCAAGGAAACCGAGCTGTTTGTTGGTATTATCCGCTATCCCACCCAGCAACACCACTATCAGGAAAAAAGGTACACCTGACAGGAAATAGAAGGATTCAAGGAAGCTGTGTGCAAAGACAACACATGGTCCATCAGAAGAGGCAGTTAAAAGGGCAGTGAACCAACGAAGACAAGACCGCTGATGGATCCAAGTCACACACAGGTAAGTCCCCCTTCACCGGGAGGTAAGCCCGGAAATCTCGAGGACGAGATTTTCTTAAGGGGGTAGGTTTGTAACACCTTGGTTTTCGCTCCTGTTTTTTTCCTTCGCGGGATTTGACTCCCGTCTTTTTTCTCGGTGTTATCGGATTTCTTTAGCTCTTGGGTATATGAAGATGGTCATTTAACCTTACCTTCCCTATCCAACCAGAGATTCTCTCTAGTCCAACTTTGCCGCCCAAGAGCCTTCTCAGGATTTTGCCACCGAAACCCTACCTTCCGAGTTATCGGAAGGGAAACCCTAATCTCTTCCATTACAAAGGAACCCCAATCTCCTTTGATCTGCTGACTCCCAAACTTCTCCCAGTGATCATCCTTTATCTATAAACCCTGGATATGCAAAAATATTGCCAAGTCATTTGCAATATTTTCATTTATAATTAATTTCTTTTTCTGCCAGTTAAAGGAATTAAATCCAGGAAAATATCTATCCATCTCCAAAGTTTATGAAAACTTGTGGAGATATTCTTTGTGATCATATTGAGCTCCCATAAAAATATTGGCCATAATTAAATAAGGGAAATTGCATTTTTCTATTTAATGCCAATATTGCATTTTGGACAGTTTCTAAAGGAACTACCATTTTGGTAGCCAGGAAGAATCCCAAATTAATTTTGGAGCTTCTCCTATCCATATCTTCACCATTTCCATCAAGAACCCAAGTTCCATGGTTCAAAGTTTGAGCACAGCATCCATTTGCAAATTCTGTCCAGATTTTCAGTTTGCAAAGGAAGTGCTTGAACCCTTGATCTATTGGAGCTGAAAATTTTCATGGTGGTTAACATTGATAAATCACTCATGGAAACCAAAAATCAGCTCAATCCATCTATCAATTCTTCCACAGCAATTTTCTCAAATTTCTGTCCATTTGAAAGCTTTGTGAAGGAAGTACCACTTTGGCATTTCCAAATGAGCTGAAATTTTCCCAGTATCTCCATATATTCAAATCATCACTTTCCACCAAAATTCAGCTCATTTCATCAAGCCATATGAGGGCAGCTTCAAAGTCAAGTTTCTGGACCAGATTTAGCGTTTCAAAGGAAGTGCATTCAAACTTGGTCCAAATGCCTTCAAATTTTGCCAGCACCTAGTCCTTCCTACCACATTTCATGTTGACACAGGTTCAGCTCCCCACTCTCATTGATTTCTCCACAAGAGTCCACCCAAGTTGCTGTCCAGAAGTTGTTCTGGATCCCCTCGACCTCTCCAGACCCCTCCTGGTCCATCTAGTGATCTATCTTATCTATTTGAGCAACGAGAGACGCGCTGGACAAGCTGTGGCAGGCAGACACACGCCATGACTTGCTATGCCCGTGGTGACCGCGTGAACAACGAGCAGAGACTGTGCTCTACGAGGTCGTCGCGTCGGGCAGGACAGCCCGAGCAGTCCCCGCTTGTCCAACTATGTCTAGTGGCTCCGCAGCACCCACATACCCCCTCTCCAGCACCTTCCCCCTCCGGATTCTTCTTCCTCGCGCCATGGCGAGCCCCGCCACTGCACTGTCTCCCCGTGACCGCCATCGTCCTCTCCCTGTCTTGGTCGTTTCCTCGCCGTAGCGTCGCGTCGAGCTCCTCCCCATCAGGTCGGCGCCGTGCACGTCCAAGGCCAGCTCACGGAAAGCGCCAGTGAGGTGATAAGGTTGCCACGGCGGCTGTGGTTATCGCCTCGCCCCGGCCGGCTATAAAAGCCGTGGCTGAGCCCCTCCCGAGCTCACCCCACACCACCAGCAGCTCCCTCTCCCTTCCAGGAACCCTCCTAAGTCCAGACCGAGTGGCCGCACCCTCCCTGGTGCCCCAAATCGCCGGCGAGCGCCGCCACTTCCTCCGCTCGGCCTCGGTCAATTCCGACCACCCCCGCCTCCATTGCTCTACCTCGACACCCTAGCCTACCACCACCACCTCACCGGAGCCCTCCCGCGCCTCGGCTGGCCTCTGGAGGGGCCAGGTTCTCGGTCCCAACCTCGCTGTCATCGGTGTCCGCCGCGACCAACCCCCTTCCTGCGTCAGTGCTCCCCGGCGGCCGTGCCATCGAGCGATGGGTGCGGCGCTTCGTTCTGAGCATGCCGGTGGTCGGAGCTCCTTCGGGGACGGTCTGTAGGGCCAGGAATCGCCGGCCGACAGCGCCCCTGTGCGTCCAGCCAGCGCGCGTGGGGTGGGGGAGACGAACTGCGAGCAGGCCCGACCTGTCAGCGACTCGCCGCCCTCCCTCTTTTTTTCAACCAGCGGTGGTGCGGGTGGGCCGGCCCATCGGCTACAGCACCAGCGGTGGCCCAGCGGTGGCCCAGGAGACGGCCGATTCCAGCCCGAGTCGGCCCAGGCGCACAGTGCCATTTGTTCTTTTCTCAGAAAAAAACTGCTGAGGACCCAAATGTAATGATTTTATTTACAGCAAGGTCCTTGGCAGTCAAACTATCATATCTTTTTCCTCGCAACTCCGAATGAGGTAAAACCAATGCTCACGTCTTCGTCTCGTCGAGCCCATTCCGATGGAATCATTTTGATAATGTTTACACATTCTAAAAATGGCCATTTTGCCCTTGCGCTCTATCAGCACTCCGAGAGAGAATCTTTTCCGGCGAATTCTTCCGCGGCTTCACCGCACTTCTTCCCGGAGTATTCATCGACCCCCAGGCAAGCCAACCATCTGATATATGCCCTAAAGCATTGCTCTGTGTTATTCTTGCATGTTCAAATTATTATACTTATGCTTGTGTGTGTAGTGGTGAGCTGTATGTGACTCTGACGAACCCTTGCTTGCACTTTCTTCGATGACGGCACCACGCCTGTGTCTGAGCTGCTTTCGGCCGTCTGGGGTGTATGCCAATTTTATATTTCTCTTTTCAACAGCTGGCCGTGTTCTGAGCTGTTTTGCGGCCGTCTCGGATAGTTGTTGAATTTCTTTCTGTAGTAGTGACCCTATGCTCTGAGCTATTTTTCGGCCGTCTTAGGGAACTGCTACATTCTTTTTATCGACACTGTCTCATGCACTGAGCTGCTTTCCAGCCGTCTTGAGCCGGGGTTGAATTATTCCGGTAATGTCCCAGATCTGAGTTGTAAAGACCATTCTGGTGGCTACTGGTTTCTTTGCCGGTTTTATGCAAGGGTTCCGATGGTCGTAACTTACAGCTAGAACTTGTAAAGTGATAACTTGCCATTTAAATCTTGTTTCACTAATGACTCATTGTGATGTTATATGGAGATAGGTTGTTATGTTTCCATAGTTGTTACCTCATACATAGCTACGGCCATGTTAAGTTATTCATGATGAATATCCATGCTTGCTAAATGATGGCTAAAACTAAATCTAGTCGGTTGATCCAGAGTCACCTATCCGGACTTATCCATGCAGCCACATTTGCCGGTATGGGACGGCCTTGACTTGGTCTGATCGCGTGCTCTTATATCGGTACCACCAACTAAGGAAGGTTACGCGCGCGCGCTGCCTTGGCCCGGTAGGCGGCGATAACCTTGTGAGCCCAGTTGAGATATTTGTCGGCGTCCCCGTTTGGGACAGTTTAGTTGGCCACGACGGTGGCAGATGTCACGAGGTGACACAAGGGCCACCCAGGACATGACCCTGGGAGGGTATGATTGTCGGTGGTACGGTGGAGGAGTCATGGTTTAGGCAGGTTTCATTGGAGCAACCCTGGTCCACCCGAATGGGATCACGAGGTTAGGTGCTCCATGGTGTGGGTAAAGTGCGCAACCTCTGCAGAGTGTAAAAATCTATTCGAATAGTCGCGTCCACGGTATTGGACAGTCCGTCCAGACCTCACTAGGTGGTCAACCATAACAATGATAATAATGATGGAAGAACTTGTCTTATGATCGGAGGTACTCAGCGACTCATGAGTATTCCGAGGATTGTGGGACAACCCGTAAGAGAGTAAGTTTATCAGACTTATAGTGGAGATGCATAGACATCGGATGATGTCAGGAATATGATATGATAGCCATGGGATGGCTATGAAAGAGATGGTCAGATGACCGCAAGAGTTGGATTGGATCCTGATATTGTTCGGAGTATGGATCACTTACTTGATATGCTTTACTTTACTGTATTTTACTTTAGTAGTTATCTTGCTGGATAAACCTGTTATGACTTGATGATTAATATTGCTAGATAGGTATGCTATGCCATGATAATTAATGATGCTCTAATAACAAATGCATGCTTGAATGCCATGGATTGCATTGCTTGGTGTATATGTTAGTTGGTTTGCTTGCGAGTACATTCAAAAGTACTAAGTGGCCTTTAACATGGCCAGGTTCACGTAAGGATTCGTCGTCCGTCAACAAGGAGCCGGAGCGTTCGTGGGCTAGGAGCGTAACCCAGTCAGATCCCTGTGGATTGGAGCCGCACCAGGAACCTGCTACCTTAAATAGATCTTTTCCGCTGCCATCACCCTTGTAAAATATCATGTAAGACTGATATATCCATTAATAGAAATGCATGTGTTCATGATACTTATTGTAAACGCGCATGCCAGAGTGATTTCCTGGGCTGGTATGCGTGGCGCCCGTCTGGCTACAGTGGTAATCAGGTGGGGCGCCACAATTCTTGAATGTGTTTTGATTTTATTTTGACTCCTGTGCGGCAGTTTTGAATCTGAAAGTTGCCAGTTGTCGGCTTCATCCCCCATGTAGATGCTACGAGGGGTGCTTCTCCCTCCGCACTGTGACCCTTAGCCGACGTCGCGGTACCCAGAGGAGGTAGTGCGTGAGGGGAACAAGGCAATCAGATTATGCGGCGTTATTACCTTCACTTAGCCATAGGTGCTTGACTGCGGGGCTAGTGACTAGCCCCCAGTGTTTTGTGATATTCGGTACAGTCGAGACATATGCCTTTTATCACGTGGCTTGTGTAAAGACAAACCCTTCGTGTAACACGGGGTAATCGCCATCGATTTGTAGTTTCACACTTGTCATCGGATCGCCGACCAGTTCACGCTTATTATGACAGTCAGTTTTCGGCTTTTTTCAACTGAGGTACTTGACCAGGCTAGCCAGAAGTACAATCGCAGTGGTTCTCCCTTTACCTCCTTAGTTGAATGCGTGAAACGTAAGAGGGTAAACACAGGAGCGAGGCAACCCAACTATTGACCCAAGACATAATTCGGAACTGGTGCATATAATGCAATATCCGAGACGCCGAACACGTAAAGAAAGAATAGTGCTGGACTTGAGACATAGGGCGAGTATTATGGTCGAGGCCCCGGTCTATTACCCGATTGATGCCTTAAAAAAATTGTGCCGAACTAGTTTAAGGTGGTGTTAAAGAGCACAAGAAAGATGCAATATAAAAGACTGCAAGAGGACCGTAAAAAGTGGTCTTTATTTCCAAAAAGCTCATGACATCTATCCGTACGATTCAAACTGCCAAGGCATCTGTTACAGGCATTTTATAAAAAAATGAAAAAGTTTTACAAATGAAAGGTTTACACAAGGCCTTAAAGTGTGGGTTGATATCCCTACTGTGCCATGTTGCATGTCTGCACCTTTGCTTCTATTGGGTAGAAAACTCCGTAGAGGGGTCGAGAATCGGCCGACGGGCCGTTGACTAGGAGCCTTGAGAGGTTGATACGTCCATTTTGCATCATGTTTTCCTACTGTTATTTATGATGTTTTTATGCATAATAATGCTTTTTGGAGTAATTCTAATGCCTTTTCTCTCATAATATGCAAGGTATACACAAAGAGGGAGAATTCCGGCAGCTGGAAATTTGGACCTGAAAAAGCTACGTCAGGCTACCTATTCTGCATAACTCCAAATGAGCTAAAACTTTATGGAGATTTTTTATGGAATAAATGAGGAATATTGGAGCCAATAAGTACCAGAGGGGGCCCACCAGGTGGGCACAACCCACCTGGGCACGCCAGGGAGCCCAGGCGCGCCCTGGTGGGTTGTGCTCCCCTCGGCCCACCTCTGGTGCCCATCTTCCGGTATATAAGTCATTTTGACCTAGAAAAAATCAGGAGAGGACTTTCAGGACGGAGCGCCGCCGTCTCGAGGCGGAACTTGGGCAGGAGCACTTTTGCCCTCCGGTGGAGCGATTCCGCCGGGGGAACTTCCCTCCCGGAGGGGGAAATCATCGTCATCATCATCACCAACAACTCTCCCATCTTGGGGAGGGTAATCTCCATCAACATCTTCAACAGCACCATCTCCTCTCAAACCCTAGTTCATCTCTTGTGTTCAATCTTTGTACCGGAACTATAGATTGGTGCTTGTGGGTGACTAGTAGTGTTGATTACATCTTGTAGTTGATTACTATATTGTTTATTTGGTGGAAGATTATATGTTCAGATCCAATATGCTATTTAATACCCCTCTGATCTTGAGCATGATTATCATTTGTGAGTAGTTACTTTTGTTCTTGAGGTCACGGGAGAAATCATGTTGCAAGTAATCATGTGAACTTGATATGTGTTCGATATTTTGATAGTATATGTGTGTTGTGATTCCCTTAGTGGTGTCATGTGAACGTCGGCTACATGACACTTCACCATATTTGGGCCTAAGGGAATGCATTGTGGAGTAGTTATTAGATGATGGGTTGCAAGAGTGACAGAAGCTTAAACCCTAGTTTATGCGCTATTCCGTAAGGGACCGATTGGATCCAAAAGTTTAATGCTATGGTTAGAATTTATTCTTAATACTTTTCTGGTAGTTGCGGATGCTTGCGAGGGGGTTAATCATAAGTAGGAGGTTTGTTTAAGTAAGAACAGCACCTAAGCACCGGTCCACCCACATATCAAATTATCAAAGTAGCGAACACGAATCGAACCAACATGATGAAAGTGACTAGATGAAATTCCCGTGTACCCTCAAGAACGCTTTGCTTATTATAAGAGACTATTTTGGCCTGTCGTTTACCTCAAAAGGATTGGGCTACCTTGCTGCACTTTTATTACTACTACCATTACTTGCTCTTTACAAATTATCTTGCTATCAAACTACTCTGCTACTTACAATTTCAGTACTTGCAGACATTACCTTGCTGAAAACCACTTGTCTTTTCCTTCTGCTCCTCGTTGGGTACGACACTCTTACTTATCGAAAAGGCTACAATTGATCCCATATACTTGTGGGTCATCAAGGCTATTTTCTGGCGCCGTTGCCGGGGAGTGAAGCGCTCTTGGTAAGTGGAAATTGGTAAGGAAAAATTATTACTACGTGCTGAAATTTATTGTCACTTGTTACTATGGAAAACAGTCCTTTGAGGGGTTTGTTCGGGGTATCTTCACCTCGACCGGAACCACAATTAATTACCCCTCAACCTACTGCACCTATTGAAAATATTGAATATGAAATTCCTTCGGGTATGATAGAACAACTGCTAGCTAATCCTTATGCAGGAGGTGGAACCGAACATCCTGATATGCACTTGATATATGTGGAAGAAATTTGTGGATTGTTTAAGCCTGCAGGTTTACCCGGAGATGAAGTTAAGAAGAAGGTTTTCCCTTTATCTTTGAAGGGAAAGGCATTGGCATGGTATAGGCTATGGGATGATATTGGATCTTAGAATTGGAATCGATTGAAATTTGAGTTTCACCAAAAAAAATATCCTATGCATCTAGTTCATCGTGATCGGAATTATATATATAATTTTTGGCCTCGTGAAGGAGAAAGTATTGCTCTAGCTTGGGGGAGGCTTAAGTCAATGTTATATTCATGCCCCAATCATGAGCTCTCAAGAGAAATCATTATTCAGAATTTTTATGCTCGGCTTTCTCGTGATGATCAATCCATGCTTGATACTTCTTGTACTGGTTCCTTTATGAAGAAGACCATTGAATTCAGGTGGGATCTTTTGGAAAGAATTAAACGCAACTCTGAAGATTGGAAACTCGACGAAGGTAAAGAGTCAGGTATTAAGCTTAAGTATGATTGTGTTAAATCTTTTATGGATACCGATGCTTTTCAAAAGTTTAGCCCTTAATATGGACTTGACTCTGAGATAGTAGCCTCCTTCTTTGAATCATTTGCTACTCATGTTGATCTCCCTAAGGAGAAGTGGTTTAAATATCACCCACCTATTAAAAAGGAAGTTAAAGAACTGGTACCAGCTAAAGAGGAAACTATTGTTTATAATGTTGGTCCAGTTATTCCTACTGCTTATATTGAGAAACCACCTTTCCCTGTTAGGATAAAGGAACATGCTAAAGTTTCAACTGTGGTCAACAAGAGTTATATTAGAACACCTAAACCTGATGAACAAATCAAAGTAGAACCTAGTGTTGCTATGGTTAAAGATCTCCTGGAAGAAAATATAGATGGGCATGTTATCTACTTCTGTAATGAAGCTACTAGAATTGTCAAATCTGATAAAACAGATAATCATAGACCCGTTGTTGGTATGCCCGTTGTCTCAGTTAAAATAGGAGATCACTGTTATCATGGTTTATGTGATATAGGTGCTAGCGTGAGTGCTATTCCCTTTACCTTATATCAAGAAATTATGAATGGCATAGCACCCGCAGAGATAGAAGACATAGATGTTACTATTAAGCTTGCTAATAGAGATACCATATCACCAATCGGGATTGTTAGAGATGTTGAAGTCTTGTGTGGGAAAATAAAATATCCTACTGATTTTCTTGTTCTTGGTTCCCCGCAAAATGATTTTTGTCCCATTATCTTTGGTAGACCCTTCTTGAACACCGTTAATGCTAGAATAGATTGTAAGAAACAAACTGTCGGTGTCAGTTTTGGTGATAAGTCTCATGAGTTTAACTTTTCCAAGTTCAGTAGAAAACCTCATAAAAAAGAATTGCCTGGTAAGGATGAAATAATTGGTCTTGCTTCTATTGCTGTGCCTCCTACTGATCCTTTAGAACAATATCTGCTAGACCATGAAAATGATTTACATATGCATGAAAGAAATGAAATAGATGATATTTTCTTGGAACAACGTCCCCTGCTTAAACACAATTTGCCTATTGAAACTCTAGGAGGTCCTCCTCCACCCAAAGGTGATCCTGTGTTTGAATTAAAACAATTGCCAGACACTTTGAAATATGCTTATCTTGATGAGAAAAAGATATATCCTGTAATTATTAGTGCTAACCTTTCAGAACATGAAGAAGAAAGACTATTGAAAGTTCTAAGGAAGCACCGAGCTGCTATTGGATATACTCTTGATGATCTTAAGGGCATTAGTCCCACTCTATGTCAGCACAAAATTAATATGGAACCTGATGCTAAACCCGTTGTTGATCACCAACGCCGGTTAAATCCGAAGATGAAAGAAGTAGTAAGGACGAAAATATTAAAACTTCTAGAAGCAAGTATAATCTATCCTATAGCTGATAGTAGATGGGTAAGTCCTGTTCATTGTGTCCCTAAGAAGGGAGGTATTACTGTTGTTCCAAATGATAAGAATGAACTTATTCCACAAAGAATTGTTACAGGCTATAGAATGGTAATTGATTTTAGAAAATTAAACAAAGAAACTAGAAAAGATCATTACCCTTTGCCCTTTATTGATCAAATGCTAGAAAGATTGTCAAAGGACACACATTTTTGTTTCCTTGATGGATATTCTGGTTTTTCACAAATACCTGTTTCTCAACCTAATCAAGAAAAGACCACTTTCACTTGTCCCTTTGGAACTTATGCTTATAGACGTATGCCTTTTGGTCTATGCAATGCACCTGCTTTCAAAGATTTATGACTGCTATATTCTCTAACTTTTGTGAAAAGATTGTTGAGGTTTTCATGGATGACTTTTCTGTGTATGGGAAGTCTTTTGATGATTTTTTAAGCAATCTTGATCGAGTTTTGCAGAGATGCGAGCAAACAAATCTTGTCTTGAATTGGGAGAAGTGCCACTTTATGGTTAATGAAGGTATTGTTCTGGGCCATAAAATCTCTGAAAGACGTATTGAAGTGGACAAATCTAAGGTTGATGCAATTGAGAAAATGCCATGTCCTAAAGATATCAAAGGTATTCGTAGTTTCTTAGGTCATGCTGGTTTCTATAGGAGATTTATCAAAGACTTCTCTAAAATTTCTAGGCCTCTTACGAACCTTTTGCAAAAGGATACTCCTTTTGTTTTTTATGATGATTGTTTAGAAGCCTTCGAAACACTCAAGAAAGCCTTAATTTCTGCACCTATTGTTCAACCACCTGACTGGAACTTGCCTTTTGAAATTATGTGTGATGCTAGTGATTATGCTGTTGGTGCTGTTCTAGGACAAAGAGTTGACAAGAAACTAAATGTTATCCATTATGCTAGTAAAACTCTAGATAGTGCCCAACGAAATTATGCTACTACTGAAAAAGAATTCATAGCAGTTGTGTTTGCTTGTGATAAATTTAGATCCTACATTGTTGATTCTAAAGTGATTGTTCACACCGATCATGCTGCTATAAAATATCTTATGGAAAAGAAAGATGCTAAACCTAGACTCATTAGGTGGGTTCTCTTGCTACAAGAATTTGATTTGCATATTATTGATATAAAGGGAGCTGAGAACCCCGTAGCTGATAACTTGTCTAGGCTTGAAAATGTCCTTGATGACCCACTACCTATTGATGATAGTTTTCCTGATGAGCAATTAGCTGCAATAAATGTTTTGAATAACACTCCTTGGTATGCTGATTATGCTAATTACATTGTTGCTAAATATTTACCACCTAGCTTTACCTACCAACAAAAGAAAAAATTCTTTTATGATTTAAGACATTACTTCTGGGATGACCCACATCTTTATAAAGAAGGAGTAGATGGTATTATTAGACGTTGTGTACCTGAGCATGAACAGGGACAAATCCTACGGAAATGTCACTCCGAAGCTTATGGAGGACATCATCCGGGAGACAGAACTGCTCACGAGGTGTTGCAATCTGGATTTTATTGGCCTACTCTCTTCAAGGATGCTCGTAAGTTTGTCTCATCTTGTGATGAATGCCAAAGAATAGGTAATATCCGTAAGCGTCAAGAAATGCCTATGAATTATTCACTTGCTGTTGAACCATTTGATGTTTGGGATTTTGATTACATGGGACCTTTTCCTTCCTCTAATGGGTATACACATATTTTGGTTGCTGTTGATTATGTTACTAAGTGGGTAGAAGCTATTCCTACTAGTAGTGCTGATCACAACACCTCTATTAAAATGCTTAAGGAAGTTATTTTCCCAAGGTTTGGAGTCCCTAGATACCTGATGACTGATGGTGGTTCACACTTTATTCATGGTGCTTTCCGTAAAATGCTTGCGAAGTATGATGTTAACCATAGAATTGCATCACCCTATCATCCTCAGTCTAGTGGTCAAGTTGAACTTAGCAATAGAGAAATAAAATTAATTTTGCAAAAGACTGTCAATAGGTCCCGGAAGAATTGGTCTAAGAAATTAGATGATGCACTTTGGATTTATAGAACAGCATATAAAAATCTTATGGGTATATCTCCTTATAAAATGGTTTATGGGAAAGCTTGTCATTTGCCTCTTGAGTTAGAACATAAAGCATATTGGGCAATTAAAGAACTCAACTATGATTTCAAACTTGCCGGTGAAAAGAGGTTATTTGATATTAGCTCATTAGATGAATGGAGGACCCAAGCTTATGAAAATGCCAAATTGTTTAAAGAAAAAGTTCAAAGATGGCATGATAAAAGAATCCAAAAGCGTGAGTTCAAAGTTGGAGAATATGTTCTTTTGTACAACTCTCGTTTCAGATTCTTTGCAGGAAAACTCCTCTCCAAATGGGAACGACCCTATGTTATCGAGGAGGTTTATCGGTCTGGAGCTATCAAAATAAATAATGCCGAAGGTACTAACCCGAAGGTTGTTAATGGGCAATGAATAAAACATTATATCTCAGGTACGCCCATTAATGTTGAAAGTAATATTATCCAAACCATGACACCGGAAGAACACATAAAAGAGTCCTTCCGAAACACTCCAGAATTGTGAAAAAGAGGAGGTACATTATACGGTAAGTAAACGGACTCCGAAAAATACGCAAAAATATTTTTTGTCAGTTTTGGAATATTTAGAAAATTAGGAAAATAAGAAGCAACCAGGAAGGCACCCCTGGTGGGCACAAGACACCAGGGCGCGCCTGGCTTGCCAGGCGCGCCCAGGAGGGTTGTGCCCACCTCGGGTACCTTCCGGACTCTGTTTTTCTACCGTTTGCTTGTTTCCCAAGATTAAAAATCTTTATAAACCCCCCGAACCTATTGACCACCGTATCGCGAAGAAATCTTCTGTTCTCCTTTCTTGCTGTTTTCAGTCAGATCTGTTAAGCCAGGCATCATGTCTTCTTCCCCCTCCAACAACATGGAAGAGGATGCTTGGTTGATGAAGATCGAGCTGAAGAGGGAAGAGCCAGCAGAAGCCGTCAAGGGAGACAATAATAAGGAGGTTACCGTAGATCAAGCCCCGGGGATCGAGCAAGCACTTCCGTCCGAGGAGGAAGAAGAAGAAGATATCCTTAAACCCTATTATGCTCATCTTACCCCTACTGAGATTGAGGCCTTTCGGATCATTGAAACGGTTCGTGTGCAGAATAAATATCTCACTCGTGAAAATATTCTGCATCAAGAGCATATCATCTACCTCCGAAGCGTCATCCGTAGACTGGAGAATCTCTTGATCTTGAAGGACAAACCCTCCACTTCGCCACCACCTCCTTCTTCACCACCAAAAGAAAATTGAGTATCGGGTATGGGCACTCCCCTTGGCTTCCGCCAAGCTTGGGGGAGGTGCCCCGGTATCGTATCACCTCCACTACCTTTTGCCTTTACTTTTCTTAGTTTGATCTTTTGCTTTAGATGAATAAAAGTTTAGTTCGATCCTTTCTTTTTGAGAGCTTGCTTAGTGATCTATCCTTGTAATCAAGTACGAGAAATAAAATAAAGTTTAGTTTGAGTTTTTGCTTTCTTTACTTTCTTGTTGCAATAAAAAGAAAAGAAATAAATGAAAAGATCATATGCTAATCCTATGGTAGGTGATAACACCACATAACGAAAAGTATAAGTAGAAAATTTTATTAGAGATTGACAAACATAGCATTATTCAATGAGGCAACTCATGAAAGAATTAATAAGGGAAGAGAAGATTCACATATAAATACACTATCATAGAAATCTTTTGTGATTGTGAGCCCTCATCAAAATATTATATGCCCAAATTGTTGACATTGGACAAGGAAGACAACTTAATGATTTATGTTTGTTCATATTCACATAGAAGTTATATTGTCATAGATCCTTCAACATGTGGTGCTTGCCCCCCATCTTTGCTAGCCAAAAATTCCGCACTAAGTAGAGATACTACTTGTGCATCCAAAAATCCTTAAACGCAAATCTTATTTCCAAGAGTCCACCATACCTACCTATGGATTGAGTAAGATCCTTCAAGTAGGTTGTCATCGGTGCAATAAGGCAATAAAAATTGCCTCTAAAAGTGTAAGATCATTTAGTGTAAGAGAAAATTGAATGTTGTACGAACTTGTGATGGTGAAGAAATAAAAGCGACAGACTGCATAATAAAGGTTGCCATCACAAGGGGCAATATAACATGACGTTCTCTTGCACTAAGGGGTTGAGCATACAAACAAATAAGCGCATGGCAACCTCTGATTCCCTCTGCGAAGGGCCTATCTTTTACTTTTATGTATTTATTTTTATGCAAGAGTCAAAGTTCTTCTCTCTTTTCCTTTTATTTTTCTCCTTTGGCAAGCATCATGTGGTGAGTAAAGATCTAGGCACATATGTCCATTTGAATATGGGTAGCATGAGTTATTATTGTTGACATCACCCTCAAGGTGAATACGTTGGGAGGCGAAACTAGAAAGCCCCTATCTTTCTATGTGTCCGGTTGAAACGTTTTGCTCATGTGTATGCGGTGAGTGTTAGCAATCATAGAAGACTATATGATGGTTGAGTATGTGGACTTGCCTAAAGGCTCCGATACGTGACCCTTCCTAAAAAGATGATGAATTGTAGTTGCAAAGTTGACTGAGAACATAGTTTGTTGGTTTCTAATAGAGTTTACGCTTTATACTTCGATAGTGTGATGAATTGTTACTTATTCATGAGAAGTCTATGATAAAAGTTCTATGATAAAAGTTTTATGTTAAAGTTTGTTGCTGTTACGATAATGCACATGATGCTTCTATGTCCGTATTTTGTTTTTATCGACACCTCTCTCTCTCTAAGCATGTGGACATGTTTTTCGATTTCAGTTTTCGCTTGAGGACAAGCGAGGTCTAAGCTTGGGGGAGTTGATACGTCCATTTTGCATCATGTTTTCCTACTGTTATTTATGATGTTTTTATGCATAATCATGCTTTTTCGAGTAATTCTAATGCCTTTTCTCTCATAATATGCAAGGTATACACAAAGAGGGAGAATTCCGGCAGCTGAAAATCTGGACCTGAAAAAGCTACATCAGGCTACCTATTCTGCACAACTCCAAATGAGCTAAAACTTTATGGAGATTTTTTATGGAATAAATGAGGAATATTGGAGCCAATAAGTACCAGAGGGGGCCCACCAGGTGGGCACAACCCACCTGGGCGCGCTAGGGAGCCCTGGTGGGTTGTGCTCCCCTCGGCCCACCTCCGGTGCCCATCTTCTGGTATATAAGTCATTTTGACCTAGAAAAAATCAGGAGAGGACTTTCGGGACGGAGCGCCGCCGTCTCGAGGTGGAACTTGGGCAGGGGCACTTTTGCCCTTCGGCGGAGCGATTCCGCCGGGGGAACTTCCCTCCGGGAGGGGGAAATCATCGTCATCATCATCACCAACAACTCTCCCATCTTGGGGAGGGTAATCTCCATCAACATCTTCAACAGCACCATCTCCTCTCAAACCCTAGTTCATCTCTTGTGTTCAATCCTTGTACCGGAACTATAGATTGGTGCTTGTGGGTGACTAGTAGTGTTGATTACATCTTGTAGTTGATTACTATATGGTTTATTTGGTGGAAGATTATATGTTCAGATCCAATATGCTATTTAATACCCCTCTGATCTTGAGCATGATTATCATTTGTGAGTAGTTACTTTTGTTCTTGAGGTCACGGGAGAAATCATGTTGCAAGTAATCATGTGAACTTGATATGTGTTCGATATTTTGATAGTATGTGTGTTGTGATTCCCTTAGTGGTGTCATGTGAACGTCGACTACATGTCACTTCACCATATTTGGGCCTAAGGGAATGCATTGTGGAGTAGTTATTAGATGATGGGTTGCGAGAGTGACAGAAGCTTAAACCCTAGTTTATGCGCTATTCCGTAAGGGACCGATTGGATCCAAAAGTTTAATGCTATGGTTAGAATTTATTCTTAATACTTTTCTCGTAGTTGCGGATGCTTGCGAGGGGGTTAATCATAAGTAGGAGGTTTGTTCAAGTAAGAACAGCACCTAAGCACCGGTCCACCCACATATCAAATTTTCAAAGTAGCGAACACGAATCGAACCAACATGATGAATGTGACTAGATGAAATTCCTGTGTACCCTCAAGAACGCTTTGCTTATTATAAGAGACTGTTTTGGCCTGTCCTTTGCCTCAAAAGGATTGGGCTACCTTGCTGCACTTTTATTACTACTACCGTTACTTGCTCGTTACAAATTATCTTGCTATCAAACTACTCTGCTACTTACAATTTCAGTACTTGCAGACATTACCTTGCTGAAAACACTTGTCTTTTCCTTCTGCTCCTCGTTGGGTTCGACACTCTTACTTATCGAAAAGGCTACAATTGATCCCATATACTTGTGGGTCATCAGAGGTCGCCGAGCTGTTCTAGCTTAATGCCAGATCGGTCCGTAACGGTGCCTGTTCAGCGTTCGAAGACGTGTATGACCATAGTTCGGTTGAGCCGAGCATGTGGGTCTTAGGTGCAATTGGTCCCCACGGCTGCCCATGGTATTTTGAGTGCGAAGTTGTGCTGACGAGGCACATAATATGTGAATTGGGTGGGCGTGCTGTGGGGGCGTATCCCTATTTTCGCAGAGCGTAGGGATGGTCCTCAAACGGAGAGAGAGCTTGGGCCCGTTTCCTTGCTTCCCGTGCCTTGACGGCGGGCTGATAGTAGGGCCCCTCGATATTGGTTTGGACTTCGGCCGCTAGGGCCGCTATATGTTCTTTAGTCCAGAGTGAGTGTTCCATATTGCCATTGACTGTAATAATGCCCTTAGGTCTTGGCATCTTTAGCTTTAAGTATGCATAATGGGGGACAGCGTTGAAACGAGCGAACGCTGTCCGGCCCAAGAGTGTGTGATAACCACTGCGGAAAGGGACAATGTCGAAGATCAAGTCCTCGCTTCGGAAGTTGTCCGGCGAACCAAAAACCACTTCCAAAGTCAGGGTGCTCGAGCAGCGGGCCTCCACACCAGGGATTACCCCTTTGAAGGTAGTGTTGCTGGGTTTGATCCTTGATGGATCGATGCCCATTTTCCGCACTGTATCTCCATAGATCAGATTGAGGCTGCTGCCTCCGTCCATAAGGACTCTAGTGAGGTGGTACCCATCGATAATGGGGTCGAGGACTAGGGCGGCCGACCCTCCGTGACAGATACTGGTCGGATAGTCCCTACGGTCGAAGGTGGCCGGGCATGCCGACCATGGGTTAAATTTTGGGACTACGGGCTCTATGGCGTAGACATCCCGAAGTGCATGCTTCCGCTCCTTCTTGGATATGTGGGTGGCATAGATTATAGTATGTGGGTGGCATAGATCATATTCACCGTTTTACCTTGGGAGGGATTTTTTTTCTGGCCCCCATTGTTCGGCCTGCGAGCCTCTTCGTCGTCCGCACTGCGGGGGCTTTTGCCTACGTCCTCGGCTGTGAGCTTGCCGGCCTGTTTGATTACCCAACAGTTATGGTTGGTATGGTTGGAGGGCTTGTCGGACGTGCCATGGATCTGGCAGGGTCTGTCCAGGATTGTGTCCAACTTGGTGGGTCCATCCTAGTTCCCTTTAGAGGGCTTCTTCCGAGGTCCCGATTTGGAGTTGCGGAATCCGGCATTTACTGTCGTGTCTTTGTCTTCGCCGCTGTTATGGCGGCGCTTGTTTCTATTATGTATTGGTTTCCCGTTTCCATCCCAGACTTCCGAGGTTCCGGGGTCTTCGGGGTTAGTGCTTCTACGAGCCAGCCAACTGTCTTCTCCCGCACAAAAGTGGGTCATGAGAGAGGTAAGTGCTGCCATTGTCCTCGGCTTGTCTTGGCTGAGCTGGCGTGCGAGCCATTCGTCCCGGATACTATGCTTGAATGCGGCTATGGTTTCAGCGTCCGGACAATCAATGATCTGGTTCTTTTTGGTCAAAAACCGATTCCAAAATTGTCGGGCTGACTCACCGGGTTGTTGGACCACATAGCTCAGGTCATCGGCATCCGGAGGCCGGACATAGGTGCCTTGAAAGTTAGCTCGGAAAGCATCCTCGAGCTCCTCCCAACTCCCTATAGAGTCTTCGGGTGGACTATTCAACCAATGCCGAGCTGGTCCTTTGAGCTTTAATTGCAGATATTTAATGGCATGGAGGTCGTCTCCTCGAGCCATATGGATGTGGAGAAGGAAATCTTTGATCCACACAACTAGGTCGGTAGTCCCATCGTATGGCTCGATGTTTACTGGTTTAAACCCTTCTGGGAACTGGTGTTGCATCACCTCATTAGTGGAACACATGGGGTGAGCGGCGCCCCTTACTCGGGCTACATCACGTCGGAGCTCGACTTCCATCCGGGTCCGGTGTTGCTCCTAGGCTCTATCATTCTGGTCGAGCCACGCTTGGTATCCATCCCGTCGATCAGGAAGGTATCCTCTGGATCCGTAAATGGATCTTGTTTGACCCACTCTAGCGACCAGGTCGTGTCGGAGATCATATCGATACTCTGTTGTGCTGCCTCCTTGCCTTTTCAGCAAGGGGGGACAGCTGGGTGTTCGGCCTCTCCAACCGGCCTATCCCGTCCTCGAGGGGGGCGATTTGGCTGGTCGCCTTGAGTTCGTCTTCGCAGCGCGGGCTCAAGGGCCTCGTCGTCAAATTGTGGCAACAATTTGCGCTTGGGGTAGCTCTTTGTTTGTCGCTCGTAGCTGTACCCTTCTTTGGCTGCTAGGACTTTCGTCCATCTGTCGTTGAGGGTGTCTTTTTCGGCTTTTATTTGTTGTTGCTTCTTTTTCAGACTTCGCGCGGTGGCAATGAGCTGCTGCTTAAACTGCTCTTGGTCCAGTGGATCTTCTGGAACAATAAAATCTTCAACTCCGAGGCTGACCTCCTCTTCGGAGAGAGGCATGTAATTGTTGTCCTCGGAATCATTGGGGTCCTCGGGGTTATACTGACCCCCATGTCCCTCTAGTTCATCAGGTTGTTGCTCGAGGGCGGGGTCGCCGAGGTCCTCCGCATTGTCCAGAGTATCGTCCTCTCCAGTGCCCGTGTTGCTTTCCCTGCCTCGACGTCCCTTGGATCATCGGTGTTGTCTCCGGCGTTTGGGGGGCTCCTCGCCAGGCTTGTTACTGTTTCTTCTGGGGGTGTCGTCCCCATTATTGGCGCTGTCCCCATTGTCCTTGGGGGTGTCCACCATGTAAACATCATAGGTGGAGGTGGCCCTCCATCGGCCGGTGACGGGAGGGGCAGTGTTGGTGTGGGCCATGGCTTTGTTGTCGTCGTCCATGTCGTCGGCCTCCTCGGAGGAGTAGTCCAGCATGTCGGTTAAGTCTTCGATAGTGGCTACTAAGTGGGTTGTGGGTGGGACGTAAAATTCCCCGTAGCCCACCTCGAGGCCTCTCTGAGCATGAGCCAAGGTTGGGCCGTCCAAGATAGTCATCATCTGGATCCGGTCAAGCGCCTCGTTTAACAGGGCGAGGCTGGCCGGATTGGAGTTTGAGGTTTCTTCGGAGTCAACCTCCGGAGTGATGGTGAGGCGAGGAGTGAATCCAGCCAGGGCCGACTCCTGGTGTTCGGATGTCGAACTGTCGCCAAGGCTCGAGCCCAGATTTGCGGTAAGGAGGGGAAGTCCGGCCGAGGATGATTCCCGGTCTTCGGACATAGTGCTGTTATCCGACCTCAAAGCCGGCCGTGAGATAAGGGCCGATCCAGAGATCGGATTGGGGAGAGGCTCCGAAGTTGATGCTTCAGGGTCCGTGGGTGTCCCAGGTGAAGCTGAGAAGCCGGTGAAGATCCTATCGCCTCAAGAGTCGGTGACGTACTCTAAGTTACCAAACCTAATCTGGTGCAAAGGGGAAAACTGTCGACCTGGTCGAGATGACCGGTCGAGTCGGCGTGCAGCACGATGCTGCGGAACGCAAAAAGTTGCCCAGGGACGGAGATGTCCCCGGTGCTGATGCCGTCTCCGATGATCAGGCGAGCCATCGATCCTTCGGCGATCCAACCGAGGAACTCTCAATGAAAGCACCAATGTCGGTGTCAAATCCGGCGGATCTCGGGTAGGGGGTCCCGAGCTGTAGATCTTGTATCAAAGGGGAACAGGGGACTAGGGACACGATGTTTACCCAGGTTCGGGCCCTCTCGAAGAGGTAAAACCCTACATCCTGCTTGATTATATTGCTTGTGTATATGAGAGTTACAGAGTCGATCTACCACAAGATCATATGAACTAAACCCTAAACTAGTAGGATGATCGTTGTTCTTCGAGCCCCTACGGACTAAACCCTCTGATTTATATAGACACCAGGGGTACTAGGGTTACACATGGTCGGTTACAATGGAAGGATAAATATGCCGATTCTTCTTATCTTGACTTGGAGGACACACCAAGGCACCAAAAAGCCTCCTGTTCGGATATGGGTCCGGCCTCCTAGCATTAGCAACACGGCCCAACAATCCGGCACACAAGGGATAGGCCGGCAGGCCGAAGACCCCCTAATCTAGGACTCCTTCACCCATAGCATATGTTAAAACAACCCATGGCATATCTTGGGAGAGCTTGTGGCACAGACTTAATGGGAACCTCCTTGCCTCCCACTGATAATATCTGCTCAATCCACCCATGTATTCTTACATACTCTATCCTTCAGATATTTAAAGACACCATTCTTCGATCTCCCAACATCCGTTCGTAGCCCAATTTTTTTAGAAAGAATATCTTGTTGCATATTCAAAGCATGTTTCACTTCCCCTTCTTAGTTCATTAGAGCATCCCTTAGTAAAAAATACTAACGACTTGTCAAGGTTAATTTTCTACACACGAGGCATTACAATAAATTTGTAGCACTAACATCAACCTCGTGTGTTGCATGGTCATTTGCTTTCATAAAGAACAATTTGTCAACAACAAACAATAAGTGACTCGCCCTAGGAGTCGTATGTGCCACCTGTAGTCCAATCTAATAAGATTGGGAAACACTTGTTATCTGTAGTCTGCTAGGAGACCATCATCAGACCACTCGACTATCATTGATTCTATCAGAATCTGACGGTCAAAGATAGGCCTAATCCCTTGCCTTCACTAGTAAGCGTGCACGTGCAGTGCATGTCTCTGCCATGGCATGTCAGGGCGACGACCCCAGAAGCGGTACCAGTTAAGTGTGTAAGGCGTGTTGGAGCAGTGGACGTCAGGGCAGCAGCCCCGAGGGCTTTGCAACTTTGACGACTTGGACCTCGTGTCATGTGGGTTGCAACTACTGCAGGCATGTGGAATGCTTGTCTCTTCATCATCGCGGGAGAGTGCCTCATGACTTCTTTCCGGCAGGTGATGGAAGAGCGGCTTGTTTGGCGGAGCGAGTCCCCCAGCTAGTGTGTGTTTGTGTGGTCGGCGTTGTGGCATTCGCCACGCCGTCGAGTGAGGGCTTAGCCATGTGTGTTTACGGTGTTCTAGAGTGGGCCTGGCCCTTTTGTTTTGCTTTTCTCCTGGTTTTTCGTGATTAACTAGACAATCTTCTGCTTAATCAATGAAATGTCAAAGCTTTTGCTTCGTGTTTTTAATTTATTTGTACTCATACTCATTTACTCAACTAAAATTCAAATATATCTAATGTGTTTCTTACCATTAAAGAAGGCATGCTAAACACAAAAGATAACACTCATGCTTGCTTTGAAAATCCACCCGATAAAATCAAATTAAGAAGCAAGACCATAGAGAAATAGACCTAGAAAGTACAATCATTTCCTATAATTACAAATTCATGATGTCCTTGTACCAATTTTCAGTGTATCATGTTCATAACTTTAATCCAAATTCATTGCCAAGCCTTTGGAATAATATAAAGGAATCATCTACTGAACTGATGGTTATACATCATACCAAATTCTAGATCAGATCATCAACAACACCAGTTGAGTAATCCTATAATCTGGCTTCAAATAACACATCCGCTGAATTTAGTTACATTTTTACTAACCCAAACAGTATAAGTGAAGATAGAAGGGAACACGCTATTTCTGAACTTAAACATATTTACATGCTATACTTTGTCTAGATATAAAGAGGGGAAATATATAGTATGAGATGTAGTAGTGGAGCGGAGCACTCGCATCAGCGGTCAATCTATGGTAGGCAAGTGAATGACGCGGTACCGTGACTGCTATTCATTGTTGGCCAAGGGAAGCGGTGGCCAAACGAAGTAGATTCCCCCAGCGGCTGTGCCTCCCCTGGGAGCCCTTCCCTTCGACGCTCGCTGTGTCAAACAGTCGAGGAATTGCGCAGGGTGCTCCTAGTAATCTAGCACGCGAACAGGGCTCCAAACAGTCAAGAAATCGCACAGGGTAACTTGTTAGTATATCAACAAAGAAACTAATGATGCTACACCAACTCTCCCTGCTGTAGCAAACGTGCAAGCTTACACCAGTGCAAATGTTATTAACATATTACTCTGTCATTCGCATTAAAAATATAGAGACAACGCCCTAAACATGCATGATATAGACGTCGAGTAAGTAAGAAAGTTGGCTCCATCCCACAAGCTCAGACAATTTAAAGATGGAACATTACCTTCTTATGCAAAGCTTGTAGAGACCTTTGTATATTTAATGCTACATTCTATAGAGCACTGGAGCATCTCGCAGAACTCAACTTAATGAACTGATGATTAGATTGAATGCAGAACCAGGAAGTCACTACTTACTAAATGTTTACCATCAAAAATCATGGATGGTGAACTTGTGATTGACTTCTGAGAACTCTAACACTCGAATTCTCTATGTCAACAAAGCACACAAGAAGATCAAAAGGCCAAAGCCATCAACAATCATGGATGGTGTCTTTTCTTGCTGAGCGACACAACCTGCACATGACTGGGCCCTAGGACTTGGGAATCTCTTGGTTGTTGTTGGTAAAAATATTCCGAACTTTGATGCTCAGCTTCAACTTCTCTAAAGCTTCCTTACAAAAAAGAGAGAAGTTAAGTCACTAAAATAACCATTGTAAAGGTTCTCAACAAGTTCTGTTGTACTGATCATCAAAGAAATGAATGTTAGGATATAAGACATAGAAAAAATATGCATAACGATCTTTCTGGATATACGGCTGACTGCAGCTAAGTGGTAACAAAGAAAAGTCATTTTCTGAAAATTGATTCTACATTAACAGAGTCGCCATGAGATTTCGTCAGTACATACACCTCTGAATTCCATCGATCGGTCCCGGTGGATTTGGTCCTAAACTGCACATCAGATGTTTCGCATTACACGCCTGCTTGCTCGCTCGGTCGTCAATGTAGCCGCGCAGGGCTGTTGAAACATCTAGCAAAATATCAACCACCAAAGCTCGTGAGCATTCAATTCAAGTCTGAACAAAGGCTACATCACACGCATCACCTCAGCTCCAATGTGGTGAAGTTTGTATCACAGAGATCGATAAAACCTGAAGGGAAAATCCACCTCCTGCATGGCCAAACAAAAACATGTTTTTCACAAATATTGATCAGACAGGAGCGCATTTGTTCATCTCTTGAACCACAAATACATAAACACATTGGGATATGGGTGCCTGGGGTCAAAACATGATTATGACAAACTGATGGATAAATAGCACTAACTGATGATAATCTAGACACAAATTTGTTACTTATCCATCTTCTCTCAAATGTGAAAAAAAAAACTGAATGGATCTGCTGTACCAGTGACAGGGATGGTGGCACAACAAATTGGGGGCTGACCTGTGAAACGAAGGATGGGTGAGGTGCGTTCAATCTTGAGATGGATATGGCAGTAGGTGGGTTTGTTCGCCGGCCACCCATAACAGTACGCAGTGAGAGGTCGATGAAGACGGCGGCATGGCGATGCAAAAGCCGGCATAGATCGATGCGGGGCCGACGTGGACGATCGGTCGCGTCACGAGCACCCTAGCCCGCGCCAGGCGGCGGCGTCCAGATAGTCGCTTCCGTGGCATCCATCCCAAGGTGAACGGGTCCCTCCATCCCATATCCCATGGGCGGCGGCCGGAGGGAGGCGCA
This sequence comes from Thinopyrum elongatum, assembly GCA_011799875.1. NCBI lineage: Eukaryota > Viridiplantae > Streptophyta > Magnoliopsida > Poales > Poaceae > Thinopyrum > Thinopyrum elongatum. The sequence continues at coordinate 545,971,566 of CM022298.1, read as the reverse complement.
GAGAAGAAGGCGCGCTTGAGCAACGTCAACGCAGAGGAGGGGAGTACGCGTGCTCGGGCTGGCGGCGGCATGCGGGAGGGCAGAGGTGGAGGAGAACGCGTAAAGGAAGGAGGCACAGATGTGCGGAGGCTTATTAGCGACCAGATCCGATTAGCAATGTGTGGGTGCCGCTAATCACGCAGAAAGAGGCAGATGAAGACGGCAGCAGGGGGATTGGCAGACGTCTGCTCGGCAGAACATTCGATCCGAGCCATTGATTAGGATGGCAGGCCATTAACTTAATATGGACGGTAGAATATGTTTTAACTGATTTAATCGGAGGGTCTTGATTATCTTGTGTACACTTTGTTGTGTGGCTTCAGAGGGAGTTATGTTTGCTCTTTTAATAATAGTATAGATATGCGAAAAAGGGCCCCACCAGCCAGGAAGCTAACGACCCGCACAATTTGCGCGTAACTCTCTCATAATCACTCGCCTCGCAGGAAACCGCCCTCGACCTCGCCGCCAAGCGCACCACCCCGGCTTCCTCGATCTCGGCGCAGCGGCGCTCACCTCCTGCCTCCCTCTCAACTGGTTGTCGAGCATCACAAGCACTTCACGGCCCAGATCCCCTTCTCCATCGTGTCGCACGCATCTCCCCCGAGCTCGCCGTTATCCGCCCCGTCCTCTCCGACCTCGGCGCTCATCAGTTGCTTCATACTCACCTCGTCGTGAAGAAAACACATCCACCTAACCATCCAGATCTGTCCCCTGCTCCTTCCCATCTCATCCCTGATTTTGGTGGTTCGCCAGGTTGCCTGTGGGATGAATCGTCTGGCGGAGTAGGACCCAACGCCTAGAGAACCTGCAGTGGCTTTTGGCATGTTTCCCCTACCCATCTTGAAATCAAAGGTATTGCACTGCCTCGATCGCCCCCAATTTGATAATTTTCATTTGTCACATATTGTTGTTAATTCATTGTCTGCCGAGGACTCATTGGTATTCTGCCTAGTATTGTTCTTTTCATGTATTAGGTTATGAATCATCGAACAATTTTTTAGTTGGAGTATTTAGATCATTCGATCATGCATAGATATTTAGGCAGGCAATTGTGCTTATTCCCTAGATTCAATAATCGGCACTTCGATTTAAGATGAGAATTGTTGACAAAAACAATCTTGGACTGTTTCTTGTATAAAGAGGTTCCACAAATATGCATCCACAGTTGCTGGCAGGTTCATTTTAAAAACTTAATGCTTCCAGCCAACATTTATATATGCACCCAATGAATTATTTTTGAGCTTCTTACCTCAAAGGTTATGTATTGTAATTATTTTGTTTCGGGGGACTAGAAAAAATGCTTTCATATATAAACAGAAACTCTGTTCTATTTTGATAGTTAGGGACACAAAAATGCATCCTCATCTTGCGACCAGGCTTAATTTTTTATACATTATCAATATTCTATGCTTATACCAACATTATGTTGATTTACTATGTTTTGATGCTTCTTGTAAACATTTAGTTTTGTTGTCTATAAAATTGCTTCTATACTTCAAGTGATAATCGGTTCAGTTTGTATATTGGAGACACAAGAGATGCATCCTTAGGATGGTACCAATCTTACTTGCTTGGCTACTAATGTCGAGGTCCAATATTTTCATGCTTCCTACATTATTGTTGTACTGCCTTCAACAAATAAGCTTACTTAGTTCTAATGCCTTGCTTCCATACAACTATTTTCATCAGACAGCGAGCGTATCCGTTTATTCCCTCTAACTCATTTTTCATATTTGCTAGCATATTACATTGTGTATGTTCTCAGGTGACACTCGACAATGAAGCAAGGGAACCAGAGTGTATGCTCAAGAGTCGATATGCGGCTGGTTGGTTAAACGACGTTGTCTTAAGTCTTCCCGACAAGTGGAAAAACTGATTCGTGGACACTCGGGTAATCCATAGCTACATGTGCGTCACCACAGTTGCCTCCACTGTTGGTTCGACGAGGCAGAACGTCGGCAACCTTCCCATATCTGATCACCACGCGCATGTGATCTAGTCTCTCGAAGCATCCAGTATATAGTTTTGAAGCAATATTATACAATCAGAAGCAATTATACACCACGTATGTGTCGTTGTGCCATTGCCGAAAATATTGAGATATGGCGAAGCTTGTATAAGTTATGTTTTTGCACCAAAGCATCGAATGATAAGCAATGAAGATTTATTAATTTCTGTATGAAGCAACTAAATGACACATCGATACCGACGCACCGGATCATAAGCAATGAAGCTCTATTATGTTTTGTATATGAAGCGACTCACGAGGAATGTGTTTCCACCCATGTGAAGAAGTGTTTCATTCACACTGAAAGATGTTTCCACTACAAAACATAACCATGCGTCCATTGGTTGAAAAAATGTTTTCATCAATAACTTCCAGGGAGTGTGACAAATGTTGGGTTATGGAATAGAGTCAATTAGGGAGTATTTTTGTAGAAAAAAAATGTTTGCATCAATAACTACATCGTCTCATGAAAAAAATGCTTCCATTGCAATTAAAAAAAAAGGAAAATTCTTCCATTGCCATATGTGTTATGGAACAGAAAAAATCAGGGAGTATGTTGGAGATTTATCGCATATGATGGAAGCATCATCTACGGGATTCTATTTCCTAAAATATCAGATGTAGTGCTTCTCACAAGCAATGCTTCCATCACGTTGGTGCTTGAATTTGGTAACCTAACGTGATTTAGGGAAGGACGATGCAACAAGGAAGCAAACGTTCTAGGGAGAAAGAAACAGATGGAAAGAAATAATAGCCCAAGCGTGGGTTGCGGGAGTAGTGAGGAAGCATTCAATTAGCGGGTCCAACAAATCTCGCGTGGGTCTAAACCAGTAGATCGGACGGACGTCCTGTTTCTAATCCAATGGCTAATAACTAGTCTGATAGAATGTAATCCAATGGCTAATAACTAGTCTAATAACTAGTCTGATAGGATGTAAACATCAGTAGTCTGATGCCTAGTGGTGCCCAATAAGATTCATTACATTTCTCTTACAGTTAATAAGAAAGTCCTTCGGCTGCCATCAGAAATAAATATGATGAGATGGTATTCCCCTGTCTGGTTCCACGAGTCAGTTTGAAATCCTCAAGATGGTCACCATCGTGTGCACTCACCTACTAGCCTAGTACCAGAACACCAAACCGATATTTTTTTCCTTCATTTATTTTTCTTCAGGTTCAACGATTTTTGTCCAGTTTTTCTTTTTTCTGTTGTCTTTCTTCCATTATTTTCTATTTCACTCTTTGTATCTTCTGCGCCCTGTTTTTTTTTTCTATAGTTTTTGCTGGTCTCCGGTTATGTTTTCTTCCTTCTATTTCCTTTTTTCTAGATTTTAAATTCATGAAAAATTTATGTTTCACGAACTTTTAAAAAATTGAATACTTTCCATTTTATGTTTTTTTTTACTTTATGATCACTTTTTTCAAATCCAAAAACATTTAAAAAATCAAGAAAAAAGAAAAATTATCAATCGTTTTTCAATGTTTTAAAATTTGTAGTAACCCAGCCTGTTTTTAGCAGTCTATTCCCTACATGTTATTCCTTGGAAACAAATATCTGGCATATTTCCCCTAAGTGAGCGAATTGGTAGCCATTTCTGATTCGACGCCTTAACGCCGCTTACTGTGTATACACTACATGACGCCCACATGAGGTTTCTATGAGCCGGCCCATCTATTCCTCAAGCCGGTTTTTCTGTTTTTCTCCGTTGGTTTTCTATGTGTTTGTTTGGCCTGTTTTCTCTGGGGGTTTTCGTTTTTTTCCTTTTCCATCTCGTTTTTATTTTCATATTAGCTTTACTTCTTTCCAACTTTTTGTTTTTTCAAATCAATGAACTTTTCAAATACATGAACGTTTTCTCAAAACCTAATTTTTTTTATCAAATCCCTAACATTTTTGAATCTATGAACTTTCTGCAAATTCAAGGATACTTTCCAAATCCACAAAAAAAAATTATTGAATTTTTAAAAAAAAATTGTGATCTTTTTCAAATCTTTGAAAATTTATCAAAGTCATGAACCTTTTTCAAATTCATCTTGCCTGCTGGTTTAGGAGAAAAAGGCCAGCTCATGTTCTTGGCTGCTGGTTTAGGAAAGTAAACGAATTGAACGCATCAGACACTACCAGCCAAGGTTCTTTGCATGCTTTTACTTCTTGGCTGGTAGTATCAGCACGATTTTTACTTGACTTCTACTTCTTGGTTGGTAGTATCAGCATGATTTTTTGCGTGCTAGTACGTGTCTTGTTCATATACTAAAAGTCAAGTTACAAGCCACGTAACACTGAAATGACAAACCTGAAAGCATCAGAATGCTAGTCTTTGCACAAAAGCCACCAGCCAAGAAGTAAAAATACAATCAAGATCGAGGAATCTCCCGAGCTTGGCGCCAACACCAATGACATGTCTCCGGCACCACCGTAGCAACCACCAAAGGAAAACATGGCGGGTCACCTCTTTATCCGAGTTCGATGCGGCTCCACCGATGATATGCAGCTTTTTGGGCATCCAAAATGGCTTCACAAAGGCAAAGCCATTGTTGTTGAAAGAATCTGGTCGGGGCTGCACCCTGGACACGCCATCGAACTCCATATTTGGCACTCCCGCTCGACTAAAACGCCGAGCGAAGAAACCATCAGGGCCGGCTCTAGGATTTCAAAGGTCCCTGGGCGGACTCCACCAATGGTCCCAATAGAGAGAAAAATCTGATTTGATACATGAATGGATAAAATTATTATAAAGTCACAAAGGCTAACAATTTTTCATTAGTATCAAATATCTGATAATATTTCTTACATGTGTTCCAAACCAAGTATCATAGAAGCTACAACGCATAAAAAGAAAGAGAAATAGCATGCTAACAAACCATACCTCCAAGCCTCCAGTAATTATGACTTCATGAGAAACGAGATTTCCATGCATTTTGAGAGGCAAAGTCATTCATGACAGTGTCAAGATCAATACTATCCAAAATATTCTTCTCGATACAACACATGTCCAAACCATTTAGTCTTTCTTGAGACATTGTTGACCTCAAATAATTTTTCTGTAGCTTCAATTTCGAGAAACTTCTTTCAGCCGATGCAACAGTCATAGGTACAATCAAGCAGATCCGATAAGCAATCGGGACATTTGGATAACAATCTGCAGCTCTAATAAACTCAAATATCTGATCCGCCGACATGAGTGTGTTTGGCAATGTCATATGCAATACTTTTAGTTCAGAAACAAAATCATCTAAATCAACATCTGCGGACTTACCATGAGTGAAAGTGTTGACAAAGTTAGTGCAGCACCTTCTTAAATCATTATCAGCCAAAGACTTCAATTCTTTCAAGTTGAACAAGAAGCCAAATATGCTCCCAAATGACTTCAGTTCCTTAAATATATTAGTCAGGGAAGAAATTGCAACATCAATCATCACTAGATAATACTTAACACTAAATGGTTCCTCCTCAATTATTTGCGCTTCTTTATTCTGATCATTTTCTTCATTGTCACTATTTTGATCAAATTGTCTTTTTCTGGTAATATGTCGTTTTACAGGAAATAAAGGTTGTGTGCCCATGTCAATTGCAATAGATCTCGCAATATCCAAACTAGTTGCAAAGCCTTCATTTATGTACTTCTCAAAATATGAGATGGCACCTTCAATCTTCTTAAGAGTAACATCAATGCACACAAACTTTGACTGTAACTTCTTACTCAGCATATTTACAGTGAACAAAATGTCATGCCAAATGACCATGCCAAGTAAAAATTCAAATTTCTCCAGTGCACTAGCCAAGGATTTTGCGTCGCTCTTGGTCTTGGCGTCATCATTAGAAGTTCTATTCAATTCCAATAATGCTTTTCTTAACTCGGGTGCTTGACATGTGATAGCATGAACGCTCTTTATTTGACTCTCCCATCGAGTGTTACACAAAGACTTAACTGTTATTTTTGGAACATGATCATGCAATAGCTGACATCTTTTAGTAGAGGATGAAAACAATATGTAAATTCATTGCACAACACCAAAGAAAGTAATAGATTTACCACAAGATTTTGCCATATCACTAAGAGTAAGATTCAGGCTGTGACAAGCACATGGCATGTACAATGCTCTTGGATTAGTTGCAAGTAATCTGCTCTGTACCCCTTGGTGCTTTCCCTTCATGTTCGAACCATTGTCATAGCCTTGTCCACGAACGTCACTAACATTCAAACCAACAGATTCAAGTGAATCTATTAGCACATTATAAAGTCCAAGTCCCGATGTATCATCCACCTTCAAGAACTCCAGAAAAAACTCCTCTATTTTTGTAGTGGTAATTGACATGTTTACGCACCTCACAATTAGAGTCATTTGTTCTTGATGGCTCACATCAGGGGTACAGTCTAAAATGACAAAGAAATACTTTGCATCCTTAATTATTCTCAAGAGAGAATATTTAACATTGCGAGCAAGTAGGGAAATTAACTCATTCTGAATATTATGGCCAAGATAATGATGATGAATTTCACTATTCTGAATGCACCGAAGATGCTCTTGAATTATAGGATCAAATTCTGCCATCATTTCAACTACTCCCAAAAAGTTCCCATTATTATCTTGGTATAATTTCTCATTTGATCCTCGAAAAGATAAATTATGTTTAGCAAGAAATTTCACAGCAGCAACAATTCTAATTAAAACTTGTCTCCATCGCTTCTTCTCCCTTGCAATCTCCTGTTGCAAATTTTTATCAATTGTTTCCTTCTTACTTAGCCTCAGTCTTACCTCATTCCAAGTATTCATGTTAGTGATATGCTCAACACTATTCTCATGAAACTTGAGCTTTTCACTAAGATGTTTCCAATCCATCAATCCCTTGGATGCTAGTAGACTTTTGTTGTTTCCAGATTTGAACAATTTGCAGCAGTAACAATAAACTTTATTCATATGTTCAGAGTACACTAACCACTTCCGGTCACTGACCTCGCCATTACTTAGCTTTCTTGAATAGTAAGCATATGAAAAATGTCTGCCAACATTATCTACTGGAAACACAAGATTGTATTCCCTTGTAGGTCCTTTTTCAATGAGAATATCTCTTGATTTATTGTCAAGACTATTCCAAGTGTCATAAATATTGAAAGAAGAAGCCTGCTCGTCTTTGTTTCCAAGATTCTCATGGTCACTAAATTTTTTGGTGTTCTGATTGGCATCAATATCAGCATCATTTTCCTCAACTACATTCTCAGTCTCATGAACTTGTTCTTCGCCATTGGTGATATATAATTGCTTAGAATTCTTGACAGTGTGTTTCCTCAACACAAATTTATTCATATCCCCCTTCCGAGTCTCAATAAACTTCTGTACTTGTTTCTTTTTTGACAACCAGATAGATGCTTCTTAGGCAACATGATTACAATAAAAAGAGAGAGGACACCTAAAATTTGTAGCAAATTAGCAAACTTAAAGCCCCCAAAACAAGGCTATCTGATCTGATATCTGAATGACCGAGTGACACTGACTGAGGCTGACTAGCAACTCCACAAACAATGGAACAAACCAAGCGATTTGATAGTCTGATACGCTAACGAATGGATGTAGCTGCAAGTGATGTAAAAAAGAAAGTAAAATCAGACACTTGATTGAGATTTTTAGATTGAGAACGCGAAAAGATTGAGTCGCCCAGTAGGCAGAGTCTCGCAAAGTTTTTTGATCTGAGAATTACCTGTTGATCTTGATCTCTCCCCGATTTCTTGCTGACTTTGATTGTTCCTGTGCCTCCGTCTCCAACTCTCTGTGACCGTGCATGATTTGGGAATTAGGCATTCTAGTCAGGCGAGTGGGCGGCTGTGCGCGAGGACTCCGTGCGTGATTCACTCGACAAAAAACGAAGGGTCAACCTTCTGAACCTAGATGTTCCTTCTTCCACTATGTTCAGGCCCTGTTGTGTTGTGCGCTTGCTTGATGCCTTGCCTGGGCTGGCTGTGCCTGTGCGATAGATGGGCCTTTTCCCCTTTTTTCCTTTACACTACCCTATACACCGTACCAGATTATATGGGCCCCTATTTTGGCCGGGCCCCAAGCCGTCGCCCCTCTTGCCCTGGGCCAGAGCCCTGGAAACCATACATGCCAATCGCAAACCACAAAAACAACACACAATCCACCATTTTACAGATGCCTTCGACACATACCAGAATCTACATCCGCTCCTCAACTACCTCCCAAGCTTCACATCGGTGCTGGAGCAAACGTCATTGCAACAGCGGAGCCCGAGGACAAAAGTCCACCACAAAGATGCCACCGCCGCCATGACATTCCTGATTGAACAAATTAGTTCTCAAATTCATCATCGACAACAAGACACCTCATCGAAGAAAGATTTGGAGCTTCTTTATTTTGCGTTGTTGTCGCCGTCGCTGAAGTCAAGACGTCGAACGATTGAAAACCTAAAACTAATAGGGTCCTAACCTATTGCTACACGCACATGCGCGCGTGAGATCTGGCGGCCTCCCTCACCATCGGTGACCAAGAGATCGTCAGTGGAGGGTAGCCGCCGAAAAACTGCGTTGGAAGTGAGTCACCTTCGCGGTGGCGGCTAGATCGCCTTTCCTTCTTCAAAAGAAAGAACACAAAGTTATCTAAAAGAAGGCGCACAAAAATGGAAAAGTAAATAAAAAGAAAACAGGTAGTACCACGACTGCATCTAATGCATGCATGAGGGTGGCCGTTGTATTAAAGGGTACGCCAGCAGAAAATTACTTCTTCCGTCTCATATTAATTGACTCTCAAACGGATGTATCTTGCCAAAGGGAGGACGACACCAATGCAGGCGTATGAGCCGATGAAAAGAAAATTGTTTTTTTTAGGGAAAAGAAAATTGATGAAACTGAGTGAGCGACTAAGAGCTACATGGGCCGGCCTATAGATGCGTTTCAGGTGCCAGTTTCTAGTTCAGACGCTATAAGCGCCAGTTAGGAGGTCTCGGGTTGGTAGCTCATTTTTTCCGGAGCAAGACGAGTTATTGGGTCGGTGCATCCGCTTGCTAAGAGCAAAGAATAATATGTCAGTCTTATTTGTCACTGCAAGGAATAGTCGACATAGCACACAGGCGCGTGTCGCCGGGCTAGTTTGCACCCGGTTTTTCTCTTCATTTGGTTTATTGGTTCTTTGGATTTCCCTTTTTGTACGATTTTCCCTTTTCCCACTTTTGTTACTTTTCTATTTTATGCCACTTCTTATTTTATGCAACTAAAAATGCTCATAAATTTATAAAATAAACAATACTGACATGTTTTAAAAGTAAAAATATTCATGAATTTTCTAAAAATGTTGAAAATTTTAAGAAAAGTACACAAAATTTTAAAATGTGCGCCAATTTGAAAAAAAGATTCGAGAATTTAAAATATGTTTGTGAATTTTGAAAGTTGTGCACTAGTTGAAATAGCTGTTTAAGAAACTAGAACAATGCCCGTGAGTTGCAACAGGATATAAATATTTTAGTACGTTAGCTTGTGATTTACCTGTCAATAATAATGCGATTGTGTAAATAAATGTTCATCAAATTCTGACCGTGAATTACCTTATATTTTGATTAGAAGTTTGGTAAGTAAATTAAAATGGAATTGATTCAGAAGGTAAGTAAATTAAGGTGATTGATTATCATATACATGAAAGGTTGGACGAATAAGTGGTGAGAAGAAAAATGAAATGGGAACCTTACGTTCTTTTTAAGTAGTAGAGAACCTTACGTTCTTTTTAAGTAGTACAGATTTAAAAGTGTGCATGAATGAAAGAAGGTTCAGACATTTGAAAAAAAACATGAATGAAAAAACAGAAATCCCAATTGAAAACCTGAAGTGAAAAGCTGGAGACCCAATCAAAAACCGAAGAAAAACATGGAATAGAAAAAAATGGGTCGGACCAACCACCAGCACCCCGTGCGTTTGCTCGACTGTACATGACACTGAGCAACGTGTAGGAGCAGCTCCCGAGTCGCGGCGCAGCCGTGCGTGCAGCTCCCGGTATGGGAGGCCAATGCGGTTAAAAACTTGAGGGTTAGGCTACACGTCAGTCGACAGTTTTTTGAATCTTTTTGAAAGTTTGATACACATTCAACGATGCTTGGCCTTTTTTTTTCTCGAGCTTTTCTTCTTCTTCAGACCGCCGGCCGAACAGCCTGCGACCATCACCCGCGACCGGCGGCGCTCCCGTGCCGCCTTGTCGTCGCGCCCTCCCCGGAACCACCCCTAGCCGCCCCTGGCCATCCCTCTAGCCCTGCCTGCGTTTGGGTTTTTTCTCTGGCGAAGTGCACCACCGGCATCCATCACCATCCCCCACCCTAAACCCTAAGATAGATAATGGGGTAGCCCTCCGCTAACCCCTTTCTTCTTCTTCCTTCCCTCTGGCTCATTCCGGCGAACTCTCAAAATCGACTGACCCAATTTGAAATTCAGTCGACTGTCATTTACTGAAACTCCTGAAATCGGCCCGATCCTATCTCAACAGTTCGGACCTTTATGATTTTTTTTCCTTTTTTCGATTTTTTTAACATGGTACAGTTGAGGATGTTCACACACACACACACATACACTTACCCTATAAACACACTCACGCATAATCTACCCCTATGAGCACGTTCGAGATACTGAGACTCGTAGTTAATCGGAACGTCTTCTTCCACTGAACGAACATCGCTAAAAAACCTGAAACAAATTAAGAAAAATGCGAGCACCATAATTAATCCTGGGGGGCTGGTTTCACCACAAGGAACAACACCGTCTGAACTGAACTGCGCTAGTTCGCTTGTCTCTTTTTCGATTTATCGCTTTCATGTTCACGCAGTACATCCTGATGCTTTGGTTCTGGAGGTGAAATCTCAGCTACCAGCGGTGGTTCCATCATGGTTTCCTTGTTGGTGCCAAGGTATCACTAGATCGTCAGACATTCTACGATTTCAACTGTCCAGACTCCAAAAGGTTCAGACACTCCACCTGGATCATGAATGATTTCCCGGGGACATACGCACAAGCAACGTGTCCTGGAGACCTGGACAAGAGCAGGCGACATTGCATCAGTCATCAGAAACTATTTGGTAGCTTAAAGCATTGTACGCATTGAGCACTAATGATTGTTAGCTGGATTTGACTTCTGCTCCCACAAGTCCTCTATGGTCGATTGCCTCTGGATTTACCCCACGTACGCTCTTGCTAACCGATTCACAGGCCGTTCTTTTCCAACATGGGATGTTGCGTTGTCCAGTCGTCCAGGATCCGGAGTCCGGACCAGCACGGCATGGTGATGTCCCAAACAAGCCTAGCACCACGAAGAGACGCAGGAAATGTAAGACGTTTTCTGACACTGAGATGGAGGGAGTACTTAGCAGTGACTGTTTCCTCAGTGGCCTTTTGTTTTTCCTTGGCTTGTAATATGGCGTGTATCAACCCCGCGTCTGAACCCACAGGAGCAATGTGTTTTATATGGTTTCGTTTCCGCTTGGGTATCATTTTGGCAGGTAATGGTGGCCTTTACAGACAACGGATGTCGTATTGCCATCGTGATGGATCCCTCGATCCAGCAATGTCATTTAACTCCGGAGGAAAGGCAGACCGGAGCGGTGATCTGGCTGCCTGGGTGTCATCTTCGAGCGTCCAGCAAAAGCATCCGGTCAAATTGCGTACAGCGCACTGTATGCTTCCATCTCGCAGCATAAAACAAACTAACATTTGGGTTTGCATGGATGAACTAGGTCTGCTCTTGGCTGTGGTGGTGGCTTGGCTTTGGATGCAATTAACGGCTATGCCGTTGCGGCAGGTTACGGAAAGGCAATGCCATCGAGCGGGCCGCACATGCGTCGCTGATCGATTGAGGCGCCCGTGAACAGTGAAAACGTCGGCCAGTGAATTAATTAAGCGTAGTCCTTACTTTATGTTCTAGCTACGGCAGTGTGCTCTGTTTTTCCTGGATCAAAAATCAATTGTCCTTTTCTGTTTCTTCATTTTTTAGGTATGGATTCTTCATCTTAAAACCAACGCGGGATGATTCATGTCCCGAGTTGTACATTGCAGCCTTGCAGGTTACACGTTTGTTAGAGCATGGTTAATAATAAAGTCAGTTGTTCCCCGCAAAAAAAAAAGTCAGTTGTTGGTATATAAACATGTCATGTCAACAAGAGTTAGCATTTGCTCATACAATAGACCTGACTATAAGGTCATCTCCAATGCCGACACCTAAACCGTCTGCATTTGTTTGGACCGAACAGTCCGAACCCATTTTGCCATCCAACACGTTATTTCATCGGTCCGCGGACCGGTCCGGACATTTGTTTTCCCGCAAATCGGAGGCACACCAGGGGGCTTTGCGGACGTCTGCATCGATGCCACGCACGCATCCGACAACCCGATCCCACCGGAAAACCTTCCCACTCGAAAAACTCTCCCCCGCGAAGCGATTGCCGCGCATTCATGCCGGCCAGCACCGCTTCAAAGCGAACTTAACGGACCTACATTGATGTCGCTCTGAGTGATGCGACCAGCTGAGCAGGCAGCGTCGCTTCTATGCAGACACGGCCCCCGAGAAGCCTACTCCGACCATTGTGCCACAGTGAAGCTGGCATCCAGTCCCTTCGTCTGGCCACCGCGCCTATTTAAGAAGGAATCCGGCGACGTCCACACTGCACCACTCTCCCACCCTTTCCGCTCCTCTCTGCTCCAGCGTTGACGACGCCACCGTGTCCACACCCTGCCCATGTTGTGCTTCGCCGCGCCTGCAAGCGTCAGCGGCTCCAGATCTTCCTCTGCATCGTGGCGCCAACGCCGCCGCCGCTCTTCCAGAGTCGTCTTCCTCAATGTCTGTTGGCTCCTCCGGCAAGGAGGAGATCATCATCTCCTCTCACGAGGAGGAGGACCAAACCTGCCGCAGCAGATGTGCCTCCTCTTGGAGGCCGCAGCCACGGACGAGGAGCTTCTATGGCAGATCGAGTTGCTAACGGAGCGGCCGCTCCAGGAACGTGGTCCGGTGCCGCCCTCACCGCTGCGTTAAGGCGGAACCGGCGTCCCTACGCAACCGTAGTGTCCAAATTAGGCGCCACGTGAAGAAGGACCCGCCCTCAACGCCGCACAGTCGTTACGCCCGAATCGACGGGTCGGCGTCACCGCCATGCCTAAACTGGCTTGGGAAGGTCGTCAAGGAGGAGCTGCCGGTGGCAATCGCGAAGGTACACGGGCGCATCCTCCACTACCTCGGTAGCCATGCCGAATCCTTGTTGTTACGGGTCATCGTGTCGGCCGAGGAGAGGACGGACATGGAGACGGCGCGACGCGCCACGCCGCTTCGCGTTTGCCAAATCCAACGAGGCACCGGCCTCGGTCCCCGAGGACCCTGACCTCGCGGAGGCCTGAGCCCGTGACCGATTGCTTGCCACCAAGGAGACAGTCGCGCGGCGCCATTGTCGCCTCGACGGGGAGCTCGCCAAGATCGGCGTGGAGTGGTCGCTTAGCCATACCTCCGCCGACACCGGCATGGGCAAGGCCGGGGCGCTAAGGCACCGCGGCTGGGGTCGGCATTGGCCGCGACGGCCCTACGCATAGCAGGAGTAAGCGGGGCGTCTCTTACATGAGCGCCAGGCAGTGGACAGGCAAGGCTGTTACGCAACGGTATGGTCAGCTAGGACGGCCACGCGTAAGACGTCACCGTCCGCTACAAGTTAGCCTCCTAAGATTTTCTATAAGTTTTTAGTTAAACGGACAAAATATCATCCATTTTATGTAAACTATCTCTGAACTTTAGTGAATTCCATCTTGTTTGACGAAATTTTCCACTATATTCAAATTTGTTTTGAAATGGATGCGGGCACGGTTCAATGGGCGACTCCCGCATCATTTGTCCACAGACTGGTCCGGACCAGTCCGTCGTGTCTGTTTTAGGGGTCAGCGTTTGAGATGCCCTAAGATTGACTATAAGATTATGTATTTTTTACTTGTCTTTTCTCCCATTAAATGATTTTAACTAGGAGAGCACAAGCTGACTTTTGCATGAGAACACACTCCCTCACTTTTTTCTTTCTCTCTTCAACTAAGACAAAAGTGTCATATAAGCAAACTTATAACCCACTATTAGAGCATGGTTAATAGTATAGCCAATAACCCAACATGTATAATAGTTAGATATAAATATATATATATATATATACTATTCTTACTCACCTTACACTCTCACAAAGTTTTTATGAGCACGTGATGTAGCTAGGAGTGGCTATTAATTTACATCTCGCTTCTCTTCTCTCTCCTCCAACTCAGCAATAATATATTATTTAAATCCATACAACACACTTACATCATCTTATTGTAGTTGCTCTTAGAGCAAGTACATGTCATTTTTTAATACTCCTATGTGAAGAAGAGAGACAAAGAGAACGTGAAGGAGTGTGCTCTCATGAAAGAGTCAGTCTCTATGCGTGCACCTAAGTAAAAACATTTAATGAGCAAAAAGAGATACATAGAAAATAAAAAAGTTCTAACTGAAATGAGCGAACAAACACACTAAAACGTCTCATATACATCTGATTTTCAAAAAGTTTGAACATCTTATATTTATGAACAGAGGGAGTAACTCGTAACAACATGAAATGTTTATAAAGTCAGCTGCTGGTTATACTATTAACTATGCTCTTAGTACTATACTTGCTCTTAGCACTAGTTCATACAACATGTCTATAGTAGAGATATGACTTTTAGTGTGTTTCTCTATACAGCATAGTAATGCCCTGATCTCATATGGCTTCTTTTCCTATGTTTCTCTCATTTTCTCATTCTATAATTAAGCCACAATATTGAGAAGCACATGTGATAACCAAACCAATTGAATGCAACATCATTTGAAACAACAAGAAACAGTGCATTGGGTGCTTGTCTCTAAAAATTTATTACCATCTATGATAACGAGTTAAGGGCATCTTCAACGCGGACCCTCAAATGGCCGACAACCGTCCACACCGACTGGCTCGGACGCAGTTTGCCATCCAATTGGTCCCCCAATCGGTGTGTGGACTGGTCCGGACGTCCATTTTCCTACAAACTGGACACAAACTAGGGGGCTCTACGGGCGTACGGACACCTGCCACGTACGCATCCGCCCAGACCCACCTAAAAAACTATCATGTGTGTGCGCCCCCTCCCACGCGAAGCGGTTGTCGTGCATTCATGCAGGTCAGCATCGCTCCAGAGTGTCAGCACCACATTCATGTCGAGCCAGAGTGGACATAACCTCTCACTAGAGCCGGCATTGAAGCGACACGTCAGTCGATAGCTCTGCCCGGCCTCCGCGCCTGTTCCAATAACGGAGATGCGTGAACGGACAAGACTGGACGGGTATGTACCGCATTCAAACCGGCTCCCTTCTGTCAGCCTGCTGAAAGTAAACAAGCGTGGCGGCCGAGAAACCTACTCCGGCGCATGCATTGACACAGCCCACCGCTTGGCCTAGCCGACACCCGCCCTTTAAATGCCGCCTCCTCGCCCAGTCCGACCAACACCACACCACGTCTGCCAGAGCTATGTGGGAGAGCCTCTCGACGGAGGAGAAGTAGGACTTGGCCGGCTGGCAAGCCCACCGTGCGTGACGGACTAAGGCCGGCATGCAGACGAGCAACGAGGACCAGCCAATTGAGGAGGCATCCGACGGCGACCTGACACCCCCACCCTTGTAGACGCAATTCAATGCCATCATGGTGGAAGAGCAGTTGGCGGAGATCGATGCCCTGTTCACGGAGATCAACGTAGAGGCAGACAAAAAGGAGGAACAGGTAACCATGGACGGTGCCAGCTCCATGTCGGCCGCATCGTCACCATAGTTCACGCCCCACCGCCATGAACACAAGGCCTACACGGCCACGTCAAGCGCCGTCGACACGGCAGACTCCAGCGAGGAAAAGTAGGACGTGGGACGCCGCCATGACTTGGGTCCCAAGAGGGCCACACCCCACGTCTTATTCTTCCCCTCCCACAACATCACTTTCGGGGCTCACGACCGGTAAGCTTGTCGGACATGGGAAGACGGGATGCGGGACACGGACGCCGCCACGACCAGCGATCATTTAGACTAGGTTAAAAAAAGTCTTGTCCGCTTTTGTTTAGTTGAAATATGCCAAAAATGTTGAATTTGGTATGGTTTAAATGAAAATCATTTGGTTTACATGAAATTTGTCTGATTTGTTCAATTTTGCTTTGAAATGTACGTGGGCACGACTGGATGGTTGACTCCTATATCAATAGAACCAATACATTCGCATGGTGCGCAGGCATGAAATTCGTTTTAGTGGTATGCGTCGAAGATGTGCTAAGAGCATCTAGAGGCGGACTCTACAAATTGACCGGATGGACGCAGGACCACTGATACGTCTCCAACGTATCTATAATTTATGAAGTATTCATGCCATGTTTACAACAATTTTATATGGTTTTGGTATGATTTGAATGGAACTAACCCGGACTAACGTTGTTTTCAGCAGAACTACCGTCGTGTTGTTTTTTGTGCAGAAATCAAAGTTCTCCAAATGCAGTGAAATTTTTTGACGATTTTTTTGGAAGAAAAGAGGCACTAGAAGCTTCGTGGGAGGGCCAGAAGAGCCACGAGGGCCCCACAAGACACCAGGGCGTGCTAGGTGGGGCTGGCTCATCCCGGTATCTTGTGGGCTACTCTTGGCCCATCTTCGCGTGATTCCAATGTTGAAAAATCCTATATAAATATAGAAACCCCCCAAAAATAATCCTAAATTAGAAGTTCCGCCGCCGCAAACCTCTATAGCCACGAAAAACCAATCTAGACCCATTCCGGCACCCTGCCGGAGGGGGAAATCATCACCGGTGGCCATCTTCATCATCTCGGCGGCCACCATGATGAGGAGGGAGTAGTCCACCCTCAGGGCTGAGGGTTTGCACCAGTAGCTATGTGTTTAATCTCTCTCTCTCTCGTGTTCTTGAGTTGGCACGA
The DNA here is from genome assembly GCA_011799875.1 of Thinopyrum elongatum. Classification (NCBI taxonomy): domain Eukaryota; kingdom Viridiplantae; phylum Streptophyta; class Magnoliopsida; order Poales; family Poaceae; genus Thinopyrum; species Thinopyrum elongatum. Next base: position 545,954,561 of record CM022298.1, on the reverse strand, counting down.
TCTTGATGTATCGCGAGCTTTGTTAATATAGTTGGATCATATGGTGTTTTCCCCTCTCTATCTTGTTGTGATGAATTGAGTTTTCCCTTTGAGATTTCGTTTTTATCGGATTGAATACTTTTATCGATTTGAGAGCACTTGATGTATGTCTTGCTATGAATACCCGTGGTCACAATGGGGTATCATATTGATTCGCTTGATATATGTTTTGGCACTCAACTCACTAATTCCCGAGGTGACATTGGGGTAATCTATGCATAGGGGTTGATGCATGTTTTCGTCCTTGTTTCTCCGATAGAAATCTTGGGGCACTCTTTGAGGTTCTTTGTGTTGGATTGAGTATTATGAATCTGAAATTGTCTGATGCATATCGTATAGTCAACTCACGGATACTCGCGGTGACATTGGAGTATCTAGGTGACATTAGAGTTGGTTGTTGTGTATCATATGGTGTTAGAACGAACTCTTAGATAGATCGATCGGAAAGCATAATTTGGTGTTATTTTAGTATGAACTCTTGGATAGATCGATCGGAAATGATAATTTTGAGGTGGTTTCTGAAGGAAATATGCCCTAGAGGCAATAATAAAGTTGTTATTTTATATTTCCTTATTCATAATAAAGGTTTATTATTCATGCTAGAATTGTGTTGATCGGAAACTTAAATATATGTGTGAATACATAAACAAATACCGAGTCCCTAGTAAGCCTCTACTAGACTAGCTCGTTGATCAAAGATGGTTAAGGTTTCCTAACCATTGACATGTGTTGTCATTTGATAACGGGATCACATCATTAGCAGAATGATGTGATGGACAAGACCCATCCGTTAGCTTAGCATATTGATTATTCAGTTTATTGCTATTGCTTTCTTCATGTCAAATACATATTCCTTTAACTATGAGATTATGCAACTCTCGGATACCGGAGGAATACCTTGTGTGCTATCAAACATCACAACGTAAATGGGTGATCATAAAGATGCTCTACATGTATCTCCGAAGGTGTTTGTTGAGTTGGCATAGATCGAGATTAGGATTTGTCACTCCGAGTATCGGAGAGGTATCTCTGGGCCCTCTCGGTAATACACATCATAAGCTTGCAAGCAAATGATTAAGGAGTTAGTTACAAGATTATGTATTACAGAACAAGTAAAGAGACTTGCCAGTAACGAGATTGAACTAGGTATAGAGATACCGACGATCAAATCTCGGCCAAGTAACAGACCGATGGACAAAGGGAATTACGTATGTTGTCATAAGGTTCGACCGATAAAGATCTTCGTAGAATATGTAGGAGCCAATATGGGCATCCAGGTTCCGCTATTGGTTATTGACCGGAGAGGCGTCTCGGTCATGTCTACATAGTTCTCGAACCAGTAGGGTCCGCACGCTTAATGTTCGTTGACGATATAGTATTATATGAGTTATGTATGTTGGTGACCGAATGTTGTTCGGAGTCCCGGATGTGATCACGGACATGACGAAGAGCTCCGGAATAGTCCGGAGGTGAAGATTGATATATGGGATAATAGTGTTTGGTCTCCGGAAGGGTTCCAGAATTCACCGGAAGGGGTTTTGGATGTTTCCCGAAATGATCTGGTACGAGAACACTTTATTTGGGCCAAGGGGTAAAGCCCATGAGGTTTTTGTAAAGTGCAAGGATCCCTGGCGTGTATGGCCCTGGAGTCCAAGAAGGACTCTTGCCTTTCGGGCAAAACCGACTTTGAGGAGGCTTTTACTCCAAGTTTCGACCCCAGGGCTCAACATATAAATAGAGGGGCAGGGATAGCACCCAAGACACATCAAGATTCACCAAGCCGTGTGCCGGAAACCCCGCCCCCTCTAGTTTATCCTCCGTCTAGTTTTTGTAGTGCTTGGCGAAGCCCTGCAGAGATTGTTCTTCATCACCAACCGTCACCACACCGTCGTGCTGCCGGAACTCATCTACTACTTTGCCCGTATTGCTGGATCAAGAAGGCGAGGACCTCATCGAGCTGAACGTGTGCTGAACGCGGAGGTGCCGTACGTTCGGTACTTGATCGGGACGGATCGTGAAGGTGTACAACTACATCAACCGCGTTGATAAACGCTTCCGCTTAGCAATCTTCAAGGGTATGAAGATGCTCTCCCCTCTCGTAGCTATGCATCTCCATGGATAGATCTTGCGTGTGCGTAATTTTTTTTTTGTTTTCCATGCAACGTTTCCCAACAGTGGTATTAGAGCCAGGTCTATGCGTAGATGATATGCACGAGTAGAACACAAAGAGTTGTGGGCGGTGATAGTCATACTGCTTACCACCAACGTCTTATTTTGCTTCGGCAGTATTGTAAGATGAAGCGGCCCGGACCAACCTTACATGTCCACGTACATGAGACCAGTTCCACTAACAGACATGCAACTTGTTTTGCATAAAGGTGGCTGGCGGGTGTCTGTTTCTCCTACTTTAGTTGAATCGAATTTGACTGCGTCCGGTCCTTGAAGAAGGTTAAAACAACAAACTTGATAAATCACCGTTGTGGTTTTTGCCGTAGGTAAGAACGGTTCTTGCTAGAAACCCGTAGCAGCCACGTAAAACTTGCAAACAACAAAGTAGAGGACGTCTAACTTGTTTTTGCAGGGTACGCTGTGATGTGATATGGTCAAGACATAATGTGATATACGTTATTGTATGAGATGATCATGTTTTGTAATTTATCAGCAACCGGCAGGAGCCTTATGGTTGTCTCTTTATTGTATGAAATGCAATCGCCATGTAATTGCTTTACTTTATCGCTATGCGTTAGCAATAGTTGTAGAAGCAATAGTTGGCGAGACGACCACGACGCAACGATGGAGATCAAGGTGTCGAGCCGGTGATGATGGAGATCATGACGATGCTTTGGCGATGGAGATCAAAAGCGCAAGATGATGATGACCATATCATGTCACATATTTTGATTGCATGTGATGTTTATCCTTTATGCAACTTATTTTGCTTAGAACGGCGGTAGCATTATAAGATGATCCCTTCACTAAATTTCAAGATAAAAGTGTTCTCCCCAAGTATGCACCATTGCGAAAGTTCTTCGTTTTGAAGCACCACGTGATGATCGGGTGTGATAGACTCTACGTTCACATACAACGGGTGTAAGACAGTTTTGCACATGCAGAATACTTGGGTTAAACTTGACGAGCCTAGCATGTGCAGACATGGTCTCGGAACACTGGATTCTGAAAGGTCGAACATGAGTCATATAGTAGATATGATCAACATAGAGATGTTCACTACTGATGACTACCCCATCTCACGTGATGATCGAACATGGGTTAGTTGATTTGGATCATGTATCACTCAGATAACTTGAGGGTTGTTTATTTAAGTGGGAGTTCATTAGTAATTTGATTAATTGAACTTAATTTATCATGAAATAAGTCCTGATAGTATTTGCATATCTATATTGTAGATCAATGGCCCATGCTACCGTTCCCCTGAATTTTAATGCGTTCCTAGAGAAAGCTAAGTTGAAAGATGATGGTAGCAACTACACGGACTGGGTTCGTAACTTGAGGATTATCCTCATTGCTGCACAAAAGAATTATTGATGAGGTGATCAAAGCATATGGTTTTATACAGACTTACGGTGAAGCCTGTATTTACCAAAAAGTGAGTGGGTGCTCTGTAGCATTTCTAATATTATATGTAGATGACATATTGTTGATTGGAAATGATATAGAATTTCTGGATAGCATAAAAGGATACTTGAATAAGAATTTTTCAATGAAAGACCTCGATGAAGCTGCTTATATAGTGGGCATCAAGATCTATAGAGATAGATCAAGACGCTTAATAGGACTTTCACAAAGCACATACCTTGATAAAGTTTTGAAGAAGTTCAAAATGGATCAGTTAAAGAAAGGGTTCTTGCCTGTGTTACAAGGTGTGAAGTTGAGTCAGACTCAAAGCCCGGCCACTGCAGAAGATAGACAGAAAATGAAAGTCATTCCCTATGCCTCAGCCATAGGTTCTATCATGTATGCTATGCTGTGTACCAGACCTGATGTGTGCCTTGCCATAAGTTTGGCAGGGAGGTACCAAAGTAATCCAGGAGTGGATCACTAGAAAGCGGTCAAGAACATCCTGAAGTACCTGAAAAGGACCAAGGATATGTTTCTCGTTTATGGAGGTGACAAAGAGCTCATCGTAAACGATTACATCGATGCTAGCTTTGACACTGATCCGGATGACTCTAAGTCACAAACCGGATACGTATTTATATTGAATGGTGGAGCTGTCAGTTGGTGCAGTTCTAAGCAAAGCATCGTGGCGGGATCTACGTGTGAAGCGGAGTACATAGCTGCTTCAGAAGAAGCAAATGAAGGAGTCTGGATGAAGGAGTTCATATCCGATCTAGGTGTAATACCTAGTGCATCGGGTCCAATGAAAATCTTTTGTGACAACACTAGAGCAATTGCCTTGGCAAAGGAATCCAGGTTTCACAAGAGAACCAAACACATCAAGAGATGCTTCAAATCCATTCGTGAACAAGTCAAGGATGGAGACATAGAAGTTTGCAAAATACATATGGATCTGAATGTAGCAGACCCGTTAACTACGCCTCTTCCACGAGCAAAACATGATCAGCACCAAGACTCCATGGGTGTTAGATTCATTACAATGTAATCTAGATTTATTGACTCTAGTGCAAGTGGGAGACTGAAGGAAATATGCCCTAGAGGCAATAATAAAGTTGTTATTTTATATTTCCTTATTCATGATAAAGGTTTATTATTCATGCTAGAATTGTATTGATCGGAAAATTAAATACATGTGTGAATACATAAACAAATACCGAGTCCCTAGTAAGCCTCTAATAGACTAGCTCGTTGATCAAAGATGGTTAAGGTTTCCTAACCATTGACATGTGTTGTCATTTGATAACGGGATCACATCATTAGCAGAATGATGTGATGGACAAGAGCCATCCGTTAGCTTAGCATATTGATCGTTCAGTTTATTGCTATTGCTTTCTTCATGTTAAATACATATTCCTTCGACTATGAGATTATGCAACTCCCGGATATCGGAGGAATACCTTGTGTGCTATCAAATATCACAACATAACTGGGTGATCATAAAGATGCTCTACAGGTATCTCCGAAGGTGTTTGTTGAGTTGGCATAGATCAAGATTAGGATTTGTCACTCCGAGTATCGGAGAGGTATCTCTGGGCCCTCTCGGTAATACACATCATAAGCTTGCAAGCAAATGACTAATGAGTTAGTTACGAGATGATGTATTACGGAACAAGTAAAGAGACTTGCCAGTAACGATATTGAACTAGGTATAGAGATACCGACGATCGAATTTCGGGCAAGTAACATACCGATGGACAAAAGGAATTACATATGTTGTCATAAGGTTTCACCAATAAAGATCTTCATAGAATATGTAGAAGCCAATATAGGCATCCAGGTTCCGCTATTGGTTATTGACCAGAGAGGCGTCTCGGTCATGTCTACATAGTTCTCGAACCCGTAGGGTCAGCACGCTTAACGTTCGTTGACGATATAGTATTATATGAGTTATGTACGTTGGTGACCGAATGTTGTTCGGAGTCTTGGATGTGATCACGGACATGACGAAGAGCTCCGGAATAGTTCGGAGGTGAAGATTGATATATAGGATAATAGTGTTTGGTCTCTGGTGTGACGCCCCCGGCTTAATCGTGCACTAATCATACAGGCAAATGCACACGATCAAGCCTAAGGACTCACTTGAAGGAATCACAACACAACTCTAAAACATAAATAAAGGCTTACAAGCATTATATTACAAGCCAAGGCCTTGAGGGCTCAAATACATAAGCTCGCTTACAAGCGTCAGCGGAAGCATCAGATATCTAAGTACAGATATAAAAGAAAGACAGATAGGCCTTTAAAAGGTGGGGCAAAAGAAAACACTACGATCGAAAAGGCGCAGGTCTTCTGCCTGGGACCCTCCGAACCTACTCTTGGTCGTCAGCCTACTCGTAGTAGTAGCCATCCTCGGGGTAGTAGTATTGATCATCGACAGGGGCAGCTGGCTCCGGGGCTCCGTTGTCTAAAAGCATCATACGAATATGGCGAAAAAGAGGAAGCAAAGCAACCGTGAGTACTCATCCAAAGTACTCAGCAAGCAAGGATCTACACTACATACGCACTGTTATCAAAGGGAAAAGGCTGTATAGGTGGACTGGGCTGCAGAAATGCCAGAATAGAGGGAAGGCCTAGTCCTATCGAAGACTAGCATCTTCATCGGTCTTGCAGCATTAGAAGAGTGTAGATTAGCACAGTATAAAGTAGTAGTAGCATTAAGTATCAACCTCGGCCAGAGATCCTTTCTCGACTCCCTGCGAGAAAGCAATCCCAGAGCCCTAATATCCAAGTATCAACCTCGGCCAGAGATCCTTTCTCGACTCCCTGCGAGAAAGCAATCCCAGAGCCATACTATCCATTTCTCATCACAAGTATCTAGTTCTAGTTGTATCGATCGAGATACAACTTCGAGCGTCCATTTCCAAGGATCCGGCTATGCATAGATGTTTTCTTCCCTGCAGGGGTGCACCAACTTACCCACCACGCTCGATTAACTCCGGCCGGACACACTTTTCTGGGTCATGCCCGGCCTTGGCCAAACGATACGACGCAACCCGACCTAGGCTTAACAGAGAGGTCAGCACGCCGGACTAACCTATGCGCCCAGGGGTCTTGGGCCATCGCCCCGGGAACTCCTGCACGTTGCGAACGCGGCCGGTGAGCAGACCTAGCCCCCCTTATACAAGTGCAGGCCGTTACCAGTCCAACCCAGCGTGCGCCGCTCAGTCGCTAATGTCTATTAAGCTTCGGCTGATGCATACGACGCAGAGTCCCCATAACTGTTCCCACGTGATGGTTAGTGCTATCGGGCCAAAGGCCACTTCGGATCAAATATCCAAATCGTTAGTGTGTTGGTAGCGTGCGGTAATGAGCAGAGACTCACGATTGATGTGACCCCGTCGCCCCATCTCAAGGACTTGCGGCAAGGGCTAAGAATGCCCGGCCACGCCTCGTAATTATCTCACGGGCACCCTCCAGGTCAACCCGATTTCACAACACTCGCGGGTACCCCTCAGGGCCGACTTGATGTCATCATGGTTTTGTGTTAAGTCAAAGTAACCGTGTGTCCAAACACCAGGGGGAAACCCAAGGAATCACCGTCGATGGATTCCACCTGATGGAGTCGTCAAGGTGAACTTAGGAGGAATCACCCTCGAGGTTCACACTTGAGGTGTTGCACAACGGCGTCGCTATCGGGAGTGGTGAAGGAGGAATCACCCTCGATGACCATGACCGAATAGCTACTCTACAGAGTTAACATCAGAAGTGCTAAACGAGGTATCACCCTCGGCACTCGATAGTAACGCTGCAGTGTCGTACAACTAAGGGGGTGATGTGCGGTACCGGGGCCTGGTTGTCGATCACGTTGATCGAGTCATCTGATAACCCAGCGGGGCAACTGGGACAAAGTGGGTTCTCTGGTGGGTCTCTATCCAGCATATACTAAGCAGTTTAGGATAAGCAGGTAGGTATCAACAGCAGTTACAAAAATAGGCTATGCATCAGAAATAGGATAAGCAGTAGCAACAACAATTTCTAATGCAAGCATAAGAGAGAAAGAATAGGCGATATCGGTATGTTCAAAAGGGGGCTGCTTACCTGGAAGCTCTGCGGCAAGAGAAGGGTTGTCAACAGTGTAGTCGGACTCTGGAGCTGCGTAGGCCTCGGGGACTACGTCGGTGTCGGGGTGTACCGAGAGAAAAGAGGGGGAGGAAACAAATAAATACACAGCAAACATATGCAACACTGAGCATGCTATGCTAACGTGCAGTGCAGGGTTGCCTAAAGATATGTCTAAATTATTTTAGTTATTTTAGGATAAAGTTGGATTTTTTAACCGGTATATATGCACTATTCATCTACCGGAAATGGGCAAAAAGTTGCGGGTTCACCTCCGTAGAGGGTCCCGACACGGAAACAGATGGCACGGTTGGATTTGTGGGATTTTTCTGAGCAACTTTCATGTGTAAAGTTTTTCGATCTGAGCTACGGTTAAATTTCTACGGGTTTTAAAAGATTTAAACATTTTCTGGACTTATTCAAATTAACAGAAAAGGAATATGATGTCAGCGTGTCATCAAGATGACATCAGTGGTCAACCCAGCCGTTCCAGGTCAAACCTGACGGCTGGGTCCCACCATACAGTGACAGTGGCTAATCAGAGGTTAAAAATAACTAATTAGGTTAATTAGCACACGGGCCCCACATGTCAGTGTCTACCAGCTAAACCAATTAATTTTAATTATTAAAAACATTGATTAAGCAGTGGGGCCAGCCTGTCAGTGGCTATGGCTGCCATGTCACCACAGTTGACCAGGTCAACTGGTCAACCGGGGCCCCTGGGCCCACTTGCCAGCGACCTAGGGGGTGGCCCAGGTGGTGCCACATCAGCGTCGGCCGGCGGCAAGCCGCCGACATCCAAACGCACGGCGGCGACCTCGGGATCTCGTCGGAAAACGCGCATACGGGGTCATTTTGCGCGCGGTTGGGCGCGTTGCAACGGGCATTCAACGCCGCATCGTTTGGTGGCGGTGGCACGACCTGAGGTGGCCCGTAGCGACGACGATGATGAGCAAAGGCGGCGGCCGGAATCAGGAGATGTCGAGGACGCGGCTAAGGAGCACGGGGAGAGGCGTGCGTGGGCTCGCTGGGCTCCTGGGAGCACCAGGAGCTCGGTAGCGAGCACAGCTACGGCGGCGGGTACGACCTCGACGAAAACAACGACTACGAGCAAGGAAAAGAGCAATCAAAAGAGCAGGGAAAAGAGGGGATCAATGCGGGTGCTCTCTGTGCTGGCTCAAGGAGGCCCCTTGGGTGAACGGGAGCGCAGAGGGGCCGCGGTCGACGGGGATCGTCGGCGACCGAAGCGGAAGGGGATGAGGCGGATCCGGCACTGTGGTGGCTCCCGGATCCAACAGCGGGCACCGTTTGTCATGGAGGACGACGGCGAACGCCTACGATATCTTTGCGAGGCAAGGCGGTGAAGGTGACCGCGGTGGCGATGGAGGACAGCGGTGGTGGCGCTCGTTGGTGGTGGATCTGGAGGGAGAGAGGGAGGAGAGCGAGCGAGGGGAAGCGATAAAGGAAGGGGCGAATGGACGAGGAGGTCCAGGGGGGATGAAGGAGGCCTCGGCCTTATCCTCTCGGTGTCGGTGGGCGTCGCGGTGTCGCCTCCTCACCGGTGAACACCGGCGTAGCCAGGCGCGTGGTGACACGCACAGGAGAGAGAGTGGGAGGAGGGCGAGAAGGTCTGGTGGGCTGGGCCAGTGCACTGTGCACTTAAGCCCAGTCCACTGTATTAGTTTAGGCCTTTTTCTTTTTCTTATTTTTGTTTTATTTTAGCAGCGGGCTTTTGCAAAAAAAATAGCCACCAAATGACTTAGCAAAAATGTGCGCCTGGCCAAAACAAATACTATGGAATATTTTGCTCTGCCACAAAAAGTTTGGACAAGTTTTGATTCCATTTGGAATTTCCAAAAATGGAAATGGCATTAATAGTGTTGTTTTGGCACTGTTTGAAATGCTTAGGCCCATTTTGAGTTGATGGTGATGTTGTTTTCCTTAACAACAAATGTTTTGGATTATTTGCTGGTTGGTGAACATTTTTCTAGCAGATTTTTGAGCAACTTCAAAATTGCACTTTGAATTTGAATTGGATTCAGAGAAGGAATTTGAAATGAGATATTTAACCACTGTGATTAATCAATGCAAATGATGACGACTTGGTATGATCATAAGGGATTACTGTGGTGTGATACTGGGGATGTTACATGTAACACCCCCAGTGGTTAGCCACAGTAATCCCATTCTGATAATGCCATGTCATCATGTTTAACAGTGCATGATCATCATTTGCATCATAATGCATTTCAACTCCTCAGTCAAATTCAAATTTAAAATGAAAGTGGAAAATAAAAGTTGTCCAACACAGAAACTAAATTGTTCATTTAATAGCAAATAAATCAGAGACAATTCTAAAATTGAAACCAACATCATTGGAGTTGGGTAAGTGACTCGAACATCACCAAACAGTGACTAAAGACAATATTTAATTACCTTTTATTTAATCTAAAATAAATATGAAAAGATATTTACCCCAAACTAGTTTTTACTGGTAGGATATATTGTGCTGTGATTTGTGGGCCAGCTCTCATATTTTACAAAAGTGTTTTGAAATAAAAACAAAAGCCTAAACAGAAACTAAAAAGAGAAAACAGAAAAGAAATTAGAAAAAGAAAAAGAGAAAGAAGCTCACCGCCGCCTGGGCCGCGAGTGCACAGTGCGGCCCGACCCACCTAGCTCTTCCCCTACCCCGCACTGCTCACCCGCGCTGCCTCGTTGTCGAACACCTGACGCGCGCACGCACGCCCGCGCCCCGGCCCCCCCCCCCTCTCCCGCTCGACAGCGCGCGCTCTCGCTCGCCGTGGATAAAGGGCAGCGCCCAGCGCTCCCCCGGCCCCCCTGGCCACTCCTCAACTCTTCCCTCTCTGCTTCCCCCTCACCCGAGCGCCAACGACGCCATGGCTCCGGCGTAGCCACGGCCACCGCGCCCCATACGCCTCCCCGACGTGTCCCTGAGCTTCGCTGGCGGCCTCTACTTCGCCTGCGCCGACTGGACCGAGCCGAGGACCCCGACATCGTCCTCAACTCCGTCGTCTTCAACCTGCGGCCGCCCGCATCGCCGCCGTCGATTCGCCGCCTCGAGCCCACCCCGAACCCACTTAAGCACACCTGCAGGAGCGCTGTAAGCTGCCGCTCCTTCTCCCTCTCCTCCCGCCGTCGTTTGCGGCCCCTAGCGAGCTCCTCCACCATAGCCGAACGCGCCGCCGCCCGCCTCGTCGCCGGCTTGGCTCCGACGACCAAATGGTCTCGGGTTCGTGCCCGTTAGCATTGCCGCGTCGCGTAGGCCACCCCTAGCTGCTTTGTCCGCTCGCTAGCGCACCGCAACGCCGAACCCGTCGCATGTCCGAAGCGGCCGCCGCCGACACGCTCGCCGCCGTCGCTCCGGTGCATCTCCGGCGACGCCACTGCCCCCACTAGATGCGGCCCATCGCCCGCTTTCGAACGTGACCGGCCGCGCTCAAAACCGAGCACCACAGGAGAATCCCGAGCTCGCCGGAGCTCGACGCCGCGCTCGGGCTCGCCGGAGCGCTCTCCGGCGGCCGGTCCGACGTGGCACCGGTGGGTCCCACCGCCAGTGCCACTGCCAGTGGGCCAGGCCGGCCCCAGTTGACCAGTTGACTTGGTCAACTGGCTGACTGGGCGCTGCCCAGTCACTGACTGGTGGGGCCACTCTCCCTGTGTCTATGACATATGGGTCCCCCCTGTCAGGTGCCTAATTAACTAATTAGGTTAATAAAAATAATTAAAATCCTAATCAGTCACTGACTGCTGGGCCCCACTTGTTAATTAACGCAATAAATTAAATTAACCCCTCTGCTAATGTCACAGTGTATGACATGTGGGTCCCACCTATCAGGTTTGACCCTGGTCAGCCGACCGTTGACTGCTGACGTCAGCATTGTGTCACAGTGACATCACCCTGCTACTGTTTCGGATAATGTTGATTTAAATAATTAAATAAATTCCATAAAATCAATAAAACTTTAGAAAATCATATCTTTTAATCCGTAACTCCGATCGAAAAACTTTATACATGAAAATTGCTCAGAACGACGAGACGAATCCGAATACGCAGTCCGTTCGTCCGTCACGCGTCCCTAACTATCCGAACATGCAACCGTCCCCCTCTGGATCCTCTGTCCGATAATTCCAAAGACCCGGGAAATATCGTCAGATATTCTCCCGCTCCGTCTGATACGTGTAATGCTGCGTTAGACTACCCCTAGCACCGTGTATCGTATTTGTCATGCTCATGTTTGCTCTATATTTATACTGTTTCCTCCCCCTCTTCTCTCTCAAGTTGGTATCAGAGCCGACTGCCTGTAGGAACCCCCCTTTCCAACTCCTTGGCCGAAGTTGAGTCTAGTAACCGAAAACTGTTTTACTAACTTGGCTGTGTGGCTTACGGGCCCACATTGCCAATTGGGTGGTATTAGGATCTTTTACTCCTCGACCTTTAATCTGGGACTCTGATCTCTCTTCTATTCGGGTTAAATTTTTACTAACTCCAACATTAGGCTCTCGTGCTCACATCCACCCCGAGTTCTGAAATATCCCCCCTTGCTTCAAGATTGTGGGCCAGGTTCTGCTTACAGGATCCTTTTATCGAGGGCACCCTGTGTTGTCACTTGCAGATTCCTCGCTCCGTCAGTTTTCTCCGACGTTGATGTAGCCTTTGCTATGTCTCGTTGTGTACTTCCTTACCGCGTGCCTGCGCGTTAAAGCAGAACATCAGAAACCAGCTGGAATTCTGCAACCACTTCCTATTCCTCTATGGAAATGGGATAAGGTTCAGATGGATTTCGTTACAGGACTTCCCAGGTCACAGAAGGGTCACGATGCTATTCTTGTCGTCGTCGACCAACTCTCTAAAGTTGCACACTTTCTGCCTGTCAAAGAGACTATCACTGCCAGTCAGTTAGCAGAATTGTATATCTCCAGAATTGTATCACTCCACGGTATTCCGAAGGAGATCAGTTCGGACCGTGGCGGTCTTTTCACTTCCAAATTCTGGGAAAGTTTCCAAACAGCTATGGGAACTCATATTACTTGGAGTTCAGCTTATCACCCTCAATCTCAAGGCCAAGTCGAACGAGTCAATCAAGTGCTTGAAGACATGCTTCGGGCTTGTGTTATTTCATTCGGCAAGAAGTGGGAAGAATCTCTCCCGTATGCCGAATTCTCTTACAATAACAGCTATCAAGCCAGCTTGAAAATGGCTCCCTTCGAAGTACTCTATGGACGTAAGTGTCGAACCCCTCTGAATTGGTCAGAAACTGGGGAACGACCGCTCGTGGGTCCGGATATTATTCAACACGCCGAAGAACAAGTTCGTATTGTCCGAGAAAATCTCAAGGCGGCTCAGGACCGCCAGAAGAGCAACTATGATCGCAAACGATGGGATTTGACTTATCAACCTGGTGATCAAGCTTATCTGCGAGTCACCCCGATGAAAGGCACTCACCATTTTGGAATCAAGGGCAAGCTAGCTCCACGCTACATTGGTCCTTTCCGCATTGTTGCTAGACGTGGTTAGGTGGCATATAAATTGGAGTTGCCGCCGCAATTCTCTCATATCCACGACGTATTCCATGTGTCGCAACTTCGTCAATGCTTCAAGGAATCTCCACACCGAGCTGTGGATCACGAGGTGCTCGAATTGCAAGATGACCTATCTTATAAGGAGCATCCGATCCGCATTCTCGATGAAGCTGAACGTCGGACCTGTCAGAAGGTTACCAAGTTCCTCAAAGTGCAGTGGTCAAATCATACTGAAGATGAAGCCACTTGGGAACGCGAGGATAATCTTCGCGCGGAATACCCCGAACTTTTACCTTCTACCTCTTAATTCTCGGGACGAGAATTCTTGTTAGTAGAGGAGATTTGTAACACCCCCAGTGGTTAGCCACAGTAATCCCATTCTGATAATGCCATGTCATCATGTTTAACAGTGCATGATCATCATTTGCATCATAATGCATTTCAACTCCTAAGTCAAATTCCAATTTAAAATGAAAGTGGAAAATAAAAGTTGTCCAACATAGAAACTAAATTATTCATTTAATAGCAAATAAATCAGAGACAATTCTAAAATTGAAACCAACATCATTGGAGTTGGGTAAGTGACTCAAACATCCCCAAACAGTGACAAAAGACAATATTTAATTACCTTTTATTTAATCTAAAATAAATATGAAAAGATATTTACCCCAAAATAGTTTTTGCTAGTAGGATATATTGTGCTGTGATTTGTGGGCCAGCTCTCATATTTTACAAAAGTGTTTTGAAATAAAAACAAAAGCCTAAACAGAAACTAAAAAGAGAAAACAGAAAAGAAATTAGAAAAAGAAAAAGAGAAAGAAGTCCACCGCCGCCTGGGCCGCGAGTGCACAGTGCGGCCCGACCCACCTAGCTCTTCCCATACCCCGCACTGCTCACCCGCGCTGCCTCGTTGTCGAACACCTGACGCGCGCACGCACGCCCGCGCCCCGCCCCCCCCCTCTCCCGCTCGACAGCGCGCGCTCTCGCTCGCCGTGGATAAAGGGCAGCGCCCAGCGCTCCCCCGGCCCCCCCCCCTGGCCACTCCTCAACTCTTCCCTCTCTGCTTCCCCCTCACCCGAGCGACAACGACACCATGGCTTCGGCGTAGCCACGGCCACCGCGCCCCATACGCCTCCCCGACGTGTCCCCGAGCTTCGCTGGCGGCCTCTACTTCGCCTGCGCCGACTGGACCGAGCCGAGGACCCCGGCATCGTCCCCAACTCCGTCGTCTTCAACCTGCGGCCGCCCGCATCGCCGCCGTTGATTCGCCGCCTCGAGCCCACCCCGAACCCACTTAAGCACACCTGCAGGAGCGCTGTAAGCTGCCGCTCCTTCTCCCTCTCCTCCCGCCGTCGTTTGCGGCCCCTAGCGAGCTCCTCCACCGTAGCCAAACGCGCCGCCGCCTGCTTCATCGCCGGCTTGGCTCCGACGACCAAATGGTCTCGGGCTCGTGCCCGTTAGCATCGCCGCGTCGCGTAGGCCACCCCTAGCTGCTTTGTCCGCTCGCTAGCGCACCGCAACGCCGAACCCGTCGCATGTCCGAAGCGGCGGCCGCCGACACGCTCGCCGCCGTCGCTCCGGTGCATCTCCGGCGACGCCACCGCCCCCACTAGATGCGGCCCATCGCCCGCTTTCGAACGTGACCGGCCGCGCTCAAAACCGAGCACCACAGGAGAATCCCGAGCTCGCCGGAGCTCGACGCCGCGCTCGGGCTCGCTGGAGCGCTCTCCGGCGGCCGGTCCGATGTGGCACCGGTGGGTCCCACCGCCAGTGCCACTGCCAGTGGGCCAGGCCGGCCCCAGTTGACCAGTTGACTTGGTCAACTGGCTGACTGGGCGCTGCCCAGTCACTGACTGGTGGGGCCACTCTCCCTGTGTCTATGACATATGGGTCCCCCCTGTCAGGTGCCTAATTAACTAATTAGGTTAATAAAAATAATTAAAATCCTAATCAGTCACTGATTGCTGGGCCCCACTTGTTAATTAACGCAATAAATTAAATTAACCCCTCTGCTAATGTCATAGTGTATGACATGTGGGTCCCACCTGTCAGGTTTGACCCTGGTCAGCCGACCGTTGACTGCTGACATCAGCATTGCGTCACAGTGACGTCACCCTGCTACTGTTTCGGATAATGTTGATTTAAATAATTAAATAAATTCCATAAAATCAATAAAACTTTAGAAAATCATATCTTTTAATCCGTAACTCCGATCGAAAAACTTTATACATGAAAATTGCTCAGAATGACAAGACGAATCCGAATACGCGGTCCGTTTGTCCGTCACGCGTCCCTAACTATCCGAACATGCAACTGTCCCCCTCCAGATCCTTTGTCCGATAATTCCAAAGACCCGGGAAATATCGTCAGATATTTTCCCGCTCCGTCTGATACGTGTAATGCTGCGTTAGACTACCCCTAGCACCGTGTATCGTATTTGTCATGCTCATGTTTGCTCTATATTTATAGTGTTTCCTCCCCCTCTTCTCTCTCGATAGCCCTCGACATCGACGTCGTCCCCGAGGCCGACGCAGCTCCGGAGACCGAAGACACCATTGACAACCTTGCCCTTGCCGCCGAGCAACCAGGCAAGCCCCCCTTTTGATCATCCCGATATCGCCCATTCTAATTTCTCATGCTTGCATTAGAATTGCTGCTGCTACTGCTTTACCTAATCTGATGCATAGCCTGTTTATTGTAACCTGCTGTTGATAATTACCTGCATATCCTAAACTGTTTAGTCTAGGCTAGGTAGAGACCTATCAGTGACCCCACTTATCCCGACTGCCGCGCTGGATCGTCAGAAGACCCGATCAACGGGATGGAAGACCAGGCCCTGACACCGCACATCACCCCCCTTAGTTGTAACGACACTGCAGCGTTACTATCGAGTGCCGAGGGTGAAACCTCTTGTAGCACTCCTGATGTTAACTCTGTAGAGTAGCTATTCGGTCGTGGTCATCGAGGGTGATTCCTCCTTCACCGCTTCCGATAACGACGCTGTCGTACAACACCTCAAGTGTGGACCCAGTGAGGGTGATTCCTCCGAGTTCACCTTGACGGATACATCGAGTGGGAAATCAAACGAGGGTGATACCTCAGATTCCCCTGATGTTTTGGACACACGGATACTTGGACTATACTGTCAATTACTTGGAAAGGCGGGTCGACCCTGAGGGGTACCCACGTGCGCCTAAGTGGCGAGTGTTGTGAAGACGGGTGCCAGTGTGGTGCCCGAGTGGTGAATACGAGGCGCGGCCGGGCATTCTTAACCCTTGCAGCAAGTCCTCGAGACGGGGCGACGGGGTCACATCTTTCGTGAGTCTCTGCTCGTTACCGCAAGCCCCTAGTCCTAACGATTTGGATATTTGATCCGAACAGGCCTCTGGTCTGATAGCACTAACCATCACGTGGGCATAGTATGGGTGTTCTGCATCGTATGCATCAGCCGAAAGCTCTATCAGACGTCTAGTTCCGCATGGCGGCACGGACGGACCGGCGCCTTCCTGTAGTGTTGGTGCCTGGCTTCACCGTGTGCGCAACGACCCGGAGGGTGAGGGGCGATGGCCAAGACCCCCTTGCGCTTAGGATGTAGACCGGCGGGGACCTCTCTGCTGAGCTGTAGGTAGGGTTGCGATGTGTCGTTTGGCCGAGGCCGGGCATGACCCAGGAAAGTGTGTCCGGCCGGAGTTAATCGAGCGTGTTGGGTAAGTTGGTGCACCCCTGCAGGGAAGAAAACTTCTATCGATAGCCGGTCCTACGGTAAAGGACACTCGGAGTTGTATCCCGATCGATACAACCAGAACTGGATACCTGTGATGAGACCTGTATGTATGGCTCTGGGATTGCTTCTCGCAGGGAGTCGAGAAGGGATCTCCGGACGAGGTTGATGACTGTATGGCTCTGGGATTGCTTCTCGCAGGGAGTCGAGAAGGGATCTCCGGACGAGGTTGATGACTGTATGGCTCTGGGATTGCTTTCTCGCAGGTAGTCGAGAAAGGATCTCTGGGTGAGGATGAGACTTGATGATACTGCTACATTATATTGTACTGTTCTTCTCTCTTCTATTGCTGCAAGACCGCTGAAGATGCTAGTCTTCGATAGGACTAGGCCTTCTCTCTATTCTGGCATTTCTGCAGCCCAGTCCACATATACAGCCTCTCATTGAAAATGTTGCATATGTAGTGTAGATCCTTGCTTGCTGAGTACTTCTGAGTACTCACGGTTGCTTTGTTTTCCTTTTCTCCCCATATCAGTTTGTCGTGACCAGATGACGGAGCCCCCTGAGACAGATGTCCCGACGATGGCTACTACTACTACCCAGAGGATGGATACTACTACGAGTTGACTGACGACCAGGAGTAGGATCGGAGGGTCCCAGGCAGGAGGCCTACGCCTTTCGATCGTAGTGTTTGATTTTGCCGCGCCTTTCTAAAGGCCTTTCTGTTTCTGTTTCATATCTGTACTCAGATATCTGATGCTTCCGCTGACGCTTGTTCGCAAGCTTATGTATTCGAGCCCTCGAGGCCCCTGGCTTGTACTATAAAGCTTGTATGACTTTATTTATGTTTTGGAGTTGTGTTGTGATATCTTCGCGTGAGTCCTTAGGCTTGATCGTGTGCATTTGCGTGTATGATTAGTGCACGATTAAGCCGGGGGCGTCACATTACAAATCTCCT
Source organism: Thinopyrum elongatum (assembly GCA_011799875.1). Taxonomy (NCBI): domain Eukaryota; kingdom Viridiplantae; phylum Streptophyta; class Magnoliopsida; order Poales; family Poaceae; genus Thinopyrum; species Thinopyrum elongatum. The sequence continues at coordinate 545,936,601 of CM022298.1, read as the reverse complement.
ACACTACAAGAAATCTCGTCCTGAGATTTTAGCGGTGGAGTAAGAGGTGACTTTGGGAGAACGGACCTTTGCAAGGTCGATTATCTGGCAGATAATTCAGGGAACATGGCAGAAGTACCTCTCGAGTTGAAACCTAGGAAAACATCGAGAGCAAAGTATGAAGGTACAATAAGAAGTTTCAAGCGAATGGACATCCGATCGATACCTGAACAAAGTGTGTAAAGGGGTTCAGAGCATCGGGAATAGATCATCTCTCGGAGGGTGGCTCGTGGTAACACACAAAGCCAAGAGCATATGATACTTTGAAATCAAGGATATACAGGAGAGTCAGGTTCCGATCCTGTGGAACTGTGATGAGGGTCGATCGAGAGTAGGGAGAACGGTGACATCTTACCGGTCACGACAACAACGTATGTCAGAGGATAGTCTGTCAGTTATGTCGGTGACAACATCGGTACCAAGGGCGAGGGACGAAGAGAACCATTTTTCTGCTCGTTAAAACGAGGCGGACCAATAGGCAAAGTTCTCGTCCATCGGGGGTTACCGGAATGCCATCAACAATAGTAACAGGGTCTCACTGACAAGGTTGTACATCGGGGTGTTTTATAAGCAGGGAATTATTTCTGCTTATATCATATAGATCACAAGAAAGGTTAAACAAACCAATGGAAAGGAAAATGTGTTTATGAACAAGAATTAGGAGTGTAACTTTTCCCAAGGAAAAGTAGAGCACGACATACATGTTAGATCAACAAGTACATCACCATTTAAATAAAGGGGCAAGGGAATTCATGATGTTATCCATACAACGGTGTTTGGATAATAGAGCAAGAAACATTTGGCAATGCACTTCCAATGTTCTTGTTGTTGTTCGGTGTACCACAGTCATGCTTCGAGGTAGCATTAACATGGTGTTTCAAGCAAAGATTGAATCTGAAGGTCACAAGAAGTACAAAGGAACAATTCAAAGAATGTCATGGAACGTAAGATATAACCAAAACATGACCAAGTCTGTATTGGCAGGAAGTCAAGGATGTTGTCGATGTTAACACAAATCATCGAGGGGCAGAGATGGTATTTCGCATCATGAATTCGAATGATATCTTAGAACAAGGCAGTATATAGATGGTGATCACGACTAATTTTGTCGAGAGGCTCTATAAAGATGCCATCGAGCAGCAACGACATCAAGCAAAAGGAATGATAAAGTGAAGGCTATTGGAACCAAGGATACGACACAAGCTCGAAATCAAGCTTGTTGTTCAGGGTGGAATGATAAGATGAGGAAGATCGACGTAAACTTCGCTTAGCATCGAAAATTGTGCGCCGGGAAGAAGGACCAGGTAGCACAGTTAAAATTAGCACGATAATGATATAGCCGATCAGGCTAGGAATGATGTGATGGAGTATCATTCCAAAAAGAATTCACAAGAGGTAGTGCAATGACACCATATCCTCGAGATAACATGCAGCGATACTTGAAGGTAGATCGGAATAGAGGTTGAACAGGTGAAACGATCTGCAGAAGATAAGTATTTTAACTTGTCCGAGAAATGGAATCAAGGAGAAAATATGGTCGGAACCACGATTGCAAAGGATCAATTCTCAGATACAAGATGAATTTGTACCAACGAAATAATGATTTTTACGAGCAGCTTCCATGATAATTTCTACATCGGGTCCATGGGCATGAACACAAAGGTTCAAGGTCGACTCCCACTTCTTCAATGCATAACCTTTCATTCACTGCTCTGTTAAAAATTATATGAACGTGAAGAACTACCTGGTGAAATACCAGAGGAGTATGACCCGCGAAAATTATCGGCTTCACACAGATTAAGAAGGCATAGGTTCAACCCATCGGGGCATCTTAGGAACATATACCACGAACTTCAGGAGTACATAACTCAAGTTCATTGGTAGAGCATGGCTGTCTAAAGGAGAGGATACATTTTACCAAAGGCATTATGTATCAGGGGAGAACTTACAAGATTTCAGATGTTAAGGACACTATCGGATAACAAGCCAACAATGGATCTGGCGATTCACGACGGAGTTGATGTGAGTATCGGTAATCAATCAGAGGGAGAAGGGATGCAAAGGCATTGACAATGAATGTCAATGAAGATTGCTAAACATATGGAATTAACCGTAATGCAAGCAGGCAAGAATTTCAAGAGCAATAGTCTGCAGAGGATTTTCGGAAGATCGACTAACAATGGAAAGTATTTTACGAAACACCTGAACAACTGGGGATGAACGGATCCCTAGTAAATGTGAGGAATTGTCCGCAATGCGAAAGAAGCTGCACGGCAGTAGGCTCAAAGGATTCCCGGATTAACGAGGAGTATTTCGGATTATCTCGTACATAAAGGAGTATCTGGGAATGAAGATACAAACGGCAAAGATGCGTAGCTGTCCACGGTGATTATCAGTAGTAGGGAACTTGCAAAAGCAGTGGGCAGAATGGTCTCGGGAAACATCGAGGAGTGTCTGCAGAATCTTCTGGCGAAGCAAGCGATCATCTGTGGTGAAGGAGCTCTCCGGGATGAAGTGGTTACGAGAACCTAATGTCAGAGTTAGTAAAATGTTTAACCCGAGTAGATGAGAGATCAGAATCCTAGAGTATAGACGAGGAATAAAAGATCCTAGTACCACCCAATGGCGACGTGGGCCCATAAGCCACACAGCCATGTTAGTAAAACGGTTTTCATGACTAGACTCAACTTCGGCCAAGGAGTTGGAAAGGGGGATTCCTACAGGCAGTCGGCTCTGATACCAACCTGTGACGCCCCCGGCTTAATCGTGCACTAATCATACACGCAAATGCACAGGATCAAGCCTAAGGACTCACTTGAAGGAATCACAACACAACTCTAAAACATAAATAAAGGTATACAAGCATTATATTACAAGCCAGGGCCTCGAGGGCTCGAATGCATAAGGTCGCTTACAAGCATCAGTGGAAGCATCAGATATCTGAGTACAGATATAAAAGAAAGACAGATAGGCCTTTAAAAGGCGGGGCAAAAGAAAACACTACGATCGAAAAGGCGCAGGCCTTCTTCCTGGGACCCTCTGAACCTACTCTTGGTCGTCAGCCAACTCATAGTAGTAGCCATCCTCGGGGTAGTAGTAGTGATCATCGACAGGGGCAGCTGGCTCCTGGGCTCCGTCGTCTAAAAGCATCATACGAATATGGGGAAAAAGAGGAAGCAAAGCAACCGTGAGTACTCATCCAAAGTACTCAGCAAGCAAGGATCTACACTACATATGCACTGTTATCAAGGGGAAAAGGCTGTATATGTGGACTGGGCTACAGAAATGCCAGAATAGAGAGAAGGCCTAGTCCTATCGAAGACTAGCATCTTCATCGGTCTTCCAGCATTAGAAGAGTGTAGCGACCCGACCCGAATGGATCGAATCTCTGTGTTCAAGTGTCATCCCTGGATCGGTAATGCTGACACACACAGTACTTGAGGGATTTATAACAGAGTAGCAATCACACACTTATTACATCGAATGTCTCAAAAGAGAACTGATTAGAATAAATATGGCTTAAGGCCATCTAAATAAGATAACAGCGGAAGGCTTGGAAGATAAGGTGAGTCCATCAACTCCAACGGCATAGCTGAGTGCACGACAACGACCTAGCGCACCTTACTCTTTGTCTGAAAAGTCTGCAACATGATACGTTGCAGCCCGAAACGGGTCAGCACATGGAATATGCTGGCAATATAACACAGTAGAGCAATGAACAGAATAAATGCTAATACTACATGCATATTTGGCTGGTGGAAAAGCTCTAGGGTTATACTGTTTTGCGTAAAGCCATTTTTTCCCTACAACAAAGGAATATATTTTATTTAACTATCATGGTGGTTGTTGAACATTGAGAAGGTAAAACCCCCTCTCAATCCCAATTAAAAGTAATCATTAATCCCAACAAATTAATTTAGAGTGATGGGATTCAATATGATGATCTAAGAACCAGATACTCAAGATGTCCATAACCGGGGACACGGCTAATCATGATTAGTTTGTACACTCTGCAGAGGTTTGTGCACTTTTCCCCACAAGACTCGATCTCCTCCGTTGGATTTCTCGCACTTCATGGTGTTTGAGAAACGGATGACCGAGACACAGTCTTTCAGAAATATTTACTCTTTACTCTGGGTAGACAGTTACACCTACTTTCCCCTACATCTGCTAGCCTACCACTGAAAGAGGTCATGTAACATACTCAACTATGCTAGAGCCCATAATAGCTTGTGGCTGCACAGGGAAGTTTCTAGCATGAATAATCTTATGATCCCTTTGAGCCTGGGTGGCGGACCGTAGGAGGATCACACGGTATATCCCCGGGATCTCCTAGGACAACACTGGTATATCCCCAGGTGCCCAAACAAGCAATCCACCCAGATGTGTATTAAAGTTGCCACCTTAAGTTGAACCATTAATTAAAAATCTCACATCTGTCATGGATACACTCAAAACCCAATCCACGTCTACGAGCATAGCATGGCAACATAAGCATAGCGTAGAAGTAACTCCCAAGGGTTTGTTATTAAATAGGGCAATAGGTTCTACCTCATCATCTACTTCCCAGTACCCACAAGTTAATCACATCCTAATCATGCAATATTTGAGGGTCGAAACTAATGCATAAAAACTGGGTAACGAAGAAGTATGATCAATGTGTTACTTGCCTTGCTGACGATCCGCAAAACCTAGGGACTCGTAGAAGCACGCTTCGCACTCCGGAAACTCTATCGCAAACAAACAATAGCACACATAAGCAATCAAGCGAAGATGCACGGGTAAAACCTAGATAAGAAGATCTAACCAGAAAGTTCAACCTAAGAACTCCGGTTTGCAAAAAGAATCAAATCAAACGGAGCAACGAAACTCAAACTGCGAAAGAAACACGCTTCGATTACTAATCTGGACTAAAGTCAAATTTTACAGTAGCAAAAACTTGTTTAAGTTGGTTAAACAGAAAGAGGGCTTCGAGACGAAGATCTAGGCGCTTGAATCGCCTGATTCCGACAAACGAGCGAAAAGTTATACTAAAACGAAAATCGGATCAGGAATCGCGATCGAAAATAATCGCGGAAAAATCCGAGAAAAAGAAGAACTAACGAACAGGCTAACGAACGAACGTTCGCTGTCTGTGGTTAAACGGTGAAAACCGTTCGTTAAAACGAACGTACGAACGGGCGTTCGCTAAATAACTAAACTGACGGAAAACCGATCTAAAAAGAATAACCGGAATTTAAAAAAAAACCGAATCTAGATCTAGGGTTTACCAAAAAAACCGAACGGTTAACCGAAAAAAAACGACGAACGGCGGCAGCGGCTACTACCTCCGGCGAGGCTCCGGCGGGACGGCGGGGTGCGGCGCGGCGGCGCGAGCGGCGAGGCTGCAGCGACGGCGGCGCTCGGGAGGCGGGGTGGCGGCGGCGCGGCGAGCGAGGCGGCACGGCGGGGTGCGGCGGCTCGGCGGCGGCGCTCGGCTTCAGGGGGGGTCGGGGCAGCGGCTATTTAAGGGGGGGGGCCGGGGCGGGGTGGCTTGGGGCAGGGGGCGACGAGGCGGAGGCGGTGTCGGACTCCTCCGGCGAGTCCGTCTCCGGCACGGGACGGGAAGGCGGCGCGGGGCGGCTGGGCCTCGGCCCAGTGCGGTCCGGCGGATTTTTTTTTTAAATAAATCCTGACGCAGAAAAACAAAGAAAAGAAATACTAAACGGACTCCAAAAATCCTGAAATAAATTTTCCCCGTCCTCAAAAAAATGCCGGACGAGATGAACATTTATTTGGGCCTAAAATGAAATTTTGAAAAACGCATATTTTTCTAAATTCAAATAAAATTGCAATAAAAATCCAAATAAAATATTTATTTGATTTTAATATTTTTCCTCCAATATTCCATTTATTTTGGAGAAGTCATATTATCTCCTCTCATATATTTTTAATATGAAATATTTTCGGAGAGAAAAATAGTTAAACCAAATTGATCCTTGTTTCAATATTTGAGAAAAATTCAAATATGAAAATGGTGAAATCCCCAACTCTCTCCGTGGTCCTTGAGTTGCTCAGGATTTTGAGGATCGCAAAACAAAATGCATTAAAATATGATATGCAATGATGATCTAATGCATAACATTCCAAATTAAAATTTTGGGATGTTACAAACCTACCCCCCTTAAGATGAATCTCGCCCTCGAGATTCGGGTTGGCTAGAAAACAGGTGTGGGTGGTCCTTCCGGAGGTCTTCTTCGCGCTCCCAGGTGGCTTCATCCTCGGTATGGTGGCTCCACTGAACTTTGCAAAACTTGATAACTATGTTGCGTGTAACTCGGCTGGCAAACTCGAGAATCTTGACGGGTTTCTCCTCGTAGGTTAGGTCACTTTCCAACTGAATTGCTTCTAGGGGTACTGTATCTCTCAGAGGAATATCGGCCATCTCTGCATGGCACTTCTTCAACTGGGAAACGTGAAACACATCATGAACTCCTGACAGTCCTTCGGGTAACTCCAACTTGTAGGCAACTTCTCCCATCTGTTCCACAACACGATACGGTCCTACAAACCTCGGGGCTAACTTTCCTTTAACTCCAAAACGTTTCACTCCTCGTAAGGGTGATACTCGTAGATATGCTCTGTCTCCAATTTCATAGGTTACCTCCTTACGTTTTGAATCTGCATAACTCTTCTGCCTGGACTGGGCTACTTTCAGTCTATCTCGAATCAGCTTAACCTTCTCTTCGGACTCCTTAATCAAATCCGGTCCAAACAACTGTCGGTCTCCAACTTCATCCCACATCAACGGTGTTCTGCACCTCCTCCTGAACAACTCCCGTGAGAGAATTTACTTGGCTCCTTCTAGGCACATGCCTAGATACATACTTGATCCTTTTTCCCTCCGGGGTGGTAAGCAAAATCGACTTACTCGCACAATCGATGCTTCCTCCATACATCGATAGCCAATCCATGCCTAGTATCACATCCAATCCTTGTGACTTCAAAACTATCAGGTCTGAGGGGAAAACATGACTTCCAATGATCAATGGCATCTGAAAACATCCTTGTCTTGCCATATACTCCGCACCGGGTGATCTTACTAACATGGGTGTCCTAAGTACCTTAGTGGGCAACTTATACTTATCCACGAATCCCCTTGATATGTATGAATGCGATGCACCAGTATCGAAAAGAACAATTGCAATAAAAGACTTAACCAAAAACTTACTGATAACTGCATCAGGCTGCTCCTCAACCTCCTCCACGTTCACGTGGTTCACTTGTCCTCGGTTGACTGGATTGGGCTTCTTCCCAGCGCTTCCATTACCATTGCCGTTCTTCAATTCTGGACATTCGTTGGCATAATGTCCAGTCTTCCCGCACTTGAAACAGGTAATGTGGCTTTGATCCTTCTTGGCGGGTGTGGCTGGGTTAGAGCGGTTCTGATTGCTGCCTGCTCCATTTCCATTTCCATTCTTGTGGCCATTATGGTTGTGCGAACTTCCTCCATTGTGGTTATGACCTCCATGGTTATGAACAAGCCCTCCCGAGTTTGGGGTGAACCGGGGCTTCTGCTGAGCTCCTGAGTTGAACTTCCCTTGTCCATACTTCCTCTTGCGGCTATCAATCTGCTGCTGCTTCCCTTCAATCATAAGAGCTTTGTCTACCAACTCCTGGTAGTTGTTGAATGTTGCCACCATCAACTGCATACTCAGCTCATCATTCAACCCTTCCATAAACTTCTCCTGCTTCACGGCATCAGTGGCCACATCATCCGGGGCATAGCGAGCTAATTTACTGAACTCATCCATGTACTGCCCCACGGTACGGTTTCCCTGGCGTAAGTTGCGAAACTCACGCTTCTTCATGCTCATAGCTCCTGCTGAGACATGTGCAGTGCGGAAAGCTTGCTGAAACTGATCCCAAGTGACATTGGCTATAGGGAATGTGGCTGTGTAATTCTCCCACCATGAGGCTGCGGGTCCATCCAATTGATGTGCGGCAAAACGCACCTTCTCAGCGTCTGTGCATCCTGCGGTGGTCAACTCCCTTCCAATCCTGCGTAGCAAGTCATCCGCAACTATTGGCTCGGTGCTACTGGAAAACACCGGCGGCTGCAACCTCAGAAAACGGGCTAAGTTGTCAACTGGTGGTGGTGGCGGTGGGTTGTTGTTGTTGTTGTTGTTGCCTTGGTTCTGAACTAGTAGCTGCATCAGGGTATTCTGCTGTTGAATCAACTGAGTGAGCTCCGGTGGGAAAACAAATCCGGTGTCGCGTCTCGGAGGCATCTGATGGGTTTAGAGGGAAGAGATTAGAATAGAGTAAGGTCTAGTGAGAAGGCACTACCCATATGCACATGAGACAAACACATTCATAACACACCACTCAATTCAAGCAAGAGCATACAATCGATCTAACTACCGTTACAAAAGTGCTCGGAGTATTACTATTTACATGGGGAAAATACTAATGATAATATGGTGGTCATCTAGAAATTTTGATCGGTGGAAGACTCCATGATAACCGCTCCAGCTTCGTCTTCATAATCACCATCACTACTGTCGGGGTCGGAGTCAGTGTCGTCGATGATGATGTAGTCTTCAGATCGAATTTCCTCAGGTTCGTCGTCTTCTTCTCCGGGCGCGGGGTCTCCCATGAATACTCCTAGCTTCCTTGTCAGGTCGTCATTCTTTTCCACTAGTATTGCGATTTCCTCCTCGTATCCATCACGTGTAGACTTGAGTTCCTCTTCTAGCTCCATGTTCCTGGTCATCACCTTCTTCAAATCTATCATGCTTGCACACATCTGGTTCTCCTATCGACGAATGTGCTGGTTTAACTCCTGGATGAAAGCTGCAATGGACCTGTCCCTCCGGGTGCTGATCATCTCCCATTGCTCATCTCGGCGCCCACATAACTGGTAGATTGTGTCCTTAAGATCCTTGTGATACACTTCGTCGATGCGTCCCATGGCGATGTGGGCTGCCATGCTCTTTCCTAGACTCCAGGTTGGTGCATCAAAGGAAAACTCTATGGGCTCCGTAACTGGCGTGAATGTCCTTCCTGGAATTTGAACTCGAATCATCCAACGCTCCCCTTCTGGTACAGTGGTGGTGTAGGTCCCGGTGAAGCTTGGTATTCCGATGTTCAGGTACCTAGTGACTTCCTTCAAGTGTCGTCCAAAAGGTGTGTCTTCATCCGGTTGTGTAAACTTGTTCCTTGAGTCCGCCATCCTAGAGAATAGAAGATGGAGAGAAGTCAGAAATGAGTAGAGAAGAGTGACCTATGGCTTTTCTTAGTGGTCGTGTCCTACAGTCAGCGTGTGCTCTGATACCATCTTTGTAGCGACCCGACCCGAATGGATCGAATCTCTGTGTTCAAGTGTCATCCCTGGATCGGTAATGCTGGCACACACAGTACTTGAGGGATTTATAACAGAGTAGCAATCACACACTTATTACATCGAATGTCTCAAAAGAGAACTGATTACAATAAATATGGCTTAAGGCCATCTAAATAAGATAACAGCGGAAGGCTTGGAAGATAAGGTGAGTCCATCAACTCCAACGGCATAGCTGAGTGCACGACAACGACCTAGCGCACCTTACTCTTCGTCTGAAAAGTCTGCAACATGATACGTTGCAGCCCGAAACGGGTCAGCACATGGAATATGCTGGCAATATAACACAGTAGAGCAATGAACAGAATAAATGCTAATACTACATGCATATTTGGCTGGTGGAAAAGCTCTAGGGTTATACTGTTTTGCGTAAAGCCAATTTTTCCCTACAACAAAGGAATATATTTTATTTAACTATCATGGTGGTTGTTGAACATTGAGAAGGTAAAACCCCCTCTCAATCCCAATTAAAAGTAATCATTAATCCCAACATATTAATTTAGAGTGATGGGATTCAATATGATGATCCAAGAACCAGATACTCAAGATGTCCATAACCGGGGACACGGCTAATCATGATTAGTTTGTACACTCTGCAGAGGTTTGTGCACTTTTCCCCACAAGACTCGATCTCCTTCGTTGGATTTTTCGCACTTCATGGTGTTTGAGAAACGGATGACCGAGACACAGTCTTTCAGAAACATTTACTCTTTACTCTGGGTAGACAGTTACACCTACTTTCCCCTACATCTGCTAGCCTACCACTGAAAGAGGTCATGTAACATACTCAACTATGCTAGAGCCCATAATAGCTTGTGGCTGCACACGGAAGTTTCTAGCATGAATAATCTTATGATCCCTTTGAGCCTGGGTGGCGGACCGTAGAAGGATCACACGGTATATCCCCGGGATCTCCTAGGACAACACTGGTATATCCCCAGGTGCCCAAACAAGCAATCCACCCAGATGTGTATTAAAGTTGCCACCTTAAGTTGAACCATTAATTAAAAATCTCACATCTGTCGTGGATACACTCAAAACCCAATCCACGTCTACGAGCATAGCATGGCAACATAAGCATAGCGTAGAAGTAACTCCCAAGGGTTTGTTATTAAAAAGGGCAATAGGTTCTACCTCATCATCTACTTCCCAGTACCCACAAGTTAATCACATCCTAATCATGCAATATTTGAGGGTCGAAACTAATGCATAAAAACTGGGTAACGAAGAAGTATGATCAATGTGTTACTTGCCTTGCTGACGATCCGCAAAACCTAGGGACTCGTAGAAGCACGCTTCGCACTCCGGAAACTCTATCGCAAACAAACAATAGCATACATAAGCAATCAAGCGAAGATGCACGGGTAAAACCTAGATAAGAAGATCTAACCAGAAAGTTCAACCTAAGAACTCCGGTTTGCAAAAAGAATCAAATCAAACGGAGCAATGAAACTCAAACTGCGAAAGAAACACGCTTCGATTACTAATCTGGACTAAAGTCAAATTTTACAGTAGCAAAAACTTGTTTAAGTTGGTTAAACAGAAAGAGGGCTTCGAGACGAAGATCTAGGCGCTTGAATCGCCTGATTCCGACAAACGAGCGAAAAGTTATACTAAAACGAAAATCGGATCAGGAATCGCGATCGAAAATAATCCCAGAAAAATCCGAGAAAAAGAAAAACTAACGAACAGGCTAACGAATGAATGTTCGCTGTCTGTGGTTAAACGGTGAAAACCGTTCGTTAAAACGAACGTACGAACGGGCGTTCGCTAAATAACTAAACCGACGGAAAACCGATCTAAAAAGAATAACCGGAATTAAAAAAAAACCGAATCTAGATCTAGGGTTTACCAAAAAAACCGAACGGTTAACCGAAAAAAAAACGACGAACGGCGGCAGCGGCTACTACCTCCGGCGAGGCTCCGGCGGGACGGCGGGGTGCGGCGCGAGCGGCGTGCGGCGGCGAGGCTGCAGCGGCGGCGGCGCTCGGGAGGCGGGGCGGCGGCGGCGCGGCGGGGTGCGGCGGCTCGGCGGCGGCGCTCGGCTTCAGGGGGGGTCGGGGCGGCGGCTATTTAAGGGGGGGGGCCGGGGCGGGGTGGCTTGGGGCAGGGGGCGACGAGGCGGAGGCGGCGTCGGACTCCTCCGGCGAGTCCGTCTCCGGCACGGGACGGGAAGGCGGCGCGGGGCGGCTGGGCCTCGGCCCAGTGCGGTCCGGCGGATTTTTTTTTTTTAAATAAATCCTGACGCAGAAAAACAAAGAAAAGAAATACTAAACGGACTCCAAAAATCCTGAAATAAATTTTCCCCGTCCTCAAAAAAATGCCGGACGAGATGAACATTTATTTGGGCCTAAAATGAAATTTTGAAAAACGCGTATTTTTCTAAATTCAAATAAAATTGCAATAAAAATCCAAATAAAATATTTATTTGATTTTAATATTTTTCCTCCAATATTCCATTTATTTTGGAGAAGTCATATTATCTCCTCTCATATATTTTTAATATGAAATATTTTCGGAGAGAAAAATAGTTAAACCAAATTGATCCTTGTTTCAATATTTGAGAAAAATTCAAATATGAAAATGGTGAAATCCCCAACTCTCTCCGTGGTCCTTGAGTTGCTCAGGATTTCGAGGATCGCAAAACAAAATGCATTAAAATATGATATGCAATGATGATCTAATGCATAACATTCCAAATTAAAAATTTGGGATGTTACAAAGAGTGTAGATTAGCACAGTATAAAGTAGTAGTAGCATTAAGTATCAACCTCGGCCAGAGATCCTTTCTCGACTCCCTGCGAGAAAGCAATCCCAGAGCCCTAATATCCAAGTATCAACCTCGGCCAGAGATCCTTTCTCGACTCCCTGCGAGAAAGCAATCCCAGAGCCATACTATCCATTTCTCATCACAAGTATCCAGTTCTAGTTGTATCGATCGGGATACAACTTCGAGCGTCCGTTACCGAGGATCCGGCTATGCATAGATGTTTTCTTCCCTGCAGGGGTGCACCAACTTACCCACCACGCTCGATTAACTCTGGCCGGACACACTTTTCTGGGTCATGCCCGGCCTCGGCCAAACGAAACGCCGCAACCTGACCTAGGCTTAACAGAGAGGTCAGCACGCCGGACTAACCTATGCGCCCAGGGGTCTTGGGCCATCGCCCCGGGAACTCCTGCACGTTGCGAACGCGGCCGGTGAGCAGACCTAGCCCCCTTATACAAGTGCAGGGCGTTACCAGTCCAACCCAGCGTGCGCCACTCAGTCGCTGACGTCTAATAAGCTTTGGCTGATGCATACGACGCAGAGTGCCCATAACTGTTCCCACGTGATGGTTAGTGCTATCGGGCCAAAGGCCCACTCGAATCAAATATCCAAATCGTTAGTGTGTTGGTAGCGTGCGGTAACGAGCAGAGACTCACGATCGATGTGACCCCGTCACCCCGTCTCGAGGACTTGCGGCAAGGGCTAAGAATGCCCGGCCACGCCTCGTAATTATCTCACGGGCACCCTCCAGGTTAACTTGATTTCACAACACTCGCGGGTACCCCTCAGGGCCGACCCGATGTCATCATGGTTCTGTGTTAAGTCAAAGTAACCGTGTGTCCAAACACCAGGGGGAAACCCAAGGAATCACCCTCGATGGATTCCACCTGATGGAGTCGTCAAGGTGAACTTAGGAGGAATCACCCTCGAGGTTCACACTTGAGGTGTTGCACGACGGCGTCGCTATCAGGAGTGGTGAAGGAGGAATCACCCTCGATGACCATGACCGAATAGCTACTCTACAGAGTTAACATCAGAAGTGCTAAACGAGGTATAACCCTCGGCACTCGATAGTAATGCTGCAGTGTCGTACAACTAAGGGGGTGATGTGCGGTACCGGGGCCTGGTTGTCGATCACGTTGATCGAGTCATCTGATAACCCAGCGGGGCAACTGGGACAAAGTGGGGTCTCTGGTGGGTCTCTATCCAGCCTATACTAAGAAGTTTAGGATAAGCAGGTAGATATCAACAGCAGTTACAAAAAAAAGCTATGCATCAGAAATAGCATAAGCAGTAGCAGCAACAATTTCTAATGCAAGCATAAGAGAGAAAGAATAGGCGATATCGGTATGTTCAAAAGGGGGGTGCGTGCCTGTAAGCTCTGCGGCAAGAGAAGGGTCGTCAACAGTGTAGTCGGACTCTGGAGCTGTGTCAGCCTCGAGGACTACGTCGGTGTCCGGGTCTACCGTGAGAAAAGAGGGGGAGGAAACAAATAAATACATAGCAAACATATGCAACACAGAGCATGCTATGCTAACGTGCAGTGCAGGGTTGCCTAAAGACATGTCTAAGTTATTTTAGTTATTTTGGGATTAAAGTTGGATTTATTAACCGGTATATATGCACTATTCATCTACCGGAAATGGGCAAAAAATTGCGGGTTCACCTCCGTAGAGGGTCGACACGGAAACAGATTGCATGGTTGGATTCGTGGGATTTTTCTGAGCAACTTTCATGTGTAAAGTTTTTCGATCTGAGGTACGGTTAAATTTCTACGGATTTTAACAGATTTAAACATTTTCTGGACTTATTCAAATTAACAGAAACAACAAAAAAGGAATATGACATCAGCGTGTCGTCAAGATGACGTCAGTGGTCAACCCAGCTGTTCTAGGTCAAACCTGACGGCTGGGTCCCACCAGTCAGTGACACAGTGGCTAATCAGAAGTTAAAACTAACTAATTAGGTTAATTAGCACACGGTTCCCACATGTCAGTGTCTACCAGCTAAGCTAATTAATTTTAATTATTAAAAATTTTGATTAAGCAGTGGGGCCCGCCTGTCAGTGGCTATGGCTGCCACATCACCACAGTTGACCAGGTCAACTGGTCAACCAGGGCCCCTGGGCCCACTTGCCAGCGACCCAGGTGGTGCCTTGTCAGCGTCGGCCGGTGGCAAGCCACCGACGTCCAAACGCACGGCGGCGACCTCGGGATCTCGTCGGAAAACGTGCACAGGGGGTCATTTTGTGCGCGCTTGGGCGTGTTGCAACGGGCGTTCAACGCCGCATCGTTTGGTGGCGGTGGCACGACCTGAGGTGGCCAGTAGCAACGACGGCGACGAGCAAAGGCGGCGGCCGGAATCAGGCGATGTCGAGGACACGGCTAAGGAACACGAGGAGAGACGTGCGTGGGCTCGCTGGGCTCCTGGGAACATATACCACGAACTTCAGGAGTACATAACTCAAGTTCGTTGGTAGAGCATGGCTGTCTAAAGGAGAGGATATATTTTACCAAAGGCATTATGTATCAGGGGAGAACTTACAAGATTTCAGATGTTAAGGACACTTTCGGATAACAACCCAACAATTGGAGCTGGCGATTCACGACGGAGTTGATGTGAGTATCGGTAATCAATCAGAGGGAGAAGGGATGCAAAGGCATTGACAAGGAATGTCAACGAAGATTGCTAAACATATGGAATTAATCGTAATGCAAGCAGGCAAGAATTTCAAGAGCAATAGTCCATAGAGGATTTTCGGAAGATTGACTAACAATTGAAAGTATTTTACGAAACACCTGAACAACTGGGGATGAACGGATCCCTAGTAAATGTGAGGAATTATCCGCAATGCGAAAGAGGCTGCACGGCAGTAGGCTCAAAGGATTACCGGATTAACGAGGAGTATTTCGGGGTATCTCGTACATAAAGGAGTATCTGGGAATGAAGATACAAACGGCAAAGATGTGTAGCTGTCCACGGTGATTATCGGTAGTAGGGAACTTGCAAAAGCAGTGGGCAGAATGGTCTCGGGAAAGATCGAGGAGTATCTGCAGAATCTTCTAGCGAAGCAAGCGATCATCTGTGGTGAAGGAGCTCTCCGGGATGAAGGGGTTACGAGAACCTAATGTCAGAGTTAGAAAAATGTTTAACCCGAGTAGACGAGAGATCAGAATCCCAGAGTATAGACGAGGAATAAAAGATCCTAGTACCACCCAATGGCGACGTGGGCCCGTAAGCGACACAGCCATGTTAGTAAAATGGTTTTCACGACTAGACTCAACTTCGGCCAAGGAGTTGGAAAGGGGGATTCCTATAAGCAGTCGGCTCTGATACCAACCTGTGATGCCCCCGGCTTAATCGTGCACTAATCATACACGCAAATGCACACGATCAAGCCTAAGGACTCACTTGAAGGAATCACAACACACCTCTAAAACATAAATAAAGGCATACAAGCATTATATTACAAGCCAGGGCCTCGAGGGCTCGAATACATAAGGTCGCTTACAAGCGTCAGTGGAAGCATCAGATATCTGAGTACAGATATAAAAGAAAGACAGATAGGCCTTTAAAAGGCGGGGCAAAAGAAAACACTACGATCGAAAAGGCGCAGGCCTTCTGCCTGGGACCCTCCGAACCTACTCCTGGTCGTCAGCCAACTCGTAGTAGTAGCCATCCTCGGCGCAGTAGTAGTGATCGTCGATAGGGGCAGCTGGCTCTGGGGCTCCATCGTCTGAAAGCATCATACAAATATGGGAAAAAGAGGAAGCAAAGCAACCGTGCGTACTCATCCAAAGTACTCAGCAAGCAAGGATCTACACTACATATGCACTGTTATCAAAGGGAAAAGGCTGTATATGTGGACTGGGCTGCAGAAATGCCAGAATAGAGGGAAGGCATAGTCCTATCGAAGACTAGCATCTTCATCGGTCTTGCAGCATTAGAAGAGTGTAGATTAGCACAGTATAAAGTAGTAGTAGCATTAATTATCAACCTCGGCCAGAGATCCTTTCTCGACTCCCTGCGAGAAAGCAATCCCAGAGCCCTAATATCCAAGTATCAACCTTGGCCAGAGATCCTTTCTCGACTCCCTGCGAGAAAGCAATCCCAGAGCCATACTATCCATTTCTCATCACAAGTATCCAGTTCTAGTTGTATCGATCGGGATATAACTTCGAGTGTCCGTTACCGAGGATCCGGCTATGCATAGATGTTTTCTTCCCTGCAGGGGTGCACCAACTTACCCACCACGCTCGATTAACTCCGGCCGGACAAACTTTTCTGGGTCATGCCCGGCCTCGGCCAAACGATACGCCGCAACCTGACCTAGGCTTAACAGAGAGGTCAGCACGCCGGACCAACCTATGCGCCCAGGGGTCTTGGGCAATCGCCCCGGGAACTCCTGCACGTTGCGAACATGGCCGGTGAGCAAACCTAGACCCCTTATACAAGTGTAGGGCGTTACCTGTCCAACCCAGCGTGCGCCGCTCAGTCACTGACGTCTATTAAGCTTCGGCTGATGCATATGACGCAGAGTGCCCATAACTGTTCCCACGTGATGGTTAGTGCTATCGGGCCAAAGGCCCACTCGAATCAAATATCCAAATCGTTAGTGTGTTGGTAGCGTGCGGTAACGAGCAGAGACTCATGATCGATGTGACCCCGTCGCCCCATCTCGAGGACTTGCGGCAAGGGCTAAGAATGCCCGGCCACGCCTCGTAATTATCTCACGAGCACCCTTCAGGTCAACCCGATTTCACAACACTCGCGGGTACCCCTCGGGGCCGACCCGATGTCATCATGGTTCTGTGTTAAGTCAAAGTAACCGTGTGTCCAAACACCAGGGGGAAACCCAAGGAATAACCGCGATGGA
This sequence comes from Thinopyrum elongatum, assembly GCA_011799875.1. Taxonomy (NCBI): domain Eukaryota; kingdom Viridiplantae; phylum Streptophyta; class Magnoliopsida; order Poales; family Poaceae; genus Thinopyrum; species Thinopyrum elongatum. The sequence goes on along the minus strand of CM022298.1, from coordinate 545,919,534 downwards.
TTCCACCTGATGGAGTCGTCAAGGTGAACTTAGGAGCAATCACCCTCGAGGTTCACACTTGAGGTGTTGCACGACGGCGTCACTATCGGGAGTGGTGAAGGAGGAATCACCCTCGATGACCATGACCGAATAGCTACTCTACAGAGTTACCATCAGAAGTGCTAAATGCGGTATCACCCTCGGTACTTGATAGTAACACTGCAGTGTCGTGCAACTAAGGGGGTGATGTGCGGTACCGGGGCCTGGTTGTCGATCATGTTGATCGAGTCATCTGATAACCCAGCGGGGCAACTGGGACAAAGTGGGGTCTCTGGTGGGTCTCTATCTAGCCTATACTAAGCAGTTTAGGATAAGCAGGTAGGTATCAACAGCAGTTACAAAAATAGGCTATGCATCAGAAATAGGATAAGCAGTAGCAGCAACAATTTCTAATGCAAGCATAAGAGAGAAAGAATAGGCGATATTGGTATGTTCAAAAGGGGGGTGCTTGCCTGGAAGCTCTGCGGCAAGAGAAGGGTCATCAACAGTGTATTCGGACTCTGGAGCTGCGTCGGCCTCGGGGACTACGTCGGTGTTGGGATCTACCGAGAGAAAAGAGGGGGAGGAAACAAATAAATACACAGCAAACATATGCAACACAGAGCATGCTATGCTAACGTGCAGTGCAGGGTTGCCTAAAGACATGTCTAAATTATTTTAGTTATTTTAGGATTAAATTTGGATTTATTAACCGGTATATATGCACTATGCATCTACCAAAAATGGGCAAAAAGTTGTGGGTTTACCTCCATATAGGGTCTCGACACGGGAACAGATGCCATGGTTGGATTCGTTGGATTTTTCTGAGCAACTTTCATGTGTAAAGTTTTTCGATCTGAGCTACAGTTAAATTTCTACGGATTTTAAAAGATTTAAACATTTTTTGGACTTATTCAAATTAACAAAAATAACAGAAAAGGAATATGACATCAGCTTGTCGTCAAGATGACGTCAGTAGTCAACCCAGCCGTTCCAGGTCAAACCTGACGGCTGGGTCCCACCAGTTAGTGACACAGTGGCTAATCAGAGGTTAAGACTAACTAATTAGGTTAATTAGCACATGGGCCCCACATGTCAGTGTCTACCAGCTAAACTAATTAATTTTAATTATTAAAAACATTGATTAAGCAGTGAGGCCCGCCTGTCAGTGGCTATGGCTGCTATGTCACCATAGTTGACCAGGTCAACTGGTCAACCTGGGCCCACTTGCCAGCGACCCAGGGGGTGGCCCAGGTGGTGCCACATCAGCGTCGGCCGGCGACAAGCTGCCGATGTCCAAACGCACGGCGGCGACCTCGGGATCTCGTCGGAAAACGCGCACAGGGGGTCATTTTGCGCGCGCTTGGGCGCGTTGCAACGGGCGTTCAACGCCGCATCATTTGGTGGCGGTGGGACGACCTGAGGTGGCCCATAGCGATGACGGCGATGAGCAAAGGCGGCAGCCGGAATCAGGCGATGTCGAGGACACGGCTAAGGAGCACGGGGGAGAGGCGTGCGTGGGCTCGCTGGGCTCCTGGGAGCACCAGGAGCTCGGTAGTGAGCTCGGACGCGAGCTGCGGCAGCAGTGGCTACGGCGGCGAGCACAGCTACGGCGGCGGGTACGGCCTCAATGGAAACGACGACTATGAGCAAGGAAAAGAGCAGGGAAAAGAGGGGATCAATGCGGGTGCTCTCTATGCTGGCTCAAGGAGGCCCCTTGGGTGAACGGGAGCGCAGAGGGGCCGCCGTCGACGGGGATCGTCGGCGACCGAAGCGGAAGGGGATGAGGCGGATCCGGCACTGTGGTGGCTCCCGGATCCAACAGCGGGCACCGTTCGTCGTGGAGGACGACGGCGAACACCAATGACATCTTTGCGAGGCAAGGCGGTGAAGGTGACCGCGGTGGCGATGGAGGACGGCGGTGGTGGCGCTCGTTGGTGGTGGATCTGGAGGGAGAGAGGGAGGAGAGCGAGCGAGGGGAAGCGATAAAGGAAGGGGCGAATGGACGAGGAGGTCCAGGGGGGATGAAGGAGGCCTCGGCCTTATCCTCTCGGTGTCGGTGGGCGTCGCGGTGTCGCCTCCTCACCGGTGAACACCGGCGTAGCCAGGCGCGTGGTGACACGCACAGGAGAGAGAGTGGGAGGAGGGCGAGAAGGTCTGGTGGGCTGGGCCAGTGCACTGTGCACTTAAGCCTAGTCCACTGTATTAGTTTAGGCCTTTTTCTTTTTCTTATTTTTGTTTTATTTTAGCAGCGGGCTTTTGCAAATAAAATAGCCACCAAATGACTTAGCAAAAATGTGCGCCTGGCCAAAACAAATACTATGGAATATTTTGCTCTGCCACAAAAAGTTTGGACAAGTTTTGATTCCATTAGGAATTTCCAAAAATGGAAATGGCATTAATAGTGCTGTTTTGGCACTGTTTTAAATGCTTAGGCCCATTTTGAGTTGATGGTGATGTTGTTTTCCTTAACAACAAATGTTTTGGATTATTTGCTGGTTGGTGAACATTTTTCTAGCAGATTTTTTAGCAACTTCAAAATTGCACTTTGAATTTGAATTGGATTCAGAGAAGGAATTTGAAATGAGATATTTAACCACTGTGATTAATCAATGCAAATGATGACGACTTGGTATGATCATAAGGGATTACTGGGGATGTTACAAATCTCCTCCACTACAAGAAATCTCGTCCTGAGATTTTAGCGGTGGAGTAAGAGGTGACTTTGGGAGAACGGACCTTTGCAAGGTCGATTATCTGGCAGATAATTCAGGGAACATATACCACGAACTTCAGGAGTACATAACTCAAGTTCATTGGTAGAGCATGGCTGTCTGAAGGAGAGGATACATTTTACCAAAGGCATTATGTATCAGGGGAGAACTTACAAGATTTCAGATGTTAAGGACACTGTCGGATAACAAGCCAACAATGGATCTGGCGATTCACGACGGAGTTGATGTGAGTATCGGTAATAAATCAGAGGGAGAAGGGATGCAAAGGCATTGACAATGAATGTCAACGAAGATTGCTAAACATATGGAATTAACCGTAATGCAAGCAGGCAAGAATTTCAAGAGCAATAGTCTGCAGAGGATTTTCGGAAGATCGACTAACAATGGAAAGTATTTTACGAAACACCTGAACCACTGGGGATGAACGGATCCCTAGTAAATGTGAGGAATTGTCCGCAATGCGAAAGAAGCTGCACGGCAGTAGGCTCAAAGGATTCCCGGATTAACGAGGAGTATTTCGGATTATCTCGTACATAAAGGAGTATCTGGGAATGAAGATACAAACGGCAAAGATGCGTAGCTGTCCACGGTGATTATCAGTAGTAGGGAACTTGCAAAAGCAGTGGGCAGAATGGTCTCGGGAAACATCGAGGAGTGTCTGCAGAATCTTCTGGCGAAGCAAGCGATCATCTGTGGTGAAGGAGCTCTCCGGGATGAAGTGGTTACGAGAACCTAATGTCAGAGTTAGTAAAATGTTTAACCCGAGTAGATGAGAGATCAGAATCCTAGAGTATAGACGAGGAATAAAAGGTCCTAGTACCACCCAATGGTGACGTGGGCCCGTAAGCCACACAGCCATGTTAGTAAAACGGTTTTCATGACTAGACTCAACTTCGTCCAAGGAGTTGGAAAGGGGGATTCCTACAGGCAGTCGGCTCTGATACCAACCTGTGACGCCCCCGGCTTAATCGTGCACTAATCATACACGCAAATGCACACGATCAAGCCTAAGGACTCACTTGAAGGAATCACAAATCAACTCTAAAACATAAATAAAGGCATACAAGCATTATATTACAAGCTAGGGCCTCGAGGGCTCGAATGCATAAGGTCGCTTACAAGCATCAGCGGAAGCATCAGATATCTGAGTACAGATATAAAAGAAAGACAGATAGGCCTTTAAAAGGCGGGGCAAAAGAAAACACTACGATCGAAAAGGCGCAGGCCTTCTGCCTGGGACCCTCTAAACCTACTCCTGGTCGTCAGCCAACTCATAGTAGTAGCCATCCTCGGGGTAGTAGTAGTGATCATCGACAGGGGCAGCTGGCTCCTGGGCTCCGTCGTCTAAAAGCATCATACGAATATGGGGAAAAAGAGGAAGCAAAGCAACCGTGAGTACTCATCCAAAGTACTCAGCAAGCAGTGATCTACACTACATATGCACTGTATTCAAAGGGAAAAGGCTGTATATGTGGACTGGGCTGCAGAAATGCCAGAATAGAGGGAAGGCCTAGTCCTATCGAAGACTAGCATCTTCATCGGTCTTGTAGCATTAGAAGAGTGTAGATTAGCACAGTATAAAGTAGTAGTAGCATTAAGTATCAACCTCGGCCAGAGATCCTTTCTCGACTCCCTGCGAGAAAGCAATTCCAGAGCCCTAATATCCAAGTATCAATCACGGCCAGAGATCCTTTCTCGACTCCCAGCGAGAAAGCAATCCCAGAGCCATACTATCCATTTCTCATCACAAGTATCCAATTCTAGTTGTATCGATCAGGATACAACTCCGAGCATTCGTTACCGAGGATCCGGCTATGCATAGATGTTTTCTTCCCTGCAGGGGTGCACCAACTTACCCACCATGCTCGATTAACTCCGGCCGGACACACTTTTCTGGGTCATTCCCCGCCTCGGCCAAACAATACGCCGCAACCCGACCTAGGCTTAACAGAGAGGTCAGCACGCCAGACTAACTTATGCGCCCAGGGGTCTTGGGCCATCGCCCCGGGAACTCCTGCACGCTGCGAACGCGGCCGGTGAGCAGACCTAGCCCCCCTTATACAAGTGCAGGGCGTTACCAGTCCAACCCAGCACACGCCGCTCGGTTGCTAACGTCTATTAAGCTTCGGCTGATGCATACGACGCAAAGTGCCCATAACTGTTCCCACGTGATGGTTAGTGCTATCGGGCCAAAGGCCCACTCGAATCAAATATCCAAATCGTTAGTGTGTTGGTAGCGTGCGCTAACGAGCAGAGACTCACGATCGATGTGACCCCATCGCCCCTTGTCGAGGACTTGCGGCAAGGGCTAAGAATGCCCGGCCACGCCTCGTAATTATCTCATGGGCACCCTCCAGGTCAACCCGATTTCACAACACTCGCGGGTACCCCTCAGGACCGACCCGATGTCATCATGGTTCTGTGTTAAGTCAAAGTAACCGTGTGTCCAAACACCAGGGGGAAACCCAAGGAATCACCCTCGATGGATTCCACCTGATGGAGTCGTCAAGGTGAACTTAGGAGGAATCACCCTAGAGGTTCACACTTGAGGTGTTGCACGACGGCGTCGCTATCGGGAGTGGTGAAGGAAGAATCACCCTCGATGACCATGACCGAATAGCTACTCTACAGAGTTAACATCAGAAGTGCTAAACGAGGTATCACCCTCGGCACTCGATAGTAACGCTGCAGTGTCGTACAACTAAGGGGGTGATGTGCGGTACCGGGGCCTGGTTGTCGATCACGTTGATCGAGTCATCTGATAACCCAGCGGGGCAACTGGGACAAAGTGGGGTCTCTGGTGGGTCTCTATCCAGCATATACTAAGCAGTTTAGGATAAGCAGGTAGGTATCAACAGCAGTTACAAAAACAGGCTATGCATCAAAAATAGGATAGGCGGTAGCAACAACAATTTCTAATGCAAGCATAAGAGAGAAAGAATAGGCGATATCGGTATGTTCAAAAGGGGGGTGCTTGCCTGGAAGCTCTGCGGCAAGAGAAGGGTCGTCAACAGTGTAGTCGGACTCTAGAGCTGTGTCGGCCTCGGGGACTACGTCGGTGTCGGGGTCTACCGAGAGAAAAGAGGGGGAGGAAACAAATAAATACACAGCAAACATATGCAACACAGAGCATGCTATGCTAACGTGCAGTGCAGGGTTGCCTAAAGACATGTCTAAATTATTTTAGTTATTTTAGGATTAAAGTTGGATTTATTAACCGGTATATATGCGCTATTCATCTACCGGAAATGGGCAAAAAGTTGCGGGTTCACCTCCGTAGAGGGTCCCGACACGGAAACAGATGGCACGGTTGGATTCGTGGGATTTTTCTAAGCAACTTTCATGTGTAAAGTTTTTCGATCTGAGCTACGGTTAAATTTTTACGGATTTTAGAAGATTTAAACATTTTCTGAACTTATTGAAATTAACAGAAATAACAGAAAAGGAATATGACATGAGCGTGTCGTCAAGATGACGTCAGTGGTCAACCCAGCCGTTCCAGGTCAAACCTGACGGCTGGGTCCCACCAGTCAGTGACACAGTGGCTAATCAGAGATTAAAACTTACTAATTAGGTTAATTAGCACACAGGCCCCACATGTCAGTGTCTACCAGCTAAACTAATTAATTTTAATTATTAAAAATGTTGATTAAGCAGTGGGGCACGCCTGTCAGTGGCTATGGCTGCCACATCACCATAGTTGACCAGGTCAACTGGTCAACCCGGGCCCCTGGGCCCACTTGCCAGCGACCCAGGTGGTGCCACGTCAGCGTCGGCCTGCGGCAAGCCGCCGACGTCCAAACACATGGCGGCGACCTCGGGATCTCGTCGGAAAACGCGCACAGGGGGTCATTTCGCGCGCGCTTGGGCGCGTTGCAACGGGCGTTCAATGCCGCATCATTTGGTGGCGGTGGCACGACCTGAGGTGGCCCGTAGCGACGACGACGACGAGCAAACGCGGCGGCCGGAATCAGGCGATGTCGAGGACGCGGCTAAGGAGCACGGGGAGAGGCATGCGTGGGCTCGCTGGGCTCCTGGGAGCACCAGGAGCTCGGTAGTGAGCTCGGATGCGAGCTGCGGCAACAGTGGCTACGGCGGCGAGCACAGCTACGGTGGCGGGTACGGCCTCGATGAAAATGACGAATACGAGAAAGGAAAAGAGCAAGGAAAAGAGCAGGGAAAAGAGGGGATCAACACGGGTGCTCACTGTGCGGGCTCAAGGAAGCCCCTTGGGTGAACGGGAGCGCAGAGGGGCCGCGGTCGACGGGGATCGCCTGCGACCGAAGCGGAAGGGGATGAGGCGGATCCGGCACTGTGGTGGCTCCCGGCTCCAACAGCGGGCACCGTTCATCATGGAGGACGACGGCGAACGCCTACGGCATCTTGGCGAGGCGAGGCGGTGAAGGTGACCGCGGTGGCGATGGAGGACGGCAGTGGTGGCACTTGGTGGTGGTGGATCTGGAGGGAGAGAGGGAGGAGAGCGAGCGAGGGGAAGCGATGAAGGAAGGGGCGAATGGACGAGGAGGTCCAGGGGGCATGAAGGAGGCCTCGGCCATATCCTCTCGGCGTCGGTGAGCGTCGCGGTGTCGCCTCCTCGCCGGTGAACGCCGGCGCAGCCAGGCGCGTGGTGACACGCATAGGAGAGAGAGTGGGAGGAGGGCGAGAAGGCTTGGTGTGCTAGGCCAGTGCACTGTGCACTTAAGCCCAGTCCACTGTATTAGTTTAGGCCTTTTTCTTTTTCTTATTTTTGTTTTATTTTAGCAGCAGGCTTTTGCAAATAAAATAGCCACCAAATGACTTAGCAAAAATGTGCGCCTGGCCAAAACAAATACTATGGAATATTGTGCTCTGCCACAAAAAGTTTGGACAAGTTTTGATTCCATTTGGAATTTCCAAAAATGAAAATGGCATTAATAGTGCTGTTTTGGCACTGTTTTAAATGCTTAGGCCCTTTTTGAGTTGATGGTGATGTTGTTTTCCTTAACAACAAATGTTTTGGATTATTTGCTGGTTGGTGAACATTTTTCCGGTAGATTTTTGAGCAACTTCAAAATTGCACTTTGAATTTGAATTGAATTCAGAGAAGGAATTTGAAATGAGATATTTAACCACTATGATTAATCAATGCAAATGATGACGACTTGGTATGATCATAAGGGATTACTGTGGTGTGATATTGGGGATGTTACATCCGGAAGGGTTCCGGAATTCACTGGAAGGGGTTTCGGATGTTTCCCGAAATGATCTGGTACGAGAACACTTTATTTGGGCCAAGGGGTAAAGCCCACGAGGTTTTTGGAAAGTGCAAAAGGAAGTTTTGTGGAGACCAGAGGCCAGACGCCAGGGTCCCTGGCGTCTGGGCCCAAATGCCGGGATCCCTGGCGTCTGGTCCTGGAGTTCGAGAAGGACTCTTGCCTTTCGGGCAAAACCAACTTTGAGGAGGCTTTTACTCAAAGTTTCGACCCCAGGGCTCAACATATAAATAGAGGGGCAGGGCTAGCACCCAAGACACATCAAGATTCACCAAGCTGTGTGCCGGCAACCCCGTCCCCTCTAGTTTATCCTCCGTCTAGTTTCTGTAGTGCTTGGCGAAGCCCTGCAGAGATTGTTCTTCATCTCCAACCGTCACCACACCGTGGTGCTGTCAGAACTCATCTACTACTTCGCCCGTCTTGCTGGATCAAAAAGGCGAGGACGTCATCGAGCTGAACATGTGCTGAACGCGTAGGTGTCGTACGTTCGGTATTTGATCAGGACAGATCGTGAAGGTGTACGACTACATCAACCGCGTTCTTCAAGGGTATGAAGATGCTCTCCCCTCTCATAGCTATGCATCTCCATGGATAGATCTTGCGTGTGCGTAGAAAAAAAATTGTTTTCCATGCAACGTTTCCCAACGGTGGTATCAGAGCCAGGTCTATGCGTAGATGATATGCACGAGTAGAACACAAAGAGTTGTGGGCGGTGATAGTCATACGGCTTACCACCAACGCCTTATTTTGATTCGGCGGTATTGTAAGATGAAGCGGCCTGGACCAACCTTACGTGTCCACGTACATGAGACCGGTTCCATCGACAGACATGCAACTTGTTTTGCATAAAGGTGGCTGGCGGGTGTCTGTTTCTCCTACTTTAGTTGAATCGAATTTGACTGCATCCGGTCCTTGAAGAAGGTTAAAACAGCAAACTTGATAAATCACCATTGTGGTTTTTGCCGTAGGTAAGAACGGTTCTTGCTAGAAACCCGTAGCAGCCACGTAAAACTTGCAAACAACAAAGTAGAGGACGTCTAACTTGTTTTTGCAGGGTATGCTATGATGTGATATGGTCAAGACATGATGTGATATACATTATTGTATGAGATGATCATGTTTTGTAATTTATCGGCAACCGACATGAGCCTTATGGTTGTCTCTTTATTGTATGAAATGCAATCGCCATGTAATTGCTTTACTTTATCGCTATGCGTTAGCAATAGTTGTAGAAGCAATAGTTGGCGAGACGACCACGACGTAGCGATGGAGATCAAGGTGTTGAGCCGGTGATGATGGAGATCATGACGATGCTTTGGAGATGGAGATGAAAAGCACAAGATGATGATGGCCATATCATCTCACATATTTTGATTGCATGTGATGTTTATCCTTTATGCATCTTATTTTGCTTAGAACGGCGGTAGCATTATAAGATGATCCCTTCACTAAATTTCAAGATAAAAGTGTTCTCCCCAAGTATGCACCGTTGCGAAAGTTCATCGTTTCGAAGCACCACGTGATGATCGGGTGTGATAGACTCTATGTTCACATACAACGGGTGTAAGACAGTTTTGCACATGCAGAATACTTGGGTTAAACTTGACGAGCCTAGCATGTGCAGACATGGTCTCGGAACACTGGCGACCGAGAGGTCAAACTGTGGCACCCCGGCTCAGAGTAAACCAGATCGCCCCGTATTCCAGCCCAAGGATAAGTCTTCTGGAATACGGCACTGTTGGCATAGAACAAATCAGCTCTTTATTACAATGGATATGGTTACAAAGGGTACATGGATTACATCGGCACGGCGACGCTACGCCTGCCCGGGGTAGCTCTATGCTAACAGCGGAGTAACTCTCTCGGTAGCGGAACAGCGACGACGGTGATGGACTCCACTCCACAGGGACTCTGGCTAGAACGCGTATCCTAGGTCACAAACTTGGGATCCTCGACAAGCAAGCAATCATGGCATGACCTGCAAACTGGCATGACATGCCAGGTGAGTACTTTGAATGTACTCGCAAGCTCACAGCAAACATCAGCATTAAGGCAAGACAACATCCTAGCAAGATAGCTACTGAAGTAGATGCAGTAAGGTGAAGCATATTTAATCCATACTCCGAATAATCTCAGGATCCAATCCAAACCTGTGCCAAATCCCAATTCCCAAGCATGTGGTTAACCGACCACTCAACTCATAGCCATCCCATGGCTAACGTATCATATCCCTGATACCATCTGCACTGCAAGTCTGACAAACTTACTCTCTTCCGGGTTGCCTCACAACCCTCAGAATACTCACGATCCACCGAGTACTTCTGATCTTATGACGAGTTCTTCCATCATTAACACTACTATGGTTGACCACCTAGTGAGGTCTGGTCGGACTATCCAATACCATGGACACGGCTATTCGAATAGATTTTACACTCTGCAGAGGTTGCGCACTTTACCCACACCATGGAGCACTGACCTCGTGATCCCATTCGGGTGGACCAGCGTTGCTCCAACGAAACCCGCCTGAGCCGTGACTCTCCCATCGTACCACCAGCAATCATCCTCCCCCGGAGTCAAGCCTTGGGTGGCCCCTGTGTCACCTCGTGACACCTGCCACCGTCGTGGCCAAACTAAACTGTCCCAAACGGGGACCTGGATCCAAATAACTCAACTGGGCTCACAAGGTTATCGCCGCCTACCGGGCCAGGGTAGCGCGCACGCATAACCTTCCCTATCGGGCGGTACCGATGAAAGAGCACGCGATTAGACCAAGTCAAGGCCGTCCATACCGACAAATGTGGTTGCACGGATAAGTCCGGACAGGTGACTCAAGGTCAACCGACTAAATATCACATTTTCGAATAATATTTCTGTCATAGCTGACCTTCCGATATCATAATAATCCAAGTTAACCAACTAGCAATCCAAAATAACCATAGACGGGGATCTCAACATCATAGTATCACAAGTGGGTAAGCTACTAGTTACTAATAATCCGGTACTCAACATGACAGTCACCTATCCGAGAATTAACTCCAACATTGCATAGTCCGATTCATTTCACAAATAACTCATTCTTGCTATTAAAGTAATTAGTTAAACTATGATATTGCAGTGCAATGACGCAGATGAGAGTTGTGGCTTGCCTGGGGATGAAGGAATCATCGGAAAGAAGTGCGGAGAGTCCGCGGAAGGAGTTGCCGGAGACAGTTCTCTCTCGGAGGGGCTGTTTACGGGCAAGGACAAAATGGTCATTTCCACTATGGGACCATATAGTGAAAATGATACCATCATGACGGGCTCGTCGAGATGAAGAAGTGGGCTTTGGATTCACCTCGATCGGAGTCTCGGTTGAAAAGATACGGCCGTTTAAAGCTCAGGGACTAATCTGCAAAATAACTTCTACAAACAGGTCCCTGGCAGCTTAAACAGAACGTGCTTTTTCTGAAAATATGTTTTCCAGAGAGGAAAACGTATTCTGGGCCGAAGAAGAGCAGAATGCGCTTTCGATAAGGGAAAGCGTACTCCCAGGAGTACGTCTCCACTTATCCACGCTGGCAGTGGCGGGGCCGGGGTTTGGGTCGCTGACCTGTGGGTCCCGCGGGGCTTCTCTCTCCTCCTTCCTTCTCTTCTTCTAGCTCCCGACGCGAGGAGCAGAGGAGCTCAGGGCCGAGCGAGCGCCGACGCGCTCCAGCGACTCAGGCCGTCTCCGACCGAGCTCCGGCCACCGGAAGATGCGGGAGGGAGCACCGCACCCAACCAGGGCGCTACGAGCGTCGAGGAGACGTCGTAGTGGCAGCAGTTCGGGCGTCCGCGGCGGAACAGAGGCGAGTTCCGACGAAGGGCTTGGGCGGCTCCGGTCACCTCTGGCCGTGGTGAGGATACTGGTGGCCTCGGGGAGATGCACCGCGTCTAAACACGGGTAGAACCAGCGCCGGGGAGAGGTAGAATGACGGAGGCTCAAGGTGGCCGAGGAGACGACGACGGCCATGATCGGGCACGCGGCAACAGTGGCTCCAGCGATGGGGCGAGGACACAGGAAGGATCGCCGGCGTCTAGGTGAGCTCCTGGTGGTGGAATGAGGGAGAGGGGGCTCGGCAAGGTGCCAATTTAGGCGAGCTGAGGCAGCGGCCTGGGCGGCAATGGACGGCGAGGAAGAGCTCCGGGGCTCGGGCGAGAAGCTGGGCGAGGTCCTGGGAGTGAGGTGGTGATGATGGTGAGCTCGGGAGAGCTTGGGGCAGCCTATAAATAGGTGCGGCAACACGGGTGGATGAGGATGGCCATGGTGGTGATCTTAGCCGCGCACTGGCGCTCCGGGGCAACGTGCCTGGCTGTATACGGCGTCGGGGAGCTTCGCCGAGGAGCAGAGAGGGTTCAGGCGTGCTCTGGAAGGCTCGAGGGAGAGGGAAACGACAATGGTATCACGTGCCGAACAGCGGCGGCGATCGCCGTGGTGTGAGGAGGAAGAAACTGGAGGGGGAGAGGCTTCCAGATCGAAGATGAGGCCAAGGGGAAGCTGCTGGACATGTTTAAGTGGCGAGGGAGAGAAGGAAAGGACGGAACCGAGTGGTTAAATCACCAGAGCGCGCTGGCTGGTATGCCAAACGCGTGGTCACCGCGTGCACTGGCACACGGGGTTGCACCCTGGCGTGACAAGTCATGTCCAGTGTATAGTCCCTCCAAGGCACAGTCTCAGGGAGGTGATGGCTCGGTGAAAATCACTATGGTTGAATGTGAATGATCAACTGAAGTTTTCTGTAGCAAACTTGTCCACGCAACTGTGCTCAATAGGAAGTTGATAGGGTCAAAATGATATGTCTGGGAGGTGTAGGGTAGAAAGGACTATGATCCTGTGAATTTTGGGGAGAAATGGACCAAGATTTAATATGGTTGCTTTGCAACTGTCCAATTTGGTCCAGAGACTAAATCTTGATGTGCCACTCACATGGAGTAGCCAATTGGGCTGAAATTGGGCAAAGGATGATGATTTGGTCAAATGAGAGTGCCATAAAAATTTCATACCATTTGGACAAGCCAAAATGGTACTTCCTTCACAGCTATCCTCTCTGACCAGAATCTTAGAAAAATTCTAGAGAATTATTGGTATGATGAAATGATCCCAAATTTTGTGGAGATAAGTTATATGGGTAGGAGAATGCTCTGGTAAATTTTCAGCAATTATGGAGCAATATAAAATATAGTTGCTTCACAATGTGAAAATATGACCAGAAACCAAGATTTGATGCTATGCTCACATAGATGATTGGATACGGTTGAAACTTGGTGGAGAGTCATGATTTGAGCATATGAAGATTCTTGCAAAATTTCAACTTATTTGGATACTCGTAGCTAGCACTTGCTACACAAAGATTCCAGTTGCCCAGAAACTTTGGAAATTAGCCAAGAGATATTTAATATCTAAATAAAGTTCAATTTTGGCATGTGGCAATGATATGGATAGTAAAGAGTGCACAAAAAGTTTGAGAGCAAGCAAGCAAATATAAAGGGTACTTGCTTCACAAACTGCCAGCTGAGGCAGAATCAGAAAATGAATATTTGTGAAATATTTTTGAACATGGCAAGGAAGGGTTTGACATATTTGTGGAAAATCTGACCCAAACAATTTATGAGAATTATTTGGGAATTTTGGGAATGATGGAAATGTGGGTTGCTTCACAACTCAGGTCAGACAGGGTTATTCCTTTAATAGAAAAAGGAATATTCCTAAGAAAAAGAATATTGGGGGTTGGTCCAAGATGGAAATGACATCTTCTTGGGATGGTTTTGAGGTTGGCAAGCCACTCGGGAAGAAAAATGAAGGGTGATCCCTCCAGGTTGCAAGACTATCAAGCCACAGAAAAGCGAATCCGGACCAAAATCAAAAGAAAAAGAAAATGGGCAAAATCCAGGGTGTTACACGAACATGAGTCATATAGTAGATATGATCAACATAGAGATGTTCACATCTCCCATGATGATCGGACATGGGTTAGTTGATTTGGATCATGTATCACTTAGATAACTTGAGGGATGTTTATTTAAGTGGGAGTTCATTAGTAATTTGATTAATTGAACTTAATTTACCATGAACTTAGTCCTGATAGTAGTTGCATATCTATGTTGTAGATCAATGGCCCGTGGTACCGTTCCCCTGAATTTTAATGCGTTCCTAGAGAAAGCTAAGTTGAAAGATGATGGTAGCAACTACACGGACTGGGTCCGTAACTTGAGGATTATCATCATTGCTGCACAGAAGAATTATGCCCCTGATGCACCGCTAGGTGACAGACCTGCTGCAGGAGCTGATGCAGATGTTATGAACGTCTGGCAGGCTCGATCTGATGACTACTCTATAGTTCAGTGTGCCATGCTTTATGGCTTAGAACCGGGACTTCAAAGACGTTTTGAACATCATGGAGCATATGAGATGTTCCAAGAGTTGAAGTTAATATTTCAAGCAAATGCCCGGGTTGAGAGATATGAAGTCTCCAACAAGTTCTATAGCTGCAAGATGGAGGAGAACAGTTCTATCAGTGAACACATACTCAAAATGTCTGGGTATTATAACCACTTGACTCAGCTGGGAGTTGATCTTCCAGTTGATAGTGTTATTGACAGAGTTCTTCAATCATTGCCACCAAGCTACAAAGGCTTCGTGATGAACTATAATATGCAAGGGATGAATAAAACGATTCCTGAGCTCTTCGCAATGCTTGGAGGCCCAACACGAGTCTACAAGAACAAGTTGTGTAGTAGACATCAAGCTCTTTTCTGACGCCGTTGCCGAGGAGGTGAGTGCTTGAAGGTATATCTTTAGATCTTGCAATTGGATCTTTTAGTTTCTTGTTTTATCACTAGTTTGGTTTATAAAAGAAAACTACAAAAAAATGGAATTGAGGTGGCCTCATATTATTCGTCTTTATCATGTCTTTCTTGAAAATGATGGAAAGGAAAATTGTGCTCAATAGTTAGAAGAAGAATTCAATAAAATGTTTGTAATAAAATCTTTGAATGATGAGAATGATTGCAGTGTTGCTAGTATGAATTCTTTGAATATCCATGATGCTAATGATATGCAAAGCCATAAGCTTGGGGATGCTATGTTTGATGAAGATGATATTTTTAGTCCCCCGAGTTTTGATGAGAATATTTACTATGATGAAAGCATGCCTCCTATTTATGA
Organism: Thinopyrum elongatum; assembly: GCA_011799875.1. Taxonomy (NCBI): domain Eukaryota; kingdom Viridiplantae; phylum Streptophyta; class Magnoliopsida; order Poales; family Poaceae; genus Thinopyrum; species Thinopyrum elongatum. Next base: position 545,904,346 of record CM022298.1, on the reverse strand, counting down.
TGATTATATTGATGAAAGTGGATTTGGAGAGGTCATGACTTTATTTAATGATGATTCCACTATCTTGGAAGAGATTTCAATTGATTTTGATAACAAAGTTGCTATCTATGATGATTATTTTGATGACACGTATGATATAAAGAATAATGATCACCATGAATCTTGTCATCATCATTTTAATGCTCAAATTGATTATGGCAATCAAGTATCTCATGATAGTTATTTTGTTGACTTTGCTCCCACCATTATGAATGAGAAAAAATTTGCTTATGTGGAGAGTAATAAAGTTTCCATGCTTGTAGATCATGAAAACAATGCTTTATGTGATAGCTACATTGTTGAGTTCATTCATGATGCTACTGAAAATTATTATGAGAGAGGAACATATGCTTTTACATATCTCAATAATATCAAGTTTCCTCTCTATGTGTTGAAAGTTTTGAAGTCATGCTTGTTTTGCCTTCCTATGCTAGTTGATTCTTGTTCCCATAAATTGTTTGCTCACAAAATCCCTATGCATAGGAAGTGGGTTAGACTTAAATGTGCTAGTCATATGCTTCATGATGCTCGCTTTATGTTTTAATTCTTTCCTTCTATGTGAGCATCATTGAAATCATCATGCCTACCCAAAAAGACATTAAAGTAAAGCACTTGTTGGGAGACAACCAAACATTTACCCCTACTGTTTTTGTGTGTTCACATGATTAAGCTACTGTAGTAATCATGTTTTATAGCTTTTGTTTCAATAAAGTGCCAAGTAAAGCCTTTGGGATAGTGTGGATGATAGTTGACTTGATTCTGTGCAAAAACAGAAACCTTTGCGCCCAGTAACAGAATTGTTAAAGATCACTGGAGCATCGAAAAATTCTGAATTTTTTACAGATGATTGATATAGAAGTTGTCTATTTTGTAATAATTTTTCAGAATTTTTGGAGTAGCAGAAGTATGGTCCTTGTTCAGATTACTACAGACTTTTCTGTTTTTGACAGATTCTGTTTTCAATGCATAGTTTGCTTGTTTTCTAATTTCTATGGCTTGTATTGCTCAGTATAAATTGTGGAAATGATAAGGTACAGTAGTCATTGTGTGAGAACAATTATGAATCTTGTATTTGACAGTACCAAAGTGAATGATTTGCTCTTTATCATACTAACGCATCTCACGAAGTTCCATTAAGTTTTGTGTGATTGAAGTTTTCAAGTTTTGGGTGAGATATCGATATGAGGACAATAAGGAGTGACAAGACCATAAGATTGGGGATGCCCAAGGTAATATTCAAGGAAGATCCAAACAACCAAGCTTGGGGATGCCTCCCCTCTTTCGTCTCCAACATTATCGGTAACCTCACTTGGAGCTATATTTTCATTCGTCACATGATATGTGTTTTGCTTGGAGCGTCATTTTATTTTGTTATTATTTTCTTTCTATTATTTAGAATAATGTTTTGCATCTTTCATTTCGATAAAAATGTCAATTATAGCTTTTACCATTCTTATTTTGCAAGTCTATATGTGGCTATTTGAAAACAGAAAGTTGCACGCTAGTGCGTGAATTGTTAAAAAAATGTAAGAATGTGATAAAATGTTGAATTTTTTTGCACAATAAGCCATGATAAATTTTCTACAGTGTGCTAAATTTTCAGAAGTTTTGGAGTTAAATAAGTATGAATATTCTTGCATCCTTTACAAACTATTCTGTTTAGATAGATTGCAGTTATGATTGCATTGCTTGCATATGTTTGCTTGTTTAATGATTCTATTTGAGGATAGGAGTATTAAATATGCAGAGGCCTTTAGTATGCAATGTTAAATTATAATTTTAGTGATTTGCTACTGTAGAGAATGATAAGGTTTTGCATTGATTTATACTAACTTATCTCACGAGTTCTTGTTGAGTTTTGTGCGGATGAAGTTTTTGAGATTTAGGGAAACCGTGATATGAGAGGAATTAAGGAGACACAAGAGCTCAAGCTTGGGGATGTCCAAGGCATCCCAATATAATATTTCAACAAGTCTCAAGCATCTAAGCTTGGGGATGCCCCGGTAGGCATCCCACCTTTCTTCATCAACAATTATCGGTTAGCCTCGGTTGAACCTAAGTTCTTTGCTTCTTCACATGATGTGTGCTATTCATAGAATGTCATTTTATTTTGATTTTCTTGCTGTTTTAATAAAATACTTAGATCTGAAAGTTTTTAAATGAGAGAGAGTCCTCAAATAGCTACCCATTTACTTAACTACTCGCTTGATCTTCACTTATATCTTTTTGGAGTAATTTTTCATTTACTCTCGTGCTTCACTTATATCCTAAGAGTAAATTTTTGAATGAATTGAATATCATAAAGTTGAAATTATATGTTCTTCTATCATGCCTAGTATTAGCTTCACATTGGGTTTAGAAAGTGAATTCTATTGAAGCTTGACAATCACAATATTGGTCATACAAGCAATTCATGAATGATTAGTATAAGGAAGAGAACTTTCACATACAAATATATTATCTTGGACATCTTCTATGATTGTGAATACCCATTAATTATTTTCAAACTTGAACAAATTAGTTGAAGTTGGACAAGGAAGACAACGTAATGAGTTATGGTTGTGTATATTTGCATAGAAGTTATATTGTTATGGATCCTCCAACATGTGGTGTTTACTTAGGATCTTTTGCTAGCCAAAAATTTGTACTAAGTAGAGATACTACTTGTGCATCCAAAACCCTTAAACCCAGTTTGTTGCCATGAATGTCCACCATACCTACCTATGGATTGAATAAGATCCTTCAAGTAAGTTGTCATTGGTGCATAAAGCAATAAAAGTTGCTCCTAAATATGTTTGATCTTTTATTGTAAGGGAAAATAAGTGTTGTACAAACTTGTGATGGCAAAGTAATAAAAGTGACGGACTGCATAATAAAGGTTGCTATCATAAGGGGCAATATAACGTGACGTTCCTTTGCATTAAGAGCTTGGGCATCCAAAAAAATAAAAGCGCATGACAACCTTTGCTTCCCTCTGCGAAGGGCCTATCTTTTACTTTTTAGTATTTACTTTTATGCAAGAGTCAATAGTATGCATTCTCATTTCAATCTCAATTTCTCTTGTTGGCAAGCATCATGTGGTGGGGAAAGATCTAGGCACATATGACTAGTCAAATATATTTGATCATGATTTATTATTGTTGACAATTATCTCTATGATAAATGAGTTGGGAGACGAAACATTAAGCCCCTATCTTTCTCTATGTTCGATGGATGCCATTTGTTCTAAAAATATGCTTTGAGTACTAGCAATCATAGAAGACTATATGATGATTGAGTATGTGGAGCTCTTACTTAGACTTTGTTGAGAATAAGTTGAATTGCAATTGTTTGGTGACTAAGAATATATGTTGTTAAGTTTCAAGAGAAGGCATTGTTTGAACCGTAACATGTGAATTGATTGCTACTATATCATGATGAGTTTTATGAGAAAGAGTTGCTATTATGATGCTAGGAAAAGTGATTGAAATTATCATTGATCAAACTTATGCACTTTGCTAGCATTCACACTTAATAAATTATTTCTTTTATCATTTACCTACCAGTGGTGGAGCTTGACCAAAGCCTTTGGGGGGGGGGGGGCCAAAGACAAAAATAATTTAACCAACTGCAACAAACCAAAACTTTTAGCCTCCAGGCAAATTTATACCTTATATTACCCATATTGTTCGCAAAATACATGTATGATTAGCAATATATACTTCATAAGGAGCTAACTATACCAAAATATACGACTTCTCTACATGGATATACTGCTCATCCCTCAAACTTCAAAGACATTCTCTGAGCCAACCAACAACTACAAAAGGAAACTTCAAAGACATTCTCCGAGCCAACCAACAACTACAGAAGGAGTGGTACTACAGATCAGCTTTTCGATCTGCCATGCTCTTGAATTCCACTAAAATATCCTCAAAGTTGTACTTCTCTGCGATTTCCCGCTCTATGTGAACAACCAAGTTATTGGCAAGATTCCCATCTTCCATCTTATTACGCAACCTTGTCTTGATGATCTTCAAACTGGAAAATGCACGTTCAGCACTTGCCATAGAAACTAGAAGAGTAACAAGTAGATGGAGTAATCTGTCAATTAGATGGTAGATTTTATCTCTTCCTGTCTCAACAAGGAGTTGGCAAAGGTCAGTCAATGTTGATACATCTTTCAACTCTACATCATTGGAAGCATCAGCAACAAAGAGTTCTAGTTGTTGTTCCAAAACATACCGATCTTGTTGACTAAAATCTGCTGCGTAATACTTCTTCACCAACTCACATATATCACTACCTTTAAAAGATTTAAATTTATTTCTAGGAATTAATTTGGCGCTGGTGGATAGAAGATCCATTATCTTTTCACTAAACCTGCGATCCAATTCATGAAGTTGGCTGTCAAGAGTTGCACAGAATATCTCCACTCGAAAATATTGCTCCTTAGTGAAATGATCAGGCTGATGTCGTGCATGGCCACCATGCATGATATAAGTTTCCTTCATGTCCGGAATTTCAATGCCATGATTCACACAAAATTCAACAACTTTGCCAAAGAATTCCTCCTAGCCATCATCGTATCTGAACTGACGAAGACATTCTTTTGTTGCAAGCACTAGATGAATAGCATTTACAATGTCTTGTGACCTCTTTTGTAAAACTTGGCCAAGTGCTTCCGTTAATCCTAGTATCTCCTTCATCATACACAAGATAAAAACAAACTCGAACGAGGACAAATAGCCGAAAGATGTGTCAGCATCAGCACGTATTGATCCCACAACTGATCTATCAGCAGCCATATCTTGAATAACAAAAATTACTGCAGTAAACAACTTCATAAGGCTATGAATAGAACCAAAGTGAGAACCCCACCTAGTGTCTCCAGGCCTTTTAAGTGACCGAATCTGATTTGCCCCTTGACTAGTCTGAATGCTTCCATTTTCTATCATACGTGTTAGTTCTACCAGCTGGGCATCATGGAGCTCATCATGGCGTTTTGATGAGGAGTCAACAATGTTTATAATAAAGATCAATTTCTGAAAAAACTGAGCAACAGGAACCACCTCTTTGGATGCATCTACTAGTGCAAGTTGCAATCTGTGAGCATAGCAATGAACATAGTACGCATATGGGCATACCTTAAGAAAAAGAGACTGCAGTGCATTCAGCTCTCCTCTCATGTTGCTAGCCCCATCGTATCCTTGCCCACGAAGGTTCTGAATATCAAAACCATATTTTGATAATACAACACACAACTTATCTTTTAGTGTCATGGCCTTAGTGTTGGCCACATGTATTAAATCAAAGAACCGCTCTTGTGAAAAGCCAACTTTATCAACAAATCTGAAAACCAATGCCATTTGTTCTCCTTTTGCCACATCACATGTCCCATCCACTAGAATAGAGAATTTGGAATCCCCAATTTCTTCATGGATATGTCTCCTAACTTTAGTTGCATATATGGACAAGATTTTCTTTTGAATATTTGGAGACGTGTACTTTGAATTGTATGGAGAATTCACGAAAATGACTTTGGCAAGATTAGGATTGAAATCTGCTAGAAGCTCTAACAATTCAAGAAAATTTCCTTTATTCTTTGACTCAGCTTTCTCATCGTGTCCTGTAAAAGCGCAAGACTGAAATGTGAGCCACCTAACAACTGCTACTGATGCTTTTAGCCTTAAACGGTTTCTTTCCACCTTTTCATCATCCTTTGCTGCTACTACATTTTCGAAATGGCCAGCCCGATTCAACAATGATTGGCGTTCTACGACTGCATTGTTGAGTGGTGAGCAAGGTGTAGAACCTTCATGGCCTAAGAGCATCTCTAGCAGACCCCGCATCCTGCCGACCCGCAAAACGCGTTTGCAGTTCGCAGAAAAACGGCTTTGCAGGCCGGCGCGGACGGCCGCAGAGGCAGACCCCGCAAAACGAACCCGTATAAAAGGATATTCGCGGAATATACTTTTTTACGGGTCGGCTTTGCGGGGTCTGCTCTTGCGCCGCTGCCGCCGGCCCGCAAATCCTAAATTTGCACCTCAAATTGACACAAGATAATGCATTTTTTTGCTTTTTCAACAACATTGGATACATAGATATCACCAAATCTTTGCTAGAATAGCAAGACCAAAGAAAACAAGAACCACAATTATGCATTTTAGAAGATTTCCAACTTCCATAACTCCTCCCACTAGTTGAAGCAATATCTTCTCCACGCACTCATTGTTGATCTGCAGATTCCTGATCTTGCATTCTTCATTCTTCTTCTTTGGTTCTAAAGAAGTAGATGTTTCTTCCCCTCTAGTTGCACATGCAGGCGCTTCATTGCCTTCGATTCTACTAAGGAGTGCACCAACGTCTATTAATTTTCTCTCTATCAATAAATCAATGTATTCGCCTTCCCAAAACCAAAATGAGCATCCATCTTCCTACACACATGATGGAGTTCATGGATATAGATCTGATCATAAACTCAAAGTTCATCGGATCCCAATAAACACACCGCAAAAAGAGTTACATCAAATAGATCTCCAAGAGACCATTGTATTGAGAATCAATAGAGAGAGAGGAAGCCATCTAGCTACTAACTACGGACCTGTAGGTTACAATGAACTACTCACGCATCATCCGAGAGGCACCAATGAGGATGATGAACCCCTCCGTGATGGTGTCTAGATTGGATCTGGTGGTTCTGGAACTTGCGGTGGCTGGAATTGTGTTTTGTCGACTCCCCTAGGGTTTTTGATTTTCGGGGTATTTATAGAGCAAAGAGGCGGTGCGGGAGGCCACCGAGGTGGGCACAACCCACCAGGCACGCCTGGGCCCCAGGCGCGCCCAGGTGGGTTGTGCCCCCCTCGGGGCACCCCTCTAGTACTTCTTCGGCCCAAGTGGTTCCTTCTGGTCCATAAAAAATCTCCAAAAAGTTTCGCTGCGTTTGGACTCCGTTTGGTATTGATTTTCTGCAAAGTAAAAAACAAGGAAAAAACATGAACTGGCACTGGGCACTATGTCAATAGGTTATTCCCAAAAAATGATATAAAGTTGCTATAAAATGATTGTAAAACATCCAAGAATGATAATATAACAGCATGGAACAAGCAAAAATTATAGATACATTGGAGACGTATCAGCATCCCCAAGCTTAATTCCTACTCGTCCTCGAGTAGGTAAATGATAAAAACAGAATTTTTGATGTGGAATGATGCCTAACATGTTCATCACATATTCTTTTCTTTTGTAGCATGGACATTTGGACTTTTATACGATTCAAAGCAATAGTCTAGTTTTGACATGAAGATTTCAATACTCAAGCATATCAACAAGCAACCATGTCTTTCAAAATATCAACACTAAAGCAAGTTATCCCTAGCTCATTATGCTCAATCATTGATCCATTCATGAAACACACTCGCATATTAGCTATACCCAATGCTCAAGTATGATCATAGTGCCCCTTAGTTGGTGCTTTATAAGAGAAGATGGAGACTCAAATAAAAACAAAAATTGCATATGTAAATAGAAAGACCCTTCGCAGAGGGAAGTAGGGATATGTAGAGGTGCCAGAGCTCAAAGCAAAAAAGATAGAGATAAAACATTTTGGGTGGCATGCTTTTCCTATCAACGAAAACAATCGAGTAGTTCCCAATACTTTCCATGCTAGATATATCATAGGCGGTTCCCAAACAGAAAATAAAGTTCATTCCTTTTTCCACCATACTTTCACATTCCACGGCTAACCGTATCCACGGGTGCCGTCCATACCAACACTTTCCAAGGAATTTATTATTTGACAACATAAAGTAAGTTCATTTTTCATTTCGGGACTGGGCATCCCTAATACCTTTGTTGTACTCTCGTGCAATGACAAGTGAATAAACACTCATCTTGAGAATAACACATCTAGCATGGAAAAATATCAGCCACCCCCTACCGCTTCATGAGCGGTACGAGCACACAACAAGGAAAATTATTTTGAAAATTAGAGATGGCACATACAAATTTGCTTAGAACGGCACGGAAATACCACATATAGGTAGGTATAGTGGACTCATATGGCAAAACTGGGTTTAAGGATTTTGGATGCACAAGTAGTAATCCCACTTAGTGCAAGGGAAGGCTAGCAAAAAGATTGAGAAGCATCCGACCAAGAAATGAAAAATCACATAAGCGAGCATTAAGCATAACTAACAGCGAATAATGCACCACAAGTAGGATATAATTTCATTGCATAACTATTAACTTTTCTGCTTGCATAGGGAATCACAAACCTTAACACCAATATTCTTACTAAAGCATAAGTACTCATCAACATGACTCACATATTATATCATCATATCGCAAAACTATTACAAGAATCAAGTTTATTTTGTCTAATGATCTTCATGAAAGTTTTTATTATATCCCTCTTGAATATCTATCACTTTGGGACTAATTTCATATGTTGCTTTTGATAGCTCAAACAAATCTAAGTGAAGAACATGAGCATAAAATTTTCTTCTCTCAAAATAATATAAGTGAAGCATGAAAGAATTTCTTCAAAATTACTAACTCTCAAATAAATCTAAGTGAAGCATGAGAGCATTTCTTCAAAAGTATTAAAGCACGCCATGCTCAAAAAGATATAAGTGAAGCACTAGAGAAATTCCATAGCTAAAAAAAATTAAGTGAAGAACATAGAGCAATTCTAATAAATCATAGCATAATTTTGGCTCTCTCAAATAGGTGTGTCCTGCAAGGATAGATGACACAAACTAAAAAGAAAAACAAGCAAAGACTCATATAAAACAAGACGCTCCAAGCAAAACTCATGATATGTGACGAATAAAAATATAGCTCAAAGTAAAATACCGATGGTCGTTAGAAGAAAGAGGGGATGCCACTCGGGGGCTTCTTTCTCTTTGGATAATAGCTTGGGGTGCCATGGGGAATCCCCAAGCTTAGGCTCTTCTTACTCCTTATTCCTTCATCCATCGTGATCTCACCCAAAACTTGAAAACTTCAATCACACAAAACTTAACAAAACCTTCGTGAGATCCGTTAGTATAAGAAAACCAATCTTTACTTTAAGTACTATTGAAAACCCATTCAAATTTTGTTATTGCATTATATCTACTGTATTCCAACTTTACCATGGCTTATACCCCCCGATACAAACCATAGATTCATCAAAATAAGCACACAATGCAAAGAAAATAGAATCTGTCAAAAATAGAACAGTCTGTAAAGATGCGAATTGTTATCATACTTATGTAACTCCAAAACTTCTGAAACATTAGGAAAACAGAGGCAATTTGCATATAAATCTTGTGTACAAAATTCAGAATTTTTTGTTGCTTCTGTGATTTTAGACAATTATTTTATTGGACGCAAATTTTTTTGTTTTCCAACAAGATCAAATCAACTATCACCAAAGCTATCCCAAAGGCTTTACTTGGCATAAACACTAATTAAAACATAAAAAACACAATAATAACAGAGGCATAATTGTGCAAACACTCAAGAACAGAAAGAAAAAGGCCAAAATAAATTTTATTCATTGGGTTGCCACCCAACAAGCCCTATCGTTTTACGCCCCTAGCTTGGCATAAAGCATAGATTCAAGTATTGTCATCTTTGTTTCTAGATCCATAGGATGCCCTCATGATTGATTCATATGGAGTCTTAATTCTTGTTCTAGGGAAGTGTTCCATACCCTTCTTAGTAGAAATTGAAATTTAATATTGCCTTCTTTCATACCAATCACAGCACCAATAGTACGTAAAAATGGTCTACCAAGTATAATTGGACAAGATGGATTGCAATCAATATCAAGAACAATAAAATCTATGGGCACATAATTCCTATTTGCAAGAATAAGAACATCATTAATTCGTCCCAAAGTCTTTTTAATAGTAGAATCCGCCAAGTGCAAATTTAAAGAACACTCTTCAATATTGGTAAGACCAAGAACATCACATAAAGATTTCGGAATTGTGGAAACACTACCACCCAAATCACATAAAGCAAAACACTCATAATTTTTTATCTTGACTTTGATGGTGGGTTCCCATTCATCATATAATTTTCTAGGAATTTAGATCTCTAATTCCAACTTTTCTTCAAAAGCTTTCATCATAGCATCAACAATATGTTTAGTAAAAGCTTTATTTTGTTCCTAGGCATGGGGTGAATTTATCATGGATTGCAACAAAGAAATACAATCAATCAAAGAGTAACTATCATGATTAAAGTCTTTGTAATCCAAAATACTGGGCACATCACTAGTTAAAGTTTTGACCTCTCCAAACCCACTTTTATCATTTTTTTCAACAAGATTTTCACCCTCCAAATTATCGGGACGCCTTCTAACTAAAGTTGACTCTTCTTTAGTCCCTTTATCATCAATTTTAATTTTACTAAACAAAGAATCAATAGAAGAAACACCAATCACTTTAAGATCTTCATCAATTTTATGAAAGCAATCACTAGAAAATGCTTTTTCTAAAAATTCTCTTTTAGCTCTAAGCATAGCGGTTCTTTTCTTACTTTCATCCATAGAGAAATATAAAGATTTAATTGATTCTTCAACCATAGGCACAAAAAATTTCAACTTGAGATTTTCTACATCACGAGAAATTCTATCAATGCTTCTAGACATATCATCAATCTTATTCAACTTTTCTTCTATCGTATTGTTGAAAACTTTTTGAGCATTGATAAATTCTTTAATATTATTCTCAAGATCAGAGGTGTTCCTATTATTATTATAAGAAGCATTACCATAGGAACCACAATATTTATTAGAGGAATTTCCAGGAAAAGGCCTAGGATTAAAATTACCTCTATAAGCATTGTTATTAAAATTGTTTCGTGAGAGAAAATTCACATCTACCGGATCATTATTTTGCTCAATCAAAGTAGACAAAGGCACATCATTAAGATCAATAGGAGCACTTTTACTAGAAACCAACTTCATAAGAGCATCAGCTTTTTCACTCAAAAAAATTATTTCTTCAATCGAATTGACTTTTTTACTAGTAGGAGCTCTTTCGGTATGCCATTGTGAATAATTTGCCATAATATTATCAAGTAATTTAGTAGCTTCACCCAAAATAATTTCCATAAAAGTACCACCCGCGGCGGAATCTAAAAGATTTCTAGAAACAAAATTCAATCCCGCATAAAAAATTTGTATGATCTTCCAAAGATTTAAACCATGTGTAGGACAATTTCTTAGCATCAATTTCATTCTTTCCCAAGATTGTGCAACATGTTCATGCTCAAGTTGCTTCAAATTCATGATTTGAGTTATAAGGGAAATAATTTTCATGGGCGGAAAATACTTAGTAATGATAGCATCTTTGCATTTATCCCAAGAACCGATACTATTACGAGGCAAAGAAGAAAACCAAATTTTTGCACGATCTCGCAAAGAAAACGAAAATAATTTCCACTTCACAATATCATTGTCCACATCCTTTTTCTTTTGCATATCGCATAATTCTACGAATGTGTTAAGATGGGACGCGGTATCCTCATTAGGAGTACCGAAAAACCGATCTTTCATAACAAGATTCAACAAAGCGGCATTGATATCACAAGACTCCGCACTAGTGGTGGGAGGAGCAATCGGAGTGCTAATAAAATCATTATTATTGGTATTGGAAAAATCACACAACTTGGTGTTTTCTTGAGACATCACAACTACGCAAACAAGAACGCACACAAAAACAGATCTGACGAGAAAACGACGAACGAAAAAGAGGGCGAATCAAATGACAAATTTTTGTGAAGTGGGGGGGGGATGAAAACGAGAGACAAATGGCAAATAATGTAAATTGCAAGGAGATGAGATTTGTGATTAGGAACCTGATAGATGTTGATGATGTCTCCCCAGCAATGGCGCCAGAAATCCTTTCTTGATGGCTTGTGTCCGCGTCAGTTTTTTCCCCGAAGAGGAAGGGATGATGCAGCACAGCTACGGTAGGTATTTCCCTCAGTGATGAGACCAAGGTTATCGAACCAGTAGGAGAACCATGCAACTCTATGTAAATGGTACCTGCACACAAAGAACAAATACTTGCAACCCGACGCATAAGAGGGGTTGTCAATCCTTCCCGGGTAAAAGATAGATAAATTTGTAGTAGATTGGATAAATAGATCTCACGGAAATGCGAAATAAAATAAATAACAAAAAATTGCAGCAAGGTATTTTTGGGTTTTTGGAATAATAGATCTGAAAATAAAAGAGGCAAATAATAGATCGCAAAGCAAATATGATAAAGAATAGACCCGGGGGGCATAGATTTCACTAATGGCTTCTCTCGAGAAAAATAGCATACATCGAGTAAACAAATTACTGTTGGGCAATTGATAGAACTTCAAATAATTATGATGATATCCAGGCAATGATCATTATATAGGCATCACGTCCAAGATTAGTAGACCGACTCCTGCCTGCATCTACTACTATTACTCCACACATCGACCGCTATCCAGCATGCATCTAGTGTATTAAGTTCATGGAGAAACGGAGTAATGCAATAAGAACGATGACATGATGTAGACAAGATATATTCATGTAGGAATAGACCCCATCTTGTTATCCTTAATAGCAATGATACATACGTGTCATGTCCCCTTCTGTCACTGGGATTGAGCACCGTAAGATTGAACCCATCACAAAGCACCTCTTCCCATGGCAAGAAAAATCGAATTAGTTGGCCCAACTAAACCAAATATTCGAAGAAGAAATATGAGGCTATAAGCAATCATGCATATAAGTGTAAGTGCATCAAGTGCCCCTTAGTGATTTTGGTGTATTGAAGACTTATAGGTTAAGGGACTAATGTGTTTGTGAGTGTACACAGGTTCTATAAGTCAATGAGGAGTTTGATATTTACGAAGAAAGTCGACCCCTAAAAATGAATGTCTTCAGTTGAAGACTTTGGTTTTCTTGAAGACTTTGAAAATGAGGAAATTGGTGTGACCTTGAAGACTTGATATTGATGCGAGGATTATGAAGCTTGAAGACTTTTGTTTTCATAGTTTTGTTTTCCCTTTCTTAAGTCATAGGAAACACCGTATTGTTAAAGGGGGTCGAGGTAAAACTAAGGAAAAGTTTCCAAGTGATGCTCAACTCAAAATCCTACACCTACCCAATCCTTTCGAGTGAAGCCATTGGAAATCTCATACAGTTCAGTCAAGTTCTTCAGTGACAGAGATGAAGTTCTTCTGTTCTCTGAGGAATTTGTCCTGACTGAGGAGTTAGGAATTCGCCAGTGCGGATTGCCTACAAGTGAGGATCATGATAGCCCTGAGGAATTTGAGAGCTCAAATTTCCGACTGTTGTTGTGCTATGCGCCAGCTGTCCAAAATATCCTATCCACCTAACAGTCATATCATTGAAGGGCATTTATGTCTTATCATGCCGGGCTGCTCCCTAGGCTATAAATAGCCGCCCCCTACAACCACTAGCTGGTTGGCTGCTCTGAGAGAAACTAACACTTGTCATTTAGAGCATCCCATCCTCCGAGGACTTTGAGCCAAAATCATCAAGTGAGGAAAAAAACCCAAACCCAACACCTAAAACCCAAAGTGATTGAGCATCACTGAAGAAATTGTTCCTGTGTGGAACCGACGCTTGTTACCTTTGAGTACTGTGCATCCTCCAGACGGTTAGGCATCATGGTCTAGAGCATCCAAGAGGAATTGTGGATTGCCGAGTGACCAAGTCTGTGAAGGTTAGGAAGTCACCTATGAAGACTTACCACGAGTGATTGGGCGAGGTCTGTGTGACCTTAGCTCAAGGAGAATATGGTGAGGACTGTGTGTCCGGGACTGTGTGTCCTTAGGTTTAAATACCTAGCTGCTCCAACCAGACGTACAACTGTCACAGCAGTTGGAACTGGTCTACCAAATCACTGTCTTCACCAAGCTACTGGTTCTATTTCCTCAACCCTTTCATTTCCTCGCATACTTGCTGTGTACTTGATCGTTACTGTTTGAAGACTTTGACTGAAGACTTTCTCAATTTCCTCATTACTATTTCTTCAGTCACTTTGTCTTCAGCCTGCTTATCCTGTTTACACGCTACCTGTGCTCTGTTTTGTTTCATTTCATCATGATGACTATGCTACTTCTTTGTTATCCATGTACCTGAGTACTTATTCCGCTACTTGTAGTTCGTTGCTTAGGAAATTCCTCAAGTAGTATTTCCTCAGCGACAAATTCATAAAAATCGCCTATTCACCCCCCCTCTAGTCGATATAACGCACTTTCAATTGGTATCAGAGCCAGGTACTCCCTTGTTCTGTGTGATTTTGGTTTAACCACCTGGACTTTTAGTTATGTCGACTGCAGGCATGATCAAGGTCTCGGCTGGGTGTCCTACCTTTGATGGGACGGACTACCCCTACTAGAAGAATAAGATGCGCATGCATCTTGAGGCAATTGACAACGATCTCTGGTACGTTGTGGAAAATGGCGTTCCCTCTGTCACTCCTTCCGTGAACGCTGCTGATGTGAAGAGATTCAAGCAACTCGACTCTCAAGTGAAGAATATCATATGTGGCCATCTGAGCAAAGGACAGTACGGCAGAGTGAGTGCTTTGGAGTCTGCAAAGCTTATCTGGGACAGGCTGTCTAAGGTCAATGAAGGAATCTCAACTCAACGTGATTCTCGAGTTGACGTTCTCCGCAATCTCTTCAACCGCTTCAAAAGACTCGACAATGAGAATGTCCAGCAAACCTTTGATCGCCTCACTGACATTTCAAATGAGCTTCAAGCACTGGGTGCCACTGACATCACCGACCATGAGGTGGTGAAGAAATTGTTGAGGTCACTTGATTCTTCATTCGATACACTAGCACTGATGATTCAAGAACGTGGAGACTACAAGTCACTAGATCCTGCTGATATTCTTGAGAGGCTGAACACTCATGAATTCCAACAAGCTAAAAAGAGAGATCTCTACGGGCCAAGCTATGGAAGAGCACGCGCACTGAAGGCCAAGGCAGTTTCCTCATCTGAAGGAGAAGATTCTGATAGCAGCCTTGATGACCCTGAAGAACTAAGCCAGGAGCTAGCAATGCTCGTGAAGAAATTCCAGAAGTTCTCAAAGAGTGGTCGCTTTGTAAAATCTTCAAAAGGTGATGACACAAGATCAGATTCCTCATCCCGTGATTACAAGAAGAGGATGTGCCACAAATGCAAGAAACCTGGTCACTACATAACTGATTGCCCTCAGTGGGCAAAGGAATCAAAGAAGAAGAAATACAAGGATGATAGTTCAGATGACTCAAAGAAGAAGAAGAAATCTTCAAAGTCCTCATCATCAAAATCTTCAAAGTCTTCATCTCACAAGAAGAGCAGTTCCAAGAAGGCCCGGGCATTCATTGGCAAGGAAATGGACTCTGAAGCTGAATCTGAGGAACATGAGGAAGAGGAGGCATCTGAGGAGTCAGACTCTAGTGTGGCCAGCCTAGCCCTCGCTACTGCTTATGTCAGCAAGTCCATCTTCAACACTAAGGAAAATGGCTTCCCCAATACTGCTGATGACGGCAATGATGACTATGCTCCCACCTATTGCTTCATGGCAAAAGGTGCCAAGGTATTCAAATATCCCTCCTCTGAATCAAGTGAGGATGAATCTAATGATAACCTCAAACCCAGCTATTCCAAACTTGCTAATATTGCTGTTAAACAACAAAAGGCGTTGGAAAAGGTTCAAAATATGCTAGACAAAAGTGATGACCTGTTAGGTGAGGAAATGGATCGAACTCAAACACTGACTGATAATCTTCAGCAACTACAGTCTAAGTTTGACAACCTTCAAAGTCGTCATGAAACTCTCTTAGCCGATCATGAGAAGCTTTCTTATGAATTTCTTCAAAGAAAGCAAGATATTGAGAAGCTAAGGGTGAGTCATGAAGATCTTCAGAAGGAAAATGATTCATTGCTTGCTCAACAGATCAGTTCCGCTCAGAAAGAATTTATTCCACCATGCTTGAAATGCATTGAACGTGAAACTGCTAATTCTTCACCTGAAAGTTCAAATGCTTCTATTGCTGCAAATTCTTCAACTATCTCTGTGGCCACAAATTCCTCATCTGAGGATACCACTAGTATCACTGATGAAAATGCAGGGTTGAAGGAATTGTATGTGACAGGCGTGTACAAAATCCTCAAAGGGCATCAGACTCTTTGTGATGTGCTCAAAAAGCAGATCTTGAACAGGAACCCTAGGAAAGAGGGTATTGCCTTTGAGAGGAAACTCAATGCTGATGGAACCTACTGGAAACCTGAGCAGTATCCCAAAACCTCATGGGTTGCTGCGAAGGGACCTCCCGTAGATCCATCCACTTTATCTGGCTTTACTTGTGAATCCTCATATTCATCTGATGAGTCATTTGACTCCAACTATAAACTGTTCAAAAATCAGAATGGTGAAGTATTTACTAGATATGTTGGAACTAACTGCAGGAATGGTCCCCCTATGAAGAAAATCTGGGTTCCCAAAAGGTGCCTTGAAAGTCTTCAGGTGAATGCCCTCATGACACCACCTGTGAAGCATAGGAACCCCAGATCAAATTCTTCATATGGACCGAAGTCTTCATATGGATCCAAGTCCTCTTATGGATCAAAATCCTCACGTGGATCCAAGTCCTCATATGATCATCATCATGCTAATGCTTCTGTTTCGCAGGGAAAATCTAAGAGTTCTGATTATGTGCATTATTCTTCAAATCATTATGTTCATAAGTCCTCGAAGAATTTCTCTGCTTACTCATATGCCTATACTAATCCCTCTCCTGTGAAACGAAGCGCTTTGGCTTCAATGCCACCTTTCTCTTATGGAGCTCGCAGAATGATGAACTCTTTGCCACCCCTCCAGATGTGGGTGGTGAAGAAAAAGAACTAACCTCTTATGCAGGGTCAGGTCTCCAGACGAACTAAATCGTCTGAAGAATTTTCTGGAGACCTGAAATGCTTGAAAGGACGCAAGCTAATCATGAAGAAATGATTCATTCATTTCTCACGTCCTCATACTGCTATATATACATATGTTGCATTAATTGATGAAATTTTGTCTGATGAAATTGATGTCATATTCTTCACTTTGAAGATATGTGTTCATAAGATGCACTAATTCATCAGCAGGATGATTTACCCAATGCTACTGAGTGGGTCCTCGACAGTGGATGTACTAATGACATGACCGGTGACAAGAGCTTACTGATGAACACTCCTTTATCTCCATGACATTTGAAGCATATCACCTACGCAGACAAAGGCAAAAGCAAGGTATTGGGTCTAGGTAGGGTTGCAATCTCAAAGGATCGACACATGGACAAAGTCATGCTTGTCGAGTCCCTCAGATTCAACCTCATGTCTGTCTCAATGCTTTGTGATCTTGATATGGTTGTTGTCTTTGGCAAATATCGCTGCTTAGTGCTCATGGAATCTGACAATTCCAAAGTCTTCGAAGGCTTTAGGAGAGGAGACTTGTATATTGTTGATTTCTCTGCAGGACCACAGCTTGCCACTTGTCTACTTGCAAAAGCTTCAGAAGGCTGGCTATGGCATCGACGACTGGGTCATGCTAGCATGAGGAACTTACACACGCTCGTGAAGAAAAAGCACGTCATTGGCATTGAGGGTGTCAAATTCCTCAAAGATCATCTTTGTGGGGCTTGTGAGGCTGGAAAGATGACCAAAGCCAAGCACCCCTCAAAGACTATCATGACTACCTCTCGTCTTTTTGAATTGCTTCATATGGATCTCTTTGGCCCTACTCATTATGCCACACTAACAAATGCATCATCTCTATATGGCTTTGTCATTGTTGATGATTATTCTTGTTACACATGGGTGCATGTCATTACTTACAAAACTGAAGTGCAGGAAGTCTTCAGACGATTTTCCTCAAGGGCTTCGACGAATTTCGGTGTGAAGATCAAGCATATTCGGAGTGACAATGGGACCGAGTTCAAGAATACTGGTCTTGATGACTATCTTGATGAACTTGGTATTACTCATGAGTTATCTGCCCCATACACTCCTCAGCAGAATGGCGTTGTGGAGCGCAAGAACAGGACTCTTGTTGAGATGGCTCGCACCATGCTTGATGAATACAATACACCTCGTCGCTTCTGGCCTGAGGCAATTGATACTGCATGCCACATCATCAACAGGGTATATCTTCACAAATTCTTCAAGAAGACCTCATATGAACTCCTCACTGACAAGAAACCCAATGTGAGTTATTTCAAAGTCTTCGGTGCTAAATGTTGGATTAGAGATCCCCATCACAATTCTAAATTTGCACCGAAAGCACATGAGGGTTTTATGCTTGGTTACGGAAAGGACTCGCATACGTACAGAGTCTTCAACACCTATCACCACAAGGTTGTTGAAACTGTAGATGTGCGGTTCGATGAAACTAATGGCTCACAAAGAGAGCACCTACCTCCTGTGCTAGATGAAATGTCTCCTGAGGAATCCATCAAGCTAAAGGCTACTGAGGATGTTATACCTACTGAAGAATCTGCTGAAGAAGTCATTCCAGATCCTGAAGAAAATCATGCTGGTGCATCTGAAGAAAATGGCTCTGAAGAAAATGCTGTGCCAAATCAAAGTCGTCAACCTGCTCATCCTCGCGTTGCAAATGAAGTACATATTGAGAGAATCATCAACGACATCAACGCACCAGGTCCTCTCACTCGCTCAAAAGCTTCACATTTGTCTAACTTTTGTGGGCAATTTGCTTTCGTCTCTATCACAGAGCCCACCAAAGTAGATGAGGCATTTCTGGAGCCTGAGTGGATTCAAGCGATGCAAGAGGAATTACATCAATTTGAGCTGAACAAGGTGTGGGAGCTTCTCAAGCGACCAGACCCACACAAGCACAATATTATCGGCACAAAATGGATCTACCGCAACAAACAAGATGAAAATGGCCTAGTGGTGAGGAACAAGGCTCGTCTTGTAGCTCAAGGCTACACACAGGTTGAAGGAATTGATTTCGATGAAACTTTTGCACCTGTTGCTAGACTTGAGGCAATTCGCATATTGCTTGCCTATGCTAACCATCATAATATCATCTTATATCAAATGGATGTGAAAAGTGCATTCCTCAATGGTAAGCTTGAGGAAGAAGTATATGTTGCTCAACCCCCAGGTTTTGAAGATCCTAAGCATCCTGATCAAGTCTTCAGACTCAATAAGGCCCTCTATGGCCTCAAGCAAGCCCCTAGGGCGTGGTATGATACTCTAAAGGAATTCCTCATGAAGAAAGGCTTCAAACCCGGTTCACTCGACCAAACTCTTTTCACCAAAACATATGATGACGAATTATTTCGTGTGCCAAATATATGTTGATGATATTATTTTTGGCTGTACTAACCAACGTTACAGTGACGACTTTGCTTATATGATGAGTGAGGAATATCAAATGTCCATGATGGGAGAATTGAAATTCTTCTTAGGCCTTCAAATTCGTCAACAACGCAATGGCATCTTCATTTCTCAAGAGAAATACCTCAAGGACGTTTTGAGGAAATTCGGTATGCAAGATTGCAAAGGCGTCAAAATCCCTATGCCCACAAATGGCCATCTATGCACCGATGAAAATTGTATAGACTTCGATCAAAAGGTATACCGCTCCATGATTGGCTCTTTACTGTATCTATGTGCATCTAGGCCAGATATTATGCTTACTTTTTGCATGTGTGCCCATTTTCAAGCTACACCGAAGGAATCACACCATAAGGCTGTGAAACATATTCTTCGATATCTAGCTCACACTCCAACACTTGGATTATGGTATCCTAAGGGCTCGGCTTTTGATCTCATTGGATATTCTGACTCTGACTATGCTAGTGATCGTGTGGATCGCAAGTCAACATCAGGCACATGCCATTTCCTCGGACGATCTTTAGTATGTTGGTCCTCGAAGAAGCAGAACTGCGTATCACTCTCTACTGCTGAAGCTGAGTACATTGCTGCTGGTTCTTGCTGTGCTCAATTGCTGTGGATGAAGCAAACCCTCAAGGACTATGGCATCAATGTGAAGAATGTGCCACTCTACTGTGACAACAAGACTGCCATCAAGATTGCTCATAACCTAGTTCAGCACTCAAAGACAAAGCACATCCAGATTCGTCATCATTTTCTTCGAGATCATGTGTTGAAGTGCGACATCTCTATTGATCACGTGAAGACTAAAGAACAGCTAGCGGATATCTTCACCAAGCCCTTGGATGAGAAGAGATTTAGCAAGTTGCGGTGTGAGCTAAATATCTTAGAATCTTCGAATGTTCTTTGAAAAGGACACACATCCTAACACTTATGCAAAATTGATGACTTAGATGTGCAACACACGAAGAATGTTTTTCTTCAATCAATGAAGACTAACCCTCTAAGTGTGAAGAAATTAATGAAGAATTTGATTCTCAGAGCCCTACGACAATTGTATGCGGTGTCTGAAATCATCATTCTTATACGGTGGGTCACACCACCACAAAAGTTGAAAATCTTCAAAATTGAGTTTTTCTTCAATTTTCAAATTCTTCAACTTGCAATGTCTTCAAAAATTTCGACTGGTGTTCTTCATTGACTATATATATATATATATATATATATATATATATATATATATATATATATATATATATATATATGTATTTGAGTTTTTCATGTCCTCAACAGCATTCACTTATTGCTAATTCTTCAAGTTGATTTTCTTCTAAGTGAATGTGATCGGACCCGTTCCCCCTCTATGCTAAACTCAACCCAGTCTGTTCACAAATTCTTCATGTGCGTTCTATTTGAAACCCATTCAAAGTCTTCACTGTGTCCTTGACAGCTGAAGAATTTGCGAACGAAACGTTAAAATTTTCATATCTGAATTTTCGGCTTTTGCCGCCCAAACCATTCCGCATCCCGAGATAGGATTAAACTACTCACCCATGATCTACCATGATCTCCATCTCTCTGTACGTGGGTGACACATGTCACTAGGATGGCAAGGGTCAGGGGCATGTTCGTCCAAAAATTTCGGACAGGTAGTTTTTTCACCTCGGCTATAAATACCACTCGCCCTACTCAGACCTCATTTACTCCGCTCGAACGCCCTCCCTTGCTCGAGCTCTCTGACCTAGCATTGCCGCTACTCTCCATCATCGCCGGTGAGGAAGAGCTTCACTGCCTCGACCTCGTCGCCGTCGTACTCGCGCCGGCCGTGGAATTCTTCACTCCGCCGTCGCCGTAGCTGTCTGTCACCGCCAAGTTAGGGCATGGGAGATCTGAACGGACGAACTTCTCCACTTCCACTTCCAGTTCGTCGTGTTCTTCGTCTAGGGTAATTAAAATCTGATTTTACTACCCTACTTTGATTCTGATGATTTCACAAAATCTTCAAAAGGTGTTTATTCTTCAACTTCCTCATCCTTAAACACCAAGTTGCATCTGTTCTTGGTTTGTTTCTCTAAGCTATGTTTTTTCTTCAAGATTCCTCAATTGTGTGGATTTTCTAATATATACAACTCTGGAACCTAAGTCAAGAACGCTTAGTGAAATTCCTCATGACTCCCCTGGTCAAATTCCTCAAACTTGATTTCTTTTGCAAAAATTCTGAGAATGCATATGACCTCTCCAAATTCTTCGCACCTATACTCTGTTCACAGGTACAAAATGTCTGCTGCTGAATCACTAGGTTCTCATCAACTTAACTCATTTGCAGCGTTCCTCGAAGATAAGTTGCACACTTCCTCAGAAACATCAATTGTTCAAAATCCTCAAGTGAAGAAAATGGCTGATGGTAAAAGACCTCAGAAGGGAGGAAAGAGGCCTGAAACAAATACAGCTTTTGAAATTCCTGAAGACATCTATGATGAATACTGTACTCCTGATGAAGCAACTCATGGCAAAGAGACCAAGACTCAGCGCAAAGTGCGCATACAGAGAATTGAGAGAAGATGGGCTAAGGAATGGAGGGAATATCGTTATGTTACTCCCAAGTACATGAAGAAATTCGCCGTTAACCCTCCATGTCCAAGACCTCCATTGGCATCAGGCCAAGATGCTGATCCCTCAAGTATCAGGCGCGGTGAGGAATTTCCCAAGGAATGGGCTAAGCGCCAAGCCAAATTGGCTAAAGTAGCAAAGGAAGCAGTGAAGAAATTCAATGAAGACTCTGCTACCGCTGCTGCTGAGGCCTCTGCCAGCAAGCCCAAGAAGGCTTTGCCGAAGAAATCTGCTGTGAAGCCGAGTTCCTCAACTGCTATGCCCTCACGGCCAATTGCAAAGCCCTCACTGCCAATTCCTCAGGCAACCACTTCAAGGGCAGCTCCAATTCCCTCAGCTGCCACAAAGTCTTCAACTTCAGCTGCAAAGTCCTCAGCACCTGTGCATCTTGCCACGTGCCAACGGACTACAGGAATCTCTATTACCTCAGGAGCATCTGCAAGTTCCTCAGCTCCGCCACAGTCTTCAACTGGTCCAATCTTGCTGAAGAAGAAGGCCACTGCTGGACGAGGCCCAAGGCCAAGTCCTCACAAGAAGCATGTTGCCTTCCAAGTTCCGTCTGATGACGATGATGCTGATGATGAAGAACTTGCTGAGATCATCAAAGATAGGCAAGAAAAGGCCGCTAGAGCCAAAGGCAGTGCTGTGCCACTCATGCTGGATCCTAAAAGGATCCTTGATTTCATTGATCTATGGCACAAGAATCCAAATACTCCTTTGCCTGAATTGAACCTCACTCCTGGCCAGAGCCACATGTTGACGGCCTTCATAGCCGAAGAAAAATGGAAATTTGAGAAGGCCAGGCAAGTCAAGAAAGCTCAATACAAGAAGGAGCGCTTTCTGAAGAAGAATGATGTGAAGATGACTCCTGAAGAACTTGTGAATCTGCAAAAGGAGATCAAAGCTCTCAGCGATGAATTTGATGCATATCGTGCAGATTGGCTAGGTGCCAAAGTCAGATTTGTCAGAATGGCCAAGGGGTTCAACCCGAATGTTGCCGCTCCATCGCAACAACAAATTCCTTAGGCTGATGCATCTGCTCAGCCTACTGAAGAGAATGCTAGCACAGCTGATGAAAATCAGTCTGTTGACGAAACTGAAAGTTCCAGGGCTGCTGAAGAAATTCCAACTCCTGAAGAAAATACCAGGGCAACCTCCAATGTTGCGCCTGAAGAACAACTTAGGTCAGCTGAAGCATATGAAGCTGCGCCTGAAGAATCTGAACAAGCCAGGGCAACTGCATCAGTTGTGCCTGAAGAAACTGCACCACTTTCATCTGCTCCTCCTGCAAAGTCATCACAGATGAAAGATATCCACCTTCCTTCTGCATCAGAAGCAAAGAAGACCAAAGCTGCAGAAAAGGCAGCTGTGAAGAAAAGGAAGGCATCAGAAACTGCAGAGTCTTCAGCTCCCAAGAAAGTGAAGACTTTGCAAAGCTCGTACACCAACCCCATTGATGTTGTTCCTATCTCAAGCATGCCATCAAAGGAAATTGTTCCCTTTGGTGAGGAATATGTCATTCTAGATGACAGTGATGAAGCGAATCCTTCTGCTGCTACTTCAGAGCAGTTGGATGAAGAAATTGAAGTGAATGATATCCCTTCAACCCCTCTGGTATCATCGCCCGTGCCTCAGTTCACAGCTGAAGAGGCAGGCGTTGAAGAAATTGATGAAGAAGATGAGGATGTGGACATTGGGTCTACTACACCAGTTCTCAATGATGATTATTGGAAAAGACATCATCCAAATTCTCAATTGACCACTCCTCTGCAACAAATTCCTCAGTCCCCTGTGCAGACTGAAGAAATTCATACGGGCTCTGAAGGACATCAATCTTCACTTCATTCTATTCCAGATGAAGTTCCAGCTACTAATGCTGAAGAAATGGAGACCAAGACTGCTGCTGATGAAATTGCTATGGAAATTCCTTAGTCTGTGGCTCCAGAGGTTGTGCGCCAAGCAGCTGTGAAGACTTCAACTGTTAATCTTCAGCCCAAGCCACAAAATCCTCATACCAAGAAGCAGAAATTCAACGCTGATGATTTCTTTGC
The DNA here is from genome assembly GCA_011799875.1 of Thinopyrum elongatum. NCBI lineage: Eukaryota > Viridiplantae > Streptophyta > Magnoliopsida > Poales > Poaceae > Thinopyrum > Thinopyrum elongatum. The sequence goes on along the minus strand of CM022298.1, from coordinate 545,880,262 downwards.
TGAGCATCATTTCTTCACGGATTACAATCCCTATGACTCTACAAGACTGCGACGCAAGCGCTTCTAGACAGCAAGTCAAATGAACTATTACTCTTCCCTCCTGTTTGGTAAGAACAAGGTATTTGACCACGAGCAAATTCCTCATGTGGATATGGAGTCGCTTCCTTACTTCCATCCAGTCCTCAGTGTTCTTCATGACGCTGGGCTGCTTAACTTCTGCACTGACATCTGCGAATGGAATGAAGAACTCATTCTTCAATTCTACGCCACACTGCATATCACTGGAAATGTTGAAGATGTGAATTCATGGGTGCTAGACTGGATGACTGAAAATACACATTACAAAGCACCGGCCTCTGAATTGCTTCACGCCGTCCCAGTCAGTCCTCCCACCGAAGGTGCTAGGCTCATCTATGAGGAACCTGAACTCTCAAATCATTTGATGCAAGTGCTGATGAAGCCTTTGAAGGCTGGCCAAGCTCCAAGGACCACCTTCCTTGTGAAGGAATTGCTCTATGTGCCAAGGACGATATATCGCATATTGACCAAAACCCTCAGTCCAATCAAGGGACACAACTCTGATGAAAAAGAGGTTGTTGGCATCATGAAGAATCTGCTGTTCAACATGATACATGGCATTCCCATTAACTACCATGATTTCTTCATGAGGACTTTGGCCAATGCTGCTCTGTCACCTTTTGAGTTGAAGCCTTATGCTCCCTGGATCATGAAATTCATCAGATCAAGGTCTTCAATTCATTATCAGGCTGACTTTCAGAATCATCTCAGCTATTTGCCACCTATTGAAGTCCTCAAGCGGACTATTTCCTCAGCTGATGAGAAGGGCAAGGCTACTATTATAGATGAAGGCACTCGTCCATTGGATGGACAGTTTCGTAAAGCTGCATCCTATTCCACCAATGATGACTCTGCAACACAAGATTCTGCTGCCAAAGCTTCAAAGCAAAATCCTCAAGCAACAGCTCCGCGTGTGATGACTGATCGTGAACTTCTCCTCAGTCTTCATCAGAAAGTTGATCGAAATCACAAGTGGGTCAAGCATCAGTTTGGTGCAATTCTTCAGAACATGACAATCACTCAAAACACTGTGAAGAAGAATCACTACTACTTGCATGAAGTCTTTGACCGCACTTGGGCTATTCTGTCGAATCTTTATAGTGCTGAAGTTCTCAAGGAGATGGGCTTCCAACAGGACTTTGACTGGCCTCAGCCACCTTCGAAGAAATTCAAGAAGGTTAAAGTTCCTTAGCTTGTTGAAAGTTTATATTCTTCATCGCGCGAGACGGATGAAGCTGAAGATTTGAACGACACTGCGGCAGGCCCTACCTCAACGGACGACCCCAACAATGCTGGCGCTCCTCCATCGACATCATGATGATATTCTTCAGGGGCGTTAGTCCTCATTTTTTTCGTCTCTTTTGGTCATTCGATGACAAAGGGGGAGAAATTTGAGTTAGTCTTCAAGCGGGTCTTATATATGGGCTATTTTTCTATTAAGTTACAACTCTTGCTCTTCTAAGGTGTTTGACCTGATGAGTTGTAAACTTAAGTCCTATGGTGGTCTGATACTTTTGAACTGCTTTCTGCATGCTTATTTCCTCAAGTACCTTAATGCACGCATGCTGAATTTCGTCAGACACCATATTTCATCATGAATTTCAAATTCTTCATATCATATGTTAAATGCGTGTATGAATTACAAGATATAGGGGGAGATCTCCATGATATTAGTCTACAATGTGCATTTGCAATCCAAAGCAAAATCCTCAATATGCACATCTTCAGGGGGAGTTCCTCTATATCTTGCAATCAAATTCCTCAATATCAGTATTTACACTTCATATGTTTTATCCCCGTTGAAAACTGAACCTATTTGTCATCAATCACCAAAAAGGGGGAGATTGTAAGTGCATCTAGTGCCCCTTAGTGATTTTGGTGTATTGAAGACTTATAGGTTAAGGGACTAATGTGTTTGTGAGTGTACACAGGCTCTATAAGTCAATGAGGAGTTTGATATTTACGAAGAAAGTCGACCCCTAAAAATGAATGTCTTCAGTTGAACACTTTGGTTTTCTTGAAGACTTTGAAAATGAGGAAATTGGTGTGACCTTGAAGACTTGATATTGATGCGAGGATTATGAAGCGTGAAGACTTTTGTTTTCATAGTTTTGTTTTCCCTTTCTTAAGTCATAGGAAACATCGTACTGTTAAAGGGGGTCAAGGTAAAACTAAGGAAAAGTTTCCAAGTGATGCTCAACTCTAAATCCTACACCTACCCAATCCTTTCGAGTGAAGCCATTGGAAATCTCATACAGTTCAGTCAAGTTCTTCAGTGACAGAGACGAAGTTCTTCTGTTCTCTGAGGAATTTGTTCTGACTGAGGAGTTAGGAATTCACCAGTGTGGATTGCCTACAAGTGAGGATCATGATAGCCCTGAGGAATTTGAGAGCTCAAATTTCCGACCGTTGTTGTGCTATGCGCCAGCTGTCCAAAATATCCTATCCACCTAACGGTCATATCATTGAAGGGCATTTATGTCTTATCATGTCGGGCTGCTCCCTAGGCTATAAATAGCCGCCCCCTACAACCACTAGCTGGTTGGCTGCTCTGAGATAAACTGACACTTGTCATTTAGAGCATCCCATCCTCCGAGGACTTTGAGCGAAAATCATCAAGTGAGGAAAAAAAACCACACCCAACACCTAAAACCCAAAGTGATTGAGCATCACTGAAGAAATTGTTCCTGTGTGGAACCAACGCTTATTACCTTTGAGGACTGCGCATCCTCCAGACGGTTAGGCGTCATGGTCTAGAGCATCCAAGAGGAATTGTGGATTGCCGAGTGACCAAGTCTGTGAAGGTTTGGAAGTCACCTGTGAAGACTTACCACGAGTGATTGGGCGAGGTCTGTGTGACCTTAGCTCAAGGAGAATACGGTGAGGACTGTGTGTCCGGGACTGTGTGTCCTTAGGTTTAAATACCTAGCTGCTCCAACCAGACATACAACTGTCACAGCAGTTGGAACTGGTCTACCAAATCACTGTCTTCACCAAGCTACTTGTTCTATTTCCTCAACCCTTTCATTTCCTCGCATACTTGCTGTGTACTTGATCGTTACTGTTTGAAGACTTTGACTGAAGACTTTCTCAATTTCCTCATTCCTATTTCTTCAGTCACTTTGTCTTCAGCCTGCTTATCCTGTTTACACGCTACCTGTGCTCTGTTTTGTTTCATTTCATCATGATGACTATGCTACTTCTTTGTTATCCATGTACCTGAGTACTTATTCCGCTGCTTGTAGTTCGTTGCTTAGGAAATTCCTCAAGTAGTATTTCCTCAGCGACGAATTCATAAAAATCGCCTATTCACCCCCCCCCCCCTCTAGTCGATATAACACACTTTCAATAAGAGATCAAAACTCAAATAACTTTCATGGATAAAATATATCTGATCATAAACTCAAAGTTCATCAGATCCCAACAAACACACCGCAAAAAGAGTTACATCAAATAGATCTCCAAGAGACCATTGTATTGAGAATAAAAGAGAGAGAGGAAGCCATCTAGCTTCTAACTACAAACCCGTAGGTCTACAATGAACTACTCATGCATCATCGGAGAGGCAGCAATGAGGATGATGAACCCCTCTGTGATGGTGTCTAGATTGGATTTGGTGGTTCTGGAACTTGCGGCGGCTGGAATTGTGTTTCATCGACTCCCCTAGGGTTTTTGTATTTTCGGGGTATTTATAGAGCAAAGAGGCAGTGCGGGAGGCCACCGAGGTGGGCACAACCCACCAGGGCGCGCCTGGGCCCCCAGGCGCGCCCGGGTGGGTTGTGCCCCCCTCGAGGCACCCCTCTGGTACTTCTTTGGCCCGAGTTGTTCCTTCTGGTCCATAAAAAATCTCCAAAAAGTTTTGCTGCGTTTGGACTTCATTTGGTATTGACTTTATGTGAAGTAAAAAACAAGGAAAAAACAGGAACTGGCACTGGGCACTATGTCAATAGGTTAGTCCCAAAAAATGATATAAAGTTGCTATAAAATGATTATAAAACATCCAAGAATGATAATATAACAGCATGGAACAAGCAAAAATTATAGATACATTGGAGACGTATCAAGGACCGGAGGAGTGGCTGGTGACGGCGGGTGGCCGGCCGTCCGATGTGGACGACCACCAAACCCGTGAGGCCAGTGGCGAAGAGCAGTCGACGCCCGACGACGATGCCCTTGTTCCTCCCTCCTCTGCACCGGGATGTTCGACGGCGGCACGCGCAGATCAGGGCGAGCTTCTAGTCGGCGTCGGCACGTCGAGCGAGTGCGACGCTATGGCGGCAGGTTGAGTGGGCGGCACGAGCATGGTCGGGGAATGGCCGAGGAATAGAGGCGAACAGTGGACGGAAGCATGTTACGCTGGCTCTGAACCTGCAGTGTGCGTGGGTGCACGATGGTCTGATGGGCCATTAGCCCATTACTTACATTACTAATACCTAGTAAAAAATTCCCATTTGGGCTGGGGGGGCCACGGCCCCCTCAAGCCTCCACGTAGCTCCGACGTTGTTACCTACTCGAGGACGAGTAGGAATTAAGCTTGGGGATGTTGATACTTCTCCAACGTATCTATAATTTATGATGTATTCATGCCATGTTTACAACAATTTTATATGGTTTTGTATAATTTGAATGGAACTAACCCGGACTGACGTTGTTTTCAGCAGAACTACCGTGTGTTGTTTTTTGTGCAGAAATCAATGTTCTCCAAATGCAGTGAAACTTTTTGATGGTTTTTTTTGGAAGAAAAGAGGCACTAGAAGCTTCGTGGGAGGGCCAGAAGAGCCACGAGGGCCCCACAAGACACCAGGACATGCCAGGTGGGGCTGGCTCATCCCGGTATCTTGTGGGCTACTCTTGGCCCATCTTCGCGTGATTCCAATGCTAAAAAAAATCCTATATATATAGAGAGAGAAACTCACAGAAATAACCCTAGATCAGAAGTTCCACCGCCGCAAGCCTCTGTAGCCACGAAAAACCAATCTAGACCCTATTCCGGCAGTTGAGTTGTCAATTCAACCACACCTGAAAGACTTAATATCTGCAGCAAAGTATTTAGTAGCAAAGTAGTATGGAAGTAACGGTAACGGTGGCAAAAGTAACAGTAGCAGTTTTGTAGTGATTGTAACAGCAGTAGCAACGAAAGTAACTTAGCAAAGATCAATATGTGAAAAGCTCGTAGGCATTGGATCGGCAATGATAATTGTGCTGGATAATATTCATCATGTAGCAGTCATAACCTAGGGTGACACAGAACTAGCTCCAATTCATCAAAATAATGTAGGCATGTATTCCGTATATAGTCATAGGTGCTTATGGAAAAGAACTTGCATGACATCTTTTATCCTACCCTCCCGTGGCAGCGGGGTCCTAATGGAAACTAAGGGATATTAAGGCCTCCTTTTAATAGAGAACCGGACCAAAGCATTAGCACTAAGTGAATACATAAACTCCTCAAACTATGGTAATCACCAGAAAGAATCCCAATTATTGTCACCTTGGGGTATGCGGATCATAATTCGTAATAGGTGTCTACAACTTACAAGATAGGATCAAGAACTCACATATATTCATGAAAACATAATAGGTTCAGATCTGAAATCATGGCACTCGGGCCCTAGTGACAAGCATTAAGCATAGCAAAGTAATAGCAACATAAATCTCAGAACATAGTGGATACTAGGGATCAAACCCTAACAAAACTAACTCGATTACATGATAAATCTTATCCAACCCATCACCGTCCAGCAAGCCTACGATGGAATTACTCACTCACGGCGGTGAGCATCATGAAATTGGTGATGGAGGAAGGTTGATTATGATGATGGCGACGGATTCCACCCTCCGGAGCCCCGAACGGACAACAGATCAGCCCTCCCGATGAAGAACAGGAGGCGGCGGCGGCTCCGTATCATAAAACGCGATGAATCCTTCTCTTTGATTTTTTTTCTCCATGAATAGGTATATATAGCGTTGGAATTAGGGTCAGAGGTGGTCCAGGGGGCCCACAAGCCCGCAGGGCGCGGCCTAGGGGGGTGGGCACGCCCCCAGGGCTTGTGGCCTCTGGGTGGCCCCCTCTGGTAACTTCTTGCACCCGTATTTTTTATATATTCCACAAAAATTCTCCGTAAATTTTCAGGTCAATCCGAGAACTTTGATTTCTGCACAAAAATAACAACATGGCAATTCTGCTGAAAACAGCGTCAGTCCGGGTTAGTTTCGTTCAAATCATGCAAATTAGAGTCCAAAACAACAGCACAGGAGTTTGGAAAAGTAGATACGATGGAGACGTATCGACTCCCCCAAGCTTAACCCATTGCTTGTCCTCAAACAATTCAGTTGACAAACTGAAAGTGACAAAGAAAAACTTTTACAAACTCTGTTTGATCTTGTTGTTGCAAATATGCCTAGCCAATATTCAGGTTTTCAGCAAAGATTATGAACTAACCATATTCACAATAACATTTAGGTCTCACATTTACTCATATCAATGGCATAATCAACTAGTGAGCAATAATGATAAATCTCGGATGACAACACTTCTTTAAAAACAATCATGTTATAATATAACAAAATGGTATCTCGCTAGCCCTTTCTGAGACCGCAAAACATAAATGCAGAGCACCCCTTAAGATCAAGGACTGACTAGACATTATAATTCATGGCAAAAGAGATCCATTCACACTCATACTCAACATCAATTAAGAATAAGGCATATAAATGACAGTGGTGCTCTCTAACTGGTGCTTTTTATAAGAAGATGATGACTCAACAATAAAAGTAAATAGATAGGCCCTTCGCAGGGAAGCAGGGATTTGCAGAGGTGCCAAAGCTCGAGGCTTTTAAAACAGAAATGAATATAATTTTGAGCGGTATGCTTTCATTGTCAACATAACAACCAAGAGCTCACTATCTTCCATGCTAGATACATTATAGGCGGTTCCCAAACAGAATGGTAAAGTTTTTACTCCCCCTCCATCAACAATCACACTCCACGGCTAGCTGAATCCACGGGTACCGTCCATACCAACAACAATCCTGGGGGAGTTTTGTTTAATTATATTTTGATTTGATTTTGAGCATGGAACTGGGCATCTTGATTACCAGCCACTTTCTCGTGAATGACAAGTGAATAAACACTCATCATGAGAATAATCCACCTAGCATGGAAGATACTGACAGCCCCCAGTCGCTACATGAGCGATTCGGGCATACAAAACAGATTATTATTTGAAGGTTTAGAGTTTGGCACATGCAAATTTACTTGGAATGGCAGGTAAATACCGCATATAGGTAGGTATGGTGGACTCGTATGGAACAACTTTGGGTTTAAGGAAGTGGATGCACAAGCAGTATTCCCGCTTAGTACAAGTGAAGGCTAGCAAAAAATTGAGGAGCGACCAACTAGAGAGCGACACCGGTCATAAACATGCATTGAGATTAATCAACATTGAATGCAAGCATGAGTAGGATATAAATCACCGTGAACATAAATATCATGGAGGCTATGTTGATTTTGATTTCAACTACATGCGTGAACACGTGCCAAGTCAAGCCACTTAAATCAATCAAAGGAGGATACTATCCTATCATACTACATCACAACCATTTTAAATGCAAGTTGGCACACAAGACAAACCATTATACACTCCTAGCTAATTAAGCATGGCATGAATAACTATAATATCTAATTGTCATTGCAAACATGTTTCATTCATAATGGGCTGAATCAGGAACGATGAGCTAATCATATTTACAAAAATAAAATAGATCGAGTTCATACCAGCTTTTCCTCATCTCAATCATTTCATCAAATATCATCATTATTGCCTTTCACTTGCACGACCGAATGATGTGAATAATAATAAGAATGCACGTGCATTGGACTAAGCTGGAATCTGCAAACATTTATTCAGAGGAGAAGACAAGGTAATATGGGCTCTTTGTTAGATCAACAATAATGCATATGAGAGACACTCAACATTTTCATCGTGGTCTTCTCCTTACGAACCAAAGAAAAAGAAAAGAATTTCAAAGAAACAAACAAAAATATTTTTGGAGTTTTTGTTTTTTTGAAGCAAGTAAAACGAAAACGAGAAAAACTATTTACACGGGAAAGCTCCCAACAAGCATAAGAAGAACGAGAAATCTTTTTGGGTTTTCTTTTAATATTACAACTAAATAAACTAGAAAGAAAAACTAAAAACAAGCGAGAAATATTTTTGGATTTTATCAAAGTTTTTCAAACACACAAGAAGAAAGCAAGAAAAATAAATTAACATGGATAATACAATGAAAAAGGATGAACACCGACAACTGGAATGAATGTGTGAACATGAATGTAATGTTGGTGAGAAATACGTACTCCCCCAAGCTTAGGCTTTTGGCCTAAGTTGATCTATGGCCACGGCTGGCCCGGATAGTATCCAGAGTTGTAGTTGGGGTTGTACTCGATTGCAACTGCCACCGCTTGGCGAGCTGCTTCGTGGAGGCAAGCGGTCTCCCTCGCCCTCTCATATTCGTCCGCCTCCTCTCTGATTATAAAATATCTTCATTTTGTCTGAAAGTCAAAGAAGGTAGGAGCAGGAAGGGTAACCTAGACGGTCTGGTGTCTGTCAAAAATTAGTCTGTACTGGAGAGGCAACTCGCTCCTCTCAAGAAACTAGTAACGTTCCATAGCATCATAATCAAGAAAAACAGGTGGCAACTGAGCATCATTTTCTCTTATGGGAACACCAAGATATGTAGCTAAACGAGTGGCATAAATTTCACTAAAGAAATCTCCATCTTTAGCATTATTATGTAATCGACGTGCAATGATAGCCCCCAAATTAAATTGTTTATCATTCATTACCCCGCTCTTGATGACACTCAAATCAGAGGCGCAAAGGTGGTTATGGTCATGTTTACCATTCATGCATCTACCTATAAAGAGAGCAAAATAATGTAATGTAGGAAAGTGAATGCTCCCTATAGTAGCTTGTGTTATGGTCCTGGTTTCACCCATAGTAATACTAGCAAGGAACCCAGAGCAAACAGTTTTACGAGGCTCAGTACATATGCCCCATTGCGAAATTTTGCATGCATCATTAAATTCTTCTAGGTCCATGCCAAATGATTTATCGTAAAGATCAAATAAAACAGAGTGTGTATTGCGATGGACCGAATACTCAAACCTCCGCACAAAGGAATCAGTAAGGTTGTAGTACTGTAAACACTTATCTGACACGAAGTCCGTCAGATCGGCGTTGCGTACATACATATCAAATTCTTCCTTGAAACCTGCACGAGTCATGAAGTGATCCGACGGCCATTCGCAAGGTTGCACTTGAGCCTCCTGCGGTGGTTCAAGGTCCGGCTCCCGTATAACGGGCCTTGCAGATTTCTTCTTCTTAGAGGAACCACCTTGGAACACTTTCCTAAACATTTTCTTTCTCTGAAAATCTATACCTATACTAATTCTAGACTCCCTAAAAATTCCCACGTTAATCAGAATTAGGAGCCGTTAATCTGGTGGGGCCGAATTATAACGGTGTAGATGAATCCATTTAATTGTTAGCTAATTTATTGTATCTTTAGTACTATAGTTGAAAAATCCAGTCACATATTACCCACACATGCCATCTTTTGAGAACTATTTGTACGCTAGAGACCCGTAAAAAAAACTACTACCTTCACGTGAATAGAAGAGTCCTGGGCCAACAAAACACATCAACTTTAGAGACCACTATTATCTACACGTCATAGAAAAGAGTCCTTGGCCAACAAACATAACAACTTCAGATATTTTCCTCGATCAGATCCTCCCATCCCATCCGATCTATCCCCTTAGAGGCTTGCCTGATCACGCCGCCTTCCTTCCTTCTCCCCGGTAGCGCCTCCTTCCTTGCTTCTCCACATGAATACCTTGGCACATAACTCCCTCACTGCCATGAAACATGCTGTTGCATCCTTTCTGCCTCGATGCTCTTACAACGGAATAGGAGATCGTCCCCATCGTGAGTTGCCAAAAGAAGATGGCTTCCTCACACATGCATCAATCGTGCAAGCAGAACAGTTAATATAATTGTAGTTGGCGTCAACAAAGAAGATGAATCCGATCTGCATGGTCTGACAATGAAACAGGATAAATAATATCTTACAATTCCCTACCAGGTAAGCACAATATGATGCTGGGGCTTGGTTGATTTCTCACCGGTACAACTTTGTTCTTCCAGATCCAAAATTAGTTTGTGTAGCAATGTGAGTTTGGAGATGTTGTTTTTGTTAGTACGGCATGCTAACGTTATTCTCTTTTATCTGTGTAGTGTTATAGAGTGTTGTTTTATTTCTGTACAAACCCTGCTACATGTTGACGGATGGAGGTCCACTTAATTCCTTTGTAGTTCTACGGGCATTATTTAGCTCTCTAATTTACTTAGTAACAAAATTCTGATTTCTCCAGTACATGACTACAATAGTTGTCGTTCTTTGTTTCCTTTGTGTCGCAACACCTAGGATTTTCCTGCCATTAAAATTCGCCACATGTGCTTCAATAAGATCCCATCTCTTGCCTTCCAGCCATCAGACTCTCATCATAGAAAACTTAATAGTGAGAGATCTCCATAGAAGCGCTGAGAAAACGAGGTTCTGTAGCAAATGTGAAGAGCGGACAGGGGAATGATCACTAAGTCTGCTGATATGATGTATTTTCTCATGTATCTACTATCATTATAGTTATTTCTTTCTCTCCCCAAAAGATTGATGTACCCTGTAAAACTTAACCCTGTGTATATGAGCGAAACTAGGAATGTAAATTTTCTTTGCTTAGTTTTCAACATAGATTTAGTGTTAACCATTGTTGAATTAATATTGACTTATGAAATACGCCATGTGACCATGCCCCTTCAATCCAGATTGAGACCTCCGTTTCCTCTCAGTTGGTGCATCTACTCTAATTCATCCGTCATTGCTCTTTAATCCTATACAGCGTCACCTAGGGTCCACCCTATGTTGCCGATCAGTAGGACCTTCTTTGGCCTGTCATGCAACATCAGGAACGACCAAAATGGACAGACTATGTATAAACATAAAGGAAATATTGCTTTTTCCTTGGATCGGTAAAGTCGTTTGGATAGAACTGGGACACATGGTGTGTCCTGGGCATCAAACTATTGCTTTTGTTTTCGTGGGTTTTATATCCCTGGAGCTTGCAATGAAGGAGGAGAAGGTTTTTCATGTTGAGATGGACTCATCCATTAAATTTAGTAGTTTTGTGTTGGATTTTGGTTGAACTTAGTTGTTAGAACTAACTGGTGTTCATGCTTCCTTGCATGTGTAATTAATCAGGTACAAAGTTTCATGCCGTTTTGTGAGGGTTCGTTGTCCACCCGGCTCCTGGAAGTAGCGGAGGGTTCATTCTGCCTTATAACGAGCATCCCAAGTAGTATAGCTGCTAATGTTGCTGGATCGACAAATGAACCTGGTGGTCTTGGTCTCTTCGACAACATGTGGAGTATATATATATATCATATTATCAAGTACTTTTGTTAGATCAATTGTTATCCATCAATTCCAATCCTTTGTCTTTTTTTGTCTGCTCTCTTTGCCTTTTGCATAAGGAAATTTCACATATACTTTTTGATGTAAATTATTAAATTTGTTCACATTCTCTCCTTCCAGTAGATATGCATGGTTTGGCGGACAAAGATTCAACCGGTGATCTATGGTTCGACGTTCACCAGAGTCACCAGCATTGATCAATCAACGCCAGCAGCAGCACACGTACACGGGTCAGGAGTCAAGGCCAATGTGTCGAGCTGTAGGTACAGAAAGACACGTAATTTGCAGTTTTAGATTAGGCGATTCTGAGCATATGGATATGCGTTAACCTTCATCAAGGCTGTGCTGTGGTTGTTCAACCCGTTCATGTATATTTATCTATTAGCTCTTTTAATTACCACTCAATCTTCAATTGACCGTGCACCCATATGTGCTACAAATCCAGGTTTTTCTTATGTTTCATTAATTTCTCTCCTCCGCCTTCAGCATATATGGGTGATGGCGACACAAAGTTGTTGCTTGCACTACGTCTTGGCCAAGGGTGAATACCCAACACGGTGAGGAAGCGATGCTTGATGAGTACGTGTTCGTATTTAATATTAGGTGTGAAAATTAATATTTTGTTTTTTAGTAATTGTGCTTTGTCACTGTACTATATATATATATATGAAGAATAGAATGATTATGTTCTCTGATTTGAGCTGGTCTTTGAAAAATATGCTTGCATATGATTATTAGTAGTTGTACAAGACCAATACTAACCCACTAATCAGTTTTATTAATTATAGTTCGTATTATGGGCTGCTGAAAAAATTATGACGGGAATGACCGAATCCTGTTACAGCCCCCCAATAACCGAGTAAACAAGAGCAATTTATACAAAAGGAATATCCGCATAACTCATCCGGCCCCAACATGGAAGTAAATTTGTGACACACGTTCATCATCGATGTTGTACATATATAATATCCATATTACGAATTTTATATTTTACACATATTTAAATATATGATTTAAGTGCAGCTAATACAAAAAAATTATATGTAAGGATATTTTCTATGATGTCCAACATGTCTCTAGAAATTGGGCACTCATCAAATTCCAACCACATTAAGGTTGTTTGTTCAATTTCAACTTATTGGTTGTATCATTTTTCATCCTAAGCGTTAGGGCAACAGCCAGACGTTGTATCATGTCTTAGTTTCTTATCTCACTTGAATAAGGCATGTTCTTTCTTAAACAAATGCTTTTCCTTGCCAAAATAATTTGAAGGATATTCTGAACTATTAAACGAATGAAGTATATGAGAATATTCTTCTTCTTATTTTTCGTAAATTGAGATTACAAGGGAAACAAGTGTTTATTATTGAGGAAAACATATGATCTCTTAAGCTTTGCATACCACCGAAATGAGATAAACTTCTTCCATGATATTTATAAAGAATTTATATCATATTATGTCAGCACAAACTATTTTTAGGTGTCATCTAATCCTCATGTTTAAAATCCTCTAGGTCAGAGTAGACGGGTGATCCAAATGTGATTATACAAAAAATCAATATTCGTAAATAACATAGATATAATTGCAATATTAATTAACTAGCCCGTGCGACGCACGGGTTGACGACTAGTTTTCTTAAATTTTTAGTGACTCAAAATAAAAGTGAACCAAACTCAACAAAACTAATAGCAACTACTCCTACAAGTGTTTAAAGGCTATATCATGCAACAAAACTACTTTAGACCATATAAATTTGACATGCAAGCTCAAGAACAAGGTCACCACAGCAGCAAAAAATTGTAATATATAAAGCACTATAGCAAAAACTAATTGGACCAACGAAGGAGTCACATACCTATGAACAGTCCCCCGAAACAGTTTCAGAAACGGAGTTCCGAGCAAGGAGATCGAAAATGGCAGCAAAATGAGCAAGAACGCGGGTTTGAGCAATGGTGTTGTTTTTTCTGGAGGAAGACAAAGTGGATGGGTGGCTAGAATAAGTGAGGGGACCCACATGAGACCCACAAGCCCTCTAGGCGCGCCCTGGGGTGTGTTCAGTGCCAAAAAATCTTAAATATTATGGAAAAAATCATACTAAATTTTCAGGGCATTTGGAGAACTTTTATTTTCTGGTCATTTTTTTATTGCACGGATAATTCAGAAAACAGCAAAATAATAGTATTTTTTCTTTCTTTACTCTAAATAACAGAAAGTAAAAAGTGGGTACAGAAGGTTGTGTTTACTAAATTCATCCATCTCAACGTCAAAAGGAATCCATTAACAAGGTTGATCAAGTCTTATTAACAAACTTCTTCCGAATGACATGAAACCGAAGAATCTTTGTATAGCACTAGGTTACCTCAACGGGGATATGCATGTCCCCAACAATAAGGATATCATATTTCTTTTTGATAGTAGGAATAGGGAATTCAAAACCTCCAATAGTAATTGTTGAAAATTTTCCAATAGAATTGATACTATTCACTTGAGGTTGTTTCTTCGAAAAGTGTACCATATGCTCATTCCCATTAACATGAAAAGTGACATTGCCCTTGTTGCAATCAATAACAGCCCCTGCAGTATTCAAAAAGGGTCTACCAAGGATGATCGACATACTGTCATCCTCGGGTATATCAAGAATAACAAAGCCCGTTAAAATAGTGACATTTGCAACTATGACAGGTACATCCTCACAAATACCGATGGGTATAGCAGTTGATTTATCGGCCATTTGCAAATAGATTTTAGTGGGTGTCAACTTATTCAAATCAAGTCTACGATATAAAGAGGGAGGCATAACACTAACACCGGCTCCTAAATCACACAAGGCAGTTTTAACATAGTTTCTTTTAATGGAGCATGGTATAGTTGGTATTCCTGGATCTCCTAGTTTCTTTGGTATTCCACCCTTAAATGTGTAATTAGCAAGCATGGTGGAAATTTTAGCTTCCGATATCTTTCTCTTATTAGTAACAATATCTTTCATATACTTAGCATAAGGAGACATTTTCAGAATATCAGTCAAACACATACACAAAAAGATAGGTCTAAGCATTTCAACAAAGCGCTCAAAGTCTTCATCATCCTTTTTCTTGGATGGTTTAGGAGGAAAGGGCATGGGTTTCCGAACCCATGGTTCTCTTTCTTTACCATGTTTCCTAGCAATGAAGTCTCTCTTATCATATCTTTTATTTTTAGGTTGTGGGTTATCAAGATCAACAACAGGTTCTACCTCCACATCATTATCATTACTAGGTTGAGCATCAACATGAACATCATCATTAACATTATCACTAGGTTCATGTTCATCACCTGATTGTGTTTCAGCATCAGAAATAGAAATATCATTTGGATTCTCAGGTGTGTCTATAACAGGTTCACCAAAGCATGCAAGGTCCTATCATCATTCTTTTTCTTTTTAGAAGGACTAGGTGCATCAGTATTAATTCTCTGAGAGTCTTGTTCAACTCTCTTAGGATGGCCCTCAGGATACAAAGGTTCCTGAGTCATTTTACCACCTCTAGTCACAGCTCTAATAGCATGATCATTCATCTTATTATTCATTTCATTAAGCAAATCATTTTGTGCCTTGAGAACTTGTTCTACTTGAGTTTTTACCATGGAAGCATGTTTACTAACAAACTTGAGATCATTAACAGTTCTACACATATAGTCACTCAAGTGCTCAAGCATATAAGCATTTCGTTTCAATTGTCTACTAACATATGCATTGAAGTTTTCTTGTTTAACAATAAAGTTATCAAATTCATCCAAGCATTGACTAGCAGATTTATTATAAGGAATATCACCTTCATCAAATCTATAGAGAGAATTTACCTCTACTACCTGTGTCGGGGTATTGAGACCATGTATTTCTTCAATAGGTGGTAAATTCTTAACATCTTCAGCTTTAATACCTTTTTCTTTCATAGATTTCTTTGCCTCTTGCATATCTTCAGGACTGAGAAATAGAATACCTCTCTCCTTCGGAGTTGGCTTAGGTGGTGGTTCGGGAAGAGTCCAATCATTATCATTACTCAATATATTATTTAATAGTACTTCAGCTTGTTCAACAGTTCGTTCCCTGAAAACACAACTAGCACAACTATCTAGGTGGTCCCTAGAAGCATCGGTTAGTCCATTATAAAAGATACCAAGTATTTCATTTTTCTTGAGAGGATGATCAGGAAAAGCATTAAGTAATTGGAGAAGCCTCCCCCAAGCTTGTGGAAGACTCGCTTCTTCAATTTGCACGAAGTTAAATATTTCCTTTAAAGTAGCTTGTTTCTTATGAGCAGGAATTTTTTTCTCAGAGAAGTAATAAATCATATCCTGGGCACACAACCAGGAGCAAGAGAATTAACCATGTCTTAGCATCACCCTTTAACGAGAAAGGAAACAACTCAAGAATATAGTAGTAGCGAATTTTTTCCTCATGAGCAAATAGGGTGGCCATATCATTCAGTTTAGTAAGATGTGCCACAACAGTTTCTGATTCATAACCATGGAAAGGATCAGATTCAACCAAAGTAATTAACTCAGGATCAACAGAGAATTCATAATCCTTATCAGTAACAAAGATAGTTGAAGTAGCAAACTTAGGATCATATTGCATTCTAGCATTCAAAGATTTTTCTTTCAACTTGACTAGTAATTTCTTAAGATCCTCTCTATCCTTACAAGCAAGAAAGTCCCTAGCAACCTCTCCATCCATAACATAACCCTCGGGTATAACTGGCAATTCATATCTAGGAGTGCTAGGTCTAATGGGTGTTTCAAAGTGTTCGGTTCCAATAATTTCATCAGTTTCAGGAATATCATCAGTTTCAGCATTCTCAATATCTTTAGCTCTAGCAAGTTGTTCATCAAGAAATTCACCCAGTGGCACAGTATTATCAAGCAGAGTAGTAGTATCATCATAAGCATCATGCATAGCAGAAGTAGCATCATCAATTACTTGCGACATATCAGAATTAATAGCAGGTGTAGTGATGTTAGTTTGAACTACGTCGGTATTTCCACAAACAGGAAGGGATGATGCAGCACAGCAATGGTAGGTATTTCCCTCAGTGATGAGACCAAGGTTATCGAACCAGTAGGAGAACCAAGCAACACTATGTAAACAGCACCTACACACAAAGAACAAATACTTGCAACCCGACATGTTAAAGGGGTTGTCAATCCCTTTCGGGTAACGGCGCCAGAAATTGGCAAACGGACGTGAGATAAATTGTAGTAGATTGATAGATGCAAATAAAAGCAAATAAAATTCAGCGAGGTATTTTTGGGTTTTTGGAAATATAGATCTGAAAATAAAAGTGGCAAATAAATAAAAAGGCAAATAGAAAAATAGATCTGAAAATATATGATGAGAAAATAGACCCGGGGGCCGTAGATTTCACTAGTGGCATCTCTCGAGAAAAATAGCATATGGTGGGTAAACAAATTACTGCTGGGCAATTCATAGAACTTCAAATAATTATGATGATATCCAGGCAATGATCATTATATAGGCATCACGTCCAAGATTAGTAGACCGACTCCTGCCTGCATCTACTACTATTACTCCACACATCGACCGCTATCCAGCATGCATCTAGTGTATTAAGTTCATGGAGAAACGGATTAATGCAATAAGAACGATGACATGATGTAGACATGATCTATTTATGTAGAAATGGACCCCATCTTGTTATCCTTAATAGCAACGATACATACGTGTCGGTTCCCCTTCTGTCACTGGGATCAAGCACCGTAAGATCGAACCCATCACAAAGCACCTCTTCCCATGGCAAGAAAAATCGATCTAGTTGGCCTAACTAAACCAAAGATTCGAAGAAGAAATACGAGGCTATAAGTAATCATGCATATAAGAGATCAAAAGACTCAAATAACTTTCATGGATAAAAACATAGATCTGATCATAAACTCAAAGTTCATCGGATCCCAACAAACACACCGCAAAAAAGACTTACATCAAATAGATATCCAAGAGACCATTGTATTGAGAATCAAGAGAGAGAGAGAGAGGAAGCCATCTAGCTACTACCTATGGACCCGTAGGTCTACAATGAACTACTCACGCATCATCGGAGGGGCACCAATGAGGATGATGAACCCCTCCGTGATGGTGTCTAGATTGGATCTGTGGTTTCTGGAACTTGCGGCGGCTAGAATTGATTTTCGTTGACGCCCCTAGGGTTTTTAGACGTCCAGGGTATTTATAGAGCAAAGAGGCGGTGCGGGAGGCGGCCGAGGTGGGCACAACCCACCTGGGCGCGCCTGGTCCCCTAGGCGCGCCCTGGTGGGTTGTGCTCCCCTCGGAGCCCCCCTCTGGTACTTCTTTGGCCCAACAGGTGTCTTCTGGTCCAGAAAAAATCACCAAAAAGTTTCGTTGCGTTTGGACTCCGTTTGGTATTGATTTCCTGCGAAGTAAAAAACAAGCAAAAAACAGCAACTAGCATTGGGCACTATGTCAATAGGTTAGTCGCAAAAAATGATATAAAGTTGCTATAAAATGATTGTAAAACATCCAAGAATGATAATATAACAGCATGGAACAATCAAAAATTATAGATACGTTGGAGACATATCAGCATCCCCAAGCTTAATTCCTTCTCGTCCTCGAGTAGGTAAATGATAAAAACAGAATTTTTGTTGTGGAATGCTGCCTAACATGTCCATCACATATTCTTTTCTTTGTAGCATGGACATTTAGACTTTTATAAGATTCAAAGCAATAGTCTAGTTTTGACATGAAGATTTCAATACTCAAGCATATCAACAAGCAACCATGTCTTTCAAAATATCAACACTAAAGCAAGTTATCCCTAGCCCATTATGCTCAATCATTGATCCATTCATGAAACACACTCGCATATTAGCTACACCCAATGCTCAAGTACGATCATAGTGCCCCTTAGTTGGTGCTTTATAAGAGAAGATGGAGACTCAAAATAAAAATTGCATAAAGTAAAAGAAAGGCCCTTCGCAGAGGGAAGTAGGGATTTGTAGAGGTGCCAGAGCTCAAAGCGAAAAAAAGTAGAGATAAAAAATTTTGGGTGGCATGCTTTTCCGGTCAACGAAAATGATCGAGTAGTTCCCAATACTTTCCATGCTAGATATATCATAGGCGGTTCCCAAACAGAAAATAAAGTTTATTCCTTTTTCCACCATACTTTCACTTTCCATGGCTAGCCGTATCCACGGGTGCCCTCCATACCAACACTTTCCAAGGAATTTATTATTTGACAACATAAAGTAAATTCATTTTTCATTTCGGGACTGGGCATCCCTAATACCTTTGCCGTACTCTCGTGCAATGACAACTGAATAAACACTCATCTTGAGAATAACACATCTAGCATGGAAATATATCAGCCACCCCCTACCGTTTCATGTGCGGTACAAGCACACAAAAGAGAAAATTATTTTGAAATTAGAGATGGCAGATACAAATTTGCTTAGAACGGCACGGAAATACCACATATAGGTAGGTATAGTGGACTCATATGGCAAAACTGGTTTAAGGATTTTGGATGCACAAGTAGCGATCATACTTAGTGCAAATGAAGGCTAGCAAAAGATTGAGAAGCATCCAACCAAGAAACGAAAAATCTCATAAGCGAGCATTAAGCATAACTAACACCGAGTAATGCACCACAAGTAGGATGTAATTTCATTGCATAACTATTGACTTTCGTGCTTGCATAGGGAATCACAAACCTTAACACCAATATTCTTACTAAAGCATAATTACTCATCAACATGACTCACATATTATATCAACATATCGCAAAACTATTACAAGGAATCAAGTTTATTTTGTCCAATGATCTTCATGAAAGTTTTTATTATATCCTTCTTGAATATCTATCACTTTGGTACTAGTTTAATGTGTTGCTTTTGATAGCTCAAACAAATCTAAGTGAAGAACATAAGCATAAAAAAAATTCTTCTCTCAAAATAATTTAAGTGAAGCAAGAGAGAATTTCAAAAAAAAAATTTACTAACTCTCAAATAAATCTAAGTGAAGCATGAGAGCATTGCTTCAAAAATACTAAAGCACACCGTGCTCAAAAAGATATAAGTGAAGCACTAGAGCAATTCCATAGCTCATAAAGATTTAAGTGAAGCATAGAGAGCAATTCTAACAAGTCATAGCATAATTTTGGCTCCCTTAAATAGGTGTGTCCAGCAAGGATTCATGACTTAAAATAAAAAGCAAAACAAGCAAAGACTCATATCATACAAGACGCTCCAAGCAAAACTCATGATATGTGACGAATAAAAATATAGCTCCAAGTAAAATACCGATGGTCGTTAGAAGAAAGAGGGGATGCCACTCGGGCATCCCCAAGCTTAGACGCTTGCTTCTCTTTGGATAATGGCTTGGGGTGCCATGGGGCATCCACAAGCTTAGGCTCTTCTTACTCCTTATTCCTTCAACCATCGTAATCTCACCCAAAACTTGAAAACTTCAATCACACAAAACTTAACAAAACCTTCGTGAGATCCGTTAGTATAAGAAAACCAATCTTTACTTTAAGTACTGTAGAAAACTCATTCAAATTTTGTTCTTGCATTATATCTACCTTATTCTACCTTTACCATGGCTTATAACCTCCAATACAAACCATAGATTCATCAAAATAAGCACACAATGCAAAGAAAACAGAATCTATCAAAAATAGAATAGTATGTAAAGATGCGAATTGTTCTCATACTTCTGTAACTCCAAAAAATCTGAACAATTAGGAAAACAGAGGAAATTTGTATTTCAATCTTGTGTAAAAACTTCAGAATTTTTCGTTGCTTATGTAAATTTTCAAAATTGTTTTACTGGACACAAAAGTTTCTGTTTTCCAACAAGATCAAATCAACTATCACCAAAGCTATCCCAAAGGCTTTACTTGGCACAAACACAAATTAAAACACAAAAAACACAATCATAACAGTAGCATAATTTTGCAAACACTAAAAAAATAAAGAAAAATACAAAAATAAATTTTATTCATTGGGTTGCTTCCCAACAAGCGCTATAATTTTATGCCCCTAGCCAGGCATAAGGCAAAGATCTAAGTATTGTCATCTTTGTTTCTAGATCCATAAGATGCCCTCATGATTGATTCATATGGTGGCTTAATTCTTGTTCTAGGGAAGTGTTCCATACCCTTTCTCAAAGGAAATTGGAATTTGATGTTCCCTTCTTTCATATCAATCACGGCACCTATAGTGCGCAAAAACGGCCTACCAAGAATAATTGGACAAGACGGATTGCAATCAATATCAAGAACAATAAAATCTATGGGCACATAATTCCTATTTGCAAGAATAAGAACATCATTAATTCTTCCCATAGGCTTTTTAATAGTAGAATCCGCCAAGTGCAAATTTAAAGAACATTCTTCAATATCGGTAAGACCAAGCACATCACATAAAGATTTCGGAATTGTGGAAACACTAGCACCCAAATCACACAAAGCAAAACACTCATAATTTTTAATCTTTTCTTTGATAGTAGGTTCCCATTCATCATGTAATTTTCTAGGAATTGAAATCTCTAATTCCAACTTTTCTTCCAAAGCTTTCATCATAGCATCAACAATATGTTTAGTAAAAGCTTTATTTTGTTCATAGGCATGGGGTGAATTTATCATGGATTGCAACAAAGAAATACAATCAATCAAAGAGAAATTATCATAATTAAAGTCTTTGTAATCCAAAAGAGTGGGCACATCACTAGTTAAAGTTTTGACCTCTCCAAACCCACTTTTATCAATTTCTCAACAAGATTTTCACCCTCCAAATTATCGGGACGCCTTCTAGCTAAAGTTGACTCTTCTTCAGTCCCTTTTTCATCAATTTTAATTTTACTAAACAAGGAATCAATAGAAGAGACACCAATCACTTTAAGATCTTCATCATTTTTATGAAAGCAATCACTGGAAAACGCTTTTTCTAAAAATTCTCTTCTACCTCTAAGCATAGCGGTTCTTTTCTTACTTTCATCCATAGAAACATATAAAGCTTTAATTGATTCTTCAACCTTAGGCACAAAAATTTTCATCATGAGATTTTCTACATCATGAGAAATTCTATCAACGCTTCTAGATAATTCATCAATCTTACTCAATTTTTCTTCCATCGTAGTATTAAAATTCTTTTGAGCATTGATTATAAGAAGGATTACCATAGTAATTACCATAATTATTAGAGGAATTACTAGGAAAAGGCCTAGGATTAAAATTGCCTCTATAAGCATTATTATTGAAATTTTTTCGAGAGATAAAATTCACATCTATGGCATCACTATTTTGCTCAATCAAAGTAGACAAAGGCACATCATTAAAATCAATAGGAGCACTTTTATTAGCAACCAATTTCATAAGAGCATCAACTTTTTCACTCAAAGAAGAAATTTCTTCTACCGAATTAAACTTTTTACTAGTAGGAGCTCTTTTGGTATGCCATTGTGAATAATTTGCCATAATATTGTCTAGCAATTTAGTAGCTTCACCCAAAGTAATTTCCATAAAAGTACCACCCGCGGCGGAATCTAAAAGATTTCTAGAAACAAAATTCAATCCCGCATAAAAATTTTGTATGATCATCCAAAGATTTAAACCATGAGTAGGACAATTTCTTAGCATCAA
Organism: Thinopyrum elongatum; assembly: GCA_011799875.1. Taxonomy (NCBI): domain Eukaryota; kingdom Viridiplantae; phylum Streptophyta; class Magnoliopsida; order Poales; family Poaceae; genus Thinopyrum; species Thinopyrum elongatum. The sequence goes on along the minus strand of CM022298.1, from coordinate 545,857,993 downwards.
TTTCATTCTTTCCCAAGATTGCGCAACATGTTCATGCTCAAGTTGCTTAAAATTCATGATTTGTGTCCTAAGGGAAATAATTTTCGTGGGCGGAAAATACTTAGTAATAAAAGCATCTTTGCACTTATCCTAAGAATTGATACTATTGCGAGGAAAAGAAGAAAACCAAATTTTTGCACGATGTCGCAAAGAAAACGGGAATAATTTCAATTTCACAATATCATTGTCCACATCTTTTTTCTTTTTCATATCACATAATTCCATGAATGTGTTAAGATGGGACGCGGCATCCTCACTAGGAGTACCGGAAAATTGATCTTTCATAACAAGATTCAACAAAGCGGCATTAATATCACAAGACTCCGCACAAGTGGCGGGAGGAGCAATCGGAGTGCTAATAAAATCATTGTTGTTGGTATTGGAGAAATCACACAACTTGGTGTTCTCTTGAGTCATCGTGACTACACAACAAGATTGCACTCAAAAATAGATCTGACGAGAAAACGGCGAACGAGAAAGAGGGCGAATAAAACGGCAAATTTTTGTGAAGTGGGGGAGAGGAAAATGAGAGGCAAATGGCAAATAATGTAAATTGCAAGGAGATGAGATTTGTGATTAGGAACCTGGTAGATGTTGATGATGTCTCCCCAGCAACGGCGCCAGAAATTCCTTTTGATGTTGGCTTGAACTACGTCGGTATTTCCCCAAAGAGGAAGGGATGATGCAGCACAGCAACGGTAGGTATTTCCCTCAGTGATGAGACCAAGGTTATCGAACCAGTAGGAGAACCAAGCAACACAACGTAAACAACACCTGCACACAAAGAACAAATACTTGCAACCCGACGTGTTAAAGGGGTTGTCAATCCCTTTCGGGTAACGGCGCCAGAAATTGGCAAACGGACGTGAGATAAATTGTAGTAGATTGATAGATGCAAATAAAAGCAAATAAAATTCAATGAGGTATTTTTGGGTTTTTGGAAATATAGATCTGAAAATAAAAGTGGCAAATAAATAAAAAGGCAAATAGCAAAATAGATCTGAAAATATATGATGAGAAAATAGACCCCGGGGCCGCAGATTTCACTAGTGGCTTCTCTCGAGAAAAATAGCATACGGTGGGTAAACAAATTACTGTTGGGCAATTGATAGAACTTCAAATAATTATGACGATATCCAGGCAATGATCATTATATAGGCATCACGTCCAAGATTAGTAGACCGACTCTTGCCTGCATCTACTACTATTACTCCCCACATCGACCGCTATCCAGCATGCATCTAGTGTATTAAGTTCATGGAGAAATGGAGTAATGCAATAAGAACGATGACATGATGTAGACAAGATCTATTTATGTAGAAATGGACCCCATCTTGTTATCCTTAATAGCAATGATACATACGTGTCGGTTCCCCTTCTGTCACTGGGATCAAGCACCATAAGATCGAACCCATCACAAAGCACCTCTTCCCATGGCAAGAAAAATCGATCTAGTTGGCCTAACTAAACCAAAGATTCAAAGAAGAAATACGAGGCTATAAGTAATCATGCATATAAGAGATCAAAAGACTCAAATAACTTTCATGGATAAAAACATATATCTGATCATAAACTCAAAGTTCATCGGATCCCAACAAACATACCGCAAAAAAGAGTTACATCAAATAGATCTCCAAGAGACCATTGTATTGAGAATCAAAAGAGAGAGAGGAAGCCATCTAGCTACTGCCTACGGACCCGTAGGTCTACAATGAACTACTCACGCATCATCGGAGGGGCACCAATGAGGATGATGAACCCCTCCGTGATGGTGTCTACATTGGATCTGTGGTTTCTGGAACTTGCGGTGGCTGGAATTGATTTTCGTCGACTCCCCTAGGGTTTTTGGACGTCCAGGGTATTTATAGAGCAAAGAGGCAGTGCGGGAGGCGGCCGAGGTGGGCACAACCCACCTGGGCGTGCCTGGGGGCAGGCGCGCCCAGGTGGGTTGTGCTCCCCTCGGAGCCCCCCTATGGTACTTCTTTGGCCCAATAGGTGTCTTCTGGTCCAGAAAAAATCACCAAAAAGTTTCGCTGCATTTGGACTCCGTTTGGTATTGATTTCCTGCGAAGTAAAAAACAAGCAAAAAACAGCAACTGGCACTGGGCACTATGTCAATAGGTTAGTCCCAGAAAATGATATAAAGTTGCTATAAAATGATTGTAAAACATCCAAGAATGATAATATAACAACATGGAACAATAAAAAAATTATAGATACGTTGGAGACGTATCATGTAGGTGTCACAAGCTTACTCAAAACAGAAGGTGAATCAAGTGCAGAGTGTGATGGCAGTTCGTTACCTCCCCTCGTAGTAGAGGGGAAAATCTTGGTTTTGGTATCTTTCAGATTCTTCATAGTGATCAACAGATATAAATCCCAAGTGACTCAGCAAATATAGCTATGCTCCCCGGCAACGGCGCCAGAAAAAGGTCTTGATAACCCACAAGTACAGGGGATCGCAACAGATTTCGAGGGTAGAGTATTCAACCCAAATTTATTGATTCGACACAAGGGGAGCCAAAGAATATTCACGAGTATTAGCAGTTGAGTTGTCAATTCAACAACACCTGAAAGACTTAATATCTGCAGCAAAGTATTTAGTAGCAAAGTAGTATGGAAGTAACGGTAACGGTGGCAAAAGTAACAGTAGCAGTTTTGTAGTGATTGTAATAGCAGTAGCAACGAAAGTAACTTAGCAAAGATCAATATATGAAAAGCTCGTAGGCATTGGATCGGCAATGATAATTGTGTTGGATAATATTCATCATGTAGCAGTCATAACCTAGGGTAACACGGAACTAGCTCCAATTCATCAATATAATGTAGCATGTATTATGTATATAGTCATACATACTTATGGAAAAGAACTTGCATGACATCTTTTGTCCTACCCTCCCGTGGCAGAGGGGTCCTAATGGAAACTAAGGGATATTAAGGCCTCCTTTTAATATAGAACCGGACCAAAGCATTAGCACTTAGTGAATACATGAACTCCTCAAACTACGGTAATCACCGGAAAGAATCCCAGTTATTGTCACCTTTGGGTATGCGGATCATAATTCATAATAGGTGTCTACAACTTGCAAGATAGGATCAAGAACGCACATATATTCATGAAAACATAATAGGTTCAGATCTGAAATCATGGCACTCGGGCCCTAGTGACAAGCATTAAGCATAGCAAAGTCATAGCAACATCAATCTCAGAACATAGTGGATACTAGGGATCAAACCCTAACAAAACTAACTCGATTACATGATAAATCTTATCCAACCCATCACCGTCCAGCAAGCCTATGATGGAATTACTCACTCACGGCGGTGAGCATCATGAACTTGGTGATGGAGGAAGGTTGATGATGATGATGGCGACGGATTCCACCCTCCGGAGCCCCGAACAGACTCTAGATCAGCCCTCCCGATGAAGAACAGGAGGCGGCGGCGGCTCCATATCGTAAAATGCGATGAATCCTTCTCTCTAATTTTTTTCTCCATGAATAGGTATATATAGCGTTGGAACTAGGGTCGGAGGCAGTCCAGGGGGCCCACAAGCCTGCAGGGCGCGCCCTAGGGGGATGGGCGCACCCCCAGGGCTTGTGGCCTCTGGGTGGCCCCCCTCTGGTAACTTCTTGCACCAGTATTTTTTATATATTCCACAAAAATTCTCCGTAAATTTTCAGGTCAATCCGAGAACTTTGATTTCTGCACAAAAATAACACCATGGCAATTCTGCTGAAAACAGCGTCAATCCGGGTTAGTTACATTCAAATCATGCAAATTAGAGTCCAAAACAAGGGCAAAAGAGTTTGGAAAAGTAGATATGATGGAGACGTATCAGATAACTTTGAGGTGGTTTCGTACCCTACAAACTATTTCTTCTTATGTTCTCCGCTAGATAAGAACTTTGGAGTGATTCCTCATCGCACGTTGAGGGATGGTTATATGATCCATTTATATTAGCATTGTTGAGAGATTTCACTAGCGAAAGTATGAACCCTAGGCCTCATTTTCAAGCATTGCAATACCGTTTGTGCTCACTTTTGTTGCTTGCTACCTTGCTGTTTTTTATTGTTCCTTTTACAAAAATCAATATCTACTATCATTACTACACTTGTATCACCATCTTTTTGCCAAACTAGTGCACCTATACAAATTACCATTGTATTTGGTGTGTTGGGGACACAAGAGACTCTTTGCTATTTGGTTGCAGGGTTGTTTGAGAGAGACCATCTTCACCCTATGCCTACTACGGATTGATAAACCTTAGGTTATCCACTTGAGGGAAATTTGCTACTTTCCTACAAAACTCTGCGCTTGGAGGCCCAACACGAGTCTACAAGAAAAAGTTGTGTAGTAGACATCAACCACTGACCAGACAGGAGAGAGAAGAAAAAATTTGATTCAACCGGACCCCTCAAAGCCTCCTTAAATGCTCGGGTTGTCCGACACTTCTTATATTGCGCTCATATATGAGATGAGTATGAGGACTGTCCGGGCATGTCCGATCATTGGTCCAGTGTCTGTCACATAGGATTTGGCCCAACATGGACCATCTTTTCTCTTTGTTTATTTGTTCTCTTATTTCTCTCACTCCATCTCCACTACTCACATGCATGTGAGCGAATGTAAAAAAATGAGGGGCATAGCTATGAAAATAAAATTTTGAGAGGTAACCTGGTCACTATCCACGGCCGCGGATGTTTGAGGAGCCAGATTAGTTGTACTGGGCTGTAGATGCTCTAAGAACCAATACATTGGCATGGTGGCACGATGGACGAATACTATGTCCGCTTTGGAGCAACTCCAACGCGCCAACCCATTTCATCCGCGCGTGTCCGTTTGGGTCAAAATCGACAGAAAAGTCGGCCCAACGCGCCGATCCAAACGGACACGCGTCCGCTTTTCGTTCGTCGGGTGACCTATTCCAGGCCCAAATTTGGGCCTCATTTGCGTCGGCGTGGACACAAGGCGGATGCGCGCGAGGCCTGCCTACTTCTCCCCCTGGCCCGCCAGTCGGTGGCACAGCCACCCCCATTTCCCCGTCTTTCCCAAAAACTCCTGCCCGCTCACCATGGACGATGAGCCGATCCTCTACGCCACCACCTCCCTCGCCTCCCTTGCCTCCGACCTTACCTCCGTCGCCTCCGCCAAAGGCAAGCCCTGCGCCACTAGCAAGACGGCGGCGGTGCCCAAGAAGAAGCCGTTGACGGACGAGTAGCGGGTCGTGCAGTCGGCCAAGAGAAAGGACCGGAGGCACGCGAAGGACCACAAGATAGAAGCCGCGTCCGCCACTGCACAGGAAGACGAAAACAGTGTCAGGATCGCCACGGGAATGAGGCAGGCCCTACTCTTCCTAGGGTTAAACCCAGGCTAGCACAGGCTCATCAGCGCCGCCGTGGACGCAACCAGCATGGGCTCGCCGGCCTTTCCTCATGTGGCACTGCCGGAGTCGCCGCGCACGTCTACCACGCCGCCAATTTCTGGCTGCCATCCCTATCCGCAAGCCTCCTGTTTCTCCGGGGAATGCTCGCCGGAGGTGAGCGTGGTGGCGCCATCCATGCCCGCGGCCATGGCCATCGACCTCAACGCCACACCTGTGGCTGGTGGACCATCCTCCAGGGGCCAGAGGAAACACCCGCAGGAGATCCCAGCCGACAAGCATCCCGAGGCCCGCAACCTATTCGACAGAATGTCGACCGCCACAGACAAGGAGACTGCGAACCGTTTCATCATCGAGAACACCATCTTCGAAGGTGGCCGGGTGCCGCTGCCTTTGCAGGCGGTGCGGGCGCGGCTCCCTTCAATCCCGATGAGACCCAAAGCAAAGACGGCTGAGCCCCCTTCATGGCCGACACCTTTGATCATGGTGGCATGGCCTACCCCTTCATGCAAGACCAAATCAGCATGGGTAGCACCTTCCCTCTCGATCACGAATTCCCGGAGCGCTAAGACCTTGAGGAAGAAGATGAGATGGACATCGACGGGTAGCCGTTGTTTGAAGACGAGCTCTCCACCCAAGCCGGCGCAAACAAGAAGCTGAAAGTGCATGTAGTCCCCATGTGTGGTTTTGGTAATTAATGACAATCCTAATGGACTAATGTTTGAATTGAGTTATACATTTGAAGGAAAGTCCCATTGGCAATGCATGAAGAATATTAGATGAATTAAAGGATGTAATCCATCAATACAAACATATGCATTGAGACTTGATAATGAATGACAATTCCTACGAAGAAACAAAGGCATCAAGTGACATATGAAAGTTTGTTCCATGGGTAATGCAATAAGAAGATTGAATGAATTCGAAATGAATGCCATCTAAATTCATCGAGATTGAGATCAATGACTGAATCATGATGGATCAAGTTCTCGAGGGAATGGTTAAAGAGAAGAATTCTACATATGCTCGAAAATAGGATCATGATGAGCTCATATGTTGAGTCATGGATAATTATGTCTTGAAGCATTGAAGCATAGTGAAGATATCAATAGGGCCTTCAAGACATCAACGTTAATCATGGAGCAAAGATAAATGTTGACCAAGATGAAGATCAAAGTTTGAAATCAAAGATGGTCAACACACAAGCGCAAATCATTGCCACATGAGATCTTGTGGTATGGTAAGAATTTGTCAATTGCGCTTTGTGTACTAACACATGCTATGTGTTGTCTATGTTTATGAGGGTTAGGTTATTCTCATGGGCTCATGTCGAAAGAAAGATTCCAAGTGTCCATGAGAGGATGACATCAAGTGTTCATGATCATGGTTGGCAAGGGCAAGTTCAAGATAACCATCCCGAAGGATTACATGCTTGAAGCTTGTGGGTGATCACCTGATGGACAAGTGAAGATGAATACAAAGGAAAGCTCCCCACATTGTGTATGGGGAGCTACTTGAAGACTTCACCAATGTCTTGCCTTTTAACTTGAGCCAAGAAGAAACATCAACATCAAGTGAAAGGCTTGAGTCAAAGGTATTAGTTCCTTTAGCGTTAGTGTTGTGGAGTGATGACCATCGAAGAAACATATACACTCAAGAATGGATTCTCAATAGCTATGTAGTGTAGCTCTTTTATGATTCTTGAGTTATAGGGATCCCGCACTATTAAGAGGGGATCAAAGGGGTTCATGATGGATTTGCTCAAGTCAACATCTTCCATACACAATTCCACTCGTATCCTATACACCAAATAAATCCATAGCCTAGGTTCCCCAAAATATATGATCTAACCTTTGCTTTCTTGCACCATCCATTTTGGTTTATCTTGGGCGGTTCTCTATGTGAGGACCTGGAGCTTTTCCATAGCTTCAAAACAAGCCCAAGATCATCAAAATCGGAGTCCGTATGAAAAAGTTATGCATGTTTTACTTTTGGTATGCTGGCTGTTTTCTGCGGGGACGGAAGTTCCGGGCAGGTTCCGGGGAAAGTTCCGGGCTAACCAGAGAGTTTGCACATATCTGGCCCAAAGGGGGCCCGGAAGTTCCGCGCCTTCCCGGAAGTTCCGGGGGCCAAAAGTTCCGGTCAGGTTCCGGGCCAATTTCCGGGCTAACCTGAAAGTTTGCACATATGTGTCCAATAGGGAGCCCGGAAGTTCCGGGCTTGCCCAGAAGTTCCGGGCTGCGTTTTTCTGTGCGTAACGGGCAGATTCGGTGGGGCACTATATAAGGCACCCTTCTTCCCCATCGAGGTAGAGCTTTTGGATATGAGATTTCCCCATTCTTTTGAGCTCTATCCTCCTCCCCCAAGCCTCAAAACTCCAATCCATTTGGGGGAAAACTATCCTATGGATCTAGGGTTCATTTGTTGACCTCCTCCATTGTTCCTCTCCTCTCCCATCCCTCCATAGCATTAGTTGCTTTTGGTGGGATTTGAGAGAGAGGGATTTGAGCCTTCTCATGCTAGACCCCGAAGAGATTTGTGAGAGTTCTTGAGAGAGATTTCATCCAAGCATACACCCACTCCTCCTCTCTCTTTTGACCAAAGCAATTTGTGATTTGAGCAAGTTTTGAGCATTTTCCCCTTGATCTTGTTACTCTTGGAGGTTGGAGACTCCTAGGCGGTAGGAGTGCTCCGGTGAGGAATCAACTTGTGATTTGTCCTTCGGAAAGTTTGTGAAGGTTTGGAGGCCGCCTCAAGGTCTACCACTAGTGGTTGGGAATCGCCTTCGTGGTGATATCTCAAGGAGAATAGGGTGAGCCTTCATGGCGTTGGTGTGCCTTCGTGGTAACATCCACCTCTCTAACAGTGACTAGCTTCCCTCCAAGGAAGTGAACATCGGGATACATCCTCGTCTCCGTGACTTCGGTTATCCCTAACTCCTTACTTGTGGTTTAATTTGGTCTCTTGACCGTGCATTCACTATATCTTGTTGTCCTCGTTATTTTGTGTTGGTTATCATATCATAGTGATTATTTAGGCTAACACTTTATAGTCCACAATTCATACTTGGTACTATTGTTCTATCTTATGCTTAGTGTGAATTGCTTGGTTGTATCATCCATTGTCATATCTTGTGATATAACTTGAGTAAGTTTGTGTAACTTACCTGTGCTTACTACTATCCTTGTTGTGCTCATCTTATTTAGAATAAGTTGTTGGTGCACTTTGTTGAGCCTAGTATATTTAGGATTTGTGCTTGAAAAGTATTCGCTTAGTTTATTTCCGCATTAGGATATAGCCAAATCCGTAAAAGATTTTAAAATGCCTATTCACCCCCCCCTAGGTGACATCGTGGTCCTTTCAATTGGTATCAGAGCTAGGTCTCTCCTTTTTAGGCTTTACCTAGAGAGTATCGATGTCGACTAGTGATTTAGTACACAATGACACCTTTGATTTAGATGGCACAAATTATCACTTATGGAGAATTCGCATGCTTTGCCGCTTTCGGTCCATGGGTCCAAATGCTTTGCGAATTGTTCTTGTAGGGATTTCTATTGCAAAGGGTGGTCCATCTCCATCTATCGAGGATATGCTTCTTGATTGTGAGGTTTCTCTTGCCATTCATCAAGTTGTAACCTTTGAAGTGTTTAAGTCAATCTCAGCTTGTAAGTCAACTCATGGTGCTTGGACTAAACTTGACGAAATATATGGTGGGTCCAATCTTGATGAAGATAATCATCTTTTGGAGGAGTTAATTGAGGAGCTCTCCACATTTTTATATCATGAAGAGCTTTCTATTGCTTCCACCTCCGATTACTTAGACACTTCCACATCTTCCACTTCACCAACATGTGGTGTGCCTCAAGGTAATGACATGGTGAGTGAAGAAATATTTTGTGATGATATGTTTTCTCTCCCGTGTTGCCATGACCGAAATGCTTTGGTTTCCTCTAGTTGTTCTATCACTAACCATGTGGAGGAAATCAAGAAAGATGAGGCACGCTTGATTGATGAAGAACTCTCTTCTCCAAAAGAATCATCATCAACCCCTTTGGTTCACATGTGCCTCATGGCAAGAGGTAATGATGAGGTATCATCTTATCTTAGTGATAATGATGATAGTTGTAATGAGGATGATGATGATGACTTGACTCAAAATCTCTATGAGATTGGTAAAACGCTCCACAGAGCTAAAAATAACACTTATAAAAGGTTCCAAGATGTTCTTGCTTGCTTTAAAAAATGTAATGATTTATTTCTTAACGAGTAAGCTAAAAGTGAACAACTTGAACATGAACTTGCTAAGGCTCGTGAAACGCTTAGTGACTTGAGGTCTTCAAAAGAAGAGATTAAAGTTACTCATTGTAAACTTAAAGAGGATTTTGAGCTCCTTCTCCTTGAATGCAATAGTGTCAAGGGAGAGCTCATAAAACTCTCTAAGTCTCTTGAGGAGCTTCAATCAACTCACGAGAAGTCTCTAATTGCTACTCGCTCCTCTCATATTGATAATGATGTTTGTGCTACTAACTCGGTTTCATGTGAAGCATCAATTTTGAAGGAGAATGTTGAGCTATGTGATCAATTTGCTTTGCTAACAAGCAATTATGGGAAATTGGAAGAAAGTCATGAAAAGCTCTCGGGCACTCATGAGGATCTTTTAATCTCTTATAATAAGCTAAAGTTAGCTCACGAGGCTATGGTCACCGAGGTAAAATCTTGTGAGTCTCATGTGAACATTAGCAAATCTACTCTAAATGCTTTATTGCCATGTGCTAATCCTTGCAATTCATCCACCTCTCATATTATTACCACTCATGATGAATTGCTCACCTTGTCTTGTTGCTCTAACCATGAAGTTTCTACTTCCACTAGTCCTCTTGTTTCTAGTGTTAAAACTAACCATGTAGAGGAAATTAATGAGCTGAAGGCCCAAGTCTCTAGTTTGAAGAATGACTTGGAAAAATGTGGTAATGTGATCTTGTGTGTCCAAAAATACCCACAAGACAAAAGTGGACATGACTTCATCTCCAATAAGAAGTCCCATAACATGATGAAGAGACAAGATCAAGCCAATAATTCGGCCAATATTACTTGCTTCAAGTGCAAGAAAGTTGTTCACCATGTGAGATCTTGTCCATTGAAGAAGAAGGCTTCAAGTGTGAAGCAACAAGGGAAGTGGCCTCATGTTCAATCACGAGATGAAGAAAGGCCTCTACCCATGATTAACGGATATAATGCTCCCCAAGTTGAGAAAGTAAAGAAGAAGAGAAGGGGGAGTACATGTTGCTATATTTGCCGTAAGAAGGGACACATAGCCTCGTCATGTCCCAATGGTAACATATCTAAGCCTCCAATTGTCAATGATAATTATTCACTTAGGAAGGACAATGTTGGCAATTTGTTTGCCAAGTATTTTGGTGCCCAAATGGGTTTGGAAGTGGATAAGACCATTTGGGTTGCCAAGCCTATTGTAGCTAACTTCTTAGGACCCAACTTAGTTGGGGACCATCAAGCTCAAACTTGATCAATAGGTGTGTGGAGGGCATTGGAGACTTGGCTAGTTCATGAAGAAAAATGATTCTCAACATTTATCATGGTCCCAGCCAAGTCAAGTGGATTATCATCAAATTTTTCATTCCAATGCTCCTCGAGGCGGTAACTTGTACTTATATATTCTACATTGAAAGTTACTTGCCTCTTGCATGTTTAGGTTTTGTACCTAGCATGAACTCGTATATGTTGTGCCTCATAGTATGCTTGATTTATGTATCTAGCATGTGTGGGTTGCTATGCACGTCATATATTTGTGTGTATAGTCTCGAGCCTTCATTACATCTTAGTTGCATCTTTTTGGGCTCTTTTGAGATATTAATGGATCATCACATTATGGGGGAGTGTTATGCTCTATGCATATCACAAACCTAAAATGTGTATATATATGGGATACCACCTAGTATTTATAGTGCAGGATTATCTAGTCACTATGTGGTATGTCAAGTTCATTTGAAATTCAAATTCTCATCCATTGATTATCTTTAGTTGGATTTCATATGCCTCTTATGTATAATACATGGGTTTTCACATTATGGGGGAGTGATATGCTTTGTGCGTATCACAATCCTTGTTAATGTGAACAATTGAGGATTGCAACTCTAATTTATATTGTTAGATTACCTTATATCTTTGTGGCTTGCTATTGCAACAAGTTCCCAATTACGTTAACACCTTTTTGGTGTGCATCCTCTGGGCATGTTTGCGTATATCATTCTTGCGGTTTTCCCCATGGTTTTCTTAGCAATTGTATTTGGGAAATCATTTGATTCAAGCCATTCCAATTGTTACTTTGCATGATGATCTATCTAATTGGAATGTTGAAAATATGCCATCCAAGCATTGTGTTTATTGCTAAAACTCTCATGTTATGCTTGTGGTTAGTATAGATGATATTGTGCTTATTTTGGAATCTACCACCGAACGATAATTCAAAATACCATTTTCTCTCTCTCTCTCTTATACATGGTATTAATTATGTAGTAGACCTTCAGGATAATCTTCATCTCATCTAGTGCTTCATCTTGCATTTTATATTTAGCCAAGAAATATGTTCTCACTAGCCTTTGTTCGAGTTCGTCTTCTTGGTTTTGTGTAGTTATGGGAGTTGATTATCTCATTGCTTTTACTATCTTGTATCCACTCCAGTAAGATATGCCTATGAGAATGTCTGAAACATATATCTTGTATGCTCATGGGCTTTGCTTAGTTCTTCTGTAAAACTTTGTGTGTGATCATGTGTTGATTCATCATGTTGATGCAACTTAGCCAACATGAATGATTTGTGTGTTATTGGAGTATTCATGGTTTATGTGTTCTTGTGGCCAAATTGTATCTCCTTGGATCTTGGTAGGCTTGTGCATGCATATTTGTTAGTTGTATATCTTCATGCCTTGTTTGTTTCTTTGATCCAATATATAGGGTAAATTCATCAAATCCTTAACCATTAAGATGTGCATGAAACTCAAATCCATATCCATATGAATGTATTTAATTGGTTTTACCTTATGTTTTGTAGTTATGCTAACTACTTTGGACCCAATAAGTTTGGGGACCATATTGTACTTAAATTGTTTTAGATAAAATGGAGAAGCATTGTGTGCTTGGCTTATTCATGAAGAAGGTGGTGACACCACCAAGGAATTAGAGCCAAGCTTGGATGACTCATTGATCTACTAATTCATACGAATGCTTTCTCGATAACAAGTATTTACTTCATGCATATACATAAATAGGGTCAACCTTGTGTAGGTTGCATCAAGGCATGTATATTACTTGTTGTATTTGTGTTCTCTTGCATATTCCTAGAAGACATTTTATTACAATGGTGAGACATTTGAGAAGAATCATATAATAGGGATCTATAAAATCATATTCCTGATTCACTTATACCAAAATATGCCAATTAAGTAATTCATTGCATATCAAGTCCTAAAATGTTCTCTCGTGTGACATTCTGATGAAATTGCAAAAACACTCTATTTACTTGTGGTATTTGCTATCTTACTTAGTAATTCATTGTTATGCAAATGCGATCAATTTGTGCCATGTGCTTTGTGCCATCTGCCTTGGTCCTTTCAATTGGTCTTATGCTAGGATCACAGTTGTATAATAATGGATTCACTTGTGCATATCATGTTCTTATCAATTGTGACTATTTTGTGTATGCAAGTTTCTTTGTGGATACATAGACTATTATTGTCCACATAGAAATTTTTATACATAAGAAACTTCAGATCTTACCTTGATCTCATTTACTCCTTGCGGGTCACCTCGTTTGTTTCCTTTTCGATTCGGTGGTGGTCTTGGTAAGAGGTTGAGTAGTGAGTGCTTGTATGTTTGCATATAATTAATCTTGTGCACTCATGTGTTTTGAATATATGTTGGACCCATTCTTATCGTGATGATCAAATTGGGTATTCATATTATATCGTGTCCAAAATATGTTTTTTTTAATGTTTTTCTCACATGTACAATGCTTATATCATAATACCTTGTTGCATTCTATAGATCCCGAGCTCCTCAAATTTTTGTCATTGAATATGTGTATTTAATTTTCACTCAAATTTTGTAATATGCACACATTAAGGAGGAACTCATACTATATTGATTTCTAGATTTTTCCCATTTTGGCATTTGTTGCCAATGGGGGAGAAGTTTAGAGGGTTTGAAGATAAGTGTTCTTAGTGTGCTTATTGTCATTCATTATGCTTACCTACCCTTGTTATATATGTGGTGTTACATGAATGAGTATTGTATATAGAGGAAACTTCACCTAGTTTATATCAACCAATATATGCAATGACATTCAAAGTTCATTCACACATGCATATATTGGGGGGGGGGGGAGTTTGCTCTATATATTGTGGTATGCTAACATCAAATGCCTGTGTAGTGTTTGATGCTAGTACAACCGGTTCTGATAATTTCAAGTATCTTTGTGACACTTGATGCTGTCAAAACCACCTCAAGTATACAATTTATTCTCGAATGAATTGCATACTTGTTTTTAAAATTCATTATATAAACCCTCTTGTTGAGATTGTCATCAACTACCAAAATGGGGGAGATTGAAAGTGCATGTAGTCCCCATGTGTGGTTTTGGTAATTAATGACAATCCTAATGGACTAATGTTTGCATTGAGTTATACATTTGAAGGAAAGTCCCATTGGCAATGCATGAAGAATATTAGATGAATTGAAGGATGTAATCCATCAATACAAACATATGCATTGAGACTTGATAATGAATGACAATTCCTACGAAGAAACAAAGGCATCAAGTGACATATGAAAGTTTGTTCCATGGGTAATGCAATAAGAAGATTGAATGAATTCGAAATGAATGCCATCTAAATTCATCGAGATTGAGATCAACGACTGAATCATGATGGATCAAGTTCTCGAGGGAATGGTTAAAGAGAAGAATTCTACGTATGCTTGAAAATAGGATCATGATGAGCTCATATGTTGAGTCATGGATAATTATGTCTTGAAGCATTGAAGCATAGTGAAGATATCAATAGGGCCTTCAAGACATCAACATTAATCATGGAGCAAAGATAAATGTTGACCAAGATGAAGATCAAAGTTTGAAATCAAAGATGGTCAACACACAAGCGCAAATCATTGCCACATGAGATCTTGTGGTATGGTAAGAATTTGTCAATTGCGCTTTGTGTACTAACACATGCTATGTGTTGTCTATGTTTATGAGGGTTAGGTTATTCTCATGGGCTCGTGCCGAGAGAATGATTCCAAGTGTCCATGAGAGGATGACATCAAGTGTTCGTGATCATGGTTGACAAGGGCAAGTTCAAGATAACCATCCCGAAGGATTACATGCTTGAAGCTTGTGGGTGATCACCTGATGGACAAGTGGAGATGAATACAAAGCAAAGCTTCCCACATTGTGTATGGGGAGCTACTTGAATACTTCACCAATGTCTTGCCTTTTAACTTGAGCCAAGAAGAAACATCAACATCAAGTGAAAGGCTAGAGTCAAAGGTATTAGTTCCTTTAGCGTTAGTGTTGTGGAGTGATGACCATCGAAGGAACATATACACTCAAGAATGGATTCTCGATAGCTATGTAGTGTAGCACTTTTATGATTCTTGAGTTATAGGGATCCCGCACTATTAAGAGGGGATCAAAGGGGTTCATGATGGATTTGCTCAAGTCAACATCTTCCATACACAATTCCACTCGTATCCTATACACCAAATAAATCCATAGCCTAGGTTCCCCAAAATATATGATCTAACATTTTCTTTCTTGCACCATCCATTTTGGTTTATCTTGGGTGGTTCTCTATGTGAGGACCTGGAGCTTTTCCATAGCTTCAAAATGAGCCCAAAATCATCAAAATCGGAGTCCGTATGAAAAAGTTATGCATGTTTTACTTTTGGTATGCTGGCTGTTTTCTGCGGGGACGGAAGTTCCGGGCAGCCCGGAAGTTTCGGGGGCCGGAAGTTCCGGGCAGGTTCCGAGGAAAGTTCCGGGGTAACCAGAGAGTTTGCACATATCTGGCCCAAAGGGGGCCCGGAAGTTCCGCGCCTTCCCAGAAGTTCCGGTCAGGTTCCGGGCTAACCAGAAAGTTTGCACATATGTGTCCAATAGGGAGCCCGGAAGTTCCCGGCTTGCCCAGAAGTTCCGGGCTGCATTTTTCTGTGCGTAACGGGCAGATTTGGTGAGGCACTATATAAGGCACCCTTCTTCCCCATCGAGGTAGAGCTTTTGGATCTGAGATTTCCCCATTCTTTTGAGCTCTATCCTCCTCCCCCAAGCCTCAAAACTCCAATCCATTTGGGGGAAAACTATCCCATGGATTTAGGGTTCATTTGTTGACCTCCTCCATTGTTCCTCTCCTCTCCCATCCCTCCATAGCATTAGTTGCTTTTGGTGGGATTTGAGAGAGAGGGATTTGAGCCTTCTCGTGCTAGACCCCGAAGAGATTTGTGAGAGTTCTTGAGAGAGATTTCATCCAAGCATACACCCATTCCTCTCTCTCTCTTTTGACTAAAGCAATTTGTGATTTGAGCAAGTCTTGAGCATTTCCCCCTTGATCTTGTTACTCTTGGAGGTTGGAGACTCCTAGGCGGTAGGAGTGCTCCGGTGAGGAACCAACTTGTGATTTGTCCCCCGGAAAGTTTGTGAAGGTTTGGAGGCCACCTCAAGGTCTACCACTAGTGGTTGGGAATCGCCTTCGTGGTGATATCTCAAGGAGAATAGGGTGAGCCTTCGTGGCATTGGTGTGCCTTCATGGTAACATCCATCTCTCTAACGGTGACTAGCTTCCCTCCAAGGAAGTGAACATCGGGATACATCCTCGTCTCCGTGACATCGGTTATCCCTAACCCTAACTCCTCACTTGTGGTTTACTTTGGTCTCTTGACCGTGCATTCACTATATCTTGTTTTCGTCGTTATTTTGTGTTGGTTATCATATCATAGTGATTATTTAGGCTAACACTTTATAGTCCGCAATTCATACTTGGTACTATTGTTCTATCTTGTGCTTAGTGTGAATTGCTTGGTTGTATCATCCATTGTCATATCTTGTGATATAACTTGAGTAGGTTTGTATAACTTACCTGTGCTTACTACTATGCTTGTTGTGCTCATCTTATTTAGAATAAGTTGTTGATGCACTTTGTTGAGCCTAGTATATTTAGGATTTGTGCTTGAAAAGTATTCGCTTAGTTTATTTCCGCATTAGGATATAGCCAAATCCGTAAAAGATTTTAAAATGCCTATTCACCCCCCTCTAGGCGACATCGTGGTCCTTTCAGAAGCGCAAGAGCAAGCCGACGAAGGCATACATGCAGCCGGAGGACAAGCTCCTTTGTGAGTGTTGGAGGGACATTGGACAAGACCCAAGGTCGGCGCCGAGCAAAAGGCATATACCTTTTGGCTACGTGTTCATCGTGAATTTCATGAACGCCAGAAGTTCAAGCCGTACCAAATGGAGAGTAAGCGTGGGTGGGTGTCCCTCTCAGAGCGATGGAGGGTGATACAATAAGAGTGCAACAAGTTTTGTGCCACCTTGAGAGAATTGAGGGACGTCCCTCCTAGTTTCCGTTGTGCTTGCATGTCCATTTGCCAATATACTTCCATGTCCATTTACCCATATGCGTGCATGCTATTCATTTGTAGGCATTCCAAGCTTTGGAGGCATTCAAGGCGCAACATGAAGGCAAGTCCTTCAACCTCACCCATTGTTGGATGGTAATCAACGGGGAGGAGAAGTTCAAGACGCAATATACCGCCGCCGCCGAGGCGCGTGTGGGGGGGGGGGGGGGGGGGGGGAAATCCGTCGAGAGGCCCCCATGGGGAGGGCGAGAAGCCACGACCGCGGGGAAGACCAACTCCAAGAAAGAGGACAAGCACGATGGGGCGTCGATTGCCGGCATGATGACCAAGAAGGACACAAGGGAGGAGAAGCGTCGAGAAGACAAGGAAGAGCAAATTAAGGCCTTCATGAAGATTCAAAGGAGGAGGCTTGAGCTCGACGCGGAGAAGCAAGCGAAGATACTCGAGATGGAGGTGTAGAAGCAAGCGAAGATGCTCAAGATCGAGGCCGTCGATGCCAAGACCAAGGCAAAAGAAGTGGCGCTCGCTAGCATGATGACGGGGGTGGAGATCATGAAGGTGGACTTGAGCACGGTGTCCCCGAGGAAGAGGCCTTGGTTCGAGAAGATGCAGGTCAACACGCTCAAATTCGATGACGAGTGATCTATGGCGGAGAGCGCCATCCTTTTTTTGTATGCTGGCAAGTGTGCTGGCATGACCATGACTAAGATGGCATGGTTGAACTCCCGTCCATTTTTTGTGTGCTGGCATGTGTGCCGACCGCTGGTAAGTGCGCCAGCATGAACTGTGTGGTGATTTTTTTGGAGGCTGGTATGTATGCCGGTCGTTGACATGACGCCGACATGAACTGTGGGCGATGACATGGCCACTAGCACATGATCTATGGTCACGGCCTTTTTAAAATTCTATGCGGACGTGAAATGGGTCTGCGCGTTGGGCGCACGGTCGAGCCAAACGCAAAAGAGGGCGAGGGACGAGCGGGCAACCGACCCAAACGAACAAAAAACAGACAAAGCGCGCGTCCGTTTGAGTCTGTGTGTTGGAGTTGCTTTCAGAGGTCCGCATTGGACTTGGAGATGCCCTAAAGAACCGATACATTGGCATGGTGGCATAAGAACCTCATCGGCTTGCATCCATGGCACCCCTCAGCGGCTGCGGCGGCGAGAAGGCGGCGGCCGCCGGCGCCGGCATTCTGGTTCAGAAGCGTACCCCACGCCAGCATTCACTCGCTCGCATTGCTCTGTCCGACTTTCCCCGCTGCGCTCATCGGCACGGCCAAAAGGTGGTCCCGTCCCATCGGGGCGATACAACCATTACTACTCCCCACCACACCTCAACAAAAAAGCGACAAGCTCCCCTCCTCGTGGCAAAATTTCGTGTTTTGACCCTTTTTGCTAACAAATTCAGGATCTGACCCCTGTTTGAAAATATTTCGGGATCTGACCATTTTCCTACCGCCAGACCCCTTAGCGGTAGGGTATAACAGCCTACCGCCAAGGGGCTTGGCGGTAGGGTTCCTGCCTACCGCCAAGGGGTCTGGCGGTAGGCTGTTATACCCTACCGTCAAGGGGTCTGGCGGTAGGCCCTGGGCACGCTCTGTGTTGGAAACTTAGAACTTTTTGGCGGTAGGATGTCCAACCCTACCGCCAAGGGGCATGGCGGTAGGCTATTATACCCTACCGCCAAGGTACCTGACGGTAAGAAAAGGGTCAGATCCCGATTTTTTTTCCAACGAGGATCAGATCCCGAAATAGTATACGAAAAGGGTCAAAACACGAAATTTAGCCCCTCCTCGTGCCCGACTGCCCTCGCGCGGCGAGAATCCCCACGCCACCCCACGCGACGCGCGCCCCCACCCCGGACCCGGAAAAAAATAACCGACCACCTATGGCCGCTTCCTCCAGATCCAGCAGGCCGCACCCGCACCCAAAGAAGCCCTCGCCCCCGCCCCCCTCCCACTCCCACCTCGTTCCCCACGACCTCTCCTCCTGGTGCTGCGCGCCGCACCCCGCCCCCTCCACCTCCCACTTCCACTCCTCCGCCGCTGCCGCCCGCGGCGCCGCCGGCCCCATGGACCACCCGCCCCCGCAGCAGCCCGCCGCGGGCGCCTCCTCCTACGCCAGCCCCAACCCGCCCTCCTACACGCAGACGCAGTCCTACCCCTCCAGCTACACCAAGTTCAACTCCGCGCTCAACGCCGGCCTCCTCAACCCCATGTCCCCGCCGCCGCTGCCGATCGACAAGACGCGCTCCAGCCCCACCCTCTTCGACATGATGGCCAACGAGCAGGACTACCAGCCCCGCTCCGCCGCCCACTCCGCCCCGCCGCAGCAGCAGCCGCATCCGCATCCGCACCACCCGCTCGCCCCCGCGCGCTCCATGGACAGGCAGGCGCTGCTCCAGGACCGCGTCGCCGAGCTCATCGGAAGCTGCAGCCCCGGGAACCAGTTCAACGACGCCGACTCCTCCGACGTGCGCCTCACCCTCAGCTCCAAGGACGGCCTCTCCCTCACGCTCTGCGTGCACCGCCACATACTCGTCGCCCACAGCAGGTTCTTCGCCGCCAAGCTCTCCGACCGCTGGTCCAAGCAGCAGCGCACGCTGCCCCACATCGTCGAGATCTCCGACTGCGACGACGTCGAGGTGTACGTCGAGACGCTGCGCCTCATGTACTGCAAGGATCTCCGTAGGAGGCTCATGAGGGAGGATGTGGCCAAGGTCCTTGGCATTTTGAAGGTACGGCCCCTTTCTTCTTTTCCTCATGTCTAATGGTCAATTGGCATCATTTTGCTTTTGGTCCTTAATTTCCACCTTCTTTCTGTAGGTGTCCGCAGCCATCGTGTTCGACGCTGGAGTGCTGTCTTGCTTGGAGTATTTGGAGGCTGCTCCGTGGGCGGAGGATGATGACGAGAAGGTGGCGGCATTGTTGACGCAGCTGCATCTTGAGAACTCAAGCGCTGGGGAGGTTCTTAAGAGGGTCTCCCTGGAGTTGACACCTTCCGTAGTGACTGAGGAGGTGGAAATGGGAGCAAATTGCAATGGCAGCAGTAATGTGGGTGGTGGTGAAGAGGTGTTAGTTAGGCTCCTGCAGGTTGTCCTTGAGGGCAAAGACGAGAAGGCAAGGAGGGAGATGAAAGGTCTGGTCTCCAAAATGCTAAGGGAGAACAGCGCATCGCGTGGCGGAGCCATTGGTGGTGACCTCCGCAAGGAGTCACTCTATTCGGCATTAAATGGCTGCCTGTGCCTGCTACGTGAACAATTTGTGAGGGCTGCAGGAGGTGACCAATCAGAGGTAGCGCAGATTGCAAGGCAGGCTGATAACCTGCATTGGATGCTTGACATCCTTGTTGAGCGGCAGATTGCCGAGGACTTCTTGAGGACATGGGCAATGCAGAATGAGTTGGCAGAGATGCACGGTAAAGTCCCGGCAATACATCGCTATGAAGTGAGCCGAGTGACAGCAAGGCTTTTCGTCGGGGTTGGCAAAGGACAGATCTTAGTGTCCAAGGAGGCCCGCTCACAGCTGCTGAGTACCTGGCTTGAGCCCTTCTACGAGGACTTTGGGTGGATGCGGCGAGCATGCAAGGGGCTTGACCGGCATCTGATTGAGGATGGGTTGGCAAACACGATCCTGACACTGCCGCTTGCTACTCAGCAGGAGATCTTGCTTGCATGGTTTAATCGGTTCCTCAACTCTGGGGAGGACTGCCCAAACATTCAGAGAGGGTTCGAGGTATGGTGGCGGCGAGCATTCTGGAAAAGGAGTGCCGAACCAGAGCAACCACCCCGTTTGAGAATCACAGCAATCTGCGATAATTCTTGATGAAGTTGTTGGCCCAACTTGGATATGAAGGGTGGCTGGTGTTTGGATATAAAGGTTAGTTTCGTTGGATCTGTAGTTGTGTTCTTGACTGTCTTGTTGAGTTTCAGTTACATCTGTTTGGTTCTAGGCAAATTAATTATACATGAGTATGTTCATCTTGTTCAATGTATACCAGGTTGAGTGTAAGCATGTTTCATCCATTTTGAACTGGAAATTAAGTAGATTGATTGTTTATTGCCTATTATAGCAGCTTATAGCACAACAGGCAGGGGATTCAAAATCATTGTGGAAAGCGCCCTCTTAAATCTTATTTGTTGGCTGTGTTTGTATATTTGCTATACTATCTTATAATTCAATGCTCAAGGCACCCCTTCATTGTCTCTATCCGATCACCAAACAGAAAAGTTGTTTTAGCAATTGGAATTGGATTGATGTTCGCTTCAGAGCAGTGTTGGAGTGTAGATTCTACCCGATATGCTTGGTTTCTCTGTTTTTAATTTGCTGGTTGTTGAGCCGCTATGCTCTTTCCAGATGTGTGAACGAATTGTTAATAGACATACCTTTTTGATGAATTAAAAAGTCTTGAGCTTATGTAATTACTTCTTGCGCATGAGAGTGGTTGGTTGTACCTATCTTTTATAAGCCGATGAAGCTGGAAGTGCTTTAGACCTTGCCCAAATGTGTCCAATTCATGTATCTACAACCAACTAATTACCGTCAAAATGAGTGCAAAGCGGCCATTTAGGAACTGGGACGGTAGAAAAGGAATATATAATACTGATGTAATGCATAATGTATAAG
The DNA here is from genome assembly GCA_011799875.1 of Thinopyrum elongatum. NCBI lineage: Eukaryota > Viridiplantae > Streptophyta > Magnoliopsida > Poales > Poaceae > Thinopyrum > Thinopyrum elongatum. The sequence continues at coordinate 545,836,304 of CM022298.1, read as the reverse complement.
TTATATTGAGGTTTATACGGAATACTAGAACGTAGTCCTCAATACAACCCACGAAGTAACACCATTCCAGCTTGCATATACACTATCAGTGTCGAGTTCGGGTGAGGAGGTGATCCGTTATTTTTGCCGGAGGCAGGTGACAGGCGTTGATGTGAAACTCAGAGACATTCTGCTGTCTTTTCAGTCTGTCTTTTCAGTTTTGTCATGTCGATCTTTATGTGACTTGTACTATAATTTTTAGGATATGAATGAGACACATATTACCGTGAAAAAAAAAGCTTGCATATACAGTATCACAGGCCCGACAGCACAGTGATAAGTTTTTTTTTTTAAGTCCCAGCATAGTGACAAGTAAAACACCAAGAGCAGAATGACGAGGCCTCCAGGCGTTGCCTCCCTCTTAACTTGAGCTGGTACGCCCACGCAGCCGCCTCTCCCACAAAAAAGCTTAGGGTTTTCTCTGCCTTCGGCCGGCGTGGGTGGGCTCTGTTTTTAGATGTTCCTTCGAGTTTTGTTAGGGTTTGTGTCTTGTTCAAGAAGAAGAGACGGTGGCGTCTCTCTGATGATGGAATAATGTTCTCTCCGTTTAGCATCTGTCTCGATGGTGCATCTAGCATCGTCGGTGGGCGTGTGAAGACGTGTCTCAGGCGAATCTGTCCTGGGTGGATTTGTTCGAATCTGGTCGTAGTTCGTTTATGTTCGTGCGTCTTTAAGTTGGATCCTTCTGATCTATGTGTAACATCCTGGATTTTGGCCCTTTCGTTTTTTGGATTTATTTGAATTTTGTTTTGGATTTCTTTTCTGTGGCTTTGTGGTCTTGAAACCTGGAAAGATCATCTCTTCTTTCTTCGCCAAGTGGCTTGTCATCCTCAAATCCTTCCTAAGACCATGTCATTTTCATCTTAGCCCAAACCCAAATTCTTTTTCTTGGAAATATTCATTTTTCTATTAAACGAATAATCCTTTTTTGCTCTAGGTTGTGAAGCAACCTATATTTCTGTCCTTCCCAAAATTCCAAAAAATTCTTAAAATTCCTTTGGGCCATATGAACCTTGGATATGCAAAAATATTCAAGATTTCATTCTCATGATGAGTGCACCATCCAATCTTTGATTCTGGTCACATTTCCAGGTTGTGAAGCAACTATATTTTATATTGCTTCATAAATTCTGAAATTTAACTAGAACCTTATCCTACCTGTATAAACTCCATTCACCAAATTTGGGCTCATTTCATAAAGGCAATATTTTTCTATAATTCTCTTAAGATTCTGTTCAAAGAGAACCATTGTGAAGTAAGTACCATTTTGGTGTGTTCAAATGGTATGAAATTTTTACAGTGTCTTCATATGCCCGAATGATCATCCTCCTCCAAATTTTAACTTAATCCAATAATCCATTTGAGCACAGGTTCAACTTTTGTGTTTTTGTCCAGTGGGGCAGTTTGTGAAGCAAGTGCTAGCTAACTTCATCCATTTGAGCTGAAAATTTGCAGAGATGATCAACTTAGTATGTGATCACACTTAGCAAAAGATCAGCATCTATCCCCATGTGCATCTTCCCCACCCCAGTACAAACACTTTGTTGTTGATTTGTCTTCGAGCAAGCTCGTCACCTCATGGCTTCCTGTTCTTGTTTCTTTTCTCCTTGCCCCTCTCTGAGGAATGGCTTATCTGCCAGACATGGTCGGGCCAACCAGAGCACGGGTAGTCGTCGCGTTCCCACGGTGACTACACCACTGGCATGCCCGTCCGCGCGCTCTGGCGAATGGGGCCCTCGTCTTCGTCCATTCCCTCGCGCTCTCACCACGGCATCATGTCCAGGAGCTTCCCCTTGGCCTCGCGCCTGCTCCCCTGTCCTGGCCCCCTCCTCGTCCTCACGCGTCGGCAACCGTGTCCGCGGGCAGACCGCATCTGATCCACCTTGGCTTGTCGACCGCGTCGCTCCCGAGCCTTCTCGAACACGCCTAGGTCTTCTCTACTCCCCGTGAAGCCTCTGGACAGGCTGTCGTGGGAACGATTCCGACAATGAGAGAGGGGTAGTGTAAGGGAGCATGATCTATCGAGATGCGAATGGGTGACACAGTGGTTTTAGCGAGTTCGGGCCTCTCACGGTGGAGATAACAACCCTACGTCTCGTGCTTCGGAAAGGCTTTGTTTTATCTGTCATGAACACGGAGTTACATGGTGTATTTGAGAGAGAGAGAGGGGAGATTAGATCTCCATGCCTGAGCTAAGTCTTGAGACTAGTGGTAAGAGAGAGAGAGGGCTAGTGGTGGGGGGTGGCTTATATAGAGTGCGCCACCCCCTCACCTCCTATGTTACAAAGTGGAGCATTGATGCCGTAGCGTCAGCCTACTACTAAGATGATGCTTCGACTGCCTTGTCGACTGGTGGTCTTCACATATCCGAGTGAGCCATACGACCGAGTGGTTGACTATCTTCCGAGTGGACGGTACGTTGATATGTCCGAGTGGATAGTATGTTGCTTGTCCGAGTGGATAGTACGTCTGTATGAAATTTATCTAGACCCATCTGATGTGTGGACCCCATGCTTTAATATATTCTGACCCTTCGTGGGCCTACCTGTTATGTGTGTCCCCAACATTAGCCCTATGGTGACTTAGCACGACGGCTTTCCGACTATCTACTACAACAAGTTTTGTGGTGACTTAGCACGGCGTCTTTTCAATGGCGACGATTGCTATTCTGGCGTGCTGGTCCTGTGGTGACTTAGCACGACGGCTTCCCGACTATCTACTACAACAAGTTTTGCCCGGCTCTGGCAGGGGAAGGACAATGACGGCGGAGCGCCTTTGGTTCGCTTCAGTGCTTGTAGTCGTCGCTAGGTGGTCTACGTATCTGTATGTAATTTTATTATTTCTGGTGTTCGTTGTACTGCCATGATTGAGGATGAATAAATCGGAAGTTTTCTCGAAAAAAAAAACTTGAACTAGATAGTAGTACGTCGCGCTCCACCGCAGTGCCCGCTATTGTTGCGTTGGGCATCAACGATAGTTACTTCTCCCGTTCGGATTTATTAGGCCCTTTTTATTTTGAGTCAAAGTTTAACCATAAATTTAACTAATAAATTATATGTCATAAAAATTATACCATAGGAAACATCTTTCAAATACAAATCCAAGAATATACTTTTTGTACCATATATTTCATATATTTTTAGTCAAATACGTGGTCAAAGTTGGGCCCAAAATACAATGAGCCTAAGGCCCTCCATTATGTAGGCCAAAAGCGGTGTCAAACCAATTTTTGCTTCATTTCCCACCGATGCCCTACACTGCCCAACCGATGCCATAACAAAATCCAGGGAACTGAAGCACCTAGTTGCTCCGATGCCAAGTTCCTCCATGTAATAAAGTAGTAGTATTTTACTGTTAGGTTCCTTTGATATGTGGAGTAAAGTTGGCTACGTGTACTACTTTTATGCATGTATGGGCCTGCTTTTTCTCATGCGGCAAACACACACCGCTGGAGTGGTGACAAAATATTTTCTAAGGACACCGCTGATCAGGGGAAAATATTTTCAGGTAGTAGGCACCAATTACATAGTGGAAGGCCTAACAAATCGGGATGGAGGTAGTAGTAGTTGATAAGAAAACCTAAGCTCAACACCAAATAATCTGGCTTCAAGCTGGTAGCTCAGAGTTAGTTGGCATCTTTGCGATCTTGATTGTCACATAGAGAAAAACTGTACAGAAAAGCTCCAGTGATTATGCTCGTTCTCTTTTGGTTTTATTATGAATTTTGGTAGCCAACATGTATGCATATTTGGGCAAGTATGCAATGTGGATAACCATGTACCTTGGTGTGTTTGCACTGGAATTATCTCTCCTACTTCGTGATAATTTTATTTGAAACAAGGCAAAACTTGCCATTTTTATTAATTAAGCAAGAATGTTTAGACAATGACCCGCCAAGCGGGGAAACAAAACAATCACTCTCACGACATTACATTACTCAAATGCGTGGACCCATCACTGCCCAAAGAAATGCCTCCTCCTTGATCTTCACCATGATAGCCACCGTCGTGGCACTAATTTTCGAAATACTCCTGCATTCAGCTCTTTCCATATTTGCCAAGCCACAAGCATCGTCAAGGCCATGTTGGCCTTTCTAATTTGCCCCCTTCTGTTCGCCATGTCGCTACTTCATGATTATACGATGGTTAATTTTGAGCCTTCTAGTTTGTAGGAGATGAAAGCTTTTTGTCTGTATCTAAGAATATCTACAACATCTATATTCGGTTTGTAGCTTTAAACCGACTACAGGTAGAAAGTTTTAAATTCATTAATATTATCTGGCTAACGTCAACTGTGAGGGGATGGCAAGCAAACACTTTTTCCTGACAGTTTTAGTTGTTCTGCAAGATCAAATGGTGGCGGTTTTAAACAAAAAATGCCTTCTTCTGAAAACTGCCACCTTGTTTTGAATAAGTTATCATCCCCTCACAAGTAAAATTGATAGCAAATCACTCGGAACGATAACCCTCCAGCGAACGTTCGCCAGCTAAGAGGGTCCTTTAAATTTTACCTTGCTTTTTGGCAGAAAAATTGATCGTATTATCACAAATGAATAGATACATACACATATATGTACAAATATATTCTAACAATTGTCTCAAATTTTATGCAAATAAATCAAAGAAATGATTTGATGAAGATATCTAAGCTATAAATGGGTCTTGGAAACAAAACTCTCTGCATAATTTGTTCTAAGTCTGACAAATAATCTCGGAAAGATACAGTCAGGAAGGAGCTCTTCAGATTGATCTCAATCTAGTAAACTCAGAACCAAGGTGGCGCAATGTCCCTGCCATGTATGCACATAAAAGATTTAGTCTAGCAAGTTAGCGCCACCCCCACGGCAGGCATCGATCATCCACTCTGTGTCCCAGCGGTGGCAGTGGCCAGCTTGGTTGTTTAGAGCTAAGGGAAGGCGATGCGAGCTAAACAAACTAAAAACACAACAAACTAAATGCTCTGTAACAATTAGAGACATGCATCAACAGGTGACAAAGAGATAAATAAGATCAAGAGGATGATGTTTTATTGCCACGCAAAATTTCAACTTGAAACACATTCTGAGATGTGAGCTATGAAAAAGAGAAATTCAGCCCTGAATAGTGACATTACTGTTTGGCACTATTCAACGCTGATTTTGTCTTTTTCATAGCTCACATCTCGAAATGTGTTTTATCTTGAAATTTTGTGTGGCAATAAAATATCATCCTCTTAACATCCCGTATTTTTTTCAGATTTTTTTTTCGAAACTTCAAAATATCTTTTTCTCATGGTTTTCACCGGTTTCCATCGAATGTTGGTTTCCGTATAATATTCTCCCGCTTGCTACATGTAGCAACGGCAGCGCTGATGGGAGAGAGCAGAGACGCGTGATGCTTGCTTCTTTCCTTGTTTTGTTGGTTCGTACAATGGGCTTTGTCAATCCTAGGAACGTAAGGGAATCTCCAACGCTGATCCACAAACCGGACACCGTACCCGTCCACGGACAGGGGACCGGTCCGTAAACATGAATGTGCAAGCCCACCACCAAAGCTAGCCGATCGAATGCTATCTAAACCTGGTAGAGGAACGGGCTCCCGTGTCGCTCCCATGGGTGGCTCGGGAGCAAACCCTAGCCACCGCCAGCACCCCACCCACTCTCCCCTCCTCCCCTCGCCACCGCCGGCGGAGGTCGCCGAGCAAAACAGGGGTGGCTCGGTGATGGCGGGGCCCTTTTCCTCCTCCGCCAGGGGCTGGCCGGCGCGGGCCGGTGGCATCGGGGGAGCTCGAGCGGCAGCGCACGCTCGGGGCGGCACTGCTAGCCGCCAAGGCTGCACATGGAGGCGGGGGCGCGCGGGGCTTCGGGGCACGTGGATCTGGCGTGGGGCGACGCGCGGTGACCACGGCCGGTTCGTGGTCGCGGGGATCTGGCGTGGTGGCTGCGGCCGGTTCGCGAGCGCGGGCGCGTGTGGTGATCACGGCGGTTCGGCAAGGCGACGATGGTCGCCGTGGTGGGTGCGGCGCGGCGGCTCGGTCGCTTGGCTGGTCGTCTGCGCATGGTGTCCGACGGGGGATCTGGATCTGGCAGGTCTGCCATGGGCTGGCGGCCCGGGCGGGGTTCTGCCGACGGCTGGTGGTGCCGATGGCGATTGCAGGTGCAGGAAGGCTTCGCCCGTGGTTGGATGCGGGGTGCAGGACCAGATCCGGATTCTTGCAGGCCCATTGTCGAGGAGGCTTGCTGGTGGCCCTGCACATCGTTGGCGTGCGTGCTGTGTGGGGGTGGATGATCCAATGGAGGTACAGGTCGGCCTCGGTCGACTGCGTGGGAGTGGATGCCCCGGGTGAATAACCTGGCTGGTGCTAGTCGACCGGCGGCGACGACGCACGTGGGCGTCGCTATCCTCCTTGGGGGCATCATCGGGAGTCTTCACAACCTCTTCTCTCGGATCAAGTTCTTCGGGTGAAAGCCCAGATCCCACTGTAGGGTCGGGCGGTGGCGCCATCTTCAACGTCGTTCCCCTCTCTAGGGCGTCATCCTGGAGACCTTGATCCCGTTGGTGCTTCCTACGGCTGGACGTGCACGATGGCTTCTGTGGCAACGATGGCGACAGTGAGAAATGTCAGAGGCGTGGCAATGGTGATGGTAGTCGGCTCGTCTCCGGCGTGTCCGTGGGGCTGCCTTGGCTGTTTGTTGCTGTGAAGTCGAAGCCGCGGTGGCGGGGCACCGGTGGTATACGATGACGTATGACAGGTGGTTCGTTCGGCGACCTTCCATGATGCCAACCTTGCCTAGTTTCTTCGTAGTTCCCCGTCGGAGTCGGAGCTGCATTGTCTGTTGTGGATTGTATGGAGTGTTGTGCTGCAGCTAATAGGGATGTTGTTTTTCTTTTTCTTTGATCTCCGGATCTTCACCATGTTGTTCTTCCACTGCTTTCTGCTAAATCTAATCAAGCCAACAATTTGCTGGATCTTTCAAAAAAAAAGCTAGCCGCATACCTCCGCCTCTAATTTTTTTTAAGTATGCATACATCCGCACGCTCAAAATAGCCGCATATCCAGTTTAGATAAAAATGTACAAATGTTCAAATGCAGCAGTAGTTCTAATTTAAATATTACACTCCAACAATGGTGTCCCCTTTAACCACCCACAGATGCTTGATCAAATCTTTCTACGGTTGCTCATGAGTTGCTCGCCGAATTTGTTGATGCATTTGAACAAACTCACCAAATGTGGCCGGATTCTAGTCTGGAAGTTCGATATGATCACCCATGTTCTCAAATTCAAGCCCTACGATAGCATCCTCACCCTCATCCACGACGATCATGTTGTGCATCATCACACAACATGTCATCATCACCTCCCACAAGGTCTCCGCGATCCAAGTGTGGCACCCCGGCTCAGAGAAGACCGGAACACCCCGTACTCCAGCCCAGGGACAAGTCCTCTGGAATACGGCACTGTTGGTATAGAACAAATTAGCTCTTTATTACAATGGATATGGTTACAAAGGGTACGTGGATTACATCGGCACGGCGACACTACGCCTGCCCGGGGTAGCTCTATGCTAACAGCGGAGTAACTCTCTCGGCAGCGGAACAACGACGACGGTGATGGACTCCACTCCGCAGGGACTCTGGCTAGAACGCGTATCCTAGCTCGCAAACTCAGGATCCTCGACAAGCAAGCAATCATGGCATGACCTGCAAACTGGCATGACACGCCAGGTGAGTACTTGGAATGTACTCGCAAGCTCGCAACAAACATCAGCATTAAGGCAAGACAACATCATAGCAAGATAGCTACTGAAGTAGATGCAGTAAGGTAGAGCATATTAAGTAATTTAATCCATACTCCGAATAACCTCAGGATCCAATCTGAATCTGTTCCAAATCCAATCCAAATCATGTGGTCATCCGACCACTCATCTCATAGCCATCCCATGGCTAACATGTCATATTCCTGATACCATCTGCACTGCAAGTCTGACAAACTCACTCTTTTCCGGGTTGCCTCACAACCTTCAGAATACTCACGATCCACCGAGTACTTCCGATCTCACGACGAGTTCTTCCATCATTATCACTACTATGGTTGACCACCTAGTGAGGTCTGGACGGACTGTCCAATACCGTGGACACGGCTATTCGAATATATTTTTACACTCTGCAGAGGTTGCGCACTTTACCCACACCATGGAGCACCTGACCTCGTGATCCCATTCGGGTGGACCAGCGTTGCTCCAACGAAACCTGCCTAACCCGTGACTCTCCCATCGTACCACCGGCAATCATCCTCCCCCGGAGTCCTGCCCTGGGTGGCCCCTGTGTCACCGCGTGACACCTGCCACCGTCGTGGCTAACAACTGTCCCAAACGGGGACCTGGTACCATATAACTCAACTGGGCTCACAAGGTTATCGCCGCCTACCGGGCCAGGGTAGCGCGCACGCATAACCTTCCCTGTCGGGCGGTACCGGTGAAAGAGCACGCGATCAGACCAAGTCAAGGCCGTCCCATACCGGCAAATGTGGCTGCACGGATAAGTCTGGACATGTGACTCAGGATCAACCATCAAGTATCCTATCTCCGAACAATCTCTGTCATGGCTGACACTCCGATATCATAGCAATCCTAGTCAAAACGATATCCGACTAGAAATCCGGTAACCAGTATACTTAAGCCACTGCTACTAACTCATCTCCACGAACTGCCGGATGAAATCCAAAATAATCATAGACGGTAATCTCATCATCATGGCATCCACGAGAGGGTAAACTACTACTCACTACAATCCGGTACTCAACATGGTAGTCACCTATCGAAGAATTAACTCAAGCATTGTATGATCCAATCCATTTCACAAGTAACTCATACTTCTTGTTAAAGTAAATGGTTAAACTATGATATTGCAATGCAATTATGCAGATGAGAGTTGTGGCTTGCCTGGGATGAAGGAACCATCGGGAAGGAGTGTGGAATGGTCGCGGAAGGAGTTGCCGGAAACAGTTCTCTCTCGGAGGGGGCTGTTTACGGACAAGGGCAAAATGGTCATTTTCATAGTGGGACCATGTAGTGAAAATGATACCAACAGATAGAGCTCGACGAGACGAAGAAGTGGGCTTTGGAATCACCTCAATCGGAGTTACGGAGAAAAAGTTGTGAGGGTTTGACTGCAGAAGGACCTTGTTGTGAATAAAATTATTACATTCAGGTCCTCATTAGTTTTTTTCCTGGAAAATGATAGAGCGCACTGTGCTGATGGGCTGCTCTGGGCCAAAACTGTCGCGGCTGCTGTGGCTACTGCATTGGGCCGGCCCACCTGCTGCTGCTTCTCCTTTAAAAAAAACCCGGTGGGCTCTGGTGGGCTGGCCCACCTTATCTCCCTCCTCCTCCCTGGTCGTCTACTTCCACGAAGACAGAGGCAGGGGCGGCCGGTCGCCGGCATGGCCGACGTCCTGCTGCTTCCCGGGGCTAGCCGACGGGCGGAGGAGCTTTGCTACTTCCCGACGAGCTCGCCGGTGGCCGCGGGGTCGGCTGGGGTGACATGTGGCGCCGTCGCCACACGGCCGGACCACGACGGCCGACGGGCGTCCGAGGAGCTACTCCGGCGGCCTTTCCCCGACTACAACGGGGACGGCGGCGGACCTGCGAGCTCCTTGGGCAGCCGAGGGCGAGGAGAGAGGTGAGGGGAAGGACCACGGGCAGGGGACGACCGAGGGGATCGGGCGGCGGCCTTCAGCCATTGGTGGGGAATGGAGCTCTAGGAGCTAGGGGAGGGTATGGGGGCGAGGGGAGAGGTTGCTGGTGAAGAGGGCGAGCTCGGGGCTTGCTTAAATAGGCTCGGGGAGGAGTCTCGCACCGGTGGCCGAAGCTCCGAGACGCACGGCGAGGTGGCGGGACTCCGGCGGTCGGCAGAAATGGCCACGGGCTCGGGGACGAAGGGGAGAAGCTACCAGAGGGCACACGCGTGCGGTGGAGGGCTCGTCGGCGCTCCCGGACAAGCTAGAACCCGCTGGAGACGCGCTCCCGACGCGTACAGAGCACAGAGCGTGGGTTTAGCATGCTCTGCACGTGGTCACCGCATGGCCACGGCATTGCCATGCCATACCTGATGCCAAATCATGTCTGGGAGGTTCTCCTTCCTTCCCGGAGATCACTTATGCAGCTGGATGGCTCGGGACAGGTCTGAAGTGACTAAACCAAGGTCAACAAGTTTCTAGCAGCAAACTTGACCACATTTCTGTGATCAACAGAGAAGTGACAAGAGCCAAGGGTGATGTCTGGGAGTGTTAGGGTAGGAAGGACTATAACCCTATTAAGTTTGGAGAGAATGGACCAAGATTTAATATAGTTGCTTTGCAACTGACTAATCTGGTCCAGAAACTCAATCTTGATGTGCGACTCACATGGAGTAGCCACTTGATCTGAAATTTATTATAACATGATGATTTGGTCATATGAGAGTGCCATAAAAATTTCATGCCATTTGGACAAGCCAAAATGGTACTTCCTTCACAATGAACCTCTCTGACCAGAATCTTAGAGAAATTCTAGGGAATTATTGGGAAGATGAAATGAGCCCAAATTTTGTGGAGATAGGTTATATGGGTAGGACAATGCTCTGGTAAATTTTCAGCAATTATGGAGCAGTATAAAATATAGTTGCTTCACAATGTGAAAATCTGACCAGAAACCAAGATTTGATGGTAGGCTCACATAGATGATTGTATAGGGTTGAAACTTGGTGAAGAATCATGATTTGAGCATATGAAGGTGCTTGCAAAATTTCAACTCATTTGGATACTCCTAGCTAGCACTTGCTTCACAAAGATTCCAGTTAACCAGAAACTTTGGAAATTAGCCAAGGGATATTTAATAGCCAAATGAATTTGAATTTTGGCATGTGGCAATGATATGGATAGGAAAGAATGCCCAAAAAGTTTGAGGGTAAACAAGCAAATATAAAGGGTACTTGCTTCTCAACTTGGCAGCTTGGGTAGAATCAGAAAAGGAATATTTGTGAAATATTTTTGAACATGGCAAGGAAGGGTTTGACATAGTTGTGGAATATATGACCCAAACAATTTATGAGAATTATTTGGGAATCTTTGGAATGATGGAAATGTGGGTTGCTTCACAACTCAGGGCAGACAGGGTTATTCCTTTAATAGAAAAAGGAATATTCCCAAGAAAAGAATATTGGGGTTGGTCCAAGATGGAAATGGCATGGTCTTGGGATGGTTTTGAAGTTGGCAAGCCACTTGGGAAGAGGAATCAAGGATGATCCCTCTAGGTTTCAAGACTACTAAGCCACAAACAAGCAAATCCGAACCAAAATCAAAAGAAAAAAGAAATGGGCAAAATCCAGGGTGTTACACCAAGCAAACCTGGCCACCCTCTTGCTGCAGACATTGTCAAGATCCTCTCGGTGCCTACCACAGTTGGTTCTCTCAGGTACTGAGGTTCAAACACCGAGACCACAGCAGTAGCAAATCTTACCATGGCATCTCCACATGTGCTCACAGACATCCGTAGGTATTCGTCCCACGAATCAGCGGTTGTGCCATATGCAAGCATCTGTTGTGCGGCCGTGCACTTCTGGTAACCAGAGAACCCAATCATTCCCACATCATCCTTCTTCAAGATGAAGTAGTCATTAAAGGAATAAAAGCCATGGTAGAGACGATCGAAGACATTTTTTCGCATCTGGAAGTGGCAGTGAAATTGTTAGCGAATAGGGCATCCGGGGCAAAGTAGTTGTCCATCAATGTCAAATGGCCACGCGCCCTGTTGCGGTTGAGCACTCGATGACCCCTGATCGATCGCTTGAAATTGAGAACATGCTCTTCCGCACGCTCCGCATCTACAAGGACCGCCTTCATCATCGCCACCTCATCCGTGTAGTCCTCCTCAACGGACGAGCCGTCGGGAGACTCAACAAAGTACTCGTATATGTACTCCATATCTGAATCCATTGCTTGAAAGTTGAAGGAAAAAATTAGCACAGGCATTTCACCAAACAGTTGCTGTGAATGGTGACTACCGTAGGGACGGATGGTACCTGTGCGGCAGACCGAGGAGAGGTATGGAACGGCGGCGGAGGACCTGGATCCCGGGTGTAGTGCCACAGGATACAGAGTCGTCGGGTTCCAGCAAGGGTGTGGCGGGGTGGTCGGGGTGGTGGAGTGGCGGCGGAGGCAAGAGAGAAAATGGATGTAGAGAAAGATGGGAGGATGGACGTGCGGGTCCAGGAGGGGTTTTCGGTGGGCCAGGGGTGTCGGAGTCCTACGTGGCTACTGTCCGGCCTCCCGCAAAGCCCCCTCCCCCAAGTTTGTTTCGACTGCCAAAAAAAGTCCGTTCGGACCGGTCGCAGATCGATACAGGCCCACGTTGGATGGCTAAGCACGTCCGAACCACATCGTACGGACGGTTCTGGTCGGTTTGAGGGTCCGCTTTGGATATGCCCTAAGAGCAACTATAGTCGGATTTGGCAAATCCGACCCCCTATATGCCCGCGGGCGCGTCCGCCTCATTTGGCCTACCGCACATCTACACACCTCAAATGTGGACCTCAAATCTATGTAATCCATGAATGTCAATCGTACATTACAAATTCATCACAATTTGACAGTTCGAAACAAATACGACAAAGCAAAACAAATCATAGATCAACAACCCAGACTTGCCAAAATGAAATCAAAATCTCCTGCTCGGCTTGCATACTTGCCACATGCTCCACCTTCATCCTTGCCTTTTTTTCATCTGCTGCCATAGCCGCCCTCGGTGCCTCGTACTCTCTACGTTCGTTGATCTCCTTCTTCATCCCCACAAGCTACTTATTTTGCATGCTCATCCAAGAGGCTTTCGTCCACCAACATTATCTTGGCATCCTCTATGTCTCGTGCAATTTGCAACCTCTCCTTCTAAAGCTCAATATCTCAAAATGTTTTAGCCTTCTAGAGCTCCCATTTGGTCGCCACCTCTTTCTTATCCAACTCGATCTTATCCCTCTTAATGTGCAACTTCTTGTTCGCCCTCTCCTGGTCCCAATTCATCCTCTTGTTTTGCGCATCCAACATGAGCTCGTACCTCTCCTCTTGGTCTTCCTAACAGAAAAATGCCCGTCCATGTGGAGGACATTTTTGTAGCCGCGGCGTCACAGGAGGCCATCACCTTCTCCCACTTGTTTCCCATGACTTGCCAGTTATCCTTCGGCATGGTGGCTCTTCCATTCTTCCCTACAACATCTTCCTCTTCTTCATCTAACCCAATTGATTGGTGGGGCTTGAGCCATCATTCCTCTTCTTGCCGGCCTTGATATCGGCCACAAGTTGTGTCCACTTTAGTTTGCCATTCAATATCACCAAACAATGGCTATATCCAAATGGCTTCCTCTCCATTTCTTGATACATAGTGGCCGCCATCACCATCTAGTAAACAAAATATGCATGCCTATAAGAATGCAACAACAAACAAGCATATGTTTATGTGAGTAGCCACTCCCATCCCACTTTGAGGGCGACCAAGAACTTGTGAATAGTAGCCGACGTACTTGTTCACTTGCCCTTGAATGACCCCACATCGATGTTGGAGAGATGCCACATTGCGGTTGGTGACGATAGGATGCGGCTCCACAAATTGCTTTTGTTCATGATAGTGCTTCCAAATCTTCTCCCAATACTTATTGCCCTTTTGCTTCGTTCCGCATATGGGATCCATGTTGGAAATATGCCCTAGAGGCAATGGTATTTTATTATTATATTTCTGTTTTCATAATTAAGAAGTTTATATTCTATGCTATAATGGCTATGATTCTGGGATATGTGATTCAATGGAAAACTCATATGCACGTGTGGAATGATAAACGGTAAAGATTAGGTTCCTGGTCTTGCCTCTAAGACTAGCTCAAGTGTTGTTGGTGGTCATGTTTTTCGGATCTTAGGATATCGTTAAGTGTAACATTGGTCCTAAAACAACATTGAGATTATGACATTAGAAGAATGATCATATTGAATCGGCCCAAACTTGTTTTTTATACTTTGAGTTAATATTGTCCGAAATCAATTGTTATAACACGGAGAGTTAACATGTGTTTTAGTTCCTTAGACCATAAGAGTATTGCTGTCACTTCTTACTATACAGTGGACTTTGGGATTGCTCAAACGTCATCTGTAAGACGGTGATCATAACGACAACTTACAGCTTCATCGGAAAGTTTTACAAGGGACTAGATAGCTCAAGAGTGGAATTTGCTCCTCCGATGATGGAGAGATATTCTTAGGGCCCTCTCGGTGTGACGACATCTATCATCGTCTGGCCAGACACAGGTGACTATGTCATGGGGATGCTGGAACATTTCAATGAGAAATAAGAACAAAACCGATAACGAGGATAATGGTATAATGAGCATGTGTATGACTCAAGAGGATACTGATACATGTCAGGTTTTGTAAAGTATCGCGAAGCAAATGGAATAGCACATGATAACCAATGGTTCAGTCGAATGTGGCCGTCCATGGTTCTGCTATCTGTCATTGAACTGCGGGGTTTCATTCATGTCTATTTTACCGAACTTACAGGGTCACAAGCTTAAGGTAATCATGATTAGCTGAGTGTTAGTAGAATGTTAATAATGAGAATATATTTGTGGAATTGTTTCATTAATATTCGGAATAGTTTTGAAAGGAACCGGAAGCGTTCTGGAGTCACCGGAAGGGTTTCAAAGTTTATTGGGCAATACCGGGTATTTTCGATAAATAATATATAGGTGGAAAATGTTTCGGGTGATATTAAATTAATAATAAAAGGCTGTAATAATTGTTAGGAAGCTTTTATAATTAATTAAATATCAATGGGCTTTAAAAGGCCAAGAGGTGAAAGGCAAATTGGGCCACAAGGGCCCAACAGGGGAGGCACTCTCCTTCCCCTCTAGGAGAGGCGAAATTGGGATGGGGGAAGGAATCCCCCTTCCCCATTTGGTCAACGCAAGGAGGGGGAGTCCTTCCCCCCTGGTGGCGCCCCTCCTCTCCCCTCTAACCTATATCTACTAGAGACTTTTGCACCTTTTCTCTACACAAGTTTTGGAGCCTCCTCTAGTTCTCTAGTTCCAGTTCTAGTTGGTCCTAGTTGATCAATTAGAGGTTCACCTAGATACTATAATCCTCATAATTAGAAGCCCAGTGTGGTTCTAATCTCCTCCCTCTAATTCTCTGATGATGATTAACTCTGACAGTGAAGCGTTGCCGGATCGTGAATACCGTACGCGTGCAACTCGTAGAGAGGCCGTGCTTTCGGTCTTCCGTTCGAGGGACTGTTCGTGGGCGGTTCACGGGATCTTTCATCTATGGTTTGAGGGACTCCAAAGTATGATCTACACCGACTTGTCTTCTTCCGCTGCATCTAGGAGTCGGTAACGATCGATATCCAAACCATTAATGCATCTTAATGTTGTTCCTGGGTGATCGTAGGGCATTTTTTGTTTGTTTTTGTTTTCCACTATGTTTCCTAACAGTGGCATCATAAGCGGTTCTATGAGTAGATGCAGGTTTCCGTCTAGATCACATGTGGATGTGAGGGTTTGATGTTCTTGCTATGCTCCCCTCAAGTGTTGCTTCGGTTCAGTTCATTGACAACATTATGTCGCTTTTCACAAAGTTCTAACAATCGACTATCTGCTAACAATTCTTTGGGCTTCATTATAGTCAAGAATAGTGAAATGTCGCAAACATGAGAGGGCAAGATGAACGATCTTCTAGGGGATCATGCGTATTGACAAAGTTTAGTGTGGGGCTAGAGATTTTTAATTAAGTCTCTTCCCTCACACACCCCGAAAGTTAATCTAGCAACAAGAATTGTCACCTTAGTGGTGTACGTAGGTAGCTAGTGTTATCCGGAAACCCTAGAAGCCATGTAATTAACATTGGCTAAACCGATTAGAGGACGTCTAACTTGGTTTTGTAGGATTGCATGTGATGTGGTATAGCCTTCGTCATGATAATGAGTTTATGTATGAGATGGTTATATGTTGTAACGTTAAGTGGCTTGCGCATCACGGCATGATGGCTGGAGCCACGGGATTGCCACTTTAATGTAATAGATGTAGAGATAGCCTACATGTTACATGGAGAACCCAGAGCTTCACCAGGCGCAGGAGAACAAAAATTGTTGCCATGGCGGCAGTTTTCAAAATTGTCGCCACGACAACATTTTCGAAGAAATTTTCATGAAGACCTCGGAGGACCATGGAGATGTTCCCGGTGCCTGATACGTCTCCGTCGTATCTACTTTTCCTAATGCTTTTGCTCTTGTTTTGGACTCTAATTTGCATGATTTGAATGAAACTAACCCGGACTGACACTGTTTTTAGCAGAACTACCATGGTGTTGTTTTTGTGCAGAAATAAAAGTTCTTGGATTGGAACGAAACTTTTTGGAGATTTATTTCAGAATAAATAAAAAATACTGGGACCAAGAAACACCGGAGGGGGTGCCCTGGTTGGGCACGATACACCAGGGCGAGCCCCTCCCTCTAGCGCGCCCTGGTGGGTTGTGCCAACCTCGTGGCCCTGCAGACCCTAATTCCAGCACTATAAAATCCTATTTTCGGAGAAAAAAATAGGGGAGGAAGTTTCATCGCGTTTTATGATACAGAGCTACCGCCACCTCCTGCTCTTCATCTGGAGGCCAGATCTGGAGCCCGTTCGGGGCTCCGGAGAGGGGAATCTTCGATCTTCATCATCACCAACCCTCCTTCATCGCCAATTCCATGATGCTTCCCACCGGGAGTGAGTAATTCCTTCGTAGGCTCGCTGGTCGGTGAGGAGTTGGAGGAGTCATCATGTAATCGAGTTAGTTTTGTTAGGGCTTGATCCCTAGTATCCACTCTGTTCTGAGATTGATGTTGTTATGACTTTGCTATGCTTAATGCTTGTCACTAGGGCCCGAGTGCCATGATTTCAGATCTGAACCATTTATGTTTTCACCATTATATCTATGTTCTAGATCCGATCTTGCAAGTCATAGTCACCTATTACGTGTTATGATCCGTAAACCCCAGGGTGACAGTAATTGGGATACTTTCCGGTGACGACCGTAGTTTTAGGAGTTCATGTATTCACTATGTGTTAATGCTTTGTTCCGGTTCTCTATTAAAAGGAGTGATACGTCCATTTTGCATCATGTTTTCCTACTGTTATTTATAATGTTTTCATGCTTAATAATGCTTTTTGGAGTAATTCTAATGCATTTTCTCTCATAACGTGCAAGGTTTACACAAAGAGGGAGAATGCCGGCAGCTGGAATTCTGGACCTGAAAAAGCTATGTCAGAGTTACCTATTCTACACATCTCCAAATGAGCTAAAAATTTACGGAGAATTATTTTGGAATATATGAAAAATACTGGAGCAAATAACTACCGGAGGGGGGCCACCTAGTGAGCACAAGACACCAGGGCACGCCAGGCCCCCCAGGCGCGCCCTGGTGGGTTGTGCTCAGCCCAGCCCACCTCCGGTGCCCATCTTCTGGTATATAAGTCATTTTGACCAAGAAAAAATAAGAGGAGGACTTTCGGGACGAAGCGCCGCCATCTCGAGGCGGAACTTGGGCAGGAGCACTTTTGCCCTCCGGCGGAGCGATTCCGCCGGGGGAACTTCCCTCCCGGAGGGGGAAATCGAAGCCATCGTCATCACCAATAACCCTCTCATCTTTGGGAGGGAAATCTCCATCAACATCTTCAACAGCACCATCTCCTCTCAAACCCTAGTTCATCTCTTGTGTTCAATCTTTGTACCGAAACCTCAGATTGGTACCTGTGGGTGGCTAGTAGTGTTGATTACATCTTGTAGTTGATTACTATATGGTTTATTTGGTGGAAGATTATATGTTCAGATCCATTATGCTATTTAATACCCCTCTGATATTGAGCATGATTATCATTTGTGAGTAGTTACTTTTGTTCTTGAGGTCACGGGAGAAGTCATGTTGCAAGTAATCATGTGAACTTGATATGTGTTTGATATTTTGATGATATGTATGTTGTGATTCCCTTAGTGGTGTCATGTGAACGTCGACTACATGGCACTTCACCATATTTGGGCCTAAGGGAATGCATTGTGGAGTAGTTATTAGATGATGGGTTGCTAGAGTGACAGAAGCTTAAACCCTAGTTTATGCGCTACTTTGTAAGGGAACGATTTGGATCCAAAAGTTTAATGCTATGGTTAGATTTTTATCTTAATACTTTTCTCGTAGTTGCGGATGGTTGAGAGGGGGTTAATCATAAGTAGGAGGTTTGTTCAAGTAAGAACAACACCTAAGCACCGGTCCACCAACATATCAAATTATCAAAGTAGTGAACACAAATCAAACCAACATGATGAAAGTGACATGGTGAAATTCCCGTGTACCCTCAAGAACGCTTTGCTTATCATAAGAGACCATTTTGGCATGTCCTTTGCCACAAAAGGATTGGGCTACCTTGCTGCACTTTATTTACTATTACCATTACTTGTCCGTTACAAATTATCTTGCTATCAAACTACCTGTTACCTACTATTTCAGTGCTTGCAGAAAATACCTTGCTGAAAACCACTTGTCATTTCCTTCTGCTCCTCGTTGGGTTCGACACTCTTACTTATCGAAAGGACTACAATTGATCCCCTATACTTGTGGGTCATCAGGACTCTTTTCTGGCACTGTTGCCGGGGAGTGAAGCACTCTTGGTAAGTGGAAATTGGTAAGGAAAAATTATTACTACGTGCTGAAATTTATTGTTACTTGTTACTATGGAGAACCATCCTTTGAGGGGTTTGTTCAGGGTATCTTCACCTCGAACGGAACCACAATTAGTTGCCCCTCAACCTACTACACCTACTGAAGATATTGGTTATGAAATTCCTTCGGGTACGATAGAACAACTGCTAGCTAATCCTTATGCAGGAGATGGAACTGAACATCCTAATATGCACTTGATATATGTGGATGAAATTTGTAGATTATTTAAGCTTGTAGTTTTATCCGGAGATGAAGCTAAGAAGAAGGTTTTCCCTTTATCTTTGAAGGGAAAAGCATTGACATGGTATAGGCTATGCGATGATATTGGATCTTGGAACTAGAATCGATTGAAATTGGAATTTCACCAAAAAAATTATCCTATGCATCTAGTTCATCGTGATCAAAATTATATATATAATTTTTGGCCTCGTGAAGGATAAAGTGTCGCTCTAGCTTGGGGGAGGCTTAAGTCAATGCTATATTCATGCCCCAATCATGAGCTCTCTAGACAAATTATTATTCAGAATTTTTATGCTCGGCTCTCTCATGATGATCGTGCCAAGATCGATACTTCTTGTACTGGTTCTTTTATGAAGAAGACTATTGAATTCAGGTGGGATCTTTTAGAAAGAATTAAATGCAACTCTGAAGATTGGGAACTCGATGAAGTTAAAGAGTCAGGTATTAAGCTTAAGTTTGATTGTGTTAAATCTTTTATGAATACCGATGCCTTTCAGAAGTTTAGCACTAAATATGGACTTGACTCTGAGATAGTAGCCTCTTTCTGTGAATCATTTGCTACTCATATTGATCTCCCTAAGGAGAAGTGGTTTAAATACCACCCACCTATTAAATAAGAAATTAAAGAACCGGTCATAGTTAAAGATGAAACTATTATTTACAATGTTGATCCAGTTGTGCCTACTACTTATATTGAAAAGCCACCTTTCCCTGTTAGGATAAAGGAACATGCTAATGTTTCAACTGTGGTTCACAAAAGTAATATAAAAGCACCTAAACCTTCTGAGCAAATTAAAGTAGAACCTAGTGTTGCTATGGTTAAAGATCTCCTGGTAGAAAATATTGATGGGCATGTTATTTACTTCTGTGATGAAGCTGCTAGAATTGCCAAACCCGATGAAAAAGATAAACATAGACCTGTTGTTGGCATGCATGTTGTCTCAGTTAAAATAGGAGATCATTTTTATCATGGTTTATGTGACTTAGTTGCTAGCGTGAGTGCTATTCCTTTTACCTTATACCAAGAAATTATGGATGACATAGCACCCGCTGAAATAGAAGATATAGATGTTACTATTAAACTTGCTAATAGAGACACCATCACACCACTTGGGATTGTTAGAGATGTTGAAGTCTTGTGTGGGAAAATAAAATACCCTACTAATTTTCTATTTCTTGGTTCCCCACAAGATGATTTTGTCCCATCATCTTTGGTAGACCTTTGTTGAACACCGTTAATGCTAAAATAGATTATGAAAAACTAACTGTCGGTGTTAGCTTTGGTGATGAATCTCATGAGTTTAATTTCTCCAAGTTTAATAGACAACCTCATAAGAAAGAATTACCTATTAAGGATGAAATAATTGGTCTTGCTTCTATTGCCGTGCCTCCTACTGATCCACTAGAACAATATTTCCTAGACCATGAAAATGATATGCATATGCATGAAAGAAATGAAATAGATAAAATTTTCTTTGAACAACGACCTCTGCTCAAACATAATTTGCCTATTGAAACTCTAGGAGGTCCTCCTCCACCTAAAGGTAATCCTGTGTTTGAATTAAAACAATTGCCTGACACTTTGAAATATGCTTATCTTGATGAGAAAAAAGATATATCATGTTATTATTAGTGCTAACCATTCAGAACATGAAGAAGAAAGATTATTAAAAACTCTGAGGAAGCACCGTGCTGCTATTGGATATACTCTTGATGATCTTAAGGGCATTAGTCCCACTCTCTGTCAGCACAAGATTAATATGGAACCTGATGTTAAATCTGTTGTTGATCATCAACGACGATTGAATCCTAAGATGAAAGAAGTGGTAAGAACTGAAATACTAAAGCTTCTGGAAGCATGTATAATCTATCCCATTGCTGATAGTAGATGGGTAAGTCCCGTTCATTGTGTCCCTAAGAGGGGAGGTATTACTGTTGTTCCTAATGATAAAAATGAACTTATTCTAGAAAGAATTGTTACTGGTTATATAATGGTAATTGATTTTAGAAAATTAAATAAAGCAACTAGGAAAGATCATTACCCTCTGCCTTGTATTGATCAAATACTGGAAAGATTATCTAAGCACACACACTTTTTTTCCCGATGGATATTCTGGTTTTTCTCAGATACCTGTTTCACAACCTGATCAAGAGAAAACCACCTTTACTTGCCCTTTTGGAACTTATGCTTATAGACGTATGCCTTTTGGTTTATGCAATGCACCTGCTACCTTTCAAAGATGTACGACTGCTATATTCTCTTATTTTTGTGAAAAGATTGTTGAGGTTTTCATGGATGATTTTTCTGTTTATGGAACTTCTTTTGATGATTGCTTAGGCAACCTTGATCGAGTTTTGCAGATATGTGAGCAAACTAATCTTGTCTTGAATTGGGAGAAGTGCCACTTTATGGTTAATGAAGGTATTGTCTTGGGGCATAAAATTTATGAACGAGGTATTGAGGTGGATAAAGCTAAAGTTGATGCAATTGAGAAAATGCCATGTCCTAAAGATATTAAAGGTATTCGTAGTTTCCTTGGTCATGTTGGTTTCTATAGGAGGTTTATTAAAGACTTCTCTAAAATTTCTAGGCCTCCTACAAATCTTTTAGAAAAGGATGTTCCATTTGTTTTTTATGATGATTGTGTAGAAGCCTTTGAAACACTTAAGAAAGCCTTAACTTCTGCACCTATTGTTCAACCACCTGATTACAACTTGCCTTTTGAAATTATGTGTGATACTAGTGATTATGCTGTTGGTGCTGTTCTAGGACAGATAGTTAATAAGAAATTCAATGTTATTCATTATGCTAGCAAAACTCTAGACAGTGCCCAAAGAAATTATGCTACTACTGAAAAAGAATTTTTAGCAGTTGTGTTTGCTTGTGACAAATTCAGATCTTATATTGTTGATTCCAAAGTAATTGTTCACACTGATCATGCTACTATAAAATATCTTATGGAAACGAAAGATGCTAAACCTAGACTCATTAGGCGGGTTCTCTTGCTACATGAATTTGATTTACATATTATTGATAGAAAAGGAGCTGAGAATCCTGTGGCTGATAACTTGTCTAGGTTAGAGAACATTCTTGATGACCCACTACCTATTGATGATAGCTTTCCTGATGAACAACTAGCTGCAATAAATGTTTCTCATAGTACTCCTTGGTATGCTGACTATGCTGATTATATTGTTGCTAAATATATACCACCTAGTTTTACATATCAACAAAAGAAAAAATTCTTCTATGATTTAAGACATTACTTTTGGGACGACCCACATCTTTATAAAGGAGTAGATGGTATTATTTGACTACCTGAGCATGAATAGGAACAAATCCTATGGAAATGTCACTCTGAAGCTTATGGAGGGCATCATGCGGGAGATAGAACTGCTCATAAGGTATTGCAATCGGGTTTTTATTGGCCTACTCTCTTCAAGGATGCCCGTAAGTTTGTCTTATCTTGTGATGAATGTCAAAGAATTGGTAATATCGGTAAGCGTTAAGAAATGCCTATGAATTATTCACTTGCTGTTGAACCATTTGATGTTTGGGGTTTTGATTATATGGGACCTTTTCCATCCTCTAATGGGTATACTCATATTTTGGTTGCTGTCGATTATGTTACTAAGTGGCTAGAAGCTATTCCAACTAGTAGTGCTGATCATAACACTTCCATTAAAATGCTTAAAGAAGTTATTTTCCCAAGGTTTGGAGTCCCTAGATATTTAATGACTGATGGTGGTTCACACTTTATTCATGGTGCTTTCCGTAAAATGCTTGCTAAATATGATGTTAACCATAGAATTGCATCACCCTATCAACCTCAATCTAGTGGTCAAGTTGAACTTAGCAATAGAGAAATAAAGCTAATATTACAAAAAACTGTTAATAGGTCCCGAAAGAATTGGTCTAAGAAATTGGATGATGCACTTTGGGCCTACAGAATAGCATATAAAAATCCTATGGGTATGTCTCCTTATAAAATGGTTTATGGAAAAGCTTGTCATTTGCCTCTTGAGTTAGAACATAAAGCATATTGGGCAATTAAAGAACTCAACTATGATTTCAAACTTGCCGGTGAAAAGAGGTTATTTTATATTAGCTCATTAGATGAATGGAGAACCCAAGCTTATGAAAATGCAAAACTATTTAAAGAAAAAGTTAAAAGATGGCATGACAAAAGAATCCAAAAGGGGGAATTCAAAGTTGGAGAGTATGTTCTTTTGTACAACTCTCATTTTAGATTCTTTGCAGGAAAACTTCTCTCTAAATGGGAAGGACCATATATCATCGAGGAGGTTTATCGTTCTGGAGCCATCAAAATTAATAATGCCGAAGGTACTAACCCGAAGGTGGTCAATGGGCAAATAATTAAACACTATATCTCAGGCACGCCTATTAATGTTGAAAGCAATATTATCCAAACCATGACACCGGAGGAACACATAAAAGAAACCTTCCGGAACACTCCAGAATACTAAAAAAGAGGAGGTACGTGATACGGTAAGTAAACGGACTCCGAAAAATCCGCAAAAGTATTTTTTGTCAGTTTTGGAATATTTTAAAAATTAGGAAAATAAGAAACAACCAGGAAGGCAACCGAGGAGGGCACAAGACACCACCGCGTGCCTGCCTTGCCTGGCGCGCCCAGGTGGGTTGTGCCCACCTCGAGAACCTTCCCGACTCCATTTTCCTCTCGTTTGCTTGTTTCCCAAGATAAAAAAATCTTTATATACCACCCCGAACGTATTGACCACCGTATCGCAGAGAAATCTTCTATTCTTGTTTCGTGCTATTTTTCTGGCAGATATGAAATTATGTCATCTCAAGATTCGGAGGAAGAGAGCCCTATTTCTTACCAGCCTCTGGACCCGAATATCTTCAAGAAGACTTTTCCCTATATGTGGTTCATAGATGAGGAGGATGAAACCGAACTTATCCCTCCTTGTTTCCTGCATGAAAGCAAGGAAGCGGTATGCAAGAAGATATTAAAGCTCGAGCTGGAGAATGAAGATCTGAGGGAGAACAACTTTAGCCTCCGACGTAAGCTGGACAAACTCACCACTCCATCACCACCACCATCATCATCTTCACCACCAAAGGAGACTTGAGTTCATGGTATGGGCACTCCCCTTGGCTTGTGCCAAGCTTGGGGGAGGTTCCCTGGTATCGTATCCACCACCACTATCTTTGCATTTATCTATTTTAGTTCGATCTTTAGTTATCCTATGATTTAGTTGAATAAAAGTTTAGTTCGATCCTTTCTTTTCGAGTGCTTGCTTAGTGATCTATCTATCTATGTAATCGTGTTGCGAGATATATAATAAAGAGTAGTTTGAGTTTTGTTTCTTTACTCTTATGTTTCAATAAAAAGGAAGGAAAATAAATAAAAAAGATCATATGCTAATCCTATGGTAAGTAATGACATCACATAAGGAAAAGTATAAGTGGTAAAATTTATTGGAGATTGACAAACATAACATTGGTCAATGATGCAATTCATGAAAGAATTAATAAGGGAAGAGAAGATTCACATGCAAATACACTATCTTGGACATCTTTTATGATTGTGAGCCCCCATTAAATATTATAAGTCAAAATTGTTGACGTTGGACAAGGAAGACAACATAATGATTTATGTTTGTTCATATTCACATTTAGGACAGTAAAACCGCACCTAAAGCGAGCTCTCACAACAATTCGTGTTTGTGGCCGTCTGATTTCGTTGCTCGGTCGTTGCTGGATGTCCGATACTGCTCCTCCCGCGCATGGGCTTCTCATGGGCCGAGTGTCCTATGGGCAGTTGCTCCTGAAACAAAATCGAGGCCCTCTCGTTCGCCTATACCAAGGAACGTCTGATATCGGATGGACGGTCATCGACTCCTCCCGCGCATGGGCTTCTCATGGGCCGACTGTCCTATGGGCAGCTGCTCCCGAAAAAAAATCGAGGCCCTCTTGTTCGCCTATACCAAGGAACGTCCGATCTCAGATGGACGATCATCGAACATTTCCATTATTCCACCCAGACGTCTCATCTCTCGTTCTATTCCCATCCCAGATCTCGCATCTCTCTCGCCCACGACACAGGTTGCGCCATCGTTGTCGTTTCGTTTGGATCCCACCTCCTCCTGGCGCAGTCCACGCTCGCCCCATTGGAACATCACCTCCGTCTCCGGCTAGCCGTCGATGTCCTCCTTATCCTATCTTCCGTTGGAAAGGCCATCAGGGAGCATCTATTTGTCGGGGCAGCCATAAGCTCCATCCCTAGATCGGTGCCGCACCACATCCCTGAAGCACAAGTATGTATCTGATTTTTATCTGGAGTTCTCGGGTGCGCTGCCGCTAGATTTTCCACGCTCGGGCACCTAGCCCGGCGGTGGTGAGTGATAGAAGCAATAGTGAGTTTTGGGCGCCGCCGGCGATGTCGGCACGTGGAACTCGGTGGGGCTGGAGGTACTCTATCATGTCATCGGGTGGTTCGCCTTCTTTGCCTGGTCCTTCAGCTTCTACCTGCAGGTGGTCCTCAACTACAAGCGCAAGAGGTGCTCCTTCTATCCCTTTCATTTGTCCTTGGCTATAGTGTTTTTGGGCTAGATTTGTTTGACCAGCTGTTCGTTTCTCCCACAGCCTGTGGTTCTGAGGATTCACTTAATCTTTTGCGCACAAAACATATTTTGCTTCCTTTGTCATGTATGTGTCTTGATTTTGGAAGAACAAAAAAACATCCTATGGATGGAGGAACCTGAGAAATTTGTCTGGTACCGTGTCAAGTGTCTAGAAAATGCAGCTTTCTTCGTGTCTTCAGGCAGATGCAAATTCTAGGAATTGCCTCAATTGCTTTGCTCCCAAGGCAAGATAGTGGCCCTGTTAGTTGGAGAGTGGCATGTATGCAAAGTATAGGGAAGGAAACAAAACAAAATGCAGTTAGCACCGAGTAGAATGAACCTATAGTATAAAATGCAGTGTATATATGCACTGCAGTTACTTTTGGTGCTTATAAACTGCCCCCTCCAATCCAAACAAAAGTGTTGTGGTTTTTTGGATTGGAGGGAGTATTTAATGTACACTCTGTTGTCCATCTATTATGATTTTTGTATAACGATTCTTGCAGATATGGCTAAATAAAAATCACCACAGAGAAGAAGAGACAAGGTATAAGAATAGGCCATTACGATATTCAGATCAGTTCGAAACCAGGGAAATCATCACGAAACCAGAGATACAGTAAAAAAAGGTTTTAAAGTTGTACATTAAGAGTTTTGGTGCTTTCCGCAACTGCATGAAATATGAGATTTTAAATTTTCGACCTGTCGAGATTTGTACTTGTGGTAGTATGGTCTGATTGTGTTTATTTTAGTAACCAGCTGATACGTCTCCAACGTATCTATAATTTATGAAGTATTCATGCTGCTATATTATCATTCTTGGATGTTTTACAATCATTTTATAGCAACTTTATATCATTTTTTGGGACTAACCTATTAACATAGTGCCCAGTGCCAGTTGTTGTTTTTGCTTGTTTTTTACATCGCGGAAAATCAATATCAAACGGAGTCCAAATGCAGCGGAACTTTTTGTGGATTTTTTATGGACCAGAAGACATCCAATGGGCCAGAGCAGCACCTGGGGGGTGCCCCGAGGGGGGCACAACCCACCGGGGCGCGCCTGGGCCCCTAGGCGTGCCCCGGTGGGTTGTGCCCACCTCGGTGGCCTCCCGCACCGCCTCTTCGCCCTATAAATTGCCAAATATTCCAAAAACCCTCGCGGAGACCCTAGATCAGAAGTTCCGCCGCCGCAAGCCTCTGTAGCCATGAAAAACCAATCTAGACCCCGTTCCGGCACCCTGCCGGAGGGGGAAATCATCACCGGTGGCCATCTTCATCATCCCGGCGGCCACCATGATGAGGAGGGAGTAGTCCATCCTTGGGGCTGAGGGTTTGTACCAGTAGCTATGTGTTTAATCTCTCTCTCTCTCGTGTTCTTGAGATGTCACGGTCTTGATGTATCGCGGGCTTTGTTAATATAGTCGGATCATGTGGTGTTTTCCCCTCTCTATCTTGTTGTGATGAATTGAGTTTTTCCTTTGAGATTTCATTTTATCGGATTGAATACTTTTATGGATTTGAGAACACTTTATGTATGTCTTGCTATGAATACCCGTGGTGACAATGGGGTATCGTATTGATTCACTTGATATATGTTTTGGCACTCAACTCGCGGATTCCCGAGGTGACATTGGGGTAATCTATGCATAGGGGTTGATGCACGTTCTTGTCTTTGTTTCTCCGGTAGAAATCTTGGGGCACTCTTTGAGGTTCTTTGTGTTGGATTGAGTATTATGAATCTGAAATTATTTGGTGTTATTTTAGTACAAACTCTTGGATAGATCGATCGAAAAGAATAGCTTCGAGGTGGTTTCGTACCCTACAAACAATTTCTTCTTATGTTCTCCGCTAGATAGGAACTTTGGAGTGATTCTTCATCGCACTTTGAGGGATGGTTATATGATCCAATTATATTAGCATTGTTGAGAGATTGCACTAGCGAGAGTATGGACCCTAGGCCTCATTTTCAAGCATTGCAATACCATTTGTGCTCCGTTTTATCAATTGCTACCTTGCTGTTTTTTTATTGTTCCTACTACAAAAACCAATATCTACTATCCATATTACACTTGTATCACCATCTCTTCGCCGAACTAGTGCACCTATACAAATTACCATTGTATTTGGTGTGTTGGGGACACAAGAGACTTTTTATTATTTGGTTGCAGGGTTGTTTGAGAGAGACTATCTTTATCCTACGCCTCCCACGGATTGATAAACCTTAGGTCATCCACTTGAGGGAAAATTGCTACTGTCCTCCAAAACTCTGCGCTTGGAGGCCCAACACATGTCTACAAGAATAAAGTTGCGTAGTAGACATCAAGCTTTGTTCTGGCGTTGTTGCCGGGGAGGTGAGTGCTTTAAGGTATATCTTTAGATCTTGCAATTGAATCTTTTAGTTTCATGTTTTATCACTAGTTTGGTTCGTAAAAGAAAACTACAAAAAAAATGGAATTGAGGTTGCATCATATTATTCATCTTTATAATGTCTTTCATGAAAATGATGGAAAAGAAAATTGTGCTCAATTGATAGAAGGAGAATTCTATAAAATGTTTGGCATAAATGATGAGCATGATTGCAATGTTATTAGTGTGAATTCTTTGAGTATCCATGATGCTAATGATATGCAAAGCTACAAGCTTGGGGATGCTATGTTTGATGAAGATGATATTTTTAGTCCCCCAAGTTTTGATGTGCAAATTTGTTATAATGGTAGCATGCCTCCTATTTATGATGATTATGTTGATGAAAGTGGGTTTGGAAGAGTGTCAACTCTAGGTGCTAATGATCCCACTATTTTGGAGGGTGTTGAATCTTATTGTGATAATTATGAAAGTGGATTTGGAGAGGCCATGACTTTATTTAGTGATGAATCCACTATTTTTGAAGAGGTTTCAATTGATTATGACAAAAAAGTTGCTATATATGATGATTATGGTGATGACATGTGTGCTATAAAGAATAATGATAACCATGAAACTTGTCATCATAATTTTAATGTTCAATTTGATTATGTCAATCAAGTAGCACATGATAGTTATTTTGTTGAATTTGCTCCCACTACTATTGATGAGAATAAATTTGCTTGTGTGGAGAGTAAGAATTTTTTTATGCTTGTGGATCATGAGAAGAATGCTTTATGTGATGGCTATATTGTTGAATTCATTCATGATGCTACTGAAAATTATTATGAGAGAGGAACATATACTTGTAGGCTTCTCACTAATATCAAGTTTCCTTTCTATGTGTTGAAAATATTGAAGTTATGCTTGTTTTACCATCCTATGCTAGTTGATTATTGTTCCCATAAGTTGTTTGCTCACAAAATCTCTATGCATAGGAAGTGGGTTAGACTTAAATGTGTGAGTAATATGCTTCATGATGCTCTTGTTATGTTTCAATTCTTATCTTTTATGCGAGCATCATTGAAATCATCATGCCTAGCTAAAAGGCGTTAAAGAAAAGGGCTTGTTGGGAGACAACCCAACATTTACCCCTACTGTTTTGGTGTTTTCACATGATTAGTCTACTGTAGTAATCATGTTTTATAGGTTTTGTTTCAATAAAGTGCCAAGTAAAGCCTTTGGGATAGTGTGGATGATAGTTGACTTGATTCTGTGCAAAAACAGAAACTTTTGCGCTCAGTCCAGGAATTTTGAAAATTCACTGGAGCGTGGTTTTGATCTGAATTTTTTACAGGTGATATATATACAAATTACCTAGGTTCTCCTAATTTTTCAGAATTTTAGGAGTAGTAGAAATACGGTTGGAGTACAGATTATTACAGACTGTTCTGTTTTTGACAGATTCTGTTTTCAATGCATAGTTTGCTTGTTTCCTAGTTTCTATGGCTTATATTGCTCAATATAAATTGTGGAAATGACATGCTACAGTAGGAATTGTATGGAAACATTTATGAATCTTGTCTTTGACAGCACCAAAGTGAAATGGTTTGCTCTTTATCATACTAACCTATCTCACGAAGTTCCGTTAAGTTTTGTGTGATTGAAGTTTTCAAGTTTTGGGTGAGATGTCGATATGAGGAGAATAAGGAGTGACAATACCCTAAGCTTGGGGATGCACAAGGCACCCCCAAGATAATATTCAAGGAATATCCAAGCAACTAAGCTTGGGGATGCCCCGGAAGGCATCCCCTCTTTCGTCTCCAACATTATCGGTAACCTCACTTGGAGCTATATTTTCATTCGTCACATTATATGACTTTTGCTTGGAGGGTCATTTTATTTTGTTTTGATTTGCTTTCTGATATTTATAATAATGTTTTTCATCTTTCTTTTCAATAAAAATGTCAAGGACAGCCTTTACCATGCTTATTTTGCAAGTCTACATGTTGCTGTTTGAAAACAGAAAGTTTATCGCTGTTGCAAAAAATTTCTAGAAAAGTCAGAATGTGATAAAATGTTGAAACTTTTTTCAAAATAAGCTCTGATAAATTTTCTGCAGTGTGGTAAATTTTCATAATTTTTGTAGTTTAAGAAGTATTGATACTCTTGCATTCTTTACAGACTGTGCTGTTTTGGCAGATTGCTGTTATGTTTGCATTGTTTGCGTATGTTTGCTTGTTTAATGATTCTATTTGAGGATAGGAGTATTAAATATGCAGAGGCATTTAGTATGCAATGTTTAATCATAATTTTAGTGATTTGCTAATTTGCTACAGTAGAGAATGATAAGGTTTTTACATTGGTTTATACTAACTTATCTCACGAGTTCTTGTTGAGTTTTGTGTGGATGAAGTTTTTAAGATTTAGGGAAACCGTGATATAAAAGGAATTAAGGAGACACAAAAGCTCAAGCTTGGGGATGCCCAAGGCATCCCAAGATAATATTTTAAGAAGTCTCAAGCATCTAAGCTTGGGGATGCCCCGGTAGGCATCCCACCTTTCTTCATCAACAATTATCAGTTAGTATTGGTTGAGCCTAAGTTTTTGCTTCTTCACTTGAGTTGTGCTATTCTTGAAATGTCATTTTGTTTTGTTTTACTTGCTGTTTTATTAAAATACTTAGATCTGAAAGTTTTTAAATAAGAGAGAGTCATCAATTAGTTACCCCTTTACTTAACTACTCGCTTGATCTTCACTTATATCTTTTTGGAGTAGTTTGTCATTTACTGTCGTGCTTCACTTATATCCTATGAGTAAATTGTTGAATGAATTGAATATCATGAAGTTGAAATTATATGTTCATATCATGCCCAGTGGTAGCTTCACATTGGGTTTAGAAAGTGAAATCTTTTGAAGCTTGACAATCACAATATTGGTCATACCAACAATTCGTGAATGATTACTATAAGGATGAGAACTTTCACATGCAAATACACTATCTTGGAAATCTTTTGTGATTGTGAGCCCCCATCAAAATATTATATGCCAAAATTGTTGACGTTGGACAAGGAAGACAACATAATGATTTATGTTTGTTCATATTCACATAGAAGTTATATTGTCATAGATCCTTCAACATGTGGTGCTTGCCCCCCATCTTTGCTAGCCAAAAATTCCGCACCAAGTAGAGATACTACTTGTGCATCCAAAAACCCTTAAACCCAAATCTTATGTTCAAGAGTCCACCATACCTACCTAAGGATTGAGTAAGATCCTTCAAGTAAGTTGTCATCGGTGCAATAAGGCAATAAAAATTGCTTCTAAAAGTGCTAGATCATTTAGTGTAAGAGAAAATTGAGCGTTGTACGAACTTGTGATGGCAAAGAATAAAAGTGACAGACTGCATAATAAAGGTTGCTATCATAAGGGGCAATATAACATGACGTTCTTTTGCACTAAGGGACTGAGCATACAAACAAAAAGCGCATGGCAACCTCTGCTTCCCTCTGCGAAGGGCCTACCTTTTACTTTTATGTATTTACTTTCATGCAAGAGTCAAAGTTTTTCTCTCTATTCCTTTTTATTTTTCTCTTTTGGCAAGCATCATGTGGTGAGGAAAGATCTAGGCACATATATCTAGTTGGATATGGGTAGCATGAGTTATTATTGTTGACATCACCCTTGAGGTGAATACGTTGGGAGGCGAAATTATAAGCCCCTATCTTTCTATGTGTCCGGTTGAAATGTTTTGCTCATGTGTATGCGGTGAGTGTTAGCAATCATAGAAGATTATATGATGGTTGAGTATGTGGAGCTCTTACTTAGACTCTGTTGAATAAATTGAATTGCAATTGTTTGGTGACTAAGAATATAGGTTGCTGAGTTTCAAGAGAATTCATTGTTTGAACCTTAACATGTGAATTGGTTGCTACTTTGTCATGATGAGTTTTATGAGAAAGAATTGTTGTTATGATGCTAGGAAAAGTGATTTAAATTATCATTGATCAAACTTATGCACTTTGCTAGCATTCACACTTCATAAATTATTTCTTTTATCATTTACCTACTCGAGGATGAGTAGGAATTAAGCTTGGGGATGCTGATACGTCTCCAACGTATCTATAATTTATGAAGTATTCATGCTGCTATATTATCATTCTTGGATGTTTTACAATCATTTTATAGCAACTTTATATCATTTTTTAGGACTACCCTATTGACATAGTGCCCAGTGCCAGTTGCTGTTTTTGCTTGTTTTTTACATCGCAGAAAATCAATATCAAACGGAGTCCAAATGCAGCGGAACTTTTTGTGGATTTTTTATGGATCAGAAGACATCCAATGGGCCAAAGCAGCACCTGGGGGGGTGCCTTGAGGGGGGCACAACCCACCAGGGCGCGCCTGGGCCCAGGCGCGCCCTGGTGGGTTGTGCCCACCTCGGTGGCCTCCCGCACCGCCTCTTCGCCCTATAAATTGCCAAATATTCCAAAAACCCTCGCGGAGACCCTAGATCAGAAGTTCCGCCGCCGCAAGCCTCTGTAGCCACGAAAAACCAATCTAGACCCTATTCCGGCACCCTGCCGGAGGGGGAAATCATCACCGGTGGCCATCTTCATCATCCCGATGGCCACCATGATGAGGAGGGAGCAGTCCACCCTCGGGGCTGAGGGTTTGTACCAGTAGCTATGTGTTTAATCTCTCTCTCTCTCTCGTGTTCTTGAGATGTCACGATCTTGATGTATCGCGGGCTTTGTTAATATAGTCGGATCATATGGTGTTTTCCCCTCTCTATCTTGTTGTGATGAATTGAGTTTTCCCTTTGAGATTTCGTTTTATCAGATTGAATACTTTTATGGATTTGAGAACACTTTATGTATGTCTTGCTATGAACACCCGTGGTGACAATGGGGTATCGTATTGATTCACTTGATATATGTTTTGGCACTCAACTCGCGGATTCCCGAGGTGACATTGGGGTAATCTATGCATAGGGGTTGATGCACGTTCTTGTCTTTGTTTCTCCGGTAGAAATCTTGGGGCACTCTTTGAGGTTCTTTGTGTTGGATTGAGTATTATGAATCTGAAATTATTTGGTGTTATTTTAGTACGAACTCTTGGATAGATCGATTGGAAAGATTAGCTTCGAGGTGGTTTCGTACCCTACAAACAATTTCTTCTTATGTTCTCCGCTAGATAGGAACTTTGGAGTGATTCTTCATTGCACTTTGAGGGATGGTTATATGATCCAATTATATTAGCATTGTTGAGAGATTGCACTAGCGAGAGTATGGACCCTAGGCCTCATTTTCAAGCATTGCAATACCGTTTGTGCTCCGTTTTATCAATTGCTACCTTGCTTTTTTTTATTGTTCCTACTACAAAAACCAATATCTACTATCCATATTACACTTGTATCACCATCTCTTCGCCGAACTAGTGCACCTATACAAATTACCATTGTATTTGGTGTGTTGGGGACACAAGAGACTTTTTATTATTAGGTTGCAGGGTTGTTTGAGAGAGATTATCTTCATCCTACGCCTCCCACGGATTGATAAACCTTAGGTCATCCACTTGAGGGAAAATTGCTACTGTCCTACAAAAGTCTGCACTTGGAGGCCCAACACGTGTCTACAAGAATAAAGTTGCGTAGTAGACATCACCAGCCCATCCTCCATAATACTGCTCTTCATAGGATTGCTTTTCCTTGCCCATTCCTATAACTAATTAAGATTTATCTTAAAAACTAGTTTTATCATTCCACCCTTAAGAAACAGGTTATGCACAGAGAAGTGACCTTCAGTGTGGAGCCAGATACAAAACAACACATGTTGATGCAGTTGTTCCCACACCCTCTTAATTCTTTTCCTATCTGACCAAATGGTATCTACTCTTTGTCCAGATCTTGCTAAAAGGAATGGATTTATTGAATGTTTGCTGCTCCAGAGTATGCTTGATTGTGGGCTTTTTTTAGCAAAATTGATAATTTGTGGAAAATATGAATTTTATATGATGGTAAGAACTTTCTTTGTGCATGATTGTTGATAAATTATTTTATTTGAGATCTGATAAGCCGGATTTAGGTAGCGCTTGCAGGTGAGCATACCGATAATTAGCTTCAGCCTTTGCGCCATCTATTGTATTTCTGCTTTAAAGGATCGATCTAAGAGGTCATAAGAGTAGTGTTGCTAAGGGCGTTTAGTTCATACTAAGATCTATCTTTCTGTTCTTAGACTTTTTGCATGTTTTTGTACTGGTATTACAAAGCTTTCATCAAGGTCGATGCACACACAGGTGGTGCTAGAGCTGTCTTGCTCCATTGTGCACAGATGAACATCAATCCACACAAAGTCAGTGCAAAAGACAATAAAAGTAATAAGTTAACCGCACTGAATTTTTTACGATATTATAAGAGTATA
Organism: Thinopyrum elongatum; assembly: GCA_011799875.1. Classification (NCBI taxonomy): domain Eukaryota; kingdom Viridiplantae; phylum Streptophyta; class Magnoliopsida; order Poales; family Poaceae; genus Thinopyrum; species Thinopyrum elongatum. The sequence goes on along the minus strand of CM022298.1, from coordinate 545,801,899 downwards.
GTTGATAAAAGATTATGTGTTGTTTATAATTTATCACCACTATGTGCCCCCTTCGGTTAAGGATAACTTTACATAATAACATTGCTTGATAATGTGAGGTTTAATCTTAAGATAACCAGTTAATTCGATTTAGGTGATAAAGTGTTTCATTGTCCCTTTAGCCTAATACCACATTATCTCACTGAAGGTTTCTTCTATGCTTTCCAATGGAGTGACTGCCCACATTTTAATAGTGAATGTTTTCAATGTTTGAATGCCATTCTTCGTGGAAGGCATACAAATAGAATAATTGTTTTATTTTGTTTAGTGAATCATGTCAATGATTATGTAGTTACTTTGATGAAAATAAAACCATCTTTGAAACATGAGACTTTCCATTTAAAGTTTATTTATGTGCCCTACAACAGCTTTCATTAGCATCTGATCCTCCATCCTATCTTTTTGTCCTCTTGTTTCGTGTAGGAGTTCTGTGGGTGACGTTTGTCTATTGGAGAATGTGGGAGAAAGAGAGCAAGGCTATTCTTCTAAATTTGCTTACACATTTGTAGGTCAGCCCCATATTTTTGTATAAGCTAATCCATGCTTTCTCATATCATTTTTTTGTTTGCTCAACGAATCTTCATTCATTAAACAACTCCTTATGAACTGAGTCTAACATATAATCTTGTAGGAACCTTCATGGTACGAGACGCCGAGATGGACAACTTCATTGTACCCTTTATTCCAAATTATCTTGCTGATTGATGCTAAGCAACTATGAAAAACTTTTGGATGACCTAATTTTTTATTTCTTATTCTAATTGATGTATTTACATGTCAGATGTGACGCCCCTGGCTTAATTGTGCACTAATCATACACGCAAATGCACACGATCAAGCCTAAGGACTCACTTGAAGATATCACAACACAACTCTAGACACAAATTTAAAATAATACAAGCTATATATTACAAGCCAGGGGCCTTGAGGGCTCGAATACATAAGCTCGCATACAAGCGTCAGTGGAAGCATCAGATATCTGAGTACAGATATGAAACAGAAACAGATAAGCCTTTAGAAAGGCGGGGCAAAACAAAAGCTACGATCGAAAAGGCGCAGGCCTCCTACCTGGGACCCTCCGATCCTACTCCTGGTCGTCGGCAAGCTCGAAGTAGTAACCACCCTCGGGGTGGTAGTAGTAGTCATTGGCGGGGGCAGCTGTCTCAGGGGCTCCGTCATCTGGTTGCATCAAACGGATATGGGGAAAAAGAGGAAGCAAAGCAACCGTGAGTACTCATCCGAAGTACTCAGCAAGCAAGGATCTACACTAAATATGCAACATTATCAAAGAAAGGCTGTATATGTGGACTGGGCTGCAGAAATGCCAGAATAGAGAGAAGGCCTAGTCCTATCGAAGACTAGCATCTTCAGCGGTCTTGCAACATTAGAAGAGTGTAGATTAGTACAGTATAAAGTAGTAGCAGAATTAAGTATCAACCTTGGCCAGAGATCCTTTCTCGACTCCCTGCGAGAAAGCAATCCCAGAGCCCTAGTATCCAGTTCTAGTTGTATCGATCGGGATACAACTCCGAGCGTCCGTTACCGAGGATCCGGCTATGCATAGATGTTTTCTTCCCTGCAGGGGTGCACCAACTTACCCACCACGCTCGATTAACTCCGGCCGGACACACTTTTCTGGGTCATGCCCGGCCTCGGCTAAACGATACGCCGCAACCCGACCTAAGCTTAACAGAGAGGTCAACACGCCGGACTAAACCTATGCCCCCAGGGGTCTTGGGCCATCGCCCCGGGCGCTCCTGCACGTTGCGAATGCGGCCGGTGAGCAGACCTAGCCCCCTTATACAAGTGCAGGGCGTTACCAGTCCAACCTAGCGCGCGCCGCTCAGTCGCTAACGTCTATTAAGCTTCGGCTGATGCATACGACGCAGAGTGCCCATAACTGTTCCCACATGATGGTAGTGCTGTCGGGCCAAAGGCCCACTCGGATCAAATATCCAAATCATTAGTGTGTTGGGGGTTTGCGGTAATGAGCAGAGACTCACGATCGATGTGACCCCGTCGCCCCGTCTCGAGGACTTGCGTCAAGGGCTAAGAATGCCTGGCCACACCTCGTAATTTATCTCACAGGCACCCTCCAGGTCAACCCGTCTCCACAACACTCGCGGGTACCCCTCAGGGTTGACCCGCCTTTCCAAGTAACAGATGTAAAGTCCAAGTATCCATGTGTCCATAACATCAGGGAATCCGAGGTATCACCCTCGTTGGATTCCTACTCGATGTATCTGTCAAGGTGAACTCGGAGGAATCACCCTCGATGGGTTCACACTTGAGGTGTTGCACGACAGCGTCGTTATCGGGAGTGGTGAAAGAGGAATCACCCTCGATGACCACGACCGAATAGCTACTCTACAGAGTTAACATCAGAAGTGCTAAACAAGGTATCACCCTCGGCACTCGATAGTAATGCTGCAGTGTCGTACAACTAAGGGGGTGATGTGCGGTGCTGGGGCCTGGTCGTCGAGTCTTCCGATGATCCAGCGGGGCAACTGGGACAAGTGGGGTCACTGGGGTTCACTAACCAGCCTATTCTAAGCAATTTAGCATAAGCAGGTAATTATCAAAAGCAGGTTACAAAATCAGGTCATGCATCAGAATAGGTAAAGCAGTAACAGCATCAATTCTAATGCAAGCACAAGAGAGAAGAGAATAGGCGATATAGGCATGCTCAAGGGGGGGTGCTTGCCTGGTTGCTTGGCGGCAAAGGCAAGGTCGTCAACGGTGTCGTCGAGCTCCTGAGCTGCATCGGTCTCGGGAACTGCATCGGTACCGGGGTCTACCGAGAGAGAAGAGGGGAGGAAACAGATAAATACACTGCAAACATATGCAACACAGAGCATGCTATGCTAATGTGCAGTGCAGGGTTACCTAAAAACATGTCTAAGTCATATTAGTTATTTTAGGATTTAAGTTGGATTTATTAACCGGTATATATGCACTATTCATCTACCGGAAACAGGCTAAAAGTTGCGGGTTCACCTCCGTAGAGGGTCTCGACACGGAAACAGATGGCACGGTTGGATTCGTCTTGTCGTTTTGAGCAACTTTCATGTATAACATTTTTCGATCTGAGCTACGGTTTAATTTCTACGAATTTTCAAAGTTTAAAACATTTTCTGGAATTTATTTTTATTTGTTAAATCAACATTATCCAGAATAGTGTATGTGTGACATCAGCATGAGGTAACAGTGATGTCAGCAGTTAACTGGTCGGCTGACCAGGTCAAACCTGACATGTGGGGCCCACATGTCATACACAGGGGCTAACAGAGTTTATATTTAAGCTAATTTTATTGAGCTAAGCTGCTGGGCCCACCTGTCAATGTTAGATTAGGTTAATTAAATTAGGTTTAATTAGCTCTGTTAATTAGAGGGCAGTGGGCCCCATTGTCAGCGACTGGGCCGCCCAGTCAGCACCTGTTGACTCGGTCAACTGGCTGCGGGGCCCAGCGGTCACTGGCACGGGGCGGTGCCCAGAGGAGCCAGGCCAGCGGGCTGCGCCGAAGACGCGCCGGCGAGCCCGGTGCGCGGCGGAGAGCTCCGACGAGCGTCAGAAAACGGCCATAGGGCCTCATTTCGCGTGCGTGCTAGCTTGTTCGGTCGAGAGGAGTGAGCCGCATCCACTCCGGGTGGTTTCACGAGCGGGGGCGGCCTGTGGCGTCGCCGGCGACAAGGGGAGCGGCGCCGGAGCTCGGCTGCTATCGGGATCGGCGTTGCAGGGGTCAGATCGAACGGCATTCGGCACCAATGGCACCTACGCGAGCTAACTAGGCGAACGGCGGCTAGAGCGGGACCAATGGCCCACTGGAACCTCGCCGGAGATGAGCGCGGGCGGCGGAGCAAATCGGCCAACGGAGAAGCGGGCGCCAGAGCTCGCAATCGAGCGCGTGGAGTGCGGGGAAAGAGGGAGAGGCTCACTACCGTTGCTGGGAAGGCCCGGTGAAGCCGGTGGTGGTCGGAGGGCGGCGGAATCCGGCGATAAAGACGATGAAGCAGGGGAGGAAGATGAGGTCGCCGCGGTCGCTGCAGGGGCTCCGAGCTCCAGCCCGAGGTAGCAGGCGGCGTAGGGGACGACGGCGGAGCTGGTGAGCGCGTCGGCGAGGTGAGTGAGGGCCGGTGGCCGCGTGCTTCACGGGACCACGGCCATGGTGGCGCTCGGGTGTGCGGGATGCGGCGGATCTGGAACGAAAGGGGGAGAATGGCGAGGAGGAGAGGGGGAGGAGAACCCTAGGGCGTTGGGGATGACCTTATCGGCGTCGAGGGCCGTGGGATGGGCGACAGCAAGGAGGTCGGCGCCGTGTCAGCGAGCGCGCGTGACAGCGCATGATGAGGACGACGACCGGAGAGTGGGCTAGGCTGACACTGTAGCCCATAGGCCTTAGTGCACAATACGCCCGACCTTTTTCGCAATTTCTTATTTCTGTTTTCTGTTAAACCTCATGTTTTCTGTTTCTTTTGCTTTCAAATGACTTTTGTAAAATGTGGCACTTGCCTCAATAATTGACATGAAATATTCCTTACTGCCACAAAAAGTTTGGTGAGTTTTGGAATTCATTGGATTTTTCAAAAATGAAAAGGCATTTAAGGTGCTGTTTTGGCACTGTTTTAAATAGGTTAAGGGTAGTTTAACAATTTAAATAATGCTGGTTTCATTTTTACAATTGCTGATGGATTATTTGCAAAATTATGAACACTTTTGTTTTACTATTTGAAGAAATATTAATTTGACTTGAGTTTTGAATTTGAATTTGAAGTTGAATTATTTTCTAGATGCAATTTGTTTAGGGTCACCATGGTGACATGTCTAATTAATTAGCAAAATGGCAGGGTTAAGATCTGGGGATGTTACATCAGAGTCATACATCATGCATATAGATGGATGCAAATCACTTAAATTGCAAAATAGAAAATGTATTATACAAAGAAATGTGTACAAGTTGCTTTCTATCACTAACATGTAAGAGTCAAAATAGACGGGCGCAGCAACGCGCGCCATCAATGATCTAGTAGAAGTTATATTGTCATAGATCCTTCAACATGTGGTGCTTGCTCAATATCTTTGCTAGCCAAAAACTCTGCACTAAGTCGAGATACTACTTGTGCATCCAAAAAACCCTTAAACCCAAAATCTTATTTCGAGAGTCCACCAAAGCTACTTATGGATTGAGTAAGATCCTTCAAGTAAGTTGTCATCGGTGCAATAAGGCAACAAAAATTGCTTCTAAATGTGTTGGATCATTTAGTGTAAGAGTAAATTGAGTGTTGTACGAACTTGTGATGGAAAAGTAATAAAAGCGATGGACTGCATAATAAAGGTTGCTATCATAAGGGGCAATATAATGTGACGTTCTTTTGCATTAAGAGATTTGGCATACAAACAAAAAGCGCATGGCAACCTCTGCTTCCCTCTGCGAAGGGCCTATCTTTTACTTTTATGTATTTACTTTTATGCAAGAGTCAAAGTATTCTTCCCTATTCCTTTTTATTTTCTCTTTTTGCAAGCATCATGTGATGAAGAAAGATCTAGGCACATATATCCAGTTGGATATGAGTGAGCATGAGTTATTATTGTTGACATCACCCTTGAGGTGAATACGTTGGGAGGCGAGACTATAAGCCCCTATCTTTCTATGTGTCCGGTTGAAACTTTTTGTTCATGGGTATGCTGTGAGTGTTAGCAATCATAGAAGGTTAAATGATGGTTGAGTATGTGTGGACTTGCCTAAAGGCTCCGATACGTGACCCTTCCTGAAAATATGATGAACTGTAGTTGCAAAGTTAACTGAGAACATAGTTTGTTGGTTTTCAATAAGGTTTATGCTTTATACTTCAATGTTGTGATGAATTGTTACTTGTTCATGGGAAGTTATATGATAAAAGTTGTGTGATAAAGTTTTATGTTAAAGTTCTTTGCTGTTATAATAATAAGCACGATGCTTCTATGTCCGTATTTTGTTTTTATCGACACCTCTCTCTCTAAGCATGTGGACATGTTTTTCAATATTGTTTTTTCGCTTGAGGACAAGCGAGGTCTAAGCTTGGAAGAGTTGATACGTCCATTTTGCATCATGCTTTCCTACTATTATTTATAATGTTTTCATGCTTAATAATGCTTTTTGGAGTAATTCTAATGCCTTTTCTCTCATAACATGCAAGGTTTACACAAAGAGGGAGAATGCCGGCAGCTGGAATTCTGGACCTGAAAAGGCTATGTCAGAGTTACCTATTCTACACATCTCCAAATGAGCTGAAAATTTACGGAGAATTATTTTGGAATATATGAAAAATACTTGAGCAAATAACTACGGAGGGGGGCCACCTGGTGAGCACAAGACACCAGGGCGCGCCAGGCCCCCCAGGCACGCCCTGGTCGGTTGTGCTCAGCCCAGCCCCCCTCCGGTGCCCATCTTCTAGTATATAAGTCATTTTGGCCTAGAAAAAAATAAGAGGACTTTCGGGATGAAGCGCCGTCGTCTCGAGGTGGAACTTGGGTAGGAGCACTTTTGCCCTCCGGCGGAGCGATTCCGCCGGGGGAACTCCCCTCTCGGAGGGGGAAATCGAAGCCATCGTCATCACCAACAACCCTCTCATCTTTGGGAGGGCAATCTCCATCAACATCTTCAACAGCACCATCTCCTCTCAAACCCTAGTTCATCTCTTGTGTTCAATCTTTGTACCAAAACCTCAGATTGGTACCTGTGGGTGACTAGTAGTGTTGATTACATCTTGTAGATGATTACTATATGGTTTATTTGGTGGAAGATTATATGTTCAGATCCATTATGCTATTTAATACCCCTCTGATATTGAGCATGATTATCATTTGTGAGTAGTTACTTTTTTTCTTGAGGTCACGGGAGAAGTCATGTTGCAAGTAATCATGTGAACTTGATGTGTGTTTGATATTTTGATGATATGTATGTTGTGATTCCCTTGGTGGTGTCATGTGAACGTCGACTACATGGCACTTCACCATATTTGGGCCTAAGGGAATGCATTGTGGAGTAGTTATTAGATGATGGGTTGCTAGAGTGACAGAAGCTTAAACCCTAGTTTATGCGCTACTTTGTAAGGGAACAATTTGGATCCAAAAGTTTAATGCTATGGTTAGATTTTATCATAATACTTTTCTCGTAGTTGCGGATGCTTGAGAGGGGGTTAATCATAAGTAGGAGGTTTGTTCAAGTAAGAACAGCACCTAAGTTTGTGGGTCATCAAGGAGGCCTTAATATCCCTTAGTTTCCTTATGGACCCCGCTGCCACAGGAGGGTAGGACAAAAGATGTCATGCAAGTTCTTTTCCATAAGCACGCATGACTATTTACGGAATACATGCCTACATTATATTTATGAACTGGAGCTAGTTTTGTATCACCCTAGGTTATGACAATTATATGATGAATATCATCCAACGAATTCACCGATCCAATGCCTACGAATTTTCCTCATATTGTTCCTGCTAAGTTACTACTGCTGCTGTTAGTGTTACACCTGCTACAAAATTATTGTTGTCACTGTTACTGCTACTGTTATTGTTACCACTACTATCAAAACTATCATATTACCGTGCTACTGATCACTTTGCTGCAGATATTTAATCTCCAGGTGTGGTTGAATTGACAACTCAGCTGCTAATACTTGCAAATATTCTTTGGCTCCCCTTGTGTCAAATCTATAAATTTGGGTTGAATACTCTACCCTCGAAAACTGTTGCGATCCCCTATACTTGTGGGTTATCAAGACCTTTTTCTCGCGCCGTTGCCCAGGGCATAGCTATATTTTTTGAGTCACTTGGGATTATTATCTATTTATCACTATGAAGAATCTGAAGGATACAAAAACCAAGATCGTTTCCTCTAGGACGAGGGGAGGTAAGGAATTGCCATCACACTCTGCACTTGATTCACCTTTTGTTTTGAGTAGACTTGCTACACCACCACATGCTATTAATCCTAATATGTCGCAAGTTATTGATGATGCTACTTCTTCTATGAATGATACTCATGATGATGCTAGTACCTTGCTTGATGATAATGTGCCACTAGGTGAATTTCTTGATGAACAAATTGCTAGAGCTAAAGATATTGAAAATGCTGAAACTGATGAAGTACTTGAAACTGAAAATCTTGAAACACCTATTAGACCTAGCTCTCCTAGATATGAAATGCCTAAGATACCTGAAGGTTATGTTATGGATGAGGAGATAGCTAGAGATTTTCTTGCTTGCAATGATAGGGATGATCTTAAGAAATTACTATGCAAACTGAAAGAAAAATCTTTGAATGCTAGAATGAAATGTGATCCTAAGTTTGCTACTTCACCTATCTTTGTTACCGATAAGGATTATGAATTCTCTGTCGACCCAGAGTTAATTACTTTAGTTGAATCTGATCCTTTTCATGGCTACAAAACTGAAACTGTAGTGGCACATCTTACTAAATTAAATGATATAGCCACCCTATTTGCTCATGATGAGAAAATTCGCTACTACTATATCCTCAAATTATTTCCGTTCTCATTAAAGGGTGATGCTAAGATATGGTACAATACTCTTGCTCCTGGTTGTGTGCGTAGTCCCCAGGATATGATTTACTACTTCTCTGACAAATATTTTCCTGCTCATAAGAAACAAGCTGCTTAACAGGAAATATTTAACTTTGTGCAAATTGAAGGAGAGAGTAATCCCCAAGCTTGGGAGAGGCTTCTCCAATTGCTTAATGCTTTGCCTGATCATCCTCTTAAGAAAAATGAAATACTTGATATCTTCTATAATGGACTAACCGATGCTTCTAGGGACTTCCTAGATAGTTGTGCTGGTTGTGTTTTCAGGGAACGAACTGTTGAACAAGCTGAGCAATTATTGAATAACATATTAAAAAATTATGATGATTGGACTCTTCCCGAACGACCGCCTAAAACCACTCCGAAGAAGAGGGGTATCTTATTTCTTGGTCCCAAAGATATGCAAGAGGCAAAGAAATGTATGAAGGAAAAGGGTATTAAAGCTGAAGATGTTAAGAATTTACCACCTATTGAAGAAATACATGGACTTGACACACTACCACCTCCACCGGTGGTAGAGGTAAATTCTTTTATAAAGTTTGATGAAGGTGATATCCCTTACAATAAACATCCTAGCCAATGCCTTTATGAATTTTATAGGTATGTTATTAAACAAGATCACTTCAATGCAAATGTTATGAAATAATTGAAATACAACTCTGATATGATTGCTCGCTTGAGCGACTTGTTATTTAGAATCACTAATGATGTTAGAGGTGTAGGAAAACATGCCTCTCTAGTTCAAACTTAGTTAGAACAAGTTGCTAAATCTCAAAGAGAGTTGCTTAATGAAATGAATAATAATATAAATGATTTTGCTGTTAGAGTAGCAACAAGAGGAGGCAAAATGACTCAGGAGCTACTCTATCATGAGGGACACCCTAAAAGAATTGAACAAGACTCTCAAAGAATTAACACTGATGCACCTAGTACTTCTAAAAAGAAGAAGAAAAAGAAAAATGATAGGACTTTGCATACCTCTAGTGAACCTGAAATAGAAAAACCTCCTGAAGATAATAATGATTTCTCTATCTCAGATGCTGAAACTCAATCTGGTAATGAACATTCATCTAGTGATAACAAAAAATATAATGATGATGTTCATGAAGATACCCAACCAGACAATGATAAACAAAGAGATAATGATGTTGATATGGAACCTGCTGTTGATCTTGATAACCCACAACCTAAAAATAAAAGATATGATAAAAGGGACTTTGTTGCTAGAAAACATGGTAGAGAAAGAGAGCCATGGGTTCAGAAACCCATGCCCTTTTCACCTAAAACAACTAAGAAAAAAGATGATGAAGAATTTGAGCGCTTTGCTGAAATGCTTAGGCCCGTCTTTTTGCGCACCCGCTTGACTGATATTTTAAAGATGGCTCCTTATGCAAAATACATGAAAGACATCATCGCTAATAAAAGAAAGATACCTGAAGCTGAAATCTCCACCATGCTTGCTAACTACTCTTTTAAGGAAGGAGTACCTAAAAAATTTGGAGATCCGGGAATACCAACTATACCTTGCTCCATCAAAAGAAATATGTCAAAACTACTTTGTGTGATTTAGGAGCTGGTGTTAGTGTTATGCCTTCTCTTTATATAAAAGACTTGACTTGAATAAACTCACACCTACTGAAATGTCTTTGCAAATGGCTGACAAATCAACTGCCATACCTATCGGTATTTGTGAGGATGTGCCCGTAGTTGTTGCAAATGTTACTATCTTAACAGACTTTGTTATACTTGAGATGCCCGAGGACGACAACATGTCGATTATCCTTGGTAGACCCTTTTTGAATACTACAGGGGCTGTTATTGATTGCCATAAAAGCAAGGTCACTTTTCATATCAATGGTAATGAGCATACAGTGCACTTTCCGAAGAAACAATTCCAAGTGAATGGTATTAATGTTATTGAAAAATCTTCGACACTCACTATTGGAAGTTTTCAACTACCTCTACCTACTGCCAAAAAGAAATATGACATACTTATTGTTGGGGATATTCACATCCCTCTTGAGGTAACTTAGTGTTTTACGAAAGTTCTTCGGTTTCATGCTAATCAAAATTGGTTGTTAATAAGACTTGATCAACCTTGTTAATGGATCATTTTTCAGAGGTATGAAGTCGATGAATTTAGTAGGCACAACCTTCTGCTCCCACCTTTTGTTTTCTATTTTCTTAGTTAAATAAAATAAAATGCCATGTTTTGTCTGTTTTCTGAATTTCCCGTGCAATAAAAAAATGACCCAAAAATAAAAGTTCTCAGAATGCCCTGAAATTTTAACACAATTTTTTCTGAATATTTCTGAATTTCTGGTGCAAATAACATCAGAGGGGGTGCACCTGGTGACCACAAGACACCAGGGCGCGCCAGCAACCCCAGGCGCGCCCTGGTGGGTTGTGGTCCCCACATGGGTCCCCTCACTTACCTCTTTAGCCCATGTCATCTCCTACCTCCAAAAAAATCACCATAGCTCTCTCTCTCTCTCGTCTTCTTGCTCTCAAACCCGTGGATTTCAATCTCTTTGCTCGAAGCTCCATTTCCAAAACTGTTTTGGGGGATTGCTACTTGGTATGTGACTCCTCCGTTGCTCCAATTAGTTTTTGCTTTAGTGGTTTATATTTTTGAATAATTAGCTACTCTTGGTGCTGTTGTAGATGGGCTTGCATGTTGAATTCTTAGAGTTCTAAGTAGTTTGAATGCTTGATATGGCCTCTATGCACCCTTATGAGTAGTTGCTATCAATCCTGTGAAGTTTTGTTGACAAAAATTTTGTGGACTAAAAATTTCAGAATTTTATTTATAGGAATAAGATGAGTTTCCTTAGGAAGTTTTCTTCCAAGAAGAATGCTAGGGGAGTCATTGGGGAATCATCAGACAATGACCTCCGCACTCCGAGAACGGCGGAGGTGCGGCCATGCGAATGGCCGCATAATGCCTTCATGGAGGGGGCCGGGTTCCATCAAGAGTTCGCCCAATTCGTTGCAAATGCTGGGTTGACCGACTTCCTCGCAGCTGAGTGTGACCAACACCATCTCCTTACAAATTCCTTTGTGCAAAAATTTCATTTTCTTAGTAGGAATAATCCTCCTGAGGTGAGGTTTAATTTGTATGTTGAACCCCATCAGATACCGCTCACTGACTTTTGTGATAGATGTTTGATCCCTTCTGATGGGGGATTAAGAGAGCCTAGACCTGCAGAGTTTGAGGACTTTTATCGCTCTCTGATAGTGGGGGATGAGAGAGGCGTGTCGAATGTCACTGCCACTAGTCCGCAATTTCCTTCCGTGCACTACTTTGCTTTATTCATCGCGAAGTGTTTAACTGCTAGAGAAAAGGTTAGTGCACTCAGTGCCTCTGACTTCGCCATTTCACACCGTGCACTACAATGATCACATCGTTAGCCTAGGGGCTATTATTGCATGTTGTCTGCACCCCAACAGGACTAAGGGCAAAATTCATGGTGGTATTTATGCTACTCGCTTAGCGAGTCACTTTAACGTTCAGATACGCCAACATGATTATCCTTTGCCTTGAGTTTATCTAGATCACCAGGCAATGGTAGCTCACCAGTTTACTAACGATGCTAACTCTCTTCATAATATTCATTACAACCTGATTTTTAGTGTGGATTCCTGTGATGTTATTCCGTTGCATGCACCTGCTTTGTTTGATTCTATTGCCAGGGGCGAATATAGGTTCATGCCAGCGGACATTATTGCCTATCGGAACGCCCAGGCAGCGGCAGAAGAAGAGCCTCAGGATTGGGATGCTCAGGTGCCACCGCCACAGCACTTCAACATGGGACCGGATGGCTACTATGGATGGTGATTACCAAGTTAAGCCAAAAGCCTAAGCTTGGGGGAGTACGTATTTCCACCGACATTACATTCATGTTCACACATTTCATTCCAGTTGTCGGTGTCGACACTTTTACATTGTGTTATCCATGATATATTTATTTTCTCGCTTTCTTCTTGTGTGTTTGAAAAACTTGGAGAAAACCCCAAAAATATTTCTAGCTTCTTTTCGGTTTTTCTCTCTAGTTTAAATTAGTTGTAGTGTTAAAAAGAAAACCCAAAAAGGTTTCCATGTTCTTGTTTTGCCTGTTGGGAGCTTTCCCGTGTAAATAGTTTTTCTCGTTTTTGTTTTCCCTTCTCTAATTTGCTTTCTTCAAGAAAAACTAAAAACTCTAAAAATATTTCAGTGTGTTTCTCTGAAATTCTTTTCTTTTTAGTGAGTCGTACCAAGGAGAAGACCACAATGAAAATGTTGAGTGGCTCTCATATGTATTATTGTTGATCTAACAAAGAGCGCAAATTACTTTTGTCTTCTCCTTTTGAATAAAAATGTTTGCAGATTCCAGCTTAGTCGACGGCACTCTTGCACCAATATTATTTTCATATCATTCGGTCGTGCAAGTGAAAGGCAATAATGACGATATTTGATGAATTGACTATGGTAGAGAGAAACGGGTATGAACTCAACTTGTTTTGTTTTTGTAAATATGTTTAACCTAGTATCCATGATTCAGCATATTATGATCAAACATGTTTGCAATGACAATTAGAGATTATAGTTTCTCATGCCATGCTTAAGTATCTTGGATGTCAACATGCATTAAAAATGATTGTGATGTAGTATGATGATATGGTATCCTCCTCTGAATGTTTCAAGTGGCTTGACTTGGCACATGTTCATGCATGTAGTTGAATAAAAACCAACATAGCCTCTATGATATTTATGTTCATGGTGTTCATATCCTACTAATGCTAGTATTCAATGTTAATTATGCATAACGCATGTTCATGACCGTTTTTGCTCTCTAGCTGGCCGCTTCTCAACCTATTTGCTAGCCTTCGCCTGTACTAAGTGGGCATATTGCTTGTGCATCAAAATCCTAAAACCCAAAGTTATTCTAGATGAGTCCACCATATCTACCTATATGCGGTATTACCCTGCCGTTCCAAGTAAATTTGCATGTGCTACCTCTAAAATTGCAAATGAACATCTGTTTTGTGTGCCTGGACCGCTCATGGAGTGACAGGGGGCGGTCAGTATCTTCCATGCTAAGCGGGTTATTCTCATGATGAGTGTTTATTCACTCATCCTTGCACGAGAGGGGCGGTAATAGGGATGCCCAGTCCCGAATTCAAAAATTGCAAATAATTAAACAAAACTCCCCCAGGACTGATGTTGGTATGGACGGTACCCGTGGATTCGGCTAGCCGTGGAGTGTGTTTGTTGGTGGATGGGGAGTAAACATTTACTTTTATCGCTTGGGAACTGCCACTAATGTGTTTAGCATGATATTGATAACTCTTGGTCGTAACATTGACAGGAAGGGTGTACCTCCCAAAATTATATTTATCTCTGTTTTAAGCTTTGAGCTCTAGCACCTCTGCAAATCCCTGCTTCCCTCTGTGAAGGGACTATCTATTTAATTTCATGTTGAGTCATCACCTTCTCAAACAAGCGGCAGATCTGAGAGCATTATTGTCATCCTCATGCATTGTGTATAGTTAATGTTGAATGCATCATGGCTGAATCTTTTCTACCATGAATTACAATGTTTAGTCGCTACTTGAACTTTGGAGGTGCTCTGCATTTATGTTTTGCTGTCTCAGAAAAGGCTAGCGAGATATCATTGTTGTCATATTATATCATGATTGTTTTGACAAAGTGTTGGCATTTGATATATCTTATTATTGCTCTCTAGTTGATTTTTCCATTGATATGAGTTAATATAATTTCTAAGAATTATTGTCGATATGGTTAGTCATGATCTTTGCTGAAAACTTGGGTGCTACTTAAGCTTATTTATGTAAACAAGAACAAAAGAGTTCATAAAAGTTTTTCTTTTTCACTTTCAGTTTATCAACTGAATTGCTTGAGGACAAGCAAAGGTTTAAGCTTGGGGGAGTTGATACGTCTCCGTTGTATCTACTTTTCCTAATGCTTTTGCTCTTGTTTTGGACTCTAATTTGCATGATTTGAATGAAACTAACCCGGATTGACGCTTTTTTCAGCAGAACTACCATGGTGTTGTTTTTGTGCAGAAATAAAAGTTCTCGGATTGGAACGAAACTTTTTGGAGATTTATTTCAGAATAAATAAAAAATATTGGGACCAAGAACCACCGGAGGGGGTGCCCTGGTTGGGCACGATACACCAGGGCGCGCCCCCTCCCTCTGGCGCGCCTCATGGGTTGTGCCCACCTCGTGGCCCCGCAGACCCTAATTCCAGCACTATAAAATCCTATTTTCGAAGAGAAAAATAGGGGAGGAAGTTTACTCGTGTTTTACGATATGGAGCCGCCGCCACCTCTTTTTCTTCATCGGGAGGCCAGATCTGGAGCCCGTTCGGGGCTCTGAAGAGGGGAATCTTCGGTCTTCGTCATCACCAACCCTCTTTCATCGCCAATTCCATGATGCTCCCCACTGGGAGTGAGTAATTCCTTTGTAGGCTCGCTGGTCGGTGAGGAGTTGGAGGAGATTCATCATGTAATTGAGTTAGTTTTGTTAGGGCTTGATCCCTAGTATCTACTATGTTCTGAGATTGATGTTGTTACGACTTTGCTATGCTTAATGCTTGTCACTAGGGCCCGAGTGCCATGATTTCAGATCTGGACTGTTTATGTTTTCACCATTATATCTATGTTCTAGATCCGATCTTGCAAGTCATAGTCACCTATTATGTGTTATGATCCGTAAACCCCAGGGTGACAGTAATAGGGATACTTTCCGGTGATGACCGTAGTTTGAGGAGTTCATGTATTCACTACGTGTTAATGCTTTGTTTCGGTTATCTATTAAAAGGAGGCCTTAATATCCCTTAGTTTCCTTATGGACCCCGCTGCCACGGGAGGGTAGGACAAAAAATGTCATGCAAGTTCTTTTCCATAAGCACGCATGACTATTTACGGAATACATGCCTACATTATATTTATGAACTGGAGTTAGTTTTGTATCGCCCTAGGTTATGACTGTTATATGATGAATATCATCCAACGAATTCACTGATCCAATGCCTATGAATTTTCCTCATATTGTTCCTGCTAAGTTACTGCTGCTGCTGTTACTGTTACACCTGCTACAAAATCATTGCTATCACTGTTACTGCTACTGTTACTGTTACCACTGCTATCAAAACTATCATATTACCATGCTACTGATCACTTTGCTGCAGATATTTAATCTCCAGGCATGGTTGAATTGACAACTCAACTGCTAATACTTGCAGATATTCTTTGGCTCCCCTTGTGTCGAATCTATAAATTTGGGTTGAATACTCTACCCTCGAAAACTGTTGCGATCCCCTATACTTGTGGGTTATCAGTGCCCGGGGCTATACCATATCATGCTTTTGTGAATTGCCTGAGATGCTTATCCCTTTATTGTTTGCACCTTTTGATTGCATAATAGTCAATTATTAGGGTGATCTCTCACAGTAAATATTAAGTTAAAAAATGCTCTTTCCAGTGTTGCTACCATCTATGACACGTAGCATTTCGGAGTGCTTCATGTCCACATGAGTACAAATGGATTGTGAGATGTAAGACGGGTGGATGGTCAGACCATATATGCAGATAACACTCGGTTTTCTTGAAGGTCTAGTAGAATCGTTCTGAGCTTAGAGCACAAAGCATCGAAAGATGAACAAGAGTCATGTGGAGATATGATCGGCAAAAGTTTGCCTGCCAATCAAAATTCTCGTCATCAGTGATGTCCACATCAATGATTGAGAATAAGATCGGGGTCTTGATTCACTCACTTTCAATTATGAGAGATATTGATTTGAGTGAGAGTGTTCTTTATATTAAAATTTGTTTAAACACTAGTGCAAATTTATTATGAAAATGTCTAAGTGAATCTTGTGTTTATTGTTGTAGATCAATGGCTCGCAATAGTTTCAATTTAGCACCTCTGTTTGAGAAAGAAAAGTTTGATGCAAATGGTGAAAACTATGAGGATTGGATCCACACTCTAAGATGTGTTCTTAGAAGTGCTAAAAAAGAATATGTGCTGGATCAACCACTTGGAGACTTCCCGGAGCCTGGAGCGTCTCAGGATGTCATCAATGTGTTTATATCTCGCAGCATTGTTGTCAAAAATATTATGCTATCTTGCATGGATCAAGTGTTACAGAAACATTTTGAGCGATTTAGTACTGTCGAGGCACTAGAAGTTCTGTATCACAAAGAACCAGCTGAAGTTCATGAGATGACTGAAGCAATGGATGAATGCAAAATAGCTGAAATTGGTGAGCAACGTGTCAAACTTGCAGACTATTATGATAGTATTATTGCAATGGAAAGTGATTTTCCCAAGGCACCGGAGAGTAACTTGATCCTTACTTCCCTTCATGAAGCAATGCTCAAAACCAATAAAATTGGGATGCAGAACCAACAAAAGTTGCTAGTGAACAAAACAGAAAGTTTCAAAAAGAAACGCAACACCGAGAGGAACAAGCGTGGAGCTTCTTGCGAGACTATGTTTCTACTGCAGAGAAAAAGGACACTGGAAAAGAAATTGCTTGAAATATCTCACAGATAAGAAGAACTCATCTTCTGGTAAAGGTATAAAAGTTATACAAGTTAATGTTATTGATACTCTACTTGCTAGAAACTCCAAGTCATGGGTATTAGATACCGGATCTGTTGCTCACATCTGCAACACGATGCAGGGACTGTGGAAGATTCTCAAGGTGAGAAGAAATGAAGTCATGATGCGTGTTAGGAATGGTGATGGGATTACTGCTGAAGCCATCGGTGTCATGACTTTATGTTTACCTTCAGGATTTATTTTAAAACTAAATAATTGTTATTTCGTTCCGATGTTACGTAAGAACATTATCTATGGATCATGTTTGGTAAGTGATGGTTATTCTTATAAATCAGAGAATAATGATTGTTCAATATATTATGAGAATATGTTTTATGGATTTGCACCTATAGTAGGTGGATCATTCATATTGCATCTTGAACGTGAAAAAGATATCTATAACATTAATGCTAAACATCTTAAGAAGACTGATAAACGTATGGCAATAACTTCATAAAGATGGAGTATTAACATCATTTGATTTTGAATCATTTGGCACATGCAGGGCTTGTCTGATGGGTAAAATGACTAAAACGTCGTTCACTGGTCATCCTGAATGGTCGCTTGAATTGTTGGATATTATACATAGTGATGTATGTGGTCTAATGAGTATACCAACGCGCGGTGGATACTTATACTTCATAACCTTCACTGATGATTTGAGTAGATATGGTTATATCTACTTGATGAAACATAAGTCTGAAACATTTGAAAAGTTCGAAGAATTTCAGAAAGAAGTTGAGAATCATCGTGGCAAAACGATAAAGTTTCTATGATCAGATCATGGAGGAGAATATCTAAGTCATGAGTTTAGCAAAGATCTAAGTGATTGTGGAATTGTCTCACAACTTGCTCCTCCCGGAACTCCACAAAGGAACGAAGTGTCTGAAAGGCGTAAGCCAACCTTGTTAGACATGGTGAGGTCAATGATGCCATTTACCGATCTACCTTTATCATTTTGGGGATATGCACTTGAAACAGTAATATATACACTAATTAGAGCATCGTCTAAGTCTGTTGAGATGACGCCATATGAGTTATGGAACGGGAAGAAACCCAGTTTGTCGCATCTCAAAATCTGGGGTTGTGGAACTTATGTAAAATGTTTACAACCAAATAAGCTTGATCCCAAAGTAGACAAATGTTACTTTGTAGGTTATCCCAAAGAAACAATTGGGTATTCCTTCTACCAAAAGTCTAAAGACAAAGTGTTTGTCGCAAAGAATGGACACTTTCTCGAGAAGGAGTTTCTCGCTAAAGAAATAATTGGGAGGACAGCACGGCTTGACGAGATTACTAAATCTTCAGAAGTGAACAGAACTAATGAAACGGAATCTATTCTGGAAGTTGTCCACACAACTGAACCAGAAGTTACTACACTAGCTGTAGAAACTCTAGTTAAGACTGGAACTGAACCCTGTAGGTCAGGAAGAGTTATCGAACCTCCTGAATGGTTTCACAATGAAATATTTATCTTAGAGGAGATGAACCTGTGCACTACAGAGAAGTGATGGCGGCGCCTAGCTCAAAAGAATAGCTCAAAGCCATGCAATCCGAAATGGAGTCCATGTACGAGATCAAGTTTGAAACTTGGTCGATCCTCCAGAGGGTGTGAAACCCATACAATGTAAATGGATCTTTAAGAGAAAAACAGATGCAGACGGTAGTCCTAACATCTATAAAGTAAGGTTAGTTGCGAAAGGGTTTTCACAAGTTGAGGGAGTTGATTATGACGACCAGTAGCTATTCTAAAGTCTGTATTGATTATGATGGCTATTACTGCATATTTCAATTATGAGATATGGCAAATGGATGTCAAAACTGCTTTCCTTAATGGATATCTGAAAGAGGATGTATATATGATACAACCAGAAGGTTTTGTTGATCCTAAAGATGCCATGAAGGTGTGCAAGCTCCAAAGGTCTATCTATGGTTTGAAGCAAGCATCCAGGAGCTGGAATCAATGTTTTGATGAAGTGGTAAAAGAGTTTGGCTTCATTAAAAATGATGGAGAAGATTGTGTATACAAGAAGTTTAGTGGGAGCTCTGTAGCATTTCTAATCTTGTATGTGGATGACATATTATTGATTGGATATGATACAAAATTTCTTAGCACGATAAAGGACTATTTAAAGAGTGTGTTTTCAATGAAACATTTAGGCGAAGCTGCATATATATATTGAGCATAAGGATCTATAGAGATAGATCAAGATGTCTAATTGCGCTAAGCCAAAGTACATATATTGACAAGGTTTTAAAGAGGTTTAAAATGGAGAATGCAAAGAAAGGATTTCTGCAAATGTCACATGGCACAACACTTAGAAGAAACCAATGTCCCAAGACAGATGATGAGCGAGTGCAGATGAGTGGAGTCCATATACCTCGGAAATTGGATCCATCATGTATGCTATGATATTTACTAGATTAGATTTTCTTATGCGCTAAGTGCTAGTAGTAGGTACCAAAGTGATCCCCGAGTGGCTCACTAGGCAGCTGTTAAAAATATTCTTAAGTACCTCAGGAGCAGGGGCGGGTCCACTTCAATTCATGGGTATTCAATTGAATACCCATTATTTTTGCCAAGAAACTAGGTATGTATTGTATATATATATATGGGTACGTATAAGGAAAAACGATAGTGACAGAGTAAAATGCGGTTGATGAGAATTCATCCCAAAAAACAGAGGCTATTGCACCTCGTCATTCTCCCTCGCTAACACGAGATGGCCCATAGGCCCATATCGCTTCACGCTGCAGGGTACGCATGCATCCTTAGTTACCTTCGCCTAGAAAAAACACATCGATCTAGTAGAAGACGAACCGGTGCCGTCCTTCCGAGATCCTTCCCCATGGTGGCACCACCGTGGCCAGGTCTGTTACCATCGACCATCTCCGAATCGCACACGCACACGGCGGCATTGGCGGGTGGGTGGCAACATGACACACCCATTCAGATTCCAATGGCATCTATATCTCTCTCCCTCTGGTCCTGATCTCGGCAGTTTGCAGCACGCCAACACACCTAGGTTTAACTATTTTCAAGGCCTAATTGCTAATTAGATGTGTTCATATGTCTAATATATTAATCCTCTGAATGCTAAAAGTGGACTCACTGACCTTGTCATGGTTTTGTCACAGCAGATGTCCTTAGTGTGAGGACATAGTCGTGAGGCCAACGCATTTAAGTGGTAGCTTGAACGGGGTTGAGCGGGACGAGAGATGCGAGATTTTACCCAGGTTCGGCCCCTCACGGTGGAGGTAAAAGCCTACATCCTTCTTCGTTGATATTGATGATGATGATCTCGGTTACAAGGGCGGTGTTTTGCTACCTCTATCTCGAGAACATCTACTTTGATCTTGTCTAAGACTTGTCTGTCTAAGACCTATCTATTGTGACCTGTCAAAAACTTGACCCTCTTGGGGTGCCCCGTGATACGTCTCCAACGTATCTATTATAATTTTTTATTGTTTCATGCTATTATATTATCTGTTTTGGATGTTTTATCTGCATTCACATGCTATTTTATATTATTTTGGGACAAACTTATTAAACTAGAGCCCAGTGCCAGTTTCTGTTTTTTCCTTGTTTTTGAGTTTTACAAAAAAGGAATATCAAACGGAGTCCAAACGGAATAAAACTTTACGATGATTTTCCTTGGACCAGAAGACACACGTAGGACTTGGAGAGGAAGTCAGAAGGGCTCCACCCACAAGCCCTCAGGGCATTCCCTAGGGGGGGTGCCCCCCTCGCTTGTGGGCCCCACGGGAGTCCTCCAACCCTAATCTTTGGCCTATAAATTCAGACATATTCCCAAATGACTAGAAGCGTCCACCAAAATACTTTTCCGCCGCTGTAACCTTCTGTACCCGTGAGATCACATCTTGGGGCCTAACTCAGACCTACGGGTCCATACCTAGTAGCTAGATGGCTTCTTCTCTCTCTTTGATTCTCAATACCATGTTCTCCTCGATGTTCTTGGAGATCTATCCGATGTAATATTCTTTTGCGGTGTGTTTGTCGAGATCCAATGAATTGTGGATTTATGATCAGATTATCTATGAATATTATTTGAATCTTCTCTGAATTCTTATATGCATGATTTGATATCTTTGTATTTCTCTTCGAATTATCGGTTTGGTTTGGCCAACTAGATTGGTTCTTCTTGCAATGGGAGAGGTGCTTAGTTTTGGGTTCAATCTTGCGGTGTCCTCACCCAGTGACAAAGTAGGGGTAGCAAGGCACGTATTTGTATTGTTGCCATCAAGGGTAAAAAGATGGGGTTTTCATCATATTGCTTGAGTTTATCCCTCTACATCATGTCATCTTACTTAAGGTGTTACTCCATTCTTTATGAACTTAATACTCTAGATGCGTGCTGGATAGCGGTCGGTGTGTGGAGTAATAGTAGTAGATGCAGAATCGTTTCGGTCTACTTGACACGGATGTGATGCCTATATGCATAATCATTGCCTTGGATATCGTCATAACTTTGCGCTTTTCTATCAATTGCTCGACAGTAATTTGTTCACCCACCGTATTATTTGCCTTCAAGAAAGAAGCCTCTAGTGAAACCTATGGCCCCCGGGTCTATTTTCCATCATATATTTTCAGATCTATAAACCAAAAAACCCCAAAATACCTTGCTGCAATTTATTTACTTTTATTTTGTTTTATGTTTTAGTAATCTTTTATATCTATCTCTATCAGATCTCATCTTTGCAAGTGACCATGAAGGGATTGCCAACCCCTTTATCGCATTGGGTGCAAGTGTTTGATTGTTTGTGCAGGTGCATAGATTGGGGACTTGCTTGTATCTCCTACTGGATTTGATACCTTGGTTCTTAACTAAGGGAAATACTTATCTCTACTTTGCTGCATCACCCTTTCCTCTTCAAGGGAAAAAACAACGCAAGCTCAAGAAGTAGCAGGAAGAATTTATGGCGCCGTTGCCGGGGTGATCTACATCAAGCCTACAAAGTACCCACCATAAACTCTCATCTCTTGCATTACATTATTTACCATTTGCCTCTCATTTTCCTCTCCACCACTTCTAAAATGATTTCAGAAAAACACAAAAAGATTTGCCTTTTTATTCGCCCTTCTTTCGTTCGTCTTTCCGTTTGCATTTATGTCTTTCTTGGTTTGTTTGCTCTTTGGCTTGGAATAATTGTGTGTTTATTCAAAATCAGAAACTAAAAAGTTTATGGATCCTCATCCACTTGCTAATGTTTTTAAAGGATCCAATTATGATGAACCAATTGCTAGTGAGTTGAGTGCACTAGATTATCTTTATGAAGTTTTGCTTGAAATTCGTGAATCTGAAAATTGTGATGAAGTGCCAAAAGAAGAAATTTATGAAGTGATTCATGATAGCTCCTTGAATAAAAAACATGATTACAATGATGGTATTATAAATATTATTAATGTCAATTGTGCTAATAATATGTAAAACCCTAAGCTTGGGGATGCTAATTTTGATATGTCCACTACATATTGCAATTATCATGATTGGGGTGATTCTTCTTATGATCTTGAAAATTTATTTAAGCCTCATGATGAATATATTTTCTATAATATTAAAAGTGGGTTTGGAAGAGTGTCAACTCTAGGTAATAATGATCCCACTACTTTGGAGATTGATAAATCTTATGAATTTTTTGATAAAAATGGGCTTGGAGAAGTAATGACTTTATTTTATGTTAATCCCACTATTTTGGAAGAGTGTCAACTTTGCGTGCATGTGGATCATGAAGAGAACATTTTATGTGATAGCTATATTGTTGAGTTTGATTATGATCCTACATGTAATTATTATGAGAGAGGGAAATATGGTTGTAGAAATCTTCATGTCATTATATTACCTCTCGTTTTGTTGAGATTGCTATTGTTTCTTTCTTCTTCCTTGCATGTGCTAGTGTTTGCTTGTCTTGATAAATCCTTTCCCTATAAAATGCCTATGCATAGTAAGTATGTAAGACTTAAAGTTGTTTTTCACATGCTACATGATGCTCTCTTCGTGTTTCAATTGCTATCTTTCATGTGAGCATCATTAAAATTATCAACGCCTAGCTAAAAGGCTTGAAAGAAAAGCGCTTGTTGGGAGACAACCCAATATTTTTATTTTATGTTTTTATGAAAATACACATTATTACCTCTGTAGTAATTGTGTTTTGGTGTTTTAATTAGTGTTTGAGCCAAGTAAGACCTTTGGGATGGCTTACGGTGATAGTTGATTTGATCTTGCTGAAAAATAAAAACTTTTGCGTCCAGTAACAGAATTGTTTAAATTCACTGGAGCGTGGAAAAACCCTGAATTTTTTACAAAAGATTGATATACAAATTTCCTCTGTTGTCCTAATTTTTCAGAGTTTTTGTAGTTACAGAAGTATTAGAACAACTAGATGATACCCCGCATGTTGCTGCGGTATTAGTGTGCAATACTGTGGATATTCATGAGGTAAATTCTTGGAGGGCGGATAAGAGATAAAAAAAATGAATTTTATCATTGTAGTAGGATATTTTTGCTGTCGCGCAAACCAAAATTGAAATATTTATTAGAAGCACTTACATATTAGTTCTATATTGTTTTAATCCTGCAAATATAGGAAGCATGAAAAGCAATAAATCAATTGTTGTAAGGCAATCATTCTGCAACCTCATATTACAATGTTCTAACAGTAAATATTTTTTTTTTGGAAAAGGAAAACAGTAAATAGATGTATAGTTAGTGGACAATAATTAATTTTAAGGACCATAACAGCTTTGCCATGTAAGCAGACCTACAACACCAACATGTAGAAATTCTGGTTAACTTAGATATACAAATACGAATGATGTAATCAGTTTGAGCAAGGTTGGTGTATTATACTGACATAGATGCAGACTGAGTAGAGAATTATTCAATTCTCTTGCAATATTATCTAAAATTTATTCTACTACAAAATAAAAAAAATCTTATACATACAAATAAATTTATATGCATAACTTTTGTGAAGATATATATTTGTTACTATGAAGGAGATATAGGATATCTGTTGCAAAAAAGCATGCACTTAGTACATGAATGCAAGACGAATATAACCGTAGATTTCAATTATAAGACACTTGATCGTGTGTGAGCAAACAACTTGTCCACCGACATTAGAAAAGAATCTGCAGAGGATATGTAAGCAACTATTGAAGTATAGATCAAATATTCTCCCAACCAAGTTAGTAACTGCACGGATAATGAACTGTGTTAGTAGTCGTTTAATACAAATCTCTGATGGATAGTGATTCAAGATTAGACACCAATTCCATCAATAATAAAAATTACCTTGCGACTAAAAAAATATATAATACGGATCATGAGTTAATGAGGAATTAAAAGAAATCATGAATTTGGGATCACATTTACCTCCCTGGCAGGAACGTTAAGGTAAAGGATAGAGATTAGACAACTGCAATGCAATGCATATTATAAAGACAGACAACTACACTGCAATGCCTATTGTAAAGACAGAGATTAGAGAACTACAGTGCAATGCTTACTGTATGTGAGACTTGTAGCCTTGATTATTAACACAACATATATCATACCTAGCAAGAAGAGAAACAAAAAATTATTCATGCGGATCTGGATAGAAAGCTGAGAATGTGTAAGATAAATATGGATCATAAACTTTGTTCAACTCCTTCTAGACAGAACAATCCCCACAAAAAACAAATTCTATATAAAAGAAGCATCAAATTAAGCAATTCCATATACATGTTCAATTGGTCCTCGCTATTTGCCCCCTTTGCATTATTATGCTTGTCTACCTTTAATTCTGGCATCTTTATCAAATCGATGATCTCCCCCAAGGATCAGGCAAGACAGAACTGCTAGCAAAATGCAAATTCATTGTGTTTTTTGTTAGGGTCACAAACAAACACCCATGCGTCAATCTCCCCCCTACTACAGCGAAAGTATCAGAAATTACTCACCTTCAATCCTTATGACCTAATCCTTCTAGGCACTTTGAACTCTCGGAGGCGAGACCGGCCAGGGACCCATAGTATATAGGAAGGCAGAACCTTCAAGCCACCGACAATTAATCAGGGAGCAGATGCGTTGGTTACTCTTGCAATGGGAGATATGAGTAATATTTGGTGCAGAAGGTAAAGAGAGAGAGAGAGGTGATTCAGTGGGTTGAAGAGCAAATACCATGGAGAAGATGAGGAGTTGTCATGGAGAAAAGCCGCTCAGTTCAATCTAGCACCAAGGGCAAGATAAATGTGGGGGGATTAATCCCGCCGTTTCATGTGCATTTGTGGCTATCGTTTCATATTCATGGTCGTGAGTGGAGAGACTGCCGGTCATGCGGTGAGCAGAAGAGAAAGCGGCGGCGAGCGAACTTGTAGCAAGGTAGATGAATCCTGATCGATCAACCTACTGCAGTTTTTTTTGGAGACATACTGCAGTTACATGGGCTGAGCCGAGGCCTACATGGGCTTGCACCAATGAAAAAGCCTACTGCATGCCACACGTACCATTATGATTAGACCGGCCAGCCCATTGCAAAGATTGTTCAGTTGTGCTGGTAACCGAACCCTAATGCGGTCGTTCTGCATGCTAGTCAACCGATGGTGGTCCACCTGTAAGCCAAAGGAAATTCTAATGTGGTTGGACTGCTGATGTGGATAGCTTGCATGCTAAGAGAAATATGTTAGTGGGGATGAACTATTTAGGTATTATAGATTCAGATCTTCGCAGACTGTTCTGTTTTTGACAGATTCTGTTTTCTATGTGTTGTTTGCTTATTTTAATGAATCTATGGGTAGTATCGGGGTATGAACCATGGAGAAGTTGGAATACAGTAGATATTACACCAATATAAATAAAGAATGAGTTCACAACAGTACCAAAAAGTGGTGATTTATTTTGTTGTACTAACGGATCTCGTGAGTTTTCTGTTGAGTTTTGTGTTGTAAAGTTTTCAACATTTGGGTAAAGATTTGATGGACTATGGAATAAGGAGTGGCAAGAGCCTAAGCTTGGGTATTCCCAAGGCACCCCAAGGTAATATTCAAGGACAACCAAGCATCTAAGCTTGGGGATGCCCCGGATGGCATCCCCTCTTTCGTCTTCGTCTATCGGTAAATTTACTTGAGGCTATATTTTTATTCACCACATGATATGTGTTTTGCTTGAAGCGTCTTGTATGATTTGAGTCTTTGCTTTTTAGGTTGCCACAATCATCCTTGCTGTACACACCTTTTGAGAGGGACACGCATGAATCGTGAATTTATTAGAATACTCTATGTGATTCACTTATATCTTTTGAGCTAGGCAATTTTGCTCTAGTGCTTCACTTATATCTTTTTAGAGCACGGCGGTGGCTTTATTTTATAGAAAGTGTTGAACTCTCTTGCTTCACATATATTATTTTGAGAGTATCTCTAAACAGCATGGTAATTTGCATAGGTTATGAATTTAGTCCTAATATGATGGGCATCCAAGAGGGATATAATAAAAACTTTCATATAAAGAGCATTGAATACTATGAGAAGTTTGATTCCTTATGATTGTTTTGAGATATAAAGATGGTGATATTAGAGTCATGCTAGTGAGTAATTGTGGATTGGTAGAAATACTTGTGTTAAAGTTTGTGATTCCCGTGGCGTGCACGTATGGTGAACCGTTATGTGATGAAGTCGGAGCATGATTTATTTATTGATTGTCTTCCTTATGAGTGGCGGTCGGGGACGAGCGATGGTCTTTTCCTACCAATCTATCCCCCTAGGAGCATGTGTGTAGTACTTTGTTTCGATAGCTAATAGACTTTTGCAATAAGTATGTGAGTTCTTTATGACTAATGTTGAGTCCATGGATTATACGCACTCTCACCCTTCCACCATTGCTAGCCTCTCTAGTACCGCGCAACTTTCACCAGTGCATTACACCCACCATATACCCTTCCTCAAAATAGCCACCATACCTACCTATTATGGCATTTCCATAGCCATTCCGAGATATATTGCCATGCAACTTCCACCGTTCCGTTTTATTATGACACGCTCCATTATTGTCATATTGCTTTGCATGATCATGTAGTTGACATAGTATTTGTGGCAAGGCCACCGTTCATATTTTTTTATACATGTCTCTCTTGATCATTGCACATCCCGGTACACCGCCGGAGGCATTCATATAGAGTCATATTTTTGTCCTAAGTATCGAGTTGTAATTCTTGAGTTGTAAGTAAATAAAAGTGTGATGATCATCATTATTAGAGCATTGTCCCATGTGAGGAAAGGATGATGGAAGCTATGATTCCCTCACAAGTTGGGATGAGTCTCAGGACTTTACAAAAAATCAAAGAGGCCAAAGAAGCCCAAAAAAAATGAGAGAAAAGAAAGAAGGGGCAATGCTACTATCCTTTTACCACACTTGTGCTTCAAAGTAGCACCATGATCTTCATGATAGAGAGTCTCCTATGTTGTCACTTTCATATACTAGTGGGAATATTTCATTATAGAACTTGGCTTGTATATTCCAATGATGGGCTTCCTCAAATTGCCCTAGGTCTTCGTGAGCAAGCAAGTTGGATACACACCCACTTAGTTTTCATTTTGAGCTTTCGTACACTTATAGCTCTAGTGCATCCGTTGAATGGCAATCTCTACTCACTTGCATCGATATCAACTGATGGGCATCTCTATAACCCATTAATTTGCCTAGTTGATGTGAGACTTTCTCCTTCTTTTTGTCTTCTCCACAACCACCATATTCTATTCCACCCATAGTGCTATATCCATGGCTCACGCTCATGTATTGCGTGAAAGTTGAAAAAGTTTGAGAACATCAAAAGTATGAAACAATTGCTTGGCTTTTCATCGGGGTTGTGCATGATTTAATACTTTGTGTGATGAATATGGAGCATAGCCAGACTATATGATTTTGTAGGGATAACTTTCTTTGGCCATGTTATTTTGAGAAGACATGATTGCTTTATTAGTATGCTTGAAGTATTATTGTTTTTATGTCAATATTAAATGTTTGTTTTGAATCTTATGGATCTGAATATTCATGCCACAATAAAAAAAATTACATGGATAAATATGTTAGGTAGCATTCCACATCAAAAATTCTATTTTTATCATTGACCTACTCGCGGACGAGCAGGAATTAAGCTTGGGGATGCTTGATACGTCTCCAACGTATCTATAATTTTTTCTTGTTGCATGCTATTATATTATCTGTTTTGGATGTTTTATATGCATTAATATGCTATTTTATATTATTTTTGGGACTAACTTATTAACCTAGAGCCCAGTGCCAGTTTCTGTTTTTTCCTTGTTTTTGAGTTTCACAGAAAAGGAATATCAAACGGAGTCCAAACGGAATAAAACTTTACGATGATTTTTCTTGGACCAGAAGACATGCGTAGGACTTGGAGAGGAAGTCAGAAGAGTCCCGAGTGTTCCACAAGCCCTCAAGGCGCACCCTAGGGGGAGCGTGCCCCCTGGCTTGTGGGCCCCACGGGAGACCTCCAACCCTAATCTTTGGCATACAAATTCAGAAATATTCCCAAACAACCAGAAGCGTCCACCAAAATACTTTTCCACCGCCGTAACCTTCTGTACCCATGAGATCCCATCTTGGGGCCTACCTCAGACCTACGGGTCCATAGCCAGTAGCTAGATGGCTTCTTCTCTCTCTTTGATTCTCAATACCATGTTCTCCTCGATGTTCTTGGAGATCTATCCGATGTAATATTCTTTTGCGGTGTGTTTGTTGAGATCCGATGAATTGTGGATTTATGATCAGATTATCTATGAATATTATTTGAATCTTCTCTTAATTCTTATTTGCATGATTTGATATCTTTGTATTTCTCTTCGAATTATCGGTTTGGTTTGGCCAACTAGGTTGGTTCTTCTTGCAATGGGAGAGGTGCTTAGTTTTGGGTTCAATCTTGTGGTGTCCTCACCCAGTGACAAAGTAGAGGTAGCAAGGCACGTATTTGTATTGTTGCCATCAAGGGTAAAAAGATGGTGTTTTCATCATATTGCTTGAGTTTATCCCTCTACATCATGTCATCTTACTTAAGGCGTTACTCCGTTCTTTATGAACTTAATACTCTAGATGCGTGTTGGATAGCGGTCGATGTGTGGAGTAATAGTAGTAGATGCAGAATCATTTCGGTCTACTTGACACGGACGTGATGCCTATATGCATAATCATTGCCTTGGATGTCGTTATAACTTTGCACTTTTCTATCAATTGCTCGACAGTAATTTGTTCACCCACCGTATTATTTGCCTTCAAGAGAGAAGCCTCTAGTGAAACCTATGGCCCCCGGGCCTATTTTCCAACATATATTTTCAGATCTATAAACCAAAAAACCCAAAAATACCTTGCTGCAATTTGTTTACTTTTATTTTGTTTTACGTTTTAGTAATCTTTTATATCTATCTCTATCAGATCTCATCCTTGCAAGTGACTGTGAAGGGATTGACGACCCCTTTATCGCGTTGGGTGCAAGTTTTGATTGTTTGTGCAGGTGCATAGATTGGGGACTTGCTTGTATCTCCTACTGGATTTTATACCTTGGTTCTTAACTGAGGGAAATACTTATCTCTACTTTGCTGCATCACCCTTTCCTCTTCAAGGGAAAAACCAACGCAAGCTCAAGAAGTAGCACCCTGCCCCTCCGTATATAAGTTGAAGGGGCAGGTTACATGTAGAGTCCTAGTAGGATTAGAACTTATCCTATTTCCAGCTTCCTATCGCGGGCTTATTTAACCTTGGGCTTCTCTTCGTGGGCTTCTTAACGCCTTGGGCTTCTTAACTCCAGGCGACTCATCTTTAGGGCTCATCTCTGAGACTCATCTTCGTGACTCCATGCATCTGCCGGGTCACAACTGTCTGTCGGGTTAAGTCCAGAGATGACTTAACAGGGCTGCTTAAGTCGAGAGATGACTTAACGTCAGGGCGACTTAAACCCAGAAATGACTTAAGCCTTATGGCTGCTTATCCTTATGAGTTGGGTCTTGGTCATGGGGAATATCCCCAACAGACCTCGTGCCGATTCTTAGTTGTTGAACTAAATACATCTATCACTGAAGCCTAGGTCGTCTACTTGTCTTCTTCTCCTGCTGCCCAGAAGGTTGCAGACTACGGGAGCCACATCAAAGTAAGTTAGTTTGACTAGTTGTCTTCCTATTTAATGGTAGTGAAATTAGATTCTTGTTTGCAGTCAGTTATCTGGACATGAAAATTTGCAATTTCCCATGTGAATTTGTAATGTGAGAATATTTATAAATTGTGAAGTTGTACTAGTGAGCAAAGTAGTACTCTAAAACTTGAGCAATTTTTATTTTTCATTTCTAAAACATGAAGAGGAAGAATACTGGTGGATCAATGTTGAGATGTTAGAGTTTCTATATGTTGAACTATTTAAGTCACGGTCAATTCTGTGAGTCCATTATATTATGCTATATTTTATTTATGTACTATACAATTTGTATATATTGATGCTTCGGTTATACACGCCTAAACAAGGTGCTAGGCTTTCAAAAAATTGCCTTTGCAATTTTGAATACACACTCTTTAAATCCCGGGCCCGCCCCTGCTCAGAAGAAGAAAGGACATGCTCCTTCTCTATGGAGGAGATGAACTATTGGATGTAAATGGTTACACCTATGCTAGCTTCATTACTGATATAGATGACTATAAATCTCAATCGGGATATGTTTTCACCCTCAATGCTGGTGCAGTAGTTTAGAAGAGTTTCAACCAGAACACTGTTGCGGATTCTACGACAGAAGCAGAGTATATTCCGCCTTCAGAAGCTACAAAGGAGGTAGTCTCAATCAAGAAGTTTCTTGAAGAAGTTGGTGTGGTCCCAAGTGCGATGAACCCGATGGCGCTCTATTGTGGTAATAATGGTGTTGTTGCTCAAGCAAAGGAACCAACATCCCACATGAAGACCAGACACATCGAGCGCAAGTATCACATTATCCGATAGTATGTTGAGAAGGGTTCTCAAGGTTCACACGGATTTGAATGTGTCAGACCCGATGACGAAGGCTCTACCACGAGCAAAGCATGAGCAACACTGGATAGCCATAGGTGTTAGGGAAACTATGTAAACTAGATTATTGACTCTAATGCAAGTGAGAATCTGTTGGAAATATGCCCAAGAGGTAATAATATTGTACTATTATATTTCCATTTTCATAATTAAGAAGTTTATATTCTATGCTATAACTGCTATCATTCTAGAATATGCGATTGAGTGGAAAACTCATATGCACGTGTGGAATGATAAACGGTAAAGATTAGGTTCCTAGTATTGCCTCTAACACTAGCTCAAGTGTTGTTGGTGATCATGTTTTCCTGATCTTAGGATATCTTAAGTGTACCGATAATCCTAAAACAACATTGAGAGTATGACGTTAGAAGAACGATCATATTGAATCGACCGAACTTGTTTGTTATACTTTCAGTTAATATCGTCTGAAATCAATTGCTATAACCCAGAGAGTTAACATATCTTTTAGTTCCTTAGACCATGAGACTATCGCAGTCATTTCTTATTGTATGGTGGATTTGGGGTTGTTCAAACGTCATCTGTAACACGGTCATCATAACGACAACTTACAGGTTCATCGAAAAGTTTGACAAGGGACTAGATAGCTCAAGAGTGGAATTTTCTCCTTCGACGATGGAGAGATATTCTTAGCTCTCTTGGTGTGATGGCATCCATCATCATCTGGCCAGACACAGGTGACGATGTCACAGGGATGTCGGAACATTTCAACAAGAAAGAAGAACAAAATCGGTAACAAGGATAACGATACAATGAGCATGTGTATAACTCAAGAGGATACCGATACACCTCGGGTTTTGTAAAGTAACACGAAGCAAATGTAATAGCACATGATAACCAAAGGTTCACTCGAATGTCATTCATGTATTTATGGGGATTGATATGGACGTCCATGGTTTCGCTATCGGTCATTGAGCGAAGGGGTTTCGTTCATGTCTATGTTTTACCAAACCTATAGGATCACAAGCTTAAGATAATCACGATCTACTGAGTGTTATTAAGATGGAATAATGAGAATATATTTGTGGAATTGTTTCATTAATATTTGGAATAGTTTCGAGAGGAAACGGCAGCGTTCCGGAGTCACTGGAAGGGTTTCGGAGTTTATTGGGCAATACCGGGTATTTCTAATCATTAATATATATGTGGAAAATGTTTCTGGTGATGTAAAGTTAATAATAAAATGATCTAGTAATCGTTAGGAGGCTTTTATAATTAATTAAATATCAATGGGCCTTAAAAGGCCAAGAGGTGGAAGGCAACTTGGGCCACAAGGGCCCAAGAGGGGAGGCACCCCTTTACCTCAAGGGGAGGCCGAATTGGGGTGGGGGAAGGACTCCTCCTTCCCCCATTGGCTGGCGCAAGGAGGAGGAGTCCGTCCTCCCTTGTGGCGCCCCTCCTCTCCCCTCTAACCGATATATACTAGAGGCTTTTACACCTTTTCTCTACACAAGTTTTGGAGCCTCCTCTAGTTCTCTAGTTCTAGTTCTAGTTGGTCCTAGTTGATCAATTAGAGCTTGACCTAGATCCTCTAATCCTCATAATTAGAAGCCCAATGTGGTTGTAATCTCCTCCCTCTAGTTCTCCGGTGATGATTAGTTCTCGACGGAGAAGCGCTGTCGGATCGTGAAGACCGTAAGCTTGCAACTCGTAGAAAGGTGATTGCTTGTATCTGCTTTGGTATTTCCCCGAAGAGGAGAGGATGATGCAGCACAGCAGCGGTAAGTATTTCCCTCAGTTCTGAAACCAAGGTTATCAATCTGGTAGGAGAACCAAGCAACACTATGTAAACGGTACCTGCACACAAATAACAAATACTTGCAACCCAACGAGTAAGAGGGGTTGTCAATCCCTCCCCGGTAAAAAGATAGATAAAATTGTATGAGATTGGATAAATAGATCTAGCAAAAACACAAAATAAAATAAATAAAGAAAAAGTGCAGCAAGGTATTTTTGGGTTTTTGGAATAATAGATCTGAAACAATATGATAAAAGATAGACCCGGGGGCCGTAGATTTCACTAGTGGGTTCTCTCGAGAAAATAACATACGGTGGGTACACAAATTACTGTTGGGAAATTGATAGAAGAGCAAATAATTATGATGATATCCAAGGCAATGATCATGTATATAGGCATCACGTCCAAGATTAGTAGACCGATTCCTGCCTGCATCTACTACTATTACTCCACACATCGACCGCTATCCAGCATGCATCTAGTGTATTAAGTTCATGGAGAAATGGAGTAATGCCATAAGAACAATGACATGATGTAAACAAGATCTATTCATGTAGAAATAGACCCCATCTTTTTATCCTTAATAGCAGCGATACATGCGTGCCTCGCTACCCCTTCTGTCACTGGGTGAGGACACCGCAAGATCGAACCCATCACAAAGCACATCTTCCCATTGCAAGAAAAATCAATCTAGTTGGCCAAACCAAACCAAAGTTTCGGAGAAGAAATACAAGGCTATAACAATCATGCATATAAGAGATCAAAGAAGACTCGAATAATATTCATAAATAGAATTGATAATAAACTCGCACTTCATCGGATCCCAACAAACAAACCGCAAAAAGTCATTACATCAAATAGATCTCCAAGAACATCACGGAGAACATTGTATTGAGAATCAAAAAGAGAGAAGAAGCCATCTAGCTACTGCCTACGGACCCAATGAGGATGATGAACCTCTTCGTGATCGTGTTCCCCTTCGGCAAGGTGCCGGAATAGGGCTCTAGATTGGATCTCATGGTTCTGGAACTTGCGGTGGCTGGAATTGTGTTTCGTCGACTCCCCTAGGGTTTCTGGAATATTTGGGTATTTATAGAGCTGAGAGGCGGTGGAAAGGACCTACGTCGGCCCCACCACCCATCAGGGCGCACCAGGGGCCTCTAGCACGCCCAGGTGGGTGGTGGGCCCCACGGGCCTTCCCTCGTGCACTTCCTTGGCTCCCAAGTTGTCTTCTAGGTTGAAAAAAATCTCCAAAAAGTTTCGCTGCGTTTGGACTCCGTTTGATATGGATATTCTGCGAAGTAAAAAACAAGCAAAAAACAGCAACGGGCACTGGGCACTATGTCAATAGGTTAGTCCCAAAAAATGAAAGTTGCTATAAAATGAATATAAAACATCCAAGAATGATAATATAACAGCATGGAACAATAAAAAATTACAGGTACGTTCGAGACGTATCAATAGGTCATGCTTTTGGTCTTCCATTCGAGGGACTGTTCATGGGATCATTTATCTACGGTTCGAGGAACTCCAAGTACGAGCTACACCGACTTGTCTTCTTCCGCTACAGCTCGGAGTCGGCAACGATCGATATCCAAATCGTGAATGCATCTTCGTATTGTTCCTAGGTGATTGTAGGGCAATGTTTTTTGTTTTCTACTACGTTTCCCAACAATCCATTGTTGTGGCCAACCAAGATTTAAACAACAAGATATCCTCAAAAGTTGAGAATGCCAGACCTCTTTCCTTTGTCATCTTTGACTTGTTTTTCTTGCTTGGGTTGAGATTTGATGTTGCCCCAACTTCAAATGTAGGGCAAGTTGGATCCCCGACTCGTAGTCTATTTGGGCCGGTTAATGATTATCATTGATCATGTCCAACATGATAAACTCCTAAAACTATGATGGTTGCAAAGCATTGATCATGCCTGAAATGAACTAACGGTCTATGCAAAACATTGATCATGGCATACGCAAAGTTGAACGGAGAGGAGCAAAAAGAACATACTGAGTCTTGTCGTGTCATTCCGTCGAACAGGTCGTGGACAGCCTGGACGCCGCCGGTGCCCGCGCTTGTCCACGCCCGAACGAGCTGCGGGCAGCGATAGACATCCACCGGCTATTTGTGCGTTGGCGGAAAGCTCTCCAGAATGCTCCAATCGGCCGCCGGATCCTACATTGTCCCATCCTGGTCCGACGGCGCGATCCTTGTCGGCGGCTGGACGGACGAGGTGCGGGCCCAGGCACGGGGGGGGGGGGGGGGGGGGAGGCAGCTGCTCCTCATGGTCCACATCCGCTCCCTGCGACACCGCTTCCCTCTCCTCCTGCCTCCGTCCTTGGTCCCTTCGGGCGATGTTCTCCAGTTTGCACGACGTACCCGAGGATGGGACACCGACGGAAGATGCCAACGCAACCTCCATCAAGGCAGTGGGGGATGGGTTGGACGACATCTAGGGCGGCGAATGGGGACCGACGGCGAGGATGGGGTACCAAACGTGGCCAACGGCGAGGGCTCAGAAGCGGGAATTGGTGGAGAGCAACGGGTTTAGTGAATTTGGTGCAATTTTTGGTGGGGTCGGGCTGTCGGGTCTGACGTGGCGGACGTGCCAGGCTTCCCTATATGTGCCCCAGATTTGGACTGGATATGAGGGGTGTCGGTCGGTCTAGGCGTTTGAGGCCCGTGTGAGGCGCCCATCTGGGTCGTATTATTTTTACCGGGTCGTACGCCTGATGTTTGACCGAGGGGGGGGGGGGGGGGGGGGTGATGCGCCCGGTTGTAGATGCTCTGAGGGATACCACATAGAGCCCATGGGTAACACGATTAGTTTGGGTAGGGTATGGATGTAAGGTCCTGCTCATAGGTCATCCGTTTAATATTAGTAATTAAATATATTCCCATAAAAACAATAAATATATTTTTATTGTGTACTACGTACAGACTTCTGTTGTTGAAAATGCATGCTTAGTACAATCTAATGCGTCAATCCCTATTCGGCGTCTTAAGCGCTGGTTAAGGGCATTTGTGCACGGGGCGCACCCCCCCCCCCCCCCCCCAACACACACACACACACGGTTAGGCCCGGGCCGGCCCATCAACTTCCATTTTTTCTATGTTTTTTCGTTTGTGTTCTTCTATCGGTTTTCTATTTGTTTTCTTCTTTTTTTTTGTTTCTTTTTCTTTTCATTTTTATTATTTTTCCTTTTTTGATTTTTTATGAACAATTATCAAATTCGTGAACTTTTATCATTTTATGATTTTTGTAAACTTTTAGCTTGTGAACTTTTTTATTTTTGTGAAAATTTCAAAATCTCATAAACTTTTTCAAATTTCACAGTCTTTTTTTTCACATTCTTGATTTGTTTTCAAATTCGTGACTTTTTCAAAAAAATTGAACTTTTCTCAATCACCATCCATTTTTTTAAATTCATGATATTTTTTCATATTTCGTTATTTTTTTAATTTGGTGGATTTTTCTCATTTTCTTGAACTCTTATCAATTTTTATGAACTTTTTAAAATTCATGATCTTTTTTGAAGTTCAGGATTTTTTTATTTTTTATGAATTCTTTTCAACTTTACTATTCTTTTCAAATTTTATGAACTTTTCTTGAAGTCAACAGTCAACTGGTCAGCAGGTGAAGCAGTCAATCAGGGAGATCTCCCAAGCAAGCGAGCGGAACGAGCGGCTGATCCGCTCAAGCAGAACGTAACAAGCGCATTGAACGTTAGCCATATACGCGTGGAACAAGGAGTCAATTGTTTTTCTTTGCGTTTGTTGGGCCGGCCCGCTTTGCGTCGCATGTGAGCGCCAGCAGCACTAACAGGTGCTAAGAGCGCCGTACAGGACGTCTCATCTAATGCTGCCTAGCCTAGTGAACAACGATGCATATCTTACTCTCCTATTTTTTGTTGCTTATCGCTCCAGAGTGATCAGGCACATAGATGAACCAAATGCCAGTTTCAGTAGCTTGGCAACGATGCAATGTATAGGCCTATTTGGCTTTTAGTAATACTAGCACATATGCCCGTGTATCTCTAAAAAAAAGCACATATACCCGTGCGTTGCAAAGGCAGAGATA
Organism: Thinopyrum elongatum; assembly: GCA_011799875.1. Classification (NCBI taxonomy): domain Eukaryota; kingdom Viridiplantae; phylum Streptophyta; class Magnoliopsida; order Poales; family Poaceae; genus Thinopyrum; species Thinopyrum elongatum. Next base: position 545,764,776 of record CM022298.1, on the reverse strand, counting down.
TTTTTTTACAACAACGGGAGAGAAATGGTGTGTCCTGCGAAAACAGTCTCCGCAGCGATGAGAGGTGGTGCATGTGGGTAAAGATGATTTTGGAGTCGGGATCTTCTTCTATTCTTCTAAATGGTGTGCCTGGAATAGAATTTAAATGTCATCGTGGAGTGCGCCAAGGAGAGCCTTTCTCTCCCTTATTATTTGTACTTGCCGCCGATTTTCTCCAATCATTAGTGAACAAGGCCTCGTCGGAGGGACACATTTAGTTACCAATTGACCAACCAGCATCAGAACAATATCCGGTTGTTCAGTACGCTAATGACACGATCATCATTCTTCCAGCCGACAGTGAGCACATGAGAACCATTAAGATGATCCTTGATACATATGCTCGAGCCACGGGTCTGGGAATCAATTACAACAAGCCTCAATTAATGTCCATCAATATTAATGCAGAAAAAAATAAGGCGCTAGTAGATGATTTAAACTGCCAAGTTGGCACAATGCCATTTACTTATCTAGGTTTACCGGTGGGTACTACTAGACCTACGGTAAGAGAGCTAATGCCTCTGGTTGATAGAATTGAACGAAGGTTAACTGCAACTGCCATATGGTTGTCTTACAGAGAAAGAGTGCAACTTATCAACTTTGCCCTGTCCTCGCTGTTATCATTTGCCTTGTGTGTACTTAAACTTCCCTTGAAACTCATTGATATTTTTGATCGTGCTAGAAGACATTGCTTATGGAGGAAGGTCATTGACAGGGATGCAAAAACTCACTCTTTGGCAGCCTGGGATCTGATTTGCCGCCCAAAGAACAAAGGAGGATTACGAGCTATTGATCTGAAAATACAAAATAAAGCCCTACTCCTCAAGTACATCCATAAGTTCATCCATAAAAATGACACTCCTTGGGTGATGCTGCTTTGGAATGCATACTACGATGAGACTTCTCCACATGCGAGACCGAGTTGTGGTTCATTCTGGTGGAGAGATGTCTTCTCCTTAATGAATATCTACCGAGGGATAACTACCTGCATACCCAGGACTGGAGATACTATCTTGTTTTGGAAAGATGTTTGGTATGGTGAGCAGCCTTTGATGGAAACACACAACCATCTTTTTTCTTATGCGCGTGAGGAAGACCTGTCTCTTGCAAAATTTCAAGCCAGTCAAAATGCAGAATCACAGTTTGTTCTACCACTCTCCATGATTGCAAGACAGGAACTGGATGATCTAGATCTGGTTGTAAACTCCATTACGCTGGACCCCATGGAGGCTGGTGAGTGGATTCTTTGTTAGGGAGAGGTGAATTACATGCCAAGGAAATTTTACAAGTTCCTCTTCAGAAACATAACAGCACCAAAGCACATCACTTCAATATGGAAATCCAAATGCATCATGAGACATAAAGTGTTTGCTTGGCTCATGCTCATGGATAGAGTCAACACTAGAGATATGCTGCTAAGAAGACACTTTTTCATTGGAGAGGGTCACTCATGTCTCCTCTGCAATAATGCTGGTTTGGAAACTAATGATCACTTGTTCTCTATGTGCTCTTTTGCAACAACCTACTGGGACATTGTTGGAATCCACTCGGACAATAATTTGAGCATACAACAAAGGTTTGAACAAAGTGGACTCACATGGCAAAAACCTCTATTCAAGGAAATAACTATGCTACCTTCTTGGAACATCTGGAAGCAAAGAAACATGGTGCTATTTGATGGTGCTCAAGCCTCCCATCTTGATTGGATCAGAATGCTAAAAGCTGACCTGGAGATCCTCAGATTCAGAGTGGACCCTGTGAAACCAGAATTCCTTGGAGAGTTTGCTACAAACCTTGTTGTTCGAGGGTGTTGTTTGAATTTTCATTGTAATGTAGCTGATGCAAACCTTGGCTTATGCCTCTTGTAAATATTTGTAAAATATTCTTTTTAATGAAGTAACAGTAGGAGCCTCTCTTACTGTTTTAATCATTAAAAAAAACAGTCTCCGAAGCGGTGGCCGACAGAGCGAGGAGCTGCGGTCTACTCGCGAGTCATGTTTCGCCCAAGAGATTATAATAGTGGTGGGGTTGGTCGGCGTCTCCTACGACAGCGTAAAAGGATGGATTACTAATTGCAGCGCATAAATCAAACACCCGACGACGTGCTGCTAGCTAGTCGACCAAACGCGTCCTAATAACCAATGACCAGCGCAAATATTTACGAATATAATGCAACATCAGATTGGAAACATTTTTCTATTTTATCAAATTTCCATAAAAATAAAGAATTAATTCCCGAATATTCTTAGAAATGTGAACAATGTTTTAAATCATGAATAGTTTTTTGGAAATTCTGAACAATTCCGAAGAACATGAACAAAATTTTAAATTTGAATATTTTTCAAAATACACAAACATTTTCTGAAAACATGGACCTTTTATAAAAAAACACAAACATTTTTTGAATTAGTGAACAATTTTTTTAAATGGGAACATGTTTTGAACATTCAGAATAATTTTCGAGAATGTGTTTTCTAGTGCAAAAATTATTATAAATTTCTGAACATTCCACTAAAACAACAATATTTTGGAATTTCAAACATTTTTTAAAATGCAAAAACAATTATTGGAGACCTAGAATAATTGTGGAAAACACAACTGTTTTTTAAAAATTTGGAACCTTTTTTTTATTTTGAAAAAAATCGGAATGAGAAAAAAAATTAAAGTTCTAAACATTTTTTCAAAACCAACACATTTTTGGAATTTGAAACATTTATTGAAATTAAAAAATCAAAATTCTGAGGTTTTTTAATTGTATTTATGAAAAAGCAAATTAAGAAATTAAACTTGGAAGGGAAAAAAGTAAGAAAGAAATGGGAAAGAAAAAGACAAAAGAACAGAAAAAAAACAGAACAGTGGATAAAACGAAAACGGGTCGTGTCAGTATTGGGCGACCTGTGCGAAGCTGAGACTATTTGACGCTCCGTGCGGCAAATAGGGTTCTCCCTGCTGTGTGGGCATAAAAAAAGTGGGCTGACTTCGCTAGGCCTCAGTGCGCAGCCCAGGTACGAGATTCTGGTCAGACCGTTTTTCTTTTCTAACAGAAGAACACACAAAAAGTTAGTACCACCTCGAAAACAATAAATCTTTTTATCGGTGAACGGATGAAAAACAATCAGAGAAACACACTTCGCTTTATTAATAGATACTAGCAAAAATGCCTGTGCGTTGCAACGGAAGAAAAAATTAGCGCGAATTTACTGAGAATTGTATGTGCAAACATAACGTCCAATGTGTTACAATGAGGGAAAATTGACGCAAAGTTGGTAAGGATAGTAAGTGCAAGCAACACATCACATGTCATCCGTTGCAATCGCCGAAAAAATTGGCGTGGGTTTAGTGAGAATTGTATATGCAAATACAATGAGAATTTTTTTTTGGCACAAGTTTAGTATATGAGAGCTGCGATTAAAACAGCCCCGTACTATTGCGATTAATCTCCATTGTGTTGTCTCCTCCTGTAATTATCCTCATGGCCCACAATCCCGATTAGATGCAATTCACAATCGACACCACAATCCCACAACGTCCTCCTTTGATTATCATCTATAGGACAATGCCCGTGCGTTGCTACGGGAAAAAATAATATTATTTTCATATCCTTACATCAAAGCACTTATATGTGCATGGTTAATATAGTCAGGTGATATTATCAATATTTGTCGTAACTAAAAAGTTCATTCAGCTTAATCCACTTTCTGTTAAAGAATTGTACATGCAGCCATGCTTCGCTACGGAGCCGACATTCCTTATAATATCATTGACATTCTTGAAAAAGGATGACACTGCAGGCCGAATAATTTTTTTTTATTTTTATTTGAGAATGCAGGCCAAGTAATTTAACTGATGTTCCATTGGAAGATTAAAACATGCATGACAACAAGCTTATGGACTACATAATTGAAACATCCTCAACTTTTCAGTGAGATTGTGCATGGGTCTTTGCTTCATACATTGCAGTATTGTCTGAGAGTGTATGATAACTAATGACATGAATTGTTTGCATCCGAAAACCCAATTCGGTGCCCAGGCTCATTTGCACCCTGTCAGAAAAAAAATTAAAACAAATACTAAAAAAATTCAAAAAAATCCAATTTTTTTTGTGCGATAGATAATTTTATGCGTGAGGTTCACTCCAATTTCAAGAAGATGGAGCAGTGGCCCACGAGGCACTAGGGCGCGCCCAGGGGGGTAGGGCGCGCCCTGGTGGCTCGTGGGGCCCACATGGCTCCGTTTGACCTAACTCCGCCTCTATAAATTCTCTAAAATCGGGAACCCAACAGGGGAGTCCACGAAATACTTTTTCCGCTGCCGCAAGTTCCTGTTCTCACGAGATCTCATCTGGAGGCCTTTTTCGGCACTCTGCCGTTGGGGGAATCGATAACAGAGGGGCTCTACATTAACCTTGTTGCCCTTCCGATGATGTGTGAGTAGTTTACCACATACCTATGGGTCCATAGTTAGTAGCTAGATGGCTTCTTCTCTCTATTTGATCTTCAATACAATATTCTCCTCGATGTTCTTAGAGTTCTATCCGATGTAATAACTTTTTGCGGTGTGTTTGTTGGGATCCAATGTATTGTGAGTTTATGATCAGATTATCCCTGAATACTATTTGAGTTTTCTCTGAACTCTTTTATGCATGCTTGTTATAACTTCGTATTTCTCTCCGATCGGTTTGGCCAACTAGATTGATTTATCTTGCAATGGGGGAGGTGCTTTGTAATGGGTTCGATCTTGCCGTGCTCAATCCTAGTGACAGAAGGGGGCATGACACGTATGTATCGTTGCTATTAAGGGTAAAAAGATGAGGTTTATTCATGCGTGAGTTTACTTTGTCTACATCATGTCATCTTGCTTAAGGCGTTACTCCGTTCTTTATGAACTTAATACTCTAGATGCATGCTGGATAGCGGTAGATGTGTGGAGTAATAGTAGTAGATGCAGAATCGTTTCAGTCAACTTGTCTCGGACGTGATGCCTATATACATGATCATTGCCTTGGATATCGTCATGATTATTTGCTTTTCTGTCAATTGCCCAACAGTAATTTGTTTACACACCGTATGCTATTTTCAAGAGAGAAGCCTCTAGTGAAAACTATGGCCCTCGGGTCTACTTCTATCAGATATTAAATCCTAAAAATACCTTGCTGCAATTTTACTTTATTTTTTATTTTTTAATTTTTGTTCGATCTATCTATCTATCTATCATCATACAATTTAATCTTGCAATTAACCACCAAGGGATTGACAACCCCTTGTTTGTATTGGGTGCAATGATTTGTTATTTTGTGTGCGAGTGCTGCTAACGAGTTGTTGCGTGATTCTCCTACTGGATTGATAATCTTGGTTTCATAACTGAGGGAGATACTTATCTCTACTGTACTGCATTATCCTCTCCTCTTCGGCGAAAAACCAACGCAGATCACAAGTAGCAGCGCCGTTGCCGCCTTGACGGCGAGCTCGCCAAGATCAGCGAGGAGTGGTCGCTTAGTGGCTGCGCCGCCAACGCCGGTCGCGGCAAGGCTGCCGCCAGGGCTTCGAAGGCAACACAACAGTAGCCGCGGTGGCACTCCGCAATGCACAACAGGAGGCGGAGCGGCAGGCAGCCGTCGAACAAGGCTGCCGCAGCCCTCCAGCGTCGTTCCACCGCTGGAGGGACCACGACGATGGCGACGGCGGTGCGGCAGGGCAGGGCGGACACGCATAAGAGGTGGTCGTCTGGTATAGGGTTTAAGTTTTTTCCTAGTTTTTTTGTTAAAGGGTCGAAATATAACATTTTTATGTAAATTATAACCAAACTTGGATGAATTTCGCCGTGTTTGAACGAATTTTGTCTATTTAGTTCGAATTATTTTTGAAATGTATGTAGCCAGTGTTGGATGGCAGCCTCCCGCATCAGTGTCCGCTGACTGGTCCCCCCTATCTGCGGACGGATGCCGGAGAAAATTTGTGGGTCGGTGTTGGAGATGTCTTAAGGCCAACTCCAACGTACGACCCCAAACGGACGTCCGTTTTGTCCGGATTTTGTCCGTTTGTGTAGGGCAATGGGGCGGCATCCGTCAGTTTTCTTGGATGCGCTCACCATGCACCCAACGCGTGGACGCATCTTGTCCGGCGGCATAGAGTTTTTTGAAATGATATTTTTTCACCGCGGCTTTAGTTCATGCCAACGGCCATAGTTCATGCTGGCCAGAGCGCTAGCGGCCGGCATTCATTTGTGCTACTTGTGAGCTGCGTTGGGATTTTCTCGAAGAGGAGAGGATCATGCAGTACAGTAGAGATGATAACCAAGAAAGAAGCAAAGAAAAAATGAAGAACGTTAGAAAGGAAAAAATGAGTGAAAACCGAGAAAGAAGCAAGAAAAACAAAGAAAAAATAAATAAAAGAAAAGCAACTAAAACCATGAAAGAAAAGAAGAAATCAGTGAAAAACAAAGAACAATAGATAACCAAAGGAAAAACAAAAGAAACAAAAAAAGCAGGAAAAAAGGGGAAAACCGGGAAGACAGAAGAAACCAAACAATCATAGAAGAAAGAAATAAAAAGGAAAATCCAGTGAAAACCATGAAGTGAAGGGAAAAAATCAGTGAACTAAAAACCAAAACTGAAAGACAAAAAAAGGGAAAGAAAGAAAGAAATCCAAAAGAAAAAAAATAGAAACAAAAAGGGAAAGAAAACCAAACAAGTCGAATGAAGCTGCAGCTACAACGCTCGACCGAACATGAAAGTCGCCAGTGATAAAAAAAAAATTGAAATGTGTCGGCCGAGTTTACGACGTGGGAAGAAAATGCTTCAGCGAGACGAAAGCAATAGTTGCTATAAGTGAGATATAGTCTTTGCGCTTGTACCACCTGTATAATGTTGCTTTGCTAAAAAAAACATGCTATGTTGCATGCGCGATAGCAAACTGAGCACGGGTGTACGGGACTACGAGAGGTCCGAAGTGATAATTCGGTTAAGCGAGATCCGAATCGATAATTTCGTCTCTCCACCAATAGGTTTAGACATAACATTTAAAACACAAAGCCAAATAAGCCTCACTCACGAGTATCTGAGAAATTCTTCATGTTGCATTTACAATAATTTCCTCATGTGTCTTTTTTTTACTATGTACTATGGGGAAAACAGCCTGACAGCTCCTTTATGAAAATTTAAAGAAAAACAAGGGTTACATACAATCTACAGGAGTTAGAAAACTTACAGATAGCTATTCATCTATACAACTAGGGTAAAGAAGAAATCCAAGTCAAGAAACTTGCCTTATATTTACATTTGATCCTATGTGAAAGAAGTGTAATATCATAGATGAAATTGTGCCTCCAAACAATGGTCTTTCATTCCTGAAAACCTTTGAATTCCTAATGGTCCATATGTTCCATGCAGCTATGAACACTACCTCAGTGAAAAAAGATTTTCCAAAGTCTCTCCTAGCAACAACAACCATCTAGTAGGTGGTCATAGTTGGCCGAGCCACCAAATTGATCTGAAGATAGTTCCAAACTCTGACTAAAATTGCAAGTAAAAAAAATTAATGAGCAATATCTTCATGGATCAAATTGGGCACAACACACAGGTGTCATCATTGACGTGCCAATGCCTTCTTTGCATCATATCCCTTGTGTTCACACGATTCATCAGTAGTAACCAACCAAACATTTTTATCTTGAGAGTGCATGAGCATTTCCATATCCACTGAAAAATCGGGTCCAATGTTTGCATGGACAGCGGTGTAGTAAGATTTGGGCATGTACTCACCCAAATTAAAAGGCCATTGCCACACATCTCTTGCCTCTTCAACCAGATTAACAGAAACAAGCACCTGCTGATGATTCATAAACTCCACATGAGCCTCAGAAGACAAATGGCAGATGAAAGTTGAAAGTTGGATATAAACTCATCTGACATGACCTCATGGATGGAGCAGAGTCCATCGATCGGATTTGAAAAAAGTCTTGAGAATCTCTCACTGAGAATGGTAGAGGAACCACCAAGCTTCCAATTGTCTGCCCAGAACATAATGGAATTACCATCAAAGACTATAGGCTGAGCCATGAGACAATATTTTGTAGCTAATTTGAAGATATCATGCCACCAGAAGGGGCCACGTGAAGTGGTGGCATCTGGAATGGAAATGAAAATAGTTAGGATTCAAATATTAATGGACGACGGGTTATGGGTTGATGCCACATGAGGGAAATACATTCAGCAGACATATGCATACGAGCAATCCCATCACCCGCTTGGACTAGACGACCTATATGTCAATCCCTACTTTCTTGTTAGATGTACAATATGGTTTGAGGATAATTTTGTGAATTTCATCTAGTCAAAGGGCGATTGGTGCGTCTTGATAATATTTTCGAGGGGGGGGGGGGGGGGGGGAGGGGATTGCACTTAACTCACCAACAAAAAGCAAAAGTTTAAGACGTGCTCAAGTTAATCATCTCTTCCATTCCATCACCAAAGAATGCCGCTATTAGCATCAATTGTAAAAAAAATGCAACTCGGCATTCAAACAACTAATCAGAGTTCCTAGAGGTCATTGTACGGCATGTCGTTCTTACATGATTAAACAACTAAATGTATATGAGTAAAACTTTAAGTTGCTGGCTTGAGAATGGGATGGTTGAATCAAAATAATTTATTTTTTGGAAGAGCAGCAGAAAGAAACATAGGATTACACAAGTATAGAAAAATCTGATCTGAAAAGGTATCGGAAAATCAGCCATCGGCACACGAGTCAAGCAGTATGCCCTCGCCAGATGTAGGGATCAGGGATTAAGATATATCGGCGGGTGCGTGGTCAAAGGAACCTGCCCGGTGACGTCTCGAGCAACAGATGCTGCCACCGGCATTCCTGCCCGCTCAAAGCGCACCGAGCGCGTGACCCGCTCGCCCATGCAGCGGCGACAGAGCGGCTCCCAACTCGTCGACTCGAACGAGCGGTGCGATGCAGCGTGGCGCGCGCTTTCAGTTCTCCTCTGGCGCCTCGGTGCCGCCCCTCCGCTGCATGCCGTGGCCGACCAGCAGCAACACAGGCAGGCACACGCCGTGGTGGTTGGGGCGCGGCTGCGTGCGCTCGGTTTCTCCACAGCGAGACGTACGGGCCGGGAAGGCGCGAGCGATCTGTCTCTTTTTTTCTTTTTCTTTTTCTTTTTTTTTTGAGGGGAGGAAACACTCATTCTGGTTCGTTCGTTCATTCATGCAGCTCACGACATGTCTTCTTCATGCGACACCGCTAACACACCCGCTGTGAAACAGCGACGTGTGGTTGATGCACACGTCTTGCATGCCCATCTTTTCTCTTCTCCGGACCCACGACGATTTAACTGAGCGCGGCAAATGTGGGCTGTAGAATCGTCTTTGGCATGCACACTGGCACCGGCACCCAAGCATAGCACGCACGCATTCACGTCCTTGCAGCCGACCTACGCAGCATGTTTGGCAACTCGATGGACTGCGTCGTACTATCGCCGTGGATGCGACGACTCTGAAATTTGTCGAACTCGTCCGTTCCATCTCGCACGGTTCTTTGTTTTTGAACAGAACAGAGACGGTTTCATGCGTCAACTCGGGCGCTAGGAGAAGAGCCCGGTGCTTTTTGTCTGCGAGGGGACGCAAAGATTCCTTGGAACAGTGGGTAGTAGTTCGGAGGGAAGCGTCAGAGCACAAGGAAGCCGGTGTGTCTTCGCAGTGGCCTCTCGTGCAGTCGTGTCGTCCGGGTGACCGGGGCCAAAACGGCCCGGTTGGTGTGCGTTATCTCAGGTCCAGAAGATCAGAGGCACTCATTGTTGGCGAGATTCGGCGCTTGCCTGGACACAGAACGGTCACGTACTCCAACAGATTCCGAATTGAATTGAACCCCGATATTCACTCATCAGAACACTGCACCGGCACGTGATCCGAACGAAATCTAGGCGGCCGTCACGTGATCGTGCGAGGTTTTTCACGAACCAATCGATGTATGTGCGCAGAATGCCCGCCTCCTAAACAGAAAGGTGGATCCTCCGGTGCTCGTCGTACACGGCTACGGTGTCGACATGCATGGTACACGGCCTCTAGGTCTAGGACAACCTACAGGCGCCAATTGACTTGGCCGTGTGGTGATTTTATTGAGACCTCCGTGCGGTTTAGGTTCCCTGTCCTTTCATGCCGTGGATGGTGGATCATGAAATTAATGGATATCGCGTGTACGTTTGTAGGTAGGTGCAACGCAAGCAGGTTTGCAGGTGGACAATAAGGGCTGGACCCATGGCTAGCTCAGCTAAATTTAGGCTCGACATAAATTATTACTGTACGCTGCAAAATCTAAGCAAGTTTTCGACCCAGGCATATGATATGTGCACTCGACCTCCACCTCCAGAATCCTTTTTGTCTTTTTTTTTCTCGAATACGCACGAGTGTGCGTACTATATATTAAAGAAAGAGGATGGGGACAAGAGCCCCTCCACGTTGGCGTTTACATGTTACAAAGATACATGAGAACCAACTCCACCGACATAGCCGAACACTACTCTAGCCTAACTTCTCCCCTCAGCCCACCTAACTAGCCCTCCGAGGAGAGGCTCTACATTACCTTTTAGGATGCCAGCTTCCTTCCATGCTCGTCCCTCGGTGTCAATTCTGGTCGCGAGTGCCCTCGAGGAGAGGGAGGCGCCCTCGAAGACAATCGCGTTTCGGTGCTTCCAAATCTCCCAAAGCACCAGTCGTAAGATGGCACGTGTTTCCTTTGCTCCTTGGCCTTGAGTAGCTGTGACGGCGCACCAGTCTCGCAGCCTCGAGTCCTGACTCGGCGTCCACTGTGGCCTATTAAGCGCTCCACATATGACAGCCCAAACTTCTCTGACGAAGACGCAGCCCAGCAGAAGATGATCAATGGTCTCCTCATGCTGATCGCAGAAGGGACACGCGTCCTGGTGATCCAGCCCGCGCCTAGCAAGTTTGTCGGAGGTCCAACATCTATTGTGCATCGCGAGCCAAAGGAAGAAGCGGCAGCGTAGTGGGGCCTTGGATTTCCATGTAAATTCTGCTGTCGGCTCCACTTCCCGTCCCGCGAACTTGGCCTCATATGCAGAGTTCATTGAGTATTGCCCATTCGCCTCCCAGCTCCAAATGATGCGATCAGCCTCATCCGGCATGAGCACCGTACTGATCACCCGGTCCCAAAGGAGCATATATTCGTGTAACTGCTGGCCAGTGAGGTCAGGCCCGATGTCTAAGGCCCAATCGCCCGTTGAAACCGCCTGGTGTACCGTCCGAGATGCTCGCGCGCTAGGTGTAACAATGGCGTATATGGACGGGGCCACGTCCTGGACTGTAAACCCAGCAAGCCATCGGTCTTCCCAGAAGCAAAGCCCTCAAGCCGTTGCCAACCACTGTTTTTGCCGCGGCCCTGAATAGCTGCCGCGACTCCTCCGGAACTTCGATTTGAAATTCAGCCCACGGTCTAGATTGATCAGTATGCTGGAGCCATAGCCATCTGGCTTGAATGGCATTGTTCAGCCACCGGAGGTTGGGCAGACCCAGGCCTCCCGCCCACTTAGGCGCACACACGGCCTCCCAGGCCACTCTACATCGACCACCATTCGCGCTCTCACGTGCACACCAAAGGAACCCTCTGCAGATTTTCACCATGGCCGTGAGCACTTTCTGAGGGATGTGAAGCACCATCATCGCATGAATCGGTGTGGCACAAAGTATCCTTTTTGTCGCAATGCATGCGGAAGGAGAGGAAGAAGAGGTACGGATTTAACCGCAAAAAAAAAAGGTGAGGATTTAGGCAGTTCTTAATCGCCATGGAATCGCACAATTATCGTAAAGTAATTAATTACGGAATCATTAGAATGTGCTGAAATGATTGAGCACTTTCGCAAAAAAAAAGAAATGATTGAGCACAGGTGGCGCTGTAGTACGCCTTGACTTTTCCAATTTCGGGGTCCCAATAATCATGAAAGAGCTTCGTGTCAGTAGTAAATGAAAAGAGCTGCCGTGCATTTTGTGAAGTGGTTCCGGGCAGCTGCCGTGGTACGCCAAATGCTACGGAAATCCAATTGAACGCATGGCATCGCAGGAGCTAGTACTAGCATTTTGCACCATTGTTTTCCTTTATTTTATCCGTAGAATATACTCCCTCCGTTCTAAAATATAGTGCGCCCTTGGTTCCCGTGCTTCAACTTTGACCATAAATTTAACCAACGAGACCGAATGCGGCGGGAGCAACTTTTTGCTCCCGCCGCATTCGGTCTCGTTGGTTAAATTTATGGTCAAACGAGTGCGGCGGGAGCAAAAGTTATACCAACTTTTGCTCCCGCCGCACTCGGTCTCATTGGTTAAATTTATGGTCAAAGTTGAACCTCAAAAAACACGGACGCACTATATTTATTTTGAAACGAAGGGAATAGCATTGTTCCTGTGGGAGCACAGAGATTAGGATCCGACGCCTTCAAACTGTACCGCATGTCCCGCGATTAGACGGGACAAAGGGCATCTTCAACATCGACCCACAAAACCTCCGCATATGTACGAATCGGGTGATCCGGGCAGCGCAAACCATCCAACATGATCCTATCCTGTAAACAGGAGACAAACGTTGAGGGATTTGCGGGCGTCTGGACCGCTCTGAAGCCCACGTCTAACCGCATTGGCCGACAAAAAAAAATCGTCCGCCTCACCCGTGCTTTTTATCAAACGCCCACGTCGCTTGCCGCGCCGCATTCATGCCGGTCTACAACATGCAGCGGCCGACATTGATGTCGCGATTTGACAGGATGGGAGGATGGCACTGACGGATGTGACCTCTCGAGCGTTGCTGCTTTAATGCGGACGCCGCGTCTCCAGGAACCAACTCCGGCCGTTGCGCTGCATTGAAGCGGGTTGACCGTCCCTTCGCCATATGCCTGGCTGCGACTATTTAAGCCGTGCGCCGTTGACGCACAGAGGCATACTTCCCCTCCCCTCCCCAGTCACCGTGCCTAGCCCATCCTCCTCCCCGAGCACCGCCCCTCCTCCGTCACCGATGCCGAAGTCCTGGTGCTCCGTGTCGGCAAACGGAGTCGGCGGAAGCTCCTCGCTCCGTCACATGGGCCCGTCGCCATCATCGTCTGGGCGCGCCAAGGAGGAGCCGCCGTCCCCACCTCGCTACCACGTGAAGCGCGAGCCGGCGTCCCTGCTCCGGCCGGTCAAGGAAGAGCCGGCCTCGCGCCAGCATAACAACGGTGTCCAGATCGGACACTGCGTCAAGGACGAGCCATCGTCGTCCCCGCACCACCGCAGCATCCAGATCAGACGTCGCGTCCCGGACGAGCCGCCGTCCTCGCCGCGCAGCCGATACAAGCGCATGGACGCGCCATCATTGCCGCCGCGCCGACACCGCCTCGCCGTCAAGGAGGAGCTGCCACCCGCGATCAAGAAGGTGCGGGGCCACCTCCTCCACTACCTTGGAGGAGGCGGAGCCTCGGGTTCAAGGGCCGTCGTATCCGAGGCCAAGCGCGCGGCGAGGCGGCAGGCGAGGTACGACCGGCGCAATGCCATTCGCCGGTCTGCGTTTGCCAAGAGCGACGTGGTGCCGGATTGGGTCCGCAATGACCTTGACCTCGCTGCCGCGTGGGCGCTCGACTGCTCCGTGACCATCGCGGAGATGGCCGCCAGGCGCCTGATACATCTCCAACGTATCTATAATTTTTTATTGTTCCATGCTATTATAGCATCAATCTTGAATGTTTTATATACATTTACAAGCAGTTATATATTATTTTTTGGGACTAACCTATTAACTTAATGCCCAGTGCCAGTTGCTAATTTTTTTTGCCTATTTTGGGTTTTTCAGAATATCAGTACCAAATGAAGTCCAAATGCCACGAAACTTTTTAGAGATTTTTTCTGGACATAAGAGACCCTGGAAGCTTCAGGAGGGGGACGAGAAGATGGAGCAGTGGCCCACGAGGCACCAGGGCACGCCCAGGGGGGTAGGGCGCGCCCTGGTGGCTCATGGGGCCCACATGGCTCCGTTTGACGTAACTCCGCCTCTATAAATTCTCTAAAATCAGGAACCCAACAGAGGAGTCCACGAAATACTTTTTCCGCCGTCGCAAGTTCCTGTTCTCACGAGATCCCATCTGGAGGCCTTTTTCGGCACTCTGCCGTTGGGGGAATCGATAACAGAGGGGCTCTACATTAACATTGTTGCCCTTCCGATGATGTGTGAGTAGTTTACCACATACCTACGGGTCCATAGTTAGTAGCTAGATGACTTCTTCTCTCTATTTGATCTTCAATACAATATTCTCCTCGATGTTCTTGGAGTTCTATCCGATGTAATAACTTTTTGCGGTGTGTTTGTTGGGATCCGATGTATTGTGAGTTTATGATCAGATTATCCATGAATACTATTTGAGTTTTCTCTGAACTCTTTTATGCATGCTTGTTATAGCTTCGTATTTCTCTCTTATCGGTTTGGCCAACTAGATTGATTTATCTTGCAATGGGAGAGGTGCTTTGTAATGGGTTCGATCTTGCCATGCTCAATCCTAGTGACAGAAGGGGACATGAAACGTATGTATTGTTGCTATTAAGGGTAAAAAGATGAGGTTTATTCATGCGTGAGTTTACTTTGTCTAGATCATGTCATCTTGCTTAAGGCGTTACTCCGTTCTTTATGAACTTAATACTCTAGATGCATGCTGGATAGCGGTCGATGTGTGGAGTAATAGTAATAGATGCAGAATCGTTTCAGTCAACTTGTCTCAGACGTGATGCTTATATATATGATCATTGCCTTGGATATCGTCATGATTATTTGCTTTTCTGTCAATTGCCCAACAGTAATTTGTTTACACACCGTCTGCCATTTTCAAGAGAGAAGCCTCTAGTGAAAACTATGGCTCCCGGGTCTACTTCTATCAGATATTAAATCCTAAAAATACCTTGCTGCAATTTTACTTTATTTTTTTTATTTTTTATTTTTGTTCGATCTATCTATCTATCACCATACAATTTAATCTTGCAATTAACCACCAAGGGATTGACAACCCCTTGTTTGTGTTGGGTGCAATGATTTGTTATTTTGTGTGCGAGTGCTGCTAATGAGTTGTTGCGTGATTCTCCTACTGGATTGATAACCTTGGTTTCATAATTGAGGGAGATACTTATCTCTATTGTACTGCATCATCCTCTCCTCTTCAGGGAAAAACCAACGCAGATCACAAGTAGCAGCACCGCTGCTGCCTTGACGGCGAGCTCGCCAAGATCACCGAGGAGTGGTCGCTTAGCGGCTGCGCCGCCAACGCCGGTCGTGGCAAGGCTGCCGCCAGGGCTTCGAAGGCAACACAGCAGTAGCTGCGGTGGCACTTCGCAATGCGCAACAGGAGGCGGAGCGGCAGGCTGCCGTTGAATAAGGCTGCCGCAGCCCTCCAGCGTTGTTCCACCGTTGGAGGGACCACGATGATGGCGACGGCGGTGCGGCAGGGCAGGGCGGACACGCATAAGAGGTGGTCGTATGGTATAGGGTTTAAGTTTTTTCCTAGTTTTTTTTGTTAAAGGGTCAAAATATAACATTTTTATGTAAATTATAACCAAACTTGGATGAATTTCACCGTGTTTGAACGAATTTTGTCTAGTTAGTTCGAATTATTGTTGAAATGTATGTAGCCAGTGTTGGATGGCAGCCTCTCGCATCAGTGTCCACTGACTGGTCCCCCCCTATCTGCGGACGAATGCCGGAGAAAATTTGTGGGTCGGTGTTGGAGATGTCTTAAGGCCAACTCCAACGCACGCCCCCAAACGGACGTCGGTTTTGTCCGGATTTTGTCCGTTTGTGTAGGGCAATGGGGCGGCATCCGTCAGTTTTCTTGGATGCGCTCACCATGCACCCAACGCGTGGACGCATCTTGTCCGGTGGCATAGAGTTTTTTTAAATGATATTTTTTCACCGCGGCTTTAGTTCATGCCAACGGCCATAGTTCATGCTGGCCAGAGCGCTAGCGACCGGCATTCATTTGTGCTACTTGTGAGCTGCGTTGGGATTTCCTCGAAGAGGAGAGGATCATGCAGTACAGTAGAGATAAGTATTTCCCTCATTTAAGAACCAAGGTTATCAATCCAGTAGGAGAACCACACGAAACCTCGTTAACAACACCTGCACACACAAAAGCAAATACTTGCACCCAACGTGAAAAAGGGGGTTGTCAATCCCCTCGGCGGTTATTTGCAAGGATCATATCTCGTAGTGGTTCATCGATAAATAAAATAACGATAATAAAATTGCAGCAAGGTATTTTTGGATTTTATATATGATAAAAGTAGACCCGGGGGCCGTAGTTTTCACTAGATGCTTCTCTCTCAAACAAAAAACATACGGTGCATAAACAAATTACTGTTGGGCAATTGATAGAAAAACGCATAGTTATGACGATATTCAAGGCAATGATCATGTATATAGGCATCACGTTCGAGACAAGTAGACTGACTCCTGCCTGCATCTAGTACTATTACTCCAATCATCGACCGCTATCCAGCATGCATCAAGAGTATTAAGTTAATAAAAATGGAGTAACACCTTAAGCAAGATGACATGATGTAAACAAAGTAAACTCAAGCAATACGATTAAACCCTGTCGTTTTCCCCTTAATGGCAACAATACAAATACGTGCCTTGTCCCCTTTTGTCACAGGGATATAGAGCACCATAAGATTGAACCCATTACAAAGCACCTCTCCCATTGCAAGATAAATCAATCTAGTTGTCCAAACCAAACGGATAGATCAGAGAGAAATACAAAGCTATAATAATCGTGCATAAAAGAATTCAGAGAAGACTCAATTAATATTCATGAATAATTTGATCATAAACCCACAACTCATCGGATCCTAACAAACACACCACAAAAGAAGATTACATCGATTAAAACTCCAAGAACATCGAGGAGAACTTTGTATTGAAGATCAAAGAGAGAGAATAAGTTATCTAGCTAGTAGCTATGGACCCGTAGGTCTGTGGTGAACTACTCACGCATCATCGGAAGGCAGCAAGGATGATGTAGAAGCCCTCCGTGATTGTTAACCCCTCCGGTGGGGTACAGGAAAGGGCCTCCAGATGGGATCGCAGAAGAACAGAAACTTGCGGCGACGGAAAAAGTATTTTGGGTGGCTCTCCGTTGGCTTCCCGATTTTAGAGAATTTACAGAGGTGGAATTAGATCAGACGGAGCCACAAGGGGCCCACAAGGCATCAGGGTGCGCCTACCCCCCTGGGCGCACCCTGTTGCCTTGCCGTCTCCTCATTTGCCTTCTGGTCTCCTCCGAAAGCTTCTAGGGTCTCTTTTGTCCAGAAAGATTTGTTAAAAGGTTTCGCAGTGTTTGGACTTCGTTTGGTACCGATTTCCAGGAAAACCAAAAACACGCAAAAAACATCAGCTAACACTTGGCACTAGGTCAATACGTTAGTCCCAAAAAATGATATATAATTGCATATAAAACATCCAAGATTAATACTATAATAGCATGGAACAATCAAAAATTATAGTTACGTTGGAGACGTATCAAGCATCTCCAAGCTTAATTCCTGCTCATCCGCAAGTAGGTAAATGATAAAAACACAATTTTTGATGTGGAATCCTACTTAACTTGTCTATCATGTAATCTTTCTTTTATGGTTTAGATCTGAATGATTTAAAGCAATAGTCTATAATTTGACATAAAGACATCAATACTCAGGCATACCAACAAACAAACATGCTTTTCAAAATAAAAATGCTAAAGAACGCTATCCCTAGAAAGACATATAGCCTTGTCATGCTCCATCTTCTTAACACAAAGTATTTATCATGCAAAACCCCGATGACAAGCCGAGCAATTGGTTCATACTTTTTAATGCGCTTTAGCTTTTTCAACCCCCATGCAATACATGAGTGCAAGCCATGGATATAGCAATATGGGTGGAATAGAATAAAGTGGTAGATATTAATGTTGGAAATATGCCCTAGAGGCAATAATAAAATGGTTATTATCATATTTCCTGTTCATGATAAATGTTTAGTGTTCATGCTAGAATTGTATTGACTGGAAACTTAAATACATGTGTGAATACATAAACTACACCGTGTCCCTAGTATGCCTCTACTAGACTAGCTCTTTGATCAAAGATGGTTAAGGTTTCCTAACCATAGACAAGACCCAACCGTAAGCTTAGCATCAGATCGTTTAGTTATTTGCTACAACTTTCATCATGTCAAGTATCTGTTCCTTAGACCATGAGATCGTGCAACTCCCTGACACCAGAGGAATACTTAGTGTGTATCCAAACGTCACTTCGTAACTAGGTGATCATAAAGGTGCTCTACAGGTATCTCTAAAGGTGTCTGTTGGGTTGGCACGGATCGAGACTGGGATTTGTCGCTCCGTGTGACGGAGAGATATCTCTGGGCCCTCTCGGTAATACAACATCGTAAAGAGCTTGCAAGCAATGTGCCTAATGAGTTAGTCATGCGATCTTGTATTACGGAACTAGTAAAGAGACTTACTGGTAACGAGATTGAACTAGGTATGGAGATACCGATGACCGAATCTCGGGCAAGTAACATATCGCTGGACAAAGGGAATTGCATACGGGATTGACTAAATCCTTGACAACGTGGTTCAACCGATAAAGATCTTCGTGGAATATGTAGGAACCAATATGGGCATCCAGGTCCCGCTATTGGTTATTGACCGGAGAGGTGTCTCGGTCATGTCTACATGATTCTCGAACCCGAAGGGTCCGCACGCTTAACGTTCGATGACGCTAGAGTAGTATTGGGATATGTGCATTGGTAGCCGAATGTTGTTTGGAGTCCCGGATGAGACCCCGGACATTACGAGGAGCTCTGAAATGGTCCGGAGGTAAAGATTCATATATAGGAAGTCCTGTTTTGGTCGCTGGAAAAGTTTCGGGCATTATCGGTATTGTACCAGGAGTGCCGAAAGGGGTCCGGGGGTCCACCTGCCCCAGGGGCGCACATGGGCTGTAGGGGGGCGCCCTGTCCTACATGGGCCAGGGGCACCAGCCCCATGGGTCCCATGCGCCTGGAACAAGGACAAGAGGAAGAGTTCTAAGGGGGGAAGGCACCCCTTAGGTACCTTGGGGAGGGAGGATTCCTCCCTAGGCCAGCGCCCCCTCCCTTGGAGGAGGGGCCAAGGCTATGCCCCAGCCCTCCCCCTTGCCTCCTATAAATAGTGGGGGAGAGGGAGGGGCTTGACACACCAAATCCCATGCCCCGTCGGCAACCCTACCTCTCCCAAAACTCAGTTTTCTCCTCAGATTGGTTCCGGCAGCTTTTGCCGAAGCCCTGCCGGGATTGCACCACCACCCTCTCCACCACGCCATCATGCTAGTTGAGATCCCATCTACTTCTCCTCTCTTGCTTGCTAGATCAATAAGGAGGAGACGTCACCGAGCCGCACGTGTGCTAAACGCGGAGGTGCCGTCCGTTCGGCGCTAGATCGGATTGGATCGTGATTGGATCGCGAAGAGTACGACTACATCAACCGCGTTATATACGCTTCCGCTTTCGGTCTACAAGGGTATGTAGACACACTCCCCTCTCGTTGCTATACATCTCCTAGATTGGATCTTGGGTGTTTCGTAGGATTTTTTTTATTTTCATGCTTCGTTCGCCATTAGTGGCATCATGAGCTAGGTCTATGCGTAGATGTATATGCACGAGTAGAACACAAAGAAGTTGTGGCCGTTGATGTTCAAATTGCTTTTTTTCCTTGTCTTATTTGGATTCGGTGGTATTTTGGGATGAAGCGGCTTGGACCAACCTTACATGTCCACGCACATGAGACCGGTTCCACTGTTTGACATGCACTTGTATTGCATAAAAGTGGCTTTGCGGGTGTCTGTCTCTCCCACTTTAGTTGAATCTGATTTGATGAGGGCGGTCCTTGTAGAAGGTTAAAGGCAACTTCTATATCACCGTTGTGGTTTTTCATAGATAAGAACGGTTCTTATAGTTTGCCCTAGCAGCCACGTAAAAATTGCAACAACGAAGCAGATGATGTCCAACTTGTTTTTGCAGGGCATGTTGTGATGTGGTATGGCCAAAATGTGATGTGATATATGTTGGTGTATGAGATGATCATGTTTTGTAATAGGTTCACAACTTGCATGTCGATGAGTACGGCAACCGGCAGGAGCCATAGGGTTGTCTTTAATTTATTGTATGACCTGCGTGTCAACAAATAATGCCATGTAATTGCTTTACTTTATCGCTATGCGTTAGCAATAGTTGTAGAAGCAGTAGTTGGCGAGACAACCACGTGATGACATGATGGTGGAGATCATGATGATGGATATCATGGTGTCATGCCGGTGACGATGGAGATCGTGCCGGTGCTTTGGAGATGGAGATCAAAAGCACAAGATGTTAATGGCCATATTATGTCACATTTTTTGATTGCATGTGATGTTTATCTTTTATGCATCTTATTTTTCTTAGAACTACGGTAGCATTATAAGATGGTCCCTTCACTTAATTTCAAGATAAATGTGTTCTCCCTAAGTATGCACCATTGCGAAAGTTTGTCGTTTCGAAGCACCTCGTGATGATCGGGTGTGATAGACTCTACGTTCGCATACAACGGTTGTAATCCAGTTTTACACATGCGGAATACTTGGGTTAAACTTGACGAGCCTAGCATGTACAGACATGGCCTCGGAACACGGACATTACGAGGAGCCGAATGTTGTTTGGAGTCCCGGATGAGATCCTGGACATTACGAGGAGCTCCGAAATGGTCCGGAGGTAAAGATTCATATATAGGAAGTCCTGTTTTGGTCGCCGGAAAAGTTTCGGGCATTATCGGTATTGTACCAGGAGTGCCGAAAGGGGTCTGGGGGTCCACCTGCCCCGGGGGCGCACATGGGCTGTAGGGGGGCGCCCTGTCCTACATGGGCCAGGGGTACCAGCCCCATGGGTCCCATGCACCTAGAACAAGGACAAGGCGAAGAGTCCTAAGGGGGGAAGGCACCCCCTAGGTACCTTGGGGAGGGAGGATTCCTCCCTAGGCCGGCGCCCCCTCCCTTGGAGGAGGGGCCAAGGCTGCGCCCCAGCCCTCCCCCTTGCCTCCTATAAATAGTGGGGGAGAGGGAGGGGATTGACACACCAAATCCCATGCCCCGGCGGCAACCCTACCTCTCCCAAAACTCAGTTTTCTCCTCAGATTGGTTCCGGCAGCGTTTGGCAAAGCCCTGCCGGGATTGCACCACCACCCTCTCCACCACGCCATCGTGCTAGTTGAGATCCCATCTACTTCTCCTCTCTTGCTTGCTGGATCAAGAAGGAGGAGACGTCATCGAGCCGCACGTATGCTAAACACGGAGGTGCCGTCCGTTCGGCGCTAGATCGGATTGGATCGTGATTGGATCGTGAAGAGTACGACTACATCAACCGCGTTATATATGCTTCCGCTTTCGGTCTACAAGGGTATGTAGACACACTCCCCTCTCGTTGCTATACATCTCCTAGATTGGATCTTGGGTGTTTCGTAGGAATTTTTTTTATTTTCATGCTTCGTTCTCCATTAGTGGCATCATGAGCTAGGTCTATGCGTAGATGTATATGCACGAGTAGAACACAAAGAAGTTGTGGGCATTGATGTTCAAATTGCTTTTTTCTTTGTCTTATTTGGATTCGGTGGTATTCTGGGATGAAGCGGCTTGGACCAACCTTACATGTCCACACACATGAGACCGGTTCCACTGTTTGACATGCACTTGTATTGCATAAAAGTGGCTTTGCGGGTGTTTGTCTCTCCCACTTTAGTTGAATCTGATTTGATGAGGGCGGTCCTTGTAGAAGGTTAAAGGCAACTTCTATATCACCGTTGTGGTTTTTCATAGATAAGAACGGTTCTTATAGTTTGCCCTAGCAGCCACGTAAAAATTGCAACAACAAAGTAGATGATGTCCAACTTGTTTTTGCAGGGCATGTTGTGATGTGGTATGGCCAAAATGTGATGTGATATATGTTGGTGTATGAGATGATCATGTTTTGTAATAGGTTCACAACTTGCATGTCGATGAGTACGGCAACCGGCAGGAGCCATAGGGTTGTCTTTAATTTATTGTATCACCTGCGTGTCAACAAATAATGCCATGTAATTGCTTTACTTTATCGCTATGCGTTAGCAATAGTTGTAGAAGCAGTAGTTGGCGAGACAACCACGTGACGACACGATGGTGGAGATCATGATGATGGATATGATGGTGTCATGCCGGTGACGATGGAGATCATGCCGGTGCTTTGGAGATGGAGATCAAAAGCACAAGATGATAATGGCCATATTATGTCACATTTTTTGATTGCATGTGATGTTTATCTTTTATGCATCTTATATTTCTTAGAACTACGGTAGCATTATAAGATGGTCCCTTCACTTAATTTCAAGATAAATGTGTTCTCCCTAAGTATGCACCATTGCGAAAGTTTGTCGTTTCGAAGCACCTCGTGATGATCGGGTGTGATAGACTCTACGTTCGCATACAACGGTTGTAATCCAGTTTTACACATGCGGAATACTTGGGTTAAACTTGACGAGCCTAGCATGTATAGACATGGCCTTGGAGCACGGACATTACGAGGAGCCGAATGTTGTTTGGAGTCCCGGATGAGATCCTGGACATTACGAGGAGCTCCAAAATGGTCCGGAGGTAAAGATTCATATATAGGAAGTCCTGTTTTGGTCGCCGGAAAAGTTTCGGGCATTATCGGTATTGTACCAGGAGTGCCGAAAGGGGTCCGGGGGTCCACCTGCCCCGGGGGCGCACATGGGCTGTAGGGGGGCGCCCTGTCCTACATGGGCCAGGGGTACCAGCCCCATGGGTCCCATGCGCCTGGAACAAGGACAAGGGGAAGAGTCCTAAGGGGGGAAGGCACCCCCTAGGTACCTTGGGGAGGGAGGATTCCTCCCTAGGCCGGCGCCCCCTCCCTTGGAGAAGGGGCCAAGGCTGCGCCCCAGCCCTCCCCCTTGCCTCCTATAAATAGTGGGGGAGAGGGAGGGGCTTGACACACCAAATCCCATGCCCCGGCGGCAACCCTACCTCTCCCAAAACTCAGTTTTCTCCTCAGATTGGTTCCGGCAGCGTTTGGCGAAGCCCTGCCGGGATTGCACCACCACCCTCTCCACCACGCCATCGTGCTAGTTGAGATCCCATCTACTTCTCCTCTCTTGCTTGCTGGATCAAGAAGGAGGAGACGTCATGGAGCCGCCCGTGTGCTAAACGCGGAGGTTCCGTCCGTTCGGCGCTAGATCGGATTGGATCGTGATTGGATCGCGAAGAGTATGACTACATCAACCGCGTTATATACGCTTCTGCTTTAGGTTTACAAGGGTATGTAGACACACTCCCCTCTCGTTGCTATACATCTCCTAGATTGGATCTTGGGTGTTTCGTAGGAATTTTTTTTATTTTCATGCTTCGTTCTCCATTAGTGGCATCATGAGCTAGGTCTATGCGTAGATGTATATGCACGAGTAGAACACAAAGAAGTTGTGGGCGTTGATGTTCAAATTGCTTTTTTTCCTTGTCTTATTTGGATTCAGTGGTATTCTGGGATGAAGCGGCTTGGACCAACCTTACATGTCCACGCACATGAGACCGGTTCCACTGTTTGACATGCACTTGTATTGCATAAAAGTGGCTTTGCGGGTGTCTGTCTCTCCCACTTTAGTTGAATCTGATTTGATGAGGGCGGTCCTTGTAGAAGGTTAAAGGCAACTTCTATATCACCGTTGTGGTTTTTCATAGATAAGAACGGTTCTTATAGTTTGCCCTAGCAGCCACGTAAAAATTGCAACAACAAAGTAGATGACGTCCAACTTGTTTTTGCAGGGCATGTTGTGATGTGGTATGGCCAAAATGTGATGTGATATATGTTGGTGTATGAGATGATCATGTTTTGTAATAGGTTCACAACTTGCATGTCGATGAGTACGGCCACCGGCAGGAGCCATAGGGTTGTCTTTAATTTATTGTATGACCTGCGTGTCAACAAATAATGCCATGTAATTGCTTTACTTTATCGCTATGCGTTAGCAATAGTTGTAGAAGCAGTAGTTGGCGAGACAACCACGTGATGACACGATGGTGGAGATCATGATGATGGATATCATGGTGTCATGCCGGTGACGATGGAGATCATGCCGGTGCTTTGGAGATGGAGATCAAAAGCACAAGATGATAATGGCCATATTATGTCACATTTTTTGATTGCATGTGATGTTTATCTTTTATGCATCTTATTTTTCTTAGAACTACGGTAGCATTATAAGATGGTCCCTTCACTTAATTTCAAGATAAATGTGTTCTCCCTAAGTATGCACCATTGCGAAAGTTTGTCGTTTCGAAGCACCTCGTGATGATCGGGTGTGATAGACTCTACGTTCGCATACAACGGTTGTAAGCCAGTTTTACACATGCGGAATACTTGGGTTAAACTTGACGAGCCTAGCATGTACAGACATGGCCTCGGAACACGGAAGACCAAAAGGTCGAACACGAGTCATAGAGTAGATATGATCAACATGGAGATGTTCACCGTTGATAACCACCCCATCTCACGTGATGATCGGACGTGGGTTGTTTGATATGGATCGTGTGAATACTTAGACAACTTAAGGGGTGTTGATTTAAGTGGGAGTTCTTTAGTAATTTGATTAACAGAACCAATTATCATAAACATAGTCTAATTGTCTTTGCAAATTTATGTTGTAGATCAGTAGCTCGTGGTGTTACTCCCTGTTTTTAATGCATTCCTAGAGAAATACTAAGTTGAAAGATATTGTAAGAATTTGGGCGGACTAGGTCCGTAGTCTGAGGATTGTCCTCACTGCTGCACAGAAGGCTTATGTCCTTGATGGACCGCTCAGTATGCCAACCCCTCTAGCATCGTCTGTGAATGTTGTGAACATCTGGTAGGCACGTTTTGATGACTACTAGATAGTTCAGTGCGCCATGCTTTACAGCTTAGAAAACAAGGCCCCAAAGATGTTTTGAATGCCACGGAGCATATGAGATGTTCCAAGAGCTGAAATTGGTATTTCAGGCTCATGACCGTGTTGAGAGGTATAAGACCTCTGACAAGTTCTTTGCCTGCAAGATGGAGGAGAACAACTCAGGTAGTGAGCATGTGCTCAGAGTGTCTGGGTGCTACAATTGCTTGAATCAAGTGGGAGTTAATCTTCCAGATAAGAGAACGGTTGACAAAGTTTTCCAATCACTACCACCAAGCCATAAGGGTTTTGTGATGAACTATAATATGCAAGGGATAGAGAAAATGATCCCCGAGCTATTCGCAATGCTTAAGGCCGCAGAGGTAGAAATCAAGAAAGAGCATCAAATGTTGATGGTTAATAAGACCACCAGTTTCAAGAAGAAAGGCAAGGGAAAGAAAGGGAACTTCAAGAAGAACGGCAAGCAAGTTGCCGCTCTCGTGAAGAAACCCAAGGCCGGACCCGAATCTGAGACTGAGTGCTTTTACTTCAAGGGGAATGGTCCCTAGACGCGAAACTGCCCCAAGTACTTGGCGGATAAGAAGGATGGCAACGTCAACGTAGGTATATTTGATATACATGTTATTGATGTGTACCTCACTAGTGCTCGTAGTAGCGTCTGGGTATTTGATACTGATTCAGTTGCTAATATTAGTAACTCAAAGTAGGAGCTGCGGAGTAACGGAGACTAGCTAAGAGCGAGGTGACGGTGAGTGTTGGATGTGTCTCCAAGGTTGATATGATCATCATCAGCACACTCGTAATACCTTCGGGATTAGTATTAAACCTAAATAATGGTTATTTTGTGCCTGCGTTGAGCATAAAACATTATATCTGGATATTGGTTATTGCAAGATGGTTATTCATTTAAGTCAGAGAATAATGGTATTCTGTTTATATGAGTAATATCTTTTATGGTCATGCACCCCTTTCTTGTTGAATCTCGGTCGTAGTGATACACATATTCAAAATATTGATGCCAAAAGATGCAAAGTTAATAATGATAGTATCACATATTTGTGGCACTGCCGCTTAGGTCATATTGGTGTAAAGCGCATGAAGAAACTCCATGCTGATGGACTTTTGGAATCTCTTGATTATGAATCACTTGAGACATGTGAACCATGCCTTATGGGCAAGATGACAAAAACTCCGTTCTCCAGAACAAGGGAGCGAGCTAGTGACTTATTGGAAATAATACATACCGATGTATGCGGTCCGATGAGTGTTGAAGCACGCGGTGGATATTGTTATTTTCTTACCTTCACAGATGATTTGAGTAGATATGGGTATATTTACTTAATGATACACAAATCTGAAACATTTGAAAAGGTTCAAGGAATTTCAGAGTGAAGTGGAGAATCATCGTAATAAGAAAATTAAATTTCTATGATCTGATCGTTGAGGTGAATATTTGAGTTAGGAGTTTGGTATGCATTTAAGACAATGTGGAATTGTTTCACAGCTCACGACACCTGGAACACCATAGAGTAATGGTGTGTGTGAACGTCGTAATCGTACCCTATTGCATATGGTGCATTCTATGATGTCTCTTACCGATTTGCCACTATCGTTTTGGGATTATGCATTAGAGATAGCCGCATTCACTTTAAACAGGGCACCGTCAAAATCCGTTGAGACGACACCATATGAGTTGTGGTATGGCAAGAAACCTAAGCTGTCATTTCTAGAGGTTTGGGGATGCGACGCTTATGTCAAGAGGCTTCAGCCTGATAAGCTCGAACCCAAAGTGGAGAAGTGTGTCTTCAGAGGATACCCTAAAGATACCATTGGGTATACCTTCTACCACAGATCCGAAGGCAAGATCTTTGTTGCCAAGAATGGGTCCTTTCCAGAGAAGGAGTTTCTCTCGAAAGAAGTGAGTGGGAGGAAAGTAGAACTTGATGAGGTAATCGTACCTTCTCTCGCATTAGAAGGTAGCACATCACAGAAAGCAGTTCCCGTGATGCCTACACCAACCGAAGAGGAAGCTAATGATGATGATCATGAAACTTCAGATCAAGTTACTACTGAACTTCGTAGGTCGACCAGGGTACGTTCCGCACCAGAGTGGTACGGTAATCCAGTCCTGGAAATCATGTTGTTAGACAACGATGAACCTACGAACTATGAAGAAGCTATGATGAGCCCGGATTCTGACAAATGGCTTGAGGACATGAAATCCGAGATAGGATCCATGTATGAGAACGAAGTATGGACTTTGGTGGACTTGCCCGATGATCGGCAAGCCATTAAGAATAATGGATCTTTAAGAAGAAGACACACGCTGATGGTAATTTCACCATCTATAAAGCTCGACTTGTCACAAAGGGTTTCCGACAAGTTTAAGGAGTTGACTATGATGAGACTTTCTCACCCGTAGCGATGCTTAAGTCTGTTAGAATTATGTTAGCAATTGCTGCATCTTTTAATTATGAAATCTGGCAGATGGATGTGCAAACCACTTTCCTTGAGGAAGAGTTGTATATGATGCAACCTAAAGGTTTTGCGGATCCTAAGGATGCTAAAAAGGTATGCAACCTCCAGCGATCCATCTATGGACTGGTGCAAGCATCTCGGAGTTGGAATATATGCTTTGATGAGGTGATCAGAGCTTTTGGGTTTATACGAAGTTTATGAAGAAACTTGTATTTACAAGAAAGTGAGTGGGAGTTCTATATCATAAATGATAGTATATGTGGATGGCATATTGTTGATTGGAAATGATGTAGAATTTCTGGAAAGCATAAATAGTTGTTTGAAAGGAGTTTTTCAAAGGAAGACCTGGGTTAAGTTGCTTACATATTGGGCATGAAGATCTATAGAGATAGATCAAGACACCTGATAAGACTTTCACAGAGCGCATACCTTGACAAGATTTTGAAGGAGTTCAAAATGGACCAGTCAAAGAAGGAGTTCTTTCCTGTATTGTAAGGTGTGAAGTTGAGTAAGACTCAAATCTTGACCACGACAGAAGAAAGAAAAAGGATGAAGGTCGTCCCCTATGCCTCAGCCATAGGCTCTATAATGTATGCCATGCTGTGTACCATACTTGATGTGTGCCTTGTCATGAGTCTGGCAAGGGGGTACAAGAGTGATCCAGGAGTGGATCACTGGATAGCGGTCAAAATTATCCTTAGAGGACTAAGGAAATGTTTCTCGGTTATGGAGGTGATAAAGAGTTCGTTGTAAAGGGTTACATCGATGCAAGCTTTGACACCGATCCGGATTACTCTGAGTCGCGAACCAGACACGTATAGTGGAGCAGTCATTTGGAATAGCTCCAAGTGGAGCGTGGTAGTAGCATCTATAGTATGACATAGATATTTGCAAAGTACACACAAATCTGAATGTTGCAGACCCGTTGACTAAAACCTCTCTCACAAGCAAAACATGATCAAACCACATAACTGATTGGGTGTTAATCACATGGAGATGTGAACTAGATTACTGACTCTACTACAAGTGGGAGACTGTTGGAAATATGCCCTAGAGGCAATAATAAAATGGTTATTATCATATTTCCCGTTCATGATAAATGTTATTCTTCATGGTAGAATTGTATTAACCGGAAACTTAAATACATGTGTGAATACATAAACTACACTGTGTCCCTACTATGCCTCTACTAGACTAGCTCGTTGATCAAAGATGGTTAAGGTTTCCTAACCATAGACATGAGTTGTCATTTGATAACGGGATCACATCATTAGGAGAATGATGTGATGGACAAGACCCAACCGTAAGCTTAGCATCAGATCGTTTAGTTATTTGCTACATCTTTCATCATGTCAAGTATCTGTTCCTTAGACCATGAGACCGTGAAACTCTCTGACACCAGAGGAATACTTAGTGTGTATCCAAACGTCACTTCGTAACTGGGTGATCATAAAGGTGCTCTATAGGTATCTCTAAAGGTGTCTGTTGGGTTGGCACGGATCGAGACTAGGATTTGTCGCTCCGTGTGACGGAGATATATCTCTGGGCCCTCTCGGTAATACAACATCATAAAGAGCTTGCAAGCAATGTGCATAATGAGTTAGTCACGGGATCTTGTATTACGGAACGAGTAAAGAGACTTGCTGGTAATGAGATTGAACTAGGTATGGAGATACCGACGATCGAATCTCGGGCAAGTAACATATCGCCGGACAAAGGGAATTGCATACGGGATTGACTGAATCCTTTACATCGTGATTCAACCGATAAAGATCTTCGTGGAATATGTAGGAACAAATATGGGCATCTAGGTCCCCCTATTGGTTATTGACCGAAGAGGTGTCTCAGTCATGTCTACATGATTGTTGAACGAGTAGGGTTCGCACGCTTAACGTTCGATGATGCTAGATTAGTATTGGGATATGTGCATTGGTAACCGAATGTTGTTTGGAGTCCTAGATGAGATCCTGGACATCACGAGGAGCTCCGGAGGTAAATATTCGTATATAGGAAGTCCTGTTTTGGTCGCCGGAAAAGTTTCGGGCAGTATCAGTATTGTACCGGAAAAGCGCACATGGGCTGTAGGGGGCGCCTTGGCCTACATGGGCCAGCGGCACCTGCCCCAAGGGGCCCTTGCGCCTGGAACAAGGAAAAGGGGAAGAGTCCTAAGGGGGGAATGCACCCCCTAGGTGCCTTGGGGAGGGAGGATTCCTCCCTAGGCCGGCGCCCCCTCCCTTGGAGGAGGGGCCAAGGCTGCGCCCCAGCCCTCCCCCTTGCCTCCTATAAATAGTGGGGGAGAGGGAGGGGCCGGACACACCAAATCCCACGCCCTGGCGGCAGCCCTACCTCTCCCAAAACTCCATTTTCTCCTCAGATTGGTTCCGGCAGCATTTGGCGAAGCCCTGCCAGGATTGCACCACCACTATCTCCACCACGCCGTCGTGCTGGTTGAGATACCATCCACTTATCATCTCTTGCTTGCTGGATCAAGAAGGAGGAGACGTCATCGAGCCGCATGTGTGCTGAATGCGGAGGTGCGGTCCGTTCGGTGCTAGATCGGATTGCATCGTGATTAGATTGCGAAGAGTATGACTACATCAACTGTGTTATATATGCTTCCCCTTTCAGTCTACAAGGGTATGTATACACACTCCCCTCTCATTGCTATACATCTCCTAGATTGGATCTTGGGTGTTTCGTAGGATTTTTTTTGATTTTCATGCTTCGTTCCCCATCAATTAATATGGAGAAGACAAAAAAGGAAGAAAGTCTCACATCGACGCGGTTAATCAATGGGCTATGGAGATTCCCATCAATTGATGTCAATGCAAGGAGTAGGGATTGCCATGCAACGGATGCACTAAGAGCTATAAGTGCATGAAAGATCAAACTGGAAACTAAGTGGGTGTGCATCCAACTTGCTTGCTCTAGAAGACCTCGGGCATTTGAGGAAGCCCATCATTGCAATATACAAGCCAAGTTCTTTAATGAAAAGTTCCCACTAGTATATGAAAGTGACTACATAGGAGACTCTCTATATGAAAAACATGGTGCTACTTTGAAGCACAAGTGTGGAAAAAGATAGTAACATTACCCCTTCTATCTTTTTCTCTCATTTTTTGGTGGGCTCTTTTTGGCCTCTTTTTTATGGGCTCTTTCTAGCCTCCCTTTTTTCCTCACTGGGACAATGCTCTAATAGTGAATAATGACGATCATCACACTTATATTTACTTACAACTCGATACTAGAACAAAATATGACTCTATATGAATGCCTCTGGCAATGTACCAGGATGTGCAATGATCTAGCATAACATGTATAAAAAATGATGAACGGTGGCTAAGTCACAAGTACTATGTCAGCTATATGATCATGCAAAGCAATGGGGCAATGATGATGTGTGTCATAATAAACGGAACGGTGGAAGTTGCATGACAATATTATCTCGGAATGGCTATGGAAATGCCATAATAGGTAGGTATGGTGGCTGTTTTGAGGAAGATATAAGGAGGTTTATGTGTGATAGAACGTATCATATCACGGGGTTTGGATGCACCGGCGAAGTTTGCACCACATCTCGTGGTGACAAAGGGCAATGCACGGTACCGAACTGGCTAGCAAATTGTGGACTCACATTAGTCATAAAGAACTTGCATACTTATTGTGAAAGTTTATTAGCCCTCGAAGCAAAGTACTACTGCGCATGCCCTAGGGGATAGATTGGTAGGAAAAGACCATTGCTCATCCCTGACCGCCACTCATAAGGAAGACAATCAATAATAAATCATGCTCCAACTTCTTAGCATAACGGGAGACTATACGTGCATGCTTCGGGAATCACAAACCTTAACACCAATATTCTTACTAAACCACAATCATTCACTAGTACCTCCCACATATTACCATCTTAATAGCGCCAAACTATAGCAAGGAATCAAACATATCATATTCAGTGATCTACGTGAAAGTTTTTATTATATCCATCTTGAATACCTATCATATTAGGACCAATTTCATAACCCGTGCATATTGCCATTACTATTATCAAACTCTCAAAATAATATAAGTGAAGCATGAGAGTACAACTATTTCTTTAAAATATAACTAGCGCCGTGCTCTAAAAGATATAAGTGAAGCATTAAAGCAACTTCCTAGCACAAAAGATTTAGTGAAGCACATAGAGTATTCTAACAAATCACGAATAAATGCGTGTCCCTCTCAAAAGGTTTGTGCAGCAAAGATTATTGTGGAAAACTAAAAATCAAACAAAGAAAAGAGTCATATAATACACGACGCTCCAAGCAAAACTCATATCATGTGATGAATAAAAATATAGCTCCAAGTAATATACCTATGGTTGGTCGGCGGAAGAGAGGATGTCATTTGGGGCATCCCCAAGTTTAGATGCTTGGGTCTCCTAGAATATTACCTTGGTGTGCCTTGGAGATACCCAAGCTTAGGGTCTTGCCACTCCTTATTCCTTCATCCATCGCGATCTCACTGAAAACTTGAAAACTTCAGCACACAAAACTCAACAGAAAACTCATGCGATCCGTTAGTATAACAAGTAAATAATAAACTTTAGGTACTATTGTAAACCCATTCATATTGTAATATTGCATAATACCTACTATATTCTAACTTCACCATGACTTATGCCCCCCCGATACAATCCATACATTCATTAAAACAAGCAAACTATGCAAAAAAATAAATATAATATGTCAAAAACAGAACAGTCTGTAATGATCTGAACAAACGCAATACTTCTGCAACTTCAAAAATTCTGAAAAAATAGAAAAAAACATGGGTAATTTGTATATAAATCATGTGTAAAAAATTCAGAATTTTATCATGTTCCAGTGAATTTAAAAAATTCTGCTACTGGGTACAAAAGTTTCAGTTTTTTCACATAATTAAATCAACTATCAACCAAATCATCCCAAAGGCTTTACTTGGCACAAACACTAATTTAAACACAAAAACATGATAACCCACAAGTATAGGGGATCAATTGCAGCCTTTCTCGATAAGTAAGAGTGTCGAACCCAACGAGGAGCTAAAGGTAGAACAAATATTCCCTCAAGTTCTATCGACCACCGATACAACTCTACGCACACTTTACGTTCGCTTTACCTAGAACAAGTATGAAACTAGAAGTACTTTGTAGGTGTGATAGGATAGGTTTGCAAGATAATAAAGAGCATGAAATAAAAACTAGGGGCTGTTTAGATAAAGAAACAATTAAGTTAGTTTTAGTTGAGAGCTTTTTGTCACAAGAAAGTTATTTGTCCCTAGGCAATCGATAACTAGACCGGTAATCATTATTGCAATTTTATATGAGGGAGAGGCATAAGCTAACATACTTTCTCTACTTGGATCATATGCCCTTATGATTGGAACTCTAGCAAGCATCCACAACTACTAAAGATCATTAAGGTTAAACCCAACCATAGCATTAAAGTATCAAGTCCTCTTTACTCCCATATGCAAACAACCTACTTACTCGGGTCTGTGCTTCTGTCACTCACGCCACCCACCATAAGCGAATCATGAACATATTGCAAACCCTACAACGGGGATCCCTCACACTTGCACGACACGGAGAGCACCATAGGACAACACCAATAATAAAACATACAACTCAAACCAATCATGATCAGCAATCAACCCATAGGACAAAACGGATCTACTCAAACATCATAGGATAGCCATACATCACTGGGAAATAATATATAGCATTGAGCACCATGTTTAAGTAGAGATTACATCGGGGATAAGAGATGTTACACCGCTGCATAGAGGGGGAGAGAGTTGGTGATGACAGTGGCAAACTTGTTGGTGTAGATCGCCGTCACGATGATGGCCCCGGCGGCGTTCCGGCGCCACCGGGAGAGAGGGGGAGAGAGCCCCCCTCCTTATTCTTCTTCCTTGGCCTCCCCCCTAGATGGGAGGAGGGTTTCCCCTCTGGTCCTTGGCCTCCATGGTGGTGGAGGGGCGAGATCCCCTCCGAGATTGGATCTCTCTCTCTCTCTCTCTCTGTTTCCTTCTGTTTCTGCGTTCCTAGATTCTGGCCTTTCACCGTTTCTTAAATTCCCGGAGATCCGTAACTCCGATTGGGCTGAAATTTTAACATGATTTTTATCCGGATATTATCTTTCTTGTAGCGAATGAAGGGCACCAACCGCCTTACTGGGTGGCCACAAGCCCCCTGGCCATGTTTAGGGTAGGGGGCGCGCCTCCAGGGTTTGTGAGCCCCTCGGGTATCGTCTCGCGTTGATTCTAATTCCCAAAAATCACATATATTCCAAAAAAAATCTCTGTAAGTTTTTATCACGTTTGGACTTCGTTTGGTATGGATATTCAGTGAAACAAAAAACATGCAACAAACAGGAATTGGCACTGGGCACTGGATCAATATGTTAGTCCCAAAAATAGTATAAAAAGTTGCCAAAAGTATATGAAAGTTGTAGAATATTGGCATGAAACAATCAAAAATTATAGATACGATGGAGACGTATCAGCATCCCCAAGCTTAATTCCTGCTCATCCTCGAGTAGGTAAATGATAAAAAAGATAATTTTTGACGTGGAATGCTACCTAGCATAATCTTGATCATATAATCTAATCATGGCATGAGTATTAAGACACGAGTGATTCAAAGCAATAGTCTATCATTTGACATTAAGACAATAATACTTCAAGCATACTAATAAAGCAATCATGTCTTCTCAAAATAACATGGCCAAAGAAAGTTATCCCTACAAAATCATATAGTCTGGCTATGCTCCATCTTCATCACACAAAGTATTTTATCATGCACAACCCCGATGACAAGCCAAGCATTGTTTCATACTTTTAGTGTTCTCAAGCCTTTTTAACTTTCACGCAATACATGAGTGTGAGCCATGGATATAGCACTATAGGTGGAATAGAATATGATGGTGGAGGTTGTGTGGAGAAGACAAAAAAAGAGAAAGTCTCACATCGACGCGGCTAATCAATGGGTTATGGAGATGCCCATCAATTAATGTCAATGCGAGGAGTAGGGATTGCCATGCAACGGATGCACTAAGAGCTATAAGTGTATGAAAGCTCAAACTGAAAACTAAGTGGGTGTGCATCCAACTTGCTTGCTCATGAAGACCTCGGGCATTTGAGGAAGCCCATCATCGGAATATACAAGCCAAGTTCTATAATGAAAATTCCCACTAGTATATGAAAGTGATAACTCAAGAGACTCTCTATATGATGAACATGGTGCTACTCAGAAGCACAAGTGTGGTAAAAGGATAGTAGCATTGCCCCTTCTATCTTTTTCTCTCATTTTTTTGTTTTCTTTTTTTGGGCTCTCTCTTTTTTTTGGCCTCTTTTTTTATTTTTTCTTGTCCGGAGTCTCATCCCGACTTGTGGGGGAATCATAGTCTCCATCATCCTTTCCTCACTGGGACAATGCTCTAATAATGATGATTATCACACTTTTATTTACTTATGACTCAATATTACAACTCGATATCTAGAACAAAGTATGACTCTATATGAATGCCTCTGGCAGTGTACCAGGATGTGCGATGATCTAGCATAGCAAAGATATCAAAAAAGGGGCAAGCCATGAAAATATCATGCTAGCTATCTTACGATCATGCAAAGCAATATGACAATGAATGCTCAAGTCATGTATATGATGATGATGGAAGTTGCATGGCAATATATCTCGGAATGGCTATGGAAATGCCATAATAGGTAGGTATGGTGGCTGTTTTGAGGAAGATATAATGAGGCTTATGTGTGGTAGAGCATATCGTATCATGGGGTTTGGATGCACCGGTGAAGTTTTCACCAACTCTTGAGGTGAGAAAGGGCAATGCACGGTACCGAAGAGGCTAGCAATGATGGAAGGGTGAGAGTGCGTATAATCCATGGACTCAACATTAGTCATAAAGAACTCACATACTTATTGCAAAAATTTATTAGCCATCGAAGCAAAGTACTAATACGCATGCCCCTAGGGGGGTAGATTGGTAGGAAAAGACCATCGCTCGTCCCCGACCGCCACTCATAAGGAAGACAATCAAAAAATAAATCATGCTCCGACTTCATCACATAACGGTTCACCATACGTGCATGCTTCGGGAATCACAAACCTTAACACAAGTATTTCTACCAATCCACAATTACTCACTAGCATGACTCTAATATCACCATCTTTATATCGCAAAATTATTGCAAGGAATCAAACATATCATATTCAGTGATCTACAAGTTTTACGTAGGATTTTATGACTAACCATGTGAATGACCAATTTCTGTTAACTCTCTAAATAGATATAAGTGAAGCATGAGAGTTTAATTATTTCTACAAAAGATATGCCCATTCTCTAACAAATATAAGTGAAGCTAAAGAGCATTCTACAAATGGCGGTTTTCTATGTGTAGAGAAACAGGCAATCCAAACTTCAAATGATATAAGTGAATCACATGAAGCATTCTATGAAGCCATACTCAAAAGATATAAGTGAAGTACATGAATCATTCTATAAATCAACCAATGACTATCTCATACCATCATGGTGCATAAAAGAAAAAGGAAAAATAAACACAAAAGACGCTCCAAGAATTTGCACATATCATGTGACGAATAAAAATATAGCTCCAAGTAAAATTACCGATGATCGTTAGACGAAAGAGGGGATGCCTTCCAGGGCATCCCCAAGCTTAGTTGCTTGGGAGTCCTTGAATATTACCTTGGGGAGCCTCGGGCATCCCAAAGCTTAGGCTCTTGCCACTCCTTATTCCTTCATCCATCGTGATCTCACCCAAAACTTGAAAACTTCAATCACACAAAACTTAACAAAACCCTCGTGAGATCCGTTAGTATAATAAAACAAATCACCTCTTTAAGTACTGTTGCAAACCCATTCATATTTTGTTTTTTCATTGTAGCTACTGTATTATAACTTCTCCATGGCTTATACCACCGATAAAATTGATAGTTTCATCAAAACAATGCATCAAAAACAGAATCTGTCTTAAACAGGACAGTCTGTAGCAATCTGAACATCTACCATACTTATGTAACTCCAAAAATTCTGAAAAATTTGGAAAAAATAAAAAAAATTATAGCAATACTGTGCAGAAAGTTTCAGAAGCTTTTGATGTTCCAGTAAAAAATGTAAATTCACGCACTACAGCCAAAGTTTCTGTTTTTGCACTGCACATACCAAACAAGCAATCTAATCATCCTAAAGGCAAATCTTGGAACATTATTTTTATAATACAATGGATTTGTACAAGGGGGTAATTATTTTTGTTGAAAAGTTTCTATAATTCAAGATTTGCAAAGTTTCCGTGGGCATGAACAAAGTTCAAGGAGCTCCCCCACTTCAACGGTGCTCATCCGTCTTACTTTCACTTTTCTTTTTGAAAAAGTTTTTAAGTTCCCCTCTATTTTTTTTTGTTTTTAAACTTTATAAAAGCACACAACAGAAATAAATGACTCTATAAAACTTCCGGGTTGTCTCCCTGGCAGCTCTTTCTTTAAAGCCATTAAGCTAGGCATAAAGTGCTCAAGTAATGGATCCACCCGGATCCCAAGGTATATCAAAGCCAATTTTAATTAACAATGATTTGTGATTTAGTAGTGAGCACAAAGTAGCATATATCATGCAACAACGAAGTCTAACTCTCTTCCTATGCATCAGCATGTCATAAAAGAACAATTCATGCACACGTAGTAAAGGCCGATACATAGCATAAACGGTTTCTTGCAGATTATCGTATTGGAAACATAGAGAGGCAGAGATGTAGTTCCTCTCTCATAATAATTGCAAGTAGGAGCAGCAAGCACATGCATATTATATTTATCAAAATCATCATGTGCCATAGTAGAACGCAACCCATCAATATAATCCTTAATAAGCGCAAACTTCTCCAATATAGTGTAGTTGGGAGAATTCAAAAAAGATAATAGGACTATCATGCGTGGGTGCAATAGCAACAATTTCATTCTTAACATAAGGAAATATAGCAAGTTCATCTCCATTAGCATAATTCATATTGGCATCATGGCCACAAGCATAGCAAGCATCAAGTTCATCAAAAAGGGATATTTCAAACGAATTCAAGGGATCATAGCAATCATCATAGCATTCATCCTTCGGTAAGCACGAAGGGAAATTAAACAATATATGAGTTGAATAGTTACTCTCATTAGAAGGTGGGCACGGGTGATCAATCCGCTCTTCCTTCCTTTGTTCTTCGCTCTCCTTCTCATCTTTTTCATCTAATGAGCTCACAGTGTCATCAATTTCTTCTTCCACAGATTCCTGCAAAATATTAGTCTCTTCTTGGACAGCGGAGACTTTCTCAATAAACTCATTAATATCGGCATTATATTCATAATTCTCATAGCAATATTTAAGTATAGCAAAATTTTCAGGTCTGTAAACAGCACCATCATAATTTTCACACTTTTCAAACAAAGATTCAATTTCATAAGCACCCTTAAAAGCAACAAATTCTTCTATTTGTTCCACATCATAGTAATCATATATACCATTATCATAAGAAGCCAAGGTTTCATTATCATTAAATTTACATGAAAAGGGAAGGTGTGGAGCCTTCATCCTAGAGCAGCAAGTATAATCATATCTCAAGCATAAATTCCGAGCATACCAATGCAACATATGAATTTGATCCCATAAGAGTTTCCCTTTTTAAGCAATAATCCCTAAAGTATTCACGTTGATCCAACGTGTCTCCCATTATCAAGTTGAACGGGGTTTTCTCAGGATTATCAAAGTAGTGTTTAATATTTTCCACATAGCAAGCATCGAGGGTTTTAGGAGGTTCCCCATCTCCATAAGTAGCAAGTACACCTAATTTTTTTGGTACTTCATGTTCCATATCCATAACTAAAGATAGAGAACAACTTAGAACAGGAAATAAAAATTACTTAGTGATAAAGCAAACAATCACACACGAGAATATTCACCCCACGCTATTGCTCCCCGGCAACGGCGCCAGAAAAAAGTCTTGATAACCCACAAGTATAGGGGATCAATTGTAGCCTTTCTCGATAAGTAAGAGTGTCGAACCCAAAGAGGATCTAAAGGTAGAACAAATATTCCCCCAAGTTCTATCGACCACCGATACAACTCTACGCACACTTTACGTTCGCTTTACCTAGAACAAGTATGAAACTAGAAGTACTTTGTAGGTGAGATAGGATAGGTTTGCAAGATAATAAAGAGCACGAAAATAAAAACTAGCTGCTGTTTAGATAAAGAAACAATTAAGTTAGTTTTACAAGAAAGTTATTTGTCCCTAGGTAATCGATAACTAGACCGGTAATCATTATTGCAATTTTATATGAGGGAGAGGCATAAGCTAACATACTTTCTCCACTTTGATCATATGCACTTATGATTGGAACTCTAGCAAGCATCCGCAACTACTAAAGATCATTAAGGTAAAACCCAACCATAGCATTAAAGTATCAAGTCCTCTTTACTCCCATATGCAAACAACCTACTTACTCGAGTTTGTGCTTCTGTCACTCACGCCACCCACCATAAACGAATCATGAACATATTGCAAACCCTACAGCAGGGATTCCTCACACTTGTGCAACACAGAGAGCACCATAGGACATCACCAATAATAAAACATATAACTCAAACCAATCATGATCATCAATAAACCCATAGGACAAAACGGATCTACTCAAACATCATAGGATAGCCATACAACATTGGGAAATAATATATAGTGTTGAGCACCATGTTTAAGTAGAGATTACAGCGGGGAGAAGAGGTGTTACACCGCTTCATAGAGGGGGAGAGAGTTGGTGATGACAGTGGCGAAGTTGTTGGTGAAGATCGCCGTCACGATGATGGCCCCGGCGGCGTTCCGGCGCCACCGGTAGAGAGGGGGAGAGAGCCCCCTCCTTATTATTCTTCCTTGGCCTCCCCCCTAGATGGGAGGAGGGTTTCCCCTCTGGTCCTTGGTCTCCATGGCGGCGGAGGGGTGAGAGCCCCTCCGATATTGGATCTCTCTCTCTCTGTTTCCTTCTGTTTCTGTGTTCCTAGATTCTGGCCTTTCACAGTTTCTTAAATTCCCGGAGATCCGTAACTCCGATTGTGCTGAAACTTTAACACGATTTTTATCCGGATATTATCTTTCTTGCGACGAAAGAAGGGCACCAACCGCCTTACGGGGTGGCCACAAGCCCCCTAGCCGCGCCCAGGGTAGGGGGCGCGCCTCCAGGGCTTGTGGGCCCCTCGAGCATCATCTCGCGTTGATTCCAATTCCCAAAAATCACATATATTCCAAAAAAAATCTCCGTAAGTTTTTATCGCGTTTGGACTTCATTTGGTATAGATATTCTGCGAAACAAAAAACATACAACAAACAGGAACTAGCACTGGGCACTGGATCAATATGTTAGTCCCAAAAATAGTATAAAAAGTTGCCAAAAGTATATGAATGTTGTAGAATATTGGCATGAAACAATCAAAAATTATAGATATGACGGAGACGTATCAAAACACAATAATAAAAGTAGCATAATTGTGTGGACACTAAAAAACATAAAATTAAAAGGAAAAATAAAGATAACTATTGGGTTGACTCCCAACAAGCGCTATTGTTTTACGCCCCTAGCTAGGCGTAATGCATAGTTTCAAGTGTTATCATACTTCATATTAATCCCGTAGGTGTCCTTCATAATAGATTCATGTGGTGGTTTAATTCTCTTTCTAGGGAAGTGTTCCATTCCTTTCTTTAATGGAAATTGGAATCTTATATTGCCTTCTTTCATGTCAATAATAGCACCTATGTTATGCAGGGAAGGCCTACCAAGTATTGTAGGACAAGACGGATTATAATCAATATCAAGCACAATGAAATCAACTGGCACATAATTTCTATTTGCAAGAATTAGCACATCATTTATTCTACCCAAAGGATTCTTAATAGTGGAATCCGTGAAGTGCAAATTTAGGAACATTCATCCAAATCATGAAGGCCTAGCACATCACATAAAGATTTTTGGTATAGTGGAAACGCTAGCATCACTACTGCAGGATGCTGCTAACGCGACACTACGATCAGAGACCCTTTGACGAAACTGTGTGCGATGCATTAATCACAAACGGTGATGTAAAAAACCCGTCAAAAAGATGCAAAACGTTTGCGATGGCGGAGACATCGAACACGGTTCATATTTTAGTTGCGTGTGCGATGTGGGGCATATGGTTGATCCATACGAATTGTTTACAATAAGACAGAACAACAGAAACAGGCAGCCATATCAAGGTGTGTGTGATATACGCATACAGTTCACTCGAATTAATTGTTTGTGATTAGGCAACACAATAGAAATGGTCAGCTAGATGAAGGTGTGTGTGATATACGGCATACGGTTCACTCGAACGAGCTGTTTTCGATTAGGGAACAGAACAGAAACGGTTCAACTTAACAAGATGTGTGTGATATGCGGCATACAGTTCACATAGATGAACTGTTTGCGATGAGCCAAAAGAATACAAATGATTCGTGTAAACAAGATGTGTGTGATACGCGGCAAACAGCCCACTCGGTTGAACTGTTTGCGATGAGAAATTATAACACAGACGGTTACTACAGTTAATTCATGTGCGATTCTGTGTGTACAAACAACTTTGAAAAATGCAAACTAGTTGCTTGCGGTGGCTAGGAGTATCGCACACGATGCGTCTGTGAGTACTCGTGTGCGATGATTAGTAAGTTACACATATGCTTCCTTATGTTAACACGTGTGTGATAGATAACACGTGGCACCACATACGGTATTCGGGTTGTGTGCTCCACTTAGTCTTCCCGCGCTCCACATGGGTGAATTGTAAAATCCCCGCCTCTTCCCTCATCGGTTTCCCGCCACCAGCTAATGGCTTGCTGCATATAACCCAGGCGGCAACGCACCATCGCGACACTGTGCGCAGATCTAGTCCTCACCCATCTACCATTAGTTATTCCAAGCATGCCAGGCAATGACCAAAGCTTCGACGTCGACCCCTACCTGCGTTACATCTTCGGCGAGGAGAACGAGCCGGAGAAGGTCGAGGAGCAAGAGCTTCATCGGCCGGTGCAGGCACCATGGCCCATCGGCAGCAATATCGGCGTGACAGTCCTTGGGTGCACAATCGACATATTGCAGAGGAAGTGTGATGAGCAGTTTGCCATCCACCGTGCAAAAGATCCAGAGCTGCTCCGCGGCATGATCGATGACCCACCCGAAGAGCTGCCGTCACCAGTGCTCATCGAGAGCCTGATGCCCCCCAAGTAATGGGCAGAGGACCTCTGCGATTCAGTCAAGACACAGCCAGCCTGCGGCTTCATCATTGCTGGTGGCGGCCGTCTCAACCTCGATCCCGATGATGTGGTGGACAGGCTCAAGCGCATCCTTGGCGGAGTTGACGTCCCTGATGAAGTAGAACATCGCCAACGTGGTATCTTGAGGATGTAGGTGATGGACGGAATTTGCTACCAGGCCAGAGAAATGGAAATGGAGCGATTCCGCGGAGATGTCATGCGCGCGATTGCACGCTGTCAAGCTCTTCTGGAAGAGGCCCAGCAGCCCCAAGAGCCTCCCAGCGCTAGCAGCCCCGTAGGCGGAGGCGGGCCGGGACACTTGGAATGAACAGCCGCAAGGGTGCGATGCTGATCATGGAGTCTGAGAAGACCGTCATCGGAAGGCTGCCAGCTCAGCCTTTTAGCCTATATTTTATTATAATTGTAT
This sequence comes from Thinopyrum elongatum, assembly GCA_011799875.1. Lineage (NCBI taxonomy): Eukaryota > Viridiplantae > Streptophyta > Magnoliopsida > Poales > Poaceae > Thinopyrum > Thinopyrum elongatum. The sequence goes on along the minus strand of CM022298.1, from coordinate 545,722,487 downwards.
GCATATGTAGGTCGTGAGTGTTTGGGCGTTGCCGCATGTGGCATTTTAAATTATCCTGAATATGTAAGACAATTATTACCGTTGCCATTGTAAATTTGCCTCAACGGCGAGCAGAGTGTGTGCAGGGACGCCAGAGCGGAGCGCGCCACGGCCGCCTCAATGGCGAGCAAAACGCGCGGACAGACGCGAGTAGAGCGCGCCGCGGCCGCCTCAACGGCGAGCAACCACGTGGTCAACCTTCTGGCACCCCGTGGGAGGCGCGACGACGCATCCATCGGACAAGATGGTGATATCTTGACCGTGTGTGATAGTGGGCAAACACGTACACGTACATCTGAGAACGCGGGCCCACGTACGCCATCCGGGGACCGTTTCGGGCTTCCGATGCGTGGCATATGGTTGATCCAAAAGAACTATTTGCGATGAGCCAGAACAACAGAAACAGGCTTCGAGCCCAGAACCATCAATAAATGTTGACCTTGTTTCTCATCACATTGCAGATTACAATGCAATAAGTAATTGCAAATCTGTTCACACCGATCAAACCAATATGTGTTCACACTTAGCACCGGGCTATAAAAACTACCCACTCAAAAATTACTTCACAGTTCCTCTCCTCATCATCCACAAAACTGGTCTTTCCTGTCAAGTCATTCCGCCATGACCGATAGGAGGAGTTTCGAGTGGACATATAACCAGGGAGCAGAGATGTCCTGGCGCACCGCGGAGCCCTCGAACGAGCTCTCACCGGCACACGAGGGCTCTCACAAGCGCACTTGCCATGTCAGCGATCGCGACGAGCTGGCGTTGCTGAAGTCCTTGGCCAGCGATGACGACATTCTCGCTGGCCTCATTAAGCAGCAGGAGCTGGTCGACGGCTTGATGAAGCTGCTCGAGATCAGCGATGCCTCGGTTGAGAAGGCGACTGGCCTCGTTGAGCAACTCATGGCTGACTATGCGAAGCTCCTCAAGGCGCTCACCAAGAAGGAGGAGGAGGCCGCCGGCTGGAAGATGCTGCATGAGCAGAGCAGTGCCTTGGGGATGACGCTGAAAGCAGTCATTGAGGAACTGATGGGTGAGTTGAGGAAGCTCCGGATCGAGCGCGAGTAGAAGGAGGAGGAATCTGTGGCTGCTGTCAAGCAAAGTCGTGAGGAATTGAAGAAGGAGTTGGAGGATGTCGTCGCCCGGCGATCCATCGAGGAGTAGAGACACTAGCGACCCAGCTGGTTGTCTACCATTTCCTTCTTCTCTTGCCCCCGTGTCTTCTGGGCTTTGCCGCATGTGGCATTTTAAATTATCCGGAATATGTAAGACAATTATTATCCGCGCCATTGTAAATTTGTCGTCGTATTATCCGTTGCCATTTTATTTGTCGTCGTATTATCCGTTGCCATTTTATCTGTCGTCGTATTATCCGTTGCCCTATGTGGCATCTTAAATTATCCGGAATACGAGTTGAAAACATGAACAAAGCAAATGCTAACGTTGAGAGGGGCCATGGGATCACAAGCAAACACCCTTCGTCCAGGTGCTTTAATTAACCGCGTGTTAAACAGCAGCTCGGCCGCCATTAATGGAGAAGTTGTGTAACACCCTGGTTTTTGCTCCTGTATTTTTTCCTTTGCGGGATTTGACTCCCGTCTTTTTTCTCGGTGTTATCGGATTTCTCTAGCTCTTGGGTATATGAAGATGGTCATTCAGCATTGCCTTTCCTTTCCAACCAGACATTCCCTCCAGTCCAACCTTGCCACCCCAGATTTATTCTCAGGGTTTTGCCGTCGAAACCCTATCTTCCGAGTTACCGGAAGGGAAACCCTAATTTCTTCCGTTACAAAGGAACCCCAATTTCCTTTGATTTGCTGACTCCCAAACTTTTCTCAGCGATCATCCTTCATCTATAAACCCTGGATATGTGAAAATATTGCCAAGTCATTTGCAATATTTTTCATTTGTAATTAATTCCTTTTTCTGCTAGTTAAAGGAATTAAATCCAGGAAAATGTCTATCCATCTCCAAAGTTCATGAAAACTTGTGGAGATATTCTTTGTGATCATATTGAGCTCCCATAAAAATATTGGACATAATTAAATAAGGGAAATTACATTTTCCTATTTAATGCCAATATTGCATTTTGGGCACTTTCTAAAGGAACTACATTTTGGTAGCCAGGAAAAATCCCAAATAAATTGTGGAGCTTATCCTATCCATACCTTCCCCATTTCCATCAAGATCCAAGTCCCATAGTTCAAAGTTTGAGCACAGCATCCATTTGCAAATTCTGTCCAGATTTCCAGTTTGCAAAGGAAGTGCTTGAACCCTTGATCTTTTTGAGCTGAAAATTTTCATGGTGGTTAACATTGATAAATCACTCATGGAAAACAAAAACTAGCTCAATCCATCCATCCATTTTCCCATAGAAATTTTCCTAAGTTTCTGCCCATTCGAAAGCTCTGTGAAGGAAGTACCACTTTGGCATTTCCAAATGAGCTGAAATTTTGCCAGTACCTTCATACTTCCAAATCATCACTCTCCACCAAAATTCAGCTCATTGCAGTGAGCCATTTGATCCCAGCTTCAAAATCCCTTTTCTGGACCAAAAATTGCATTGCAAAGCAAGTATATGCAAATGAGGTCCAAATGCTTTAAAATTTTGCCAGCACCTAGTACTTCCAACCACATTACACTGTGACAAAGATCGAGCTCCTCTTCTTCACCCAGTTCTCCAGAAATCTCCACCCAAGTTCCTATCTAGAACCTGTTCTGGATCACCTCGGTCACTCTAGAGCCATCCTGGTCCATCCAATGTCATATCCTATCTGTTTGAGTAGTGGGAAACATGTTAGACAAGGTTCCAGGGGCATCCAGTGTCTTGGACGCGTGGTGCCAGTGGTGACCATGAGTTTACTCGGCAGCTGGCGCGAACTGTGGCAACAGCCATCGTCCGGTCCTCTCTGGCTGTCCCCAGCTCGCCGTCCAGCTCCCCTTGCTCGCCCATGTCGCCTGCTCCTCTGATCCGCCTCATCCCCTAGCTCCTTGGCCGGGTGTGCCGACAGGAGGTGCTCCGCCGGAGCGCGGCCACCGCATTGCGCATCCAGGAGCTTCCACCGGCCGCTAGCTCCACCGTGAGTCGTCCCCGCGGCTATTTAAGCACCCCCGAGTCCCTCCTCCTCTCCATCAGTAGCCCTAGCCCCTCCCAGCTCTCCCTCCTCGAGCTCCTGGAGCTCTCTGCTCCCATCCATGGCCGAAGGCCGCCGCCGATCCCCTCTGCCCACCCCGCGTCCTGGCCCTCCCCTCTCCCTCTCTTCCATGCTCTCAGCCTCCCCAAGAGCCGCGCGGCCGCTGCCGTCTCCAGTTCCAGCGGAAGAGCTCCACTGGCACGGTTTCATCGACGGCCGTCACCGCCGTCCGCCCCTGCCGACCCACCACTCGATTCTAGCGGCCCCGGTGAACTTGGCAACCACCTGCGGGCGCGGCGTGGCACGGGGCATTCCCCTTGGCCACCGGCTACACCTCTCGCGCGGTGGAGCGACGACAACCGCGGCGGCCAGCGTCTCCTCTGCATCTCTGTCGGGGAAGAGAGGAGACCAGGGGAGGAGAGAGAGAAGATAAGGCGGGTCCCACCCGTCAGCTTTTGGGCAAAGTCAACCCAGGCCCGCGGTCAGATTAAGTGGAGGCGTCTTTCAACGAATACGTTTTCAAAGTTGGAAAGCGTATTTCCACTTAACTGCTGCTGAAAGTGCGTTTTCTTTTTCATAAAACGTAATCTGCCCGAGTACGCTTTCGGTTCAGCCCCCAGGCGCCTGTCTGTGAACATTTTATTTATAGATTGGTCCCTGGACTTCAAATCACTATATCTTTTCTCTCCCAACTCCGAACCAAGTGATTCCAATGCTCACATCTTTGTCTCGTCGAGCCCGTTCTATTGGTATCATTTTCACAAGGTTGTCACATTGTGAAAATGACCATTTTGCCCTTGCCTCTATACAGCCCCCTGAGAGGGAATCTTTTCCGGCAAATTCTTCCGCGGCTTCACCGCACTTCTTCCCGGAGTATTTCTTCGCCCCAGGCAAGCCGACCATCTGATATATGCCCTAAAGCATTGCTCTGTGTTATTCTTGCATGTTTAAATTAATATGCTTGTGCTTGTGTGTGTAGTAGTGAGCTGTATGTGACTCTGACGAACCCTTGCTTGCACTTTCTTCGGTGACGGCACCACGCCTGTGTTCTGAGCTGTTTTCGGCCGTCCGGGGTGGATGCCAACTTTTATTTCTCTTGTCAGCAACTGTCCGTGTTCTGAGCTGCTTTTCGGCCGTCGCGGGCAGCTGTTGAATTTCTTTCCGTAGCAGTGACCCTATGCTCTGAGCTGCTTTTCAGCCGTCCTAGGGAGCTGCTACATTCTTCTTATCAACACCGTCTCATGCTCTGAGCTGCTTTCCAGCCGGCTTGAGTCGGGGTTGAGTTATTCCGGTAATGTCCTAGATCTGAGTTGTAAAGACCGTTCTGGTGGCTACGGGTTTCTTTGCCGGTTTCGTGCAAGGGTTCCAATGGTCGTAACTTACAGCTAGAACTTGTAAGGTGATGACTTGCCATTTAAATCTTGTTTCACTAATGACTCATTGTGATGTTATATGAAGATAGGTAGTTATGTTTCCACAGTTATTACCTCATGCATAGTCCCCGCCATGTTAAGTTATTGTGATAAACAACCATGCTTGCTAAATACTGGCTAAAGCTAAACCTAGTCGGTTGATCCAGAGTCACCTGTTTGGACTTATCCATGCAACCACATTTGCCGGTATGGGACGGCCTTGACTTGGTCTGATCGCGTGCTCTTTTATCGGTACCGCCAACTAGGGAAGGTTATGCATGCGCGCTACCCTGGCCTGGTAGGCGGCGATAACCTTGTGAGCCCAGTTGATTGTTTAACCCGGGAGTCCCCGTTGCGGACAGTTTAGTTTGGCCACGACGGTGGCAGGTGACACAGGGGCCACCCAGGGTAGGACTCCGGGGGAGGATGATTGCCGGTGGTACGGTGGAGGAGTCACGGGTTAGGCAGTTTTCGTTGGAGCAACCCTGGTCCACCCGAATTGGATCACGAGGTCAGGTGCTCCATGGTGTGGGTAAAGTGCGCAACCTCTGCAGAGTGTAAAAATCTATTCGAATAGCCGTGTCCACGGTATTGGACAGTCCGTCCAGACCTCTCTAGGTGGTCAACCGTAACAAAGATAATAATGATGGAAGAACTTGTCTTATGATCGAAAGTACACAGTGGATCATGAGTATTCTGAGGGTTGTGAAACAACCCATAAGAAAGTAAGTTTATCAGACTTCCAGTGAAGATGCATAGACATCGGATGATGTCAGGGACATGATATGCTAGCCATGAGATGGCTATGTAAGAGATGGTCAGATGACCGAAAGAGTTGGATTGGATCCTGAGATTGTTCGGAGTATGGATCATTTACTTGATATGCTTTACTTTACTGTATTTTACTTTAGTAGTTATATTGCTAGATAGGTATGCTATGCCATGATAATTAATATTGCTCTAATAACAAATGCATGCTTGAATGCCATGGATTGCTTTGCTTGGTTTATATGTTAGTTTTGTTTGCTTGCGAGTACATTCAAAAGTACTCAGCGGCTTTTAACGTGGCCAGGTTCACATAAGGATCCGTCGTCTGTCGATGAGGAGCCGGAGCGTTCGCGGGCTAGGAGCGTAACCCAGTCAGATCCCTGTGGATTGGAGCCGTACCAGGACCATGCTGTCTTAGATAGAGCTTTTCCGCTGCCATCACCTCTGTAATATATCTCATGTAAGACCTATATATCCATTAATAGAAATGCATGTGTTCTTAATACTTGTTGTAAATGCGCATGCCAGAGTGATTTCCTGGGCTGGTATGTCTGGCGACCGTCTGGCTACAGTGGTAATCAGGCGGGGCGCCACAACGGATGGTATCACAGCAGCCAGGCTGACTATAGGTTACCCTAGCCAGACTTCATAGTCTTGTGCTCAGTAGAAAGCCCAGGTGGATTTCAGCCATCTTTGCCAAGCTGGCACGGCTACTATTGATCATACGGCAACCCCATAGGTCTTTGGCTCCACCAGACCCCAACTCTCATGGCCATTGCCTCCGGTATGAAACGCTCGCACCCGGCAATGACCCGTGAGCCCTGAACCCCTAGGTAAACCAGATATCCTTACCCTGCTTGCTAGCCATGGCATTTCTCTTCTTAACTCTAGTTTCCTTTGGGAAACACTTATAACTTATATCTCTCCCCAATAACCCTAGAATCGCACAACCATAGCCATCGTGCGTCGAGAGGTTGATGTTCCCTAAGGAAGTAGTAGGAGCTCGACACCAGTGCTACCAGGAGCATTGTGTGGTTTCGCTTCTAAATCCTTAGAGGTGCGTCGACTGCGCTATACTAGTTATACTAGTGGATCCTCGGCCACATGTATAAGGTCCGCAATATTTGAGCTTTATTTGCTTTGTGGTTTTCACGGTTTTTGTTTCTCTTGTCGGTTCCATTTCTTCGCTCCGACTGGATCCATCCGCAAGTGCCGTCAAGAAGACCAGCATACAACTGGGATAATACCCAATAATCCCAATTCAGTAAGAGTCAAGCCAAGCCAACTGCCTGGTATTCAGAATAGCAGAACCGGGTCTGTCAAGAATGAAGAATGGGTCAAAAGCAGAATCTATGTGCAACAGACAAGGCCAGAATATACCTGAGAGAGTTTGCCTCAGAACAGATCATACCTAAGGAGCAATCAGATGAGTTACCAAGAATGGATACCAGTAGGGACAAATGATTCCGTCCTCGACACAAGGATTATTTCAGTCAGTAAGGTGAACTGAGTCTTCTCTCAATGGACTCAAGAACCATTTATTACCCACCGAAGATATATTTCGAGAATATGAATGTGCCAAGAGCAGCAACAAAACTCTGGTACATTGGTACAAATTTCAAAGCAAATCTTGAAGTTCACCGGTGCAAATGCAAAATTTTCTGGGCAATGTGAACTAGGTTTGCAAGGAATATGGATGAGTTCACGGTTGCCCAGAATCACTGAGCTGCCAAGCATCCAGAATCAAGGAGCACCTAACATAATTGGAAACTCAGCTGAACCGAATGGAATTATCCATCGACCGCCTATTATTGGCAACACTTGTTTGAAGACAAAGGGTATTCGGAATCAATTAACAACATGAGGTCTGCATCAGGTGTGCAACCTTTACAGCAGTAATGATCAGACCAGCAGGAAGACAAATGGTATGCATGACCAACTGAAAATCTTCAGTCAAGGTATGGCCTATACCAAGTTTTGGCTCCTCTATGGGTAAAATTCCAGATACTTCGGAAGGAAGCCAGAATCGGCCATAAATCCGGCTGCGTACGCAGTGAAAGGCTTCTGGTATAAGGAACCCCACCTCCCTCCACAAGCTATCGGGAGAAGCTTACGACGCAAGACTGCCAATCTTCCTCGGTACGCCACTTGGTGAGAAAATCTTCTGGGATATGGCACTCTCATCTTCCACAGCGTGCTACCGCGGAAAAACTTCCAGCATAAGACACTTGACCTTCCTTAGCGAGACAGATGAGGGGAAAAACTTTTAAGGTATGATCCCCAGCCTTCCTCATCACGCTACCTTGGCAAAAGCTTCGAGCATAAGGAATTCAACCTTCTTCAACACACCCCGTACCCACGACAACCTTGTCAGAAGCACGAACTAGTATGGACACACATCCGCCTCAGAACTCAGTGGTTATGAAAGGATTTATCCTACCCTGCATATGTTGTGAGCATGCAGTCCAATGGATCAGTTCATGCGAGCCACTCGTTAGGAATGACTGTGTTCGGAGAAGCATTGGCCCCATGTTAAAAAAGAAGGATATGAACACAGTAACCTCTATGAGGTATGCAAGAGTAAGTTGCGAGAACAAGCCCGACAAGCCGGGAAAACAATCAAGAAGCCGTGTTGGCAAGTCATTACGGGTCCATCAAAGGAATCCTCAAGAATCAAGAGGCCATGGACAAACAACCTCCGTGACGGTCAGCAAGACACAGCTTCACGGACAGAGTGGTATTACCAATCCTCGTCAGGCTCTTGCATATGCGGCCACAACAATGCACTACCTGCGGTTACAAGTAAGATTGCCGCACTCATCAAGAATATGGGCCATCAACCAAGACAAGAGGCTATGCTCCGAAAGATACATTGGATGATAGCCATACCATGTCCAGCTCAATGGTCATAGCACGGACTACAAAGGTTATACATGACAGAGCCATCTCCACGAGTGACAGAGTTTGAAACAAGACATCCAGATAGAATGGCTCAAAGCACATCAGCATCAACAGCTCGTAGACGTCATGATAAGAGATCACTGGCTATGATTACCTTGTGATCATGCCTGACCCTTCAGTTGGGAATATAGCGGCAATAGCTCGGTCATGTTGTTCTTTGAATTATGGATCATCTAAAGACAAAGTCAGAATGCCTAAGACAAAAGGAAATGTCAGTACGGAACCCGCAGCCAGACTGAGTATTCTGACATAGCAAAAAGAAAGTCACCCTAGCCACTCGAGGCCATACGAGCACGTGAGCCGGGTACTAGGAAAAGGATGTCTTGCCCGTGACAGTCAGTGTACGAAGTATCGCAAGAAAACCTGAAGCAATTACTTCCAGGCCAAGGAAACTGAGCTGTTTGTTGGTATTACCCACTACCTCACCCAGCAACACCACTGCCAGGACAAAAGGTACACCTGACAGGAAAGAGAAGGATTCAAGGAAGCTGTGTGCAAAGACAACACATGGTCCATCAGAAAAGGCAGTTAAAATGTCAGTGAACCAACGAAGACAAGATCGCTGATGGATCCAAGTCGCACACAGGTAAGTCCCCCTTCACCGGGAGGTAAGCCCGGAAATCTCGAGGTCGAGATTTTCTTAAGGGGGGTAGGTTTGTAACACCCTGGTTTTTGCTCCTGTTTTTTTTTCCTTTGCGGGATTTGACTCCCGTCTTTTTTCTCGGTGTTATCGGATTTCTCTAGCTCTTGGGTATATGAAGATGGTCATTCAGCATTGCCTTTCCTTTCCAACCAGACATTCCCTGCAGTCCAACCTTGCCACCCCAGATTTAATCTCAGGGTTTTGCCGTCGAAACCCTATCTTCCGAGTTACCAGAAGGGAAACCCTAATTTCTTCCGTTACAAAGGAACCCCAATTTCCTTTGATCTGCTGACTCCCAAACTTTTCTCAGCGATCATCCTTCATCTATAAACCCTGGATATGTGAAAATATTGCCAAGTCATTTGCAATATTTTTCATTTGTAATTAATTCCTTTTTCTGCCAGTTAAAGGAATTAAATCCAGGAAAATATCTATCCATCTCCAAAGTTCATGAAAACTTGTGGAGATATTCTTTGTGATCATATTGAGCTCCCATAAAAATATTGGCCATAATTAAATAAGGGAAATTACATTTTCCTATTTAATGCCAATATTGCATTTTGGGCACTTTCTAAAGGAACTACATTTTGGTAGCCAAGAAAAATCCCAAATAAACTGTGGAGCTTATCCTATCCATACCTTCCCCATTTCCATCAAGATCCAAGTCCCATAGTTCAAAGTTTGAGCACAACATCCATTTGCAAATTCTGTCCAGATTTCCAGTTTGCAAAGGAAGTGCTTGAACCCTTGATCTTTTTGAGCTGAAATTTTTCATGGTGGTTAACATTGATAAATCACTCATGGAAAACAAAAACTAGCTTAATCCATCCATCCATTTTCCACAGAAATTTTCCTAAGTTTCTGCCCATTCGAAAGCTCTGTGAAGGAAGTACCACTTTGGCATTTCCAAATGAGCTGAAATTTTGCCAGTACCTTCATACTTCCAAATCATCACTCTCCACCAAAATTCAGCTCATTGCAGTGAGCCATTTGATCCCAGCTTCAAAATCCCTTTTCTGGACCAAAAATTGCATTGCAAAGCAAGTATATGCAAATGAGGTCCAAATGCTTTAAAATTTTGCCAGCACCTAGTACTTCCAACCACATTACACTGTGACAAAGATCGAGCTCCTCTTCTTCACCCAGTTCTCCAGAAATCTCCACCCAAGTTCCTATCCAGAACCTGTTCTGGATCACCTCGGTCACTCTAGAGCCATCCTGGTCCATCCAATGTCATATCCTATCTGTTTGAGCAGTGGGAAACATGTTAGACAAGGTTCCAGGGGCATCCAGTGTCTTGGACGCGTGGTGCCAGTGGTGACCATGAGTTTACTCGGCAGCCGGCGCGAACTGTGGCAACAGCCACCGTCCGGTCCTCTCTGGCTGTCCCCAGCTCGCCGCCCAGCTCCCCTTGCTCGCCCATGTCGCCTGCTCCTCTGATCCGCCTCGTCCCCTAGCTCCTTGGCCGGGTGTGCCGACAGGAGGTGCTCCGCCGGAGCGCGGCCACGGCATTGCGCATCCAGGAGCTTCCACCGGCCGCTAGCTCCACCGTGAGTCCTCCTCGCGGCTATTTAAGCACCCCCGAGTCCCTCCTCCTCTCCATCAGCAGCCCTAGCCCCTCCCAGCTCTCCCTCCTCAAGCTCCCGGAGCTCTTTGCTCCCATCCATGGCCGAAGGCCGCCGCCGATCCCCTCTGCCCACCCCGCGTCCTGGCCCTCCCCTCTCCCTCTCTTCCATGCTCTCAGCCTCCCCAAGAGCCGCGCGGCCGCTGCCGTCCTCAGTTCCAGCGGAAGAGCTCCACCGGCGCGGTTTCATCGACGGCCGTCGCCGCCGTCCGCCCCTGCCGACCGACCACTCGATTCTACCGGCCCCGACGAACTTGGTGACCACCTGCGGGCGCGGCGTGGTACGGGGCATCCACCTCGGCCACCGGCTACACCTCTCGCGCGGCGGAGCGACGGCAACCGCGGCGGCCGGTGTCTCCTCTGCATCTCTGTCGGGGAAGAGAGGAGACCAGGGGAGGAGAGAGAGAGGAGATAAGGCGGGTCCCACCCGTCAGCTTTTGGGCAAAGTCAACCCGGGCCCGCGGTCAGATTAAGTGGAGGCGCCTTTCAATGAATTCGTTTTCAAAGTTGGAAAGTGTATTTTCAGTTAACTGCTGCTGAAAGTGCGTTTTCTTTTTCAGAAAACGTAATCTGCCCGAGTACGCTTTCGGTTCATCCCCCAGGGGCCTGTCTCTGAACATTTTATTTACAGATTGGTCCCTGGACTTCAAATCACTATATCTTTTCTCTTCCAACTCCGAACCAGGTGATTCCAACGCTCACATCTTCGTCTCGTCGAGCCCGTTCTATTGATATCATTTTCACAAGGTTGTCACACTGTGAAAATGACCATTTTGCCCTTGCCTCTATACAGCCCCCTGAGAGGGAATCTTTTCCGGCTAATTCTTCCGCGGCTTCACCGCACTTCTTCCCGGAGTATTTCTTCGCCCCAGGCAAGCTGACCATCTGATATATGCCCTAAAGCATTGCTCTGTGTTATTCTGGCATGTTTAAATTAATATGCTTGTGCTTGTCTGTGTAGTAGTGAGCTGTATGTGACTCTGACGAACCCTTGCTTGCACTTTCTTTGGTGATGGCACCACACCTGTGTTCTGAGCTGTTTCCGGCCGTCTGGGGTGGATGCCGACTTTTATTTCTCTTGTCAGCAACTGTCCGTGTTCTGAGCTGCTTTTTGGCCGTTGCGGGCAGCTATTGAATTTCTTTCCGTAGCAGTGACCCTATGCTCTGAGCTGCTTTTCGGCCGTCCTAGGGAGCTGCTACATTCTTCTTATCAACACCGTCTCATGCTCTGAGCTGCTTTCCAGCCGTCTTGAGCCGGGGTTGAGTTATTCCGGTAATGTCCCAGATCTGACTTGTAAAGACCGTTCTGGTGGCTACTGGTTTCTTTGCCAATTTTGTGCAAGGGTTCCGATGGTCGTAACTTACAGCTAGAACTTGTAAGGTGATGACTTGCCATTTAAATCTTGTTTCACTAATGACTCATTGTGATGTTATTTTAAGATAGGTAGTTATGTTTCCACAGTTGTTACCTCATGCATAGTCCCCGCCATGTTAAGTTATTGTGATAAACAACCATGCTTGCTAAATACTGGCTAAAGCTAAACCTAGTCGGTTGATCCAGAGTCACCTGTCTGGACTTATCCGTGCAACCACATTTGCCGGTATGGGATGGCCTTGACTTGGTCTGATAACATGCTCTTTTATCGGTACCGCCAACTAGGGAAGGTTATGCGTGCACGCTACCCTGGCCCGGTAGGCGGCGATAACCTTGTGAGCCCAGTTGATTGTTTAACCCGGGAGTCCCCGTTTGGGACAGTTTAGTTTGGCCGCGACGGTGGCAGGTGTCACGAGGTGACACAGGGGCCACCCAGGGCAGGACTCCGGGGGAGGATGATTGCCGGTGGTACGGTGGAGGAGTCACGGGTTAGGCAGGTTTTGTTGGAGCAACCCTGGTCCACCCGAATGGGATCACGAGGTCAGGTGCTCCATGGTGTGGGTAAAGTGCGCAACCTCTGCAGAGTGTAAAAATCTATTCGAATGGCCGCGTCCACGGTATTGGACAGTCCGTCCAGACCTCTTTAGGTGGTCAACCGTAACAAAGATAATAATGATGGAAGAACTTGTCTTATGATCGGAAGTACACAGTGGATCATGAGTATTCTGAGGGTTGTGAGACAACCCATAAGAAAGTAAGTTTATCAGACTTCCAGTGAAGATGCATAGACATCGGATGATGTCAGGGACATGATATGCTAGCCATGAGATGGCTATGTAAGAGATGGTCAGATGACCGAAAGAGTTGGATTGGATCCTAAGATTGTTCGGAGTATGGATCATTTACTTGATATGCTTTACTTTACTGTATTTTACTTTAGTAGTTATATTGCTAGATAGGTATGCTATGCCACGATAATTAATATTGCTCTAAAAACAAATGCATGCTTGAATGCCATGGATTGCTTTGCTTGGTGTATATGTTAGTTTGGTTTGCTTGCGAGTACATTCAAAAGTACTCAGCGGCCTTTAACGTGGCCAGGTTCACATAAGGATCCGTCGTCCGTCGACGAGGAGCCGGAGCGTTCGCGGGCTAGGAGCGTAACCCGGTCAGATCCCTGTGGATTGGAGCCGCACCAGGACCATGCTGCCTTAGATAGAGCTTTTCTGCTGCCATCACCTCTGTAATATATCTCATGCAAGACCTATATATCCATTAATAGAAATGCTTGTGTTCTTGATACTTGTTGTAAATGCGCATGCCAGAGTGATTTCCTGGGCTGGTATGCGTGGCTACCGTCTGGCTACAGTGGTAATCAAGCGGGGCGCCACAAGTTGTGAGCGAGGCGGGCGGCTGGTGGATGGAGGTCAAAGAGCTCGCTTCCTGGTGAGCATGGGTGGCCTTGCTGCTCGCACGTGTCCTGTCGAGCCTGCGAGGTGGACAGGATGCACGCGTCCCGTCGAGCTTGCGCGGCGGACTGCTCGCACGCGTCCCGTCGAGTCTGCATGGCGGACTTCTCGCGCTCGTCCCGTCTAATCAAACAGGTACACGCACGCCATCGAGTATGGTTAAATTTTGGCACAAAATACAAAGATGACCAATGAACGAGGACGGAGGTAGTACTATCCCATAAGAAAAGAGAGACGCGTGGCCGCACTTAAATGGTTACGGGAACACACGGTTTATATAATACAACCGTTTGCGATATTAATGTGTCAGCTATTTGTTTCAAAAGGACTTCGTTGGCTATTAATGTGTGCGCCTTGTCTCAAACTGGACGATTTTTTTTACCACGGCATATATGTGCCATGTCATGAAACCATGCCAAGTTTCATGTTTTTTGGGTGAGTTTTCGATTTACTGGGATTTAAACACCGAGATTCTCAATGTTTCAGGACGACGAGACATTTGTAATTCATTCCCATTCCTTCAGTGAGACCTAAACATGCACCCAATGACACATGTATGATTTTCCACCCATTTTGCTTCACTGGAGCATGTGCTTGTAGTTCAAATTTGAATTATGGACTACATTAAATGCCTAGAAAACTCAATTAATATATAAAATGGCCAAAGGAACCCTAAATAGTTTCAAATTTCAGGATGACACTCCTGTTATTCTATGTTGCCTGTAGAAAACAAAATTCAAGGCAAGAAGAGGCAGCGATTATCGTTTCGCCCACAAGAGGGGCATGTTTCCCTACCAGAACCACGAGGGTTGCGAGAAGCTTCGGTTTGTAAGAGGCTTGTAATATAGCCTGGCCCAAATTGGACATTTTTTTACCACGACATGTATGTGCCATGTAGTGACACCATGCCAAGTTTCATGATTTTCTGGTGAGTTTTGGATTTACGAAGATTTAAAAACCGAGATTTGCAATGTTTGAGGCCGAGCCAGGATGCCAAGACGGTTGAATTCATTCCCATTTCTTCCATGGGACCTAAACATGCACCCCAAGGACACATGTACGATTTTTCTAGCCATTTTGGTGCACTGGAGCATGTATTTGTAGTTCAAATTTGAATTATGGACATTAAATGCCTAGAAAACTCAATTAATGAATAAAAAAGGTCAAACGAACCCTGAATAATTTCAAAGTTCAGCGTGAATCTCCCGTTGTTCCATGTTGCATGTAGGAGAAAATACAAGGCTAGAAGAGGGAGCGATTATCGTTTCGCCCACAAGGGGACATGGTTCCTTATCAAAACCATGAGGGTTCTTGCGATAGGCTCCGGTTTGTAAGAGGTTTGTAATAAAGCTTGGCCCAAATTGGACAATTTTTTACCACGACATATATGTGCCATGACGTGACACCATGCCAACTTTCATGACTTTCTGGTGAGTTTTGGATTTACGGGGATTTAAAAACCGAGATTCCAAATGTTTGAGGATGAGCCAGGACGCCGGTACGGTTGTAATTCATTCCCATTCCTTGCATGGGACCTAAACATGCACCCAAGGACACATGTATGATTTTTCTAGCCATTTTGGTGAACTGGAGCATGTATTTGTAGTTCAGATTTGAATTATGGACATTAAATGCCTAGGAAACTCAATTAATGTATAAAAAGGCCAAACGAACCCTGAATAATTTTAAATTTTAGCACGGATATCCTGTCGTTCCATGTTGCCTGCAGAAGAAAATACAAGGCGAAAAGAGGCAGTGATTATCATTTCGCCCACAAGGGGGACACGTTTCCCTATCGGAACCACGAGGCTTCTTGAGAGAAGCTCCGGTTTGTAAGAGGCTTGTAATAAAACTTGCCCCAAAATGTTCAAAAAAATATTCCTCGACATATATGTGCCATGTCGTGACACCATGCCAAGTTTCACGATTTTTGGGTGAGTTTTGGATTTACGGGGATTCAAAAACCGAGATTCTCACGAAATGTTTTCAAATAACACACGGTTCACTCATGAAAGCCGTGTGCCTACCAAACCGTGGCCGATGCCCCCCTGCTACACGCGCGATCTGAGTCGTGCATTCTGATTGGCCAGAACCCAAACCCCACGGATCATACGTCTGCACCGTTGGATGCTCCCAAATCGAACGGCAATCCTCATCCCTTTCGACAGCACATGCAGTTCCGGTTGTGATTTTATTTATATGGGTAAGCACTGTGCGCATGCGTCGTGCTAGCTCATGCTTCCTTCTGTACTAAGTTTTCCATATTCATGTCAAAAAAAGTTTTCCATATTAATGTTGTTATACATCCAAACACGCTACCGTTTCCCGCCACTCCTCCCATCGGTTTCCCACCTCTTGTCCCATCGTTTTTCCGCTGCCAGTGTCAGTGCTCATAGAAGGCTAGGCGGCGACACACCGGCCATGTTAATATTGCACACAGTTTCTAAAAGCACAAACGTGTGTGATAGTAGGGAGTTGGTCCCATAGGGTGACCAGCGTGAAATGCCTTAAAGGCAAGGAGGCAATTCCTATCAGCAAGGGGCGGCTTCCCATCTGCTAGCCTAGTCGAATAGAACGCAGAAGTTAAGCATTCTCGGGCTGGAGTAGTCTAAGGATGGGTGACCCGGTGGGAAGTTGCGTATCTCAATCTTCATTTAAATGCTATGATACGGTCATTACAGACATTTATCATCTAAATGTCTCTATAGTGACCTGTCATGACAATTATATAAACCTTGGGATCCTTGTTTTGCTAATTTGTAGACTATGTTTTCTATTGGTTATTTTTTCTTCTAAAAAATCAAAGAATGATCGACATCTATAGGCCCACACAAATTATCCCTTTGACCCAACGCACGAGAAGGGTTTACTCCTTGCTCCGTGTGCTATGTTAAAGCAAATCAAGTTTCAGCACATGCGTTGGACGGCACTCGGCCCCTACCCCCCACCCCCTTGAAGTTGCGTTCCCGACATCGTACGTCTTTAACCTGTCCGCGGGGGTACGATGTTCAGTTTGTAATGTTACTGATGTAGTTGGTGCCCCATCAAACTTGTGCTTTCGGGATTTGAACAAATCACACACCAGACCCATACATTTTTTTCGGGATGCATGCAGGGTATAGGGGGCCGGGTGTTCTGATCGAGCATGTCTCCCTTGTGCGGTTTATAGACGCCGCACATATCTATGGGCTCCCTGAGGTATATATATATATATATATCATCCTTGATCGATAACGAGGGGGGCTCACACAATCTATCCCTTTGACCCAACATACGAGAAGGGTTTGACCATGATGGTTTCCTATTGCTATGTGTGCCATGTTAGACCAAATAAAGTTTGATCACATGCGTTGGATGACACCCCCCCCCGCCTCGAAGTTGGGGAACCGACATCGTACGTATTGAACCTGGCTTGGGGTCGGGTACGGTGTTCGGTTTGTAATGTAGTTGGTGCCCCATCGAAGTTGTGCATTCGGGATTTGAACACATCACACACCACCGTACCCATACATATTTTTGGGCCGCATGCAGTGTATTGGGGGTCTTCTGATCGACCACGTCTCCCTTGTGCGGTTTTTTGTGACGACATGCATATCTGTGGGCTCCCCGAGTGTATATATATCATCCCTTTGACCGATAATGAGGGGTATGTGTTGGCCATGAATGGATTCCTCCTAGTTCGTGTTAGGGCCGGTCACCATCACATGTCGTTCAACCAAAGCTCAAGCTCATGTGTTGTCAGGATTCCCTCCCACACGCTCAGATTGCTGGATTCGACCGACACCGTACCCTGCGTATCTCATCCTTAACTACCTGGCTTTCATGGTTGTTGTATGTATCGAGAGGCAGGCGCCACATATAGATTGTACATTATTCGATATTGAAAACACACATCACCCCTTCCAACGTACATCATTTTGGGCCCGCCCAACCGTGGGCCCGCGCGGTCAAAGTTGTGCATTGGAATTTTGAACATCACAGACCACCCTTTTCACTCATATATATTTGGGCCACATGCTGGTGTGGCTGTCTTCTGACCCTCTCTAACATTTTTTTGTTGCAAAGACTCGGATGACGCTCAACAGACACGGGTGTACTGGCTTAACCGTGTGCGATGCAAGTGTGCTGTGAATCACCATGACTGCGCAAGCACGAGCAAAGGTGGAGGTACTGGCTTAACCGTGTGCGATGCTAGTGCGCTGTAAAATCACCACCTGCACAAGCTAAAGGCGGGTAGTTTATTTAGATTGAATTCCAGGTCTCCGTCTGAAAATTAGGACGAACCGTGTGCGATAGACCAGCTAGCTAGAAATCTAAAAACAAACTACCCGCCTTGAGCGTTGCAAAAATCGGCTGTTCCGCTGCTTTTCCTTATTATCATACACACATATTCTTATTGGACCATGTGCGATCTTGGGTACTCCCGCCCCGCATCAATTCCTTTACCCAAATTTTAGTAGCCGCCGTACTTCAACCGTCGCCCCCACTCCTCCAGCACCGACCTTCACTACAAAAAAATACACTTCCGTGATGATACGTGTTTGTCACAGTAGGTCATGTTTTCTATCATGCATGTACATCCATGACGATTTTATGACAGAATGAAGATAGTCATACGTGTGCTGTCGTAGAAGTGTTCCATGACAATACCAAAATTATCATCACGAAAGTGTCCACTTCCATGATGATAAATGGCGCGTCATGGAAGTCCTTTCGTCAAGGGTAACCGACACGTGGCATCCACCGTAACGGGTCGACGTTAAGCTATCGGGTTCCGGTTTGGATCCGATAACCCATTAACAGCCCGGACCAATGGGGATTTTCCATGTGTAAAATTCTGATTCGTCGGAGTTTCCACATGTCTGCTCAGGGTTGGGATAGATGTCGTCCACTCATTGGACGGGAGGCACCTATGATACGTAGACACGTGGCACGGCCCAACAGTGGCCCATTCAAGTGAAAAGGCCGGCCCGTTTGGCTTGGTCAAAAGGTAGCGGGCCGGCCCACGAAAAGTCTGTTAACGACCTATTTGCATATAGCCCATTTACAGCCCGCTAACTGACAGCCTGTTATGGCCTATCCGAATTAGGCCCAGTACCGGCATCTGTGCCGTCCAATATGATTCCAGCCCGTTGTGACTTCCGGCCCATATATGGCCCATGACGTCTTTCAGCCCATATGAGGCCCTATGTAACTCTTGGCCCATTAATGGCTCGTGGTGACACTGGCCCATAATGAACAGTGTATCGCTTTATACCCATTAACGGCCCAGTATTCCATTGGGCCCTTTCCAGCCCGTATGATCTTTCGGCCTTCTAAGGGCCCATTTATTCTTGGGCTCATTTCCAGCATTCGATTACTTTCGGTCCATTACTGGCCTGTTCCGCTTGCGGGCCAAATTCAACACGTGGTTAAAGTTGGCCCATTAATCCGTTGGGCTATTTTCTAAGCGTCATCAAATACGGCCCATTTAAGCCCGTTATACATATCGGCTATTAATGGCCTGTTATGATCGGGCCATAAATAGACAATTTCCACTCTAGCCCGTTTACGGCCCATATTGCGGTCCTTTATTGGTCCATGAATAGTATGGCCCGTAGAAGGCCCATTGATTCTAACGCCCGCACAAGGCCCATTGATCCTACGGCCGTAGGAGGCCCATAGATCCTACGGCCCGTAGGAGGCCCATGGTCACTACATAACGGTCCGTGGTTATTACCGCATAGTTTTAAAAAATATTTTATTGTTGCCACTAGCAAATCGCGGAAAAAGAACTGCAGTGACTACAACCAAACAAATAAACAAGACAATAAGGAAATAAATAAGCAAGCAACTTACGCTAGGCTATTACGGCTATTACACATATTACATCCACTGGGCATCAAAGTTTGCCACCAGTGCAAATATAGGGAACAAAGCAGCATATTACATACACTGGGCGTCTAAATTGGCCACCAGTGCAAATAAACGAGCAACAGTAAAACAAGTCCATAACTGAAACAACTTCACAAGAGCTCAAGAAACGTTATCCTGGGTATCCACCATGCTGGCAATAAGCTTAGCAAGCTTATTAGCTTTCTCCTGTTTGGCACTAAAATCCTCCAACGCTTGTTGTTGCACCAGAAAGTATGCATCTGAATTCTCTAGGGACTTCTGCAGTCCTTCGGCTTCTTGTCGCAGCACAACTGATCGATGTCTTTCAGCTTGTAGTTGAGACTCAAGAAACAGAACTGATTTAGACAGTGAGTTTGAATAGCTTGTGCCAGCGGTAGTGGCCAGTAACTCGAACACTACACCAAGACAGGACTTTGGCATTGTCTCACTGTCTTCAAGATAGTTTTCCTTAGCTTTTTTATCAGCTTTGTTGGAGACCAACAAGGATGTCTCACTATCCTGAACCTTATCTGCATTACTTCCTTTACCATTTCTTAATAAGGCACTCTTCCCCAATATTCTATCAGCATTCTAAAAGAAGAAACAAGCAGACACATAACAGGTTTAGCATGTAGTATATGAAACTCATTTCGGTGAACCAGTTCATTAGTAAGGTGGACAGGATTAAACTACCAAGTCTTCTATTGCCAAGTAGTACATAATAAAAGCATCAAACAAACATATATCTATCCTATGGTCACTGCATTGTCTTGCCAAATCAAAATAGAGACACGGTTCAAATCATATCAGTTCAAGACAAAGCAGCATTGAAAGAATACAAAGCGTGGGAAACTACACGGCACAACAAGATTTTAGATGGGTACCATGGGTCTACATGTACAACAACACTATTGGCTCTGTTGTGATGCTAGTAATGTGCATGATATGAGAAGTCAACTGTATACACAATTGAAATTGAAATCAACAGAGCTATTTATAAGAGCAAACCTGTTAAAGAAACATGCTTAAACATACCTGTTGTGCCATTGGAGTTTCGATTGGATCTTGCAATTTAAAAATAAGTTTGTATGAGTAAATACAGTGATACAAGAGCAAAGCAGTATGCACAATAGCAATGGAATCTTAAATGAGAATAGTTGTTCTTCAGGTTTAAGCACTTGTTCTACATGAACAGAGTACAGTAAGACGCAGACATATAGTACTTAAAAATAAAAAATGAGCTCATAGACCTTACCACATTCTTGGTTTGGGACCAGTACAGAACAAGGTGTTCCCAGTCATCGTCCCGTAAATGTGTCTCAGGAGAACGTAAGGGAATTTGATGAGTTTCTTTGCCAGTGAAGTACGTTTTCTTCAGGTAATTCTGATACTGCCACCAAGCATTCTTGAAGATAACAGAGGTATTAGCACAGGTTACCTCATCCTGAGTTTCCAAATCGGTCCTTCTCTATAGAGAAAAATGGGAAAATTTGCTGTATTATAACCATCATGGAGGTAGAATGTATGGGACAAAGCAAAGTAATTGCCATGAATAACATTACTTACACATAACTCCTGGACGAACACCTGCAACTAGCATTTTCCTTCATCTTCAGTATAATATTTCCATGATGGGAAGATACGCACATAGGATTTAACAACATCAAATGCTGTACATGCTAAACTACGAATGGTTGGTTGTGCTTCCTCCATAGGAATAGGTGTACTAACTGGTGGAGTTGGGGTTCGCCGTGGTAGTACTGGCGCTTTGGGCACTGGAGCTGCCTTACTAACTGCTCTTGTTTGGGAGCTCTGTGGTGGAGATGGTGCTGTGTCAACAGGAACTGGGTTACTATCTGCTGGGGTTGGGGTTAGATTGGGTGAAGCTGGTTGTCTGTCCATCGCAGGAGGGGTACAATCTGTGAGAGTCTGGGTTATGTGTGGTAGGGCTGGTTCTCGTGCATGTACAACCGGGGTGCTATCTCCACCAAGAGGTAGCACTATTTTATTTGAAGACCATGTTTTTACTCCACTAGATACTGCCATCACCCGCTCCAATTCAAATGGCTGATAAACAGGAAACATAGTTGAATGTACAGACCTTGTATGAGAGACAGATGCAATAGATAGTGTGGAAAAAAGAGGGCATGAAATAGTTGACATGTATATTGTTTAACTAAAAAGGATAGCATGACATAATTTCACATATATGATGTCAATCTAAACTGGATAGCATGGCATGACATAATTCAAAGATATGATGACTAACTAAAAAGGATGGCATTAGATAATTATATGATGTCTTTAGTAAATAGGTTCACATGACATAATTCACATACATGTTATCTAAGTAATCAGGATCGCATGATTTAATTCACATATGTGATTTGTATACTAAGCAGAGGGCATTCGCACATATGATGTCTGAACTAATAACATGGTGTTGAATATTGTGTATATGATGTCTAAACTATGCAATGCAAGACACCATATGCATGATATGAGCAGTATAACCGTGCCAAGTTAGAGCATACACCTCGGTGGGGGAATAGGACTGGTCATCTGTCTTTGAATCCATCTTTGAGGAGCTATCGGGACCCAGCAAGAGATCTGCTTCGACAGGTAGCACTGTCTGCTCTGAAGACCTTGTTTTCACTCCAGATTTTTCCATCACCCACTCAAATGGCCGATTCACAGGAAGAGTAGTTTAATGTACAAACATTGTCGACAAATGGAAATGTAATGAAGAAAAGTATTGGCAAGATATCATTCAAATATATGATGCCTGGTTAAACAGGATGGCATTGCATATTTCACATATATTATGGCTGGCTAAAAGAGATGAGACTGCATAATTCTCATATATGATATAGAAACTAAACAGGTGGCATTACAGAACATGTCTAAACTAAGCAGATGACATATATGATGTTGAAAGTAGACACTGCAAGGCAACATATGCATGATATGACCAACATAGTCATGCCAAGTTAGAGCAAACACCTTGGGGGTAAATAGGAGTGGTCAGTTGCGTCTAAATCCGCCTCAGAACAGATATCTTCCTCTGGATTACAATCTGGAGAGGGGGGGGGGGGAGCGTTTGCCATTGAACCCACCATGGAGCGATGTCTGCATGACATTGTATTGCCGCGCAAAACTCTTCTCTTTTTCTCTACATGTTCAGCATGACTGTGTACAATATCTGACATGCATACAAAAAAAAATGGGTTTTTTACATCTGTGCCCCTGGTTCCTTAGCGGTACTCATTCATCCCCACGCTCTTAACTTTTGCTCACTTTTCCCCACTCCCTTGCCCAAAACCCTCAGAACTGGTCACAGCGGACATTGCCGTCGGGTCAATGGCTTGACCGTTAACTCGGACGAGTGGGGCCGCGCTGGACTGCATCGCCCGTTGGACCTGAGAGCGGGTTGCACCTGACAAGTGGGGCCGCGTTTGGCGGTGTCATTGTTCGATCGTTGGTCCGTGGTTTCGTTGGACTGTTGGGCCTTTGCATGAAACGCCTGCGTGCGCCGCCACGACAGAAGCCTGTTATGCATGCACGACGTATCCAGCTAGCCTGCTATGCATGCACCCGGCAAGCCTACCTGCATGCGTCAATGCGCGTCGGCAGGATGCGTTGACCGAGCCTGCATGCGCCGACCGAGCCTGCATGCGCCGATGCACGCCGCCACGATGCGCTGACTGAGCCGCTTTCCTGCACGCGAGCCGCCACGGACGCAGCGACGGTCGCTGTCGCAGGTTCTCTCTTGTCGCACGCGTGTCGCATCGATTTAGTATGGCAATTAAAACTGGTTGGCAATTAAAGTGGCATATCGATCGACGCGGCTCGTTTGAACGTAGCAAATGCAGAGCGCGGCCGGTGCCCTTATTTAAACCACCCCACCGCTCCACCTATTCTCCACACATCCATTTGCGCCGCCTCCTTCTCTTCTTCACCCAAATCCTGATCACTCTCCGAGCGAGGCGAGGATGCAGTACTACGGCCCCACCTTCCAGGTGCCACCCACCACGCCGGAGAGGCGGTACCCCGCCGGCATCGTCGTGGAGACAACGCTCCGCGTGTGGGTGATCTCATGCTGGAGGGGTTCCAGGGAGTTTGCCCAGTGGTTCCTCTGTGCGGGCTACGCCCACCTCCCGGCGGGCTCGCCGGTGATGTTCGGACTGGAGGAAGTGCGCCCAAACACCAGCTCTCCGTCGTCAGGCCTCATCGCCCACTTCACCAACAAATTCGATGCGTACTACCTCCCCGGCAAGGTGTTTTGGTGTGGGTGCGAGTTCATCGCATTCACCACCTACAACATCTTCACGGACTTCGATAGCATCTTCCCCACCCGCAATGCTATGCACAGCCTCCCCTACTACCTCGGCGAGGACAGCATGGAAGAGGATCACTGAAGAGAAGGCACAGTGAAGATGGTGGTGAAGGCCCGACCGGTCTCGTGAAGCTTGTCTTGCCCGTTAGGGCTTTTTATATATTTTTATGTTATGTCATTGCTACCCTCGAAGCTGAACTATGTGCGTGTATGGAGGGTTTGTTGTTATCTCTTCCAGTTATGATCCAGATGGACTCCCTTGTTGCAGTGAAGTTGATCCAGGCAAAAGAGGTGGATAGATCTATCTACGCATCGCTTATTAAGGAGATTAGATACTTTATGTCTCTTCGTGAGTCTTGTATTACTCATATCAATCGTAGCCAAAATAAAGTTAGTGATAGCTTAGGTAAGTTTGCTTGTTTAGAAGGCAGAACTATGACTTGGATAGGGTCAGGGCCTTTGGTAGTGACAGAGCTAGCTGTCATTGATTGTTTGAACCTTTCGTTATGAGTAATACATTATTTCACCTAAAAAAATGTTTTAGGGCACCCTATGTTTTATGTAAGAACTATGCTATGCTTGCTAGTACTTTCTATGTTATGGATGTATGCTTGCTACGTGAGATATCGGTAGATGGATATGGTGCTGTAGCCGAGCCCTAGACATGCTCTCTAGATGGATATGGTGCCGTAGCCGAGCCCTAGACATGCTCTCTAGATGGATACGGTGGCTAATGGTGCCACCGGACTTTATTTTAGACGTGGTTTCTGATGGATATCATGATCTACATAATTAAATCTGACATGCTCTTAATAATAAATTTGCCATGTTCTACAAAAAAATCGTGTATAAAACAAAAACAAAAACAAAAAATCATGTATACAATATTTTTCTTGCAACAAAAACATGTTTATAATACCCGCATGTCAAAAAATCAAAGTGTTGTGCCGTAGGCTATATACAGAAGGAAATTGCCATGATATGTACAAATAAATTTGACATGGGCAAGTCCAACAATAAATCGATTTACCATCATGCACTATTTTTGTTTGGCATGGCAATAAATGGATTTACCATGGCAATAATCAAGCAAAAAAATAGAGCCAGCGCGTGCACTATTTTCTAGGCCTCTTTTATCTTTGTGGGCCTTCGACACTTAATGCAATGCGACGGCCCAACCAGAGCTTAGTTTCTTCTGCGGTCGGTGTTGTCTGACGAAACTGAAGAAACTAAAAGTGTACAAAACTGACAAAACTAACATGATCCACAAATTAAGCAACACAGAGCATAGAGCACATGATCCACAAATTTAAGCAAATCCTAGAGCACATGATCCACAAATTTAAGCAAATCCTAGAGCACATGATCCACAAATTTAACCAAATCCTAGAGCACATGACACCACACTAATAACATCTCTAATGAGTGATGACCAGCAAGTAAGCAAATCCTAGAGCAACTATACAAAAATAAAATCCTAAAGCTATCAGATTCGCCTGCATGTTCAATTGAATCATCTGCTTCAACTTCTTGTTCATCTTCTTTAATTCCCCCTTCAGATCTGCATCCCCAACTGTCAGAGCAGCACTTTCAGAGACCAAATTCGTTGGTGCTGATGGCAGATTGAGCTCCCGGGTTGGGGCCCCATTGAATTGAATCCGCTTAACATTGTCATCCAGCCATTCAAAATGTGTGCATTTCTTCATGATCTAAAACAAAAGCATGAACCCTAAATTCCAGATCCAACAAAAAAGAATTAAAAGCAAATAGAAAAAGAAATCAGAGCAAAATCATGAGATCTAACCTGCCCCTCTGGCTTGCTCTCGCATTTCACAAACTCGCACCCATAGTTGCCATTCTTGACCTCCTTCGAAGTCAACCGTATCAGTGGCGCGCTGCGTGGGCAGTCAGGACATCGCTCCATGGGAACTGGACCATACTGGGTCCATGAGAGGCGGGAGGCTAAAGTGGAGCTCGACATATCGGCCAAAGTCGCCGGAGAAGAAGAAGGAGAGGAGTGGCTCCGCTCATCGCCGGAGAAGAAGAAGCAGAGGAGTGGCTCCTCTCGTCGCCGTAGAATAAGCAGCAGAAGAAAGGGGAGGCAAGGGTGGGCGAGCACAACCAACAACTCTCGCGGATTGCCTCTCACGGATCGCCCCACGATCCAACGATGCGGAGCTCTCCATGTGATCCAATGGCACGGAGCCTGCACGCAGCCTGCCCTCGGAATTCCTTTTAGAAGACCACATCTGAGGGCTGTCGCTTGGCGCTAGGTTATGATCGGACGGCTGACGTTCGGAGCTAGGGTTAGGCGAAACCCCGCGGGGTCTAGAGGGGTTTTGAGCTGGTCAACGGGGTTTCCAAGGCTTTGACTGAGCATAACTAATTTAAAAAAAATCGAAAAAATATGAAACCTTCGTCGTTCGTTGTTTTATAAGACACACTAACGAGGAAAAATACTAAACTTGGTATACGGACATTTACAAAAAAAAAAACCTAGCTGGCACGATCGA
The DNA here is from genome assembly GCA_011799875.1 of Thinopyrum elongatum. Classification (NCBI taxonomy): domain Eukaryota; kingdom Viridiplantae; phylum Streptophyta; class Magnoliopsida; order Poales; family Poaceae; genus Thinopyrum; species Thinopyrum elongatum. The sequence goes on along the minus strand of CM022298.1, from coordinate 545,696,336 downwards.
GCTCAAATGAGCACCATTAATTTTAAAAAATAAAAAAAATATAAAACTTGCGCATAATGTTGTCTTGTGTGACATGTTACCAACCAAAAATCATAAACTTTGTCTATGGACATTTTCATGAAAAAACCTTCACACATATGAGCTATCACGTACAACATTTCATAGAGTCCAAGGAGAGGAGGTAGGGTTCCCTTCGGTTTTTGAAAATTTAAATCAAAAAAATCACCAAAGCTTGATTTCAAAGTGAATAAGAAGGATCTGAACTTAGTTTCTCATTTTCATATTTTAAACGTGTTTTTAATGGTTTTCTATTAAAGTATATTTTTTTAAAAAAATGTAAAAATATGAAGATTAATTCAATAAATAGTGATACTTCGAATCTACACTATATAGATTGAATAGGTGTTAATAAAAAATATTTGGCTCATTTAGAGTAGGTCCAAAAAACTTGATTACAAATGGGGCTGTTTACCCTAGCTTGGGAGCTCATTTGGAGCACATTTCTTTTACCACGCAAAAGAGATCGGATTGATCACCTAACGTTTATAATAGTTCAGCAAACTTTGCAACTCACATCACAGGGCAATGGACTTCAAGTGTTGGTTCAAATTCAAAGTTTGCCTAAAATTCAAAGTTTTCCTTAGTTTTGTATTCTACCTCAAATTTCACATGAAATTACAAATATAATTATTACACCTTACAAGTTTTCACAGTAGTTCAAATTGACGACAGAATCCTTATTACAAATCCTTAAAGTTCAAAGTTTATGACTTGCATTCAAGTTCAAATTCAAATCTTTGCCTTGCTCCTTGTGTTCCGGGATGGGTTAACCGTCTTGCTCCTGGTTTCCCTAGCTGGGATATTTTGTGCTTTTGAAAGCTTTGTCTTGTTGCTTCTGATCTTCACTTCTAGTGGTGGCGGTTTTGTTGAGCTTTGACTAACAGAGCAAGTGATGACAGTTGACGATCATCTGTGGGTTCACTAATCCTTAAAGGAACTTCAGACAAAATAACTTCCTCCTCTCTTATAGCTTCAAAACCTTCATAAGCCATGGTTTCAAATTCTGCATCAGATGATGGTTCAACCGAAGTTTCTTCCTCTCTAGGTCTTTTCTGTCCTATGCCTCTAATTATCCTAGAGCTGGGTCAAATAGAAATAAGCTTAGCCATCGATAAAAAAGAGAAAAATGCAAAAAAAAGGGAAAGGTTGCACACATTCCAAGCTGCTACTTCAGTTGCTTCATTCTCCTCTAAACTTGCTGCATTCTCCTCTGCTGCTGCATTCTCCTCTAAACTTTTTGCATTCTCCTCTGCTGCTGCATTCTCCTCTGCATTTGCTACTGCCCATTGTTCCTCTTCTCCAAATGATGCATCAACTAGATTGGTACAAAGCCTAGCAATATGCCCTAGGATACCACATCTTTTGCACTTACGCTGTTTTTTTACACGACCCTCTTCACCAGCTCTTATCCTGTTTTTCCTTGGTCTTCCTGGTGGTCTAGTCAGTACAGGAGAATGGAGTTTCAACCCTAGGTCTACTATGTCCCATTGGTCTTTTCCCAAGAGGGCAGGCACATTTTCAGCATAAGCAGCCCTAAATTTGGCAACAGAGAAATATTCAGAGCAATACTGATCAACTTCACCATCTTCACCTCCAATAACAGTCATGAGATGTAGGGCATGTATGCATGGCTTCCCGTGGATCTGCCATTGCCTACAACTGCATTCCTTAGTTGCAAGGTTCACTGGATATCTCCATTCCCTGATTTTACTGTCAGTGTATGTCACCTCAGCCTCGTATGTCGACGGTCGAATGCATTTCATCCTTAGTCCTCTTGCCTTGGCATGCAATGCCTTAATCAGAGATGGGAGCATAAGATGGCCAACATATTGTGTTTCCGCAATTCTTTTATGAAGGGCCATCTTTATCATGATCATCTGCCTGACCTTATCAAATGCTTGCCACAACAAAAGCCCTTTCACTAACTTGAACTTTGCATTGAAACACTCAGCGAGGTTATTGGTCACATAGTCTACTTTGCAGATTTCATTGAATTTGCTTCTTGACCACACCTTTCCATGATGTTCATCCATGTACTCCTTTACCAAAGAATTGTGAGCATACAAAACTCTCAAATGGTGCTCATGCTTCCTCAAGCTGCATGTGTATGATGCTGGCCATAGGTTCTCATCATAAACTTTGCCTTTGAATTTCTTTTTAAAATTCTGCGCTAGGTGTCGCGTACATTCCCTATGTTCCACTACAGGGAATACAATTTCTACCACACTCTCTAAACCCTTGCAAGCATCTGTGTGTATAACTAAACCTGAGTGTGTACCTATAATGTTGCGCAACTGCTGTAGAAACCAGACCCAACTCTCCTCGGACTCTGCCTCCAACACACCAAATGCAAGTGGGAATAGCCAGTTGTGTCCATCAACTGCAGAAGCTGCTGCTAGCTGGCCTCTCCATCTTCCATTCAATGCAGTTGCATCGACAGCCAAATAAGGCCTACAACCATTCAAAAACCCTGCCAGCAAGCCTTGAAACAAACAAAAGCTCTCCTGAAGCACTCCTTCTCCACTGTCTTCCCTTTTAATTTGTACTGAACTGTATGCTTGTCAATCTCTACAACACTCCCTAGACTAGCCGTCTCCACTTCACTTTGAAGGTGTAAAGCAACTAAAAACTCTCATTCCATGGACCATTAATCCTATCAAGAGCCCTTTCCTTAGCATAGAAAATCCTCATGTAAGGTATATCAATCTTGTACTTCTCAAATAGCTTCCCATGGAGTGATGTTGGACCAATTGTTGGTGTTTCCCTCACCCAATCCAAGATTGCATCTGCCACCCACCTAGTCTTTGCAAGCTTTGATTTGTCCTTTCCCCCTCCCCCTCCAGGTGGGCAAGTGTGCCCGTGTGGTTTTTTTTATCTGAAACAAAATGAAAAATGATGTCAAATACAATTAAGAAATAGTACACATGATCTGAATATAGAATGGATAAATAATCTGAAAAAAAGATTCAGTTGTAATACCTGAATCAATTTGCTCTTTAGCATAGTGGATGCATGCAACCTCCACCTACACCTATCATAAGGGCAATGAACAGTGAATCTTCTTGGCTCACTCCTATCAACCTCATAGGAGTTTTCAGTGAGAATGCAATATGTAGTCACTGCATTACGACAGTCCACCATTGATTCGAATACGGTTCGTGGAGTAAGCTGAGGATTCTCCCTGTTCCACTCAATTGTTGCCATGTCCTCACCATCATATTCTTGTAAAACTAAGGAGTCGATGTTCTCCTCCCTCTCTTCATCATCAGTGTCATCAAATCTAGCACGGCTGCTAGGCTCCTCTGGATATTCATCTTCCATTGCCTGTTGACTGACTCTATCTACCAGTTCAGGGAATAGAGTCTCATCCTCATCATCATGTCGAGGCACTTCCTCGTCAGGCTCTGCATCTACTTCTACATCAGGTGCAGAAGGGAGAGGAGAAGTGGCAGAATTAGCAGCAGCCGACATGTTGTGGCTTTCAGAACCACTAGGTTTACTTGGTCTCGACCTATAAGGAGTGCGAGGACGCTCGCTATTAGCAGAGACAGATGATGTCTGAACACCCTTCCCCTTCGGGATACGTTGTTTGCGTGGCTGAAGCACACCGATATGGATTTTACCGAAATGGCTGTCAGCATTCAAACTAAATAGCAATCCTAGATGCTCATCACAAGTTAATGGGACAAATCTCTGCTCGGTACTGTAGAAATATCTCAGTTCAACAGCATCGGCAGGGCTCCATGGATACTCACAACAGAGTGCCTCGCGGAAATATGTGAATGAAATGCTGGTTTCTACCACTTTCGGATAGAAAAATCCAAAAATCAGACATGGTTTAGTTCCACGCAGCTCTCTAGTTTCCATTCTAACCGCCAGCCGAAAAGCAAGTGTAGGATCAACCCTATTCGATTGAAATAAAGGGCGCAGTTAGGCCTAAAATTTTCAAAAAAATTGCACTGATTCACGCCAACGGTGGTCAAATACAGCCTAATTTATGGATCTCCTAATCAATTTGAGAGGAAAACGATGCTTACCCAGGTGGAATCCATGAATTATCCGCCTCTAATTCGACCCAATCATCTCCACGGTCGATGGGCCGGACGGGGTGCTCCCCCGACATCGCTTCCTAATCCTAGATGGGGAGAAAGGGTAGATGCGGCGGAGACGGCACGACGGCGGTGGAGGGGGCGGTGCGGAAGCGACTCGATCTGATTTAGATTACAGTGAGTGTTAGTTTTGCGGCCCCACTCGTTAGCACGTAACGGTCAAAATGTGGACTCGGCCCTACGTGGCCCCACTCGTCAGAGTTAACGGTCAAGCCATTGACCCGACGACAACGTCCGCTGTGACCAGTTTTGAGGGTTTCGGGCAAGGGAGTGGGGAAAAGTGAGCAAAAGTTAAGAGCGTGGGGATGAATGAGTAGAACTAACGAACCAGGGGCACAGAAATAAAAATCCCAAAAAAATATAATGAGATTATGTAAGGAGAGCATGCAGAAATCTAGAGTGATGGTAACAACCAGTGGATGGATCCAAAAAGAATGATAGCAGGCTGATGCTAGCTTTAATTTAATAAAAAGACAGATGATGATTGCTTTACTATTTGTTTCCCACCCAAGATGAACAACATAGGCATACCCTAGGTGAACCAGATAATAGGCAGAGATACTATTCATTGTTGCCTCAATATGTGCCCCACAAGTAATTTTAAAACTGAAGTTTGAACATTAATTTGGACCTGACTTGGAGTCTAAGAGGTGAACAGGACGATAAAGTAGCAGGTAATATTAAGCAATGCATAACATAAGCAGAAACAAAAGAGTGTGATCGCTCTTGTGGACCCGTGTACTCCTCAGGTTCATCTGTTGAGTTGATGATGGTGATGCAGTTGCGGTGGGTGCCGGTGGCAGGGAAGGAGATCTGAGGTGGCGAAAGACGGTCATGAGTCGTGATGTCTGGTTTGGTGGATGCTTCTATCGATGGAGCAGCTCAGGTGAGGTGGACAACGTCGTGGCAGGAGCAGGACAAACCACACAAAGTTTTCTTCGACACCTATCTGTAATTGAAGTAATTCTGTAAGGGCTCCTTTGGCTTGCAAGATTCTAAAAATGCAGGGATAGGAAAAACACCGGAGTAGGATAGGAATGAACGTGGGAAACAGAGCATTTGTAAACACAGGATTTCTGTCAACTTGGGTGTTTGGTTCACAGGAATTGGAAGAGCAGAGGAATGCAAAGAAACATGGCCAAATTAAAGTGAAACCATATGAAAGCGTGTATAGTTAGAATGTTTAGGTCCAGGTGGATGTTTTGCTCCATTCCTTTCAACGAAATGCATGAATAATTGAATAGTAGAGTGACATAGGAAAATTTCATATTGCTATGTTTTTCCTTCACTTTTTCCTTTGAACCAAAATAGCCCTAATGGATCGACATGAATGTAGAGTAATAAGTGATGTGACAAGTGTACAACCTCTTTGCCGTAGCTGTGTCGACCTCAGCATCATTGGGTTGGTCGCTGAAGAAGTTGCGGCAGAGGTGGCTGTCAGAGGTGTGGAAGAAGATCTGAGGCGTCTGTAGACGGCGTCCAGGGCACTGCTCTATGGTGATGGATGGTTCCGTCGTTGGAGCAGCTCCGGTGAGCTGTAAGACGTCGAGGCTGAAGCAGTACAAGACAAACATCGTTAATCTCAAGTGGGATTCTAATAGCATCTCCAATAGATGACGTAAAATACATTACCAAAATGTGATAGATGTAAAATTTACATCACCAAAAAACACCTGACTACAACAGATGAGGTAAAAACTATTGACTCTGAACTTAACTGTCAAAACTGAAATTTACTATGGAATCTGAATGTTACTGTCGAAACTGAACGCACTGGTAGCAGAGAGGAACTTCACATGTAGTTTAGGCCGCTCGAGCACTAGTAGTAGAGAAACACTAATCTAAATCAGCAGGCGATCGACGGGGAACACGGTAGCAGATAGCAGCCGAAGCAGCAGCACCTGGAGGAGCAGCACGAACTAGAGCCAGAGCAGCAACTCATGTAGCTGTAGCAGCCCGTGTACCAGCATCAGCAGCGCGAGCAAGAGCAAGAGCAGAGCAGCAGCGCAACCGAGCGAGAGCCGGAGCAGTAGCAGTAGCGCGAGCGAGCAAGAGAGAGCCAGAGCGGCAGCAGCAGATCTGGCTGGTATGGACGCTGCCGCCAAAGGGGCCTCGCACTGGGGGAGAGCCACCATGGAGATGTCGCCCGCAGCGCCGGCTTTGATGTAGCCGCGCCATGGGGGTGCAGGATCGAGCACCGTCGAAGCTAGGAGGTCGAGTTAAGGAGAAGGTGCGATGCGATGAGTGTACAACCTCTTTGGTGGCGCCGAGTAGGCCTCAGCTTCGTCCGAGGAGTCGGTGAGGATGCTGGGGTTCCGGTGGAGAAGGGTAAGGCGGCGCTGTGGGGATGGATCAGCCGCGATAGATGAGGCGATCGTCGGAGCATCTCCTTGGAGGTGGAGGACGGGGCGGCTGAACCGGCGGGATGATGAGATCGATGATGGTTCCTCATCCGGGGAGGTGGATGAGGGACGTCGAGATGTTGCGGTGGACGACGTCGTCTGGGAAGAGGCTCTGGCTGGGCAGCGGTGGGGTGGCGGACGGAGGAGGGTGGGGTTTCGCAGCTGGAGCAGAGAGGTTATGGGGGCCTGGGATTTTGAATGGCGAAAAGGAGGTGATGGGAGGGGGGAACCATGACTTAGGGACGCGCTTGTCCAAAATGTAGGGTGTGTTACAAAAGTACCCCCACCGATTTGAACTAGCGGCCCTTTCGGTTCAGGGTTAGAAGGGGGATTTCGCGTGTCGGAATTTGGCAGATGGAGGGAGTTTTCGCGCGCGTTGTAATTTTGGGATAGCAAGGCGCGAGTTTTGGGAGCATGATATCTGATTTTTCAAGATAATAAGGTGCGGGTTGAATTTTAGGGACAAGCCTAATGTGTAATAATGTATGTACCAAATCAATTCGCACTTCCCTCAACGAAAAAACGAAAAAAATAAAACTATTCGCACCACACAAAGAGAGAGTCTTGTCCCGTTTTACTGTACAAATGCTATTCAAAGCTATGAATCCATGTTATGTCCAATTAAAAAATTTCGCTGACTGTATAATGCATGTAACCTACTCATACGAACATTTTAGTGCATTCCAAATTTCTATACTACCGCTGCAATTCGAACTAAATTTGAATTCGTTTCTCTATTTGAATAAGAATCTACAATCACGATTGTTGCCAACTTAAACCATTATCCGTATATTATCTTAACAACACACCACATGATTACTATAGAGATAGATATGAACTATGTGTACTATATGAACTCGAATTCAAAATTTTGAATACACTTGATGTTGATTCCAAATAATAGCACATTTGATGTACTAACTAGATCTTCATAATCTAAACCATGTTTCATACGTACACTGTGTTTATCACACAAAGTATAGTGCCCTGCCCCCTACATTATGACAAGTATTTAGCCCTCAGCTGCAAAAGCCACACATTATCACAAATTCAAATAAATGTTCTATATATTATATGTAGTATAACATGTTTATAACCACACCATGCGTATCATCATTATATATATTCATGCATGCGTCGGTTTAAAACACTATGATATCTTCTTCAAATATCCGAATCCACTTTTTTATAATGAATTATGATCTCTGTTCGTCTTTTACACCCACACAATCCTCTTCTGTTTGTAGCTAGCGATAAATTTATCTCGTGCATGCACACGCCCGCCCCCCTCTCACCCTTCCTCAGCGTCCCCTCCATCGCGCACATTCGTTATTTCTCTTTAGGCCGTTCACCCATGGTGTGTGTAGGCCCCCCAGCTCCTTCTTTCCGGCACACACCGGTCGATATACCTCTCTAGCCAAGTGTGCCTACCACAAACACGCACTTTCCCTCTTCTCTTCTCACCGTCCATGCCCCTCTATGTCCAATACGGTTCCACGCACGTGAACACTCCCGCCCCTCTTTTCATCGATCTCATACTCGCACACTCCTCCCCCCTCAATATAGTAGGCCTCTTGCACCACCTCCTAGCCGCATCCCTCTCCCCCTGTCCGTCTCTCCGGACATTATTTGCTTCTAACACATGCATGCATGTATACCTACCGATCTCCCTACATATAGCTAGGTCGAATATAAGTCTTTTTCCCCACGCACTGATCGACGTACCTCACTAGTTATGTCTCTCCCTTTCTCTGACATACGATGATTGATCTTCCTATGTAGTTACGTCTACTTACCACAACCATATCGTCCCCCTCATCATCCTTCCATACCTCCCGACCCGTCTCTCACACGCACGTGCATAGACAGGCAGACATCCCCTCTCTTATTGATATTGCGCTCGTACCCTCCGTTTGTCTAGCAGGCCTCTCCCACCATTTGTGAGAAGCAACTCCACCACCAACCCTCCGACACTCTACCTTTGTCTCTCTCCCAACCTTATTCCTCTGCTACACATATGCATGGATGCCTATCAATCTCCCTCAATACATAGCTAGGTCTCTCTCCTTCTCCACACATATACCAGTCAATCTACCTCTCTATAGTTAGGTCTCTGCCCCCTCCCCCCCACACACACACCGATAGTTGAACGTTGTAGGTAGGTATCCATGCCACAGAGACAAACTGCACCTCTGCCCTCTCACATTCCAGTAGGCCAGCTGCCCTGTATCTTTGACGTGGGCAAACACAAATTCAATGGCACTCTTTATCGATCGCGCACCCACACACTTCATCCCTGTTTTTGATTCTATCAATATCTCACACTGATGATCCCTCCACTCTCTTCTCGTGGATCGCTCCCTCTATATATGATATATCCATGACTCTGTTTCACACACATTGCATATGTTACATTTTTTTTTGTTTGAGATATCATCGACACATTGCCTCTGTTTCGCACAAACCATCTCTCTCACACCCACCCACGTATGTACTAACTAGATCAAAGAGGAGGTGCACGCACAATGCACGTATTCACATCTCGTTCCCGGCCACACCCGCGTGGGTACACGATGGAGTTCATTTCGGTACAAAATGGCAGCCCACGTTGATAATTTGACGCGTATAGCGGTTGTTTACTCGAAGGAGGGTCGTGTACCACGCGTACACGGAACAAAGTTCGACTTGACGCGTTAGTATTAAATAAAGTTATATTCCTCAATGGCACGTATAGGATATAAAATGATTGATATCGGGAAAAAAGAAATCCGCTCCACTATATACAATGGAGCCTGCCTGCCGGGGTTTGTCTCTCGTCACACTATCTCACACAAGGCGGCGGTGGCCTCTCTCTCTCATCGTTGGTTACTGATCCGGCCGATTCCTGTTCGCCGGCGGAAAGGGAGGATGTGCATCGTTTCTCCGTTCGACGGCGTCGAGGCAGCATGTCCTGATCTGTGGTACCCGCCGTTCTCTCTGACCAATCTCCGGCGCGGTAGGGCCTTTGCCACTTGCTCGCTGCCGCAGTATGGGTAGATCCCGCCGCCGCCGCCCTCCTAGTTACATCCCGACGACCCCTAGGTACAGCTTCCTCCCCTTTGGCCTTGCTCCACTGCCCATCTTCCCACGTCGCTGCATGTGGAAAATCTATCATGTGGATCTTCCCTAGTTCTTTGCCCAAAACGTAGCTCGTCCGGCGTACTTTCCATATTGCAATCTCGTCCTCACACCGTTTTAGATAAACAACCATGGTGTTATCTTCCCTTGGGACAAGGAATATGCTTCTTTTTTGTCATCGTTTGTGTCATCAACTGTTATTGGCCAGTAATTGTTTCCTTTCTACCTCTTTTTTGCAAACAGGGCTATCCATTTCACCTCGTTGCTATTGTGACCTTTTGGTGAACTGCACAAATCACTTTTTTCTTAAGAGTGTTTTGTGCACTTCTACTAAAATGTCACACGGGCAACGTCTCTACATTTCAGTGCGACTGCACAAAGGGAGATTGGTTTTGCTCTATCCTCCTCATCCAACTCCGAGCCTAATCTTCTCCAACTATTGCTTAATCTTCTCCAACTAGTTAGTCTTAAGAGAGACTGCAAAGGTGACCGGCTTCTATTTGTGTGTTTATTGTTTCATCAACAGTCCGCTATTATTGTAATCACACCTAATATCTTTGGAACAGGGATGCTGAGCTCTATTTTAATGGAACTGCACAAAATGATCGGAATGTTGCATGCTCCTGACAGCTACTTTTTTTTCCCAACATGCCTTGTTGATTTAGACAGAGCTTGGGGGAAGTTGCTGCCAATGAAAGCATGGATCAATTTTAATTTAACACCTTCTCACAACTTTGTCTTCAGTTGTGATGTAAATATTAGCTCTGATCTACTAATGATTGAGATGCATTAGCAAGGAAGTTAGTTTCCTTTCTAGTATTTTGATTGATGTTGTAATGAGACAACCTTCCAGCTGGCAAGACACACAAAACAAAAGCTGAAAGCTTCAGAGCATTGTACAATTTCATGTCGCTGGAAAATTATTTGTATACGTTAATTATGTAAACAAATGCTAGAAGCTTGATAGCATTTCCAGAAGCCATTCAGCATCCGGGTACATGTGCCATGCACCAAATTATAGTGCACAACCGCATGGGAGACTCAGCCCGGTCATTGTGCCGCACTAATAGTGAGTAATGAGCAGTCAAATCATAAGCCCCACCTTTCCCACTGTAAGTTGCTCGGAAGAAGAAACCATCAATACGCTTTTCTTTGAATCCGCTCATACTAGTATGAAGTGAAGGAAATATGCCCTAGAGGCAATAATAAAGTTGTTATTTTATATTTCCTTATTCATGATAAAAGTTTATTATTCATTCTAGAATTGTATTGATCGGAAACCTAAATACATGTGTGAATACATAAACAAATACCGTGCCCCTAGTAAGCCTCTACTAGACTAGCTCGTTGATCAAAGATGGTTAAGGTTTCCTAACCATAGACATGTGTTGTTATTTGATAACGGGATCACATCATTAGGAGAATGATGTGATGTACAAGACCCATCCGTTAGCTTAGCATAATGATCGTTCAGTTTTATTGCTATTGTTTTCTTCATGTCAAATACATATTCCTTCGACTATGAGATTATGCAACTCCTGGATACCGGAGGAATACCTTGTGTGCTATCAAACGTCACAACGTAACTGGGTGATCATAAAGATGCTCTACAGGTATCTCCGAAGGTGTTTGTTGAGTTGGCATAGATCGAGATTAGGATTTGTCACTCCGAGTATTGGAGAGGTATCTCTGGGCCCTATCGGTAATACACATCATAAGCTTGCAAGCAAAGGACTAAGGAGTTAGTCACAAGGTGATGTATTACGGAACGAGTAAAGATACTTGCCGGTAATGAGATTGAACTATGTATATAGATACCGACGATCGAATCTCGGGCAAGTAACATACCGATAGACAAAGGGAATTACATATGTTGTCATAAGGTTCGACCGATAAAGTTCTTCGTAGAATATGTAGGAGCCAATATGGGCATCCAGGTTCCGCTATTGGTTATTGACTGGAGAGGTGTCTCGGTCATGTCTACATAGTTCTCGAACACGTAGGGTCCGCACGCTTAACGTTCGTTGACGTTATAGTGTTATATGAGTTATATGATTTGGTGACCGAATGTTGTTTGGAGTCCCGGATGAGATCACGGACATGACGAGGAGTCTCAAAATGGTCGAGAGGTAAAGACTGATATATAGGACGATGGTATTCGGACACCGGAAGAGTTTTGGAGTGCACCTGGTAGTCATCGGGTCACCGGAAGGTGTTCCGGACACCCCCGGTAAGTGTATGGGCCTAATGGGCCAAAGGGGGGGGGGGACAGACCAGCCCCTGGTGCACCCCTTCTTTGGACAGCAGGCCCTAAGGGAGGGGAGGGCTAGCTCCTCCAACCTTTCCCTCTCATGGGAGAAAGGAAAGGGGGGGCATCACCCTCCCCTGCCTTTCCCCCGCACCTATATAAGGCAGGGGGAGCGGCTTGGGAGGGACTCCAAGTAGGATTCCTCCTATTTGGGCGCCTCCTTTGGCTGCTCCTGCCTCCCTCCCACCTATATATATGTGGGAGGGGGCGCCTAGCACACAACAGACAATTGCCTAGCCGTGTGCGGCGCCCCCCTCCACCGTTTACAACCCCGGTCACATTTTCGTAGTGCTTAGGCAAAGCCCTGTGGAGATCACTTCACCATCACCGTCACCACATCATCGTGCTGCCGGAACTCATCTACTACCTCGCCATCTTGCTGGATCAAGAAGGCGGAGGACGTCACCGAGCTGAACGTGTGCAGAACGCGAAGGTGCCGTACGTTCGGTACTTGATCAGTTGCAGCGCGAAGAAGTTCGACTACATCAACCGTGTTGGTAAACGCTTCCACTTACAGTCTACGAGGGTATGTAGACACACTCTCCCCCTCGTTGCTATGCATCTCCATGGATAGATCATTTCGTGTGCATAGATTTTTTTTGTTTTCATGCAACGTTACCCAGCATGAAGGTGCAAAGCCAAGTCCGCATATGGCCTGTCGGTCAGCGCGCTTCCTCTTGGAATATCACTGACATGTGGGACCAGAGTGTGAGCAAACCGATCTCAATTGAGGAGGACGGCAAAATGGCCAACCCCGCCGCTCCTTGAGAGAGACGAGGAGCGAAAACACATAAACGGGCTCGCACGGAGGCCAAGATATATTCGAGCATGGTTAATCGATATTATCATTACATGTTCGATGTTTTTTTAATTGTACTATTGGGCTGCCGTTTTCCGCACTTCTCCCGAATAAATGTGTACTTCATCAGAGATTAAAATAAAATAAGAGTACAGACGCTCCACCATGCGGTTCCTAGTACATGTATACTAGTAGTACTACTAAACCTTGCGCTTGGCTCTTCGCCTCTTCGGGAAGTCGAACAATGATGGTACTACAGTGTATGCCTCTGGCAATCTGACACCGAATGAACTGCTGCACGTCCACCGCCTGGGCGAGGGTAGGTTGCATTAGTCAAAAGCTTCCCCTCGTCCTATGAGCCACCGCGCTTGAGGTAGACGGAGAGGGCGTAAGCAAGCTTCACCTTGTCCTGCAAGCTTCTCCTCGTTCTGCGAGTTGACAGGGCACACCAAAGTAGTGCTAGTCCATACTCTCTCCTTTCCAGTTAATATGGCTTAATCTTTTTTGCGGGTAAATGAGAGAGCTTTATTCATATATAAGACTAGCCACAGTGGGAGTAACTTCAGTAGTAACATCGAGTCCAACTCAGCAAATTTGCTTATGTGGCAATGAGTTAATGAGGAGAGAAGTAGTTTGAGTAACTTAGCTAGTTACTGTAACATCACATGTCCCAATGCAATATGTGTCTATAACCTAATAAATGAAGCTTTGCATGACACCACACTTATGTTACTACCCACTATGAACGTAGTAACATAGTCTAGGGATATGTTTATGTTACTAGTGTATGTTACTCTCCACTGTGGCTAGTCTAAGCATTCTTAGGATAATCAGCCAAGAGACTGGTCACTAGGAAGCGAGGTACCCCGCGAAAAAAGGAAGTGAGGTGTTTCATCAAGCTAGCTCTCGGTCACATTCAAAGTGCAGCAAGCACGGTTCGCACAAAGATGCGCCGCAAGGTTTGCTGACCTGTTTACATGCTAAATAACAAAAAAAGCGAAAATATTACTAAGCGCTCCTATTTCTAACAGGATAGGAGCCAGAATTAAGCGAGAATTGTGGCGAGTGTTCCATGCAATCAACTTCCATTATCACCTGCGAGAACCCTCGAAGAGAAGCAAATGTGTTGAAGATTGCTTTATCACAGATTAAAATAAAATAAGAGTGCAGACGCTCCACCATGCGGTTCCTAGTAGTACTACCTGTACAGTACTAGTAGTACGTAATACTACTCGGAGTACTCTACTACCGTAGTAAACATTGCGCTTGGTTGTTCGCCTCTTCGGGAAGTCGAACAATGATGGTACTAGTACAGTGTATGCATGCTTCTGGCAATCTGACACCGAATTAACTGTTGCACGTCCACCGCCTAAGCGAGGGAGAGCTTGCATAGTCAAAAGTTTCTCCTTGTCCTGCGAGCCACCGCGCGCAAGCTTCTCCCATCCTGCAAGCTTCTCCTCATTCTGCAAGTTGACGGGACACAACAAAGTAATGCTAGTCCATACTGCCTCCTTTCCGGTTAATATGGCTTGATTTGAAACAAGATAAATACACTGGCTGTCACTGTATATTTGTAAAAATACAGTCAGTGGACTTCATAATACGCTCATTGCGGTCAATATATACATTTTCCGGTGTTTATACGGTCACTAGCACACCCTGGATGAGTATGTGGGTGCATGCATGTGTAGGTTGAGCACTTGAGCGTGATCGTGTGTGTTCCATCGTGTGCTCGGACATGCATGCATTAGGGCGTCGCGCGCGTTTTTGCGTGCATGTGTACATGTGACTGTTGCACGATGTTGTAGTCCCTCACATTCACATGTTCATATGTCAATGCTTTGTCAAAATGTTGCATGCAAGGTTTAATCATTCGTTGTTCATGCATGCATTCCCGATATTAATAAATTGGTAAATACAATTTCTTAAGGAAAACGAGCCCATGTGTGACGCCCCCGGCTCAATCGTGCACTAATCATACACGCAAACATGCACGATCAAGCATAGGGACTCACGGGAAGATATCACAACACAACTCTAAACATAAATAAACGGAGATTCACAATATTACAGACCAGGGATCACGAAGATCCGAATACATAAGTCAGTCATACAAATATTATCTGAGTACAGACATGGTTAGACAAGTTTCACCTTAAGAAGGCTAGCACAAACAATGACTCTAGATCGAAAGGCGAAGGCCTCCTGCCTGGGAGCCTCCGATCCTACTCCTGGTCGGCTGGCTCGATCCAGTAGTAAGTGCCCTCTGGACCCTCCTGGTAGTAAGCTCCTGAGGTGGCATCTGGCTCCTGGACTCCATCGTCTGATGTATCATCAAGGTGGGGTATGGGTAAAAAGAAAGTAAAGCAACCGTGAGTACTCATCCGAAGTACTCAGCAAGCAAGGATCTATACTACATATGCAACATTATCAATGGAGAAAGGCTGTATATGTGGACTGGGCTGCTGAAATACCGGAATAGAGAGAAGGCCTAGTCCTATCGAAGACTAGTATCTTCATACATCTTCACGAAGCCGTCATCTTGCAGCAATAGAAGAGAGTAGAATAGCATTTTATTTAGCAACATGTTGAAGCAAGCCTAGAGATCCTTTCTCGACTCCCAAGCGAGAAAGCGATCCCGAAGCTTCAATTAAGTAACAAGTATCCAGTTCAAGTAGTAGATCGGGATACACAAACTGAGCATCCTTTACCGTAGGACCGGCTATCGATATATCATTCATCCCTGCAGGGGTGCACTACTGTTACCCAACACGCTCGATCAACTCTGGTCGGACACACTTGCTGGGTAATGCCCGGCCTCGGAAGATCAACACGAAGCAGCGCCCTACCTAGGCTCAGCAAAGAGGTCAGCACGCCGGACTAACCTATGCACCCAGAGGTCTTGGGCCATCGCCCTGGGCACCCTGCGCGTTGCGAGACTGGCCGGGGTGCAGGCGTGACGCTGAACTCGTCAGTGAAGTATCCAGCCCAATCCCGACAATCAGCCCACACAGTGAATCGTGACGTCTGACGAGCTTTCGGGAGAAACGTACATCGCAGAGGGCCCCATAACCATTATCCCGTGTGGTGGTAGTGCGTATAGGGCATGTCGACCCAGTCAGATCACAAACCCAAATCCAATAGGCTCATTTAGTATCACGCGGAGACAATCAGAGTCTCTGATGCTCCGCCACAATATCACACTTGAGTGCCCTTCCGACACACCCGACATCATAGACCCCCAGCGGGTACCCACCAGGGTGGACCCGCCTGTAACAAAGGTCAAGGTAACCGTGTGGTAATAACATCAAGGGGGAAAACCCCGAGGAATCACCCTCGGTGTATTCTTCTCGATGAAAACATCAGGGTGAACGTATGAGGCATCACCCTCGAGGTTCACACTGAGGGGTTGCACGACAGAGTCGTATCGGAAGTGGAGAAGGAGGAATCACCCTCGATGACCATGACCGAATAGCTACACTGCAGAGTATTCATCAGGAGTGCGTTACGAGGTATCACCCTCGGCACTCGAGAGTATCTATGCAGAGTCGTACAACTAAAGGGGGGGGGGTGAAGTGAGGTGTCGGTCTCTGGTCGACGATCACATCGATCGAGTCGTTGACGATCAAGCAGGGGCAACAAGGGTAAGGTGGTGGGGTCACTGATGGTTCAATACCAACCTATACTAAACAGTTTATCATAGGCAGGTAAGGTAACAATGAACAGGTTACGAAAACAGGCTATGCATCAGAATAGGAGCAAATATTAACAGTAGCAAAATCTAATGCAAGCAGGAGAAATGGAATGGGCGATATCTGGATGCTCAAAGGGGGGGCTTGCCTGGTTGCTCTGGCAAGAGAGAGGGATCGTCAACGGGCTGCTCGTCTGGAGCGTAGTCGAACTCAGCTGCAGCGTCATCGGTCTCGGCGTTTATCGAGGGAGAAGGAGGGGGAGAGAAACAATAAATTCACGGCAAAAATGCAAACAATATGCATGACATGCCTAAATGATATGCCGGGGTGTTCTACTGCCTAACTAAATGATTTAGTTAATTTAGGAATTTATTCGGATTTATTTAATTAAAGTTGGGCACTATTCATTTATTGAAATCGGTCTAAAAGTTCCATGTTTATCTAGCTGCGGGCATGTGACAGGAATACGGAGGACGTATTCGGGTTCGTATCGAAATTCTGAGCAAGTTTCATGTATAAAGTATTTTCACCGGAGTTACGGATGATTTAATATGATTTTCTAAAGTTTTTATTAATTTCTGGAATTTAATTATTTATTTAAATTCAACATTATCCGAAACAGTGTATGCTGAAGTCATCATGATGTCAGCAGTCAACATGACGTTGACTGGGTCAAACTGACGCGTGGGCCCCACCTGTCATTCACTGTTAGCAAATAGGGTTTAGCTAATCTAACTACAGATTAATTAGACTAACTAATTAATTAGTTTAACTTAATCAGGATTAATTAAATTAATTAATTCACTAATTAATTAATTATTAATTTTATTAATTTCGTTTTTATTTTTATTTCTTTTTCTTTCTTTTTTTAAATGTCCTGGGGCGTGGGGCCCCCTAGTCAGTGGCACAGGGGCTTCGGGCCCCACTGGGCAGTGGCCCAGGAGGCCACAGCGAGCGCGGGCACGGCGCGGCCAGGGGCGAGCGGGCGCTGGGCGCGGGCGAGGCAGGCCACGCGCCGGCCGCGAGGGGCCACGACGAGGCACCGGCGTGGAGCAGAGGCAGCAGGTGAGGGGCGGCGAAGCGGGGCGAGCGCGGGCTGCGCGAGGGAGCAGCAGCGGTTGCAGGCAGCGCAAGCGGTAGTGGCAAGCGGCGAGCGAGGTGGGTGCTGGCGCGGGCACGGTGAGCGGGCGGCAGTGGAGGGAGGCGGGGCCAGCGGCGCGAGCTGGAGCGCGGCGAGGGGCGACGCCGTGGCGGACGGGGACGGAGCTGCGGTGAGCGCGACGAGCTCGCGGGCGCGGGCAGAGGCGAGGACGAGCGAGGCCAGAGCGGGTGGGGGGGGGGGACCAGGGGCTGGTGGCAGCAGAGAGCGCGGCGGGGGCGCGGCCAGGGCGCGGTGCGGTGGCCGCGGCGAGCACGGCTAAGGGGAGGACGGTGGGCGCGGTGACTGCGGGGGAAGAGGAGGAGGAGGGGTTCATACCCCCGGTGCAGGGGTTTGCCGGCGAGGCTCGGGGAGGCCGGTTGGGGAGGAGGACGAAGACAGCGAGGCGACGACGGGGACGAGGCGGCGGTGGCCGGCGGCGCCGATGGGCGCGTCGGGCGGGTCGAGCGCGGGTGGCGTCGCGCACGCCCGATCCAGATCGGGGGGTGGAGGAGAGAGCGAGTGGGGGGAGAATGGGTGTCGGTGGCTAGGGTTTGGACGAGGCAGGCCATATAGGCCAGGGGGCGCAGGTGGGCGGGCTGGGCTGTGGCCCAGTTGGGCCAGGGGGGGTTGTCTTCTTTTTTTCTCTCTCTGTTTTGTTTCTATTTTCTTATTTCTTTTCTCATATTTTCCCATTTTGCAAATAGTCAGGCCTCAAACTGACTTTTGTAAAATATGGCATTTGTTCCATTAATTGCTAGACATTATCTACTACTGCCAAAAATTAGTTTGGAGACAATTGGAGTTCACACAAATTTTACAATAACTAAAATGCATTAAACCTTGCTGTTTTGGTAATGTTAGGGTCACCTAATTAATTTATTAATTGTTGGTTACAATTTTAGAATAGTCTCTGTAATATTTGTTATTCATTGAACATTTTAGTTTCTGTGTTTGAACAAATTTTATTTTCCACTTTAATTTAAATTTGAATTTTGACTTAGGAGTTGAAATGCAATATGATGCAAATGATGATTAGGCACTGTTAAACTTGCTGACTTGTCATTATCAAAAGTGATTACTGTGGCTAATGACATGGGGTGTTACACCATGAATTGAATACAAAGGGGACCAATAAACCAGGACGGAGGGAGTACTAGTAGTGAACCGGAAGGAGGGAGTAGGTACTACGTAAACAACGTGCAGTAAAAAAATTCCTCTATGCGCATCGAGTCTACGTGTCATGCAAGAAAATAGAGATAAGTACAAGTGAGACTCAGGAACGGTCATACACGTAGGGGGAGTACGTGCAGGGGCCACTCAGGAGCAGTCAAATCACACAGTAAGTTAGTCGGACGAAGCAACCATTAAAAGGTTGATATGGAGAGAAAAATAAAACCGCTCCACTATATATACACTAGCAGGAGCCTAAGCTACAAGCCTGCTTGCTTGTGTTGCTCTCTTCACAAGCATAAAACGACGATGGCCACACGGCTGGTCACATATCCGGCCTGATCCCGCCGTCGGGGGAAGCGGATGATGTTCTGCGTAGACGCGGTCGACAGCGGCGAGGAAGAAAACCCACTGTCGGTGCATCCCGATCGGGGGTCCCCGCGGTATGGGCTGATGCTGCCTCCCACCGCCCTTCTAGCTACACCCTGACGTCCCAGGTACAACTTCCTTTTGGAGCCGGCTTGCTCCACTGCCGCAGCTCCCGACGTAGCTCCATCTCCATGTGGATCTTTCTCTACTTCTACCGGCTTCTATTTGTGATGAGTTTATGTCTCATGAACTAGTGCCACTAATATTATTCTAACCACACTTCTTCAATATCTTTGCCAACAGGGATGCTCAGCTCGATTTTAGCAGAACTGCACAAAAGCATCGTATGATCCGAGGGGGCCAGGCTTCTTTCCTTCGACAGGTTCTACCTAGCCAGGAAATTAAATCCTGTTTAGGGTTTAGGGTTCAAGTCGTAGAGACCCCATCAGTAGTTTTTTTTGTACACACTCTCACAACTTTTGTCTTTAGTTGTGATGTAAATATTGTCTATGATCTGTGAATCATTGAGATGCATCAGCATGCGTGTTAGTTTTCCTTTGTATTTGATGGAATGTTGTAACGGGGCAACCTTGGAGTCAGGATACATACATGAAACAAAATCATAAAGCTTCGTACTCCCTCCGGTCCATTTTTGTATGCGTATAAGAGTACTCATAGTGGGGAGTATCATATACTAGTATCATGCATAAATTACATAGGGGACTAATAAACCAGGACGGAGGTAGTATGTGAGAGTGTATGGTGGGTCATGTGGTAAAATGTACTCCCTCCTTTCTGGTTTATTGAGCTCATCTCATTTTATTAGTCTTATACCATATTATAAGTCTTATTTTCACTTCTTTCCACCACATGTTCACATTCCAAGGTGCATTAAATTGATGCATGCAAGGATTAAAAGAAACCAACCAATGCATGTAACCATTCCTACTCATTTAGTGGTAATCCATGCATATATGCTAATTAATGCAGATTAAAGTTTGAGTAATTTTGTAAACTACGAGATACATTTCTCCACTCATCATCTTCCTTGGTTGATGAGATTTCAGATTTAAGCCCTATATAAATCGGAAAAGAGGGAGTACTACGCAAAGAAAAAAGGACTGGAGGTGTCGCACGATGTCCAAGGAATATGGTGATAGTGGGAGGTGGGCCATGTAGTCACTGGGCTGCCGTGTTTCGTACTCCTCCGGTGTAAGAGTGGAGAAAGTTAGTTTTATCACAGAATAAATAAATAAGAGTGCAGATGCTCTACCGCCGCAGTAATAGTGAGCAATGAGCCATCAAATCACATAGACCCGGTATAGTTAGTTAGACGAAAGAAGCAAACCATCACTCTATCTCTCTCATGCAGTACAGTATTCTTTTGGAAACCAATGTTTCGTTTCGTTGGATCACGCCATCGAGCAAAACTAACGTTTAAATCACGTCTGTCACGTTCGTGTCTGACCCTCCTCCACCCACATGGTCGCTCGGCATGCCACTCACCGCAAATCGAGTATACGCAAACTTTCCCGCCTGCTTCTCGATGCATCGTGCCATGGAGTACTAGCACTACTAGAAGAGATAGACGAGGAGGGGGAGGACAGCTAGCTATAGCACGGACTCCCAAGAACTTTTTTACATGCATGTTGTGGCCGGCCGTGGTGACATTTGAGCGGGGAGCAGTCGCGTGCACCGGGAAGCGGCGTGGGCGGCGCTCCCTCGACCGGCGCGCCGCTTCAATGCCGACACCAGTGAGAGGTTGCGTCCGCTCTGGCCGGGCATGAATGCGGCACTGATCGTTTCGGGCGGGAACCACGCACGGGTGATGAAGAGGGTTCGGGTTGGCCAGGGCGGTCAGGCTGGACGTACGTAAATATTGCTACGTAATTAATAACGTAAATAATGTGCGAGTTGGATAAATATGATTGTAGATGGATATGGAGATGAAAGTAAGAATTTTACGTAAACATGGATATGCATGTCTATGTGTGTGTGCGCGCTCACAGACATAGTGACGACTCTCGTGACTACTCATACACAACATCGATGTCTCGTTCTCCCTACACACACACAAACTTAGTACCGCCTCATTTTGTTCCTAGGATAGGAATATCATAGGAGTGGGAAACAATATGAAGTGAGATAAATGGAGTACTACGTACAAGAAGAAATGTACACGCACTCACTCTGCCTCCGACATACCCGCGAGTACACAATGGAGCGCATTTGTACACGAAGAGGCAGCTTACGTACGTAATACTTCAACCCTTTAATTTGTTCACTTAATAAAGCAATACAAACTGCGACCTGGAAGCGGGGGCGTGTTATTGATCGAGTTTTCTTTCTTGGTACGTTAAAAAAGATTTCTCCGCTAGTTTTAGTTTCTTTTTTTGGGAACGCGCATATCTCTACTCTCTACTTCTACTCTTATAAAAACCGAGTTGGTGATGATGGTGTGCCTGCCATCCTGCAATATAGACCGTCCGATCTATATCTGAGGAATAGAAAGCAAACTATGTCAATTTTGCAAAAAGATACCCGCACCCCTCTCCACATTTGCAAATAAGGCCGTCCCTCGTTCATATTTGTCTCCCACAAGATAAACAACTCGTATGAATGCATCTTGATGTTCCGTGCAACGCATGGGCCTCTTTCTAGTATGAACAAGATGACAGTGTCCACTCTATCTCTCTCCTCACCGGTGGTCACAGATCCGGCCGGATCCCGTCCGCTGCGGGAGGTGAGGAGGTCCAGCGTTGACGTTGTCGCCGTCGGCGATGGAGGAAGTCGATGCGCACCGTCCTCTCTGAGCCGGTGCGGACGAATGTCCTCCGCGCCCTTGTTCGCTGCAGTCGTGTGGGCAGGTCCCGCCTGCCCGCCTAAGCCACATCTCGCCCACCTGAGGTATAACTTATTTTGGATTTCATGCTTCATTGTACTCTGCATGCGGGTTTTCTTCTATACCACTACTCCCCAGCTCCCCATGTACAGTAGCCAGGGTTCGTCGGCTGGTCCAACATCACCTATTTTTTTACTATTATAGAGGAAAGGCCACTCCAAAAGTTGTCCTGGTTTATCATTTATGCATCGGTGGAGGTATACACGTTTTTTTTCCGACAAAAAGTACATGGTGGTTGTGCGGTCATTGTCCATATTCTCCTATTGCTGCTGCTAATCCAAAACTATCACTGGTAAAATGAAGCAATGCTCATGTAGAGGCGTCGATAAATGCTTCTGTCCTGCTTTAGTTTTTTTTCGGGTATCCTGCTTTAGTTCCCATCAAGATAATCATGATGCTTCTATTTTTTGGTGTACGTTTCATTAATTCTTATTGACAATTAAGATGCCACTGTTAATCTTGTTCCACTGCTAAAACAAAGAAACGACACTACTTAAATATCATTTTTTTATATATTTTTGCAAACAGGGATGCGTCTTTCCATACCCGGGCATGTCTTCCTCAATTTTAGTTGAACTGCACAAAATTGGATGGCCACTGTTGCTCACTTCTTCCTTTCTCGATCTTGATTAACGAGAAGAGACAAACCACAGTGAGGATTGTCAAACTTCATTGGTGCCTGACCCAAACATGATGCCAAAATTGATGATGCATCACACCACGATGAGCTATCGATGCTCATGGTTGCGTCTCATGGTTGCATCGGCTGGTGAAGCCGATCGATGTTCAATGCAGAACGGGTTGTCTTCCATCAGTGCTCTTTGCTTGTTACCACAAAGACGATATCCTTCATTAGTTCATCTTGGAGCAGTCGTTTACGTTGGTGCAATTTTATCACACAATTGGATATGAACCAAATGTTTCCTCGAAGAAGCATCGACGTTGGTACTAAGAGCAAAAGTTTTGTATTGATTTCTAAGCCTTCTCACAACTTTGTCTTCAGCTACCCTGTAATTTTATTTGTCCAGCTTTTAACTAAATATGTGGTCAAACTTTGTTTAAAAACATGGTGTGGACTAAAAACCCGGATGGAGGTAGTACCCCTCCGTTTTTATTTACTCTGCATATTAGATTTGACTTAAGTCAAACTTTGTAAAGTTTGACCAAGTTTAGGCCGAACACAACAAACCATAATTATTGAGAGAGGGCAAACTGTACATACTCTCACACCTTTCTGATAATTGAAATTAAAATTCTTTATTTGTACACACTCTCACACCTTTCGATAATTTGGCGCGTGTGTGGTTGTTCACTTAACGGAGGGTAGTGTACCGCACGTGAAGGACAGGAAGTGCGACCAGGACGCGTGGATCGTTAGTTGATCGTAAGTAGTTTTCTTAGTTTTCTTCACTGGTACGTTAAATAAAGAGTTTCGTTTCGTACTTACAAAATTTAAAACGATTGTTATGGAGAGAAAAAGAAAACCACTCCACTATATTAGTAGTATACACGAGTACTATATAAGCTGGAGCCTCAACGCTTGTTCGCTAGGGTTTGCACTCTCCACACTCTCGCTGCACTACATATATATATATACACACACACGCTGGAGGCTCAGCATTCCTTTGCTAGGGTTTGCTATATTCACAGTCTCTCACCCTCTTCACCAGATCTAAACAATACTGTGTTGGCCTCTATCTCTCTCTCCCCCCTCACAGCTGGTGAAGGAGCCGTCCGGATCCCGTCGCACCGGGAAGGGGAGGAGGTGCAACGTTCACTCTGTCACCTTCGGCGAGGGAGGCAATCCACTGCCGGTTGCGCTGTTCTCTTTCACCCAGCGCCTATGTGGGAGGGCCTCTGACCCCTTCTTCCTCGCTACCGTACATAGTATGGGCAGATCCGACCTCTCGCCGCACGCCTAGCCACATCCCGACGACCCTAAGGTTTAACTTTCTTTGAAACCATCATTGCTCTAGCTGCATGCAGATCTTTTTCGATTCTGTAGTGGAATCTAGGTCTTGTTTCAAAGAGGAAAGAAGGGGGGGGGGGGGTGGGGTGGAGCATGAATCTAGGACGTGGTTCAATGAGGAAAGGAGGGAGGGAAAGTTGTATAGACTGGCTATCCAGCCGCTTTGTTGGTCGGAAAGGGAAAAAGGGAGTAACCTAGTACACACATCTGTAAGGAGCCGATCTCTTTGTTGAAAAAGGAAAGAAACTGGGGGGTCGGGTAGTTTGTGCAGGACTACATTTGCTGCCCTCACATAGGAAAAAGGTTCAAAGAGAACAAATATGGGACCAACACAGATATGCTGCTTGGCAACATACTCTGCATCACCCATTTATACGTGGGAACGCACATGGTGCTGGCATGTCCCATACAACTATTTTGCTGTTGTTAATCTAAGAATGCTGCTGGAAAATTGAAGCAATGCCACTGTTAAAAGTAAATTACATTTTTAACAAGTGTTATTTTAAGAGAATGTCTCTGTTAATATGAATCAATGCAACCGTTTTAGAAATGCTACTGTCCTATTTTGTTTTCCATCAAGATAAGGTAGATGCTTCTTTTTGTAGCCATATGATTCATCCTCCTTTATTGGCCAGTAATTGTTTCTTTTTTTACCTCTGAAAACAGGGATATCTATTCAACTCGTTGCTATTGCGACCTTTTGCTTCACTACGCAAAACACTTCTATTTTAAGAGTGTTTTGTGCAGTTCAACTTAAATGTCACACCGATAACTTTGCTTGATTTAGTTGAACTACACAAAATGAGATTGGATTTCCTATTCATGTTGGCAGATTCATATTTGATCTTGTCTGCCTCATGAAAGGTCAGTACCGGCCTTCATCCACATGATTGTGCAGTGTGCTTTGAGATGCTGTGCTACTTGTAGTGGTACTGTTTTAAATAAAAGTTGAATTGAAGCTATTGTATTGTTGTCTTTTCCCATTAAGTGAACAAAAATGGGACCAACCCAGACATGATGCTTGTTGCTTTGTTACAACAAACTCTGCATCACCCCCTTTATAAGTAGATAGAAGCACATGGTGCTGTTACGCCCACTCTCCCCTGGAACTGTTTATGCTTTTTGTTAATCTAATGCCACCGATAAAGTTAAGCAATGCCACTCTCAGAATTAACTACTGAATCTTAGTTCAAAACTGCAACACTTGTTAGGGATCAGCGGGAGTACCATTTCTGTTAGGGATCGGTGGGAGTACATGTTTAAGAAATGTATTGTTGAGATAATGTCTCTATTATTATATATCAGTTACAGTGTTTTACAAATGGTACTATCCTGCTTTGTAGTTCTTTCTACATGTTTAACCAAGGTATTGTTAAGATAATGTCTCTGTTAATATGAATCAGTTGCATTGTTTTAGGAATGGTACTTTTCTACTTTGTTGTTATTTATACATGTTGAAACAAGGTATTGTTAAGATAATGTCTCAGTTCATATGAATGAATCACACTGTTTGAGAATTGCTACTGTCCTGCTTTGTTTCCCATTAAGATAAGGTAGATGTTTTTTCTTCTGGGAGTATAAGTCATCAACCGTTATTTCTCAGTAATTGTTTCCTTCATACCTATTGTTGCATACAGGGATATCAAAACTTCTGCTCGGTTCTATTTTGACTTTGATTTTAGTTGAACTGCACAAAAGGAGCCAATGTGTTTAAGGCAAACTGTTGCATTATTTGGCCCAGTTGGTCTTTCCACTTTGCACAAAGAAGCTGCCACTGTTTGCGCTACATTACACAAGGAATGATCGAGAAGCTTTACGGAGTATTAGTAGATGTTGGTGACATGACTAGTCTGTAGAGAGCATGGGACACTCAACAGCACGTGGAGTTCAAAATTCACTCCACAGGGAAAGGTATGACCAGGTCAGTGGCCGACGCAGCTGTAACAAACGAGGTCAGTATCGGCCTTCATCCACATGATTGTGCTTTGTTATGTTGTGCTACTTATATTGTTGTATTGTTTTGAATAAATGTTTAATTGAAGCTATTGTATTGCTATCTTTTCCTGTTAAGATAATGAAGATGATTATAGTTGTGAGCGTATGTTTAATCAACTAGTACCACTATTATATTCATCACACTTTTTCTGTATTTATGCAGACAGTGATGCTCAGCTTGATTTCAGTGGAACTGCACAAAATGTTCAGATGGTTCGTGTCCTCCATAATACTTCATCATGCACAATACATCGAATGGTTCTCTAATCATTCGTCGTCACCTTGAGCCACCGGACTATCTACTTGAATGGAGCTGCCAACGTGTTCAACGCCTTGCAACATATAAATACAAAATCCACCATGCTACGCAAGACATTGTTTGATTTCGGTGGAACTGCACAAAAAGATACGCTGGTTAATCCGGCTCCATGTGCTATTTCAATGTGCAAACTGATGACAATCATAGGCATTACATATTTTGAATGGGAAAAGCTTGTCAAAGTTTAATCATTGATGTTAGCTAGAGGACATTTGTTTAATATTTTGGAATTGGAAAACCTTATCAAATTGTGCTCATTGATGATAGCCAGAAGACATGCATTTGATATTTTGGAATGGGACGCCCTTTGCTGTGAGCAGCGTCGATCGTTTTTTCCTATTCATGTGTTCAGTTCAGAAGTAAATATTTACTCTGATGAGATGCATAGTCATGAATGTTGACTTATGTAAGGTATTTTAAGAGTTTGTTCTGAATGTTGTCTATGAAATGCTAGGCCTTGTGAGTTTGATTGCAAAATTGAGCTTGGAATGTTGTGGCATGCGGCATCACGAGCTGTTCACCGTGCCTCCTGAGAATAATGCTTCGTATTGTTTTGCACGTTGATCTAATGCCAGTGATTTACATGTTAAGAAGATCATCCTCTTTTGTTGTTTCTGTGCTTAGGAAGTTCACCGTCTTATGTTTCATACTTTCATTCATAGCCTATACGACAACTCGGGTAGGTTAGAGGTGAAACGATATGATCTTCCGACCAACTCATCGTATTAGGCCGTGATTGGATCGTCGTTTTCCAACCAAAACTGCTTGTAAAACTGACACTTGTACATAAAAGCAGATGGTCTTGGGCGAAGCGCTTGGTTGGTCGTTTTCGACTGATAAAATATACACTGGATTCTCAGATTACACGCGTAACTCGCCGGTTTTCGTTACAGACCTCGGGCCGTCGGTTTCATTACGCCTGCATTTTACGCATTGTTTCCGGTGATGAGTAAATTACACTTGTATCCTTAATATAGCTGTGAAACAATCCAGAGCTCCCAAGCGCGGCCTTACCGTTTCATGCCGGCTCAGTCTGTCAAAGGTGCTCATAGGGGTCCGATGATCCTGGCTTCCAGAACAACCAGCGGGCGCTATATCAGACCATCCGTAGGGCCCGCGAGGCCCTCTTTGTCGTCCTTTGAGTTGTTGCGCTCGCCGTGGCGCCATCGTCTCGCGTTGTCAACATGGTCAACGAACATGAGGAATCAGGAGATGACTTAACTTGGAGAGGATGACAGTGGGGATCCACTAGGGCCATAGCCGCACGTACGCAAGTGCCTCCTTATTATATACAACTATATTTTTTGCTTCCTCCTGGTTTCCTGACATCACGGTCCCACACCATTGTCAACCTATATAGTTAATAAACGAGAGAATTGCACAAGGAGCAACCAAGAGCTGGGACCCAGCAGCTCGAGCAATATTGGTTTTTTGAGGTGTGAGCAGAGTTTTTCTTGAGCGATATTTTTGTTGTTGTTCAGAGGAGCAGGGTATCAACTGGGCGGGCTGTGCCCCGTTTGGCCCAGGCTATTATTTTATGTCGACCAAATATCCAGCCCAGATATTAATTTTTCAATGTGAAAATGGCTAGCCCAGCTATACTTTTTTTGCGGAATACCCAACCCATGTCAACTTGTTATTCTCCGCCCCGCAATAGACTTGCCAAGAAAATGGGCTTTAAGAAATAATAAATGGGATGTAATTAAAAAAAATTGGCTGTAAATATAAAAAACGCACCGAACAGGTAAATTTTTTAATTTCATTACTTGTTGCGCGCGCAAAATTTCGTTGGATTTTTACCTAATACAAACTTATTTTGAAATTATATTTAATCTGACTCAAAATTTTGGGTTAAAAAATATTTCGGATCCCATCAAAATGTGGGAAATTTTGTTGAATTTTTTTTGAGCGGTTGGTTTAAATTATTAACCGTTGTCATGGCTAGAAAATGGGCTGTACTTTTAACAAATAGTAAATGGGCTGAGTAAATTCCATTAGAATTAAAAAATGGGTTGTACATTATAACAAATCGCAAATGTGCTATATGTTCTCTGCCACAGATGTGATGGTCACTTGTGGGCCTACTATGTTTTTGACTGGTGACTGTAGGGAAAACCCCCCACAGCATTCAACATTTATTCATAGAGCAAATATACAAAGTACATGGATTACAAGAGGTAATCAAAAAGGAAAAAAGGTAGCAAAACAAAGAAACTAGCCTACAGAACCTCATGGAGGTAGAAATGAAATCCATCTTAACAACTCCTCCTTATATCTATGCTTGACTCTGTATTGCATGAGTGTGATATCATGGATGAAAGCACTCCTCCATCTATTAAAACTTTGTCTCTCATGTCTGAACACCCTTGCATTGCTGATTATCTAAATGTTCCAGCAAGCAACAAAAACCACCTCAGTAAAGAAAGGTTTTGCAAAGTCTTGCTTAGCTTGCATCACAATAGAAGACATGTCATCCCCAGGGGGCCATTAGATTTGGAGATAATTCCATATTCTCACACTGAAATTACATTCAAAGAATAAGTGATTCTTGGTCTCACGTGTCAGCAAAGGACAAAACACACAATTAACCCCATCATCCAAGTGCCAGTGCCTTCTTTCAACCATATCTTTAGTGTTAAGCCTATCCATAATTAACATCCAGGCAAACACTTTTATTTTCATTGTGCAGGAAGATTTCCATATCCACAAAAGGAGAGGATTAAAAGACATGTTGGAATGCATGAAAGAATAGAACAACTTGGGCTTGAAATCATGGCACGTCTCCTGCCAGTACCAAATGTCATTTGCATCCACTTCCCTTCTGCAATTTGCCATCAGGTTCTGCACTGTCAGATACTCCTGGTATGCCTGTGCAGACAAAGGTAAGTAGAACATCTGGGTGATATCCTGAGATTGGAAATCTTCAGAGACTGTAAGCCAGGGATCTTTCACATAGGAAAAGAGCTGTTGAAATCTAGTTTGCAAGGGGGCCACTGAGTCACCAATCTTCCATTTATCAGACCAGAACAAAGCTGAGTTCCCAGAATTGATTTGTACCCAAGTTGTGCTCCTAAAATGATCCAGCAGTTTACAAATATCTTTCCACCAAAAAGAACCAAAGCTATCAGTCCCCTGAGGTACAGAAGAATGGTAATATGTATCCCAAATAAGAGAGACCAATGGCAGATCCATCCTATTTAAGAATTTATGCAAATGCTTAAGCAAAAGAGCCATGTTCTATACTCCCAAGTTTAAGATGCCCAATCCACCTTTATTTTTGGGCCTACAAATTAGGTCCCAAGCTGCCAGGGATGGTGAGGGCTCATCCCTATGCTTTCGCCATAAGCACTGCCTTTGTATTCTCTCCAATTGTTTTAAAATTCCAGCAGGAACTAGCAAGCTGCCTAGGTAGAAGATGGGCATGGAGGACAAGGCAAAATTCAAAAACTGAAGCCTTTCCCCCTGATTTAGAAAAGAAGAACTAGCTGACATTCTTCTCTCCATACAGTCAACAAGGGGCATAAAATCCACCATTTTGGGCCTGGTAGTACCAACAGGTAGACCAAGATATGTGAAGGGCATTTTGCCAACCTGACATCCAAAAGCAGCAGCCAAACCAATGGTGGTGTCCTCATCAACATTTATGGGCACCATTGAAGATTTATGATAGTTAACCACTAAACCAGTTGAAGTGGAAAACACCTGAAGCATGTCCTTGAGAGCCAGAAGCTGAGCTTTATCTGCTGGTAAGATGATAAGAGTATCATCAGCATATTGCACTATGGGATAATCTTGGTCATGACATGGTATAGGCAACTCTAAAATTCCCCTTCTGAACATATCATTTACTACCAATTGCAAAAGGTCAGCAGCAATAACAAAGAGTAAGGGTGAAACGCAATCTCCTTGTCTAACACCCTTTTTACAGAGAAATTGCCTTCCAGGGACTCCATTTAAAAGGACTGATGATGTTCCAGTGGAGAGCAACAGCTTAACCCAAGAAATCCATTTCTGATTAAATCCCTTGTACTTCAGGATCTGCAAGATAGCTTCATGTTCAATGGAGTCAAAGGCCTTTTCAAAATCCAATTTAAGAATAACAATAGGTCTCTTTGACTAATGGCATTGATGCAAATATTCAAGGGACCAGCCAATACAATCCTGGATACTCCTGCTTTTAATGAAACCATATTGATTCTTATGAATACACTTCATAATTATCTTTTGAAATCTATTGGCAACCATCTTGGACACAAACTTGAGGCCCATCCCAGTCAAGGAAATTGGCCTATAATCCCCAACCCCTTCAGGAGCCAACTTCTTTGGGATGAGTGTGATATAGGAACCATTGATATTTTCCAAATTTGTAGTGCCATTATGAAAAGCTTCTGCCAAATCATAGAAATCTTGACAAATAATATGCCAGCATTTTTTGAAGAATAACCCATTAAATCCATCTGGACCAGGGGCTTTATCAATGGGCATATGTTTGACAGTGTCATCCATTTCCTCTTTTGTAAATGGCTCTGTGAGGAAATCTAACCCATTAATTGGTTGAAGCAAAGCACTCAAGTCAAAGCCCATTACTATTCCAACAGAAACTCCCATTCTATTCTTGAAACAGTTCCATATGATGCCCTCCATCTGAGAATGTTGTGAAACCACAGACCCATCTATATCTTTCAAGGAAGCAATGGAATTCCTTCTATGTCTCTCAGTGGCCATAGCATGGAAGAATTTGGTGTTCTCCCCACCAAGTTTAATATACCTGATTGTACACCTCTTCTTCCAATATACAAACTAAAGGTGTAAGAGTTTTTCCACATGTAATTTGACCACCTTCCTGAAGTTAAATTCAGGCCTATACAAATGGCCTGATCTCTTCTAAGCCATCAAGACACAAAATTACCTCATTACACTTTGAGATCAACACTTTCAATTTGGAGATATTCATCTGCCATTTCTTAAGAGCTCCTCTCAAGCACTTAAACTTATCTGCAATCTGGGTAGTGATATGAGATTTGTGAGAAGGTTTCTGCCATGATTGCTTAACACAATCCATAAACCCCTCAAGTTCAACCCAATAATTTTTAAACCTAAAGATTTTAGATTTAGGAATAGAGGTATTGATTGTCACCACACAAGGTACATGATCAGAAGCAGTTCTGGCCAGAGGCAAAACCTCAGTCATAGGATAGGAGGAGATCTAGTCAGCAGATGTAAAAAACCAATCCAGCTGCTCTAATAAGGGATTGTCCTGCATATTAGACCATGTATAAGATCTCCCCTTAAGAGGAAGCTCCAGCAGACCTAGGTGAGCAATGATTTCATTGAAAATGAAAATATCATTCAAGTCACCCCCAGGCAGATTTCTATTTTCAAGAGATCTCATGAAATTAAAATCTCCAACCACAAGCCAGTTTTCACCCATTGGTATTTGCAAATTATATAACCAGCTGACAAAGTTATCCCTAGCTTCCCCTTGGCATGGACCATAAACAGAGATTAAAGACCAGTGCTCATTATTCTGCTTGGAAATGAACTGAATTACAACTGCAAATTGCTGAATCTCAATCACAGTGCCCCAAAAAATAGATGAATTCCACACAATCAGAATGCCTCCAGAAACACCCACAGAGGGAGAGAAAGCAAAACTATCAAATCTTTTAGGGCAGAAAGATCTAATTGACCTGAAATCAAAAGAAGCACATTTGGTCTCTTGAAAACAAGCAATGGCACACTGACTCTCATCCAGCTTTTGCCTGACAGCCCTTTGTCTAGCATAAGAATTTAGGCCCCTAACATTCCAACATAACACACTCCAGTTCTTACATGCATTACTCATTAAAACAAATATGAGCAGAGAAAATAGTCTGATGACACTTAATGCCACCAAAAACAGCAAGATCACATGTCCAGCATGGTACATTTAAATTATTACAGGGAACATCAAAAGATAAATGCCCTGTCCACTGAAGAACAAAAGAAAACTCCTGCCACCCCCATCTAGCCAGCTGATAACTAAACATTTGCACCATTGTTTGTGGGAGTAGAAGGATCAGCCATAAGCTTCTCCACAGTGATCAGATCATCAGCAATGCCAAGCTCATGGCTAATCTGTTGTAGCTTGCTAATAGGAGTGGGAGGTGGAAGATCATCAACTGGCTCCTCCTGCATGTTCTCAGAAACTGTAGCAGAAAAAGGCTTGGCCTTTGGCTTCCTCCTCTTGGACTGCATTGGTAACTCCTGGAAAGTTGGCTTAAAACCATCTCTCTGCAAAGATCCACGAGTACACCTTCTGACTGAAGTTTCAACAACATGGGTTGGAGCTAAAGTCTTCCTTGGTCTTCTAACCTTTCTCTGTTCATTTGCAGAAATGACATCAGGTACCACAGGAGAGGAAATTTGCTCTGTCAGCTCAGCTGACTGTTGTGTCTCACAAACAGAAGCAGATTCACTGTGCAAAGCAGGGAAAAGAGCCCTTGCCACAGGCCTATGCTTCACTTCAGTACTGTCATAAGTCAGTCTTGGCACATCAAAGGCCAAGTCCCAGCTTCTTTTGTATAGCAAAGCAGACTGAAAAGGCAACACCTGCATGGGCTTAGGGATTTCATATATGATGTCAGAGTGTAGGATGGCCTCAAAATTCCTTCTGAACATCATCTCTGGGGGCAGCTCAGGCCCACAAAAAACTTTACTAGCAGTATCATTTGGGACGATCATCAGGGGAGCCTCTTCCATAGCATTATTGTCATCCACAAAGGGAACATTATCAAGAACTGGTGCAGAAGGCTGGTAAACCACTAGAGCCCAGTCATCAGGATTGTAAATTGGAACATTAGCAGGCTCCACAACTACTAGTTGCTCTTGTCCAACCTCAGGCATAGCTTTCTGCTCCACATCAAACACAAGCACAAAATTTGGCTGAATGTGTTGATCCACAGATACAGAATGATCTTCAAAGAGGTCAAGCACCATAGAATCTTGCTCTACCTCCACTTCATCCTGGAACACTTCATCTTCTCCCCAAACAGCATTGCCCCAGTTGTTGTCACCCATGTCAGGCTGTTCTGGAGGTGGTGGTGGAACATCATTCCAACCCAAATCAGGATATGGAGGCAAAATGAACTGTGGGAGTTCAGGAAAAGGCACACCAGGCAGGGGGTGTGGGTTTCCATTAATTGGCATCCAATCTTCATCTTGTGGCATTTGTTCAGCAAAGTTTGCACCAAGAATATAGATAGGAGCAGTCCATGACACTCTTGCTCCCCCCCATGCAGCATAGTCACTGAAGACAACATCACGAGGAACCAGAGCGTCCTCAGGAAAAGATGCAAAAACAAGTGATCTGACCAGGTATGGGTCCTCACTGTTCCAATGATGAAATTTGCCAAAAGTGTTCACCGCAGCTCTAATATTGTCAGTGTTTCGAAGATCTAAAGGAATGCCCAGCAGCATAATCAGACCCTGACGAAAACCCTGAGCACCACGAAACCCCTCCCCCTCATCATGCTTCATAAAACGGACAAACCGATCATTTCCAAGGTGCTGGGGAGGAAGTTGGAGGAGGGAGAAGCGCACCGCAGGATCCCTAACTCAAAACAGGCCCACAGCATTGATCCAAGGTTGTACAGAACGAACCTGATAGCCATGAGCTTCCAGCCATTCAGCAACTTCCTCGCGAGCAGCTCCAATCTCATTCGCAGCAGGCACTGGCATGACCTCAGCAAGCATGTAATCTTCATGGCGACGCACAATGGGGACGTGCGGTGTGACATAGGTGCGTGGCCATCTTGCATCTCCTCCATCGATGATGTGATGTCCAGCAGGGACATATAGTCAATACACGATTCTAGTAGCAGTGGCCGTTGGATGTCCATCTAACGGCTGTGGTGCTTCTTCAATCTCGGATATTCATGCTTCAGCCGCCCAAACCACCGCCAGCGGTACCCCCTGCTACCGCCTCCCGTGGCCGGCTGTGCTGCCGCGCAGGCCTCACCGGCCCACCCTACTCCCATCGCCGTCCAGGCCATTCCTCTACTCACCGACACCTCCTATTATTCTCCGGCGACGGCAGCCTCACACCACAGCCGAAGCAGTGTACACTCGTACTCCCCTCCGCGTGGGCATCCACTGCTGTGTCTTCGCCGGCTCCGGGTCGTTCCCTTCCTAGGCCTCACCATCGTCCACTGCGTTGGTTCTCTCGGCGCGGCGTGGTAAACTTTGTCAACAAACGACAGCCATCGGAAGAGGCATGTACGTGGAGTGGCTGACAGTAGGGACCCGCATGGCCCATGGCCGCAGGCGAGCAAGTCCCTCATTATTATGTGAAAACAAATGATTTCTCTCCCTGGCAGGTTTGAGCCACCAGCTACATTTTCGCACACAGGGAAGTGTTTCCTTCATTACGCGAAAAAAAGTTACCTCTCCCTGACAGCTCGGACCCACCAGCTTTATTATGATCCATTTCGCAAAAATATAGATTGTACCAAAGATGCTAAATTGTTTTCTTTTTATTCTAACTCGAAAAAGAAGAAAGTAAAAAAACAAGAAAACATCTTCGCACGCAAGGAAGTGCCACCTTATTACGAGGGAAAAAATGATTCCCCCTGCTAGCTGGGAACCACCAGATTTGGAGGCTGACTTGTGGGCCAACTAAGTTGATGCGTACGGGCTTTGTCAACTTAGTCAAAACGATTCTAGCTGCACTGACCGTTGGATGTTAAATCAACGGTTGTGCTACGTCTTCAACCTCTGGTCTTCTTGCTCCAGCCGCCCAAACTAGGCCCGCCGTACTGCCTGCTCCAGCCTCCCGTGGCCGGCTGTGCTGCTGCGCAGGCCTCATGGACCAACAATACTACGACTGGCTAGGCCTTCCCTCTACTCACCCACACCTCCTGTTATTCTCCGGCGATGGCAGCCTTACGCCGCAGCCGTACCAGTGAACCCTCGTACTCCCCTCTGCGTGGGCACCCACCCGCCTCGTCTTCTCTGGCTCCTCGTCGTTCCCTTCCTAGGCCTCGCCGTCGTCCACCACCTTGATGCTCTCGGTGCCTCGTGGTCCACAAGTTCAACGAACGACAGCCATCAGAAGTGGACTTTTAGGCTGTGAGGCTGACAGCTGGACCCACCAGCTACATCTTCGAACATAAGGAAGTGCCTCCTTATTACTCGCAAAATAAAAATGATTCCTCCCCCTGACAGCCGGGACCCACTAGCTGTATCTTCGCACGCAAGGAAGTGTACGTACATACTAGTCGGTCGGTCTCTTTGCAACGATGAACCGTGGCCGAGCAAGCAGCGGCACGTGTAGTAGTAGAGCCCCCGACGTAGTAGTTCAGGCAATCCCTTCTAAACCGTGTACACGTATGTACGGCCACATGCCAAAAAATACGGCCACGTACGTACATATGGGCGGGGTCTCGAACGCCTACTCACGCATACGTACGGCCAGGGCTCGTGTACATGGAGAGGCAACGGACGGCAGCAACGACGTCCTGTTCATCGGAAGCCAACCAGCTGGGTCGGAACGGAGAAACTGCGTCCTGTTCATCGGGAGGCAACGGAATGCATCGTGTTCATTGGGAACAAACCGGCTTGGACGGAACAGCTGAAACGGGGTCTGGCATACTGCAGTACGGAGGAAACGGCCTTCTGTTCGACCGGCTATGGTCCAAACGGGATCCTGTTCATCGGGAGGGGTCTGGCATACCACAAAACGGAGGAAACGGACTTGTGTTCGAGCTCCTATGGTCGAAACAGGGTGTTGTTGATCGGGAGGGGTGTGGCATACCGCAAAACGAAGGAAATGGACTTGTGTTGGAGCGCCTACGGTCGAAACGGTGTCCTGTTCATCGGGAGGGGTGTGGCGTACCGCAAAACGGGACTCCACGAGCTATTGTTCATCCACCATCTACTGCCTCGCTCCAGCCTCCACGGGCTACTGTTCATCCACTTTCGACATCCTTCAGCCTCCACCTGCTACTGTTCATCCACCGTCGACTTCCTCCGGCCTCCACCAGCTACTGTTCACCACGGGGGTCCTGTTCATCCAGCCTCCACCGACTACTGTTCAACCAGCCCTCCACGGGCTACTGTTCATCCACCCCCAGCTCCTCGATCGGGGTCCTGTTCATCCAGCGGCAACGACCTCTACTACCACGGGGTCCTGTTCATCCAACCCCCACCGGGAACTGTTCATCCAACCCCCAACAACGGTCACTGTTCATCAAGAGGCAGCAGGTTTGATCGGCTTCAGTTAGCAGCAGTAGCGAAGGAATCGCTCGATCGGGTTCAGTTAACAGCAAGGGATCGACCGCTCAGGTTCTGTAACGCGTAGCTAGTGAAATCGCTCGGGTTCAGTTAGATCCCAATGCCTCGCACACACACGCATAAGTGTACAAGAGAAACGCACAAACCCTCCGTGCATCGCTCGGCCCCGACCACCCACCGTAACCAGGAACTCCCCAAAATTTTCCTCGCCCTCGCTTCTACCACGATTTTTTCCGTCATGGACGGCCCAAGGAATGTCACGCAGGTGCGTCCCCGGCCCGCCCAGGACGAAAAGCCCATTTTCTGTCATGATTTTTTGTCATAGAAGTAGGAGCCCACCACATCTATGATGATACGTGCTTTTGTCACAATTATCGTCATAGAAGTGTCATAAGCATGACAGGAAAAAAATTCGTTCCGCCCAAAATGTCACGGATGTGTCTTTTTTTGTAGTGCTTATAGTAAAATTGCAGTAGCCGAGGCATATGAACCGTCGCCCTCCTTCGTCCACCACCATCTCCACCCACCATTACTAAAATTTTCAGTAGCCGCGGCGTATTGTGACGCCCGGATAATTAAGCTACAGCAACCCTTTGCTAATGATGCCACGTCACTTCGATTACTGTTGCCAATCTCGCGTTAGTTCGAAACCGATTCAAATTCAAATTCAAAATCAAGCAAACAATAAAAGTTTTCAAAAATTAAAACTAAAATGTTCGGAGTGAACCAAATAATGCATAGGTAATTATGGTGGAGAAACCACACCTTCATAAAATATTTAAATACTATTAGATGGATAAAACAGTAGCGAAAACTATTATTTAAATACTTTGAAATTTCAAATAATTACGAAACTACTTTAGTTTGGATAGCAAGTTAATGTGGCAGTGGCATATTTGGTAACATCAAATTAGGTGCCATTTTGGTATTTTGCTAAAACAAAAATAAAAGGAAACTAAAAGAAAACAGAAAAGAAAATAAATAAAAAGTAAAAACAAGACAAAAGGAAAGAAAGACCCCCCTCTTCCCTGGGCCAAGTGGCCCACCTGGCGACCAGCCAGGCCGGCCCATCTAAACCCCCCCTCACTCCCTTAACCCCCCTCCAAAACGAAACCCTAACCCACTCGCCCCCACTCCCCTCGCTCCTCGCCCCCTCTGCCCAATCTGGATCAGGGCACCACGCCCCGACCCCGTCGGCGATCCCCGCTGCCTCGACGCCGCCCCATCGACTTCGCCGGCATCGCCATGCCCCGCCCCGCGTCGGACGCCCCCTCGACCGCCATCGCCGAAGCCTCCCCGCCTCTTCCCCGTGCCGCATCCTCGCGCCTCGACGCCCCTGTGCCCCTGCAAACGCCGGTGAGGCCCTCCGGCCTTCTTCTTCCCCCCCATGCTTCCCCCTACCCCACGCAACCACCGTCGTGCACGCGCCGCCCGGTGCCCGTGCTCCCGGTGAGCACGCGCGCACCCGTTGCGCCCGCGCATCGCCCGCGCCCCGGGCCTCCCTCTCCGCGCGCCAGCCCCGCTTGCTGACGCCGTCGTCCGTGACCGCCGCCCGCAGCCCTGCCCACCCCTCGCCGCCGCTCGTGCCGCCCGCCCGTGGTAGCCTCGTCCGTGCCGCTCGCCCGCGGCCGCGCCAGCGCGCGCGCCCGCGGCCACCTCCTCCGCTCTGGCCACCGAGGCCCGCACCGGCCGTGGCCTCGCCTCGGCCGCCCCTGTCTCGCGCCACATAGCCACGCCGCACGCCGCGCTGGCCCCTCTCGTCTACGGCCGGCGCCCCGCCCCGCCCAGCCTGCCTCGCCGCGCCTTCACCCCCCCTCTCCCCGTTGGCCGCACCCGAGGCCAGCGGCCGGGCGCCCGCACGCCCGCGCCCGTTCGGGCGTAGCCCGATGCCCGCACCCGCTATGGCCTCTGGCCCATTGACAGCCGGGGCCCACGCCCCTGAGAACGTTAATAAGAAATAAAAATATAATTAATAATTAAATTAATTAATTAACTTAACCTAATTAATTCTGATTAATTAAACTAATTAAGATTAATTAACTTAATGAACTGATTAACTTATTTAATCTGTTAATTAACCTAAACAGTCAATGACAGGTGGGACCCACATGTCAGTTTGACCCAGTCAACAGTACAGTTGACTGCTGACATCATGCTGATGTCATGATGACATCATAATTGTATTTTCGAATTAATTTGATTAATAATAATTTCAGAATTTATTAAATCTTTATAAATTAATATAAAATAAACCATAGCTCGGATCAAAAAACTTTGTACATGAAAGTTGCTCAAAACGACGAGACGAATCCGAATATGCCCTCCTCATACTTGTCACATACCTCTAACTACCTGAACATGGAACCTTCCCCTCCGGTTCAGTATTCCGAGATCGAGCTAAACACCGGGAAAATATCCCAGATATTTTCCCGCTTCGTTTGTGACGTGTAGCACTGCGTTAGGTCACCCCTAACACCGCTTATTGCCATGTCATGCTTTGTGATTGCTTTCATTGCCGTGTATTTATCTGTTTCCTCCCCCTCTGCTCTCTCGGTAGACCCCGGTACAGATGCAGTTCCCGAGACTGACGCAGCTCAGGAGCCCGACGCCACCGTTGACGACCTTGCCTTTGCCGCCGAGCAAACAGGCAAGCACCCCCCTTTTTGAGCATGCCTATATCGCCGATTCTCTTCTCTCTTGTGCTTGCATTAGAATGGCTGCTACTACTGCTTTACCTATTCTGATGCATAGCCTGTTTATTGTAACCTGCTATTGAAACCTTACCTGCTTATCCTAAACTGTTTAGTATAGGCTGGGTAGAGACTTACCAGAGACCCCAACTTGTCCCCTGTTGCCCCGCTGGATTATCAGATGGCTCGATCAACGGGATCGACAGCCAGACCCCGGCACTGCACAACACCCCCCTTTGTTGTACGACACTGCAGCGTCACCATCGAGTGCCGAGGGTGATACCTCGTATAGCACTCCTGATGTTAACTCTGTAGAGTAGCTATTTGGTCGTGGTCATCGAGGGTGATTCCTCCTTCACCACTCCCAATAACGACGCTGTCGTGCAACACCTCAAGTGTGAACCCATCGAGGGTGATTCCTCCGAGTTCACCTTGACGGTTACATCGAGTAGGAATCCAACGAGGGTGATACCTCAGATTCCCTTGATGTTATCACACGGATAATTGGACTTTACACTGTTACTTGGAAGGCGGGTCGACCCTGAGGGGTACCCGCGAGTGATATGGAGACGGGTTGACCTAGATGGTGCCCGAGTGATGAATACGAGGCATGGCCGGGCATTCTTGGCCCTTGCCGCAAGTCCTCGAGACGGGGCGACGGGGTCACATCGATCGTGAGTCTCTGCTTGTTACCACACTACCAACACTCTACGATTTGGATATTTGATTCGAGTGGGCCTCTGGCCCGATAGCACTAACCATCACGCGGGAAAAGTTATGGGCACTCTGCATCGTATGCATCAGTCGAAAGCTCTATCAGACGTCCAGTTCAGCATGGCGGCACAGATGGACCGGCGCCATCCTGTAGTGGTGGTGCCTGGCTTCACCGTGTGCGCAACGACCCGGAGTGCACAGGGCGATGGCCCAAGACCCCTGAGTGCTTAGGATATAGACCGACGGGGACCTCTCTGCTGAGCTCTAGGTAGGGTTGCGGTGTGTCATTTGGCCGAGGCCGGGCATGACCCAGAAAGTGTGTCCGGCCGGAGTTAAGCGAGCGTGATGGGTAAGTTGGTGCACCCCTGCAGGGAAGAACTAATCTATGCATAGCCGGATCCTCGGTAATGGACGCTCGGAGTTGTATCCCGATCAATATGACTAGAACATATTGATGAGATGAGATATGGATATTATGGCTCTGGGATTACTTTCTCGCAGGGAGTCGAGAAAGGATCTCTGGCCGAGGTGGATGACAGTATGGTTCTGGGATTGCTTTCTCGTAGGGAGTCGAGAAAGGATCTCTGGGTGAGGTTGAGACTTAATGATACTACTACTCTATATTGTACTACTCTACACTCTTCTAATGCTGCAAGACCGTTGAAGATGCTAGTCTTCGATAGGACTAGGCTTTCCCCTCTGTTCTGGCATTTCTGCAGCCCAGTCCACATATACAGTCTTCCTTTGATAATGGTGCATATGTAGTGTAGATCCTTGCTTGCTGAGTACTTCGGATGAGTACTCATGGTTGCTTTGCTTTCTTTTTCCCCCATATCCTTTTGATGCAACCAGATGACGAAGCCCCAGATACAGCTGCCCACGCCGACGATCGCTACTACTACCCCGAGGGTGGATACTACTACGAGTTGGCCGACGACCAGGAGTAGGTTCGGAGGGTCCCAGGCAGGAGGCCTGCGCCTTTCGATCGTAGCTTTTGTTTTGCCCCACCTTTCTAGAGGCTTATCTATTTCTGTTTCATATATGTACTCAGATATCTGATGCTTCCGCTGACGCTTGTATGCGAGCTTATGTATTCGAGCCCTCGAGGCCCCTGGCTTGTAATATAAAGCTTGTAGGACTTTATTTATGTCCTCAAACACCACCCCGCCCACCCCTCCATAGTCCCCCACACGTATCCTATTGTCACACGTATACTCAAACACCACCCCGCCCCTCCCTCCACAGTCCCCCACACGACCCCCTCCCCCCTCGAACCCTAGCTCGCCGCCGCCGCCAACCCCTGCCGGTCTGCCCATTCCTCCTAGATTAGATAATAAAGTTCAGGTTACCCAGCGAATCCAATACTGTCGCCCCACTCCCTTGAGTTTTTAGATGAGGCCTGCGGTGTCCCTCCCTGCCAGATCCACATCCCCTACTCTAGAATGTCACAGCCTAAGCCCGAACGCGTATCCCGGGGAGCCCGACGAGCGTTCGGCCAACAAGAGGTTTAGCATGGCCTCTCCAACGAACGTTGGCGAGGTGGCCGCCGTTCACCTCGACCTGTCGATCCCGAAGCAACACCTCGCTGCGGAAGCCAGCGAAGACATTGACTACGTTGCCATGCCGAAGGTTTCACGCCAGTAGGATAGCGTATTACTGTATCTCGGGAAAGCTAGCTACGACATCAAGCTCGTCGACAGCGACGGCTTCACGCGGGCCATGTCACAGGTTAAGTGGTCCATCCCCAACCCCTCTGGTTCAACCGTCATCGATCTCTTCAACGGCCCTGCCCCTGATCTCCTTCGCCACGCGGTCAAGGATCTGCGATTCTTGTACGCCATCGAGCCCATTTTGTCATTTCTGAAGGACACGTTCTACGGTGATGGCTTGGGATCCTCAATTGCCAAGTCAGATCTCATCGACCACGACCACGAGGAGGCCACCCACAAAGGTTCTTCCAAGATGAAACAACCCATCTGTGACATCAGAGAGCGCACCATGGGTCTGTGCTCTTCCAACTGGAAGGATCCCGTCCATGAGATGTGAGGCAACTTCCTATCAACAAATCTTACCTTTTCTAGCTTGCCAACCCATACCCTTTGTTGTAGTATCTTTTGCCATGTAGTGTTTTAACTGTGCCGTGTTTAATTATTTTAGTTATGCAAAAATGAATGTTCAATAGGGCTATGTGATGTTTAAGTATGAATTGTCCACTTCAGTTTCATGAATGGCTATATTTGGTTGTTTATAGTGAGTAGATGCCTTGTTTATCTGTATTTGGTTGTTAGGTTGGTTGCAGTGAGCATTTGTCCAGTTATCGAGCAGATGCCTGGTTTATCTGTATTTGGTCGTTAGGTTGGTTGCAGTGAGCATTTGTCCAGTTATCAAGCAGATGCCTTGTTTATCTGTATTTGGTTGTTAGGTTGGTTGTAGTGAGCATTTGTTCCAGTTTTCAAGCAGATGCCTTCTTTATCTGTATTTGCTTGTTAGGTTGGTTGCAGTGAGCATTTATCCAGTTTTCAAGCATATGCCCTGTTTATCTGTATTTGCTTGTTAGGTTGGTTGCAGTGAGACTCTGTCCAGTTTTCAATGGCTATATTTGGTTGTTATACTGATCATTTATGCCTTGTTTATTTCAGTCATTGACAATATGATGTTCATTATGTGCAAGTCGGAACTAGGCCGCTCGATTGCATCAATACCAGTTTGAACGACTATATTTGGTTCCAGTTATGCCTGGTGTAGTTAACACATGCCCTTTATTTCAGTTTTACACATTTATCCAGTGTGATGTTTAAGCATGACCTACGTTCTATTCATTTTCAACAATACCAGTTTGAATTGCAATATTTGATGGTTGTTAAGCCTGTTGTAGGTAACATTCCCTTCCATTTTATATCTGCTTTAACAGCATGCTGAAACCAACACATTCAAGCTATCATTTGGAGATGATGTTGTTTAGCTTTGCTATATTTGTTTGATGTTAAGGTTGATGTACTTATCATGCCTTTCCACTACTTATGCAGGACAACAATGGGAGTGGCCACCATTTTCCGCCGAGGTTAGTTTCATCCCTTGGCTTGTACTCCCCCCGTCGTTCCATTATGTAGTGCATATAGATCTAGGCCTGGACACTTGTTAGCTTCTAATATTGACTCGTTGCTTGTAGGTACATATGCCCTTGGCAAGGATCCACACATCGACCCTTTTTGTGTATGGGGCAATGAGATATTCATGAACAAGCATCAAGTGAGGAAACTGATAAGGATTATTAGCAAAAAGATACGAACGGTGGCAAGAAAATTATTTGTTTACGCTCTATCCAACACAACAGTGAGCTGTAGGGTGGTAACTACAAACTCTGCAGCCTTCTCTTTTTACTGCCCATAATGAGTTGTTAGACAACAATGTCTAAATCTTTTTCATTCACAGTGGTTCCCAAAGCAGTTTACTCAAGATTACCTCGCAAAGTACATGATTGGTGGACACGCAATGAAGGTTAAAGTATTTCATCCAGATTACAATGACCATCGAGAAGTCCTAATGAAGACAGTGAAGGATGGACGGGCAACCATCACAAGGGGTTGGCCTAGAGTCGTGCGCGCATTACGCATGGAGGAGGGCACAATATGGGCATTCCGCTTCACCTTCTCCAGCAACCAGAATGTCTTTCTCCTCTCTCTTTACAGTCTTTAGTACAACTATGGTTCATCATTCTTTACTTGGTGCTTCTGTAGTTCTTCAGTATATGTACCTGTGCAATGAATTATGCATTCATGGTTGAACCTATATTTGTAACTAACATGGTTCGATATGAAATAAGTGATTGCCTACTTTCAAATTCAAAATCAGTGATTTTTAAATGCAGGGATTAAATTACGGATTAATTAGGGATTACACTGCACAAGGTTTGCGAAAGCGAAACATCTGCGATAGACGTGGAGATCAGACACGTTTCTCGGATCTACTACGTGTGCGATCAATCTCTACTTCACACATGATCAGCCAAGAGAAAACGTGTGTGATTAACAACAGCATCACACACAGTTCCTTCTTATTGAATGTTTGCGAAAGTCACCTTATCACACACACTTGGCAATTATGGACTATTTATGATGTTGTGTGCATCGCAA
The DNA here is from genome assembly GCA_011799875.1 of Thinopyrum elongatum. NCBI lineage: Eukaryota > Viridiplantae > Streptophyta > Magnoliopsida > Poales > Poaceae > Thinopyrum > Thinopyrum elongatum. The sequence continues at coordinate 545,652,175 of CM022298.1, read as the reverse complement.
ACGTTTGGTCATAGAAGAACGCGTGCGGTAGGTCTTCATCCAACGCGGGTATGACGGATGAATCGTGTGGGATGTATTCAAGCTTCGCATACAGTTTTATAGGGACAACTGTATGCGCTCTTACGTCGAATCGCATACAGTCAAGGAAAAGTAAATGTGTGTGATTGTCTGCTTATCGTACAAGTTCTATAATCGTGAACTGTTTGTGATGGGTGGCGCATCGTAAACGTAGCACCACAGAATACCAAATGCGATGGCAATGCAAGCACAAACGAGTAGCAAGGATGGAGCATTTTGGATATTCGAGATATCAGAAACAGTTTTATAGGGACAATGTATGCATCATGGCTCCCTATCCCTGACGGTTTTTGGGTCGTGTTGGAAGGATCCCCCTATCGCAGTCACTCACTTGGCGACGGTTCAAAATGCCATCGCGAAAAGGGGTTAAAAACCGTTTGTATAGCACCTCGCTGTACCAGTGCATCTAAATCACATAAAGCATTGCACTCATAATTTTTAATCTTTATTTTAATAGTAGGTTCTCATTCACCATATAATTTCCTAGGTATTGAAACCTCAAACTCTAACTTTTCTTCTAGAGCTTTCATCATATCTTCTACGATATGTTTAGTAAAAACTTTATTTTGTTCATAAGCATTGGGTGAATTTATCATGGATTGAAACAGGAAATACATTCAATTAAATAACAATGATCATAATTAAAATCCTTGAAATCCAAAGTAGTGGGCACATCACTATCTAAAGTCTTGACCTGTCCAAACACACTTTTATCAATTTTTTATTTAGATCATCACCCTCCGAACAACTGGGATGCCTTCTAGCTAAAGTTGACTCATATTAAGTCTCTTTATCATCAATTTTTATATTACTAACCAAATATTCAATGGGTGAGACACCAATCATTTTAATATCTTCATCATGATTACGACAAAAACAGGGCGGAATCGCTTTTTCTAGGAATTCTCACTTAGCTCTAAATCTAGCGGTTCTCTCTTTACTTTCATTAATAGATATTTGGATAGACTTAATTGACTCATTAATATCATGCTTGGGTGGCAAAATTTTATATTTGAGATTTTCCACATCATGAGCAATTCTATCCATGTTCCTAGCCATATCACCAACTTTATTCAATTTTTCTTCTACCATGGCATTAAAAATCTTTTGAGAATTAATAAATTCTTCAATATTATTCTCAAGATCATAGGGCATCCTATTATTATCATATGAATTACCATAGGAATTTCCATAATTATTAGAGAATTTCCAGGAAACGGGCTAGGATTGAAATTACCCCTATAAGCATTGTTATTGAAATTATTTTGAGAGAAAAAATTCACATCAACAGAATCATTATTTTGCTCAATCAAAGTAGATAATGGCACATCATTAGGATCCACATGAGCACTCTTACTAGCAACCATTTTCATAAGCGCGTCCATTTTATCACTCAAAGTATTAATTTCTTCGACATAATTTACCTTCTTACTAGTTGGAGGTCTTTCAGTATGCCATTGTGAATAATTTGTCATAATATTATCAAGGATTTTTGTAGCTTCTCCCAATGTGATTTCCATAAAGGTACCCCCCACGGCAGAGTCTAAAAGATTTCTAGAAACAAAGTTTAATCCCGCATAAAAAATTTGTATGATCATCCATAAGCTTAAACCATGAGTGGGACAATTTTTTATCATTAATTTCATTCTCTCCCAAGATTGTGCAACATGTTCATTCTCAAGTTGCTTAAAATTCATGATTTGATTTCTAAGAGAAATAATCTTAGCGGGAGGAAAATACTTGGCAATAAAAGCATCCTTACACTTATCCCAAGAATCAATACTATTTTGCGGCAAGAATGAAAAGTAAGTTTTAGCGTGATCTTGTAGTGAGAACGAAAATAATTTGAATTTGACAATATCATTATCGACATCTTTTTTCTTTTGCATATCACACAATTCAACGAAAGTATTAAGATGGGATGCAACATCTTCATTAGGACTACCAGAAAATTGTTCTTTCATAACAAGATTTAACAAAGCAGCATTAATATCACACGACTCCGCACTAGTAGCGGGATGAGCAATTGGAGTAGTAATAAAATAATTATTATTAGTATTGGAAAAATCACACAACTTGGTGTTTTCTTGAGACATAGTGACAAAGCAAGCAAGCAAGCAAACGAAAATATTTTTGTGTTTTTGTGTAAAACTGTTTTAGAAGTGAGGGAGATGAAAACGACAGGCAAATGGCAAATGAAAGTAAGAACAAGTAGATGATAGTTTATGCGAAGGTACCTGATAGGTTTTGGTGATATCTCCCCGGCACCAGCGCTAGAAATTCTTCCTGCTACTTGTGAGGTGCGTTGGGATTTCCTCGAAGAGGAGAGGATGATGCAGTACAGTAGAGATAAGTATTTCTCTCAGTTAAGAACCAAGTCTATCAATCCAGTCGGAGAACCACGCGAAAACTCGTTAACAGCACCTGCACACACAAAAGCAAATACTTGCACCCAACGCGAACAAGGGTGTTGTCAATCCCCTCGGTGGTTATTTGCAAGGATCAGATCTCGTAGTGGTATATAGATAAAAAAAATAACGGTAATAAAATCGAAGCAAGGTATTTTTGGATTTTATATATGATAAAAGTAGACCCGGGGCCATAGTTTTCACTAGAGGCTTCTCTCTTGAAGAAAAATCATACACAGGGTAAACAAATTACTGTTGGGCAATTGATAGAAAAGCGCATAGTTATGACGATATTCAAGGCAATGATCATGTATATAGCCATCATGTCCGAGACAAGTAGACCGACTCCTGCCTGCATCTACTACTATTACTCCACTCATCGACCGCTATCCAGCATGCATCTAGAGTATTAAGTTAATAAGAACGGAGTAACGCTTTAAGCAAGATGACATGATGTAGACAAAGTAAACTCAAGCAATATGATTAAACCCCATCATTTTCCCCTTAATGGAAACAATACAAATACATGTCTTGTCCCCTTCTGTCACTGGGATATAGAGCACCGCAAGATTGAACCCATTACAAAGCACCTCTCCCATTGCAAGATAAATCAATCTAGTTGTCCAAACCAAACAAATAGATCAGAGAGAAATACAAAGCTATAATAATCATGCAATAAAAGAATTCAGAGAAGACTAAATTAATATTCATGAATAATCTGATCATAAACCCACAATTCATTGGATCCCAACAAACACACCGCAAAAGAAGATTACATCAAATAGAACTCCAAGTACATTGACGAGAACTTTGTATTGAAGATCAAAGACAAAGAAGAAGCCATCTAGCTACTAGCTATGGACCCGTAGGTCTGTGGTGAACTACTCACGCATCACGGAAGGCAGCAAGGATGATGTTGATGCTCTGCGTGATCGATTCCCCCTCCGGCAGAATACCGGAAAAGGCCTCCAGATGGGATCATGGAAGAACAGAAACTTGCGGCGGCAGAAAAAGTATTTTGGGGGCTCTCTTTTGGTTTCTCGATTTTAGAGAATTTGTGAAGGTGGAATTAGGTCATACGGAGCCAAGAGGGGCCCACAAGGCATCAGGGCGCGCCTACCCCCCAGGGCGCGCCCTGTTGCCTTGCCGTCTCCTTGTTCGCCTTCTAATCTCCTCCCAAAGCTTCTAGAGTTTCTCTTGTCCGTAAAAAAATCATCAAAAAGTTTCGTAGCTTTTGGACTTTGTTTGGTGCTGATTTCCTAGAAAACCAAAACATGCTAAAAACAGCAGCTGGCACTTGGCACTAGGTTAATATGCTAGTCCCAAAAAATGATATATAATTGCATATAAAACAAGCAAGATTGATACTATAATAGCATGGAAGAATAAAAATTATAGATACGTTGGAGACGTATTAATATGCCAGCCTACAAAATGATCAATCCCTCGAGTTTTCACGCCGACAACAAAGCCAACGGCCGGCACGCTTGCTAGCATACAAAATGATCAACCACCCAAGTTCTCTCGCTGGCAACAAAGCCAGCGGCCGGCACCCTTGCTAGCCTGGAGAATGAACAAACCCCCAAGTTTTCTCGCAGGCATCAAAGCCAGCGGTCAGCACACTTGCCAGCCTTCAAAAAGAACGGTCATAGTCCATGGCTGAGTCCTCCCTAGTTCATGTCGTATCGGTCGAACATCTCCTTTTCCCGTTTCTCGAACCAACTTCTTCTCTTCGGGGACATGTTGGTTAAGTCCAAACTCATGATTGCTAGCGCCACCTCTTTTTCCTTGGTGTCGACATTGGTGGCCTCGAGCCTGAGCTTCTTCGTTTGGATGACCTCCTCCATGTGAAGCTTCTTCATTTGGAGCACCAAGTATATCTTCATTTGCTCCTCCTTTCCTTGGTGCTTCCTCTCGTCCCTCACTTCCTTTTGTGTCATCATGTCGTGCAAAGTTTCTTGCAATGTGCTACTTCTTGAGCTTGCGTTGGTTTTTCCCTTGAAGAGGAAAGGGTGATGCAGCAAAGTAGAGATAAGTACTTCCCTCAGTTTGAGAACCAAGGTATCAATCCAGTAGGAGAAACACACAAGTCTCCAATGATAGCACCTACATAAACAAACAAATATTTGCACCCAATGCGAAAAGGGGTTGTCAATCCCTTCACGGTTACTTGCAAGGATGAGATCTGATAGAGATACGTATAAAAGATAAATAAAAGTGCAAAACTAGATAAAAGTAAATAAATTACAGCAAGGTATTTTTGGGTTTTTGGTTTTATAGATTTGAAAATAATATGATAAAAATAGACCCGGGGGCCATAGTTTTCACTAGAGGCTTCTCTCTTGAAAGAACGCATACGGTGGGTAAACAAATTACTGTTGAGCAATTGATAGAAAAGCGCATAATTATTATGATATCTAAGGCAATGATCATGAATATAGGCATCATGTCAGTGACAAGTAGACCGACTCCTGCCTGCATCTACTACTATTACTCCACACATCGACCGCTATCCAGCATGCATCTAGTGTATTAAGTTAACAAGAACAGAGTAACGCCTTAAGCAAGATGACATGATGTAGAGGGATAGATCCAATCAATATGGTAAAAACCCCATCTTTTTATCCTTAATGGCAACAATACAAATACGTGCCTTGCTACCCCTTCTGTCACTGGGTGAGGACACCACAAGATTCAACCCAAAACAAAGCATCTCTCCCATTGCAAGATAGATCAATCTAGTTGGCCAAACCAAATCAATAGATTGGAGAGAAATACAAAGCTATCTTAATAATGCATAAAAGAGTTCAGAGAAGACTCAAATAATATTTATAGATAATCTTATCATAAATCCACAATTCATCGGATCTCAACAAACGCACCGCAAAAGAAGATTACATCGAATAGAACTCCAAGAACATCGAGGAGAACATTGTATTGAAGATCAAAGAGAGAGAAGAAGCCATCTAGCTACTAGCTATGGACCCGTAGGTATGTGGTAAACTACTCACACGTCATCGGAAGGGCATCAAGGTTGATGTAGAGGCCCTCCGTGATCAAATCCCCCTCAGGCAGAGTACCGGCAAAGGCCCCAAGATGGGATCTCACGAGAATTGAAGATTGTGGTCGCGAAAAAGTATTTTTGGTGTGCCCTCTAGTTTATGGGGAATATTTGGGTATTTATAGAGCTGAGATTAGGGTTATAGGGGCTACGGGGGGCCCACAAGCTTGCAGGGCGCCCCCCTAGGGCGTGCCTGGTGTGCTTGTGGCCCACCCGTATCTCTTCTGGCCTCCTCCCGAAGCTTCGTGGGTGTCTTCTTATCCAAGAAAAATCGTCAAAAAGTTTCGTTCCATTTGGACTCCGTTTGGTATTGATTTTCTTTAAAAGACAAAAACATGGAAAAAACAGCAACTGGCACTAGGCACTAGGTTAATAGGTTAGTCCCAAAAAATGATATAAAATAGCATAATAATGCATATAAAACATCCAAGATGGATAATATAATAGCATGGAACAATAAAAAATTATAGATACGTTGGAGACGTATCAAGCATCCCCAAGCTTAATTCCTGCTCGTTTTCGAGTAGGTAAATGATAAAAACAGAATTTTTGATGTGGAATGCTACCTAACATGTTTGTCATGTAATCTTTCTTTATTGTGACATGAATATTCAGATCCATAAGATTCAAAACAAAAGTTTAATATTGACATAAAAACAATAATACTTCAAGCATTCTAAATAAAGCAATCATGCCTTCTCAAAATATCATGGCTAAAGAAGGTTATCCCTACAAAATCATATAATCTTGTCATGCCCTATCTTCATCACACAAAGTATTTATCATGCACAGCCCCGATGACAAGCCAAGCAGTTGTTTCATACTTTTAGTGTTCTCAAGCTTTTTCAACTTTCACGCAATACATGAGCGTGAGCCATGGAAATAGCACTATAGGTGGAATAGAATATGATGGTGGAGGTTGTATGGAGAAGACAAAAAAGGAGAAAGTCTCACATTGACGAGGCTCATCAATAGGCTATGGAGATGCCCATCAATTGATGTCAATGCAAGGAGTAGGGATTGCCATGCAACGGATGCACTAGAGCTATAAGAGTATGAAAGCTCAAAAGAAAACTAAGTGGGTGTGCATCCAACTTGCTTGCTCACGAAGACCTAGGGCAATTTGAGGAAGCCTATCGTTGGAATATACAAGCCAAGTTCTATAATGAAAAATTCCCACTAGTAATATATGAAAGTGACAAAATAGGAGACTCTCTATATGAAGAACATGGTGCTACTTTGAAGCACAAGTGTAGAAAAAGGATAGTAACATTGTCCCTTCTCTCTTTTTCTCCCATTTTTTAATTTTGGGCTCTTTGGCCTCTCTTTTTTATATATTTTGGGCTCTTTGGCCTCTTTTTATTTATTTTAAGTCTAGAGTCTCATCCCGACTTGCGGGAGAATCACAGTCTCCATCATCCTTTCCTTACATGGGACAATGCTCTAATAATGATGATCATCACACTTTTATTTACTTACAACTCAAGAATTACAACTCTATACTAGAACAAAAATATGACTCGATATGAATGCCTCCGGCGGTGTACCGGGATGTGCAATGATCTAGCGTGACATGTATAAAAAATATGAATGGTGGCCAAGCCATAAATACTATGACAACTATATGATCATGCAAAGCAATATGACAATGATGGTGTGTGTCATAATAAAACAGAACGGTGGAAGTTGCATGGCAATATATCTCGGAATGGCTATGGAAATGCCATAATAGGTAGGTATGGTGGCTGTTTTGAGGAAGATATAAGGTTGCTTATGTGTGAAAGAGTGTATCATATCACATGATTTGGATGCACCAGAGAAGTTTGCACCAACTCTCATGGTGAGAAAGGGCAATGCACGGTACCGAAGAGGCTAGCAATGTTGGAAGGGTGAGAGTGCGTATAATCCATGGACTCAAAATTAGTCATAAGGAACTCACATACTTATTGCAAAAGTTTATTAGCCATCAAAGCAAAGTACTAATACGCATGCTCCTAGGGGGATAGATTGGTAGGAAAAGACCATCGCTCGTCCCCGACCGCCACTCATAAGGAAGACAATAAAAAATAAACCATGCTCCAACTTCATCACTTAACGAGAGACCATACGTCCATGCTTTGGGAATCACAAAGCTTAACACAAATATTCTTACTAATCCAGAATTACTCACTAGCATGACTCTAATATCACCATCTTTATATCTCAAAACAAATGCAAGGAATCAAACTTATCATATATTCAATTATCTTCATGATAGTTTTTATTTTATCCCTCTTGAATATCCATCATATTAGGACTAAATTCATAACCTAAGAAAATTCCATACTATTTATAAGATTCTCAAAATAATATAAGTGAAGCATGAGAGTTCATCAATTTCTTTAAAAAAACACCGCCGTGCTCTAAAAAGATATAAGTGAAGCACTAGAGCAACTGCCTAGCTCAAAGGATATAAGTGAAGCACATAGAGTATTCTAATAAATTCACGATTAATGTATGTCCCTCCCAAAAGGTGTGTACAACAAGGATGATTGTGGAAAACTAAAAAGCAAAGACTCATATAATACAAGACGCTATAAGTAAAACACATATCATGTGGTGAATAAAAATATAGCCTCAAGTAATTTTACCGATGGATTGAAGACAAAAGAGGGGATGCCATCCGGGGCATCCCCAAGCTTAGATGCTTGGTTGTGCTTGAATATTAACTTGGGGTGCCTTGGGCATCCCCAAGCTTAGGCACTTGCCACTCCTTATTCCGTAGTCCATCAAAACTTCACCCAAAACTTGAAAACTTCACAACACAAAACTCATCAAAAAACTCGTGAGATCCGTTAGTATGATAAAACAAATCTCCACTTTTAGGTACAGTTGTGAACTCATTCCAATTTTATATTTGCATTATATCTACTGCATTATAACTTCTCCATGGCTCATACCCCCCGATACTACCCATAGATTCACCAAAATAAGCAAACAACACATCAAAAACAGAATCTGTCAAAAACAGAACAGTCTGTAAAGACCAGAATTATAGTCATAATTATGTGACTCAAAAAAATCTGAAACATTAGTACAACAGTGTAAATTCATATATCAATCTTGTGTAAAAAATTCAGGGTTGTTCCACATTCCAGTGAATTTTAACAATTCTGCTACTAGACGCAAAAGTTTCTGTTTTTCAGCAAAATGAAATCAACGATCCACCAAAGCATCCCAAAGGTCTTACTTGGCTCAAACACTAATTAAAACACTAAAACACAATTATTATAGAGGTTGTATTTCATGAAACATAAAAACAAAAAACAAAAATATTGGGTTGTCTTCCAACAAGCGCTTTTCTTTAAAGCCTTTTAGCTAGGCGTTGATAATTTTAATGATGCTCACATGAAAGACAAAAAATTGAAGCACAAATAGAGCCTCATATAGCATATGAAAAAAAGTTTAAGTCTAACATAATTTATATGCATAGGCATTTTATAGGGAAAAGATTTATCAGGACAAGCAAAAACTAGCATATGCCAGGAAGAAGAAAGAAACCATAGCAATCTCAACATAACGAGAGGTAATTTAGTAACATGAAGATTTCTACAACCATTTGTACCTCTCTCATAATAATTACATGTGGGATTATATTCAAATTCAACAATATAGCTATCACATAACATATTCTCTACATGATCCACATGCATGCAAAGTTGACAGTCTTCCAAAATAGTGGGATTATCATCAAATAAAGTCATGACCTATCCTAGCCCACATTTATCAAAAATTTCATAAGATTGATCATTCTCCAAATATGTGGGTTCAATATTATGGCTAACATATTCATCATGAGGCTTAAATAAATTTTCAAGATCATAAGAAGCATTATCACCCCAATCATGATCATTGCAATAAGTAGTGGACATAGCAAAATTAGCATCCCTAAGCTTGGGGTTTTGCATATCATTAACACAATTGACATTAATAGAATTTATAATAACATAATTGCAATCATGCTTTTCATTCAAGGAGCTATCATGAATCACTTTATAAATTTCCTCTTTTAGCACTTCATCACAATTTTCAAGCAAAACTTCATAAAGATAATCTAGTGCACTTAACTCACTAGGAATTGGTTCATCATAATTTGATCTTTTAAAAAGATTAGCAAGTGGATGAGGATCCCTAAACTTTTTGCTTTCTGATTTGGAATAAATATGCAATTATGCCAAGCGAACAAGCAAACAATCCAAGTAAGACATAAAGGCAAACGAAAAAAAGGCAAATAAAGAGGCAAATATTTTTGTGTTTTTTCTGAAAACATTTTAGAAGTGGGGGAGAGGAAAACAAGAGGCAAATGGCAAAATAATGTAAATGCAAGAGATAAGAGTTTATGATGGGTACTTGGTAGGCTTGATGTAGATCCTCCCCGGCAACGGCGCCAGAAATTCTTCCTGCTACTTCTTGAGCTTGCATTGTTTTTCCCCTTGAAGAGGAAAGGGTGATGCAGCAAAGTAGAGAAGTATTTCCCTTAGTTTGAGAACCAAGGTATCAATCCAGTAGGTTGAAGACACAATTCTCCAATAATAGCACCTACACAAACAAACAAATACTTTCACCCAACGCGATAAGGGGTTGTCAATCCCTTCACGGTTACTTGCAAGGATGAGATCTGATAGAGATAGGTATAAAAGATAAATAAAAGTGCAAAACTAGGTAAAAGTAAATAAATTGCAGCAAGGTATTTTTGGGTTTTTGGTTTTATATATCTGAAAATAATATGATAAAAATACACCCGGGGGCCATAGTTTTCACTAGAGGCTTCTCTCTTGAAAGAACACATACGGGGGGTAAACAAGTTACTGTTGAGCAATTGATGGAAAATCGCATAATTATGATGATATCAATGGTAATGATCATGAATATAGGCATCACGTCCATGACAAGTAGACCGACTCCTGCCTGCATCTACTACTATTACTCCACACATCGACCGCTATCCAGCATGCATCTAGTGTATTAAGTTAACAAGAACGGAGTAACGCCTTAAGCAGATGACATGAGGTAGAGGGATAGATCCAATCAATATGGTAAAACCCCTATCTTTTTATCCTTAATGGCAACAATACAAATACGTGCCTCGCTACCCCTTCTGTAACTGGGTGAGGACACCGCAAGATTGAACCCAAAACAAAGCACCTCTCCCATTGCAAGATAGATCAATCTAGTTGGCTAAACCAAATCAATAGATCGAAGAGAAATACAAAGCTATCTTAATCATGCATAAAAGAGTTCAGAGAAGACTCAAATAATATTCATAGATAATCTGATCATAAATGCACAATTCATCGGATCTCAACAAACGCACCGCAAAAGAAGATTACATCGAATAGAACTCCAAGAACATCGAGGAGAACATCGTATTGAAGATCAAAGAGAGAGAAGAAGCCATCTAGCTACTAGCTATGGACCCGTAGGTCTGTGGTAAACTACTCACACATCATCGGAAGTGCAGCAAGGTTGGTGTAGAGGCCCTCCGTGATCGAATCCCCCTCCGACAGAGTACCAGAAAGGCCCCAAGATGGGATCTCACGAGAACAGAAGCTTGCGGCGGCGGAAAATTATTTTTGGTGTGCCCTCTGGTATACGGGGAATATTTGGGTATTTATAGAGCTGAGATTAGGGCTAGAGGGGCTACGGGGGGCCCACAACCTTGCAGGGCAAGCCCCCCTAGGGCGCGCCTGGTGAGCTTGTGGCCCACCCGTAGCTCTTCTGGCCTCCTCCCGAAGCTTCGTGGGTGTCTTCTTGTCCAAGAAAAATCATCAAAAAGTTTTGTTCCGTTTGGACTCCGTTTGGTATTGATTTTCTATAAAAGACAAAAACAATGAAAAAAACAACAACTGGCACTGGGCACTAGGTTAATAGGTAATCCCAAAAAATGATATAAAATAGCATAATAATGCATATAAAACATCCAAGGTGGATAATATAATAGCATGGAACAATAAAAAGTTATAGATACATTGGAAATGTATCACAACGCCATAGATGTCGCATCACGCTTCTCGTCAATCTTTGAGTTGGTCTTGCCCCTCAGCCTCTTCACCACATCCAATCCTAGACACGGCCGCGGACCCACCTTTCTTCTTTAGGTAGGCATATTGATCTTTGAACTTGGGGCAACCTTTGATGAGAGACCAAACAATGGGTGAGAGTGAATGGCTTGTTCTTATGTTGAGCCTTGATGGCTTCCAAAGAATGGAATGCCTACACGATCAAAGAGAAGGCCAAAAATGTAATAGCAAAAGACACAAGATGCAGCAAACTTGAACATGGCATAGAAATGCACACTAGAAAATTTTCTCTATTTCGCTATGTTTGACTTATGTCACATATAACCCTTTTTCGCCGTAAAAAATACTCCCGTAATGTTTTCCGGCCGTCGCCCCCACCGTCAACGAAGCACCGTCATGGAAAATAAAATCTTGACGGTACCACTTTTTTCGTCTCGCAACATTGTATCTCAGGTGACGAACCCAAAAACGTCATCGAACTTGTCTTTTGCGACGGGCAAAAATGTCACTAGAATTGTCACGAAATACTAAAACCGTCCCTCGTCATAGTTTTTGATGATGATACATCCAACGCTAACAACCGACCAACCATGTTTGATCAGTCAATGTTTTTGACATACGGGCCCATAATCTGCTGATGCGTGGCACCTTACAGCTGGGCCCTGCCGAGGTTTTATCACTGACGGTGCCCGTCAATATTAAGTCGGGCGTTAGTTTTGATAGGCCAACACCACTGACTTATAGGCCCATAAATTGCTGATGTGGCTGCTTACATGTGGGACCAGAGGTGGGCAACATGGCTTCTTACATGTGGGTCCAGACGCTAGTGACATTATCCATATCTGTCACAGTTTGTATAGTCTGATAATTTGTTTTATATTTAAATTTGCTACAAAAATGGAACAAATGTCATTATTTTCTCTAAGCGACAAAGTATCGCACAACTGGCGACATTACAATTAAGCACCATCGGGCAAAGTATCACACAACAAAAAATGACACTTGTTAGTTTGAACTGCAACCTGCTGCTCTCGAATTGCCTTGATGACAACTTTACTTAGTCTAATAGGGCATTACAACTTCTCCATTGTAGTCTACCAGGGCTAGTTCGAAACCTTCAACTTCGTCCTTGTACACTGGCAGGGCCTTCTTGACTGATTCAAGTTCTTGCTGCTGCTCTGCGAGGGCCGTCTTGATAACTTCAAGTTCTTCCTGCTGCTTCGCTAGGGCCTTCTTGACAACCTCAAGGTCTCCCTATTGCTCAGACGGTCCATCCTTGCAACGGCCTTCTTGACAACCTCAAGGTCTCCCTATTGCTCAGGCTCATCATGCTGCTCGGCCACGGCATTGTTGACAACTTGAAGATCTTCCTATTACTCTGGCAGGGCCACCTTGCCAGCTTCCGGCTCTTTATGCTGCTTGGCCACGGCCTCCGTGCCAGTTCCTGCCTCCTCATGAAACTCTACTAGGGCCTCCTTGGCAGGTTCAGCCTCTTCATGCTGATATGCTACAACTTCAGTCTCTTCATGTTGATCTGCTAGGGCCTCCTTCACAGCAATAGGCTCATGTTCCTTTGCCAAAGCATTCTTGACTGTTTTAGGTTGTTTATGATGCATTTTCATAGGTCCAATTTCTTCATGCTGGCCTCCTGGATATGCATTCAGCTCGGCATATATGAAATCTGACTATCCCTATAGAAATCACATATACAGGTTACCGATCTGGTTTAATATTTGGGTATTGCACAATTCCAAAATATTACATTTGCGCAATATGCAGTGGTAAAGGAAACACAGACAACATATTAAATATCCTTTTGAAATAAGTGTTTATAGGGTAAATAGTACACTGACTAACCGGCCGGTTCATCCCGCTTTCTCTTGGACGCGCCTAAGCTTCGCGTAATAGTCATCTCTCCTTCCTTAATGTTATTGAAAAATGCCTGCTAAGATGTAATTCAACATATAAGATTATAATCTACATTTAGCAGTACCTTTTTGAATGTCAAACACTGTCAACATATTGTTACAGAGTTGCAAGATTTTCCTTTGCGCTTTCTTCTAAACATCTAATCATATTTGCAACATAGGACAGCTGCTCAACCGTTGGTTCATTATTATCGTCGTCGCAGTTCATCACTTCTTTGGTTTGAGACGCATTATCCTGGTTGGGGACTGCTTGAATAATCTCCATTCGCGTTGGTGAGCTTTTATCAGCTGTTGTACAACAATGAAGACAATTAAACATGTACGTAGTTGCTCAACACAATTTACTCCAGAGGAAAAGAAATATGAAAGGGCATAATCATTCAACCAGAACAAGATAGGATCAAAGTTTGGAGAAACAATTTCCATGGAAAAAAGTTTTGACAAACAGGAAGCTCATCAATAAAGTAAAATGAGTAATTAGCTGATAGATTAGATCTTATGACCTTGCATTTCATTTCAACATCATACCCATACTAGAAAATTGTATACATACTAGAACCCTAGATAGGATGACCCGGGTACGAACATGATCATGTCTAGTGTGATGGTGTCATGGGTGTTTAATTTCAAACCCAAAGTCATGTTGTTGTTTGTCACGTCAGATATTGGCATCCTACGTGCTCTTACGTGATAGCTCTCATCTTTCAACGCGCTTATGAGGTGTGTGATGTACAAGGTTGAATCTGAGATGTCGATGATGAATCTTAGAGGATCATGATGCACAATATATTTGTAATTGTGCATGTAACTTCACCAATGAACATGATCATGTCAAGTGTGATGGTGTCATGGGGGTGTTTTATATTTCAAATGCAAAGTAGTGCCACCGGTTCTCAAGTCATATCTTGGCATCCTACGTGCGTACTCTCACACGATAACCCTTGTCTTCAACGTGTCGTGAACATCTTGGTTCATTATAAAATGCTTAAAAACACACCTGCCGGTGTATGTGATTATTTGGACTAATGCACGGGGTCATATATATATATATATATATATATATATATATATATAATGTACCATGTGACTTGTGCAATGTACAAGCATGAATCTCAGATGTGGAAGGCGAATTTTAGAGAATCGTGATGCACAATAATATGTGGGACATTTACATTTTTCCCCTAATTTCCGCCTGACATCATCTTTACCCCTCAAAAAACAAGTGCTCAACTTTGCCCTTCTTCCGTCTGGATCGCTTATGGAAATACCCCTCCGTACCCTTTCCATCCAGTCAAAGTGGTTTGATCGTCATCGAGATATTTTCTGGACAAGTATGCCCTTTCGTTCTATTTGGAAAAAGAAAAAAAACTTTGCCCTTCCTTCTTACATGTGGGGCTGCCTTCGAACCAAATCGAGAGGAGCTCGCTCCCGAGCAGCGACCTCCATCCTCCTCAGTCTCCGTCGCCGGAGCCACTGCCTCTGCCTGTCCCCTCCCTACTTCGTCTCTCCATCACCTCCTGCCCCTCCTCTGATCTCTCTTTCTTGCTACAGGGAATGAACCGCGGCAGACCATGGAGGGGCTCCCTCCGCATCTACACGCCTTGACCTGCTCGATCTCCGACGATCGCCGGCGGCTACCCGCAGCTTCGGCGCCACTGCAGTGACTGGATCCAATGGGATCTGGCCGCTCCCAACCCGATTTGGCAGCCCCATGCCCGTCCCCAACCTCTGCCGTGTTCGCTCATCGCCGTCGTGCACAGACAGGCTGCGGCGTCGTGCGCGTCTTCTGCGTCAGCCACGGCAGGCAACCGCCACCCGATCTGCCACCTGGGCTGCGTCGGCGGCACCCCAGCCCAGCGTCCTTGCCCTACCAGGCCTGCCCCTAGTTATGGCCGTCCACCGTTCTCCAGTAGCCGCCAAGGTTGTCGCCGGCGTCGTTATAGCCCACCCCTAGGAGCCCTATGACCACCTTTAGACGCGCGCCACTCCCGGCTCTCGAATGGAACCAGTGGCGCGTCAAACCGCCGTCTGGAGCGTCGATCCGGTGCGTCACCGATGACTAGCCACCGAGCAAACCTTCATTAGCACCTAATTAACCACTAACCCCCTACTGTGAGGATGACAAGTGGGCCCCTGTTTAATTAACCATGTGGTTTATTTTTTTGCTAAGGGTTAACTTAATACAAGTGGCCCCGCTGGTCAATTTTGACCAGTGCATAGTCAGCTTTAACAGGCCCCGCTGTCAGTGAGTGAGGCTAGCCAACCCTGAGTAACAAAAGTATTTCTTCGGATAGGGGTAAAAATGTTCAGGAAACGTCTCGGTAACAGTCAAACCCCTTTGACCGGACGGAAACGGCACGGAGGGGTATTTCCATAAGGGCACCAGACGGAAGAGGGGCAAAGTTGAGCATAGTTTTTTTTAGGGGTAAAGATGAGACTGGGCGCAAATAAGGGGGAAAATTGGAATTGGCCCATAATATATTTGTAATTGTTCATGCAACTTCATCAATGAACATGATCATGCCAAGTGTGACGGTGTGTCACTGGGGTATTTTATTTCAAATGCAAAGTAGTGTTGTCGGTTATTACGTCTTATCTTGGCATCCTGCGTACTCTTACGCGATAGCCCTTGTCTATGAATGCATCGTGAACATCTTGCAACAACATAAATCCAAGCGTACTCCATCCTTTTTAGTCCAGATGATGCATGGCACATTGTGCATCGAATTCCTAAATGTCGTTAGTACATCCCCTACGGCACTTTTGAGTCATTTCTATGCATATGTAGTCATTGTTCAATTCAAAATGCTTATAAACACCTACCGCTCTATGCAATTAGTTGGAATGATGCAATGTATCATGTTTTATTACGTGTATGATGTACAAGCATGAATCTCATGTCGAAGGCCAATGATTCTAAACAAAACAAAAAAGAAGGCGACTCTTAGAGGTTCGTGATGCACAATAATATATTTGTAATTGTGCATGTAGCTTCATCAGTGAACATGATCATGTTAAGTGTGATGGTGTCGTCGGGGTGTTTTATTTAAAATGCAAAGTAGTGTTGCCGGTTCTCACGTCATATGGCATCCTACTTACTCTTACGCGGTTCATCTGAACTGTCTAATTACGTATGGTACATCATGTTGATGGTTGTCACATTTCAATTTGTACATATGACGTTTACATATATCTTAACAAATTGGTAAAAAGAAAAGAATCGAGGCTGGCGGTACTATATCCCCTCCATCCAACAGTGAATTATGCTTATCGACTCCCCTCGAACAAACGCGCCGTCGCCCCCATTTCTTCTCCCACCACCCTCCCCCACCGTCCTCTCGAAGGCCGCCATGCCGAATCCGTCCCGTACCTCAGATTCTGGAGGTTATTCATCGCCATCCCTGATGCAGACGTCGCCTCCGTCACCGCTGTGGGTAATCGACATGGTAGGTGAGGTGGCGATGCAAAAGCATCTCGCGGCGGAGGTGCAGATTGAGGCGCGGCTCGCCATCTCCGACCTCCTTGCCCTGTACCATGCGGATCTTGATTTTGCTACATGCAGCTTGCCATGGACTACTCCTTCGAGTCCCTCCGTACGGACGAGGAGGCGAGGGTAGCGTACACGAAGAAGTAGCGTCAGTGATACATCTCCAACGTATCTATCATTTATGAAGTATTCATGCCATGTTTACAACAATTTTATATGGTTTTGGTATGATTTGGTTAGAACTAACCCGGACTGATGCTGTTTTTAGCACAACTACTGTGTTGTCATTTTTTGTGCAGAAATACAAGTTCTCGGAATGGGCTGAAAATTTACGGTGATTTTTTATAGACCAAAAGAGACCCCCGAAGCACAAGAGCTGGGCCAGGAAGGGGACGAGGATGCCACAAGCCCTCTAGGCACGCCCTACCACCCAAGGAGGGTGCGCTGGGCTTGTGGGCCCCTCGGGCACCCCCTTGACATAAGACCGACGCCAAAAATTCTTATAAATACCCAAACCTCCGAAAAGAACCCTAGATCAGAAGTTCCGCCGCTGCAAGCCTCTGTAGCCATGAAAAATCAATCTAGGCCCTCTCCGGCACCCTGTCGGAGGGGGCCATCATCCCCAGAGGCCATGGAGGAGGAAGCCGGAGGGGGCCATCATCACCATGGAGGCCGAGGACCAGAGGGAGAACCTCTCCCCATCTAGGGGAGAGGCCATGGAGGAGGAAGCACAAGGAGGAACCTCTCCCCATCACTTCCATCTTTGGAAATTGCTACGATGATTCCTTGCACTTGGGGATTATCAAGCTCTTTTCTGGTGCCGTTGCCGGGGAGCAATAGCGTGGGGTTGATATTCTCGTGTGTGCTTGTTTGCTTTCTTCACTAAGTAGATTTTGTTTTCTCTTTTGTTTTTGTTTTCTTTAGTTGTGGGTGAAACAAACAAAAAAAATTAAAGAATGAAAAATACAAAAAAAATTACTTGCCTCTTATGCCTAAGAACTTTTTTCAAAAAAAAGAGAAGTGATTGGAAGGTTATGCATTGGAGAAGTGAGGGTCGACCTTGAACACTTGTGTTCATGCTCATGGATACAATGTAGAATTTTTTATGGAAGTTTATTAAAAATAATTATCCCCTTGTATATATCCATTTTATTATAAAAATAATGTGCCAAGATTTGGCTTTAGGATGATTAGATTGCTTGTTTGCTATGTGCAGTGCAAATACAGAAACTTTGGCTGTAGTGCGTGAATTTACATTTTTTACTGGAATGTCAAAAGTTTCTGAAATTTTTACCCAGTACTTCTATGCAATTTATTTATTTTTTCCTATTTTTTTCAGAATTTTTGGAGGTACATAAGTATACAAAATTTCCAGATTGGTACATACTGTCCTGTTTTTGACAGATTCTGTTTTCTATGTGTTGTTCACTTATTTTGATAAATCTATGGGTTGTATCGGGGCGTATGAACCATGGTAAAGTTGGAATACAGTAGATATAATGCTAATATGAAATTGGAATGAGTTTACAACAGTACCTAAAGGTAGTGATTTGCTTTATTATACTAACGGATCTCACGAGGGCTTTGTTAAGTTTTGTGTGGATGAAGTGTTCGAAGATCGAGGAGTTATCGACATAAGAAGAATAAGGAAAGGTAAGATTTCGAGCTTGGGGACGCCCAAGGCACCCCAAGTAAATATTTCAAGGATACTCAAACATCTAAACTTGGGGATGCCCCGGTTGGCATCTCATCTTTCTTCTTCAACAATTATCGGTATACCTCGGTTTTTGTTTTGTTCACATGATATGTGTCTTTTGCGTTTATTTTTCTTTTCTTTTCCTTTATGCACCATGCTAGTATGAGATATTACTTCATTGATTTATATAATGCTTCATGTTCTTCACTTAAATCTTTTGAGTATGGCTTTATAGAATGCTCTTTGTGCTTCACTTAAATCTTTTGAGTATGGCTTTATAGAATGCTTCGTGTGCTTCACTTATATATTTTGAGCTTGGATATTGGTAAATCTATATTAATTGTATAATGCTCTGTGAACTTCACTTATATATCATTAAAATATCGCTGCTTAGCTAAAAAGCTTTAAAGGAAAGTTCTTGTTTAGAGACAACCTAATATTTATCCCTACTGTTTTTGTGTGTTCACATGATTAAGATACTGTAGTAATCAAGTTTTATAGCTTTTGTTTCAATAAAGTGCCAAGTAAAGCCTTTGGGATAGTGTGGTTGATAGTTGATTTAATTCTGTGCAAAAACAGAAACTTTTTCATCCAGTAACAGAATTGTTAATATTCACTGGAATGCGGAAATTCTTAATTTTTTACACAAGATTTATATATAAAGTTTTTACGTTGTCCTAATTTTTAAGAATTGTTGGAGTAACATAAGTATGAGAATAATTCATATCTTTACAGACTGTTCTGTTTTTGATAGATTCTATTTTCGATGCATAGTTTGCTTGTTTTCTAGTTTCTATGGCTTATATTGCTTAATATAAATTATGGAAATTATAGAGTACAGTAGGAATTATGTGGAAACAATTATGAATCTTGTATTTGACAGTACCCAAGTGAATGATTTGTTTTATCATACTAACCCATCTCACGAAGTTCCGTTAAGTTTTGTGTGATTGAAATTTTCAAGTTTTGGGTGAGATACTGATATGAGAAGAATGAAGAGTGGCAAGAATGTAAGATTGGGGATTCCCAAGGCACCCCAAGGTAATATTCAAGGAAGACTCAAGCAACTAAGCTTGGGGATGCCCCGGAAGGCATCCCCTCTTTCGTCTTCAAAACTATCAGTATACCTTACTTGGAGCTATATTTTTATTCATCACATGATATGTATTTTGCTTGGAGCGTATTTTCATTTTACTAGCTGTTTGAATAAAATCATTGGGTCTGAAATCTTTAATGAGAGAGAGTCCTCACATGGCTATTTAACTATTTGTCTACTCATTGATCTTCACTTATATCTTTTGGAGTAGTTTTGTCATTTACTCCCGTGCTTCACTTATATCCTATGAGTAAATGGTTGAATCAATTGAATATCATAAATCTGAAATTATATATGTTTTATATGCTTATCCCATGGGGAGTAATGACTTCACGTATAAGAAGTGTAGGTGGTAAAATTTACTAAAAGTTAGCAAACATCGCATTGGTCACTTGAACAATTCATGAAAGAATATTGAAGGAAGAGAGATTTCACATATAAATATACTATATTGGACATCTTCTATGATTGTGAGCCCCATTAATTATTTTCAAACTTGAACAAATTTGTTTAAGTTGGACAAGGAAGACAACGTAATGAGTTATGTTCGGGTATATTTGTATAGAAGTTATATTGTTATGGATCCTCCAACATGTGGTGCTTGCTTAGGATCTTTTGCTAGCCAAAAATTTGTACTAAGTAGAGATACTACTTGTGCATCCAAAAACCCTTCAACCCCATTTCTTTCCATGAGTGTCCACCATACCTACCTATGGATTGAATAAGATCATTCAAGTAAGTTGTCATCGGTGCAGAAAGCAATAAAAATTGCTCCTAAATATGTATGATCTTTTATTGTAAGGGAAAATAAGCGTTGTACGAACTTGTGATGGTAAAGAAATAAAAGCGACGGACTGCATAATAAAGGTTGCTATAACAAAGGGCAATACAACATGATGTTCCTTTGCATTAAGGGTTTGCACATCCAAAATTAAAAAGCGCATGACAACCTCTGCTTCCCTCTATGAAGGGCCTATCTTTTACTTTCATGTATTTACTTTTATGCGAGAGTCAATAGTATTCCTTCTTATTTCAACCTCAATTATTCTTTAGTTGGCAAGCATCATGTGGTGGGGAAAGATCCAAGCATATATGGCCATTCAAATATATTTAATCATGAATTATTATTGTTGACAATTATCTATATGGTAAATAAGTTGGGAGGCGAAACATTAAGCCCCTATCTTTCTCTGTGTTCGACGGATGCTATTTGTTCTAAAAATATGCTTTGAGTGTTAGCAATCATGGAAGACTATATGATAGTTGAGTATGTGGAATTTGCTAAAATCAAAGCTCTTACATAGACCCTTCCTGAAATAAGATGAATTGCAATTGTTTGATGACTGAGAACGTAGTTTGTTAGTTTTCAAGAAAGTTTATGGTCTATACTTTAACATGTGAATAGCTTGTTACTTGATCATGAGAAGTTTTATGAGATGAGATACTGTTTATGATATATAATGATGCTAGAAAAGGTGTTTAGAGCTATCATTGATCAAATTTATGCACTATGCTAGCATTCACACTTCATAAATTATTTCTTTTATCATTTACCTACTCGAGGACGAGCAGGAATTAAGCTTGGGGATGTTGATACGTCTCCAACATATCTATAATTTATGAAGTATTCATGCCATGTTTACAACAATTTTATGTGGTTTTGGTATGATTTGATTAGAACTAACCCGGACTGACGCTGTTTTCAGCAGAACTACCGTGGTGTCGTTTTTTGTGCAGAAATAAAAGTTCTTGGAATGAGCCAAAAATTTACGGTGATTTTTTATGGACCAAAAGGGACCCCCCACCCCCGAAGCACAAGAGCTGGGCCAGGAAGTGGACGAGGAGGCCACAAGCCCTCTAGGTGCACCCTATCCCCCAGGGAGGGTGCTCCGGGCTTATGGGCCCCTCGGGCACCCCCTTGACGTAAGACCGACGCCAAAAATTCTTATAAATACCCAAACCTCCGACAAGAACCCTAGATCGGAAGTTCCACCACTGCAAGCCTCTGTAGCCACGAAAAATCAATCTAGGCCCTCTCCGACACCCTGCTGAAGGGGCCCATCATCACCGGAGGCCATGGAGGAGGAAGCCAGAGGGGGCCATCATCACCATGGAGGCCAAGGACCGGAGGGAGAACCTCTCCCCATCTAGGGGAGAGGCCATGGAGGAGGAAGCACAAGGAGGAGACTCTCTCACCCTCTCTCACGGTGGCACCGGAGTGCCGCCGGGGGAACCATCGCCGCGGTGATCGTCTTCATCAACATCACCTTCTTCATCACCTTCCTCATCTCTTTTAAGAGGTCCACTCTCCCGCACCCCGCTGTAATCCCCTACTTGAACATGTTGCTTTATGCCACATATGATGATCCAATGATGTGTTGCCATCCTATGATGATTTGAGTAGATTTCTTTTGTCTTTTGGGTTGATTGATGATCTAGATTGGTTTGAGTTGTATGTTTTATTTTGGTGTTGTCCTATGGTGCCTTCCATGCCGCTCACACGTGAAGGATTCCTGCTGTAGGGTGTTGCAATACGTTCATGATTCGCTTATAGTGGGTTGCTAGAGTGACAGAAGCTTAAACCCGAGTAAGGGGGTTGTTGCGTATGGGATAATGGGGACTTGATACTTTAATGCTATGGTTGGGTTTTACCTTAATGATCTTTAGTAGTTGCGGATGCTTGCTAGAGTTCCAATCATAAGTGCATATGATCCATGTAGAGAAAGTATGTTAGCTTATGCCTCTCCCTCATATAAAATTGCAATAATGATTACCGATCTTGTTAACAATTGCCTAGGATAATTCCGCACACCGATCCACAATTATTCCACACTCGCTATTTGTAATATATAGTAATATATTCTAACTTTATGTTAACAGCACCTATTTTTATATTTTAGTTCTCCGATATCATGCAAAGCTATCCTCTTCATACCCACAACGTAGTTTTATTTCTCGTTTCTAGATGAAAGCAAATGCTCGGTGTACGTAGAGTTGTATCGGTGGCAGATAGGACTTGGGAGAATATTGATCTTAGCTTTAGCTCCTTGTGGGTTTGACACTCCATACTTATCACTTCCACCTTTGGAAATTGCTACGATGATTCCTTGCACTTGGGGATTATCAGTCAGCTGCAATAGACGCGGCGGGAGGTCACTGCTTTCTTCGCTTCCATTCCTTCTTACGACAACCAGGAGAAGCTGCGGCCTCCGGCTCTGGCCCTGCCGCCGCATCCTGCATCCCAAGATGCGATGTACGAGGAGGCGACGGTGGAGCATCCACTGGAGCACTCGGCCCTTGGGATGCTATGGCCGTCGGCGACCTTGCCTCCTGCAACCAGGATGTAGAGGGCTCCGGGTCTGCCTCTGTCAACGATGCTTCAACGCCTAGGCCACTCACGGGACGGGCTTCAACGCTCTCAAGCGTGGCACAATACTTGTTGCATTCTTGTTGAATGAACCCCCATCTCTTTTGGACTGAGTTGATGCCACGGTTGCTCGCAAACATGTAGGGCACAAATTTCCTCCGTTCATGAAAGGTTGTATGAAATCTCATCCAAAAAATGGATCCTTTTTTCTCGGCACCGGTCTTGGGATCTTGGCTTATCTCCATCCAACTATCGCAAATCAACATGTCCTCTTGTTTGGTGTATGATCCCGTGTGAATCCGTTGCTTCCTCCTTTGTGCGTCGGCTATTTGGATGAGCTCAACGATAAACAATGGCTCCTTTGCAATGTTGACACCCTCTTCTTCCTCCTCTTTGAAGTAGATGTCCTCATCTTCATGCCATGAGTTTCCATGGTCGTTGGCCTCTTCTTCGTGGACACCATAGTGGTCAGCACCATCTTGGTCATGGCCGTCTTGGCATTGGGTCTCGTCGAGATCATAGCTTTGGCCTTGGCCCTCATTGGTGCCTCTCGGATGATGTGTGAGTACTTCATCATAGACCTACGGGTCCGTTGGCAGTAGCTAGATGGCTTCCTCTCTCTCTTTTGATTCTCAATACAATGGTCTCTTGGAGATCTATTTGATGTAACTCTTTTTTGCGGTGTGTTTGTTGGGATCCGATGAACTTTGAGTTTATGATCAGATCTATATCCATGAATATTATTTGAGTCTTCTTTTGATCTCTTATATGCATGATTATTTACAGCCTCGTATTTCTTCTTCGAATCTTTGGTTTTGTTAGGCCAACTAGATCGATTTTTATTGCCATGGGAAGAGGTGCTTTGTGATGGGTTCGATCGTGCGGTGTTCTTTCCCAGTGATAGAAGGGGTAGCAGGACACGCATGTATCGTTGCTATTAAGGACAACAAGATGGGGGCTATTCCTACATGAATAGATCTCGTCTACATCATGTCATCGTTCTTATTGCATTACTCCGTTTCTCCATGAACTTAATACACTAGATGCATGCTGGATAGCGGTCGATGTGTGGAGTAATAGTAGTAGATGCAGGCAGGAGTCGGTCTACTAATCTTAGACGTGATGCCTATATATTGATCATTGCCTTAGATATCGTCATAATTATTCAATCTTCTATCAATTGCCCAACAATAATTTGTTTACCCACCGTGTGCTATTTTCTTGAGAGAAGCCACTAGTGAAATCAACGGCCCCCGGGTCTATTCTTTATCATATTTTCTTTGAGATCTATTTTTATTCGCTTTTGTTTTCAGATCTATTATTCCAAAAACCCAAAAATACCTTGCTGCACTTTTTTATTACTTATTTTATTTCACGTTTTATCGAGAGCTATTTATCCAATCTACCACAATTTTATATATCTTTTTACCGTTGAGGGATTGACAACCCCTCTTACGCGTCGGGTTGCAAGTATTTGTTCTTTGTGTGTAGGTACCGTTTACATAGTGTTGCTTGGTTATCCTACTGGATTGATACATTGATTTCATAACTTAGGGAAATACCTACCGTAGCTGTGCTGCATCATCCCTACCTCTTTGGGGAAATACCGATGTAGTTCAAGCGACATCAAAAGGAATTTCTGGCGCCATTGCCTGGGAGACATCATCACCATCTATCAGGTTCCTAATCACAAATCTCATATCCTTGCAATTTACATTATTTGCCATTTTCCTCTCATTTTTATCTCCCCCACTTTACAAAAATTTGCCGTTTTATTCACCCTCTTTTTCGTTCATCGTTTTCTCGTCAGATCTATCTTTTTGTGTGTGATCTTGTTTGCCTACTTTATCGTTATGGCTAGTTCTTCCTCTATTACATGTACCCCCGAGAATGAAGTTCTTAATTTTAAACAAAGGGGAGGGGAGAATCTAAAAGATGCTTGGTATAGAATTTGCAATGCTCATAATAGATCTATTCATAAGCAATCTACCGTTGTTCTTCTTCGCGGTTTTTATGTGGGCATTACCACCAGGTATAGATTCGTCCTTGATACGATTAGCGGTGGGAATTTCTTGATGTGTCCATCTTGGGATGCTTTTAATGCTACGGGAAATCTACTGGGCTAACCACCTCTTACTATCAGTAAAACTGCTTTAACACTTGAGCATGTTATGCAAAGGCTTGATGCTATTGAAAAGAAGATGCTTACCGAAGAACATATTGAAAACTTGGATAAAAAATGCATAATCTTTCTAGTAAAATTGGGTCAAAAGAGGGAGAGGTTTTTAAGTTGCTAAAGGAAAAAGGAACCGTAATTCATGAAAGGATTGAAGAAAGTCCTTCTCGGGTTGATAAGTTGGAAGAAATTTTTAGTAATTTAAGCTCGGCTTTTGCTTCTACTAAAAATATTGAAAAAACTCCCATTAAAATTAGCAAGATTACTCAAATCACTAAGAACAAGGGTGCAACTTCTAATAATAACAAAGAATATCTTAAGATGATTAGTATTCACCCCGACTTTGTTGAAGTTGCGAGAAACCCTACTTGCAAGAATGAATTTTTTAGTCCCATTCCTAGGAGTATTGTTATGGAAAATCTATATGCTAAATCTTTGAAGAATATTGGTTGTGTGATTGACGAATTAGAAACTAAAGATGACAATACTTGAATCTATGCATTATGCCTAGCTAGGGGCAGAAAACGATAGCGCTTGTTGGGAGGCAACCCAATGAATAAAATTTATTTTTGCTTTTTTCTTTCAGTTCTTGAGTGTTCACACAATTATGCCTCTGTTATGATTGTGTTTTCTATGTTTTAATTAGTGTTTGTGCCGAGTAAAGCCTTTGGGATAGCTTTGGTGATAGTTGATTTGATCCTGTTGAAAAACAGAAACTTCTGCATCCAGTAACAAAATTGTTTAAGTTCACATAACAGACGAAAAATTCTGAATTTTTTACACAAGATTGATATACAAATTACCTATGCTTTTCTAATTTTTCAGAAGTTTTGGAGTTACACAAGTATGATAAAAATTTGCATCTTTATGGACTCTTCTGTTTTTGACAGATTCTGTTTTCTTTGCATTGTGTACTTATTTTGATGAATCTATGGATTGTATCGGGGGGTATAAGCCATGGTAATGTTAGAATACAGTATATATAATGCAATAACAAAATTTGAATGGTTTTTCTACAGTACTTAAAGTAAAGATTGGTTTTCTTATACTAATGGATCTCACGAAGGTTTTGTTAAGTTTTGTGTGATTGAGTTTTCAAGTTTTGGGTGAGATCACAACGGATGAAGGAATAAGGAGTGAAAAGATCCTAAGCTTAGGGATGCCCCATGGCACCCCAAGTTAATATTCATGGAGAACCAAGCAACTAAGCTTGGGGATGCCCCGGAAGGCATCCCCTCTTTCTTCTAACGACCATCGGTATTTTACTTGGAGCTATATTTTTATTCATCACATATCATGAGTTTTGCTTGGAGCGTCTTGTATTATATGAGTCTTTGCTTGTTTTGATTTTTAGTTTGTCACAAGTATCCTTGCTGGACACACCTATTTGAGAGAGCCAAAATTAGGCTATGATTTGTTAGAATTGCTCTATATGCTTCACTTAAATTTTTTGAGCCATGGAATTGCTCTAGTGCTTCACTTATATCTTTTTGAGCACGGTGTACTTTAATATTTTTGAAGAAATGCTCTCATGCTTCACTTAGATTAATTTCAGAGTTAGTAATTTTTTTAAAGAAATTCTCTCATGCTTCACTTATATTATTTTTAGAGACGAAACATTTTATGCTCATGTTCTTCACTTAGATTTGTTTGAGCTTGTCAGAAGCAATTGCAATATATGAAATTAGTCCCAAAGTGATAGATATTCAAGAGAGATATAATAAAAACTTTCATGAAGATCATTGGACAAAATAAACTTGATTCTTTGTAATAGTTTTGAGATATGATGATAGTGATATGTGAGTCATGTTGGTGAGTAATTATGCTTTAGTAAGAATATTGGTGTTAAGGTTTGTGATTCCCTATGCAAGCAAGAAAGTCAATAGTCATGTGCATTATTCAGTGTTAGTTATGCTTAATGCTCGCTTATGAGATTTTTTGTTTCTTGGTTGGTTGCTTCTCAATCTTTTTACTAGCCTCCACTTGTACTAAGTAGAAATACTACTTGTGCATCCAAAATCCTTAAACCCAGTTTTGCCATATGAGTACACCATACCTACCTATATGCGGTATTTCCATGCCGTTCTAAGCAAATTTGTATGTGCCATCTCTAATTTTCAAAATAAATTTCCTTTTTGTGTGCCCGTACCGCTCATGTAGCGGCAGAGGGTGGCCAATATTTTTCATGCTAGATGTGTTATTCTCAAGATGAGTGTTTATTCACTTGTCTTTGCACGAGAGTATGGCGGTAATAGGGATGCCCAGTCTCGAAATGAAAAAGAAATTTACTTTATGTTGTCAAATAATAAATTCCTTGGAAATTGTTGGTATGGAAGGCACCCGTGGATATGACTAGCCATGGATTATGAAAGAATGGTGGAAAAAGGAATAAACTTTATTTTCTGTTTGGGAACCGCCTATGATATATCTAGCATGGAAAGTGTTGGGAATTTCTTGGTCGTTTTCATTGACGGGAAAAGTATGCCTCTAAAAAAATTATCTCTCAATTTAAGCTTTGAGCTCTGGCACCTCTACAACTCCCTACTTCCCTCTGCGAAGGGCCTATCTTTTTACTTTATGCAATTTTTATTTTTATTTGAGTCTCCATCTTCTCTTATAAAGCACCAACTAAGGGGCACTATGATTATACTTGAGCATTGGATATAGCTAATATGCAAGTGCGTTTCATGAATGGATCAATGATTGAGCATGATGGGCTAGGGATAACTTTCTTTAGTCTTGATATTTTGAAAGACATGGTTGCTTGTTGATATGCTTGAGTATTGAAATCTTCATGTCAAAACTAGACTATTGCTTTGAACCATATAAAAGTCCAAATGTCCATACTACAAAAGAAAAGAATATGTGATGAACATGTTAGGCAGCATTCCATATCAAAACTTCTGTTTTTATCATTTAACTACTCGAGGACAAGTAGGAATTAAGCTTGGGGATGCTGATACGTCTCCAACGTATCTATAATTTTTGCTTGTTCCATGCTGTTATATTATCATTCTTGGATGTTTTACAATCATTTTATAGCAACTTTATTACATTTTTGGGGACTAACCTATTGACATAGTGCCTAGTGCCAGTTGCTGTTTTTTGCTTGTTTTTTACTTCGCAGAATATCAGTACCAAACGGAGTCCAAATGCAGCGAAACTTTTTGGAGAATTTTTTTGGACTAGAAGACACTAGATGGGCCAAAGATGTACCACAGAGGAGGCCCGAGGTGGGCACAACCCACCAGGGCGCGCCTGGGGGCCCAGGCGCGCCCAGGGGGGTTGTGCCCCCCTCGGTTTCCTCCCGCACCACCTCTTCGCCTATAAATTGCCAAATATTCTAGAAACTCTAGGGGAGTCGACGAAACACAATTCCAGCCGCCGCAAGTTCTAGAACCACGAGATCCAATCTAGACACCATCACGGAGGGGTTCATCATCCTCATTGGTGCCTCTCGGATGATGCGTGAGTAGTTCATCATAGACCTATGGGTCCCTAGGCAGTAGCTAGATGGCTTCCTCTCTCTCTCTCTTTTGATTCTCAATACAATGGTCTCTTGGAGATCTATTTGATGTAACTCTTTGTTGCGGTGTGTTTGTTGGGATCCGATGAACTTTGAGTTTATGATCAGATCTATATCCATGAATATTATTTGAGTCTTCTTTTGATCGCTTATATGCATGATTATTTATGGCCTCGTATTTCTTCTTCTAATCTTTAGTTTAGTTAGGCCAACTAGATCAATTTTTCTTGCCATGGGAAGAGGTGCTTTGTGATGGGTTTCGATCATGCGGTATTCTTTCCCCATGACAGAAGGGCAGCAAGACACGCATGTATCATTGTTATTAAGGATAACAACATGGGGGCTATTCCTACATGAATAGATCTCGTCTACATCATGTCATCGTTCTTATTGCATTACTCCGTTTCTCCATGAACTTACTAGATGCATGCTGGATAGCGGTCGATGTGTGGAGTAATAGTAGTAGATGCAGGCAGGAGTCGGTCTACTAATCTTGGACGTGATGCCTATATATTGACCATTCCCTTTGATATCGTCATAATTATTTGATCTTCTATCAATTGCCCAACAGTAATTTGTTTACCCACCGTGTGCTATTTTCTTGAGAGAAGCCACTAGTGAAATCAACGGCACCCGGGTCTATTCTTTATCATATTTGCTTTGAGATCTATTTTTATTCGCTTTATTTTCAGATCTATTATTCAAAAAACCCAAAAATACCATGCTGCACTTTTTTATTACTTATTTTATTTCATGTTTTATCGAGAGCTATTTATCCAATCTACCACAATTTTATCTATCTTTTTACCGTGGAGGGATTGACAACCCCTCTTACGCGTCGGGTTGCAAGTATTTGTTCTTTGTGTGTAGGTACCGTTTACATAGTGTTGCTTGGTTCTCCTACTGGATTGATACCTTGGTTTCATAACTGAGGGAAATACCTACCGTAGCTGTGCTGCTTCATCCCTTCCTCTTTGGGGAAATACCAATGTAGTTCAAGCGACATCACAGGGCGGCCAAGAGCGTTTCTCTTCAAGCCCTTGTTCTGAGCTTGTACGCACTTTTCTGCATAGTGCTTCAGACGATCACGGGAGCCCTTAGCTTCATCATGATACCTTTGAAATTCAGCCATTAGATCGGCCATCATTGTCTTGAAGTTTTGAATGTCACTGGTGCTGAGCTTGGCCATGTGCTTCTTGAAGACAGCCTTCTCATGATCAATCTTCTTTTTTCTGCTCAATCACTTTCTGAGCAATGGCTAGTTCCTTATTAATGAAACCTTGGAAGGTAACGCGGATGCCAATGGGCAGTTGAAGATCTTCAAGAAATAGAGATGGATCATTAAACCACTCATCAATGAAGTTGTTTAAAATATCTGCATCGAATAGAGGCAGGTTCTTGAAGATATCAGCTTCTTCCTGCTTGTTCTTGATCAACAGCTCCAGAGCATCATCATCAAGATCTTCATCGCTTGAAAGATCAATGATGTCTCCATCATCTCACAATATGCTGGATTGCGGAGGGCCTTTCCCTATGATGTCTTTTGTCTTCGGAGAGGTCGGCTTCACTCTTGAAGCTTTTGGTGCAGAGACAACCTTTGAAGCCTTTGCTTTCTTGGTAGGCTTTGGGGACTCAGGAGCTGCAGATGGTTGCACACCTTCTTGGGCAGCTTCAGCACTTGCTCTTTGTTCAGCACAGTGTGCAAGATAGGCAGCAAAGTCATCGAAGGCACCAATCGTATTGGGTTCGGCTTCACGAGTGCCATCAGGCCTTGGTTCTGTTGGACTTGGGTTGAAGTCAATCCCATAGTCCTTCTTGTTCTGAGTTGTTGAGCCCCTGGCAAACTGATAATTCGCTTCAAATAGATCATCCTCACAGCTCCACAGTATGCTAGAGGGATCAGGATTTTGAGGTATTGGCCGCCTCACCATGCATGGGTAGATGCCTAACCGAATGGCGCCAGCCTTAGTCTTCGGGATAAGCTTCTTGTATACTATGTTGGAACATGGTGGCCTCACGGCATTCTTTGCAGCATATTCTGGGGTCACAAATTTATAGTGAAACCATTGTTCTGCCCAGTACCTCCGAATCCATTGCAGTCGGAATTTGCATTCTCCATAGGTCTCCTCTGGATCAGACTTGTACATTTCATATAGATCAGGGGGCAAATCAAGTGCAGTGTTTTCACGATGTTGCCTTCCCCCTTTCTTTGAGGATTTACCTCCAGCCATTGTCTTCACAGAAATGATTGGCTTTGCCCTGCTTGTTAGACAAGAACTGGCTTTAGGAGAGTCAAGATGTAGATGTAAGAAGTCTGCAAATGAATTCAGACTATGAGAACCAAGAGACTCGCCCACAGACATGTACCTGTGAAAGAATTAGAGATGCGAGGGAAGCAAGAGAGGTCATACGCATTCTTAGAGGATTTTGAAGATAAAATCAATGTGAAGACATTGACCTCATAGTGCGAAGACATTCACTTATAGAGATATGTTGGTTCCAGATTTGTACGAATCCAAAAATAAGTACAAGTGAGGAATCACACTAGCTATGAACCATAAGTGAAATTACTTTGCAAATCATGAGATATGGAAGATGGAAGATCCATATTTGGAAGTGAAAGAACAACTTTCTGAAGATATTGAAAGTTTATCGGATCAAACAAATGGTAAAAAGTGAGATTTAATTACCGCTCAAGAACTAAGGAAGAACTGCAAGACGAGGCGGAGTGGAGGCTGAGTAGTTCAATCTCCCGCGCCCTAACTTGGCAGCGGAAGACAGCTACGGTGGCAGCGGGGCAAAGATGACCGTGGCGGGCATGAGTACAACGTCGATGAAGTCGTGGCAGCTAAGCGCTTCTTCTCCAGTGATGATGAAGTTAGCGACGGTGCTAGGGTTGCGGGGGTGAGAGCGACAGGAGTAGTGGAAGAATTAATGACCGTGGGGGCTTAGTATTTATAAGGAGTTTGGCACGGTGAATTTACTGAGCTACCCCTGGCGGTTCACATTTTTGCGACGTGTGGCATGCATACGCAGTTTCAACAGCTGTGCCACGACCCCACCACATAGCTGGTTTGGCTGGAGATCGTTCCGGTTTTTGTGGGGTCCAGCAAAATGGATAAGGATAATAAAAATGTTTTAAATGTTGGTCTCAAAATCTTCGACTCACAAGGACAAAGTGAAGATTATGACCCACAAGTATAGGGGATCAATCGTAGTCCTTTCGATAAGTAAGAGTGTCAAACCCAACGAGGAGCAGAAGGAAATGACAAGTGGTTTTCAGCAAGGTATTTTCTGCAAGCACTGAAATAGTCGGGAACGAGTAGTTTGATAGCAACATAATTTGTAACGGACAAGTAACAATAAAGGTAAATAAAGTGCAGCAAGGTAGCCCAATCCTTTTGTGGCAAAGGACAGGCCAAAATGGTCTCTTATGATAAGCAAAGCATTCTTGAGGTTACACGGGAATTTCACCATGTCACTTTCATCATGTTGGTTCGATTCGTGTTTGCTACTTTGATAATTTGATATGTGGGTGGACCAGTGCTTAGGTGCTATTCTTACTTGAACAAACCTCCTACTTATGATTAACCCCCTCGCAAGCATCCGCAACTACGAGAAAAGTATTAAGATAAAATCTAACCATAACATTAAACTTTTGGATCCAAATCGGTCCCTTACGAAGTAGCGCATAAACTAGGGTTTAAGCTTCTGTCACTCTAGCAACCCATCATCTAATAACTACTCCACAATGCATTCCCTTAGGCCCAAATATGGTGAAGTGCCATGTAGTCGACGTTCACATGACACCGCTAAGGGAATCACAACATACATATCATCAAAATATCGAACACATATCAAGTTCACATAATTACTTGCAACATGACTTCTCCTGTGACCTCAAGAACAAAAGTAACTACTCACAAATGATAATCATGCTCAAGATCAGAGGGGTATTAAATAGCATAATGGATCTGAACATATAATCTTCCACCAAATAAACCATATAGTAATCAACTACAAGATGTAATCAACACTACTAGTCACCCACAGGTACCAATCTGAGGTTCTGGTACAAAGATTGAACACAAGAGATGAACTAGGGTTTGAGAGGAGTTGGTGCTGTTGAAGATGTTGATGGAGATTGCCCTCCCCAAGATGAGAGGGTTGTTGGTGATGACGATGGCTTCGATTTCCCCCTTCGGGAGGAAATTCCCTCGGCGGAATCGCTCCGCCGGAGGGCAAAAGTGCTCCTGCCCAATTTCGCCTCGAGACGGCGGAGCTTCATCCCGAAAGCCCCCTCCTGATTTTTTCTAGGTCAAAATGACCTATATACCAGAAGATGGGCACCAGAGGTGGGCCGGGCTGAGCACAACCCACCAGGACGCGCCTGGGGGGCCTGGCGCCCTAGTGTCTTGTGCTCACTAGGTGGCCCCCGTCCGGTAGTTATTTGCTCCAGTATTTTTTTATATATTCCAAAATAATTCTCTGTAAATTTTCAGCTCATTTGGAGATGTGCATAATAGGTAGCTCTGGCGTAGCTTTTTCAGGTCCAGAATTCCAGCTGCCAGCATTATTCCTCTGTGTAAACCTTGCATATTATGAGAGAAAAGGCATTAGAATTACTCCATAAAGCATTATTATGCATAAAAACATTATAAATAATAGTAGGAAAACATTATCTAAAATGGACGTATCAACTCCCCCAAGCTTAGACCTCGCTTGTCCTCAAGTGAAAAACCGAAATCGAAAAACATGCCCACATGCTTAGAGAGAGGTGTCGATAAAAAACAAAATACAGACATAGAAGCATCATGCTTATTATTGTAACAGCAAAGAACTTTAACATAAACTTTATCACAAAACTTTTATCATATAACTTCTCATGAACAAGTAACAATTCGTCACAACATTGAAGTATAAAGCATAAACTTTATTGAAAACCAACAAACTATGTTCTCAGTCAACTTTGCAACTATAATTCATCATATTTTCAGGAAGGGTCTCGTATCGGAGCCTTTTGGCAAGTCCACATACTCAACCATCATTTAACCTTCTATGATTACTAACACTCACAGCATACCCAGGAACAAAAAGTTTCAACCGGACACATAGAAAGATAGGGGCTTATAGTTCCGCCTCCCAACGCATTCACCTCAAGGGTGATGTCAACAATAATAACTCATGCCCACTCATATCCAACTGGATATATGTGCTTATATATTTGCTCACCACATGATGCTTGCAAAAAGAGAAAAATAAAAGGAATAGGGAATAATACTTTGACTCTTGCATAAAAGTAAATACATAAATGTAAAAGATAGGCCCTTCGTAGAGGGAAGCAGAGGTTGCCATGCGCTTTTTTTTTGTATGCCAAATCCCTTAATGCAAAAGAATGTCACGTTGTATTGCCCCTTATGATAGCAACCTTTATTATGTAGTCTGTCGCTTTTATTATTTTGCCATCACAAGTTCGTACAACGCTCAATTTTCTCTTACACTAAATGATCCAACACATTTAGAAGCAATTTTTATTGCCTTATTGCACTGATGACAACTTACTTGAAGGATCTTACTCAATCCATAGGTAGGTATGGTGGACTCTCAAAACAAGATTTTGGGTTTAAGGGTTTTTGGATGCACAAGTAGTATCTCTACTTAGTGCGGAGTTTTTGGCTAGCAAAGATATTGAGCAAGCACCACATGTTGAAGGATCTTTGACAATATAACTTCTATGTGAATATGAACAAACATAAATCATTACGTTGTCTTCCTTTTCCAATGTCAACAATTTTGACACATAATATTTAATGGGGGCTTACAATCATAAAAGATGTCCATGATAGTGTATTTGCATGTGAATCTTCTCTTCCCTTATTAATTCTTTCATGAATTACATTATTGACCAATGCTATGTTTGTCAATCTCCAATAAATTTTAGCACTTATACTTTTCCTTATGTGATGTTATTACTTACCATAGTATTAGCATATGATCTTTTTCATTTATTTTCCTTTCTTTTTATTGAAACAAAAGAGTAAAGAAACAAAACTCAAACTACTCTTTATTATATATCTCGGACACGATTACATAGATAGATAGATCACTAAGCAAGCACTTGAAAAGAACGGATCGAACTAAACTTTTATTCAACTAAATCATAGGATAACTAAAGATCGAACTAAAATAGATAAAGGCAAAGATAGTGGTGGTGATACGATACCGGGGCACCTCCCCCAAGCTTGGCACAAGCCAAGGGGAGTACCCATACCATGAACTCAAGTCTCCTTTGGTGGGGAAGATGATGATGGTGGTGGTGATGAGGTAGTGTCATTCTTCCTCCTCAGCTTATGCTTGAGGATGGAATTTTCCTCCTTCAAGTCATCGATCTCCTGTTCCAGCATTAATATCTTTTTGCATAATTCTTGCTTGTTTTCCTGCAGAAGACGAAAAGGGATAAACTGGATCTTAGGTTTCTTTGCTTTATTGGGGAGATTTGACTTCTTAAATTCCACGTGCATATCCCCAGGTTGGGGTAGTGGAACTTCATCTTCATCTGAGCTTGTCTCCTCTTTCCCCTTCGGATCATAGTCTTCTTCTTCCTCCGTGGTCCAACCATAAGGTTCCACATCTCCGTAAACCTTGGGGTTTGCAATATAATCGGCAACATAGCTCTCACCCTCACAGGCTTGAGACGACATAATTTCATATCTGCCAGCAAAAACAGCACGAAAGAAGAACAAAAGATTTCTCCGCGATACGGTAGTCAGTACGTTCGGGGGGTATATAATGAATTTTTATCTTGGGAAACAAGCAAATGAGAGGAAAACATAGTCGGGATGGTTCTCAAGGTGGGCACAACCCACCTGGGCGCGCCAGGCAAGGCAGGCACGCCCTGGTGTCTTGTGCCCTCCTCGGTTGCCTTCCTGGCTGTTTCTTATTTTCCTAATTTTTAAAATATTCCAGAACTGACAGAAAATATTTTTGCGGATTTTTCGGATTCCGTTACTTACCGTATCACGTATCTCCTCTTTTTCAGGATTCTGGAGTGTTCCGGAAGGTTTCTTTTATGTGTTCCTCCGGTGTCATGGTTTGAATAATATTGCTTTCAACATTAATAGGCGTACCAGAGATATAGTGTTTAATTCTTTGCCCATTGACCACCTTCAGGTTAGTACCTTCGGCATTATTAATCTTAATATCTCCAGAGTGATAAACTTCCTGGATAAATATGGTCCTTCCCATTTGAGAGAAGTTTACCTGCAAAGAATCTAAAACGAGAGTTGTACAAAAGAACATATTCTCCAACTTTAAATTGCCGCTTTTGGATTCTTTTATCATGCCATCTTTTAACATTTTCTTTAAATAATTTGGCATTTTCATAAGCTTGGGTTCTCCATTCATCTAAAGAGCTAATATAAAATAACCTCTTTTCATCGGCAAGTTTGAAATCATAGTTGAGTTCTTTAATTGCCCAATAAGCTTTATGTTCTAACTCTAGAGTCAAATGACAAGCTTTTCCATAAACTATTTTATAGGGAGACATACCCATTGGATTTTTTATATGTTGTTCTGTAGGCCCAAAGTGCATCATCTAATTTCTTAGACCAATTCTTTCGTGACCTATTGACGGTTTTTTGTAATATTAGTTTTATTTCTCTATTGCTAAGTTCAACTTGACCAGTAGATTGAGGATGATAGGGTGATGCAATTTTATGCTTAACATCATATTTAGCAAGCATTTTACGGAAAGCGCCATGAATAAAGTGTGAACCACCATCAGTCATTAAATATCTAGGGACTCCAAACCTTAGGAAAATGACTTCTTTAAGCATTTTAATGGAAGTGTTATGATCAACACTACTAGTTGGAATAGCTTCTACCCACTTAGTAACATAATCAACAGCAACCAAAATATGTGTATACCCATTAGAGGAAGGAAAAGGTCCCATATAATCAAAATCCCAAACATCAAATGGTTCAACAACAAGTGAATAGTTCATAGGCATTTCCTGACGCTTACCGGTATTACCAATTCTTTGACATTCATCACAAGATAAAACAAACTTACGGGCATCCTTGAAGAGAGTAGGCCAATAAAAACTAGATTTCAATACCTTGTGAGCAGTTCTATCTCCCGCATGATGCCCTCCATAAGCTTCGGAGTGACATTTCCATAGGATTTGTTCCTGTTCATGCTCAGGTACACAACGTCTAATAATACCATCTACTCCTTTATAAAGATGTGGGTCATCCCAAAAGTAATGTCTTAAATCATAGAAGAATTTTTTTCTTTTGTTGGTAAGTGAAACTATCTGGTATGTATTTAGCAACAATATAATTAGCATAGTCAGCATACCAAGGAGTATTATTAGAGACATTTATTGCAACTAGTTGTTCATCAGGAAGGCTATCATCAATAAGTAGTGGGTCATCAAGAATATTCTCTATCCTAGACAGGTTATCAGCTACAGGGTTCTCAGCTCCTTTTCTATCAGTGATATGTAAATCAAATTCTTGTAGCAAAAGAACCCACCTAATGAGTCTAGGTTTAGCATCTTTCTTTTCCATAAGATATTTAATAGCAGCATGATCAGTGTGAACAATCACTTTGGAATCAACAATATAAGATCTGAATTTGTCACAAGCAAACACAACTGCTAAAAATTCTTTTTAAGTAGTAGCATAATTTCTTTGGGCACTGTCTAGAGTTTTGCTAGCATAATGAATAACTTTTAATTTCTTATCAACTCCTTGTCCTAGAATAGCACCAACAGCATAATCACTAGCATCACACATAATTTCAAAAGGCAAGTTCCAATCAGGAGGTTGAACAATATGTGCAGAAGTTTTAGAGAAGTCTTTAATAAACCTCCTATAGAAACCAGCATGACCATGGAAACTACGAATACCTTTAATATCTTTAGGACATGGCATTTTCTCAATTGCATCAACTTTAGCTTTATACACCTCAATACCTCGTTTAGAAATTTTATGCCCCAAGACAATGCTTTCATTAACCATAAAGTGGCACTTCTCCCAATTCAAGACAAGATTAGTTTGCTCAGATCTCTGCAAAACTCGATCGAGGTTGCTCAAGCAATCTTCAAAAGATATTCCGTAAACGGAAAAATCATCCATGAAAACCTCAACAATCTTTTCACAAAAGTCAGAGAATATAGCAGTCATACATCTTTGAAAGGTAGCAGGTGCATTGCATAAACCAAAAGGCATACGTCTATAAGCATAAGTTCAAAAGGGCAAGTAAAGGTGGTTTTCTCTTGATCAGATTGTGAAACAGGTATTTGAGAAAAACCAGAGTATCCATCAAGAAAACAAAAGTGTGTGTGCTTAGATAATCTTTCCAACATTTGATCAATAAAAGGTAGAGGGTAATGATTTTTCTAGTAGCTTTATTTAATTTTCTAAAATCAATTACCATTCTATAGCCAGTGACAATTCTTTGTGGGATAAGTTCATTTTTGTCATTAGGAAAAACAGTAATACCTCCCTTCTTAGGGACACAATGAACAGGACTTACCCATCTACTATCAGCTATGGGATAGATTATACCTGCTTCCAGAAGCTTTTATATTTCAGTTCTTACCACTTCTTTCATCTTAGGATTCAAACGTCGTTGGTGATCCACAATGGGTTTAGCATCAGGTTCCATATTAATCTTGTGCTGACAGAGAGCGGGGCTAATGCCCATAAGATCATCAAGAGTATATCCAATGGCAACACGGTGCCTCTTCAAAAAATTTCAATAATCTTTCTTCAAGTTCTGAAAGGTTAGCACTAATAATAATAGGATATATCTTTTTCTCATCAAGATAAGCATATTTCAAAGTGTCAAGCAATTGTTTTAATTCAAACGCAGGATCACCTTTAGGTGGAGGAGGACCTCCTAGCATTTCAATAGGCAAATTGTGTTTGAGCAGAGGTCGTTGTTCAAAGAAAATTTTATCTATTTCATTTCTTTCATGCATATGCATATCATTTTCATGGTCTAGCAAATATTGTTCTGGTGGATCAATAGGAGGCATGGCAATAGAAGCAAGACCAATTATTTCTTCCTTACTAGGTTATTCTTTCTTATGAGGTTGTCTACTAAACTTGGAGAAATTAAACTCATGAGACTCATCATCAAAGCTAACACCGACAATTTGTTTTTCACAATCTATTTTAGCATTCACAGTGTTCAAGAAAGGTCTACCAAAGATAATGGGACAAAATCATCTTGTGGGGAACCAAGAACTAGAAAATCAGTAGGGTATTTTATTTTCCCACACAAGACTTCAACATCTCTAACAATCCCAAGTGGTATGATGGTGTCTCTATTAGCAAGTTTAATAGTAACAACTATGTCTTCTATTTCAACGGGTGATATATCATTCATAATTTCTTGCTATAAGGTAAAAGGAATAGCACTCAGGCTAGCACCTAAATCACATAAACCATGATAACAATGATCTCCTATTTTAACTGAGACAATAGGCATTCCAACAACAGGTCTATGTTTATCTTTTTCATCGGGTTTGGCAATTCTAGCAGCTTCATCATAGAGGTAAATAACATGCCCATCAATATTTTCTACTAGCAGATCTTTAACCATAGCAACACTAGGTTCAACTTTAATTTGTTCAGCAGGTTTAGGTGCTTTAATATTACTTTTGCAAACCACAGTTGAAACCTTAGCATGTTCCTTTATCCTAACAGGGAAAGGTGGTTTTTCAATATATGCAGTAGGCACAACTGGATCAACATTTTAAATAATAGTTTCATCTTTAACTATGACCGGTTCTTTATTTTCTTCTTTAATAGGGGGCTGATATCTAAACCACTTCTCCTTAGGGAGATCAACATGAGTAGCAAATGATTCACAAAAAGAGGCTACTATCTCAGAGTCAAGTCCATATTTAGTACTAAACTTGTGAAAAGCATCGGCATTCATAAAAGATTTAACACAATCAAATTCAAGCTTAATACCTGAGCCTTTACCTTCATTGAGTTCCCAGTCTTCAGAGTTGCATTTATTTCTTTTTAAAAGATCCCACCTGAATTCAATAGTCTTCTTCGTAAAAGAACCAGTACAAGAAGTATCGAGCATGGATCGATCATCATGAGAAAGCAGAGCATAAAAATTCTGAATAATAATTTCTCTAGAGAGCTCATGATTGGGGCATGAATATAACATTGACTTAAGCCTCCCCCAAGCTTGAGAGATACATTCTCCTTCACGAGGCCAAAAATTATATATATAATTCCGATGATGATGAACTAGATGCACACTACTGCAGGATGCTGCTAACGCGACACTATGATCAGAGACCCTTTGACGAAACTGTGTGCGATGCATTAATCGCAAATGGTGATGTAAAAAAACGTTAAAAAAGATGCAAAACTTTGCGATGGCAGAGACATCAAACACGGTTCAGATTTTAGTTGTGTGTGCGATGCAGGGCACACAGATGATCCATACGAACTGTTTGCGATGAGATAGAACAACAGAAACGGGCAGCCATATCAAGTTGTGTGCGATATACGGCATACAGTTCGCACAGATGAACTGTTTGCTATTAGGGAGTGCAACAGAAACGGTTAGCCAGATCAAGGTGTGTGTGATATACGACATACGGTTCACTCGGACAAACTATTTTCGATTAGGGAACACAACAGAAATGGTTCAACTTAACAAGATGTGTGTGATATGCGGCATACAGTTCACATAGATGAACTGTTTGTGATGAGCCAAAAGAACACAAACGAGTCGTGTAAACAAGATGTGTGTGATACGCGGCAAACAGCCCACTCGGATGAACTGTTTGCGATGAGAAATTACAACACAGACGGTTACTACAGTTAATTCGTGTGCGATTCTATGTGTACAAAAAACTTTGAAAATTGAAAACTAGTTGCTTGTGGTGGCTAGGAGTATCGCACACGATGAGTCTGCGAGTACTCGTGTGCAATGATTAGTAAGTTACACATACGTTTCCTTATGTTAACACGTGTGTGAATTTTCAATATGGACAGTTAATATGCAAATGCCTTCTGGACATCGGTGCTGATCGCCACGTCCAAAACATGGGCGTCCTATACTCTACCGCTCTACCAGGCACACACTTGAACCCAATGAACTATGTACAATACTAATTCTTTCCATGAAAATTTAAGAACTTGGCTAACAACATTTGAGTAACATATATATAGTGGTTACACTATTCGATAAAAGGAGGATCTTCGTAACACGGTTTTGACAACCATATGGTCCATATCTACATACTTAACATAGTAACAACTATCACATTTTAAGAGGCTGAGGGCCAACAACCATATGGTCCATATCTACATACTTAACATAGTAACAACTAGCACATTTTAAGAGGCTGAGGGCCAACAACCGCAACTATCCGCTGGAAGCAGCTTGATCACGGCGACTCGGCATCTCGTCAATGAGAAGGAAGAGCCCTCATGTGCCTTGGTAGAGCATGAGTAGAACAGTGTCTCCAATTTTTCAATATGAATGCATTGCCACGACAAGCGAGAACTTGTTAATTTGAATGGTTCCATTTTGCGGGAAATGCAGTACCTTGCAATCACTTTGGCGTTATTAGCAGGCACAAGTGTAATTCGACCACGCCGGGAAATCGATCCAGGAACAGCTACAACGGGCAATTTCTGTTGAAATGTAGAATAAAAACCAATTGTAACATATCGTTGAAGATATATATAGTTTATGAGCATCAACATAAAAATAAGACTTTGTACCAGCGTTTTGTGCACACAATTGGTCTTGTTCAATGTGTGCACCATAGGTATAACTAATCCCATCCAAAATCCAGTGTTCATACGCTGTGCTATCTCTGTCAGATTATCAACAAAGTTTATGACATGCTTCAAGTCCTTCCAGTGAAATTTGGTACGCTTAGTAACATACAGATCGTTCACTATGCATCCAACACATCCTGCTTAAAAGGTGGAAAGGTATTATTTATTCAGAACATGGAGAAGAATATATAGTGTGCATAAATTGGTAAATAGAATTTGTTACTGCCTAGGAACGGAGTCAGAAAATGAAATCACAATTGGTTGCTTAAATAGTGATTAATTAGTCAGAACAAATACCCCGATTTTGCTAAGTAATATGCCAGCATGGAAAAAGTTGAAAGGACACTAACCTCGATCAGACTTTGATTGGCTGATGACGTTGGGGAAGTAAACATCCATGTTAATTAGACCAGGCTGTGGTGCACGCACTAGAATTTTATTGCCAGCTTTCAGTTCATAACACTTAGACATTTTTCTCCAAAGGTCCGCATCAAAATAGGAGTGACCATCTTTATCAAGTTTTACGCTAACTGTCAATGTAAATCCATGCTGCGTTGTCAATATGACATCCATGGAGTCATCAACAAAGTAAAGCCCAAGATTTCCTTCTACTCTATTTCTTGCAAAGCAAGGGATGTACTGCTTGAAATGAAAATTAAGATCATAAATTAGATATATTGAAATAACAGAGCAAGATGCAAATATGGGAGTAACTAATAGAACAGATCAATATATAGATGAAAGCAAAGTACAAAAATATATAATTAAAATATATAATGTAACAAAGATTTGATGCAAATATGAGAGTAACTGAATGAACAATACATCATAAATTTGCCTAATATAGGGGGGGAGGGGAATCTACTTCGACATCTAGGATGCACGTGGCACCGTACCTTTTATCCAAATGTAGCAACAGACGGTATATGTTCACAAATTTAGGCCATGCCGACCGTGGTAGGGTGAGATTGAACATACCGAGCGCTCCCTGAAGTCATCCAGAATGGTGGGATAGAACTTCATTTTCGACTTGCCGTGACCACACTTGCCCGATTTGTGCTCGCACTGTGGAGACATGAATGAAAACCCTCGAATCAGGTAGAAGAAAAATGAATCCACGGCGATTTATGCCGGTTGATTAACAGCGACGGACAGACTGCGATAAGAGATGAGTGAATGGTTCGCTAAATTGATTACCTTCTCCATGAGAAAAATCCCCGGCCCAATCCGCAGAAAACCCCAATCGACCAGAGTCTAAAATGTCGGTGCAGATAGGCGGCGAAAAGTGGTAGGGCTGAAATCCCATGCCGTTTGAAGCGCGACCTCCGCCCACTGACGACAGCCGTCGAGCTTAGGGTGGCCGCCGCGATAGAAGTCGATGAGGTGCAGAGTTGTGGAGGAGTCCACAGCGAGTGGGTGGGGACGATGTGGGCGAGGGTTTTCTTTTTTCCTTTTGCATGTGTGGGTGAACACACACGGTTCGCAGAGGCGACGGAGATGAATCATGTGCGATAGTAAATAACCGAGATTGAAGGGGAATCCAAATTTCCTTTGTCCTTTGTCCATGAGTTTTTTCTATCATAAACCCTGCAGATCACCGTGTTCAAATTTGGCACTTTTTCGGGTTCATTTACAATATTTAGGGGATTATGTGCATTTTCTAGGCATTAATGCACATAGTTCAAATTCAAACAATCGGTGCATGAAAAGGTGCACGACAACGGTCTGGAAAACCATGATCATGCTATTTAGTAAATTCTCATGCCTTTTACAAGGAATGGGCAGAGATTTCACGGAAATGTGTGGCAATAGTCAACCACAAACACGTCGTTTATTGGTTTTTCAACTGTAGAAAAATGAAATACATGCTTGAAAAACATTACGGCTGGCATGGTGCCATGGTATGGCCTCACCATGCCCTAGTAAAAATTTGAGAAGGTTTGGCTTATGTCATCGTGCACGCCATTCATAAATCAAACCATCACCGAGGAATTTTCATGGTTTCGAAGGGGAAATCACCAAGATTGAAGGGGCCAGGAATCCAAATTTCCTTCCTAGTTTGTCATTCAGTTTTTTCTTCGATCAACATACTCCCTCGAATGCAACGTGTTCAAATTTGGCATTTTTCTGGGCTCATTTACCATATTTAGGGGATTATGTGCATTTTCTAGGCATTAATCCTCATAATTCAAATTCGAACAATCGGTGCATGAAAAGGTGCACAAGAACGGTCTGGAAAACTATACTCGTGGTATTTAGTAAATTCTCATGCCTTTTACGAGGAATGGGCAGAGATTTCAAGGGAATGCGTGGCAATAGTCAACCACAAACGCATCATTTACTGGGTTATCAACTATAGAAAAATGAAATACGTGCTTGAAAAACATGACGCCTGGCATGGTGCCATGGTATGGCCTCACCGTGCCCTGGTAAAAAGCTGAGAAGGTTTGGTTTATGTCATCATGCACGCCCTTCATAAATCAAACCATCACCGAGGAAGTTCCATGCTTTCGAGAGGGAAATCACCAAGATTGAAGGGGAATCCAAATTTCCGTCCTAGTTTGTCATTCAGTTTTTTTCCAACGATCAACATACCCCCTCCAATGCAACGTGTTCTAATTTGACATTTTTCCGGGCTCATTTACCATATTTAGGGGATTATGTGCATTTTCTAGGCATTAATGCACATAATTCAAATTCGAACAATCGGTGCATGAAAAGGTGCACAAGAACGGTCTGGAAAACCATGCTCATGCAATTTAGTAAATTCTCATGCCTTTTACAAGGAATGGGCAGAGATTTCAAGGAAATGTGTGGCAATAGTCAACCACAAACGCGTCGTTTACTGGGTTAACAACTATACAAAAATGAAATACATGCTTGGAAAACATGACACCTGGTGTGGTGCCATGGTATGGCCTCACCGTGCCCTGGTAAAAATTTGAGAATGTTTGCCTTATGTTGTCATGCACGCCTTTCATAAATCCAACCATCACCGAGGAAGTTTCATGGTTTCAAGGGGGAAATCACCAAGATTGAAGGGGTTGCAAATTTCCTTTGTCCTTTGTCCATGAGTTTTTCTCTACGATGAACAT
Source organism: Thinopyrum elongatum (assembly GCA_011799875.1). Taxonomy (NCBI): domain Eukaryota; kingdom Viridiplantae; phylum Streptophyta; class Magnoliopsida; order Poales; family Poaceae; genus Thinopyrum; species Thinopyrum elongatum. The sequence continues at coordinate 545,607,367 of CM022298.1, read as the reverse complement.
ACACCCTGCAAATCACCGTGTTCAAATTTGGCACTTTTCCGGGTTCATTTACCATATTTAGGGGATTATGTGCATTTTCTAGGCATTAATGCACATAATTCAAGTTCAAACAATCGATGCATGAAAGGGTGCACAAGAACGGCCTGGAAAACCATGCTCGTCCATTTAGTAAATTCTCATGCCTTTTACAAGAAATGGGCAGATATTTCAATGAAATGTGTGGCAATAGTCAACCACAAACGTTTGTTTATTGGGTTTTCAACTATAGAACAATGAAATAAATGCTTGAAAAACATGACACCTGGCATGGTGCCATGGTATGGCCTCACCATGCCCTGGTAAAAATTTGAGAAGGTTTGGCTTATGTCGTCATGCACGCCCTTCATAAATCGAACCATCACCAAGGAAGTTCCATGCTTTCGAGAGGGAAATCACCAAGATTGAAGGGGAATCCAAATTTACTTCGTTCTTTGCCTTGGAGTTTTTTCTACGACGAACATACACCCTGCAAATCACCGTGTTCAAATTTGGCATTTTTCGGGGCTCATTTACCATATTTAGGGGATTATGTGCATTTTCTAGGCATTTAGCGCATATAAATCCAATCCAGCTACAGCTGCACGGGTGTGATGTGAGGAACGTGGATTGCCGTTCGATCGCGGCACATCCTACGGTGCACACGCGCGATCCGCGTGGCTGGGGTTCCAGCCAATCATAACGCAACACACAATAGGCTCAGCGCACACTATTTCCGGAGGCGACGGAGATGAACCGTGTGCGATAATGAACGAGCAAAATTGTAAGAGAAGCCAAATTTCGTTCGTCATTTGTCGTTGAGCTCTTAAAAAGCACCGCACTGTACGGCTGCCCAACCACTCCATCCCAGAGCTCTCTGCAAGCGTCGTTCATGGCACCCCAGCGCACAGTAACTGGTAAGGAAGCGATGGCATCCCGCCACGCCGCGTTCCTCGCCGCCCGTGGCCGCTCACATGGTAAGGAAGCGATGTCATCTCGCCGCGCCGAGTTCATCACCACCGGCGGCCACATAGTTATGTGGGCGGACTTTGAGGCTGCCATGGCCGAATGGGCGGTGGATCTAGAGGCAGCCAAAGCCGCACAAAAGGAGCGGAAAAGGCAGAAAGTAGTCAAGAAAAGAGAGTCTCGCCGTCGCAAGAAAGAAGAGGCCGCATGCCGTGCTGAGGAGAGCTTGGCGGAGATCGAAGCACGGTGGGCTGCCGCCTACTAGGCCGGGAAGGAGAACGCCGACGTCTGGCCAGCATGCCCCGATGGAAGCATGTGAGAAGTAGTTAGTGCTTGTGTCACCTGTAAGTTTGTATAATTAATTACAAGCATCTACCAGTACTACATATGTACTAGTTTTAGAACAAATTACCAGTAGTACTTTAAGTTGGTACTATCTATTATTAACGTACAATGTCGGTAAGCGCATCCTTTGAGGGCTTTGAGAGTTGATTAGCATGTGTTCACTGAAGTTTTGTAGTCGCACCCCGGCCCTAAATACTCCCGAAATGTCCGCCCGCAGCCACCGGATGAGACTAGAGCTGGCCGCAGCTGGTTTTTAGTCCTACCTCGCCACGCGAGTTGGCCACACACTGAATTAAATTACCGCACCGGCGGATGGCAGCAAGCTTCTCTCTTGTTGCATAGGATCAAATCTGGCTATGTGAGCGAGGCAGGTTGACACTTGATTGCATTTCATAAACTGATGATTGCTCATCGGGTGTCACCTTGCCTCGTTCATGTACATTGAATAATCCTGATCCAATGAAAGAGATTTTTGAAATTAGGTGCGGTTGGAGATGCTGATAGATATAAGAATTATTAGAAGATCACAAAACACACGGTTTCTATGGCGTACCCGTGTGCGTTGTTTTGCATTAATGATCCATAAGTCAGTTACCTGTGCGATGTTTCCTAATAAACCAGGCGTACCATTAACTGAAAAAAATCAACAACACGTGTACATTTTTTTGGAGACGGGATCTGCCAATTTTCTCTTTTCTCGCACACGAGTATTTTACGCACTTCGTCTGCGTTGTGTGTTTCCCCCACCCAAGTTTCAAGTTTTGTAGCGAAATTTTCATTAGGCGTGCGATTTCAGAATTTATTCCTCCCACCACATCCCCACCCATCAAATTTCCTCAGTATCCCCCCTTCCCCTACCGGCAGCTCAAACCGCCGCCGCCGCAACCACAGCTTCAACCACATCTACGTTCTGCTCGGATCCAGTCAGGTAACCCACCGATCTCTATCACGGCCCCGGCCTGATTGCTTAAATGGCGCCTGCGAAACATCCTCATGCCTCCAAATCCCCATCGCCCCTACCTCTAGAGCATAGCCGCGCAAGCCCAACCACATATCACGTGGAGGTCGAGGAGCTGATAGCGGTCGATGGCATGATGGCCGCTGTACGTGCTGACCCGGAGGAACACCTCGCCTCCGCCGCTGCTGACATGGAGCAGGCTCTGGCCCAGATGAACTGCCCCAGCGACTACCCCCCAGGACTTACTAGAAATGATCTGATCAGCTCAATCTTACCAATACCACTTGCAATGGCTATGTTTTGTATGGTTGATGTATTAAGCATGTTCGTGCCTTGTTTATTTCAGTACTGCACACTGTGTGATGTTCAAGTATTAACTGTCCAGCTAAATTTCACCAATACCAGCAACAAACTTACAATACATGACTCAGAATATCACTAGAGATGCTGCCCATTTGCTATTTTTGGTGGATGCTAACCCTGTTGTACTTAACATGCCTGTCCATGTACTTATGCAGGGTCATAATGGCCGATGCTGTTGTTTGCCATCGAGGTTAGCTGCATCCCATGTCTTACATTATTTCACATCATTTGTGCAATTGCAGTTTAACTTCTAACATTTACTGGTTGCCTGTAGGTACACATGTCAGTGGCACTGATCCATGCTTCGACCCGGAGGAACAGCTCGCCTCCGCCGCCGCTGACTTTGGGCGGGCTCTGGCCAAGATGAAGTGCCCCAGCAACTACCTCTCAGGACTTACCAAGTATGAACTCACCAGTTCAATCTTACCAATACCAGTTGCAATTAATGGCTATGTTTTGTACGGTCGGTGTATTAAGCATGTTGTAGTAAACATGCCTAACACGTTTTAGCTATTTTCCCTACCTTTTATAGACAATTGGGCCATTCTCTGCTCTAGCAGCACCTGCCTTGTGATGTTTAACTCTGCCAATTGCATTTTTATCAGTACCGGTTTCAATGGCTATTAAGCATGTTGCAATTAACAGTTATATCCATTTTTAAACAGTTGTATTTCAATGGCTACAAACTTACAAAACATGACTTAGGATGTTGTTAAGCCTGTTTCAGTTAACAGTTGTATCCATTTTTTAATCTGTCCCTTTGCTACCATGCTACTCTCCGCAATGAAGATATACTAGAGATGCTGCCCATTTGCTATTTTTGGTGGATGCTAACCCTGTTGTACTTAACATGCCTTTCCATGTACTCACACAGGGCCATAATGGGCGATGTTGTTCTTTGCCGTCGAGGTTAGCTGCATCCCATGTCTTATAGTATTTTACATCATTTGTGCAATTGCAGTTTGGCTTCTAACATTTACTTGCTTCATGTAGGTACACATGTCGGCGGCACTGATCCATGCTTCGACCCGGAGGAAGAGCTTGCCTCCGCCGCCGCTGACTTTGGGCAGGCTCTGGCCAAGATGAAGTGCCCTTGCAACTACCTCTCAGGACTTACCAAGTATGAACTCACCAGTTCAATCTTACCAATACCAGTTGCAATTAATGGCTATGTTTTGTACGGTCGATGTATTAAGCATGTTGTAGTAAACATGCCTAACATGTTTTACCTTTCTTCCCTACCTTTTTATAGACAACTGGGCTATTCTCTGCTCTGGCAGCACCTGCCTTGTGATGTTTAACTCTGGCAATTGCATTTTTACCAATACTGGTTTCAATGGCTATTAAGCCTGTTACAATTAACAGTTGTATCCATTTTTAAACAGTTGTATTTCAATGGCTACAAACTTACAAAACAAGACTTAGGATGCTGTTAAGCCTGTTGCAATTAACAGTTGTATCCATTTTTTAATCCGTCCCTTTGCTACCGTGCTACTCTTTCGCAATGAAGATATCACTACAGATGCTGCTGTTTTATTACCATTTGCTATTTTTGGTGGATGTTAACCCTGTTGTAGTTAACATTGGCTTTCCATATACTTACACAAGGCTACAATGGGCGATGCTGTTGTTTGCCGTCGAGGTTAGCTGCATCCCATGTCTTATACACCATCTGTTCCTAAATATAAGTATTTTTAGAGATTCCAATATAGACTACATACGGAGCAAAATGAGTGAATCTAGATTCTAATCTAAACTATATCTATAATTCTATATACATCCGTTTGTAGTTCATATTGAAATATCTAAAAATACTTGTACTTAGGAACGTAGGTAGTTGTATTTTACATCATTTGTGCAATCTCAGTTTAGCTTCTAACATTTACGAGCGGTACTGATCCACGCTTCGATCCCTTTTGCGTATGGGGCAATGAGATATTCATGAACAAGCATCAAGTGAGGAAACTAAGAAAGATTGTTAGGCGAAAGAAACGGGTGATGGGAATTAAGCTCTTTATTTACACTTTGTCCAAGACAACAGTGAACTTTAGGATGTTAAGTAATGTGTTGCCTCTTTCCCCTGCCCACAACAAGTTACTCTATTAGACCTCAGTATCTAAATTTTTTCTCTTTACAGTGGTTTCCGATGCTATTTACTGATGATTACCTTGCAAACTACATGACCGGAGTGGAGGCAACTAAGGTTAAAGTATATAATTCATGCTACCATGATAATGCTCTAGAAGTCTTCCTGAAGGCGGTGAAGGATGGGCGGGTGAATGTCACAAGGGGTTGGACAAAAGTTGTTTGTGCCTATGGCATGCAGGAAGGCACATTATGGGCATTCCGCTTCTTCAACACCATCGGCAGTCAAAATGATTTACACTTGTCTCTTCACCTTTACCGCCTCTAAATATTGTGGTTCATCATAGTTAATTGATGTCTGATCCTGTAATTACTGAACATATTGTACTGACAATTTTATTTATTGATTCGTTGTTGAACCATTGTGCTGAGAATTTGAATTCCGTGTTTCATATTTCAAAATTTCCAATTCGAATAATAAATTACAGGGAAAAATAAAATTATACAGGAGTGAATAAAATAATGTGCACATGGTTAGAAAGAAAACAACGTGTGCGATGAAAAATAGAGAATAGACGGTTCTTTGATGTGAAACATTTGCGATGTCCGATGGACACACACACGGTTCCGTCTCATATGCGTGTGCGATTCATGGTAATACGGAAAACGTTTCAAACCAGTGAGCGTGTGTGATAGGAATACCAATCGCACATAGTTATGAAAATGGACACATTGGCGTTAGTAGAGGCACCGCACACATTTTACATTCTTGAACCGTGTGCGATAACATACCTATCACAAACATATCGGTAGATTAAATGTTGATATCCACCTTTTTCACATGACTATAGCGGCGTAATCGTTTGGCATGTCTCTCTGATCAGAAACGTAACGTCGAGATGTAACGTGTGGGACCGGGGCGGCTTCTCATATGTTTATTCTATGGCGATCGTCGGTAGCCGCTCGCCAATCCCGACGGTTTCTGGATCGTGTGGGAAGAACTCCCCTATCGCAGTCACTCACTAGGTGACGGTTCCAAATGCCGTCGTGGAAAGGGGTTAAAAACCGTTTGTATAGCACCTTACGGTATCAGTGGCATAGGATAATTTTTTTGGTGAAATTCCAATTTCAATCGATTCCAGTTCCAAGATCCAATATCATCGCATAGCCTATACCATGTCAATGCTTTTACCTTCAAAGATAAAGGGAAAACCTTCTTCTTAGCTTCATCTCCGGGCAAACTTGCAAGCTTAAATAATCCACAAATTTCATCCACATATATCAAGTGCATATCAGGATGTTCAGTTCCATCTCATGCATAAGGATTAGCTAGCAGTTGTTCTATCATACCCGAAGGAATTTCATAACCAATATTTTCAGTAGGTGCACAAGGTTGAGGCGCAACTAATTGTGCTTCCGGTCGAGGTGAAGATACCCCGAACAAACCCCTCAAAGGATGGTTCTCCATAGTAACAAGTGACAATAAATTTCAGCACGTAGTAATAGTTTTTCCTTACCAATTTGCACTTACCAAGAGCGCTTCACTCCCCGGCAACGGCGCCAGAAAAGAGTCTTGATGGCCCACAAGAATAGGGGATCAATCATAGTCCTTTCGATAAGTAAGAGTGTCGAACCCAACGAGGAGCAGAAGGAAATGACAAGTGGTTTTCAGGAAGCTATTTTCTGCAAGCACTGAAATAGTCGGTAACGAGTAGTTTAATAGCAAGATAATTTGTAACGGACAAGTAACGGTAAAGGTTAATAAAGTACAGCAAGGTAGCCCAATCCTTTTGTTGCAAAGGACAGGCCAAAATGGTATCTTATGATAAGCAAAGCGTGCTTGAGGGTACACGGGAATTTCACCATGTCACTTTCATCATGTTGGTTTGATTCGTGTTCGCTACTTTGATAATTTGATATGTGGGTGGACCGGTGCTTAGGTGTTGTTCTTACTTGAACAAACCTCCTACTTATGATTAACCCCCTCGCAAGCATCCGCAACTACGAGAAAAGTATTAAGATAAAATCTAACCATAGCATTAAACTTTTGGATCCAAATTGGTCCCTTACGAAGTAGCGCATCAACTAGGGTTTAAGCTTATGTCACTCTAGCAACCCATCATCGAATAACTACTCCACAATGCATTCCCTTAGGCCCAAATATGGTGAAGTGCCATGTAGTCGACGTTCACATGACAACACTAAGGGAATCACAACATACATATCATCAAAATATCGAACACATATCAAGTTCACATGATTACTTGCAACATGACTTCTCCCGTGACCTCAAGAACAAAAGTAACTACTCACAAATGATAATCATGCTCAAGATCAGAGGGGTATTAAATAGCATAATGGATCTTAACATATAATCTTCCACCAAATAAACCATATAGTAATCAACTACAAGATGTAATCAACACTACTAGTCACCCACAGGTACCAATCTGAGGTTCCAGTACAAAGATTGAACACATGAGATGAACTACGGTTTGAGAGGAGTTGGTGTTGTTGAAGATGTTGATGGACATTGCCCTCCCCAAGATGAGAGGGTTGTTGGTGATGACGATGGCTTCGATTTCCCCCTCTAGGAGGGAAGTTCCCCCGGCAGAATCGCTCCGCCGGAGGGCAAAAGTGCTCCTGCCCAAGTTCCGCCTCGAGATGGCGGCACTTCATCCCGAAAGTCCCCTCCTTATTTTTTTTCTAGGTCAAAATGACCTATATACCAGAAGATGGGCACCTGAGGTGGGCCTGGGGGGCCTGGCGCACCCTAGTGTCTTGTGCTCACTAGGTGGCCCCCTCCGGTAGTTATTTGCTCCAGTATTTTTTATATATTCCAAAATAATTCTCCGTAAATTTGTAGCTCATTTGGAGATGTGCAGAATAGGTAACAATGACGTAGCTTTTTCAGGTCTAGAATTCCAGCTTCCGGCATTCTCCCTCTTTGTGTAAACCTTGCATATTATGAGAGAAAAGGCATTAGAATTACTCCATAAAGCATTATTATGCATAAAAACATTATAAATAACAGTAGGAAAACATGATGCAAAATGGACGTATCAGAAGACAATCGACACGTGTCAATAGAATGCACAGACCGGGTAAGGGTCCGATCACATTCACATAGGGCAGAAAAGGCAACTTGAAGTCATAGCATTATTGAGAAGACAAACCAATCATGAAGATAACTCAATGGATGCGACGCCAAATGAAAATCTTCAAGAAAGTTTGGTGGTGGCGTTACCACTACAAAAAAATACACTTTCGTGATGATATGTGTTTGTTAGAGTAGGTCACATTTTCTGTCATGCATGTACATTCATGACGATTTTATGACAGAATCAAGATAGTCATACTTGTGTTGTCGTAGAAGTGTTCCATGATGAAAGATCGTGGATGTCGCCTAGAGGGGGGGGGGGTGAATAGGCGCTTTAAAATAATTACGGTATAGGCTTGAACAAATGCGGAATAAACCTAGCGGTTAATTTGTCAAGCACAAAACCTACAACAACTAGGCTCACCTATGTGCACCAACAACCTATGCTAAGCAAGATAAACAACTATGTGATAGCAAGATATATAACATGAAACACTATGCCTATCACAAAGTCAAGTGCATAAGTAAAGGGCTCGGGTAAGAGATAACCGAGGCACGCGGAGACGATGATGTATCCCGAAGTTCACACCCTTGCGGATGCTAATCTCTGTTTGGAGCGGTGTGGAGGCACAATGCTCCCCAAGAAGCCACTAGGGCCACCATAATCTCCTCACGCCCTCGCACAATGCAATATGCCGTGATTCCACTAAGGGACCCTTGAGGGTGGTCACCGAACCCGTACAAATGGCAACCCTTGGGGGCGGTCACCGAACCCGTACACTTTGGCAACCCTTGGGGGCGGTCACCGGTACCCGTCAAATTGCTCGGGGCGATCTCCACAACCTAATTGGAGACCCCGACGCTTGCCTGGAGCTTTACACCACAATGATTGAGCTCCGAACACCACCAACCGTCTAGGGCACCAAGGCACCCAAGAGGAACAAGCTCAAGGGTACCAAGCACCCAAGAGTAATAAGCTTCTCAACTTGAAACTTCCACGTATCACCATGGAGAACTCAAACCTATGCACCAAATGCAATGGCAAGGGCACACGGAGTGCCCAAGTCCTTCTCTCCCAAATCCCACCAAAGCAACTAATGCTAGGGAGGAAAATGAGAAGAAGAACGAAGAAGAGAACACGAAGAACTCCAAGATCTAGATCCAAGGGGTTCCCCTAACATAGAGGAGAAAGTGATTGGTGGAAATGTGGGTCTAGATCTCCTCTCTCTTTTCCCCCAAAAACTAGCAAGAATCCATGGAGGGATTGAGAGATAGCAAGCTCGAAGAAGGTCAACAATGGGGGAAGAACACGAGCTAAAAGGATAAGGTTTAATGGGGAAGAAGACCCCCTTTTATAGGTGGGAAAAAATCCAACCGTTATCCCCATTCTCAGCCCACAGCGGGCGGTACTACCGCTAGCCGCAGCGGTACTGCCGCTTGGCCCAATGGTACTACCACTGGGACCTCGCACAACGCCTAAGGGAGAAGGAACAGAGAGGAGGGCCATTGAGCGGCACTAGTAGCGGTAGTAGGGGCGGTACTACCGCCTACAAGCGTTACTACCGCTCCTACTGCCGCTGCTACTGCCGCTGAACCCGACACGAGACACGCAGGTCTCAAGTCAAGGCGGTACTAGCGCGGAACCGGAGCCGTACTACCGCCTGTGGCCGTGGGCGGTACTACCGCTTATGGCTTTCAGCGTTACTGCCGCTCTGGGGCCGCGGTACTACCGCTGGCGCCTCCCTTATGCCACTTCCAAGCAAAACAGATGCTCCAGGAAAACCAGAACTACCACAACTTCTGCAAATGAGCTCCGAATTGAGCAAACTCAAGCTTGTTGGATAGATGACGACGAGTAGCATCCAACATCGATAGGGTAGGTATGCCAAGATATAGAAGAGAGAAACCTCCAACAGAGAAGAACCGGCATAACCTCCAACATCAAAAACATCATAGAAGATGCATTTGAACTCCGTTTTCGATGAACCCGAGCTTGTCATGAAGATGACCATAAGCTCTAATACTCACCAAGAGAAATACCAAACAAGAACCAAGAAAGATGATGTAAGGATGCAATGGTTTGAGCTCTCTACGAACGATACGATCAAGCTAGTAACTTGAGAGCCCCCTTGATAGTACGGCAATCAATCCTATAACCCGGTCTCCCAACTACCACCATGAGACCGGTAAAATAGAAAACCTATCAAGGGCAAATCTTTGCCTTGCACATAGTCCACTTGAGCTAGATGATGATGATCTTGACTCCCTCAAGTTGGACCACCTTTCTTGATTGTGTTGGCTCGATGAAGACTAGTTGATTGCTCCCCCATACTCTACTATGGGTGAGCCACTCTTCGGCACATCTTCACAAGTCCATTGTCACCACAATGGACGGCAAGCTTCAAGCACTTGATCTTTTGTGATGCTCCACTTGAACTTGCACTTCGCAATCTTGATGACGATCACCACTTGATGTCATCCTCTCCATGGGTTGTATGATATCTTCCTATTGATGCAAGCCCATGGAAACATACCTAACCCCACATAGAACTCTCACGTAGACCATGGGTTAGTACACAAAGCGTAATGGACAATACTTACCATACTGTGGGATCACATGATCCCACTCAGTACATCTTCTATGCTTTGTGTGTTGATCAACTTGAATCACTCTCTGTTCTTAGTCTTGATCAACCTTGAATCTTTCCAACTCTCTTCATTTGGATGATGTCTTGAAGGTAAACATGAATGATCACACAATCTTCTTCTTCTTCAAGACGTGCTTGCAATAAGCTCAACACTCACATGACCAATCTTTGGATAATTCCTTTATAGCACCTTGGTCAACTCATAAACTCCTTGAAACCAACACGTGGACTTCAAGAAATGCCTGTGGACAAATCCTTCAAATATAACTCAATGCACTCATTAGTCCATAGAGAATGTCATCAATTACCAAAACCACACATGGGGGCACCGCATGTCCTTTCACATGACAATACCAAAATTATCATCATGGAAGTGTCCACTTCCATGACGATAAATGGCGCGTCATGGAAGCGCTTTCGTCAAGGGTAACCGACACGTGGCATCCACCGTAACGGGTCGCCGTTAGGCTATTGGGTTCTGGTTTGGATGCGATAACCCATTAACAGCCCAGACCAATGGGGATTTTCCACATGTAAAATTCTCATTCGCCGGCGGATCCACGTGTCGGCTTAGCGTTGGGGCAGCTGTCATCCAGCGAATGGATGGGACGCGCCTATGATACATCGACACGTGGCTCAGCCCAGCAGTGGCCCATTCAGGTCAAAAGGCTGGCCCGTTTGACTTGGTCAAGAGGTAACGGCCGGCCCACTTAAAGCCTGATAGCGGCCTGTTCGCATATAGCCCATTTACAGCCCACTAACTCATGGCCCATTATGGCCTATCCGAATTAGGCCCAGTAGCGTCATCTGGGCCATCCAATATGATTCCAACCCATTGTAACTTCCGACCCATGTATGGCCCATGACGTCTTTCGGCCCATATGAGGCCCTTTGTAACTCTTGGTCCATTAACGGCCCGTGGTGAAACTAGCCCGTAATGAACAGTGTATCGCTTTATACCCATTAACGGCCCATTATTCCATTGGGTCACTTCCAGCCCGTGTTATCTTTCGGCCTTCTCAAGGCCCATTTATTCTTTGGCTGATTTGTAGCATTCGATTACTTATGGTCCGTTACTGGCCTGTTCTGGTTGTGGGCCAAATTCAACCCGTGGTTAAAGTCGGCCCGTTTGTGGCCCGTTATTCCATTGGGCCGTTTTCATAGCATCATCAAATACGGCCCATTAACGACCCGTTATGCCTGTCGATAGAAACAAGCCCGTTATAATCATCAGCCTATTAACGGCCCTTTATGGTTGGCCCATGAACGGACGATTCCCATTCTAGCCCGTATACGGCCCATAATACGGTCTGTTATTAGCCCATGTTTGGCCAATCGATCAAACGGCCCGAAGAAGGCCCATTGATTCTACGGCCCATAGAAGGCCCATTGTTTCTACGGCCCGTAGAAGGCCCATTGTTTCTACGGCCCGTAGAAGGCACGTAGGAGGCCCATGGTCACTACAGTAGATATGTAGCCCATGGTTATTGTGGCCTAGTTTTAAAAAATATGTTATTGCGGCCACTAGCAAACTGTGGAAAAAGAACTGCACTGACTACAAGCAAACAAATAAACAAGACAACAAGGAAATAAATAACCAAGCAACTTACGCTAGGCTATTACGGCTATTACACATATTACATCCATTGGGCATCAAAGTTCGCCACCAGTGCAAATATGGGGAACAAAGCAGCATATTACATACACTGGTTGTCAATGTTGGCGACCAGTGCAAATAAACACCGCAGCAAAACAAGTCCAGCACTGAAACCACTTCACAAGAGCTCAAGAAACAATATCCTAGGTATCCACCATGCTGGCAAGACGCTTAGCAAGCTTATTAGCTTTCTCTTGTTTGGCGCTTAAATCCTCCAGTGCTTGCTGTTGCACCAGAAAGTATGCATCTGAATTCTGCAGGGACTTCCTCAGTCCTTCGGCTTCCTATTGCAGCACATCTGATCAATGTCTTTCAACTTGAAGTTGAGACTAAAGAAGCCGAACTGATTCAGGCAGCGAGTTCGAAGAGCTGGTGCCAGCAGTAGTGGCCAGTAACTCGAACACTACATCAAGACAGGACTTTGGGGTTGTCTCACTGTCTTCAAGATAGTTTTTATCAGCTTTCTTGGAGACCAACATGGATGTCTCACTATCTTGAACCTTATCTGCATCACTTCCTTTACCATTGCATAACGGGGTACTCTCCTCCAATATTTTGTCCGCATTCTAAAAGAGAAACAAGCAGACACATCACAGGTTTACCATGTTGTATATGAAACTCATTTTGGTAAACTAGTTCAGTAGTAAGGTGGACAGGATAACATCATGAAACAAACATATATCTATGTAGTATGGTCATTGTATGGTCTATATCATTCTAGTTTATGTTGCCAAATCAAGATAGAGACAGTTCAAATCATATCTGTTTAAGACAAAGCAGCATAGACAGAATATAAGTGTGGGAAACTACACAACACTAACAACACTTGTAATGTGCATGGCATGAGAACATAACTGTTTATTCAATTGAAACTGAAATCAACATAGAGCAAGTTACAACAGCAAACACGTTAAAGAAACATGTTTAAAACATACCTGTTGCGCCATTGGAGTTTCAATTGCATCCTTCAAATTGGAAATTAGTTGGTATGAGTAAATGCAGTGATGCAAGAGCAAAGGAGTATGAACCATAGCTACGAAACCTGACCTGAGAACAATTCTTCTTCTTCTTTAAGCGTTGACTTGGGTTCAAAGTGGTGGTCCTCATGCTTTGGGCACTGCAGTTGCCTTACTAACTGCTTGTGTTTGGGTGCTCTGTGGTGGAGACGGTGCTGTGTCAACTGGAACTGGGTTACTATCTGCTGGGGTTGGGGTTAGAAGGGGTGTAGCTGGTTCTCTGTCCAACTGGGTAGGGGTACAATCTACATGAGTCTGGGTTATGTGTGGTAGGGCTAGTTCTTGGGCAAGTACAACCGTGGTTCTATCTGCATCGACGGGTAGCATGATCTTTTCTGAAGACCGTGTTTTTACTCCCATAGATAGTGCCATCACCCCTCCAATTCAAATGGTTGATAAACAAGAAAAGTAATTGAATGTACAGACATTGTATGATAGACAAGTGCAATGGATAGTAGGGAAGAAAATAGGGCATGATATAATTCACATTTATGTTGTCTAACCAAACAAGATAGCATGACATAATTTCACATATATGATGGCTAATTAAACAGGATAGCATGACACAATTTCACATATATGATGGCTAACTAAACAGGATAGAATGACATACTTCCAAATATGATGGCTAACTAAACAGGACAGAATGACATACTTCAAAATATGATGACTATGTAAACAGGATGACATGATATAACTATACGATGTGTCTATTAAAGTGGTTGGCATGCCATAATTCACAAACATGCCATCGATGGAAACATGATGGCATGATATAATTCACGGATAGAATGACATAATTCAAAATATGATGACTATGTAAACAGGATGAGATGATATAACTATATTATGTCTTTAGAAAATGGGTTGGCATGCCATAATTCAGATACATGCTGTCTATGTAAACATCATGGCATGATATAATTCAAATATATGATTTATATACTAAGCAAGTGAGCAGAGGGCAATCGCATATATGATGTGTCAACTAAGCAGATGGCATTCAATATTGTGTATATGATATAAAAACTAAGCATTGCAAGGCAACATATGCATGATATGAGTAATATAACCCTGCCAAGTTTGAGCATACACTTCAGGGGGAAAATAGGACTGGTCATCTATCTCTGAATCCTCCTCCGAGGAGCTATCTGTAACCAGCAAGATATCTGCTTCAGTAGGTAGCATTGTCTGCTCTGAAGATCTTGTTTTCACTCTAGATTTTTCCATCACCAATTCAAATGGCCGATGCACAGGAAGAGCAATTGAATATACAAACATTGTCGACAAATGGAATACGTAATACAAAAAAAGGATGGCATGATATAATTCACATATATGACGCTTGGCTAAACAGCATGGCATTGCATAATTCACATACATAATGCCTTGCAACAAGATAGCATTGCATAATTCACATATATAATGTCTTGCAACAAGATGGCATTGCAAAATTCACATATATGGTAATTAGACACTAAACAAGTGGCATTCACACAAAGCATGCCTAAACTAAGCAAATGACATGCCAATGCAAGACACCATATGCACGATATGAGCAATATAACCCTGCCTAGTTAGAGCATGCACCTCAGGGTGGAAATAGGACTGGTCATCTGTCTCTGAATCCTCCTCTGAGGAGCTATCCGTAACCAGCAAGACAGGTGCTTCGTCAGATAGCATTGTCTGCTCTGAAGACATTGTTTTCACTCCAGATTTTTCCATGAGCGTGTCGAATGGCTGATGCACAGGAAGAGTAATTGAATGTACTAAAATTGTTTACAAATTTAATACGTAATAAAAAAAGGATGGCATGATATAATTCACATATAAGATGACTGGCTAACCAGGATGGCAGTGCAAAATTCACATATATGATGTCTGGCTAAACAAGATGGCATTGCATGATTCACATATATGATATAGAAACTAAATAGATGGCATTCACACAATGCATGTCTAAACTAAGCAGATGACATATTTTATGTATAATGTAAGCAATGCAAGGCACCATATGCATGATATGACCAACATCGGCATGCCAAGTTAGAGCAAAAGACCTCAGGGGGTAAATAGGAGTGGTCAGCTCCCTCTGAATCCCCCTCTGAACAGTTACCTTCCTCTTGATTACAGTCTCGAATGGGGGGAGGGGGTTGCTTTTGCGCCCACCATGGAGCGACGTCTGCATGAAATTTTATTGCCAAACAAGACTCGTCTCTTTTGCTCTACATGTTCAGTACCATTGTGTACAATAACTGACATGCATAGAAATAAAACATAGTGAGATTATGTAAGGAGTGCATGCACAAATCCAGAGTGATGGTAGCAAACTGTGGATAGACCCAAAACCAATGATAGCAGGCAGATAATAGCTTCAGTTAAAAAATACAGATAATGGCTCCTTTAATGTTTGTTTCCACCCAACATGAAACTCATGGTAGACACCCGAGATTAACCAGATAGTAGACAGATAGTATTGATTGCTGCCCCAATATGTACCCCACAACCATTTAAAAACTCAAGTTTGAGCATTAGTTTGGACCTGACTCAGAGTCTAATCGGTGAACAGGATGATAAAGTAGCATGTCATCATATTAAGCATGCATAACGTAAGCAGACACGAAAAAGTGCGACCTCTCTTGCGGACCCATGTAGTCCTCAAGGTCATCTGCTCAGTTGATGATGGTAATGCAGTTGTCGTGGCTACCGGCGGAAGGGAAGAAGATCTGAGGCGGCGAAAGACAGTTTGGAGGGCGGATCCCTGCTATGGTGAACCCTTCCATCATTGGAGCAGCTGAGCTGGGGTAGACCACAGCGCAGCAGGAGTGGGACAAACCACACATGGTTTTCTTTGACACATATCTGTAACAGAAGTAATTCTGTAAGGGCTTGTTTGAATTGGAGGATTCTAACAATGCAGGGATAGGAAATACACAGGAATAGGATAGGAATGCACGTGCAAAACAGAGAATTTAAAAACACAGGATTTCTGCCAATCTAGGTGTTTGGTTCACATGAATTGGAAGATCACAGGAATGCAAAGAAGCATGGTGATATTAAGTCAAACCACAAGAAAATGTACGGTTATAATGCTATTATGCTACTACCTCTTAGTCTTGTGGTTCATGAATAGGAATTTGAAAAGGAGGACAAGTGGATATTAAAATTCTATGTTTTTTTTTCAAGGAGACACTAAAGGAACAAATCCTACAGTTTTCCTTTGCTCCATTCTTTTGAACCAAATGCATGAATAGTAGTACCATAGGAAACTTTCCAATTCATATGTTTTTCCTTCACTTTTCCTTTCAAGCACTGGCGATTCTAGTAGGCAGGCTTGAACAGGGAAAAGCCTACACTCAAAAAATGTTTCTGTGCTACTTCTACTACTTTGGACCCAGGCCACTGCCCTACTAGCTCAACTCCCAGGCCCATCTACAAATGCACAGCTCAAACGCGGAGAAATAAATAATGATGGCATTTGAGAGAGTCCACCACGGATAGCTAAGTTGCCTGGTACCTCACTGCTTGTCATATAGTAGGAGAAACTAATCATATTTCACGTTACTATGTGTGCTTAGTGGACAATATATATAACATGTAGAGTAAAAAAGTGATGCAACAAGTATACAAGCTCTTTGGAGAAGCAATGTCGATCTCAGCATGATTGGGTTGCTCGGTGAAGATGCTTCGGCTGATGTGGCTGTCGGAGGAGGGGAAGAAGATCTTAGGCATCTGGAGATGGAGCCGAGGGTACTGCTCCGCTATGATGGAGGGTTTCATCGTTGGAGCAGCTCCGGTGAGTTGTTCGACGGCGAGGCTAAAGCAGGACAAGAGAGACAACGTTAACCTGAGTGGAATTCTAATAGCATCTCCAATAGATGATGTAAAATACATAACCACAAAGTGCTAGATGTAAAATACATCAGCCGCTCATCTCTGAACTTAACTGTCGAAACTGAATTTAATTGTCGAAACTGAATTTTTCTGTCAAAACTAAATTTTGCTGTTGAAACTGAATTTTACTGTCGAAACTGAATGCACTAGTAGCAGAAAAGCAGTAGCAGCAGCAGCGCCCGGAGCAGCAGTGTGTGCGAGAGCCGGGGCAGCTGGTCATGTAGCAGCATCTCGAGTAGCAGCTGCAGGGGCTCGAGCGAGAGCAGGATCTGCTGCTCGTGCAGCAGCAGCTCGAGCAAGAGTAGAGCAGCAACACAAGCAAGAGCAAGAGCAAGAGCAGCAGTGCGAGCAAGAGCAGACCAGGCAAGGGACGGAGAGCAAGAGCAGAGTAGCAGTGCGAGCTACAGCCAAAGCAGCAGCAACTCCTACTGATGTGGACATCGCCGTCGAGGGAGCGACGCCATGGAGGAAGTGGCCAGCGATGCCATCGTAGATGGAGCCGCGCCTTGTCGGCTCGGGACCGAGCGCCAGCAGCACCGTGAGATCGAATCAAGAATAAAATGCAGCGATTAGTGTAGAACCTCTTTGGTGGCGCCGATTAGGCCTCAGCTTCATCCGAGGAATCGGTGATGGTGCTGCTCTTCCGGTGGTGCAGGTGAAGACGGCGCTGTGGGAATGGAGGTGTCGCGAAAGACGAGGGGAACATCGGGGCAGCTCCTTGGAGGTGGAGGACGGGGTGGCTGAACCGGCGGGACGATGAGATCGATGACGGATCCTCATCCAGTGCGGTGGATGAGGGACATCGAGGTGTTGCTGTGGACGACGTCGTTGGGGAAGAGGCTCCGGCTGGGTGGCGGACGGAGGAGGGTGTGGGGCTTCGTGGGTTTTCGCGGCCTCGGTGTACGAATGGGGGCGGAGGGGATGGGAAGGGGGAACCATGGCTTAGGGACGTACTTGTCCGAAATGTGGGGTAAGTTACGAAAGTACCCCCACCGATTTGAGCTAGGTGGTTCTTTCGGTTCAGGGGTATCACGGGAATTTCGCGTGTTGGGATTTCGCAGGTGGTGGGAGTTTTCGCGCGCGTTGTAATTTTGGGATAGCAAGGCACGGTTGAGATGGAGGGAGTTTTTGGAGCACAACGAGACAAAGAGATATCTTAAAATTTTGGGGTAACAAGGCGCGGGTTGAAGAGGCGGGAGTTTCGCAGCACGATAGACAGAGATGCTAGCTTGAAATTTTGGCATAACAAGGCGCGTCTTGAAATTTCGGGAGAACAAGCTTAATGTGTACAAAAAAATACAATTCGCACCCCACTAGAGAGAGCCATGTCCCGTTTTACTATATTACTAGAAATGCATTCAAATACAACAACAAAAAATAAAAAAATTGGGACAACAAGCTTAATGTGTACAGTACCAAATCAATTTGCACTTCCCTCAATAATAAAAAAACAATTCATGTCGTCTAGCATATGGACTAAATTTGAGTACATTTTCCCTGTTTGAATGGGATTGTACTCGGGTTAGTTATACAACCATCTAAATATTATCTTCACAACACATGACATGAATATACGAGTAGTAAATTCCCATATAAATACGAACTACATGTACATACGATCTCGAATTCAAATATATGTATCCATTTTATGTTGAATTCAAATCATAGTACATGTATGCTCTAGCTAGATGTTCGGAATCTAGACCATGTATGATACTATGTACAATGTGTTTAACACGCACAACACACACACACACACACACACACCATTTAGACTAGTAAGGTTCACGTGCATTGCACACATGAGATTTGGCAACCAAATTATGAATAAATACCACATTATAGCATGTAAGCTTTGAGTCATATATGCATGATGTAGACGTTCGTTTAATTCTTATAGTTCATCTCATTCAAAATCAATTAGTTTTTATAAAAAGGTTAATCTATTTTATGATTCATGGAATTGTGCGTTGCAAACCATAAAGTAAAAAAAAATAATGGCAATTCAACTAGAAAAAAAGTTTGGGCAATCATGATACGGAAGATTCTAGAACAAAGGAGAAGTACTTGTGTTTTGAGGTTTGTGCATTATGCTTAAGTTCAACCATGGAGTCTTCTAGATTGTACATGTGGTAGAATCTGGTGGAATGTAGATGATATCCAACGGCCAGTAGTTCTTGGATTTGCCATCTCTGCACCATCGGATTAGCTTCATCCAACGACCATCTTTCAAAGTTATTCGCACACTATATAGGGGTATAAATATGTGATGCGAAAGCCACCCATCATCTCCAATTTGAATAGTGTGTCCATGCATGGATGCCATGTGGCTAAACGATACCTGCCATCGGTATCTCAAATTCAAATCAGTCTGACCTTGTTCAATGTGTATACAGTATAGCATGCTCGTTTCCAAACCACACAACGCATATCTCAGTTATATTCATGCATGCATGGGTTTCAAACATCATGATCTCTTATTCAAATATTTGAATTCAACTTTACATTGATTATGACCTCACCTAGTCTTTTACACCCACACAGTCGTCTTCTCTTTATAATTGTACCACTAACTTTCTCTCGTGCATGCATGCACACACACTACCACTCGGCATTATCCATCGCACACATGCAATCTTTTTCTTCAGTTCGGTCTCCCATGCATGCACACACACACACACACCTCCCCCTCTTCATCACTTCGGGCATTCTTTATCTCTCACATGCATGCGCAACGATCGATGTTCCTATATGTGTGTATATATATAGCTAGGTCTTTCCCAGTTTTCCACACAAACCGATTGATCTATATATCTAGTCAGGTCTCACCCTCTTTCCCACGTACACATCGATCAATCTACCTATGTATATAGGACTACATAGCTAATACACCCACATTATCTATCCCTCATCTCCCTCTCATCACCCATGCCTTCCGCTTCATCTCTCAGACGCGCGCAACATGGCGAAGAAAGGGGGCAGCAAGGGCCCTGGCCCCCCTAACATTACTATATATTGAGGCTAATATGAATGTGATCAGTAGATCAATTGCTGGTAAAATGGTTCAAGTTGATGAATTAGCCCTCCCCGTAAAGGATTAGCAATGCTTGGCCCCCAAGCTCATTTAATTTTCATGGCTCCGCCACTGCGCGCAACCGTGCATGTTCTCGCTCCCTCTCTTTAAATATATTTCTCGCACTTGTGCACTCCTTCATAGTCTCCCTCCACTTGACCCCTCGCACCATCTTCCAACCCCCCCCCCCATATCCCAGTGCTTGTATGCTCGTAGAGCTCTTCCCTCTATCTGTCTCTATCGATAACTCGCGCGGTCGACCCCTCCCCTCCCTTCTCGTATATCACCCTGGCCCCATGCATATACATGTATGTATATAGGCCTCTCCTTCACACAAATTGCATTGAAACGTATTCCCTCACCATATCTTAGTATCCCTCACACACATGGACTACGTGTGTGAAAGAGAAGATGTGCACACACACACTCGTTCCCACATACAAACGCGCGGGTGCACGGTGGAGCACATTTGTACAAAAAATGAGCGTGTAGAAAGGCTTTAGATGATGTGCCACTAGTCTATATATATATATATATATATATATATATATATATATATATATATATATATATATATATATATATATATATATATATATACCCCTATATAGTGTGTGAATAACTTTGAAAGATGGTCGTTGGATGAAGCCAATCCGACGGTGCAGAGATGGCAAATCCGAGCACTACTGGCCATTGGATATCATCTACATTCCATGAGATTCTGCCACATGTACAATCTAGAAGACTCCATGGTTGAACTTAAGCATAATGCACAAACCTCAAAACACAAGTACTTCTCCTTTGTTCTAGAATCTTTCGTATCATAATTGCCCAAACTTTTTTTCTAGTTCAGTTGCCATTATTTGTTTTTACTTTATGCTTTAAAACGCACAATTCCATGAATCATAAAATAGATTAACTTTTTTTATAAAAACTAATTGATTTTGAATGAGATGAACTATAAGAATTAAACGAACGTCTACATCATGCATATATGACTCAAAGCTTACATGATATAGTGTGGTATTTATTCATATATGACTCAAAGCTTACATGCTATAGTGTGGTATTTACATGTTGCCAAATCTCATGCGTGCAATGCACGTGTACCTTACTAGTACTTCCAGTATGTGCAAAACACGTAAATTAGAATTCCAATGGCATACTACACAGTGTCTCTCCCTTTTTCAGTTAATATATTATGATTAAAATGATGTGGGGGCATCCATGAAGCCACGTGGCACATGTGGAGGCGTTGTCGCGACCTCCTTGTGTGGATTGATCACAGTGACGTGCTGCTGGTTCCAGAAGAATGTACTCGTCCTCTCTCACGCACACTGGCAGTACGTGCACGAAGCGAAGATGTGCATGCACGAACTCATTCCCTCGCACGCACACGCGGGTACACGGTGGGACGCATTTTTGTACGAAGATCCGCCCATGTGATAATTTGACGCGTGTAAAGTCGTTCACTTCATTGATGGTTAATTAATTCAGCGCATGCAAATTGAGTGGACGTGAGGGAGGAAGTAGTTGAGAATGACATTACTACTCCACTGCGTGCATGCGAGTAGTTAAATCATGGGTTGCTACTTCCATTGGTCACCTTCGTATTTTGTGCCAATTTTTTACCATAATTTGAAGTAACACAATATTTATGCATGTCATAAAAAGTAATGTCATCGAAAACTATGTTCAAATGTGATTCCAATGATATAATTTTTGGTGGCATGCATTAACATTTTATTACTAGTTAAATTTTTGGTCAAAAATTGGCACAAAATAAAAAGGGGGCCAATAAACCAGGACACAGGCAGCATGATCAATTTTTGCCTGGGTTACTGTTGGTGGCCTTTGTATTTAAATATGGACGGAGTGGAGTAGTACTATCTTTATCTTAGCCTCATAGGGCTCTCCCAGTGCCTACGCTCGCCTCCCCGCCTCGCCCACCGGATCCCGCCATGGAGGATCCCGCCATGGATAATCCCTTAGATCCCAGGATCCCACGGGCTACCCTCTCGCTGCGGCCCGCAGCACTACCGCCTTTGAGGGAAACCCACATGTGTTTTAGAGGGGATCCATTGCTCTGGAATCACAGATCGGTGGCGCTGGAGGACATGTCAGGGCTGCATTTCAGGTGGTGGGCAGCAAGGGCAAATCGGATCGAGGAAGCGTCGCATCGATTGGAGACAAGTTCGAAGGAGCTGCGCCTGGCGAAGCACAAGGCGGAGGCGCAAGTCGATCTCAGGGGAGAGATGCTGAGGGATGTCTGCATCTGGCAGCGTCGCATTGATTTCGAACTGGGGCTAATGGCAGAGATCATATTCGCGGAGTCGATTGCGGAGGAAAGAACGCGCATGCCTGCAGAATGGCATGAGCAGCCGGTGCAACTGTTCAAATGGGTGGTAGTAGAAGCCAAATCACTGGACCAGCTACGGCGGCGCCCTTGGGCATGCATCATAGGCGAGGTGAGTTGCCCTCCTTCCCCGCCAGCGATGCAGTGACCTACTCGGTTGCTGCTGCAGTGAACTTGCGGTGCCATGGTGGTTTGCAACCGTGACAATCACTCCATCTATATGTATTGTATTTCTGTGAAAAATACTTGGTCGTTTGGAAAAAGATGGTAATTGATTTATCACGAGTTTTTGAATGCTTGGTCCTGACAAGCACCCGATAGCCACAAGTCTGCATCGCATAATACTTGACGGTCCGTCACACCAACAGACGGTCGGTCGGACCCGCGTCTCACCGAAGGGACACGCATCGGCTTGGTCTGACGTGTATGACCAGGTACATCACTGACATGTCCGACTGCATTTGAGAAGTACTTGAAATTTGTGTTCAAGGAAACTCATCGGGAGCCGTTTTGGGCTTCGAAACAAAAACCAACAATAAATCTTTAGCTTGTTCCCATCACATTCCAAAGTACTAGCAGTACTACTACCATGCTATAATCAAGTGCAAACCTATTCACACCTATCAAACCTGAACGTGTTCCCACAATGCAGGTTTTAGTACTAGTACTACTAGGTTATAAAAAGGGGAACGACCTAGCCGAAAATTACTGTACCTTCCTCCTCATAAGTCTTTCTTGTTCGTCCTTCCCTGCCATGGCCGGTGTGCAGAGCTCTAGGTCGAGAACTACTAGTAAGAAGGGAGCGGCGACCAAGGCCGCACAAAAAAAAGAGAGGGCTCGCCGCCTCGCGGGGGGCTCGAAAGATCTCTCACGGGCAGGCGAAGGCTCCCAGGAGCGCCCTAGCCGCGGAGGCTAATATGCCGAGCTGTCGGTGCTGGAGTCATTATCCCTCGCCGACATGCCCGATCAGCTCAATAAGCAGAAGGAGTTCATCGACGGCTTGGTGGAGCTTCTGAAGGAGAGCCTCGACGACATGCCTGCTGAGCTCAATAAGCAGGAGGAGTTGACCACCGGCTTGGTGATGCTGCTGAAGGAGAGCATTGCCTTGGGTAAGAAGGTGTCATGGTTCTGTCATGGTAGATGCCCTTGCGAAAGGACTTAGGTGTGGAGCCATCGCAACGTAGGTTAGCTTGAAGGGGTTGATCGGTACAAAGGACATGAGTTTACCCAGGTTTGGCCCCTCACAACGAGGTAAAAGCCTACGTCCTGCTTTGTGTTGTATTGATTGGGTATCGATTACAAGGGAGCAGAATCGTTTGACCTAGCTGTCGATTGATGGTTACTTTTGTTAACCCGCCGCAGGGTCTCGCCTTTATATACAGTTATACACAGGTCGAGGCCCTCGGCTTACAAGAGTCCAAGTCAGATCACACAACATGACCGATCTGGGTTCTAAATCACCTTGCCTTTCTGGACAACTCATCGTCGGGCGGCTTACAAGCGCTGGGTCTCGCACCATCTTCTGGGCTTGGGCCTCTGGCGGCTCACCGCGTAAGTCGCCCTCCGGGTTCTCCATCTGGCCCCTTGGGCCTTCTTGGACTTTATCTCTGAGTCGCCAATAGTGTAACTCGACCCCTCCTGGGCGGGTAAAACTGCGGGTTATATCCCCAATAGAAGGTGACCGGCGAAATCCTGCAACTTCTGGAGGACAAGGCGAAGCTCCTCCACGAGCTCGACCTGCTGAAGGAGGAGAACGCCGGCTGGAAGAAGCTGCATGAGAAGAGTAGTTCCTCAGTGAAGATGCTGCACGCCGTCGTCATGGAACAGAAGGAGGAGTTGGCGAAGCTCCGCATCGAGCACCCGGTGACTGTCAATGTACGTAATGCGGCCGTGGAAGAGATGATGATTGCTCGCGTCGAGAAATCCCGCATCATGGACAGAATAAAGAAGATGGCGGAGGAGACGAGCGAGAAGATGAAGGTCGTGGAGGCGATTGATGACCCACAAGTATAGGGGATCAATCGTAGTCCTTTCGATAAGTAAGAGTGTCGAACCCAACGAGGAGCAGAAGGAAATGACAAGCGGTTTTCAGCAAGGTAATGTCCGCAAGCACTGAAATTATAAGTAACGAGTAGTTTGGTAGCAAGATAATTTGTAACGAGCAAGTAATGGTAATGGTAACAAAAGTGCAGCAAGGTAGCCCAATCCTTTTGAGGCAAAGGACAGGCCAAAACAGTCTCTTATGATAAGCAAAGCATTTTTGAGGGTGCACGGGAATTTCATCTAGTCACTTTCATCAGGTTGGTTCGATTTGTGTTCACTACTTTGATAATTTGATATGTGGGTGGACCGGTGCTTAGGTGCTGTTCTTACTTGAACAAACCTCCTACTTATGATTAACCCCCTCGCAAGCATCCGCAACTACGAGAAAATTATTAAGAATAAATCTAACCATAGAATTAAACTTTTGGATCCAAATCAGTCCCTTACGGAATAGCGCATAAACTAGGGTTTAAGCTTGTGTCACTCTAGAAACCCATCATCTAATAACTACTCCACAATGCATTCCCTTAGGCCCGAAATATGGTGAAGTGCCATGTAGTCGACGTTCACATGACACCACTAAGGGAATCACAACATACATATCATCAAAATATCGAACACATATCAAGTTCACATGATTACTTGCAACAAGATTTCTCCCATGACCTCAAGAACAAAAGTAACTACTCACTAATGATAATCATGCTCAAGATCCAAGGAGTATTAAATAGCATAATGGATTAGAACATACAATCTTCCACCAAATAAACCATATAGTAATCAACTACAAGATGTAATCAACACTACTAGTCACCCACAAGTACCAATCTATAGTTCTGGTACAAAGATTGAACACAAGAGATGAACTAGGGTTTGAGAGGAGATGGTGTTGTTGAAGATGTTGATGGAGATTGCCCTCCCCAAGATGGGAGAGTTGTTGGTGACGATGATTTCCCCCTCCGGGAGGGAAGTTCCCCCGACGGAATCGCTCGGCCGGAGGACAAAAGTGCTCCTGCCCAAGTTCCGCCTCGAGACGGCTGCGCTTCGTCCCGAAAGTCATCTCCTTATTTTTTCTAGGTCAAAATGACTTATATACCAGAAGAGGGGCACCGGAGGTGGGCCGAGGAGGGCACAACCAACCAGGGCGAGCCTGGGCTCCCTGGCGCGCCCAGGTGGGTTGTGCCCACCTGGTGGGCCCCCTCTGGTACTTATTGGCTCCAATAATTCTTATATATTCCATTAAAATTCCTCGTGAAGTTTCAGCTCATTTGGAGTTGTGGAGAATAGGTAGCCTGACGTAGCCTTTTCAGGTCCAGATTTCCAGCTACCGGAATTCTCCCTCTTTGTGTGAACCTTGCATATTATGAGAGAAAAGGCATTAGAATTACTCCAAAAAGCATTATTATGCATAAAAACATCATAAATAACACTAGGAAAACATGATGCAAAATGGACGTATCAACTCCCCCAAGCTTAGACCTCGCTTGTCCTCAAGCGAAAACCGAAATCGAAAAACATGTCCACATGCTTAGAGAGAGAGGTGTCGATAAAAACAAAATACGGACATAGAAGCATCATGTATATTATTATAACAGCAACAAACTTTAATATAAAACTTTATCATATAACTTCTCATGAACAAGTAACAATTCATCACAACATCAAAGTATAAAGCATAAACTCTATTAAAAACCAACAAACTATGTTCTCAGTCAACTTTGCAACTACAATTCATCATCTTTTCAGGAAGGGTCACATATCGGAGCCTTTTTGGCAAAGTCCACATACTCAACCATTATATAGTCTTCTATGATTGCTAACACTCACCACATACACATGAGCAAAACATTTCAACCGGACACATAGAAAGATAGGGGCTTAAAGTTTCGCCTCCCAACATACTCACCTCGAGGGTGATTCCAACAATATTAACTCATGCTACTCATATCCAACTGGATATATGTTCCTAGATCTTTCCTCACCACATGATGCCTGCCAAAAGAGAAAATAAAAAGGAATAGAGAGAAGAACTTTGACTCTTGCATAAAAGTAAACACATAAAAGTAAAAGATAGGCCCTTCGCAGAGGGAAGCAGAGGTTGCCATGCGCTTATTTGTTTGTATGCTCAATCTCTTAGTGCAAAAGAACGTCACGTTATATTGCCCCTTATGATAGCAACCTTTATTATGCAGTCTGTCCCTTTTATTCTTTGCCATCACAAGTTCATACAACGCTCAATTTTCTCTTACACAAAATGATCCAACACTTTTAGAAGCAATTTTTATTGCCCTTTTTGCACCAATGACAACTTACTTGAAGGATCTTACTCAATCCATAGGTAGGTATGGTGGACTCTCAACATAAGATGTGGGTTTAAGGGTTTCTTGGATGCACAAGTAGTATATCTAGTTAGTGCGGAATTTTTGGCTAGCAAAGATGGGGCAAGCACCACATGTTAAAGGATCTATGACAATATAACTTCTATGTGAATATGAACAAACATAAATCATTACATTGTCTTCCTTGTCCAACGTTAACAATTTTGGCATATAATATTTTGATGGGGGCTCACAATCACAAAAGATGTCCAGGATAGTGTATTTGCATGTGAATCTTCTCTTCCCTTATTAATTCTTTCATGAATTGCATCATTGACCAATGCTATGTTTGTCAATCCCCAATAAAATTTTCTACTTATACTCTTCCTTATGTGATGTCATTACTTACCATAAAATTAGCATATGATCTTTTTCATTTATTTCCTTTCTTTTTATTGAACATGAAAGTAAAGAAAAAAAAACTCAAACTAAACTTTATTATATATATCTTGCACACGATTACAAAGATAGATCACTAAGCAAACACTCGAAAAGAAAGGATCGAACTAAACTTTTATTCATCTAAAGCAAAAGATAACTATGGATCGAACTAAGATAAGTAAAGGCAAAAGATAGTGGAGATGATATGATACCGGGGCACCTCCCCCAAGCTTGGCACAAGCCAAGGGGAGTGCCCATACCCGATACTCAATTTTCCTTTGGTGATGAAGAAGAAGGTGGTGGTGATGAAGTAGAGGGTTTGTCTTTCTTCCTTAGCTTACGCTTGAGGACGGAATTTTCCTCCTTTAAATCGCCGATCTCCTGCTCGAGCTCTACTATCCTTTTGCATAATTCTTGCTTGTTTTCCTGCAAGAGACGAAAAGGGATAAACTGGACCTTAGGTTTCTTTGCTTTGCTGGGGAGACTTGATTTCTTGAATTCCACGTGCATGTCCCCAGGTTGAGGCAATGGAACTTCAGCTTCGTCTGAGCTTGTCTCCTCCTCCCTTTTAGGGTCATAGCCTTCTTCTTCCTCTGAAGTCCAGCTATAGTGTTCCACATCCCATAAACCATGGGGTTTGCGATATAATCAGCATCATAGCTCTCAACCTCCGAGTCTTGGGATGACATATTTTCAGATCTGTCAGGAAAACAGCGAGAAAAGAAAACAGAGGATTTCTCCGCGATACGGTGGTCAATAGGTTCGAGGGGTATATAAAGATTTTTTTATCTTGGGAAACAAGCAAATGGAAGAAAAATGGAGTTCTGAAGGTACCCGAGGTGGGCACAACCCACCTGGGCGCGCCTGGCAAGCCAGGCGCGCCCTGGTGTCTTGTGCCCACCAGGGTCACCTTCCTAGTAGTTTCTTATTTTCCTAATTTTTTAAATATTCCAAAACTGACAAAAACTATTTTTGCGGATTTTTCAGAGTCCGTTTACTTACCGTATCACGTACCTCCTCCTTTTCGGTTATTCTGGAGTGTTCCGGAAGGTTTCCTTTATGTGTTCTTCCGGTGTCATAGTTTGGATAATACTACTTTCAACATTAATGGGCGTACCTGAGATATAATGTTTTATTCGTTGCCCATTAACAACCTTCGGGTTAGTACCTTCGGCATTATTTATCTTGATAGCTCCGGATCGATAAACCTCCTCGATAACATAAGGTCCTTCCCATTTGGAGAGGAGTTTTCCTGCAAAGAATCTGAAATGAGAGTTGTACAAAAGAACATATTCTCCAACTTTGAACTCACGCTTTTGGATTCTTTTGTCATGCCATCTTTTAACTTTTTCTTTAAACAACTTGGCATTTTCATAGGCTTGGGTTCTCCATTCATCTAGTGAGCTAATATCAAATAACCTCTTTTCCCCGGCAAGTTTGAAATCATAGTTGAGTTCTTTAATTGCCCAATATGCTTTATGTTCTAACTCAAGAGGCAAATGACAAGCTTTTCCATAAACCATTTTATATGGAGACATACCCATAGGATTTTTATATGCTGTTCTATAAGCCCAAAGTGCATCATCTAACTTCTTAGACCAATTCTTTCGGGACCTATTGACAGTTTTTTGTAATATTAATTTTATTTCTCTATTGCTAAGTTCAATTTGACCACTAAAATGAGGATGATAAGGTGATGCAATTCTATGGTTAACGTCATATTTAGCAAGCATTTTACGGAAAGCACCATGAATAAAATGTGAACCACCATCAGTCATTAAATATCTAGGGACTCCAAACCTTGGGAAAATAACTTCCTTAAGCATTTTAATAGAGGTGTTGTGATCAGCACTACTAGTTGGAATAGCTTCTACCCATTTAGTAACATAATCAAGAGCAACCAAAATATGTGTATACCCATTAGAGGAAGGAAAAGGTCCCATGTAATAAAATCCCCAAACATCAAATGGTTCAACAGCAAGAGAATAATTCATAGGCATTTCCTAACGCTTACCAATATTACCAATTCTTTGACATTCATCACAAGATAAAAAAAAACTTACGGGCATCCTTGAAGAGAGTAGGCCAATAAAAACCAGATTGCAATACCTTGTGAGCAGTTCTATCTCCCGCATGATGTCCTCCATAAGCTTCAGAGTGACATTTCCGTAGGATTTGTCCCTGTTCATGCTCAGGTACACAACGTCTAATAATACCATCTACTCCTTCTTTATAAAGATGTGGGTCATCCCAAAAGTAATGTCTTAAATCATAGAAGAATTTTTTGTTTTGTTGGTATGTGAAGCTAGGTGGTATATATTTAGCAACAATATAATTGGCATAGTCAGCATACCAAGGAGTGTTATGAGAGACATTTATTGCAGCTAATTGTTCATCAGGAAATCTATCATTAATAGGTTGTGGGTCATCAAGAATATTTTCAAACCTAGACAAGTTATCAGCCACGAGGTTCTCAGCTCCCTTTCTATCAGTGATATGTAAATCAACATCTTGTAGCAAAAGAACCCACCTAATGAGTCTAGGTTTAGCATCCTTCTTTTCCATAAGATATTTTATAGCAGCATGATCGGTGTGAACAGTCACTTTAGAATCAACAATGTAAGATCTAAATTTATCACAAGCAAACACAACTGCTAAAAATTCTTTTTCAGTAGTAGCATAATTTCTTTGAGCACTGTCCAGAGTTTTAATAGCATAATGAATATCATTTAATTTCTTATCAACTCTTTGTCCTAGAACAGCACCAACAGCATAATCACTGGCATCACACATAATTTCAAAAGGCAAGTTCCAATCAGGTGGTTGAACAATAGGTGCAGAAATCAAGGCTTTCTTAAGTGTTTCAAAGGCTTCTACACAATCATCATCAAAAACAAATGGAACATCCTTTTGTAAAAGATTTGTAAGAGGCCTAGAAATTTTAGAGAAGTCTTTAATAAACCTCCTATAGAAACCAGCATGACCGAGGAAACTACGAATACCTTTGATATCTTTAGGGCATGGCATTTTCTCAATTGCATCAACTTTAGCTTTATCCACCTCAATACCTCGTTCAGAAATTTTATGTCCCAAGACAATACCTTCATTATACATAAAGTGGCACTTCTCCCAATTGAAGACAAGATTAGTTTGCTCACATCTCTGCAAAACTCGATCAAGGTTGCTCAAGCAATCATCAAAAGAAGTTCCGTAAACGGAAAAATCATCCATGAAAACCTCAACAATCTTTTCACAAAAGTCAGAGAATATAGCAGTCATACATCTTTGAAAGGTAGCAGGTGCATTGCATAAACCAAAAGGCATACGTCTATAAGCATAAGTTCCAAAAGGGCAAGTAAAGATGGTTTTCTCTTGATCAGGTTGTGAGACAGGTATTTGAGAAAAACCGGAATATCCATCAAGAAAGCCAAAATGTGTGTGCTTTGATAGTCTTTCTAACATTTGATCAATAAAAGGCAGAGGGTAGTGATCTTTTCTAGTAGCTTTATTTAGTTTTCTAAAATCAATTACCATTCTGTAGCCAGTGCCAATTCTTTGTGGAATAAGTTCATTCTTATCATTAGGAACAATGGTAAAACCTCCTTTTTTAGGGACACAATGAACGGGACTCACCCATCTACTATCAGCTATGGGATAGATTATACCTGCTTCCAAAAGCTTCAATATCTCTGTTCTTACCACTTCTTTCATTTTAGGATTTAAACATCGTTGGTGATCAACAACGGGTTTAGCATCAGGCTCCATATTAATTTTATGCTGATAGAGAGTGGGACTAATGCCCTTTAAATCATCAAGAGTATATCCAATGGCAGCTCGGTGATTCTTCAGAACCTTCAATAATCTTTCTTCTTCATGTTCTGAAAGGTTAGCACTAATAATAACAGGATAAATCTTTTTGTCATCAAGATAAGCATATTTCAAAGTGTCTGGCAATTGTTTTAATTCAAACATAGGATCACCTTTAGGTGGAGGAGGACCTCCCAGAGTTTCAATAGGCAAATTGTGTTTAAGCAGAGGACGTTGTTCAAAGAAAATCCTATCTATTTCATTTCTTTCTTGCAGATGCATATCATTTTCGTGGTCTAGCAAATATTGTTCTAGTGGATCGGTAGGAGGCACAGCAATAGAAGCAAGACCAATTATTTCATCCTTACTAGGCAATTCTTCCTTATGATGCTTCCTACTAAACTTATAAAAATTAAACTCATGAGACTCATCACCAAAACTAACACTGACGATTTGTTTTTCACAATCTATTTTAGCATTGACGATGTTCAAGAAAGGTCTACCAAAGATAATGGGACAAAAGTCATCTTGTGGGGAACCAAGAACAAGAAAATCAGTAGGGTATTTTATTTTCCCACACAAGACTTCAACATCTCTAACAATCCCAAGTGGTGTGATGGTGTCCCTATTACCAAGTTTAATAGTAACATCTATGTCTTCTATTTCAGCGGGTGCTATATCATTCATAATTTCTTGATATAAGGTAAAAGGAATGGCACTCACGCTAGCACCTATGTCGCATAAACCATGATAACAGTGATCTCCTATTTTAACTGAGGCAACAGGCATGCCAACAATGGGTCTATGTTTATCTTTTTCATCGGGTTTGGCAATTCTAGCAGCTTCATCACAGAAGTAAATAACATTCCCATCTATATTTTCAACCAAGAGATCTTTAACCATAGCAACACTAGGTTCTATTTTGATTTGTTCAGCAGGTTTGGAAGTTCTAATATAACTTTTGTTGACCACAGTTGAGACTTTAGCATGTTCCTTTATCCTGACAGGGAAAGGTGGTTTTTCAATATAAGCAGTAGGCACAACTGGATCAACAATGTAAATAATAGTTTCATCTTTAGCTATTACTGGTTCTTTAATTTCTTCTTTGATAGGTGGGTGATATTTAAACCACTTCTCCTTAGGGAGGTCAACATGAGTAGCAAATGATTCACAAAAGGAGGCTACTATCTCAGAGTCAATTCCATATTTAGTGCTAAACTTTTGAAAAGCATCGGTGTTCATAAAAGATTTAACACAATCATACTTGAGCTTAATACCTGACTCTTTACCTTCGGCGAGTTCCCAATCGTCAGAGTTGCGTTTAATTCTTTCTAAAAGATCCCACCGTAAGTCAATAGTCTTCTTCATAAAGGAACCAGTACAAGAAGTATCAAGCATGGATCGATCATCATGAGAAAGCCGAGCATAAAAATTCTGAATAATAATTTCTCTTAAGAGCTCATGATTGTGGCATGAATATAACATTGACTTAAGCCTCCCCCAAGCTAGAGCGATACTTTCTCCTTCACGAGGCCAAAAATTATATATATAATTCCGATCACGATGAACTAGATGCATAGGATAATTTTTTTGGTGAAATTCCAATTTCAATCGATTCCAATTCCAAGATCCAATATCATCGCATAGCCTATACCATGCCAAATCTTTCCCCTTCAAAGATAAAGGGAAAACCTTCTTCTTAGTTTCATCTCCGAGTAAACCTGCAAGCTTAAATAATCCATAAATTTCATCCACATATATCAAGTGCATCTCAGGATGTTCAGTTCCATCTCCTGCATAAGGATTAGCTAGCAGTTGTTCTATCATTCCCGAAGGAATTTCATTACCAATATTTTTAGTAGGTGCAGTAGGTTGAGGGGTAACTAATTGTCATTCTGGTCAAGGTGAAGATACCCCGAACAAACCCCTCAAAGGATTGTTCTCCATAGTAACAAGTGACAATAAATTTCAGCATTTAGTAATAATTTTTCCTTACCGATTTCCACTTACCAAAAGCGCTTCACTCCCCGGCAACGGCGCCAGAAAAGAGCCTTGAAGACCCACAAGTATAGGGGATCAATGGTAGTCCTTTCAATAAGTAAGAGTGTCGAACCCAACAAGGAGCAGAAGGAAATGACAAGCGGTTTTCGGCAAGGTAATGTCTGCAAGCACAGAAATTATAAGTAACGAGTAGTTTGGTAGCAAGATAATTTGTAATGAGCAAGTAATAGTAATGGTAACAAAAGTGCAGCAAGGTAGCCCAATCCTTTTGAGGCAAAGGACAGGCCAAAACGGTCTCTTATGATAAGCAAAGCATTCTTGAGGGTGCACGGGAATTTCATCTAGTCACTTTCATCATGTTGGTTTGATTTGTGTTCGCTACTTTGATAATTTGATATGTGGGTGGACCGGTGCTTAGGTGCTGTTCTTACTTGAACAAACCTCCTACTTATGATTAACCCCCTCGCAAGCATCCGCAACTACGAGAAAATTATTAAGAATAAATCTAACCATAGCATTAAACTTTTGGATCCAAATCAGTCCCTTACAGAATAGCGCATAAACTAGGGTTTAAGCTTCTATCACTCTAGCAACCCATCATCTAATAACTACTCCACAATGCATTCCCTTAGGCCCAAAATATGGTGAAGTGCCATGTAGTCGATGTTCACATGACACCACTAAGGGAATCACAACATATATATCATCAAAATATTGAACACATATCAAGTTCACATGATTACTTGCAACAAGATTTCTCCCGTGACCTCAAGAACAAAAGTAACTACTCACTAATGATAATCATGCTCAAGATCAGAGGAGTATTAAATAGCATAATGGATCTGAACATATAATCTTCCACCAAATAAACCATATAGTAATCAACTACAAGATGTAATCAACACTACTAGTCACCCACAAGTACCAATCTATAGTTCCGGTACAATAATTAAACACAATAGATGAACTATGGTTTCAGAGGAGATGGTGCTGTTGAATATGTTGATGTAGATTGCCCTCCCCAAGATGGGAGAGTTGTTGGTGATGATGACGACGATGATTTCCCACTCCGGGAGGGAAGTTCCCCCGGCGGAATCGCTCCGCCGGAGGGCAAAAGTGCTCCTGCCCAAGTTCCACCTCGAGACGGCGGCGCTTCATCCCGAAAGTTCTCTCCTTATTTTGTCTAGGTCAAAATGACTTATATACCAGAAGAGGGGCACCGGAGGTGGGCCGAGGAGGGCACAACCCACTAGGGCATGCATGGGCTCCCTGGCGCGCCCAGGTGGGTTGTGCCCACCTGGTGGGTCCCCTCTGGTACTTATTGGCTCCAATAATTCTTATATATTCCATAAAAATTCCTCGTGAAGTTTCAGCTCATTTGGAGTTGTGCAGAATAGGTAGCCTGACGTAGCCTTTTCAGGTCCAGATTTCCAGCTGCCGGAATTCTCCCTCTTTGTGTGAACCTTGCATATTATGAGAGAAAAGGCATTAGAATTACTCCAAAAAGCATTATTACGCATAAAAACATCATAAATAACAGTAGGAAAACATGATGCAAAATGGACGTATCAGCAATGAAGAAGCAGTTAGGACTCCGCGGTCAACTCTTCATGAAGTAGAGAGCAGCGCCCCAGACTTGTGTCTACGTCTTCCTTCTTTTTTTGGGGTGTAATCTTCCTTCTTCTTTTGCTCCTGTGTTTCTTCTTTTGGATCGGGTGTTTCGCCGCATGTGCACGTTCTCTGCGAGGCACGAGTAGAATAATGCTAACGATGAGCGGCGCCATGGGATCGATGACTAGCAAATTAGATCATTTTTATTGCCATATTGCACTGGGCTGCCGTGTTTCGCGCTCCTCTGTCGTACTACTCCTACTCCAGTGGAAAACTTGAGTATACCACATGGTTCTTTGCTCCTCATCAGGTCCTCAGCAACATTTATACGAGCAGTCAAATCACAAGGCCCCACCTTCCAGTAGTAATGAGCCGTCAAATCACAAAGGCCCTCGCCTCTCATGAAACCGACCAAGCGAGACTGCCCCGCCCTCTAGCCTTTTAAATGTACTTTTGTACAGTAGTAGTATCGATGGATTGCGCCATGGAGCAAAACTAATAAGATGAAATTAAAGAAAAAAGGTGGTACATATAGAGAGCGCTCGTCGCCAAATTATGCATATAGTACTATTAAAAAAGCTAGTACGTGCTTAGATAGTCTGCTCAAAGGTTAAGCTTTGGAAGGATTAAAAAAATTAGCATACCTATATAATTCTTTGACAACTAAACTCCTGCATGCTTTGGGTAGACTTCTCTCATTTAAGTTTTTTTTTAGAATTAGATATCTCATTTAAGTGTTTTGCGTATGTGGCATGCTTAGAGCATGGTTAATAGTATAGCCAACTGCTAGCTATATGACGTTGGCCATATATATTGTACGTATATAATGTGAAGAAACGAGTGGTAGTACTATCAACTACAAGATGAACTGTAAGAAATACAAGTATGCATGTACTGAAGAGTTAAAGTAACGAGAAAGAACATAACATAGTTCTGCTGGGCGCTCAGCACAACACATCCCTGAAATAAAACTAAGCACCCTGAAATTAAACTAAGCAACTAATCCGGTAGACATTGCATTACAACCACCATGAGCAACGACACTGCCACCTTACTCGAACTCCTCGTCCATGTCCTCGACTTCGTCATTGTCCCTCCTCCTCTTGGCCGATACTTCTTTGCTTGAACTGCACACTAGGCTCTCGCTCTTCATCCAACCCTTGCAGACATCGAAACAAAGGTAGGCATCCATTGCAGCGTTCTGGATGTGGTCTTTATCTACTAAATTCCACTCCCATGCAAGATGAAACATGTGGTCAGGTTTTGTCAGTTTGCCGTATGAAGGATCAACCATGGCTCCTGCCAGGGTCAGCATTGAAGGCTGACGGGAGGACACCAGCCTATTCTTCTGGAGGTCGAAGGGCTGGCCTACAATGAGGCCTATCCGACCCAGGACTTCCTTGTTGTTACGAAAGTCTACAGTAACGAATTTGACTCTGCCGTCCGCGAGGAAGTTCTTAAAATCCTAGCACTTAACGTTGGCATGGCATATGTGGTAGACCAAGCACAAGTTATGCACACAAACCTGGATCACGGCAGGCTTCTTATTCTCTTCCTCCTTTAGATTCTTCTCTTTTCCTAGGACTGTGGTGTACTCAACATCTAGCCCAGCGACCCACTCATCACCATCTGACTTTTCGAACATGCGTTTGAAGCGAGCACGGCATCCTTTCACCATCGCGGAACAACAGATGTAGATGACGTTGAACTCATCGCCGGTGATGGTTCTAACCTTGTACTCACCACCGATCATGGAGATTTGGGACACCATGGATTTTGGAGGAGGGTTAGGATTAGTGGAACTGCTATAATGTGAAAGGACGGACGATGTCGTGGTTTTGTCACGACAGATGCCCTTGTGGAAGGACTTAGGTGTGGAGCCATCGCAACGTAGGTTAGTTTGAAGGGGTTGGACGGGACAAGAGACACGAGTTTACCCAGGTTCGGCCCCTCACTCACGAGGTAAAAGCCTATGTCCTGCTTTGTGTTGTATTGATTGAGTATCGATTATAAAGGAGAGGAATCGCTTGACCTAGCTATCAATTGATTGTAACTTGAGTTAACCCGCCACAGGGTCTCACCTTTATATACGTAGGTCGAGGCCCTGGGCTTACAAGAGTCCAAGTCGGATCACACAACGTGACCAGCTCCGGTTCTAAGTCACCTTGCCTTGCTAGACAAGCCGCCATCGGGCGGCTCACATCTTCGGGTAACAGCACCATCGCCTGGTCTTGGGCCTTCAACAGGCCCGCCCCTATGAGCCGCCTCCAATCTCCATGTCTCCTCTTCTTGTGCCTATTCAGACTTTCCTTTGTGAGTCACCAACAATGTAACCCAGCCTCTCCTGGGCGGGTCACACCGTGGGGTTATATCCCCAACATTAGGCCCCAGATTGATTTGAACCTGTTCATGTCAATCTTCATCTCCAGTTGGCGAGTCTTCTTCAATCCTTCCAAAGCTTAACCTTTGAGCAGACCTTGTAACCCGCCATGATGTCATGTAAAATAAATCTAGAAAAAACTGATGACATCACAACAGATCTTTTTGCATTAACTAGCCATCCGAGAATCGAGGCGCTTCCACTGTTAAGATAATCATGACGTCTCCTTGATTTCCGCGCATGCCATTTCACCGACTTTTCCTTATAAATAGGCACGGGCAGGTACTCTTTTTCACTTTTACCCCGTCGCCCCCTCTTCTTCTTCTTCCTTACATCGTTCATCACCACTGGAGCTCCACTGTTGCCGCTGAACCGCGCCGACCACTCTGTTGAGGCCGCTGCATCACTCTGTTCGGACCAGAAAATCGCGGCGTCCATCCGCTCTTCACTCAAGTCGTTAGGTAACATCCTTCTTTCTCAGATCCGCATTAGGTCATGTCAGTTCTTGATAGTTCGTCAGTGTTCATCCAAGTTCATCCATGCTCCATCCAAATATCATACATTAATCCCAAAAACCAGATAGAAGTAGCGCGGTAGCGGTTTTTAGCCTTCATCTCATATCTTGAACAGATCCCTTCCTTTTATGAATCAATACTCATCTCGCTAGTTATTCCAAAGCCACGTTCTAGGTTTAATAATTACGTCCCTTTTCTGAACTGCCATAGATCTGTAGTTGTAGCTGCAATTTGCAAAACTTGTTTGTCCAACACTTAGCAAAATCCCAAAAACTTGGATCTGTAGATAGTTGACCCGCCCTTTCATTATTCATGCGGCTTAATAATAAATTTTGTAACCCGCCAAGAATTCCAAAGATACCTTGCCGACTCATACGTTTATAACTTGACCCGCCATACGCTCTCAACCTGACGATTACTACATTCCATGGCTAGGGCAGCTCATAATCAGAATATGTAAACTCTCAATTGTAGCTGACCCGCCCTTCACTTTATGGGCGACTTAACTTTGAATTTGTAACCCACCGTTATTTACTGTACCTTATAATCTTGTCTTACTTGTAATTTACTTTCATACCTTTAGGCTCCTCAATATGACAATCTGCAACTGGGAATGCTCTCTGGTTACCAAAGAAATCCTCAACGATTTCGTAGGCCAAGGCCTATTGGTGACAAAGCAGGAAATCGGTTGGCGGGTTAGCAACGGGGAAACAATCCCTACCCCCGCTGAAGATGAAATTGTAGTCTTCACTGATCATATACTCAGGGGTTTTACCCTGCCCGGGTCTAAATTATTTTGGGACCTCCTCCACTACTTCAACTTGCACCCTCAAGATATAGGTCCAAACTCTGTATCCAACATTTGTCACTTCCAAATCTTCTGTGAGGTTTACTTACAAACAGCACTTACTGTTCCCCTCTTCAAAGAGTTCTTTTATATAAACCGCCAGACTGAATGTCAAAATGTCCCAAGTCAAGAAATATGTGGAGTCTCTATTCAGAGACGGAGAGACAACATCTTTCCTTCCACCGTCTTGCCAAGCCACCCCAAAGGATGGGTGACCACCTGGTTTTACTGCAAAAATACTGCTCCAGCAACTGAAAACCCTCTGCCCAGGTTTAGAGTTGAACGTCTTCCAGTGGATTTTGACCCGCCAAGTAAAATTATCCCAGAAGAACATGCAGAGGCCTTCCCATTTCTCTCCAGGGCTAAAGCTTTATTGGCTCATGGGTTAATTGGAGTTGATTTGACCCGATGCTGGGTCTCTTGGAAGATACTCCCTTTAAGCCGCCGTCCTGGCTTAATGTGTGAGTATTCTGGCGAGCCAAATGATCCTCAACGGTACACTGAAGACTACTTTACAGCTGAAGAAGTCTTTAAAACTGTAAGGACCTTGCTTGGCGAGTCTCAAGAAAACTGCAACAAAGTTGGCTTACCGCCATTCTTTAAACAAAACCCAGCTCCACCTGTAAGTGTTCATCTTTATCTGACTCAATATGTTTTAACTCTTTATTATGTCTTGCTTACTTAATCTTTTCTGCACGCATACAGGCTGATTCCGCCTTCTGGACCAAGAAGCCAAAAACTGCCGTGGCCAAGACTCGGGCCAACAAGAAAGTGAAGAAGAATATGGCGGTTACTATTACTGAGCCGGTTATTGTAGGCGAGTCAGCGGATGTTGAGAACCCATTACAGGTAGAACTTGACTTGCTTGGTTGACTCTTTATTGAACTAGCTGACACCCTTTCCTCATAGGAAGAGGCTGCTACAAGCCGGGCAGACGATACTGAGGTAATTCCCGTTTCATCCGGTTCAGACTCCACCCCTTCAAAGAAAGTGCGGCGGGTTGTCCAGAAAGTAAAGTTTTCTCACCCAGATGCTCACTTAGATCCACACTTTATTTTGAAGAAGGCTCAACATGATACGAGACGCTAGACCCGGAGCGGCGGCTCAGGCGAATTACTGGCCAGGTTAAGTAATGAGCCCTCTGCCCGTAAACGCCTAGCCGAGGTACCACACAATCTAACCTTGCTTTTGCCCAAAGCTGGTCTTATAAGACATCCTCTTAATCCCTCTGACTCTGACTACCAGGGGTCACCACCTTCTTCTGGCAACTCAACCGGAACTCAAATGCCTGTTTTCAAGATTGCCCATGGGTAAGTACTTTCATTTGTTCATAAATGATCTTGTAATGATATACTCATGGACTCTTATATTCTTGGCACAGAGGCATAGCAAATGCGGGTAAGAAGCAAAAGGTGGGAGGCTCTCCAAAGGACCTCAAAAATGCGATGCCAGAGAGGCAGGTGCCAGAGGCCCCTGAGGCTTCAATTCAAAATCCCGAAGACCTTGCCAATGACCCGCCACCGCAAGCTGATACCGCCGTCTTTGAGGTGATGCATACTGAAATCAACCCGGTTGCCCATCAAGACCCGCCAAGTCCTAAGCCGCCCAGTCCTGCCATGTCTACTGACAAGAGCCCTGCCGCTACTGACGTTGATGACATCACTGTTACTGGGTCAGCTTTTAAGCCGCTCGAGGTCTCCAGAGTCCTAGCCAAGCATTCAGCCAAGGAAGAAACTCCTTCACTGGAGAAAGGCAAAGCTAAGCTGGACTTGGAAGATTACTCATCTTATAGTGCAATTGATGTGTACGCGGGCTATTTGAGCCGCCTTAACACAAGCCAGGATATGGAGGCTGGGTTAGTCCAGTTGATGAAACAGAAATATGAGGTATGAATATATCCAACCCCTCTTTAACCTTTTGCATATACATATGTCCATACTAGCCCCCAAGTCTGAATTATAGGAAAAATGTTGACTATGCTTTAGACTTGTGAGATTTCCGAAGTGTAGCCCCCAAGGGCCGGCTTGTCTTGAAAAGACGAGCCAGGTCTTTATTGTCTTTATTGAACCGAATATGTAGCCTCCAAGGGCCGGCTTAAACTGATAAGATAAGCTGGGTCTTGATGACCTTGACAGAATCAAATATGTAGCCCCCAAGGGCCGGCTTTACTTTTGACAAGGTGAGCCGGGTCTTAACAGAAATTGAAATGACCTACATTAGCCCCCAAGTGCCAAGTATATTGCTTGCAATGTGCTTGGGACTTAATGTAACTGTATCACTAAAAGTTGCTCCTTGTGTGGTAACCATTGCTTCAATATTGTATTTAAGGAGGAGTTGAACATGAAAGAGTCGCAGCTTGGCGACTTAAAGAAGAATATTGAGCTGCAACAAGCTGAAACTTCCAAGGCCGAGTCAAAGCTGAAATCTTCATTGGAAGAAATTGAAAAGATCAAGGCAGGTTTTGATGCTGAGAGAACCGCCTGGGAAACTAATAAGGCTGCACTGCTAAAAAGAGCAGAAGATGCTGAGGCTAAGCTTAAGCCGGTAACCGAAGAACTAGCCGGCTTAAAGCACCATATCTCTCAAATGTCAGCCGCTATCTTTGGTAAGATTCATATGCAACTCATCATCCGTGTTGATATTTCTTTAACCCACCTGGCGATTCATAATATATAATCTTTAACCTGCCCGGTGATCCTTATGCAAAAAATTGAACAGGCTCTAGAAGCGCCAATCTTGGTCAGGATATACTGCTCAAATTGAAAGCGGCTTATTATTTGACGGAGCAGCTGTATGTTGGAACCCTGCGCAGCCTTGTCGCTTTGTCAGGTGGCAAGAAACCTCCAACTCATATCAAGACTGTGCTAGATCACCTTTCAACGATGCCGGCTCAAATTGAGGAGGTTAAACTATCAGCTGCTCGAGCCGGAGCCATTGTTGCTCTAGGCCGGGCCAAGGCGTGGCAATCAGAACTTGACCCGGAAGAAATTGCCACCGGATGCCCAGAGTTCAAGGATGACGAGTTGATCTTTGAAGAGAAAGACTTCAACCAATGCGTCAGAGAGATGTGGCATGTGGCCTGCAAACTGATAGAAGAGCTGAATTTGAACAAGTACACACCCGCTTACAACGACAACAACAATAAGATTAAGCCGCCAACTCATGACATTGTAGATCTCATACCACCAAGGCGTAAGCATATCTTCGCCCCTGACCTTGACCCTTCCATTATTCTTAATGATGAAGCCACCTTCAAGGCTTTAACTGGAATCGACTGGACATCAGCAGACCTTCAGATGGCCGACAATGAAGAGCCGGCGCAGGATGATCCAGAACCTTTAAGGCGTCAAGAAGAGAACTGACTGTGGTGATCATAAGTCGAACAGCTCTGAGGCCGGGTTATAGGAGTGCAGCTCCAAGAAACACTTGATTCAAAATCTTTTGGGCTCAATTTGAAGCCTTGTAATAGGGTAGCTTAAAACAGTGATCCGCCATGCCATGCCTTCATGCATGATTATCTTAACTTAGCAGATGAACTTTGTTACATGCTTGATTTGACCATTCATATGAGTTGTGCCATGACTCTGTTTTCAACTGAGGTCTTGTATGTTCTGTACGCGCACAGGCGACTTATATCCAAAAGCATGTGGCGGGTTAATAAACCCCGAAGACTC
Source organism: Thinopyrum elongatum (assembly GCA_011799875.1). Lineage (NCBI taxonomy): Eukaryota > Viridiplantae > Streptophyta > Magnoliopsida > Poales > Poaceae > Thinopyrum > Thinopyrum elongatum. The sequence goes on along the minus strand of CM022298.1, from coordinate 545,565,254 downwards.
ATAATCTCACATCATAAAGAAATCATGCCAGTGGTTGTATAGTCAAAAAATAGACTGGTGACTTAAAGTCAAAAATCAAGGCGGGTGACAACCCAAATACTCAAACATGAGTAACACAACCTGGAGCCCATGAGACCCGGATATTCATAATTTGTACAAAAGCAAAAACTTAAGATTATAAAAACATCCGAAAAACCAAAAGAGAGATATACACAAATCTCAAATATTTGTTAGGCCGGCATTTAAGACACGACCGAAAAAAGTTGGCTCACAGGCCTTTTGCTTTCAAGGACGCATAGCCGTTTTTACCCTGTAAGCCGGCCTCCATGACATAAATCCGTCGTTTTAACTTTAACAAGTTCAGGGTCTTAAAAAAGATTGACTGTTAAGAGTACGACGGGCCATATAGTGGAGTAGCACTAAACAGACAGGTGAGTTTATCCTAGCTCACTGTAAGCCGGCTCTCTCGTGACACAGAACCGCCGTTTTAACCTTGACAAGTTCAGGGTCTTGAAAAAGATTGACTTGTCAAGAGTTGGGCGGGTCACTTGGCGGAGTAGCAAGTTGCAAATAGGCAGGTATAACCCATAATCTGGCGTTTCATGCCGGTCAAGAGGGTATGAAAGCTAAACCCGGTGGGTTGGAAGCCCCCAAGTGACCTTATGATCAATTAATAAAGACTCATATGCACAGAAATGAAATGACAAAGGCCCCGTATTCAGGGATGCCGGCTTTATTATATTGATCATAAAATATATATACATTGACAAATGTATGTACAAGGATGAGAGCCGGTGGCTTAAGTGTAGTAAGGCCGAAGATGAGCAATGTTCCAAGGCCTGTTGGTCTCCTTCTCAGATGTGCGGGAATCTTTGTTCTCTTGTATGTCAATGAGGTAGTAAGACCCATTATCGAGATTCTTGCTGATCACAAAAGGTCCTTCCCAAGGAGGCGAAAGCTTATGCATCCCTGTCTGGTCTTGAATTAAACAGAGCACTATGTCGCCCTCTTGAAAGGTCCGGCTTCGAACTCTACGGCTATGATAGCGACGTAGATCTTGCTGATATATCTCCCAACGAGCCGCCGCAAGGTCACGCTTTTCATCGAAAACATCAAGCGCATTCTGATGTGCCGTCTCATTATCAGCTTCAACATAAGCCGTCACTCCAGGCGAGTCATGACAGATATCACTTGGGAGAACCGCCTCTGCACCATAGACCATGAAGAAAGACGTATAACCTGTTGACCTGTTGGGGGTGGTATTTATACTCAAAAGTACTGAGGGTAGCTCCTTAACCCAACAACCCGGTGTTCGCTTCAAAGGAACCATAAGCCGGGGATTGATGCCTCTCAAAATATCTTGATTAGCTCGTTCTGCCTGACCATTGGACAGTGGATGAGCCACTGAGGAAACGTCAAGATGAATATGCTCTCTTTGACAAAACTCCTTCATCGCACCCTTAGAAAGATTAGTGCCATTATTAGTGATGATACTATGAGGGTATCCAAAATGGAAGATCAACTTTTTAACAAACTGAACAGCTATGGCTGCATCACAATTGCTAACTGGCTCCGCCTCAACCCACTTAGTAAACTTGTCAACCACCACCAAAAGGTGGGTCTTCTTATCTTTACACCTCTTGAACGGTCCAACCATATCAAGCCCCCAGACTGCAAATGGCCAAGTTATTGGAATCATACGCAATTCTTCAGCCGGCACATGAGCCTGTCTTGCAAATTTCTGACACCCGTTACACTTGCTAACGATGTCTTCTGCATCAGCATGAACTGTCAACCAATAAAACCCATGACGAAAAGCTTTAGCCACTAGAGACTTAGAACTGGCATGATGACCATAATCGCCTTCATGAATCTCTCGCAAAATCTCACGGCCCTCCTCAGGAGAAACACAATGTTGGAACACACCTGTCACACTGCATCGATGTAACTCGTCGTTGATGATAGTCATAGACTTAGACCTCCTGGTTATTTGCCTTGCCAAAGTTTCATCCTCGGGTAACTCGCTCCGGGTCATATAAGCCAAATAAGGCAAAGTCCAATATGGAATAGCATGAAGAGCCGCCACTAGCTGCGCCTGCGGGTCAGGGACAGCAAGGTCTTCTTCAGACGGTAACTTGACGGAAGGATTACTTAACCGTCTTAAACTTAGGATCCACATTAAGAGTGTGCTCAGCGAAATCTCTCGGTACACCCGGCATGTCAGAAGGTTTCCATGCAAAGATGTCCTGATTCTCATGGATGAACTCGATGAGCGCGCTTTCCAATTTGGGATCCATATTAGCCCCCACTGTGAACTGCTGAGATGAGTCGCCAGGGATGAAGTCAACCTGTTTAGTGTCATCAGCTGACTTAAACTTCAACAAAGGGTCTTGCTCAGTGGTGGGCTTCTTTAAGGGGGTCATATCAGCCGGTTCAACATTATCCTTATAAAACTTGAGCTCCTCAGTCGCACAAGCTGACTCTGCATAAGCTGCGTCTCCTTAATCACATTCCAAAGCGATTTTCCGATCACCATGGACCGTAATTGTACCCTTTCGCCCTGGCATCTTAAGCTGTAAATAAACATAGCAAGGGAGAGCCATGAACTTAGCATAAGCCGGCCGTCCGAACAAGGCATGATACGGACTTTTGATTTTAACCACCTCAAACCACAACGTCTCTGCTCTGTGGTCATAATCATCTCCAAAGGCAACTTCCAAAGCAATCTTTCCCACAGGATATGCCGACTTACCAGGCACTACACCGTGGAAGACTGTGGAGGGCGGCTTAAGATCTTTGTCAGTTAAGTTCATCCGGCAAAAGGTGTCATAATACAAGATGTTGATACTACTGCCACCATCCATAAGCACTTTAGTAAATTTATAACCCCCGACCTGAGGGGCTACCACTAATGCCAGATGACCCGGATTCTCAACCCGGGGGGGGGGGGGTGATCCTCCCTACTCCATGTGATTGGATACTCTGACCATCGCAAGTATTGAGGCACCACCGGCTCAATTGTATTGACCGCATGCTTATGAACCTTCTGATCTCGCTTGCAAAGACTTGTGGTGAAAACATGGTACTGGCCACCATTGAGCTGCTTTGGATTACTCTCATATCCTAATTGATTACCTTGCTGCTGGTTACCCTGACCAGACTGTTGGTTATAACCGCCCTAACTGCCCTGGCCTTGATAACCAGAATTTGAACCGCCGCCACCAAAGCCGGGCCCCTGTGAACCGGATCCTGACCCGCCAGGCGGGCCATTATTGTTACCATGATTCTGATTAAAACTGTAATTCCTGTACTCTCGCATGATAAAACAGTCCTTTCAGGCATGAGTCGCCAGCCTATTAGGCAGACTGTGTTTTGGGCAAGGTTCATTCATCATTGCCTCAATATTAAAGTTTTTCCCTCCAAAGGATGGCTTACCATTATGGTTACGGCGCTGGTTTTTATATCCAGTATTGGTGTTAGCTACGAGATCTGACCCGCCCTTGGGGTGTCTGCGCTTACCACCGTTACCCTGGTTGTTTCCATTGTGCCCTGTCATATTCTGTTGCTGACCCTTACCATTACCACCTTCTTACCCTTGTTGGATTTCTCATCATCAGATCCTGGGTCCTTGGTGGTATCAGAGTCGGCATACTCAATGAGAGCCGCCATAAGCTCACCCATGTCATTACAATGACGTTTAAGCCGCCCAAGCTTCTGCTTAAGGGGGGTAAAGTTACAGTTCTTCTCCAAAATCAGAATCGCCTGACCTGCCGCAATGCTATCTGATGAGTGAATAATAGCAGAGACCCGCCGGACCCAATGATGGGCCGACTCATCCTCACGCTGCACGCAGTTATCAAGATTGATAATCGTTAGAGGCTGCTTGCATGTTCCTTTAAAGTTTTGAATGAACCGCGCTTTCAACTCTGCCCATGAACTAATGGAATTAGCAGGCAATCCTTTTAACCAGGTTCGGGCTGGTCCATCCAACATCATAGTGAAGTATTTGGCACATACAGCATCATTGACATCCAGCATCTCCATGGCTAAATCATAACTCTCAATCCAAGCCTCAGGGGGGAGATCAGTTGTGTAGTTAGCCACCTTACAAGGACCCTTAAAATCCTTAGGCAGACGCTCATTACGTAAAGCTGGTACTAAACAAGGCACCCCAACAGACCTGGAAATTACACCAGCCCCTACTGACACCGAAGGGGTCACCGGAGGTTGCTGATATGCCCCCAGTTGAGCCATCGCTGTGGCCTCCGCCTCTCGGCGAGCTCTGGCATCGTCCACAATCACCTGAGCATGAGTAAGGGGTGGGTCATCCTGATTCAGTCGAAGACGTCGTTCTCTACTGGAAACCGCCGGTGAATCAATGCGCCGGCTGTAACTGCGGCTTGGGAGGGGGGCCGAGTGCACCCGCTCACGACTGTGTGAATATTTCTCTTGCTGTGCGACCGCCGTCTGTAAGAGCTCAATTGCATTCCGCGCCTCAGCTGCGAAAGGCTTCTCATCTATAATAGGGATTGCATTGAGCCGGGTAGCCGCCGCTATCATGTTATCCACCGGGTTAGAATAATGGCTAGATGGTGTTGAAAAACGTCAAGGTGGGGTCTGATCCCTGCGGGGCAGGTCTGGTAATCGAGGCTGGGCTACCGCCCCGCTCCCTGGGACTTCAGTCGCCCGGGCTATACCTGGCGGGTTACTTGGCCATGCCCCAGGTGTGTTAAAAAGGTTCCGCGCCTCATATTGCAAAGGCAGGCGGGTTTGGTGTGTCCTTCGAAGAACAGCATTGGACGCATTCTGATCTAGACTTAGGCGAAAAGCCTCTACCCTTATACACTGTGACTCGGCATCCATCAAAGCTCGTTCCGTTGCCATCCTGGTGTTCTCTGCATTAAGATCCTCCTGAGCCTTAGCCACCTCATCTCGGACCTTTGCAACCTCTGCATTATGTTGTGCTTGATTCGTCGTAGTAACCTTTGTTGCTAACAGGGTTGTCAAAGTGCCCAAAAGTACAGATAAAACTTGAGCCAGCGGTCAAGCTGAGTCGCTAGCCCCAGCTGTCGCAGCAGCAGTCGATCCAGATGTCATAGCCGCCGCTATTGACGAGTCGAGAGCCCGCCCTGTACCAGCCATAAAGATAGCAGCCCGACACGACGGCTCATAGGGATCCGGAATACTGTCACCATCGGAATAGCACCCAAGCCCACCGTCTTGAAGCTGGTAGATTAACTCCATCTCTCCAGTCGAGGACTCATCACCTGAGTAGATGAGAGTCTCTCCTCCGGACATAGAATCCTCCGCAAGGTTCGTGCCATGCGCAAATCCAACGAAGACACGCTTCCGGCCAGGCTGAACCCTGGCGGGTCGCGCACGCCGAGCCGGCTCAACGATGTCGGTGCAGATGTCTGGCTCAGGCTCTGATCCGCCAATCTTGCCGATGAAGACGTGAAATCCGCCGAAGGGGACCCGGTACCCGTACTCGATTGAGTCGGCCTCAGGGCCCCAGCCAGCGTCGTCGATGTAGAGCTTACCGCGGTGAATCTTAGTCATCCTGCCAACGGTGTATCCCTCGATCCCTGGGAAATAGCCCTTCAAGAACTCAAAATCACCGTGCGCTGGCCCCACGGTGGGCCCCAACTGTCGTGGTTTTGTCATGGCAGATGCCCTTGTGAAAGGACTTAGGTGTGGAGCCATCGCAACGTTGGTTAGCTTGAAGGGGTTGGACGGGACGAGAGACACGAGTTTACCCAGGTTCGGCCCCTCACTCATGAGGTAAAAGCCTACGTCCTGCGTTGTGTTGTATTGATTGAGTACTGATTACAAAGGAGCGGAATCGCTTGACCTAGCTATCGATTGATTGTAACTTGAGTTAACCCGCCGCAGGGTCTCGCCTTTATATACATAGGTCGAGGCCTTGGGCTTAAAAGAGTCCAAGTAGGATCACACAACATGACCAGCTCGGGTTCTAAGCCGCCTTGCCTTGCTAGACAAGCCGCCATCGGGTAGCTCACATCTTCGGGTTAGAGCACCATCGCCTGGTCTTGGGCCTGCAACATGCCCACCCCCATGAGCCACGTCTAGTCTTGATGTCTCCTCTTCTTGGGCCTATTCAGGCTTTCCTTTGTGAGTGATGTCTACTATGCAACATTCTTCTTGTAGACTCGTGTTGGGCCTCCAAGCGCAGAGTTTTGTAGGACAGTAGCAATTTTCCCTCAAGTGGATGACCTAAGGTTTATCAATCCATGGGGCGCGTAGGATGAAGATGGTCTCTCTCAAACAACCCTGCAACCAAATAACAAAGAGTCTCTTGTGTCCCCAACACACCCAATACAATGGTAAATTGTATGGGTGCACTAGTTCGGCGAAGAGATGGTGATACAAGTGTAATATGGATAGTAGATATAGGTTTTTGTAATCTGAAAATATAAAAACAGCAAGGTAACAAGTAGTAAAAGTGAGCAAAAACGATATTGCAATGCTTGAAAACAAGGCCTATGGTTCATACTTTCACTAGTGCAAATTCTCTCAACAATGATAACATAATTGGATCATATAACAATCCCTCAATGTGCAACAAAGAATCACTCCAAAGTTTCTATCGGAGAACGTAGGACGAAAACATGCATCAACCCCTATGCATAGATTACCCCAATGTCACCTCGGTAATCCGTGAGTTGAGTACCAAAACATACATCAAGTGAATCAATAGAACATCCCATTGTCACCACAGATATCCCATCGCAAGACATACATCAAGTGTTCTCACATCCAATACTAAATCCAACATAACGAAACCTCAAAGGGCAAGACTCAATTCATCACAAGAAGGTAGAGGGGGAAGAACACCATATGATCCAACTATAATAACAAAGCTCGCGATACATCAAGATTGTGCCAAATCAAGAACACGAGAGAGAGATCAAACACATGACTACTGGTACATACCCTCAGCCCCGAGGGTGAACTACTCCCTCCTCGTCATGGAGACCGGCGGGATGATGAAGATGGCTACCGGTGATGGTTTCCCCCTCCGACAGGGTGCCGAAACGGGCTCTCGATTGGTTTTTCGTGGCTACAGAGGCTTACGGCGGTGGAACTTCCGATCTAGGGTTCTTTTTGGAGGTTTCTATATTTATAAGAATTTTTGGTGTCGGAAACAAGTGAAGGAGGTGCCCAAGGGGCCCACAAGCCCTCAAGGCGCGCCCAGGGGGTAGGGCGTGCCCCATTGGCTTGTGGTCTCCTCGGGACTCTTCTGTTCTAGCTCCGATGCTTCGGGGGTCTCTTTTGGTCCATAAAAAATCATCGTAAATTTTCAGCCCATTCCGAGAACTTTTATTTTTGCACAAAAAACGACACCACGGTAGTTCTGCTGAAAACAGCGTCAGTCCGGGTTATTTCTAATAAAATCATACCAAAACCATATAAAATTATTGCAAACATGGCATGAAAACTTCATAAATTATAGATACGTTTGAGACGTATCAGCATCCCCAAGCTTAATTCCTGCTCGTCCTCGAGTAGGTAAATGATAAAAGAAAGAATTTATGAAGTGTGAATGCTACCTAGCATATTTATCAATGTAATCTTCTGTATTGTGGCATGAATGTTCAGATCCATAAGATTCAAAACAAAAGTCTAATATTGACATAAAAACAATAATACTTCAAGCATACTAATAAAGCAATCATGTCTTCTCAAAATATCATGGCCAAAGAAAGTTATCCCTACAAAATCATATAGTATGTCTATGCTCCATCTTCATCACACAAAGTATTAAATCATGCACAAGCCCGATGACAAGGCAATCAATTGTTTCATACTTTTGATGTTCTCAAACTTTTTCAACTTTCACGCAATACATGAGTGTGAGCCATGGATATAGCACTATGGGTGGAATAGAATATGGTGGTTGTGGAGAAGACAAAAAGAAGGAGAAAGTCTCACATCAACTAGGCAAATTAATGGGCTATGGAGATGCCCATCAATTGATATCGATGCAAGTGAGTAGGGATTGCCATGCAACGGATGCACTAGAGCTATAAGTGTACGAAAGCTCAAAATGAAAACTAAGTGGGTGTGCATCCACTTTGCTTGCTCACGATGACCTAGGGCAATTTGAGGAAGCCCATCATTGGAATATACAAGCCAGTTTCTATAATGAAAAATTCCCACTAGTATATGAAAGTGAAAAAAATAGGAGACTCTCTATCATGAAGAACATGGTGCTACTTTGAAGCACAAGTGTGGAAAAAGGATAGTAACATTGTCCCTTCTCTCTTTTCTCTCATTTTTTTTATTTTCTCTTTTTTTTGGGCTCTTTGGCCTATTTTTTTTATTTTGCACTCTTTGGCCTCTTTTTATTTTATTTTTTAAGTCCAGAGTCTCATCCCAACTTGTGAGGGAATCATAGCTTCCATCATCCATTCCTCACATGGGACAATGATCTATAATGATGATCATCACACTTTTATTTACTTACAACTCATGAATTACAACTCGATACTAGAACAAGAGATGACTCTATATGAATGCCTTCGGCGGTGTACCGGGATGTGCTATGATCAAGAGTGACATGTATAAAAAAATATGAACGGTGGCCTTGCCACAAATACTATGCCAACTACATGATCATGCAAAGCAATATGACAATAATGGTATGTGTCATAATAAACGGAACGGTGGAAGTTGCATGGCAATATATCTCAGAATGGCTATGGAAATGCCATAATAGGTAGGTAGGGTGGCTATTTTGAGGGAAGGTATATGGTGGGTTTAATGCACCGGCGAAAGTTGCGCGGTACTAGAGAGGCTAGTAATGGTGGAAGGGTGAGAGTGCGTATAATCCGTGGATTCAACATTAGTCATAAAGAACTCACATACTTATTACAAAACTTTATTAGCTATCGAAACAAAGTACTACACACATGCTCCTAGGGGGATAGATTGGTAGGAAAAGACCATCGCTTGTCCCCGACCGCCACTCATAAGGAAGACAATCAAAAAATAAATCATGCTCCGACTTCATCACATAACGGTTCACCATACGTGCATGCTTCGGGAACCACAAACTTTAACACAAGTATTTCTACCAATCCACAATTACTCACTAGCATGACTCTAATATCACCATCTTTATATCTCAAAACAATATGCAAGGAATCAAACTTCTCATAGTATTCAGTGCTCTTTATATGAAAGTTTTTATTATATCCCTCTTGGATGCCCATCATATTAGGACTAAATTCATAACCTAAGAAAATTGCCATAGTATTTATAAGACTCTCAAAATAATATAAGTGAAGCATGAGAGCTCATCAATTTCTTCAAAATAAAACCACCGTTGTGCTCTAAAAAGATATAAGTGAAGCACTAGAGCAACTGACAAACTACTCCAAAAGATATAAGTGAAGATCAATGAGTAGTCAAATAATTAAGTAGCTATGTGAAGACTCCCTCTCATTTAAGAATTTCAGATCTAAGTATTTTATTCAAACAAAAAGCAAAACAAAATAAAATGACATTCTAAAAATAGCACATATTATGTGAAGAAGCAAAAACTTAGGCTCAACCGATACTAACAGATAATTCTTGATGAAGAAAGGTGGGATGCCTACCGGCGCATCCCCAAGCTTAGATGCTTGAGACTTCTTGAAATATTATCTTGGGATGCCTTGGGCATCCCCAAGCTTTAGCTTTTGTGTCTCCTTAATTTCTTTTATATCATGGTTTCCCTAAATCCTAAAAACTCCATCCACACAAAACTCAACAAGAACTCGTGAGATAAGTTAGTATAAATCAAATGCAAAACCTTATCATTCTCTACTGTAGAAAATCACTAAAATTATAATTTGACATTGCATACTAAATGCCTCTGCATATTTAATACCCCTATCCTCAAATAGAATCATTAAACAAGTAAACATATGCAAACAATGCAAACATAACAGCAATCTGTCTACACATGACAGTCTGTAAAGAGTGCAATTGTACTCATATTTCCTAACTCAAAAAATTCTGAAAACTTGCCAAACTGTATAAAATTTGTTATTGCTCAACTTGTAAAAATTTCAAGATTTTATCACGTTCTGATTTTCTAGAAGAATTCAGACAATGATAGAAAACTTTCTGTTTTCAAAACAGCAACATATAGACTTGCAAAATAAGCAAGGTAAAGGCTATACTTGACACTTTTATTGAAATCAAAGATGAAAAACATTACTATAAATAAAAGAAATAAAATACTAATAAAATAAAATGGTGCTCCAAGCAAAACTCATATCATGTGGTGAATAAAAATATAGCCTCAAGTAAATTTACCGATGGATTGAAGACGAAAGAGGGGATGCCATTCGGGGCATCCCCAAGCTTAGTTGCTTGGATCTTCCTTGAATATTACCTTGGGGTGCCTTGGGCATCCCCAATCTTAGGGTCTTGTCACTCCTTATTCTACTCATATCGATATCTCACCCAAAACTTGAAAACTTCAATCACATAAAACTTAACAAAACCTTCGTGAGATCCGTTAGTATAATAAAATAAATCATTCACTTGGGTACTGTCAAAGACAAGATTCATAATTGTTCTCACACAATGCCTACTGTAACTTATCATTTTCACAATTTATATTAAGCAATATAAGCCATAGAAACCACAAAACAAGAAAACTATGCATTGCAAACAGAATCTGTCAAAAACAGAACAGTATGTAAAGATCTGAATTGAGGTCATACTTGTGTAACTCCAAAACTTCTGAAAACTTAGGAAAACGTACAATTTTTTTATACAAATCAACTGTAAAAATTTCAGAATTTTCAACATTCCAGTAAAAGATAGAAATTTCTGTACTGGACGCAAAAGTATCTGTTTTTGCACAGAATCAAATCAACTATCAACCACACTATCCCAAAGGCTTTACTTGGCACTTTATTGAAACAAAAGCTATGAAACATGATTAATACATTAGCTTAATTATGTGAACACACAAAAATACTAGGGGTAAATATTGGGTTGTCTCCCAACAAGCGCTTTTCTTTAATGCCTTTTTAGCTAGACATGATGATTTCAATGATGCTCACATAAAAGATAGGAATTGAAACATAATGGGAGCATCATGAAGCATATGACTAGCACATCTAAGTCTAACCCACTTCCTATGCATAGGGATTTTGTGAGCAAACAATTTATGGGAACAAGAATCAACTAGCATAGGAAGGCAAAACAAGCAAAACTTCAAGATTTTCAACACATAGAGAGGAAACTTGACATCATTGCAATATGTAGAAGCATATGTTCCTCTCTCATAATAATTTTCAGTAGCATCATGAATGAATTCAACAATATAGCTATCACATAAAGCATTCTTTTCATGATCCACATGCATAGAAATTTTATTACTCTCCACATAAGCAAATTTATTCTCATGAATAGTAGTGGGAGCAAACTCAACAACATAACTATCATGTGAGGCATAATCCAATTGAAAATTAAAATCATGATGACAAGTTCCATGGTTATCATTATTCTTTATATAATAAGTGTCATCACAATAATCATCATAGATAGCAACTTTGTTCTCATAATAATCAATTGAAACCTCTTCCAAAATAGTGGATTCATCACTAAATAAAGTCATGACCTCTCCAAATCCACTTGTATCAATATTGTGAAAAGATTCAACACCCTCCAAAATAGTGGGATCAATACTACCTAGAGTTGACACTCTTCCAAACCCACTTTCATCAATGTAATCATCATAAATAGGAGGCATGCTATCATCATAATAAATATTCTCATCAAAACTTGGGGGACTAGAAATATCATCTTCATCAAACATAGCATCCCCAAGCTTATGGCCTTGCATATCATTAGCATCATGGATATTCAGAGAATTCATACTAACAACATTGCAATCATGCTCATCATTCAAAGATTTTATGCCAAACATTTTATTGCATTCTTCTTCTAACACTTTGGCACAATTTTCCTTTCCATCATTTTCAAGAAAGACATTATAAAGATGAATAATATGAGGCAACCTCAATTCCAATTTTTTTGTAGTTTTAGTTTATAGACTAAACTAGTGATAAACAAGAAACTAAAAGATTCAATTGCAAGATCTAAAGATATACCTTCAAGCACTCACCTCCCCGGTAACAGCGCCAGAAAAGAGCTTGATGTCTACTACGCAACCTTCTTCTTGTAGACTCGTGTTGGGCCTACAAGCGCAGAGTTTTGTAGGACAGTAGCAATTTTCCCTCAAGTGGATGACCTAAGGTTTATCAATCCATGGGGGGCGTTGTATGAAGATGGTCTCTCTCAAACAACCCTGCAACCAAATAACAAAGAGTCTTTGTGTCCCCAACACACCCAATACAATGGTAAATTGTATAGGTGCACTAGTTCGGCGAAGAGATGGTGATACAAGTGTAATATGGATAGTAGATATATGTTTTTGTAATCTGAAAATATAAAAACAGCAAGGTAACAAGTAGTAAAAGTGAGCAAAAATGGTATTGCAATGCTTGAAAACAAGGCCTAGGGTTCATACTTTCGCCAGCGCAAATTCTCGCAACAATGATAACATAATTGGATCATATAACAATCCCTCAACATGCAACAAAGAATCACTCCAAACTTTCTATCAGAGAACGTAGGACGAAAATGTGCATCAACCCCTATGCATAGATCACACCAATTTCACCTCGGGAATCCGCGAGTTGAGTACCAAAACATACATCAAGTGAATCAATAGAACATCCCATTGTCACCACAGATATCCCATCGCAAGACATACATCAAGTGTTCTCAAATCCAATACTCAATCCAACATAACGAAACATCAAAGAGCAAGACTCGATTCATCACAAGAAGGTAGAGGGGGAAGAACACCATATGATCCAACTATAATAACAAAGCTCGCGATACATCAAGATCGTGCCAAATCAAGAACATGAGAGAGAGAGATCAAACACATAGCTACTGGTACATATCCTCAGCCCCAAGGGTGAACTGCTCCCTCCTCGTCATGGAGACCGGCGGGATGATGAAGATGGCCACCGGTGATGGTTTCCCCCTCCGGCAGGGTGCCGGAACGGGCTCCCGATTGGTTTTTCGTGGCTACAGAGGCTTACGGCGGCAGAACTTCCGATCTAGGGTTCTTTTCGGAGGTTTCTATATTTATAAGAATTTTTGGCGTCGGAAACAAGTCAAGGAGGTGCCCGAGGGGCCCACAAGCTCTCAAGGCGTGCCCAGGGGGGTAGGGCGCGCCCCCTGGCTTGTGGTCTCCTAGGGACTCTTCTGGTCCAGCTCCGGTGCTTCAGGGGTCTCTTTTGGTCTATAAAAAATCACCATAAATTTTCAGTCCATTCCGAGAACTTTTATTTCTGCACAAAAAATGACACCACGGTAGTTCTGCTGAAAACAGCGTCAGTCCGGGTTAGTTCTAATAAAATCATACCAAAACCATATAAAATTGTTGCAAACATGGCATGAATACTTCATGAATTATAGATACGTTGGAGACGTATCAGTGAGTCACCAACAGTGTAACCTGGCCTCTCCTGGGCAGGTCACACCGTGGGGTTATATCCCCAACAGACGACTAGTAGCGAACCGCCGTAATGTCAAAGGATGGCCGGGACGAGTAGGAGCGAACTGCTACCGGTTTTCCGATTGTAAAAATGCTTAGTGGGGTGTGCGAACAGCAGGGTAGTGGCTTGCCCGGTGGATAAATGGATTCATGCACAGTACTATGGGGGCCCAATTAGATGTCATGTCTACTAGACCCACTTTGTAGGCCTGACAGTATAGCATCTGCGTGTTCGCACGTCAAGTGTCGGGAAAATTACAGGTGATATGAAGCTTTCCATGCTCCCATGATACGGGCTTCCGAGAACCCTTGGATCTGAGATCCAACGGTTGCATGGCGTGAGTCTAGAACTATGGGTGAATATCCTATCCTGTAGGGTTATTCTGCAAATATTCAGCAACTTAGCATGCGACCGATCGATCTCAGATCCAAGGGCTGTCGGCAGCCCGTATCCTGGTTGCGCCTACCACAGTCGTCGCCTCGCTCACGCGGTCGCGCCCTTGGAGATTTCAGACGGCTATTGTCGGTGCCAAAACCGGCAGACCTCGGGGTAGGGGGTCCCGAGCTGTGGATCTAGGATCGATGGGGAACAAGGGACAACGAACACAGTGTTTACCTAGGTTCAGGCCCTCTCGAAGAGGTAAAACCCTACGTCCTGCTTGATTGTATTGGATGTATAATATGGTTTACAGAGTAGATCTACCTCAAGATCCGTATGAGCTAAACCCTAAGGCGATGAGGTGATGAATGTAGCTCTAGCCCTAAAGACTAAAAAACCCTAGTTTATATAGACACCAGTAGGGTTAGGGTTACCGAAGATAGATTACAATAAGGGTTTAAAGAGATCCTGCGCCTTCTTGACTTGGAGGGCACACCACGGCTTCATAGATCTCCTGTCATTGTGCGGCTCCGCCAGTCCGGCCCACATACAATGGGCCATCGCCCCGAGGACCCCTTAGTCCATGACTCCCTCAATAGCCCCCGAACTTGCCTCCAACGCCAAGGCTTGTATCCGGCATTCGCTCACCCAACCAGTATTCGGCTTGCGAGGCGAGTTCTTCAGCATATTTTGCCCATGTTTGGAACCAAACAATATCCGAAAACTGAAACGGCAACTTTACTTAACACCGAAGGCAATAACAAAAAAAATCGTTCAAGTGTAAATAGTGCCTTTATCTGACAACTTTTTATCCTTCAACGAAGAGTCGCTTCCGGCCATAACGTCGAGCAGTTACTATTTCTCGAAGCGCGGCTCGAGGCTGACGTCAAGTTTGGCACGTCCCCTCAAGGTGGAGATCGTGTCCCGTCTTTCAGGGGATATGGTTAATGATTTCGATTCCCCTCCCTGCATACGATGTTGCGGGTATATCGGGAAGTGGAGAGGCCAACAGCGCGGAAAAAGGAACCCCATGCCTGTTAATAGTCTATATAGGGGGAGCTATCACAGTCAACATCTCACGCCTTCTTCCACCTTCCGCTCACGTAGATCCTCAGAGCTCCAGCGCCCCTTTCCTGAGCTTCCGCAGCAAATCCCATCTCCTTTGACCATGGCCAGCTCGAGCGCCAACGGGAAGTGGGAGGCCTCCTCCGTCACCGACGACGACATCGTACAGCTGAAGCAGGCCGGCTATTTGTCGGCCGACCTTGCTCATCAGGCCCCCGAAGAGGGCCAGATCATCCCCACTCCCCAGCCGGGTGAGAGGGTCGTGTTTCTTCCCGATTTCCTTAGGGGGCTAGGATTTCCCCTGCACCCCTTCGTGCGGGGGTGATGTTCTTCTACGGGCTAGATTTTCATGATCTAGCCCCCAACTGCCTTCTCCACATCTCGTCCTTCATTATCTTCTGCGAAGACTTCCTCCGAATCTAGCCACACTTCGGCCTGTGGCTAAAAGTGTTCAATGTCAAGCCCAAGGTAGTCGGAGGCGAGCAGGCGGATTGCAGCGGGGCCATGATCAGCAAACTGACGCGGGTCGAGTGGCCAAAGGGCCACTTCGTCGATACTGTTAGGATGTGGGAAAAAGAGTGGTTCTATATCACTGAGCCATGGGGAGCCGGCTGGGCGGCAGCTCCCGCATTCAGATCTGGACCCCCCACCAGGCTGGCCTTATGGATCAACAAGAGCCCGGACTGGGGATCCGCTGATGATTTGAAGGCGCTGCAGAAGCATGTCATCAGTGTCATGGAGACCGACGCGAAGCTGGTCGATGTGATTCAGGTCATGCTCCATCGCCGATTCCTCCCCTGTCAGGAGAGGGCCAAGCCAATATGGGAGTATAAACCTGAAGATCTGGCCACCGTGCAGCACCTCTTTGGTACGACCCACAAGAAAGTGTGGATTCTACTATTCAAACCACAGAAGGAGTGGCCGGTCGAGGGGGAGGACATCGGCATCGATGATGTGAACCCTCCGAGGAAGGCGAGTGATACTTGTTTTGTCACAAATCCGTATATTATCACCACACAGTTTGATCCGAACCTCTTTGTGTGGATTTTGCACGGCTGGCTTGCCAAGGCCGAGAAGATCAGTGGCCCAGCGCCGCTGCCAGAGGGACCCCGATCCGAGCAGCTTGAGAAGCTGTTGGTCGTGGTGCCCTATAAGGCGCCCGACAAGAGGGGTAAGCGGGTGGAGGTACTGGAGGCCCGGGAGGGCCTCCGTCACAAAGTTCGTCCGGACAGCAGGTCCGGAGGTACTGCGGCCCAGTCCACGCAGGAGGGGGATGAGAACAAGGAGGAAAGTGCCTCCTCGCACTCGAAGAAGAGGGCGGCGTCCAGCGACGTCGAGGAGGTTCAACCTCCTCAAGCCCGGAAGGGACAGTGCCAGCCCAAGCTGGTTCTGTCCGACAGTTCGGACTCCAACAAGGAGTCCAAAGTGTCTGAGAGGGTCCCGGAGAAGGAACCCAGGGTCAAGCCCCCAGCGGCCAGGTACGCACCGCGACGTTTTCAATTGCTTTATGCTTTCAGTAGTCCTTGATAGAACGTAGATTGATTGTTTCCCTCCTGGCTAACACGAGGAGGGATTCCGGACCATCCAGACCCCCCAGCTGCTTGCTCCTGAGCCCCCAAGGCCCTCGACGGCACAGGCTCCTCCCAACGGGGAAGGGGCCGGGGAGCCAACGTCAGCGCCGAACACCTCTACACGGGTGGTTGCTGGCTGGCCAGACGTGCTGGAGGAGCTGGTGGACAACTCCACCATTATTGACGGGCACCGCACTCTTATGAGTGCGGTTTTGCAGGGTGTTCGATCCGTCCAATCCGGACTGAACGACATTGTCCAAGGCCTTCTAACAGGCTTTGAGGTAACTCAAGTAATGCTCTTTCCTCATAATGCGGTTGTAATTGTTAGTTTGGGTAGGCCGTATACATAGCAGCCCCCGAGACTCTGCAAGGATTTCAAAGAAAACTGCGAAGGATCAAATTCGGTAGGCCGATTAATGACGTCGACATTTCTTTTGCTGACGCAGGCATCTTCCGTGGCCGTGGCTGCTAATGCCGCGGCGTTAGAGGAGATGGATCGGAAGCTCAAGCTTTCCGATAAAGTGCTTGACCTTGTCAACAAACGGCTTGACGAGGTGCAAGGTAAGCCCTGTGAGAAGATGTGTACTTGCTTGACGCCGGATATTGACGATCCGGACTATATGCTAATCCTTTATCTTGATGATCCTACAACTGCTGCCGCCGAGGTCGAGGGCTTGAGGGAGGCCCTGAAGAAAGCCGAGGCCGAGGTGGCCACGAAGAAGACGGCCGCTGAAAAGGCAGTGGCTGAGCTTAAGAAGGCCAAGCTTGCTGCTGAGCAGCACGAGGCTCGAGTGACCGAAGTCCAAGTGGAGCTCCAGGATGCTGCCGAGAAGTTGGAGGCCCTTGAGAAGGGGCAGGAGGAGCAAGCCTCCCGGCTATCCAAGTCATAGCACGAGCTCCAGGAGGCGAGGACTGACGCGCGCGGTGTCTGGGAGGAGCTCCTCCAAGCCGCGCAAATTGCAAATGGTAAGAAATACTTACTGCAGAGTGTGTTCGGAGGCATTAGGTTAGCCCTGCTGACTACGCGGGTCTGACGCTCCGCAGGCGTCTTCGCCGAACTTCCGAAGAATGTGGCGGCCGCAGCGAGGCACTATGCCACCCTCGAGGAGGACTCCACGCAACGGCTCTTCTGGTCACATTTTTTGGATTCCGAGCATCCATTCCTCCACAGCGATCAAATGAAGCAGCTGATGGAGATGCATCGGATGTCTGAGCTGGTCGTGAAGGACCTCTGTGTCAGTCTGTGGCCTGCCGAGCCCCTTCCGGACACCTACTTCAGCCTTGTGCAGAAGCTGCGGGAGGCACCGCTCCGGATTGACACCATAAAGCGGTCAGCGTGCCTTGAGGGAGTGAGGCTTGCATTCGCGAAGACCATGGTGCATTGGCCGAAGATTAATCCGATGGACATGGCCACTGGTCCTCCGCCCAAGGGAATGGAGCATCGCCGCCCTGAGCAGTACTTTGCATAGGTGATGAATGGCGCGCAGGCGATAGAGGGCCAGTGTTCGAAAGATGTAATATTTGAGTGATTGTGTTAAGTTTGTACCAAGTGGACCTTATGCTTTATAATGCGTCCGCCGGACTTGTTTTATATTGTTGTAATTTTAATTTTGACTCTTATTCGGCCGTATGTTAAATCTGAAAGCTACCAGTCATCGGCTTCGGCCCCCAGTGAATGTCGCGAGGGGTGTTTTTGTCTCCGCACTGTTACCCTTAGCCAACGTCTTGGTACCCGGAGGCGGTAGCGCGTGAGCAAAACTAGGCAATTAGACTATTCGGTTTTACTGATTTCACTTAGCCTTAGGAGCTTGACGGTGGGGACTAGGGACTAGCCCCCAGTGTATTGTGATGTATTTAGGGCTGAACACTTACCCTTTCCGATCACGTGGTTTGTGTTAAGACGAACCCTTCGTGTGACACGGTGAAATCGCCAACTATTTTTGGAGTCAAACCTCGTCGTCGGATCGCTGATCAGTTCGCGCTTACAATGACGGTCAGTTTTCAGCTTTCTCCTCCTGAGGTACTTGACCGGGCGAGCCAGAAGTACAATCGCAGGGGTTCTCCCTTTGCCCTCTTAGCCGAACGTGCGGAACATAAGGAGCAAGCACAAGAGCCGGGCAACCCAACTATTGACCTAAGACATGGTTCGGAACTTGATGCATATAGTGCAATATCCGGGACGCCGAACACTCAGCGGTAAGTGGTGTCGGACTTGGTGTGTCGAGCTGATAGAGAAATCAAGCTCTGGGTTATATAACCGATCGTGTTTTCATGCCGAGCTGCTCGAAGAGCGAGGGGAGAATCAGAAAGGGAATAGAGAAGTCACAAGATGCGGATATCCGAACACCATAAAGGGTATTTGTATTATTTCTCGTAAGCTCGGGATGTCTAACCGTACAATTCAAACTGCGAAGGCAGTACTTGTGAGATAAAAAGAAAAAGAAAGTTTACAGAGTAAAGGTTGACGCAGGGCCTCGATGCGTGAGTTGAAGCCTTCACTGTGCCCTGCTTCATGTCTGCGCCTTTGCTTCTGATAGGTGGGGGTTGGGACCTTCGATGAGACCTTGATGGGCGAGGACCCTGCCGATGAAGCTTTATGCTTGGGGGTATCCGGAATTGGTCCCCGGGTCGTCCGAAGACGAGGTAATTCTGAAGTTCGGTTTTAACCAAACATGCACTTCGGATTTATTAATGTATGCCTCACGGCTGCCCATGGTATTTTGAGTGTGAAGTTGTGCTGACGAGGCACGTGGAGCGTGAAGAATGTGGGCGTGCCGTGGGACGCGTATCCCTATTTGCGGTGAACACATGCGGGTTCCCATGACGAGGAACGGGTTCAAACCCGTTTACTATTGTCGCCGGCCTTTACGGTGGGTCGGCATCCGGGCCCATATGGGCCAGTGTGGTCTTCGGCCGCTAGGGCCGCAGTGTGCTCTTCGATTCGAAGTGAGCGTTCTATGTTGCCGTTGATTGTTATGACGCCCGAGGGACCGGGCATCTTCAACTTGAGGTACGCGTAATGCGGGACGGCATTGAAATTGGCGAACGCTGTTCGGCCGAGGAGGGCGTGATAGCCGCTGCGAAAAGGTGCAATGTCGAAGATCAAGTCCTCGCTTTGGAAGTTATTCGGAGATCCGAACACTACTTCAAGCGTCACAGTGCGTGTGCAGCGGGACTCCACTCCCGGAATGACCCCCTTAAAGGTGGTGTTACTGGGTATAATCTTTGATGGAGTGATCCCTATTTTCCTCATTGTATCTTCATATATCAGACTGAGGCTGCTACCTCCGTCCATTAGGACTCTAGTGAGGTGGAATCCATCGATGATGGGGTCTAGCACTAGGGCAGCGGACCCTCTATGGCATATGCTGGTGGGATGCTCCCTGCGATCGAACGTGATCGGACAGGCTGACCAAGGATTGAACTTCGGCGCTACTGGCTCGATGGAATATACGTCCCGTAGTGCTCGCTTCCTCTCCTTCTTCGGTATGTGGGTTGCGTAGATCATGTTTACCGTCTTGACCTCGGAAGGGAAGGGTTTCTGGCCTCCACTATTTGGCCTGCGTGGCTCATCATCGTCCTTGCTTCGTGGGCTTTTGCCCGAGTCTTCGGCTGTCAGTTTGCCGGCCTGTTTAATCACCCAACAGTTTTGGTTGGAGTGGTTGCCGAGCTTCTTTGCCGTGCTGTGGATCTGACAAGGCCTGTCCAGAATTGTGTCCAGTCTGGACGGGCCATCGCTGTTGCCTTTAGGGGCTTTCTTTCGGGGTCCGGACTTCTAGTTTCGGAATCCAGCATTTACTGCCGTATCCTCGCCCTCGCCGTCATTGTGGCGACGTTGATTCTTGTTGCGTCAGGGCTTTCCATTGCCGTTCCGGACCTCAGAGGTACCGGGTATGTCTGGGTTGGTGTTTTTGCAAGCAAGCCAACTATCATCGCCTGCGCAAAAGCGGGTCATGAGAGAGGTGAGGGCTGCCATAGTTCTTGGTTTGTCCTGGCCAAGCTGCCGTACGAGCCATTCGTCCTTGACACTATGTTTGAAGGCGGCCAAGGCTTCGGCATCCGGACAGTCGACAATCTGGTTTTTCTTGGTCAGGAATCGATTCCAAAATTGTCGGGCAGCTTCTCCGGGTTGTTGTGTGATGCGATTTAGGTCGTCAGCATCCAGAGGCCGGACTTAGGTGCCCTGAAAGTTTGCTCGAAAAGCATCCTCAAGCTCTTCCCAGCAGCCTATAGAGTCTTCGGCAAGGCTGTTCAACCAGTGTCGAGCTGGATCTTTAAGCTTTAGTAGCAAATATTTAATGGCGTGGAGGTCATCTCCTCGCGCCATGTGGATGTGGAGGAGGAAATCCTCTATCCATACGGCTGGATCTGTGGTTCCGTCGTATGATTCGATGTTCACAGGCTTGAAGCCTTTCAGGAATTGGTGTTGCATCACCCTCTCTATGAAGCACAGGGGGTGTGCGGTGCCCCGAACTCGGGCGACATCGCGTCAGAGGTCTTTGGCCCTCCGAGCCTGCTGCTGCTCCCGGATTCTATCGTTTCAGTTTAGCCAATCGTAGTATTGTTCCCGGTAAGCAGGCAGGTCTTCTCTGGGTCCGTAGATGGACCTGGTATGGCCTCCTCGAGCATCTAGGTCACGGCGGAGGTCGTACTCATAAGTGGGCCGCTCTTGATCCTTGCCATAACGGCAAGGTGGGGCGGCTGGGTGTTCGGCCTCATCAGCTTCCCTGTCCCGCCCTCTAGGGGGGCGGTCCGGCTGTTCAGCGCTTGTATATGTCGGGCGTGTTGGCTCTACGGCCTCGTCGTCGAACTGGGGCAATAGCCTTCGCTTGGGATAACTCTTGGTTGGCTGTTCGCGGCCATACCCCTCTTCGGCAGCTAGGACTTTAGTCCATCGGTCGTTGAGGGTGTCCTGTTCGGCTTTGATTTTGTGTTTTTGTTTCT
Source organism: Thinopyrum elongatum (assembly GCA_011799875.1). Taxonomy (NCBI): domain Eukaryota; kingdom Viridiplantae; phylum Streptophyta; class Magnoliopsida; order Poales; family Poaceae; genus Thinopyrum; species Thinopyrum elongatum. The sequence goes on along the minus strand of CM022298.1, from coordinate 545,543,698 downwards.
TTAGGCTGCGAGCGGTGGCTAAAATCCTCCGCTTGAACCGTTCCTGCTCCAGAGGGTCTTCGGGGACGATGAAATCGTCCTCCCCAAGACTGACCTCCTCTTCAGAGAGTGGGAGGTAGTTGCTATCCTCGGAGTTGTCTGGGTTTTCTCAATTGAGTGGGTCCTCCTGCCCCATGGGGTCATCCTGATGATGTTTGAAGGCTGCGTCTCCGGCGAGGTCATCCATATTATTTACGGTGCCGTTCTCCGCAGAGTCCATGTTGCTTGCATGGCTTCGACGTGGCTTTGATCGACGGCGTTGTTTTCGGCGTTTGGGCGTCTCGTCTCTGGGCTTGCCCGGACCTGATCAGGAGTGCCATCGCCGTCCTGGGGGGTGTCCACCATGTAAATATCGTAGGTGGATGTGGCCGACCAGCGACCGGTGATGGGGGGCAACATCAGTATTGACCGTGGGTCCGCCCTCCTCGTCCATGTATTCGGTATTTTTCGAATTGTAGTCTAGCATATCGGTTAAATCGTCGATAGTGGCGACCAAGTGGGTGGTGGGTGGGACACAAAATTCCCTGGGGTATGCCTCGAAGGGTTGATGATTGAAGGCGGAGGGCAGGTCCTCCTGGATGGTCATATTCTGAATTCGGTCCTGCGCCTCATTTAATATTGCGAGGGTCATCGAACTCGAGGGTTCCGGACCAAATTCCGGTGTAACAGAGTGGGGGCAGTTAGTGCCCTGGCCGGTCCTTGGTTTCCGCTAGCCGTGCTAAGCTCGGGCGGTGTAGCCGGATTCTTGACGGGGTCCGGATCGTCACTGGAGGTCAAGGACGGGCTTTGGTCCTTGCGTGTGGCTTCCCCGCCGGGGGTTGAGATCGGGCTGCTTTGGGCCGAGGGTGACCCCTGGCCGTTGGCTGCCGCTTTGGCGTAAGGGCTCATGGCCAGGTGGGCGTCATGAGGGGAAGGTTCGGCCGAGATTGATTCTTGGCTTCTGCCTCCTGATTCTGCCTCAAAGGTAGAAGATAGGTCCTCCGCCGTTGTGGTGTATCTGGACGGAGACAGAGTCTGGCCGCTGCTCGAAGCGGAGTTCTCCTGGCCCAAAGCCGTTGAGGTCGATCTGTCGATCGGATTAGAAGGGGACTCCAGAGCGGTCATGGTGAAGGTGCGAAAGGGGGCAGCCAATCCGGTGAAAACCAGATCGCTCCGCATGTTCCACGACGTAATCCAGGCCGCCGAATCGAATTCGGTGTCCGGGAGCGAATGTGTCGATCTGGACCAGATGACCAGTCGGGTCGGCATGCAGCACGATGCTGCCGAATGCGAAGAGTTTCCCAGGGACGAAGAAGTCCCCGGATCCGATGCCTTCTACAATGATTAGGCGAGCCATCGATCCTTCGGGCGACCCCACAGTGGAACTCTCAATGAAAGCACCAATGTCAGTGTCAAAACCGGCAGACCTCGGGGTAGGGGGTCCCAAGCTATGGATCTAGGATCGATGGGGTACAAGGGACGACGAACACAGTGTTTACCCAGGTTCGGGCCCTCTCGAAGAGGTAAAACCCTACGTCCTGCTTGATTGTATTGGATGTATAATATGGTTTACAGAGTAGATCTGCCTCGAGATCCGTATGAGCTAAACCCTAAGGCGATGAGGTGATGAATGTAGCTCTAGCCCTAAAGACTAAAAACCCCTAGTTTATATAGACACCAGTAGGGTTAGGGTTACCGAAGATAGATTACAATAAGGGTTTAAAGAGATCATGCGCCTTCTTGACTTGGAGGGCACACCACAGCTTCATAGATCTCCTGTCATTGTGCGGCTCCGCCAGTCCGGCCCACATACAATGGGCCGTCGCCCCGAGGACCCCTTAGTCCATGACTCCCTCAGCTATAAATGAGCATTTTTTTGCCTACTTCGCATGCATGAAACTACTTCCTCCGTCCAGGTGCGTTAGGCTATCTGATGTTGGCATGTCATACATAGTCATCACTTATAGTCACTCATACAACAAGGTTAGGTATAAGGTTGGCTATAAGAGTATTTTTTTACTTCTCTCTATCTCTTTCTTCATAGTATTTATTGCATTTGCCAAGGAGTAAGTAGCTTGGGTGTTGCACAAGAGCCCACTCCCACCATTTTGCCCATGTCTCTCTAATCGACATATAAGCAAAAGTGCCATGTAAGCGGGCTATAAGCCCATTACTGTAGAGTAGTACAGTACTTGGCACCTGTATACCATGGAGGTGGTCAGGAATCGGGAGACTCACGCCGGTTGTAGCACCATAGTAAAAATGATAATGGCAAGTAAAATCACAGGGCCCCACCTGTCCAGCAGTAACGAGCCGTCAAATCACACAGCCCTACGTTTGCAGCTGCCCACTCCCTCATCTTCTTGCCTCTCTGTCGAACCGACTAGACAGAACTGCCCCGCCTACCATGCGGGAAAAGCCCCGCCCTTGACTTTTAAATATAATTTTGTATCCATGGATTGCGCCATGGAGCAAAGCCTGAAGAAAACGGCGGTACACTTGTATACAGCACGCCCATCGCATTCGCGTCGCACCCCAGACGGTCGGTGGGTCTGGCACGCCGCTCTCCAAATTGAACACGCGTCATATTGCGTTTGCACACACATGTGGGACCGTAATTGAGAACCGACCATAGGTACACTCCCCCGTCCCCGCAAGTCGGCTGAATTAATAGAAGAGAGAGACGAGCGATAGTACTAGAGCAGTGCTGTAAACACGTCGATGCCTGGACGATCCCTGCACGACACGGGAGATCAGTTCGTCCATGCATGTGATCAGACTCCAGCAGACGGCTGGATTGGCTATCGTCTACATATCGTGCAGGCTGTGTTGTATAGGGCTGTAGTTCTGATGAGAAATCTAAAAAAAAGGTTTCTTGTCATCTCGCAATATTAGGTGTCATGTGCTTCAGATTACTGCAAGGGTTAAACAGCGACAACTGCGTTCCTCCAAGGCGCTGGTCATTGGGGGCACATGCACGAAGACCACTCGGCTGTCATCTAGGTCAAGCCGGCTATGTTAATTAGGACATCTATCGATTGACCCCTTTTCTATGAGTTTGTCTTTAATTTGAGCTTTGATCCTCGTCTAGTTTGTCCGTCGGGATTCATGTTGTCTCCTTGGGGCAGTGAGGTTATGGTTTCTTGTCATGTGGCATTTTTTTGTGTTATATGTTAATCCGGTGCTTCAGATCAAAATGACGACAATAGCGCCTCCGGGGCACGTGCATGAAGACTTCTCGACAGTCATTGACGAGGTCAAGCCAGCTTCGGTAGAAAAAAGAAAACTACTACACTATATAGGCAGGAGCCTCCGCGCTTGCTTGCTAGTGTTGCTCTCTTCACACTCTCACGTCCTCTCCAGATCTAAACACGACAGCGGTGGCTACACTCTCTCTCTACTCACCATTGGTCACAGATCCGGGCAGATCCCCTCCGCCGGGGAAGGTGAGAAGTGCAACGTTCACGCGGTCGTCCTCAGCAACGGCTCTTACCCACTGCCGGCGGGTCCCGATCAGCGTGCCTTGCCGTTCTCTCCCTCGCAGCGCCGGCTAGGGAGGGCATCTGACCCCTTCTTCCTCACTGCTGTAGTATGGGCAGATCCGGCCTCCCGCCGCCCACCTAGCGACATCCTGGCGACCCTCAGGTATAACTTCCTTCGAAACCGGCCTTGCTCTACTGCCCCAGCTCCTCACGTCGCTGCATTTGTATCTTTTACTATTTCTCAGGCCCCCTCGTAGATAGGATCGATCGGTTGTTCGAAAGCCACCTAAATTTTTACTGTTAAGAGGTAAAACTACTCCATGCAGTCGAATCTAGTAGTACTACTTCATGGAGTCAAATCTAGTACTACTTGGTTCAAATAGGGAAGAAAGGGGGTGGGGGTGGGGGAAGATTTGTTACCTGAATCTAGGACTTGGTCAAAAGAGGAAATAATGGGGGCAAAAAGTAGCAGAGACTGGCTATCCAACTGGTCTCTTGGTCTAGTAGGAAAAGAAAGGGAAATGCAGTACAAACTCGATATAAACTGATCTATTGGTTGAAAAAGGAAAGAAAGTGGGGACTGGGGGACAAGTCAACAGAGTATGTCCAGCCCTAGATTTGCTAGCCTCACACAGTATAAGGTGGCTATACCGAACAAAAATGGGACTAACCCAGATATCCTGTTTGGATGTTTGTTGCCTTGAGCCCCTCTTATGTAATGCCACTGGTAAAATGTAGCAGTCCCACTGTTAAAGTAAGGAAACTTTAAACCAATGTTGTTTTCAATGTAATGCCTCCAGTAATATGAATCAATGGCACTGTTTTTCATGTCCTGCTAAATTTCCCATAAAGATAAGTTGCTTCTTTTCGTTAGAAATGCAACTATCCTGGTCCGCCTACTCTCCCATGCCCAAATACCAACTCTTTAGTAGCTGTTAATGTAATGTTGCTGGTAAAATGAAGCAATGGCACCATTAAAGTAATGTCGTATTTAACGGTTGTCATAGTTAGTCCTAATGCCCACACTAATATGTAGCAATGCTGCTGCTTTAGAAATTGCTACTATCCTTGTAGGATCGCCATTCGGATAAGGAACACGCTTCTTTTCATTTGATGTATGTTTCATCACTTGTTAGTCACCCTCCTTTCCACCTTTTTGTGCAAACAGAGATATACATTTCACACTTGATCTTAGTTGAACTGCACAAAATGATATCCAAATTATAGTTGAACATTCCACGAGCTTCACGACCAACCTTGATGTTGCTCAATTTTATTGCAACTAATGAAGAAGAAGCTGCTAGCTCATGGGACCAAGTACTTGCAAACTACATGATGCAAACATTGCTTCATTTTAGGTGAACTACACAAAAAGGTCCCATGAATTGAATCATCCATGTTGGTGACTGGTGTCATCCCTTCTACGATGGCGTTGATTGCAGATATGGTTCCCATCATGAGGTATGTTCCTTTTTGGTCCGACCGTTTGCCAATGATTATGCATGTTGACTCTGCTCTTGTGCTACTATTTTGGCAACTCTTTGCAAAAGGAGACTTAGTCATCTTGCCGAGCAAGCATGATTCGCATGTGTCGAATGACCCGAAGTCGGACGAAGTTAGGAGCCCATCATCATGGAGCTTCTTCATGCGTTTCAGACTAATGTGTCCAAGCCGGCAATGCCAAAAGTATGTTGGATTTATCTCATTAGGCTTATGCTTCTTGACATTCACGTTATAGACCGGTTCCGTGTCTAAATTCAATATAAAAAGCCCATCAACAATGGGTGCATAGCCGTGGAACATACCATTCAAATAAAATGAACAACCATTGTCCTTTAAATTGAATTCATAACCCTGACTCATCAAGCATGAGGCAGAAATAATGTTCCGACTAAGTGCAGGAATGTAATAACAATTATTCAATTCCAAAATAAATCCAGAAGGAAGCTGGAGCTGCATCGTGCCGACCTCCAACGTAGCAACTCTTACTTTGTTGCCGACCCTGAAGTCAATCTCCCCTTGTGCCACACACCTAGTTCTTACCAGCCCCTGCATCGAGTTGCAAATATGAACAACCGATCCGGTATCAAATACCCAAGAGCTACTAGGTATGTCAGCAAGGTAAATGTCTATAACATATGCAACAGGTGTACCTTTTCCTGAAGAAGCATTTCTGGCCTTCTTGCCATGCTCTGTAAGCCACTTGCTACAGTTCCTCTTCTAGTGACCGGTCTCCTTGCAATGATAGCAAATGGTCTTTGAGTCCGGTCTTGACTTCGGCGCAGTGGCAGAGGTTACCATCTCCGTGCCCTTTGCCTTAGCCTTTTTCTTGGACAAACTCTTCTTGAACTTAGCTGATTTCTGCACCATCAACACATGATGCTTGCCTTTCTTAATATCCTACTCTGCCACTTTGAGCATCCCATGCAATTTAGTGAGCTTCTTATCCATGCCCTGCATATGAAAGTTCGAGATGAACGTCCCATAGTTGGGCGGAAGAGAACCCAGAACTGCATTAGTAGCCAGCTCATCCAAGAGCGGGAAGCCCAACCGATCCAAAGCTTGCACATATCCGATCATCTTGATCACATGTGGGCTCAGTGGATCACCTTCCTTCAGCTTGCAATCCATCAAGTATCGCCAGACGTTGAACCTTTCGGTCCTAGCCTGTGTCTGAAACATGCTCTTGAGACTCTCGATCATATCGTAAGCCTCAACATTTTCGAAATGCTGTTGCAAATTGGGCTCCATACAAGCCAGCATCAGACAGCTGATCTCCGTTGATTCATCAACGATTTTCTGGTAGGCATTCTTGGTTGTGGCATTAGCATTATCGGCAGGTTCCGCTGGAAGTGGATCCTCTAGAACTTGTTCCTTTTTATCATGCTTGAGAACAATTTTCAAATATCTATACCAGGTGGTAAAGTTTGTTCCATTCAGTTTATCCTTTTCCAAAATTGATTTCAATGCAAAGTTGGGTTGAGCAGGTGGTGCCATTGATCTATAACCGAAAAATATGCAATCACTAAGCAATGTGTTTATGTAGAGTAATTCAAGCCTAAATAGAAATACTCCCACTGAAGTCAGCATCCCTCCGCAAACTCTCAGTGATTCAGGATCCGACTAGCGCATGCGACTAGTGAGCTTTAGCGTCACTGCTAGCAAACATGACTATGCGGTAAGCAACTCTTTGCTAATCATATCTCTATACGACTCCTGTCGGTCGGGTAGGTATCTCATACCCCGGCTCCCAACCTTCTTTGCCACAAGGCCCAAAACCGTTTTGATAGCCTTGTCAAGTTAACCAGATGTAGTGCATGTCTGTGTCCAACACGAACCCTTCAGTTCAAGGACACCTAGAAGCAGCCCAATTTTATGAGCCCACTACTAGACGTGCGAAGGTGCATCATCAGGGATGGCAAGTCGGTTGATATTAACGAGGGATCTTTCTACCATTTTAACATGTATAGAAATAAAGAAGCATAACAATCAAAAATAAACATATATTCTGAAATAGTATGGCTCCTTCATGGATGTTCTTCCAGGTCGGCTCCAACTCCGATGACCATCTAGGAACTTCATCTTGTTTGTCACGCCGGGACGCCAAGCCACCAACCTGATCTCTATTATCCAACTACTACAACTAGTAATGAAATTTACATAGAGTCACAAGTTGACACGCAGGTCGTTATACACTATAATGACATCACTTTGGCTCCTGCCGGCTGACAAACATGACGCGCAAGCCATGTATAAATTACACACATGCATCACATACACATCAGCCATACTATTCACATCAAACCCTGCAAAATAAAGTTATGCATAGAATCGCATTCTACCGGTTTGAGTGACCACGTACGAAATACAAGGCGCTACGCACACGGCGGTCCCGCCGAATTTTCCGATCACGCCTGAACTCCGATCACGCCAAATTTTCCAATCTGACCGATCTTATCGATCATCGCGAATCCGATTCGGATTTATGTTTCACTGTTAACCCCGATGGCGGATACCGACAGGTAGGGGTAGGTTGTTTCACGACCTCGTCGATCCCGATCATCAGAAAACATAGCCTCATCGATCCCCATGTGCAGTTGATCTCATCAACCATGCACATAACCGATCTCATAAACGATATCAGATCTCATCTGCCGCCTCCACATATCTAATATGCATACGATCCAAATCCAATTCCTGTAGCAGAGGCTCTGATACCACTGTTGGGATCTATGGTAGGGTGCGTCGGCTGCAAATTAAAATTTTCCTATGCGCAGAACAACCAAGAACATGCTACAGGAGATGGATCACAGATCATTACCACTAGACGCGCAGTGCCGTGCAGCAGAAGTACAGTTGGGGCAGCACGTCCAGAGTCGTCACCTCCTCGTCCGATCTTCCTCAAACAACCGGTCGTGGAACCCACATGCAAGTTCGCCGGAGCAGCGCAGGTGCACCGTCTCTAACGGTATCCGCGCGTGCAGGAGGAACACGGTGCGGCGGACTGCTAGGTCCGATCACACAGCCGGCGGCAAGTGGAGGAGGCTATTTGCAACACATGCAAACCCTAGTGACAACGCCGAAGTGATCAACCACATGAGTGTGCCGCACCCCCACTTTATATAGGCATCCATCACAGGCTCAACACTTGGGCCTCGCACGGACCCTAAAGCCCAAAATCTGTTTAGCCGGGATCCGAGTCCGAGTAGGATCACATCTGACTCGTGGAGTCGGATCGGGTCTCACAGGTTCCTTCCCTTAAGCGCGCGACCCCTTAGGTTCAAGTCAGCTTGGTCGCAGGTCGGATCACCTCTGACCTGCTCGGGTGGTAGCGGCCTCTAGCAAGGCATGCCGACCAGCAAGTAGACAATGAAGCCGCTTGGCGAACATGTACAACATGTCACACTTCTGTTCCCTTTGCCACACGATATATGTTGTCGGGCTCAAGGCGAGTCTGTCATCCTTGTGCTAGCCCGACCTCTTTCTCGTTCCAGTGATGCCGACCACTAACCGGATTATCTCATAATCCCTGTCACATGGCCATGCTTATCTTGGTCGGATCACACGAGGGGCCCAGAGTATATCTCTCCTGATCGGAGGGGCAAATCCCATCTTGCGCGACCATGTCTCGCAACATGGGTCTGGACAAGCCCGAAACCTACCTTTGTAACAACCTAGTCACGGAGTAGCGTTTGGTCGGCCCAAAGCAGGTCTATCACCATCCCGAGCACATGCGCCAGCTCAGGTCTTAGGACATAGAACGTATGTTGTACTAGAGACTCACAGATGACATATCGCTGTGTCTCATAGTTGGGTCTGTCCGACTTGGACCTTATCTCGACTCGGATCCGACTATGTCGAATCCGACCAGATCCTTCCAAGTCCATATTATCCGGTTAGCATCCAATGCTACATGGCTAGTGAGACCAAGCCATCGACCGTGTCATATGCTAGTCTAGTCGGCTGCGCGTCCACACAACCCTTTTGACTAGGGACCTTTTAGGACAGTTATCATACAATGCATAGTCCCACAAACAAGTCACATACTTGCTGATAGACATCATTGATAATGTCCAAGGACTATCTTTATTCATAAACACATAGGAAATATCATCATACATGATTGCCTCTAGGGCATATCTCCAACACCTTGTACTACCGCTGTGCACTGATGTTCATCACTGCTGAAGGTGTATCGGGGAGAATTGGGTCGATTTCCAGTATGAGGCCTACCGTATGAGGCGTCGCAGGGCCCATCTCACCCTCGCAGCAAGGCATACTGTGATACTATCGCAATATTTTCCCATTAAGAAAATGAAGTTTCTTCTATTTATTAGTGTATGTTTCATCAACTAGTGCCACTATAATGTAATCACGCTTTTTCATTTTCTGTGCAAACAGGGTTTTAGCTTCATTTTGGTGGAACTACACAAATGTACGGATGGAACCGGCATATATGCAGAGTGCGAGGTGCCAAGTAAAAATTACCGACACCAACCATGCTCCATCTAAGCATTGACATCCACCACCGGTGGGATGGGTGGCGCTCTCTGTGGATGGACCTTTCTCGGCAGCCAATCCTCTAATCAAATACTAGTAGCTTATATTGGCACTTTTCTAGGGAGTACTCTTTTCTGAAAGAAGCACCAATCGATTTTTCTTTATTTGTACACAGTGTCACAACTTTGTTTTTGGTCCAGATCTATTTTAGGGTGATTGGCGTAGTACTCGGAGACTCGGAGTACTACCCAGTACTTACCCGTATGATTTTCATTAGCCGTCACACTGATTGTAAGCATGAGCAGATGGAAGATTAGGTTAGTGCGAAGCTTACCTTAAACCCTACCACCACCGTTGAAACTAGGCGAGCGGCTAGGGAACCATGGAGAACGGCGGGGAAGCAACGTCACGCCATCCGGCCTCCTCTTGCGGTGGGAGAACGAATACTCATGTGGCTCCGGCTGGCACTGCACCCTCACGAACGACACACCATACTCGATCGATTCATTATCTTCTTGATGCTCGACCTTTGACCTGTATGCCCACCACCTCCGCCCGACTTTCGCCTCGGGCAAATCTGTCTGCTCCATCGCCCAGAGGAGATACTCGATGAACTCAAAGGACTGCGGCGTGACTGCCGCTGGGGAGTACATCGCCGCCCTCATCGTCGCCGTCTCGCTCTTTCGCATACATTGCCACATGGCCCTCACCGTCCTCGAAATGTCCCACTCATTGTCAAACCAAGTAAGGATCTCCTTCAACCTGGCTAACTTCGCCCGATCACCGCCAGCGATCTGCCCGATTCGCTGCTGCATCCTCTCCATAGATGTCCTTCTGAGAGGTCTGGTGCTAGCTTTGGAGGATGGGAGGAGAGACGGTGGTCTTGCAATTGAGAAGAGGGAGAGGCGAGACGATGGTTTTGCAATGGAGAAGATGGAGAGGAGAGGGGGTGGTTTTGCAATGGAGAAGAGGAAGAGGCGAGATGGTGGTTTTGGAATGGAGATGATGGAGAGGAGAGGGGGTGGTTTTGCAATGGAGAAGAGGGAGAGGAGCGTGCGGCAGCGATTTAGGATTGGACGAGAGGGCCGGCGCGCCATGACTGGATCAAAATCAAAATCAATTTACCCTTCAATTAAGAAAGCGACCCCACATTAACTAGTCTCCCTTGTATTCTGGGTCATATTTGACCATGATTTTCACAAATAAAATATATGTTATACATTGCAAAAATAATATAATTTGAAAGTACATTCAGATACGAACCAAACGATACAATTTTTGACGACATGCATTCACATTTTTCTTGTCAAATACAGTACGTGGTCAAACTTTAACCCAAAATATGCAAAACAAAAAAAAATACTTCCAAGACCAGCGCCGCTCCTCTCCTCTTAAACCACCGCCACTCCTCTCCTATTCCAATCCAAAACCAGCGCTGCTCCTCTCCTCTTCCATTTCAAAACCACCGCCGCTCCTCTCCTGTTCCAATCCAAAACCAGCGCCACTCCTCTCCTCTTCCATTTCAAAACCACCGCCGCTCCTCTCCTGTTCCAATCCAAAACCAGCGCCGCTCATCTCCTCTTCCATTTCAAAACCAACGCCGTTCCTCTCCCGTTCTAATCCAAAACCAGCGCCGGTCCTCTCCTCTTCCATTCGAAAACCATCGCCGGCGAGTGAAGGTGCTGTGGAGAAGTAGATCGATGGAGGAGTACAACCGATACGTGTGGCTCGCAGGTGGCTGAAGGAAATATGCCATAGAGGCAATAATAAAGTTGTTATTTTATATTTCCTTATTCATGATAAAGGTTTATTATTCATGCTAGAATTGTATTGATCGGAAACTTAAATACATGTCTGAATACATAAACAAATACCGTGTCCCAAGTAAGCCTCTACTAGACTAGCTCATTGATCAAAGATGGTTAAGGTTTCCTAACCATAGACATGTGTTGTCATTTGATAATGGGATCACATCATTAGGAGAATGATGTGATGGACAAGACCCATCCATTAGCTTAGCATAATGATCGTTCAGTTTATTGCTATTGCTTTCTTAATGTCAAATACATATTCCTCCGAGTATGAGATTATGCAACTCACGGATACCGGAGGAATACCTTGTGTGCTATCAAATGTCACAACATAACTGGGTGATCATAAAGATGCTCTACAGGTATCTCCGAAGGTGTTTGTTGAGTTGGCATAGATCGAGATTAGGATTTGTCACTCCGAGTATTGGAGAGGTATCTCTGGGCCCTCTCGGTAATACACATCATAAGAAGCCTTGCAAACAAAGTGACTAATGAGTTAGTTGCAAGATGATGTATTACAGAACGAGTAAAGAGACTTGCCGGTAACGAGATTGAACTAGGTATCAAGATACCGACGATCGAATCTCGGGCAAGTAACATACCGATGGACAAAGGGAATTGCGTATGTTGTCATAAGGTTCGATCGATAAAGATCTTCGTAGAATATGTAGGAGCTAATATGGGCATCCAGGTTCCACTATTGGTTATTCATCGGAGAGGTGTCTCGGTCATGTCTACATAGTTCTCGAACCCGTAGGGTCCGCAAGCTTAATGTTCGTTGACGCTATAGTGTTATATGAGTTATGTGATTTGGTGACCAAATGTTGTTGGGAGTCCCGGATGAGATCATGGACATGATGAGGAGCTTTGGAATGGTTCGGAGGTAAAGATCGATATATAGGACGATGCTATTTGGACACCGAAAGAGTTTTGGGATGTACCGGGGAGAAATCGGGTCATCGGAAGGGGATCCGGACACCCCGGGAGGTTAATGGGGCATATGGGCCAAAGGGGGGAACACACCAGCCCACAAGGGGTTGGCGCGCCCTCCTAGGCCGCAACCCTTGGGGAGAGAAGGAAAGGGGGGAGTCGGCCTCCCCCTTCCATTCCTCTCCACCCTTTCCTTCCCCCCTCCGGCAAATATGGAAGGGGGGCGCGGCCAAGGGCAGGAGCCCAAGTAGAATTCAGCCCTACTTGGGGGCGCCCCTTGGCCTCTCCCCTCTCCCCCACCTATATATATGTGGGAGGGGGGCGCCACACATAACGACGACAATTGCTTAGCCGTGTGCGGCGCCCCCCTCCACTGTTTAGTCCCTCGGTCATATTTTCGTAGTGCTTAGGCGAAGCCCTGCGTAGATAGCTTCACCATCACCGTCACCACGCCGTCGTGCTACCGGAACTCATCCACTAGTTCGCCATCTTGCTGGATCAAGAAGGCGAGGACATCACCGAGCTGAACATGTGTTGAACGCGGAGGTGTGGTACGTTCGGTACTTGATCGGTTGGATCGCGAAGAAGTTTGACTACATCGACCGCGTTAACAAACGCTTCTGCTTATGGTCTACGAGGGTACGTAGAACACTCTTCCCTCTCGTTGATATTCATCTCCTTGATAGATCTTACGTGTGCGTAGAATTTTTTTGTTTTCCATGCAATGTTTCCCAACAGTGGCATCATGAGCCAGGTCTATGCGTAGATGATATGCACGAGTAGAACACCAAGAGTTGTGGGCGGTGATAGTCATACGGCTTACCACCAATGTCTTATTTTGATTCGGCAGTATTGTGGGATGAAGCAGCCCGAACCAACCTTACATGTCCACGCACATGAGACTGGTTCCACCGACTGACATGCAACTAGTTTTGCATAAAGGTGGCTGGCGGGTGTCTGTTTCTCCTACTTTAGTTGAATCGAATTTGACTATGGCCGGTCCTTGAAGAAGGTTAAAACGGGCAAACTTGATGAATCACCATTGTGGTTTTTGCGTAGGTAAGAACGGTTCTTGCTAGAAGCCCGTAGCAGCCACGTAAAACTTGCAACAACAAATTAGAGGATGTCTAACTTGTTTTTGTAGGGCATGTTGTGATGTGATATGGTCAAGACGTGATGTGATATATGTTGATGTATGAGATCATCATGTTTTGTAATATCGACAACCGGCAGGAGCCTTAGGGTTGTCCTTTTATTGTATGAAATGCAAGCGCCATGTAATTGCTTTACTTTATCGCTATGCGTTAGCAATAGTTGGCGAGACGACCCCCACGCAATGATGGAGATCAAGGTGTCAAGCCGGTGATGATGGAGATCATGACGATGCTTTGGAGATGGAGATCAAAAGCACAAGATGATGATGGCCATATCATGTCACATATTTTGATTGCATGTGATATTTATCCTTTATGCATCTTATTTTGCTTAGAACGGCGGTAGAATTATAAGATGACCCCTTCACTAAATTTCAAGATAAAAGTGTTCTCCCTGAGTATGCACCGTTGCCAAAGTTCGTCATTTCGAAGCACCTCGTGATGATCGGGTTTGATAGACTCTACGTTCACATACAACGGGTGTAAGACAGTTTTGCACATGCAGAATACTTGGGTTAAACTTGACGAGCCTAGCATGTACAGACATGGTCTCGGAACACTGGAGACCGAAAGGTTGAACGTGAGTCATATAGTAGATATGATCAACATAGAGATGTTCACCATTGATGACTACCCCATCTCACGTGATGATCGGACATGGGTTAGTTGATTTGGATCATGTATCACTTAGATAACTTGAGGGATGTTTATTTAAGTGGGAGTTCATTAGTAATTTGATTAATTGAAATTAATTTATCATGAACTTAGTCTTATAGTTTTGCATATCTATGTTGTAGATCCATGGCCCGAGCTACCGTTCCCCTGAATTTTAATGCATTCCTAGAGAAAGCTAAGTTGAAAGATGATGGTAGCAACTACACAGACTCGGTCCGTAACTTGAGGATTATCCTCATTGCTGCACAGAAGAATTATGTCCTTGATGCACCGCTAGGTGGCAGACCTGCTGCATGAGCTGATGCAGATGTTATGAACGTCTGGCAAGCTCGATCTGATGACTAGTCAATAGTTCAGTGTGCCATGCTTTACGGCTTAGAACCGGGACTTCAAAGACGTTTTGAAAGTCATGGAGCATATGAGATGTTCCAAGAGTAGAAGTTAATATTTCAAGCAAATGCCCGGGTTGAGAGATATGAAGTCTCCAACAAGTTCTATAGCTGCAAGATGGAGGAGAACAGTTCTGTCAGTGAACACATACTCAAAATGTCTGGGTATCATAACCACTTGACTCGGCTGGGCGTTGATCTTCCAGTTGATAGTGTTATTGACAGAGTTCTTCAATCACTGCCACCAAGCAACAAAGCCTTCATGATGAACTATAATATGCAAGGGATGAATAAAACAATTCCTGAGCTCTTCACAATGCTTAAGGCCGCGGAGGTAGAAATCAAGAAGGAGCATCAAGTGCTGATGGTTAACAAGACCAATAGTTTCAAGAAAAAGGATAAGGGAAAGAAAGGGGACTTCAAGAAGAATGGCAAGCAAGTTGCCACTCCTGGGAAGAAGCCCAAAGCTGGACCCAAGCCTGAAACTGAGTGCTTCTACTACAAAGGGAATGGTCACTGGAAGCAGAACTGCCCCAAATACTTGGCGGATAAGAAGGATGGCAAAGTGAACAAAGGTATATTTGGTATACATGTTATTGATGTGTACCTTACTAATGCACGTAGCAGCACCTAGGTATTTGATACTGGTTTGGTTGCTCATATTTGTAACTCGAAACAGGAGCTACGGAATAAATGAAGATTGGCTAAGGACGAGGTGACGATGCGCGTCGGGAATGGTTCCAAGGTCAATGTGATCGCCGTCGGCACGCTACCTCTACATCTACCTTCGGGATTAGTTTTAGACCTCAATAATTGTTATTTGGTGCCCGTGTTGAGCATGAACATTATATCTGGATCTTGTTTATTGCGAGACAGTTATTCATTTAAATCAGAGAATAATGGTTGTTCTATTTATATGAGTAATATCTTTTATGGTCATGCACCCTTGATGAATGGTCTATTCTTGTTGAATCTCGATCGTAGTGATACACATATTCATAATATTGATGCCAAAAGATGCAAAGTTGATAATGATAGTGCAACATACTTGTGGCACTGCCGTTCAGGTCATATTGGTGTAAAGCACATAAAGAAACTCCATACGGATGGAATTTTGGAATCACTTGATTATGAATCATTTGATACTTGCGAACCATGCCTCATGGGCAAGATGGCTAAAACTCCGTTCTCCGGAATAATGGAGCGAGCTAATGACTTATTGGAAATAATACATACCGATGTATGCGGTCCGATGACTGTTGAAGCACGCGGCGGGTATCGTTATTTTCTGACCTTCACAGATGATTTGAGTAAGTATGGATATATCTACTTGATGAAACACAAGTCTGAAACATTTGAAAAGATCAAAGAATTTCAAAGTGAAGTAGAAAATCATCGTAACAAGAAAATAAAGTTTCTACGCTCTGAGTTACGAGTTTGGCCTTCATTTAAAACAATGTGGAATTGTTTCACAACTCACGCCACCTAGAACACCACAGCGTAATGGTGTGTCCGAACATCGTAAACGTACTTTATTAGATATGGTGCAATCTATGATGTCTCTTATCGATTTACCACTATCGTTTTGGGGTTATGCATTAGAGACAGCCGCATACACGTTAAATAGGGCACCGTCTAAATCCGTTTGAGACTACACCGTATGAACTGTGGTTTGGCAACAAACCTAAGCCGTCGTTTCTTAAAGTTTGGGGTTGCGACACTTATGCCTGATAAGCTCGAACCCAAATCGGAGAAGTGCGTCTTCATAGGATACCCTAAGGAAACAATTAGGTACACCTTCTACCACAGATCCGAAGGCAAGATCTTTGTTGCCAAGAATGGATCCTTTCTAGAGAAGGAGTTACTCTCGAAAGAAGTGAGTGGGAGGAAAGTAGAACTTGATGAGGTAATTGTACCTTCTCTCGAATTGGAAAGTAGCACATTAGAGAAATCCGTTCCCGTGATGCCTACACCAACAAGAGAGGAAGCTAATGATGATGATCATGAAACTTCGGATCAAGTTACTACTGGACCTCGTAGGTCAAACAGAGCACGTTCCGCACCAGAGTGGTACGGTAATCCTGTCCTGGAAGTCATGTTATTAGACCATGGCGAACCTACGAACTATGAAGAAGCTATGATGAGCACAGATTCCGATAAATGGCTTGAGGCCATGAAATCTGAGATAGGATGCATGTATGAGAACAAAGTGTGGACTTTGGTGGACTTGCCCGATGATCGTCAAGCCATAGGAAATAAATGGATCTTCAAGAAGAAGACTGACGCTGATGGTAATGTTACTGTCTACAAAGCTCGACTTGTTGCGAAAGGTTTTCGACAAGTTCAAGGAGTTGACTACGATGAGACTTTCTCACCCGTTGGGATGCTTAAGTCTGTCCGAACCATGTTAGCAATTGCCGCATTTTATGATTATGAAATTTGGCAAATGGACGTCAAAACTGCATTCCTTAATGGATTTCTTAAAGAAGAGATGTATATGATGCAACCAGAAGGTTTTGTCGATCCTAAAGGTGCTAACAAAGTGTGCAAGCTCCAGCGATCCATCTATGGACTGGTGCAAGCATCTCGAAGTTGGAATATACGCTTTGATGAGGTGATCAAAGCATATGGTTTTATACAGACTTACGGTGAAGCCAGTATTTACAAGAAAGTGAGTGGGAGCTCTGTAGCATTTCTGATATTATATGTGGATGACATATTATTGATTGGAAATGATATAGAATTTTCGGATAGCATAAAAGGATACTTGAATAAGATTTTTCAATGAAAGACCTCGGTGAAGCTGCTTATATATTGGGCATCAAGATCTATAGAGATAGATCAAGACGCTTGATAGGACTTTCACAAAGCACATACCTTGATAAAGTTTTGAAGAAGTTCAAAATGGACCAGTCAAAGAAAGGGTTCTTGCCTGTGTTACAAGGTGTGAAGTTGAGTCAGACTCAAAGCCCGACCACTGCAGAAGATAGAGAGAAAATGAAAGTCATTCTCTATGCAACAGCCATAGGTTCTATCATGTATACTATGCTGTGTATCAGACCTGATGTGTGCCTTGCCATAAGTCTGGCAGGGAGGTACCAAAGTAATCCAGGAGTGGATCACTGGACAGCGGTCAAGAACATCCTGAAGTACCTGAAAAGGACAAAGGATATGATTCTCGTTTATGGAGGTGACGAAGAGCTCGTCGTAAATGGTTACATCGATGCTAGCTTCGACACTGATCCGGATGAGTCTAAGTCACAAACCGGATACGTATTTATATTGAATGGTGGGGCTGTCAGTTGGTGCAGTTCCAAGTAGAGCGTCGTGGCGGGATCTACGTATGAAGCGGAGTACATAGCTGCTTCGGAAGCAGCACATGAAGGAGTCTGGATGAAGGAGTTCATATCCGATCTGGGTGTAATACCCAGTGCATCAGGTCCAATGAAAATCTTTTGTGACAACACTGGAGCAATTGCCTTGGCGAAGGAATCCAGGATTCACAAGAGAACCAAACACATCAAGAGATGCTTCAACTCCATTTGGGAAAAGGTCAAGGATGGAGACATAGAGATTTGCAAAATACATACAGATATGAATGTGGCATACCCGTTGGCTAAGCCTCTTCCGCGAGCAAAACATGATCAGCACCAAGACTCCATGGGTGTTAGATTCATTACAATGTAATCTAGATTATTGACTCTAGTGCAAGTGGGAGACTAAAGGAAATATGCCCTAGAGGCAATAATAAAGTTATTATTTTATATTTCCATATTCATGATAAAGGTTTATTATTCATGCTAGAATTGTATTGATCGGAAACTTAAATACATGTGTGAATACATAAACAAATAACGTGTCCCTAGTAAGCCTCTACTAGACTAGCTCGTTGATCAAAGATGGTTAAGGTTTCCTAACCATAGACATGTGTTGTCATTTGATAACAGAATCACATCATTAGGAGAATGATGTGATGGACAAGACCCATCCATTAGCTTAGCATAATGATCGTTCAGTTTATTGCTATTGCTTTCTTAATGTCAAATACATATTCCTTCGACTATGAGATTATGCAACTCCCAGATACCGGAGGAATACCTTGTGTGCTATCAAACGTCACAATGTAACTGGGTGATCATAAAGATGCTCTACAGGTATCTTCGAAGGTGTTTGTTGACTTGGCATAGATCGAGACTAGGATTTGTCACTCCGAATATCGGAGAGGTATCTCTGGGCCCTCTCGGTAATACACATCATAAGAAGCCTTGCAAGTAAAGTGAATAATGAGTTAATTGCAAGATGATGTATTATGGAACGAGTAAAGGGACTTGCCGATAACGAGATTGAACTAGGAATGAAGATACCGACGATTGAATCTCGGGCAAGTAACATACCGATGGAGAAAGGGAATTACATATGTTGTCATAAGGTTCGACTGATAAAGATCTTCGTAGAATATGTAGGAGCCAATATGGGCATCCAGGTTCCGCTATTGGTTATTGACCGGAGAGGTGTCTTGGTCATGTCTATATAGTTCTCAAACCCGTACGGTCCGCACGCTTAACGTTCGTTGACGATATAGTAGTATATGAGTTATATGATTTGGTGACCGAATGTTGTTCGGAGTCCCAGATGAGATCATGGACATGACAAAGAGCTCCGAAATGGTTTGAAGGTAAAGATCGATATATAGTACGATGATATTTGGACACCGGAAGAGTTTCGGGATGTACTGGGTAGAAATCGGGTCACCGGAACGGGTTCCGGACACCCCGGGAGGTTAATGGCCCATATGGGCCAAAGGGGGGGAACACATGAGCCCACAAGGGGCTGGCGTGCCCCTCCTAGGCCGCAACCCTTGGGGAGAGAAGGAAAGGGGGGAGTCGGCCTGCCCCTTCCTTCCCCCCCTCCTTCCCCCCTCCGACAAATATGGAAGGGGGACGCGGCCAAGGGCAAGAGCCCAAGTAGGATTCGGCCCTACTTGGGGCGTCGCTTGGCCTCTCCCCTCTCCCCCCACCTATATATATGTGGGAGGGGGGCGCCACACATAACAACGACAAATGCTTAGCCGTGTGCGGCGCCCCCCTCCACTGTTTAGTCCCTCGGTCATATTTTCGTATTGCTTAGGCAAATCCCTGCGGAGATAGCTTCACCATCACCGTCATGCTGCCAGAACGCATCCACTACTTCGCCGTATTGCTGGATCAAGAAGGCGAGGACGTCACCGAGCTGAACGTGTGCTGAACGCGGAGGTGCCGTACGTTTGGGACTTGATTGATTGGATCGCAAAGAAGTTCGACTACATCAACCGCGTTAACAAACACTTCCGCTTACAATCTATGAGGGTACATAGACACACTCTCCCCTCTCATTGCTATGCATCTCCTTGATAGATCTTGCATGTGCGTAGAATTTTTTTTGTTTTCCATGCAACATTTCCCAAAGGCGACGACCCTGTGAAGCTAGCTAGGATGTTGGAGATACAGTCTTGGTTTGGCAACCCGGAGCAATTAGCGGCGACGGCGACAGCGATGGCCAAATATCTGGAAAAGAGCGAAAAGGAGGTGATACACCGGGAGGGAGTCATGCTAGAGTACATAGAGCTGCTCCTTTGGGCCATGGAGCAAACAGATTCACCGGATCCGATCGTGAGGCTGCAGTGGTGGGAGTATCGATCCAAGATGGAGCATCCACCCGAGATTGAAGGATCGAGTATCTACATGGTGCCGTTTGTGAGGGTGCCGTTGCAGAGCAAGCCGGTGGAGTCTTCATCGACCGAACCCAACTGCAAGAGGAGAAAAACAGTTGGCACGACGACGCTTCCGCGCCATCCTCTCCCTCATCGTTCACCTCATCCCACGGGGCGGCTGTCTGCCGCCGATGAATAGGAAGGGACTCCCCCCCCCCCCCCCCCCCAAATAGTCTGAGGAGGAGCTTAGGGTCGTCAATATTTGCAGGTTGTGAATTGTGTTTTGTGTTTCAGATTTGTGAGTACTTTCATATATGAATGTCTTTTGAATTTCAGATTTGCAGTATTGAGCATATGAAGTATTTTATGAATTCTAGAGATCTATTTTTAGCACTTTAAAAAATGTAGTTTCATATAAAAGTGCAGACAATGTGATTCTCAGAGAAGAAACTACAAGTTTCAGTTTCAGAAAAGAAACTGCAAGTTTCAGAGGCAGAGCATTTATATTAACACGCCCTTTTCAAACAGGGATAACGTCATGTTGGAAGTTTTATTCATGATCAAAAATGGAACTACCAGCCAGTTAACATCATGTTGATGAACATTCATGCATAGCACATCTTCATATGATGCACAGTCAAAAAGATATGCTATTTTCAAAATGCCCACACAACGTTGAGTGTGCAAATGACAGAGAAACCGAGGGATGAAGTTTTGGCAAGTGTTGGAGGTGGTGTGCGTAGATGACAATGGGCACCCACATGTCAGAGGCAGAGGCAAAAATTTGTGGATATTTTCACTGCATCAGGTGGAATCGAACCCGGGCGGAGCAGCGGTTGGGGAGTAGAACTCGGCCACTGGGCTACTCCAGTACTTTCGCTAGAAATTAGGCACAACATCTACCACTACTATAGCACGTCTTCCCCGGCTCCGGTGCATTCTCGTCCGGGGCCTGGACGTCATCCTCCGCATTTGTGCACTCGCCGCGGCGCCGCTGTCTACCATTGTGGACATGCTCAACAATCAAGAGGAATCTGGAGAGGACTGTACATGGAGAGGCGGACAGTCGGGACCCACTAGGTCCATGGCCATATGCAAGCAAGTGCCTCATTGAAAAAATACTTCCTCCTAATGCTATACTGACGTTGGGGGCCACGGGTTTGTCAACATAGTTACTAAAGGAGATAAATTTACAACGAAGCTAGTCATCGGGGAGCTGGCAGGTATCATTTATTATCAGTTGGCCAACAAGTATCAGCTGGGTTGTGGGCTGTCCAGTCTAGGCTTTCTTTTTTAACATGTGCAGCCCACGACATGCCGGCTTGTATTTTTTTGATGGCCGTCATGTATCGACTGGCCTATGGCCCTCCCATCCTAAGTTTTATTTTTTCTTAAACATCCGTAGCCCAACTTATGTATTTTTTTGAAGAAAACGCAGAGGTCTGTTCTATTTTTTTATATAAGAATAGGAACGCCAGGTCCACTTATGTTTCGCTTCTAACTATATTATATATATTTATATTATTTTATACATTATTATATATTATTGTTATTATCATCATATATTTAATATATACTTACATATATAAGAAAAAAATATCCCACGTATTATGAACTTATAAAAAAAATGTTTAACAATAAAATCCTGGTTTTTTTTTTACTTAAGGTCAACGAAAATACATGTGATTGTGTACAAAAGCTTGGTAAGATTTAAGGACCAATGTAAATAAAGCACTTATTATTTAAATATATTTATAACAAAATCCTCAGCCCCTATTTATTTTTTGATAACATTGTTGCGCCCAACCCAACATTATAATTAGAACCAGCCCAGCAAAATCATGTATTTCGAGAAAATGCAAATGGGCTGTAATTTTTTAGAAAAAAATAAATGGGCCGCATGGACGCTACATTATTTGTTCACCAAGGCCAGCAAATTCGTGTATTTCTAGAAAGTGCAAGTGGGCTGTAGTTTTTTAGAAAAAAAATAAATGAGACGCATGGATGCTACATTATTTGTTCACCCAGCGCAACTAATGGACTGTAAATTCTAAAAAATGGGTTGAATATGTGCGACATTTTTGGAGGCTGAAATGTGGGCCAATAGGTCGAAGCCAACGCAAGGCGTTGCCAACTTAGTCAACAAATGATTCTAACATCGATAGCCATTGGATTTACATCCAACGGCCGGCATTCATCTTCAATATCTCGTCTTCTTTCTCCAGTGCCGCCGGGACCACCTGCTCCCGCCTTCGGCTGCTAGCAGCCCTGCTTAGCACGCTTCGCTGCGAAGCGCTACCCCACCGCCGGCCAAGCCATCCCTCCACCCCTCCACACTTTCTGTTATTCTCCGCCGACTGCAGAACCACGCCGCACCAGAACCAGTTAACCCTCGTACACCTCTCCGTCTACGACTCCACTGCCGCATCTTCCCATCACCGGCTCGTTGCCGTTCGGGGCCTCGCCGTCGTCCATCGCCTTGGTGCGCTCGGCGCGGTGTGGTCAACATGGTCAACAAATGAGAGTCGTCGAAAGAGGAATGTACGTGGAGAGGCTGATAGTGGGGACGCACCAGGTCCATGGATGCACGCATGCAACGGCCGGCCTCCTTATTACACGAAAATAAAATTAGTCCTCCCCCTGAAAGCTAGGACCCACCACGTATATCTTCGCAAGGAAGGAAATGCCTCCTTATTCCTGCCCCTGACAGCTGGGACCCACCAACAACATATTTGCATGCAAGGAAGTGCCTCCTTATTACGGGCAAAAAATATATGATTCCGCCCCAGACCGCTGGGACCCGTCAGCTATATATTCGCATGCAAGGAAGTGCCTCCTTGTCCTTCCTGACAGCTGGGACCCACCCGGTCAAAGCGTACGTAGCGTTCTCTGTGTACATACCGGTCGATCGGTCTATCTGCCACGATGAACCATGACCGAGTAAGGAGCGGTAGCAGTTCAGGCAGTCCTGTCTAAATCCTGTACACATATGACAGCTACGCTGCAAAAAAGATGACCACATACGTACATACGGGCGTGGTCTCGAACGGCTACAGTGACGGCATCCTTTTCATCGGCAGCCAACCTGCTGGGTTGGAATGGAAGAAACAGCATCGTGTTCATCGGGAGGCAACCGACTTGGTCGGAATACGTCCTGTTCATCGGGAGCCAACCGGCTTGGACGGAACAGCCGAAACGAGCTCTGGCGTACCACAGAACAGAGGAAACGGCCTTCTGTTTGACCGCGTACGGTCGAAACGGGGTCATGTACATCGGGAAGGGTCTAGCGTACCGCAAAACGGAGGAAACAGACTTTTGTTCGAGTGCCTACGGTCGAAACGGGGTCCTGTGGATCGGGATGGGTGTGGCATACCGCAAAACGGAGGAAACGGACTTGTGTTGGAGCGCCTACGGTCGAAACGGTGTCCTGTTCATCGGGAGGGGTGTAGCGTACCGCAAAATGGGACTCCACAGGCTACTGTTCATCCACCATCTAGTGCCTCGCTCCAGCCTCCATGGGCTACTGTTCATCCACCGTTGACTTCCTCCAGCCTCCACCTGATACTGTTCATCCACCGTCGACTTCCTCCAGCCTCCACCATCTATTGTTCATCCACGGGGTCAAGTTCATCCAGCCTCCACCAGCTACTGTTCAACCAGCCCTCCACGGGGTCCCGTTCATCCAGCCTCCACCGGCTACTGTTCAACCAGCCCTCCACGGGGGTCCTGTTCATCCACCCTCCAACGGCTACTGTTCAACCAGCCCTCCACAGGGTCCTGTTCATCCACCCCCAACCGGCTCGATCGGGTGGTGTGTGGCGGCCTCCTATCGATCGGGGTCCATTTCATCCAGCGGCAATGGCCTCTACTACCACGGGGTCCTGTTCATCCAACCCCCACTGGGAACTGTTCATCCAACCCACAACAATGGTCACTATTCATCAATAGGCAGCAGCAGGTTTGATCGGCTTCAGTTAGCAGCAGTAGCGAAGGAATCGCTCGGGTTCAGTTAAAAGCCAAGCGATCGATCGCTCGGGTTCAGTAACGTAGCTAGTGCAATCGCTCGGGTTCAGTAAGCGAACGCCTCGCTCGGGTTCAGTTAGAGCCCAACGCCTCGCACACACGCGTGTACGCGTATGAGAGAAATGCGCAATCCCTCCATGCATCGCTCGGCCCCGAACACCCACCGTAACCGGGAACTCCCCGAAATTTTCCTCGCCCTTGCTTCTACCACGATTTTTTCCATCATGGACGACCCAAAGAATGTCATGCAGGTGCGTCCCCGACCCGCCCAGGATGAAAAGCCCATTTTCTGTCATGATTTTTTTGTCATAGAAGTAGGAGCCCACCACATCTATGATCATAAATGGTTTTGTCACAATTATCATCATAAAAGTGACATAAGCATGACAGGAAAAAAATTCGTTCGGGCCAAAATGTCACGGATGTGTCTTTTTTTGTAGTGTACCCACTGTATAGGAAGTATTAGACCTAGACACGTCGCACAATTATCATGGTGCTCTGAAGTCAAATTCCACATTAATATCTTCACACTTAGAGTGTATATCTTCATGAATTGAAGATACACGTTACTTCATGTGTTGTACATCTAAGTTATCAACATGCATAAGCGTTAGGATGTGTGTCCATTCACAGGACATTTGAGGATTCTAAGATATTTAGCTCACACCACAGCTTGCAAAATCTCTTCTCATCCAAAGGCTTTGTGAAGATATCTGCCAATTGCTCTTTAATATTGAAGTGAATGATCTTCTTTCAACACATGATCTCTGAGAAATGATGACGAAACTGAATGTGCTTTGTCCTGTAGTGCTGAACAGGATTGTGTGCAATCTTGATGGCGCTTTCATTGTCGCAGTAGAGGGGCACCATCTTCTTGTTGATGCCATAGTCCTTGAGGGTTTGCTTCATCCAGAGAAGCTGAGTGCAGCAAGATCCAGCAGCAATATATCCAGCTTCAATAGTAGAGAGTGACACGCAGTTCTGCTTCTTTGAAGACCAACAGACAAGTGATCGACCAAGGAAGTGGCATGTGCCTGAAGTAGGCTTGGGATCCACCTTGTCATCAACACAGTCAGCATCTAAGAATCCAACTAGATCAAACTCGGAGCCCTCTGTATAGCATATTCCAAGCGTTGGGGTGTGAGCCAAATATCAAAGTATTCGCTTCACGGCGAGGTGAGGCGACTCCTTTGGTGCCGCTTGGAATCGGGCACACATGCAAATGCTAGCATTATATCTGGCCTAGATGCACATAAGTACAATAAAGAACCAATCATGGAGTGGTATACCTTTTGATCGAACTCTTTACCATTGTCGTCGGAGCCCAATTGACCATTTGTTGGCATTGGCATCTTGTAGCCCTTGCAATCTTGCATTCCAAACTTCTTCAGACAATCCTTGAGATACTTTTCTTGAGAAATAAAGATGCCATTGCTTTGTTGACGGATTTGAAGACCAAGAAAGAATTTTAGCTCCCCCATCATGGACATCTGGTATTGCTCTTGCATCATATGACTAAACTCATCACTGTATCTTTTGTCAGTACAGTCGAAGATAATGTAATTGCTACTTCTTGAGCTTGCGTTGGTTTTTCCCTTGAAGAGGAAAGGGTGATGCATCAAAGTAGAGATAAGTATTTCCCTCAGTTAAGAACCAAGGTATCAAATCCTGTAGGAGATACAAGCAAGTCCCCAATCTATGCACCTGCACAAACAATCAAACACTTGCACCCAACACGATAAAGGGGTTGTCAATACCTTCACGGTCACTTGCAAAGGTGTGATCTGATAAAGATAGATATAAAAGATTACTAAAACGTAAAACAAGATAAAAGTAAATAAAATGCAGCGAGGTATTTTTGGGTTTGGTGGTTTATAGATCTGAAAATATATGATGGAAAATAGACCCGAGGGCCATAGGTTTCACTAGAGGCTTCTCTCTTGAAGGCAAATAATACGGTGGGTAAACAAATTACTGTCGAGCAATTGATAGAAAAGCGCAAAGTTATGATGATATCCAAGGCAATGATTATGCATATAGGCATCACGTCCGTGTCAAGTAGACCGAAACGATTCTGCATCTACTACTATTACTCCACGCATCGACCGCTATCCAGCATGCATCTAGAGTATTAAATTCATAAAGAACGTAGTAACGCCTTAAGTAAGATGACATGATGTAGAGGGATAAACTCAAGCAATATGATGAAAACCCCATCTTTTTACCCTTGATCGCAACAATACAAATACGTGCCTCACTACCCCTACTTTGTCACTTGGTGAGGACACCGCAAGATTGAACCCAAAACAAAACACCTCTCCCATTGCAAGAAGAACCAATCTAGTTGGCCAAACCAAACCGATAATTCGAAGAGAAATACAAAGATATCAAATCATGAATATAAGAATTCAGAGAAGATTCAAATAATATTCATAGATAATCTGATCATAAAT
Source organism: Thinopyrum elongatum (assembly GCA_011799875.1). Lineage (NCBI taxonomy): Eukaryota > Viridiplantae > Streptophyta > Magnoliopsida > Poales > Poaceae > Thinopyrum > Thinopyrum elongatum. Next base: position 545,517,074 of record CM022298.1, on the reverse strand, counting down.
CCACAATTCATCAGATCTCGACAAACACACCGCAAAAGAATATTACATTGGATAGATCTCCAAGAACATCGAGGAGAACATGGTATTGAGAATCAAAGAGAGAGAAGAAGCCATCTAGCTACTAGCTATGGACCCGTAGGTCTGTGGTAAACTACTCACGCTTCATCGAAAGGGCAATAGAGTTGATGTAGAAGCCCTCCGTGATCGAATCCCCCTCCGGCAGGATGCCGAAAAAGGGCCCAAGATGGGATCTCACAGGTACAGAAGGTTATGGTGGGGGAAAAGTATTTTGGTGGATGCTTCTGGTCGTTTGGGAATATTTTTGAATTTATAGGCCGAAGATTAGGGTTGGAGGACTCCCATGGGGCCCACAAGCCAGGGGGCACCACCCTAGGGCGCGCCCTGAGGGCTTGTGGAGCCCTCGGGACTCTTCTGCCTTCCTCTCTAAGTCCTACGTGTGTCTTCTGGTCCAAGAAAAATCATCATAAAGTTTTATTCCGTTTGGACTCAGTTTGATATTCCTTTTCTGTAGAACTCAAAAAGAAGGAAAAACAGAAACAGGCATTGGGCTCTGGGTTAATAAATTAGTCCCAAAAATAATATAAAATAGCATATTAATGCATATAAAACATCCAAAATAGATAATATAATAGCATGGAACAATCAAAAATTATAGATACGTAGGAGACGTATCAAGCATCCCCAAGCTTAATTCCTGCTCGTCCTCGAGTAGGTAAATGATAAAAACAGAATTTTTGATGTGGAATGCTACCTAACATATTTATCGATGTAATTTTATTTATTGTGGCATGAATATTCAGATCCATAAGATTCAAAACAAAAGTTTAATATTGACATAAAAACAATAATACTTCAAGCATACTAATAAAGCAATCATGTCTTCTCAAAATAACATGGCCAAAGAAAGTTATCCCTACAAAATCATATAGTCTGGCTATGCTCCATCTTCATCACACAAAGGATTAAATCATGCACACCCCCGACGACAAGCCAAGCAATTGTTTCATACTTTTGATGTTCTCAAACTTTTTCAACTTTCACACAATACATGAGCGTGAGCCATGGATATAACACTATAGGTGGAATAGAATATGGTGGTTGTGGAGAAGACAAAAAGAAGGAGATAGTCTCACATCAACTAGGTGTATCAACGGGCTATGGAGATGCCCATCAATAGATATCAATGTGAGTGAGTAGGGATTGCCATGCAACGGATGCACTAGAGCTATAAGTTTATGAAAGCTCAAAAGAAACTAAGTGGGTGTGCATCCAACTCGCTTGCTCACGAAGACCTAGGGCAATTTGAGGAAGCCCATCATTGGAATATACAAGCCAAGTTCTATAATGAAAAATTCCCAGTAGTATATGAAAGTGACAACATAGGAGACTCTCTATCATGAAGATCATGGTGCTACTTTGAAGCACAAGTGTCGTAAAAGGACAGTAGCATTGCCCCTTCTCTCTTTTCTCTCATTTTTTTTCTTTTTTTATTTGGGCTTCTTTGGCCTCTTTTATTTTTTGTAAAGTCCGGAGACTCATCCCAACTTGTGAGGCAATCATAGCTTCCATCATCCTTTCCACACATGGGACAATGCTCTAATAATGATGATCATCACACTTTTATTTACTTACAACTCAAGAATTACAACTCGATACTTAGAACAAAAATATGACTCTATATGAATGCCTTTGGTAGTGTACCGGGATGTGCAACGATCTAGCATAGCAATGACATCAAAAAACGGACAAGCCATGAAAACATCATGCTAGCTATCTTACGATCATGCAAAGCAATCTGACAATGATGGAGCGTGTCATAATAAAACGGAAAGGTGGAAGTTGCATGGCAATATATCTCGGAATGGCTATGGAAATGCCATAATAGGTAGGTATGGTGGCTATTTTGAGGAAGGGTATATGGTGGGTGTAGTGCACCGGCGAAAGTTGCGCGGTACTAGAGAGGCTAGCAATGGTGGAAAGGTGAGAGTGCGTATAATCCATGGACTCAACATTAGTCATAAAGAACTCACATAGTTATCGCAAAAGTCTATTAGCTATAGAAACAAAGTACTACACGCATGCTCCTAGGGGACAAATTGGCAGTAAAAGACCATCGCTCGTCCCCGACCGCCACTCATAAGGAAGACAATCAATAAATAAATCATGCTCCGACTTCATCACATAACGGTTCACCATACATACATGCTACGGGAATCACAAACTTTAACACAAGTATTTCTACCAATCAACAATTACTCACTAGCATGACTCTAATATCACCATCTTTATATCTCAAAACAAACATAAGGAATCAAACTTCTCATAGTATTCAATGCTCTTTATATGAAAGTTTTTATTATATCCTTCTTGGATGCCCATCATATTAGGACTATATTCATAACCTATGCAAATTACCATGCTGTTTAGAGAGACTCTCAAAATAATATAAGTTAAGCAAGAGAGTTCAACAATTTCTATAAAATAAATCCACAGCCATTCTCTAAAAAGATATAAGTGAAGCACTAGAGCAAAATTGCCTAGGTCAAAAGATATAAGTGAAGCACATAGAGTATTCTAACAAATTCACGATTCATGCGTCTCCCTCTCAAAAGGTGTGTACAGCAAGGATGATTGTGGCAAACTAAAAGGCAAAGACTCATATCATACAAGACGCTCCAAGCAAAACACATATCATGTGGTGAATAAAATATAGCCTCAAGTAAATTTACCGATGGACGAAGACGAAAGAGGGGATGCCATCCGGGGCATACCCAAGCTTAGATTCTTGGTTGTCCTTGAATATTACCTTGGGGTGCCTTGGGCATCCCCAAGCTTAGGCTCTTGCCACTCCTTATTCCATAGTCCATCAAATCTTTACCTAAAACTTGAAAACTTCACAACACAAAACTCAACAGAAAACTCATGAGATCCGTTAGTATAAGAAAATAAACCACCACTTTTTGGTACTGTTGTGAACTCATTATTTATTTATAATTGTGTAATATATACTGTATTCCAACTTCTCCATGGTACATACCCCCAGATACTACCCATAGATTCATTAAAATAAGCAAACAACACATAGAAAACAGAATCTGTCAAAAACAGAATAGTCTGCCAAGATCTGAATTGTTATAATACTTATGTAACTCCAAAAATTCTAAAACACTGAGACATCAGAGAAAATTTGTATATAAATCTTGTGTAAAAAATTAAGTGTTTTTCATCGCTTCTGTGAATTATTAAAATTCTGCAACTGGACGCAAAAGTTTCTGTTTTTCAGCAAAATCAAATCAACTATCACCGTAAGCCATCCCAAAGGTCTTACTTGGCTCAAACACTAATTAAAACACCAAAACACAATTACTACAGAGGTAATAATGTGTATTCTCATAAAACAGAAAAAAAATTAGGTTGTCTCCCAACAAGCGCTTTTCTTTAAAGCCTTTTAGCTAGGCATTGATAATTTTAATGATGCTCACATGAAAGATAATAGTTGAAACACAAAGAGAGCATCATTAAGCATGTGAAAAACACATCTAAGTCTAACATACTTCCTATGCATAGGCATTTTATAGACAAACAAATTATCAAGGCAAGCAAAAACTAGCATATGCAAAGAAGAAGAAAGAAACAATAACAATCTCAACATAATGAGAGGTAATTTAGTAATATGAAAATTTCTACAACCATATTTTCCTCTCTCATAATAATTACATGTAGGATCATAATCAAATTCAACAATATAACTATCACATAAAATTTTCTCTTCATGATCCACATGCATGCAAAGTTGACACTCTTCCAAAATAGTGGGATTAACATAGAATAAAGTCATTACTTCTCCAAGCCCACTTTTATAAAAAAATCATAAGATTGATCAAACTCCAAAGTAGTGGGATTATTATTTCCTAAATTTGACACTCTTCCAAACCCACTTTCAATATTAATGCAAACACTACTATCACTAACATATTCATCATGAGGCTTAAATAAATTTTCTAGATCATAAGAAGAATCACACCAATCATGATCATTGCAATAAGTCGTGGACATAGAAAAACTAGAATCCCCAAGCTTAGGGTTTTGCATATTATTAGCACAATTGACATTAAGATAATTTATAATAACATCATTGCAATCATGCTTTTCATTCAAGGAGCTATCGTGAATCACTTCATAAATTTCATCACAATTTTCAGATTCACGAATTTCAAGCAAAACTTCATAAAGATAATCTAGTGCACGCAAGTCACTAGCAATTGGTTCATCATAATTGGATCTCTTAAAAAGATTAGCAAGTGGATGAGGATCCATAATTTTTTGGTTTCTGATTTTCAATAAATACACAATTATACCAAGCGAACAAGCAAACAAACCAAGTAAGATACAAAGGTAAGCGGAAAGAAGGCAAAAAAATTGTGTTTTTCTGAAACCGTTTTAGAAGTGGGGGAGAGGAAAACAAGAGGCAAATGGCAAATAATGTAATGCAAGAGATGAGAGTTTATGGTGGGTACTTGGTAGGCTTGATGTAGATCTCCCCGGCAACGGCGCCAGAAATTCTTCCTGCTACTTCTTGAGCTTGCGTTGGTTTTTCCCTTGAAGAGGAAAGGATGATGCAGCAAAGTAGAGATAAGTATTTCCCTCAGTTAAGAACCAAGGTATCAAATCCAGTAGGAGATACAAGCAAGTCCCCAATCTATGCACCTGCACAAACAATCAAACACTTGCACCCAACGCGATAAAGGGGTTGTCAATCCCTTCACCGTCACTTGCAAAGGTGAGATCTGATAGAGATAGATATAAAAGATTACTAAAACGTAAAATAAGATAAAAAGTAAATAAAACACAGCGAGGTATTTTTGGGTTTTCTGGTTTATAGATCTGAAAATATATGATGGAAAATAGACCCGAAGGCCATAGGTTTCACTAGAGGCTTCTCTCTTGAAGGCAAATAATACGGTGGGTGAACAAATTACTGTCGAGCAATTGATAGAAAAGCGCAAAGTTATGACGATGTCCAAGGCAATGATTATGCATATAGGCATCACGTTCATGTCAAGTAGACCGAAACGATTCTGCATCTACTACTATTACTCCACACATCGACCGCTATCCAGCATGCATCTAGAGTATTAAGTTCATAAAGAACAGAGTAACATCTTAAGTAAGATGACATGATGTAGAGGGATAAACTTAAGCAATATGATGAAAAACCCCATCTTTTTACCCTTGATGGCAACAATACAAATACATGCCTCGCTACTCCTACTTTGTCACTGGGTGAGGACACCGCAAGATTGAACCCAAAACAAAGCACCTCTCCCATTGCAAGAAGAACCAATCTAGTTGGCCAAACCAAACCGATAATTCGAAGAGAAATAAAAAGATATCAAATCATGCATATAAGAATTCAGAGAAGATTCAAATAATATTCATAGATAATCTGATCATAAATCCACAATTCATCGGATCTCGACAAACACACCGCAAAAGAATATTACATCGGATAGATCTCCAAGAACATCGAGGAGAACATGGTATTGAGAATCAAAGAGAGAGAAGAAGCCATCTAGCTACTAGCTATGGACCCGTAGGTCTGTGGTAACTACTCACGCTTCATCGAAGGGCAATAGAGTTGATGTAGAAGCCCTTCATGATCGAATCCCCCTCCGGCAGGATGCTGGAAAAGGCCCCAAGATGGGATCTCACGGGTACAGAAGGTTATGGCGGTGGAAAAGTATTTTGGTGGACGCTTCTAGTCATTTAGGAATATTTCTGAATTTATAGGCCAAAGATTAGGGTTGGAGGACTACCGTGGGGCACACAAGCCAGGGGGCGCCCCCCCTAGGGCACGCCCTAAGGGCTTGTGGAGCCCTCGGGACTCTTCTGCCTTCCTCTCCAAGTACTACGTGTGTCTTCTGGTCCAAGAAAAATCATCGTAAAGTTTTATTCCGTTTGGACTTTGTTTGATATTCCTTTTCTGTAAAACTCAAAAAGAAGGAAAAACAGAAACTGGCACTGGTCTCTGGGTTAATAAGTTAGTCCGAAAAATAATATAAAATAGCATATTAATGCATATAAAACATCCAAAACAGATAATATAATAGCATGGAACAAAAAAAAAATATAGATATGTTGGAGACGTATCAGTTATCCACATAGATTTGGCATACAAACAGTTCTCCATCATATGTCTTCGCGAAGAGAGTGGGATCTAGAGAACCAGGTTTGAAGCCTTTGCTCTTTAGGAATTCTTTGAGTGTATCATATCAAGCATGAGGTGCTTTTTTAAGGCCATACAGTGCCTTGTTGAGCTTGTAGACCATGTCAGGATGCTTTGGATCTTCAAAACCAGCAGGTTGTGCAACATATACTTCTTCTTCAATTTTGCCGTTCAAGAAAGCACTCTTCACATCAATTTGATACAGGAGGATATCATTGTGATTTGCATAGGCTAGCAATATGCGGATGGCTTCAAGCCTAGCCACTGGAGCAAAGGTTTCATCGAAGTCAATTCCTCTACTTGTGTGTAACCTTGAGCAACGAGACAAGCTTTGTTTCTGACCACTTGACCATGTTCATATTGTTTGTTGTGGTAGATCCATTTGGTGCCAATAATGTTGTGCTTGCGTGGATCGAGACGTTTGACTAGCTCCCACACATTATTGAGCTTGAATTATTGAAGCTCTTCTTGCATAGCTTGAATCCATTATGGTTCCATGAAAGGTTCATCAACCTTTTTGGGTTCGGATATGGAGACAAATGCAAAGTGCCCACAAAAGTTTGCTAGTTGCGTAGCTCTTGATCAAGTGAGTGGACCAGGTGCATTGATATTATTATTTATCTTCTCAATCTGAACTTCATTAGCAACACGAGGATGAACAGGGCGAATGACTTGGCTGTTGTTGGTCATTGTCTTCATTTTCAGCAATGTCTTCAGGCTCAGCATTGTCTTCACACTGAATAGGAGGAGGAATCACGACTTCATCATCACCTTGTTCCTCAGTCGGTATGATTTCTCCAGTATCCATTAGCTTGATGGCTTAACTTGTTGGTATTTCATCTAGCACATTTGGCAGGTGCTCTCTTTGCGAGCCGTTAGTCTCATCAAACCGCACATCTACAGTTTCAACCACTTTATAGTGAAAGAGGTTGAAGACCCTGTAGGTGTGCGAATCCTTTCCATAGCCAAGCATAAAACCCTCATGTGCTTTTGGTGCAAATTTGGAAGTGTGATGTGGATCTCTTATCCAACACCAAGCACCAAAGACTTTGAAATAACTTACATTTGGCTTCTTACCAGTGAGTAGTTCATAAGATGTCTTCTTGAAGAACTTGTGAAGATATACTCTGTTGATGATGTTGCATGAAGTATCAATGGCTACAGGCCAGAACTTTCGTGGAGTCTTGTATTCATCAAGCATCGTATAGGCCATCTCAATAAGAGTCATGTTCTTGCGCTCGACAACGCCATTCTCCTGAGGCGTATATGGAGCAGATAGCTCACGTGTGATGCCAAGCGTATCAAGATAAGTGTCGAGGCCAGTGTTCTTGAACTCAGTGCTATTGTCACTCCTGATGTGCTTGATCTTGATGCCATAATTGGTCATGGCTTGATTGTTGAATCGCCTGAAGACATCCTGCACTTCAGTCTTATACAGAATTATGTGCACCCAAGTAAATCTAGAGTAATCATCAACGATCACGAAGCCATAAAGATGTGCAGTAGTAGTGAAAGTGCAGGATAACTCCCAGAGGGGGTGAATGGGAAATTTTAGAAATTCATCAAACTCTGAAGAATTTGACGAAGATCGGAGTGAAGAAATACAAACACAAGGGAAACTAAGTCATCACAGAACCAGAGTACATGCAATCAGGATACGAAAGAGTGAAGAACATGCAATCACACATTCATACATGCATGAAGAAAATGAACTGAGGAAATGAAAGATAGCATGATGAAATTTTTCAGTTCAAATTCGTCAGAACAGAGATCACAAATTCTTCAGCAGCGGAATAAATTAAGATAGGGTTGAGGAATTTGAAACCAGGTTCGCTTGATGAATACAATGGAATTTGGTAGACCAGTTCCAGTTGCTGCATCAATTGTACGTTTCGTTGAGGCGACCGAGTCACAACTCAGAGGACACATAGTCCTCACCCTATTCCTCTTGAGCTAAGGTCACTTAGTCCTCGCCCAATCACTCGTGGTAAGTCTTAAAGGTAGACTTCCAAAACCTTCACAAACTTGTTCACCGACACACCACAATGACTCTTGGTGTACTCAGAACTTGACGCCTAACCGTCTGGAAGAATGACAATCTTCAAAGGTAACAGGCGTCGGATCACATAGATCAATCAATTTGGCTCTGGGTTTTTCCTCACTTAGGATTCTCTCAAAATTGTCAGAGAAATGGGTTGCTCTCTTATGACAAGTGTCAAGTTCTCTCGGAGCAGCCAACCAACAAGTGGTTGTGGGGGGCGACTATTTATAGCCAGGGCAACCCGACATGAATTGTTGCAAATGCCCTTCTCCGATTCGACCTTTGTCAGGATAAGGATCCACTCGACACCTGGCATGCGACGCAGCAACGGTTGGAATTTGAACTCTCAAATTTGTCGGGGCACTCAATTTCCTTTCTTTTAGGCAGAACACACTGGTGAACTCCTAACTCCTCAGCCTGATCAAATTCGTCAGTGACCAGATGAACTTCGTCACCCGGAGATTTCCAAAGGCTTCACTCGAAGCGGCTTACGTATAGGTTTGAGTAAGTTTCAGCATCACTTTGGAAATGTGAAATATGATTCATCTAGACCCCCTTTAATAGTACGGTTTTTCCTATGACTCAAATAAGAAGAAAAGAAACTATGAAAACAAAGTCTTCAAGCTTCAAAATCTTCACATCAATTTCTTCAAAGGTCGTACCAATTTCATCACCAAATTCTTCACTTGAAGAAATCCATTTTTTAGGGGTCATCTTCCGTGTGTTAAACCAAATCTCCAGGGACTATATTACATGTGTATACTCACAAATAGATTAGTTCCTCAACCTATTTGTCTTCAATACTTCAAAACCACCAAGGGGGCACTTGATGCACTTACAATCTCCCCCTTTTTGATGATTGATGACAAATTGGTTAGGTTTCAACGGGAGTAAAAATAATTGAAGTGTAAGTACAAAGTTTGAAGAAATTGTCTACAAGATATTGAGGAGCTCCCCCTGAAGATGTGCATATGAAGAATTTGCTTTGGATTGCAAATGCACATGGCAGGTTGGAATTGTGGAGATCTCCCCCTATATCTTGGAAACCAATCATGCATGATCATAAGATATTGAGGAATATGAATGCATTATGAAAATGTGTGTCTGACAAAATTGTGCATGCGTGAGCAGATATATTTAAGATCAAAGCATGCGCGTCACATGAAGCAAAAGAGTCAGACGACCAACAGTTATTAAGATACAACTCATCAAGAGCACATCCAGAAAAGTTCAAGAGTTGGAACTTAAGCAAAAAAAACAGCCCATATATCGACCCGCTTGAAGACTAACTCAAACTTCTCCCTCTTTTTCATCAAAGACCAAAAGGTGAGGAATTTGAGAACTAGCGCCCCTGAAGAAAATCATCATGGAGAGGATGAAGGAGCACCAGCATTGTTGGGGTCGCGCGGTGCAGAGGGACCAGGAGCAGTGTCTTCGACGGCTTCATTTTCGTCGGTGGAGAGCGATGAAGACTCGGAGCTTGGCATCAGAGGAGGAACTGGAGTTTTCTTGAACTTCTTCCTTGGCGGTTCAGCCCAGTCAAAGTTCATTTGGAAATCTTCAGCAGCAAGTTCCTCAGCTGATTTGAGATGTGAAAGTGTGGCCCAACTGCGATCAAATATCTCATGGAGATAGTATCTGTTTTTGCGGATGGCGTTATGCGTCACTGTCATATTTGCTTGAACAATAGTGAATTGACGCTTAACCCATCAATGATGCTTGTCAAGTTTCTGATGAAGACTTATAAGCAGCTCACAGTCAGTCATGACACATGGCGCTTCTGGTGAAGACGATGGCCTTGAGGATTTAGCTGCAGTATCTTGGCTTGCAGATTCATCAGCTATGGAGCTGGAAATAGGTAGACGGAATTGTCCATCAAGGGGATGAATTCCTTCATCAATAACGCTCTTGCCTTTGCCAGGAACTGTGGATAGTGTGCTTTGAAGAATTTCAACTTCAGGCACATAACTCAAGTGGTTCTGACGATCAACCTTGTAGTGGATTGAAGACTAGGATCTGATGAATCTCATAATCCATGGTGCGTACAGCCTCAATTCAAATGGAGACTGAGCAACAGTGACCAAAGTCCTTAGGAAGAAATCATGAATGTTGATGGGAGTGCCATGTATGATGTGAAACAGCAAGTTCTTCATAACTCCCACGACTTCTTCAGTGTTGGAATTATGGCCTTTGATAGGACTGAGGGTCTTTGTCAGAATGCGATACACAGTCTTCGGCACATATAACAAATCCTTCACTTGGAAGGTTGTCCTTGGAGCATTTCCTTCAGCCATAGGCTTCATCAACACTTGCATCAGGTGATTAGGCAGCTCAGGTTCTTCATAAATTTTCTTAGCTCCTTCTTGGGGTGGATCAACTAGAAGAGCGCCAAGCAATTCATCGATCGGTGCTTTGAAGTGACTGTCTTCTCTCATCTAGTCTAGAGCCCAAGTTGCAGTGTCATTAGCATTGCCAGAGAAGTGCACAGTTGCATAGAATTGAAGAATCAGTTCTTCATTCTAGTCACAGACATCGGTGCAGAAATTCAGCAGACCAGTGACACATCTCCAACGTATCTATAATTTTTGCTTGTTCCATGCTGTTATATTATCATTCTTGGATGTTTTACAATTATTTTATAGCAACTTTATATCATTTTTTGGGACTACCTATTGACATAGTGCCCAGTGCCAGTTGTTGTTTTTTGCTTGTTTTCTACTTCGTAGAATATCAGTACCAAACGGAGTCCAAACGCAGCAAAACTTTTTGGAGATTTTTTTTGGAACAGAAGACACCAGATGGGCCAAAGATGTACCAGAGGGGAGGCCCGAGGTGGGCACAACCCACCAGGGCGCGCCCAGGCATGCCCAAGGGGTTGTCCCCCCCTCGGTGACCTCCCGCACCGCCTCTTCACCATATAAATTGCCAAATATTCCAAAAACCTTAGGGGAGTCGACGAAACACAATTCCAGCCGCCGCAAGTTCCAGAACCACGAGATCCAAACTAGACACCATCACGGAGGGGTTCATCATCCTCATTGGTTCCTCTCCGATGATGCGTGAGTAGTTCATCATAGACCTACGGGTCCGTAGGCAGTAGCTAGATGGCTTCCTCTCTCTCTTTTGATTCTCAATACAATGGTCTCTTGGAGATCTATTTGATGTAACTCTTTTTTTGCGGTGTGTTTGTTGGGATCCGATGAACTTTGAGTTTATGATCAGATCTATATCCATGAATATTATTTGAGTCCTCTTTTGATCTCTTATATGCATAATTATTTTTAGCCTCGTATTTCTTCTTCGAATATTTGGTTTAGTTAGGCCAACTAGATCGATTTTTCTTGCCATGGGAAGAGGTGCTTTGTGATGGGTTCGATCGTGCGGTGTTCTTTCCCAGTGACAGAAGGGGCAGCAAGACACGCATGTATCGTTGCTATTAAGGATAACAAGATGGGGGCTATTCCTACATGAATAGATCTCGTCTACATCATGTCATCGTTCTTATTGCATTACTCCGTTTCTCCATGAACTTAATGCACTAGATGCATGATGGATAGCGGTCGATGTGTGGAGTAATAGTAGTAGATGCAGGCAGGAGTCGGTGTACTAATCTTGGACGTGATGCCTATATATTGATCATTGCCTTAGATATCATCATAATTATTCGATCTTCTATCAATTTCCCAACAGTAATTTGTTTACCCACCGTGTGCTATTTTCTTGAGAGAAGCCACTAGTGAAATCTACGGCCCCCGGGTCTATTCTTTATCATATTTGCTTTGAGATCTATTTTTATTCGCTTTTATTTTCAGATCTATTATTCCAAAAACCCAAAAAATACCTTGCTGCACTTTTTTATTACTTATTTTATTTCGCGTTTTATCGAGAGCTATTTATCCAATCTACCACAATTTTATCTATCTTTTTACCGTGGAGGGATTAACAACCCCTCTTACGTATTTGTTCTTTGTGTGCAGGTACCGTTTACATAGTGTTGCTTGGTTCTCCTACTGGATTGATGACTTGGTTTCATAACTGAGGGAAATACCTACCGTAGCTGTGCTGCATCATCCCTTCCTCTTTGGAGAAATACCGACGTAGTTCAAGCGACATCAAAAGGAATTTCTGGCGCCATTGCCGGGGAGACATCATCAACATCTATCAGGTTCCTAATCACAAATCTCGCCTCCTTGCAATTTATATTATTTTCCATTTGCCTCTCATTTTCATCTCCCCCACTTCACAAAAATTTGTCGTTTTATTCGCCCTCCTTTTCGTTCGCTGTTTTCTCGTCGGATCTATCTTTTTGTGTGTGATCTTGTTTGCCTACTTTATCGTTATGGCTAGTTCTTCCTCTATTACGTGTACCCCCGAGAACAAAGTTCTTAATTTTAAACAAAGGGGAGGGGAGAATCTAAAAGATGCTTGGTATAGAATTTGCAATGCTCATAATAGATCTATTCATAAGCAATCTACCATTGTTCTTCTTTGCAGTTTTTATGTGGGCATTACCACCTGGTATAGATTCGTCCTTGATACGATTATCAGTGGGAATTTCTTGATGTGTCCATCTTTGCATGCTTTTAATGCTATGGGAAATCTAGTGGGCTCACCACCTCTTACTATCAATGGAACTTCTTTAACACTTGATCATGTTATGCAAAGGCTTGATGCTATTGAAAAGAAGATGCTTACCGAAGAACATATTGAAAACTTGGATAAAAAAATGCATAATCTTGCTAGTAAAATTGGGTCAAAAGTGGGAGAGGTTTTTAAGTTGCTAAAGGAAAAAGGAACCATAATTCACGAAAGGATTGAAGAAAGTCCTTCTCGGATTGATAAGTTGGAAGAAATTTTGGTAATTTAAGCTCGGCTTTTGATTTTGCTAAAACTATTGAAAAAACTCCCGTTAAAATTAGCAAGATTACTCAAATCACTAAGAAGAAGGGTGCAACTTCTAATAATAACAAAGAAGATCTTAAGATGATTAGTATTCACCCCGACTTTGTTGAAGTTGCGAGAAACTCTACTTGCAAGAATGAATTTTTCAATCTCATTCCTAGGAGCATTGTTATTGTAAATCTATATGCTAAATCTTTGAAGAATATTGGTTTTGTGATTGAGGAATTGGAAACTAAAGATGAGAATACTTGAATCTATGCATTATGCCTAGCTAGGGGCAGAAAACGATTGCGCTTGTTGGGAGGCAACCCAATGAATAAAATTTATGTTTGCTTTTTCCTTTATGTTCTTGATTGTTCACAGAATTATGCCTCTGTTATGATTGTGTTTTCTATGTTTTAATTAGTGTTTGTGCCAAGTAAAGCCTTTAGGATAGCTTTGGTGATAGTTGATTTGATCCTATTGAAAAACAGAAACTTTTGCGTCCAGTAACAGAATTGTTTAAATTCACAAAAGCGACGAAAAATTCTGAATTTCCTACACAAGATTAATATACAAATTGCCTCCGTTTCTCTAATCTTTCAGAATTTTGAAGTTATAGAAGTATGAGAAAATTTCACATCATTACAGACTGTTCTATTTTTGACAGATTCTGTTTTCTTTGCATTGTGTGCTTATTTTGATGAATCTATGGATTGTATCGGGGGGTATAAGCCATGGTAAAGTTAGAATATAGTAGATATAATGCAACAAGAAAATTTGAATGGGTTTTCTACAATACTTAAAGTAAAGATTGGTTTTCTTATACTAACGGATCTCACAAAGGTTTTGTTAAGTTTTGTGTGACTGAAGTTTTCAAGCTTTGGGTGAGATCATGATGGATGAAGGAATAAGGAGTGAAAAGAGCCTAAGCTTGGCGATGCCCCATGGCACCCCAAGTTAATATTCAAGGAGAACCAAGCAACTAAGCTTGGGGATGCCCCGGAAGGCATCCCCTCTTTCTTCTAACGACCATCGGTATTTTACTTGGAGCTATATTTTTATTCGTCACATATCATGAGTTTTGCTTGGAGCGTCTTGTATTACATGAGTCTTTGCTTGTTTTTATTTTTAGTTTGTCACAAGTATCCTTGCTGGACACACCTATTTGAGAGAGCCAAAATTATGCTATGATTTGTTAGAATTGCTCTATATGCTTCACTTAAATTTTTTGAGCCATGGAATTGCTCTAGTGCTTCACTTATATCTTTTTGAGAACAGTGTGCTTTAATATTTTTGAAGAAATGCTCTCATGCGTCACTTAGATTAATTTGAGAGTTAGTAAATTTTTGAAGAAATTCTCTCATGCTTTACTTATATTATTTTGAGAGACGAAAAATTTTATGCTCATGTTCTTCACTTAGATTTCTTTGAGCTTGTCAAAAGCAATTGCAATATATGAAATTAGTCCCAAAGTGATAGATATTCAAGAGATATATAATAAAAACTTTCATGAAGATCATTGGACAAAATAAACTTGATTCTTTGTAATAGTTTTGAGATATGATGATAGTGATATGTGAGTCATGTTGGTTTGTAATTATGCTTTAGTAAGAATATTGGTGTTAAGGTTTGTGATTCCCTATGCAAGCACGAAAGTCAATAGTTATGCAATGAAATTACATCCTACTTGTGGTGCATTATTCGGTGTTAGTTATGCTTAATGCTCGCTTATGTAATTTTTCGTTTCTTGGTTGGTTGCTTCTCAATCTTTTTGCTAGCCTCCACTTGTACTAAGTAGAAATACTACTTGTGCATCCAAAATCCTTAAACCCAGTTTTGCCACATGAGTACACCATACCTACCTATATGCGGTATTTCCGTGCCGTTCTAAGCAAATTTGTATGTGCCATCTCTAATTTTCAAAATAATTTTCCTTTTTGTGTGCTCGTACCGCTCATGAAGCGGCAGGGGGTGGCCAATATTTTTCATGCTAGATGTGTTATTCTCAAGATGAGTGTTTATTCACTTGTCATTGCACGAGAGTATGGCGGTAATAGGGATGCCCAGTCCTGAAATGAAAAAGAAATTTACATTATGTTGTCAAATAATAAATTCCATGGAAAGTGTTGGTATGGAAGGCACCCGTGGATACGGCTAGCCATGGATTGTGAAAGAATGGTGGAAAAAGGAATAAACTTTATTTTCTATTTGGGAACCGCCTATGATATATGTAGCATGCAAAGTGTTGGGAATTACTCGGTCGTTTTCGTTGACGGGAAAAGTATGCCTCCCAAAAAAATTTATCTCTCAATTTAAGCTTTGAGCACTGGCACCTCTACAAATCCCTACTTCCCTCTGCGAAGGGCCTATCTTTTTTACTTGATGCAATTTTTATTTTTATTTGAGTCTCCATCTTCTCTTATAAAGCACCAACTAAGGGGCACTATGATCGTACTTGACCATTGGATATAGCTAATATGCGAGTGTGTTTCATGAATGGATCAATGATTGAGCATGATGGGCTAGGGATAACTTTCTTTAGTGTTGATATTTTGAAAGACCTGGTTGCTTGTTGATATGCTTGAGTATTGAAATCTTCATGTCAAAATTAGACTATTGCTTTGAACCATATAAAAGTCCAAATGTACATGATACAAAATAAAAGAATATGTGATGAACACGTTAGGCACCATTCCACATCAAAAATTCTATTTTTATCACTTACCTACTCGAGGACGAGTAGGAATTAAGCTTGGGGATGATGATACGTCTCCAACGTATCTATAATTTTTGCTTGTTCCATGCTGTTATATTATCATTCTTGGATGTTTTACAATCATTTTATAGCAACTTTATATCATTTTTTAGGACTAACCTATTGACATAGTGCCCAGTACCAGTTGCTGTTTTTTGCTTGTTTTTTACTTCACAGAATATCAGTACCAAACGGAGTCCAAACACAGCGAAACTTTTTTGAGAATTTTTTTGGACCAGAAGACACCAGATGGGCCAAAGATGTACCAGAGGGGAGGCCCGAGGTGGGCACAACCCACCAGGGTGCGCTTGGGGGGCCAGGCGCGCCCAGGGGGGTTGTGCCCCCCTCGGTGACCTCCCGCACTACCTCTTCTCCCTACAAATTGCCAAATATTCCAAAAACCCTAGGGGAGTCGACGAAACACAATTCCAGCCACCGCAAGTTCTAGAACCACGAGATCCAATCTAGACACCATCATGGAGGGATTCATCATCCTCATTGGTGCCTCTCCGATGATGCGTGAGTAGTTCATCATAGACCTACGGGTCCGTACGCAGTAGCTAGATGGCTTCCTCTCTCTCTCTTTTGATTCTCAATACAATGGTCTCTTGGAGATCTATTTGATGTAACTCTTTTTTTGTGGTGTATTTGTTGGGATCTGATGAACTTTGAGTTTATGATCAGATCTATATCCATGAATATTATTTGAGTCTTCTTTTTATCTCTTATATGCATGATTATTTATAGCCTCATATTTCTTCTTCAAATCTTTGGTTTAGATAGGACAACTAGATCATTTTTTCTTGCCATGGGAAGAGGTGCTTTGTGATGGGTTCGATCATGCGGTGTTCTTTCCCAGTGACAGAAGGGGCAGCAAGACACGCACGTATCGTTGCTATTAAGGATAACAAGATGGGGGCTATTCCTACATGAATACATCTCGTCTACATCATGTCATCGTTCTTATTGCATTACTCCATCTCTCCATGAACTTAATACACTAGATACATGCTGGATAGCAGTCGATGTGTGGAGTAATAGTAGTAGATGCAGGCAGGAGTCCGTCTACTAATCTTGGACGTGATGCCTATATATTGATCATTGCCTTGGATATCATCATAATTATTCGATCTTCTATCAATTGCCCAACAGTAATTTGTTTACCCATCGTGTGCTATTTTCTTGAGAAAAGCCACTAGTGAAATCTACGGCCCCCGGGTCTATTATCTATCATATTTGCTTTAAGATCTATTTTTATTCGCTTTTATTTTTAGATCTATTATTCAAAAAACCCAAAAAATACCTTGCTGCACTTTTTTATTACTTATTTTATTTCACGTTTTATTGAGAGCTATTTATCCAATCTACCACAAATTTATCTATCTTTTTACCGTGGAGGGATTGACAACCCCTCTTACACGTCGGGTTGCAAGTATTTGTTCTTTGTGTGCAGGTACCGTTTACATAGTGTTGCTTGGTTCTCCTACTAGATTGATATCTTGGTTTCATAACTGAGGGAAATACCTACCGTAGTTGTGCTGCATTATCCCTTCCTCTTTGGGGAAATACCGACGTAGTTCAAGCGACATCAACCAGCATCATGAAGAACAGCCAAAACCGGCCGGAAGCAGGGAATTGATTCCATATCCACATGAGGAGTATGACGATGCTGGAATACTTTCTTCTTATCAAACAGTAGTGAGGCATAGAAGTTCACCTGTGTTCTTAACAGAACCTCAAATGCCTAATTTTGGCCGAGTCATAAGGTGACTCGCCAATGAAGAAATTATTTTCTTCGAAGAATTTGGAGCTATCAAATTTTGGTCGCTTGAGGCCTTTGCCAATCTTGGGCATCACTGGAACGGGTTGAAGATTGTGCCCTTGGTTCCGACATCGAGCACTGGTCATGGGGACCCAATTGAGTCATATGGATCTCTGACAGCAAGAGCACGAGCAACTTCCTCAGCCGTAGCAGTTGGAACTGTGTCTGTGTCTGCTGAGGGAATTGAGTTGGCACGTGGAGGAGATGCATTGATGGCATCAACATCAAGGTCATCATGAGCAATTTCATCAGCTGCTGTAGCTGGAACTTCATCAGCTGTTGTGGAGCGATGGTTGTTGTTCTTCAGAGCCAGTTGGAATTTCTTCAGTGCGCTGAGGCGACTGAGGCTCTTTTGTGAGGGGAGTGGTGAGGGGCGAATTTGGGTGAGCTGCTTCCCAATATTCGTCATGGATTGGAGGAGTTGTCTCGCCATCAATATCCACTTCCTCCTCATTTTCTTCAATCAACGGAGTTCGCTGAGGACTTTGAGTAGTATCTTGAGGCATTGATACATCAGTATCAACCTCAATTTCTTCATCCATTTGCTCTTTGTTAGCAGCAGAATGGGTATCTTCTTCTTATCCATCAGCCTGAGGGATTTCATAATCCACCCCATATGGAACCATTTGAAGATTCTCAAGATTACGAGCAGGGGGTGCTGATGAGATTGGAATTGCATTGATAGGAATGACAATTGAAGACAATGTTGCCGTCTTCAATTTCTTTAGGGATTCAACACAGGTGGAGCTGATGCCTTTCTCTTCTTAGCTTCACGCTCAGCAGCCTTAGTCTTCTTCGCTTCTGATGCAGAAGGAAGGGTCATAAATTTCAAAGATGAAGTCGTTGTTGGAGCTACTGCTGAGGAACTGGTTGGAGCAGTTTCATCAGGCGTGACTGATGCAATCACCCTGGCAGGTTCTTTAGGCACGACACTTTTAGTCGCCCTGGGAATTTCTTCAAGCGCAACATTATCCGTTGCCCCTTCAGTTTCTTCAGGCGCAACTTCTTCAGCTGCCCTGGCAGTCTCTTCAGTAGACGAAGGCGTAGTCACACTGGCATGTGTGGTTGAAGGTGGAGCTGAGGAACTGGAAGGTGGTGCTGAGCCAGACTTGGCGGCTTCTCTCTTGTTGTGGTCTTCAACCACCTTGGTTGAGGCAGTGATGAATCGTTCTTTTACGCCACAGCAATGATTGGCCTGTCTTTCATACTTTTCAGACAGCCGAAGAGTTTCAGACTGTAGTGTGACAAGCTGTTGAGGAGATATTGAAAGCATATTCTTCCTCGGTTCCTTCTCCTTTTGCACTTTCTGTTTGTGCACAAGTTTAGCTTGTGCAATTTTGTAATTCTCATTCAATATGAATGAAGAAATCATATGGCCTAGACCAGGGGGTAGGTTGAGGTCATCAAGAGGAGTTTCTGGATTGGTGCACCATATATCAATGAACTCGAGCAATTTCTTCGGGTCCAGCAACATAGGAATAGAAGCGTTCTTAGCAATTGTAGCCTACTCTTGTTTTCTTCTGAGGAACTCAGTGAGCTCATCTTCGTTAGCGAGTCTATGCTCATCAACATGAGGCACAACAACCTTACTCTTGGGACTTCGTCTAGTTCCACGGCCAGCAGTTGCTTTTTGCTTTAGCTTGGGTGTTGAGGACATTGGTTGCCCACTAGCTGAGGCACTTGATGCAGCAAATGATGCTATTGAAAAGCCCTCGGTGCGCTAGCAAGATGTGAGCGTGACCAGTGTTGAAGCTCTTGCTGCTGCCATTGAGGAACTTTATGCAGGCGGAGGCACTGAAGATTTTGAAATCTTGGGAGCAGAAGCCTTTGAAGCTTTAGGCTTGGCCACTGAGGGCATTGGTTCAGATGGCTTTGGCTTGTGTGCAGGCTTCTTTTGCATAGCCTTATTAGGGGCACTTGCACTGCCACTGCCACTTGCTTCAGCTGAAGCTTTTGCAGCTCGGTTGAATTCTTCAATGGCTTTCTTTGCTTGTTTATTCAACTTAGCTTGACGCTTAGCCCATTCCTCGGGGAAATCTTCACCCCTTCTGATACTAGAGGGTTCAGCATGTTAACCTTCAGCAAGCAGTGGTCTTTTGCATGGAGGCTTAACAGCGAATTCCTTCATGTACTTGGGAGTGACATATCTGTAAGCTCTCCATTCATAAGCCCATCGGCGTTTTGTCCTTTGCTTATGTGTCTTAAGCTGCTTATCAGTTTCTGGACCATGAACATTTTCATTAGGTGTGCAGTACCCAGTGTACAAGTCGTCAGGGATCTCAAAGCTTTATGTTCTTCCTTTATTTTGCCACCTTTCTGTGGTTTCTTTCCATCATTCATCTTCTTCAACTGAGGTTTTTAAACTTGTGAGGACTCTGATGAAGTTTGAAGTTTTTCCTCAAGCTGTGCTGCAAATGAATTAAATTGATGAGAACCTAGAGATTCGTCGGTAGACATTGTACCTGTGAACAGAGTATAGTTGCGAGGAAATAGGGAAGAGTCACATGCATTCTCAGAGATTCTCAAAATAAATCAGTTGAGGAAATTGACCCTTATCGTCTTGAAGAACATCAGGTGTTCTTGATTTAGGTTCCAGAGTTGTACAGATTGAGGCAATTTGCACAATTGAGGAATCTAGATGTTAAGCATAACAGTGATGAAATACACAAGACTGGCCAAAAGAAAGTGCTAAAGAATTGGAAAAGTGGTAAAAACAACACTTGAAGATTTTTTAGTAAAGTGAAGATCAAAGAGGGGCAATAAAAAAGTATTTAATTTACCCCAGAGATGAACTTGAAGAACTGTATGACGAGTTGATGGAAATTGTCAGCTCAGATCTTCCATGCCCTAACTTGGTGACGGAAGACGTCTACAGCGATGGCGGAGGTGAAGAAATCCGTGTCCGGTGTGAGTACGTCGACGAAGAAGTCGAGGTAGTGACGCTCTTCTTCTCCGGCGGCGATGAGATCTAGCGGCAGCGCTAGGGTTTGAGGACTGAGAGTGAAGGGAGCAAGGGGACGAAGTGAACGGGCGTTGACAGGGTCAAGGATATTTATAGCCGCAGTGAAAACTGAAGGGTCCGAAAATTTTGGACAGATAAGCCCCTGACCATTCGCATCTCAGTGACACGCGTCACGCATGCATTTTCATCCTTATCTATTTTATTGAAAGCGCTGGATGAAATTCTAGCTGCAACCGCCAAAAAAACTTTGATAATTTTAAAATGTGTTCGCAATTTCTTCGGTTGTCAAGGACACAGTGAAGACTTTAAACAGTGTCAAGTAGAACGCATACGAAGAATTTGTGAACAGAGTGGGTTGAGCTTAGAATAGAGGGGAGCGGGTCCGATCACATCCACATAGATGAAGAAATCAAATTGAAGAATTAGAAATATGTGGATGCTGTTGAGGACATAAAAAGCTTGATTAAACATATATATATATATATATATATATATATATATATATATATATATATATAAAGCAGTGAAGAATAACCTCAAATGACGAATTGAAAAGTTTGACGAAATTGCAAATGATGAAAAACTCAAATTTGAAGAATGTCATAGAGATGTGGTGGCGTTACCCACCGTATAAGAACTTTGATGACTTCAGACACCGCGTACATTTGTCATAGGGTTCTGAGAGTCAAGTTCTTCATTAATTTCTTCACACTTAGAGGGTTAGTCTTCATTGATTGAAGAGAAACGTTACTTCATGTGTTGTGCATCAAAATCATCAAAAATGCATAAGCGTTAGGATGTGTGTCCATTTCAGAGGACATTCGAAGATTCTAGGATGTTTAGCTCACACCGCAATTTGCAGAACCTCTTTTCATCCAAGGGCTTAGTGAAGATATCGGCAAGTTGGTCTTCGGTCTTCACGTGGTCGATGACGATGTCTCCCTTCAGCACAAGATCACGAAGAAAATGGTGACGAATCTGAATACATTTCGTCTTGGAATATTGCACAGGGTTGTGGGCGATCTTGATAGCACTCTTGTTGTAGCAGAAGAGAGGGACTTTATTCACATTGACGCCATAGTCCTTGAGGGTTTGCTTCATCCATAGCAATTGTGAGCAGCAGGCACCAGCGGCAATGTATTCAGCCTTAGCTATGGATAGAGCCACGCTAGTCTGCTTATTTGAGGACCAATAGACAAGAGATCGTCTGAGGAAATGGCATGTGTCTGATGTAGACTTGGGATCCACACGATCTCCAGCGTAATCAGAATCAAAAAATCCAGCTAGATCAAAAGATGAGCCCTTGGGATACCATAATCCAAATGTTGGTGTGTGAGCTAAATATCGAAGAATTCGTTTCATAGCCTGGTGGTGTGATTCCTTTGGTGTCGCTTGAAATCGGGCACACATGCAAATGCTAAGCATAATATCTGGCCTAGATGCACATAGGTAAAGAAGCGAACCAATGATGGAGCGATATACCTTCTGATCAAAATCTTTACCATTTTCGTCAGTGCCAAGTTGACCATTAGTAGGCATTGGAATTTTGAGGCCTTTGCAGTCTTGCATGCCGAATTTCCTCTAGCAATCTTTGAGATATTTTTCTTGAGAAATGAAGATGCCATTGGGTTGTTGACGAATTTGAAGACCAAGGAAGAATTTCAATTCTGCCATCATAGACATCTGATATTCTTCACGCATCATGTATGCAAATTCGTCACTGAAACGCTTGTTAGTGCAACCAAAGATAATATCATCAACATATATTTGGCATATGAACAGTTCACCATCATAAGATTTAGTGAAAAGAGTAGGATCAAGTGAACCGGATTTGAAACCCTTTTTCTTCAGGAATTCCTTCAGAGTATCATACCAAGCCCGTGGGGCTTGCTTGAGGCCATAGAGAGCCTTGTTCAGTCTGAAGACTTTGTTAGGATGCTTTGGATCCTCAAAACCTAGTGGTTGAGCAACATATACTTCTTCCCCAAGCTTACTATTGAGGAATGCACTTTTCACATCCATTTGATATAAGAGAAAATTGTGATGGTTAGCATATGCAAGCAATATACGAATAGCTTCAAGCCTAGCAACTGGTGCAAAAGTTTCACCGAAATCAATACCCTCAACCTGTGTGTAGCCTTCTGCTACAAGACGGGCCTTATTCCTTGCCACTTGGCCATTTTCGTCTTGCATGTTGCGGTAGATCCACTTAGTGCTGATGATATTGTGCTTGCGTGGATCGGGTCGATTCACAAGCTCCTGCACATTTTTTAGCTCGAATTGTTGCAATTCTTCTTGCATGGCTTGATGTTTTAATTTATTTTGATTTGATTTGAGCATGGGATCGGGCATCCCGATTACCAGCCATTTTCTCATGAATGATGAGCGGAGTCCACTCATAGTGAGAATAACCCACCTAGCATGGAAGATACTGACAGCCCCCAGTCGCTACATGAGCGATTCGGGCATAAAAAAACAGATTATCATTTGAAGGTTTAGAGTTTGGCACATGCAAATTTACTTGGAATGGCAGGTAAATACCGCATATAGGAAGGTATGGTGGACTCATATGGAATAACTTTGGGTTTATGGAAGTGGATGCACAAGCAGTATTCCCGCTTAGTACAAGTGAAGGCTAGCAAAAGACTAGGAAGCAACCAACTAGAGAGCAACAACAGTGATAATCATGCATTGAGAGTAACCAACATTGAGTGCAAGCATGAGTAGGATATAAATGACCATGAACATAAATATCGTGGAGGCTATGTTGATTTTGTTTTCAACTACATGTGTGAACATGTGCCAAGTCAAGCCACTCGAATCATTCAAAGGAGGATACCATCCTATCATACTACATCACAACCATTTTAAAAGCATGTTGGCACACAAGGTAAACCATTATACACTCCTAGCTAATTAAGCAAGGCATGAGTAACTATAATCTCTAATTTTCATTGCAAACATGTTTCATTCATAATAGGATGAATCAGGAACGATGAACTAATCATATTTAAAAAAACAAGATAGGTCGAGTTCATACCAGCTTTTCCTCATCCCAATCATTTCATCATATATCGTCATTATTGCCTTTCACTTGCACGACCGAATGATGTGAATAATAATAATAGTGCACGTGCATTGGACTAAGCTGGAATCTGCAAACATTTATTCAAAGGAGAAGACAAGGTAATATGGGCTCTTCATTAGATGAACAATAATGCATATGAGAGCCACTCAACATTTTCATCGTGGTCTTCTCCTCTCGACCCCCAAAGAAAAGAAAAAGAATTTCAAAGAAACACACTGAAATGTTTTTGGAGTTTTTGTTTTTCTGAAGAAAGTAAAACAGGAACGAGAAAAACTATTTACACGGGAAAGCTCCCAACAAGCAAAAGAAGAACGAGAAATCTTTTTGGGTTTTCTTTAATACTACAACTAACCATGGTAGGGAAATAAGCTATAACTAAATTTTTTGTTTTGTTTTTCTCAAAGTTTTTCAAACACACAAATAAGAAAGCGGGAAAAAGAAAGTAAACTAACATGGATAATACAATGAAAAAGTATGAACACCGGTAACGGGAATGAATGTGTGAACATGAATGTAATGTCGGTGAGAAATACGTACTCCCCCAAGCTTAGGCTTTTGGCCTAAGTTGGTCTACGCCCATGGATCAAAGTAGTTCTCTCCGGTGTACTGAGGAGGATCCTGGGGGTTCCACTGGTTGATGAGCTCCTGCGGCTCCCACTGATAAATAGACTCCTGATATGGATCAGGTGATGGCTCTGGCTCAGGAACTGGGGATCGTGTCCCCTCCTAGTATGCGTAAATGTCCGCGGGCAAGATGAAGTACCTGCCTGAATGAATATCGAACAAGGAAGGTGCAGGCAAGGTAATAATCTGACAAGTCTTCTCGCTAAATACCAGGTTATAAATGAGTCTCTTGTCATCGTCTTTCTTAATAAAATCGTGTGCTACCATACTGTCATAATCTAAGTATATAGTGGGCAGCAGCTTCTCCTCTACCTCATCGTGCCTAATGGGTATCTCAAAGCGTTTAGCGAGGCGGGAGGCATATATACCTCCAAAGATAGGACCCTTCGTACGGTTTAAACTCAACCATCGAGCAACCATAGCACCCAAACTAAAAGTTTTATTCCGAAGTCTCCCACGACCAATTAAACATCTCCCAGGAAATAATGAGTAATAGCGTAAAACAGGAAAATGTAAACTAGACACTCTCGCTCCCGACACTCCTCTTCCTTCCCCAACGGCAACTTCATCAATAAAACTTTCCAAATCTCTAGGACGTGGCTCATCGACGCTGCCCTCATAAGGTAATTTACAAACCTCACAAAAGTCATAAAGTGTCATCTCCTTATGCTCATCATATAAATAAAATTCTACCATGGGTGGTGATCTCCTAGCATGAAAGTGAAAATTTTACACAAAAGTATTAGTGAGTAAGAGGTACTGATCACACTTATCATGGAGAAAGTCGGTGATGCATGCATTCCTAGCCAAATAATAGAAATCCTCATAAATTCCGGCCGCCTCCAAGAATGCATCACATGGCCATTCACACGGCCGAACTTCCGCGGTGCAAGGAAGGTTGTACTTGGGTTTCTTCTTCTCTCCATTTTCCTCTTCTTTAGAACCCCGACTTGAAGAGCCTCTTAACAATCTCCTCATCATTTTCTCTGAAAATTTCTGAAATTTTTAGTGACTCAAAATAAAAGTGAACCAAACTCAACAAGATTGATAGCAACTACTCCTACAAGTGTGTAGAGGCTATATCATGCATCAAAACTACTTTGGACCATATAAATTTGACATGCAAGCTGAAGAACAGGGTCACCACAGCAGCAAAAATTTGCAATATATAAAGCACTAGAATAAAAACTAATTAGACCACTGGAGGAGTCACATACCGAAGAACAATCCCCCAAAACAGTTTTACAAATGGAGCTTTACACAAGGAGATCGAAAATGGCAGCAAAATGAGCAAGAACACGGGTTTGAGCTACGGGATGATTTTTTCTGGAGGAAGACAAAGTGGATGGGTTCTGGAATAAGTGGTTGGGACCCACAAGGCAGGGGGGCACGCCCAAGGGGGTAGGGCGTGCCCTCCACCCTTGTGGCCCACTGGTCCATCCCCCTGGTGCATGCTCAGTGCCAGAAATTCTAAAATATTCTATAAAAAATCATACTAAATTTTCGGGGCATTTGGAGAACTTTTATTTTTGGGACATTTTTTATTGCACGAATAATTCAGAAAATAGACAGAAAATACTATTTTTGCTTTATTTAATCTAAATAACAGAAAGTAAGAGGTGGGTACAGAAGGTCATGCCTTCTAAATTCATCCATCTCATGCTCATCAAAAGGAATCCGTTAACAAGATTGATCAAGTCTCATTAACAAACTTCTTTCGAATAACATGAAACCGGATAATTTTCGAATAACACTAAGTTACCTCAACGGGGATATGCATATCCCCAACAATAAGAATATCATATTTCTTTTTGACAGTAGGGAGAGGAAATTCAAAACCACCGATAGTAATAGTTGAATTTTTTCCAATAGAATTGATACTATGAACTTGAGGTTGTTTCTTCGGAAAGTGTACCGTATGCTCATTACCATTAACATGAAAAGTGACATTGCCTTTATTGCAATCAATAACAGCCCCTGCAGTATTCAAAAAGGGTCTACCAAGGATGATCAACATACTATCGTCCTCAGGAATATCAAGAATAACAAAGTCCATTAAGATAATAACGTTTGCAACCACAACAGGCACATCCTCACAAATACCGATGGGTATAGCAGTTGATTTATCAGCCATTTGCAAAGAGATTTCAGTAGGTGTCAACTTATTCAATTCAAGTCTACGATATAAAGAGAAAGGCATAACACTAACACCAGCTCCTAGATCACATAAAGCAGTTTTAACATAGTTTCTTTTAATGGAGCATGGTATAGTTGGTACTTCTGGATCCCCAAGTTTCTTTGGTATTCCATCCTTAAAAGTGTAATTAGCAAGCATGGTGGAAATTTCAGCTTCAGGTATCTTTCTTTTATTTGTAATAATATCTTTAATATACTTAGCATAAGGAGGCATTTTAAGCATACCAGTTAAACGCATACGCAAAAAGATAGGTCTAATCATTTCAGCAAAGCGCTCAAAATCCTCCTCATCCTTTTTCTTGGATGGATTAGGAGGAAAGGGCATGGGTTTCTGAACCCATGGTTCTCTTTCTCTACCATTTTTTCTAGCAACAAAGTCTCTCTTATCATAACGTTGATTCTTTGATTGTGGGTTATCAAGATCAACAGCAGGTTCAATCTCTACATCATTATCATTGCTAGGTTGAGCATCAACATGAACATCATCATTAACATTATCACTACGTTCATGTTCATCACCAGATTGTGTCTCAGCATCAGAAATAGAAATATCATTGGGATTCCCAGGTGTATCTATAACAGGTTCACTAGAAGCATGCAAAGTCCTATCAGTTTTCTTCTTTTTATTAGGACTAGGTGCATCAGTATTAATTCTCTGAGAATCTTGCTCAACTCTCCTAGGATGGCCCTCAGGATACAAAGGTTCCTGGGTCATTTTACCACCTCTAGTCATAACCCTAACAGCATTATCATTGTTCTTACTATTCAATTCATTAAGCAAATCATCCTGTGCCTTAAGTACTTGTTCTACTTGAGTTGTAACCATGGAAGCGTGTTTACTAATAAGCTTAAGATCATTAACAGTTCTACTCATATAATCACCCAAGTAATCAAGCATGTGAACATTATGTTTCAATTGTCTACTAACATAAGCATTGAAATTTTCTTGTTTAACAATAAAATTATCAAACTCATCCAAGCATTGACTGGCAGACTTATTATGAGGAATATCACCTTCATCAAATCTATAAAGAGAATTTACCTCTACTTCCTGTGTCGGGTTATCAAGACCATGTATTTCTTCAATAGGTGATAAATTCTTAGCATCTTCAGCTTTAATACTTTTTTCTTTCATAGATTTCTTTGCCTCTTGCATATCTTCAGGACTGAGAAATAGAATACCTCTTTTCTTCGGAGTTGGCTTAGGAGTTGGTTCAGGAAGTGTCCAATCATTATCATTACTCAACATATTATTCAATAGCAATTCAGCTTGCTCAACAGTTCGTTCCCTGACAACACAACCAGCACAACTATCTAGGTGGTCCCTAGAAGCATCGGTTATTCCATTATAAAAGATATCAAGTATTTCATTTTTCTTGAGAGGATGATCAGGCAAAGCATTAAGTAATTGGAGAAGCCTCCCCCAAGCTTGTGGGAGACTCTCTTCTTCAGATTACACAAAGTTAAATATTTCCTATAGGGCAGCTTGTTACTTATGAGCAGGGAAATATTTTTTAGAGAAGTAATAAATCATATCCTGGGGACTACGCACACAACCAGGAGCAAGAGAATTAAACCATAACTTAGCATCACCCTTTAACGAGAAAGGAAACAATTTAAGAATATAATAGTAGCGAATTTTTTCCTCATGAGCAAATAGGGTGGCTATATCATTCAATTTAGTAAGATGTGCCACAACAGTTTCAGATTCATAACCATAGAAAGGATCAGATTCAACCAAAGTAATTAACTCAGGATCGACAGAGAATTCATAATCCTTATCAGTAACAAAGATAGATGAAGTAGCAAACTTAGGATCATATTGCATTCTAGCATTCAAAGACTTTTCTTTCAGCTTAGCTAGCAATTTCTTAAGCTCATCTCTATCATTACAAGCAAGAAAGTCTCTAGCAGTTTCTTCATCCATAATATAACCCTCAGGTACAACAGGCAATTCATATCTAGGGGGAGAATCATAATCTTCAGTTTCAATAATAACATCAATTTCAGTAATTTCATTTTCTCTAACCCTAGCAAGTTGTTCATCAAGAAATTCACCTAGTGGCACAGTATTATCAAGCAAAGCATTAGTATCATCATAAGCATCATGCATAGCAGAAGTGGCATCATCAATTACTTGCGACATATCAGAATTACTAGTAGGTGTAGGTGTCGCAAGCTTACTTAAAACAGAAGGTGAATCAAGTGCAGAGCTAGATGGCAGTTCCTTACCTCCCCTCGTAGTAGAGGGAAAAATCTTGGTTCTAGTATCTTTCAAATTCCTCTTAGTGATCAAAAAATATAAATCCCAAGTGACTCAGAGAATAGAGCTATGCTCCCCGGCAACGGCGCCAGAAAAATGTCTTGATAACCCACAAGTATAGGGGATCGCAACAGTTTTTGAGGGTAGAGTATTCAACCCAAATTTATTGATTCGACACAAGGGGAGACAAAGAATATTCTCTAGTATTAGCAGTTGAGTTGTCAATTCAACCACACCTAAAAGACTTAATATCTGTAACAAAGTATTTAGTATCAAAGTAGTATGGAAGTAACGGTAACAGTGGCAAAAGTAACAGTAGTAGTCTTGTAGCAATCGTAACAGTGGCAACGGAAAAGTAACGAAGCAAAGATCAATATGTGAAAAGCTCGTAGGCAATGGATCAATGATGGATAGTTATGTCAGATGGCATTCATCACGCAACAGTTATAACCTAGGGTGACACAGAACTAGCTCCAATTCATCAATATAATGTAGGCATGTATTCCGAATATAGTCATACGTGCTTATGGAAAAGAACTTGCATGACATCTTTTGTCCTACCCTCCCGTGGCAGCGGGGTCCTAATGGAAACTAAGGGATATTAAGGCCTCCTTCTAATAGAGAACCGGACCAAAGCATTAGCACTTAGTGAATACATGAACTCCTCAAACTACGGTCGTCACCGGAAAGAATCCCAATTATTGTCACCTTGGGGTATGAGGATCATAACAGGTAATAGGTGTCTACAACTTGCAAGATAGGATCAAGAACACATATATATTCATGAAAACATAATAGGTTCAGATCTGAAATCATGGCACTCGGGCCCTAGTGACAAGCATTAGGCATAGCAAAGTCATAGCAACATCAATCTTAGAACATAGTGGATACTAGGGATCAAACCCTAACAAAACTAACTCGATTACATGATAAATCTCATCCAACCCATCACCGTCCAGCAAGCCTACGATGGAATTACTCATGCACGGCGGTGAGCATCATGAAATTGGTGATGGAGGATGGTTGATGATGATGATGGTGACGATTTTCCCTCTCCGGAGCCCTGAACGGACTCCAGATCTGCCCTCCCGAGGAAGAACAGGAGGTGGCGGCGGCTCCATATCATAAAACACGATGAATCCTTCTTCCTAATTTTTTTTCTCCCCGAATGTGAATATATGGAGTTGGAGTTGAGGTCGGTGGAGCTTCGTGGGACCCACAAGCCAGGGGGCGCGCCCAGGGGGGTAGGGCGCACCCCCCACCCTTGTGGACAGGCGGTGGGTCCCCCTCGGTTGATTCTTTCACCAATATTTTTTATTTATTCCAAAAATATTCTCCGTGAAGTTTCAGGTCATTCCGAGAACTTTTATTTCTGCACAAAAATAACACCATGGCAATTCTGCTGAAAACAGCGTCAGTCCGGGTTAGTTCCATTCAAATCATGCAAATTAGAGTCCAAAACAAGGGCAAAAGAGTTTAGAAAAGTAGATACGATGGATACGTATCACTTGAATCCACTCAGGCTCCAGAAATGCTTCATCAACTTTGGTAGGCTCTGTGATAGAGACAAATGCAAAATGCCCACAAAAGTTAGCTAGATGTGAAGCTCTTGAGCGAGTGAGGGAACCAGGTGCATTGATGTTGTCGAGGATCTTCTCAATCTGCACTTCATTCGCCACTCATGGATGAGCCGGACGAGGGCCTTGTTGAGGTTGAGCATTTTCCTCAGAGTCATTTTCATCAGGAGTAGCAGTTTCTTCAGGACGAGGAATGATCACTTCTTCTTCAGCTATTTCTTCATTGGGCACTATTTCACTAGTGACCATCAGCTTGATAGATTCCTCAAGAGGCATTTCATCTAGCACAGGAGGCAGGTGCTCTCTTTGCAAGCCATTAGTTTCATCGAACCGCACGTCCACAGTTTCAACAACCTTGTTGTGGTAGGTGTTGAAGACTCTGTAGCGAGTGTTTTCCGTACCAAGCATAAAACCATGTGCAAATTTGGAATTGTGATAAGGATCTCTAATCTAGCATTTAGCACCGAAGACTTTGAAATAACTTACATTGGGCTTTTTGTCAGTGAGGAGCTCATATGAAATCTTCTTGAGGAATTTGTGAAGATATACCGGATTGATGATGTGACAAGCAGTATCAATTGCTTCAGGACACTATTGACGAGGTGTCTTGTATTCATCAAGCATAGTGCAGGCCATCTCAATGAGTGTCATGTTCTTGCACTCAGCAATTCCATTCTGCTGAGGAGTATAAGGAGCAGAGAGCACATGAGTGATACCAAGTTCATCAAGATAGTCATCAAGGCCTGTGTTCTTGAACTCGGTGCTGTTGTCGCTTCTGATATGCTTGATCTTGATGCCATAATTCGTCATGGCACGGTTAGCGAATCATATGAAGACGCCCTGCACTTCAGTCTTGAAGGTAATGATATGCACCCAGGTGTAATGAGAATAATCATCAACAATGACGAATCCATAGAGTGATGCTGCATTGGTTAGTGTGGCATAATGAGTAGGACCAAATAGATCCATATGAAGTAATTCAAAGGGACGAGTAGTGGTCATGATTGTCTTTGCGGAGTGCTTGGATCTAGTCATCTTTCCAGCCTCATAAGCACCGCAAAGGTGATTTTTGACGAATTTGACACCCTCGACGCCAATGATATGCTTCTTCTTGACGAGTGTGCTCAAATTCCTCATGCCAGCATGTCCAAGTCATCGATGCCATAGCCAGCACTCTAAAGATTTTGCCAGAAGACATGTGGCCGGTTGAGGACCTAGAGAGAAATCTACAATATACAAATCACCTCTCCTAAACCCTTCGAAGACTTTGGACTTGTCAGATTCCATTAGCACAATGCATCTATATTTGCCAAAGATGACAATCATATCAAGATCACAAAGCATTGAGACAGACATGAGGTTGTATCCTAGGGACTCAACAAGCATCACTTTTTCCATGTGTCGATCCTTTGAGATACAACCTTACCTAGACCCAATACCTTGCTTTTTCCTTTGTCAGCGTAGGTGATATGCTTTAGATGAGACAGAGCAAGGGGAGCATTGGTGAGGAGATTCCTGTCACCAGTCATGTGATTGGTGCAGCCATTGTCCAGAACCCATTCAGTAGCTTATGGAGTATCATCCTATAGAAGCATTAGTCTCACTTACAAATTCATATACTTCAGTTGAAGAATATGATGATCAATTTCATCAGTAAGCATATAACTAGCAACATAGGGGTGAGTGAAATGAGGAATTCATTTCATCATGATTAGCTTGTATCCCGACAAGCATTATGTCAGGCCTTCAGCAAATTCGTCAGACATTTATTGTGTCTGAAGACCTGACCCTGCAGAAGAGATTAGTTCTTCTTCTTAACCACTCACATCTGAATGGGTGGCTGAGAAGCAATGTAGCACAAAGCATTGATAGAGAACTTAAGCATTGAAGAATATGCATTTCTCTTCACAGGAGCAGTATAGTACTCATAATAATATGCAGAGAAATTCTTAGCAGTTTTGTGCACATAGTGATTTGAAGAATAATGCACATATTCATCAGACCGCTGTTTGTTTCCCTGCATTGAAGTGTTAGAATGAGCATGAGTGGCCGTGTGTTCAATTGACGACTTTGGTCCAGGTGAAGAATTTGCCCTGGGGTTGTTCCTTTTCTTCGGTGGTGTCATGATGACATTCACCTAAAGATTTTGAAGAACAGTTTTGGGCACCCGGATTTTCTTCACAGGGGAACCATTCCTGCAGTTAGTACCAACAAATCTAGCAAATACTTCACCATTCTGATTTTTGAATAGCTTATAGTTGGAGTCAAATGACTCATCAGAAGAATGTGGAGTATCACAGTTAAAGCCAGATAGAGTGGATGGATCAACTGGAGATCCTTTTGCAGCAACCCATGTGGTTTTGGGATACTGCTCAGGTTTCCAATAAGATCCATCTGCATTCAGCTTTCTCTCAAAAGCAATACTCTCTTTCCTTGGGTTCCTGTTAAGAATCTGCTTCTTGAGCACATCACAAAGAGTTTGGTGCCCTTTGAGGCTTTTGTACATGCCTGTGACGTACAATTCCTTTAGACCTGCATTTTCATCAATGACACTCGTGGTTTCCTCAGATGAGGGAATTCAAACCACAGAGACAGTTGAAGGTATAGCAGCAGTTGAAGCATTTGAACATTCAGCTGAAGAATTTGCATTATCATGTTCAAGGCATTTTAAGCATGGAGCAACAAGTTCTTCCTGAGAAGCGCTGATCTGTTGAGCGAGCAATGAATCGTTGTCTTTTTGAAGATCATCATGAGACGCTCTCAGCTTTTCGAGTTGTTGCTTCCTTTGAAGAAATTCATAGGAAAACTTCTCATGTGTAGTAGAGAGGGCCACATGACGACTTTCAAGCTCGTCATATTGTGACTTTAGGCGTCTGAGATCCTCAGACAAACCTTGACTGCGATCCATTTCCTCATCTAACAGATCATCACTTTTGTCTAGCAGTTTTTTAATCTTTTCCATGACATTTTGTTGTTCAGTTGCAATTTTAAAAAGTTTCTTATAGCTAGGTTTTGCTTCACATTCAGAGTCATCATCACTTGAAGTATTAAAGTAAGCTTATCATGAGGTTACCTTGGCACCTCTTGCCATGAAGCAATAGGTAGGAGTGTAGTCATCAGCACAGTCTTCAGTGTTGGTGGAGTCACCCTTTTCTTCATGGTCGAAGATGGACTTGCTAACGAACTCCGTGGCGAGGGCGAAGCTTGCAACCCCAGAGTCAGATTCCTCCTCATATTCCTCAGCTTCCTTAGATTTCTCCTCAGAATCCATTTCCTTTCCAATGAAGGCGCGAGCTCTGGCGGAGGTGCTTTTCTTCTTTGATGAGGACTTTGATGAAGACTTTGATGACTACTTCTTCTTGTCATCAGGATCGTCATCCTTGCTAGAACTTTTCTTCTTTGAGCCCCTTTTCCAGAGGGGGCAATCAACGATGTAATGGCCTGTCTTCTTGCATTTGTGGCAAGTTCTTTTTTCGTAGTCGCGAGCAGAAGCTTCAGAGTTCTTTGAATCGTATTTTGAAGACTTTCCAAAGCAGTTCCTTTTGGAGAACTTCTGGAACTTCCTCACGAGCATAGCCAGTTCTCGGCCAATTTCCTCAGCATCATCTGTACTGCATTCAGATACTTCTTCTTCTTCTTCAGATGAAGAAATTTCCTTTGCTTTAGCCTTTGCCTTCAGAGCACGAGGTCATCCATAGCTGGGACCATACATATCTCTCTCCTCAGCTTGTTGAAATTCATGAGTGTTGAGCCTCTCAAGAATATTAGCGGGATCAAGTGACTTGTAATTAGGATCCTCTTGTATCATCAAGGCCAAGGTATCAAAGGAGCTATCAAGAGACCTCACAACTTCTTCACCACCTCGTGTTCAGTGATGTCAGCAGCACCTAGTGCTTGTAGCTCATTGGAGATATCTGTGAGGCATCGAAAGTTTGCTGAACATTTTCATTGTCAAGCCTCTTGAAGTGGTTGAAGAGATTGCGAAGCACATCAACACAGGAGTCACGTTGAGTGGAAACTCCCTCGTTGACCTTGGAGAGCCTATCGCAGACCAGCTTTGATGTTTCCAGTGCACTAACTCGGCCATACTGCCCTTTGTTGAGGTGTCCACATATGATGTTCTTCGCTTGAGAGTCGAGTTGCTTGAATCTCTTCACATCAACAGCATTGATGCTAGGAGCGACAGTGGGAATGCCATTCTCAATGATGTACCAGAGATCGTTGTCAATTGCCTCAAGATGCATGCGCATCTTATTCTTCTAGTAAGGATAGTCTGTGCCATCGAAAATGGAGCACGTAGCAGAAACCTTGATCATACCTGCGGTCGTCATAACTAAAACTACAGGTGGTTAAACCAAAATCACATAGAAGAAGGGAGTACCTTGCTCTGATATCAATTGAAAGCACAGGTTAACTCCTAGAGGGGGTGAATGGGAGATTTTTAGAAATTCATCAAACTCTGAAGAATTTGACGAAGATCGGAGTGAAGAAATAGAAACACAAGGGAAACTAAGTCATCAGAGAATTAGAGTACATGCAATCAGGATACGAAAGATTGAAGAACATGCAATCATACATTCATACGCGCATGAACAAAATGAACTTGTCGGATTTCGGGTTCCGCAAACCCTTGAGAGGTTCAAACTCTGGGGTGCGTGCGAAGAACTCGTCCTCCCCAGTCTGCCTACTCGCTAATCTCACAGCCTAGCTCGACGAACTGTAAGGAAAAGAGACACAACAGTTTACCCAGGTTCGGGCCACCTTGCGGTGTAAAACCCTACTCCTGCTTTGTGGTGGATTGGCCTCGAGGGGCTGAGGATGAACTAGTACAGTGGCCAACAGCCTCAGGAGGAGAGGTGTTCTTGAGCTCGGGTGAGCTGGTGGAGTGAGGGTGATCTGAATGATCCGTCGATCCGATCCTACGGTGGTGGCTAAGTCCTATTTATAGTGGCCTTCGTCCTCTTCCCAAATGAAAGGCGGGAAGGGATCCCACAACGGCCAAATTCGAAGGGAGACAGCTAGTACATGCTATCCTGACAAAAGTAGTCTTCGCCTGCAAAAAGCCTCTGGTTGTGACGCCATGGTGGGCTCAGTGATGACCTCCATCCTGCCGTCCTGGCGGTCTTGGTCTTGTTGCACGGGAATGGAAACCTTTGGCTGATTCCTCGGGACTCCGCGCCTGCGCTCGCCTCTTTAGCACCGAAAAGGAAACTGGTACACTACGCCCGCTGATGCCCGCCTGGCCTTGGTCGTCATGGCTCACGTCATCCGGACCTCACGAGGAGAGGCTTGCATAGAGATCTCCGCTCCTCGGGAGCCAGCCTGAGGAGGCCGCTCCTCGTGGAGGTCTTAGTGTCATCCGCCTCGCGAGGCTTGGCCCCTCGCAAGGGTCTTCAGTTGTTGTTGCTGAAGCTGGGCCATACCAGGCCGTCAATGGAGCCACGCCGTGGGCCGCAGGCAGGCAAGCCTGGGTACCCCCGTTCCCAGAATGCCGACAGTAGCCCCCGGGCCCAATGCATGCTTGAACTTGGCTTTGAGGTGAAGCCA
This sequence comes from Thinopyrum elongatum, assembly GCA_011799875.1. Lineage (NCBI taxonomy): Eukaryota > Viridiplantae > Streptophyta > Magnoliopsida > Poales > Poaceae > Thinopyrum > Thinopyrum elongatum. The sequence goes on along the minus strand of CM022298.1, from coordinate 545,481,068 downwards.
AGGGGCAAGTGCGAAGCGCTGCGGGCCCTAACTGCCTGCGGCCTTGGTCGACGCGTGGCGATTGATGGGACGTGGGCGTCTCCGCTTCCCCACGCCGCCTCGGCAACCATTCGACTTGACGAGACTCTGCTGCATGCGGAGAAAAACCATCACTGCGTGGGATCGTGGAGGCCGGCGGTTGGCCTCCCTCCGGCTATAAGTGAGGGGAGGGGCAGAGCCCCCCTCACTCATCTCCATCTTCTCGCTACTCGCTCCTCCTTCTTCTTCACCTCCCCGTCTTGCCGTAGCATCCATGGCACCGACGAGGAGGTTCTCCGCCGCCGAGAAGGGGAAGGCCCCCAAGGAGGGGCCGGGTTCGCCACCACCCAAGAGAGGGCGAGGCCGCTCCCGCAAGCATGCTGCGACCCCTGCGGTAGCTCCTCAGGGGCGTGGGCGTACTCCTTCGGGGGCCGGCATCGCTTTGGGCGGCCGCGGCGGCGCTTCTTCTCAAGGCAGGGGCCGCCAAGGGCGAGGCAGCCCCTGTGACGAGGGGCGGCGCGCCGTGGTTGCCCGGCCTCCTCGGCCGCGCTTCCACTCGGCGGATGTGCTCCTTGAGTTCGTCGTGTGGTCGGAGAGGCCTGCCGGCACCTAGCTCCCACTCCCGCGCTTCTTCCTGAGTGAGCTGCCGGTCGCGGGGCTTGACGGCCTCTGGCTGCAGGCTGACGGCTGTTGCAGCAAGGCTTCCTAGGCTGGGGTTGAAGTCACCGAGATGGGCAGCGTGTCCTTGGCCTGCGGTTGGCAGGCATTTGCCCGCGCGTGAGGCCTGAGCGGGAGGCGCACCCTTCATTTCAGGTACGACGGCCTCGCGACCCTCCATGTGAGGGTGTTCGGGGAGGACGGCCGTAGTGCGGGGTGCTGCCCGGAAGACGGCAGCAGTGACGATGAGCTTGGCCTTGACGACGGCCACTCTTCCTTCCGCAGCGGCGGCTCCTTCTCCGGCGAGAGCACCAGCAGTGGCGGCTACGACCAACCACCACGCCACCGGGCTCGCATCGGGGAAGGCAACGGGTCGTCTCGTCGCCGCGCTCCGGTGAAGCGGGAGGAAGACTCGGGGTGAGCCCAGGGGCCTCCGGAGCTTGGCCTCGGGAGATGTTGCGGTCGTGCGGGCCACTTTTGTTTAACCTTTCCTTTCTCCTGCACTTGAAAAAAGTAGAGGGCCCCGCTGGGGCCTGTAATGAACCAAGGCACTCGTGCCATTATGCTATGTTTGTTATCTTGATATTGTGCCGGGATACCTATATTCAGATCATGTGCGGTTAGAATAACTTAGCTTGATATGCTTGCTGTAGTTTCCTGCCTCACGAGGGTGCGCCTCTCCAGCAACATCTGGCGATGCTTGCTTCTTAACGACTCAGGAGCCGTCGGGCCTCAGGAGGCATTGTATAGCTGCAGAATTATTAGAAAACTTCACAGGGTGTCATGCCCTTCCTTGCGCGAGCCCCTGAGTGTTGGTTGGTTGTGGCTGGTGCACCGCGTCGCAATGCCCGGAGGCACGGACTTGAGAAGGTACGCGTGCCCACGAGCTCGTTTGAGAGTGTCTCGCAAGGATTTAAGGACCGAAGCTCTGGGGCGACAGGGCTTCGGTGAGGTGTGGTCGCGACGAGCGCCAAGCACACACACCTACCTAGCCCCCGCGCATGGGACGCGCGAGGAGGAGCGACGGGCAACTGCCGCTCTTCCTGGGACAAGGCTGGAGAGGCAAACGAACAGAGGACAAGAAAGTTCCAGCTTTGGAAAATGAGAAACGCGAAAACTCCAAATTCCATTAAAAAGTTGGAAACCAACTACAGAAAGCAAGCAAAAGAACAGCCGCGTCCGGCACCTAGTCTAGTCTTCTCACCAGCGCGGAGCTAAGTGCTGCCACTAGGACGTGGGAGGGAGCCCCCATGAGGCCCGCGGGCGACACTCAGGAGACTCCGGGGCGTGTACAGCCCCACTCATTATTACGTGAGAGTGTCACGAGCGGAGACCTTCACAGGCGTGGGGCCTTGCTTCACGTCGCCTGACAAGGGCACCGCCCTGCGCCTCCCCCGACCACCGTTGGGGCATCCAGAAACCAGGACGAGACCAAGGGGCAAGGGGGATGCTAGCGGTGCCCTCGGCGACCGCAGGCCCTCCATCGGGGGGAAGGGCTCATCGGCACCTTCCGCGGCAGAGGACCTACCTCCGTTCAGCGCCCTGCTCCATGCGGTGCGGGGGAGGCCCCAGTGTGCTTCACCCGCCGGCAGCGGGGCCATCGCCCTGGGGTCCCTGGCCACTGTTGTGGCTTGGTTCACCTGCGGTCCATGGTTAGCGTAATCATGCTCCTGAGATATCGGCTGTACCCAGTGGCTATTGTCGTTGAAGGTGTCGGTGAAGTTCCGGGGAGGCTCGCGGAGAGCCTCGGCTTCATGTGCCCCCTACACCCAGCCTGATGAGGGGAACCCGCCGGGGCATTCTCTTGACGCGTACTATAGAAGTCGCTCCTCATGTGCCGCCCAGGCCCTGATACTCGGGAGGCTCTGGGGGCCCGGGGGGCTCGCGAGGATCCATCTCCTCCTCGGACAGGATCGCCTGGCTTCTGGCCTCATGAGCCGCCAAGACGCCCCGCATGTGGCACTGGAATGCAGCAGCTGTGCTCGGCAAGCCCAAAGGCATGCGAACATAGCTGTGAGGGGGACCCTCGCATCGGCCAGCGCGGGACGGCCAGAAGCGCTCCTGAGATGCGGCCCTGTTGAGCCCTGGGATGTTGACGCAGACGCGCAGCTCGCTGTCCTCGCCGGGACAAGGAGCCGCGCCGGGTGGTGGGTGATGGTCGCCTCGCATAGCTCTTGCCTCCTGAAGCTCCTTGATTGCCTTGGTGATGAACTCCTGAGCACCTGGTGCCTCGCGCCTTGTACCCTCCTGGCGGAAGCATGCGTTGAAGCTCGCCTCCACATGGTGCCCGAGCGCCTCCCTCATGACGTTGGCCAGGTCAGTGGCCCTCCAAAGGAGAGCCCCTGAGCCCAGCCTGAGAGGGGCGCTGGGCGCGCCTTCCTATGCGAGAGAGGGAGGCGCCCCGTCAGTGGGCGCTGGGCCTGAGGTGGTGCCGCTGGACACCCCGCCCTCCTGAGGTCCTTGGCGGAGCAGCTGCTTCTTCTTCTTGGGGACAGCCTCAGGAGGGTAGACGGCGCCTTCATCGCCTGGGTTCTCGACCGCCGCAGCCTAGTAGGCGCGCTCAAGAGAACACACCGCGTCCTTCTCCTCGCAGGTGACCGTGATGACGCCGCAGCTCCCTGGCATCTTGAGGACATTCTAACCATGATGAGTCACTACCATGAACTTGGCCAGGGCCGGATACCCAAGGATGGCATTGTATGGAAGGCGAATGTGGGCAACGTCGAAGTCAATGAGCTCAGTGCGGTAGTTGTCGCGCTTGCCGAAGGTGACAGGGAGGCGGATCTGCCCTATCGGGGTGGTGGAGCCGTCGGTCACTCCTGAGAAAGGCTCAGTAGGCTACAGCTGGTCGTAGGGCACCTGGAGCCGTTCGAATGTCTCGATGGAGAGAACATTGAGCAACGCACCGCCATCGATGAGAGTCTTGGTGACGAGCATGTTGCTGATGGTAGGTGAGCAGAGCATCGAAAGAGCGTCGGCAGTTGCCGCACACTTGAGCAGATCGGATGGGCTGAAGGTGATTGTGCACTTGGACCACCTGAGCGGACGCGTCGCCTCAAGCTTGGGGAGGGCCGCGTTCACCTCACGGGCAAACTGCTTGAAGATGCGATGAGAGGCAGGGGCCTGAGCACCACCCAGGATGCAGGCGATGGCACGAGGCTCCTGGAAGCCCCCTCGTCCTGGTGGTGGTCGTCGTTCCTTCTTGGTGGTGGCGGCAGCGGAGGAAGGCCAGCGTTGCCCTGAGGACGGTCCTCACGAGGCTGGTCCCTCCAGGGGCCCTCGCGAGGCTGGCCCTGCCAGCGGTCCTCACGAGGCTGATCGCGCCATTCTTGGTGGAGGTCGCGGCCGTCCCAGCTTCCTCCACCTCAGCCTCCTCCGTAGTTGTAGCCTCGGTCGCTGCGCTCGGGGCGACGACTGAGGCGCCCGTCGCGGATGGCCCTGAGCTCCTGGCAGTCATTGGTGTTGTGGCTGTGCACGTTGTGGAAGACACAGAACTGGCGGCTGCCCTTGGATGACTCTGGGTGGTCGCAGCTGCGCTTCGTCTCTGGCTCGGCCGCGAGCACGGCCGGTCCCTTGCACTTCACGTCCTTGGCTTTGGCCTTCTTGTCTTCTGGGTCAGCCTCTGGGAGCTCCAGGAGAGAGAGGCGACCTTCCTCAGCTCTCGCACACTTGGTTGCCATGTTGAACATCTCCAGAGCCGTGCACAGGTCCTCATGTATGGCGAGCTCCTCCTTCATCTTGATGTCGCGGACGCCAATAGTGAATGCCGAGATGATGGCCTCGTTCGACACCTTGGGGATCTTGAGGCGGATGTTGTTGAAGCGCTGGATGTACTTCTGCAAGGTCTCTCCTGGCTGCTGCTTGATGCGTCGCATGTCACCCGCAGCCGGTGGACGGTCGCGAGTGCCCTGGAAGTTGGCGACGAAACGCTCCCGCATTTCGTCCCAGGAGGAGATCGATCCCGCGGGCAGGTTCAGGAGCCACGAGCGTGCACCATCCTTGAGGGCCATGGGAAACCAGTTCGCCATAACCTTCTCGTCGCCGTTGGCTGCCTCGATGCTCAGCTGGTAGAGCTGCAGAAACTCGGCAGGGTTGGGGGTGCCGTCATAGCGCGGAGGCAGGTCGGGCTTGAACTTCCCCGGCCAGACGACGCTGCGAAGCTCCGGAGTGAACGCGCGGCAACCCGCTGTGGTCACAGGAGCCTGTCGTGGAGGTGGAGCCTGGTTTTGGCGCTCGTGCGCCACCGCTGCAGGCGGCGCACTGTCTTGATGTGGCGGTGCTGGGAGTGCACGAGCATCTTCTTGCGTCCGTTGCACCACCTGGCAGCTTTCTTCTTCACGCGTTGGTGCCCTGCGCGGCGGGTCGCGCCACGGGGCCTTGCGCCTTGGCTCGAGGGCGACGTCTTGACGGGGAGGTGGAGGAGGTGCTCCGTGGGCTACGTCACCCGCAGCAGGCGGCGGGTGAGGCAGCGAGCGAGACGGTGTAGGAGAATCCCCAGCGGCGCTAACAAGCTCGGTGATGCGGTCCAGCCAGTCTTCGTAGAGGTCATCGACGGGGCAGTAGCACAGGAGCTCGCACGCCATGATTAACGCAGCTTGTGCGTTCGCCGGCCCTCGACGAGCATGAGACGACGAACCAGCCAGAGTCATCGACGGGGTGGCGGTGCGTCCATCCCGCCGCACAGAAGGGTGCAATAACGAAGCTTGCTGCTCGTGCCCCGCGGGGCTGGTGGCAGCATTTGCCACTGGAGACGGGGGGCGGCGAGGGCAGCCGTCACCCGCCGGCACCATCTAAGCAACCTGGGCGGCGAGGGTGGCCCGACGCTCAGCACGAGCTCGACGAGCGTCAGCCATGGAAGCGGTGGAGCGGTGGTGGATCGACCGGCGGAAGAGAGGCTCCGACGCACCCCTACCTAGCGCGCCAAATGTTGGATTTCAGGTTCCGCAAACCCTTGAGAGGTTCAAACTCTGGGGTGCGTGCGAAAAACTCGTCCTCCCCAGTCTGCCTACTCGCTAATCTCACAGCCTAGCTCGATGAACTGTAAGGAAAAGAGACACAGCAGTTTACCCAGGTTCGGGCCACCTTGCGGTGTAAAACCCTACTCCTGCTTTATGGTGGATTGGCCTCGAGGGGTTGAGGATGAACTAGTACAGTGGCCAACTGCCTCAGGAGGAGAGGTGTTCTTGAGCTCGGGTGAGCTGGTGGAGTGAGGGTGATCAGAATGATCCGTCAATCCGATCCTACGGTGGTGGCTAAGTCCTATTTATAGTGGCCTTGGTCCTCTTCCCAAATGAAAGGCGGGAAGGGATCCCACAACGGCCAAATTCGAAGGGAGACAGCTAGTACATGCTATCCTGACAAAAGTAGTCTTCGCCTGCAAAAAGCCTCTTGTTGTGACGCCGTGGTGGGCTCAGTGATGACCTCCGTCCTGCCATCCTGGCGGTCTTGGTCTTGTTGCATGGGAATGGAAACCTTTGGTTGATTCCTCGGGACTCCGCGCCTGCGCTCGCCTCTTTAGCACCGAAGAGGAAACTGGTACACTGCGCCCGCTGTCGCCCGCCTGGCCTTGGTCGTCATGGCTCACGTCATCCGGACCTCACGAGGTGAGGCTTGAATAGAGATCTCCGCTCCTCGGGAGCCAGCCTGAGGAGGCCGCTCCTCGTGGAGGTCTTGGTGTCGTCCGCCTCGCGAGGCTTGGCCCCTCGCGAGGGTCTTGAGTTGTTGTTGCTGAAGCTAGGCCATACCAGGCCGTCGATGGAGCCACGCCATGGGCCGCAGGCAGGCAAGTCTAGGTACCCCCGTTCCCAAAACGCTGACAGAACTGAGGAAATGAAAGATAGCATGATGAAATTCTTCAGTTCAAATTCGTCAGAACAGAGATCACAAATTCTTCAGCAGCGGAATAATTTAAGAAAGGGTTGAGGAATTTGAAATCAGGTTGGCTCGGTGAAGACAATGGAATTTGGTAGACCAGTTCCAGTTGCTGCATCAACTGTACGTCTGGTCGATGCGGCTGAGTCGCAACTCATAGGACACACAGTCCTCACCGTATTCCTCTTGAGCTAAGGTCACTTAGTCCTCTCCCAATCACTTGTGATAAGTCTTCAAGGTAGACTTCCAAAACCTTCACAGACTTGTTCACCGGCACACCACAATGACTCTTGGTGTACTCAGAACTTGACGCCTAACCGTCTGGAAGAATGACAATCTTCAAAGGTAACAGGCGTCGGATCACACAGATCAATCTCTTTAGTGATGCCCAATCACTTTGGCTCTGGGTTTTTCCTCACTTAGGATTCTCTCAAATCGTCAGAGGATGGGTTGCTCTCTTATGACAAGTGTCAAGTTCTCTCTGAGCAGCCAACCAACAAGTGGTTGTGGGGGGGGGGACTATTTATAGCCAGGGGCAACCCGACATGAGTTGTCATAAATGCCCTTCTCTGATTCGACCGTTGTCAGGATAAGGATTCACTCGACAGCTGGCACACGATGCAGCAACAGTCGGAATTTGAACTCTCAAATTCGCCGGGACACTCAATTTCCTCACTTTTAGGCAGAAAGCACTAGTGAACTCCTAACTCCTCAGCCTGACCAAATTCATCAGTGACCAGATGAACTTCGTCACTGTCGCTAGCAAATGCGTCAGCTGATCCGGAGATTTCCAAAGGCTTCACTCGAAGCGGCTTGTGTATAGATTTGAGTAAGATTGAGCATCACTTTGGAAATGTGAAATATGATTCACCTAGACCCCCTTTAACAGTACGGTTTTTCCTATGACTCAAATAAGAAGAAAAGAAACTATGAAAACAAAGTCTTCACATCAATTTCTTCAAAGGTCGTACCAATTTCATTACCAAATTCTTCACATGAAGAAATCCATTTCTAGGGGTCGTCTTCCATGTGTTAAACCAAATCTTCAGGGACTATATTACATATGTGTACTCACAAACACATTAGTTCCTCAACCTATTTGTCTTCAATACTTCAAAACCACTAAGGGGCACTTGATGCACTTACAAGTAGTAAGGGTAGAGTAGTGAGTAGGGCCAAATAAATCCATGTGTAGCAGCTCGAAAGGACATGAAGTCGTCATGATTGTCTTCGAGGGATGTTTTGCCCTAGTCATCTTCCCAGCTTCGCAAGCACCACATAGATGATCCTTCTTGAACTTGACGCCCTCAATCCCAATGATGTGCTTATTCTCCACAAGAGTGTGTAAGTTCTTCATGCCCGCATGTCCTAGCCTTCGATGCCAAAGCCAGCACTTTGAAGCTTTTGCTAGAAGACATACGACAAGACGTGGTCCTGCGGAGAAATCTATCATACACAGATCACCTCTTCAATAACCTTCAAAGACTTGAGATTTGTTAGAAGCCATGAGCACAAGACATCGATATTTTCCAAATATCACAATCATATCAAGATCACAAAGCATTGAGACAGACATTAGATTGTATCCAAGGGATTCAACAAGCGTCACTTTATCCATGTGTTGATCCTTTGAGATAGCAACCCTACCTAGACCCAATACCTTGCTTTTACCTATGTCAGCAAATGTGATATGGTTTTTTGTAGATGGTCAAAGAGTAGAGTCCATGATACGTCTACATCGTATCTACTTTTCCAAACTCTTTTGCCCTTATTTTGGACTCTAATTTGCATGATTTGAAGGGAACTAACCCGGACTGACGCTGTTTTCAGCAGAATTGCCATGGTATTATTTTTGTGCAGAAATAAAAGTTCTCGGATTGACCTAAAAATTTACAGAGAATATTTTTGGAATATATAAAAATATTGGCGCAAGAATCAACCAAAGGGGGCAACCCAGAGGCCACAAGCCCTGGGGGCGCGCCCTGCAGGCTTGTGGGCCCCCTGGAGCTCCTCCGACCCTAATTCCAACTCTATAAGTACCTATTCACAGAGAAAAAAATCAGACAGAAGGATTCATCACGTTTTATGATACGGAGCCGCCGCCACCTCCTGTTCTTCATCAGGAGGGCTGATCTGGAGTCCGTTCGGGGCTCCATAGAGGGGGATTTGTCGCCATCATCATCACCAACCTTCCTCCATCACCAATTTCATGATGCTCACTGCCATGCGTGAGTAATTCCATCGTAGGCTTGCTGGACGGTGATGGGTTGGATGAGATTTATCATGTAATCGAGTTAGTTTTGTTAGGGTTTGATCCCAAGTATCCGCTATGTTCTGAGATTGATGTTGCTATGACTTTGCTATGCTTAATGCTTGTCACTAGGGCCCGAGTGCCATGATTTTAGATATGAACCTATTATGTTTTCATGAATATATTTGTGTTCTTGATCCTATCTTGCAAGTTGTAGACACCTATTATGTGTTATGATCTGCATACCTCAAGGTGACAATAATTGGGATTCTTTCCGGTGATTACCGTAGTTTGAGGAGTTCATGTATTCACTAAGGGCTAATGCTTTGGTCCGGTTCTCTATTAAAAGGAGGCCTTAATATCCCTTAGTTTCCATTAGGACCCAACTACCACGGGAGGGTAGGACAAAAGATGTCATGCAAGTTCTTTACCATAAGCACGTATGACTATATACGAAATACATGCCTACATTATATTGATGAATTGGGGCTAGTTCTGTGTCACCCTAGGTTATAACTGTTGCATGATGAATGCCATCCGACATAATTATCCATCACTGATCTATTGCCTACGAGCTTTTCACATATTGATATTTGCTAAGTTACTTTCGCGTTGCTGCTGTTACAATCACTACAAAACTGCTACTATTACTTTTGTTACCGTTACCGTTACTTCCATACTACTTTGCTACTAAAAACTTTGCTACAGATATTAAGTCTTTCAGGTGTGGTTGAATTGACAACTCAGCTGCTAATACTCGTGAATATTCTTTGGCTCCCTTGTGTCGAATCAATAAATTTGGCTTGAATACTCTACCCTCGAAAACTGTTGCGATCCCCTATAATTGAGGGTTATCAAGACCTTTTTCTGGCGTCGTTGCCGGGAAGCATAGCTCTATTCTCTAAGTCACTTGGGATTTACATCTGTTGATCATTATGAGGAATTTGAAAGATAACAAAACCAAGATTTTTCCCTCTACTACGAGGTGAGGTAAGGAACTGCCATCTAGCTCTGCACTTGATTCACCTTCTGTTTTGAGTAAGCTTGCGACACCACCACCTGCTATTAATTCTGATATGTTGCAAGTAATTGATGATGCTACTTCTGCTATGCATGATGCTTATGATGATACTATCACTTTGCTTGATAATACTGTGCCACTGGGTGAATTTCTTGATGAACAAAGTGCTAGAGTTAATGCTGAAACTAATGATATTTCTGAAACTGATGAAATTATTGAAACTGAACACTTTGAAACACCTGCTAGACCTAGATATCCTAGATATGAATTGCCTGATATACCTGAGGGTTATGTTATGGATGGAGAGGTAGCTAATGACTTTCTTGCTTGTAAGGATAGAGATGATCTTAAGAAATTACTATGCAAGTGGAAAGAAAAGTCTTTGAATGCTAGAATGCAATATGATCCTAATTTGCTACTTCACCTATCTTTGTTACCGATAAGGATTATGAATTCTCTGTCGATCCTGAGTTAATTACTTTGGTTGAATCTGATCCTTTCCATGGTTATGAATCTGAAACTGTTGTGGCACACCTTACTAAATTAAATGATATAGCCACCCAATTAGCTCATGAGGAAAAAATTCGCTATTACTATATTCTTAAGTTGTTTCCTTTCTCGTTAAAGGGTGATGCTAAGATATGGTTTAATTCTCTTGCTCCTGGTTGTGTGCGTAGTCCCCGGGATATGATATATTACTTCTCTGAAAAATATTTTCCTGCTCATAAGAAACAAGCTGCTTTACAGGAAATATTTAACTTTGTGCAAATTGAAGAAGAGAGTCTCCCACAAGATTGGGGGAGGCTTCTCCAATTACTTAATGCTTTGCCTGATCATCCTCTCAAGAAAAATGAAATACTTGATATGTTTTATAATGGACTAACCGATGCTTCTAGGGACCACCTAGATAGTTGTGCTGGTTGTGTTTTCAGGGAACAAACTGTTGAACAAGCTGAAGTATTATTGAATAATATATTGAGCAATGATAATGATTGGACTCTTCCCGAACCACCTCCTAAGCCAACTCCAAAGAAAAGAGGTATTCTATTTCTCAGCCCTGAAAATATGTAAGAGGCAAAGAAACCTATGAAATAAAAAGGTATTAAAGCTGAAGATGTTAAGAATTTACCACCTATTGAAGAAATACATGGTCTTAATACTCCAACACAGGTAGCAGAGGTAAATTCTCTCTACAGATTTGATGAAGGTGATATTCCTTATAATAAGTCTGCTAGTCAATGCTTGGATGAATTTGATAACTTTATTGTTAAACAAGAAAACTTCAATGCATATGCTAGTAGACAATTGAAACGTAATGCTTATATGCTTGACTGCTTGGGTGGCTATATGTGTAGAACTGTTAATGATCTCAAGATTATTAGTAAACATGCTTCCATGGTAAAAACTCAAGTAGAACAAGTGCTCAAGGCACAAAATGATTTGCTTAATGAAATGAATAGTAAGATGAATGATAATGTTGTTAGAGTTATGACTAGAGGTGGTAAAATGACTCAGGAACCTTTGTATACTGAGGGCCATCCTAAGAGAATTGAACAAGACTCTCAGAGGATTAATACTGATGCACCTGGTCCTTCTAGAAAGAAAAAGAAAGATGATAGTACTTTCCATGCTTCTAGTGAACCTGTTGTAGACACACCTGAGAATCCAAATGATATTTCTATTACTGATGCTGAAACACAATCTGGTGACGAACATGAACCTAGTAATAATGTTAATGATGATGTTCATGTTGATGCTCAACCTAGTAATGATAATGATGTGGAGATTGAACCTGCTGTTGATCTTGATAACCCACAACCTAAGAATAAAAGGTATGATCGAAAACTTATAAGATGGAAAATAGTAGATCGGAAACTTATATGATGGAAAATAGACTCGGGGGCCATAGGTTTCACTAGAGGCTTCTCTCAAGATAGCAAATAATACGGTGGGTGAACAAATTACTGCCGAGCAATTGATAGAAAAGCGCAAAGTTATGACGATATCTAAGGCAATGATCATGAATATAGGCATCACATCCGTGTCAAGTAGACCGAAACGATTCTGCATCTACTACTATTACTCCACACATCGACCGACTCCTTCCTGCATCTGGAGTATTAAGTTCATGAAGAACAGAGTAACGCATTAAGTAAGATGACATGATGTAGAGGAATAAACTCAAGCAATATGATGTAAACCCCATCTTTTTATCCTAGATGGCAACAATACAATATGTACCTTCCTGCCCCTGCTGTCACTGGGAAAGGACACCGCAAGATTGAACCCAAAGCTAAGCACTTCTCCCATTGCAAGAAAAACAAATCTAGTTGGCCAAACCAAACCGATAGTTTGAAGAGAATTACAAAGATATCAAATCATGCATAAAAGAATTCAGAGAAGATTCAAATAATATTCATAGATAATCTGATCATAAATCCACAATTCATCGGATCTCGGCAAACACACCGCAAAAAAGTATTACATTGAATAGATCTCCAAGAGAATCAAAGAGAGAGAAGAACCCATCTAGCTACTAGCTATGGACTAGTAGGTCTGAGATAAACTACTCACGCTTCATCGGAACGGCAATAGGGTTGATGTAGAAGCCCTCCGTGATCGAATCCACCTCCGGCAGGGTGCCGGAAAAGGTCCCTAGATGGGATCTCACGGGTACAGAAGGTTGCGGCAATGGAAAAGTGTTTTCGTGGATGCTTCTGGTGGTTTGGGAATATATGTGAATATATAGGCAAAAGAATTAGGTCAGGAGGGTCACGGGGGGCCCATAAGGCAGGGGCACGCCCTACCCCCTGGGCGTGCCCTCCACCCTTGTGGCCGCCTCGTGGCTCCTCCGACTTCATCTCCAAGTCTCCTGGGTGTCTTCTGGTCCGAGAAAAATCATCGCGAAGATTTCATTCCGTTTAGACTCCGTTTGGTATTCCTTCTCCACGAAGCTAAAAAACAAGGAAAAAACAAAAACTGGCACTGGGCTCTAGGTTAATAGGTTAGTCCCAAAAATAATATAAAATAGCATATTAAACATCCAAAATAGATAATATAATAGCATGGAACAATCAAAAATTATAGATACGTTGGAGACGTATCAAGCATCCCCAAGCTTAATTCCTGCTCGTCCTTGAGTAGGTAAATGATAAAAACAGAATTTTTGATGTGGAATGCTACCTAACATACTTATCCAGGTAATTTTCTTTATTGTGGCATGAATGTTTAGATCTATAAGATTCAAAACAAAACTTTAATACTGACATAAAAACAATAATACTTCAAGCATACTAACAAGGCAATTATGTCTTCTCAAAATAACATGGCCAAAAAAGCTTATCCCTACAAAATCATATAGTCTGGCTATGCTCCATCTTCATCACACAAAATATTCAAATCATGCACAACCCCGATGATAAGCCAAGCAATTGTTTCATACTTTTGATGTTCTCAAACTTTTTCAACTGTCACGCAATACATGAGCGTGAGCCATGGACATAGCACTATAGGTGGAATTGAATATGGTGGTTGTGGAGAAGACAAAAAGGAGATAGTCTCACATCAACTAGGCGTATCAACAGGCTATGGAGATGCCCATCAATAGATATCAATGTGAGTGAGTAGGGATTGCCATGCAACAGATGCACTAGAGCTATAAGTTTATGAAAGCTCAAAAGAAAACTAAGTGGGTGTGCATCCAACTCGCTTGCTCACGAAGACCTAGGGCAATTTGAGGAAGCCCATCATTGGAATATACAAGCCAAGTTCTATAATGAAAAATTCCCACTAGTATATGAAAGTGACAACATAGGAGACTCTCTATCATGAAGATCATGGTGCTACTTTGAAGCACAAGTGTGGTAAAAGGATAGTAACATTATCCCTTCTCTCTTTTCTCTCATTTTTTTATTTGGGCCTTCTCATTTTATTTGCCTTTTTTCGTCCGGAGTCTCATCCCGACTTGTGGGGGAATCATAGTCTCCATCATCCTTTCCTCACATGGGACAATGCTCTAATAATGAAGATCATCACACTTTTATTTACTTACAACTCAAAAATTACAACTCGATACTTAGAACAAAATATGACTCTATATGAATGCCTCCGGCGGTGTACCGGGATGTGCAATGAATCAAGAGTGACATGTATGAAAGAATTATGAACGGTGGCTTTGCCACAAATACAATGTCAACTACATGATCATGCAAAGCAATATGACAATGATGAAGCGTGTCATAATAAACGGAACGGTGGAAAGTTGCATGGCAATATATCTCGGAATGGCTATGAAAATGCCATAATAGGTAGGTATGCTGGCTGTTTTGAGGAAGGTATATGGTGGGTGTATGGTACCGGCGAAAGTTGTGCGGCACTAGAGAGGCTAGCAATGGTGGAAGGATGAGAGTGTGTATAATCCATGGACTCAACATTAGTCATAAAGAACTCACATACTTATTGCAAAAATCTATTAGTTATCGAAACGAAGTACTACACGCATGCTCCTAGGGGGATAGATTGGTAGGAAAAGACCATCGCTCGTCCCCGACCGCCACTCATAAGGAAGACAATCAATAAATAAATCATGCTCCGACTTCATCACATAACGGTTCACCATACGTGCATGCTGTGGGAATCACAAACTTTAGCACAAGTATTTCTCAAATTCACAATTACTCACTAGCATGACTCTAATATTACCATCTCTATATCTCAAAACAATCATAAGGAATCAAACTTCTCATAGTATTCAATGCACTTTATATGAAAGTTTTTATTACATCCCTCTTGGATGCCTATCATATTAGGACTAAATTTATAACCAAAGGAAATTACCATGCTGTTTAAAGACTCTCAAAATAATATAAGTGAAGCATGAGATTTCAACAATTACTGTAAAATAAAACCACCGCCGTGCTCTAAAAAGATATAAGTGAAGCACTAGAGCAAAATTGCCTAGCTCAAAAGATATAAGTGAAGCACATAGAGTATTCTAATAAATCACGATTCATGCATGTCCCTCTCAAAAGGTGTGTACAGCAAGGATGATTGTGGCAAACTAAAAAGCGAAGACTCAAATCATACAAGACGCTCCAAGCAAAACCCGTATCATGTGGTGAATAAAAATATAGCCTCAAGTAAAGTTACCGATAGACGAAGACGAAAGAGGGGATGCCTTCCGGGGCATCCCCAAGCTTAGCCTCTTGGTTGTCCTTGAATATTACCTTGGGGTGCCTTGGGCATCCCCAAGCTTAGGCTCTTGCCACTCCTTATTCCATAGTCCATTAAATCCTTACCCAAAACTTGAAAACTTCACAACACAAAACTCAACAGAAAATGTCATAAGCTCCGTTAGTATAAGAAAATAAATCACCACTTTTGGTACTGTTGTGAACTCATTCTTTATTTATATTGGAGTAATATCTACTGTATTCCAACTTTTCCATGGTTCATACCCCCTGATACTACCCATAGATTCATTAAAATAAGCAAACAACACAAAGAAAACAGAATTAGTCAAAAACAGAACAGTCTGCGAAGATCCGAATTGTTTGAATACTTATGTAACTCCAAACATTATCAAAAAATAGTAAAAAATAGGCCATTTGTATATAAATATCATATAAAAAATTCAGGGTTTTTAAGCGCTCCAGTGAAATACTAAAATTCTGTGAATGGACGCAAAAGTTTCTGTTTTTCAGCAAGATCTAATCAACTATCACCGTAAGCCATCCCAAAGGTTTTACTTGGAAAAAACACTAATTAAAACACAAAAACACATCTAACCAGAGGCTAGATGAATTATTCAAAGCAAAACAGGAACAAAAAAAGCAAAAACAAAAATAAAATTGGGTTGCCTCCCAACAAGCGCTATTGTTTAACGCCCTTAGCTAGGCATACAAACACGAATAGATCTAGGTATTGTCATCTTTGGTATGCAATCCATAAGTAGCTATCATAATAGATTCATATGGAAATTTAATTTAATTTCTAGGAAATAGTTCCATGCCCTTCCTTAACGGAAATTGAAATCTAATGTTTCCTTCTTTCATATCAATAATTGCACCAATCGTTCTAAGGAAAGGTCTACCAAGAATAATAGGACATGTAGGATAGCAATCTATATCAAGAACAATGAAATCTATGGGCACATAATTCCTATTTGCAACAATAAGAACATCATTAATCCTTCCCATAGGTTTCTTCATAGTGGAATTCGCAAGATGCAAATTTAAGGAACAATCATCAAATTCACGGAAACCTAACACGTCACATAAAGTTTTTGGAATCGTGGAAACACTAGCACCCAAATCACAGAAAGCATGGCACTCAAAATATTTAATCTTAATCTTAATAGTAGGTTCCCACTCATCATAAAGTTTTCAAGGGATAGAAACTTCCAATTCAAGCTTTTCTTCAAAAGATTGCATCATAGCATCAACGATATGTTTAGTAAAAGCTTTGTTTTGATTATAAGCATGAGGAGAATTCAACATGGATTGTAACAAGGAAATACAATCTATTAAAGAACAATTATCATAATTAAATTATTTGTAATCCAAAAGAGTGAGTTCATTGCTACTTAAAGTTTTGACCTCTCCAATCCCACTTTTATCAATTTTTGCATCAAGATCTAAAAACTCCGAATCATTGGGACGCCTTTTAACTAAAGTTGACTCATCTCCAGTCCCATCTTTATCAAGATTTATATTGGAAAACAAAGATTCAATAGGAGTCACATCAATCACTTTAAGATCTTCATCATTATTTTCACGGAAACTAGAAGAACATGTTTTTACAAACCAATCTTTTTTAGCACGCATCTTAGCGGTTCTTTCTTTGCACTCATCAATGGAGGTTCTCATAGCTTTTAGAGTTTCGTTAATATCATGCTTGGGTGGAATAAATCTAAGTTTCAAAGAATCAACATCAAGAGAAATTCAATCCACGTTCCTAGCCAAATCATCAATCTTAAGCAATTTTTCTTCAATCAAAGCATTGAAACTCTTTTGCGAAATCATAAATTCTTTAACACTATTCTCAAAATCAGAGGACATCTTATTATAATTTCCATAAGAATTGTTGTAAGAATTACCATAATTATTAGAGGAATTACTAGGAAACGGCCTAGGATTAAAATTACCTCTATACGCATTATTACCAAAATTGTTCCTACCAACAAAATTCACATCCATAGATTCGTTATTATTCTCAATCAAAGTAGACAAAGGCATATCATTAGGATCAAAAGAAGCACTCTTGCTAGCAAACAATTTCATAAGTTCATCCATCTTTCCACTCAAAACATTAATCTCTTCAATTGCATGCACTTTTTTACTAGTGGAAGATCTTTCGGTGTGCCATTGAGAATAATTAATCATAATATTATTTAGGAGTTTAGTAGCTTCTCCTAAAGTAATTTCCATAAAAGTGCCTCCCGCGGCCGAATCTAAAAGATTTCTAGAAGCAAAATTCAATCCGGCATAAAAATTTTGTATAATCATCCATAAATTCAAACCATGAGTAGGGCAATTTCGTATCATCAATTCCATCCTCTCCCAAGATTGTTCAACATGCTCATGATCAAGTTGCTTAAAATTCATAATATCGTTCCTAAGGGAGATGATCTTAGCGGGAGAAAAATACTTGGAAATAAAAGCATCTTTACACTTATTCCATGAATCAATACTATTTTTAGGCAAAGATGAAAACCAAGTTTTAGCACGGTCTCGAAGTGAAAACGGAAATAGCTTCAATTTAACAATATCATTATCCACATCTTTTTTCTTTTGCATGTCACACAAATCAACAAAATTGTTTAGATGCGATGTGGCATCTTCACTAGGAAGGCCGGAAAATTGATCTTTCATAACAAGATTCAGCAAAGCGGCATTAATTTCATAAGATTCCGCACTAGTGGCGGGAGCAATCGGAGTACTAATAAAATCATTGTTATTAGTGTTGGAAAAATCACACAATTTGGTATTCTCTTGAGCCATCGTGACAAAGCAAGCAGGCCAACACACGAGCACACAAAAAGCAAACGAAAAAGACAAACGGAAGAAGGGCGAATAAAAAGGCAAATCTTTTCGAAAATCTTTTTAGATGTGGGGGAGAGGAAAACGAGAGGCAAATGGCGAATAATGTAATGCAAGAGATGAGAGTTTATGATGGGTACTTGGTATGTCTTGACTTGGCGTAGATCTCCCCGGCAACGGCGCCAGAAATTCATCCTGCTACTACTTGAGCTTGCGTTGGTTTTTCCCTTGAAGAGGAAAGGGTGATGCAGCAAAGTAGAGATAAGTATTTTCCTCAGTTCGAGAACCAAGGTATCAATCCAGTAGGAGACAACGCACAAATCACCGAATACCTGCACAAACAATCAAACAACTTGCACCCAACGGGATAAAGGGGTTGTCAATCCCTTCATGGTTACTTGCAAAAGTGAGATCTGATAGATATAGATGAAACTAAATAAAAGATAAAGTAAATATTTTTGGTATTTTTGGTTCATAGATCGGAAAGTAAAAGATTGCAAAATAGTATATTGGAAACTTATATGATGGAAAATAGTATATTGGAAACTTATATTATGGAAAATAGACCCGGGGGGCATAGGTTTCACTAGAGGCTTCTCTCAAGATAGAAAATAATACGGTGGGTGAACAAATTACTGCCGAGCAATTGATAGAAAAGCGCAAAGTTATGACGATATCTAAGGCAATGATCATGAATATAGGCATCACGTCCGTGTCAAGTAGACCGAAACGATTCTGCATCTACTACTATTACTCCACACATCGACCGACTCCAGCCTGCATCTAGAGTATTAAGTTCATGAAGAACAGAGTAACGCATTAAGTAAGATGACATGATGTAGAGGAATAAACTCAAGCAATATGATGTAAACCCCATCTTTTTATCCTCGATGGCAACAATACAATACGTGCCTTGCTGCCCCTACTGTCACTGGGAAGGGACACTGCAAGATTGAACCCAAAGCTAAGCACTTCTCCCATTGCAAGAAAAACCAATCTAGTTGGCCAAACCAAATCGATAGTTCGAAGAGAATTACAAAGATATCAAATCATGCATAAAAGAATTCAGAGAAGATTCAAATAATATTCATAGATAATCTGATCATAAATCCACAATTCATCGGATCTCGGCAAACACACCGCAAAAAAGTATTACATCGAATAGATCTCCAAGAACATCGAGGAGAACATGGTATTGAGAATCAAAGAGAGAGAAGAAGCCATCTAGCTACTAGCTATGGACCAGTAGGTCTGAGATAAACTACTCACGCTTCATCGGAAGGGCAATAGGGTTGATGTAGAAGCCCTCCGTGATCGAATCCCCCTCTGGCAGGGTGCCGGAAGAGGTCCCTAGATGGGATCTCACGGGTACAGAAGGTTGCGGCGGTGGAAAAGTGTTTTCGTGGATGCTTCTGGTGGTTTGGGAATATATGTGAATATATAGGCGAAAGAATTAGGTCAGGAGGGTCACGGGGGGCCCACAAGGCAGGGGGCATGCCCTACCCCCCCTGGGCGGGCCCTCCACCCTTGTGGCCGCCTCATGGCTCATCCGACTTCATCTCCAAGTCTCCTGGGTGTCTTCTGGTCCAAGAAAAATCATCGCGAAGATTTTATTCCGTTTGGACTCCGTTTGGTATTCCTTCTCTGCGAAGCTAAAAAACAAGGAAAAAACAGAAACTGGCACTGGGCTCTAGGTTAATAGGTTAGTCCCAAAAATAATATAAAATAGCATATTAATGCATATAAAACATCCAAAACAGATAATATAATAGCATGGAACAATTAAAAATTATAGATACGTTGGAGACGTATCAGGGCTGTCAGTATCTTCCATGCTAGTTGGGTTATTCTCACGATGAGTGTTTATTCACTTGTCATTCACGAGAAAGTGGCTGGTATTCGGGATGCCCAGTTCCATGCTCTAAATCAAATCAAAATTTAAATATCAAACAAAACTCCCCCAGGACTGTTGTTGGTATGGACAGTACCCGTGGATTTGGCTAGCCGTGGAGTGTGATTGTTGGTGGAGGGGGAGTAAAAACTTTACCATTCTGTTTGGGAACCGCCTATAATGTATCTAGCATGGAAGATACCGAGATCTCTTGGTTGTTATGTTGACAATGAAAGCATACCGCTCAAAATTATATTCATCTCTGTTTTAAAAGCAAGAGCTCTGGCACCTCTGCAAATCCCTTCTTCCTTCTGTGAAGGGCCTATCTATTTACTTTTATTGCTGAGTCATCATCCTCGTATAAAAAGCACCAGCTAGAGGGCACCACTATCATTTGTATGCTTTGTTATTAATTGATATTGAGTATGAGTGTGACTGGATCTCTTTTGCCATGAATTATAATGTCTAGTCAGTCCTTGATCTTCAGGGGTGCTCTGCATTTATGTTTTGCGGTCTCAGAAAGGGCTAGCGAGATACCATTTTGTCATATCACATCATGATTGTTTTGAAAAAGTGTTGTCATCCGAGATTTATTATTATTACTCGCTAGTTGATTATGCCATTGATATGAGTGAATGTGAGACCTAAATGTTATTGTGAACATGGTTAGTTCATAATCTTTGCTGAAAACCTGAATATTGGCTAGACATATTTGCAACAACAAGATCAAACAGAGTTTGTAAAACTTTCAGTTTGTCAACTGAATTGCTTGAGGACAAGCAATGGGTTAAGCTTGGGGGAGTTGATACGTCTCCATCGTATCTATTTTTCCAAACTCTTTTGCCCTTGTTTTGGACTCTAATTTGCATGATTTGAATGGAACTAACCCGGACTGACGCTGTTTTCAGCAGAATTGCCATGGTGTTATTTTTGTGCTGAAATAAAAGTTCTCGGATTGAACTGAAAATTTACAGAGAATATTTTTGGAATATATAAAAAATATTGGCACAAGAATCGACCAGAGGGGGGGCACCCAAAGGCCACAAGCCCTGGGGGCGCGCCCTGCAGGCTTGTGGGCCCCCTGGAGCTCTTCCGACCCTAATTCCAACTCTATAAGTACCTATTCGTGGAGAGAAAAAAATCAGAGAGAAGGATTCATCATGTTTTACGATATGGAGCCTCTGCCACCTCCTGTTCTTCATCAGGAGGGCTGATCTGGAGTCCGTTCGGGGCTCCGGAGAGGGGGGTTCATCGCCATCATCATCACCAACCTTCCTCCATCACCAATTTCATGATGCTCACCGCCGTGCGTGAGTAATTCCATCGTAGGCTTGCTGGACAGTGATGGGTTGGATGAGATTTATCATGTAATCGAGTTAGTTTTGTTAGGGTTTGATCCCTAGTATCCGCTACGTTCTGAGATTGATGTTGCTATGACTTTGCTATGCTTAATGCTTGTCACTAGGGCCCGAGTGCCATGATTTCAGATCTGAACCTATTATGTTTTCATGAATATATTTGTGTTCTTGATCCTATCGTGCAAGTTGTAGACACCTATTACGTGTTATGATCCGCATACCCCAAGGTGACAATAATTGGGATCCTTTCCGGTGATTACCGTAGTTTGAGGAGTTCATGTATTCACTAAGTGCTAATGCTTTGGCCCGGTTCTCTATTAAAAGGAGGCCTTAATATCCCTTAGTTTCCATTAGGACCCCGCTGCCACGGGAGGGTAGGACAAAATATGTCATGCAAGTTCTTTTCCATAAGCACGCATGACTATATACGGAATACATGCCTACATTATATTGATGAATTGGAGCTAGTTCTGTGTCACCCTAGGTTATAACTGTTGGATGATGAATGCCATCCGACATAATTATCCATCACTGATCCGTTGCCTACGAGCTTTTCACATATTGATCTTTGCTAAGTTACTTTCGCGTTGCTACTGTTACAATCACTACAAAACTGCTACGGTTACTTTTGTTACTGTTACCGTTACTTCCATACTACTTTGCTACTAAAAACTTTGCTGCAGATATTAAGTCTTTCAGGTGTGGTTGAATTGACAACTCAGCTGCTAATACTCGTGAATATTCTTTGGCTCCCCTTGTGTCGAATGAATAAATTTGGGTTGAACACTCTACCCTCGAAAACTATTGCAATCCCCTATACTTGTGGGTTACCAGTCCATGAGAAGACTTTGATCACCAGTCATGTGGTTAGTGCGGCCACTATCCATGATCCATTCAGTGGCTTTTGGAGTTTTACCTTACAGAGCAGTTAGTAGGATAGTCTTCACCAAGAGTGTGTTGAAGAACGAACATGTATCGATAGAGACTTTCATCATCGGTAAGTTTAGTTGAGGATATGGTAGGATGATCAACAAGAAAACCATGGGCGAAATAAAGTTAAGACCATTTTGACATTTGATCTTGCGCCCAAAAAGATTTTTCAGGTCCCCAGCATTGTCTTCAGAAGTCAATGTTTTTCGGCTAGAGACCCGACCCTGCAAGAGAAGTTAATTCTTCTTAACCACCCACATATGAAGGGGTGGTTTAGAAGCAATGAGTCTAAGTGCAGCATCTGAGAATTTTGGCTTTGAAGCCCTAGCAAATTGTTTTGCAGGAGGTGAATATTACTCAAATAAATAAGCAGAAAAGTTATTCGATTTGTGAACATAGCGGTTCGAAGAAACATGCTAATATTCATGAGCCTGATGATAGTTTCCCTGCAAAACATTGGCGTTAGGGTGATCATATGAGGTCCTCTGTCTGTATGAAGCCTTTGGGCCATATGAAGCCTTTGGTCTAGGGTTTGTCTTCTTCCCTGGTGGTGTCATGATGACATTCACGGGAAGCTTCTCAAGACGACTTTTAGGAACCCAGATCTTCTTCATAGGGGACCCATTCCTGCAGTTAGTTCCAATAAACCTGGCAAACACTTCACCATTCTTTTTCTTGAATAGTCTATAGTTGGAATTAAATGAATAATCAATGATGATAGGATTAGCACAGTTAAAACCAGATAAGGTGGATGGATCCACTGAAGGACCCTTTGCAGCAACCCATGTTGTTTTGGGGTACTGGCTCAGGCTTCCAGTAGGACCCGTCAACTTTCATTCCTCTCGAAACCAACACCCTCTTTCCTAGGGTTTCAGTTCAATATCTGCTTCTTGAGGACATCTCACAGGGTCTGATGCCCTTTGAGGCTTTTGTACATGACTGCTTCAAGCAATGTCTTCAACCTGGCATTCTCATCAGCAATAGTAGTGGCATCTTCATAAGAGGGGTTAGTTACCACATCAACAGTTGAAGATATTGCAATCTCAGAAGCATCTGAACATTCAGCAATAGAGATAGCATTATTAGGCTCAAGACATTTTAAGCAAGGTGGCACAAACACTTCCTGAGCAGTACTGATCTGTTGAGCGAGTAGTGAATCATTTTCTTTTCGAAGATCATCATGAGACGCCCTCAGTTTTTCTAGATCTTGCTTCCTTTAAAGATAATCATAGGAAAGCTTCTCATGATCAGCTGAGAGGGTTTAATGATGACTTTCAAGTTCCTCAAACTTAACTCAAAGATTTTTTATGTCTTCGATTAAGGAATGAGTTCGATTCATTTCCTCGTTCAACAGGTCATCACTTTTGTCTAACAGTTTTTGAATATTTTCCACAGCAGTTTGTTGCTCAGTTGCAATTTTAGCGAGTGTCTTATAGCTGGGTTTGGATTCACATTCAGAGTCATCTTCACTAGAGGTCTCAAAGTAAGCATCACGTGAGTTTACCTTTGCGCCTCTTGCCATGAAGCAGTAGGTAGGAGCAGAGTCATCATCATCATTGGCTTCAGCGTCGGTGTTGTGACCATTGTCATCAGTGCTGAAGATGGACTTGGCGACGAATGCCGAAGCTAGAGCCAGGCTTGCAACGCCTAAATCAGACTCCTCCTTCGACTCCACCTTCGCCTCCTCAGAAGCACACTCCTCCTCTGAATCCATTTCCTTGCCGATGAAAGCACGAGCCTTGCCAGATGAGCTCTTCTTGTGATATGAAGACTTTGAAGAAGACTTTGAGGATTTCTTGTTCTTCTTTTCGTTAGAGTCATATTCCTTGCTCTTCTTCTTTTTCTTGGCTTCCTTTTTCCATTGAGGACATTCAGAGATGTAATGGCCTGGCTTCTTGCATTTGTGGCAGGTTTCTTCTTGTAGTCATGAGCGGAAGTCTCAGCATTCTTGGAGCTGGATCTTGAAGACTTTCTGAAGCGATTCTTCTTGGAGAACTTTTGGAATTTTCTCACAAGCATTGCAAGCTCTTTGCCTAAGTCTTCAGGATCACCAGAACTGTAGTCAAAGTCTTTAGATGAAGATACTGCCTTTGCCTTCAAAGCACGGGATCGGCCATAGTTAGGACCATAGATATCTCTCTTCTTAGATAGCTGAAATTCATGTGTATTGAGCCTCTCAAGTATGTCAGACGGGTCAAGACCCTTAAAATTAGGACGTTCATGGATCATCAGTGATAGGGTGTCAAATGAGTTGTCAAGTGATCTCAATAGCTTCTTCACGACTTCATGCTTAGTGATCTCAGTGGCGCCAAGTGCACGAAGCTCATTTGTGATATCAGTAAGACGGTCAAAGGTGAGCTGGACATTCTCATTGTCAAGCCTCTTGAAGCGGTTGAAGAGATTGCGAAGAACATCGATTCTTGAGTCTCTCTGAGTTGAGACGCCTTCGTTGACCTTGGATAGCCAGTCCTAGACTAGCTTTGCAGATTCCAGAGCACTCACACGGCCATACTGTCCTTTGGTCAAATGACCACAGATGATGTTCTTGGCAGTTGAGTCCAGTTGCGCAAACCTCTTGACATCAGCAGCGGTGACACCTTCACCGACTTTGGGAACACCAGTCTTGACGACATACCAGAGGTCGTTGTCAATGGCTTCAAGATGCATGCACATCTTATTCTTCTAGTAGGGGTAATCAGTGCCATCGAAGATAGGGCACGCAGCGGAGACCTTGATTATCCCTGTAGTTGACATAGCTAAAACTCTAGGTGGTTAAACCGAATCACACAGAACAAGGGAGCACCTTACTCTGATACCAATTGAAAGTGCTTGTTATCGACTAGAGGGGGGTGAATAGGCGATTTTTATGAAATTCTTCAAGACAGGCAGACATTTAACACAATAACTAAACGGAACACAATGGAAGATAAACTACAGTAGCCATGCAATAGAGTCAAAGTACAGTACAGAGAATGCAAGAAGACAAGTAGGAGCTAGAAAGACAAATCAGAGTAGGAAGACAGTGTGAAGCCAAATATGCGATCAGGATGAATGTCTTCACACAATGTATTCAAACATAGCAGGCAAGCAATAACTTCACGAAGCTGAACAGAAAGTAAGGAGTGAAATGATAGAACCAGTAGCTTGACGAAGACAAGGATTTGGTAGACCAGTTCCAGTTGTTGTGACAACTGTACGTCTGGTTAGGGAGGCTGAGATTGAACTTAGAAGACCACGTCTTCACCTTATTCCCCTTGAGCTAAGGTCACTTATTCCTCGCCCAATCACTCAGGTAAGTCTTCAAGGTAGACTTCCAAACCTTCACAAACTTCATTCACCGGCAATCCACATTGACTCTTGGATGCTCAGAACGCGACGCCTAACCGACTGTAAGATCACAGCCTTCAAGTGTAATAAGTCTTCGGATCACGCAGAACAGAAAGACTTCAGTGATGCCAAACACTCTCTAGGCTCTGGGTGTTTTGGGTTTTGTCCTCGCAAGGATTCTCTCTCAAAGGCTTCAGAGGTGGGTTGCTCTCAAACGACAAAAGACATGCACTAACTCTAAGCAGCCACCAATTTATGGTGGAGGAGGGTGGCTATTTATAGCCAGGGGCAACCCGACATGATATGTCCGAAATGACCCTGGGTCAATGGACAACCGACACGTGTCCAACGGTCGGATTTCAAACACACGCGGCAGCTTGACTTGGGCTACAAGCAAAGCTGACTCATCCAACTCAGGATAAGATTTTCTCTCATTTATCTTTGCTCGAAGACATAGGATTTTGGGTTGAGCATCACGTTAGTTTTCTGACTTAGTTCACCTAGACCCCACTTGACAGTTCGGTGGTTCCTATGACTCAGGAAATAAGAAAATGAAACTACGGAGGAAACTATGTCTTCGCACTCCATTGTCTTCAAGTGAATGTCTTCACGTGTCATTATCTTCAACACGAATGTCTTCACGAACCACTAATGTCTTCAATGTCTTCATACATTTTTAGGGGTCATCTGCGATGGGTAAACCGAATCAATAGGGACTCCTACCTGTGTTCTCCTATGAATCTCATAAACACATTAGTCCCACAACCAAGTTTGTCGTTAATACTCCAAAACCAACTAGGGGTGGCAATAGATGCACTTACAGCACATGTGTTGCTATGGGCTATAGTGCATATAAATGAATCAAACAAATGATTAAGGTCATCTCCAAGGTCGAAGCTTATTTCTCCCTCATATGTCCGGGCATGTATGGGTGCCCAGCAGGCTCTCCAAAATTCAACCGTCTGGATGGTCCGGGCTCCCCCAAATCCAGACAATATGTGGTGGAGAAATGTGGTTCTCCGAACTATCCGCCATGTTATGTCCAACATGTGGGCCCTGCACAAAAACCAACTCCACGACACACCCTTCCCTTTTCCTGGTGGACTCTCCCCTTCCCGCTTAGTTTCCTACTGTAGCAGGACATTTCTCGCTGGAGCCCTCTCCTTTAGAACGGATGACTCCCACCTTACCTTCACCATGCGTCTATAGTGGCAAAGAAATGTTTGTGCCTTACTATGAGCAGAAGGCGAGAAATGCCACGAGAACGTTACAACACGTGCTAAAGTTCCTCTCCCATATTCCACCTTTCCATTGACCACCGTGATTACCTAGCATGCTAAAGTTTTGACGATCAAATGGGATGGCCAAATTAAAGCACTTCCAAAGAGAAGTAAATCATATGATCCAAGAGTTAGATGTATTTTGTTAATTATAAAAAACATCATGGTGGGTCGATGAACCCCTTTCTTCGATGTAATCTCGTAAATAATGCAAGAAAGACATGATGGCCTTTCTTCAATGGCAATCAGTTAGCTGAAAGAAAAGTTAAGCAATACAACTCGCAACTAACTAAAATAAAACATAAACACTACGAAAGTGCAAAACCTTGTACAAAAAGAAAAGAATAGAAACCTTTTTAAAGAAAAATAGACACTCTTAAATAATATCCCATGAAAAACCCCTTTTAAATAACATGTCTGCCCATGCGCAGGACTTGGAATGCCACCGTCTGTCGCTCTGCGACGCTGCGGTCACCACCTCCATTACGAGGAATGGCCGAGAAGATCGGGCACGGTTGAATGGAGTGGATGTCATCGCCTCCGTCATGAGGAATGACCGAGAAGCTCAGGCACGACTGAACGGAGCAGATCCAAACGTCGGTTGTGAGGAACATCTCCGCCCACGCGATGGCCCAGGGCCGCCGCCGCCACCTACCGCTCCGAGATGTTGTGGTTGCCGCCATTGCCACCCGTTGCTTTACGATGCCGCTATGGCAAACACCACCACGACGAATATCCGATAAGCTATTCTTCATTTTATTATTGCCCGCCAGATTATTCTCAGTTCAACAACCATCATACTCAAATTTCATATTCTATGGCAAACCATTTAATTTCAAAATTAGAAAGAGGTCTAATCGACAATAATTCTATTATTGTTATACATCAAGTTTCACATTCGCCGTCGGTCGCCTGCATGGAGGCTCTGGTGACACATCAACAACAAAAGCACCGAGTGTGGAGGAGTCGAATCGAGCGGGTGCTATAGACAGACAACTTTAAATCTTTGGGGAGAGCGTGACGCCACAACTCCTCCACCTCCTCCTTCCCGCCTAGTCCTCGAGCTGTCGCAGAGCGGTCACACGTCGCTGTTGGGGTCGGGGTCACTCTTTGACGAAAGAAGGGTGACATCCATAGTTAGGTGTACATCATGCATGGTGCAGGCAGCTTGATATCCTAGTCAGGGGGAAAGGAGGAGTCGAGCAGTGGAGGCACAACCTCAATCTGTAGGACGATCCCTACATGTAGGGGAATCGATCGCTGAAGAGAGTGAGAAAGAAGAGAGGCTCGTGCAATGCCGACTGAATCAGGAATAAAAAAATCAGTAAAACCGGTGGGAGGGGAACGAAAAAAAAATTGGAGGGGTATCTCTTTGACCGGTGGGAGGACAACTACAGACTATCATTAAATAATAATAATAAAGAGGGAGATTATAGACATGTGATTGATTTCTTTCCATAAATGTTGCCTTGTGTTATCAAACATCAATTTTTCCCATAGATTTGGTCTTTAAAGATTGATTAGAGATCATCGTGATTCATTCAATTCCATAACGACATTACTAAATATACCTAAGATTGATATGCATGATTTGTGTAGATTTGACAAATAAAAATCGAATTAAATAAGTCGGTCGGCTAAAAACCTGTTTAAATAAATTGGTGGGATAGAAAAAATTGGCGGAGAGGTTTAACCGAAATGGAGATGACGCTACCAACTCACCATGGCATACAGGCCTGTGCCGAATCTGATAGTGTGCTGACCACAAAATAATAGGTTAGTCATCAAAAAAATGAATCGGAAAAAAGGAAAAAAAATAAAATAAAAACGCGCGCACTCATCAAATGGGCCAGCAAACTTTGAATCTTTTATTATAGTTGGCATTTTGGTAATATTTGATTTGATTTGGATATGAGTAGTGGAAGGTAAGAAAAGTTTGGATTTAGTTGAGATTTTGTTAACATTTGATTTGAACGATTTAGTGTACAACATTGTTTTGGGAAAGTACTGATTTGATAGAGTTAATGCACGCGTAGATTGGCTGGCCCAACTTGATTGCGCTTAGCATGTATGACACCCGCAGGCATAATACAGGGTTTGTTGTGGGGTTGGTTGGAGTGAAGCGAGAGTACCAACTCCCTATTAGAGAAGATCCTCCCTCCGTCGCACATAGCTTGAAAAACGTCTTATCGCAGCACTGGAGGCACATATGTTGGCGAACGTTGCATGGAAAACAAAAAAAAATCTACACACACGCAAGATCTATCCATGGAGATGCATAGCTACGAGAGGGGGAGAGCATCTACATAACCTTGTAGATCGCTAAGCAGAAGCGTTTATCAACGCGGTTGATGTAGTCGTACACCTTCACGATCCGTCCCGATCAAGTACCGAACGTACGGCACCTCCGTGTTTAGGACATGTTCAGCTCGATGACGTCCTCGCCTTCTCAATCCAGCAAGAGAGGCAAAGTAGTAGATGAGTTTCGGCAGCACGACGGCGTGGTGATGGTGGTGGTGAAACTATCTGCAGGGCTTCGCCAAGTACAACGGACATGGACGGAGGAGGAACTAGAACTAGAGGGAGACGGGGCGCCGCACACGGCTTAGGGATCATGGGGTGTGTTGCCCCTCTCCCTGCTCACATATATAGGTGGAGGGGGATGGGAGGCAGCCCTAGGGCGCACCCCAAGTGACCGGCGGCTGCCCTAGGCGCCTGCCTAGCCGCGCTCCCTTCCATATATGGACATGGGGGGAAGGAAAGGGGGGTTGGCTGCCTTAGGGCGCCTCCCCTTTCCTTCCCTCCTTCCTTGGCGAGTGGGCAGCAGAGATGGGGCGCGCCAGCCCCCTTGTGGGCTTGGGTGCTCCTTCCCTTTGGCCCATTAGGCCCACGGCTTACCGATGGCCTCCCGGAACCCCTTCCGGCACTCAAATAAATACCCGATACATTCCGAAACCTTTACAGAGACCGAAGAGTATCGTCCTAAAGAGAGGGATGGCTCGAGGGCACCGGTGGTGGGCGCACGGCAGATGCCAAGGGATGGCTAAAGAGAGGGATAGGCTCGAGGGCACCGGTGGGCTCCAGAGGCGAGGTCGGCATGAGCGAGCGAGGGACGCAAGACATACCTAGGTTCGGGGCTCTCCGGAGAGATAACACCCCTAGTCTTGCCGAGTGTGGTTTATAAGTGGGTGATACAAGCTTGCTCCTAGAGCTGTTTCGGGAAGGAAGACAGGCCAAAGCATAGGCTGCTCCTTCTCCTTGTGTGTGTATTCTACTAATGATGTAATCGTGTGTCCCCGTGCATGGAGGCCTCCTGGGGGTTTTATAGGTCAACCCCCCGGGGTTACAATGGTAAAGTTACATGGCCGTGGGGCCGGGATGTCAGCGTCTGGGAAGCTGGTGCAGGGGCCCGCCGGGTACCAGGGTACGCCGGGTTCTCCGGGCGCGGGCCCCGTGCGCCAGAGGACACTGTTCCCCATATGGTCATGCGTAACGGAGTGGTTGAGCCGGCTCGGCTATAGTGGCGCGTCACCTGGTCGCCTTCGGCTTGCGTCAGCAGGATGGGGGATGCACTGTAGCCATGCCTGCCCTGGTCAGCGGGGTAGGTGGGCCACTGTTTGCACGCTCCTGCCGGTCAGCGGGGTAGGTGGGCCACTGTTGCCATGCTCATCCCTTCATGGGGACTTGTTCCGTCGTACGCCTTGGACGGGACGGGATGTGACACCCTGGATTTTGCCCATTTCTTTTTTCCTTTTTATTTTGGTCTGGATTTGCTTTTCTGTGGCTTAGTAGTCCTGAAACCTGGAGAGATCACCCTTGATTCCTCTCCCAAGTGGCTTGCCAACCTCAAAATCATCCCAAGACCTTGTAATTTCCATCTTGGACCAATCCCAATATTCTTTTCTTGGGAATATTCCTTTTTCTATTAAAGGAATAACCCTGTCAGCTCTGAGTTGTGAAGCAACTCATATTTCTATCATTCCCAAAATTCCCAAATAATTCTAATAAATCCTTTGGGACATATCTTATCCAGATATGTCAAAATATTCCTTGCCATGTTCAAAAATAATCCACCAAAATTCCTTTTCTGATTCTGCCCTAGTTGTCAGTTTGTGAAGCAAGTACCCTGTATATTGGCCTACTTGCTCTCAAACTTTTTGGGCATTCTTTTCCATCCATATCATTGCCACATGCCAAAATTCAACTTTATTTGGATATTAAATCTCTCTTGGCTAATTTCCAAAGTTTCTGGGCAACTAGAATCTTTGTGAAGGAAGTACTAGTTAGGAGTATCCAAATGAGTTGAAATTTTACAAGCATATTCATATGCTCAAATAATGACTCTCCACTAAGTTTCAACCCTATATAGTCATCTATGTGAGCAGAACATCAAATCTTAGATTCTGGTCATATTTTTCAGTTGTGAAGCAACTATATTTTATATTGCTTCATTTAATCTGAAAATTTACCAGGACATCCTCCTATCCATATTATCCATCTCCACAAAATTTGGGCTCAATCCATCTTCCCAATAATTCTATAGAATTATTCCAAGTTTCTGGACAGAGAAGATAGCTGTGAAGGAAGTACCATTTTGGCATGTCCATTTGGTATGAAATTTTTACAGAATCTTAATATGTCCAAATAACCCTTTCTTGCCAAATTTCAGCTCAATCCAATGAAGTATGTGAGTGCTACTTCATACTTTGCAAATCTGGTCAGTGAGGCCCTTTGAACAGCAAGTGCTATTTATCTTCATCCAAATGATCTGCAAATTTGCAGACATGATCACCTTAGCATTTGATCATGCCATGCCAAATATCGGAGTCTAGATCCTGCTCGATCTCCCCCAGCCCACTCCAAACACCTTCCTGTTCCAGACAAAACCTGCAAGCTGTGGTCAACTCATGTGCCACTATGCACGTTTCTTTCCTCCTTGACCTCTTCCTACGAGTGACTGATTGATTTGACATGTTGGAGTTGACTTGGACGCGTGGCAAGGCCAAGTTCACGCGGTGACCGTCACCCTGGCGCGCCGTGGACGCGAGCTGCGTGACTTCTTGCTCGGGCCCCTCCTCTGATCGTCGTATCCGCGCGTATGATCTTGTCCAACAGCACCCTCTCGTCGTCCTATTTCTCCCCCGCCCTGTCACCTCCTCTCACGTCCTCTCCCTTGCCCGATAACGGCCGCGCCGCTCCCTGTCCGCTTCTGCCGTCGACAAGTCCCGTCGCCCCGAGCTCTCCCGAGCCTTCCCTACCCCTCCTGAGCCCTCTCCGACGCCCCTCAACCCTCCTGGAATCCTCTCCCTCCTCCTGGCGAGCTCTGGAAGAGCCGAGACCCCGGGGCACGCGTCGCCGCGGCCAAGGCTCGGCCTCCTCCGTCACCGGCTATATATATAGGGCCCCCGGACCTTCCCCGAGCTCACCACAGCCATCTCCGAGCTCCACTAACTCTCCATAGGCTCCCATCTGAGCTCCAGAGCCCCTCCCCCTCTCCTTTGGCCGCCGTGGCCGCCGCGGAGTCCGGCTCGAATTGGAGCTCCTCAACCCCCCTCCCTCCCTGCCTAGACCTCCACCAGCCCCCCGAGCTCCGGCGGAGTTCCCCTGCTCCTCTCTCCGACCGCCGGATGCCCGCAGCCCCGTGCCCGCCTTCGGCCAGAACCGCCTCCGCCCCCATCGATGGTCCGGCCGCCCTGGTGCACCGCTGCCCTCGCCGCGAGTACATGCAGGCTCGCCGGCGAACGCCGCGTCCGTCCCGCCCCTCGCCACGGGCCCGCTTCCACCGGAGCTGCGGCCACACCGGCGACCGGCCGCCCCTGCATCTGTTTCTGTGGAAACAGACGACCCGGAGGGGGAAGGAGATGGCCAGCTGGGCCGGGTTTTTTTTTTTAAAAAAGAGGAGGCTGCGAGTGGGCCGGCTCAGCTGCTGCGGCTGCTGTGCAGCCCAGCAGGCGCCCCAGGCCTCAGCCGCTTTCGGCCCAGGCCGGCCCGGGCGCGCTGTTTTTTTTCAGAAGACTGCTGAGGACCCAGAAGTAAATATTTATTTTACAGAAAGGTCCTTCTGCAGTCAAACTATCATAACTTTTTGCTCGTAACTCCGATCGAGGTGAAACCAGCGCCCACTTCTTCGTCTCATCGAGCCCGTTCCGATGGTGTCATTCTCATGCTGTGTTGACACAGCAGAAATGACCATTTTGCCCTTGTCCGTAAACTGCCCTCCGAGAGAGTACTGTTTCCGGCATTCGTCCCCGCGACATTTCCGCACTTCATTCCGATGACTCCTTCATCTCCAGGCAAGCCACACCCCTCATCTGCATAATTGCAATGCAATATCATAGTTTAATTAATTACTTTAATAGCAAGAATGTTATCTGTAGCATGGATTGGATTATGACATGCATGAGTAGATGTTGAATACCGGATTGTTAATGACTAGTAGTTTACCCACTCGTTGAGGTTATGATGTTGAGATTACCGTCTATGATTATTTTGGGATTCCATCCGGCATTTGTGGATATGAACTAGTAGCAGTAGCCTAAGCATGCCGGTTATTGGATTACTATGATACCGGAGTGTCAGCTATGACAGAAAGATTGTTCGAGGATAAGATGCCTAATTTGACCAACTAAGTTAACTTGATGAAACAACCTGGTAATAAGTGAACTTAGTTGGTTGATCGAGAGTCACCTGTCCGGGCTTATTCGTGCAGCCACATTTGCCGGTATGGGACGGCCTTGACTTGGTTGATTGCGCGAGCTAGGATACGCGTTCTAGCCAGAGTCCCTGCGGAGTGGAGTCCGTCACCGCCGACGCTGTTCCGCTGCCGAGAGATACTCCGCCTCCTCAGGTCGATCCGCTGTTAGCATAGAGCTATTTTGAGCAGGCGTAGTGTCGCCGTGTTGATGTAATCTTTGTAACCATATTTATAGCAATAAAGAGCTGATTTGTTCTATGCCAACAGTGCCGTATTCCAGTGGACTTGTCCCTGGGACTGGAATACGGGGCGTTCCGGTTTCCTCTGAGCCGGGGTGCCACACGGGAGCTGACCTACGGCCGGGTTGAGGGGCGTACTATGATTGTGCTTGCTTGTGGATGAAGGCTTGACTTGCTAGGACAGGCCGGCATGCGCCAGCCGGCTTGACCGACGTGGCGGGACTTGGCCGGGTTGCGCTGGGAAGCCGGCCGAGGGCAAACCGGATTGAGGGGTGTTGCTAGCCCCGATGTTTTTGAAAAGGATCCGGGTTCTGTTTCCTACCTGGGGTCCATCCCCCCGATAGTAGTCCCCGAAGCTGTGAAGGCTCGCCGGCTTCAAGTAGGGGGGCCTTCGCAGTTTCACCCCCTGAGAAGG
Source organism: Thinopyrum elongatum (assembly GCA_011799875.1). Lineage (NCBI taxonomy): Eukaryota > Viridiplantae > Streptophyta > Magnoliopsida > Poales > Poaceae > Thinopyrum > Thinopyrum elongatum. The sequence continues at coordinate 545,447,077 of CM022298.1, read as the reverse complement.
CGGCTGGTGTTGATGAAGCTTGCGGCCGCCAGGTCCGGCAACACCCACTGTGTGCCGGCTTCCGGAAGCCGGATCGTGGCATCCCGGCCTGGGCGAGAAACCGAGGAATCCGCCAAATCTTGAAGGGGAAAGGACGCGTGTCCCATGACCCGATGCGGGTGCCACATGGCGAATGGTAGCCGGGGAGGCACTGCCAGGCCACGCGCGTGACGGGACATAACAGCGGGCTGGGGCCCGCCATGCTGCGCCCTCGGCCCCCGCGCAGGGATTTAATGTGGCGGCCGCGGACGGTTGCCCTTCTCGATGCAGTTGATTCGCGGGGGAATCGTGCCCACACAATGCGGGGAAGTGGAAAAGGTGGGCGCAACCGATCCCACTCCCCCACGTTCTTGATATGGTTATAAAATCGGGGGGAGGGGGCGGTGGAAATCATTCACGCACGTGCCCCCTACCTCCTTCTTCCTCCTTTACCCTTTCTCCCGAGCCCGTTGCACATCGCAGCACCCTGCCACCCGCGAGCGACGCACTGCTGCCGCTCTGCGGTGCCAAGCAGCCATCCAAACTCCTCGCCTAGCCGACGCGCTTCTCTTCCCCTGGTGCACTCACTGATGGCGAGACCCAAGGGGTCGTGGGAGGGGTCGGAGGTCTCCACAGATGATCTCCAGTATCTGCGCGATACACGGCGGCTGCCAACGGCGACGGAGGTGGACGTGCGCCTGTCGGGCGGCGAGCTGGCGCCGCGGCCGGAGGTGACCGAGCGTGTGGTCTTCTTCTCCCACTTCAAGCGTGGGTTCGGCCTCCCCTCGAGCGACTTCTTCCGCTCGTTCTTGGATTTCTTTGGGCTCCAGCCGCATCACTTGGGAGCGAACGCGGTGCTGCAGCATTCCGGGTTCGTCACCCTGTGTGAGGGCTACCTGGGCGTCAAGCCCAGCATCAATGTTTGGGTCCGCTTCTTCTTCTTGAAGCAGGAAGGGCCAGCGGCCGGCGTGATGTCTGCCTGCGGGGCCACCGTTGTCTCGACTCGGCCGCACGGGGTGTGCCCCAAGATGCCGCTGGAGGATTCTACCAAGAAGTGGCAGAATTCTTTCTTCTACTTCCGCAACCTTGGCGCGGACTGCATCAACCTGCCGCCCTTCGACGACATGACGCCGCACGCCAAGACCAACTGGAATTACTGCCCCAAGAACCCGGTGCAGGAGATGGTGAACCTGAGCAACCGGCTCATGGAGATGACGACGCGCGAGGGGCTCACCGGGACGGACCTCATCGCCGCCTTCATTGCGTGCCGGGTGCTGCCACTGCAACGCCGGACGCACATCATTGCCAGATGACTGGCCTCCACGACCCCAACCAGATGTCATCCCGGTGGCCGACGCAGGAGAAGATCGCTGGCCGGGTCAATGACATCTCGAAGGCCGGGATGACGGAGGAGTGGCACTTCGGGACGGCGCCCTACAGCCAAGGGAACCCGGCGCTAGTGGTGAGTCCTTGGTCTCCGTATTTTGCTATGTGCCATCTCTTTCTTCGTCCCGATGTGACAAGGGAGGTGTTGCTGAACGCCATCCGGCATACGTATGACAGAACGACGACGCAGGTAGCGGCCACCCAGCAAGCCGGCTCGGAGGAGGCGGAGTCCTTCGCCGAGAACCCGGAACCGGCCGACGCGCAGCCGGCGGGTACTGAGGCTGGAATGACGCGGCCCGCAGGTAAGTACATAGAGCTTTTGCGAGACTGGCCGGATGACGATGAGGAGATTCTGACGCACGTTGGTGGTGCAGCGCCACCGACGGGAGGAGACGGCAACGTCGAACCCCCAAGAAGGCCGAAGAAGACGGCCGACGCCGGGTCATCCCGGGAGCCGGCGACGGTGAGCCGTCCGCACGGGAAAGACTTGGTGCCGCCGAAGTCGGCTGCGAAGCGTATGGCGGACCCGGCCGTAGGTGGCAGGCCGGCCGCCAAGAGGACGCGTTGTGTCATCCCGGCGGCGCCGGCCAGGCAGGCCATCCCGACGGTGATCGGGTACGTTTCCTTGTTGACTCCGGCGTGCTGCCCAGTCGTTCTTTTCTTATGCTTTCCTTGGTGTGATCCAGGACGCTGCTGGAGTTGGCATTGGAGGCGACAGATGCCGCGTCTGGGGGCAGCTTCTCATTCCGGAGGACCCGGAGCAGCGGCATCGATCTGCCCGAGGGCTCGTCCGAGGAGGACCTTGGCCTGGACCTGGCGGACACGGAGCGCTGCGCCTGGCGGGCCCGAAACAAGGCCGAGGAGGAGCTAGAGGCAGCCTCGGCCCAAACCTGGTCCAGGGCCACGGAGGCGAGGGAGCGGCCCGCCGTGGAGCCGGCTTGTTCGGAGATGCCGGAGGGCATGGAGCCGGCGGAGACGGTCATCGTGCCGCCGACAAAGGAGGGGCGCGACCCGGACGGTCGGGTGGATATGGCGGTGGACGACCAAGAGGTTGTGGAGATTGATGACGACACCCCACCCCAGAACGACGTGGTCGAGCGGGTGGAGGTTGGAGGACGCGGAGGGGGAGCCGCCCCGGAGAGGGCGCCGCAGGCGACGCCGGACGGAGCGCCGCAGGGGACGCCGGACGGAGTGCCACAGGGGATGCCGGACCAGGCACCGCGGGTGATGCCGGCCAGAGCGTCGGAGGTGACACCGGCCGGCGCACCGGAGTCGAGGCCGGCCGCAGAGGAGACGGCGGGCGGCGAGCACGCCTTGGTGATCAGGCAGCTGCAGGCGGCGCCGGGAGGCCGCCCTGCCACCGGGTCACATCAGGTTCGGGTCGGCTCCAGCCGAGCCGTCTTCGGGCCGCTGACGCAGGAGGAGGCGTTGATGGACGCCGTACGCTGGCATCTCCGCGGGCGTGCGGACCGGGTTCAGGCCTTCGCCCAGACCGAGCTGGAGTGGGCACGGGAGCTGGAGCGCTTCGTTGTCGTGAGTCTTTTCCCGTTGGGTTTTTCTTCTGCAGCCGGTTAGTGGGGGCGCGCCAGCGCACCCACTGGCTGTAGCCCCCGAGGTTCGGGCCAACTACGTAGTAGTTGGATCAAATCTTAAAAAGTCTCTTGTGCTGATCCTTGCTTTTTGCAGCACCTGGACGCCCTCTGAGTCGGCATCTACAACCGGCTTCTGGAGAAGCATCATCAGATCACGGCGCAGCTCACCGCCAAGGAGGAGGCGCTCCTCATCGCCGAAGGTACGTCTTGCATGCTCTTAGTGGGGGGGCGCTAGCGCACCCACTGGGTGTAGCCCCCGAGATTCTGGCCAACTGTGTAGTAGTTGGGTCGAATCTGAAAGTGTTCTGTCTTTTCTTCTGTCGTTTTGACTTTGAATCTTTGCCGCGCAGCCGCCACGGCCGAGGTGTCGGGCCTGCGAACCCGGCTGGCCGAAGCCGGCCAGCAGCGCGATCAAGCGGTCGCCGGCGCCGGCCAGCTCCGGGCTGAGGTGGGGCAGCTGAAGGCGGAAGCCGCCAAGGTGGCGAAGGCCAGCAGGCGCTTGCCGAAGCCGGCCAGCAGCATGACTAGCTCGCCGGCGGCAAGAGCCAGCTCCAGACCGAGGTGGAGCACCTGAAGGCGGAGGCCGTCAAGACGGCGGAGGCCCACCAGGCGGAGCTCCTCCGTCTTAAGGAGGAGCACGAGAAGACGGCCGCGGCCAAGGACAACGAGCTGAAGGCGGCCGTTGACAGGCGCGTCGAGCTGGAGAAGGCGCTTGAGGCGCGCGACCATGCCGGGGACTTGGAGCAGCACGGTATGTTGTGCGAAGCGCATCACTTGGATGAGGCCTTCGCCAGTAAGTGTTTCTTCGTTGGTTTCGCCGGGTTGTAAACCGGCTTTTTTTATTTTGTGGCTAACTGTCTTGCTCCTCTGCTCGACAAAGTACTTCCCAGAAATGCAGGGAAGGGCGGATGAGGCCGTGCGCGACCACTGGTCGACCCAGGCGGACGCGGGCGCCGAAGACGATCCGCATGCTGCCTGGAGTTTTTCGGAGATCATGCACGCCGCCAAGGCCTGCCTGAAGGCCCTGGACGAGCAGACGGCACGGCTGTCTGCGGACGGGTTGGGGATGACGGCGGCACTTTGGCCCGGCGCCGCTGTGCCCACCAGCTTCTCACGGCTGTCGCGCTGGCTGGAGGCCGGGCCGGCGCGGCTTCACGCTTGGCGCATCTCCGCGGCCCGAGCCGGCGCCGACTTGGCGCTGCGGTTCGTCATGTCCTGGTATCCAGGTCTGAAGCAGGACCAACTGGCGGCCCAGCGAGCCGGCACAGAGCCCCAGCTGGCGGCGGAGGCGAACCGGATCGCCGCGCGGGCTAGCTACCTCGCCTCATTTGCGTCGCACGACGAGTTCCAGGTGGAGCGAACCGAAGACGGTGGGGTGGTGCCGCCCGATGACTTTGGCCTAGCGCTTGACGATCCAGCAGGCAGCTTCGAGGAGTCGGGCCCTTACACGGACGACGAGGCCGGGTTGGACGATACCGGCGCCTCGGTGAACCTGGAGGCCACTGCGGAGGAGCCGGCGGTTGCGCAACCCGGTGTGGGGGTCGCCTGAAGCCATCCTGCTTTACTTTTCTTGCATTTTGTTAAGTGATAGGTCCACCCGCCCACTGGGGTGTATGGTGAATGTAATGAACTCTAGCCTTGGGCCCATATTTCTGTGATGTAAATATTTTCGCGAGTGTTTGCGCCTTTGCTCTTTGTTCTTTAAGATATTTTCTTACTTGTTCCTTCTTTGGGCCCCCCCCCCCTCGGAGTCGAATAGCCGGGTTCTGGTCTATGACAAGGAGTTCGGCCTTGGGAAAGAATGCGCAGTACTTAGGCCTTTCGAACGTTGAGCGCGAGCGAAACGCCCACTGGGTCGGCCGGCACGCAGTCAGTCGTGCGGCGTCTTAGTGTGGGGAGCCGGATTGACCGATCCGGCGAATCCAACTTAGTGGTTTTTCGGGGCACCGGCGCTTTGGCCCATTGTTCTTGCCAGCCAGCAGCCGAAGCCGGACTGCGGCTTGGGGCGAAGTGGGGGGGGGGCGCTCGGCAACTCGGACACGCCAGGATGCACTAAGGAGGACGGCGGGTTGCGGTCAAGCCGGCGAGCCCCCGAGCCGGACAGACCGACCCGGCGGCGGAGGGCAAAAGATCACAAGGATGTGCGAGACATGATAGTTTAATAGGAAAAGGTAGCCCTCAAGTGCCGTTCGGGGGTCCTGACGAAGACATTTACCTAGGGTAGGGTAATAGGCCTGCCTAGACACCCTTCCCCGAGGACATTGCTCTAAGGCCAAGGACATTCAAAGGATAGCATCATCTACCGACTGAAATCACCACAGGGTGCAACCCACTCGACCAACAGTTCACTCGGATAACCCAATTCCATTCGACCGGGGTGTACTCACTCGACCACACCAGAAACCACTCGGAAGACAGAAGATCTAAGGTCACTCAGGATGGCAATGGTCAGGCGTTCACTCCGTAGTCTTAATGATCATTTATTTGCCTTTATTGCTGGTGTTATCAGTAACGTCCTGTCTTTATGGACATTGAACCCCTTGTAACGTGGGACGGCTGGGGTCCTGGCGCACTCTATATAAGCCACCCCCCTCCACTGGCACAAGGGTTCGCACCCCCTGTAACTTCACGCATAATTCAATCGACCGAGCCTCCGGGCACCGAGACGTAGGGCTGTTACTTCCTCCGAGAAGGGCCCGAACTCGTAAATCTTGCGTGCACAGCCTCATCGTAGCTAGGATCTTGCCTCCTCATACCTACCCCCTATTCTACTGTCAGACTTAGAACCACGATAGTTGGCGCCCACCTTGGGGCTGGTGTCTTAGCGACTTTCTGGTGAGGTTGATATTTTTTCTGATTCCCATCATCATGGTTTCGGGAGGAGGTTTGGCTGAGGGCCACGAGATCCGTCTCGGTGCGCTCGTCTTCATCGCCGACGACTCCGCCTGGCTCCAGGAGGCCCCCCTCGACGTCGAGACGTTCCCCGTCCGCGGGGCGACGCACTTTCGCGCGTATGTCCGCGGCGTCCTTCTGCGGCAGCCGTCGACCCAATATCGATTGTTTCCTACGGCGTCTTCGTTCCCCGCTGTTCGCCGTCGCAAGCGATCCGGTCGATCGCAGCTGCAGCGGTGGGTGAGGCATGCGGTGGCACATCAGTCGGCCACCCCTCAAGTCGCGGCAATCGAGCCCGATGAATCTCTCTATGGCCTGTTCGATCTGTCGACTGGCTCCGTCGAGACTCTGTCTGAGTGCGACAGCAGCGATCCTGCAGTGGAGGTCCTGATGGTCGACACGCCACGTAGCCCACCTGGCATGCGTCGCAACGGAGGCGGCGACGGCGGTGGTGATCCGTCGCGTGTTCACGAGGAATACCACCCCGAAACCCTCTCTTCACCGTGGAGGGAGGAACTTCACCGCCGTAACGAGGAAGCACTCCACACGCCCATCGTCGGAGAGACCTCTGAGGCTCGGGCCTTTGAGGCAGCGCACTTGGCCACTTTGGCTGAACGCACTCGACTGGAAAATCTTTAGCATGCACTCGACGAACGTGCTCGGCAGCGGATTCCTGAGTCCAGTCGACGGCGGCAATTGTTCCCTCCTGAACCTCAGGTATACCGCACTCCGATTCTGAATCTTGCGGCCGTAGCTCGTATAGCAGAATCCATCCAGCCATCCCAGTCAGAAGCTGGACGAGGTTTGATGCAGATCTGGGCTCTGCTCCGGGCGGCAGGAGACCAAAACACTGCAGTATCACAGTCGTGTAACAGAATCCATAGCAGATCTGTGGTGGCTGACACAGTTCAATCGGCTCATAGCCCAAGATCACCTCCGTGGCGTGAGGGGCGGGTGCATCGCCAAGAGCAGCACTTGGGTCGGATCCACGAGCAGTACGATCATCGACTCGGCCATGATGACCGCCGTCGAGCGCCTACACCCCCTCCGAGAAGCGGATCATATGTGCCCCGGCACTATGATGACAGGCACCCGTACAGTGGAGGGCGGAGGACGCCGGTCGACCCAAGAGAGCCAGGGTTTGATGTGAGGTCAATTTTAGTGCAAGGTTTGCTCGACAGGAACCGAGCACACAGAGAGGGGCAAGGCAGGGAACGCCCGAGTAGAAGCAGAATTCATGTTTCGGGTCCCGAGTGTTTTAGCAGAGCTATCAGAGCCGCTGAGATCCCCCCCAACTTCAGGTTGGCGACCGGGGTTAGTAAGTTCACCGGTAAGTCGAAGCCTGACACTTGGCTGGAAGATTACCGAGTGGCTGTTCAGATCGGTGGTGGAAATGATGAGGTAGCTATGAAACATCTTCCTCTCATGCTGGAAGGGTCGGCCAGAGCATGGCTGAATCAGTTGGCCCCAGGCAGTATATTCAGCTGGGAGGAGTTAACCCGAGTGTTTGTCAGGACATTCGAGGGCACATGCAAACGACCTGCGGGGTTGACGGAATTGCAACATTGTGTACAGAAGCCGAATGAAACTCTGAGGGATTACATCCAAAGATGGACCACTTTACACCACACAGTAGAAAATGTATCCCAACACCAAGCAGTTTGTGCCTTCAAGGAGGGCGTTCGGTATCGAGAGCTTAACTTGAAATTCGGTCGGACAGGAGATATGTCTCTGACCCGAATGATGGAAATAACCACCCGGTACGCTAATGGTGAAGAAGAGGACCAACTCCGCAGTGGAAAGGGCAAACCAGTCGCCCAAGACACCGGAGTGGGTCGGAAGCAGAAACGCAAAGCCGAGCCAGCAGGTCCAGGTGAAGCTGCAGTTGTAACTCAAGGAAAATTCAAGGGGAAGCCCAAGGGACCCTGGATCCCCAAGAAGGTGAAAGATCAGGCGGGGAACGATGTGTTGGACTTGCCATGTCACATTCACACCAAGAAGGATGAAGAGGGTAATCTGATTTATCCCAAACATACCACTCGACAATGTCGGCTCCTGATCCAGCAGTTCCGAGAGAAACAGCCCAATGAAAAGGAAAAAGAGTCTGACAAGGATGGTGACAAGGAATAAGATGATGACGGTTTCCCTAACATCAATTCCACTTTGATGATTTTTGCTGACATTGAAAGTAAAAGTCGACTGAAAGTCGTCAACAGAGAGGTAAACATGGTTGCTCCGGCAACGACGACATATTTGAAATGGTCAAAGACTCCCATCACATTCGACCAATCTGACCACCCACCGCACATCGCCACCCCCGGGAGGCAAGCGTTGGTGGTCGACCCGGTCGTTGGGGGCACCCGACTGACCAAAGTCTTGATGGATGGTGGCAGCGGCTTGAACATTTTGTATGCTGAGACTCTTCGTGGGATGGGCATTCCGATGTCCAAGCTCAGTGAGAGCAACATGCGGTTCCACGGTGTCATTCCAGGGAAGAAAGCTGATTCACTCGGACAGATCACTCTTGACGTGGTTTTTGGTGACTCAAAGAATTACCGTAAGGAGAAGTTGACATTTGAAGTCGTGGATTTTCACAGTGCCTATCATGCTATTCTGGGCAGAACTGCATATGCCTGTTTCATGGCTCGACCGTGTTACGTGTACCTCAAGCTGAAGATGCCTGGCCCCAGGGGCGTGATCACGGTCACTGGTAATCGGCAACAAGCAGAAGAGTGCCTCCAGAAGGGCTCTAAGATAGCCGATGAACAGATGGCAGCGATAGAAATGGAAGAATATAAGAAGACTGCAGATCCGAGTGATTTGTTGCGCGCTAAGAAGCCTGCTTCCGAGTCTGCATTTCAGTCATCCGGTGAAACAAAGCCTGTTCACATTCACCTGACCGATCCCAGTGCTGCTCCGACTCATATCTCAACAACACTCGACAGCAAATAGGAAGAAGCGCTCATCCAGTTCCTCCATGAGAACTGGGACATCTTCGCATGGAAGCCGTCTGACATGCCGGGTGTACCCAGGGGGCTGGCTGAGCACCATTTGCGAGTCGATCCAAAGGCAAAACCCGTGAAAGAGCACCTCCGTCGGTCCGCTGCGGAGAAGAGAAAGGCAATCGGCGAAGAGGTGGCTCGGCTTTTGGCAGCTGAGTTCATCCGCAAAATTTACCACTCCGAGTGGCTCGCCAATGTTGTCATGGTTCCCAAGAAGGACGATTCACTCCGTATGTGCATTGATTTCAAGCATATCAATCGGGCCTGCCCGAAAGATCATTTTCCTCTCCCCCGCATCGATCAGATAGTCGACTCAACTGCGGGATGTGAGCGATTGTCCTTCCTGGATGCATATTCCGGGTACCATCAGATCCGACTGTATGGACCTGATGAAATAAAAACAGCTTTTATCACCCCATTCGGGTGCTTTTGCTACATCACCATGCCCTTTGGTCTCAAGAATGCTGGTGCCACATTCATGCGCATGATACGGAAGTATCTGCTAGCTCAAATCAGTCGGAATGTGGAAGCATACATGGATGACATCGTGGTTAAGTCGCGCAAAGGTTCCGACCTGCTGACTGACCTTGCCGAAACCTTTGCCAATTTGAGAAGATATGATATCAAGCTTAATCCGTCGAAGTGTACATTCGGAGTTCCAGGTGGAAAGTTACTCGGTTTCCTCGTTTCCGAACATGGGATCGATGCAAACCCAGAGAAAGTTGGTGCAATCCTCCGAATGAAACGCCCTGTGCGTGTACACGACGTTCAGAAGCTTACTGGTTGTTTGGCTGCTTTGAGTCAATTCATTTCTCATCTCAGCGAAAAGGCATTACCTCTTTACCGACTGATGAAGAAATCTGATATGTTCGAGTGGACTCCGGAAGCTGACGCGGCGTTTGCAGAGCTCAAAGCCCTGCTTTCCACCCAGCCGGTGCTTGCTGCTCCAATCAGCAAGGAACCTTTACTGCTTTATATAGCAGCCACTGGACAGGTTGTCAGTACGGTACTCACAGTCAAGCGGGAAGAAGAAGGTAAAACCTACAAGGTTCAACGCCCAGTGTACTATATTTCTGAAGTCTTAACTCCATCCAAGCAGAGATATCCACATTATCAGAAGCTTGTCTATGGAATTTACTTGACCACAAAGAAGGTTGCACATTACTTCTCAGATCATTCGATTACAGTCGTCAGCGACGCTCCATTGTTAGAAATTCTGAACAACAGAGATGCAACTGGTCGAGTGGCAAAGTGGGCGATTGAACTCCTTCCGCTGGATATCAAGTTTGAGGCAAAGAAAGCGATCAAATCTCAAGCGATAGCAGATTTCCTCGTCGAGTGGATTGAACAACAGTTACCGACCCAGATACAGTCGGAACATTGGACTATGTTCTTCGACGGGTCCAAGATGTTGAATGGTTCAGGCGCTGGAGTGGTCCTGGTATCTCCACGAGGTGACAACCTCAGATATGTTCTTCAGATTCACTTTGATTCCTCCAACAATGAAGCTGAATATGAGGCACTCTTGTACGGGTTGCGTATGGCCATTTCACTCGGCGTCCGCCGCCTAATGGTTTACGGTGACTCAGATTTAGTGGTTAATCAAGTGATGAAGGAGTGGGACGTCAGGAGCCAAGCTATGACTGGTTATTGCAATGCGGTGAGAAAGTTAGAAAAGAAGTTTGAAGGGCTAGAGCTCCACCAAATACCCCGACTGAAGAATCAAGCAGCTGATGACTTGGCGAAAATAGGTTCCAAGCGGGAGCCTATTCCCAGCAATGTGTTTTTGGAGCATATTCACGCACCATCAGTTCAAGAAGATCCCTTCATTGAAGAGCCCCCACAGCCTAAAAGTTCCACTGATCCGACTGGAGTTGAAATCCCAGCTGTGGTCGACTTGATCATGGAAGTTTTGATCGTTATTCCTGATTGGACAGTGCCGTATATCGCATATATTCTCAGGAAAGAGCTTCCAGAGGATGAAGAAGAGGCTCGCCAGATTGTCCGTCGATCCAAAGCCTTAACAGTAATGAGGGGGGCAACTCTATAGAGAAAGTGTCACTGGGGTCGTTCAGAAATGCATCACCCCGGAAGAAGGCCGAATGATCCTCGATGATATTCACTTGGGAACCTGTGGTCACCATGCGTCTTCTCGGGCCATCGTGGCCAAAGCGTATCGAGCAGGGTTTTATTGGCCGCGGGCAAATGAGATGGCAAAGGAAATAATTGACAAATGTGAGGGCTGTCAGTTCTACTCCAACATGTCCCACAAACCTGCTTCAGCCCTGAAGACCATTCCACTTGTCTGGCCATTCGCTGTTTGGGGTTTAGATATGGTAGGACCTCTGAAGACTGGCAAGAGTGGTTTCACCCATGTGCTTGTAGCAGTCGACAAGTTCACCAAATGGATCGAAGCTAAACCTGTCAAAAACCTGGATGCAAGTACTGCAGTCAGCTCCATCAGAGGGTTAACATTTAGGTACGGAGTCCCACACAGCATCATCACGGATAATGGGTCGAACTTTGATTCTGATGAGTTCCGAGCTTTCTGTGCGTCCCAAGGTACTCGGGTTGACTATGCTTCAGTCGCCCACCCTCAGTCGAATGGACAAGCAGAAAGAGCGAACGGTTTGATTCTCAAAGGGCTGAAACCTCGATTGATGCGCGACCTCAAGCATGCGGCCGGCGCTTGGGTAGATGAGCTACCGTCAGCCCTTTGGGGATTAAGAACAACGCCAAATCGGTCGACTGGTCGAACCCCCTTCTTCATGGTCTATGGGGCTGAGGCTGTGCTGCCGAGTGACTTGCTTCACAATGCGCCCCGAGTAGAACTTTTTTCAGAAGCCAAAGCAGAACGAGCTTGAGAAGATGCTGTTGATCTTCTGGAAGAAGAAAGAGAGATGGCCTTGATCCGATCGACCATTTATCAGCAAGACCTTCGTCGATTATATTCCAGAAATGTGAAGGGTCGAGCATTTCAGGAAGGGGACCTTGTGCTCCGAGTGGACCAGCAACGGCCTCACAAACTTGCCCCCGCTTGGGAAGGTCCCTTCATCGTCACCAAGGTGCTCCACAACGGAGCGTATCACCTCTACAATGTGGAGCATAATAAAGACGAGCCACACGCTTGGAATGCGGAGCTACTCCGCCGTTTTTATACTTAAGTGTTCAGACTGATGAGATGTAATAAAGAGTACCTTTCAGTTCGTTTATCAAAGACATGGTTTTACAGTCTCCTAAATGATTCTTGTTACTAATACATGTGTCTAAAATCCCCCAGTGGGTGGCTTAGCCGCGAATCCAATTCGCCTAAGTTCAAAAAATCCTACCGAGTGATGAGCAACCCTCTCACTCGGGGGGCTTAGCTGCGGTCCTGTACTCGCCTAAGTTTGTAAAATCCTACCGAGTGACGAGTAATCCTCTCACTCGGGGGCTTAGCCGTGAATCCGATTTTCCTAAGTTCAAAAAATCCTACCGAGTGATGAGCAACCCTCTCACTCGGGGGCTTAGCTGCGGTCCTGTACTCGCCTAAGTTTGTAAAATCCTACCGAGTGACGAGCAATCCTCTCACTCGGGGGCTTAGCTGCAGTCCTGTACTCGCCTAAGTTTGTAAAATCCTACCGAGTGATGAGCAATCCTCTCACTCGGGGGCTTAGCTGCAGTCCTTCTCGCCTAAGTTCAAAAATCCTACCGAGTGATGAGCAACCCTCTCACTCGGGGCTTAGCTGCGGTCCTGTACTCGCCTAAGTTTGTAAAATCCTACGATTGACGAGCAATCCTCTCACTCGGGGGCTTAGCTGCAGTCCTGTACTCGCCTAAGTTTGTAAAATCCTACCAGTGATGAGCAATCCTCTCACTCGGGGGCTTAGCTGCAGTCCTGTACTCGCTAAGTTTGTAAAATCCTACCGAGTGATGAGCAACCCTCTCACTCGGAGGCTTAGCTGCCGTCCTGTACTCGCCTATTTCGTAAAATCCTACCGAGTGATGAGAAACCCTCACTCGGAGGCTTAGCTGCAGTCCTGTACTCGCCTAAGTTTTGTAAAATCCTACCGAGTGATGAGCAACCCTCTCACTCGGGGGCTTAGCTGCAGTCCTGTACCGCCTAAGTTTGTAAAATCCTACCGAGTGATGAGCAACCCTCTCACTCGGGGGCTTAGCTCAGTCTTGTACTCGCCTAAGTTTGTAAAATCCTACCGAGTGATGAGCAACCCTCTCACTCGAGGCTTAGCTGCAGTCCTGTACTGCCTAAGTTTGTAAAATCCTACCGAGTGATGAGCAACCCTCTCACTCGGAGGCTTAGCTGCAGTCCTGTACTCGCCTAAGTGTAAAATCCTACCGAGTGATGGCAACCCTCCACTCGGGGGCTTAGCTAGCCTATACCGCCTAAGTTTGTAAAATCCTACGAGTGATGAGCAACCTCTCACTCGGGGGTTTAGCTGCAGTCCTGTACTCGCCTAAGTTTTAAACACTACCGTGATGAGCAACCCTCCCCTCGGAGGTTTACCTGCGGTCCTGTACTCGCCTAAGTTATTTAAAATCCTACCGAGTGATGAGCAATCCTCTCACTCGGGGGCTTAGCTGCAGTCCTGTACTCGCCTAAGTTTGTAAAATCCTACCGAGTGATGAGCAACCCTCTCACTCGGGGGCTTAGCTGCGGTCCTATACTCGCCTAAGTGTAAAACACGCTCCATCCTGATCTGCAAGGACGACGAGGTGCAGGTCGTCCGCGATCCTCTCCTCAGAACTGCATCTGTTCCGAGTGAAGATACAAGTTCCACTCGGAAATAAAAACAAGCATATTTAAGGGCAAACTAAGTTCGGACGAAGGAGCTTAAAGTACTCGGGCATCAGGCCCGAAGGAGTTTTACGGTTACAAAATCACTCGGCATACCGAGGCAAATTGAATCGGATCATAAAAGTTCGGACGAAGGAGTTTAAAGTACTCGGGCATCAGGCCCGAAGGAGTTTTACGGTTACAAAATCACTCGGCATACCGAGGCAAATTGAATCAGATCATAAAAGTTTCATTCACTCCGCAGAGGGGCTGGCAGGCTCGACAAACTCGTCCAGGTCGATTCCATCTGCAATTCGAGTAGCAGCAGCAATGAAGGTCTCCATGAAAGACTGCAAGTCAAGTTTCTTGGTGTTGGCGACCTTGATTGCTGCTAGCTTCTCTTCTCTGGCTTCCTTGCAGTGGACACGGACCAGGGACAGAGCTACGTCAGCACCGCATCGAGCAGCGGACTTCTTCCACTCCTGCACTCGACCAGGAATCTCGTTGAGTCGAGTCATCAGAGACTCGAGATCGTTTTGGAGCGTTTCCCTTGGCCAGAGCGTTGTGTCGATCCGCGACACCGCAACCTTGAGTCGAGCAAGATATTCCAAGGCACTGGCAAGGCGAGACTCCAGTCGGAGCACGTTCATGGCAGCTTCATCTTTGACAGGGGAGTTGATGGGGTCCAAGTTCATCTCGACTCGCCCAGTCTCTTCCTCGAAGTCTTGACAGAATTCTGCACTCGCAGAGAAATAATGAGTCGACAGCAGTATGATGAGTCAACGAAAGCAAACCAATCGCACAGAGAAAAGTACCTTCAAGCATGAGGAATAATTTTTTGGCGAGTCCTCCCAGATGATGTCTTCTACTTTGTCGGTCAGGGTCCGTTTGTCCTTCTTCAGATGAGTCACTTCTTTGTTGGCTTCGTCAAGAGCAACCTTCAGCTTGGTATTCTCTTCCTCCAGCTTTCCGACTGAGGCCATCTTTTGGTCGGCAAGCGCCGTTTTGTCTTCGGCGGTTTTCTTCGCAGCCGCAAGGTCAAGGTCCTTCTTCTCCAAAGCCTGTCTCATTGTTTCTAGAAAGAATAACATTCAAATCAGAAAAAGGGGGAGAAAAGATGGCAAGAGAACCGGTCAACAAGCTTTCCTTACTAGCAGTGTCATCCTTAGCCTTCTGCAAGTTGTTTTGAGCCAACTCCAGGTCAAGATTGAGCTGGATTTGCTTCTTCTCCAAGTCGGCGAACCGGGCTCCAAGATCACAAGATTTCTGTGTTCAGAAGATAGTCAGTCGGCAGACACAAAGATTGGTTGCTTCCGAGCAATAAAGTAGCAAGTTGAAATAGTTCTAAGACTACTGCCGAATCAAACATTCGCCAATAGTCTCGGGGACTACACCCAGTGGGTGCACTCAGCGTGCCCCCACTGGTCCGACTTTTTCAATCGACTTGGTCCGTCCAGTCAAAAAAAAATACTCAGACCATAGCCGACTGCCCGCAGTCGACTACGGTCTCTGGGACTACACCCAGTGGGTGCACTCAGCGTGCCCCCACTAGTAAAGGTTCCACTCGGCATGATCTGCCCAGACCGAGTGGAAAAGCTCTGTTCAAAGACCCCCGCCGAATCAAACATTCGACGGCGGTCTCGGGGACTACACCCAGTGGGTGCACTCAGCGTGCCCCCACTGATTCAGAGATTCAATCAGCACAACCTAGTCGACTCAAGTGGAAAAACTACTCAACAGAAATTAAAACACCCAGTGGGTGTACAGACTGGCAATGGGTGTGCAATTAAGGTTCCAAAACGCTCATCCACGGACGTCTTGTGGATAAAGCAGCAGTTTCTAAATATCATATCCTAATAGAACAAGCGTCAAGATGGAGTTCAGTCGGAAGTAAGCTAACCTGGACATTGGCCTGAAGTGCTGAGCTGGCATCATAGGCAGCTTGACTGGCCTCGCGCACCACCTTCATCTGCTCCATCATAATGCCAGCCTGGCGTATAGCCTCCTTGGCAGCACTCACATGGTCTTCTGGGACGTGATGGGCGGTGGGAAGTGGAGTTGGTGTATCAGCTGCAGTAGCTTGAGAGCTTGAGGCATGAAGTTGGACAGACGAAGCAAGGGCCGGCACTGTCGACGATGAAGGACGAACACTCAACAAGGGATTCGCAAAAGTAACGGAGGCACGGTTGAAGTCCCCGGATTGCTGGATAGCTTGTTCTGTCGCCGGCGTCGACTGAGGCGTCTTGCTAGCTGGTACATTCTTGACCGAGGTCCTGCTCCTCCTACCCACGAGCTTCTATGGCTCATCTTCATCATCATCTTGAAGTTCAATAACATTTTGCGGAGCTGCAAAAGAATCAACCACAAGAGTTCAGTCGATTGTAGAATCGGCTAGCAAAGAAAAGACGAGATAACAGGGGTCATACCCGCTTTGGATGTGACCGCGTCCTCCATCTCCTCATCACCATCATCTTGGTAAGCAGAAGTCCCGGAGGTAGCAGCGCTGCAAATCTCAAGGTTCACTCGGTCAAGCAAGTGAATGGGTCGACAACTGATATAAGATTCTTGGAACAAAGGGTGAAAACGAAACACTTACGCAGAGACGACGGGAACGTCAACCTTGATCTTGGGCAAAGCCTTCCGTGGCTTTGACGGCGCGGTCTTGAGCTGCTTCGGAGCCGTCTCAGTCGGCATCGGAGAAGATGTCCGAGTGCGCTTCGAAGTCTATCCAGTCGGTGCTGTCACCTTGCCCCGGATACTTGCTGGGTCGTGCTTATGCTTGGAACGCTTTTTCGCGTGAGGTGGAGAATCAACATCCTCATCACTGCTCGAGTTTTCGTGCTCTTCATCACTCTCGCCATCGGAGTTCTAGTCGCCGCTGTCGCCTCTGCTCTCTTCTCCTTCCTGGATCTGCTCCCCGTTGGGCATCGAGTACATCTCAGTATATATCTGCGAAGCAAAGAATCAAACAAGCATCAGTCGGTTCCAAAGTCAGTTTGCAAATTAGAGTAAAAGTCACTCGACATCGAAGGTCAGACCTTGTCTGGTTCGTTATCAGCGCCGAGTGGCGGAATTCTCCTGGACCCCCTGGGGTTGTCTTTGTTTCCAGTAATGCCCTGCAGCCACTGCGCCACCGTCTCCTCGGCAACTTCCTCCGGGTGGATCCGAGCAGAATCATCGGCGCCCGAGTACATCCACATAGGATGATCGCGGGCCTGGAGCGGCTGGATGCGGCGAGTGAGAAACACCTCTAGCAAATCCATGCCGGTCACACCATCGCGGACAAGTTGGATTACTCGTTCAACCAACATAGTCACCTCTACCTTTTCTGCTGGAGTCACTTTCAAGGGAGAGGGCTTCTCAATTCGCCCCATGGTGAAGGGGGGAAGGCCAGTCGACTGACCAGGAGTTGGTTTGTCCTACAATAAAACCAGGTCGACTGCCACCCTCTGACCGAATCGAGAAGAGTCATAGGTGGAAAAGTGCTTTTACCTCTCATCTGGATCCCTAGACCTCCGCACATCTGGATCACGTGCGTCCTCTCATCACTCGGATTGGCCTTTTTCACAGACTGTGAGCGGCAAGTAAAGATGTGTTTGAAGAGACCCCAATGCGGTCGACAACCCAGGAAATTCTCACACATGGAGACAAACGCAGCGAGGTATGTGATGGTGTTCGGGGAAAAGTGATGAAGTTGGGCCCCAAAAAAATTCAGAAAACCTCGGAAAAAAGGATGAGGGGGCAGAGAAAAACCACGGTCGACGTGGGTCGCGAGGAGGACGCACTCACCCTCCTGCCGCTGCGGCTCGGTCTCATCACCTGGCAGCCTCCAGGATCCATGAGCGATCAAGCCCCCCTCGACCAGATCCTCCAGATCCTCTTGCTGAATCGTGGATCGAATCCAGTCGCCCTGGATCCAGCCGGGCGGCAGGCCGGATCTCGACGAGGATCCACCCCGACTCGTCTTCTTGCCCTTCACTACCGCCGTCGCTTTCTTCGCACGCTCCAGGGACGCCGTCTTCTCCTTCCCCATCGCGGCAGGCTGCGCTCGGACGGGGCAGCGGCGTCGAAGGTGGCGGCGAATGTGGTGGTGAAACAGGAGAAGAAGAAGGGGATGGGGAGCACAGTGCCAGGCTCATCGGCCCCGACGCCTTATATGGGCCTGCTCCCGAGTGGCTGACTTGTGGGCCCAGGCAATCCAGTCAAATCCCGCAACAGTCACGCACTGGATACGTGGCGAAAAAGGTGGCACAAGAATCGAGGCGTCCCTGCCTAACCCGCTCCACTTACTGTGGTACTCTCCGTCCCGCGCGCTTCTCCAAATTTCGAATCCCGTGAGATCCGGAAGCGGCAGTGTGACCAATCGCGCTGAGGATTTTATACCATACCAACACTCAGAGCTTATCAGCAAAAATCACTCGACGACCTCTGAATGGACCCAGGCGACTGAAAATGAAGTTGAAGTTTTACAAAGATCACCGACCCGGTTAAAATGCCTCTGAAGCATATAAATCGGGTCGGAACCATCTTCAACCCCTTCTCCACTCGGACCTAGATCCATTCGGGGGCTAATGACGAAGACATGTACCTAGGGTAGGGTAATAGGCCTGACCTAGACACCCTTCCCCGAGGACACTGCTCTAAGGCCAAGGACATTCAAAGGATAGCATCATCTACCGACTGAAATCACCATAGGGTGCAACCCACTCGACCAACAGTTCACTCGGATAACCCAATTCCATTCGACCGGGGTGTACTCACTCGACCACACCAGAAACCACTCGGAAGACAGAAGATCTAAGGTCACTCAGGATAGCAATGGTCAGGCGTTCACTCCGTAGTCTTAATGATCATTTATTTGCCTTTATTGCTGGCGTTATCAGTAACGTCCTGTCTTTATGGACATTGAACCCCTTGTAATGTGGGACGGCTGGGGTCCTGGCGCAATCTATATAAGCCTCCCCCCTCCACTGGCACAAGGATTCGCACCCCCTGTAACTTCACGCATAATTCAATCGACCGAGCCTCCGGGCACCGAGACGTAGGGCTGTTACTTCCTCCGAGAAGGGCCCGAACTCGTAAATCTTGCGTGCACAACCTCATCGTAGCTAGGATCTTGCCTCCTCATACCTACCCCCTATTCTACTGTCAGACTTAGAACCACGACAGGTCCCATTGTCTTTCATTGAATTACAAAAGGTAGCGATACATACGTGCATATGGCTAACTATAAAACGGGCGGAGGAGCTCTGCATTCCAGGGCCAGCTTGTTTCTTCGCCGGCAGTGTCTCTCTTGCGTTTGTTCGGCTTGCGAGCGTTGATGAGGTAGTAGGCGTTGCGGTCACACAGGGCCTTGCTGATGATGAAGGGGCCCTCCCATGGGGAGGCCAACTTGTGCTGGCCGGCTTGCTGCTGGACAAGCCGGAGGACGAGGTCTCCCTCGCAGAACGCGAGGGGCTTGATCTTTTTGCTGTGGTAATGCCTCAGGCCTTGCTGGTAGATGGCCGATCGGCTAAGGATCAAAAGGCGTGCTTCTTCGAGTAGGTCGACACCGTCTTCGCGGGCTTCCTTGGCTTGGGCTTCTGTGTACATTGTGACTCGCGGTGAGTCGAACTCTATGTCAGTTGGGATGATGGCTTCTGCTCCGTAGACAAGGAAGAACGGGGTGAACCCGGTCGACCAGTCTGGCGTCGTCCGAAGACTCCAGAGGACGGCCGGCAGCTCGTCGAGCCAGCTGCCGGGTGAGCGGATGAGGGGTTCGGCGGCTTGATGCCGGACAGGATCAGCCCGTTGGCCCGCTCGACCTGGCCGTTGGATTGAGGATGAGCGACGGAGGCCAGGTCAAGCCGGATGCCGGAGACTGAGCAGTATTGCGCCAGAGCGCCTTTGGTGAAGTTGGTGCCGTTGTCTATGATGATGTTGTACGGGACACCGTAGCACACCGCGATGTCTTTGATGAACCGGACGGCCGTAGGCCCATCCAGCTTCTTGATTGGCCGCGTCTCGATCCACTTGGTGAACTTGTCGACCGCCACCAGCAAGTGCGTCATGCTGCCCCGAGCGGTCTTGAAGGGTCCCACCATGTCGAGCCCTCGGACCGCGAAGGGCCAAGTGATCGGGATGGTTTGCAGGGCTGAAGCCGGCTGGTGACTACGCTTGCTGAAGCGTTGGCAACCCTCGCACTTGAGGACGAGCGACTCGGTGTCTTTGAGGGCCGTGGGCAGTAGAAACCATGGCGAAAAGCCTTGGCCACCATCGACCTGGAGGCGGCGTGGTGCCCGCACTCACCCTGGTGTATGTCAAGGAGGATGTCTATGCCCTTGTCTTGCTCGACACAGCGCTGGAACACCCCTTTCGCGCTGCGCTTGACAAGCTCGTTGTTGATGATGTTGTAGGCGGGCGCCCGGCATTGCACTAGCCGGGCCTCAGTTTCGTCCATGGGGAGCGCTCCGCTCTCCAAGAAAGCTAGGATTGGCTGGGCCCATGATGGAGCCGTCACCACGGTGAAGACGGCCGCCAAGACGGGTTCCGGGGCGGCAGCCCCCGAGCCGGAGGCGGCAGCCCCCGGGTCAGGGACTGCGGCGGCCGGGTTGAACATAGCAGCCCCCGGGCCGGGTTCAGCAGTCCCAGGGCCGGGGTTGATGGTCGCCGAGGTCGAGAACGCAGTCCCCGGGCCGGGATCCGCAGCCCCCGGGACTGACTTGGGGACGGCAGCCCCCGAGCTTGGACCGGCAGCCCCCGAGTCCGGGTTGGGGAGGGGTGCTGCAGGGTCGTCC
This sequence comes from Thinopyrum elongatum, assembly GCA_011799875.1. NCBI lineage: Eukaryota > Viridiplantae > Streptophyta > Magnoliopsida > Poales > Poaceae > Thinopyrum > Thinopyrum elongatum. Next base: position 545,426,637 of record CM022298.1, on the reverse strand, counting down.
GGGATGAAGATGGACTCAGAATCCGGAGACGGCTTGCGCAAGTGCTCGAGGGAGACGCCGGATGGTATGGCCTGCCGGGATGAGCCAATCTTGGCTAGCGTGTCGGCGGCTTCATTTTCCACGCGCGGGACATGCAGGAACTCGCAGCCATCGAAGTTGCCGGAGAGCTGCTGGACCAGGAAGCGTTAGCTGGCCATGTTGGCATCCCGGGCATCCCACTCGCTGGAACACTGCTGCACCACCAGATCCGAGTCGCCATAGCATAGGATGCGTCGGACGCCGAGTTCCTTGGCAAGCTGGAGGCCATGCACAAGGGCTTCGTACTCAGCGACGTTGTTGGAGGTGGTGAAGTGGATCTGGAGTGCGTACCGCAGGCGGTCGCCCTTCGGGGAGGACAGCACGATGCCGGCTCCCAAGCCAGAACACATCTTGGAGCCGTCGAAGTGCATGCGCCAGTGCGCTAAATCCGGCGGCGGCGGTAGGTACTGGGTCTCCGTCCAGTCGACGAGAAAGTCGGCCAGGGCCTGGGACTTGATCGTGGTGCAGGGCTCGTAGAGGATGGTGTGACTGGACAGCTCGATGGCCCATTTGGCAACCCGGCCGGAGGCATCCCGGCAACCCATGATCTCGCCGATGGGGGCCGTGCTGACCACGGTGACGACATGCTCTTGAAAGTACTGCTTCAGCTTCTTGGCGGTAAGGTACACGCCGTAACACATCTTCTGGTAGTGCGGGTAGTTCTGCTTGGAGGCGGAAAGCACCTCGCTCAGGTAGTAGACCGGGCGCTGGACGGACTGGACCTTGCCCTTCTCTGGTCGCTCGACCACCAGCACCGTGCTGACCGACCGCGAGGTGGCGGCAATGTATAGCAACAACGGCTCCTTATCAGACGGCGCGGACAGGACAGGTGCGGTGGAGAGCATGCGCTTGAGATCCCGGAACGCTTCAACTGCCTGGTCGTTCCATTCGAATGGCGACGTCTTCTTCATCAGCTGATATAGGGGCAAGGCCCTCTCTCCCAGCCGGCTGAGAAACCATCTGACCGAGGCCAAGCAGTCGGTGAACTTCTGGACATCGCGCAGCCGGGTTGGCCTGCGCATGCGCTCGATGGCCTTGATCTTCTCCGGGTTTGCCTCAATGCCGCGCTCCGAGACGAGGAAGCCGAGCAGCTTTCTGGCTGGCACGCCGAACACGCATTTCTCCGGGTTGAGCTTGATCTGGTACTCGCGCAGGTTGGCGAAGCTTTCCTTCTGGTCGTCACGGAGTGTGAGGTGCTGCTTGGTCTTCACCACGATGTCGTCGACGTATACTTGGATGTTGCGGCCGAGTTGCATCAGCAGGCATTTCTGCATGCAGCACTGGAAGGTGGCGCCGACATTTTTCAAGCCGAACGACATGGTGATGTAGCAATACGCCCTAAAGGGCGTGATGAAGGACGTCTTCAGGGCGTCGGCCGGGTCCAGCTTGATCTGATGATAGCCCGAGTAAGCATCCAGGAAGGACAGGAGCTCGTAGCCGGCGGTGGAGTCGATCACTTGATCTATCTGCGGGAGAGCGAAAGGATCCTTGGGGCATGCCTTCTTTAGGCTGATGTAGTCTATGCACATGTGCCAGGTGTTGTTCTTCTTCAAGATGAGGACCGGGTTGGCCAGCCACTCGGGGTGAAACACTTCCATGATGAAGCCGGCCGCGAGTAGCTTGGCGACCTCTTCACCGATGGTTCTTCTCTTCTGAAAAGCGACGTAATGGTTGACGGACAGGCTTGGCATCCTTGCGGACGTGTAGTTTGTGCTCGGCGTACTTCCTCGGAATTCCTGGCATGTCCTTTGGGGACCATGCAAAGATATCCCAATTCTCATGGAGGAAGTCGACGAGCTCGCCTTCCTATTTGCTGCTGAGGCGAGCGCCCACAACAACGTACTTGCTGCAGCTAGGGTCTTCCGGGTTCAGCTTGACCTTCTTGGTCTCCTTGGACGGCTGGAACGAGGCCTCGCCGGCCGTCTCCTTAGCCAAAGCCGGCACAGCCGGCTCCTCGCTAACCAGTGCAATAATCTGGTCGAGCTGGCGCCGCTCCTCGGCTATGATCAGCGACTCGGCCAGCTTTGCGCCGGCTTGAGCGCACTCCAAAGACTTTCTGGAGTCGTCGACGACAGTGATGAGGCCCTTGGGACCTGACAGCTTTATCTTTAGGTAGGCGTAGTGGGGGACCGCCATGAACTTGGCGAGCGCAGGCCGGCCCAGCAATGCATGGTACGCGCTGGACAGGTCCACCACCTTGAACCAGATAGGCTCGCGCCAGAAATGATCGCTCATGCCGAACAGGACGTCAAGCTGGATCTGGCCGATGGGGGAGCAGGATAGACCCGGCACGATGCCGTGGAATACCGTTCGGGATGGCTCCAACTGCTTGGCCTCGATGCCGAGCTTGGTCATGGTGTCGCGGTAGAGGATGTTGATGATGTTGCCGCCATCAATGAGGACTCACGAGAACTTGCAGGTGCGCTTGGCAGCAACGATGGTGGGGTCGAGGACGAGGGCGTAGCCACCCGGGTTCGGCATGACGGCCGGGTGGTCCTCCCGGGTCCAGCTGATCGGGCGTTCCGACCAGTGCATATACTCCGGCACGACCGGGATGACGGTGTTCACCTCCTGCCGGAGCAGGCGCTCGCTACGCTTGTCGTCCCCGAGGCTGGTGAAGACGACATAGCTCGCGTTCTGGTTGGGGTAGACCTCATCGCGCATCGCGCCGTTTGCCGGGGGCGGGGGAGGAGGCGGAGGCGGCTGCCACGCACCCGGAGCCGGAGCCGGAGGCGGCGGGATGTCGCTCCTCATGATGCACTTGGTCATGGCGCACATGCCGAAGCGTGTGTGTGGATGGCCTTGCCCCGCTATGGTGCTTGCAAGGAGCGTCGAGCATCTCTTCAAAACTCATGGTGGGTTGCCACGCCATCTTGCCAGTTCGCGGGCGCTTGCTGGCCGGCTCGGCCGCGGGCGCCTGCTCGGCGGCCGCGACGAGGCGGTTGTCATAGCAGGGGGCCTGCTGATCGGCCTTGCGCTTGTTATTCTGCTGGTTCTGCTGGCGGCTGCTCTCGCCAGCCGGCTTGGAGGGGGATGCCGGCAACGCCTTGCCGGCTTCGTCCAACACCACTTGGATCTTCATGGCGGAGTCGGCCGTGGCGTACTTGTCCGCCGTGACCATGGTGGTTGGCTCGGAGTACAACTGCTTGTGCTTGAGGAGGGTGCCATCCCGGCAGCCGCTCACGAAGTACTGAATGGCTTGGACCTCATGGACGCCCTCGCAGCTGTTTCGGAGCTCAGTCCAGCGTGCGAGGTATTCGCGGCCGGTTTTAGTCGGCCCCTGCATGCACATGGCGAGCTGACTGGGACGGCCGGGACGCTTGTAGGTGCCGGTGAAGTTGCGCACAAAGGCTTGCTCGGAGTCAACCCACGCATTGATGCTGCCGACCGGCAGGCTGTTCAACCATGTGCAGGCTGACCCTTGGAGCATAAGTGGGGCGTAGCGCACGGCAAGGCGGCGATTGCCGCCCGAGATGCCGATGGCGGTGGTGTAGTTGATGAGCCAGTCCTCCGGCTTGATGGTCCCGTTGTACTTGGGGTGTCACGGGGCAGCGTGAACCCTTTGTGGAAGGGCTCATCCAAGATGCACGGACCGAAGCATGCCGGCCCGACAGTGTTGTCTTCCTCTAGCTCGAGGGAGAGGGCGAGCTGATCGAGGCGATGGCGAGCGTCGGTATCGTTGATGGCGCGCGGACCCAGCCGGCTTGCGACCGGGCCGCGGGGAACCGGATCGGCAAAAGCAGGACGGGCACGCCGGCCGGATCGCGCAGGAGGGTCTGGCTGGTGACGGTCTCCTGGAGTCGGCTCGTTGCCCAGGTCATCTCCGGTCGTCAGGGCATGATTGCGCCGGGTTCGGGTACGGCCGGATTGAGCTTTGCTGGGTGGCGGCGTGGACGCCGTGTTCGGCTGCTCGGGGTCTTTGGTGCGGCGCGAGACGGACGCAGCGGGATGGTCGAGGCGGTCTTGCTGTGTGTTCGCATCGCTGAGAAGCTCGTTCATGCACCGCAGGCGCTCGTGCAGCTCCTCACCCTGCAGCTGCTCCATGCCGACAGCGGCCGCCTGCACGGCGCGCATGTTCTTCACGGGGGTGTCGTAGATGGGTGAGATCGCGCCCAGCGTGCGGCCGATGGCGGCGCCACGGTTCCGCACTTCGCCAACCCGGCTGGGATCAGCAGCGGCTGACGTGAAGCCGTACGCAAAGTTGTGCTCCCGCTGAACAGACTCCAGCCGGCGCTGCGCAGCAGCGAGCATCTCGGCCTCGTCCAGCAGGCACTTGCGCTCCTCCTCGAGCTGGGCCCGCGCCTGGGCGGCGTTGGTAGCGTCGATGTCGGTGGTGATGGGAACGCTGAGGTTCTGCATCATGGCGCACATCGGGTTGGGCGCGCTGGCGCGCTCCGCTGCGGCCCTGGCGGCAGCGGCCTTCTTCGCAGTGCTAGACGAAGTGGAGCAGGAGTCGGTGGCGAGCACCTCCACCCGGACACAGAGATCCGCCACCCCGGCGGAGATGTCATCGCCGAGGGGGACAGGCGAGTCGGTGACGTCGAGCACCCCGCTGGGGTACTCATTAGCCGCGGACGCGTCGGAGATGCGCAGCGCGCCGAAGGAGGCGATGAGCGAGTCGGTGGGGCCAGCCGTTGGCGTGCCGGGCGCAGGGAACATCCAGTGCATGATGTGCTCGCCGAAATCGATGTAGGGCCCCATCTGGAACATGTCTCCGGCCAGGACCTTGAGCTGCCCCACGGTGGGCGCCAACTGTCGTGGTGGGCACACGGCAGATGCCAAGGGAAGGCTAAAGAGAGGGATAGGCTCGAGGGCACCGGTGGGCTCCAGAGGCGAGGTCGGCATCAGCGAGCGAGGGACGCAAGACATACCCAGGTTCAGGGCTCTCCGGAGAGGTAACACCCCTAGTCCTGCCGAGTGTGGTTTATAAGTGGGTGATACAAGCTTGCTCCTAGAGCTGTTTCGGGGAGGAAGGAAGACAGGCCAAAGCATAGGCTGCTCCTTCTCCTTGTGTGTGTATTCTACTGATGATCTAATCGCGTGTCCCCGTGCATGGAGGCCTCCTGGGGGGTTTTATAGGTCAACCCCCCAGGGTTACAATGGTAAAGTTACATGGCTGTGGAGCCGGGATGCCAGCGTCTGGGAAGCCGGTGCTGGGGCCCGCCGGGTACGAGGGTACGCCGGGTTCTCCGGGGCGCGAGCCCCGTGCGCCAGAGGGCACTGTTCCCCGTCTTGTCGTGCGTCATGGAGTGGTTGAGCCGGCTCGGCTACAGTGGCGCGTCGCCTGGTCGCTGTCAGCTTGCGTCAGCAGGACAAGGGATGCACTGTAGCCATGCCTGCCCTGGTCAGCGGGGTAGGTGGGCCACTGTTGCCACGCTCCTGCCGGTCAGTGGGGTAGGTGGGCCACTGTTGCCATGCTCATCCCTTCACGGGGACTTGTTCCGTCGTACGCCTTGGATGGGATGGGAGCTGACACACGGCCGGGTTGAGGGGCATACTATGATTGTCCTTTCTTGTCGATGAAGGCTTGACTTGCTGGGACCAGCCGGCTTGACCGACGTGGCGGGACTTGGCCGGGTTGCGCTGGGAACCCGGCCAAGTGCAAGCCGGATTGAGGGGTGTTGCTAGCCCTGATATTTTTGAAAAGGATCCGGGTTCCGTTGCCTGCCCGGGGTCCATCCCCCCGATAGTTCCTACATATTCTACGAAGATATTTATCGGTCGAACCTTTATGACAACATACGTAGTTCGCTTTCTCTGTCGGTATGTTACTTGCCTGAGATTTGATCGTCGGTATCTCCATACCTAGTTCAATCTCGTTAGTGGCAAGTCTCTTTACTCATTCCGTAATACATCATCTCGTAACTAACTCCTTAGTCACTTTGCTTGCAAGCTTCTTGTGATATTGTATTATCGAGAGGGCCCAGAGATACCTCTCCATCATATGGAGTGACAAATCCCAATCTCGATTCACGCCAACTCAACAGACACCTTTGGAGATACCTTTAGAGCATCTTTATGATCACCCAGTTACGTTGTGACGTTTGATAGCACACAAGGCATTCCTCCGGTATCCGGTAGTTGCATGATCTCATGGTTGAAGGAATATGTATTTGACATTAAGAAAGCAGTAGCAATAAACTGAACGATCATATGCTAAGCTGGCGGATGGGTCTTGTCCATCACATCATTCTCCTAATGATGTGATCCCGTTATCAAATGACAACTCATGTCTATGGTTAGGAAACCTTAACCATCTTTTGATAACGAGCTAGTCTAGTAGAGGCATACTAGGGACTTGGTATTTGCTTATGTATTCACACATGTATTTAAGTTTCTGATCAATACAATTATAGCATGAATAATAAACCTTTATCATGATTAAGGAAATATAATAATAACCACTTTATTATTGCCTCTAGGGCATATTTCCAACAGTCTCCCACTTGTGTGGACATGTAAGGTTGGTTCGGGCCGCTTTATCCCACAATGCCGCCGAATCAAAATAAGACGTTGGTGGTAAGCAGTATGAACATCACCGCCTGCAACTCCTTTGTGTTCTACTCGTGCATATCATCTACACATAGACCTGGCTTTGATACCACTGTTGGGGAACGTTGCATGGAAAACAAAAAAAATTATACGCACACGCAAGATCTATCCATGGAGATGCATAGCTACGAGAGGGGGAGAGCATCTACATACCCTTGTAGATCGCTAAGCGGAAGCATTTATCAACGCAGTTGACATAGTCGTACACCTTCATGATCCATCCCGATCAAGTACCGAACGTACGGCACCTCCGCGTTCAGCACACATTCAGCTCAATGACGTCCCCGCCTTCTCGATCCAGCAAGAGAGGCGAAGTAGTAGATGAGTTCTGGCAGCACGACGGCATGGTGACGGTGGTGGTGAAACTATCCGCAGGGCTTCGCCAAGCACAAAGGACGTGGACGGAGGAGAAACTAGAACTAGAGGGAGACGGGGCGCCGCACATGGCTTAGGGATCGTGGTGTGTGTTGCCCCTCTCCCTCCTCACATATATATAGGTGGAGGGGGAGGAGAGGCAGCCCTAGGGTGCGCCCAAAGTGGCCGGCGGCTGTCCTAGGCGCCTGCCTAGCCCCCCTCCATATATGGACATGGGGGGAAGGAAAGAGGGGCTAGCTGCCTTAGGGCGACTCCCCTTTCCTTCCCTCCTTGGGGCGTGGGCAGGGGAGATGGGGCGCACCAGCCCCCTTATGGGATGGTGTGCTCCTTCCCTTTGGCCCATTAGGCCCACCGCTTACCGGTGCCCTCCGGGAACCGCTTCCGGCACTCCAATAAATACCCGGTACATTTCAAAACCTTTCCGGAGACCAAATAGTATCGTCCTATATATCAATATTTACCTCCGGACCATTCCGGAGCTCTTTGTCATGTCCGTGAGCTCATCTGGGACTCCGAACAACATTCGGTTACCAACTCACTTAACTCATATAATACTATATCGTCAACGAACGTTAAGCGTGCGGACCCTACGTGTTCGAGAATGATGTAGACATGACCGAGACGCTTCTTCGGTCAACACTACTAGAAAAAGGGCTATAGCTAATATAGACATTAGTGGCGCACTATGTATGTGGTGCGCCACTGCCAAATAGCAGTGGCGCACCACACATGGGTGCGCCACTAATGTTTATATTACTAATGGCGCACCTTGTGTGTGGTGCGCCACCGCTAAGTTGTTCCTGGGCACACCCCCCTCCCCAGACTTACCAGTGGCGCACCGTGGTTTGGTGCGCCATTACTAGTTTTAACTAGTAATGGCGCAACACACCCATGGTTCGCCACTACTAACAATTTTATTTTCAATTTTTTTTTTCAAAACTAGTAATGGCGCACCACACACCAGGTGCGCCATTAGTAACCCTGGTTACCAATGGCGCATTCTTAGGAGGTGCGCCATTGGTAACCTGAGAGCAGCTAGATATTTTTGACAGCCACCTACCACACTCACTTTCCCCACTTCATTCTCTCCACCTCTACCAAGCTTGGTCTCGGCTGCCTCCTCCTCCTCACCTCATTTGCACCATATATTCACCCAAATTAAGTGGTTAAATTTCCTTTTTTTTGATAGGTAAGTAAGGGGAAAGCTTTCTTTATGTTCTAGATCTACTTTTTTCTCCCTCCAACAACGTACACACTTTTTATGGCCTAGATCTATGTATGTTTGTGGTGTTGCATATGTTTGTGTTTGCAGGTACCGGTATTTGAAATGCGATAGTTGCCAATATTTTGCCGGAATGTTGATTCATTTCCGTTTCGGCAAGAATTTGGCACTATGCATTCTTTTTGGTCCTATTTTTAGGCAAAGTAATGCCAAATTTTTTTTTGGTTCTAAAATATCGTTTTGCTCTACCCTGCAGGCGACCATGGTCTGCACGATGACCGAAGGCATCGTGAATAGGTTTTTGAGCTCCGCGAAGGCCGAGATGCTTCAAAAGAACGAGATGGAGATAAGATGTCCGTGTCGAAGATGCAAGCTGAAGAGCCTTATGGACCCGGATTCCAGACAGGTGCGGGACCACCTGCTCTTGCGTGGTTTCATGGATGGCTATCGGTGGCAAGGTGATGAAGATGATTATGAAGTCGTCCATGGGGGTCGGGCAAGAAATAAGGAAGGGCAGCAAGACAATAGCGGCGAGGGCGGGCGAGAAGACGAAGAATCTCCAGGACATGATCACGAAGTAGATGCAGGACACAGTCATCATGTAGAAGATGCCGAACATGATGATGAGGAAGATCAAGACGAAGGGCATGATCATGAAGATGAAGATGCTGGAGCAGACGACGATGGACCATCGATGGGCTGGGTGCAGGACCCTCATATTCAAGAGCTGCTTCTCAAGCAGACGGGTAACGCAAGAGCTGCCGCCCGAGAGAAAGCCAAGCTGGATCAACTGGAGATAGACGCGGTTACTCCATTGTATGAAGGATGCAGGCCCGAGGATACCCGCCTGAAAGTAACGCTCATGGCTCTGGAGATGAAGGTAAAACACAAAATGACCGACGCATGCTTCGACGAGAACATGTCATTCTGGCACGAACGTCTTCCCAAGGGGAACAAGTGCCCGACCAGTTTCGAGGAGGCGAAGAAAATCGTGTGTCCTCTGGATTTACCGCACATGAAATACCATGTGTGCATGAATGATTGCATCATTTATCGGGACGAGCACAGGGAGTCTACCATATGTCCGGTGTGCGGCGTCACTCGATACAAGAAGAGGAAGAAAGCTCCTCGAAAAGTGGTGTGGTACTTTCCGATCACTCCTCGTCTGCAGCGGTATTTCGCGGACCCTAAGCTAGCAAAGCTCCTGCGTTGGCACGCGGATAGGGAGGAGAAGAAGCGAGAAGATGACGGAAATGATCCGAAGATAAATAAAAAAGACAAGATGCTGAGTCACCCTAAGGATGCGAGCCAGTGGCAAGCGTTGAACTTCGAACACCCAGAATTTGGGGACAATCCAAGGAACATCGTGCTGGGTGCGAGCACCGATGGAGTCAATCCGTTTGGCAGCCAGAGAAGCACACATAGCACCTGGCATGTGTTTGTGTGGATGTACAACCTTCCCCCCTGGATGTGCATGAAGAGGAAGTACATTCACATGAGTATGCTAATTGAAGGGCCGAAACAACCAGGGAACGACATCAATCTGTATCTGGGGCTGCTGAAAGAGGAGCTAGACACGCTGTGGAAAACACCAGCCAATACGTGGGACGCCGCAGCGAAAGAATATTTCCCTATGAGAGCCGCACTGCTCACGACGGTGCACGACTATCTCGGTTACGGATATGTCGCGGGGCAGGTGGTCCACGGATTTTGTGCATGCGTCAGGTGCATGGCTGACACAACGTATCGCCAGCTAGATAGAGATCCCGGGTCTTCGAAAACCGTGTTCATGGGACATCGAAGGTGGCTTCGCGATGATGACGCATGGAGAAAACGCAAGGATCTGTTCGATGGTGAAACCGAACCTCGAAGACGCCCGCGTACGAGGAGCGGCGAGGAAATAGACGAGCTGTTGAAAAATTGGAAAGAGTGCCCACCGCCGGGAAAGAAGCGAAAGGCGCCAGAGCCGCTGCTGAAGGTATGGAAAACAAGGTTTGTTTTCTGGGACTTGTCGTACTGGAAGATCCTTCGTGTGCCTCACAGCCTTGATGTCATGCATATCACGAAGAACATGTGCGAGAGTCTGCTTTGTACCCTGCTCAACATGCCAGAGAGGACCAAAGATGGGCCGAAAGCAAGGGCAGACTTGCAATCAATGGGCATCAGGGAGGAGCTTCACGCAAAACGCCCTAATGATGATGATGATGATGATGAGGCGAAGGACACGGAAAGTCGTCGCAAAGGCAAAAAGGCCAAGAAGATCGAATATGACTGCCCTCCCGCGTGCTTCACTCTAAGTCAGGAGGAGATCGAGCAGTTTTTCACCTGCCTCGTAGGAGTAAAACTTCCTTACGGTTATGCGGGGAAGATAAGCAGATACCTAGACTCAGCGAAGCAGAAGTTCAGCAGGATGAAGTCTCACGACTGTCACGTGCTGATGACGCAGATACTTCCAGTTGCAATCCGTGGGATCATGGACGTGCACGTCCGTGAAACGCTATTTGGCCTATGCAACTTTTTCGACGTCATCTCTCGGAAGTCGGTTGGCGTGAGGCAACTCAGAAGGCTACAGGAAGAGATCGTGGTGATACTATGCGAGCTTGAGATCTACTTCCCGCCCGCATTCTTCGACGTTATGGTGCATCTGCTGGTCCATATCGTGGAGGATATCATCCAACTCGGGCCGACGTTCCTGCACAGCATGATGCCATTCGAAAGGATGAATGGTGTCATCAAAGGATACGTTCGCAACAGGGCACGTCCAGATGGAAGCATAGCCAAGGGCTTTCTGACCAAAGAGTGCATCTCCTATTGCACGAATTATCTAGGCATCGAGAACCCCGTTGGTCTACCCATCAACAGGCACCTCGACAGGCTCACTGGATGGGGTCACCGCGAGGGTCACCGCGAAATGCATGTCGACTTCAAGGGTCGACTCGCCGACTTTGAAAGAGCAAACCTAGTCGCGCTACAACACACAGACGTGGTCGATCCTTGGGTGGTAGAGCACAAAACCTTTATTGAGAAGACGTACAATGACCGAGGCCAACAGAGGACGAACGGAGATATAATCAAAGAGCACAACTCATGTTTCACGCATTGGTTCAAGGAGAAGCTTCTGTCGTACCCTTTACATGAGGATTCTTCCGCGGAAGAAAAACTCATATTCGCCTTGTCACAGGGCGCCGAGCACAACCTGATGACCTATGAGGCGTACGATATCAACGGCTACACATTCTACACCGAGGAAAAGGACATGAAGAGCGATTATCAGAACTCCGGGGTAATGATGGAATCCTACACCGGTAACGACAAGGACAGATACTACGGAAGGATCGAGGAGATCTGGGAGCTGAGCTACACTGGAGAGAAGGTTCCGATGTTCCGTGTCAGATGGGCCAAGAGCGTCCTAAAAGAAGACCGGTATTTCACCACCATGGTTATACCCGAAGCCAAATCCAAGACCGCGGGCGCAAACGTCACCGCGAAAAATGAGCCATGGGTACTGGCTTCCCAAGTGGACCAATGCTTCTTCATTACCGACCCATCAAAGCCCAGTCGTCTTGTCGTGAGGAGAGGCAAAAGGAACATCATCGGAATGGATGGAGTCGCCAATGAGCAAGACTTTGACAAGTACGGCGACCCGAAGATGGAAGATGACGACGACGATGAAGTACCATACACCACAAGAAGAAGCAGGACCACCCTACCTAAAGGACGTCCGTTCAAGAGAAGAACTCCATTTGCGAAAAAGAAGGGCAAGAAGATTGTGAAAAGATAGCGACGTGTCAGCCGCGTGTGTGTGTGTCAGTGGCAAGCTCAATTATTACTTGCAACTAAATTATTACATGTATCACTTGATTTCAACCATGTCATCTAATTCTAACTCTTTGCACAATGGTTTTATCACTCCATTTGCATTTTCCTTTTCTTTTATCTCAAATCTTAAATTATTACATGCAACTAAAAATCCAAAAAAATAAAAAAAAGTTAGTAATGGCGCACCAGGAGAAGGTGCGCCATTGCTATCACGGTGTTTACGGCGCACCCCTAAAAGGTGCGCCATTGATATACCCCTTTTTATGGCGCACCCCTAAAAGGTGCGCCATTCCTAACCCTCCCCCAGTAATATCCAAGACCCAGCCGCCCCCTCACCCTCATTTCCATTCTTCCTCTCCCTCCCCCACCGCCGCCACCCCCACCCACCGGCGACCTCGCTCCCGGGCTCCGCCGCCCCCACCCACCCCCTCCCTCGCCTTCTCTGCCCCCAATCGAGCAGTAGGTCAGGCGGTGGCCCTTCCTTTCGCTGCTCTCGCTCGATCCGTTCGGTTCTGAGCTCTTTCTTTCTCCTCCCGCCAGATCCTCCACGGGCTCGTCGGGCTGGTGAGGTCGCCGGTGTCGGCCACGCTGCCGCAGATCGGGTCGCGCCTCTTCGTCACCTACGGCATCCTCTGGAGCTTCCCCGAGGTGCGGTGTCCTTCTCTCTCAACATGGCATCCCTCTCTATTCTTCTTGCTGCGTGCATACCTGATGTTTCTCTGTTTCCTCTGTTTGCTTGGTTGGGTCTGCTGACCAGGACGCACATCCTGGTGAGCTCCTTGGTCATCAGCTGGTCCATCACCGAGGTACGCATGCTCCTGAGTCCTGATAATCTAGGAATTACACCTCTTCAAATTAGCTGTATTATCGAGCCGCGAGGTGCTGTTGTTGCTGTTAGCCTAGCTGAAGATGTGCTCCTGAACTAGTGCTGGGGCGTGTTGCCCTTTTCTGGAATGAAATGGAGCTGGGGCGTGTTGCCCTTTTCTTCTAAAAAAAAGATGTGCTCCTGAACTAGTGCAATGCGACGATGATTTTTACATATGGATATGGTTGTTCCAAGTTGAATTTCAAGTATCCTAGTATTTGTATGATTAATCCTAAATGAGACAAATCAGGTTAATAATGCTCATGTAACAGAAAAGAACACCAGAAACTTCAAACTTGAATGGAAAGAACCTTTAAAGCAGAGGATGACAAAGAAATTGTGCTGCATATTACTCCCTCCGTCCCAAAATAAGTGACTCAAGTGGCCACAAATATCTTCATAGTCGACTGGAATGTCTCATACTACCAGTTTTAGAGCATCTCCAACAACTCCTCAGGCCTCTCTCATGGCATGTGACGATAGACACCGTGTCAACCATCAGGCCTCTCTCATGGCATGCCACGATGGCCACTGTGCCGCTGCTGAAATGTTGAAAAATAGTTACCCCTTTCTCCTGAAATGTTGATTAATTTCTGTTTCGGTTGAGAATGGGGCACTCCTAGGTCAAGAAAATTAGCAAAGGTCATGCCCAATTTTCTTGACCTAGAAGGTGCCCGATTCTCAACCGAAGCAAATCAGCAAGTGAGTTAAGTTAAATCAGCAAGTGAGTTAAGTTAACTGAATGGGGCATTTCTGTTTTGTCCAACTGCAGTTTCATTCATGGTGTGAAGTTTGTTGTTGTCAGCCTGAGTTAAACTTGGCATTGGTCTCATTCTAGTGAGTAGGGGTATGCATTAGGCATTGGTCTCATTCTTAGACCGTCGCACTTGGCGGTGCACCTCGCTGCCCAGGCTTGTTGCGACACATTGCTGCCCAGGCTCGCCGCGACACGATGCTTTAGGACTGCCCTTGAGGATGTTAACACTGTTAGCTATGCATACATAGTGAAAGATCAGCTAGGTTGTGTTGGCATAGATGAGAGGCACAAATGTCTCTTTCTGGGTGGCTTCTGATACACTCAGGCAGCATCTGATACCCTTTACCCATCCATAGAATTGGCATAGTTCTACAAACCAGCATCTTAAGGTTGCTGGTAAGCACAAATCTTCAAGCCAAGATCACGTGCTGGCATCTGAAAAGGTCAGAATGGCCTCACATGTTGGATTCATGTCGACGTCTGAATACAAACACAGTTTTTGCTTAGTTTAACTAGTACATGGCCCCTGGTTTCGACCTTGTTATTACCCAGCCGCTGCTGGCTCAGCAATGTGACGAACACCTAAGCGTCCTCACTTGCGTACGTGGCAAAATGCTTTCGCCACCGTCTTACAATTAATCATTCTAGCCTTTTTTCCTATTTAGAGCGAACATGGCCGACAACGATGAGGCCGGTGGTTCGGGCAAGTCATTCTGGGAGCCGTACCAGGAGATGGAGGAAGAACCTCACCGCTATGAGGATGCCGCGGAAGACACCGATCCCGACTACACAACCCCTAGTGGCGTCGGGGATGACACCACTGATGGTGCCGTCGGGGTGCCACCACTGATGATGGCAGCGCACGCACAGATGGCAGCCAACCAAAGAGGCAACGGAAGGGCCGGCGCCCGAACGTGCTCGGCATCGTCAAGGAGGAATATTCTGAAGTGTCCTCCAGTGGGCATCCAACGGCGCCCAAAGAATTAGTCAGTGGGTACGCGGGACAACTCGGGTGCATTCTCCGGAGCACCGTCTCGATCAACACCGAGAACCTAAGGCATCGTGACCGAGGGAATTTGCGCAACCTCCTCTTCACGAAGCTGCACGAACGATACAAGTTCCCCGGTGACTTCGCAAACACACGCCTCTCAGGGAATAAAGTGAACAGTGCCGCCCTCACGAAGATGAGCACGGCCCTGGCTACTTGGAGAGCCGCGGTGAAGAGAAGGATTCTAAGTGGTGATAGTTATGAGAAGATCAAGGAGACAAATCCTTCGATCAGCGAAGCTGACTACCTGGAGTTCAAGATCAAGTGCGAGAGCAACGCGTCCGCGGAATCAAGTTAGTGGGGGAAAGATATGCGGGACTTGAACTTAGGGGTCCACAAACTCGGTCCCGGCGGTTACAGAGTGGCGGAACCTATATGGGACAAGGAGGACGTGGAGCGTGCCGAGCAAGGCCTACCGCCCCTCTTCGATAAATACCATGAAAAGCGGACTAGGAACTATGTCAGGGCCCGGTACAAGGTGGACCCGGTAACAAAGGAGCTTACCACGGATCCGAAGGTGAAGGCGCTTGAGCTTGTTCTGGTAAGGAATACACCCCCGCGTAATTAGCTCCATATGGTTGCATTCTAATTAATGAAGCCAAATTTCTAAATGGTTCATGTTCCTTCCGTAGGAAACTGAAAGCAGTAGCGCGGGGTCTCAGAGCTCCCTGTCTGCCCCTTGGGACAACACTTTAAATAGGGCGTTGAATGTAATGAAACACACGGATAAGTTCAGTAAGCCGTCGTCAGCTGGTCGTGTGGCCGGCAAAGGCTTGTCCACGAAATAGTCGGAATACTATAAGGCTGGGCGAAAGGAGAGAAAGACTAGCTCGGAAAGCCAGGAGCGCGAGGTTAAAGAACTCAAGGCACAAGTGGCGCGGATTCCGGAGATAGTCCAAGAGCAAGTGCGAGACCAACTGGGAGCGACGATCACCGCCATTATGCCTACCTTGCTTGAGGGGCTGCAGGCGTGGATTGCGGGTGGCCAACAGGGGCCGCCCCCGATTCCCAGCTTCACGGGCAGCAACTCGCACAACGCGCCGGCATTGGTGTCTCCGGCGGAGCCGGCATTGGTGTCTCCGGCGTCGGCGCTGGCATTGGAGCTTAATGCACCCGGGTGTGGGAAGAATACGCCGGCCGGCACCTCGGCAGCAAGTGGCCCCTCTGTCACTTGCACACCCGCCCTTGGCGGTGCCTCGACATTAGCCGAGCTCGACGCCATCACGGTAACTAAGCCTCGGCCGATGACTTCATCTCCTTGCCTTTGACTGGGCATCCCTGACGCCCTACATGTTTTCGCAGGGCGCCGCCGACGTTCCATGCACTCTCCTGCACTTCGTGGACGGCGAGTTGATCGATGTCGCCAAGGCCAAAATCGTTCAACCGGGCAACCGCGTGTTCCACGGTAATCCGATGCCACCCACCGTGTATAGGGTTCAACTGGTTCGGGTGCTGCGGGGCTGCGACGACTTGTTACCTCCGTTTCGACCCCCTGGGGCCGACGAAGATGATGTGATGACCCTCAGCGCCTGCTTAAGCTGGTCCATGCTTTGGCCGAAGAGCCAGATTTGTTTGGGGGCGGGGGACACCACCCCACAGACAACACCGCCAGTCGTGCCGGCGCCAAGCCATGGCAAGACCGCCGCAACGCTACCGCCGTCAGCTGATCCGGACATGCATATGGCACAGGATCCAGACGACGACGACGGTACATTTTCCAACGTCGATAAGTACTTCAACGAACATGGGTACGGTGACGAATTCTTGGGGCCTCCTTCTCAAGAACCCAACCCTGCAAAAGACGATCGCGATCTAGCTGGTACCACGGAGAAACCCAATTGCAACAGGCGTCGTATGGCGTTCAGTTCTCAGGAGACACCTCCAGCTGCCGCCTTCACCGAGACTCAAATAGCCGAGGTGCGAAATATTATCAGCCCCAACACACTCAAGAAGGTGGTCTCTGAGCAGAACTCGATCCCATTACAGCAGAAGAAGCAGAAGGGACGGAAAAGAGAAAATAACAAGGGTGCGAGCCAGCCGGCACCGAGTATGATCCGTGCTCAGGACGGGCCACCAATACCTAAGGATATCTCGAGGAGGGTGCATGTGGCGGGTAGGCCGATGCTACCGACTAATCTGCTCAATGCTGCAACCGGTGCTATGCGGAGTCTGCATGACAGTGTTCTTTCTATGGAGAAGCGGCGTCTCTCCGAGAATGATGTGGCATACCCGGTTTTCGTGGCCAAGGTGCCAGAGGGCAAGGGCTTTGTCGATAGCACCATCGGGCGTATGATCGTCCTGAGGTTTGATGACATCTTCGCTATGTTTAACCTTCATCCGCTGCACTACACCTTCATTCGGCTATTTTCGCTCAGTATGGAGATGCGGATCATTAGAGACAAGACCCCGGACATCATGATAGTCGACCCCTTCTACATGCGTGCCAAGATCTTGGGCAGCGCTGGGGACCGGCAAGTCGCGAGTTCATACCTCGAAGGCGTCATTCTGGCGAACCCAGATAAGGATAACTTCCTCGTGCCTTACTTTTCCGAGTAAGTCATCCCTTCACCGCCCCGTAACATATGATTTCTTAGATTTCGATCGTTCTTTTTTTTTTCTAATATTCCGTGTTTTGTGCAGTGACACACATTGCACACTCATCCTCTTAAGCCTGAAATATTCCATGGCCACGTATTTTGACTCGGACCGTCAGTCGAAGAAAGACTACACAAATATGAAGAAAGTTCTTGATGATGCTCTCCCCGGCTACGCCAAATCTGGAGGCACCTTCAGGAGGCCAATTTGTAGGAACGGCAAGCACGTGTTCACCCACGTAACGACATTCCCCTGCGTCAAGCAGCCGCCTGGCAGTCAGAAGGATGCCTACTATGCCCTCCATCACATGCGGGCGATCGTACGGGACCATAATCACCTTATGCTACCAAATAATCTCAAAGATTGGGCCGCACACTTGTCGGCAATCCAGGACGAGGACATCAGACAAGAATTCTTTCGCATCCAGTCGGAGTTTGCGGAAATCATCTATCAAGATGTCCTTCGTACCTCGGGGCAGTTCTACCTCAAATATCAACCGTCCAATAGTGAAATAGAAACAACGCTACAAATGCAGGCTGACAACGACCGCACATTCATGATCATCACGAAAGACGGCGGCTTCATCCACGCTCCGGTCCCTTAGTCGAGTCGAAAGTATTGATGCTATGTAGTTCTGAAATATCGATTAGCTCATGTTGTAATTAAACTTTAATGAACTTGTATGTCTCTTTAGTTTGGACAGTCGTTCAACTTATATGTAATCAATGCTATTTATTAGTAGGACCATGAATCGTGCTATTAATGTGTTGCTTTTCTCTTCCGATCCTTTTGTTGCATACTTATATATTGCTTATATATTATCTATGAATTGCTACTAACGTTTTGTTTGTCTAGTGCATAGAGATGCCGTCGTATGTCGTGTACAAGGGTAAGGTTCCCGGAGTCTACGACGACTGGGAGGAGTGTCGGAGACAGGTTCACCGTTTCAGCGGTAACAGTTACAAAGGGTACACCACTAGGGCGGAGGCGGAAGCTAGATACGCGCGCTATCTAGCGGGAGAGAGGAGGGAGCGGAGGAGGAACCGGATGAAGACCAGTTTCATCGCGATGATGCTCATCGTGACCGCAGCTCTCTTCTATGTGATGGTAGTTTAGATGATCGATATCGACTTTGTAATGTGACGACAAACTCGGCTAATATGATGAACTTTGCTAATGTCTCGAGACCTAAACTTGGCTAATGTTTGAACTTTGTTTGCTATTTCGAATTTGGAGACTAATATGATGAATTCTATTGTGTGATGTTTATATTCTGTGCTGTAACGTATTTTGTAACCTGTGCAAATACCAGAAAAGCAAAAAATAACAATTCCTAATATTCATAGTAGTGGCGCACCATATTGAGAATTAGTGGCGCACCAAGATAAATACCAGTGGCGCATTATCGGGCATAGTAATGGCGCACTTGGGGCATAGGTGAAGGCAAATATGGCCCCCAGTTGTGGCGCACCATATTGAGCATTAGTGGCGCACCAAGGCTAAATACCAGTGGCGCATTATGGGGCATAGTAATCGCGCACTTGGGGGCATACGTGAAGGTAAATATGGCCCCATAGGAGGCATAGTAATGGCGCACTGTTGGACATAGTAATGGCGCACTATGTGGTGCGCCACTATTATCTGGGATACTAATGGCGCACCAGAGGTGCGCCATTACTATTTGTTACTAGTGGCGTGTTAATAGTGGCGCACCTATAGTGCGCCATTAATAGCAAAAACTGGTGCGCCACTAACAGCCTTTTTTCTAGTAGTGATAACCAATAGCGGGACCTGGATGCCCATATTGGTTCCTACATATTCTATGAAGATCTTTATCGGTCGAACCTTTATGACAACATATGTAGTTCCCTTTGTCTGTCGGTATGTTACTTGCCCGAGATTCAATCGTCGGTATCTCCATACCTAGTTGAATCTCGTTACTGGCAAAGTCTCTTTACTCATTCCGTAATACATCATCTCGTAACTAACTCCTTAGTCACTTTGCTTGCAAGCTTCTTGTGTTGTTGTATTACCGAGAGGGCCCAGAGATACCTCTCCGTCATATGGAGTGCCAAATCCCAATCTCGATTCACGCCAACTCAACAGACACCTTCGGAGGTACCTGTAGAGCATCTTTATGATCACCCAGTTACGTTGTGACGTTTGATAGCACACAAGGTATTCCTCCGGTATCCGGTAGTTGCATGATCTCATGGTCGAAGGAATATGTATTTGACATTAAGAAAGCAGTAGCAATAAACTGAACAATCATATGCTAAGCTAACAGATGGGTCTTGTCCATCACATCATTCTCCTAATGATGTGATCCCGTTATCAAATGACAACTCATGTCTATGGTCAGGAAACCTTAACCATCTTTTGATCAACGAGCTAGCCTATTAGAGGCATACTAGGGACTTGGTATTTGCTTATGTATTCACACATGTATTTAAGTTTCTGATCAATACAATTATAGCATGAATAATAAACCTTTATCATGATTAAGGAAATATAATAATAACCACTTTATTATTGCCTCTAGGGCATATTTCCAACAACATATATATAGCAGCTAAAAGAAACGTAATCCCAAGCCAGAAGAACTATATAGCCTATAATTAACAACAACAGCAGGTCCGGCCTAGGCATCCCAGACCTGCCTCGGTTCGCGAGAGCATTGAGGCCGCACTGGCTCTGGCTGCCCTGGAAACACCGAGACCGGCCCTGGGTGCAATTGGGGATGCCATGCGACGAGAAGGACCGCGAGCTCTTCCACTCGGCGACGATGGTGACCATCCACAGCGGCGAGCAGGCACAATTCTGGAACTGCCGCTGGCTCGGCGATCGCGTGCTCCGCCACGATTTCCCGGACCTCTTCGCGCACTCCACCAGGTAAAACATAACGGTGGCGGCGGTGCTGCACCACGACACGTGGATTCGAGACCTGAGACATGGAAATGCCGACTCCATCATAGCCCAGTTCGTCTCCCTGTGGCATCGGATTAGAGGAGCTGGAATAAGCCTGCAGGCTGGCGTCGCCGATGAGATTACATGGACTGCTGGAGGGGGGTCGGAGTAATCGGAGCGGGCGGCCTACGACATGCAATTTGCAGACCGGCGGCGGATTGAGCTCAAAGCGCTCATCTGGAAGGCATGGGCGCCAGGACGTGCCAAGATGTTTGGCTGGCTACTGCACCACAATCGCATGTGGTGCAACGACTGGCTGCAGCGACGAGGATAGGAGAATGGCTACTTCTGTGCCCTGTGCAGGAGAAGCCTGGAATCCTCTATGCACGTCTTCTGGGAGTGCCCGTTCGCCAAAGAAATCTGGTCCCGGGCAGCAGAGTGGACGGGATGCAATGCTCTCGCGTCGGAGGCACCGATCGACAGGAAGACGATGACACAAATCGTGTCGGCGATGGTGGCAAGGGCCGCGCCGGGAACAAGGGGACACGAACGATGCTGGCCATGATCCTATGGCGAATATGGCTACACAGGAACGAATGCACATTCAGAGGCAGGGGCCCAAATACAAATAAGGTGGTCAACACATCAGAAGCGACATGGAGCTATGGCAACTCGCTGGAGCAACATGCTTAGCGCCCCCCTTTGGGGATCAAACATGAGAGATAGTCATGAGAAACGACTTGGGGAGAGAGGGGAGCTAGCCCTTCCTTCCTCACAAACTGTGCTCCTCTCCGGCCACTTGGTCCGAGAGACATTTGTAATCTCCTTCTGCTAAATCAATTGAACGCCAGCAATGCTAAATCTTTCAAAAAAAAAACACCCACATCCCCTGCCAAAAGAGGTCCTAGAGCTAAGTAACTGGTACTCCTTCCGTAAGAAAATATAAAAGTGTTTAGATCACTAAAGTAGTGACCTAAACGCTCTTACGGAGGGAGTACCAGCGAATCCGTAATGGGCGACGCAGGAAATGCCAATCACAATCCACAAGTTCGACATCGGTGACCTGAATAAGCAACCGAGGCCAGCACGTATTCCACGTATTGCTTTGGGCGGTGGAAGACACACGAGGAAAGAGATGCCGAGAGCTCTCGCGAGCAGAGTCGCGTCGGCCGTGCGCGAGGCGCCGCCGGCCTGATCTCCTCGCTCCGGCCTCCCTAGCCTCCGTCCGGCCCGGATCCAGAAGCCCCGTCTCGTCCTCTCTCCATCCCTCCCAGCCGCGTCTGCCGTCCATCCTTCCCAACTGCGAGGTCGTCTTCGCTCTTTTGGCGTCCGCAGCCGGCGAGGTTCCAGGCAGTTCCTTCAGCGACCGGCAGCATGAACATGCCTACGCGCGGGTGAGCATGGGGCTCTCGCGACCCCGCATGCGGCGCGTGGGCGCTCGCCGCCGTCGCTCGGCTCCCCGCCCGCCGGGCTTCGCTGCCGCTGGCCAATCTGGATCGGAGCTCCCCGCCGCGGCCGCTCCTCCATCACCCACGGCCTCGTGTCATCTCCTGGTCTCGGTAGCTGCTGCGGCTGACTCTACTTCGGCTTCTTCCTCGGCTTGTGTTGCAGCCGTTCTTCCTGCCGGAGCCCCCTCAGGCTGGGCCCTCACGCCGTCTACATCGGTCGCTCGTGGTTTGGCCCCTGTGGTCGTCACCGCCGCCTCCCCATGTCCAGATCGGGAGGGCCCCGCTTCCCCTCCGCCCACGGCTGCACTTGGGCTCGCGCTCGTCCCCGGCGCCGTTGTGCGGGCCCCTCAGCCGCCACTGGCCGTGTCATGGGCTTCCCTCGCCGATGACGACTGCAGCATTGGCGATGACGACGAGGTTGCCCCGCTGACGCCGTTGGCTGCCAGATGCTCGAGAGGGATGAGCAATCCGACTGTTGCTGCTGTTGTCGCTGCTCCTGAGGCGTCTTCGGAGCAGGGATGGGTGAAGGTGGGGGGCCGGCGTCGTTCGGTGTCGCTGACCTTGGCTCTGGCTCCCCGGTCTATCCCCGGCTGGCTCCACGGCCGATGCTGCAGATGCCTCGCCCCAGGACATCGTGCGGCGGTTTGCAGAGATCCCTTCCGATGCACTCGTTGCTTGGAGAACGGCCATCGTGCGCGCGACTGTCGTAACCCCTGGCGTCCTCTCAGCTCGCTGGCATGTCTTATCGTGCCGCCCGTCCCTCGCCTCGGCACCCAGCATCGTCAGACTCCTGCTCCAACAGAGGGCCAAATGAAATTTGTGCTTCCCTCCAATGCGCTTCGTCGTGGTTCTTGGGCCTCTGTGGTTGCTGCTTCCGCTAGCCCGACAACCCCATCCGATGTGGTGCTTCAGACTACTCTGGCGCATCAAACTGAGTTGCTTCAAGGCTGGCAGGCGCGTATTGAGAGCTTTCTGGAGCGGGCAGAGGCTGCTTTGAGTAAGCTCTCCACTGTGCCGGCTATGTTGCAGGCCACGCCGACGCCACAATCTGTTGGTGTGACCGATGTTGGCTCCACGGAGGACAGAGGGACAGAGTCCTATGGTTGTTTCTCCCCTCGTGTTCGGGACATTTCACCATCGATGTCTGTTTCGTTCTCTATGTTGCCTACCGTTGTGGGCGAGTCTGTCGTTCTTGCGGCTCCGGTGCTACAGCTCATGCCCGAGCTTCGGGATATATGTACGAGCCCTACTTCGCCTCTATCCTTGGAGCGGTTGGAGGTGTACTCATCGGCGACCTCGTGTGAGGGGCATGTTTCGCCTCTGCCATGTGAGCAACTGGAGGTGCCAAAGTCCAGCATGTCGATGGTCCCTGTGGTGGAGAATGTCGTGGCAGTGGTTCCTCGGGCCGACGAGGTCGTTGCGGCCGGTTGGTTGGTGTCAGCTCCTAAGAGCTCCTTGGTTGATGACAACTACATCAAGAAGTACAATGAGTTCTACGACTTCCTTGACAGATGGGTGGCTGAGCAGCCTGGATCAAGTGGTTGCCACCTGAAGGAGAAACCCAACAGGGAGAAAGCAAAGGCAAACAAAAGCAAGAAGGGTGGCGCCATTCGGAAGGCGCCCGTGACTTCATGATGGAAGGTGCTTCTTTTTAATCGTGGGGGGTGTTCTTCTCTGGAGCTCTGTTGTGTTGTACAAGTGTCGAGGGTTGCGGTTGTGGTGCGTTAGGAGGGCCGCATGTGCGGTCACGGTGTTTTGTGCTGTGTGGGTAGCACGCATGCGGGTTGTTTGTATCGATTTTTGCCCGGTTTTCCAAAATTAATTGGGCAACTCTCTTCTTCTTAATTAATCGATGAGGCAAATATTTTACCTCCGTTTCGAAGAAGAAAACGTATTGCTTTGGGCGTAAGCTTGAAGCACACAGCACTACAAGCATAGTAGACGATGCCTCGTTCCACTACCAAAGACCCGGGCCCCTTCCGTCTCCACGAACGCAACCCCAAGCCCCGACACATCAACTTGACACCATATGTAATTGTGTATCGAAGCCAAATCGGAGAGTGCAGCCAGCAGCAGTAGTACTGGTAGGATACTTTTGAGGCCAGCCAGTGCAGAGCAGGAGTAGTAGCATGTCATTTCGTGCACCATCTCCTCTCTTCCAGCCACCCTCCCAACTCAAAAGGCGATCGATATTATTACCGGTGAATTCGTTGCGATGTGCAAGGGGCAACAAAGCAATCAATGTTCAACGAACTACAAACCGCTAATATTAGCATATAAACTTCCAAATTTTACTACGTAGGAGTACAATACTCCCTCCGTTCCAAAATATGGTGTTTCCTCTATTCTCGTGCTTCAACTTGATTATAAATTTAACCAATAAGACCGACTGTGACGGGAGCAAAAGTTATACCAGTGAATTCGTATTCAAAAGAAGTTTTCAATTATATAATTTTTTCTCCCGCCTCAGTCGGTCTCGTTGGTTAAATTTATAGTCAAAGTTGGACCTCGGAAAGCGCGGGGGTACTATATTTTGGAATGGAGGGAGTACAAGCATGACCAACTAATTTAAGGTAATATCACCGGGAGTCATAGAACTTGCGCTCGATGTTCAGTTTAATGCTAAAACTTTAAAAATACGAATTTGTGGTCATCCAACTTGCGTTCTTGTGTAAATACGGTCACTTTGCTCGTATTCAGACATACCCCAAGCTTATGTGCCACGCTAGCGCGGCTATGGCCCACTGTCAGTGACTGGAAAACCTCGGGCAACGCGTGTTTTTTTTTTTTGCTGAAGCACGCCATGTTTTGTACTTAATTAAGCAGAGACCCCTCAATAGTTAACACGTGTGCGCACAAGCTGCTGCGGGAAATGAGAATAAAAAACAGGTCAGGGAGGTATTCAATCTCTCGACCTTGTACAAAGGCATGAACTAGCCAACCACTGCACCATCTACATGTTTATGCGAACATGGAGATACACATATCTTTATATTGGGCGCAGTTTTTCTTTTTCTAGATTCGTATTTTCTCGGGTTCAGCAAGAAAAACAGTCTCCGGAAAATATTGGCTATTTTCGCCAAGAAAATCAAATTAAAAAATCACGTCAAAATGTATTATGTTTAAACCATAATAACGCACAAAACTTTTCCTCGAGCAAGATTTTTTTTAATTTCCTTTTATTTTTCAAAAGGGGATTCCTATTACAGTACTCGGCTCAACTCCTCTCTTATAGAAGGTTGCAAGTTCAATTCATTGTTGCAGCGCCGAGACCATTTTTTAAAATGAGCATGAATAACATCAAAAAAACATTTCACAATACAGGGAATAGAACCATAGACTCTACCACTAAGCTAACTGCGGCATTCTGATATTGTATGCATACAGAAGGTATTATATTTAACATAGTTTCTGTAGTTTAAATTCAAAATTTTTGGGTGATAACATTTTTTCTGGGAGCCATCGAAATTTCTGGAAATAAATCAGTTATTTGAATTTCGGTCCAGGAGAAAAAACCTGAATATGAGTAGCTGTCGTGATCCGAAGATAAAACTAGTGTTTCTATTTATAGACACTAACATGTGGCTGGTGTAGCGTTTACCTCGTGCGCTTCCTTGCTTGTGGTCTAGAGATCATTTCGGAATTGCCTCTTTTTACTGCAAAATTATTCTTGCACCCTGGTTAGGAACTTAAATTACCCCTGCGCCTGGGTTACAAACTTCTGATTGATCTACTGAGGTGGGCCAGGTGTAGATCAGCGTAATTACCTGGTTAGTTTAATCCATTGTTAGTATCCCACTAATTAACCGAGTCAGTCTTTTGTGTGTAACTAAATAAATTTTAGTTGTTTAGGAACTTAAATTACCCCTGCGCCTGGGTTACAAACTTCTGATTGATCTACTGAGGTGGGCCATGTGTAGATCAGCGTAATTACCTAGTTAGTTTAATCCATTGTTAGTATCCCACTAATTAACCGAGTCAGTCTTTTGTGTGTAATTAAATAAATTTTAGTTGTGTGTGCACGTTCAGCATGAACCAGCATTGATGGGATGGATGTACATCTGAGTGTTTAATTAATTAACAGGTCATGTGTTGAAACCCCATCTGCCCAAACTATTTTTTATTATATTTCATGGTTTTTATGCACAGTTAAATAAATAGCGATGGAGTTTTCTGCAAAAAAAAATGGCTTGCTACTGCCACCCAACGTCTTCTGCACTCCCATTTACTTATAGGTGGGCCACGTGAGCAGGCCATACGCACTCCCATTTACTTATAGGTGGGCCACGTGAGCAGGCCATACGGCTGTACACGAGCGAAGTGGCTGTATTTGCACAAGAACGCAAGTTGGATGACCATCGATGACCACAAATCCATATTTTTAAAGTTTTAGCACCAAACTGAACATCGAACGCAAGTTCTATGACTCCCGGTTGATATTACCTCAACTAATTTTACCGACGAGTACACCCGAAAGTAGCACGTCACGAAGGAAAACCTCACGAGCCGACGTGAGGAAACAGACATTAATCGACAAGAAAGGCGGTAGGGTCGGATGATCGCTCGCGCCCACTACTTGGGCGGTACGACTGTGTACAAGTGTATATAGCTACAATCACGCGGTGGAGTGGATCAGCCGATGCTATCTACTACAACTTCTCCAAGCAACAGGTGACAAAAACAACAACGACAATCAGTAGCGTAATAATGTACTCTTTCCATATATTAGCTACGAGGATTATGGAGTCGCTACAGCTAAGCTTTACTACTAGATCAATAACAAACTCATCACACCTTGCCAATCGAACAAATAAGAAACGATAAAAATAGAGGACGGGTGCGAATTAATTAAGCAATTGTCTGGTGCCGGCAATGATGGCGCGACCTCACCTGATTAGCGCCAGGCGGAGGCGACGGCCACCACGCGCTGCTTCCATCCGAGCCGGAGCACGCCGTTCTCCGGCTTGACGACGAGGCCTGGCGGGGGAGCGCCGACGCGCGCCATGACCTGGTCGGCAATGCCCGCGGCGAGCGCCACCGGCCGGAACCCAGCCATGCCGAACCGCGCGCGCCATTTGCCGAAGACCTCGCACCGCTCCAGCCGGTCGGCACCCTCCCGGCCAACCGCGTTGGCCGACATGTTTGCCACCGCCTCCTCTGCCCGCGCCCTGTCCGCGCTATCCCGGCTGACCGTCGAGTCCAGTGAATCGAGAATGGCTCCGTAGTGCAAGTACGCGTCCGAGAAGCGCGTGGCCAGCGGGGCGGTGTTGGAGTTCAGCTCCTGCTCCACGAGTGTCACCACCTGCGGGCCGAGAGCGCGCACGCGGCGGAGAAGCTCGTCGCGGGGGTTCGCCGGCGAGACGCTCTCGTCAGGCACGTGCGAGAGCGCGAAGGCCAGGTTGACGGCCAGCGCCTCCCCGGGCTCGCACCCCAGCTTGGATGCCTCAATCTCTGCTGCTCTGCAGCTGATCATTCTGAAGTGGTACTCTATGCTGGCGCGCTCCGCCAGCTTCTTGAGCCGCTCCCCGACGCCGGGCAGCGTCGCTGCTAGAGACTGCGTAAACGGTGAGGTGGGATCGGTTACGGCGGTCACCTGCAGGGATGTCCCCGGCACGCGCCGGTCGGCGAGGCGCTGGATGAGAGCCGCGTGCTGCGGGGCGTTGATGTCGAAGTCCACCAGATGTATGACGCGGTGGCCGGCGACGGCCTCGACGATGGCGATGTTAGCGGCGTCGAGGGCGAAGCGGAAGCAGGGCGTGATGTCGTGGAGGAGCTGGGACCCGGTATGGTGCTCGGCGCCGCAGAGGTCAGCGAGGTGCTGGGACGATGCCGAGGCAGTGGGCGCAATGCGCGAAGACAGGGCGGCCACCATCACGGCCACCAGCCGCTGTTCCGCGTCACCGCGCGGGTTAGCGGCGCGCTTGAGAGTTGCCAGATTAGCGGCCGCCGTTTCAAGGTTTCCGTCGGCGATGGCAGCCGCTGCTTCAGACAGTAATTGACGCGACGTGGTGGCCGAGATTGGCGGTGAGCAGGAAGCCGAGGAAGAAGCCGTGGACGTGGACGAGTTCGACGGCGACCCCGTCATCGCCGCGCTGTAGTTGTTCTTATTGTTCGGAGTCGCCTCCGCGTAGAGTGGAGGAGACGGCGCGGCCGTGATGGAGTTGAGCCGCTGGATGGTCTCCTCCCACTCGGAGCTGGTCACCGTAGAACCGGTTCCGCTCATCGCCGGCTCAGCCTCGTCGTCGTCGCCGAGCAGCTGCTTCTCCAGGTCCTGCAGGATGGACAGCCCGCTCCCAACCGCCGATGGAGCCGGCACCCTCGCCACCGCGAGAGCATGCGCCTGTGCCTGCGCCTGCGCATGCGCCGAGGACGGCACGAACGGCGCCTGCCGATGCACATGCTGCTGAATCAGCGGCATCGCCGCCCTGGACGCGGTCGTGAGGGACGACAGCGTCGACGACGGGGACGCGAGGCCGCCGCCCAGGCTCGACCCGGAGAAGAAGGGCTGAGCCGGGACCCCGCCGAGCACCGCGGCGATGTCCGCCGAGGTAAGCGGCGAGACGGCCGGCGACGACGAGGCCGTGCGCTGCCTGACGGCGCGCATGTAGAGCTCCTGCTGCATGGCGAACTGGCGCTGGTGCTGCCACCTCTCTAACTCGCCGAGGCTGCGCTTGAGAACCCCGCCAGCGGCGGCCGGGTCGGAGCGCTGCTGCGCCGGCATCTGTATCGGCGATCCGAGCCCGTACGTGTACCCCTGGCGCGGATCGCGCCACGGGCCGCCCGGCTCCATGCAGGCGAGGCGAAGCCCGGCCGGCAGCGGGAGGACGACGAGGAGAGAGAGACGGAGACGGAGGCGCTCGCAGTAGGCAGGCAGGCAGGGGAATACTACTCCTTGCTCCGAACGCTAATGCTATGGGAACAGCTACAGGCCCAGCTATAAACGGGTGCCATTCATTCCATTCAATTGCTTCCCCTAATAAAACGCCCTCCTCCCCCCTCTCTCCGCTGTTATAAAGCGAGCCCCACCCCCACCCGCACCCAGAGCATTACCTATACGGCGGCAACCCCGCTGACGCCGTGGGCCACGTCGCTGGGTAGCCGGGTTTGTTTACCTTGAACTTACCTTCGGGGGGGCGTTACGGCGGGGCCCGCGCGGCCTTTGTGCTAAAATAAATGCGCGAGGGGAGGGAGCAGCGGTGCGGTGAACGAGGCTCTGTTTGGTTCATAAGTTCTAAGACTTTTTTTATGCCAACTAAAAAATTGTTAGTCCCTAAAAACTTTCTACCTTTTTGTTACTGGGACTAAACATGGACTAAGGCTACTCATAATGAGGAGTATCATATATTAGTATCATGCATATGATACTAGTATATGATACTACCTTCATAGTGCATAGTATCATAAAATAGTATCATAGATGATCATATTTATTGCCATGCATGACACAAAGTATCATAGCATTTAACATGATACGATATCTACTTATGTTACTCTAACCCCCTCTTTTTCTTCTTTAATTGTGTGTCACATAAGCATGTTTGCTAGTCTCAAATGCATGTTACTGGTTATGTTACCCTCACTATGGCTAGCCTAAAAGTCCATATTACAACTAAAAGTCTCAAAAAGACTCTCCCTCCGGGTCTTCTTTCATAAGTCTAAATGATCACTTTAAGTCTCTATAAGTCCCTTCAGTTTAGTTTAGACGAGACTAAAAAAGACTTTGTTAAGTCCCCCTGGATGGTGTGAAGCGATGGATACGCGCTGCGTCACGCAATCCCGCCTCGGGTGACGCCGTCTCCTCCAGACGACCAAGGGGGAGGGAGGGAGCCTGGCTTGCGGTGGCACGCTGCCACCACCGACGCCTGCCGGTGGCCGCCACCGCCTGGTTTTCGCCTGGTTTTTCCCGAAATCGGCCCGCGGTTTCTTGGAGCTCTACGGCACAGCACTCACCTGCGAGCCACAGGCGCGTGAATTTTGAACTACTACTAGGAGTATATAGCAACAGGTGATGTTTGCGGCTGGGGCCGGGCGTCGGAGGGCGGGAGATCCCTGTGCATGCACGCGGCGGGTCACCGCCAGTGGGACCCCGATTGCGATTTCTAGAAGTCGCAGGCCCTTTCCATTCGGCGAAAGGGAAGGAACAGATGGCGGGGTACCAATATTTTAGCAACAGATCGGTGCACTCCAACTGGTAGCGGTGCGAAACAATTTTATTGTAATCCAGATTGGTGGCGGTAGGGCTGTGCACAGGAGGCCTCGCTTTCGCGGCTTAGGTAGACCCGGGCGACGTTGCGCGTCGCCGGGCCACACGAGCCGATCCTGGCCATCGCCAATTGGCCGAGGCGGGCCCTGGCGAATACTACGTGAGAGCTTAAATCAGGGAGCTTCTCTTTTCGGTAGAAAAAGAAATCCGGGGGTGGGAGAACGAGGGAGGATAATCCATTCCATCCCGCGAAATGATCGAATCGTGCGCGATTTTCTTCTCTCTCTTTTTTTCCCTTTTGATTGAAGGGCGCGTGCATTCGAGGTTGCTTGTTTCGGGGTGCGTTTGTAGTTGGTTAGGAAACCGATCGAAATATCCACCCAACAACCCCGTACCCACCTCTTCGTGCCCAGACCCCCTGCTGATTCTAGTTCCGTTGCCTTTTGTGTGTTCATACTACCTTGCCACTTTTCACGCTCCAGGATCCTGCATTCCTGCTTTCGTGCTACGCGCATACACGGCCACACCACGCTTATATCTAACCAGTTTCTATAGCTACACGACTACACGTGGTGGGTGTTTATATGGGTACAACAACGTGACGGATTACTTATATTCGCAAAAAAAAGAAAGACGTGACAGATTACTTCGACATTTCGCCCCTGCGTGAGAATTGAGCCAGTTCCACGTGAGTCCTACGAAACAGTTTGTCCCCAAAGTATTGTTTAGACTTTAGGGCATCTCCAACGCCGACGGTCACCCGAGACCTGGCCGCGCCGGTGCTCGCGGCGCCCGTTCGTGCTCGCGGCGCCCGCCCATTGGCCTTGGCCGCGCCCGTGCTCGCGTAACAAATGTGTTCGATCGGACATATACCGGAGCTTTGCCGGTCTCCCTTGGAGATGCCCTTAGAGCATCTACAGCCGGGCGCCTCAGACCCGCCTCAGACGTCCGGACGGGCCGCCCGATCATGATTTTTTGACTTAGACGACCCCCTCAAACGGCCCTCAAACGTCCGGGCTGACCGGCACCCCTCATATCCAGCACAAAAAATGAGGCGGATATGGGGGCGCCCGGGCACGCCCGCCACGTCGGATCCGACCCACGCTGGCCCAACCCCATATAATTTCCTCCACATCCGCTTGTCGGACCAAACCCTAGCCACTTCACTCCCCTCCGCCACCCAAGCTCGTGTCCGGCTCCTTTTGGTCGTCTTCGGCATGGCGGGCAGCGGATCCGAGTCCTTCTCCTTCAGATCCGTCGACCTCGAGCTCATCCCACGCGGTCCCGAGGAGGAGATGGCCGTCCGGCTTGCGCTCCGCCGCGCCCGGGAGGAGGCCCGTGCACGGCTGCGCTCGGACTCCATCCGTCGGGAATCCATTGCGTCTGCCCAAATGGCGCATGGACCCGACGCTAGGCTAGCCATAGCTGCCTCGCTGGAGGCCGTGCGGTCCGTCTGGCGTCCGAACGCGCTGGCAGACGCGCAACCCCTTCGTTGGCGCACCGAGCATCGGGACGCACCATGGGCCTCGACCGACAAGGCCATGGCACGGCGTGCCCGCCGTGCAAGGCACCGGGCGTGGGAGGCGGTGGCAGCCCTCACGGAGGCGGACGCCGGCGAGGCAGAGTCGCATTCTCCGGCGCCCCGTATGGCGCATCAGTCTGGGCGCCGCAACCGCATCGTGGTGGACGTCAGCCGCTCGTCCCCGGACGGATCCGTCATCGATCTGACGTCCACCGGCACCCAACCGGTTTCGGGATCCGACGAGGAAGAGTAGGGCATGGTAGAAGGCGACGCCTTGAGTCCTGTGAGCCGACTCATGTCTCATGCCCTACTCTCCCTTGCTGGCGCTCGGACCAACACTCTGAGGGACGCAGCCAGCCGCCGGACATGGCCACGGCGGAGCCGGGCTGGCGGGGAGCGTAGCCGGGCTTGCATGTAATAATATGGATTTGAGGTATCCGGCTATGGAATGCATTTTTTGAGGCGTCACCGGTCACTGTCCGCGGACGCGTTCGGACACGTTCGCGGGCGTTTGAGGGGCCGGATTTGCCGAGTCCGACCGTAGATGCTTCAGGGCAGTGTCTTCTGTTCACAATAAATATGCTAAAGTTCAAACATACAATAGACCAGGGTTGACACGTGTGAGCCAACGAATTCGAATGTTCGGTTCCAAATTGCTTGACCAGCACAGAGAAGAACCCAGCCAAGACATAGGACGCTGAAAAGTGGGCCTGGGAATGTGGGTCCATGCTTTATTCTAGTTTCGTTCGAGCCAAGTGGAGCTGTCAACATCACCGCTCCTACAGGGTCCCACTGGTGCCCCACCTGGTTCACGTTCCGAAATCATGGCCATGTTGCATATAGAAAATGCTAGGTACACGGCGCACCAAAACACTCGCTGAAATGGCATCATAATGCATTTCTGGGCTTAACATAGTTTTCTTATTCATACTAGAATCAGTAGATCAAGGCGACTAAGCGAATCTTTGTTTGGCAAGCGATTTTCGAAGATGGTTAAATAGCTAATCAGGAATTAAGACAGTAATATAAAAAAAATCTGACTCTTAACTGTGTGCAAGATAACATAGTAGTATCCATTTGCATACATTTTGTTCGTTTTGCTTACTCTCCATACTAAAGGTTTTCAACAAGACAAGTACTTCCCCATCCCATGATATAAAAGCGCTGTTGACAGACTTGACACTACATTAGTGTAAAAAATGCTCGAGGTAATACTACCGAGAGTCATAGAACTTGCGCTTGACGTTCAGTTTGGTGCTAAAACTTTTAAAATACGGACTTGTGGTTATTTAACTTGCGTTTTCGTGCAAATACGGTCACTTCGCTCGTATTCAGTCGTATCCCGTGCTTATGTGGCATGCCAGCGTGGCAATGGCCCACTATCAGTGACTGAACAGCTCTTGCGACGGGCTTTTTTTTTTGCATAAGCACCGCTAACTTTGTATTATTTTTTTCCAGAATAACTCTGTATTTAATTAAAAATAGAGAAATGAGAATATTTTTTTTGCATAAGCACCGCTAACTCTGTATTCTTTTTGCCGGAATAATTGGAACAAATCATCTTATGTGGCATGCCAGCGTGGCAAAGGCCCACTGTCAGTGACGGGAACAACTCGTGTGACGGGCGTTTTTTTTTTTGCATAAGCACCGCTAACTCTGTATTATTTTTTTCCAGAATAACTCCGTATTTAATTAAAAATAGAGAAATTAGATTTTTTTTTTTGCATAAGCACCGCTAACTCTGTATTCTTTTTGCTGGAATAACTGGAATAGATGCCAGCGTGTGATAACCCACAAGTATAGGGGATCGCAACAGTTTTCGAGGGTAGAGTATTCAACTCAAATTTATTGATTCGACACAAGGGGAGCCAAAGAATATTTGCAAGTATTAGCAGCTGAGTTGTCAATTCAACCACACCTGGAGATTAATTATCTGCAGCAAAGCGATCAGTAGCAAAGTAGTATGATAGTTTTGATAGTAGTAGCAACAACAACAGTAACGGTAACAGTAATATCAATGATTTTGTAGCAAGTGCAAGAGTAACAATAGCAGTAGTAACTTAGCAAGAACAATATGAGAGAAATTCGTAGGCATTGGATCGGTGAATTCGTTGGATGATATTCATCATATAACAGTCATAACCTAGGGCGATATGGCACTAGCTCCAGCTCATAAATATAATGTAGGCATATATTCCGTAAATAGTCATACGTGCTTATGGAAAGAACTTGCATGACATCTTTTGTCCTACCCTCCTGTGGCAGCGGGGTCCTATTGGAAACTAAGGGATATTAAGGCCTCCTTTTAATAGAGAACCGGAACAAAGCAATAACACATAGTGAATACATGAACTCCTCAAACTACGGTCATCACCGGGAAGTGTCCCGACTATTGTCACTCCGGGGTTGCCGGATCATAACACGTAGTAGGTGACTATAACTTTCAAGATCGGATCTAGAACATAGATATAAGGGTGATAACATAAACGGTTCAGATCTGAAATCATGGCACCCGGGCCCAAAGTGACAAGCATTAAGCATGGCAAAGTCATAGCAACATCAATCTCAGAACATAATGGATACTAGGGATCAAGCCCTAACAAAACTAACTCGATTACATGATGAATCTCATCCAGCTCCTCACCGACCAACGAGCCTACGAAGGAATTACTCACTCCTGGTGGGGAGCATCATGGAATTGGCGATGGAGAAGGGTTGGTGATGACGAAGATCGAAGACCCCCCTCTCCGGAGCCCCAAACGGACTCCAGATCTGGCCTCCTGATGAAGAACAGGAGGTGGCGGCGGCTCCGTCCCGTGAAACGCGATAATTCTTTCTCCCTAATTTTTTCTCTAAATATGTGATTTTATAGTATCAGGGTTGAAGTCTGCGGGGCCATCAGGTGGGGACAACCCACCTGGGCGCGCCTGGAGGGGGGGCGCGCCCTGGTGGGTTGTGCCCACCCAGGTGCCCCCCTCCGGTGGTTCTTGGCTCAAGAAATTCTTATTTATTAAATAAAAAATCCTCGCAAAGTTTCGTTCCAATCCGAGAACTTTTATTTCTGCACAAAAACAACACCATGGTAGTTCTGCTGAAAACAACGTCAGTCCGGGTTAGTTTCATTCAAATCATGCAAATTAGAGTCCAAAACAAGAGGAAAAGCGTTAGGAAAAGTAGATACGACGGAGACGTATCAACTCCCCCAAGCTTAAACCTTTGCTTGTCCTCAAGCAATTCACTTGATAAACTGAAAGTGAAAAAGAAAAACTTTTACAAACTCTTTTGCTCTTGTTTACATTAATAAGCTTAAGTAGCACCCAGGTTTTCAGCAAAGATTATAACTAACCATGTCGACAATAACTCTTAAAAATTATATTAACTCATAACAACGGCATAATCAACTAGCGAGCAATAATAAGATATCTCAAACAACAACACTTTGTCAAAGCAACCATGATATAATATGACAATAGTGGTATCTCGCTAGCCCTTTCTGAGACCGCAAAACATAAATGCAGAGCACCTCCAAAGTTCAAGCAGCGACTAAACATTGTAATTCATGGTAGAAAAGATCCAGTCATGATGCACCCAACATTAGCTATACATAATGCATGAGGATGACAATAGTGCTCTCAGGTTCTGGCGCTTATTTGAGGAGGTGATGACACAACATAAAAGTAAATAGATAGTCCCTTCGCAGAGGGAAGCAGTGATTTGCAGAGGTGCCAGAGCTCAAGTTTTAAAACAGAGGTAAATGAAATTTTGAGAAATGCACCCTTCTTATTTACTTCGCGACCATTAGTTATCGGTATCTTCCATGCTAAACACATTAGTGGCGGTTCCCAAGCAATAAAAGTAAAGGTTTACTCCCCCTCCACCAACAATCACACTCCACGGCTTGTCCGAAACAACGGGTGCCGTCCATACCAACAACATTCCTGGGGGAGTTTTGTTTAATTATTTGCAATTTGAATTCGGGATTGGGAATCCCTATTACCGCCCCTCTCATGCAAGGATGAGTGAATAAACACTCATCATGAGAATAACCCGCTTAACATGGAAGATACTGACTACCTCCTGTCGCTCTATGAACAATTCTGGCACACAAAAAAGGATATTTATTTGAAGTTTTTTAGAGGTGGCACATGCAAATTTACTTAGGACGGCAGGGTAATACCGCATATAGGTAGGTATGGTGGACTCATCTGGAATAACTTGGGTTTCAGGGTTTTGATGCATAAGCAGAATTCTCACTTAGTACAGGCGAAGGCTAGCAATTAGGTTGAGAAGCGGCCAGCTAGAGAGCGAAAACGGTCATGAACATGCATTATGCATAAGTAACATTGGATACTAGCATGAGTAGGATATGAGCACCATGAACATAAATATCATAGAGGCTATGTTGGTTTTGATTCAACTACATGCATGAACATGTGCCAAGTCAAGCCACCCGAACATTCAGAGGAGGATACCATATCACCATACTACATCACAATTATTTTAACGCAATGTTGACATCCAAGATAAATCATTATCCACTCCTAGCTACTTAAGCATGACATGAGAAACTATAATCTCTAAGGGTCATTGCAAACATATTTGATCATAATGAGCTGAATCATGGATACTAGGTTAAACATATTTACAAAAACAGAACAAGTTAAGTTCATACCCGTTTCTCTCTGCCACAGCCAGTTCATCAAATATCGTCATTATTGCCTTTCACTTACACGACCGAACGATATGAAAATAATAATAGTGCAAGAGTGCCGTGGACTAAGCTGGAATCTGCAAACATTTTATTCAAAAAGAAGAAAACAAGGTAATATGGGCTTTCTGTTATATCAACAACAATGCATATGAGAGCCACTCAACATTTCCATCGTGGTCTTCTCCTCGGTATGACTCAAATAAAAGGAAATTCAGAGAAACACACTGAAATATTTTTGGAGTTTTTGGTTTTCTGAAAGAAAGCAAATTCAAGAAAGGAAAAACAAAAATGAGAAAAACTATTTACACGGGAGAGCTCCCAACAAGCAACAGAAGAACAAGGAAATCTTTTTGGGTTTTCCTTTTAAATACTACAGCTGGTTATACTAGAGAGAAGCAGGAAATATTTTTGTATTTTCTCAAAGTTTTTTAAACACACAAGAAGAAGGCGAGAAAATGAATCTAGCATGGATAATACAATGAAAAAGTGTGGACACCGACAACTGGAATGCAATGTGTGAACATGAATATAATGTCGGTGGAAATACGTACTCCCCCAAGCTTAGGCTTTTGGCCTAACTTGGTAATCTCCATCACTAACCTGCATAATGGTCGGAGTGATAGCTCACGGAGGCTCTAGGTGCAGATGTCTCAGCCCGTCGTGCAGCCAGAACTGCCGCGTTATGTGCTCGGGCCTCGCTCTCAAGAACATAATATCTTCCCTTGCTGTGAACATCAAAGAGAGCAGGTGCAGGCAAAAAGGTGTCCACGACGGACCTTTTATTAAACAACAGGTTATAAGTAAAATTATGGGGTTCACCACTAAGGATCTTATGACGTTTCATAGCATCAAAGTCAAGGTATTGCGTGGGTAAGATGGGGTCATAAGGCCAAGGTGAAACACCTAGCTCTCTTGCTAAGCGCGTGGCGTAAATCCCACCATAAAAATATCCACTACCAGTGTTGTGTTGCAATCTACGTGCCACTATCGCTCCAAGGTTATAACTTTTGTCACCGGTGAGAGCGGTGCGGATAAGGCCCAAGTCTGGGGCACAAAGTGTACTACAATCTTGTTTGCCTATAATGCATTTTCCATTAAATAGTGCAAAGTATTGGATTGAGGGAAAATGAATGCTCTTTATTCTACCTTGAGTCACTCCTCTAGTCTCACCATAGCATAGGCTAGTCAAGAATATCTCAAACTCCAACCTTGGTGGCTCGTCTAATGAACCCCAAAATGGAATTTTGCAGTGATTAGAAAATGTCTCTAGAGGTATAGTAAATGAATTGTCATATAGTTTAAATGATACTCTGGACTCACGAGGATGGAATCTAAATTTTTTTGTAAATGATTCAGTGAGGCTGAGGTGTTGGTTGCACTTATCTGCAATGTAGGGACCGAGCTCGGCATTGTGAACATATTGCTCAAGTTCTTCTTTAATGACCACACACACCATATAATCGTTGCATGGCCATAAACATGATTTGGTGGCGGCATCTCGAATGGAATTTTCACTAGATTCAACATAAGACCGGCGAACGGAGCTGCTACTAGAAGATGCCTCCGAGGACCTCCGCCTCGAAGGACTCCTTCCAAAGAGGTTCATCATATTCGCGTACAATTTTCTGAAAATTTTTGGGTCACAATTTTTTATCAACTAAACTTTGTAAGATTGATAGCAACTACTCATAGGGATGCATAGAGGCCATATCAAGCATTCAAACTATTTAGAACTCTAAGAATTCAACATGCAAGCTCATCTACAGCAGCACCAAGAGTCACTAATTATTCTAAATATAAACCACTAAAGCAAAAACTAATTGGACCAATGGAGGAGGCACATACCAAGCAACAATCCCCCGAAACAGTTTCGGAAACGGAGCTTCGAGCAAAGAGATCGAAATCCGTGGGTTTGAGAGCAAGAACACGAGAGAGAGAGAGCAATGGTGATTTCCCCTACAATAAGCATTTCATATTTCTTTTTAATAGTAGGTAGGGGTAGTTGAAAACTTCCAATAGTGATTGTCGGAGATTTTTCAATAACATTAATACCATTCACTTGGAATTGTTTCTTCGGAATGAGCACCGTATGTTCATTACCATTGATATGAAAAGTGACCTTGCTTTTATTGCAATCAATATTAGCCCCTGCAGTATTCAAGAAGGGTCTACCAAGGATAATTGACATGTTGTCATCCTCGGGCATCTCAAGTATAACAAAGTCAGTTAAGATAGTAACATTAGCAACAACAACAGGCACATCCTCACAAATACCGATAGGTATGGCAGTTGATTTATCAGCCATTTGCAAAGATATTTCAGTAGGTGTGAGTTTATTCAAATCAAGTCTTTTATATAAAGAGAAGGGTTGGTGATGACAAAGATCAAAGATCCCCCTCTCCGGAGCCCCAAACGGACTCCAGATCTGGCCTCCCGATGAAGAACATGAGGTGGCGGTGGCTCCGTCTCATGAAACGCGATAATTCTTTCTCCCTGATTTTTTCTCCAAATATGTGATTTTATAGTATCA
Source organism: Thinopyrum elongatum (assembly GCA_011799875.1). Taxonomy (NCBI): domain Eukaryota; kingdom Viridiplantae; phylum Streptophyta; class Magnoliopsida; order Poales; family Poaceae; genus Thinopyrum; species Thinopyrum elongatum. The sequence continues at coordinate 545,388,005 of CM022298.1, read as the reverse complement.
GGGTTGAAGTCTGCGGGGCCACTAGGTGGGGACAACCCACCTGGGCTCGCCTGGAGGGGGGGCGCCCTGGTGGGTTGTGCCCACCCAGGTGCCCCCCTCCGGTGGTTCTTGGCTCCAGAAATTCTTATTTATTGAATAAAAAATCCTCGCAAAGTTTCTTTCCAATCCAAGAACTTTTATTTCTGCACAAAAACAACATCATGGTAGTTATGCTGAAAACAGCGTCAGTCCGGGTTAGTTTCATTCAAATCATGCAAATTAGAGTCCAAAACAAGAGGAAAAGCGTTAGGAAAAGTAGATACGACGGAGACATATCAGCGTGGCAAAGGCCCACTGTCGGTGACTGGAACAGCTCGTGCGACGGGCGTTTTTTTTGCATAAGCACCGCTAACTTTGTATTATTTTTTTCCAGAATAACTCCGTATTTAATTAAAAATAGAGAAATTAGTTTTTTTTGCATAACTACCGCTAACTCTGTATTGTTTTTGCTGGAATAACCGGAACATATCATCTTATGTGGCATGCCAGCGTGGCAAAGGCCCACTGTCAGTGACTGGAACAGCTCGTGCGACGGGCTTTTTTTTGTGCATAAGCACCGCTAACTCTGTAATTTTTTTCTGGAATAACTCTATATTTAATTAAAAATAGAGACATGAGAATAATTTTCTTTTTGCATAAGCACCACTAACTCGGTATTATTTTTGTAGAATAACTGGAACAACTCGTCTTATGTGGCATGCCAGCGTGGCAATGGCCCACTGTCAGTGACTCGAACAGCTCATGCGACGGGCTTTTTTTTTCATAAGCACCGCTAACTCTCTATTATTTGTTTCCGAAATAACTCTGTATTTAATTAAAAATAGAGAAATGAGAACAATTTTCTTTTTGCATAAGCAGCGCTAACTATGTATTATTTTTGCTGGAATAACCGAAACAACTCGTCTTATGTGGCATGCCAGCGTGGCAATGACCCACTGTCAGAGACTGGAACAGCTCGTGCGACGGGCATTTTTTTTCGTAAGCACTGCTAACTCTGTATTATTTGTTTTCGAAATAATTATGTATTTAATTAAAAATAGAGAAATGAGAATAATTTTCTTTTTGCATAAGCATCGCTAACTCTGTATTTTTGCCGGAATAACTGGAACAGCTCGTCTTATGTGGCATGCCAGCGTGGCAATGGCCCACTGTCAGTGACTGGAACAGCTCGTGCGATGGGCGTTTTTTTGCATAAGCACCGCTAACTCTATATTATTTTTTCCGGAATAACTCTGTATTTAATTAAAAATAGAGAAATGAGATTAATTTTCTTTCTGCATAAGCAACGCTAACTGTGTCTCCTTTTTGCCGGAATAACTGGAACAACTCGTCTTATGTGGCATGCCAGCATGGCAATGGCCCACAGTCAGTGACTAGAACAGCTCGTGCGACGGGTGTTTTGTTTTTCATAAGCACCTGTTGGGGAACGTTGCATGAAAAACAAAAAAAATTCTACGCACACGCAAGATCTATCCATGGAGATGCATAGCTACGAGAGGGGAAGAGCATCTACATACCCTTGTAGATCACTAAGCGGAAGTGTTTATCAACGCGGTTGATGTAGTCGTACTCCTTCACGATCCGTTTCGATCAAGCACCGAACGTACGACACCTCCGCGTTCAGCACACGTTCAGCTCGATAACGTCCTCGCCTTCTTGATCCAGCAAGAGGGGCGAAGTAGTAGATGAGTTCCGGCAGCACGATGGCGTGGTGACGATGGTGGTGAACTAGAGGGAGGAGATTATAACCACATTGGGCTTCTAATTATGAGGATTAGAGGTAGGTAGCGCTAGCTCTAATTAGTCAACTAGGACAACTAGAGGATGCTCAAAAACTTGTGTTCTAGGGGCTAGCCCTGCTCCTCTATTTATATGTTGAGCCCTGGGGTCATAACTTGGAGCGGAGGCCTCCCCAAAGTCGGTTTGGAAGAGTCCTTCTTGGACTCCAGGGCTAAACGCCACGGTTCCCGGGGTTTACGTAGACGCCACGGACTCGGGTGTCTACCCCAGGGCCAGATGCCATGAACCCTGGCGTCTAGCCCCTGCCTTCCATACAACTTCTCTGTGCACCGACCTAAAGCCTCGTGGGCTTTACCCCTTGGCTCAACCATATCATCCTATATATCAATCTTTACCTCCGGACCATTCCGGAGCTTCTCGTCATGTCCGTGATCTCATCCGGGACTCCGAACAACATTTGGTCACCAACATACATAACTCATATAATACTATATCGTCGACGAATGTTAAGCGTGCGGACCCTACGAGTTCAAGAATGATGTAGACATGACCGAGACGCTTCTCCGGTCAATAACCAATAGCGGGACCTGGATGCCCATATTGGTTCCTACATATTCTACGAAGATCTTTATCGGTCGAACCTTTATGACAACATACGTAGTTCCCTTTGTTTGTTGGTATGTTAGTTGCCCGAGATTCGATCGTCTGTATCTCCATACCTAGTTCAATATCGTTACCGGCAAGTCTCTTTACTCGTTCCATAATACATCATCGTGTAACTAACTCCTTAGTCACTTTGCTTCCATGCTTCTTGTGATGTTGTATTACCGAGAGGGCCAGAGATACCTCTCCGTCATACGGAGTGACAAATCCCAATCTTGATTCACGCCAACTGAACAGACACCTTCGGAGATACCTGTAGAGCACCTTTATGATCACCCAGTTACGTTGTGATGTTTGATAGCACACAAGGTATTCCTCCGGTATCCGGGAGTTGCATGATCTCATGGTCGAAGGAATATGTATTTGACATTAAGAAAGCAGTAGCAATAAACTTAAACGATCATATGCTAAGCTAACAGATGGGTCTTGTCCATAACATCATTCTCCTAATGATGTGATCCCGTTATCAAATGACAACACATGTCTATGGCTAGGAAGCCTTAACCATATTTTGATCAACGAGCTAGTCTAGTGGAGGCTCACTAGGGACACAGTATTCGTTTATGTATCCACACATGTATTTAAGTTTTCGGTCAATACAATTCTAGCATGAATAATAAATATTTATCATGATTAAGGAAATATAATAATAACCACTTTATTATTGCCTCTAGGGCATATTTACAAAAGTCTCTCACTTGCACTAGATTCAATAATCTAGATTACATAGTTATGAATCGAACACCCATGAAGTCTTGGTGCTGATCATGTTTTGCTCGCGGAAGAGGTTTAGTCAACGGGTCTACCACATTTAGATCCGTATGTACTTTACAAATTTCTATGTCTCCATCCTTGACCTTTTCACGAATGGAGTTGAAGCATCGCTTGATGTGTTTGGTTCTCTTGTGAAACCTGGACTCCTTGGCTAAGGCAATTGCTCCAGTGTTGTCACAAAAGTTTGTCATCGGACCCGATGCACTGGGTATTACACCCAAATCGGATATGAACTCCTTCATCCAGACTCCTTCATGCGCTGCTTCTGAAGCAGCTATGTAGTCCGCTTCACATGTAGATCCCGCCACGACGCTCTTACTTGGAACTACACCAACCGACAGCTCCACCATTCAATATAAATATGTATCCGGTTTGCAACTTAGAGTCATCCGGATCTGTGTCGAAGCTAGCATCAACGTAACCCTTTACGACGAGCTCTTTGTCACCTCCATAAACGAGAAACATATCCTTGGTCCTTTTCTGGTACTTCAGGATATTCTTGACTGCTGTCCAGTGATCCACTCCTAGATTACTTTGGTACCTCCCTGCCAAACTTATGTCAAGGCACACATCAGGTCTGGTACACAGCATGACATACATAATAGAACCTATGGCTGAGGCATAGGGAATGACTTTCATTTTCTCTCTATCTTCTGTCGTGGTCGGACTTTGAGTCTGACTCAATTTCATACCTTGCAACACGGGCAAGAACCCTTTCTTTGACTGGTCCATTTTGAACTTCTTCAGAACTTTGTCAAGGTATGTGCTTTGTGAAAGTCCTATTAAGCGTCTTGATCTATCCCTATATATCTTGATGCCTAATATATAAGCAGCTTCACCGAGGTCTTTCATTGAAGAATTCTTATTCAAATATCCTTTTATGCTATCCAGAAATTCTATATCATTTCCAATCAGCAATATGTCATCTACATATAATATCAGAAATGCTACAAAGCTCGCACTCACTTTCTTGTAAATACAGGCTTCACCGTAAGTCTGTATAAAACCAAATGCTTTGATCACTTCATCAAAGCGTATATTCCAACTCCGAGATGCTTGCACCAGTCCATAGATGGATCGCTGGAGCTTGCACACTTTGTTAGCACCTTTAGGATCGACAAAACCTTCTGGTTGCATCATATACAACTCTTCTTTAAGAAACCCGTTAAGGGATGCAGTTTTCACGTCCATTTGCTAGATTTCATAATCATAAAATGGGGCAATTGCTAACATGATTCGGACAGACTTAAGCATCGCTACGGGTGAGAAAGTATCATCGTAGTCAACCCCTTGAACTTGTCGAAAGCCTTTTGCGACAAGTCGAGCTTTGTAGACAGTGATATTACCATCAGCGTCCATCTTCCTCTTGAAGATCCATTTATTCTCAATGGCTTGCCGATCATCGGGCAAGTCCACCAAAGTCCACACTTTGTTCTCATACATGGATCCTATCTAAGAATTTCATGGCCTCAAGCCATTTGTCAGAATCTGGGCTCATCATAGCTTCTTCATAGTTCGTAGGTTCACCATTGTCCAACAACATGACTTCCAGTACATGATTACCCTACCACTCTGGTGCGGTATGTGTTCTGGTCGACCTACGAGGTTCAGTAGTAACATGATCCGAAGTTTCATGATCATCATCATTATCTTCTTCTCTAGTTGGTGTAGGCATCACGGGAACGGTTTTCTCTGATGTGCTACTTTCCAATTCGAGAGAAGGTACACTTACCTCATCAAGTTCTACTTTCCTCCCACTCACTTCTTTCGAGAGAAACTCCTTCTCTAGAAATGACCAATTCTTAGCAACAAAGATCTTGCCTTCGGATCTGTGGTAGAAGGTATACCCAATAGTTTCTTTAGGGTATCCTATGAAGACGCACTTCTCCGCGTTAGGTTCGAGCTTATCAGGCCGAAGCCTTTTGACATAAGCGTCACATCCCCAAAGTTTAAGAAATGACAGTTTAGGTTTCTTGCCAAACCATAGTTCATACAGTGTCGTCTCAACGGATGTAGACGGTGCCCTATTTAACATGAATGCGACTATCTCTAATGCATAACCCCAAAATGATAGTGGCAAATCGATAAGAGACATCATAGAACGCACCATATCTAATAAAGTACGGTTACGATGTTCGGACACACCATTACGCTATGGTGTTCTAGTTGGCGTGAGTTGTGAAACAATTCCACATTGTCTTAAATGAAGGCCAAACTCGTAACCCAAATATTCACCTTCGCGATCAGATCGTAGAAATTTTATTTTCTTGTTAAGATAATTCTCTACTTCACTCTGAAATTCTTTGAACTTTTCGAATGTTTTAGACTTGTGTTTCATCAAGTAGATATACCCGTACCTACTTAAATCATCTATGAAGGTTAGAAAATAATGATACCTGCCATGTGCTTCAACACTCATCGGACCACATACATCGGTATGTATTATTTCCAATAAGTCATTAGCTCGCTCCATTGTTCCGGAGAACGGAGTTTTAGTCATCTTACCCATGAGGCATGGTCCGCAAGTATCAAATGATTCATAATCAAGTGATTCCAAAAGTCCATCCGCATGGAGTTTCTTCATGCGCTTTACACCAATATGACCTAAACGGCAGTGCCACAAGTATGTTGCACTATCATTATCAACTTTGCATCTTTTGGCATCAATATTATGAATATGTGTATCACTACGATCGAGATTTAACAAGAATAGACCATTCACTAAAGGTGCATGACCATAAAAGATATTACTCATATAAATAGAACAACCATTATTCTTTGACTTAAATGAATAACCGTCTCGCAATAAACAAGATCCAGATATAATGTTCATGCTCAACGCTGGCACCAAATAACAATTATTGAGGTCTAAAACTAATCCCAAAGGTAGATGTAGAGGTAGCGTGCCGACGGTGATCACATCAACCTTGGAACCATTTCCAACACGCATCGTCACCTCGTCCTTAGCCAATCTTCGTTTATTCCGCAGCTCCTGTTTCGAGTTACAAATATGAACAACCGAACTAGTATCAAATACGTACCCAGGCGCTACTAGGAGCATTGGTAAGGAACACATCAATAACATGTATATCAAATATACCTTTGTTCAGTTTGCCATCCTTCTTATCTGCCAAATACTTGGGGCAGTTCCGCTTCCAGTGACCATTTCCTTTGCAGTAGAAGCACTCAGTTTCAAGCTTGGGTCCAGCTTTGGGCTTCTTCACGGGAGCAGAAACTTGCTTGCCATTCTTCTTGAAGTTCCCTTTCTTTCCCTTGCCCTTTTTCTTAAAACTGGTGGTCTTGTTAACCAACAACACTTGATGCGCTTTCTTGATTTCTACCTCCGCCGATTTCAGCATCGTGAAGAGCTCGCGAATCGTTTTCGTCATCCCTTGCATATTATAGTTCATCACGAAACCTTTGTATCTTGGTGGCAGTGACTGAAGAACTCTGTCAATAACACTTTCAACTGGAAGATCAATTCCCAGCTGAATCAAGTGGTTATGATACCCAGACATTTTTAGTATGTGTTCACTGACAGAACTGTTCTCCTCCATCTTACAGCTAAAGAACTTGTTGGAGACTTCATATCTCTCAACCCGGGCATTAGCTTGAAATATCAACTTTAGTTCTTGAAACATCTCATATGCTCTGTGGCATTCAAAACACTTTTGAAGTCCCGGTTCCAAGCCATAAAGCATGGCACACTGAACTATCGAGTAGTCATCAGATCGAGCCTGCCAGACGTTCATAACATCTGCATCAGCTCCTGCAGCAGGTCTGTGTAACACCCCGGGTGTCATGCCACCGTAAACTCCGGTTAATGATGCCACATCATCATAATTTATTTTTGCTAATCATCACTTTGTTACAAACTGACCTCAAATTCAAATTTAAAAGACAAGTCAAATTATTATTACTTCAAACGACAAAAATAAAATGTTCGCACTATTCTTTAAATTCCCCTCATCATTTGTCATGTTGAAACCAACATCCTTTGACTCACCAAATAATCCCTAGAAAATTAATAAATGCTCCAACAACAAATAAAATGCCCTTTTCAAAATAAACAATTATATAAGCATTTCCAAATAAAAATGAAACATTGTGTGTAGCTTCCAAAATATTCTATTTGAATTATATGTAAGATATCATGTAGAACTAAATTCGTTTGGACACTGAGTAAATAGAAAATAGTAGCTATCTTTTTACAGGAAAGTAAGAAACTGAAATTGCACTGTGCACTTTTGGCCCACTATGAATAGGAGCTAGCCAGCCCAACCCACCTGGCCTGTCCCTAACTTCCCGCTACAGAGGCACAGCCTATGCGTGGCAGCCATCCGGCAGCGCCATGGCCGGATGGCCGACTCCTAGCTCTACAGGGGCGCCTGGGAGGGGATAAGGGCGTCTCCCTCGACCCCGAACGAACCCTAGCACCTCCCCTCTTCCCCACCCGCTCGCCTCTTCTTCCTCCCACACGAGCCCGAGCGTGCTCGTCGACGCTGCCGCACCTCACGCGGACACCGGCCACCCCGAGCCGCGCCACCGCGTCCAGGGCCTCCGGCTCCTTCATCTTTGTCGCGGACGCTTTCCCCCTCATACACGAGATCGGGCCGGGACGGCCCCGCAGCACCGCCTCGACCCCTTCGACCACCTCGGAACGCCACCGCGCCTCCTCTACTCCGCCGCGGGCTTCCTCCACTCCGACCGTCTGCTGCTCCTAAACCTCCCGCCGAGCCGCCGTGTGCTCCTAGGTGAGCACCCCGTCCATCCCCTTTCCCTTCTGCTACTCGACGTACGCCCTAGCCGTAGCTCGACGCCGCCCCTGCTCCGTAGTCGTCGTGGCCACACCCGCCGACGAGCTCAGCCGAGCACGGCGTCGTGCTCAGCGCGCTCCTCGCAGCCTCGCTGCTCATTGCCGCTGCTCCAGCTGCGCGCCGCCCCATCCCCCTCCGGCGCCGCCCGCGCATCCCCGCGGCCTGCCGCGCCCGCCTCGGCTGCCCTGTGACGCCCACTTCACCTCGCCGTTGCCCCGTGCATGACCTCGCTCCCCTGTCGACTGCTGCTGCTGCACTTGCTCCTCCGCGCCGGCCCCACCCGCTGCACCGCTCCGCACTGCTGCTGCCGCCGAAGACCGTGAGCGCCGCGTCGCAGCCGCCCACTCCCGCGGCCTGCCCAGCCCCCCGCGTGCGCCCCCGGCCACACGCGCGTGCCCGCCGCCTCTCGGCCGCCCGCGTGCTGCTCCCGCTCGCCTGCTGCTGCGTTGCTCGCTGCCTGCTGCTACTAGTGCAGCGCTGCTACAGTAACATTCAGTTACTGTAGCAGCTGCTAGCTTTTCTAAAACTGCACTGGTTAGCCCCCTGAGCAGCCTCAAAATAGCAACTAAACAAAGCTTAACATAGCTAAAATAAATATGTGCGGGTAGTACACTTGACAAGGTTCAATTTTTTCCATTGGACCAAATCCAAAAGTTGCCTGGATTGATTCCTATGAAAATGACAAAAGTCTATGTTCTGTTAACAGAAAAGACTGAAAACAGAGTTATTGTGATAGCTACTTTAGAGCTGTTGATGATCAAGCAAATGAACTCTAATATGGATGAAAGTGATACTATCTTGTAGATCACAGAGAATACTCAAAATTGATATAAGGCACAAACTCATAGGATGTACAGAACAATAGTTGTAGCCTTTTGAAAACAGCTAAATGGTGTTTAAAAAACTGACGAATTCTCAGACTTGGCAAAATTTCAGGGATTTTCCGGGTACTGTTAAATCTTTGAAAAATCATAGAAAAATATCCGTAGCTCAGATGAAAATACTTTGTACATGAAAGTTGCTCAGAAAGACGAGACGAACCCGAATACGCAGTCCATTCGTCTGTCATGCGTCCCTAGCATAGCGAACCTGCAACCGTCCCCCTCCGGTTCGTCTGTCCGAAAAGGCCAGACTTCGGGAAAGCATTCTCGGATGTTTTCCCCCTTCGCCGGTATCGTGTAGCACTGTGTTAGAACACCCCTAGCACCGCTTATTGTCATGTCATGCATCTGTGTCCTTTGTATTTACTGTTTCTTCCCCATCTTCTATTCTGATAGACCCCGAGACCGACGCAACTCAGGAGACCGACGACACCTGACGACCCTGCCTTTGCCACCGAGCAACTAGGTAAGCCCCCCCTTTGAACATCCCGATATCGCCCATTCTATTCTCTCATGCTTGCATTAGATTTTGCTACTATAATTGATTGCTCCTATTCTGATGCATAACCTGCTTTTGTAACCTGCTTATTGTTACCTTACCTGCCTATTTCAAACTGCTTAGTATTGGTTGGTTAGAGACCCACCAGTGACCCCCACTTGTCCCAACTGCCCCGCTGGATTATCAGAAGACCCGATCAACGGGATCGAAGACAGGCCCTGGCACTGCACATCACCCCCTTAGTTGTGCGACACTACTGGGTTACTATCGAGTGCCGAGGGTGATACCTCGTCAGCACTTCTGATGTTAACCTTGTAGGTTAGTTCATTAGTTGTGGTCATCGAGGGTGATTCCTCTTTCACCACTCCCGATAACGACGCTGTCGTGCAACACCTCAAGTGTGAACCCATTGAGGGTGATTCCTCCGAGTTCACCTTGACGGGTACATCGAGTAGGAATCCAACGAGGGTGATACCTTGGATTCTTCAGATGTTATGGACACACGGATACTTGGACTTTACAACTGATACTTGGAAAGGCGGGTCGACCCTGAGGGGTACCCGCGAATGATGGGAAGTTAACCGTGAGATATTTACGAGGCGTGGCCGGGCATTCTTAGCCCTTGCCACAAGTCCTCAAGACGGGGCGACGGGGTCACATCGATCGTGAGTCTCTGCCGTTACCGCAAGCCCCTAATCCACTAACGATTTGGATATTTGATCCGAGCCAGCCTTTGGCCGGATAGCACTAACCATCACGTGGGAAGAGTTATGGGCACTCTGCATCGTAGCATCAGTCGAAAGCTTTGTCAGACGTCCAGTTCAGCCTGGCGGCCGGGAAGGGCCGGCACCATCCTGTAGTGGTGGAGCCTAGACCCGCCCTGCTCGCAACGAGCCGGAGTGCACAGGGCGATGGCCCAAGACCCCTGAGCACTTAGGAGGTAGACCGACGGGGACCTCTCTGCTGAGCTGTAGGTAGGGTTGCGGTGTATCGTTTGACCGAGGCCGGGCATGACCCAGGAAAGTGTGTCTCGCCGGAGTTAAGCGAGTGTGGTGGGTAAGTTGGTGCACCCCTGCAGGGAAGAAAACATCTGTCAATAGCCTGTCCTACGGTAACGGACACTCGGAGTTGTATCCCGATCGATACAACTAGAACTTGAGATGATACCTGGATATGTGGCTCCGGGATCGCTTTCTCGCAGGGAGTCGAGGAAGGATCTCTGGGCGAGACTCTTACTTGACACAACCACTACTATATTATACTGTGCTGATCTACTCTCTTCTATTGCTGCAAGACCATTGAAGATGCTAGTCTTCGATAGGACTAGGCTTTCCTCTCTATTCTAGCATTTCTGCAGCCCAGTCCACATATACAGCCTTCCTTTGATAATGTTGCATATGTAGTGTAGATCCTTGCTTGATGAGTACTTCGGAGTACTCACGGTTGCTTTGCTTTCTTTTTCTCCCCATATCAGTTTGTCATGACCATATGACGGAGCCCCTGAGACAGCTGCCCCGCCGACGACTACTACTACCACCTCGAGAGTGGTTGCTTCTACGAGCTGGCCGATGACCAGGAGTAGGATCGGAGGGTCCCAGGCAGGAGGCCTACGCCTTTCGATCGTAGTGTTTTATTTTACCCCGCCTTTCTAAAGGCCTTTCTGTTTCTCTTTTATATCTGTACTCAGATATCTGATGCTTCCGCTGACGCTTGTATGCCATCGAGCTATGTATTCGAGCCCTCGAGGCCCTGGCTTGTAATATAAAGCTTGTATGACTTTATTTATGTTTTAGAGTTGTGTTGTGATATCTTCAAGTGAGTCCTTAGGCTTGATCATGTGCATTTGCGTGTATGATTAGTGCACGATTAAGCCCGGGGCGTCACAGTCTGTCACCTAGTGGTGCATCAAGGACATAATTCTTCTGTGCAGCAATGAGGATAGTCCTCAAGTTACGGACCCAGTCCGTGTAGTTGCTACCATCATCTTTCAACTTAGCTTTCTCTAGGAACGCATTAAAATTCAAGGGAACGGTAGCACGGGCCATTGATCTACAACATAGATTTACAAAAACTATTAAGACTAAGTTCAAGATAAATTTTAGTTCAAATAATCAAATTACTAATGAACTCCCACTTAAATCAACATCCCTCGAGTTGTCTAAGTGATACATGATCCAAATGAACTAACCCATTTCCGATTATCACGTGAGATGGGGTAGTCTTCAATGGTGAACATCTCCATGTTGATCATATCTACTATATGACTCACATTTGACCTTTCGGTCTCCAGTGTTCCGAGACCATGTCTGTACATGCTAGGCTCGTCAAGTTTAACCCAAGTATTCTGCATGTGCAAAACTGGCTTACACCCGTTGTATATGAACGTAGAATCTATCACACCCGATCATCACGAGGTGCTTCGAAATGATGAACTTTAGCAATGGTGCATACTTAGGGAGAACACTTTTATCTTGAAATTAAGTGAAGGGATCATCTTATAATGCTACCGTTGTTCTAAGCAAAATAAGATGCATAAAGGATAAACATCACATGCAATCAAAATATGTGACATGATATGGCCATCATCATCTTGTGCTTTGGATCTCCATCTGCAAAGCATCGGCATGATCTCCATCATCACCGGCATGACACCTTGATCTCCATCGTTGCGTCGGGGTCATCTCGCCAACTATTGCTTCTACAACTATTGCTAACGCATAGCAATGAAGTAAAGCAATTACATGGCACTTAGTGATTGACACGCAAGTTATACAATAATTAAAGACAACCCTAAGGCTCCTGCCGGTTGTCGTACTCATCGACATGCAAGCCGTGAACTTATTACAAAACATGATCATCTCATACATCAACATATATTATATCATGTCTTAGCCATATCACATCACAACATACCAGGCAAAAACAAGTTAGACACCCCCTACTTTGTTGTTGCAAGTTTTACGTGGCTACTACGGCAACTAGCAAGAGCCATTCTTACCTACGCATAACCACAACGGTGATTATCAATTTGCTATTTAACCTTCTGCAAGGACCGCCATAGTCAAATCTGATTCAACTAAAGTAGGAGAAACAGACACCCGCCAGCCACCTTTATGCAAAACAAGTTGCATGTCAGTCGGTGGGACCGGTCTCATGTGCGTGGACATATGTAACGTTGGTCCGAGCCGCTTCATCCCACAATACCGCCGAATCAAAATAAGACATAGGTGGTAAGCAATATGAACATCATCGCCCACAACTCCTTTGTGTTCTACTCGTGCATATCATCTACGCATAGACCTAGCTCATGATACCCCTGTTGGGGAACGTTGCATGGAAAACAAAAAAATTGTACGCACACGCAAGATCTATCCATGGAAATGCATAGCTACAAGAGGGGGAGAGCATCTACATACCCTTGTAGATAGCTAAGCGGAAGCGTTTATCAACGCGGTTGATGTAGTCGTACTCCTTCATGATTCGTTCCGATCAAGCACCAAACGTACGGCACCTTCGCGTTCAGCACACGTTCAACTCGATGACATCCTTGCCTTCTTGATCCAGCAAGAGGGGCAAAGTAGTAGATGAGTTCCGGCAGCACGACGGCGTGGTGACAATGGTGGAGAACTAGAGGGAGGAGATTAGAACCACATTGGGCTTCTAATTATGAGGATTAGAGGTAGCTAGGGCTAGCTCTAATTATTCAACTAGGACCAACTAGAGGAGGCTCAAAAACTTGTGTTATAGGGGCTAGCCCTGCTCCTATATTTATATGTTGAGCCCTGGGGTCATAACTGTTGGGGAACGTTGCATGGAAAACAAAAAAAATCTATGTACACGCCAGATCTATCCATGGAGATGCATAGCTATGAGAGGGGGGAGCATCTTCATACCCTTGAAGATTGCTAAGCAGAAGCGTTTATCAACGCGGTTGATGTAGTCGTACACCTTCATGATCCATCCCGATCAAGTACCGAACGTACGACACCTCCACGTTCAGCACACGTTCAGCTCGATGACGTCCTCGCATTCTCGATCCAACAAGAGGGGCGAAGTAGTAGATGAGTTCCGGCAGCACGACGGCATGGTGACGGTGGTGGTGAAGAACAATCTCCGCAGGGCTTCGCCAAGCACAACGGAAACTATGAGGGAGGATAAACTAGAGGGGGCGGGGTTGCCGGCACACGGCTTGGTGAATCTTGATGTGTCTTGGGTGCTAGCCCTGCCCCTCTATTTATATATTGAGCCCTGGGGTCGAAACTTGGAGTAAAAGCCTCCTCAAAGTCAGTTTTGCCCGAAAGGCAAGAGTCCTTCTCGGACTCCAGGACCAGACGCCAGGGTTCCCGGCGTCTATACCCAGACGACAGGGTCCCTGGCATCTCGCCCCTGGCCTCTGCAAAACTGCCTTTTGCACTTACCAAAAGCCCCGTGGGCTTTACCCCTTGGCCCAAATAAAGTGTTCTCGTACCCGAACATTTCGGGAAACATCCAAAGCCCCTTCTGGTGAATTCTGGAACCTTCCGGAAGCCAAACACTATTATCCCATATATCAATCTTTACCTCCGGACTATTCCGGAGCTCCTCGTCATGTCCGTGATCTTATCCCAGACTCCAAACAACATTCGGTCACCAACATACATAACTCATATAATACTATATCGTCAATGAACGTTAAGCGTGCAGACCCTACGGGTTCGAGAATGATGTAGACATGACCGAGACGCCTCTCTAGTCAATAACCAATAGCGGGACCTGGATGCCCATATTGGGTCCTACATATTCTATGAAGGTCTTTATTGGTCGAACCTTATGACAACATACATAATTCCCTTTGTCTGTCGGTATGTTACTTGCCCGAGATTCGATCGTCGGTATCTTCATACCTAGTTCAATCTCATTACCGGCAAGCCTCTTCACTCGTTCCGTAATACATCATCTCATAACTAACTCCTTAGTCACTTTGCTTGCAAGCTTCTTGTGATGTGTATTACCGAGAGGGCCCAGAGATACCTCTCCAAAACATGGAGTGACAAATCCTAATCTCGATCCATGCCGACTCAACAGACACCTTCGGAGATACCTGTAGAGCATCTTTATGATCACCCAGTTACGTTGTGACATTTGATAGCACACAAGGTATTCCTCTGGCCTCCAGAAGTTGCATGATCTCATGATCGATATTTGACATTAAGAAAGCAATAGCAATAAACTGAACGATCATATGCTAAGCTAACGGATGGGTCTTGTCCATCACATCATTCTCCTAATGATGTGATCCCATTATCAAGTGACAACACATGTCTATGGCTAGGAAACCTTAACCATCTTTGATCAACGAGCTAGTCTAGTAGAGGCTCACTAGGGACACGGTATTTGTTTATGTATCCACACATGTATTTAAGTTTCCAATCAATACAATTCTAGCATGAATAATAAACCTTTATCATGAATAAGGAAATATAAAATAACAACTTTATTATTGCCTCTAGGGCATATTTCCTTCAGTAACTTGGAGTGGAGGCCTCCCCAAAGTTGGTTTGGAACGCAAGGAAGAATCCTTGTCGGACTCCAGGGCTAAATGCCACTGTTCCCGGCATTTATGTAGACACCACGGACTCCGGTGTCTACCCCAGGGGTAGACACCATGAACCCTGGCGTCTAGCCCCTACCTTCCATACAACTTCTTTGTGCATCGACCTAAAGCCTCGTGGGCTTTACCCCTTGGCTCAAACATATCATCCTATATATTAATCTTTACCTCTGGACCATTCCGGAGCTCCTCGTCATGTCCGTGATCTCATCCGGGACTCCGAACAACATTCGATCACCAACATACATAACTCATATAATACTATATCGTCAACGAACGTTAAGCGTGCGGACCCTACGGGTTCGAGAATGATGTAGACATGACCGAGACGCTTCTCCGGTCAATAACCAATAGCGGGACCTAGATGCCCATATTGGTTCCTACATATTCTACGAAGATCTTTATCGTTCGAACCTTTATGACAACATATGTAGTTCCCTTTGTCTGTCGATATGTTACTTGCCCGAGATTCGATCGTCGGTATCTCCATACCTAGTTCAATCTCCGGCAAGTCTCTTTACTCATTCCGTAATACATCATCTTGTAACTAACTCCTTAGTCACTTTGCTTGCAAGCTTCTTGTGATGTTGTATTACCGAGAGGGCCAAAGATACCTCTCCATCATACGGAGTGACAAATCCCAATCTTGATTCACACCAACTAAACAGACACCTTCGGAGATACTTGTAGAGCACCTTTATGACCACCCAGTTACGTTGTGACATTTGAAAGCACACAAGGTATTCCTCCGGTAGCCAGGAGTTGCATGATCTCATGGTCGAAGGAATATGTATTTGACATTAAGAAAGCAGTAGCAATAAACTTGAACAATCATATGCTAAGCTAACGGATGGGTCTTGTCCATCACATCATTCTCCTAATGATGTGATCCCGTTATCAATGACAACACATGTCTATGGCTAGGAAACCTTGACCATCTTTTGATCAACGAGCTAGTCTAGTAGAGGCTCACTAGGGACACGGTATTCGTTTATGTATCCACACATGTATTTTAGTTTCCGGTCAATACAATTCTAGCATAAATAATAAACCTTTACCATGATTAAGGAAATATAATAATAACCACTTTATTATTGCCTCTAGAGCATATTTCCAACAGTCTCCCACTTGCACTAGAGTCAATAATCTAGATTACATAGTAATGAATCTAATACCCATGGAGTCTTGGTGCTGATCATGTTTTGCTCGCGGAAGAGGTTTAGTTAACGGGTCTGCCACATTCAGATCCTTATGTACTTTGCAAATTTCTATGTCTCCATCCTTGACCTTTTCGCGAATGGAGTTGAAGCGTCGCTTGATGTGTTTGGTTCTCTTGTGAAATCTGGACTCCTTGGCTAAGGCAATTGCTCCAGTTGTCACAAAAGATTGTCATCGGACCCGATGCACTGGGTATTACACCCAGATCAGATATGAACTCCTTAATCCAAACTCCTTCATGCGCTGCTTTTGAAGCAGCTACGTACTTCGCTTCACACGTAGATCCCGCCACGACGCTCTTGCTTGGAACTGCACCAACTGATAGCTCCACCATTCAATATAAATACGTATCCGGTTTGCGACTTAGAGTCATCCGGATCTGTGTCGAAGCTAGCATCGATGATTAGTTCTCTTCTCTACCTATGTGCATCCAGACCTGATATTATGTTGAGTGTTTGTATGTGTGCTCGCTTTCAAGCTGCATCGAAAGAATCGCATCACCAAGCGGTCGAGCGTATTCTGAGATATTTGGCTCACACCCCCACCTTAGGTTTATGTTATCCTAAGGGAGCACAGTTTGATCTCATTGGATATTCAGACTCAGATTATGGAGGTGACTGGGTTGATAGGAAATCTACTTTGGGGACATGCCATTTCCTCGGTAGATCTTTGTTATGTTGGTCGTCAAGGAAGCAGAATTGTGTATATCTCTCTACGGCTGAGGCCGAATATATTGCTGCCGGCGCTTGTTGCACTCAGTTATTATGGATGAAGCAGACTCTGAAGGATTATGGCATCAAGGTCAAGAAGATTCCTCTATTCTGTGACAATGAGAGTGCGATCAAAATTGCACACAATCCTGTGCAGCATTCTCGCACCAAGCATATTGCCATCAGACATCATTTTACTCGCGATCATGTTGCTCGAGGGGATATTGTTATCAATCACGTCAATACTGAGGATAATCTCGCTGACATCTTCACCAAGCCTCTCGATGAGAAAAGATTCTGTCTGTTATGGTGTGAGCTAAATATCCTGGATTCCGCTATCATGCAGTAAGCTGGACTCGGCACCCGTACCATCACTTCCACATCTTTGAAGGAATGGGTGCACAACACTCGAAGAGTTTGAAAATTTCGACAAAGTGAAATTTTCTTTCTAAGAGTGAATATATTAACAAAGAACTAGACTAACTGGGTGCCACGATAATTGTGCGACTCTGGGGGTCATACAGTTCTTATACGGTGGGTCATGCCACCACAATTTCTCTTCTTTGAGTTTCCTTTCGGTTGAAGGATTTTGTGTTAGTCCGAATGCAATTTCACTCATAGCTTTTGTCTCGGGTGTTTCTGTTTCTTTGTCTAAGTGAAATGCCTAGGACCCTGTTTTCCCTCTATTCTATCTCTTCCAGTCTATGTTGTTCCGTTATGAATGCTCAAATTTCATCGGGTAACGAAACTTTATCTGGTGTCCTTGACCATGTTAAAGGTCCGTTCCGAACTTAATTAGTTTTGGCGAAAGCCGTCCAAAATTTGGGGTTTCCCGCCCAAGTCAGGACCACGATCTTTGGTGACGGTTGCCACGTGCTCTTCATCAACTGCCGTTCTTCCTGGACCGTTGAATCGCAAAAGTCCTTTGATGATAGTCGTCCGATCAAATTCACCTGATGTGGTTATTTCTCCTCGCATATATATACTGCATCGCCACCTCTCCCTCAATCACTTCTCCTCTTGCCTACGTCACTTTTTGAAGCCCTACTGCACTTCTCCACCTTGAGCTCAACACCGTCGATCATCTTCGTAGCTTTGCTGCCGAAAAGAGGTCGCCGGAGTCATTCCTCGCCGCCACGGATCATCTTCCTCCCCGCGCCGTCGTAGTTGCTGCACATCACCGAGTTAGGGTATGTGTAGCGCGAACTCATTCTTCCATCCATCCTGTTCGAGTTCGTCCGCGGTAGAAATTACCTGTATTTACCGCATTTATCAGATCTTTACTGCTAGGTAACTTGTCCGGATGTGGTTTGTAGATGTCTCTCGCATCTGAAAAATTTCAGATCTAGGGTTTGTGTTATGTCTCGTACGAATGGAATGCTCAGCACATTGACTAGTATATTCTTTGAACCTACTCGTTCGTTCTACACATTTCTTTCTTCCGAAACATTTCTCAAAGTCTACATCTAATTCTTGTTCAAAACGTTTTCTTTCTCAAAAACTTTGTTGTGAGCATTCGTAACCCTGTCCCCATTTTCCGTCGCATCTATCCTTATTCATAGGTGAATGCAGTAAGTTGAGGATTCTGCTCGACCAGTGAGCATGGTTGAGGGAGATGATGTTATTCTGGGCACAACAGATGAGTCCAAAGCTCCGAATGCCAAGGGCCCAACGATAGGCTGATACGTCTCCAACGTATCTATAATTTTTGATTGTTCCATGCTATTATATTATCTATTTTCGATGTTTTATTTGCATTAATATGCTATTTTATATTATTATTGGGACTAACCTATTAACCTAGAGCCCAGTGCCAGTTTCTGTTTTTTTTCTTCTTCTTGTTTTTGAGTTTTACAGAAAAGGAGTATCAAACGGAGTCTAAACGGAATAAAACTTCTGCGATGATTTTTCTTGGACCAGAAGACACCTGCGTGACTTGGAGAGAGGGCCAGAAGGTTCCCGAGGAGGCCAGAAGCCTGCCAGGCGTGCCCTAGGGGGGGTGCGTGCCCTGAGGGCTTGTGGGCCCCTCAGAGGTCTCCCAACCCTAATCTTTGCACTATAAATTCCCAAATATTCCCAAACCATCAGAAGCATCCACCAAAATAATTTTCTGCCGCCGCAAGCCTCTGTTCCAGTGAGATCCCATCTTGGGGCCTTTTCCGGCGATCTGCCGAAGGGGATTCGATCACGGAGGGCCTCTACATCAACCTTGCTGCCCTTCCGATGATGCGTGAGTAGTTTCCCACAGACCTACGGGTCCATAGTTAGTAGCTAGATGGCTTCTTCTCTCTCTTTGATCTTCAATACAATGTTCTCCTCGATGTTCTTGGAGATCTATTCGATGTAATACTTTTTTGCGGTGTGTTTGTTGAGATCCGATGAATTGTGGATTTATGATTAGATTATCTATGAATATTATTTGAGTCTTCTCTGAACTATTTTATGCATGATTAAGATATCTTTGTATTTCTCTTTGAACTATCGGTTTGGTTTGGCCAACTTGATTGGTTTTTCTTGCAATGGGAGAGGTGCTTAGTTTTGGGTTCAACCTTGCGGTGTCCTCACCCAGTGACAGAAGGGGTAGCGAGGCACGTATTGTATTGTTGCCATCAAGGTTAAAAAGATGGGGTTTATATCATATTGCTTGAGTTTATCCCTCTATATCATGTCATCTTACTTAAGGTGTTACTCCATTCTTATGAACTTAATACTTTAGATGCATGCTGGTTAGCGGTCGATGTGTGGAGTAATAGTAGTAGATGCATAATTGTTTTGGTCTACTTGTCACGGACGTGATGCCTATATTCATGATCATTGCCTTAGATATCGTCATAAGTTTGCACTTTTCTATCAATTGCTCAACAGTAATTTGTTTACCCACCGTATGCTATCTTCAAGAGAGAAGCCTCTAGTGAAACCTATGGCCCCGGGTCTATTTTCCATCATATATTTTCAGATCTATAAACCAAAAAACCCAAAAATACCTTGTTGTAATTTATTTATATTTACTTTAGTTTGCTCTTTTATTTATCTTTTATACCTATCTCTATTAGATCTCACTCTTGTTCGAGACCGTGAAGGGATTGGCAACCCCTTTTTCACGTTGAGTGCAAGTGTTTGTTAGTTTTTGCAGGTGCATAGATTGGAGACTTGCTTGTGCCTCCTACTGGATTGATACCTTGGTTCTTAACTGAGGGAAATACTTATGTTTACTTTGCTACATCACCCTTTCCTCTTCAAGGGAAAAATCAGCGCAAGCTCAAGAAGTAGCATAGGCCCATCAACCAGCAAGCGTAAGAGAACCAAGCAAAATGCCGACGAGCAAGAAGAGAATGCTCCGAAGAAGAAGAGGGTGACAGACAACCTTATACAAACACAACTGAATATATCTCCCATGATCGTTATAATACTGCTCCCGGAGAAACTAAGCAGCACAGAGATAAGCGTCTGCAATGGATTCGACGCCACTGGGTGCGCAAATGCTGCGAAAGAGTGCACCAAAGAAGAAAACAGCTGAATCAGCCGATGAATTTGCCAGAGATGAATCTTCGGATGAAGATGATCCTCCGCTCACAAAGGATGAAGTTGCTGCTACTCTCAGCGAGCAAGTGAATATCACCACTTCAGCGGTGTTGCCTGATCATCGGGTTCCTATTCTTCCAAAAGCACCGCAAAAAAGATCGCTGCCAGGAAAACTCCACCTACCACTATCAGTATGCAACAACATGTGAATACAACACCTCATCCAGATGCTATCAATCTGAAGGATTTGGTTGTTGACACTCCTGTGAGTACTGCAAAGCCAGGCAAACGGATTCCCAAGCCTAACTTGAAGAAAATCAAGGCGCCTACAACCGAGCTGAATGCTCGTCAAGCTACAACCCCGAAGGAGAAGGCTGCTAAGTTTGCTCCCACATTAATATGGCCGTTGGCTTCTAAACCTCCTTCCGAGCAATTTCCAGTGCAAACTGCTCCAACTGCTAAGTCTGATGCTCCTCACTACTACAATCATGTGTTCATCATGGAACAACTTGATAAATTTGTGGACAGTTCATTCGATGGTGAAGTGGCCTCTCTGCCTATCCCTCCTAAAGTTATTTCTCAGGCCACTACCGTTGTTGAAGAAATGAGAGAAGATGCAGTTGAAATCAACACTCTTTCTGTCGAACTGAATGATCTTGATGATCGTATGAAAACTGCTTCTTCAAAAAATTTCATTAAAGCACTCGAAGATTCCTACAAGGATATCAACCGTGCCCTGACTCTCCTCCAAAACAGAAGGTTGCATTTTCACACGGATCTAGATGAAATTGTTAACAAGATCTGTCTTGAGCATCAAGCAAAGGTTACTGGCTACGATGATCTTGTCAAAGGCCACATTGATCAATCTGCACAGCAAAAGAAGAGGCATCGAAAGAAAATTGCAAAGAAAAATGTACCTCCTGCTCCGACCGAAAAGTCACCTGATTGCCCAAAGGCTCAACCTCAGAAAGAAAAATCTCCCGAGCCAGTTGTTCTTCACAACCCCCAGTCAAAGTCTCAGATGCTCTTCCCTCGCCAAGGCCAACTGAATCAGTGCATGCGGCCACCTCTGCTCAAGCTGATATTCCATCTTAGCGAACCATTTCTGAGGAAGGTGAAATCCCTCACTCCGAGCCCCAAGCTTCTCCAGCTCAAAATTCCCAAAGGTATTGGCATCTCCAACTGTTCAGCAACAATAGATTCCAGTGGAACAACCTCAACCAACCGCAGTGCTTGATTCGGCCTCAATGCCTACTATAAAGGAATCTGCTCTGTTGCCTACTGCCTCTGCAGCTCTCTCTGTTGTGCCACCAACTTGATCACCACTCAAGTTGTCTATCGATACAGCGCCAAGAATACAAGATGCTGCTCTTCGGATGAAGATGATCCTTCACTCACAAAAGATGAAGTTGCTGCTACTCTCAGCGAGCAAGTGAATATCACCACTTCAACGGTGTTGCCTGATCTTTGGGTTCCTATTGTTCTAGAAGCACCACCAAAGAAGATCACTGCCAGGAAAACTCCACCTACCACTGTCACTATGCAACAACATGTGAATACAACACCTCATCCAGATGCTATCAATCTGAAGGATTTGGTTGTTGACGCTCCTGGGAGTACTGCAAAGCCAGGCAAACGGATTCCCAAGCCTGACTTGAAGAAAATCAAGGCGCCTACTACCAAGCAGAATGCTCCTCAAGCTACTACTCCGAAGGAGAAGGCTGCTAAGTTTTCTCCCACATTAATTCAGTCGTTGGCTTCTAAACCTCCTTCCGAGCAAATTCCAGTGCAAACTGCTCCAACTGCTAAGTCTGATGCTCCTCACTACTACAATCATGTGTTCATCATGGAACAACTTGATAAATTTGTGGACAATACATTCGATGGTGAAGTGTCCTCTCTTCCTATCCCTCCTGAAGTTATTTCTCAGGCCACTACCATTGTTCAACAAATGAGAGAAGATGCAGTTGAAATCAACACTCTTTCTGCTGAACTGAATGATCTTGATGATCGAATGAAAACCGCTTCTTCAAAATTTGTCATTAAAGTACTCGAAGATTCCTACAAGGATATCAACCATGCCCTGACTCTCCTCCAAAACAGAAGGTTGCATTTTCACATGGATCCAGATGAAATTCTTCACAAGATCTGTCTTGAGCATCAAGAAAGGTTAATAGCTACGATGATCTTGTCAACGGCCACATTGATCAATCTGCACAGCAAAAGAAGAGGCATCGAAAGAAAATTGAAAAGAAAAGTGTACCTCGTGCTCCGACCGAAAAGTCACCTGATCGCCCAGAGGCTCAACCTCAGAAAGAAAAATCTCCCGAGCCAGTTGTTCCTTCACAACCCCCAGTCAAAGTCTCAGATGCTCCTCCCTCCCCAAGGCCAACTGAATCAGTGCCTGTGGCCACCTCTGCTCAAGCTGATATTCCATCTCAGCGAACCGTTTCTGAGGAAGGTGAAATCCCTCGCACCGAGCCCCAATCTTCTCTAGCTCATAATTCCCCAAAGGTCTCGGCCTCTCTAACTATTCATCAACAACAGATTCCAGTGGAACAACCTCAACCAACCCCAGTGCTTGATTCGGCCTCAGTGCCTACTGTAAAGTAATATGCTCTGTTGCCTACTGCCTCTGCAGCTCCCTCTATTGTCCCACCAGCTCGATCACCACTCAAGTTGTCTAACAACACAGCGCCAAGAATACAAGATGATGGTCCCTCCGAACACAAATCGGTTTCTGCTCGCCATACCGACTCTGTTGTATATGGCGATGAATTTATCTCACCTGAAGACAAATTCAAATACCCATACCCTCGTGAAGAACTGCCTTTGTTCTCGGCAGGAGCTGGCGCCAAAGGTCCTCTTTTCAATCAGAATTCGCATCCCCAATTATTTCATGATAGTCCGTATGATGGGCTGCGCACTTCTGAATCGCCTCGCTTCTGGACAAAAGAACATGCCATATATTACACTCGGATCCTCTATGACAACAAAAAGATAATCCCGCATGAATACCCAGACATCCCAGCTACGAAAAACATTGGCTGCTTCAATCAGTTGCTGCAAGATCTGGAAGATTTCTGTGTCACCAAAGTATTTAAATTCGAACATCCTTGGAACAAAGAGATTATTCTTCAGTTCTATGCTACACTGTACATCTCTGGTGATGAATCTGGCAGCTCAAAATGGATTATGGAGTGGATGACCGAAGGAAAATGCATCAAATGCACTTCCATGGATTTTGTCTCGCACTTCCATTTTCCTCGCTTTGAGCATGGTGACAATGAAATTCGGGTGCACAACATTGATGTCATTTCAGATGAAACTTTTCGGTGCACTATGGTTGAAGAAAAGATTTGTGACTACATTGGTCCTCCCAGGCATGAGCATTTAACATTCGAGAATCACACACTATATCACATGCTCTCTTACACTATTTGCCCTCTGGCCGAGATGAATATAGATAAATCCATCTCAGATGTTCTTCAGAATGCTATCTATGCACTGTCTGAGCGGTATATCTTCGATGTTGAGGACATGTTTCTGCGTATTTTGAAGGATTCTGCTCAGTATCCAAACTGCCTCAAAGTTTTTGCGCCATGGATCCAGAAAGTTGTTGATCACGCCATGCGCAGAGTATATCCGGCCAAGCGAAGTCACAAAAGCTTCATACCTCTTGTTCGTGATACTTTGCAAATCATGGAAGATATTTCTTTGGGTAAATCGCCCATGTCAAGCCCTCTGGATTATCACAAAAAATTCGACGGGCCACGTCTACCTCAGCGTGACCGAAAGATTTCGCATCAACCTCCATCGCAACTCAAAGTCAGTTTGCGTACACAGCAACTGCTGTTACAGCACATCGCCAAAAAAGAACATCTCGCCTCTGAGGTAAATGCTGTCAACAATCGAACAACAATCATGCATCTGATTGCAGATGAAAACAAGAAGAGGCTCTGGAAATTGCTTCGCAAGTTCTTTACCCAGAAACAACTCCCGCATGTCCATCTCCAAGAGCTCTATGATTATATTGACAAAGGATTCACTATTGAAGATTTCCAAGATAAAAGTACTCCTTCTCTACCTGCTCGTGAGCCAACCACTGATCTTCTACATCTCAAGCTTCACAAACTACTTGAAGAATCTGAAGCCACCTCACCAATTGTGAAACCTGCCGAAGGCAATGTGCTATCCCGTGTTCCTCATGTGGCTGCCCCAGATATGCCCTCGTCTTCTCAGCCCCAAGCTATTATCCCTGAAGGAAAATGTGCTACTGCTGAAGCCGAAGCCAATCCAGTCACTTCCGAAGACGAAATCTCCTTGGACAGTTCTTCTGGAGGTGCCGCCGAGTGAACCAAGTTCTGTGCTTTTGCATTCATGTTATTCATCACCTTTTTGACACTAGTTGACAAAAAGGGGGAGAATTACATCGAGTCTCGATAGATTTGCTTTCTGTGTTTCTTTGGTTTGGTGTCGTGCAAGTTTGAAACTTCCGGTTTAAGCTTATCCATTCTAAGTTGTAAAACTTCTATGCTGTAATTAATAACCCCACATGCTGCATTATTTCTCTCGAAGCATTTGTTTTGCAGGTGGAATTATTATCAGAAGTTATGAATGATTGCACTACGATCTCGATTGATTATATGTCATCAGTGCGAATCATTGTCTCGAATGATTGAAATTTCCTCTGTATACTTCAATATTTGCAAGAGAATTAATCTCTTATCTTTATACCTGCATACATTTAGGGGGAGTCTATTTCATCATCGAGCAAAGTAACACTAATTCACTCCTGTTGGAATTACTTTTCACTTATCTATCTTCACTTTGATGATTATCTGTTTTGTCAATAATCGTCCAAAAAGGGGGAGATTGTTGGTGCAATAATTTGCCTCCTTATGTTTTGGAGTTTGTTGACATAAACAGTATGGGACTTATGTGTTTGCTAGTGCACATAGAGTAATAGGTCCCTGTAATCAAGAGGAGTTTGATTCAAACGATGAAGATAATCCCCTGCGTGGTAGTGAAGGTTATCATCAAAGATTATGATAACAAGAGTGACACCTCAAAAATTGTTGACGTGAAGCAATTGGTTAGGTGCTCATCCGAAGTAAGTGACTGCGACCGAGAAGATTGAAGACAAAGTGAAGACGTAGCATTTATTTCGTTGTTTCTCTTCTCTTTATTGAGTCACAAGACCACCGTACTATTAAGAGGGGTATAGCGTTCGATGCTTTGATTCTCTGATGCAAAACCCAAGTCCTATGAACGTTGCGAGAGAAATCTCTTTGTGTTTCGAGCAAATACTTGCCAGCAAGAGACAGTGATCTTCTTCGCTGCTAGAAATTTGTCTGTGACCGAGGAGTTAGCATTACTTGGTCCTCAAGTAATGTTACCGTTGCTCTTTGAAATCCGACCGTTGTAAATGTGTCGGTTGGCCATTGGCTGGATCGCGTGTCCAAAATGGTAATTTCCTACCAGGGAAGGTTGCGGCTATAAATAGCCACCCCGCGCCGGCGTTGTCCGGTGGCTGCTCTATTTGATTGTGAGAAGATTGTTGAGCAACCCCCTCTCCTGAGTGATTTGAGTTTAAAATCCACCGAGAGAAAACCCCTAGAGCCGAAAAATTAGATAGTGGTTCAGCATCACTTGAATCTATGTCCAGTACGCTCCGCCTATTACTCTTGAGAGCTGCAAACTCTCTAGACGATTAGGTGTCAATTTCTTTAGAGACCAAGAGTAATTGTGGTTCTCGAAGAAGAAGTCTGTAAAGGTTCAGAGATGACCTCAAATATCTACCACGAGTGATCGACATTGGTCGACGAAAGAATTGTCGAGGAGAATAGGGCGAAGAGAGTTTATCTTTCGTGTTAAGTCACAACCCCTCCAACCAGACGTAGTCCTTGTGCAGAAGGACAAACTGGTCTACCAAATTCTTTGTCGCCATCGAGCATCACTAGTTACATCTACTCCCCTTTACATTCGAACTGTTTCAATCATGTGATTTGTCTCGATGCATGTTTTCTGTTTCCATTCGTTAGTTTGTATTCGCTCACTATACTCTGTTTACATTCGCTCCGCTGCTGGGTTCCAAGAGTTTTGATATCTCTGAAGAAATTTTAAAACTCCTATTCACCCCCCTCTGGTAGACATATTTCGTTCCTACAAGGCCTTTTGTGGGTAATTAAATAAATTGCAAGGAAGTTTTCTAAAAAAACATCCGGCGTGCTAGGGTCACCCAACGCTTGTGCACTCCTAGCCACTGGCAGGTGGGCCTCTGGCAGGCTGGCGTGCCATGTGAGCAGGCCATACATCTTGATATGAGAGGAAGCACCATATTTGCATGATAACGCAAGTTGAATGACCACAAATCCGTATTTTAAAAGTTTTAGCACCAAACTAAATATCGAACGCAAGTTCTGTGACTCCCAGTGATATTACCTCAAAATGCTCATATATTATGAGATGTAGGGGTAGTAGACAGACCAATTTTCTTCATGTATCATTCTTGTTGACAACTGCCTACCGACTACCAATCAAGCACTACACAGGATCTCATCTATTCTTTTAGAGCATCTCTAGCAGATCCCTTATATCACACCAAGCTACAAACTAACGCCAATTTACAATTTTGCGTGAAAAAAGCATCCTGAACAGACACCTTAAATGTCCTTGAAACTTAAATTTTTTGAGGGGCACGGTAAATTGCCCTCCCGACCAGCGAAACACACAAGTCCCCCCCGCCCCGTTGGTGCCCTATATAGTGGGGCAGGAGGGACATTTCAGCCCATGAGCATTCCCTCCCCCATTCTGCAGCCACCCGCCACCATCGTCGCCCACTCACCGCCTTTGAGTGCAGCCATATCCGCCGGCAGAAACACACCATCGCGCCGCTGCAGACCCGGGTCCACCGCGCTGCTTCGCCGGCGCCCCGGATCCGCTGCCGCCCCGGATCGACCACCGCCGAGTCACCGCCTGCCCCGGATCCGTCGGTGAGTCCTTTTCTACCCCTTCAGGTTTGATTTAGTGAACGATTTCCATTCATGCGAGCTCCATTGCGATTTGTAGATGGATTTGAGCCCGTGTGAGGCTTTTTTGCTCGAGGATTCGTCCTTGTCCGATGACTCGGAAAAAGAGACGCTGCTCGAGACAACAACTGTAGATGGTGGTGGTGGTCCTTGCCGTGAAGGAGCTCGAGGATAGGAACAAAAGGAGACGGTGAGGATCGACCGTCGGGCGTCTTTGCATCCCTCGCAACCGCCATCTCGGGAACATGATGCTCATGCAAGACTACTTTGTGATGTCACCTACGTATCCACCACACCTCTTCCGGAGAAGGTATCGAATGCGCCAATACCTCTTCCTAAAAATTGTAGAAGCTTGCGAGGCCAATTCTCGATTTTTTACCCAAAGAAGAAACGCCGCGGGCTTGAAGGGTTTTAGCGCATATAAAAAAATCTCAGCAGCTATGCGGGCGATTGCATATGGCAGTCCGACTGACTATGCCGGTGAATATCTTGGCATTTGTGAAGATACTACAATTGGGTCAGTACGTAGGTTCGCCAAAGTGATCATCCGTGTCATTGGTCCTGTCTATCTTCGGGCACCCAACGAGGAAGACACAAAAATGTTGATGGCAACAAATGAGAAGCGCGGTTGGTCGGGCATGCTATGAAGCATTGATTGCATGCATTGGACTTGGAAAAACTCCCCAAAGGCATGGCACGGGCAATATTGTGGCAAGTCTCATGATGCAACAATTGTGGTAGCGGCCGTTGCATCCGAGGATTTATGGATTTGGCATTGCTTCTTTGGTTTGCCGGGTACTCTCAATGACATCAATGTGTTGCATCGGTCTCATTTGTTTTGCTAGACTTGCCAGTGGTGATGCTCCTGCTTGCAACTACACGGTGAATGGGCATCAGTACACAAATGGCTACTATCTTGCTGATGGCATTTACCCTTCTTGGTCTACATTTGTCAAGACCATCAGAAAACCTAAAACTAGGAAGCAAGCTCAATTTGCAAAGGTCCAAGAGGCTGCCCAAAAATATATTGAAGAGTCTTTGGGGTTTTGCAAGCTAGGTTTGCCATTGTTTGTGGTCCTACTCGTTTTTGGGACAAGCGAACCCTGAACAACATCATGACATGTTGTGTGATTCTTCACAACATGATCATCGAAGATGAGAGGGACATGAACTTCGAGTTCTTCTACGACAATGTCGGTACCCGTGTGAAGCCATCTAGAGACCCTGACCGCATACAGGCATTTCTTCAGACATACAGGGAAATTGAAGACTCAAACACCCACCACCAGCTTCAGCATGGTCTCATTGAGCACCATTGGCAAAGGCATGGACAGTAATAAAACCTGCCATTTTTACATTAATGTTTGATTTGTATCATTATTGTATTCGGAACAATTCTTGTATTGGATTATAAGTTTAATTCTTATATTTGAATAATTATTGTAATTTGGATGATTGTTGTATTGTAATATTCAGATTTTAATTTCTATTGATTTCATATTTCTATGTAATATGACACATATGTGTCAAATTGTGAAAAAACCACGTAAAATATTCTGTTTTACCGTTCGGCCTTGCGGGGTCTGTTCGGCCGCAGCCCGCACCAGCCCTCAAAACAGATTTTCCATGGCCCTTACACTCACTTTAAATGTCGACGCGATAAGGGGTCTGCTAGAGATGCTCTTAAGCCAGCACAACAAGAACGGCAATTGTCGAGCAAAAAATGTCTTACGGGTCGGTCTTGTAAAGTATACACTACAAAAAAACCACTTCCGTGATGATACGTGTTTGTCACAGTAGGTCACATTTTTTGTCATGCATGTACATCCATGACTATTTTATGACAGAATCAAGATAGTCATACCTGTGCTGTCGTATAAGTGTTCCATGACAATACCAAAATTATAATCACGGAAGTGTCCACTTCCATGACGATAAATGGCGCGTCATGGAAGTGCTTTCGTCAAGGGTAACCGACATGTGGCATCCACCGTAATGGGTCGCCGTTAACCTATCGGGTTCCGGTTTGGATCTGATAACCCGTTAACAGGCCGGACCAATGGGGATTTTCCACATGTAAAATTCTCAATGGCTAGAGGAACCACGTGTCGGGTCAGCGTTGGGACAGATGGCATTCACTCACTGGACGGGAGGTGCCTATGATACATTGACAAGTGGCATGGCCCAACAAAGGCCCATTCAAGTGAAAAGGCCGACTGGTTTGACTTGGTCAAAAGGTAGCGGGCCGGCCCACGGGAAGCCTGTTAACCTGTTCGCATATAGCCCATTTACAGCCCACTAACTCACGGCCCGTTATGGCCTATCCGAATTAGGCCCAGTAGCGTCATCTGGCCCGTCCAATATGATTCCTGCCCATTGTAACCTCCGGCCCATGTAAGGTCCATGACGTCTTTCGGCCCATACGAGGCCCTTTGTAACTCTAGGCCCATTAAAGGCCCATGGTGAAACTGGTCCATAATGAACAGTGTATCGCTTTATACCCATTAACGGCCCATTATTCCGTTGGGCCATTTCCAGCCCATGTTAACTTTCGGCCTTCTAAGGGCCCATTTATTTTTGAGCTCATTTCCAGCATTCGGTTACTTACGGTCCGTTACTGGCCTGTTCCGCTTGTGGGCCAATTTTAGCCCGTGGTTACAGTCGGCCCGTTTGTGGCCCGTTAACCCGTTGGGCTGTTTTCATAGCATCATCAAATACGGCCCATTAATGACCCGTGATGCCTGTCAATAGAATTAAGCCCGTTATACGTTTCGTCCTATTAACGGCCCGTTATGGTCGGGCCATAAGCAGACGATTTCCACTCTAGCCCGTTTACGGCCCATTTTGTGGACTGTCGGTGTCAAAACCGGTACACCTCGGTGTAGGGGGTCCCGAGCTGTGGATCTAGGGTCGATGGGTAACAAGGGATGACAAACACAGTGTTTACCCAGGTTTAGGCCCTCTCGAAGAGGTAAAACCCTATGTCCTGCTTGATTGTATTGATTGTATAACGTGGTTTACAGAGTAGATCTACCTCGAGATCAGCATGAGCTAATCCCTAAGGCTATGAGGTGATGAATGTAGCTCTAACCCTAATGACTACAACCCTCGGTTTATATAGACACCAATAGGGTTAGGGTTACTGGAGATAGATTACAACAAGAGGGAAAGAGATCTCATCCATCCTTGACTTGGAGGGCACACCACGGCTTCATAGATCTCCGGTCACCATACGGCTCCACCAGTCCGGCCCATGTACAATGGGCCGTCGCCCCGAGGACCCCTTCGTCCATGACTCCCTCATTAGCCCCCGAACTTGCCTCCAATGCCAAGACTTGTATCCAGCATCCACTCGTCCGACCTATATTCAGCTTGCGAGGCGAGTTCTTCCATGTTCGGAACCAGGTGATGTCCGGAATATGAAACGGTAGTTTTACTTAACACTGAAGGCAATAAAAACATCGCTCAAGCGCAAATAGTGCCTTTATCTGACAACTTTTTCTCTCTCAACGAAGAGTCGCTTCCGGCCATAACACCAAGCAGTTACTATTTCTTGAACCGCGGCTCGAGGCTGACGCCATGTTTGACACGTCCCCTCAAGGTGAAGATCGTGTCCCGTTTTTCGGGGGATATGGTTAATGATTTCGATTCCCCTCCCCGCTCATAATGTTGCGGAGATATCGGGAAGTGGAGGAGCCAACGGCATGGAAAAAGGAATCCCTGGCCTGCCCACAGTCTATAAAGGGGTGCTGCTACAGTCTGCATCCCACGCCCTCTTCCACCTTTCGCTCACGCAGACCTTCAGAGCTCCAGCGCCCTTTCTTCCTGCTTCCACAGTGAATCCCACTTCACCTCCTTCGAAAATGGCCGGATCTGGTGCCAATGGGAAGTGGGAGGCCTCCTCCGTCACCGACGGGGACATTCTGAAGCTAAAGGAGGCCGGCTACTTGCTGGCCAATGTCGCCCATCGGGCCCCTGAAGAGGGCCAGATCATCCCTACGCCCGAGCCGGGCGAAAGGGTGGTTTTTCTCCCCAATTTCCTTAGGGGGCTCGGATTTCCCATGCATCCCTTTGTGCGGGGGCTGATGTTCTTCTACGAGCTGGATTTTCACGATCTAGCTCCCAACTTCCTGCTCCACATCTCGACCTTCATCATCGTCTGTGAAGCACTCCTCCGGGTCCAGCCGCACTTCGGTTTATGGCTGAAGGTGTTCAATGTCAAGCCCAAGGTGGTCGGTGGCGAGCGTGCGCACTGTGGAGGGGCCATGATTAGTAAGTTGACACGGGTCCAATGGCCGGACGACCACTTCGTCGACACCGTCCGGATGTGGCAGAAGGAGTGGTTTTATATCACCGAGCCGAGGGAGGCCGCCTGGGGAGCGGCCACCGCATTTAGGTCCGGACCCCCTACCATATTGGCCTCTTGGACCACCAAGAGCCCGGACTGGGGGTGTGTTGCTGATACGAAAGCGTTGCAGAAGTACGTCGACAGCATAATAGAGACCGACGCGAAGCTGGTCGACATGGTCCAGATCATGCTCCACCGTCGGCTCCTTCCTTGCCAGGAGAGGGCCAAGCCTATGTGGGAGCACGAGCCCGAGGATCCGGCCACCGTGTGACACCTCTATGGCACGACTCCTGACAAGATATGGGGCCAACTATTCCAGCCCCAGAAGGAGTGGCCAGTTGAGGGGAAGGACATTGGCCTCGACGCCGCGAACCCCCCAAGGGAGGTGAGCGGCATTTTTCTTCGAGGAGTGTTCGGATATTCACACCACATTTGATTTGGTCTAACCCTGATATGTGGATTTTGCAGGGCTGGCTTGCCAAGGCCAAGAAGATCCGCAGCCCGGTGCCTCTGCCGGAAGGGCCTCGATCAGAGCAGCTGGAAAAGCTGCTGGTCGTGGTGCCTTATAAGGCGCCCGCCAAGAAGGGCAAGAAGAAAGAAGCGCTGGAGGCCAGGGAGGGCCTCCGCCGTAGGGTTCGTCCAGGCAATCGGTCCGGAGATGCTGCGGCTTCATCCGTGCAAGATGGGGACGAGGATGACGACGAGGAGGAGAGTGCCTCCTCGCACTCCAAGAAGAGGGCGGCGTCCGAGGACGTCGAGGAGGTCCGACCTTCTCCGGCCCCGAAGAGGCAATGCCGGCCCAAGCTGGTTCTGTCCGACAGTTCGGACTCCGACAAGGAGTTCGAAGTGTCCGAGAAGGTTCCGGAGAAGCAACCCAGGGTCAAGCCCCCGGCCAGCAGGTAAGGCGTTAGCATTTTTAGCTATCTCCTTTTTAGTAATTTGCTTTAGTTGAAGGTTAACCCCTCCGAGTTGCAGTCCCCCACATGAATGCCCCACCGAGCAGACTTCGAAGGGGACGTCTCCGCCTGCCGAACTGGGGATAGTGGGTCTATGGCGCACTCCACGCCTCCTCTGATCCCCGAAGAGGTTGAGGAGGTGCGGTCCCAAAGGACTCCTCCTCCCCCGAACACAGAGGGGGAGGCGGGCGCCATAATGACCGAGGTTAACACCTTGGTCACCGGAGACCAGGAGGGAGCATCCCTCCTGGCTGATGAGGGAAAAGAGTCCGGACCATCCGGACCCCATCCATCGACCGCTCCCGAGCCCCTAAGGCCTTCGACAGCACAGGCTCCTCCCAGCGGGGAAGGGGCCGGGGAGCCCACGCCAGCATCGAACACCTTTACACGGGCGGCGGCTGGCTGGCCATACATGCTGGAGGAGCTGGTGAACAACTCCGTCATCCTTGATGGGCACCGCACTCTAATGAGTGCGGTCATGCAGAGTGTTCGTTCCGTCCAATCCGGAATGAATGACGCTGTCCAAGGCCTTATAACAGGCTTTGAGGTAAGTCAAGTAATGCTCTTTCCTCATAATGCGGTTATAATTGTTAGTTTGGGTTGGCCGTATACATAGCAGCTCCCGAGACTCTACCAGGACCTCAGAGAGACCTGTAGAGGATCAAATTCGGTAGGCCGAATAATAATATCGACATTTCTTTTGCTGACGCAGGCATCTTCCGTGGCCGCGGCTGCTATTGCTGCAGCGTTAGAGGAGATGGATCGGAAGCTCAAGCTATCCGATAAAGAGCTTGACCTTGTCAACAAACGGCTTGACGAGGCGCAAGGTAAGCCTTGTGAGAAGATGTGTACTTGCTTGACGCCGGGTATTGATGATCCAGACTATGTGCTAATCCCTTATCTTCATGATCATGTAGCTGCTGCCGCCGAGGTCGAGGGCTTGAAGGAGGCCCTGAAGAAAGCCGAGACCGAGGCGGCCGCGAAGAAGACGACCGCTGAGAAGGCGATGGCCGAGCTTGAGAAGGCCAAGCTTGCTGCTGATCAGCACGAGGCTCGAGTGACCGAAGTCCAAGTGGAGCTCCAGGATGCTGCCAAGAAGCTGGAGGCCCTTGAGAAGGGGCAGGAGGAGCAATCCTCCCGACTATCCAAGGCGGAGAAGGAGCTTCAGGAGGCGAGGAGTGACGCGCGAGGTGTCCGGGAGGAGCTCCGCCAAGCTGCGCAAGTTGCAAATGGTAAGAAATACTTACTGCAGAGTGTGTTCGGAGGCAACAGGTTCGCCCTGCTGACACGGGTCTGGTGCTCCGCAGGCATCTTTGCCGAACTTCTGAAGAGTGCCGCGGCCGCGGTGAGGCACTATGCCACCCTCGAGGAGGACTCCATGCAACGGCTCTTCTAGTCACAGTTTCCGGACTCTGAGCGCCCCCCTTCTAAGCGATCTAATGAATCAGCTGATGGAGATGCATCGGATGTCGGAGCTGGCCGTGAAGGACCTCTATGTCAGCCTGTGGCCAGCTGAGCCCATTCCGGACACCTACTTCGGCCTTGTGCAGAAGCTGCGGGAGGCACCGTTCCGGATTGACGCCGTAAAGTGGTCAACGTGCCTTGAGGGGGCGAGGCTCGCGTTTGCGAAGACCATGGTGCATTGGCCGAGGATTAATCCAATGGAGATGACCACTGGTCCTCCGCCCAAGGGGAAGGAGCATCGCCGCCCCGAGCAGTACTTCGCCCAGGTGATAACCGGAGCGCGGGCGATAGAGTGCCAGTGTTCGAAATATGTATTGTTTGAGTAGTTGTATTAAGTTTGTATCAAGTGGGACTTATGCTTTATTATGCGCCCGACGGACTTATTTGATATTGTAATGATTAAATTTTGACTCGTGTGTGGCCGTATGTTTATTCAGAAAGCT
Organism: Thinopyrum elongatum; assembly: GCA_011799875.1. Taxonomy (NCBI): domain Eukaryota; kingdom Viridiplantae; phylum Streptophyta; class Magnoliopsida; order Poales; family Poaceae; genus Thinopyrum; species Thinopyrum elongatum. The sequence continues at coordinate 545,353,310 of CM022298.1, read as the reverse complement.
ACCAGTCATCGGCTTCAGCCCCCAAGTGAATATCACGAGGGGTGTTTCGTCTCCGCACTGTTACCCTTAGCCAACATCTTGGTGCCTGGAGGCGGTAGTGTGGGAGCGAAACCAGGCGATCAGACTATTCGGTTTTACCGCTTTCACTTAGCCTTAGGAGCTTGACGGTGGGGACTAGGGACTAGCCCCCGGTGTATTGTGATGTACTTGGGGATCAAAACTGACCCCTTCCGATCACATGGTTTGTGTTAAGATGAACCCTTCGTGTGACACGGCGAAATCGCCAATGATTTTTAAAGTCGAACCTTGTCATCGGATCGCAGACCCGTTCGCACTTACTATGACGGTCAGTTTTCGGCTTTTTCCTCCTGAGGTACTTGACCGGGCAAACCAGAAGTACAATCACAGGGGTTATCCCTTTGCCCTCTTAGCCGAACGTGTGGAACATAAGAGGCAAGCACAGGAGCTGGGCAACCCAACTATTGACCCAAGACATAGTTCGGAACAGATGCATATAGTGCAATATCCGAGACGCCGGACACCTAACAGAAAGCGGTGCCGGACTTGGAGATATTGAGCTGATATATAAATCAAACTCTTGACTGTTTAATATTTTCATTCCGGGCTGTTCGAAGAGCGAGGAGAGAATCGGAAAGAGGATAGACAAGTCGCAGAATGCGGATATCCAAACACCATAAAGGGTATTTTTATTACTTCTCATAAGCTTGGGACGTCTATCCGTACAATTCGAACTGCAAAGGCAGTACTTGTAAGAGAAAATAGAAAGAAAGTTTTACAGAGTAAAGGTTGACGCAGGGCCTTGATGCGGGAGTTGAAGCCTTCACTGTGCCCTGCTGCACATCTGCGCCTTTGCTTCTGATAGGTGGGGATTGGGACCTTCGATGAGACCTTGATGGGCGAGGACCCCGCCGATGGAGCTTTATGCTTGGGGGCATCCGGAATTGGTCCCCAAGTCGTCCGAAGACAAGGTAATTCCGAAGTTCGGTTTAACCGAACATGTACTTCGGATTAATGTATGCCTCACGGCTGCCCATGGTATTTTGAGTGCGAAGTTGTGCTGACGAGGCACGTGGAGCGTGAAGAATGTGGGCGTGCCGTGGGGCGCGTATCCCTATTTGCGGCGAATGCATGCGGGTTCCCATGACGGGGAACGGGTTCGAACCCGTTTACTATTGTTGCCGGCCTTCACGGCGGATCGGCACCCGGGCCTATATGGGCCAGTATGGTCTTCGGCTGCTAGGGCCGCAGTGTGCTCTTTGGTTCGAAGTGAGCGTTCTTTGTTGCCGTTGATAGTTATGACGCCTGAGGGACCATGCATTTTCAACTTGAGGTACATGTAATGCGGAACGGCATTGAATTTGGCGAACTCTGTTCGACCGAGGAGGGCGGGATATCCACTGTGAAAAGGTGCAATATCGAAGATCAAGTCCTCGCTTTGGAAGTTATCCGGAGATCCGAACACTACTTCAAGCGTGATGGTGCCCGTGCAGCGGCCCTCCACTGCCGGAATGACCCCCTTAAAGGTGGTCTTATTGGGTTTAATCCTTGATGGGTCGATCCCCATTTTCCTCACTGTGTCTTCATATATCAGATTGAGGCTGCTACCTCTGTCCATTAGGACTCTAGTGAGGTGGAATCCATCGATGATGGGGTCTAGCACTAAGGCTGCGGACCCTCCATGGCATACGCTAGTGGGATGATCCCTGCGATCGAACATGATCGGGCAAGCTGACCATGGGTTGAACTTCGGCGCTACTGGCTCGACTTAGTATACGTCTCGTAGTGCTCGTTTCCTCTCCTTCTTCGATATATGGGTTGCGTCAATCATGTTTACCGTCTTGACCTCAGAAGGGAAGGGTTTCTGGCCTCCACTATTCGGCCTGCGGGGCTTGTCATCGTCCTCGCTTCGTGGGCTTTTGCCCGAGTCTTCGGCTGTGAGTTTGCCGGCCTGTTTGATCACCCAACAATTTTGGTTGAAGTGGTTGGCGGGCTTCTCTGTTGTGCCATGGATCTGACAAGGCCTGTCCAAAATTGTATCTAGTCTGGATGGGCCGTCATTGTTTCCTTTAGAGGCTTTCTTTCGGGGTCCAGACTTTTGGTTTTGGAATCCGGCGTTTACTGTCGTATCCTCGCCCTCGCCGTCATTGTGGCGATGTTTATTCTTGCTGCGTCAGGGCTTTCCATTTCCGTCCCAAACCTCGGAGGTACCGGGTGTGTCTGGGTTGGTGTTCTTGCGAGCAAGCCAACTGTCCTCGCCCGCGCAAAAGTGGGTCATGAGGGAAGTAAGGGCTGCCATAGTTCTTGGTTTGTCTTGGCCGAGCTGTCGGACGAGCCATTCATCCTTGACACTATGCTTGAAGGCAGCCAAGGCTTCGGCATCCGGACAGTCGGCTATCTGGTTTTTCTTGGTCAGGAATCGGTTCCAAAATTGTCAGGCAGACTCTTTGGGTTGTTGTGTGATGTGATTTAGGTCGTCAGCGTCCGGAGGCCGGACATAGGTGCCCTGAAAGTTTGCTTGAAAAGCATCCTCAAGCTCTTCCCAGCAGCCTATAGAGTCTTCGGGAAGGCTGTTCAACCAGTGTCGAGTTGGACCTTTAAGCTTTAGTGGCAGATATTTAATGGCATGGAGGTCATCTCCTCGTGCCATGTGTATGTGTAGGAGGAAATCCTCTATCCATACGGCTGGATCTGTGGTTCCGTCGTATGATTCGATGTTCATGGGCTTGAAGCCTTCCGGGAATTGGTGTTGCATCACCCTCTCTGTAAAACACGGGGGGTATGCGGCGCCCCGAATTCGGGCTACATCGCGTCGGAGGTCCTTGGCCCTCCGAGCCTGCTGTTGCTCCCGGATTCTATCGTTTCGGTTTAGCCGATCATAGTATCCTTCCCGGTAAGCAGGCGGGTCCTCTCTGGGTCCATAGATGGACCTGGTACGGCCTCCACGAGCGTCTAGGTCATGGCGGAGGTCGTACTCATAAGTGGGCCGCACTTGATCCTTGCCATGACGGCGAGGTGGGGCGGCTTGGTGTTCGGCCTCGTCAGCTTCCCTGTCCCGCCCTCTAGGGGGGCGGTCCACCTATTCGGTGTTTGTATACGTTGGGCGTGTTGTCTCTACGGCCTCATCGTCGAACTGGGGCAATAGCCTTCGCTTGGGATAACTCTTGGTTGGCTGTTTGCGGCCATACTCCTCTTCGGCAGCTAGGACTTTAGTCCATCAGTCGTTGAGGGTGTCCTGTTCGGCTTTGATTTTGCATTTTTGTTTCTTTAGGCTGCGGGCAGTGGCTAGAAGCCTTCGCTTGAACCGTTCCTGCTCCAGAGGGTTTTTGGGGACGATGAAATCGTCCTCCCCAAGACTAGCCTCCTCTTCAGAGAGTGAGAGGTAGTTGTTATCCTCGGAGTCGTCGGGGTTTTCTGAATTGAGCGGGTCCTCCTGCCACGCGGGGTCATCCTGATGATGTTCGAAGGCTGCGTCTCCGGCGAGGTCATCCATATTATTTACGGTGTCGTTCACCGTAGAGTCCATGTTGCTCGCATGGCTTCGACGTGGCTTTGATCGACGGTGCTGTTTTCGGCGTTTGGGTGGCTCATCTCTAGGCTTGCCTCTGTCCTAATTGGGAGTGCCGTCATCATCTCTGGGGGTGTCCACCATGTAAATGTCGTAGGTGGAAGTGGCCGACCAGCGGCCGGTGACGGGGGGGGGGGGGGGGGGGGGGGCAACATCGGCATTGGCCGTGGCTCCGTCCCCCTCGTTCATGTATTTGGTATTCTTCGAATTATAGTCTAGCATATCGGTTAAATCATTGATAGTGGCTACCAAGTGGGTGGTGGGTGGGACCCAAAATTCCCTAAGTACGCCTGGACGGGTTGACGACCGTGAGCGGGGGAGAGGTCCTCCTGGATAGTCATTTTCTGAATTTGGTCCAACGCCTTGTTTATCATAGCGAGGGTCGCCGAACTCGAGGGCTCTGGGCCAGATTTTGTTGTAACAGGGGCAGTCACTGCCCTAGCTAGTCCTTGATTTCTATAGGCCAAGCTAAGCTCAGGGTGCGGAACCAGATCCTCGACCGGGTCCGGACAGTCATCGGAAGTTAAGGACGGATTTTGATCCCTGCGTGTGGATTCCACGCCGGGGCATGAGATCGAGTTGCTTCGGGCCGGGGGTAATTCCTGGCCATCGGCCGCCACTTCGTCGTGGGAGCTCAAGGCTGGGTGAGCATTGTGGAGGAACGGTTCGGCCGAGATTGACTCTTGGCTTCTGCCTCCAGATCCTGCCTCGAAGGTCGGGGATAAGTCCTCCGCCAAAATGATGGGTTCAGGCGAAGGTGGAGTCTGGCCGCCGCTCGAAGCGGAGCTCTCCTGGCTCGAAGCTGCTAGGGCTGATCCGTAGATCGGATCGGAGGGAGACTCCGGGGCGGGCACAACGAGTCCTGCGTGGGTGCGGGAAGGGGTAGTGAGTCCGGCGAAGACCAGATCGCCCCGTGAGTCCGCCACATATTCCAGGTTGCCAAATCGAATTCGGTGTTTGGGGGCGAAGTTGTCGATCTGATCCAAACGACCAGTCGGGTCGGCGTGCACCACGATGCTGCCAAACGCGAAGAGTTGAACGGGGACGAAGAAGTCCCCGGATCTGGCGCCATCTCCTATGATCAGGCGAGCCATCGATCCTTTGAGCGACCCCACAGCGGAACTCTCAATGAAAGCACCAATGTCGGTGTCAAAACCGGCAGACCTTGGGGTAGGGGGTCCCGAGCTGTGGATCTAGGGTCGATAGGTAACAAGGGATGACGAACACAGTGTTTACCCAGGTTGAGGCCCTCTTGAAGAGGTAAAACCCTACGTCCTGCTTGATTGTATTGAATGTATAACGTGGTTTACAGAGTAGATCTACCTCAAGATCAGCATGAGCTAAACCCTAAGGCTATGAGGTGATGAATGTAGCTCTAACCCTAATGACTACAACCCTCGGTTTATATAGACACCGATAGGGTTAGGGTTATCGGAGATAGATTACAACAAGAGGGAAAGAGATCTCGTCCATCCTTGACTTGGAGGGCACACCACGGCTTCATAGATCTTCGGTCACCATACGGCTGCACCAGTCCGGCCCATGTACAATGGGCCGTCGCCCCGAGGACCCCTTAGTCCATGACTCCCTCACGGACCATTATTGGACCATGAATAGTATGGCCCATGTTTGGCCAATCGATCATATGGCCCGTAGAAGGCCCATTGACTATACGGCCCGTAGAAGGCCCATGGATCCTACGGCCCGTAGGAGGCCCATGGTCACTACAACAGGTAGTAGGACCATGGTTACAACGGTCCGTATGTTGCCCATGGTTATTGTGGCCTACTTATAAAAAATAGGTTACTGTGGCCACTAGAAAAACGCGAAGAAAGAACTGCAGTGACTACAAGCAAACAACTAAACAAGACAAGAAACTAACACTAGGCTATTATGACTATTACACATATTACATCCACTGGGCATCAAAGTTTGCCACCAGTGCAAATATAGGGAACAAAGCAGCATATTACATACACTGGCCGTCTAAATTGACCACTAGTGCAAATAAATGCGACAGCAAAACAAGTCCATAACTGAAACATCTTCAGAAGAGCTCAAGAAATGTTATCCTAGGTATCCACCATGCTGGCAATAAGCTTAGCAAGCTTATTAGCTTTCTCCTGTTTGGTGCTAAAATCCTCCAACGCTTGCTCTTGCACCAGAAAGTATGCATCTGAATTCTTGTCGCAGCACAACTGATCGATGTCTTTCAGCTTGTAGTTGAGACTCAAGAAACCAAACTGATTCAGACAGTGAGTTCAAAGAGCTTGTGCCAGCGGTAGTGGCCAGTAAGTCGAACACTACACCAAGACAGGACTTTGGGGTTGTCTCACTGTCTTGAAGATAGTTTTCCTTAGCTGTTTTATCAGCTTTGTTGGAGACCAACAAGGATGTCTCACTATCCTGAACCTTATCTGCATTACTTCCTTTACCATTGCTTAATAAGGTACTCTTCCCCAATATTCTGTCAGCATTCTAAAAGAAGAAACAAGCAGACACACAACAGGTTTAGCATGTAGTATATGAAACTCATTTTGGTGAACCAGTTCAGTAGTAAGGTGGACAGGAGTAAACTACCAAGTCTTCTATTGCCAAGTAGTACATAATAAAAGCATCAAACAAACATATATCTATGTCCTATGGTCACTGCATTGTCTTGCCAAATCAAAATAGAGACATGGTTCAAATCATATCAACTCAAGACAAAGCAGCATTGAAAGAATACAAGTGTGGGAAACTACACAGCACAACAAGATTTCAGATGGGTGCCACGGGTATACATGTACACCAACACTATTGGCTCTGTTGTGATGCTAGTAATGTGCATGATATGAGAAGTCAACTGTATACACAATTGAAATTGAAATCAACAGATCAATTTAGAAGAGCAAACTTGTTAAAGAAACATGCTTAAACATACCTGTTGTGCCATTGGAGTTTTGATTGGATCCTTCAATTTAAAAATAAGTTTGTATGAGTAAATACAGTGATACAAGAGCAAATCAGTATGCACCATAGCAAGGGGATCTTAAATGAGAACAACTGTTCTTCAGGTTTAAGTACTTGTTCTACATGAATAGAGTACAGTAAGACGCAAGCATATATTACTTAAAAATAAAAAATGAGCTCATAGACCTTACCACATTCTTGGTTCGGGACCAGTGCAGAACAAGATGTTCCTAGTCATCGTCCTGTAAATGTGTCTCAGGAGAACCTAAGGGAATTTGATGAGTTTCTTTGCCAGTAAAGTACATTTTCTTCAGGTAATTCCGATACTGCCACCAAGCATTCTTGAAGATAGCAAAAGTATTAGCATAGGTTACCTCATCTCGAGTTTCCAAATCGGTCCTTCTCTATAGAGAAAAATGGGAACATTTGCTGTATTATAACTAGCATGGAGGTAGAATGCACGGGACAAAGCAAAGTAATTGCCATGAATAACATTACTTACACATAACTCCTTGACGAACACCTACAACTGGCATTTTCCTTCATCTTTAGTATAATATTTCCATGATGGGAAGATACGCACATAGGATTTAACAACATCAAACGCGATAGATGCTAAACTACGAATGGCTGGTTGTGCTTCGTCCACAGGAATAGGTGTACTAACTGGTGGAGTTGGGGTTCGCCGTGGTAGTACTGGCGCTTTGGGCACTGGAGCTGCCTTACTAACTGCTCTTGTTTGGGAGCTCTATGGTGGAGATGGTGCTGTGTCAACTGGAACTGGGTTACTATCTGCTGGGGTTGGGGTTAGATTGGGTGAAGCTGGTTCTCTGTCCATCACACCAGGGGTACAATCTGCGAGAGTCTGGGTTATGTGTGGTAGGGCTGGTTCTCGTGCATGTACAACCGGGGTGCTATCTCCACCAAGATGTAGCACTGTTTTATTTCAAGACCGTGTTTTTACTCCGCTAGATACTGCCATCACCCGCTCCAATTCAAATGGCTGATAAACAAGAAACATAGTTGAATGTACATACCTTGTGTGAGAGACAGATGTAATAGATAGTGTGGAAAAAAGAGAGCATGAAATAGTTCTCATGTATATTGTTTAACTAAAAAGGATAGCATGACATAATTTCACATATATGATGTCTATCTAAACTGGATAGCATAGCATGACATAATTCAAAGATATGATGACTAACTAAATAGGATGGCATGAGATAATTATATGATGTCTTTAGTAAACAGGTTCGCATGACATAATTCACATACATGTTATCTAAGTAATCAGGATCGCATGATATAATTCACATATGTGATTTATATACTAAGCAGAGGGCATTCGCATATATGATGTCTGAACTAAGAAGATGGTGTTGAATACTATGTATATGATGTCTAAACTATGCAATGCAAGACACCATATGCATGATATGAGCAGTATAACCGTGCCAAGTTAGAGCATACACCTCGGTGGGGGAATAGGACTAGTCATCTGTCTCTGAATCTATCTCTGAGGAGCTATCGGGGCCCAGCAAGAGATCTGCTTCGACAGGTAGCACATTCTGCTCTGAAGACCTTGTTTTCACTCCAGATTTTTCCATCACCCACTCAAATGGCTGATTCACAAGAAGAGTAGTTGAATGTACAAACATTGTCGACAAATGGAAATGTAATGAAGAAAAGGATTGGCAAGATATCATTCAAATATATGATGCCTGGTTAAACAGGATGGCATTGCATATTTCACATATATTATGGCTGGCTAAAAGAGATGAGATTGCATAATTCACATATATGATATAGAAACTAAACAGGTGGCATTACAGAACATGTCTAAACTAAGCAGATGACATATATGATGTCGAAAGTAGGCACTGCAAGGCAACATATGCATGATATGATCAACATCACCATGCCAAGTTAGAGCAAACACCTCGGGGAGTAAATAGGAGTGGTCAGCTCCGTCCGAATCCGCCTCAGAACATATATCTTCCTCTGAATTACAATCTGGAGGAGGGGGGGGGGGGGTTTGCCATTGCACCCACCATGGAGCGATGTCTGCATGACATTGTATTGCCGCGCAAAACTCTTCTCTTTTTCTCTACATGTTCAGCATGACTGTGTATAATATCTGACATGCATACGAAAAAAATATAGTGAGATTATGTAAGGAGAGCATGCAGAAATCTAAAGTGATGGTAACAACCAATGGATAGATCCAAAAATAATGATAGCAGGCTGATGATAGCTTTAATTTACTAAAAAACAGATGATGATTGCTTTACTGTTTGTTTCCCAGCCAAGATGAACAACATAGGCATACCCTTGGTGAACCAGATAATAGACAGAGATACTATTCATTGCTGCCTCGATATGTGCCCGACAAGCATTTTATAACTCAATTTGAACATTAATTTGGACCTGAATTGGAGTCTAAGAGGTGAATAGGACAATAAAGTAGCAGGTAATGTTAACCAATGCATAACATAAGAAGAAACAAAAGAGTGCGACCTCTCTTGTGGACCCATGTACTCCTCAGGTTCATCTGCTGAGTCGATGATGGTGATGCAGTTGTGGTGGGTGCCGGCGGCAGGAAAGGAGATTTGAGGCGGCGAAAGATGGTCAGGAGTCGTGATGTCTGGTATGGTGGATGCTTCAGTCGATGGAGCAGCTCAGGTGAGGTGGACGACGTCGCGGCAGGAGCAGGACAAACCACACAAAGTTTTCTTCAACACCTATCTATAATTGAAGTGATTCTGTAAGGGCTTCTTTGGCTTGCAGGATTCTAAAAACATAGGGATAGGAAAAACACCAGAATAGGATAGGAATGCACGTGGGAAACAGAGCATTTGTAAACACATGATTTTTGTCAACTTGGGTGTTTGGTTCACAGGAATTGGAAGAGCAGAGGAATGCAAAGAAACATGGCCAAATTAAAGTGAAACCATATGAAAGTGTGTACAGTTAGAATGTTATTCTGCCACTAATGCACTTAGCCTTGTTTTCATGCATAGGATTTTGAAAAGTAGGTCCAGGTGGATGTTTTGCTCCATTCCTTTCAACGAAATGCATGAATAATTGAATAGTAGAGTACCATAGGAAAATTTCCTATTGGTATGTTTTTTCCTTCACTTTTTCCTTTGAACCAAAATAGCCCTAATGGATCGACATGTATGTAGAGTAATAAGTGATGCAGCAAGTGTACATCCTCTTAGGCGTAGCCGTGTCGACCTCGGCATCATTGGGTTGGTCGCTGAAGAAGTTGCGGCATAGGTGGCTGTTGGAGGTGTGGAGGAAGATCTGAGCCATCTGTAGACGGCATCTAGGGTACTGTTCTATTGTGATGGATGGTTCCGTCGTTGCAGCAGCTCCGGCGAGCCGTAAGACGTCGAGGCTGAAGCAGTACAAGACAGACATCGTTAATATCAAGTGGGATTCTAATAGCATCTTCAATAGATGATGTAAAATACATTACCAAAAAGTGATAGATGTAAAATTTACATCACCAAAAAACACCCGACTATAACAGATGAGGTAAAAACTGTTGACTCTGAACTTAACTGTCGAAACTAAAATTTACTGTGGAATCTGAATGTTACTGTCTAAACTAAACGTACTGGTAGTAGAGAGGCACTTCACATATAGTTTAGGCTGCTCGAGCACTAGTAGTAGAGAAACAGTGATCTAAATCAGCAGGCGATCGACAGGGAACACAGTAGCAGATAGCAGCCGGAGCAGCAGCGCGAACTAGAGCCAGAGCAGCAGTGTGAACTAGAGCCAGAGCAGCAACTCATGTAGCTGCAGCAGCCTGTGTACCAGCATCAGCAGTGCGAGCATGAGCAAGAGCAGAGCAGCATCACGAGCGAGGGGAAGAGCAGAGCAGTAGCGCGACCGAGCAAGAGACAGAGCAGCAGCAGCAACGGCAGCGTGAGCGAGCGAGAGACAGAGCAGCAGCAGGGCGAGCGAGTGAGAGCCAGAGCAGCAGCAGCGTGAGCGAGTGAGAGCCGGAGCAGCAGCAGCAAATCCGGCTGGTATGGACGCCGCCGCCGAGGGAGCCTCACACTGGGGGAGAGCCACCATGGAGATGTCGTCAGTGGCGCCGGCTTCGAGGTAGCCGCGCCATGGGGGTGCGAGATCTAGCACCGTCGGCGCCGGGAGGTCGAGTTAAGGAGAAGGTGCGATGCAATGAGTGTACAACCTCTTTGGTGGCGCCGAGTAGGCCTCGGCTTCATCCGAGGAGTCAGTGAGGATGCTGCGGTTCCGGCAGAGCAGGTTAAGGCGGTGCTGTGGGGATGGAGTAGCCGCGATAGACGAGGCGATTTTCGGAGCAGCTCCTTGGAGGTGGAGGACGGGAAGGCTGAACCGGCGGGACAACGAGATCGAGGACGGATCCTCGGGGACGACGAGACCGGCGGGAGGTGGATGAGGGACGTCGAGCTGTTGCGGTGGACGACGTCGTCGGGGAAGAGGCTCCAGCTGGGCAGCGGTGGGGTAGCGGACGGAGGAGGGTGGGGTTTCGCAGCTGGAGCAGAGAGGTTATGGTGGCCTGGGATTTCGAATGGCGAAAAGGAGGCGATGGAAGGGGGGAACCATGACTTTGGGACGCACTTGTCCAAAATGTAGGGTGTGTTACAAAAGTACCCCCACCGATTTGAACTAGCGGCCATTTCGGCTCAGGGTTGCGTGTCGGGATTTGGCAGCTGGAGGGAGTTTTCGCGCTCATTGTAATTTCGGGATAGCAAGGCGCGAGTTTTGGGAGCATGATATCAGAATTTTTGGGATAACAAGGCGCGGGTTGAAATTTAGGAACAAGCCTAACGTGTAATAATGTACGTACCAAATCAATTCGCACTTCCCTCAACGAAAAAACAAAAAAATAAAACTATTCACACCACACAAAGAGATAGTCTTGTCCCGTTTTACTGTACAAATGCTATTCAAAGCTATGAATCCATGTTATGTCCAATTAAATTTTTTTGCTGGCTGTATAATGCATGTAACCTACTCATACGAACATTTTAGTGCATTCCAAATGTCTATACTACCGCTGTAATTCGAACTAAATTTGAATTCATTTCTCTATTTGAATAAGAATCTACAATCATGATTGTTGCCAAGTTAAACCATCATTTGTATATTATCTTAACAACACACCACATGATTACTATAGAGTTAGATATGAACTATATGTACTATATATATGAACTCGAATTCCAAATTTTGAATACACTTGATGTTGATTCCAAATAATAGTACATTTGATGTACTAGCTAGATCTTCATAATCTAAACCATGTTTCATACGTACACTGTGTTTATCACACAAAGTATAGTGCCCCGCCCCCAACATTATGACAATTATTTAGCCCTGAGCTGCAAAAGCCACACATTATCACAAATTCAAATAAATGTTCTATATATTATATGTAGTATAACATGTTCATAACCACACCATGCGTATCACCATTATATATATTCATGCATGCGTCGGTTTAAAAAACTATGATCTGTTGTTCAAATATCCGAATCCACTTTTATAATGAATTATGATCTCTAATCGTCATTTACACCCACACAATCCTCTTATCTCTGTAGCTAGCGCTAACTTTCCCTCGTGCATGACACCCGCCTCCCTCTCACCCTCCTTCAGCATTCTCTACCTCCATCGCGCACATTCGTCATTTCTCTTTAGGTCGTTCACCCATGGTGTGTGTACGCCCCCCAACTCCTTCTTTCCGGCACACACCGATCAATATACCTCTCTAGCCAGGTGTGCCTACCACAAACACAAGCTTTCCCTCTTCTCTTCGCACCATCCATCCATGCCCCCCTCTTTCTAATACGGTTCCATGCACGTGCACACTCCCGCCCCTCTTTTCATCGATCTCATACTCGCACAGTCCTTCACCCTCGATATAGTAGGCCTCTCACACCACCTCCTAGCCGCATCCCTCTCTCTCTATCCTTCTCTCCGGGCCTTATGTGCTTCTAACACATGCATGCATGTATACTGATCGATCTCCCTACATATACCTAGGTCGACTATAACTCTTTTTCCCCATGCACCGATCGACGTACCTCACAAGTTATGTCTCTCCCTTTCTCTGACACAGGACGATTGATCTTCCTATGTAGTTACGTCTACTTACCACAGCCATATCATCCCCCTCATCATTCGTGCATGCCTCCTGACCCGTCTCTCACACGCACGTGCACAGACAGACAGGCATCCCCTCTCTTATTGATATTGTAGTCGTGCCCTCCGTTTGTCTAGCAGGCCTCTCCCACCATTTGTGAGAAGCAACTCCACCACCAACCCTCCGACACTCTAGCTCTGTCTCTCTCCCAACCTTATTCCTCTCCTACACATATGCATGGATGTCGATCGATCTACCTCAATACATAGGTAGGTCTCTCTCCTTCTCCACACATATACTAGTCGTTTTACCTCTATAATTAGGTCTCTGCCCCGCGCCCACACACATCGATAGTCGAACACTGTAGGTAGGTATCCATGCCACAGAGACAAACTGCACCTGTCCCCTCTCACGTTCCAGTAGGCCAGCTACCCTATATCTTTGACGTGGGCACACACAAATTCGATGGCACTCTTTATCGATCGCGCGCACACACACACACTTCATCCCTCTCTTCGATTCTATGGATATCTCACGCCGATGATACCTACACTCTCTTCTCGTGGATCGCCCCCTCTATATATGATATATCCAGGCCTCTGTTTCACACACATTGCATATGTTACATTTTTTGTTTGAGATATCATCGACACATATTCCCTCTCTATCTCTCACACACCCCCCAAAAAACACTCACGAACCCACACACCATCTCTCTCTAGGTTTGTATCTCTCTCACACACACCCATGTAGGTGGTGTACGTACACAAAGAGAATTGGTGCACGTTCCCATGCTTCATGCCCAGCCACACCCGCACGGGTACACGGTGGAGCTCAAGTACGAAATGGCAACCCACGTGCTAATTTGAGAGCATGTAGCAGTTATTTACTTACGAAGGTCATGTACCACGCGTGCACGAAACAAAGTTCAACTTGATGCGTTGGCGCGTTATTTTTAAATAAAGTCATTTTGCTCAATGACACATACACAGAATGTAAAACAATTGTTATGGAGAAATAAGTAGTCCGCTCCACTATATACAATGGAGCTTGCCTGCCGGGGTTTGTCTCTCTTCACAGTATCTCACACAAGGCGGCGGTGGTCTCTCTCTCTCTCTCACCGTTGGTCACTGATCCGGCCGCATCCCGTCCGCTGCCAGAAAGGGGGGATGTGCATCTTTTCTCCATTCGACGGAGTCAAGGCAGCACGTCCCGATCTGCGGTACCCGCCATTCTCTCTGACCAAGCTCCGACGTGGTAGGGCCTACGCCACTTGCTCGCTGCCACAGTATGGGCAGATCCCGCCCACCGCCGCCCTCCTAGTTACATCCCGACGACCCCCAGGTATCCCCTCTGGCCTTGCTCCACTGCCCATCTTCCCACGTTGCTGCATGTGGAAAATCCTGCATGTGGATCTTCCCTAGTTCTTTGCCCAAAACGTAGCTCATCCGGCGTACTTTCCATATTGCAATCTTGGCCTCACACCTTTTTAGATAAACAATCGTGCTGCTATATTCCCTTAGGACAAGGATTATGCTTCTTTTTTTATCGTCGTATGTGTCATCAACTGTTACTGGCCAGTAATTGTTTCCTTTCTACGTCTTTTTTGCAAACAGGGCTGTCCATTTCACCTCGTTGCTATTGCGACCTTTTGGTGAACTGCACAAATCACTTTTTTTCTTAAGAGTGTCTTGTGCAGTTCTGCTAAAATGTCACACAGGCAACATTTTTACATTTCTGTGGGACTGCAGAAAGGGAGATTGGTTTTGCTATCTCCTTATCCAACTCCGAGCCTAATCTTCTCCAACAAGTAGTTAGTCTTAAAAGAGATCACAAAGGTGATCGGCTTCTATTTGTGTGTGTTATGTTTCATCATCTAGTTCCACTATTATTGTAATCACACTGACTGAATATCTTTGCAAACAGGGATGATCAACTCGATTTTAGTGGAACTGCACAAAATGATCGGATTGTGATGTTCCTCCATACACCTCTTTCTTGGCTACAGAGCTGCGTGAAACTAGCTGCGAACCAGTGAACAGCGTGGCCAGGAAATGGAGCCATGCCTACGAACAACATTGATCAATTATATATTTTTCTTTATTTGTACACCTTCTCACAACTTCGTCTTCTGTTGTGATGTGAATATTGGCGCTGATCTGCGAATCATTGAGATGCATTAGCATCCATGGTAGTTTCATTTGTATTTGATGGAATATTGTAACGAGACAATCTTGAGGCAAGAGGACACATGAATCCTAAGTTGAAACCTTTTTTTTCTGCGGGAACCAAAGTTGAAACCTTCATAGCATTACAGTACAATTTCATTATGCTGGAAAATTATGCGTAAATATAAACAAATCCTGAAAGATTGATAGCAATGCTAGAAACCATTGAACTTCTTTTCGCCGACATGTGGGACATCCTTCATCCGGCTCCACCTGCCATGCACCAATATTGAGAGTGCACAACTGCAGGGGAGATTCATCCCGGTCGTTGCGTCGCAGTAATAATGACTAGTGAGCAGTCAAATCACAGAGCCCCACCTTCACTACAGTAAGTTGCTCGAACGAAGCAACCATCATTTCACTCTTCGTTGAATCCGCTGGTACTCCAATATTCCCAGAGTAATAAGTTGCTTGAACGAAGCAACCATAACTTCACCTTTCCCACAATAAGTACTACCTCCTTTTTTTTATTCTAGAAACCACCACACGCGAATATTGGACGGTAGCAGCACATCATCAAGTGTACTAGCACTACTCAATTCAAAAATTGAAACCAACCAATGAACTACTAGATGGTGAGTGTTTGCTGCATCATGTACTTCGTCTGTCCATGTATATAGGGCCTAATGAGTTTTTCGAGACTAACAGTATAGGACATGCAAGTTGCTCAAAGCATACCGTCAATTTCGTACATGAAAGGATCTTCGAATGATATAATTTTCAAATTATATAAAATATTATCAATAGTCAAAGGCAACCTCAAAGAATACATTAGGCCCTATATATATACGTATGGATGAAGGGAGTAGTACTTTGAGAGAGACGAGAAGCGATATGAGCTAGTGGATTGCTAGAGCTAGGTGTCACACGAAGGCCAAGAAATATGGTGATAATGTGAGGTGGGCCATGTATGATGTAAACTACACTGGGCTGCCGTGTTTCAGAGGTCTACTAGATGTGGAGAAGATTGGGTTGATTTTATATCACTAAATATATAAAATATATCAAGAGTCCAGAACGAGCCACCGCGAGGTTCCTTGCTCCTTCTCCGTCGTCGGAAAGCGTTCTTCTTCGTTTTGCCGACATGTGGGACATGCAGCATCCAGGTCCACGGGTCATGCAAGAACTTTGTAGAAAAACATCCAGCATCCAGGTCCACAGGTCCTCCGTTTCTTTTTAGTCTGCATATAAGATTTGGTCAAAGTCAAACTTTGTAAAGTTTGACCAACTTTGTTGGAGAGACTCACCAACGGTCATGAACATAGGTGGAGTTTTCTCTTAATTCTTGCATGCAACGTTTTAATGAAGCTTGAAATATGAACATGTCAATGGAAGGGAGTAGAAGCCTCAAGCATGCATGTAACACTCACACGTACACATGCACGCACGCAACACTCACGCATCCATGCGGCACACAACACACGACGTAACACACACTCTCACTCTCAAGTGCTCAACCTACTCCCTCCGTCCGTGAAAGACTGTACATATAGAGATTTACACATTGACCAAGAGGAATGGAACTCCACATCATTTAGAGCAAGTACTACCTCCATATCTTTTCTTTGATTCGCACATCATTTAGAGCAAGTACTAGGATTCTTAAAATGCAGGAATAGGAAAAACAAAGGATTCGAGTGGCATGTGCACTTGAATCCCATAGTATTAGCACTGAGTGTTTGATGCCACAGGAGAAAGAAAGGAAGTGAAAAAAAAGTTGGAGCGGATTCTAGGGGCCTCTTTGATTCGTAGGATTGCAAAAACACGGGAATAGAAAAAACGTAGGATTGAAATGGCATGTCCATTGGATCCCTATAGGATTTTAGTTTATTTGATTGTGTCATGGAAAAAGCAAATGATTTCTTCCAAGAGGTTGGAGTGGATGTTAGAATTGCTGTGAAATATAGTACAAATAAATCCTTAGGAAAAAATCCTACAAGATTCAATCCTACAAATCAAACGACCAACATAGGAAAAATTCCTAAGGATTCTAATCCTTAAAAAATCCTATGGAGATCCTTTGAATCAAAGAGACCCTAGATTTCCAATGAAATGTTGTAGTAGTACACGTGATTCCATACTATAGGTAAAAATTCCTATAGGATTCAATCCTATGAATCAAACGACTAATGTACTAAGGTCCACGGTCAAGGCGGCACAGGGCGGACGTGACCTCTCACTGCGTCCGCCATTGAAGCGACGCGCTGGCCGAGGGCGCCGCCCACTGCACGCCCGGCTGAACGAGCCTCCTCGCCGCATTTAAACGCCTACATTAAACCCGCGTGGATTCCGAGAAACCTACTCCTTGTGGAAACCGGTTATTTTATGTAAATGTAATGAAATTCGGCCGTGTTTGCACGAATTTGTTTATGTACAATCTAAGTGGATTGCTTCAGTGGCCTTCACACATGAGCCAATCGATGCGCACCCTTCGAGCATGGTTAATAGTGTAGCCAACAACCGGCTATATGAATTTGCCTTGTCACTTATAGCCAATCTTATAGCCCACTCATACAATAGTTAGTCATACTAGTATACTACATCATTAATATATGACCCACATGTTTCTCTCACAAAAGGTGTTGGAGCTCGTGCTATAGCCGGCTGTAAGTTTGTAGCCCGCTTCTCTTCTCTCACCTCTTCTCTCTCATCCAACTAAGCAAAAATATATTATTTAAACCTTACAGCCCGCCTACATTGCCTTATTGTACTTGCTCTTCCGTGCTCCATTTTGTCTTGAGTTACTTCCTGTTGGGGAACGTAGTAGTAAATCAAAAAAAATTCCTACGTATCACCAAGATCAATCTAGGAGAGCTTGCAACGAGAGAGAGGGAGTGCATCTTCATACCCTTGAAGATTGCTAAGCGGAAGCGTTACAAGGAATGCGGATGATGGAGTCGAACTCGCGGCGATTCAAATCGCGGAAGATCCGATCTAGCGCCGAATGGACGGTGCCTCCGCGTTCAACAAACGTACAGCCCGGGGATGTCTCCTCCTTCTTGATCCAGCAAGGGAAGAGGAGAAGTTGAGGAAGAGCTCCGGCAGCACGACGGCGTGGTGGTGGAGGAGCTCGTGGTTCTCCGACAGGGCTTCGCCAAGCACTACGGAGGAGGAGGAGGTGTTGGAGAGGGGGAGGGCTGCACCAGGGGAGAGGTCCTGCTGCCCTCCCACCCCCCCTCTATTTATAGGGTGAAGGGGAGAGGGGGCCGGCCCCCTTAGATCCCATCTAAGGGGGGGCGGCGGCCAAGGGGGGGACTTGCCCCCCAAGTTTGGTGAGGCGCCCCCACCCCCTAGGGTTTTCAACCCTAGGCGCCTTGGGCCCCTTGGGGGGTGGGGGGGCGCACCAGCCCACTAGGGGCTGGTTCCCTCCCTTGCTCAGCCCACTTGGCCCACCGGGGCAGGTGGCCCCACCCGGTGGACCCCCGGACACCTTCCGGTGGTCCCGGTACAATACCGATAACCCCCGAAACCATTCCGGTGACTGAAACTGGACTTCCCATATATAATTCTTCTCCTCTGGACCATTCCGGAACTCCTCGTGACGTCCGGGATCTCATCCGGGACTCCGAACAACCTTCGGTAACCACATACAATTTCCCATAACAACTCTAGCGTCACCGAACCTTAAGTGTGTAGACCCTACGGGTTCGGGAACCATGCAGACATGACCGAGACATCTCTCCGGCCAATAACCAACAGCGGGATCTGGATACCCATGTTGGCTCCCACATGTTCCGCGATGATCTCATTGGATGAACCACGATGTCGAGGATTCAATCAATCCCGTATACAATTCCCTTTGTCCATCGGTATGTTACTTGCCCGAGATTCGATCGTTGGTATCCCCATACCTCGTTCAATCTCGTTACCGGCAAGTCTCTTTACTCGTTCCGTAACGCATGATCCCGTGGCTAACTCTTTAGTCACATTGAGCTCATTATGATGATGCATTACCGAGTGGGCCCAGAGATACCTCTCCGTCATACGGAGTGACAAATCCCAGTCTCGATTCGTGCCAACCCAACAGACACTTTCGGAGATACCTGTAGTGCACCTTTATAGTCACCTAGTTACGTTGTGACGTTTGATACACCAAAGCATTCCTATGGTATCCGGGAGTTGCACAATCTCATGTTCTAAGGAAATGATACTTGACATTAGAAAAGCTCTAGCAAACGAACTACACGATCTTGTGCTATGCTTAGGATTGGGTCTTGTCCATCACATCATTCTCCTAATGATGTGATCCCGTTATCAATGACATCCAATGTCCATGGTTAGGAAACCATAACCATCTATTGATCAACGAGCTAGTCAACTAGAGGCTTACTAGGGACATGCTGTGATCTATGTATTCACACATGTATTACGGTTTCCGGTTAATACAATTATAGCATGAACAATAGACAATTATCATGAACAAGGAAATATAATAATAACCATTTTATTATTGCCTCTAGGGCATATTTCCAACAGTCTCCCACTTGCACTAGAGTCAATAATCTAGTTACATTGTGATGAATCGAACACCCATAGAGTTCTGGTGCTGATCATGTTTTGCTCGTGGAAGAGGTTTAGTCGACGGATCTGCGACATTTAGATCCGTATGTACTTTACAAATATCTATATCTCCATCTTGAATATATTCACGAATGGAGTTGAAGCGACGCTTGATGTGCTTGGTCTTCTTGTGAAACCTGGGCTCCTTGGCAATGGCAATAGCTCTAGTGTTGTCACAGAAGAGAGTCATCGGACCCGACGCATTAGGAACCACTCCTAGGTTGGTGATAAACTCCTTCATCCAGACTCCTTCCTGCGCCGCTTCCGAAGCAGCTATGTACTCCACTTCACATGTAGATCCCGCCATGACGCTTTGCTTGCAACTGCACCAGCTGATTGCCCCACCATTCAAAATATACACGTATCCGGTTTGTGACTTGGAGTCATCCAGATCTGTGTCAAAGCTAGCATTGACGTAACCCTTTACGACGAGCTCTTCGGCACCTCCATAAACGAGAAACATATCCTTAGTCCTTTTCAGGTACTTCAGGATATTCTTGACCGCTGTCTAGTGTTCCATACCGGGATCACTTTGGTACCTCCCTACCAAACTTATGGCAAGGTTCACATCAGGTCTGGTACACAGCATGGCATACATAATAGAGCCTATGGCCGAGGCATAGGGGATGACACTCATCTTTTCTCTTTCTGCTGCCGAGGTCGGGCGTTGAGCTGTGCTCAATCTCACACCTTGCAATACAGGCAAGAACCCCTTCTTAGACTGATCCATATTGAACTTCTTCAATATCTTGTCAAGGTATGTGCTTTGTGAAAGACCAATGAGGCGTCTCGATCTATCTCTATAGATCTTGATGCCTAATATGTAAGCAGCTTCTCCAAGGTCCTTCATTGAAAAACACTTATTCAAGTAGGCCTTTATGCTTTCCAAAAGTTCTATATCATTTCTCATCAACAATATCTCGTCCACATATAATATGAGAAATGCTACAGAGCTCCCACTCACTTTCTTGTAAATACAGGCTTCTCCATAAGTCTGTATAAACCCAAACGCTTTGATCATTTCATCAAAGTGAATGTTCCAACTCCGAGATGCCTGCACCAGCCCATAGATGGAGCGCTGGAGCTTGCATACCTTGTCAGCATTCTTAGGATCGACAAAACCTTCCGGCTGCATCATATACAATTCTTCCTTAAGGAAACCATTAAGGAATGCCGTTTTGATGTCCATTTGCTAGATTTCATAATCATAGAATGCGGCAATTGCTAACATGATTCGGACGGACTTCAGCTTCGCTACCGGTGAGAAGGTCTCATCGTAGTCAACCCCTTGAACTTGTCGATAACCCTTAGCGACAAGCCGAGCCTTATAGACGGTCACATTACCATCCGCGTCAGTCTTCTTCTTAAAGATCCATTTATTTTCTATGGCTCGCCGATCATCGGGCAAGTCCACCAAAGTCCATACTTTGTTCTCATACATGGATCCTATCTCGGATTTCATGGCTTCAAGCCATTTGTTGGAATCCGGGCCTGCCATCGCTTCTTCATAGTTCGAAGGTTCACCGTTGTCTAACAACATGATTTCCAGGACAGGGTTGCCGTACCACTCTGGTGCGGAAGGTGTCCTCGTGGACCTGCGAAGTTCAGTAGCAACTTGATCCGAAGTTTCATGATCATCATCATTAACTTCCTCTCTAGTCGGTGCAGGCACCACAGAAACATCTTCCTGAGTTGCGCTACTCTCCGGTTCAAGAGGGGTTACCTCATCAAGTTCTACTTTCCTCCCACTTACTTCTTTCGAGAGAAAATCTTTCTCGAGAAAGGATCCATTCTTGGCAAAAAAGATCTTGCCTTCGGATCTGAGGTAGAAGGTATACCCAATAGTTTCCTTAGGGTATCCTATGAAGACGCATTTTTCCGATTTGGGTTCGAGCTTTTTAGGTTGAAGTTTCTTGACATAAGCATCGCATCCCCAAACTTTTAGAAACGACAGCTTAGGTTTCTTCCCAAACCATAATTCATACGGTGTCGTCTCAACGGATTTAGACGGTGCCCTATTTAAAGTGAATGCGGCAGTCTCTAAAGCATAGCCCCAAAATGATAGTGGTAGATCGGTAAGAGACATCATAGATCGCACCATATCCAATAGAGTGCGATTACGACGTTCGGACACACGATTTCGCTGAGGTGTTCCAGGCGGCGTGAGTTGTGAAACAATTCCACATTTCCTTAAGTGCGTGCCAAACTCGTGACTCAAATATTCTCCTCCACGATCTGATCGTAAGAACTTTATTTTCCTGTCACGTTGATTCTCTACCTCACTCTGAAATTCCTTGAACTTTTCAAAGGTCTCAGACTTGTGTTTCATTAAGTAGACATACCCATATCTACTTAAGTCATCAGTGAGGGTGAGAACATAACGATAGCCACCGCGAGCCTTGGTCATTTTGCCCATGAGGCATGGTTCGCACGTGTCAAATGATTCATAATCAAGAGACTCCAAAAGTCCATCTGCATGGAGTTTCTTCATGCGCTTGACACCAATGTGACCGAGGCGGCAGTGCCACAAGTATGTGGGACTATCATTATCAACCTTACATTTCTTGGCATTCACACTATGAATATGTGTAACATCATGTTCGAGATTCAATAAAAATAAACCATTGACCAGCGGGGCATGACCATAAAACATATCTCTCATATAAATAGAACAACCATTATTCTCGGATTTAAATGAGTAGCCATCTCGAATCAAACGAGATCCTGATACAATGTTCATGCTCAAAGCTGGTACTAAATAACAATTATTGAGGTTTAAAACTAATCCCGAAGGTAGATGTAGAGGTAGCGTGCCGACGGCGATCACATCGACCTTGGAACCATTCCCGACGCGCATCGTCACCTCGTCCTTCGCCAGTCTCCGCTTATTCTGCAGCTCCTGTTTTGAGTTACAAATGTGAGCAACCGCACCGGTATCAAATACCCAGGAGCTACTACGAGCACTGGTAAGGTACACATCAATAACATGTATATCATATATACCTTTGGTATTGCCGGCCTTCTTATCCGCTAAGTACTTGGGGCAGTTCCGCTTCCAGTGACCATTTCCCTTGCAATAAAAGCACTCAGTCTCAGGCTTGGGTCCATTCTTTGGCTTCTTCCCGGCAACTGGCTTGCCGAGGGCGGCAACTCCCTTGCCGTCCTTCTTGAAGTTCTTCTTACCCTTGCCTTTCTTGAAACTAGTGGTCTTATTCACCATCAACACTTGATGTTCCTTCTTGATCTCCACCTCCGCTGATTTTAGCATTGAATATAACTCGGGAATGGACTTCTCCATCCCTTGCATATTGTAGTTCATCACAAAGCTCTTGTAGCTAGGTGGAAGCGACTAGAGGATCCTGTCAATGACTGAATCATCTGGAAGATTAACTCCCAGCTGAGACAAGCGGTTGTGCAACCCAGACATTTTGAGTATATGCTCGCTGACAGAACTGTTTTCCTCCATCTTACAACTGTAGAACTTGTCAGAGACTTCATATCTCTCGACTCGGGCATGAGCTTGGAAAACCATTTTCAGCTCTTGGAACATCTCATATGCTCCGTGCTGCTCAAAACACTTTTGGAGCCCCGATTCTAAGCTGTAAAGCATGCCGCACTGAACCAGGGAGTAATCATCACTACGCGACTGCCAGGCGTTCATAACGTCTTGAGTTGCTGGGAAAATGGGTGCGTCACCTAGCGGTGCTTCAAGGACATATGCTTTCTTGGCAGCTATGAGGATGATCCTCAAGTTACGGACCCAGTCCGTATAGTTGCTACCATCGTCTTTCAGCTTGGTTTTCTCTAGGAACACGTTGAAGTTGAGGGCAACATTAGCGTGGGCCATTTGATCTACAGGATAGATTGTAAAGACAATTTTAGACTAAGTTCATGATAATCAAGTTCATCTAATCAAATTATTTAATGAACTCCCACTCAGATAGACATCCCTCTAGTCATCCAAGTGATACATGATCCGAATTGACTAGGCCGTGTCCGATCATCACGTGAGACGGACTAGTCATCAACGGTGAACATCTCCATGTTGATCGCATCTACTATACGACTCATGTTCGACCTTTTGGTCTCTCGTGTTCCGAGGCCATGTCTGTACATGCTAGGCTCGTCAAGTCAACCTAAGTGTTTCGCATGTGTAAATCTGGCTTACATCCGTTGTATGCGAACGTTAGAGTCTATCACACCCGATCATCACGTGGTGCTTCGAAACAACGAACCTTCGCAACGGTGCACAGTTAGGGGGAACACATTTCTTGAAATTTTAGTGAGGGGTCATCTTATTTATGCTACCGTCGTTCTAAGCAAATAAGATGTAAACATGATAAACATCACATGCAAATCATAAAGTGACATGATATGGCCAATATCATCTTGCGCCTTTGATCTCCATCTTCGAGGCGCGTCATGGTCACCATCATCACCGGCATGACACCATGATCTCCATCATCGTGTCTTCATGAAGTTGTCTCACCAACTATTACTTCTACTACTATGGCTAACGGTTAGCAATAAAGTAAAGTAATTACATGGCCTTTGCAGGTCATACAATAAATTAAGACAACTCCTATGGCTCCTGCCGGTTGTCATATTCACCGACATGCAAGTTGTGATTCCTATTACAAGAACATGATCAATCTCATACATCACATATATAATTCATCACATCCTTTTTGGCCATATCACATCACATAGCATACCCTGCAAAAACAAGTTAGATGTCCTCTAATTGTTGTTGCATGTTTTACGTGGCTACTATGGGTTTCTAGCAAGAACGTTTCTTACCTACGCAAAAGCCACAACAGTGATATGCCAATTGCTATTTACCCTTCATAAGGACCCTTTTCATCGAATCCGATCCGACTAAAGTGGGAGAGACAGACACCCGCTAGCCACCTTTTGCATCAAGTGCATGTCAGTCGGTGGAACCTGTCTCATGTAAGCGTACGTGTAAGGTCGGTCCGGGCCGCTTCATCCCACAATGCCGCCAAATCAAGATAGGACTAGTAACGGTAAGAAAATTGAACAAATCATCGCCCACAACTACTTGTGTTCTACTCGTGCAAAGAATCTACGCATAGACCTAGCTCATGATGCCACTGTTGGGGAACGTAGTAGTAAATCAAAAAAATTTCCTACATATCACCAAGATCAATCTAGGAGAAGCTTGCAACGAGAGAGAGGGAGTGCATCTTCATACCCTTGAAGATCGCTAAGCGGAAGCGTTACAAGGAACGCGGATGATGGAGTCGTACTCCCGGCGATTCAAATCGCGGAAGATCCGATCTAGCGCCGAACGGACGGCGCCTCCGCGTTCAACACACGTACAGCCCGGGGACGTCTCCTCCTTCTTGATCCAGCAAGGGAAGAGGAGAAGTTGAGGAAGAGCTCCGGCAGCACGACGGCGTGGTGGTGGAGGAACTCATGGTTCTCCGACAGGGCTTCGCCAAGCACTACGGAGGAGGAGGAGGTGTTGGAGAGGGGGAGGGCTGCGCCAAGGGAGAGGTCCTGCTGCCCTCCCACCCCCCCTCTATTTATAGGGTGAAGGGGAGAGGGGGCCGGCCCCCTTAGATCCCATCTAGTGGGGAGGGGCGGCCAAGGGGGGGAATTGCCCCCAAAGTTTGGTGGGAGGCGCCCCCACGCCCTAGGGTTTTCAACCCTAGTCGCCTTGGGCCCCTTCGCGGGGGGGGGGGGGGGGGGGCGCACCAGCCCACTAGGGGCTGGTTCCCTCCCTTGCTAGCCCACTTGGCCCACCGGGGCAGGTGGCCCCACCCGGTGGACCCCCGGACACCTTCCGGTTGGTCCCGGTACAATACCGATAACCCCCGAAACCATTCCGGTGACTGAAACTGGACTTCCCATATATAATTCTTCACCTCCGGACCATTCCGGAACTCCTCGTGACATCCGGGATCTCATCCGGGACTCCGAACAACCTTCGGTAACCACATACAATTTCCCATAACAACTCTAGCGTCACCGAACCTTAAGTGTGTAGACCCTACGGGTTCGGGAACCATGCAGACATGACCGAGACATCTCGCCGGCCAATAACCAACAGCGGGATCTGGATACCCATGTTGGCTCCCACATGTTCCACAATGATCTCATCGGATGAACCACGATGTCGAGGATTCAATCAATCCCGTATACAATTCCCTTTGTCCATCGGTATGTTGCTTGCCCGAGATTCGATCGTCGGTATCCCCATACCTCGTTCAATCTCGTTACCAGCAAGTCTCTTTACTCGTTCCGTAACGCATGATACCGTGGCTAACTCTTTAGTCACATTGAGCTCATTATGATGATGCATTACCGAGTGGGCCCAGAGATACCTCTCCGTCATACGGAGTGACAAATCCCAGTCTCGATTCGTGCCAACCCAACAGACACTTTCGGAGATACCTGTAGTGCACCTTTATAGTCACCCAGTTACGTTGTGACGTTTGATACACCCAAAGCATTCCTATGGTATCCGGGAGTTGCACAATCTCAAGGTCTAAGGAAATGATACTTGACATTAGAAAAGCTCTAGCAAAAAAACTACACGATCTTGTGCTATGCTTAGGATTGGGTCTTGTCCATCACATCATTCTCCTAATGATGTGATCCCGTTATCAATGACATCCAATGTCCATGGTTAGGAAACCATAACCATCTATTGATCAACGAGCTAGTCAACTAGAGGCTTACTAGGGACATGCTGTGATCTATGTATTCACACATGTATTACGGTTTCCGGTTAATACAATTATAGCATGAACAATAGACAATTATCATGAACAAGGAAATATAATAATAACCATTTTATTATTGCCTCTAGGGCATATTTCCAACACTTCCTCCATCCAGCACGCTAACAAGTGGGCCCCATGCTCATTTATGCCAATGTGGTAGTCAATTATTTTGTCAGAGTCAGCTATCACACCCTTCCAGTGCCAAGTCAACGAATCCACTAGAAACAACTCTAGACTTGTTCGGTTCAACCGCCTCGCTAGGTGTTTGGAGAGGAGTTGGCTGGCGCTAGGCGGTTCTATTGGTGGGCAGGCAGCAAAAAAGAGGGGAAACGCGGGAAGCAGCTAGACGAGGGAGGGAAGCTTCTACATTTGCGTGGGACGTGGCATTGACCGACAACAGGCGGTCATCCATGTACGCAATAAAGGATACGAAGAGGCATCCTATATCAGCAAGGACCAGCTTCCCTACCGATAACTCATCTAACAGAACTCCCAAGTTAACTGTGCTGAGATTGGAGTAGTCATGAGATGGGTGACAGGATGGGAAGTGGACTCGATATTAACTAATTTGATGGGTCACTGTAAAGGTTTAAATTAAACCTTTATAGTGACCCATCAAATTAGTTGAACCTCGAGGTCTTTGTTTTGTAATTTTCTACATTTTTTTGTTTTTTGAACACATGTTAATTGAAGGTCTATCGCGTTACTTTTTAATAATTTTTGTCATGTATGTGAAATTAATCTCGAGGTACTTGTTCTCAAATTAACCTCTGGGCCTTGCAGGAGTGTAGCAATGTGTCGGCATCAATTGCAAGATGAGCCACCAAGCTAGCAGTGGAGTTGCCAACATGCTCAAAGTGCACGCAACATTGAGTAGAAAGAAGCATGCCCAGGAAATTAATGTGTGCTTAGGGAGGCCCTTTACTCAAAGAGAAAGTACTCTTTCAGTTATACTATAACTAGGTGTCGCACGGGCTATAAGGACGAGGAGCGAGAAGCGACAGGCTGCTGGATATACTACTATAACTAGGTGTTGCATGGGCTATAAGGACGAGGAGCGAGAAGTGACATGCTGCTAGATATACTATAACTAGGTGTCGCACGGAGGCCGAGGAATATGGTGAATGCGTGAGGTGGGCCATGTACGACGTGTTTCGGACTCTTTCGGTTAAACGTGGAGAGATTTGGTTGATTTTATATCGCTCAATAATATAAATATTATGAGTGCAGACGCTCCACGGCGAGGTTCCTTGCTCCTTCTCAGTCATCGGGAATCTATGTTCTTCCACTCTTTTGTTTTAGACGTGAGCTTTGTTCATCCTTTTGCCAACACGAGGGACATCTAGCATCAAGGTGCACGTGTCATGCAAGAAAATGGAGATAAGCAGTGCGTAAGTGAGTCATGCACTTTGATGGCATGTACTACGCAATATTTTTTCTCCTCGATGGCACGTGAATCGTGCACGTACTCAATGATAGAGCACGGGACGGTAGCCATGGACATGGTCGGCCCTTTTTGGAGAGAGTAATAAATAACTTTGATGTGTTCCGTCAACTCGCAGAACGATGAGAAGCTTGCTTATTACGCCCTCTCCCTCGCCCATGCACGCGCGGTGGCTCGCAGCATGAGGAGAAGCTTTTGCTTTATACAAGTGGTGGACGTGCAGCAGTTCATTCGGTGTCAGATTGCCAGAAGTATATAATACTATAGTACCATCATCATTGTTCGACTTCCAGAAGAGGCGAAGAGCCAAGCGCAAGGTCACCTACTAACCTTTAGTAGGAGTACAGTACACTACAGCCAAATCTGGGCCACCTTTTTAGAGCATGGTTAATTAATATAGGCGGCTCTTGCAATGACACATCATTTAGAGCAAGTACTCTCTCCGTTTCTTTTCTTTCATTCGTAGGAATTTAAAATGCAGGAATAGGAAAAATAAAGGATTGGAGTGGCATGTCAACTTGAATCCCATACTAGCATTAACACATTGTTTGACACAGGAAAAACAAAGGAAGTGAAAAAAAAAGTTGGAGTGATGCTAGATTGCCAATTAACACATGATTTCATAGGAAAAATTCCTATAGCATTCTATCCTATGAATCAAATGACCAATGTAGGAAAATTATGAGGGGGTCTCTCCAACAGTGTTCCTCGGCTCGCACCTAGCATCATGGGTCAAACTTTGGAGTCATTCATCTGGTACACGTGGCATCTCAGATCTGGACACAAGGTGATGTACACCGTCAAGGTCCATTGGCTAGTCATAGTGGGGAGTAACTTAGACTAGTGTCATGCATATGACACTAGCCTATGTTACTATGTTAATAGTGCAAATTAACAAAGAAGTAGTAACATATAGATGATTGCATTTATTAACTTATAGACTCATTTATTCTTGGGAAGGGTTGCATATGACACTAGCCTATGTTACTACGTTAATAGTGCAAATTAACAAAGAAGTAGTAACATATAGATGATTGCCTTTATTAACTTATAGACTCATTTATTCTTCGGAAGGGCTATGTTATAGTAACATATTATGTTACTCTAAGCACCTCTTTTTTCATTAATTACTTGCCACATAAGAAAATTTGCATTGGGGTGCATTATGTTACTAGCTATGTTACTCCCACTATGACCAGTCTTAGGATAATGTTGTGCTCAAAGCCGGACGTACACAGTCAAGGTCCACGGTCAAGGGGGTCAGGGCGGACGTGACCTCTCACTGCGTCCACCATTGAAGCGGCGCGCCGGCCGAGGGCGCTGCCACTGCACTCCCTGCTGTACCCGCCTCCTCGCCGCATTCAAACACCTATGGCCCTGTTTGGATACTCTAACTTAGCTAGAGGTTAGAGTTAGTTTCTAGCTCATGACTGACCCTGAACTAACTCTAGCCAAAGAGGTGTTTGGATGACAGGGTTAGATTGACAATAAATGCACTTGATGGAGAGAGAAAAGTGATTTTTCAGTGGGCCCCATGAGAACTAGTTCCAATTAGCACCTCTTGTCTGGCGGGATAGAGAGAGAAAAGTGATTTTTCAGTGGGCCCCGTGAGAACTAGCTCCAATTAGCACCTCTTGGGTGGGATAGTTTTTTTAGGTGGGTTAGATGCAACTAGCTCCAATCTAGCCCTCATATTTGGATAATTTAGGGCTATTTGGGCCCCAACTAGCTCAAACTAACTCTAACCCAAGGATCCAAACAGGGCCTACATTTAAACACGCGTGGAATGCGAGAAACCCACTCCGGCCACATGTTCGTTCAGGAGCGGGACGCCGGCCAAGCTCCTCCTTCCACCATTTTCTCCACTCTTTCAGTTGCATCTGACGAGCAGGAAGAGCAGTTCTCCGGCATAAAAGCCGTCTGGGTGGCCCGCCGATCCCGGCAGTTACGAGTGAGGCAGCTCGCTGCTCCACCTACCTCGCCTAGCCCGATGGAGCCAGTTGCCACCCTAAGCCAGCGCGTGGTTCCGCAGCTGGCCGCTCCAATCCTACTCGAGGAAGAGTGCCGAGTTGCTCCATGCCGGCTTGTCGGGGAGCACGATGGCACGGGCATCGTCGTTGCCCTCGACGTCGCCACATCGTACAGCACCTCCAGTGCCTGGGACTGCGCCATCCGCCATCGACGCGCTCGTAGCCGCGCCATGCAGGCAGAGAAATAAGCCGCAATGGATGTTGACAAGGTGACGCGGCTACGCGGATGTCCACGAGGTGATGGCCAGCACGTCCCCGCCCACCGGCATCATCGAGGAGAAGTAGAACACGGGAGGCCGCCACCGATTGTATCCCATGAAGGCCACCGCCAAGGCGACACCGGCGAAAACAACCGGTGTCTTGCATGATTCTTCTTCAGTCGGATGCTGGAAGAGGACAAAGAGATCGGTCAGCGACCATTTAGATTAGGTATATTAATTCTACCTTTAGCTCCGGACTAGAACTACTTATTTAATGTAAATGTAATGAAATATGTCATGTTTATATGAAATCCGGCCGTGTTTGCACGAATTTGCGTCCATGTTCACGCTCTCGGGTGAGCGCCGTCCGTCGCTGGAGTGGGATGACGGACTCCGTCTCTGACAACCCTGCAAAGTGCGTCACCACCTTTGTGATGGCCAGGACACGGGAAAAGTACGACATCCTTCATTCCGCAGGTGATGGCCATTACCGAGCGCTCGTCTAGACATGTTTACGTACAACCTGAGTGGATTGCTCCAGTGGTCATCGCATGTGTAGTGCCATGCAAAGCTTCATTTATTAGGTTATAGAGTCATTTTGTTTTGGTATGTGTGATGTTACTCATAGAATGAGTAAGTAGCTATAAGTTACTCAATTTACCTCTCTCCTCATTAACTAGTTGCCACATAGGCGAATTTGCTAAGTTGGAACCGATGTTACTCTCGAAGTTACTCCCACTGTGGTTAGTCTTAGGCCTTGTTCGGTTCAACCTCCTCCCAAGGGGTTTGGAGAGGAATGGAGGGGAACTTGGCTTGTACATGATTTAATCCCCCATAATCCCTGTTAATCCCCATTAAAACCCCTTGAACCGCACACACCCTTCAAGTTAAAAATGACCGGGATTACAGAGGACAGGGTACAAACTTCAGTGATTTAAAGGTGAGGGTTTGTTTCTGACTAGCTCTACAACCTCAAGGTTTATAAATCAGACTTCACTCTCCCCTCACGCACACGCGCAGGTACACTCATGGTGGAGCGCATTTGCACACGAAAAGGCAGGTAACGTGACAATTTGACACATCTAGTTGTCCACTTAATGTGGGGTCTGGGACCAAATGTCAGCCATACCAAGTGCGACCTGAACGTGGTGGCACGGTTATTGATCGAGTTTCTTTTTACTGGTACGTTAAATGAGAAGATGGCTCCCCGCGTATTCAATTTAAAATGATCGCTACGGAGAGAAAAACAATTACTACTCCACTTCGGGACTTGCTTGCTAGGGTTGCTCTCTTCTTCTCACTCTCTCACCCTCTCCAGATCTAAACAAGACGGCAGTGTCCACTCTCTTTGTCTCTCTCTGTCTTCTCACCGGTTGTCACAGATCCAGCCGGATCCCTTCGGCTGGTGGTTGCCGGTGGCGAGGGAGGAAGCCGTTGCGCGCCGTCTTCTCTGACCTGGCGCCGACGTGGGAGGTCCTCCGCACCCTTGCTTCCCGCCGTCATGTTGGCAGATCCCGCCAACTGCCTCGCCACATCCCGCCGACCGGAGGTATAACTTCTTTTAGAACCGGCCTTGTTCTAATGGCCCAGGTCCCCATGTTGTTGCATCCTTTTTTTTCATCAAGTTAGGATTGCTCCCTAGGTCACTGCATCTTGCATGTGGATATTCTTCTAGTATTACAAAGCTCCCCATGTAGCTAGCTCCGTCGGCTTGTCGAACACTCGAACACCACCTAAATTTTTACTATTAGAGGAAAAAAGGTACTGCAGATACTGGCTAACGAACCGATCTCTTGGTTGGAAATAGAAATAAAGATGCTGGCCTGACCAGTCTCTTGGTCCAAAAAGGACAGAAAGTGTGTGTGTGTGTGTGGGGGGGGGGTGTTGGGTCGACAATGCAACTAAGAATGAGCATGTCTAGATTTCCTATGGTCATATAGGAAAGGTCACTGATGAGAACAAAAAAGGAACAAATCCAGACATGCTTTGCATGTTTGCTGCACTTGGCAACACCTCTGCCTCACCATTTTATGCCTCGGTGGATGTAAATCGTGCTTGTGCCTCCCCTGTCCCTATGCCCTTACTGCTGCTGTTAATCTAACATCACAGGTAAAATGAAACAATGCCACTGTTAATGTGATGTCACTGATAAGTTATCTTGCCATTGATAAACTGAATCAATGCCACCACCATTTTATGAAATGCTTCTGTCTTGCTTTATTTCTCATAAAGAGTGTTTTCGGCCGTTACAGTAAAATCTGGCACCGGTAACATAGCAGCATCTCCGTGGAACTGCACAAAATTTAATTGCACAATGGTTGACACGACGATGTGTTTCTCCTTTCTGTATCACCCTTTGTTAGAACAATCATTCCTGTTAACCGTGCACATACGTACTGATCAAGTGCTACTGTCAATCTGTCATCATAGAGTAATAATGCTATTGTTATGCATGTTAATATAAGCCCCCGTTAATCTAGTGCTAGTGTTGATTTGATGTGATGGCACTTCTTAGTTAATGGCACTTTTTCATATTGTCAGTGTAATGCCATTGATAACATATGAGATGCTGCTGTTAATCAGATGCCGCTGCAAAAAAATGACACTCCTTAAGTAACCCTGTTACATATTTGTGCAAACAGGGTTGTCTATCTCCATATGGTGTCTTATTTGTGCAAACGGAAGCACAAACCTCAATTTTAGTGTAACCTGCTGTCAGCTGACCTCACGGTGCTCCAGGTATTCCTACATTTGTAACTAGGTAGAATGACCAACACAAGATGGAATAAGCTTATTCGTACGTTGACTTGCTAATTACAGTGTGGAATGAGCATGTGATGTGTGGAGGAGCAAACAAGCACAGCCGCGCCGTCAACGCAAGATGAAAGAGACCGAGTCATTGATGGCATGGCCGGCGAGTAGGGGTCATGCAAACAGCGGTACATTATTTTAGTGGAACTGCACAAAAAATATACTCGGGTTAGTCGGACAAATTTTCTACAGCCACACGGAAGGAATTGCACTCATCGATTGCATAGAATTTCCTCCGTGCCATCATAGGAGATCCCAAGGTGGAAATCAACTAACCACCTATAAAATTATGCATAATCTTCCTCACGCAGGTCAGTATCCCCTTCGTCGAGATGATCGTGTTTTGTCATGCCGAGCTATTGATATGTGCTACTATTTTGCGACACCGTTTAAGTATAGCTATTGCTTCCCTATCTTTTCACATTCAGGACAATGAAGATGATTTCAGTGGAACTGCACAAAATGGTCTGATGTTGAGTGATCTCTATTGCCTCCTCTGTTTGCTGCAATGTGTCAGCGTAAATTGCAAGATGAGCCATCAAGCGAGCTGTGGAGTTGCCAACATGCTCAAAGTGCTTGAGCAGAAAGAAGCATGTGTGCGCGTAGGGAGGCCCTTTGCTCAGAGAAGCATCGATCATTTTTTTTATTTCTACACCTTCTCACAGCTTTGTCTTGGTTATAGTCTTGTGAATCATTTAGATGCGTAAACATGTTGCACTTAAGTGCTTGTGAATGTTAGCTAGTATGCATACCGTATGTTGTGAAACTTAGTTTAGTGTGAATGTTGACTAGCGTGTCAACCTTTACAATCTATATTGTGGGCCTGTTATTTGACCCCTCATTTTGCTGCGCAACGACCAGTGTGAGTGTCTGCATGCAGTACCGCTTCCTCTAATTTGGTGGATGCCAAGCCGGCCCAAGAAGGAGCTATAACTTTTTTCCAAGTTGAAAAATGTTACCGATGAGGAGCCATAAGCTGGAGGCGTCTCTTTTTTTCTTTCGAATGGACAATAAGCTAGAGAGCTGGAGAGTGTCTCTAATGGGCTGCCTCTAGTACAAGGCCGTCCAGTATGAAACACGGGCAGCCGACTAGGTCGATACAAAAGCCTATCCATCTTAAAGCCCATTTGTTTTTGTTTTTTGCGAGGAAAAGCCCATATTTCTTGAAGAGGGGCGATCCAAGAAAAATCCTCCTTCCTCCTCGCCTCCACTTACTGCAGCTCTCTGGACTCTCCCGCTTCCGTCTCCCCCCAATTCCCCCTGCTCCCCATCTTCCTCACTCGTACAGAAAACCCCCGCTCACCTTCTTCCTCACTCGTACAGAAAATGCCTGCTCCTCTTCTTCCTCATTCCTATAGAAAACCCCAGCCCTCCTTCTTCCCCACTCGCACTGCCACTAGGCTCATCTCTCGCTACTCTGCTCAAACCCGTGAGCTCGGCGCGACGCCCGCAAGGAAAATGGAGTCGGCTGGCCCCAGCGCCAAGAAGATGAGGCTCCTGCCAGCGGCGACGCCGGTTGTAGATCCCACACCCGGCAGCGCTGGGAGAAGCAGCGAGCCCCCACCGAATCTAAGGAACCCGTAGAATTTCGGGTGGACCGCTTCAGCAATCTCCCGGAAGACATCCTTGGGGAGATCATCTCGCTTCTCCCCACCAAGGATTGCTGCCGCACCCAAGTCCTCTCAACTCGGTGGCGCCCTCTATGGCGCGCCATGCCCCTTAATCTCGACTGTCGTTAGCTATCTGTCGTTCATGATTTTGAAGTCCTCAGAGCCATCATCTACTCCCACCAGGGCTCCGTTCAACGCCTCTGCATCCCGACACGCTACCTGCTGTCCATACCCTGCATGGTGGATGCCTGGCTGACATCCCCTGAATTCGAAAAACTCCAGCAGTTTGAGTTCTACCATTACCACAAAAATTACATACCATGAACCGAAGGCCAAGAATTTGTGCCCACACCATCGTTGTCCATCTCGTGGTTTTCCTCCTCTCTCCACACCACCATCTTCGCCCGGTGCCATCTACCAGACGATCTGGTACAAATGCTTTGACTCCCACTGCTAAAAAAAAAACTTTCGCTTGTGGTGGTTTACCTGTCGAAGGCCTCATTGCACAGCATCATCCACTCCAGTTGCCCTGCCCTGGAGCGCTTGCTGATTGTTTTGGGAATAGAAATCCCTATCAGTTGTCTCCAAATAAAGTTGCCTCACCGTAAAAGCATTGGAATTTGTTTTGAAGGACAACAGCTCATCATCGAAGATGCCCCTTCACTTCAAAGGTTTCTCCTTCACTATTGTTATATACCTTCGCAAATAACTGTCGTCTCTGCGCCTAACAGGAGACCTTGGGTTATCCATTTAGTTATCGGAAGTTGGTGTTTGGCTCCACACTTGTTCAGGTACCGTATATTATCATCTACAGATTGGTAATCATAAGCTGCATTTGTCATTTGTGCACATAAGTTTTATATCATCTTGGAGTACACTTTGGGTACTAATATTATGTTATATGCTCAATGAAGAGTTCGTCCATGGATAGCCTATCAATGGAGCCGGATTCTGTCAAGATCTTATATATTGGACTGTTTACTTATGATCTGAACACAATTATTTGATTGCTGTGATACTTTCGATGTCCGGAAAATTTGTATATAAAGGTGATGATTTCATGCAAATTGAATTCAGCCATCGAAAGCCCGTATATATTGTACTAGAATTAACCATTCAGCTATCACTCATTCGACATACTCTTTTTTTAGACCTTAACTATTTTCAATCTTCATGTCTACTTAGGCACTAACACATGGATGAAAACATATAACCAATCAGTGGCATAATAAGCATTGGGATTTTATCAGTTCTCATGACATTCATTTGAGGACAATAATGATGGACGGATATGCATCCAACCAGGCAAACAGAAGCTTTGTCACATTCTTCCTGTTGAATGTGAGGTTGATATTGTCCATGAGGCTTAAGTTTTTCAACAAGAAATTTCTCACGGACGGATATGTTGAACAGCAAAAAAAGAAGTTTCAGGTGGACAAATGGGCTTCTGAACGTGCTCGGCTTTTATTTACAACAACTTGTGGTCATGTTCCAGTATTTTTTTTCGCACAGGATGTTGATTTTATGGATCAGACCGATCCATTTGTTTGTGACTGCCAAAAATAGTGGTTGGGTTAGATGTTATTCCCATGTTCAATCTGGGTTTTGTCTAAATTTCATGAACAATTAATCCTTGGCCTTTCGTACCGTTTGTAAGCTTGAGTTGGATGTTGTTGCCCTTTTCAACTCGGCTGTGACAGTCATATTTTCTTTGAAACAAGGAAAATGGCTTGCCAGTTCCTTTATTAAAGAGAGAAATATCGTAACAACAGGGACCCAGCTGCTCGCTAGTTGTAGAGATGGAGCCCAGGCTTTTATTTAAGCACATGACGAGCCCAATTGATATCTTTTTTCTTTCTGAAAATGGCTAGCCCAGTTCTATTTTGTTTTGGACAATACCCAACCCAGGCCTACTTGCTTTTCTCAGCCCTGCTGGGCTGCAAATCTTTAAAGATGAGGAGGGATGTATTCGGCTTCCCTACAAAATGGGCTATAAGTAGTAAGAAATGGGCTATAAATTTTAAAAACACACAAAACCGGCAACTAGATTCAAATTTCGTTTTTTCGTGATTTCAAGATTTTAAATTTCATTGTTTTTTTTGTGGGGAAAATTTCATTGTATTTTAATTTGTAATAAAATTATTTTTATAATTATTTTTAATGTGACTCAAAATTTCGTGATTAAAAGAGTTTGGACCCCACCAAAATATGCAAAATTTTGTTGAATTTCTTAGCAGTGGCCAGGATATGGTCTGTAATGCTAACAAAAAGAACATGGGCTTTAAAACATCCTTAAGAATTAGCAAATGGGCTATAAATTATTAAAAATAATGGCAAATGGGTTGTATGCTATTTTCCACAGATTTGGAGGCTGACTTGTGGGCCTACTAGGTTGACGATGACGTTGTCCTAAATTTTTTTGACGCGTACGCAAGGCTTTGTCAACTTAGTCAACACAGAGCAGTGACTGTTGGATGTCCATCCAACCGCTGTCGTGCTTCTTCAATCTCTGATCTTCCTGCTCCAGCCTCCCAAACCAGCGCCGGCGGGACTGCCTGCTCCCTCCTTTCGTGGCCGGCTATGCTGCCGCGCGGGCCTCACCGGCCCACCCTACTCCACCGCTGGCCAGACCATCCCTCTACCCACCCGCACCTCCTGTTATTTTTCGGTGATGGCAGCCTCACCCCGCAACTGACCAGTCAGCCCTCGTACTCCCCTCAGCATGGGCATCCACTGCTGTGGCTTCGCCGGCTCCGGGTCATTCCCTTCTTGGGCCTTGCCGTCGTCCACCGCGTTGGTGCTCTCGGCGCGGCATGGTCAACATGGTCAACAAACGACAGCCATCGGAAGAGGGATGTAAGTGGAGAGGCTAATAGTAGGGACCCACACAAGCAAGTGCCTCCTTATTACGCTGACTTGTGGGCCTACTAAGCTAACGCGTACGCAGGGCTTTTTCAACCTAGTCAACAAATGATTCTAGTAGCTAGACCGTTGGATGTTAGTCCAACAGCCGTGCTGCTTCTTCAACTTGCTCTTCTTGGTCTAGCCGCCCAAACCAGCGCCAGCGGGACCGTCTGCTCCCGCCTCCCATGGGCGGCAGTGCTGCCGCGCAGGCCTCACCGCCCCACCCTAATCCCACTGCCGGCCAGGCCTTCCCTCTACTCACCCACACCCCATGTTATTCTCCGGCGATGACAGCCTCACACCGCAGCGAACTAGTGAACCCTCGTACTCCTCTCCGCGTGGGCATCCATTGCCTCATCTTCCTTGGCTCCGCATCATTCCCTTACCAGGCCTCGCCGTCATCCACCGACTTCATGCTCTCCGCGCGGCGTGGTCAACATTGTCAATGAACGATAGCCATCGGAAGACGACTATACACGGTGAGGCTGACAGCTGGACCCACCAGCTACATCTTTGCACGCAAGGAAGTGCCTCCTTATTACGCGCAAAAACTATGATTCCTCCCCCTGACAGCTGGGACCCACCACATATATCTTCGCACGCAAGGGAGTGCCTCCTTATCCTCCCTGATGGTTGGGACCTACCCAGTCGAAGCGTACGTAGCGTTGTCTGTCTGGTCGCGAACGTGTACGTACATACTGGTCGATCGGTCTCTCTGCAACGATGAACCATGGTCGAGCAAGCAGCGGCACGTCATGTGTAGTAGTAGAGCCCCCGACATAGCAGTTCAGGCAGTCCCTTCTAAACTGTGTACACATACGTACAACCATATGCCAAAAAATACGGCCACGTATGTACATACGGGCGGGGTCTCGAATGCCTACTTGCACATACGTACGGCCAGGGCACGTGTACATGGAGAGGCAACTGATGGCAGTAACGGCGCCCTGCTCATCGGTAGCCAACCGGCTGGGTCGGAACGGAGAAACTGCGTCGTGTTCATCAGGAGGCAACGTAATACGTCGTGTTCATCGGGAGCCTACCTGCTTGGATGGAACAGCCGAAATGAGGTCTGGCGTACCGCATAACGAAGGAAACAGCCTTTTGTTCGACCACGTACGGTCGAAATGGGGTCCTATTCATCGGGAAGGGTCTGGCGTACCGCAAAACGGAGGAAACGGACTTCTGTTCGAGTTCTTACGGTCGAAACGGGTTGCTGTTGATCAGGAGGGGTGTGGCGTACCGCAAAACGGGACTGCACGGGCTACTGTTCATCCACCGTCTACTGCCTCGCTCCAGCCTCCACGGGCTACTGTTCATCCACCGTCGACTTCCTCCAGCCTCCACCTGCTACTGTTCATCCACCGCGTCTTCCTCCTGCCTCCACAAGCTACTGTTCATCCATGGGCCACTATACATCCAGCCTCCACCAGCTACTGTTCAACCAGCCCTCCATGGGCCGGGTCCTGTTCATCCACCCGCAACCGGCTCGGGTGTGTGGCGGCCTCCTCGATCGGGGTCCTGTTCATCCAGCGGCAATGACCTCTACTACCACGGGGTCCTGTTCATCCAACCCCCAACAACGGTCACTGTTCATCAAGAGGCAGGTTCAATCGGCTTCAGTTAGCAGCAGTAGCGAAGGAATTGCTCGGGTTCAGTTAAGAGCCAAGGGATCGATCGCTCGGGTTCAGTAACGTAGCTAGTGCAATCGCTCGGGTTCCGTAAGCGAACACCTCGCTCGGGTTTAGTTAGATCCCAATGCCTCGCTCGGGTTCAGTTAGAGCCCAATGCCTCACACACACGCACGTACGTGTACGAGAGAAACGCGCAAACCTCGCGTGCATCGCTCGGCCCCGACTACCCACTAAGGATGGCAATGGGTCGGGTTTGGATCGGGTTGAACATTATCAAATCCATATCCATATCCATGAAGACAGTCTTTGCCCGCCCATGAAAAAATCCATGGGTGAAAAATTGTGTCCATGTCCAAACCCGATGGATATCCATATCCACTGGATATCCATCGGGTCCTCTCGAGACATATAAATAAGACATAACACAATGTTAACATAAGCTCTTCCATTCTTCACCTCGTGGCAGGCTAGGCCTCACTTATGGTAAACATCAACTTATAGTAAATCAACGTCCACTAGCAACCTAAGATCATTTAGTATTTTTGTAATAGATGAGAATGACGAGTCATTTAATAAGGAGATAAAAAAGAAGGAGTGTTGTAGTATGTTACGGAGGGGATTAAATGTCAACTAATAAAAGTTATGACGGGGATTATGCAATTTCTTTTGCATGTTTTAGATTAAAAAAGTGTCAAATTGTAGAGGGACATGTGACTGTGGGGTAGGGATAGCAGATTTTGCCTCATTAAGTCATACTATCGGGGCGGGTTTGGGTATACCCATGGGTACAAGATTATATCCATGCCCTACCCACGAGTAATCGGGTCGGGTTTGGGCGCTGCCCATGGACACAAAATCATATCCAAACCCTATTCATTCGGGTCGGATATCCATGGGTATCCATGTCCATGGGTAAAATTGCCATCCTTACTACCCACCATAACCAGGAACTCCCCGAAATTTTCCTCGCCCTCGCTTCTACCACGATTTTTTCTATCATGGACAGCCCAAAGAATGTCATGCAGGTGCGTCCTTGGCCCGCCCAGGACGAAAAGCCCATTTTCTGTCATGATTTTTTGTCATAGAAGTAGGAGCCCACCACATCTATGATGATACGTGGTTTTGTCACAATTATCGTCATAGAAGTGTCATAAGCATGACAGAAAAAAATTCGTTCGGGCCAAAATGTCACGGATGTGTGTTTTTTTTGTAGTGATACATGCATGAAAGGAGAATAGCGTGCAAGGAGTCGAAAGTGCTCTTTTGAGCTCGACATCACATGCACCCTTTGCTGCAGTAAAATTCAAAAAAATATTAAAAAGGTTTTAAAAATCTGAATTTTTTGCCAACAAACATTGTTGTATTTTTCACATGCGTGCAAAATTTTGTGAAAAATGACATTCATGCAGGTGATGGGAAACAAATCGATGCTCCAAAATGCTTCCAAAAACAATTTTTTTAGCATGATTTCGCTTTTTTTGCCGAGACCTACAAAAATGTCATTTCATCACGAAAATTGGCACGCATGTGAAACACACATCAATGTTTGTTGCAAAAAATTTCAAAAAAAATTCCAACTTCTTAAATATATTTTTTGATTTTACTGTGGCAAAGGGTGCATGTGAGCTCAAGCTCACATACTCCTTGTACGCAAGGAATGCGTTTCCCAACTCCAATGTGGGTCATCTATCTTGGATCATCAAATATCCATGGGCCATGGACAGTGGGCTGGGCGAAGGTCATCCAACCGTAGTCTTAATTTCGGATGGTGGGTCATGACTGGTATTGGGCTAGGCGGATTGTGAGAAAAAAAGACGAATGGGACCCGACTGTAAGAGATGTGGTCCAACTAATAGTGGGCTAGCGGACGTCCGGACTCCCCGAAACTTCCCCGAGATTTGGTGACTATGTTGGAAATATGCCCTGGAGGCAATAATAAAGATGTTATTATCATATTTCCTTGTTCAGGATAAATTTTTATTATCCATACTATAATTGTATTGATCGGAAACTCAAATACATGTGTGGATACATAAACGGATATAGTGTCCCTAGTGAGGCTCTACTAGATTAGCTCGTTGATTACAGATGGTTAAGGTTTTCTAACTGTAGACATGAGTTGTCATTTAATAACGGGAACACATCATTATGAGAATGATATGATGGACAAACCCAACTGTAAGCTTAGCATCAGATCGTATCACTTAGTTTAATTGCTACAAGTTTTCTAATGTCAAGTATCTGTTCCTTGGACCATAAGATCATGCCACTCCCTAATGCCGAAAGATACTTTGTAGGTTATCAAACATCACTTCATAACTGGGTGATCATAAAGGTGCTCTTCAGGTTTCTCGGAAGTATTTGTTGGGTTGCATGGATCGAGACTGCGATATGTCACTCCTGTGACGGAGAGATATCTCTGGGCCCTCTCGGTAATACAGCATCATGAATGGCTTTCAAGCATGTGGGGATCTTTTATATGGGATTAATGAGGATCTTGTATTATAGAACGAGTAAAGAGACTTGCTGGTAACGAGATTCAACTAGTTATGGGGATACCAACGATCAAATCTCGGGCAAGTAACATATCACCGGACAAAGGGAATTGTATACAGGATTAACTAAATCCTCATCATGGTTCAAACCGATAAATATCTTCGTGGAATATGTGGGAATCAATATGGGCATCCACATCCCGCTATTGATTATTGATCGGAGAGGTGTCTCGGTCATGTCTGCATGATTCTCCAACCCGTAGGGTCACACACTTAATGTTCGCTAATGCTAGGGTAGTATTGGGATATTGAAAGTGCAACTAATCCCCGGGTGGTTTTGGTAATTCATAACAACATATACATCATTGATCTAATGCTCATTGATAATAGATTTTTGAAAAGATTAATGATTGGCATGGCAAGGACATGAGAATGTGGACCCCTCAAAATGCAAAGGACATGGATTGGCAAAGCTTCAAGACTCTACATTTTTGGTTAAGTGATCCAATATCACATTGAGTCCATAGGAAAGCCAATACTATTAAAAGGGGATGAGGTTTTGATCATGACTCAATTGCTCAAGTGCTTAGTGACATTACTCCAAAAACCCTCAAACACCTTCTCCAAATCACATATGTTCAAACCCTAAAGTTTCATCTTGGTCCCACCGAAAACATCTATCCCAGACCCACCGAGTTGATCCTATACACTGCCAGAGCCAAACCCTAGAATTTCGGTCTCACCTATATTGCGATAGGTCTCACTGAGCTGTTGTGACCAAGTTTCTGTAAGCCAATTCATTCATTTCAGAATCACCGAGTTGAACTAATTCAGAACTACCAAAACGAGGTCCTGCCTAGGTTATCGCATTTTGGTCTGTCTGAGATTTCCATGTCAATCCCACTGAAAAGCCCAACGTTCATATCTTTTACACAGGTCGGTTGAGACGTCTCCAATGTATCTATAATTTTTGATTGTTCCATGCTATTATAGTATCAATCTTGGACGTTTTATTTGCATTTGTATGCTATTTTATATCATTTTTTGGGAGTAACCTATTAACCTAGTGCTCAGTGCCAGTTGCTATTTTTTTTGCTTGTTTTGGCCTTTTTAGAAAATCAATACCAAACATAGTCCAAATGGAGAAAAATCTTTGGATTATTTTTTTCTGGACCAGAAGGGACCCACGAAGGTTCAGGAGAAGACCTAAAGAGCCATGAGGGAGTGACAAGCTCACCAAGCGCGCTAATGACCCACAAGTATAGGAGATCCATCGTAGTCCTTTTGATAAGTAAGAGTGTCGAACCCAACGAGGAGCATAAGGAAATGACAAGAGGTTTTCAGCAAGATATTTTCTGCAAGCACTGAAATTGTCAGTAACAGGTAGTTTGGTATCAAGGTAGTTTGTAACGAGCAATATGTAGTAATGGTAACAAAAGTGCAGAAAGGTAACCCAATCCTTTTTGAAGCAAAGGACAGGCCGGGACGGTCTCTTATAATGAGCAAAGCGGTCTTGAGGACACACGGGAATTTCATCTAGTCACTTTCATCATGTTTGTTTGATTCATGTTCGTTACTTTGATAATTTGATATGTGGGTGGAGCGGTGCTTGGGTGCTATTCTTACTTG
Organism: Thinopyrum elongatum; assembly: GCA_011799875.1. Taxonomy (NCBI): domain Eukaryota; kingdom Viridiplantae; phylum Streptophyta; class Magnoliopsida; order Poales; family Poaceae; genus Thinopyrum; species Thinopyrum elongatum. The sequence continues at coordinate 545,310,333 of CM022298.1, read as the reverse complement.
AACAAGCCTCCCACTTATGATTACCCCCTCTCACAAGAATCTGCAACTATGAAAGAAGAATTAAGATAAATCTAACCATAGCATGAAACATATGGATCCAAATCAGCCCCTTACGGAATAGCGCATAAACTAGAGTTTAAGCTTCTGTAACTCTAGCAACCCATCATCTAATAACTATTCCACAATGCCTTCCCTTAGGCCCACAGATGGTGAAGTGTCATGTAGTCGATGTTCACATGACAACACTAAAGGAAGCAACAACATACATATCATTAAAATATCGAACGAATACCAAATTCACATGATTACTTATGACAAGACTTCTCCCATGTCCTCAAGAACAAAAGTAACCACTCACAAATCATATTCATGTTCAAGATCAGAGGGGTATTGAATATCATTAAGGATCTGAACATATAATCTTCCACCAAATAAACCAACTAGCATCAACTAAAAGATGTAATCAACACTACTAGCAACCCACTGGTACCAACCTGATGTTTTGATAGAAAGAATGAATACAAGAGATGAACTAGGGTTTGAGATGAGATGGTGATGGTGAAGATGTTGATGAAGATTGATCCTCTCACAATGAGAGGGTTGTTCGTCATGACGATGGCTTTGATTTCCCCCTCCCGAAGGGAAGTATCCCCGGCCGAATCGCTCCGCCGAAGAGAAAAATTGCTCCTGCCCAAGTTCCGTCCCAAAAGTCCTCTCCTTATTTTTTTTCTAGGGTAAATGGGCTTATATACCAGAAGATGGGCACCGGAGGCTGGCCAGGGACCCCACGATCCACCAGGGCCCAGGGGGTGGGCGCGCCCTGGTGCCTCTTGGGCACCTAGGTGGCCCCCTATGGTATTTATTTTCTTCAATATTTTTTATTTATTCCAAAATAATTCTCCGTGAAATTTGAACTCATTTGGAGATGTGCATAATAGGTAACTGTGACATAGCTCTTTCAGGCCCAGAATTCCAGCTGTCTGCAATCTCCCTCTTCATGTAAATCTTGCAAATTAAGAGAGAAAAGGCATTAGAATGGTACTACAAATTATTATATTGGCCAAAAACATTATAAATAACAGTAGGAAAACGTGATGCAAAATGGACATATCAACTCCCCCAAGCTTAGACCGCGCTTGTCCTCAAGCGAAAGCCAATATCGATAATCATGACCACATGTTTAGAGGGAGAGGTGTTGATAAAAACAAAATACAGACAAGGAAGCATCATGACCATTATTATAGCAGCAATATATATCATAAAACTTCTCATGAGCAAGTAACAATTCATCACAACATCGAAGTATAAGGCATACACTTTCTTGAAAACTAACAAACTATGTTCTCAGTCAACAAGGCGATTAAAATTCATCATCTTTTCAGGAAGAGTCTCGTGCAAGAGCTTTTTAGCAAGTCCACATACTCAACTATCATTTAGTCTTCTATGATTGCTGACACTCATGACATATATATGGAGCAAAAGTTTCAGCCAGACACATAGAAAGATAGGGGCTTATAATTTCGCCTCCCAACTTATTTACCTCGAGGGTAATGTCAACAATAATAACTCATGATCACTCATATCCAACTAGATATATATGCCTAGATCTTTCCCACCCACATGGTGCTCGCAAAAGATAAAAAATAAAAAGGAATAGAGGAAAACACTATTGACTCCTACATGAAAAGTAAATACATAAAAGTAAAAGATAGGCCCTTCGCAGAGGGAAGCAGATGTTGTCATCGCTTTTTATTTTTTGATGTGTAAGCTCTTAGTGCAAAGGAACGTCACTTTATATTGCCCCTTGTGATAGCAACCTTTATTATGCAGTCCGTCACTTTTATTTGTTTACCATCACAAGATCATACAAAGCTTATTTTCCCTTACAATAAAAGATCATACGTATTGAGAAGTAATTTTTATTGCTTTATGCACTAATGACAACTTATTTGAAGGATCTTTTTCAATCCATAGGTATATATAGTGGGCTCTCATGACATGAAACTGGGTTTAAGGGTTTTTGGATGCACAAGTAGTATCTCTAGTTGGTGCGGATTTTTGGCTAGCAAAGATAATGAGCAAGCACCACATGTTGGATGATCTATAACAATATAACTTCTATGTGAATATAAGCAAACATAACTCATTACGTGAATACTTAATGGGGGCTCACAATCATAAAAGATGTCCAAGATGGTATATTTATATGTGAATCTTCTCTTCCCTCATTAATTCTTTCATGAATTGCTTCATTGACTAGTGCTGTGTTTGTTAACTTTTAACAAATTTTACCACTTATACTTTTCCTTATGTGATGTCATTACTTCCCATAAGATTAGCATATGATCTTTTCCATTATTTTCATTGCTAAGATTGAAACATAAAAGTAAGGAAGCAAAACTCAAACTACTCTTTATTATATAACTCTCAACTCGATTACAAAGATAGATAGATCATAAAACTAGCACTCAAAAATAAAGCATACTAAACTTTTATTCAACTAAATCACAAAATAACTAAGGATCGAACTAAAATAGGTAAAGATAATAAAAGTGATGGTGATACGATACCGGGGCACCTCCACCAAGCTTGGCACAAGCCATGGGGAGTGCCCATACCCATGTACTCAAGTTTCTTTCTTTGGTGATGATGGTGGTGATGAAGTAGTGGGCTTGTCCTTCAGCTTTAGCAGATATTCCAGCTTACGGTTGATGATCCGGAGGGCGATGTTTTGCTCTTCCAACAAAATAACTTCACGAGTGACATATGTATTTTGAGCGCAAATTGCTTCAAAGACCCTTAGGCTATCAATTTCAGATGGGGAGAGATAATCATAGAAATGTTGAAGAATATCCTCCTTCTCCGTGGTATGCTCCGTAGGCTTAGCTAGATCCCCTTCCCGAGCCTGGCTTCCCGCGACCTCTTCAGCTTTATCATCCTCGCCGATGTCCTTCTCTTTCGACGACCACTGATAACCCACAAAGTATAGGGGACCGCAACAGTTTTCGAGGGTTGAGTATTCAAACCAAATTTATTGATTCGACACAAGGGGAACCAAATAATATTTGCAAGTATTGGCAGTTGAGTTGTCAATTCAACCACACCTGAAGAACTAAATATTTGCAGCAGAGTGATCAGTAGCACAATAGTATGATAATTTGATAGCAGTGGTAATAATAGTGGCAACAGTAACGGTAACAACAGTACCAGTAGTTTTGTAGCAATTGTGACAGTAGAACCAACAGTAGTGTGCTCTCAGGCAATTCAGTTGACAAACTGAAAGTGATAAAGAAAAACTTTTACGAACTCTTTTGTTCTTGTACCTATGTATATGCTTAAATAATACCCAGGGTTTTAGCAAAGATCATGACTAACCATCCAAATGATAACTCTTAGAAACTATATTCACTCATATCAATAGCATAATCAACTAGCGAGCAATAATAAAATATCTCAAATGCTAACACTTTGTCAAAACAATCATGATATAATATGACAACATGGTATCTCACTAGCCCTTTCTTAGACCGCAAAACATAAATGGAGAGCACCTCCAAAGTTCAAGCAGCGACTGAACATTGTAATTCATGGTAGAAGAGATCCAGTCATGATGCACACAATATTAACTATACACAATGCATTAGAATGACAATAGTGCTCTCAGGACTGGTGCTTGTTTGAGAAGGTGATGACTCAATGTGAAAATTAAAATAACATAAAGGTAAATAGATAGGCCCTTCGCAGAGGGAAGCAGGGATTTGTAGAGGTGCAAGAGCTTAGAGCTTAAATCAGAAATAAATATAATTTTGGGAGGCATGCCTTTCCTGTCAACGTCACAACCAAGAGTTTTCAATATCTTCCATGCTAAACAAATTAGCGACGGTTCCTAAGTGGTAAGGTAAAGTTTACTCCCCCTCCACAAACAAACACAAGCCATGGCTAGCCGAATCCTCGGGTGCCCTCCATACCAACAACTTTTCGGGGGAGTTTGTTTTATTATTTTGTAGTTTTAATCATGGGACTGGGCATCCCTATTACCAGCCCCTCTCGTGCAAGACAAGTGAATAAACACTCATCATGAGAATAACCCGCTTAGCATGGAAGATACTGACCGCCCCCTATCACTTCACGAGTGGTATGGGCACACAAAACAGATGTTCATTTGAATATTTAGAGGTGGCACATGCAAATTTACTTGGAACAACAAAGTAATACTGCATATAGGTAGATATAGTGGACTCATATGGAATAACTTTGGTTCAGGGATTTGGATGCACAAGCAGCATTGCCGCTTAGTAGAGGCGAAGGCTAGTAAATAGATTGAGAAGCGACCAACTAGAGAGCAAAAACGGTCATAATCATGCATTGTGAATAATTAACATTGAATACTAGCATGAGTAGGATGTAAACACCATGAACATAAATATCGTGGAGGATATTTTGGTTTTGAATCAACTACATGCATGAACATGTGCCAAGTAAAGCCACTCAAAACATTCAGAGGAGGATACCATATCATCATACTATATCATAACCATTTTAATGCATGTTGACACCCAAAATAAATCATTATCCACTCCTAGCTACTTAAGCATGGCATGAGCAACTATAATCTTCAATTGTCATCATAAACATGTTTAATCATAATATGCTGAATCATGGATACTGAGTTAAACATATTTACAAAAACAAGTTGAGTTCATACCCGCTTTTCCTTGCCACAGTCACTTTATCAAATATCGTCATTATTGCCTTTCACTCACATGACCGAATGATATGAAAATAATAATGGTACAAGAGTGCCCTGGACTAAGCTGGAATCTGCAAACATTTTATTCACAGGAGAAGACAAAGTAATATGGGCTCTTTGTTAGATGAACAATAATGCATATGAGAGCCACTCAACATTTTCATCATAGGCTTCTCCTTACGATTCAACAGAAGAAAAGAATTTCAGAGAAACCCACTAAAATATTTTTGGAGTTTTTGGTTTTTCTTGAAGAAAGCAAATTAAAAGAAGGAAAGGAAAACCAAAACGAGAAAAACTATTTACACGAGAAAGCTGCCAACAAGTAAAAGAAGATAGGGAAATCTTTTTTGGGTTTTCTTTTAATACTAGAAACTACTAAACAAGAAAGAAAAACCGAAAAGAAGCAAGAAATATTTTTGGATTTTATCAAAGTTTTTCAAACACACAAGAAGAAAACGAGAAAATAAAACTAACATGGATCATACAATGAAAGAGGATGAACACCGACAACTAGAATGAAATGTGTGAACAGGAATGTAATGCCGATGAGAAATACGTACTCCCCAAGCTTAGGATTTTGACCTAAGTTGGTCTATGGCCATGGGTCGAAGCATCCCTCTCTAGGATAGTGTTGTGGCTCATCGAGGTTCCAATGATAGATGGGGTCTTGCATATCCCACTGGTAAACGAGCTCTACGACCGCCTCAGGATTAGGTGCTGGCTCAGACTCAACCACTTGGGGTGGCACCAAGCCCTAATAATCTTAATTGTCAGCTGGCATAATAGGGTACCTGCCTAAAGAAAGATCGAACAAAGAAGGTGCAGGCAGGGTAATAGTCTCACGAGTGCCCTGACTAAATACTAAGTTATAACAGAATCGCGTCTTGCCTCCTTCAATAAAATCATTCCCAACCATGCTAGGATAATCTAGGTATCTCGTAGATAAGAGCTTCTCCTCTACCTCCTCATTCCTAATAGGTATTTCAAAATGTCTAGCGAGGCAAGAAGCATAAATACCACCATAAATTGTTCCCTTCAAACAGTTAGTGTGAAACTATCGAGCAATCATGGCACCCAAACTAAAAGTTATATCGCTGTAAAGAGCATGGCGCAAAATAGCGAGGTCCGGAGAGTTGAGTGTTCCACTCTTCCACCGTCCATTCAAACACCTCCTGACAAATAATGAATAATAGCGCAGAATGGGGAAATGTAAACTAGCAACTCTAGCCTCAGACACTCCTCTCGTCTCCCCAACAGTGACGTTGGATATAAAATCCGCAAGGTCACGGGGACGTGGCTCTATAGGGATGCCTTTCGGTGGAATCAAACAAGCTTCACAAAACTCATCTAGTGTTATCTCTGTAGGAATATCATATAGGTTGAATGTAATAGTGGGTGGTTCCGCCCTAGAGTGAAAATGAAAAATTTGCACAAAAGTATTTCTGAGGAGAAGGTACTGGTCACACTTATCTTCAAGGAAGGGGAGAATGCCGGCGCTGTGCGCCAAATGATAGAAGTCATCAAAAATTCCCGCATCCCCCAAGAAAGTGTTGCACAGCCATTCGCACGACCGCACTTTGGCAACGCGAGGAAGGTGATATTTGGGCTTCAGAGCCTCCTTATGGGCCCGACTTGAGGATCCTCTTAACCTCCACTTGAGCATTTTCTTTTTTTGAAAATTTCTGAAATTTTTAGTGACTCAAAATAAAAGTGAACCAAACTCAACAAAGCTGATAGCAACTACTCCCATAAGCATCTAGAGGCTATATCATGCATCAGAACTACTTTGGACCACTTAAATTTGACATGCAAGCTCAAGAACATGGTCACCACAGCAGCAAAAATTTGCATTATATAAAGCACTAGAACAAAAACTAATTGCACCATTGGAGGAGTCACATACCAAAGAACAATCTCCCAAAACAGTTTCGAAAACGGAGTCCCGAGCAAGGAGATCAAAAATTGCAGTCAAAAGAGCAAGAACATGGGTTTGAGCAAGCAAGTGATTTTTTCTGGAGGAAGAAGAAGGGAGTGGGCAGCTGGAGTAAGTGAGTGGGTCCCTGTGGGACCCACAAGCCCACTAGGCGCACCCTAGGGGGGTGGCGCCTCCTGTGAGCTTGAGGCTCACAGGTGCACCCCCTGGGGTGTGTTCAGTGCCAAAAATTCTTATATATTACACAAAAAATCATACTAAATTTTTAGGGCATTCTGAGAACTTTTATTTTTGGGCCGTTATTTATTACACGGAAAATTTAAAACACAGGATAATCATAGCATTTTATTGCATTTAACTGAAAATAACAGAGAACAAAAAGAAGGAACTGAAGGTTGTGCTTACGAAATTCATCGACCACATGCCCCTAAAAAGAATCCATTAATAAGGTTGATTAAGTCTTATTAACAAACTATTTCCGAGTAGCATGAGACCAAAGAATCTTCGTATAACACTAAGTTACCTCTAGGGGGATAAGCATATCGCCAATAGTAAGAGTTTCATATTTCCTTTTGGTAGTAGGAAGAGGGATTTGAAAACTTCCAATAGTAATTGTCAGAGTCTTTTCAATAACATGAATACCATTTACTTGAAATTGTTTCTTTAGAAAGTGCACCTTATGTTCATTATCATTGATATGAAAAGTGACCTTGCTTTTGTTGCAATCAATAAAAGCCCCTGTAGTATTTAAAAAGGGTCTACCGAGGATAATTGACATGTTGTCATCCTTGGGCATATCAAGTATAACAAAGTCTGTTAAGATAGTAATGTTTGCAAGTACAATGGGCACATCCTCACAAACACCAATAGGTATGGCAGTTGATTTATCAGCCATTTGCAATGATATTTTAGTGGGAGTGAGTTTATTTAAATCAAGTCTTTGATATAAAGAGAAAGACATAACACTAACACCGGCTCCAAAATCACATAAAGTAGTTTTGGCATAATTTCTTTTAATGGAGCATGGTGTAGTTGGTATTCCTGGATCTCCTAGTTTCTTAGGTACTCCATCCTTAAAAGAATAATTAGCAAGCATGGTGGAGATTTCATCTTCAGGTATTTTTCTTTTATTAGTGATAATATCTTTCATGTATTTAGCATAAGGAGCCATCTTCAAAATATGAGTCAAACGAGTACGCAAAAAGACTGGCCTAAGCATTTCAACAAAGCATTCAAATTCTTCATCATCCTTATTTTTTGATGGTTTAGGAGGAAAGGGCATGGGTTTCTGAACCCATGGTTCTCTTTCTTTACCATGTTTCCTAGCAACAAAGTCTCTTTTATCATAACGTTTATTTTTAGGAGGTGGGTTATCAAGATCAACAGCAGGTTCTATTTCAACATCATTATCAAGTTCTTTATCATTGTCGGGTTGAGCATCTGCATGAACATCATCATTATCATTATCACTAGATAAATGTTCATCACCAGATTGTGTGTCGGCATCAGAAACAGAAACATCATTACTATTCTCAGAAGGTTTTTCCACCTTGGCTTCACTAGAAGTATGCAAAGTCCTATCATTTTTCTTTTTCTTTTTATAAGGACTAGGTGGATCATCATTAATTCTTTGAGAGTCTTGTTCAATTATTTTAGGGTGACCTTCACAATAAAGTGGCTCCTAAGTCATTCTACCTCCTCTAGTCACAACTCTAATAGCATGATCCTTCATATTATTATTCATTTCAATGAGCAAATCACTTTGAGATTTGGCAACTTGTTCTAGTTGGGTTTGGACCATGGAAGCATGTTTACCTACACCTTTAACATCATTAGCTATTCTAAATGACAAGTCACTCAAGCGATCTATCATGTAGGCATTACGTTCCAATTGTTTCATAACATAAGCATTGAAATGATCTTGCTTAATAATGTAATTGTCGAATTCATACAAGCATTGACTAGCAAGTTTATTTTAAGGAATATCACCTTCATCAAATCTTATAAGAGAGTTTACCTCTACTACCTCTGTTGGTATGTCAAGACCATGTATTTCTTCAATAGGTGGTAAATTCTTAACATCTTCAGCTTTAATACCTTTTTCTTTCATAGACTTCTTTGCCTCTTGCATATCTTCAGGACTGAGAAATAGAATGCCTCTCTTCTTCGGAGTTGGTTTAGGTTGTGGTTCAGGAAGTGTCCAATCATTATCATTCTTCAATATATTATTCAATAACTCTTCAGCTTGTTCAATAGTGCGTCCCCTGAAAACACAACCAGCACAACTACCTAGGTAGTCCCTAGAAGCATCGGTTAGTCCATTATAGAAGATATCAAGTATTTCATTTTTCTTAAGAGGATGATCAGGCAAAGCATTAAGTATTGAAGAAGCCTCCCCCAAGATTGAGGGAGACTCTCTTCTTCAATTTGCACAAAGTTAAATATTTCCTGTAAGGCAGCTTGTTTCTTATGAGTAGGAAAATATTTTCCACAGAAGGTAGTATATCATATCCTGGGGACTACGCACACAACCAGGAGCAAGAGTATTAAACCATATCTTAGCATCAACCTTTAGCGAGAAAGGAAACAACTTAAGAATATAGTATTAGAGAATTTTTTCCTCATGAGCAAATAGGGTGGCTATATCATTCAACTTAGTATGGTGTGCCACATTGGTTTCAGATTCATAACCATGGAAAGGATCAGATTCAACCAAAGTAATTAACTCAGGATCGATAGAGAATTCATAATCCTTATCAGTAACAAAGATAGGTGAAGTAGCAAACTTAGGATCATATTTCATTCTAGCATTTAGAGATTTTTCTTTCAGCTTGACTAGTAATTTCTTAAGATCATCTCTATCATTACAAGCAAGAAAATCCCTAACTACCTCACCATCCATAACATAACCCTCAGGTATCTTAGGCATTTCATATCTATTAGGACTAGGCCCAATAGGTGAATCAAAATTTCCATTTTCAATAATTTCATCAGTTCCAACGTTTTCAATTTCAGCACTTTCAAATTCTTTAGCTTTAGCAATTTGTTCATCAAGAAATTCACCTAGTGGCACAGTATCATCAAGCAAGGTACTAGCATCATTCATAGTAGAAGTGGCATCATCAATTACTTGCGACATATCAAAATTAATAGCAGGTGGTGGTGTTGTAATCTTACTCAAAACAGAAGGTGAATCAAGTGTAAATCTAGATGGCAGTTCCATACCTCCCCTCGTCTTAGAGGGATCTTGGTTCTATCATCCTTAAGATTCTTCATAATGATCAACAGATATAAATTCCAAGTGACTCGGCAAATAAAGCTATGCTCTCCGGCAACGGCGCCAGAAAAAGGTCTTGATAACCCACAAATATAGGGGATCACAACAGATTTTGAGGGTAGACTATTCAACCCAAATTTATTGATTCGACACAAGGGGAGCCAAAGAATACTGGCAAGTATTAGCAGTTGAGTTATCAATTCAACCACACCTGGAGAACTAAATATTTGCAATAGAGTGATCAGTACACAGTAGTATGACAATTTGATAGCAGTGGTAATAGTAGCAACAACAACGGTAACAGCAGTAACAATAGTTTTGTAGCAATTGTGACAGTAGCAACAACAGTAGTAACTAACAAAGATCAATGTATGAAAATCTCATAGGCATTGGATCGATGATGGATAATTATGTTGGATAACATTTATCATGTAACAGTTATAACCTAGGGCGACACAAAACTAGCTCCAATTCATCAATGTAATGTAGGCATCTATTCCGTATATAGTCATATGTGCTTATAATAAGAACTTGCATGACATCTTTTGTCCTACGCTGCCGTGGCAGCAGGGTCCATAAGAAAACTAGGGGATATTAAGGCCTCCTTTTAATAGAAAACCGGAACAAAGCATTAACACATGGTGAATACATGAACTCCTCAAACTACGGCAATCACCGGAAAGAATCCCAATATTGTCACCTTGGAATATGCGGATCATAACACGTAATAGATGCGTATAACTTTCATGGTAGGATCAAGTACACAAATATATTGGTGAAAACATAAATGGTTCAGATCTGAAATCATGGCACTCGGGCCCTAGTGAGAAGCATTAAGCATAGCAAACTCATAGCAACATCAATCTCAGAAAATAGTGGATACTAGGGATCAAGCCCTAACAAAACTAACTCGATTACAAGATAAATATCATCCAACCCATCACCGTCCAGTAAGCCAACAAAGGAATTACTCACACCCGATGGTGAGCATCATGAAATTGTTGATGAAGAAGGGTTGGTGATACCAATGGCGAGGAATCCCCTTCTCTGGAGTCCAGAACGGACTCCAGATCTGTCCTCCCGATGAAGAACAGGAGGTGGCGGCGGCTCCGTTCATAAAACACAACGATTCCTTTTCCTTGATTTTTTCTGTATGAATAGGTACTTATGGAGTTGGAGATTGGGTCGCGGGAGCTACCACGGGCCCACAAGCCTACCAGGCGCGCCCTGGGGGAGGGTGGCGTGCCCCCTGGGCTTGTGGCACCCTAGTGGCCCCCCTCTTGTATTTCTCTTCACCAGTATTTTTATTAATTCTAAAATAATTCTCCATAAATTTTTAGCTCCATCTGAGAACTTTTATTTCTGCACAAAAGCAACACCATGGCAATTCCGCTGAAAACAGCGTGAATCCCGGTTAGTTCCATTCAAATCATGCAAATTAGAGTCCAAAACAAGAGCAAAAGTATTTGGAAAAGTAGATACATTCGGGACGTATCAACCACTCATAATAAACCTCGATGTATGGGCGTTTACCCGGTGAAGGTTGCACGATCCGGTGCTTGGTGCGCGGCTTTTGAGGAGCCATGGTGATCTATATCCGTCCGAAAAATAGCACGAAACAAGAACAAGGGAGATTTCTGTGATACGGTGGTCAAAACATCCGGGAGTATATATAAAGAATTTTTATCTTGCAAAACAAGTATTCCAGAAGAAAATTGAGTCCGGAAGGGTCACAAGGGGCCCACGAGCCACCAGGGCACGCCCAGGGGGGTGGGCGCACCATGGTGCCTCGTGTGCACCTCGTGGGTCCCCTCAGCTATTTCTTATTTGGGTATTTTTTTCTAATATTCCAAAACTCACAGAAAGTATTTTCATGGAATTTTTGGAGTCGGTTTACTTACCGTATCACATATATATATATATTCCTTTTCAGGGTTCTGTAGTATTCTGGAAGGTCTCTCTTATGTAATCCTCCGGTGTCATAGTTTGAATAATGCTAGTTTCAACATTAATAGGTGTACCTGAGATATAGTGCTTAATTCTTTGTCCATTGACCACCTTCGGATCAGTGCCTTTGGAATTGTTGATCTTAATAGCTCCAGAACGGTAAACTTCTTCGATGATATATGGTCCTTCCCATTTAGAGATAAGTTTTCCTGCAAAAAATTTGAAATGAGAATTGTACAATAGAACATACTCACGCACTTTGAATTCCTGTTTTTGAATTCTTTTATCATGCCATCTTTTAACTTTTTCTTTAAACAACTTGGCATTTTTATATGCTTGGGTTCTCCCTCGTCTAACGAGCTAATATCAATAGCCTCTTTTCACCGGCAAGTTTAAAGTCATAATTATGTTCTTCGATTGCCCAATATTCTTTATGTTTTAACTCAAGAGGTAAATGACGTGCTTTTCCATAAACCAATCTATACCAAGACATACCCATAGGGTTCTTATAGGCTATTCTATAAGCCCATAATGCATCATCAAGTTTCTTAGACCAATTCTTTCTAGATCTATTGACGGTCTTTTGCAAAATTAACTTTATTTCTCTAGTGCTCAATTCAACTTCACCACTAGATTGAGGATGATAGGGAGATGCAATTCTATGGTTGACATCATATTTAGCAAGCAGTTTACGGAATGCACCATGAATAAAATGTGAACCACCATTGGTCATTAAATATCTAGTGACTCCAAACTTCGGGAAAATAACTTCTTTAAGCATTTTAATAGAAGTGTTATGATCAGCACTACTAGTTGGAATAGCTTCTACCCACTTAGTAACGTAATCAACAGCAACTAGAATATGTGTATACTCATTAAAGGAAGGAAAAGGTCCCATATAATCAAATCCCCATACATCAAATGGCTCAATAACAATCGAATAATTCATAGGCATTTCCTGACGTCTACCAATATTACCAATTCTTTGACATTCATCACAAGCTAAGACAAACTTACGAGCATCCTTGAAGACAGTAGGCCAATAAAAACCAGATTGTAATACCTTATGTGCGGTTCGATCTCCAGCGTGCTGTCCTCCATAAGCCTCAGAATGACACTTCCATAGTATTTGTTCCTGTTCATGGTCAGGTATACAACATCTAATAATACCATCTACTCCTTCTTTATAGAGATGTGGGTCTTCCCAGAAGTAATGTCTTAAATCAAAGAAGAACCTTTTTTTTATTGGTATGTGAAACTAGGTGGTATAAATTTAACAATGATGTAATTAGCATAGTCTGCATACCAAGAGTATTACGAGAAGTATTTATAATAGCTAGTTGTTCATCAGGAAAACTATCATCAATAGGTAGTGGGTCATCAAGAATATTTCCCAACCTAGACAAGTTATCAGCTATGGGATTCTCAGCTCCCTTCCTATCAGTAATATGCAAGTCAAGTTCTTGTAGCAATAGAACCCACCTAATGAGTCTAGGTTTATTATCTTTCTTTTCCATAAGATATTTAATAGCAACATGATCGGTGTGAACAATTACTTTACAATCAACTATGTAAGATTTTTATTTATCACATGCAAACACAACTGATAAAAATTCTTTCTCAGTAGTAGCATGATTTCTTTGAGCACTGTCTAGAGTTTTACTAGCATAATGGATAACATTTAATTTCTTTTCAACTCTTTGTCCTAGAATAGAACCAACAACATAATCACTAGCATCACACATAATTTCAAATGGTAGGTTCCAATCAGGTGGTTGAACAATAGGTGCAGAGGTTAAAGCTTTCTTAAGTGTTTCAAAGGCTTCTACACAATCATCATCAAAAACAAATGGAACATCTTTTTGCCGGAGATTGGTAAGAGGCCTAGAAATTTTAGAGAAGTCTTTAATAAACCTTCTATAGAAACCAGCATAACCAAGAAAACTTCTTATACCTTTAATATCTTTAGGACATGGCATTTTCTCAATTGCACCAACCTTAGCTTTGTCTACTTCAATTCCTCATTCAGAAATTTTATGTCCCAAGACAATACCTTCATTTACCATAAAGTGGCACTTCTCCCGATTCATGACGAGATTAGTTTGTTCACATCTGTGCAAAACTCGATCAAGGTTGCTTAAGCAATCATCAAAAGAAGTTCCATAAACGAAAAAGTCATCCATGAAAACCTCAACAATCTTTTCACAAAAATCAGAGAATACAACAGTCATACATCTTTGAAAGGTAGAAGGTGCATTGCATAAACCAAAAGGCATACGTCTATAAGCATAAAGTCCAAAAGGGCAAGTAAAAGTAGTTTTCTCTTGATCTTCTTGTGACACAGGTATTTGAGAGAAACCAGAATATCGATCAAGAAAGCAAAAGTGTGTGTGCTTAGATAGTCTTTCTAACATTTGATCAATAAAAGGTAAGGGGTAATGATCTTTTCTAGTAGCTTTGTTTAATTTTCTAAAATCAATTAACATCCTATAACCAGTTACAATTCTTTGTGGATAAAGATCATTTTAATCATTAGGAAAAACGGTAATGCCCCCTTTCTTAGGGACATAATGAACAAGACTTACCCATCTACTATCGGCTACGGGATAGATTATACCTGCTTCCAGGAGCTTTAATATTTTAGTTCTTACCACATCCTTCATCTTAGGATTTAATCATCGTTGATGATCGACAACTGGTTTAGCACCAGGCTGCATATTAATCTTGTGCTGACATAGAGTGGGACTAATGCCCTTAAGATCATCAAGGGTATATCCAATAGCTTCACGATGCTTCTTCGGAGTTTTTAGTAATCTTGTTTCTTCATGCTCTGAAAGGTTAGCACTAATACTAACATGATACATTTTCTTTTCGTCAAGATAAGCATATTTCAATGTATCGGGCAATTGTTTTAATTGAAACACATGATCACCCTTGGTTGGAGGAGGACCTCCCATAGTTTCAACAGGAAAATTGTGTTTTAGGATAGGTGGTTGATCAAAGAACTTTTTATCTATTTCATTTCTTTCATTCATGTAATATCATTCTCATGGTCTAGCAAATATTGTTCTAACGGATCAGTAGGAGGTACGGCAATAGAAGCAAGGCCAATAATTTCATCCTTACTAAGCAATTATTTATCATGAGGTTGTCTATGGAACTTAGAGTAATTAAACTCATGAGATACATCACCAAAGTTAACACTAACAGTTTCTCTATTGCAATCAATCTTGGCATTAACGGTGTGCAATAAAGGTCTACCAAATATAATGGGACAAAAATCATCTTGCGGAGAACCGAGAACTAGGAAATCAGTTGGGTATTTTATTTTTTCAGACAAGACTTCAACATCTCTAACAATCCCAAGCGGTGAAATAGTATCTCTATTCGCAAGTTTAATAGAAACATCAATATCTTCTTTCTCTATAGGTGCATTATCATTCATAATTTCTTAATATAAGGTAAACGGAATGGCACTCACACTAGCACCCAAATCACAAAAGCCATGGTAACGATGATCTCCTATTTTAACTGAGACAAGAGGCATGCCAACAACAGGCTTATTCTTGTCTTTAGGACCAGGTTTAGCAATTCTAGTAGCTTCATTACAGAAGTAAAATAACATGCCCATCAATATTATCGACCAAGAGATCTTTAACCATAGCAACATTAGGTTCAAATTTAATTGGTCCAGAGGGTCTAGGTGCTCTAATATTACTTTTATTCACCATAGTTGAAACTTTAGAATGTTCCATTATCCTAACAGGAAAAGGTGGTTTCTCAATATAAGCGGTAGGCACAAGTGGATCAACGTTGTAAATGATAGTTTCATATTTAACTATAATAGGTTCCTCCATCTTTTCTTTTGTAGGTGGATAATATTTAAACCACTTCTCCTTAGGGAGATCAACATGTGTAGAAAATGATTCACAAAAGGAAGCTACTATCTCAGAGTCAAGCCCATATTTAGTGCTAAACTTATGAAAATCATCGGTATCCATAAAAGATTTAACACAATCAAACTTAAGTATTATACATGACTCTTTATCTTTGTTGAGTTCCCAATCTTCAGAGTTGCATTTAATTCTTTCCAGAACATCCCATCTGGATTCAATAGTTTTCTTCATAAAGGAACCAGTAGAAGAAGAATCAAGAATGGTTTGATCAGCATGAGAAAGCCAAGCATAAATTTTTTGTAAGATAATTTCCCTTGAGAGCTCATGATTGGGGCATGTGTACATCATGTACTTAAGCCTCACCCAAGATTGAGTGATACTTTCTCCTTCACGAGGCCAAAAATTACATCTATAATTCTGATCACGATGAACCAGATGCATAGGATAAAACTTTTGATGAAATTCCAATCTCAATCGGTTCCAATCCCACGTTTCAATATCATCACATAACCTATACCATGTCAATGCCTTTCCCTTCAAAGATAAAGGCAAAAACTTCTTTTTAACCTCATCTCCAGGTAAACCTACAAGCTTAAATAATCCACAAACTTCATCCACATAAATTAGGTGCAAATCAGGATGTATTGTTCCATCTCCTGCATAAGGATTAGCTAGCAATTTCTCTATCATATCCAAAGGAATCTCATAATAAATATTTTCAGTAGGTGCAGTAGGTTGAGGAGCAACTCTTTTTGCTTTCGGTCAAGGTGAAGATACCCCAACAAACCCCTCAAAGGATTGTTTTCCATAGTAACAAGTGACAGTACATTTCAGCACGTAATATAAATGTTTCCTTACCAAATTCCACTCACAAGAGGCACTTCACTCCCCGGCAATGGCGCCAGAAAAGATTCTTGATGACCCACAAGTATAGGGGATCAATCGTAGTCCTTTCAATAAGTAAGATTGTCGAACCCAATGAGGAGCAGAAGGAAATGACAAGCGGTTTTCAGGAAGGTATTTTCTGCAAGCACTGAAATTGTCAGTAACAGTTAGTTTGATAGCAAGATAATTTGTAACAAGCAATAAGTAGTAACGGTAAAAAAGGTGCAGCAAGGTAGCCCAATCCTTTTTGTAGCAAAGGACAGGCTGGCACGGTCTCTTATAATAAGCAAAGCGTTCTTGAGGATACACGGGAAATTCATCTAGTCACTTTCATCGTGTTTGTTTGATTCACGTTCGTTACTTTGATAATTTGATATGTGGGTGGACGGGTGCTTGGGTGCTGTTCTTACTTGAACAATCCTCCCACTTATGATTACCCCCTCTCGCAAGCATCCGCAACTACGAAAGAAGAATTAAGATAAATGTAACCATAACATGAAACATATGGATCCAAATCAGCCCCTTATGGAATAGCGCATAAACTAGGGTTTCAGCTTCTGTCACTCTAGCAACCCATCATCTAATATCTACTCCACAATGCCTTCCCATAGGCCCAAATATGGTGAAGTGTCATGTAGTCGACATTCACACGACAACACTAAAGGAAGCAACAACATACATATCGTCAAAATATCAAACGTATACCAAATTCACATGATTAATTATGAGAGGACTTCTCTCATGTCCTCAAGAACAAAAGTAACTACTCACAAATCATATTCATGTTCAAGATCAGAGGAGTATTGAATATCATTAAGGATCTGAACATATAATCTTCCACCAAATAAACTAAGTAGCATCAACCACAAGATGTAATCAACACTACTAGCGACCCACAGGTACCAATGTGAGGTTTTGATGCAAATATTGAATACAAAAAATGAACTAGGGTTTGAGATGAGATGGTGCTGGTGAAGATGTTGATGAAGATTGATCCTCCCACAATGAGAGGGTTGTCGGTGACTATGATGGTTTCGATTTCCCCTTCCCGGAGGGAAGTATCCCCGGAGGAATCCCTCCGCCGGAGAGCAAAAGTGCTCCTGCCTAGGTTTCGCCTCGAGACGGCGGCGCTCTGTCCTAAAAGTCCTCTCCTTATTTTTTCTTGGGCAAATGGGCTTATATATTAGAAGATGGGCACCGGAGGCTGGCCAGGGACCCCACGAGCCACCAAGGCGCGCGCAGGGGGTAGGCGGGCCCTGGTACCTCATGGCCACCTGGGTGGCCCCCTCTGGTATTTATTTTCTCCAATATTTTTACTTATTCCAAAATAATTCTGTGTGAAATTTCAGCTCATTTGCACATGTGCAGAATAGGTAACTGTGACATAGCTTTTTCAGGCCCAGAATTCCAGCTGCCCACAATCTCCCTTTTCATGTAAATCTTGCAAATTAAGAGAGAAGAGGCATTAGAATGGTACTACAAAGTATTATTTTGGCAAAAACATTATAAATAACAGTAGGAAAACATGATGCAAAATGGACGTATCACGCACCCCAGGGGGGAGTCCCCTGAGATTGTGGGCCCCTCGTAGCACCTCATGACCTAATGTCGCCTCTGTATATTCCCAAACATTCCAAATATACCAGAGAGGCACCAGAAACACTTTTTCCACTGCTGCAAGCTTCTGTTCTTCCGTGATTCCATCTGGAGGCCTTTTCCGGTACTCTGCCGGAGGAGGAATCGTTCACGGAGGGCTTCTACATCATCCTTGCTGCCTTCCGATGATGCATGAGTAGTTCACCATAGACCTACGGGTCCATAGCTAGTAGCTAGATGGCTTCTTCTCTCTCTTTGATCTTCAATGCAATGTTCTCCTTGATGTTCTTGGAGTTCCATCCGACGTAATCTTCTTTTGCGGTGTGTTTGTTGGGATCCGATGAATTGTGGGTTTATGATGTGAATATTAATGGAGTCTTTTCTGAACTTTATTATGCATGATTGTTATAGCTTTGTATTTTTCTCCGATCTATCCATTTGGTTTGGCCAACTAGATTGATTTATCTTCAGTGGGAGAGGTGCTTTGTGATGGGTTCAATCTTGTGGTGCTCTATATCCCAGTGATAAAGTAGGGGACAAGACACGTATTTGTATTGCTGCCATTAAGGATAAAATGACGGGGTTTATTCATATTGATTGGGTTTACTTTGTCTACATCATGTCATCTTGCTTAAGGCATTACTCTATTTTATACTTAATACCCTAGATGCATGCTGGATAGCGATCGATTGGTGGAGTAATAGTAGTAGATGCAGGCAGGAGTGGATCTAGTTGTCCCGGACATGATGCCTATATACATGATCATTGCCTTGAATATCATCATAACTATGTGCTTTTTTATCAATTGCCCAATAGTAATTTGTTCACCCACCGTATGCTATGTGCTCGAGAGAGAAGCCTCTAGTGAAAACTATGGCCCCAGGGTCTACTTTTATCACATATAAAAACACAAAAATACCTTGCTACAATTTTCTATTTTATTTTATTTTATCTTTGCAATTTATCTATCTACCACTACGAGATTTAATCCTTGCAAGTAACCGCCAAGGGGATTGACAACCCTCTTGTTCATGTTGGGTGCAAGTATTTGCTTTTGTGTGTGCAGGTGCTGTTCACGAGGCTTTGTGTGATTCTCCTACTGGATTGATAACCTTGGTTCTTAACTTAGTGAAATACTTATCTCTACTGTACTACATCATCCTCTCCTCTTCGAGGAAGAAAAGGGTCTTGATGACCCACAAGTATAGAGGATCAATCGTAGTCCTTTCGATAAGTAAGAGTGTCGAACCCAACGAAGAGCAGACGGAAATGATAGGCGGTTTTTGGCAAGATATTTTCTGCAAGCACTGAAAGTAACTGTAACATATAGTTTTGTAGTAGGATAATTCATAGCAAGTAGCAAGTAACAATGGTAACAAGGTGCAACAAGGTGGCCCAATCCTTTTATAGCACTGGACAAGCCGAAACGTTCTCTTATAATAAGCAAAGAGTTCTCGAGGGCACATGGTAATTGTCGTCTAGTCATTTTCATCAGTTTTAGGTGATTCATGTTCGTTACTTTGATAATTTGAATTCTGGGTGGACCAGTGCTTGGCTGTCGTTCTTACTTGAACAAGCAGCCCACTTATGATTACCCCCTCTCGCAAGCATGCATCAGCAACTACGAAAGAAGAATTAAGATAAATCTAACCATAGCATGAAACATATGTGACGGTGTCCTGGATTAGGGGGTGCTAACCTAGTTGGCCCGTATCCTCGGGTTGGGTCGGTGGGTCCTCATTTGTGATCAAGGACTCCGAAGGTCGTACGCAGTAGGGTGATCAAGACTACTATCACCAAAGACTTGGTGTCTACTTCAAGATTTCTCCTGCCGCTTTGCTCCTAGATACCGACCTTGTAACCCTAGATACCCTACCTGGCGTGTATATAAGCCATGGGGTTTAGCCCGTAGAAGAGACATCAACGCAATATCATTAACCTAGCCTTAAAGTTAGACCACATCTCACGATCTTGAGGTAGATCAACTCTGTACTTGATACATCTCCATTGATATAAACAAGAGCAGGAAGTAGGGTTTTACCTCCATCAAGAGGGCCCGAACCTGGGTAAACATTGTCTCTCTGTTCTTGTTACCATCTATCCGAAGATCCACAGCTCGGGACCCCTACCCCGAGGTCTGTCAGTTTTGACACCGACACTGGTGCTTTCATTGAGAGTTCCGTTGTGGGATCAACAGAAGGATCGATGGGTTCGACGGTCAACAGCCCCGAACCCGCAAGGCGAGTCACCATGCCCGAAACATCAGTCACGGAACCGCCTACACAAAAACCTGATGCATATCATGGCCTCTCCCCGGCTCCCGTGGGGAATTCCATCAAGGATGAAAGGCTGAGGTACTTTTTGGAAAGTGACTCAGACAGCGGCCGATTGGAGGCGGACAATGAGGCAAATCTTCAAATTAGTCTGGCCGATCCGACGGCCGGAGAACTGACATGGGAGATTGATGAAAAGGTTTTGGACCCGCGATCCCTAGAGACCAGGACTCGCCTGCTCACCTCCCACATAGAAGACCGCCCCGATAGTTCGGTCCCGCTTGACATCTGGGACCTGGCCTATGTCCGGCAACTCCCTAGCAAATCGATCAGACAATTCTTGGCTAGATTCTTGTCTGTAGAAAACAAGATGGTATATTGCCTGGACTCCGATATAATCACAGCCTTCCAGCACGGATGCAAGGATAAAGGTGTTTTGAACGCCTACGCCCATCGCTGTGTCCAAACATTCCTGGAATTATCCAATGTAGTGTCTCGATTTTGCACTATTGAAGATACCTGGTTGGCCAGCGAAAACACAGACTTGATCTGTGAAGACAATCTAGAACAAGACATATCAGTGCCTTGGCATGAGCCCCATAAGCGGAACGCACCGGCCGAGTGACCTCGGAAGAAAAAGAAGACCTCCGGGCATGCCGGCACAACCCTTGATGGCTTCTTGGATAAACCATACCCAATCCACGCTGTTCTGATCAACTCTTGCCCGACTCACAGCCTTCCCGACTGTTGGGTGATACGTCTCCATCGTATCTACTTTTCCTAACACTTTTGCTCTTGTTTCGGACTCTAGATTGCATGATTTGAATGAAACTAACCCAGACTGACGTTGTTTTCAGCAGAACTACCATGGTGTTGTTTTTGTGCAGAAATAAAAGTTCTCGGAATTGGATGAAACTTTTTGGAGAATTATTTTGGAATAAATAAAAAATACTAGAACCAAGACCCACTCGAGGGGGCCCTAGCTGCCCACAAGGCACGAGGGCGCGCCACCCCCCTCTAGCGTGCCCTGGTGGGTAGTGGGGCCCACGAGGTTCCGCTGACCCTAATTCTGACGCTTTAAAACCCTAATATTTCCTGAAAAATTAGGAGAGGAAGTTTCATCGCGTTTTACGATATGGAGCCGCCGCCACCTCCCGTTCTTCATCGGGAGGCCAGATCTGGAGCCCGTTCGGGGCTCCGGAGAGGGGGGTCTTCGGTCTTCGTCATGACCAACCATCCCCCATCACCAATTTCATGATGCTCACCACCAGGAGTGACTAATTCTTTCATAGGCTCGTTGTTCGGTGAGGAGTTGGATTAGATTCATCATGTAAACGAGTTAGTTTTGTTAGGGCTTGATCCCTAGTATCCACTATGTTTTGAGATTGATGTTTATATGACTTTGCTATGCTTAATGCTTGTCACTAGGGCCCGAGTGCCATGATTTTAGCTTCGAACCATTATGTTTTCACCATTATATCTATGTTCGTGATCCGATCTTGCAAGTTATATGCATCTATTATGTGTTATGATCCGTAAACCCTAAGGTGACAATAATTGGGATACTTTCCGGTGATGACCGTAGTTTGAGGAGTTCATGTATTCACTATATGTTAATGCTTTGTTCTGGTTCTCTATTAAAAGGAGGCCTTAATATCCCTTAGTTTCCTTATGGACCCCGCTGCCATGGGAGGGTAGGGCAAAAGATGTCATGCAAGTTCTTTTCCATAAGCACGTATGACTCTTTAGGGAATACATGCCTATATTACATTGATGAACTGGAGCTAGTTCTGTGTCGCCCTAGGTTATGACTGTTATATAATGGATATTATCCAACATAATCACCAATCCAACGCCTACGAGTTTTCCACATATTGTTCTTGCTAAGTTATTATTGCTATTGCTACCGTTACAACTGCTACAAAACTGTTACTACTATTACCGTTACCACTACTATCATTACTACTACTATCGAACTATCATATTACTGTGCTACTAATCACCTTGTTGTAGATATTTAATCTCCAGGTATGGTTGAATTGACAACTCAACTGCTAATACTTACAAATATTCATTGGCTCCCCTTGTGTCGAATCTATAAATTTGGGTTGAATACTCTACCCTCGAAAACTGTTGCGATCCCCTATACTTGTGGGTTATCAAGACCTTTTTCTGGCGATGTTGCTGGGGAGCATTGCTATATTTGTTGAGTCACTTGGGATTTATATCTATTTATCACTATGAAGAATCTAAAAGAAACCAGAACCAAGATTTTCCCCTCTTAAGATGAGGGGAGGTAAGGAACTGCCATCTAGTTCTGTACTTGATTCACCTTCTGGTTTGAATAGACTTGCAACACCACCACCTGCTATTAATTCTGATATGTCGCAAGTTATTGATGATGCTACTTCTACTATGAATGATGCTAGTTGTGTGCGTAGTCCCCAGGATATGATATACTACTTCTCTGAAAAATATTTCCTTGCTCATAAGAAACAAGCTACCTTATAAGAAATATTTAACTTTGTACAAATTGAAGAAGAGAGTCTCCCACAAGCTTTGGGGAGGCTTATCCAATTACTTAATGCTTTGCCTGATCATCCTCTTAAGAAAAATGAAATAGTTGATATCTTCTATAATGGACTAACCGATGCTTCTAGGGACTTCCTAGATAGTTGTGCTGGTTGTGTTTTCAGGGAATGAACTATTGGACAAGCTGAGGCATTATTGAATAATGTATTGAAGAATTATGATGATTGGACTCTTCCTGAACCACCATCTAAACCCGCTCCGAAGAAGAGGGGTATTATATTTCTAAGTCCTGAAGATATGCAGGAGGCAAAGAAATGTATGAAGGAAAAAGTTATTAAAGCTGAAGATGTTAAAAATTTACCTCCTATTGAAGAAATACATGGACTTGACACACCACCACCATAGGTGGTATATGTAAATTCTCTTTTAAAGTTTGATGAAGGTGATACCCCTTACAATAAACATCCTAGTCAATGCTTATATGAATTTGACAATTACGTTATGAAGCAAGATCACTTCAATGCAAATGTTATGAGACAATTGAAACAAAATTCTAATATGATTGCTTGCTTGAGTGACTTGTTCTTTAGAATCACTAATGATGTTAGAGGTGTAGGAAAACATGCCTCTATGGTTCAAACCCAGTTAGTACAAGTTGCTAAATCTCAAAAAGAATTGCTTAGTGAAATGAATAATAATATGAATGATTATGCTGTTAGAGTAGCAACTAGAGGAGGCAAAATGACTCAGGAACCACTTTATCCAGAGGGACACTGCTGCTTCTTGAGCTTGTGTTGGTTTTCCCTTGAAGAGGAAAGGGTGATGCAGCAAAGTAGTGATAAGTATTTCCCTCAGTTTGAGAACCAAGGTATCAATCCAGTAGGAGGTACAAGCAAGTCTCCAATCTATGCACCTGCACAAACAATCAAACACTTGCACCCAACGCGATAAAGGGGTTGTCAATCCCTTCACGGTCACTTGCAAGGATGAGATCCGATAGAGATAGATATAAAAGATTACTAAAACGTAAAACAAAAATAAAATAAAATAAATTGCAGCAAGGTATTTTTGGGTATTTTTGGTTTATAGATCTGAAAATATATGATGGAAAATAGACCCCGGGGCCATAGGTTTCACTAGAGGCTGCTCTCTTGAAAGAAAATAATACGGTGGGTGAACAAATTACTGTTGAGCAATTGATAGAAAAGCGCAAAGTTATGACAATATCCAAGGCAATGATTATGAATATAGGCATCACGTCCATGTCAAGTAGACCGACTCCTCCCTGCATCTACTACTATTTCTCCACACATCGACCGCTATCCAGCATGCATCTAGAGTATTAAGTTCATAAGAACGGAGTAACGCCTTAAGTAAGATGACATGATGTAGAGGGATAAACTCAAGCAATATGATGAAAAACCCATATTTTTACCCTTGATGGCAACAATACAATACGTGCCTCGCTACCCCTACTTTGTCACTAGGTGAGGACACCACAAGATTGAACCCAAAACTAAGCACCTCTCCCATTGCAAGAAGAACCAATCTAGTTGGCAAACCAAACCGATAATTCAAAGAGAAATACAAAGATATCAAATCATGCATATAAGGATTCAGAAAAGACTCAAATAATATTCATAGATAATCTGATCATAAATCCACAATTCATTGGATCTCGACAAACACACCGCAAAAGAATATTACATCGAATAGATCTCCAAGAACATCGAGGAGAACATTGTATTGAAGATCAAAGAGAGAGAAGAAGCCATCTAGCTACTAGCTATGGACCCGTAGTTCTATGGCAAACTACTCACGCTTCATCGGAAGGGCAATAGGTTTGATGTAGAAGCCCTCCGTGATCGAATCCCCCTCCAGCAGGGTGCCGGAAAAGGCACCAAGATGGGATCTCACAGGTACAGAAGGTTACGGTGGCGGAAAAGTATTTTGGTGGACGCTTCTGGTCGTTTGGGAATATTTGGGAATTTATAGAGCTGGAATTAGGGTTAGGGGACTCCCGAGGGCCCCACAAGCCCTCAGGGCGCCCTGCTAGGGTGCTCCCCTAAGGCTTGTGGCCTCCTCGGGGATCTTCTGGCCCTCTCTCCAAGTTACGTGGGTGTCTTCTGGTCCAAGAAAAATCATCGCGAAAGTTTTATTCCATTTGGACTCTGTTTGATATTCCTTTTCTGTAAAACTCAAAAACAAGGAAAAAACAGAAACTGGCACTGGGCTCTAGGTTAATAAGTTAGTCCCAAAAATAATATAAAATAGCATATTAATGCATAGAAAACATCCTAAACAGATAATATAATAGCATGGAACAATCAAAAATTATAGATACGTTGGAGACGTATCAGACACCCTAAAAGAATTGAACAAGACTCTCAAAGAATTAATACTAATGCACCTAGTCCTCCTAAAAGGAAAAATAAAAAGAAAAATGATAGGACTTTGCATACCTCTAGTGAACTTGAGATTGAAAAACCTTTTGAAGATAACAATGATGTCTCTATCTCAGATGCTGAAACTCAATCTGGTAATGAACATTCACCTAGTGATAATGAAAATGATAATGATGATGTTCATGAAGATGCTCAACCAGACAATGATAAAGAACCGGATAATGATGTTGAGATAGAACCCGCTATTGATCTTGATAACCCACAACCTAAAAATAAACATTATGATAAGAGAGACTTTGTTGCTAGAAAACATGGTAAAGAAAGAGAACCATGGGTTCAAAATCCCATGCCCTTTCCACCTAAACCATCTAAGAAAAAAGATGATGAAGAATTTGAATGCTTTGTTGAAATGCTTAGGCCAGTCTTTTTGCACATTCATTAGACTGATATTTTAAAGATGGCCCCTTATGCTAAATACATGAAAGAAATTGTTACTAATAAAAGAAAAATACCTGAAGCTGAAATCTCCACCATGCTTGCTAATTATTCTTTTAAGGATGGAGTACCTAAAAAACTAGGAGATCCAGGAATACCAACTATACCATGTTGTATTAAAAGAAATTATATTAAAACGTCTTTATGTGATTTAGGAGCTGGTGTTAGTGTTATGCCTTTCTCTTTATATAAAAGACTTGATTTGATTAAACTCACACCTACTGAAATATCTTTGCAAATGGCTGACAAATCAACTACCATACTTGTCGGTATTTGTGAGGATGTGCCCGTTGGTGTTGCAAATGTTACTATCTTAACAGACTTTGTTATACTTGAGATGCCCGAGGACGACAACATGTCGATTATCCTTGGTACACCCTTTTCAAATACTGCAGGGGCTGTTATTGATTGCAATAAAAGCAAAGTCACTTTTCATATCAATGGTAATGAGCATACGGTGCATTTTCCAAAGAAACAATTTCAAGTGAATGGTATTAATGTTATTGAAAAATCTCCGACAATTACTATTGGAAGTTTTCAACTCCCTCTACCTACTGCCAAAAATAAATATGAAATACTTATTGTTGGGGATATGCATATCCCCGTTGAGGTAACTTAGTGTTTTACGACGGTTCTTCGGGTTCATGTTAATTGAAAGTGATTATTAATAAGACTTGATCAACCTTATTAATGGATTATTTTCGAGAGACATGTGGTTGATGGATTTAGTGAGCACAATCTTCTATCCCTACTTTTAGTTTTCTGTTTTTCTTACTTAAATAAATAAAATGCCATGTTTATCCTGTTTTCTGAATTTTTTTGTGCAATACAAAGTGGTCAAAAATAAAAGTGCTCAGAATGACCTGAAATTTTAACACGGTTTTTTTCTGAATATTTAAGAATTTTTTATACTAATAACATCACAGGGGGGTGCCCCTGGTGCCCACAAGGCACCAGGGCGCGCCAGCAACCCCAGGTGCACCCTGGTAGGTAGTGGGCCCCATGTGCCCCCCTCACTTATCCCTTTAGCCCATGTCATCACCTACCTCCAGAAAAAATTCATTCCATATCTCTCTCCTGTTCTTGCTCTCAACCCCGCGGATTTCGATCTCTTTGCTCGAAGCTCCATTTCCGAATCTGTTTTGGGGGGATCGCTACTTGGTATGTGACTCCTCCATTGCTCCAATTAGTTTTTGTTCTAGTGGTTTAATTTTTGAGTATCTAGCTACTCTTGGTGCTGCTGTAGATGAGCTTGCAAGTTGAATTCCTTGAGTTCCAAGTAGTTTGAATGCTTGATTTAGCCTCTAAGTATGAGTAGTTGCTATCAATCTTGTGAAGTTTTGTTGACAAAATTTTGTGACCCAAAAATTTCAGAAAATTTTTCGCGAATTAAATGTAGCTCTTTAGGAGTTCTTCAAGGGGGAGGTCCTCGGAGGCATCATCGAGTGGGAGCTCAATACGACAGTCCTATGTTGAGTCAAGTGCAAGCTCGATGCGGTACGCCGACACCAAATCATGCCTATGGCCGTGTAACGAATTCATGATTGGTGCAGGCATAAAGGAAGAATTTGAGCAATATGTTCACAACACAGAGCTCGCTCCCTACATCGCAGATAAGTGCATTCAGCATCTCGACCTCACCCAGATGTTCACTAAGAAATTTAAGTATCATCCTTGTGAGTCTAGAGTTTCATTTAGCCTTTATGATAATGCTTTCACCATGCCTCTAGAAGCGTTCTGTGTTGCATGTAAAATTTCATATTGGGGTTCATTGGATGAACCACCAAAATCTGAGTATGAGTCATTTTTGACTAGTCTCTGTTACAATTACGATAGAGGAGTGACACAAGCTAGAATAAAAAGTTTAAATTTTCCATCAATTCATTACTTTGCACTCTTTAATGGCAAATGCATCATGGGCAAACAAGATAGCAACACACTGTGTGCCCCTGACTTTAGCCTCATACACACTGCTCTGACAGGAATTACCTGTTATAATCTTGGAGCAATCGTTCCATGGAGGTTGCAACGCAATGCTGATAGTGGCCCTTTTATGGTAGGATTTATGTCTCCCGTGTAGCTAAGGAGCTGGATGTGTCACCTTGGCCTAATGATCCCATTCTACCTACTCAGTACTTAGACTTTGAGGCCATGAAGGGCCATAAGTTCATTAAGGCCACAACCACTAACTACAATTACAACTTGATGTTCAATAAAAAACCCATTGTGCATGTTATTTTGCCTGCACCTGCTCTCTTTGATTATCATGGTAAAGGAAGATATTACATGCTTGAGAGCAAGGTCCGCGAGTACAACGCGGCGGTTGAGGCTGCCCGACAGGCTAAGGAGGCTGCACCCAGAGCCTCCGTGAGTTATCACTATGACTATTAGCCAGGCTACGAGTGGTGATTACCAAGCTAGGCCAAAAGCTTAAGCTTGGGGGAGTACGTATTTCCACCGACATTACATTCATGATCACACATTTCATTTCAGTTGTCGGTGTCCATACTTTTCCATTGTATTATCCATGCTAGTTATATTTTCTCGCTTTCTTCTTGTGTGTTTGAAAAACTTTAAGAAAATAAAAAAAATCGCCTCTTGTCGGTTTTTCTTTCTAGTTTAAATTAGTTTTAGTATTAAAAGAAAATCCAAAAATATTTCCCAATTCTTCTTTTGCTTCTTGGGAGCTTTCCCGTGTAAATAGTTTTTCTTATTTTTGTTTTTCCTTCTTTTGCTTCCTTTCAAGAAAAACTAAAAATTCCAAAAATATTTCAGTGTGTTTTTCTGAAATTCTTTTTTTATTGAGTCGTTCCCAGGGTTAGACCATGATGAAAATGTTGAGTGGCTTTTGTTTGCATTATTGTTGATCTAACAGAGAGCCCATATTATTTTGTCTTCACTCGTTCTTGCACGAGAGGGGCTGGTAATAGGGATGCCGAATCCCAAAATCAAAATTTACAAATAATTAAACAAAACTCCCCAGGACCGTTGTTGGTATGGAAGGCACCCGTGGATTTGGTTAGCCATGGCTTGTGTTTGTTGGTGGAGGGCGAGTAAACTTTACTTTTCTCGCTTGGGAACGATCGCTAATTTGTTTAGCATGGAAGATATTGAAAACTCTTGGTCGTGATGTTGACAGGAAGGTGCACCTCCCAAAATTATATTTATCTCTGATTTAAGCTTCGAGCTCTGGCACCTCTGCAAATCCCTGCTTCTCTCTGCGACGGGCCTATCTATTTACTTTTATGTTATTTTACTTTTATGTTGAGTCATCACCTTCTCAAACAAGCGCCAGATCTGAGAGCACTATTGTCATCCTCATGCATTGTGTTGGTGCAATGATAGGCCCCTTATGTTTTGGAGTTTGTTGACAGAAATAGTTTAGGACTTATGTGTTTGCTAGTGCACACAGAGTAACAGGTCCCTGGAATAATCGAGGAGTTTGATGAAAATGACGAAGATAATCTCCCTGCGAGGCAGCGATGGTTATTACCGAAGATAAAGCTAACGAGAGTGACCCCTAAAAATTGCTGAAGTTTAAGCAATTGGTTCGGTGATTGTTCGAAGCTAATGACTGCGTTCGAGGAAGAATGAAGACGAAGTGAAGACGTAGCATTTATTTCGTTGTTCTTCTTCTTTCATTGAGTCATAGGACCACCGTACTATTAAGAGGGGTATAGCATTCCGAAGCTTTGATTCTCTGATGCTAAACCCAAACCTATGAAAGTTGTGAGAGAAATCTCTTTGTGCTCCGAGCAAATACTTGCCAGCAAGAGACTGTGATCTTCTTTGCTGTGAGAGGTTTGCCTTGGACCGAGGAGTTAGCATTACTTGTTCCTCAACTAATGTTACCGTTGCTCCAAAATCCGACCGTTGAGAATGTGTCGGTTGGCCATTGGCTGGACCTCGTGTCCAAAATGGTCATTTCCCATCTGGGAAGGCTGCGGCTATAAATAGCCACCCCGCACCGGCTTTGTCTGGTGGCTGCTCCATTTGATTTCTGAGAAGATTGTTGAGCAACCCCCTCTCTGAGCGATTTGAGTTTAAAATCCACCAAGAGAAAAACCCTAGAGCCGAAGAATTAGATAGTGGTTCAGCATCACTGGAATCCAAGTTTAGTACGCTCGGCCTATTACTCTTAAGAGTTGCAAACTCTCCAGACGGTTAGGTGTCAAGTTCTTCAGAGACCAAGAGTAATTGTGGATCTCGAAGAAGAAGTCATTAAAGGTTTGGAGATCGCCTTCAAGTATCTACCATGAGTGATCGGCATCGGTTGACGAATCGATTGTCGAGGAGAATAGGGTGAAGAGAGTTTATCTTCCGTGTTAAGTCACAGCCCCTACAACTAGATGTAGTCCTTGTGCGGAAGGACGAACTGGTCGAACAAATACCTTGTCGCCGTCGAGCATCTTCGGTCACCTCTGTTACTCAAGTTTACCTTCAATGCATTCTATTCATGTATTTTACTTTGATGCATGCTTTAGTTTCCCTTCGGTTATCTATTGTAGTTCATCTTAGTCTGTTTATTGTTTATTCCACTGCTGGGTTCTGAGAGATTTAAGTTTTCCGAAGAAAATTTAAAACTCCCATTCACCCCCCTCTGGTAGACATACTTCGCTCCAACAATTGGTATCAGAGCAAGGTACTCCTTGACTCTACCCATTTTAGTCTAACGACTTTGGAGTTTAAGTTTGTCTTCAGTGAACTACAAGTTGCATCTCAAGATTCCCATATTCGATGGGATGGACTATCCCTTCTGGAAGGAGAAGATGAAGATCCATCTGTGAGCTATAGATGATGATATGTGGAACGTGGTGCATATCGGGTTCACAGTTGTTATTCCTCAAGCTCCTACCGATGAACAAAAGAAGCTCATTCAACTAGATGCTCAAGCCAAAGATGAAATTGGTGGCCATCTCTCTCGTGCTCAATTCCTTCGGTATCGCCAGTGTCAGACTGCTAAGGAGCTGTGGGATGTCCTCGAAAAGATCAATGAAGGAGTTTCATCTCAGAAAGAGGCCCGGATTGATACTCTCCGAGCGAAGTTCAATCGCTTCAAGCGAATTGGAAATGAAAGCTGTCAGCAAACCTTCGATCGCCTCAGTGACATAGCAAATGAACTTCAAGGACTCGGCGCCCAAGATATTACTGACCTTGAGGTTGTGAAGAAACTGCTGCGATCTCTTGACACTTCATTTGACACGCTTGTTCTGATGATTCGAGAGCGTCCTGATTTCAAAAGCCTCAACTCTGCTGATGTGATGGAAAGACTGAACGCACATGAGGAATAGGAAGAAGAGAAAAGAGATCTGTATGGCTCAACTCAATGCAAAAATCATGCTCTCAAGGCTGTGGCTGATTCCTCCTCAGAAGAAAATGCAAAAGAAGATTCAGATGATCCAGAACGTCTCAGCAAAGATCTCGCACTGATCACGAAAAGATTCCAACGTTTCCACAAGAAAAGCCAGTTCCAGAAAAGAAGTTCAAGCAACTCTGGGGGTTCAAAATCTTCAAAACCTGCAGGAGAATACACCTGCTTCAAGTGCAAAAAGCCTGGACACTTCATTTCAGACAGTCCTCTCTGGGAAGCTAAAATCTGTGCAAGTGGGAGATATGATTCGAGCAACCATCGAAGCAAAGGCAAGAGCAAGAACTACAATTTAGATGATGAGAAGAAAACAAAGAAGTTCTTCAAGAAGAAGGACAACTCCACCTCAAAATCTTTGTCAAGATCTTCCTCAGAGAATCCTTCCAAGTCCTCCTCCAACTGCAAGAACACTTCTCGCAAGGCAACGGCTTACATCGGCAAGGAAATGGATTCTGAAGAAGAAGAATTGTCAAGTTCCGAAGAAGAAGAAGAATCCGATGAAGATTCTGACTCTGGCATGGCTGGCATAGCATGTGCCTCCTCTACTATGACAAACTTCTTCGGGAATCCTTCAAGTGACGACGAATCTCCTGCATACTGCTTCATGGCCAAGGCTTCGAAAGAAAAGGTATCTTCGAAACATCATAAGGTTCACTCCAGTGATCAATATTCTTCTGATGAGGATGACCAGGCTAAGTTGATCAAAATTGCTAATATTCAACAAAATTCTCTTGAGAAAATTGAGAAAACCCTCAGGAAATCTGAAGGGTTGTTGGTTGAGGAGATGGAGAAAAACCAGTCACTGACCGAAGAGTATTCCTCTCTCAAGTTACGAATGGATGAACTCTCGACTTGTCATGATTTTCTCTCAGCAGACCATGAAAATTTGACCTACGATTACCTGAAAAGGAAACAGGAACTCGAGGCGCTGAGAGAGGATGATGAAGATTTGATGAGAAAAAGTCTCTTCTCACCCAACAACTTAAGGAGAAACCTAAATTGTTTGAGCCACCATGTTTAAAATGTCTTGAAAGAAACAATGCTGAATCTAATGCTGAATCATCTGTGAGTGCTAACCCCTCAATGAGGAAAATAGTTCTGTTTCTGATGAGAATGCTAGGTTGAAGGATCTTCTTTAGACGGGAATGTTCAAATCTCTCAAAGGGCACCAAACCCTTTGCGATGTTATGAAGAAATCCATTCTTCACAAAAATCCCAGAAAGGAAGGTATCGGTTTCGAAAGGAAACTGAATGAAGATGGTACTTACTGGGAACCACATCAATATCCTCAGACTGTGTGGGTCCCTGCAAAGAGCAAAACGCTCGACCCTGCATTGCTTTCTGGATATGACTCTCCCATTCATGAATATCCTAATAATGATTCCCTGGACAACTACAAGTTGTTCAAAGATCAACATGGTGAAACAATTGCTTGCTATGTTGGACCGAACAATAGAAATGGCCCCCCAAAGAGAGCTATTTGGGTGCCAAAGAAAATTGTTGATGCTTTGCCAGTTTCTGCTCAACTAACCATGCAGGCACAAAGGATTCGACAGAATGAATATATGCACACAGGAAACAATCATTATGCTCATTCATCTGGAAAGAATTTCAATGCCTACTCTTTCAATTATACTCGCTCCTCATCGAGTAACAACTATGCTTATCGAAAGAAAACCTATCCTGCTTGTTCATTTGTTTCGAAGCCACCTACAAAGATGTGGGTGGTTAAGAAAGCCTAATTCTTCTGCAGGACTATGTGTCCGGGTGTACTGAATGGATTATGGACAGTGGATGCACTAGTCATATGACCAGAGACAAGTCATTGTTTGTCGACCCCAACTTAACTGCTTCTCCCATGAAGTATATCACTTTTGGCGACAACAACAAAGGGAAGGTAATTGGCTTAGGTAAAATTGATATTTCCAAGGACAAATGTGTTGATGTTGTGCTACTTGTTCAATCCCTTGGATTCAATCTTATGTCAGTTGGCAAGTTATGTGATTTAGGCATGCTAGTATTATTCTCTATATCCAAATGCATTGTCTTCATGACCTCTGACCATTCCTTCGTCTTTGAGGGAATTAGAAAGGGTGATCTTTATATTGTGAATTTCTCTAAGGGCCCCTCAGTCCAAACTTGTTTGCTTGCAAAAGCAACCAAAGGATAGCTGTGGCACCGTAGACTTGGTCATGCAGGTATGAGAAACTTGCAGAATCTGGTGAAGAAAAAGCATCTTCGTGGCATTCCTGATGTGAAATTCAACAAGAATCGTCTCTGTGCTGCTTGTGAAGCCGGTAAATTAGCTAAGAAACATCATTCATCCAAGACAGTCATGACCACAACAAGACCACTGGAAATTCTTCATATGGATTTATTCGGTCCTCAAAATTATGCAAGCTTCGGTGGCAGTCATTATGGTCTAGTTATTGTTGATGATTTCTCTCGATACACTTGGGTATTCTTCCTCGAAGACAAGACTTGTACTCAAGATATCTTCAAAAGTTTCACTAAGAAGGCCCAGAATGAATATGATGTGCGAATTAAGCATGTCAGAAGTGACAATGGAACTGAGTTAAAAAATACTCACATTGCTGAGTTTCTCGATGATCATGGTATCACTCATGAGTTCTCTGCTGCTTACACTCCTCAACAAAATGGAGTTGTTGAACGAAAGAACATAACTCTCATTGAAATGGCAAGAACAATGCTCAGTGAGTATAAAACTCCCATTCGCTTCTGGGCTGATGCCATTAACACTACTTGTCATGTTATCAACCGTGTTTATCTTCACAAGTTCCTTAAGAAAACTTCATATGAGCTTATCACTGGCAAGAAACCAAATGTTTCTTATCTTCGTATTTTTGGTGCACCTTGCTATATTCTTGATATGAATCATTCTTCCAAATTTGCACCTAAGTCACATGAAGGTTTTCTTCTTGGTTATGGCTCAAACTCACATACGTATCGAGTCTATAACTCTCACCACAAGAAAGTTATGGAAACGGTAAATTTGCGGCTTGATGAATCTAACGGCTCTCAAAAGGTGCACTTGCCAAATGTGATAGATGAACCTCTGATATCGGACGCAATTCGGCAAATGGACATTGGGAGTGTCAAGCCTGTTGAAGGAAATGCACCTGAGTCATCTGATGATGATGCTCCCATGACTCGAAGCAGAACTCGTCAAGCCTCTGCCGAAGCAAATGCTCCTCCGAATGGAAATGGCAATCAGAACACAAATGTCGATCAAAATGGCAATCCTGAAGGGAATGATGATACAAATGCAGATGCTGATGATAATGACCATCACGAAGAAAATGCTCATCCTCGAGTGACAAATCGA
The DNA here is from genome assembly GCA_011799875.1 of Thinopyrum elongatum. Taxonomy (NCBI): domain Eukaryota; kingdom Viridiplantae; phylum Streptophyta; class Magnoliopsida; order Poales; family Poaceae; genus Thinopyrum; species Thinopyrum elongatum. Next base: position 545,275,630 of record CM022298.1, on the reverse strand, counting down.
GTTGATCCCTCACTAATTCTTGATGAACTTGAGAATCCAGGTTATCAACCCACAACTCGTTCTCGTACTCGTTTGGCTAACTACTGTGGCAGTTTCTCCTTTGTTTCATTGGCAGAACCTACCAAATATGAAGAAGCCATGAATGAGCCGGATTGGATGAATGCCATGCAAGAGGACTTGGTACAATTCGAATTAAATGATGTATGGGAACTGGTTGACAAACCGAATCCCAAGAAGCACAATATCATCGGCACAAAATGGATCTTCCGCAACAAGCAAGATGAAAATGGTATTGTGGTAAGAAACAAAGCACGACTTGTTGCTCAAGGGTACACACAGGTAGAAGGCATTGATTTTGGTGAAACATATGCTCCTATTGCACGCCTTGAGGCTATTCGCATTCTACTTGCTTATGCAAATTACAATGATATCCTGCTATATCAAATGGATGTGAAAAGTGCTTTCCTCAATGGTGAAATTGATGAGGAAGTTTATGTTAGACATCCACCTGGCTTTGAACACCCTGAGTTTCCTAACAAAGTTTTCAGGTTGAAGAAAGCCTTATATGGGCTAAAACAAGCCCCTAGAGCTTGGTATGACACCCTGAAGAAGTTTTTGCTTGATAAGGGGTTCAAACCAGGATCCACGGATCCCACTCTTTTTACTCGTGCAGTTGACAATGATTTATTCGTTTGTCAAATCTATGTGGATGATATTATCTTCGACTGTACTAACAATGCTTGCAGCTTAGAATTCGGGAAAATGATGTCCGATAAATATCAAATGTCCATGATGGGTGAACTCAAATTCTTTCTCGGACTACAAATACGTCAACAAGTGAATGGCATCTTCATTTCTCAGGAAAAATATCTGAAGGACTGTCTGAAGAAGTTCAAAATGCAAGATTCCAAAATGAAGGGCTATGAAACTCCAATGCCCACGAATGGTAAGCTAGATGCAAATGTGTGCGGTAAGGATTATGATTAGAAGGCCTATCGTTCGATGATTGGATCTCTTCTTTACCTATGTGCATCCAGACCTGACATTATGTTGAGTGTTTGCATGTGTGCCCGCTATCAAGCTGCACCGAAAGAATCGCATCACCAAGCGATCGAGCGCATTCTGAGATATTTGGCTCACACCCCCACCTTAGGTTTATGGTATCCTAAGGGAGCACAGTTTGATCTTGTTGGTTATTCCGACTCAGATTGGGCTGGTGACTTGGTTGATAGGAAATCTACTTCGGGGACATGTCATTTCCTTGGTAGATCCTTGGTCTGTTGGTCTTCAAGGAAGCAGAATTGTGTATCTCTATCTACGACTGAGGCCGAATATATTGCTGTTGGCTCTTGTTGCACTCAGTTATTGTGGATGAAGCAGACACTGAAGGATTATGGCATCAAGGTCAAGCATATACCTCTTTATTGTGATAATGAGAGTGCTATCAAAATTGCACACAATCCTGTGCAGCATTCTCGCACGAAGCACATTGCCATCAGACATAACTTTATTCACGATTATGTGGCTCGAGAGGATATTGTTGTCAATCGCGTCAAGACCGAAGACAATCTCGCTGATATCTTCACCAAGACTCTCGACGAGAAAAGATTCTGTGCATTACGGTGTGAGCTAAATATCCTAGACTTCGCAAACATGCAGTAAGCTAGACTCGGCACCCGTGCTAACACTTCCACGTCTTTGAAAGGAATGGGTGCATAACACTCGAAGAGTCTGAAACTTTCGACAAAGTGAAAGTTTCCTTCTAATAGTGAATACATTAACGAAGAACTAGACTAACCGGGTGCCACGATAATTGTGCGATGCTCGGGGTCATACAGTTCTTATACGGTGGGTTACGCCACCACAATTTTTCTTCGATGAGTTTCTTTTCGAGTCGATGCATTTGACTTCTGTCCGAATGCGTTTCTCTCATTGCTATTTGCTCGGTTTCCTTTGCTCTGTGCTGAGTGAAATGCCTAGGACCCTGTTTTCCCTCTAATCTATCTCTTCCAGTCTATGCTATTCCATTACAAATGCTCAATTCTATCTGGAACGAAACTCATCTGGTGTCCTTGACCATGATTTTGTTTCAGACCGAACTTTAATCTGTTTTGGCAAAAGCCATCCAAAGTTTGGGCTTTCCCGCCCAAGTCAGGACCATGTTCTGTGACGGTTGCCACATGCTGCTCATCAACTACCAGTCCATCCTATCCGTTGAATTGCAATCGTCCCCGTATAGAAACCGTTCGATCTTAACCTCGGCGTGCGGTTATTTTCCTCACCTATATATAAACCGCACCACCCCCTTCGTCCTCCTTCCTTCTTTCTCCTCACTCCCTCTCTCCACCGAAACCCTCGCTGCACTACTCCTCCTTGAGCTCAATGCCGACGACCCCTTCGCCGCTTAGCTGCTGGAAAGATGTCACCGGAGTCATTCCACGCTGCCGCGGGATATCTTCTTCCTCGCGCCACCGTAGCTGCTGCACGTCACCAATCTAGGGTACGTGTAGTTTGTGCTCGAATTTCCTTCCTTCCGATTCGAGTTCGTCCGTGGTTAATTTTCACCGATTTTACCGCTTATCTTAGATCTAGGTTTTTACTTCTCTAGTGCGGATGTGGTTTGTAGTTTTTCCTCGCATCCGAATCTGTCAGATCTAGGGTTTGTGATTCTGTTTCACACAAATGAAATTCCTAGGTTGCTATCTAGTATTTTTATTCGGACTTACTAGCTCAATCTATATGTTTCATTCTATCGAAACAGTTCTCAAATTCTGTGTCTGATTCTTCCTCAAAATGTTTTGTTCGAGAAAATCTTTCGCTATGAGCATTTGTGACTCTGTCCCCATTTTCCCTCGCTTCTATTCTCTTTCCCAGGTCAATGCAGTCAGTTGCAGATTCTGCCAAGATTCACAGTATGGCTGACGATGAAGAAGCTTTCATGGGAATTGCTGACGAGTCCAAAGCACCAAAGGGCCCAACGGTAGGCCCATCAACGAGCAAAAGAAAACGTGTCGAACAAAATACAAATGAGCAAGAAGCAGATGCCCCGAAGAAAAGGAGAGGTGGCTGACAACCAATCAAAAACACAGCTGAGCTTTTTTCTCATGATGAATATAACACCATTCCAGGAGAAGATTCAAATCAGAGAAAAGGACGTATGCAAAAGATTCGGTGCCATTGGGTCAAGAAATGGTTTAACTACAAGATGGTTCACCCTCGGTACGCCAAGAACTTTGCCTTCCATCCCCCATGGGGTGACTATCACGAGATTGGGCTCATTTGAGTTGGTGGACCACAGCAAAGACCTCCACCGCCTCCTGATGCTCATGAAACTTCCATCAAGACTCCAGATTCCTATCCAGAAGAAAAGGCCAAGCGCCTTAAGAATGCTGAGAAGCGTGCCAAGAAGGCCGCCAAAGATCAAGCAAAGGAAGAAGAAAATCGTCGTCTCATCAAGTCAGACGTCGAGAAGAGAAAGGTTGAAGGAAAAGATGAGCGCAGAATGAAGAATAAGCATGATCCAAAATCTGCTGCTCTGAAGAAAAAGAGCGCCCCAAGGAAAAGGCCTACGAAGCTAGTTGAACCTGAAAGTGATTCCTCTGATCAAGATGATCCACCACTTACCCGAGAGGAAATCGATGCAGAAAGGCTGAAGGAAAAGACGAGCGCAGAACGAAGAATAAGCATGATCCAAAATCTGCTTCTCTGAAGAAAAAGAGCTCCCCAAGGAAAAGGCCTGCGAAGCCAGTTGAACCTAAAAGTGATTCCTCTGATCAAGATGATCCACCGCTTACCCAAGAGGAAATCGATGCAACTCTCTCCAAATAAGTGAATGTCACCACATCCACTGTTCTACCAGATCTTCGTGTGGATGCTGTTCCAGTCGCACCCCCGAAGAAGAACACCTTAAAGAGGAAGACTCCACCAACCACAATTACCATCACTACTAGGGAAAATCCTAGCAGTAGCGCTGGTTTTTGTCCTAGCAGTAGCGCAGGGTACCGCGCTACTAATATGGTGCTACAGCTAAAGGTTAGCAGTAGCGTTGGTTTACCCGCGCTACTGCTATAACTACTTAGTAGTAGCAATTCTTGCCGAAAGCGCTACTGGTAAGTACTAGTAGCGCTCCTCTGTGCTCGCGCTACTACTATTATTCCGTATTCTATTTCTTTTTTATTTTATGTCATATTCATACACCATTATACAAGTTTTCATACAGTAGCAATTTAGAGATTGTTCTTACATCATAATGAGTTATTAAATCACTGGGTGAAAGAACCGTGGATTAGTTTCAAGTGGATGGATCCTAAGTGACCAAGTCATGGATTATCGTGATAATCCATGACTTGATCACTTAGGATCCATCCACTTGAAACTAATCAGCGGTTCTTTCACCCAATGATATAATAACTCATCATCATCATCATATCATTAACAACTTATCATCATAATACATCATTGTCATATAACAACTCCTCATGATCATCATTTTCGTCCATGAGACATCATATAACAACTTGGTCACTAGTCATAATCACAACTCGTCCTCCTCATCATCATCAACTCTATCACATTGTAGCACATAATAACACATTGTACCTAGGACCTACTCCTCTCTCATAGGACCTACTACCCTCTCTAAGGTAAAATGGCATAAAACAAGATAGGCCCTTACTCTCCATTATGGAGAATGGAGACTATCCTGTCTCCAATTCTTGCGCTTCGCACAATGTTGGTTCCAAGTAGCTCCCTACGATTGTCCATACATTTTTTCCATTCTTTGATTGTCATGTCTTGATTGGTTTTAGAAATCCGGTATGAACAGTTGTGACCCCTAGGCAGATATGGCCGTAAGCTAATAACATCAAGCCGTCCTTTCGGAAACATCAGATCAGGCACATAATCCTTCAGGATTTTCTGTTGAAAAACATAATAATAACATCGTAGTTAGCAATGTAGTTTAGCTTTAGAAGAATATATGCAAAAGATGCACGGGTGTCGTAATAGTAAAAAATCTTACCATGCCATCTCCATGGATGTTACCGTAGGTCAGCACGTGCACTAGTGGCACATATTGACCATAATGTGCAGGAGTTTGATAATTGATATTGTAATTCTCAACATCAATAATAAATGAGATAAGATGATCTTTCTCCTGATAAGTTAATTCTGCGCCATCGGTGCAGTAGGTTCTGTCTACCATCTTCCGTACATTCTTTGAAGAATGAAAATAAGCTATCAATGGAAATAAGTTGTCAACTATTTTGAAATAAACAATATAAATTACTTAATAACTATGTTTGAGAAACTCACATAGCGGTAGAATTGGAAGCGTATCAACAAGGACCCAAATGTCCATATTATGTTCGTCAGGATCGCCAAGATCCAAGGTGACAAGCATACCCTCATGAAAATCATACATCTTGCAAAGTGCTTCCCAATTCGGGAACCCAAAATGGGATACGCTCTCAGAATTGTATAGATTTATAGCAAAATCTATACCATGATGGGTCCTTAGGTGAACTATCTTTGTTTCCATACTTTCAAGATCTTCAAAATCCATCCTCTCCAAGACATAGCGTCTTGCATGGCATGGGATAAGCTAGTCGAATTGTAAAAGATGAAAATTACACGTTGAAGAAGCAAAAGTCGTGCTTAATTACGAAAAAACACTTGTCGTCATTGCGTACCGTTTCAACATCGAAGGTCTCCTGGAGTTTAATACTGAAGCGCCGACCTTGTACCAGGTGAGGCCTGTCGCACAGACCTCGGTCATCGCCGCACCAGTCGCACTCCGGGAGCCTATCGTCGTCGGACGACATTTCCTATGTTCATAATTCAAAGATTAAACTTCTAAAATTAAATATATGTACTACAAAAACTAAATTAGATCATTATTATTCATCACGGGTTGACTATCGGTCTGTCGAGTATTTTCTTGAAAACTCTCAACTCACGTGGTGTATATATTCGACCGTCGGTGATGGTAGCTCCTCCCTTCGTTCCTGAGTGCATTACACCAAATTGTCTAGCACACGGGACCGAAGAAGAAGCTACCCCCACGACAACAGTCGGGATTCTTCTTCTCTCATATATGGTGGAGACTCTCCCTCACTGATTCCTCTCTGACATTTGCGACCGTCGGTGATGGTCGTTCTTCTCTTCCTTCCCATGCATTACCAAAAGGTCTATCACGAGAAAGAACCCCCACGACAACAGTCGGCATTCTTCTCTCATATATATGGTGGAGTCCTCACTACTAGAAAAAAAGGCTATAGCTAATATGGACATTAATGGTGCACCATGTATAGGTACGCCATTAGTGTCCATATCACTAATGGCGCACCACACCCACGCTGCGCCACTACTGACAATTTTTATTTATTTATTTTTTCAAAACTAGTAATGGCGCACCAGGGGATAGTGCGCCATTACTAGTTAAAACTAGTAATGGTGCACCACACACTCCGTGCGCCACTACTAACAATTTTTTTTTACATTTTTTTCAAAACTAGTAATGGCGCACCTGGGGATAGTGCGCCATTACTAGTTAAAACTATTAATGGCGCACCACAACCACGGTGCGCCACTACTAACAATTTTTTTTTCAAAACTAGTAATGGCGCATCACATACCAGGTGCGCCATTAGTAACCAGGGTTACTAATGGCGCATTCTTAGGAGGTGTGCCATTGGTAACCTGAGAGCAGCTAGATATTTTGGACAGGCACCTACCGAACTCACTTTCCCCACTTCATTCTCTCCACCTCCTCCTCCAAGCTTGTCTCGGCTGCCTCCTCCTCCTCACCTCATTTGCACCATAGATTCACCCAAATTAAGTGGTTAAATTTCCTTTTTTTGATAGGTAAGTAAGGGGAAAGCTTTCTTTATGTTCTAGATCTACTTTTTCTCCCTCCAACAACGTGCACATGCACTTTTTATGGCCTAGATCTACGTATGTTTGTGGTGTTGCATATGTTTGTGTTTGCAGGTACCGGTATTTGAAATGCGATAGTTGCCAATATTTTGCCGGAATGTTGATTCATTTCCGTTTCGGCAAGAATTTGGCACTATGCATTCTTTTTGGTCCTATTTTTAGGCAAAGTCATGCCAAATTTTTTTTTGGTTCTAAAATATCGTTTTGCTCTACCCTGCAGGCGACCGTGGTCCGCACGATGACCGAAGGCATCGTGAATAGGTTTTTGAGCTCCGCGAAGGCCGAGATGCTTCAAAAGAACGAGACGGAGATAAGATGTCTGTGTCGAAGATGCAAGCTGAAGAGCCTTATGGACCCGGATTCCAGACAGGTGCGGGACCACCTGCTCTTGCGTGGTTTCATGGATGGCTATCAGTGGCAAGGTGATGAAGATGATTATGAAGTCGTCCATGGGGGCCGGGCAAGAAATAAGGAAGGGCAACAAGACAATAGCGGCGAGGGCGGGCGAGAAGACGAAGAATCTCCAGGACATGATCACGAAGTAGAAGCAGGACACAGTCATCATGTAGAAGATGCCGGACATGATGATGAGGAAGATCAAGACGAAGGGCATGATCATGAAGATGAAGATGCCGGAGCAGACGACGATGGACCATCGATGGGCTGGGTGCAGGACCCTCATATTCAAGAGCTGCTTCTCAAGCAGACGGGTAACGCAAGAGCTGCCGCCCGAGAGAAAGCCAAGCTGGATCAACTGGAGATAGACGCGGTTACTCCATTGTATGAAGGATGCAGGCCCAAGGATACCCGCCTGAAAGTAACGCTCATGGCTCTGGAGATGAAGGTAAAACACAAAATGACCGACGCATGCTTCGACGAGAACATGTCATTCTGGCACGAACGTCTTCCCAAGGGGAACAAGTGCCCGACCAGTTTCGAGGAGGCGAAGAAAATCGTGTGTCCTCTGGATTTACCGCACATGAAATACCATGTGTGCATGAATGATTGCATCATTTATCGGGACGAGCACAGGGAGTCTACCAGATGTCCGGTGTGCGGCGTCACTCGATACAAGAAGAGGAAGAAAGCTCCTCGAAAAGTGGTGTGGTACTTTCCGATCACTCCTCGTCTGCAGCGGTATTTCGCGGACCCTAAGCTAGCAAAGCTCCTGCGTTGGCACGCGGATAGGGAGGAGAAGAAGCGAGAAGATGACAGAAATGATCCGAAGATAAATAAAAAAGACAAGATGCTGAGTCACCCTAAGGATGCGAGCCAGTGGCAAGCGTTGAACTTCGAACACCCAGAATTTGGGGACGATCCAAGGAACATCGTGCTGGGTGCGAGCACCGATGGAGTCAATCCGTTTGGCAGCCAGAGAAGCACACATAGCACCTGGCCTGTGTTTGTGTGGATGTACAACCTTCCCCCCTGGATGTGCATGAAGAGGAAGTACATTCACATGAGTATGCTAATTGAAGGGCCGAAACAACCAGGGAACGACATCAATCTGTATCTGGGGCTGCTGAAAGAGGAGCTAGACACGCTGTGGAAAACACCAGCCAATACGTGGGACGCCGCAGCGAAAGAATATTTCCCTATGAGAGCCGCACTGCTCACGACGGTGCACGACTATCTCGGTTACGGATATGTCGCGGGGCAGGTGGTCCATGAATTTTGTGCATGCGTCAGGTGGATGGATGACACAACGTATCGCCAGCTAGATAGAGATCCCGGGTCTTCGAAAACCGTGTTCATGGGACATCGAAGGTGGCTTCGCGATGATGATGCATGGAGAAAACGCAAGGATCTGTTCGATGGTGAAACCGAACCCCGAAGACGCCCGCGTACGAGGAGCGGCGAGGAAATAGACGAGCTGTTGAAAAATTGGAAAGAGTGCCCACCACCGGGAAAGAAGCGAAAGGTGCCAGAGCCGCTGCTGAAGGTATGGAAAACAAGGTCTGTTTTCTGGGACTTGCCGTACTGGAAGATCCTCCGTGTGCCTCACAGCCTTGATGTCATGCATATCACGAAGAACATGTGCGAGAGTCTGCTTTGTACCCTGCTCAACATGCCAGAGAGGACCAAAGATGGGCCGAAAGCAAGGGCAGACTTGCAATCAATGGGCATCAGGGAGGAGCTTCACACAAAATGCCCTAATGATGATGATGATGATGATGATGAGGTGAAGGACACGAAAAGTCGTCGCAAAGGCAAAAAGGCCAAGAAGATCGAATATGACTGCCCTCCCGCGTGCTTCACTCTAAGTCAGGAGGAGATCGAGCAGTTTTTCACCTGCCTCGTAGGAGTAAAACTTCCTTACGGTTATGCAGGGAAGATAAGCAGATACCTAGACTCAGCGAAGCAGAAGTTCAGCAGGATGAAGTCTCACGACTGTCACGTGCTGATGACGCAGATACTTCCAGTTGCAATCCGTGGGATCATGGACGTGCACGTCCGTGAAACGCTATTTGGCCTATGCAACTTTTTCGATGTCATCTCTCGGAAGTCGGTTGGCGTGAGGCAACTCAGAAGGCTACAGGAAGAGATCGTGGTGATACTATGCGAGCTAGAGATGTACTTCCCGCCCGCATTCTTCGACGTTATGGTGCATCTGCTGGTCCATATCGTGGAGGATATCATCCAACTCGGGCCGACGTTCCTGCACAGCATGATGCCGTTCGAAAGGATGAATGGTGTCATCAAAGGATACGTTCGCAACAGGGCACGTCTAGATAGAAGCATAGCCAAGGGCTTTCTGACCGAAGAGTGCATCTCCTATTGCACGAATTATCTAGGCATCGAGAACCCCGTTGGTCTACCCGTCAACAGGCACCTCGACAGGCTCACTGGATGGGGTCACCGCGAGGGTCACCACGAAATGCATGCCGACTTTGAAAGATTAAACCTAGTCGCGCTACAACACATAGACGTGGTCGATCCTTGGGTGGTAGAGCACAAAACATTTATTGAGAAGACGTACAATGACCGAGGCCAACAGAGGACGAACGAAGATATAATCAAAGAGCACAACTCATGTTTCACGCGTTGGTTCAAGGAGAAGCTTCTGTCGTACCCTTTACATGAGGATTCTTCCGCGGAAGAAAAACTCATATTCGCCTTGTCACAGGGCACCAAGCACAACCTGATGACCTATGAGGCGTACGATATCAACGGCTACACATTCTACACCGAGGAAAAGGACATGAAGAGCGATTATCAGAACTCCGGGGTAACGATGGAATCCTACACCGGTAACGACAAGGACAGATACTATGGAAGGATCAAGGAGATCTGGGAGCTGAGCTACGCTGGAGAGAAGGTTCCGATGTTCCGTGTCAGATGGGCCAAGAGCGTCCTAAAAGAAGACCGGTATTTCACCACCATGGTTATACCCGAAGCCAAATCCAAGACCGCGGGCGCAAACGTCACCGCGAAAAATGAACCATGTGTACTGGCTTCCCAAGTGGACCAATGCTTCTTCATTACTGACCCGTCAAAGCCCAGTCGTGTTGTCGTGAGGAGAGGCAAAAGGAACATCATCGGAATGGATGGAGTCGCCAATGAGCAAGACTTCGACAAGTACGGCGACCCGAAGATGGAAGATGACGACGACGATGAAGTACCATACACCACAAGAAGAAGCAGGACCACCCTACCTAAAGGACGTCCGTTCAAGAGAATAACTCCATTTGCGAAAAAGAAGGGCAAGAAGATTGTGAAAAGATAGCTAAGATCGAATCACGACGTGTCAGCCGCGTGTGTATGTGTCAGTGGCAAGCTCAATTATTACATGCAACTAAATTATTACATGTATCACTTGATTTCAACCATGTCATCTAATTCTAAATCTTTGCACAATGGTTTTATCACTCCATTTGCATTTTCCTTTTCTTTTATCTCAAAACTTAAATTATTACATGCAACTAAAAATCCAAAAAAATAAAAAAAAAGTTAGTAATGGCGCACCAGGAGAAGGTGCGCCATTGCTATCACGGTGTTTACGGCGCACCCCTAAAAGGTGCGCCATTGATATACCCCTTTTTATGGCGCACCCCTAAAAGGTGCGCCATTGCTAACCCTCCCCCGGTAATATCCAAGACCCAGCCGCCCCCTCACCCTCATTTCCATTCTTCCTCTCCCTCCCCCCACCGCGCCACCCCCACACACCGGTGACCTCGCTCCCGGGCTCCGCCGCCCCCACCCACCCCCTCCCTCGCCTTCTCTGCCCCCAATCGAGCAGTAGGTCAGGCGGTGGCCCTTCCTTTCGCTGCTCTCGCTCGATCCGTTCGGTTCTGAGCTCTTTCTTTCTCCTCCCGCCAGATCCTCCACGGGCTCGTCGGGCTGGTGAGGTCGCCGGTGTCGGCCACGCTGCCGCAGATCGGGTCGCGCCTCTTCGTCACCTAGGGCATCCTCTGGAGCTTCCCCGAGGTGCGGTGTCCTTCTCTCTCAACATGGCATCCCTCTCTATTCTTCTTGCTGCGTGCATACCTGATGTTTCTCTGTTTCCTCTGTTTGCTTGGTTGGGTCTGCTGACCAGGACGCACATCCTGGTGAGCTCCTTGGTCATCAGCTGGTCCATCACCGAGGTACGCATGCTCCTGAGTCCTGATAATCTAGGAATTACACCTCTTCAAATTAGCTGTATTATCGAGCCGCGAGGTGCTGTTGTTGCTGTTAGCCTAGCTGAAGATGTGCTCCTGAACTAGTGCTGGGGCGTGTTGCCCTTTTCTGGAATGAAATGGAGCTGGGGCGTGTTGCCCTTTTCTTCTAAAAAAAAAGATGTGCTCCTGAACTAGTGCAATGCGACGATGATTTTTACATATGGATATTGTTGTTCCAAGTTGAATTTCAAGTATCCTAGTATTTGTATGATTAATCCTAAATGAGACAAATCAGGTTAATAATGCTCATGTAACAGAAAAGAACACCAGAAACTTCAAACTTGAATGGAAAGAACCTTTAAAGCAGAGGATGACAAAGAAATTGTGCTGCATATTACTCCCTCCGTCCCAAAATAAGTGACTCAAGTGGCCACAAATATCTTCATAGTCGACTGGAATGTCTCATACTACCAGTTTTAGAGCATCTCCAACAACTCCTCAGGCCTCTCTCATGGCATGTGACGATAGACACTGTGTCAACCATCAGGCCTCTCTCATGGCATGCCACGATGGCCACTGTGCCGCTGCTGAAATGTTGACAAATAGTTACCCCTTTCTCCTGAAATGTTGATTAATTTCTGTTTCGGTTGAGAATGGGGCACTCCTAGGTCAAGAAAATTAGCAAAGGTCATGTCCAATTTTTTTGACCTAGAAGGTGCCCGATTCTCAACCGAAGCAAATCAGCAAATCAGCAAGTGAGTTAAGTTAAATCAGCAAGTGAGTTAAGTTAACTGAATGGGGCATTTCTGTTTTGTCCAACTGCAGTTTCATTCATGGTGTGAAGTTTGTTGTTGTCAGCCTGAGTTAAACTTGGCATTGGTCTCATTCTAGTGAGTAGGGGTATGCATTAGGCATTGGTCTCATTCTTAGACCGTCGCACTTGGTGGTGCACCTCGCTGCCCAGGCTTGTTGCGACACATTGCTGCCCAGGCTCGCCGCGACACGATGCTTTAGGACTGCCCTTGAGGATGTTAAGACTGTTAGCTATGCATACATAGTGAAAGATCAGCTAGGTTGTGCTGGCATAGATGAGAGGCACAAATGTCTCTTTCTGGGTGGCATCTGATACACTCAGGCATCATCTGATACCCTTTACCCATCCATAGAATTGGCATAGTTCTACAAACCAGCATCTTAAGGTTGCTGGTAAGCACAAATCTTCAAGCCAAGATCACGTGCTGGCATCTGAAAAGGTCAGAATGGCCTCACAAGTTGGATTCATGTCGACGTCTGAATACAAACACAATTTTTGCTTAGTTTAACTAGTACATGGCCCCTGGTTTCGACCTTGTTATTACCCAGCCGCTGCTGGCTCAGCAATGTGACGAACACCTAGGCGTCCTCACTTGCGTACGTAGCAAAATTCTTTCGCCACCGTCTTACAATTAATCATTCTAGCCTTTTTTTCCTATTTAGAGCGAACATGGCCGACAACGATGAGGCCGGCGGTTCGGGCAAGTCATTCTGGGAGCTGTCCCAGGAGATGGAGGAAGAACCTCACCGCTATGAGGACGCCGCGGAAGACACCGATCCCGACTACACAACCCCTAGTGGCGTCGGGGATGACACCACTGATGGTGCCGCCGGGGATGCCACCACTGATGATGGCAGCGCATGCACAGATGGCAGCCAACCAAAGAGGCAACGGAAGGGCCGGCGCCCGAATGTGCTCGGCATCGTCAAGGAGGAATTTACTGAAGTGTCCTCCAGTGGGCATCCAACGGCGCCCAAAGAAAACGCAAGGATATGTTCGATGGTGAAACCGAACCCCGAAGATGCCCGCGTACGAGGAGCGGCGAGGAAATAGACGAGCTGTTGCAAAATTGGAAAGAGTGCCCACCGCCGGGAAAGAAGCAAAAGGCGCCAGAGCCGGGAAAGAAGCGAAAGGCGCCAGAGCCGCTACTGAAGGTATGGAAAACGAGGTCTGTTTTCTGGGACTTGCCGTACTGGAAGATCCTCCGTGTGCCTCACAGCCTTGATGTCATGCATATCACGAAGAACGTGTGCGAGAGTCTGCTTGGTACCCTGCTCAACATGCCAGAGAGGACCAAAGATGGGCTGAAAGCAAGGGCAGACTTGAAATCAATGGGAATCAGGGAGGAGCTTCATGCTAATGATGATGTTGATGAGGCGACGGACACGGAAAGTCGTCGCAAAGGCAAAAAGGCCAAGAAGATCGGAAATGACTGCCCTCTAAGTCAAAAGGAGATCAAGCAGTTGTTCACCTGCCTCGTAGGAGTAAAACTTCCTTACGGTTACGCGGGGAAGATAAGCAGATACCTAGACTCAGCGAAGCAGAAGTTCAGCGGGATGAAGTCTCACGACTGTCACGTGCTGATGACGCAGATACTTCCAGTTGCAATCTGTGGGATCATGGACGCGCACGTCCGTGAAACGCTATTTGGCATATGCAACTTTTTCGACGTCATCTCTCGGAAGTCGGTTGGCGTGAGGCAACTCAGAAGGCTACAGGAAGAGATCGTGGTGATACTATGCGAGCTTGAGATGTACTTCCCGCCCGCATTCTTCGACGTTATGGTGCATCTGCTGGTCCATATCATGGAGGATATCATCCAACTTGGGCCGACGTTCCTGCACAGCATGATGCCGTTCGAAAGGATGAATGGTGTCATCAAAGGATACGTTCGCAACATGTCACGTCTAGAGGGAAGCATAGCCAAGGGCTTTCTGACCGAAGAGTGCATTTCCTACTGCATGAATTATCTAGGCATCGAGAACCCCGTTGGTCTGCCCGTCAACAGGCACCTCGGCAGGCTCGCTGGATGGGGTCACCGCGAGGGTCGCCGCGAAATGCATGTCGACTTCAAGGGTCGACTCGCCGACTTTGAAAGAGCAAACCTAGTCTTCGCTACAACACATAGATGTGGTCGATCCTTGGGTGGTAGAGCACAAAACCTTTATTGAGAAGACGTACAATGACCGAGGCCAACAGAGGACGGACGGAGATATAATCAAAGAGCACAACTCATGTTTCACGCGTTGGTTCAAGGAGAAGCTTCTGTCGTACCCTTTACATGAGGATTCTTCCGCGGAAGAAAAACTCATATTCGCCTTGTCACAGGGCGCCGAGCACAACCTGATGACCTATGAGGCGTACGATATCAACGGCTACACATTCTACACCGAGGAAAAGGACATGAAGAGCGATGGTAATCAGAACTCCGGGGTAATGATGGAATCCTACACCGGTAACGACAAGGACAGATACTACGGAAGGATCAAGGAGATCTGGGAGCTGAGCTACACTGGAGAGAAGGTCCCGATGTTCCGTGTCAGATGGGCCAAGAGCGTCCTAAAAGAAGACCGGTATTTCACCACCATGGTTATACCCGAAGCCAAATCCAAGACCGCGGGCGCAAACGTCACCGCGAAAAATGAGCCATGGGTACTGGCTTCCCAAGTGGACCAATGCTTCTTCATTACCGACCCGTCAAAGCCCAGTCGTGTTGTCATGAGGAGAGGCAAAAGGAAGATCATCGGAATGGATGGAGTCGCCAATGAGCAAGACTTCGACAAGTACGGCGACCCGAAGATGGAACATGACGACGATGATGAAGTACCAGCATACACCACAAGAAGAAGCAGGACCACCCTACCTAAAGGACGTCCGTTCAAGAGAAGAACTCCATTTGCGAAAAAGAAGGGCAAGAAGATTGTGAAAAGATAGCTAAGATATCCAAAAAGAAGGGCAAGCAGATTGTGAAAAGATAGCTAAGATTGTCAAAGCCATTGATATCCAAAAAAAAAAGATAGTAATGGCGCACCAGGAGAAGGTGCGCCATTGCTATCACGGTGTTTATGGCGCACCCCTAGAAGGTGCGCCATTGGTATACGTATTTTTATGGCGCACCCCTAAAAGGTGCGCCATTGCTAACCCTCCCCCCACTCCCACTTGCTCCCCTCTCCCTCTGGCCTCTCTCCCTCCCTCGCCAGATCCACCGCCCTCGCCCGCGCCCGCTCCACCGCCGTCCGCCCGCGCCCGCTCCACCGCCGCCGGCATTGCGAGGTGCGCGCGCCCCACCTAACCCGACGACCCCCGCGGGAGCACGCCGCCGTCCGCCCGCACCCGCTCCACCGCCGCCGGCATTGCGAGGTGCGCGCGCGAGCCGATCGTCCTCCCCTCTCCTCCTCTCCCCGGCCGCGCTCTCCCTCCCTCTCGCCTGCTGCTCACGCCCCTCCCTCGTCCCTGCAGGAGCGCGAACCCGAGGAGCCGCACAGCACCGGATCCACCTCGTCTTCTTCCTCGGGTCGCCGCCGTCTTCCTCAACTCCGGCCACCTCTGCTGCTACTAAGCTCTTGCAGGGCCTCCTTGCGCCTCCTCGGTGAGCTCCACCTCCTCTCCCCTCTTCCTCCTCTCCCCGGTGAGCAGGGCCTACTTAGCTTCTGATGTTGGTTCAGTTGTGGTCTTTGTGGGATAAGCTGATAGTATTGGCTATTGCTTTGATTGTTCATTAGTTATATAGCATGCATGATTTGGAAAATGGAGTTAGCAGCTCTACACTGCTATATACTTGACAATGAACTTCCTCAACTTAATCAATTTCATAGTTTTTTGTGTCCGCTATAAAGTGTGCTTCAAATCACGGTTGTCTTTTTAGCTCCTGCTGTTGCTATGGCACAAATGAATTAATCTTGGTGGAAACTATTATATCCTTTGGTGATGTGTTAAACTACTTGAAAATAAACTAAGCCTATTGATGCTTGCACATATTAGGAATGTGCTAAGCAAAACATTGCAACTGACTGGCAGTTATGTATTTCCTTACTGTATTGGCTATATTGATGCCCATTCATTCCATAGCAGCTTTGCACTAGGAAATACTTGGTACGCCTGCATACTCATATTCTTTTGATGTTGGTTCAGTTCAACATGCTATCATGTGCTAGATTTGAGACGAGATTCCTCTAGAGTAGCCATTGTCTCTGTTCGAGTAAGGATGTTCTTATGTGTAGAGCTGTTAACACCAGCACAGCCTACAAATGGGATGGACCCTTTTTCCATTAAATTCCTTCCTTCCTGAGAAACCTAAACACAAGGACACAATTAATGCTTACAAAAAGAGTGTATTATGCTTAAATTTTAGATCCACTTTCATATATATTATAATGATTAGCAGAGTATATACAAAATGATACAACAAGATTATCCAGTTAGTATAGTAAGTGTGGGAGTACATCCTCTGAGCAGTAAGAAATACTATATAGTCATGGTAACATGTACTCCCATGCCTCATACTCCTAACAGAACTGCATAAAAAATATTCACTACCATATACTCTTTTTTGCAACATACCCTTTTATGCGAGTATATTTGCGATGAATTTGTATTGTGCAGTTCGCATTGGCGTATCTCATGATAATTAGGGCCAGTTCTTCTGCTGGCTTTTAGAATAAGCTGGAATAAGCTAACCCCTAGGCTTCTAAAAAATTAAATTTGGTTGGGCTTCTAGAATAAGCTGGGTAGGGGGCAGCTTATTCTAGAAGCCCAAAAAAGCTACCAAAAGAACTGGCCCTTACTATCCAAAGTGAAAATGTAGTATTAGGAAGTCACTGAACTAGTATAATATGTGGTGGGAGTACCTACTTGGCTACTCCCAGTCCCATGAGTACAAATATTTTTGCTACATAACTTTGCAATTTTCTTCAACTACATTGTAGGAAGGAAACTCTCGAGAGAACCGAACCCAAAGTACATGCTATAAAAATTGTATTCAGTGCTGCTGCTGTACTACTTGTGATGCTGCTGCTGCTGTACTACTTGTGATGCTGCTGCTACTATAGAGTTGATCATTATATTCACTGAATTTTGTCAACTTGTGATGCTGCTGCTACTGTAGATCTTCTGAACTTGTGATCTTCTGAAATGACCCCTTTCTCCTGAAATGTTGATTAATTTCCATTTCGGTTGAGAATGGGGCACTCCTAGGTCAAGAAAATTAGCAAAGGTCATGCCCAATTTTCTTGACCTAGAAGGTGCCCGATTCTCAACCGAAACAAAAATTAATCAACATTTATAGTTTGACCTAGAAGATGCCCAATTTGTTAACTCTAGTAGTGTACTCCTGTTAAATGCAGTCTAGTTACTCGTGTTGTTCAGATTCACGATGTAAGCTCCTGTTAAATGTTTGTCTAAAAGAGAATAGCTTTGCGATGGAAGATCAATCCCTTTTAAGACATCAACAATTTTACTCCTTGGCAGGAAAGGGGTTTTATCGGTATTATCATAAAAGTTAATCCTAACAAAACTCCCATCATTAGAATTAATAAGGGGACCTCCAATACCAACCTAGTACACCAAAAATATAAGACTGAGTTAGGTTACAGGGAGAAGTACAGGGAGAAGTTGCGCAATGCCAAAGACATAGCTATTTACAGTATGCGCTTTAATATAGGAGTAGTAAATTAAGGAGAAATTTCAGATTGTTTTTTTTAAGAATACCAGGTTCAGATAGATAGATTCTGATGCAAGCATCTATATAAATACAAGAAAATAACAATCACAAGTGTACCTTCTTGATTTTGCAAGTGGACAACTGAAGGTCTCCACAGTCAAGTTCAGTAGGCTTTTTTCCTAGACTGCATTTAAGAAATAACTCTAGTAGCCTTTTTTTCCTATTTAGAGCGAACATGGCCAACAACGATGAGGCCGGTGGTTCGGGCAAGGCATTCTGGGAGCTGTCCCAGGAGATGGAGGAAGAACCTCACCGCTATGAGGACACCGCGGAAGACACCGATCCCGACTACACAACCCCTAGTGGCGTCGGGGATGACACCACTGATGGTGCCGCCGAGGATGCCACCACTGATGATGGCAGCGCACGCATAGATGGCAGCCAACCGAAGAGGCAACGGAAGGACCGGCGCCCGAACGTGCTCGGCACCGTCAAGGAGGAATTTACTGAAGTGTCCTCTAGTGGGCATCCAACGGCGCCCAAAGAATTAGTCAGTGGGTACTCGGGACAACTCGGGTGCATTCTCCGGAGCAACGTCTCGATCAACACCGAGAACCTAAGGCATCGTGACCGAGGGAATTTGCGCAACCTCCTCTTCACGAAGCTGCATGAACGATGCAAGTTCCCCGGTGACTTCGCAAACACACGCCTCTTAGGGAATAAAGTGAACAGTGCCGCCCTCACGAAGATGAGCACGGCCCTGGCTACTTGGAGAGCCGCGGTGAAGAGAAGGATTCTAAGAGGTGATAGTTATGAGAAGATCAAGGAGACAAATCCTTCGATCAGCGAAGCTGACTACCGGGAGTTCAAGATCAAGTGCGAGAGCAACGCATCCGCGGAATCAAGTCAGTGGGGGAAAGATATGCGGGACTTGAACTTAGGGGTCCACAAACTCGGTCCCGGCGGTTACAGAGTGGCGGAACCTATATGGGACAAGGAGGACGCGGAGTGTGCCGAGCAAGGCCTACCGCCCCTCTTCGATAAATACCATGACAAGCAGTCCAGGAACTATGTCAGGGCCCGGTACAAGGTGGACCCGGTAACAAAGGAGCTTACCACGGATCCGAAGACCCAGGCGCTTGAGCTTGTTCTGGTAAGGAATACACCCCCGCGTAATTAGCTCCATATGGTTGCATTCTAATTAATGAAGCCAAATTTCTAAATGGTTCATGTTCCTTCCGCAGGACACTGAAAGCAGTAGCACGGGGTCGTCTCAGAGCTCCCCTTGGGACACCACTTTAAATAGGGCGTTGAACGTAATGAAACACAAGGATAAGTTCAGTAAGCCGTCGTCAGCTGGTCATGTGGCCGGCAAAGGCTTGTCCATGAAATGGTCGGAATACTATAACGCTGGGCGAAAGGAGAGAAAGACCAGCTCGGAAAGCCAGGAGCGCGAGGTTCAAGAACTCAAGGCACAAGTGGCATGGATTCCAGAGATAGTCGAAGAGCAAGTGCGAGACCAACTGGGAGCGACGATCACCGCCATTGTGCCTACCTTGATTGAGGGGCTGCAGGCGTGGATTGCGGGCGGCCAACAGGGGCCGCCCCCGATTCCCAGCTTCACGGGCAGCAACTCGCACAACTCGCCGACGGCGGCATTGCTATCTCCGGCGGAGGTGGGATTGGTGTCTCCGGCGTCGGCGCCGGCATTGGAGCTTAATGCACACGGGTGTGGGAAGAATACGCTGGCCGGCACCTCGGCAGCAAGCGGCCCCTCCGTCACTTGCACGCCCGCCGTTGGCGGTGCCTAGACATTAGCCGAGCTCGACGCCATCACGATAACTAAGCCTCTCGGCCGATGACTTCATCTCCTTGCCTTTGACTGGGCATCCCTGACGCCCTACATGTTTTCGCAGGGCGCCGCCGACGTTCCATGCACTCTCCTGCACTTCGTGGAAGGCGAGTTGATCGATGTCGCCAAGGCCAGAATCGTTTAACCGGGCAACCGCGTGTTCCATGCTAATCCGATGCCACCCACCGTGTATAGGGTTCAACTGGTTCGGGTGCTGCGGGGCTGCAACGACTTGTTACCTCCGTATCGACCCCCTGGGGCCGACGAAGATGATGTGATGACCCTCAGCGCCTGCATAAGCTGGTCCATGCTTTGGCCGAAGAGCCAGATTCGTTTGGGGGCGGGGGACACCACCCCACAGACAACACCGCCAGTCGTGCCGGCGCCAAGCCATGGCAAGACCGCTGTAATGCTACCACCGTCAGCTGATCCGGACATGCATATGGCACAGGATCCGGACAACGACGACGGTACATTTACCAACGTCGATAAGTACTTCAACGAACATGGGTACGGTGACGAATTCTTGGGGCCTCCTTCTCAAGAACCCAACCCTGCAAAATACGATCACGATCTAGCTGGTACCGCGCAGAAACCCAATTGCAACAGGCGTCGTCTGGCGTTCAGTTCTCAGGAGACGCCGCCAGCTGCCGCCTTCACCGAGCCTCAGATAGCCGAGGTGCGAAATATTATCAGCCCCAACACACTCAAGAAGGTGGTCTCTGAGCAGAACTCGATCCCATTACAGCAGAAGAAGTAGAAGGGACGGAAAAGAAAAAATAACAAGGGTGCGAGCCAGCTGGCACCGAGTACGATCCGTGCTCAGGACGGGCCACCTTCACCTAAGGATATCTCGAGGAGGGTGCATGTGGCGGGTAGGCCGATGCTACCGACTAATCTGCTCAATGCCGCAACCGGTGCTATGCGGAGTCTGCATGACAGTGTTCTTTCTTTGGAGAAGCGGCGTCTCTCCGAGAATGATGTGGCATACCCAGTTTTCATGGCCAAGGTGCCAGAGGGCAAGGGCTGCTTTGTCGATAGCACCATCGGGGTTATGATCGTCCTGCGGTTTGATGACATCTTCGCTATGTTTAACCTTCATCCGCTGCACTACACCTTCATTCGGCTATTTTCGCTCAATATGGAGATGCGGATCATTAGAGACAAGACCCCGGACATCGTGATAGTCGACCCCTTCTACATGCGTGCCAAGATCTTGGGCAGCGCTGGGGACCGGCAAGTCGCGAGTTCATACCTCGAAGGCGTCATTCTGGCGAACCCAGATAAGGATAACTTCCTCGTGCCTTACTTTCCCGAGTAAATCATCCCCTCACCGCCCCGTAACATATGATATCTTAGATTTTGATCGTTCTTTTTTTTTCTAACATTCCGTGTTTTGTGCAGTGACACACATTGCACACTCATCCTCTTAAGCCTGAAATATTCCATGGCCACGTATTTCGACTCAGACCGTCTGTCGAAGAAAGACTACATGAATATCAAGAAAGTTCTTGATGATGCTCTCCCCGGCTATGCCAAATCTGGAGGCACCTTCAGGAGGCTAATTTGTAGGTACGGCAAGCACGTGTTCACCCACGTAACGACGTTCCCCTGCGTCAAGCAGCCGCCTGGCGGTCAGAAGGATGCCTACTACGCCCTCCATCACATGCGGGCGATCGTACGGGACCATAATCACCTTCTGCTACCAACTAATCTCAAAGATAGGGCCGCACGCTTGTCGGTAATCCAGGACGCGGACATCAGACAAGAATTCTTTCGCATCCAGTCGGAGTTTGCGGAAATCATCCAACAAGATGTCCTTCGTACCTCGGGGCAGTTCTACCTCAGATATCAACCGTCCAACAGTGAAATAGAAACAATGCTACAAATGCAGGCTGACAACGAGCACGATTTCATGGCCATCACGATAGACGGCGGCTTCATCCACGCTCCGGTCCCTGAGTCAAGTCGAAAGTAATGATGCTATGTAGTTCTGAAATATCGATTAGCTCATGTTGTAATTAAACTTTAATGAACTTGTATGTCTCTTTAGTTTGGACAGTCGTTCAACTTATATGTAATCGATGCTATTTATTAGTAGGACCATGAATCGTGCTATTAATGTGTTGCTTTTCTCTTCCGATCCTTTTGTTGCGTACTTATATATTGCTTATGTATTGTCTGTGAATTGCTACTAACGTTTTGTTTGTCTAGTGCATAGAGATGCCGTCGTATGTCGTGTACAAGGGTAAGGTTCCCGGAGTCTACGACGACTGGGAGGAGTGTCAGAGATAGGTTCACCGTTTCAGCGGTAATAGTTACAAAGGGTACACCACTAGGGCGGAGGCGGAAGCTAGATACGCGCGCTATCTAGCGGGAGAGAGGAGGGAGTGGAGGAGGAACCGGATGAAGACCAGTTTCATCGCGATGATGCTCATCGGGACCGCAGCTCTCTTCTATGTGATGGTAGTTTAGATGATCGATATCGACTTGTAATGTGAAGACAAACTCGCTACTCGCGGTCTCGAGACTTGTAATGTTCTAACTTTGTTCGGTATTTTGAATTCGGAGACTAATATGATGAATTGTATTCGGAGACTAATCTTCTATTGTATTCGATAAATCTGCTGTTTATATGTTGTGCTGTTTATATTCTGTGCAGTAATGTATTTTGTAACCTGTGCAAATATCAGAAAAGAAAAAAAAATTCCTAATATTCATAGTAGTGGCGCACCATATTACACTTTAGTGGCGCACTGAAATAAACACACCAGTGGCGCATTATCTAAAAGTGCGCCATTAGTAACCCGGAGCACAAGGTAAATATGGCCCCTTGGGAGGCATAGTAATGGCGCACTGGTGGACATAGTAATGGCGCACTATGTGGTGCGCCACTATTATCTGGGATACTAGTGGCGCACCAGAGGTGCGCCATTACTATTTGTTACTAGTGGCGTGTTAATAGTGGCGCACCTGTAGTGCGCCATTAACAGCAAAAACAGGTGCGCCACTAACAGCCCTTTTTCTAGTAGTGCCTGACAGACTTAAAGTCAACCTGAAATGTCATTTAATTATCTTTCTACAAAATCCGGGCCACTCGATATTTCCTACATATTCTAGCACAAGTCATGCCAAAATTCACAGAAAAAATCCGGCATGACCTTTGCTAAAAAGGACATATATCGAGCGCCTGAAATTTGCCGAAATGGAAATTAATTAACACTCCGGCAAAACATAGGCCACTGTGAGGTGTTCCCTGCAAACATAGGCCACTTGGGCAAGCACTAGTACTACACAACACTACATATCACATGTCTAAATCTCCATCATATTTGAAAGACCTACATTGAAAAATTTCTATTCCATGGAAATTGTCACAACTACTCATCTACTACTCTACTACATCTATGAAAACATCTACATCATCATCAACATGGGGATTTGGCTGGTCTCACCTCGAGGTCGGAGGGGGTCGGTGACGGGGACGACAGTGGGGATGATGCAGGGCTCCTTGATTTCTGCAAAAACAAAATATAAACAAAAACATTATTATCCTCATTTTAGTACTTAGTGAAACCCTATAAGGTATGAACTAAACATTATTATGCTGATTCGAAAGACCTACATTTACTAAAAATTTGTAAAACCTAGTTCTAACCCTAACAGTTATCCATCCATCCATCTATCTATCCAAAGCATTACTAAAAAAACTAGTTTAATCCATCTGTCTATCCATCTATCTATCCAAGCATTACAAGAAAAAATCATCCACAATCAAATTAGTAAAATGCTACCAACCTATTCTACAAACAAATTCTAACTAATTTTTATTACTAAAAATTTGTATACCTAATTTTTTTTACTCAAAATTTCTATACAGAGAGAGGTGGGAGGAGGGAGGAGTGGGGAGTAGGAGGGAGGAGGAGTGAGGGGCAGTGGGAAGAGGGAGGAGAGAGGAGAGAGGAGGAGGGCAGTGGGAGAAGGGAGTAGGGCGACCGGAGGCGGAGGGAGGAGTGAGGAGGGCGCGATCGGAGGAGGAGGAGGGCGCGGGCGAAGGAGGAGGAGGGCGCGACAGGAGGAGGAAGTGGCTGGAGGAGGAGGAGGAGGGCGCGGCCGGAGGAGGAGAGAGGAGGGCGGTGGAAGGAGGAGGGAGGAGGGGGCATACCGAGGAGGAGGACGACGGCGGCAATGCGGTGGCGACGAGGAGGACGGCGAGAGAGTGGAGAGGGAGAGTGAGAAGAGTGGATGAGAGGGAGAGGGTCGGCCGCGCGGGGAAGACGATAAGCTACGGTTAGTAGCAGCGAGGGTTGGGGACAAGCGCTACTACTACGGAGCATAGCAGTAGCGCTGGATATCGATCCGCGCTGCTGCTAAGTGGGGCTCGCCATGTGCGCCCAGTTCAAACTTAGTAGTAGCGTGCTTTGCTAACACGCGCTACTGCTATGAAGATAGCAGTAGCGCC
The DNA here is from genome assembly GCA_011799875.1 of Thinopyrum elongatum. Classification (NCBI taxonomy): domain Eukaryota; kingdom Viridiplantae; phylum Streptophyta; class Magnoliopsida; order Poales; family Poaceae; genus Thinopyrum; species Thinopyrum elongatum. The sequence goes on along the minus strand of CM022298.1, from coordinate 545,251,306 downwards.
TTTTCCTGCCACGTGCTACTACTAAGTATCAGTAGCGCGTGATTTTATCCAGCGCTACTGCTAAGGTTCTGTGTATAAGGTTTTCCCTAGTAGTGCATGGTTGACAAGGTGAACACCGAACCTCATCCTGATGCAATTAACTTGCAAGACCTGGTAGTCGAAGCACTTGTTCGCACTGCAAAGCCAGGAGCAAAGCTTCCAAAAGACATATTGAAGCTAATCAAAGGAACTGATGCCAAGCAGGAAGTTCCCAAGTCTGATGTTGTGAAAGAAAAAGCTGCACAATTTGCCTCGAAACTGACTCAACCTCTGGCTTCTATGCCTCCGACCAAACAAAATATGGCTCAGACTGGTCCCTCTACTCCATCGACTGCTCAGATTGAAAAAGATGCTGATGCACCACATTCTTTTGATCATCAGTTCATCATGGAGCAAGTAGACCGTTTTGTTGAAAATTTATTTGATGGAGAAGTGGCATCTTTGCCAATTCCTTCTAAAGTTATCTCTCTAGCTTCTGTTCTGATCGATGATATGAGAAATGATTCAGTAGAGATAAATGACCTCATTGGTCAACTCAAAGAGCTTGACAACCGCATGAGAGCTACCATGTCCAAGTTTGTCATCAGGTAGCTTGAAGAATCCTATGCTGATATCAATAAGGAGTTGAAAGTTCTTCGCCATAAAAGGCTGGGATTTCATTCGGATCCAGACCAAATCATTCGCAAAATTTGCCTTGATCATCAAGCAAATGTGGCAGATTACAATGATCTTGTCAAAGGACACGTTGATCCTTCAAAGAAGAAAAATAAGAAAATCGCAAAGAAGAATGCTCCTCCTCCTCCAGAAGCTGACACTCAGAAAGAAATTTCTCCTGTGCAAGCTAGTTCTTCGGCTCCTCAAGAACCAGTTGTACATGAGCGATCCTCACCAAGGCCAACTGAAGCAGTGCCTGTGGTTACTCCCGCTCATGATGAAAATCCAACTCAGCGCCAAGTATCCGAAGAAGGAGAGATTCCTCGGTCAGAACGACGAGATTCTCCTGTCATCGAAGAACCTAAAGATTCGGTTCCTCCCTCTGCTCCACCAACTTCAGAAGCAATTCCTCAACTGCCCCAACTGAATGATTAAGCTTCGGTGCCTGAATCTGTCCATGCACCAGTGACAAATCCCTCTCCCTTGCGGATTTCACTCGTCGCAGCTCGAAGACCCTCATATGTTATCCCTTCTGCAGCAAACTCACCATCAGCTCATCATTCGGATTCCATCATCTATGGCGATGAAGTACTTTCTGTTGAAGAAGAACTAAAGTACCCCTATCCTCCCGAGCGGCTGCCCTTATTTTCCACCGGTATCGGCATCAAAGGGCCGTTGTTCAACAGAAATACTCACCCACTTTTCTTTCGAGAGAGTCGTCACAGCAAACCCAAGACATCTGATTCTCCTCGATTTTGGACTCAGGAATAGGCGATATACTACTCTCATATTCTGTATGACAGTCTGAAGATTTTCCCTCATGAGTTCCCAGACTTTGCAGCCATGAAAAGCATCGGATGCTTCAATCAAATTCTGCAAGACATCAAAGACTATGGTCTCACTCGTGTCTTAGGCAATTAGCATCCATGCAACAGGGAGATTATTCTTCAGTTTTATGCAACTCTGTATATCTCTGGAGGTAAGATAGATAGCACACAGTGGATAATGGAATCGATGACAGAAGGAAAAAGAATCGAATGCTCTGCTATGGACTTTGTCTCCCATTTCCATTTTCCTCGATTTGAACATGGCAAATCTGAGTTTCACGTTCACAACATTGATGTAGTCACTGATGAAGATTTCTGATGCATAATGGATAAAGAAAAGATTCGTGACTACCATGGTTCTCCTCTGCCTGAACATTTAACCTTCGACAATCAGACTCTATACCACATCCTCACATATACCATCTATCCGCTGGCTGGAATGAATACTGACAATGTAATATCTGATGTTCTTCGGAACACCATCCATGCCATCTCTCAGGGTTATATCTTCGATGTCGAAGACATGATGTTGCACATCTTAATGGATTCTACTCAGTGTCCTAAAACCATCAAGGTATTCGCACCATGGATTCAGAAAGTGGTTGACTATGCAATGAAGATCGAATATCTTGCTAAAGTCAGTCACAAGAGCTTCATTCCTCCTGTGCGTGATACATTGAAAGTTATGGAAGATATTTCTTCAGGAAAAGCACCAGGGTCAAGCACTTCTGATTATCACAACACTTTCAATGGACCGAAGCTGCCCAGGCGTGATCGTCTGCCGAATATTCAACCTCCTTCACATCTTGAAGTGAGCATGCGCACTCAGCAGTTGCTATTGAAGTATAAGGCCGAAGACCGCCAAGAGAAAGAACATCTGGCTGCCGAACTTAATGCTATTCACAACCAAACAAACGTTGTGCACATGATTATAGCAGAAAACAAGAAGCGCCTATGGAAATTGCTTTGGAAATTTTTCTCCAAGAAGCAACTCAGCAAATCTCACCTTCAAGAACTCTATCAGTACATTGACCAAGGCTTTACTGATGAAGATTTTCATGATCGCTCCACTCCACCTTTGCCAGCTCGTGAACCTACAAAGAATTTACTTTGAATATAGCTGCGCAAATTGCTCGATGAATAAGAAGCCACTTCACCAACTGTCAAGCCTTCTGAACAAAATCCTTTGTCTCGCAAGTGTGATGAGGCTGGCCCCAATATTCCTTCCTTGTCCAAAACCCAAGTTGATCTCGAAGGATCAGCTGCTGCTGTTGCCACTGAAGATGAAGAGATTCCACACACTTCTGAATCAGAAACTTTGTTAGACAATTCCTCAGGCGATGCCTCAGAGTGAATCATATTCACAGTTTTCCACTCGTGTTGTTTCATCACCTTTTTGACACTAGTTGATAAAAGGTGGAGAATAACATCGAGAGTTTGATAGATTTGCTTTGTTGGATTTGGTGTTTATGTTTTTCTCGCTCTATCCTTGAGACAATTGCACCATTTCATTTGCTCTGATGTAAAACTTCTGTTATGGGCTGTAATATTAATAACCCCACCTGCTGCACTGCTCTCTCTCGAAGCTCTTTGTTTTGTAGGTGAAATTGTTAACATAAGTTATGAATGATTGCACTTTTCTCTCATTGGATTATCCGTCATCAGTGTGAATCATTACCTCACATGATTGAAAATTCTCCACACTCTCAAATGAATTGCAAGGAATTCCATTATATATCAATTGAACCTACATACATCCAGGGGGAGTATATTTCATCATCGAGTCAAGTAACGCAAGTCCACTCTTGTTTGATTTAAAACTTTCTTATCTATCTTCACTTCGATGATTATCTGTTTTGTCAACAAACGCCCAAAAAGGGGGAGATTGTTAGTGCAATGATATGCCCCTTATGTTTTGGAGTTTGTTGACATAAACAGTTTGGGACTTATGTGTTTGCTAGTGCACACAGAGTAACAGGTCCCTGGAGTAATCAAGTAGTTTGATGAAAACGATGAAGATAATCTCCCTGCGAGGCAGCGAAGGTTATCACCGAAGATAAAGCTAACGAGAGTGACCCCTAAAAATTGCTGAAGTTTAAGCTATTGGTTCAGTGATTGTTTGAAGCAAATGACTGCGTTCGAGGAAGAATGAAGACGAAGTGAAGACGTAGCATTTATTTCGTTGTTCTTCTTCTTTCATTGAGTCATAGGACCACCGTACTATTAAGAGGGGTATAGTGTTCCGAAGCTTTGATTCTCTGATGCTAAACCCAAACCTATGAAAACTGTGAGAGAAATCTCTTTGTGCTCCGAGCAAATACTTGCCAGCAAGAGACTGTGATCTTCTTCGCTGCGAGAGATTTGCCTCGGACCGAGGAGTTAGCATTACTTGTTCCTCAAGTAATGTTACCGTTGCTCCAAAATCCGACCGTTGAGAACGTGTCGGTTGGCCATTGGTTGGACCTTGTGTCCAAAATGGTCATTTCCCATCTGGGAAGGTTGCGACTATAAATAGCCACCCCGCGCCGGCTTTGTCCGGTGGCTGCTCCGTTTGATTTTTGAGAAGATTGTTGAGCAACCCACTCTTTGAGCTATTTGAGCTTAAAATCCACCGAGAGAAAAACCCTAGAGCCGAAGAATTAGATAGTGGTTCAGCCTCACGGGAATCTAAGTTTAGTACGCTCCGCCTATTACTCTTGAGAGCTGCAAACTCTCTAGACGGTTAGGTGCAAGTTCTTCAGAGACCAAGAGTAATTGTTGTTCTCGAAGAAGAAGTCTGTAAAGGTTTGGAGATCGCCTTCAAGTATCTACCATGAGTGATCGGCATAGTTTGACGAATCAATTGTCGAGGAGAATAGGGTGAAGAGAGTATACCTTCCGTGTTAAGTCACAGCCCCTCCAACCAGACGCAGTCCTTGTGTAGAAGGATGAACTGGTCAAACAAATACCTTGTTGCCATCGAGTATCTTCGGTCACCTCTGTTACTCAAGTTTACCTTCAATGCATTCTATTCATGTATTTTACTTCGATGCATGCTTTAGTTTCTCTTCGGTTATCTGTTGTAGTTCATCTTAGTCTGTTTATTGTTTATTCCGCTACTGGGTTCTGAGAGATTTAAGTTTTCCGAAGAAAATTTAGAACTCCCATTCACCCCCCCTCTGGTAGACATACTTCGTTCCTACAATTGGTATCAGAGCAAGGTACTCCTTGACTCTGCTCATTTTAGTCTAACGACTTTGAAGTTTAAGTATGTCTTAAGTGAACTATAAGTCGCACCTCAAGATTCCCATATTCGATGGGACGGACTATCCCTTCCGGAAGGAGAAGATGAAGATCCGTCTGTGAGCTATAGATGATGATATGTGGAACGTGGTGCATATCGGGTTCACAGTTGCTATTCCTCAAGTTCCTACCTATGAAGAAAAGAAGCTCACTCAACTAGATGCTCAAGCCAAAGATGAAATTGGTGGCAATTTCTCTCGTGCTCAATTCCTTCGGTATCGCAAGTGTCAGACTGCTAAGGAGCTGTGGGATGTCCGCGAAAAGATCAATGAAGGAGTTTCATCTCAGAAAGAGGCCCGGATTGATAGTCTCTGAGCGAAGTTCAATCACTTCAAGTGAATTGGAAATGAAAGCTGTCAGCAAACCTTCGATCGCCTCAGTGACATAGCAAATGAACTTCAAGGACTCGGCGCCCAAGATATTACTGACCATGAGGTTGTGAAGAAACTGCTGCGTTCTCTTGGCACTTCATTTGACATGCTTGTTCTGATGATTCGAGAGCGTCCTGATTTCAACAGCCTCAACTCTGCTGATGTGATGGAAAGACTGAACACACACGAGGAACAGGAAGAAGAGAAAAGAGATCTGTATGGCTCAACTCAATGCAAAAATCATGCTCTCAAGGCTGTGGCTGATTCCTCCTCAGAAGGAAATGCAAAAGAAGATTCAGATGATCCAGAACATCTCAGCAAAGATCTCGCACGGATCACGATAAGATTCGAACGTTTCCACAAGAAGAGCCAGTTCTAGAAAATAAGTTCAAGCAACTCTGGGGGTTCAAAATCTTCAAAACCTGTCGGAGAATACACCTGCTTGAAGTGCAAAAATCCTGGACACTTCATTTCAGACTGCCCTCTCTGGGAAGCTGAAATCCGTGCAAGTGGAAGATATGGTTCGATCAACCATCGAAGCAATGGCAAGAGCAAGAACTACGATTCCGATCATGAGAAGAAAACAAAGAAATTCTTCAAGAAGAAGGACAACTCCACCTCAAAATCTTCTGCTGACCCTAATTCTGACGCTATAAAATCCAATTTTTCCAGAAAAAATAGGACAGGAAGTTTCATCGCGTTTTACGATACGGAGTCGCCGCCACCTCCTGTTCTTCATCGGGAGGCCAGATCTGGAGCCCGTTTGGTGCTCCAGAGAGGGGGATCTTCGGTCTTCATCATCACCAACCATCCTCCATCACCAATTTCATGATGCTCACCACCAGGAGTGAGTAATTCCTTCGTAGGCTCACTGGTCGGTGAGGAGTTGGATGAGATTCATCATGTAATTGAGTTAGTTTTGTTAGGGCTTGATCCCTCGTATCCACTATGTTCTGAGATTGATGTTGCTATGACTTTGCTATGCTTAATGCTTGTCACTAGGGCCCAAGTGCCATGATTTCAAATCTGAACCGTTATGTGTTCACCATTATATCTATGTTCACGATCCGATCTTGCAAGTTATATGCAACTATTATGTATTATGATCCGTAAACCCCAAGGTGACAATAATTGGGGTACTTTCCGGTGACGACCGTAGTTTGAGGAGCTCATGTATTCCCTATATGTTAATGCTTTGTTCCGGTTCTCTATTAAAAGGAGGCCTTAATATCACTAATTTTCCTTATGGACCCCGCTGCCACAGGAGGGTAGGACAAAAGATGTCATGCAAGTTCTTTTCCATAAGTACATATGACTATTTACGGAATACATGCCTACATTATATTTATGAACTAGAGCTAGTTCTGTTTCGCCCTAGGTTATGACTGTTATATGATGAATATTATCCAACATAATCACCGATCCAATGCCTAAGAGTTTTCCACATATTGTTCTTGCTAAGTTACTATTGCTATTGCTACTGTTTCAACTGTTACTGCTGTTAACGTTACCACTGCTATCGTTACTACTACTATCAAACTATCATATTACTGTGCTGCTGATCACCTTGCTGCAGATATTTAATCTCCAGGTGTGGTTGAATTGACAACTCAACTGCTAATACTTACAAATATTCTTTGGCTCCCCTTGTGTCGAATCTATAAATTTGGGTTTGAATACTCTACCCTCAAAAACTGTTGGGATCCCCTATACTTGTCGGTTATCATTGGGTGGTAAGGCAGGTGGCCAAAGGAGGACCCGCCCTTCTGGCAGGCACCCCTCGCCGCCCAGAACACACCTCGGATGAAGACGAAGTCATGATGATCTATGAAACCTTTACGTCCAATAACCGGCGCAAATGGGCCCTGCAGGAAATCAATTCCGTTCAGCAGGTGCCTAATCGGGGCGCGTGGATAGACAGGCCGATTACCTTTGATCATAATGATCAGCCGAGGTCAACCCCAAATAGATGTCCAGCTGTGCTGGTCCTTAATCCAATCGTGGACAACTGCCGGCTTCAGAAGGTCCTTATGGACGGAGGCAGCAGCCTAAACTTAATATATGCATATACTCTGGATAAGATGCACATCAATAAATCGCGCATAGAACAGAGTAGCACCACCTTTAAAGGTATAGTCCTCAGACAAGAGGCACGCTTCAGTGGAAAGGTAACCCTGGATGTGGTCTTCGGAACACCGGATAATTACCGTTCCAAAGAGGTCACATTTCATATCGCTCCTTTCAAGAGTGGATATCACGCCCTTCTCGGACGGGACGCTTTCTCTAAATTCCAAGCGGTACCGCACTACGGCTACATGAAACTTAAAATGCCGGGCCCAAAAGGGACCTTAACCATCTCAAGTGACCCTGACAGGGCGGTTAAGGCCGAAAACAATATGGCGTTGCTTGACCTCGAAACTTTTTCCGAAGCCCTCGCGGCCGAGGAGCTAACCGCGCTACGCACCGAAGTCGACCGGGATGATGTCATCCTTGACAAACGACCAGAGTCTAGTTCATTTAAGCCGGCTAACGAAATAGTCAAATTTCAAGTACACCCAACGGACCCTGCTAAAACGGCGTCCATTGGGGCGAACCTTGATCCAGAGATTGCCGAGGCCCTAGGAACTTTCCGCAGGGAGAACTGGGACATATTCGCCTCGCACCTATCCGACATGCCGGGAATACCCCACAGGCTCGCAGAACACAACTTGAACATATTAAAAGGCTATAAGCCTGTCAAGCAAACAGTTCGGCATTTTTCCGAGCCCAAGCGTCAAGCAATGGGCGAGGAGTTAGCTAAACTACTGGAGGCCGGGTTCATCCAAGATATAAAACACCCCGACTGGCTGGCCAATTTGGTCATGGTACCAAAGAAGGATAGGTTCTAGCATTTGTGTGTCGATTTCAAGGACCTCAACAAAGCCTATCCCAAAGACCCCTTCCCCCTACCCCACATCGACCAAATTGTAGACACCACAGTGGGCCATGATGCGCTGTGCTTCCTAGACGCTTATTTAGGATATCATCAAATAAAGATGTAGGAATCTGACCAGGCAACAACAACATTCATTACACCCTACGGGCCGTTCTCCTTCAACATGATGCCCTTCGAACTTAAGAACGTCGGTGCCACGTACCAACACATGATTCAAACATGCTTGGAAAACACACATCGGGAAGACCATCGAGGCCTACGTTGATGATGTGGTTGTTAAAACCAAACACGTCGGATAATTGGTGGACAACCTCCGGGATACATTTGCCAGCTTACAGGAGTATCAAATTAAACTCAACTCGGAGAAGTGCGTCTTCGGGGTCCCGGCTGGCAAACTCCTTGGCTTCATGGTGTCCAGCCGAGGAATCGAAGCCAATCCGGCCAAAATTCGAGCCTTGGACCGTTTGGAGGTACCAACAGAGCTCAAACACGTACAAAAACTGGCAGGTTATGGCGGCCTTAAGCCGCTTTATATCATGACTCTGAGAGAAGGCCCTGCCCTTGTACAGGCTATTAAAGCAAACAAAACATTGAAGTGTACCAAGGAGGCCGTGGCGGCCCTAGAAGACATCAAGGCTCTCCTCGCAACCAAACCCATCCTGGCAGCACCTGGTGTATGTGAACCAATGATATTATACATCTCGGCCAAAAACCAGGTGGTTAGCGTAGTTCTCATGGTCGAGCGAGACATGGGGTCACAAATTCCAAGTCCAGAGGCCTGTTTACTACGTCTCCGAAGTCTTAACTCCATACAAGTCACGCTACCCTCACTATCAAAAGATAGCCTACACCGTCTTCATGGCCTCACGAAAACTTCGGCATTACTTCCAGGAGTGTTCAGTGACCGTAGCATCCGACGTCCCGTTAAGTGACATAATTAATAATAGAGATGCAATAGCGCGTATAGCTAAGTGGGCCATAGAGCTCCTACCTTTTGAAATCATCTACGAACCGCGCCGAGCCATTAAATCCCAGGTGTTGGCCGATTTTTTGGCTGAATGGACAGAGGCCGAACTCCCCCGGGAATACAACACCTACTCGCATTGGACCATGTATTTTCATGGCTCCAAAATGCTCGCTGGCCTAGGGGTTGGCATCGTGCTCACATCACCCATGGGAGACAACATTAGATATGTGTTACAAATCATTTACACAGACTCTAACAATGCGGCCGAATACGAAACCCTCCTGCGTGGACTCCGGATAGCAGTCTCCATGGACGTTAAACGCCTGGAGGTCCAAGGTGATTCCAACCTCGCCATCTCACATGTCAATGATGAATTCGACGCCAAAGACCCGAAGAAGATAGCTTACCGGAACACCGTCATAAAAATCTCGGCCAGGTTCGAGGGGTTGGAATTTCACCACATACCCTAAGATAGCAACCAGGCAGTGGATATACTCGCTCGAATGGGAGCCAAACGGGATAAGGTCCCGGATAACACCTTCCTCGAGCGGCCTTTCAAGCTATCCGCAGTCTGACAAAACAATAAAGGAACGTCGGAGTCAAGCGACGTCGGGCAGCATGCCCCGCCCGAAGGCATTATAGGCGGCTCAGTGGTTCAGGAAACTGCCTCCGCACATGAAGTCATGGTAGTCATCGCACCCTGGACCAAGCTGCTCCTCGCGTACCTACTCCGAAAGGAGCTCCCCGACAACCAAACCGACGCACGTCGGATCGTAAGGCAATTTAAAGCCTACAAGGTTCACGAAGGAGAGCTTTATAAAATAAGCACCACGGGTGTCCTCCAACGAGTCATATCTAAGGAAGAAGGAATACTCCTACTTCAGGAGATACACTCCGGCATGAGCGGACATCACGCCAATGCCCGGACCCAGGTAAGCAAGGCTTTTTGAGCTGGTTTCTATTGGGTGACTACGGGCGCTGACGCCTTGACGCTGGTACAGCGCTGCCCAGGTTGTCAGGTATTTGCCAAGCAAAGCCACATGCCCCCCACGACCCTTCATACCATTCTCATCACGTGGCCTTTTGCGGCCTGGGGGCTATATATGGTACGGCCACTCAAGGGTGGATCAAACAAAAATAAATACCTACTTGTCATGGTAGACAAATTCACCAAGTGGATCGAAGCAAAGCCAGTCACCTCGGCCGAAGCCGTCCAAGCGATCAGATTCATCTCTGGGGTGGTACATCATTATGGTGTCCCCCCACAGTCTGATCATGGACAATGGAGCAAACATCACGACCAAAGAGGTAAAGGCATGGTGTCCAAAAATGGGCATTAAGCTCGACTACGCATCCGTTTACCACCCGTAGTCTAATGGGCAAGTGGAGCAAGCCAATGGACTAATCCTTAGCGGCATCAAGCCAAGGCTAGTGCGCTCCCTTAAAGAGGCCGACTGCAAATGGGTTGAGGAACTTGATTCTGTCTTATGGGGCTTCCATACTACAGAAAACAGATCCACTAGATATAGGCCATTTTTTATGGTGTATGACACCGAGGCAGTCCTTCCCTGTGACATCTTACATGACGCACCTCGGGTACGCATGTATGAGGAAGATTCCCTAGACACTCTCAAAGAAGAGCGCAATGTCACACGGGCAAGGTCCGCTATCTACCAACAACAGGCCCGACGCTACCACGACAGAGAGGTCCGTGTAAAGGACTTCAACGTCGGGGACCTCATCATGAGGTTACATCCCAAAAAGCAGAAGCACAAACTTTCCCCTCAATGGGACGGGCCATTCATTATCGACCAAGTGCTGATTGGAGGAGCTTATCTAATTCGAGATCCAGAGGACGGCCGTCTAGAGCCCAACCCCTGGAACGCGGTGCTACTCCGACGCTTCTACGGATGACTCCCTGCACACAGCCAATGTATATAACTTACACCCTTCCCTTGTGTTTCTTTTTTATTTATTATTCTATTTTTCGTACCTCGGAGCATTTTCAAATGACCTCGGGGAATAATACAACATGTTCTTTTCAAAACACGCGTTGTTCCACCTGTTATGCACTATCATCTTTAAAACCACTATATGCATCGATTTGATTTAAGATTTGGCCAAGCTGGGTTGCCCGGCTCATGTTCTTGCCACTTACGTTCCTGATTTTACAGATAGGGGGCAAAGGGAGCACCGCTGTGATTGTTACTCCCGGGTCAGCCGGTGTAGTACCTCAGACGGACAAAGCTTAAAGCTAGCGTTCTTATAATACAAACGGTCCGCCCCGACATAGGGTTAACATGGAAGGGGTCTTTTCAAACCCCGACTAGGGGCTTTAACTCTGAGGTCACCCATCTTCTGACCAATGTGTTTGACATAGCCACCCGAGGAAAGGAACTGTTGGAAGAACTATTTTCCTCGAAACATGTTTCTTATGTTAAAGAGTAATATAATGTAACTTTCTGCCACCCTCTTGTCTTTCGAGTTGTATAGCTGGATTGCCTTGTCACCAGAAGCACCTGGCCTGATTACTTTGGCCAGTAGTATGGGACACTCCTCGGCCCTCAGCCGAGGAGGCAGAAGCCGATGGCTGACTGACGGAGTTTGGACGTGAGGTCTGAGAATTGACATAAAGTACTTCAATACATAAAGTCATACATAATTATCACACACGGTCTAGTCCATCTTTTAAGGTGTCTAGCGCACAATCCTTCTGCGAAAATCACGCAGCAGGCATTACACTCTCATAAGCATAGTTGGTGGGGATCTCCACCCTGTCTGACACCATAGTTGTCGGTGTCAAAACCGGTGGATCTCGGGTAGGGGGTCCCAAGTTGTGGATCTAGAATCAATGGGGAACAAGGGACAATGAACACGGTATTTACCCAGGTTCGGGCCCTCTCGAAGAGGTAAAACCCTACGTCCTGCTTCATTGTATTTGATGTGTATGATATGGTTATAGAGTCGATCTACCTTGAGATCAGGCGAGCTAAACCCTAGGTTGATGGGGTGATGGGTGTTGCTCTAGCCCTAAAGACCTAAACCCTCTGGTTTATGTAGACACCACTTGGGTTAGGGTTACATGTGATCGGTTACAATGAAGGAAAGATCACGCTAATCTTGACTTGGAGGGCACACCACGACTCCGAAGACCTCCTGTCCGGTCACGGGTCCGCACTTTAGCTTGGCCCCTTAGCGGCCCATCAGTCCGGCCCATATGTAGTAGGTCGACGACCCAAGGACCCCTTAGTCTAGGACTCCCTCAATAGCCCCCGAACTAGCCTCCAACACCAGGGCTTGTGTCCGGCATCCGTACATATCATGGTCTTTGGCTTGCGAGGCAAGTTCTTCATCTTGTCCCGTGCGTGCTCGGAGTTGAGTAGTTTCTAGAATCCGGAGCGTTTACTTTACTTAGCCCCGAAAGACAAAGTGCTCAAGTGTGAATAGTACCCATGTCTAGCAACTTTTATCGATGGGTCACATCCGGTCCTAACACCGAACGGCCGGAGGTTCTCAATGTGCGGCTCGAGGCCGCCCCTCCATTGGCACGTCTCATCAAGGCAGAGATCGTGCTCCGTTTTTTTAGGGGATAAGATCAATGATCTCGATTCCCCACCCACGCATAACGTTGCAAGCGTATCGGGAAGTGGAGTGGCCCACAGTGTGAAAAAGGGGAACCCTTGGCTTCTTCGTGGTCTATAAAAGAGGGAAACGTCTATAGTTGTAGACTTACGCCTTCTTCCACCTCCCGTTGTTGCCTTTCCAATCTCCAAAGCTCCAACGCCCTGCCTTGCCCCTCCACGGCGAACCCCTTCCAGTTCTTCCCAAGCCTCCACCATGGCTGGATCAGAGCTAATGGCAAGTGGGAAGTCTCCATCGTCACCAACAATGATATCGAGGAGCTAAAGCGAGCCGGCTACCTGTCGGCCGACATTGCTCATCAGGCCCCCTAGAAGGGCCAGGTGGTTCCCACGCCCAAGCCAGGCGAGAGGGTGGTTTTCCTCGCCCACTTTATCCGGGGGTTGGGATTCCCGTTGCACCCCTTCGTGCGGGGATTGATGTTTTTCTACGAGCTAGACTTTCATGATCTATCCCCCAATTCCCTCCTCCACATCTCTACCTTCATCATCGTTTGTGAGACCCTTCTGCGGGTCCAGCCGCACTTCGGCCTGTGGCTAAAGGTGTTCAATGTCAAGACAAAGGTGGTCGACGGTGCCCAGGCGGGCTGCGGCGGAGCGATGATAAGCAAGCTCACCCGAGTTATGTGGCTGGAGGGTACGTTCATCGACACCGTAAAAGTGTGGCAAAAGGAATGGTTCTACATAACAGAGCCACGGGATGCGGCCTGGACGGCCGCCCCCGAATTTTGATTCGGACCCCCTGCGAGACTGACCTCGTGGAGCAAGAAAGGTCTTAATTGGGGATCCGCGGATGAGGTGAACAAACTGTAGAAGCGTGTTTCCAATGAGATGGAGACCGGAGCCAAACTTACCAATGTAGTTCAGATAATGCTCCTACGTCGCCTCCTCCCTTGTCAGCAGAGGGCGAATCTGATGTGGACTCACAAGCCCGAAGATCTGACCTCCATGCAGCACCTCTTCGGCACCACCCACGACAAGGTGTGGAGCCTGCTGTTCAAGCCCCTGAAGGAGTGGTCGGCCGAGAAGGAAGACATCGGCATCGACACTGCAAATCGTCCGGGGAAGGTAATTAATCCTTTACCTGCCATGTATTCGGGTGTTTAGACTGTCCAGAGCTCGGTCTGAGTCACATTTTGTTGACTTAACAGGGCTGGTTCGAGAAGGCCAAAAAGATCAGTAGTCCGGCCCCGCTACCTAAAGAGCCTCAGTCAGCTCAACTGGAGGAGCTGCTGGTTGTGGCGCCTTACAAGGCACCAGAGAAGAAGGGGAAGAAGAAGATGGATCTGCCGGAGGCCTGGGGGGCCTCTGTTCGAGGGAGTGTCCGGACATCAAGTCCGGAGACGCAGCGGCCCCGTCTGCCCAAGACGGGGGCGAAGATGAAGACGGGGAGGAAACTGCCCAAGAAGAGGGCGGCGGCCGAAGATGACGAGGAGGTTCAACCTCTTCAGGCCCTAAAGAGGCAGTGCAGGCCCAAGGTGGTCTTGTCCGACAGCTCGGAGTCCAATGAGGAGTCTGTGGCATACGGAAAGGTTCCGGAGAGGGAACCCAGGGTCAAGCCCTCCGCCATGAGGTGTGTACCGAGACATCCTCTTGTTTACTTTGTTTTACCAAGCTCTTTACTAATGCAAACTGATTAATGTCATAGCCCACCACGCGGCCACCCTGCCGAGCAGACCTCAGAAGGGACATCCCCGCCCGCCGAGCTGGCGGACAGTGGATCTGCGTCGCGCTCCGCGCCTCCCCTGGTCCCCAAAGAGACCGTGGAGGTGCTGTCTCGAAGGACTCCTCCCCGTCCGAACACGGGGGAGGTGGGCGACATAGTCATGGCTGAGGTTGATGCCTTGGTCACTAAAGACCAGGAGGGTGCATCTCTCCTGGCCAATGCGGGAGGGGGATCCGGACCGTCCAGACCCCCCCAACCAGCCGCATTTGACCCCCAAGGCCCTCACAGGTGCCGGTCCCGCCTTCCGACGGGGAAGGGTTTGAGGTCTCGCTGCCTGCGCCGGATACCAACAACCAGATGGCAGCGGTATGGCCAGACGCGGTGGAGGAGTTGGTGAACAACTCCGCTATCATTGACAAACACCGCGCCCTTATGGGTGTGGTTCTGCGGGGTGTTCGGTCCGTCCATGCCAGACTGAACGATGCCGTCCAGGGCCTTCTGACGGGCTTTGAGGTGAGTCAAGTAATGTTCTTTCCCCGCAAAAATGGTTTTATCTTGTTTAGCCAAAGTTTGAGCAGGCCGTATATATAACTGCCCCCGAGACTCTGCAAGGTTTGAAAAAACCTTACAGAGGGTCTAATATCCGTAGGCTAGTAATTAAAATATCATGATTGATTTGATATCACATGCATCATCCTTGGCTGTGGCTACGAATGTCACTGCGCTGGAGGAGATGGACCGGAAGCTTAAGCATTTCGATAAAGAGCTTGACCTCCTCAACAAACGGCTTGATGAGGCACAAGGTAAGCCAAAAATCAAGTCGCAAAGTTAACTCTGCTGGACACTTACGTTCTGGGTTGTATGCTGAGCCCATGGTGTTTGGTGACTGCAGCTGCCGCCGCGGAGGTTGAGGGCCTCAAGGTGGCGCTGAAGAAGGCCGAGGCCGAGGCGGCCGCAAAGAAAGCCGTCACGAAGACCACCGGTGAAAAGCACGAGGCTTGAGTGGCCGAAGTGCAGGTGGAGCTCAAGGATGCCGTCACGAAATGTGAGGCCCTTGAGTAGAAGCAGAAAGAGCAGTCCTCTGAGCTGTCCAAGGTGGAGAAGGAGCTAAAGGAGAAGAGGACCGAAGTGCGGGGTGCCCGTGAAGAACTCCGCCAAGTGAGGAAGATCGTGGATGGTGAGCCGTACTTACTGCAGAGTGTTTTTGGTGGCAAGAGGTACGCCTTGCTGACGCGGTTCTGGCGCTCCGCAGGCATTTTCGCCGAGCTTCCCAGGAGTGTGGCGGATGCGGCAGAGCACTAAGCCAAGCGGGAGGAGAACTCCGATCAGCGGCTCTTCTAGGCGTAGTTCCAGGCACCTGAGCATCCTCCCCTCCTCAGCAACAAGATGAAGCAACTAATGGAGCTGCATCGGATGGCCAGTCCGGCCATGAAGGATCTCTGTGTCCGGCTGTGGCCCTCGAAGCCGATTCCGAGCAGCTACTTTGGTCTGGCGCAGAAGCTGCATGATGCATCACCCCGGATTGATGCCGTGAAGCACTCTGCATGCCTTGAGGGAGCTAGGCTAACCTTTGCGAAGACCATGGTACATTAGCCCAAAATCAAGCCAATGGATATGGCCACTGGCGCTCCGCCAGTTGGAAAAGAGCATCGCCGCCCCGAACAGTACTTTGCACAAGTTATGGATGGTGCTCGGGCGATAGAGGGCCAGTGTTCTAAGGATGTAACCTTTGAGTGATTGTATTGAGTTGTCAGCTGAACCTTTTGCTTTACAATGCGGCTCGCTTATATACTATGGTGTTTTTTTATTTTGACTCCTCTGCGGCTGTTTATTATTATGAAAGTTACCAATCGTCGGCTTCATCCCCCAAGTAAATGGTACGAGGGGTGTCTCTCCTCCAGACTATTACCCTTAGTCGATGTTTTAGTGCCCGAAGGCGGTAGTGCGTGAGAGGGACTAGGCAATCGGACTATTCGGCTTTATTGCTTTCACTTAGCCATAGGAGCTTGACGGTGGGAGCTAGTGACTAGCCCCCTGTGTTTTCTGATGTACGTGGGAGCCGAAGCATGCCTGAGTAATCACATGGTTTGTGCTAGGACGAACCCTGCGTATGACACGGATAAATCGCCAATGATTTCTTAGTTTAACACTTGTCATCAGATTACTGACCAGTTCTCGCTTACTATGACGGTCCATTTTTGGCTTTTCCCCCTGAGGTGCTTAACTGGACTAGCCAGAAGTACAATCGCAGGGGTTCTCCCTTTACGTTCTTAGCCGAACGTGCGGAACATAAGAAGGCAAGCACAGGAGCCGGGCAACCCAACTATTGACCCAAGACATAGTTCGGAACTAATGCATATAGTGCAATATCCGAGACGCCGAACACTCAATGAAAAGTGGTGCCAGACTTAATATGTAGAGCTGATGAGAAAATCAGGCCTTTGGTTAATTAACCGATTTGTATTTATTACACGATGTGTGCATGCCCAGCTGTTCGAAGAGCAGGAAAAAGGAGAAAGAAAAGAAAGAGGGATAGATAATGTGGATGCCCGAACATCGTGAAAGATGTTTTTATTTTCCATAAGCTCTGGACGTCTATCCGTACAATTCGAACTGCTGAGGCATTTATAATAATGAAGAAAAGAAAATTTTACAGAGAAAGGTTTACACAGGGCATTGATGTGTGGGTCGAAGCCTCAACTGTGCCCTGCTGTTGTCTGCGCCTTTCCTTCTGCGAGGTGGAGGGGAGTGAATTGGACATCCATTTAGAATGCCGCGTGCTGGTGAGGGGTCCCTTCAATAGGGACCTTGAGATGTAGCCTTGCCGTCATAGCTTGATGCTGAGTGAGTCCGGAGTCCTGCCCGTTGTCGTCCGAGGACGCGGTGATGCCATAGTTCAGTTGAGCCGAACACATGGTGTTATAAGCCCCCACGGCCGCCCATGGTATCTTGAGCGTGAAGTTGTGCTGACGAGGCACGTAAAATGCGGTGAAGGCAGGCATGCTGTGGGGAGCGTATCCCTATTTGCGGCGTATGCAGGCAGGTTCCCATGACGGGGATCGGGCTCGAGCCAATTTAAGTCTATCTTTTGCCTTTACGGCGGGCTGATACCTCAGCCTATTGGCGACGGATTGGTCTTCGGCTGCCAGGGCCGCAGTGTGTTCCTCAGTCCGTAGGGCGCGCTCCGTGTTGCCATTGATCGTTATGATGCCCACGGGACTAGGGATCTTCAGCTTGAGATATGCATAATGCCGGACGGCGTTGAATTTGGCAAACGCCTTTCGGCCGAGGAGGGTGTGATAGCCACTACGGAATGGGGCGATATCAAAGATTCAGTCTTCGCTTCGGAAGTTGTTCGGCGAGCCGAATACCACCTCCAAAGTTATCGTGCCTGAGCAGCGGGCCTCTACGCCCGGAATTACCCCCTTGAAGGTGGTGCTACTTGGTTTGACCCTTGACGGATGAATCCCCATTTTCCTCACTGTGTCTACGTAAATCAGATTGAGGCTACTGCCTCCGTCCATTAGGACTCTCGTGAGGTGGTACCCATCGATAATGGGTCAAGTACCAGGGCCATCGATCCTCCATGACAGATACTGGTCGGATGGTCCCTGCGATCAAAGGTGATCGGGCAAGCCGACCACGGGTTGAACTTCAGCGGTACGGGCTCGACAGCATACACATCCCGCAGCGCGCGCTTCCTCTCCTTCCTTGGTATATGGGTGGCGTAGATCATGTTCACCATCTTGACCTCAGAAGGGAAGGGTTTTTGGCCTCCACTGTTCAGCCTGCGGGGCTCATCATCGTCCTCACTTCGTGGGCTTTTGCCCGAGTCTTCGGCTGTAAGCTTGCCAACCTGCTTTATCACCCAACAATTGCGGTTGGTGTGGTTGGTGGGCTTTTCGGCGGTGCCATGAATCTGGCAGGGCCTGTCCAGGATTGCGTCTAGCTTAGTTGGGCCATCTTGGTTGCCTTTAGAAGGCTTTTTCCGTGACCCGGACTTCGGGTTACAGAATCCGACATTGACTGCCGTTTCGTCAACTTCGCCGTCATTATGGCAGCATTTGTTTTTGTTCCTTTGTGGCTTCCCATTCCCGTCCCAAACTTTCGAGGTGCCGGGGGTGTCAGGGTTGGTGCTCTGACGAGCCAGCCAACTATCCTCTCCGGCGTAGAAGCGGGTCATCAGATAGGTGAGCGCCGCCATCTTTTTGGCTTGTCCTGGCCGAGCTGGCGTGCTAGCCATTCATCCCAAATACTATACCTAAAGGCGGCTATAGCTTCGGCGTCTGGACAGTCAATGATTTGGTTCTTCTTGGTCAAAAAATGGTTAAAAAATTGCCGGGCTGACTCGCCGGGCTATTGGATTACGTGGCTCAAGTCATCGGCGTCCGGGGGCCGGACATAAGTGCCCTGAAAGTTAGCTCGGAAGGCGTCCTCGAGCTGCTCCCAACATCCTATGGAGTCTTCGGGGAGGCTGTTTAACCAGTGTCGAGCCGGACCCTTGAGCTTCAATGGTAGGTACTTGATGGCATGAAGGTCGTCCCCTCGTGCCATGTGAATGTGCAACAGGAAATCTTCGATCCATACTGCCGGATCTGTTGTCCCGTCATAGGGCTCAATATTTACAGGTTAAAAACCTTCGGGGAACTGGTGCTGCATCACTCTATCTATGAAGCAAAGAGGATGAGCGGCGCCCCTGATTCGGGCTAGATCTCACCGGAGATCATCAGCCATCTGGGCTCGTTGCAGCTCCCGAGCTCTATCATTTCGGTCTAGCCAGGATTTTTATCCGTCCTGTCTAGCAGGAGGATCTTTTTAAGGTCCGTAAATGGACCTCGTCAGACCTGCCCGAGCGTCCAGGTCATGGCGTAGGTCGTACTCATAGCCAGGCCATACTGGCTCTTTGCCTTGAATGCGAGGGTATGTGGGAGGTTGTTCGGCTTTATCAGCTGTCCGGTCTCGTCCTCGACGGGGACGGTCCGGCTGGTCCGCCTGAGCGTACTTTGCAGGCGCTGGCTCTATGGCCTCATCATCGAATTGCGGTAGTAACTTTCGCTTCGGGTAGCTTTTAGTCTGTCGCTTGTGGCTGTACTCCTCTTTGGCATCTAGGACTTTAGTCCATCTCTCGTTAAGGGTATTCTGTTCGGGTTTTATTTTTTGCCGCTGCTTTTTAGGCTTCGTGCGGTGGCAATTAGCTGCCGTTTAAACCGCTCTTGATCCAGCGGGTCTTCGGGGACGATGAAATCCTCGTCGCCCAAACTAACCTCCTCTTCGGAAGGGGGGAGGTAGTTGTTGTCTTTGGAGTCATCGAGGTATTCGGGGTCGAGCGGGTCCTCATGCTCCTCATGGTCGTTTTGTGGCTGCTCGTCAGCGCCGGGATCGCTGAGGTTGTATGCATTGTCCGGGGTGGCATTTTCTACGATGTCCGTGTTGCTCACATGGCTTCGACACGCCTTGGAGTGGCAACACTGTCTGCAGCATTTCAGTGGCTCATCACTGGGCCTGCCGTTATCCTTCCCGGGAGTGCCATCGTCTTCTTTCGGGGTGTTCACCATGTGACGTCGTAAGTGGACGTGGCCGTCCAGCGGCCGGTGACGGGGGAAGCGGCATCGGTGTTAGCCGTGGCTCCCCTATCCTCGTCCATGTATTCGGCCTTTTCCGAGGTGTAGTCCAACATGTCGGTTAAGTCTTCGACTGTGGCCACTAAATGGGTGATGGGTGGGACATAAAATTCCCTAAAATCTGCCTCAAAGGGCTGCTGGACGCAAGCCAAGGGTGGATCCTCCCGAATAGCCATCATCTAGATTCGGTCCAACGCCTCGTTTAATAAGGCGAGGGTCACAGGACTGGTATGCGGGGGCCGCCGAGGGCCGGTTTTCGATGTGGCAGGGCAAGGAATGATCCGGGCCTGGGCTGGATCCTAATCTTCAAGGGTCAAGTTAACCTCGAGGCCCGGGGTCGGACAGTCGTAAGAGACCGAGGATAAGATCTGGTCTTCGGACACTGCTTCCGTATTTGGGCTCGAAACCGAGTTGATGAGGGGGAGTTCAGCCAGGGATAATTCCTGGCTACTGAACATCGACCCGTCACAGGGGCTCAAGGCCGGAGGTGTGTTGTGAGGAGAGGGTTCGGCCGAGAGTGACTCTCGGTGTCTGAACATTGCTTCTGCATTGAGGCCCGAAGATGGGTCTTCGGCGGGTATTGCGGGCGTGGTCGAAGGGGATTCCTGGCCTCTGTTCAAGGTGGAGCCGTCTGAGCTCAAGGTCGGCTGAAGGATTGGGGTTGATCTATAGATTGGATCAAGGAAAAGCTCCGGAGCGGGCACAGCGGGGCCCATGGGGGTGCGGGGAGAGGCTCGAATCCGGCAAACACCAGATCGCCTCGGTCGTCCGCAATGTACTCCAAATTGCCGAATCGAATCCGGTGCTCAGGGGTGAAGTTGTTGATTTGGTCTAGATGTCCAATTGGGTTGACATGCAGCACGATGCTGCCGAACGCGAAGAGTTCGTAGGGGACAAAGAGGTCCCCGGAGCTGACGCCCTCTCTGATGATCAGGCGAGCCATGGATCCTTCGGTGACCCAACAGCGGAACTTTCAATGAAAGCACCAATGTCGGTGTCAAAACCGGCGGACCTTGGGTAGGGGGGCCCGAGCTGTGGATCTAGGATCAATGGGGAACAAGGGACGATGAACATGGTATTTACCCAGGTTCGGGCCGTGTCGAAGAGGTAAAACCCTACGTCTTGCTTGATAGTGTTTGATGTGTATGATATGGTTACAGAGTCGATCTGCCTCGAGATCAGGCGAGCTAAACCCTAGGTTGATGAGGTGATGGATCTAGCCCTAAAGACCTAAACCCTCTGGTTTATATAGACACCACTAGGGTTAGGGTTACATGCGATCGGTTACAATGAAGGAAAGATCACACTATTCTCGAGTTGGAGGGCACACCACGACTCTGAAGACCTCTTGCCCGGTCACGGGTCCACACTTTAGCTTGGCCCCATAGCGGCCCATCAGTCTGGCTCATATGTAGTAGGTCGACGGCCCGAGGACCCCTTAGTCCAGGAATCCCTCAATGGGTCCAACCTCTGCTAGCTCGGTCGTCTTCTGACCAGTATAGTGGGTTTTCACCATGGCCCAGGCCTCCCTTGCCCCTTCGCGGCAGGCAGATGCTTTCCAGGCCTGGATCTGGCGTCGAGCTCTTCTTAGCCGTTCGGATAGGATGACCATGTCTCAGGGACCTGCTCTACCTCGGGCCATAAAGCCTGGTAGACATCCTTCATTGATTTCCGTGCACTTTCATGCACCATGGATAGATGATTCGCCCTCTCTTCGGGCATCGGACCTTGGACGTCAGGGGGTAAACTAGATAGAGAAGCTGCCAAAGGAACGACATCAGCCTGTTAATCACCGCGGCCAAACTACATGACGGGCGAATTCTTCGAAAAACGTGACTTACCAAAAATCATGTCATCAGTTCGCCGATACTTCGATTCAGCGGCAGCCAGTCGAGCTTTTAAGCTCCCAATCTCCTGGGCAAGTCGGGCATTGTCAGCCCTTAGCGCATTGACGTCGTCAACCCTTTGACTAACCACATGATGGTTCGCTTAACACTTCGACTCTGCATACAAAAGATCCTCTCGGGCCTGCTTCAAGTCTCTTTCAAGATGACCTAGGGCTTCCGTTGTTACAAGGGATTCCTGCATTAGGGCTACCTCATTCCCTCTATAGCACCAATAAACGTTGGTAGGAACACTTACCATGAGCTTCCCTGGTAAATTTCTTCACCTGTTCCACCTCGGTCAGAGCAGCATCTAGCCTCGCCTTTGTTTGGGCCAGTGCCTCGGTCAGCTGATTATTCTTCCAATGAGCCTCCTCTTAATGGCAGCAAACTCTGATTAGTATTCAAGCCTTGATGCAGTCCCAGGGGCCCATATCAAGCCTTAGGGGTGATGTCTACTACACAACTTATTCTTGTAGACTCTTGTCGGGCCTCCAAGCGCAGAGTTTTGTAGGACAGTAGCAATTTTCCCTCAAGTGGATGACCTAAGGTTTATCAATCCATGGGAGGCGTAGGATGAAGATGGTCTCTCTCAAACAATCCTGCAACCAAATAACAAAGAGTCTCTTGTGTCCCCAACACACCAAATACAATGGTAAATTGTATAGGTGCACTAGTTCGGTGAAGAGATGGTGATACAAGTGTAGTATGGATAGTAGGTACTCCCTCCTTCCATCTATACAGGGCCTAAGTTTTGAATCTCTCATACCAATGCTGTTGCATAAAAAGAGGAGCAAATATTGGGAATAGTACTTGGCCAACCAAATCGCATGCCAAGATTTTTTTGGGTGCCGTGTAGCCCCCTCTCCTCCCTCTCCATTAATCCCTCGCATGCAACTTCTGTCGGTGTCAAAACCAGCGGATCTCGGGTAGGGGGTCCCGAGCTGTGGATCTAGGATTCGATGGGTAACAAAGGACGATGAACACGATATTTACCTAGGTTCGGCCCCTCTCGAAGAGGTAAAACCCTACGTCCTACTTGATTGTATTTGATGCATGGTTTGGTTACAGAGTAGATCTACCTCGAGTTCAGGCAAGCTAAACCCTAAGGCAATGAGGTGACGAATGTAGCTCTAGCCCTAAAGACTAAAAGCCTCCGGTTTATATAGGTACCGGTAGGGTTAGGGTTACACATGATCGGTTACAAAGAGAGGAAGATCCTACCTAATCTTGGCTTGGAGGACACACCACGGCTCTGAAGATACCTTATCCGGTCACGGATCCGCACTCCAGCATGGGCCCCATAATAGCCCATCAATCCGGCCCAAGCATATCAGGCCGACAGCCCGAGGACCCCTTAATCCAGGACTCCCTCAACTTCCTCTCCTCATTTTTCTGCATCTAGCTCAACAATAACTCCTCCAGGCCTTCATGCATTGTCCAAAAAAAGAGCTCGCTTAAAACGGAACAAAAACGGTATTGCAATGCTTAAAAACAAGGCCTAGGGTTCATACTTTCAATAGTGCAATCTCTCAATAGTGCTAACATAGTTGAATCATATAAGAATCCCTCAACGTGCGACAAAGAATCACTCCAAAGTTCTTATCTAGCGGAGAACATAAGATGAAATTGTTTGTAGGGTACGAAACCACCTTAAAGTTATCTTTTCCGATCGATCTATTGAGCTATTCCTATAAGTGTCAAATAGCCCTAGAGTTCGTACTAAAATAACACCATATGATACACATCAACCAACTCTATTGTCACCGAGATATTCCAATGTCACCACAAGTATCTGTGAGTTGATTATTCGATATGAATCAAATAACTTCAGATTCATAATATTCAATCCAACACAAAGAACTTCAAAGAGTGCCCCAAGATTTCTACCGGACAAAGTAGGACGAAAACATGCATAAACCCCTATGCATAGATTACCCCAATGTCACCTCGGGAATCCGTGAGTTGAGTGTCAAAACATACATCAAGTGAATCAATATAATACCCCATTGTCACCATGGGTATTCATATGCAAGGCATACATCAAGTGTTCTCAAATCCATAAAAGTATTCAATCTGATAATAGTGAAACCTCAAAGGTAAAAACTCAATTCATCACAACAAGATAGAGAGAGGAAAACACCATATGATCCAAGTATATTAACAAAGCTTGTGGTACATGAAGATCGTGCCGAATCAAGAACACGAGAGAGAGAGAGAGAGAGAGAGAGAGATCAAACACATAGCTACTTGTACATACCCCTAGCCTCGAGGGTGAACTACTCCCTCCTCTTCATGGTGGCCATCGGGATGATGAAGATGGCCTCCGGTGATGATTTCCCCCTCCGACAGGGTGCCGGAACAGGCTTCCAGATGGTATTTCGAAGGTACAGTGGCGTGCGGCGGCGGAGTCGAAGTTCTAGGATTATTTCTGGTGGTTTCTCTATTTATATGATTTTTTGGCATCGGTTTCACGCAAAGATGGGCTATGAGGGGCCCACTAGGCACCAGGGCGCGCCTAGGCCCCTGGCGCACCCTGGTGGGTAGTGGCCACCTCCTTCATCTTCTGGTCCTCCCACGAAGCTTCTAGTGCCTCTTTTGTTCCAAAAAAATCATCAAAAAGTTTCGCTGCATTTGGAGAACTATTATTTCCGCACAAAAGATAACACCACGGTAGTTCGGCTGAAAATTGCGTTAGTCCGGGTTAGTTCCATTCAAATCATATACCAAAACCATATAGAATTGTTGTAAACATGACATGAATACTTCATAAATTATAGATACATTGGAGACGTATCAGCATCCCCAAGCTTAGTTCCTGCTCGTCCTCGAGTAGGTAAATGATAAAAGAAATAATTTATGAAGTGTGAATGCTAGCATAGTGCATAAGTTTGATCAATGATAATTTCAATCACTTTTCCTAGCATCATAAAACAGTAGCTCATCTCATAAAACTTCTCATGATCAAGTAGCAAGATATTCACATGTTAAAGTATAGACCATAAACTTTCTTGAAAACTAACAAACTATGTTCTCAGTCATCAAACAATTGCAATTCATCTTATTTTTAGGAAGGGTCTATGTAAGAGCTTTGATTTAGCAAATTCCACATACTCAACTATCATATAGTCTTCCATGATTGCTAATACTCAGAGCATATTTTTAGAACAAATAGCATCCATCAAACACAGAGAAAGATAGGGGCTTAATGTTTCGCCTCCCAACTTATTTATCATAGAGATAATTTTCAACAATAATAACTCATGATCACCTATATTCAGCTGGATATATGTGTCTGGATATTTCACCACCACATGATGCTTGCAAAGAGAAAAATAAAACGGAATAGAGAAGAACACTATTGATTCTTGCATAAAAAGTAAATACATAAAAGTAAAAGATAGGCCCTTCGCAGAGGGAAGCGGAGGTTGTCATGCGCTTTTTATTTTTGGATGCGCGAGCTCTTAATGCAAAGGAACATCACGTTGTATTGCCCCTTGTGATAGCAACCTTTATTATGCAGTCCCTTGCTTTTATTTCTTTACCATCACAAGTTCGTACAACGCTTATTTTCCCTTACAATAAAAGATCATACATATTGAGAAGCATTTTTTATTGCCTTGTGCACCGATGACAACTTACTTGAAGGATCTTATTCAATCCATAGGTAGGAAGAGTGGACTCTTGTGACATGAAACTGGGTTTAAGAGTTTTGGATGCACAAGTAGTATCTCTACTTGGTGTGGATTTTTGGCTAGCAAAGATATTGGGCAAGGACCACATGTTAGAGGATCCATGACAATATAACTTCTATGTGAATATAAACAAACATAACTCATTATGTTGCCTTCCTTGCCCAACATCAACTACTTGATCAAGTTAGAAAATAATTAATGGGGGTTCACAATCATAGAAGATGTCCAAGATAGTATATTCATATGTGAAATCTCTCTTCCCTCAATATTCTTTCATGAATTGTTCAAGTGACCAATGTTGTGTTTGTTAGCTTTCAATAAATTTTACCACCTATACTTCTTATATGTGAAGTCATTACTCCCCATGGGACAAGCATATGAAACATATATATAAATTGGGATTTAGGATATTCAATTCATTCAACAATTTACTCTTAGGATATAAGTGAAGCACAAGAATGAAGGACAAACTACTCCAAAAAGTTATAAGTGAAGATCAAGGAGTAGTCAGACAATTAAGTAGCTATTTGAAGACTCTCTCCATATAAAGATTTTAGATCCAAGTATTTTATTAAAATAGCAAGCAAAATGAAAATAAAAGGACACACCAAGGATAGCACACAACATGTGAAGAAGCAAAAACTTAGGCTCAACCGAGACTAACCGATAATTGTTGATGAAGAAAGGTGGGATGCCTACCGGGGCATCCCCAAGCTTAGATGCTTGAGACTTCTTGGAATATTATCTTGGGATGCCTTGGGCATCCCCAAGCTTGAGCTTTTGTGTCTCCTTAATTCCTCTCATATCACGGTTTCCCTAAATCTCAAAAGCTTCATCCACACAAAACTCAACAAGTACTCGTGAGATAAGTTAGTATAAATCAATGCAAAACCTTATCATTCTTTACTGTAGCAAATAACTAAAATTATAATTTATCATTGCCTACTAAATGCCTCTGCATATTTAATACTCCTATCCTCAAATAGAATCATTAAACAAGCAAACATATGCAAACATAACAGTAATCTGTCTAAACAGGGCAATCTGTAAAGGATGCAAGAATATCCATACTTATCTAACTCCAAAAATTCTGAAAAAATAACACATTGTAGAAATTTATCATAGCTCACCATGTAAAAATTTCAAGATTTATCATGTTCTGACTATTCACAAATATTCAAAACATAACTACAAACTTTTCTGTTTATAAACAGCAACATATAGGCTTGCAAAATAAGCATGGTAAAGGCTATACTTGCCATTTTTATTGAAATAAAAGACACCAACATTACTATAAATAACAGCAAGCAAATCCTAATAAAATAAAATGACGCTCCAAGCAAAACTTTATCATGTGATGAATAAAAATATAGCTCCAAGTGAGGTTACCGATAATGTTGGAGACGAAAGATGGGATGCCTTCCGGGGCATCCCCAAGCTTAGTTGCTTGGGTCTTCCTTGAGTATTACCTTGGGGTGCTTGGGGCATCCCCAAGCATAGGGTCTTGTCACTCCTTATTCTCCTCATATCGATATCTCACCCAAAACTTAAAAACTTCAATCACACAAAACTTAATAGAACTTCGTGAGATGGGTTAGCATAGTAAAACAAATCATTCACTTGGGTACTGTCAAAGACAAGATTCATAATTGTTTCCACATAATGCCTACTGTACTCTATAATTTCCATAATTTATATTAAGCAATATAAGCCAGAGAAACCATAAAACAAGCAAACTATGCATTGCAAACATAATCTGTCAAAAACAGAACAATCTGTAAAGATCTGGATAATTACTACACTTTTGTTACTCCAAAAATGCTGAAAAATTAGGGCAACGTAGGAAATTTGTATATAAATCATGTGTAAACAATTCAGCATTTTTTGACACTCCAGTAATCTTTAACAATTCTATTACTGGGCGCAAAAGTTTCTGTTTTTGCACAGAATCAAGTCAACTATCATCCACACTATCCCACAGGCTTTACTTGGCACTTTATTGAAACAAAAGCTATAAAACATGATTACTACAGTAGCATAATCATGTGAACACACAAAAACAGTAGGTATAAATATTGGGTTGTCTTCCAACAAGTGCTTTTCTTTAATGCCTTTTTAGCTAGGCATGATGATTTCAATGATGCTCACATAAAAGATAAGAATTGAGACATAAAGAGAGCATCATGAATCACATGACAAGCACATTTAAGCCTAACCCACTTCCTATGCATAGGAAATTTGTGAGCAAACATCTTATGGGAACAAGAACCAACTAGCATAGGAAGGCAAAACAAGTAAAGCTTCAAGATTCTCAACACATAGAGAGGAAACTTGATATTATTGAGATATGTAAAAGCATATGTTCCTCTATCATAATAATTTTTAGTAGCATCATGAATGAATTCAACAATATAGCTATCACATAAATCATTCTTTTCATGATCCACATGCGTAAAAAAATTATTACTCTCCACATAAGCAAATTTATTCTCGTGAATAGTAGTGGGAGCAAACTCAACAAAATAGCTATCATGTGATACTTGATTGACATAATGCAATTGAAAATTAAATTCATGATGACAAGTTTCATGGTTATCATTATTCTTTATAGCATACATGTCATCACAATAATCATCATAGATAGCAACTTTGTTGTCATAATCAATTGAAACGTCTTCCGAAATAGTGGAATCATCATTAAATAAAGTCATGGCCTCTCCAAATCCACTTTCATAATTATTACAATAAGATTCAACACCCTCCAAATAGTGGGATCATTATTACCTAGAGTTGACACTCTTCCAAACCCACTTTCATAAATATAATCATCATAAATAGGAGGCATGCTTTCATCATAGTAAATTTGCTCATTAAAACTTGGTGGACTAAAAATATCATCTTCATCAAACATAGCATCCCCAAGCTTATGGCTTTGCATATCATTAGCACCATGGATATTCATAGAATTCACACTAACAACATTGCAATAATGCGTATCATTCAAAGATTCTATGCCAAACATTTTGTTGAATTCTTCTTCAATGAACTGAGCGCAATTTTCCGATCCATCATTTTCAAGAAAGACATGATAAAGACGAATAATATGAGGCAACCTCAATTCCTTTTTTTTGTAGTTTTATTTATAAACCAAACTAGTGATAAAACAAGAAACTAAAAGATTCAATTGCAAGATCTAAAGATATACCTTCAAGCACTCACCTCTCCGCCAACGGCGCCAGAAAGGAACTTGATGTCTATTACACAACTTATTCTTGTAGACTCATGTTGGGCCTTCAAGCGCAGAGTTTGTAGGACAGTAGCAATTTTCCCACAAGTGGAAGACCTAAGCTTTATCAATCCATGGGGGCGTAGGATGAAGATGGTCTCTCTCAAACAACCCTGCAAGCAAATACAAGAAATCTCTTGTGTCCCCAACACACCCAATACAATGGCCCATCGCGATCAGAGGAGCATCTAGCCTCGCCTTTGTTTGGGCTAGCGCCTCGGCCAGCTGATTATTCTTCCAACGAGCCTCCTGTTAATGGCAGCAAACTCTGATTAGTATTCAATCCTTGATGCAGTCCCAGGGGCCCATATCAAGCCTTAGGGGTGATGTCTACTACACAACTTATTCTTGTAGACTCGTGTTGGGCCTCCAAGCGCAGAGTTTTGTAGGACAGTAGAAATTTTACCTCAAGTGGAAGACCTAAGGTTTATCAATCCGTGGGAGGCGTAGGATGAAGATGGTCTCTCTCATACAATCCCACAACCAAATAACAAAGAGTCTCTTGTGTCCCCAACACACCAAATACAATGGAAAATTGTATAGGTGCACTAGTTCGGCAAAGAGATGGTGTTACAAGTGTAGTATGGATAGTAGATATAGGTTTTTGTAATGTGAAAATAAAAAAACAGCAAGGTAGCATGTGATAAAACGGAGCACAAACGGTATTGCAATGCTTAAAAACAAGACCCAGGGTTCATACTTTCACTAGTGCAATCTTTCAACAGTGCTAACATAGTTGAATCATATAACAATCCCTCAACATGCGACAAAGAATCACTCCAAAGTTCTTATCTAGCGGAGAACATCAGATGAAATTGTTTGTAGGGTACGAAACCACCTTAAAGTTATCTTTTCTGATCGATCCATTAAGCTATTCCTATAAGTGTCACAAATAACCCTAGAGTTCGTACTAAAATAACACCATATGATATACATCAACCAACTCTAATGTCACCTAGATACTCCAATGTCACCACAAGTATTTGTGAGTTGATTATTCGATATGTATCAAACAACTTCAGATTCATAATATTCAATCCAACACAAAGAACTTCAAAGAGTGCCCCAAGATTTATACCGGAGAAAGTAGGACAAAAACGTGCTTCAACCCCTATGAATAGATTACCCCAATGTCACCTCGGGAATCCATGAGTTGAGTGCCAAAACATACATCAAGTGAATCAATATAATACCCCATTGTCACCACAGGTATTCATATGCAAGACATACGTCAAGTGTTCTCAAATCCAGAAAAGTATTCAATCCAATAATAATGAAACCTCAAAGGTAAAAGCTCAATTCATCACAACAAGATAGAGAGGGGAAAACACCATATGATCCAACTATATTAACAAAGCTCGCACTATGAATAGATTACCCCAATGTCACCTCGGGAATCCACGAGTTGAGTGCCAAAACATACATCAAGTGAATCAATATAATACCGCATTGTCACCACAGGTATTCATATGCAAGACATACATCAAGTGTTCTCAAATCCATAAAAGTATTCAATCCAATAATAATGAAACCTCAAAGGTAAATGCTCAATTCATCACATCAAGATAGAGATGGAGAAACACCATATGATCCAACTATATTAACAAAGCTCGCAGTACATCAAGATCGTGCCAAATCAAGAACACGAGAGAGAGAGAGAGAGAGAGAGAGAGAGAGAGAGAGAGAGAGATCAAACACATAGCTACTTGTACATACCCTAGCCTCGAGGGTGAACTACTCCCTCCTCATCATGGTGGCCTCCGGGATGATGAAGATGGCCTCCGGTGATGATTTCCCCCTCCGGCATGGTGCCAGAACAGGGCTCTAG
This sequence comes from Thinopyrum elongatum, assembly GCA_011799875.1. Lineage (NCBI taxonomy): Eukaryota > Viridiplantae > Streptophyta > Magnoliopsida > Poales > Poaceae > Thinopyrum > Thinopyrum elongatum. Next base: position 545,220,614 of record CM022298.1, on the reverse strand, counting down.
ATGGTATTTCGAAGGTATAGAGGCGTGCAGCAGCGGAGTCAAAGGTCTAGGGTTATTTCTCGTGGTTTCTCTATTTATAGGATTTTTTGGCGTCGGTTTCACATGAAGATGGGATATGAGGGGCCCACTAGGCACCAGGGCGTGCCCTGGTGGGTAGTGGCCACCTCCTTCATCTTCTAGTCCTCCCACGAAGCTTCTAGTGCCTCTTTTGTTCCAAAAAATTCATCAAAAAGTTTCGTTGCATTTGGTGAACTTTTATTTTTCCACAAAAAACAACACCACGGTAGTTCTGCTGAAAACAGCATCAGTCCAAGTTAGTTCCATTCAAATCATAACAAAACCACATAGAATTGTTGTAAACATGGCATGAATATATCATAAATTATAGATACGTTGGAGATGTATCAAGGGGCTGCTACCGTTATTGGTAGTCTTATTGTCTTCAAACAAATATGTGTAATCCTGACTCAATAAAAACTAGGGTAAATCCTTACCCGCAAACCCTGCGACAAGATGTCCAGCGATTGATCGAAGGCACCTTTGTCAGAATCGGGGCTTCGCGGACCCAAACTAGGTTCAAACTCTGGGGTGTGTGCGAAGACCTTGCCTAGCTATCGCCTCAGGCTCGTTGCTTCAGGGCTTGGCCTCGTCGAGTTCGTGCGAGCAGGGAAGGAAGGACACGGCAGTTTACCTAGGTTCGAGCCACCTTGTGGTGTAAGACCCTACTCCTGCTTTGTGGTGGATTGGCCTCACGAGGAGGTTGACGATGAACTAGTACAGTGGGTGAGCTACCTCGCGAGGGCCCTGGGGATGAGAATGAGTCAATCTAGAGGAGACCAGAACCGGATCCCCCTCTACGATGGAGGCTACCCTATGTTTATAGTGGCCTTTGTCCTCTTCCCTCATAGCTTAGGCGGGAAGCGATTCCACAACGGCCAATTTGAAAGGGGACAAGAGGTACATCTTATCCCGACGAAAGGTGGTCTTCACCTGCAAAGCTTCTGGCCATGACAATGTGGCACCCCGGCTCAGAGTAAACTGGAACGCCCCGTATTCCAGCCCAGGGACAAGTCTTCTAGAATACGACACTGTTGGCATAGAACAAATCAGCTCTTTATTACAATGGATATGGTTACAAAGGGTACAAGGATTACATCGACACGGCGACACTACGCCTGCCCGGGGCAACTCTATGCTAACAGCGGAGTAACTCTCTCGACAGCGGAACAGCGATGGCGGTGATGGACTCCACTCCGCAGGGACTCTGGCTAGAACGCGTATCCTAGGTCGCAAACTCGGGATCCTCGACAAGCAAGCAATCACGGCATGACCTGCAAACTGGCATGACACGCAGGTGAGTACTTGGAATGTACTCGAAAGCTCACAACGAACATCAGCATTAAGGCAAGACAACATCTTAGCAAAGTAGATGCAGTAAGGTAAAGCATATTTAATCCCTACTCCGAATAATCTCAGGATCCAATCTGAATCTGTTCCAAATCCAATCCAAATCATGTGGTCACTCGACCACTCATCTCATAGCCATCCCATGGCTAACATAACATATTCCTGATACCGTCTGCAATACAAGTCTGACAAACTTACTCTCTTTCGGGTTGTCTCACAACCCTCAGAATACTCGCGATCCACCAAGTACTTCTGATCTTACGACGAGTTCTTCCATCATTATCACTACTATGGTTGACCACCTAAGGAGGTCTGGACGGACTGTCCAATACCGTGGACACGGCTATTCGAATAGATTTTACACTCTGCAGAGGTTGCGCATTTTACCCACACCATGGAGCACCTGACCTCGTGATCCCATTCGGGTGGACCAGCATTGCTCCAACGAAACCTGCCTAACCCGTGACTCTCCCATCGTACCACCGGTAATCATCCTCCCCCGGAGTCCTGCCCAGGGTGGCCCCTGTGTCACCTCATGACACCTGCCACCGTCGTGGCTAACAAACTGTCCCAAATGGGGACCTCGTACCATATAACTCAACTGGGCTCACAAGGTTATCGCCGCCTACCGGCCAGGGTAGCGCGCATGCATAACCTTCCCTGTCGGGCGGTACCGGTGAAAGAGCATGTGATCAGACCAAGTCAAGGCCTTCCCATACTGGCAAATGTGGCTGCACGGATAAGTCTGGACAGGTGACTCTGGATCAACCATGAAGTATCCTATCTCTGAATAATCTCTTCATAGCTGACACTCCGATATCATAGCAATCCAAGTCAAAATGATATTTGGCTAGAAATCCGGTAACCAGTATGCTTAAGCCACTGCTACTAACTCATCTCCACAAACTACCGGATGAAATCCTAAATAATCATAGACAGTGATCTCAACATCATAGTAACAAGTGAGTAAACTACTAGTCACTAACAATCTGGTACTCAACATGGTAGTCACCTATCCAGGAAATTACTCAAGCATTGTATAATCCAATTCATTTTACAAATAACTGATACTTGTTGTTAAAGTAAATAGTTAAACTATGACATTGCAATGCAATTATGCAGATGAGAGTTGTGGCTTGCCTGGAGATGAAGGGACCATCGGGGAGAAGTGCAGAGAGTCCGCGGAGTTGACTGCCGGAAACAGTTTTCTCCCGGAGGGGGCTATTTACGGCCAAGGGCAAAATGATCATTTTTGCAATGTCAAAACATTATGAAAATGATACCACCATAACGGGCTCGAAGAGACGAAGACGTGGGCTTTGGAATCACCCCAATCGGAGTTACGGTTAAAAAGTTGTGGCCGTTCGTTGTTTAGGCAGAAAAACAAATAGAAAATGTGCTTTTCTGCTGTTAACTGACGAACGTCCACTATTTAACCGATCCAGCCGGCTGGGTTTAAACAGAAAGCGCATTCTGAAAAATACGCTTTCGTTAAAGGGAAAACATACTCCGTGGAGTATGTCTCCACTTATCCACGTCACCTGGCCGGGCCATCGCCTTGTGCGGCTGACGAGAGGGACCCGCGGGAGGTGGGGTCCTCCTGGCCTGGTCGTCTCCCTCCTCTCGCCGTTTCCCCACGCGGAATAGAGGAGCGAGGCAGAGGCACAGCCAGCGATGGCTCGGCCAGCTCCAGCCATCTCCAGCGAGGGCGCGTACACCGGCAGGCTCGCCGTGAAGTGCCATGGCCAGGGGGCACAACAGGAGCGGCGGGGAGAGGGCGAGGCGACCGTGGTGGCAGGTGGCAGAGGCGGGCGCTGACGAAGAGCTCCGGCGATTCCAGCCATCTCTGACCGAGGGAAGGCCACCAGCGGGACCAGGAAGTGATGCCGCTTCCATCCAGTGGTAAAACGAGCGCCGGGGAGAGCTGCGGCCGCGGTGGCTCAAGGTGGCCGGAGAAGAAGGCGGCAGCCTTGCTCGGGGTCGCGACCACAGTGGCTCCGGCGGCGAGCTGAGAGGACGGGGGAGGCCGCCAGACTCCGGGTGGTCTTTTGGTGGTGGTGGGAGAGGGAGATGAGGCGAGGCTCGCCGAAATTTAGCCGGGTGAGGGCGGTGGCCGTGGCGGCCACTAGAGGCGAGGAGGAGCTCCGGGGCTCGGGCGAGGGGTTGGGGAGGGCCAGAGGAGGACGGTGGTGGCGATGGTGAGCTCAGGAGGGCTCGGGGCAGCCTATAAATAGGCAGGCAGCGCGGAGGGGATGAGCACGGCCGCGGTGACGCATGCGCCGTGCGCCGGAGCTTCGGGAACTCGCTGTGAAGAGGGGAGAGGCGTCCAGAGGTGTCAAGGAGGAGCAGAGGAAGCTCGGGAGTGCTCGGGAAGGTTCGGGAGCGACACGGTTGACCGGCCACAGTGGAGCAGACCACGGACGCGGTCGCCGTGCCGTGTCGGGCAAGATATAGGAATGGTAGAGGGATCCAGAGCGAGGGTGAGTCCAAGGGGAAGCTGCTGGACACGGTGTGGTGTCGAGGGCGCGAGGAAACGGACGAGGCCGAGGGCCCCAATGCGCAGAGCGCGTGCATTGGCATGTTGGCCGCGTGGTCACCGCATGCACTAGCGCACGTGGTGCGCCCTGACCAGCCAAACAATGTCCAGTAGGTAGTCCTTCGAAGTAACAGTCTCAGGGAGGTGATGGCTCGATGAAACTCACTGTGGTTAGATGGGAGTGTTCATCTGAAGTTTGCTGTAGCAAACTTGACCACTCCTCTGTGATGAACAGGAAGGTGATAAGGTCAAACTGAGATGTCTGGGAGGTTTAGGGTAGGAAGGACTATGATCCTGTGAAATTTGGAAAGAAATGGACCAAGATTTAATATAGTTGCTATGCAACTGACCAATCTGGTCCAGAAGCTTGATCTTGATGTGCCACTCACATGGAGTAGCCCACTGGGCAGAAATTTGGCATAGGATGATTGTTTGGTCATATGAGAGTGCCATAAAAATTTCATGCCATTTGGACAAGCCAAAATGGTACTTCCTTCACAATGAACCTCTCTGACTAGAATCTTAAAAAAATTCTAGGGAATTATTGGGAAGATGAAATGAGCCCAAATTTTGTGTAGTTAGATTATATGGGTAGGAGAATGCTGTGGTAAATTTTCAGCAATTATGGAGCAATATAAAATATAGTTGCTTCACATTGTGAAAATCTGACCAGAAACCAAGATTTGAGGCTGTGCTCCCATAGATGATTGGATAGGGTTGAAACTTGGTGGAGAGTCATGATTTGAGCATATAGATATGCTTGCGAAATTTCAACTCATTTGGATACTCCTAGCTAGCACTTGCTTCACAAAGATTCCAGTTGACCAGAAACTTTGGAAATTAGCCAAAGGATATTTAATATCCAAATGAAGTTGAATTTTGGCATGTGGCATTTATATGGATAGGAAAGAATTCCCAAAAAGTTTGAGACCAATCAAGCAAATATAAAGAGTACTTGCTTCTCAACTTGACAGCTGGGGCAGAATCAGAAAAGGAATATTTGGGAAATATTATTGAACATGACAATGAAGGGTTTTGACATATCTGAGGAAGATATGTCCCAAAGTATTTATGAGAATTATTTGGGAGTCTTGGGAATGATAGAAATGTGGGCTGCTTAACAACTCAGGGCAGACAGGGTAATTCCTTTAATAGAAAAAGGAATTTTCCAAAGGAAAAGAATATTGGGGTTGGTCCAAGATGGAAATGGCAAGGTCTTGGAATGGTTCTGAGGTTGGCAAGCCACTAGGGAAGAAGAATGAAGGGTGATCCCTTCAGGTTGCGAGATTACTAAGCCACAGAAAGCGAATCCGGACCAAAATCAAAAGAAAAAGAAAATGGGCAAAATCCAGGGTGTTACAGATGCGGTGGTGGGCTCGGTGATGACATCCGTCCTGCTGAGCTCGTGGTCTTGGTCTTGTTGCACCGGAATGGAAACCTTTGGGGGATCCCTCAGGAACCCGCGTTGGTCCTTGCCTCCTTAGCACCAAAGAGGAAACTATCCTCCTCTGCGCCCACTGGCGCCCACCTGGCCTTGGTCGTCATGGCTGACGTCATTGCGAGCCTCGTTGTCGCGGGGGGGGGGGGGGGGGGGGGGGGGTGAACCTCGGGCAGGCAACGGAACCCGGATCCTTTTCAAAAACGCCGGGGCTAGCAAAGCCCCTCAATCTGGCCTGCCCTTGGCCGGATTCCCAGCGCAACCCGGCCAAGTCCCGCAACGTCGGTCAAGCCGGCTGGCGCATGCCGGCCGGTCCCAGCAAGTCAAGCCTTCATCGACAAGCAAGCGCAATCATAGTGCGCCCCTCAACCCGACCACGGGTCAGCTCCCGTCCCGTCCAAGGCGTACGGCAGAACAAGTCCCCATGAAGGGATAGGCATCGCTACAGTGGCCCACCTACCCCGCTGACCTGCAGGAGCGTGGCAACAGTGGCCCACCTATCCCGCTGACCAGGGTAGGTATGGCTACAGTGCATCCCCCGTCCTGCTGACGCAAGCCGACGGCGACCAGGCGACGCGCCACTGTAGCCGAGCCAGGTCAATCTCTCCGTGACGCATTACAAGATGGGAAACAGTGCCCTCTGGCACACGGGGCGCGTGCCCGAAGAACCCGGCGTACCCTGGTACCCGGCGGGCTGTAGCGCCGGCTTCCCAGACGCTGACATCCCGACCCACGGCCATGTAACTTTACCATTGTAACCCTGGGGGTTTGAGCTATATACACCCCAGGAGACCTCCATGCACGGAGGACACACGATCAGTAGAAAACACACATAAGGAAAAGGAGCAGCCTATGCTTTGGCCTTTCTTCCTTCCTCCCCGAAACAGCTGTAGGAGCAAGCTTGTATCACCCACATATAAACCACACTCGGCAGGATTAGGGGTGTTATCTCTCCGGAGAGCCCCGAACCAGGGTATGTCTTGCGTCCCTCGGTCGCTCATGCCGACCTCGCCTCTGGAGCCCACCGGTGCCCTCGAGCCTATCCCTCTCTTTAGCCATCCCTTGGCATTTGCCGTGCGCCCACCACGACATTTGGCACCCACCATGGGGCAGCTCGAGGTCTCGACCGGGGACGTGTCCCAGACGGGGCCCTACATCGACTTCGGCGAGCACATCACGCACTGCGCATTGCCCGCACCCGACGCGCCAACAGTTGGCCCCGCCGACTCGCTCATCGCCTCCTTCGGCGCGCTGCACATCTCCGACGTGTCCGTGGCTGGTGAGTACCCCAGCGGGGTGCTCGACGTCACCGACTAGCCTGTCCCCCTCGGCGACGACATCTTTGCTGGGGTGGCGGATCTCTGTGTCCGGGTGGAGGTGCTCGCCACCGACTCCGGCTCCACTTCGTCTAGCGCTGCAAAGAAGGCCGCTGCCGCCAGGGCCGCAGGGGAGCACGCCCAAGCCGCTGCGTGCCATGATGCAGAACTTCAGCGTTCCCATCACCACCGACATCGACGCTACCAACACCGCTCAGGCCTTAGCCCAGCTCGAGGAGGAGCGCAAGCTCCTGCTGGACAAGGCCGAGACGCTCGCTGCTGCGCAGCATCGGCTGGAGTCCGTTCAGTGGGAGCACAACGCTGCATACGGTTTCACACCGGCCGCGGCCGAGCCCAGCCGGGTCGGCAAGGTGCGGAATCGTGGCACCGCCATCGGCTGCACACTAGGCTCGATCCCACCCGTCTACGACACCCCTGTCAAGAACATGCACGCCGCGCAGGCGGCCGCCGTCGGCATGGAGCAGCTGCAGGGTGAGGAGCTGCAGGAGCTCCTGCGACGCATGAACGAGCTTCTCGGCGCTGTGAACACGCAGCAGGACTGCCTCGACCATCCCGCCGCGTCCGTCTCGCGCCGCACCAAAGACCCCGAGCAGCCGAAGACGGCGTCCTCGCCGCCCCCTAGCGAAGCTCACTCTGGCCGCACCCGAACCCGGCGCAATCGATGACCGGAGATGACCTGGGTAACGAGCCGACTCCAGGAGACCGGCGCCAGCCAGACCCTCCTGCGCGGTCCGTCCGGCGCGCCCGTCCGACTTCTGCCGTTCCGGTTCCCCGTGGCCCAGTCGCAAGCTGGCTGGGTCCGCGCGCCATCAACGATACTGACACTCCTCATCGCCTCGATCAACTCGCCCTCTTCCTCGAGCTGGAGGAAGACAATGCCATCGGGCCGGCATGTTTCGGTCCACGCATCTTGGATGAGCCCTTCCACTAAGGGTTCACGCTGCCCCATGACACCCCAAGTATAACGGGACCTTCAAGCCAGAGGACTGGCTCATCAACTACACCACCGCCATCAGAATCGTGGGCGGCAATCACCGCCTTGCCGTGAGCTACGCCCCACTTATGCTCCAAGGGTTAGCCCACACGTGGTTGAACAGCCTGCCGGCCGGCAGCATCCATGTGGGGGTTGACTTCAAGCAAGCCTTCGTGTGAAACTTCACCGGCACCTACAAGCGTCCTGGCCGTCCCAGTCAGCTCACCATGTGCGTGCAGGGGCTGACCGAAACCGGCCGTGAATACCTCGCACGCTGGACCGAGCTCCAGAATAGCTGCGAGGGTGTCCATGAGGTCCAAGCCATTCAGTACTTCATGAGTGGCTGCCGGGATGGCACCCTCCTCAAGCACAAGCTCTTGCGCTCCGAGCCAACTCCCATGGCCGCGCTCATGGTCACGGCAGACAAGTACGCCATGGCTGACTTCGCCATGAAGATCCAAGTGGTGTTGGACGAAGCCAGCAAGGCGTTGCCGGCATCCCCCTCCGAGTCGGCTGGCGAGAGCAGCCGCCAGCAGAACCAGCAGAATAACATGCGCAAGGCCGATCAGCAGGCCCCCCGCTACGACAACCGCCTCGTCGCGGCCGCCGAGCAGGAGCCCGCGGCCGAGTCGGTTGGCAAGCGCCCGTGAACCGGCAAGACGGCGTGGCAACCCGCCATGAGTTTTGAAGAGATGCTCGACATTCCCTACAAGCACCACAGCAGCGCAAGGCCGTCCACGCACACGCTTCGGCAGTGCGCCATCACCAAGCGCATCATGAGGGGCGTCATCCCACCGCCTCCTACTCCGGCTCTGGGTGCGGGGCAGCCGCCTCCGCCTTCTCCCCCGCCCCCGGCAAATGGCACGATGCGCGATGAGTTCTACCCCAACCAGAACGCGAGCTACGTTGTCTTCACCAGCCTTGGCGACGACAAGCGTAGCGGGCGCCTGCTCCGGCGGGAGGTGAACACCGTCGTCTTGGCCGTGCCGGAGTATATGCACTGGTCGGAATGCCCCATCAGCTAGACCCGGGAGGACCACCCAGCCATCATGCCGAACCCGGGTGGCTACGCCCTCATCCTCGACCCCACCATTGTCGCGGCCAAGCGCACCTGCAAGGTCTCGCGAGTCCTCATTGGTGGCAGCAGCAGCATCAACATCCTCTACTGCGACACCATGACCAAGCTCGGCATCGAGGCCAAGTGGTTGGAGCCATCCCGGACGGTGTTCCATGGCATCGTGCCGGGTGTGTCCTGCTCCCCCAAGCGATCATTTTTGGCGCGAGCCTATCTGGCTCGAAGTGGTGGACCTGTCCAGCGTGTACCACGTGTTGCTGGGCTGGCCTGCGCTCATGAAGTTCATGGTGGTCCCCCACTAGGCCTACCTAAAGATGAAGCTGCCGGGTCCCAAGGGCATCATCACTCTCATTGGCGACTACAGAAAGTCTTTGGAGTGCGCTCAAGCCGGTGCCAAGCTGGCCGTGTCGCTGGTCGTAGCCGAGGAGCGGCGCCAGCTCGACCGGATTGTTGCGCTGGCCAGCGAGGAGCCGGCCGGCGAGGCCTCGTTCCAACCATCCAAGGAGACCAAGAAGGTCAAGCTGAACCCGGAAGACCCTAGCTGCAGCAAGTACATTGTTGTGGGCACTCACCTCAGCAGCAAATAGGAAGGCGAGCTCGTCGACTTCCTCCGTGAGAATCAGGATATCTTTGCATGGTCCCCAAAGGACATGCCAGGAATTCCGAGGAAGTACGCCGAGCACAAACTACATGTCCGCAAGGACGCCAAGCCTGTCCGTCAACCATTACGTCGCTTTTCAGAAGAAAAGAGAAGAACCATCGGTGAAGAGGTCACCAAGCTACTCGTGGCCGGCTTCATCATGGAAGTGTTTCACCCCGAGTGGCTGGCCAACCCGGTCCTTGTCTTGAAGAAGAACAACACCTGGTGCATGTGCATAGACTATACCAGCCTGAACAAGGACTGCCGCAAGGATCCTTTCGCTCTCCCGCGGATAGATCAAGTGATCGACTCCATCGCCGGCTGCGAGATCTTGTCCTTCCTGGATGCTTACTCCGGCTATCATCAGATCAAGATGGACCCAGCCGATGACCTGAAAACGTCCTTCATCACACCCTTTGGGCCGTATTGCTACATCACCATGTCATTCGGCTTAAAGAATGCTGGCGCCACTTTCCAGCGCTGCATGCAGAAATGCATACTGACGCAACTCGGCCGCAACATCCACGTCTACGTCGATGACATCGTGGTGAAGACCAAGCAGGATCTCATGCTCCTTGACGACCTGAAGGAAACCTTCACCAATCTGCGTGAGTACCAGATCAAGATCAACCCGGAGAAATGCGTGTTTGGCGTGCCGGCCGGAAAGCTGCTCGGCTTCCTCGTTTCGGAGCGCGGCATTGAGGCAAACCCGGAGAAGATCAAGGCCATCGAGCGCATGCGCAAGCCAACCCGGCTGCGCGATGTCCAGAAGTTCACCGGCTGCTTAGCCTCGGTCAGCCAGTTTCTCAGCCGGCTGGGCGACAGGGCCTTGCCCCTATATCAGCTGATGAAGAAGACGTCGCCGTTCGAATGGAACGACCAGGCAGATGAAGCGTTCTGGGATCTCAAGCGCATGCTCTCCACCGCACCCATCCTGGCCGCGTCGGCTGATAAGGAGCCGCTGTTGCTATACATTGCCACCACCTCGCGGTCGGTCAGCACGGTGCTGGTGGTCGTGCGACAAGAGAAGGGCAAGATCCAGTTCATCCAGCGCCCGGTCTACTACCTAAGCGAGGTGCTTTCCGCCTCCAAGCAGAATTACCCGCACTACCATAAGATGTGTTACGGCGTGTACCTTACCGCCAAGAAGCTGAAGCAGTACTTCCAAGAGCATGTCATCGCCGTGGTCAGCATGGCCCCCATCGGCGAGATCATGGGATGCCGGGATACGTCTGACTGGGTTGCCAAGTGGGCCATCGAGCTGGCCAGCCACACCATCCTCTACGAGCCCCACACCATGATCAAGTCCCAAGCCCTGGCTGACTTCCACATCGACTGGACAGAGACCCAGTACCTACCGCCGCCGCCGGATTCAACGCACTGGCGCATGCACTTCGACGGCTCCAAGATGCGCTCCGGCTTGGGAGCTGGGATCGTGCTGTCTTCCCCGATAGGGCGATCGGCTGCGGTACGCACTCCAGACCCACTTCACCGCCTCCACCAACGTCGCAGAGTACGAAGCCCTTGTGCATGGCCTCCGGCTTGCCAAGGAACTGGGCTCCAACGCATCCTATGCTATGGCGACTCGGATCTAGTGGTGCAGCAGTGTTCCGGCGAGTGGGACACCCGGGATGCCAACATGGCCAGCTATCGCTCCCTGGTCCAGCAGCTCTCCGGCAACTTCGACGGCTGCGAGTTCCTACACGTCCCGCACATAGAGAACGAAGCCGCCGACACACTGGCCAAGATTGGCTCATCCCGGCAGGCCATACCGTCCGACGTCTCCCTCAAGCACTTGCGCAAGCCGTCTGTCAAGCCTTCTCCAAATTCCGAGTCCATCTTCATCCCGGACGACCCTGTAGCGCCCCTCCCCAACCCGGACCCGGGGGCTGCCAGTCCAAGCTCGGGGGCTGCAGTCCCCAAGTCAGTCCCGGGGGCTACTGATCCCAGCCCGGGGGCTGCCTTCCCGACCCCGGCGACCATCAACCCCGGCCCGGGGGCTGCTGAACTCGGCCCGGGGGCTGCTGTGCTCAACACGGACACCGCGGTCCCTGAGCCGGGGGCTACCACCCCCGGCTCGAGGGCTGCCGCCCCGAAACCCATCTCGGCGGCCGTCGTCATCGTGGTGATGGCTCCGTCATGGGCCCAGCCAATCCTAGCCTTCCTGGAGAGCAGAGCACGCCCCATGGACGAGACCGAGGCCCGGCAAGTGCAGCGCCGGGCGTCCGCCTATAGCATCATCAACAACGAGCGCGTCAAGCGCAGCGCGATGGCGAGTTCCAGCGCTGCGTCGAGCAAGACAAGGGCATAGAGATCCTCCTCGACATACATCAGGGCGAGTGCGGGCACCACGCCGCCTCCAGGTCCCTGGTGGGCAAGGCTTTTCACCATGTTTTCTACTGGCCCACGGCCCTCAAAGACGCCGAGTCGCTCGTCCTCAAGTGTGAGGGTTGCCAACGCTTCAGCAAGCGCAGCGACCAGCCGGCTTCAGCCCTGCAAACCTTCCCAATCACCTGGCCCTTCGCGGTCTTGGGGCTCGACATGGTGGGACCCTTCAAGACCGCTCGGGGCGGCATGACGCACTTACTGGTGGCGCTCGAAAAGTTCACCAAGTGGATCGAATCACGACCGATCAAGAAGCTGGATGGGCCTACGGCCGTCAGGTTCATCAAAGATATCACAGTGTGCTACGGCGTCCCGCACACCGTCATCACGGACAACGGCACCAACTTTGCAAAAGGTGCTCTGGCGCAATACTGCTCAGTCTCCGGCATCCGGCTTGACCTGACCTCCGTCGCTCATCCTCAGTCCAACGGCCAGGTCGAGCGGGCCAACAGGCTGATCCTGTTCGACATCAAGCTGCGACTCATCAAGCCCCTCATCCGCTCACCCGGCAGCTGACTCGACGAGCTGCCGGCCGTCCTCTGGAGTCTCCGGACAATGCCAAACCGGTCAATCGGGTTCACCCTGTTCTTCCTCATCTACGGAGTAGAAGCCATCTTCCTGACCGACATCGAGTTCGACACACCGCGAGTCGCAATGTACATAGAAGCCCAAGCCAAGGAAGCCCGCGAAGATGGTGTCGACCTACTTGAAGAGGCATGCCTTTTGACCCTTAGCCGATCGGCCATCTATCAGCAAGGCCTGAGGCGCTACCACAACAAAAAGATCAAGCCCCTCGCGTTCCGTGAGGGAGACCTCGTCCTCTGGCTTGTCCAGCAGCAAGCCGGCCAGCACAAGTTGGCCTCCCCATGGGAGGGCCCCTTCATCGCCAGCAATGTCCTGTGTGACCGCAACGCCTACTACCTCATCGACGCTCGCAAGCCGAACAAGTGCAAGAGAGACACTGCCGGCGAAGAAACAAGCTGGCCTTGGAACGCAGAGCTCTTCCGCCCGTTTTACAGTTAGCCGTATGCACGTATGTATCGCTACCTTTTGTAATTCAATGAAAGAAAATGGGACCCCCGAACGGCACTCGGGGGCTACCTTTTCCTATTAAACTATCATGTCTCGCGCATCCTTGTGATCTTTTGCCCTCCGCCGCCGGGTCAGTCCATCCAGCTCGGGGGTTCGTCGGCTTGACCGCAACCCGTCGTCCTCCTAAGTGCATCCCGGCGTGTCTGAGTTGCCGAGGCCCTCCCCCACTTCGCCCCAAGCTGCAGTCTGGCTTCAGCTGCTGGCTGGCAAGAACAATGGGCCAAAGCGCCGACGCCCCGAAAAACTGCTAAGTTGGATTCACCGGATCGGTCAAACCGGCCTCCCCACACTATGACGCCGCACGACCGACTGCGCGCCGGCCGGCCCAGTGGGTGTTTCATTCACGCTCAATGTTCGGAAGGCATAAGTACTGCGCATTCTTTCCCAAGGCCGAACTCCTTGTCACAGACCGGAACCCGTCTTTTTGACTCGGGGGGGGGGGGGGAGGCCCAAAGAAGGAACAAGCAAGAAAAAAGCTAAAAGAACAAAGAGCAAAGGCCAAACACTCGCGAAAATATTTACATCATAGAAATATGGGCCCAAGGCAAGAGTTCATTACATTCACCGTACACCCCAGTGGGCGGGTGGACCTGTCACTTAACAAAATGCAAGAAAAGTAAAGCAGGACAGCTTCAGGCGACCGGTTGCGCAACCGCCGGCTCCTCCGTAGTGGCCTCCGGGTTCACCGAGGCACCGGTATCATGCAAACCGGCCTCGTCGTCCGAGTAAGGGCCCGACTCCTCGGAGCTCCCCGCTGGATCGTCAAGCGCTAGGCCGAAGTCATCGGTTGGTACCACCCTACCATCTTCGGTCCGCTCCACCTGGAACTCGTCGTGCAACGCGAACGAGGCGAGGTAGCTAGCCCGCGCGGCGATCCGGTTTGCCTCCGCCGCCAGCTGGGGCTCTGCGCCGGCTCGCTGGGCCGCCAGCTGGTCCAGCTTCAGGCCTGGATACTAGGACATGACGAACAGCAGCGCCAAGTCGGTGCCGGCTCGGGCCATGGAGACGCGCCAAGCGTGAAGCCGCGCTGGCCCGTCCTCCAGCCAGCGCGCCAGCCGCGAGAAGCTGGTGGGCGCAGTGGCGCCGGGCCAAAGGGCCACCGTCATCCCCAACCCGGCCACAGACAGCCGCTCCGTGTGCTCGTCCAGGGCCTTCAGGCGGGCCTCGATGGCGTGCATGATATCCGGAAAAATCCAGGCGGCGTGCGAATCGTCTTCGGTGCCCACGTCCTCCTAGGTTGACCGGTGGTCATGCACGGCCTCATCCACCCTCCCCTGCGTCTCCGGGAAGTACTCTGTCCAGCAGATGAGCAAGACAGTCAGCCACAAAATAAACTAAGCCGGTTTACAACCCGGCGAAACCAACGATGAAACACTTACTGGCGAATGCCTCATCCAGGTGCTGCGCTTTGCACAACATACCGTGCCGCTCCAAGTCCCCGGCACGGTCATGCGCATCAAGCGCCTTCTCCAGCAAGGCGCGCTTGTCGACAGCCGCCTTCAGCTCGCCGTCCTTGGCGGCGGCCGTCTTCTCATTCTCCTCCTCGAGACGGAGGAGCTCCGCCTGGTGGGCCTCCGCCGTCTTGGCGGCCTCCGCCTTCAGGTGCTCCACCTCAGCCTGGAACTGGCTCTTGTCGCCGGCCAGCTGGTCACGCTGCTGGCCGGCTTCGGCGAGTGCCTGCTGGGCCTCCACCAACTTGGCGGCTTCCGCCCTCAGCTGCTCCTCCTCGGCCCGGAGCCGGCCGGTGTCGGCGACCGCCAGATCGCGCTGCTCGCCAGCTTCGGCCAGCCGGGTTCACAGGTCCGGCACCTCGGCCGCAGCGGCTACGCGGCAGAGATTCAAAGTCAAGATGATGGAAGAAAAGATAGAACACTTTAAGATTCAACCCAACTACTACGTAGTTGGCCTGAATCTCGGGGGCTACACCCAGTGGGTGCGCTAGCTTGCCCCGACTAAGAGCATGCAAGATGTACCTTTGGCGAGACGGAGCGCCTCCTCCTTGGTGGCAAGCTGCGCCGTGATCTGCTGATGCCTCTGCAGAAGCCGGTTGTAGATGCCGACTCGGAGGGCATCCAAGTGCTGCAGAAAAGTAAGGATCAGCACAAGAAGCTTTTTAAGATTCAACCCAACTACTACATAGTTGGCCCGAACCTTGGGGGCTACACCCAGTGGGTGCGCTGGCGCGCCCCCACTAACCGGCTGCAAAAGAAAAAACCAAAGGGAAAAGACTCACGACCACGGAGCGCTCCACCTCCCGTGCTCGCTTGGCTGGACCCGGCCCGAACCTGCCGTGACCCGGCGGCAGGGCGACCTCCCGGCGCCGCTTGCAGCTGCCTGGTCACCAAGGCATGCTCACTGCTCGCTGTCCCCTCTGCGATCGGCCTCGACTCCAGTGCAACTGCCGGTGTCCCCTCCGACGCTCCGGCCGGTGTCACCCGCGGCGCCTGGTCCAGCGTCCCCTGCGGTGCTCCGTCCGGCGTCGCCTGCGGCTCCCTCTCCGGGGCGGCTTCCCCTCCGCCTCCTCCAACCTCCACCCGCTCGACCACATCATTCTGGGGTGGGGTGTTGTCGTCAATCTCCACGACCTGCCGGTCGTCCACCGCCATCTCCACCCGGCTGTCTGTGTCGTGCCCCTCCTCCGCCGGCGGCACGATGACCGTCTCCGCCGGCTCCATGCCCGCCGGCATCTCCAGCCAAGCCTGCTCCCCGGTGGCCCACTCCCTCGCCTCCGCAGCCCTAGCCTAGGCTTGGGCCGAGGCCACCTCCAGCTCCTCCTCGGCCTTGTTCCGGGCCCGCCAGGTGCAGCGCTCCGTGTCCGCCGGGTCCAGGCCAAGGTCCTCCTCGGCCGAGCCCTCGGGCAGATCAATGGCGCTGCTCCGGGTCCTCCGAAACAAGAAGCCGCCCCCAGACACGGCATCTATCGCTGCTAACGCCAACTCCAGCAGCGTCCTGGATCACACCAAGGAAAGCATAAGAAAAGAACGATTAGGCAGCACGCCGGAGTCAACAAGGAAACATACCCGATCGCCGTCAGGATGGCCTGCCTGGCCGGCGCCGCCGGGATGACACGACGCGTCCTCTTGGTGGCCGGCCCGCCACCTGCGGCTGGGTCCGCCGTACGCTTCATGGCCAATTTCGGCGGCACCGAGTCTTTCCCGTGCGGCCGGCTCGCCGTCGCCGGCGCCCAGGACGACCCGGCGTCGGCCGTCTTCTTCGGCCGACTTGGGGGTTCGACGTTGCTGTCTCCTCCCCTCGGTGGTGCCACACCACCAACGTGCGTCAGAATATCCTCGTCGTCATCTGGCCAGCCCGCAAAAGCTCTGGGTACTTACCCGCGGGTCGTGTCACGGCAGCCTCGGTACCCGCCGGCTACGCGTCGGCCGGTTCCAGGTTCTCGGCTAAGGACTCTGCCTCCTCCGAGCCGGCTCGTTGGGCGGCCGCTACCTGCTTCATCGTTCCGTCATACGTATGCCGGATGGCGTTCAGCAGCACCTCCCTTGTCGCATCGGGACGAAGAAAGAGATGGCACATAGCAAAATATGGAGACCAAGGACTCACCGCCGGCGCCGAGTTCCCTTGGCTATAGGGCGCCTTCCCGAAGTGCCACTCCTTCGTCATCCCGGCCGTCGAGATGTCGTTGACCCGTCCTGCGATATGCTCCTACATCAGCTGCTGGGATGACATCCGGTTGGGGTCCTGGAGGCCAGTCATCTGGCCGATGATGTGCGTCTGGTGTTTCAGCGGCAGCACCCGGCGCGCAATGAAGGCGGCGATGAGGTCCGTCCCGGTGAGCCCCTCGCGCATCGTCATCTCCACGACCCGGTTGCTCAGGTTCACCACCGCCAGCACCGGGTTCCTGGGGCAGTAATTCCAGTTGGTCTTGGCGTGCGGCGTCACATCGTCGAAGGGCGGCAGGTTGATGCGGTCCGCGCCAAGGTTGCGGACGTAGAAGAAAGAATTCTGCCACTTCTTGTCAGAATCCTCCAGCAGCATCTTGGGGCACACCCCATGCGGCCGAGTCGAGATGACGGCGGCCCCGCAGGCGGACATCACGCCGGCCGCCGGCCCCTGCTGCTTCAAGAAGAAGAAGCGAACCCAAAGATCAATGCTGAGCTCGACGCCCAGGTAGCCCTCACACAGTGTGATGCTCCGCACCCGCATTCGCTCCCAAGTGATGTGGCTGGAGCTCGAAGAAATCCAAGAACAAGCGGAAGAAGTCACTCAAAGGGAGGCCAAACCCATGCTTGAAGTGGGAGAAGAAGACCACACGCTAGGTCCCCTCCGGCCGCGGCACCAGCTCGCCGCCCGGCAGGCGAACGGCCACCTCCGTCGCCGGTTGCAACCGCCGCGTGTCGCGCAGATACTGGAGATCGTCCGCGGAGACCTCCGACCCCTCCCACAATCCCTTGGGTCTCACCATCGGTGAGTGCGGTAGGGGAAGAGAAGCGCGTCGGCTAGGTGAGGAGTTTGGATGGCTGCTTGGCGCTGCAGAGCAGCAGCAATGCGTCGCTCGCAAGCGGCAGGGCGCTGTGGCGTGCAACGGGCTCGGGAGAAAGGGCGAAGGAGGAAGAAGGAGATAGGGGGCGCGTGCATGAATGATTTCCTCCGCCCCTCCCCCCGATTTTATAGCCACAGCAAGAACGTGGGGGAGTAGGATCGGTTGCGCCCACCTTTTCCACTTCCCCGCATTGTGCAGGCACGATTCCCCTATGAATTAACTGCATCGAGAAGGGCAACCGTCCGCGGCCGCCACATTAAATCCCCGCGCGGGGGCCGAGGGCGTGGTGTGGTGGGCCCCAGCCCACTGTTACGTCCCGTCATGCGCGTGGCCTGGCAGTGCCTCCGCAGCCACCGTTCGCCATGTGGCGCCCGCATCAGGTCATGGGACGCGCGTCCTTTCCCCTTCAAGATTCGGCGGACTCCTCGATTTCCCGCCCAAGCCGGTATGCCGTGATCCGGCTTCCGGAAGCCGGCACACAGTGGGTGTTGCCAGACCCGGTGGCTGGAAGCCTCATCAACGCCAGCCGCCTTCTCAGGGGGTGAAACTGCAACGCCCCCCCCCCCCCGCTTGAAGCCGGCGAGCCTTCACAGCTTCAGGGACTACTGTCAGGGGGATGAACCCTGGGCACGCAACGGAACCCGGATCCTTTTCAAAAACACCGAGGCTAGCAAAGCCCCTCAATCCGGCCTGCCCTTGGCCGGATTCCCAGCGCAACCCGGCCAAGTCCCGCAACGCCGGTCAAGCCGGCTGGCGCATGCCGGCCGGTGCCAGCAAGTCAAGCCTTCATCGACAAGCAAGCACAGTCATAGTGCACCCCTCAACCCGGCCACGGGTCAGCTCCCGTCTCGTCCAAGGCGTATGGCGGAACAAAGTCCCCATGAAGGGATAGGCATGGCTACAGTGGCCCAACTACCCCGCTGACCGGCATGAGCATGGCGACAGTAGCCCACCTACCCCGCTGACCATGGTAGGCATGGCTACAGTGCATCCCCCGTCCTGCTGACGCAAGCCGACGGCGACCACGCGATGCGCCACTGTAGTCGAGCCGGTTCAACCACTCCATGATGCACGACAAGATGGGGAACAGTGCCCTCTAGGGCACGGGGCCCACGCCAGGAGAACCTGGCGTACCCTGGTACCCGGCGGGCCCCAGTGCCGGCTTCCCAGACGCTGACATCCTGACCCCACGACCATGTAACTTTGCCATTGTAACCCTGGGGGGTTGATCTATAAAACCCCCCAGGAGACCTCCATGCATGGAGGACACACGATCAGTAGAAAACACACACAAGGAGAAGGAGCAGCCTATGCTTTGGCATGTCTTCCTTCCTCCCCGAAACAGCTCTAGGAGCAAGCTTATATCACCCACATGTAAACCACACTCGGCAGGACTAGGGGTGTTATCTGTCCGGAGAGCCCCGAACCTGGGTATGTCTTGCATCCCTCGCTCTCTCATGCCGAACTCCCCTCTGGAGCCCACCGGTGCCCTCGAGCCTATCCCTCTCTTTAGCCATCCCTTGGCATCTGCCATGCGCCCACCACAACACTCGTGAGGAGGGGTACCTGTATAGAAATCTCTGCTCCTCAGGAGGCAACTTGGTAAGGCCGCTCCTCGAAAGGTCTTGGTGTCGCTCTCCTCGCAAGGCCAGGGGCCCTCGCGAGGGTCTTGCCCTTGAGGTCTTCGGGCTGGGCTGTACCAGGCCATAGATGAAGCGATGTGCTGGGCCGCAGGCAGGCAGATCTGGGTACCCCCGATCCAGAACACAGACAGTAGCCCCCGGGCCCAAGGCGTGCTCGGCCTGGCTTTGAAGCGAAGCCAATGAGCGAAGGGCAAAGCGCCATGGGCCCAGATCGCCTGCGGGCCAGGCCTGACGCATGGCACACGGCGGGACACAGACGCCTCCACTTCCCCATGTCGCCTCGGCAACTGCCCAGGCTGACAGAAAGCCTAGCGCGTGCTGCGGGGCCATCATTGCACGAAGGCGACAGGGCATCGGTTAGCCTCCTCCGATTGCCTATAAGAAGGCGAGGGGGCATTGCCCCATCCCATCTTTGTCTTCTCGCCCATCGGCCACCAACCTCCGCCGCAGCGACCATGGCACCAGTGAGGAGGTTCTCCACCGAGGAGAAGGGCAAGGCTCCCCAGGAAGGACCGGGTTTGCCACCGCCCAAGAGAGGGCGCGGCCGCTCTCGCAAGTCTTCGGCCATGCCAGCGGCGTCTTCCCGGGGGTGCGGGCGCCCTCGTCTGGCGGTCCGCACCGGCTCCAGCGGCCGTGGAAAGAACCCTTCCCGCGGGGGTCATCGCGGAAGCTACGATGGCCACGGCTAAGGGGGAAGGCGTGCAGCGGCCGTTCGGCCACCTCGCCCGCAGGCCCGCTCGGATGACACGGCCCGCGAGTTTGTGGTATGGATGGAGGGCCCGCCCCTCACTCGGATCCAGCTTCTGCGCTTCTTCGCGAAGGAGTTGCCGGCCGGAGGCCCGCTGGCCTGTGGGTGCAGCCCAACGGTTGCTGCAATAGGTCCTCGTGGGCGGAGGTCGAGGTTACCTCCGCGGGCTACGCGTTCCTGAACCATGGCTGGCAGACATTCTCCCGCGCCCGCGGCTTGCAGGGGAGGTGCACTCTCCACTTCAAGTATGACGGGGCGGCGACGCTCTTCGTTAAGGTCTTCAGGGAAGACGGTAGGCGCCTGGAGTGCGGCCTAGGGGGCAACGTCACTGGCGGCGACCACCACTCCGACGACGATGGCCCTCACGGATGCGATATCCTCGTCGGTGAACTTTCCCTTGGCGATGGCCGTGACACCTCCAGCAGCAGCGGCGCCTCCTCTGGAGGGAGCTCGAGCGACGACGACTACGACGAGCCGCCACGTCGTCGTGCCCGGGCCAAGGAAGGCGATGAGCCGCCACGCCGCCGTGCCCCTGTCAAGGAGGAGGAGGAGTCCGACTGAGCCCGGGCGGCGTCGAAGCCGGGCTTCAGGAGCAGCGGCCCTCGGGAGGCCGCTTCTTTTGTTTTGTTTTTTATTTCCTGCATCAACAGTCGTGAAAAGCCCCTCAGGGCGTGTAATGAACTGCAGCGCTTGCGCCTTTATATTAGTGTTTCCTGCTCATATTCTAGCATTATATTGTCATTAATTGAAAGGTTTTTGCCTGGCGTGATTAGGATAACTTAGCTTGGTGCACTCGTGGCCCTTGGCGGGTTCCCGGATACTGCTGGAGCGTTGAGGCAGGCAAAGGAGCTTGCCGGGGAAGCTCCCTCCTCATGGGTCAGATGGCTGCGAAGCCTCGAGGG
This sequence comes from Thinopyrum elongatum, assembly GCA_011799875.1. NCBI lineage: Eukaryota > Viridiplantae > Streptophyta > Magnoliopsida > Poales > Poaceae > Thinopyrum > Thinopyrum elongatum. Next base: position 545,199,940 of record CM022298.1, on the reverse strand, counting down.
GCTCGCGGCTCACGAAGCCCCTGGGGGACTTGCGAGGATTCAGGGTCCCCGGGGGCGCCTCCGCCAGGCGTCGAGCGTCGTAGGGATGCAAAAATCACTTGACAAAGGATTCCATAATGATGTGCAGGACCGTGATTGTGTTTCCCTAGGCCACCCTTCTTTGGCGCCCATCCTACGCCTAGTGCCCCCGAGCGAGGGTCGATTGCCGCTGGTATGCCGGGTCGTGATGCCCGACAAGGCCAGGAGGCGAGCGCTCCTGAGGCCAGGGGCCAGAGGCAACACATGGCTGTTGGCTCGCTCGAGAGCGTCGCGCGAGGATTCACACGCCCGAGACTTGGCGAGGTGTGCGCATAGGCGGACCCGCGGCTGTTGTGGCCTGGGCCCTCGATGCCGCCGGGCTGCCTCAAGCGTACATACCGTGCCCAGCCCCAGCTCGCGGGACGCACGGGAGGGAGCAACTGGCCAGCGCCACTTCCTCTAAAAACGAGATACAAGAAGGAAAACACTACAAGGAGAAAATTCTGACCCCTTTCGAATAAAGACGCAAAAACTTAAGTCGGCGTTCTGGGAACCAGGGTACCCAGACTTGCCTGCTTGCGGCCCATGGCATGGCTCCCTCCACGGCCTGGTATGGCCCATCTATAAGACCGCCAAGACAAGACCCTCGCAGGGCCCCTGGCCTCGCGAGGCGGACGACACCAAGACCGCCGGAGGGAGTGGCCTCCCCAGGCTGCCTCCCGAGGAGTGGAGATTTCTATGCAGGTACCAGCCTCATGAGGCTGCGGTGACGCAAGCCATGACGACCAAGGACAGGCGGGCACCAGCGGGCACAGAGAAGGCAGTTTCCTCTTCGGTGCTAAGGAGGCAAGGACTGGCGTGGGTTCCCGAGGAATCTACCAAAGGTTTCCATTCCGGTGCTACAAGACCAAGACCACCAGCACGGCAGGACAGATGCCATCACCGAGCCCACCGCTGCGTCACGACCAGAAGCTTTGCAGCCGAAGACCACCTTTCGTCAGAATAAGATGTACTACTTGTCCCCTTTCAAATGGGCCACTGTGGGATCCCTTCCCGCCTACATTTTGGGGGAAGAGGACCGAAGCCGCTATAAAGATAGGTTAGCCACCACCATAGAGGGGGTCGACTCATTCTCACCCCGAGCCCTCGCAAGGTTGTTCGTCCTCTGTACTTGTTCATCCTTAGTCCCTCGTGAGGCTAATCCACCACAAAGCAGGAGTAGGGTTTAACACCGTAAGGTGGCCCAAACCTGGGTATACTGCCGTGTTCCTCTTCTTCCTTGCTCACACTTGTCCGGCTAGGCTAGGCTGTGGGCTGACGGGTTGGTAGGCTGAATAGGTTGAGTTCTTCGCACACGCCCGGGAGTTCGAACTTTCTTGGGTCTATGGAGCCCTGAATCCGACATTTGGCGCTCCACGTAGGGGCATGTCGAAGTCCTTCTTCCACCATTCATTCCGCCTCCGTTCCATCACTCCCATGGCCGATGCCCGCCGTGTCCGTGCTGAGCGTCGGGCCGCTCATGTCGCCCAGACGGCACCTATGGGCAACGACGCTCCTTGCCGCTCTACCTCCCCAGTGGCCAACACTGCCACTGAAGCTGCTGCTCGTGAGCAGCAGGACTCATCGCTGCCGCCTTCCGTGCGGCATGATGGCCGCACCGCCACTCCGTCACCTACTCCGGCCACGGCATCGTTCTCCCATGCCCGCCTTGAGCTACCACCCCGCCAACGACCTCTACGACGACTGGCTCGGCCGCATCGCTGAGGTCGTCAACGCTGCCGGCGAGGCCACTACGCGGACCCGCTCACTGCCTTCCCCGCCATCCCAGGCGGGCGACGTGGCTCATGATGCACCTCCTCCTCCTCTTTGGCGCGACGCGGACCCGGAGCCCAGGCGCAACACGCCCCCGCGCGACCTGCGGTGCGGGGCGCCGGCAGGAGATGAAGCAAGCTGCCAGGTGGTGCAGCGGCCGTAGGCTGATGCACGTGCGCTCCCGGCGCCGCAGCGCCAGCACCAAGATCGCGCGCCGCAAGTGGTTGCGGCGCGCGGGCATCAACACCAAGGTCCACCCGTGTGGCCCGCACCTGTGAGCACGGTAGGCTGCCGTGCTTTCACCCTGAAGCTGCGCCGTGTCGTCTGGCCTGGCAAGTTCAAACCGGATCTGCCTCCACGCTACGACGTCACTCCCGACCCCGCAGAATTCCTCCATCTCTACGAGCTGAGCATCGAAGCAGAGAACAACAACGACAAGGTCATGGCGAACTGGTTTCCCATGGCCCTCAAGGACGGCGCGCGTTCTTGGCTCCTGAACCTCCCGATGGGGTCGATCTTCTCCTGGGATGAGCTTCGCGAGCGCTTCGTTGCCAACTTCCAGGGCACTCATGACCGCGCTCCTACAACAAGTGACCTGCGGCACATGAAGCAGCAGCCGAGCGAGACCTTGCACAAGTACATCTAGCGATTCACGAATGTTCGCCTCAAGATCCCAAAGGTGTCGGACAAGGCCATCATTTCGGCGTTCTCTGATGGCGTCTGGGTTGTCAAGATGAAGTAGGAGCTCTCCATCCACGAGGACTTGTGTTCGGCCCTGGAGATGTTCAACATGGCGAGAGGTGCGCAAGGGCAGAGGAAAGGTCGCCTCTCCCTCCTGGAGCTTTCGGAGGCCGACCTTGAAGACAAGAAGGCCAAGGCTAAGGAGTCAAAGAGCAAGGGCCCCGCTGTGCTAGCGGTTGAACCAGAGATGAAGTGCGGTTGTGACCACGGCAAATCCTCCAGGGGCAACCTCCCGTTCTGCGTCTTCCACAACGTCCATAGCCACAACACCAACGACTACCAAGAGCTCAGGACAATCCGAGATGGGTGCCTTGGCCGCCGCCCCGAGCGCAACGACCGCGGCTACGACCGCGGAGGAGGCCGCGGTGGAGGCCGATGGTATAACCGCGACCCCCGCCAGGACTGGCGCAACCAACCCCGTGAGGACCGCTGGCAAGACCAGCCTCGTGATGGCCCCTGGCACGATCAGCCTCATGAGGACCGCCCTCAGGGCAACGCCGGCCTCCCTCCGTTGCCACCACCGCCAAGGAGAAACGACGACAACCAACAAGACGATGGGGCTAGGGGCTTCCAAGAGCCTAGCGCGATCGCCTGCATCCTGGGTGGTGTTGAGGATCCTGCCTCCCATCGCATCTTCAAGCAGTTCGCTCGTGAGGTGAACGCGGCCCTCCCCAAGCTTGAGGCGTCGCGTCCCCTCAGGTGGTCCAAGCACGCCATCACCTTTGACTCCATGGACCAACTCAAGTGCTCAGCCGCTGCTGGCGTGCTCCCGATGCTCTGCACGCCCACCATCAGCAACGTCGGCGTCACCAAGACCCTCATCGATGGTTGCGGGGCTCAATGTTCTCTCCGTTGAGATGTTCAAGATGCTCCAAGTGCCCTATGATTAGCTCCTTCCAACCAAGCCTTTCTCAGGAGTCATCGATGGCTCCACCATTCCCCTGGGGCAGGTGCGCCTCCCGGTCACCTTTGGCAACCGTAGCAACTACCACACTGAGCTCATCGACTTCGACGTCGCCCACATCGGCCTCCCGTACAATACCATCCTCGGGTATCTGACCCTCGCCAAGTTCATGGCGGCAACTCACCATGGCTACAACGTCCTCAAGATGCCAGGAAGTGGCAGCATCATCACGGTCGCCTGTGATATGTCCATTTTGCATCATGTTTTCCTACTATTATTTATGATGTTTTTATGCATAATAATGCTTTTTGGAGTAATTCTAATGCCTTTTCTCTCATAATATGAAAGGTTCACACAAAGAGGGAGAATTCCGACAGCTGGAAATCTGGACATGAAAAGGCTACGTCAGGCTACCTATTCTGCACAACTCCAAATAAGATGAAACTTCACAAGGAATTTCTAAGGAATATATAAGAATTATTGGAGCCAATAAGTACAAGAGGGGGCCCACCAGGTGGGCACAACCCACCAGGGCACGCCTGGCAGCCCAGGCGCGCCCTGGTGGGTTGTGCCCTTCTCGGCCCACCTTCGGTGCCCCTCTTCTGGTATATAAGTCATTTTGACCTAGAAAAAATAAGGAGAGGACTTTCGGGATGAAGCGCCGCCGTCTTGAGGCGGAACTTGGGCAGGAGCACTTTTGCCCTCCGGCGGAGCTATTCCGCCGGGGGAACTTCCCTCCCGGAGGGGAAAATCATCGTCATCGTCATCACCAACAACTCTCCCATCTTGGGGAGGGCAATCTCCATCAACATCTTCAACAGCACCATCTCCTCTCAAACCCTACTTCATCTCTTGTGTTCAATCTTTGTACCAGAACTATAGATTGGTACTTGTGGGTGACTAGTAGTGTTGATTACATCTTATAGTTGATTACTATATGGTTTATTTGGTGGAAGATTATATGTTCAGATCCATTATGCTATTTAATACTGCTCTGATCTTGAGCATGATTATCATTAGTGAGTAGTTACTTTTGTTCTTGAGGTCACGGGAGAAATCTTGTTGCAAGTAATCATGTGAACTTGATATGTGTTTGATATTTTGATGATATGTATGTTGTGATTCCCTTAGTGGTGTCATTTGAACGTCGACTACATGGCACTTCACCATATTTTGGGCCTAAGGGAATGCATTGTGGAGTAGTTATTAGATGATGGGTTGCGAGAGTGACAGAAGCTTAAACCCTAGTTTATGCGCTATTCCGTAAGGGACTGATTTGGATCCAAAAGTTTAATGCTATGGTTAGATTTATTCTTAATACTTTTCTCATAGTTGCGGTTGCTTGCGAGGGGGTTAATCATAAGTACAAGGTTTGTTCAAGTAAGAACATCACCTAAGCACCGGTCCACCCACATATCAAATTATCAAAGTAGCGAACACAAATCACACCAACATGATGAAAGTGACTAGATGAAATTCCCGTGCACCCTCAAGAACGCTTTGCTTATCATAAGAGACCGTTTTGGCCTGTCCTTTGCCTCAACAGGATTGGGCTACCTTGATGCACTTTTGGTACCATTACTGTTACTTGCTCGTTACAAATTATCTTGCTACCAAACTACTCGTTACTTATAATTTCAGTGATTGCAGACATTACCTTGCTGAAAACCGCTTGTCATTTCCTTCTGCTCCTCGTTGGGTTCGACACTCTTACTTATCGAAAGGACTATGATTGATCCCCTATACTTGTGGGTCATCAGCCTGCAATGAAAAGGATGCAGTGTGCTCCCTCGAGCGCGCTTAACAGCCGCTGCGATCGAGAACTCTGACGATGAGGGCGCCGCCCTGCTTCCTGAGGCCATCCCCAAGAAGAAGAAGCAACTCCTCCCCAAGGGCCGTCAAGAGGCTAGGGTGCCTGGCGATCGTACCTCAAGCCCCACGCCCTCTGCTGAGGCATCCTTCCTTCTCGCATAGGGAGGCGCGCCCGGCGCCCCCCTCTAGATCGGCTCGGGGGCTCTCATCTGGAGGGCCTCTGACCTGACCAGCGTGACAAGGGAGGTGTTCGGGCACCACGTGGAGGTGTTCTTCAATGCGCACCTCCGTGAGTAAGGCGCAAGCACTACAAAAGAAAACACATCCGTGACATTTTGGGCCGAATGATTTTTTTTTTCTGTCATGCTTATGACACTTCTATGATGATAATTGTGACAAAACCCAGTATCATCATAGATATGGTGGGCTTTTCATCCTGGGCGGGCCGGAGACGCACCTACATGACATTCTTTGGGCCGTCCATGATGGAAAAAATCATGGTAGAAGCAAGGGCGAGGAAAATTTCAGGAGTTCTCAGTTACGGTGGGGTGGTCGGGGACGAGCGATGCACAGAGGGATTGCGCGTTTCTCTCGTACACATACACGCGTGTGTGCGAGGCATTGGGCTCTAACTAAACCCGAGCGAGGTGTTCACTTACTGAACCCGAGCGATTGCACTAGCTATGTTACTGAACCTAAGCGATCGATCCCTTGGCTGTTAACTGAACCCGAGCGATCGATCGCTGCTACTGCTGCTTACTGAAGCCGATCGAACCTGCTGCCTCTTGATGAACACTGAACGTGGGGGTTTTGGTTGAACGAGTCGAGACATATGTGGTTGGGTTGGATGAACAGTTCCCGGTGGGGGTTGGATGAACAGGACCCCGTGGTAGTATATAGGTTGTTGCCGCTGGATGAACAGGACCCCGTGGAGGGCTGGTTGAACAGTAGCCGGTGGAGGGCTGGATGAACAGTAGCTCATGGATGAACAGTAGCTGGTGGAGGCAGGAGGAAGACGCGATGGATGAACAGTGCAGGTGGAGGCTGAAGGAAGTCGTCGGTGGGTGAACAGTAGCTCGTGGAGTCCTGTTTTGCGGTACGCCACACACCTCCGATAAACAGGACCCCCGTTTCGACCGTAGCGCTCCAACACAAGTCTGTTTCCTCTGTTTTGCGATACGCCACACCCCTCCCGATGAACAGGACCCCCGTTTCGACCGTAGCCGGTCGAACAGAAGGCCGTTTCCTTCGTACTGCGGTACGCCAGACCCCGTTTCGGCTGTTCCATCCAAGCCGGTTGGCTCCCGTTGAACAGGACGCATTCCGACCCAGTCTGTTACCTCCCGATGAACAGGACGCTGTTTTTCCATTCTGACCCAGCTGGTTGGCTGCCCGATGAACAGGACGCCGTTGCTGTCGTCCGTTGCCTCTCCATGTACACGAGCCCTGGCCGTACGTATGCACAAGTACGGGTTCGAGACCCTGCCCGTATGTATGTACGTGGCCGTATTTTTTGGCTTGTGGCTGTACATACGTGTACACGGTTTAGAAGGGACTGCCTGAACTACTACGTCGGGGGCTCTACAACTACACATGCCGCTGCTTGCTCGGCCACGGTTCATCGTTGCAGAGAGACCGATCGACCAGTATGTACGTACACATTCGCGACAACGCTACGTACGCTTCGAGCGGGTGGGTCCCAGCTATCAGGGACGATAAGGAAGCACTTCCTTGTGTGCGAAGTTATTGATGGTGGGTCCGAGCTGTCAGGGGGAGGATTCTTTCACGCCTAATATGGAGGCACTTTTCTTGCATCCGAAGATATAGCTGGTGGGTCCCAGCTGTCAGGGGGGGAAATGTTTTTTTCGCAAAATACAGCTAGGCCAAAACACAGAGGCCCTTCTGGTAGGTCCGTGTTGTCAGGTGGAGGAATCATTATTTTGCACGTAATAAGGAGGCACTTTCTTGCTGCGGCCGTGGACCCAACTGTCAGCCTCTCCACGTACAGTCCTCTTCCGATGTAAGTCGTTCCTTGACCACGTTGACCACGCCGCGCCGAGAGCACCAAGGCGGTGGACGACGACGAGGCCTAGGAAGGGAATGACCCAGAGCCGGGGAAGACTCGGCAGTTGTTTCCCACGCGGAGGGGCGTACGAGGGTTTACTAGTTTGGCTGCAGTGTGAGGCTGCCGTCGCTGGAGAATAACAGCAGGTCTGGGTGAGTACGGGGATAGCCAGGCCAGCGATGGGTGTAGGGTGGGGCAGTGAGGCCTGCACGGTAGCAGAGCCGGGCACGGGAGGCAGGAGCAGGTGGCACGACCGGCGCTGGTTTGGGCGGCTGGAGCAAGAAGACCAGAGGTTGAAGAAGCACTACGGCCGTTGGATGGACATCGTACGGTCACTGGAGCTAGAATTGTTCATATTGACTAAGTTGACAAAGCCCTCCGTCCGCATCAACTTAGTAGGCCCACAAGTCAGCCTCCAACTATGGTGGGTCCCAGATAGCAGGGGGAGTATTCATTTTTGTGTGCGTAATAAGGAGGCACTTCCTTGCGTGCGAAGATATAGCTGGTGGGTCCGAGCTGTCAGTGGGAGGAATGTTTTTTTCGTGAAATACAGAGGCCCTTCCGGTGGGTCCCTGCTGTCAGGTGGAGGAATCATTATTTTGCGCATAATAAGGAGGCACTTCATTGCGTGCGGCTGTGGACCCAGCTGTCAGCCTCTCCACGTACAGTCCTCTTCCGATGGATGTCGTTCATTGACCATGTTTACCACGCCGCGCCGAGAACACCAGGGCGGTGGACGACGGTGAGGCCTAGGAAGGGAACGACCTGGAGCCGGGGAAGACTCGACAGTGGTTGCCCACGTGGTGGGGAGTATGAGGGTTTACTGGTTCGGCTGCCATCGCTGGAAAATAATAGGAGGTGTGGGTGAGTAGAGGAATGGCCTGGCTAGCGATGGAGTTGGGTGGGGCGGTGCGGCCTACGCGGCAGCCCAGCCGGCCACGGGAGGAGGGAGCAGGCAGTCCCGCCGGCGCTGGTTTGAGCGGCCGGAGCAGGAAGAGCAGAGATTGAAGAAGCACGGCGGCCGTTGGATGGACATCCAACCGTCACTGCTCTCGTGTGTTGACTAAGTTGACACGGCCTTGCGTGCACGTCAACCTTTTTTTTAGGAAAGTGTACGCGTCAACCTATAGTAGGCGCACAAGTCAGCCTCAAATCTGTGGAAAACAGCATACAACCCATCTGCCATTATTTCTAATAATTTACAGACCATTTGCTAATTCTTAAGGATTTTTTTGGAACCCATATTCTTTTAGTTAGCATTACAGCCCATATTGTGGCCACGGTTAAAAAATTCTACGAAATTTTGCATATTTCGGTGCGGTCCGAACTGTTTTAATCCCGAAATTTCGAGTCACATTCAAACTAATTTAAAAATAATAAATTTATATCAATTTAAAATCCAACATAATTTTCCCCGCAAGAAAAGAATTAAATTCAAAATGTCGAAATCTTTAAAAAAACGATATTTGAAACTAATTGCCGGTTTGCTGTGTTTATAAATTTACATCCCATTTCTTACTACTTCATTCTCTGGGCAAGCGAATATATCGCTCTCGTCTTGAAAGATTTGCAGCCTAGCAGGGCTGAGAAAGCAAGTAGGCCTCCGTTGGGTATTTCTTTAAAAAAAGTAGAACTAGGCTAGCCATATTCAACAAGAAAAAAACACAACTGGGCTCATCATGTGGTAAACATAAAATAAAACCCTGGGTAGACGGGCCACAACCCCTGCACAGCCCCGTTGTTACCCTGATCCGTCTCCAAAACAAGTATAAATAACAACTGCTTGTTCCTCAAAAAAAAATAACAACTGTACGACCTGTTGGGTCCCTGGTGTCAGCTGCTCGTTGTGTAATTCTCTCGTTTATTGACTACGTTGACAATGGCGTGGGCCCCAGATGTCCAACCATTAGGAGGAACCAATTTTTTGGGCTTGTAATAACGAGGCACTTGCTTGCGTACTGCCATGAACCCTGGTGGGTCCCTACTATCATCCTCTCCACGTACAGTCATCTCCTTGTTCCTCTCGGTTGTTGACGACGTTGACAACGCCAGACGGCGACGCACCACGCACGGCGAGCGAACCAAGGCGGAGGACAACGGCGAGGCCTCGGACAGAATGAATAGGAGCCGTGGAAGATGTGCCAGTCTATTCACAGGCGGAGGGGAGTACGAGGGTTGACTGGTTCGGGTGCCGGTGCGTGTTGGGGCTGACGTTGCCGGAGAATAACAGGACGTGTGGGGGAATAGAGGGAGGGACTGGCCAACGTTTGAGGGTACGGTTGGACGGCGGAGGCGCAGCTAGCCATGGGAGTCGGGAGCAAGCGGAACCGACGGGGTGGTTTGGTTTGGGCGGCTGGAGGAAGAAGACAAGAGATAGAAGATACACGACAGATGTTGGATGTCAATCCAACGGCTGGTAGGCAGAATCGTTTGTTGAGTAGTAATTAAGTCGACACCACCTTGGATAGGCTTTTTCCTCGTGGGTCCCAAATGTCAGAGTCCAAATCTGTCACGGTCATGCAGCCTTTCTTATGAAAATTTACAGCCCATTTGGTGTGCCAGTTCAAAATAAGTTTGTGGGTGCTGGTGGGGGCTAATCACTTGGGTTCTGTAATGCACAGTGAGCTCAAGCAGCCGGTGATAGTGATGTTATTTCCCTTGGTTGGGATTTTTTACAATATTTCACTCTTAATTAAACAAATGGCAAGCTATTTGCCTTGTTTCAAAGAAAATATGACAGTCACAGCCGAGTTGAAAAGGGCAACAACATCTAACTCTATCTTACAAACTGTACAAAAGCAAGAGGGTTAATTGTTCATCAGGTTTAGAGAAAACCCAGATTGAAAAGGGCAACAACATCTAACTCCAGCATTGTTTTCGGCAGTCACAGTCAAATGGATCGGTCAGGTCCATAGAATGAACATCATGGGTCGTAAAATTTACTGGATTATGACCACAAGATATTGTAAATAGAAGCCTGACACGTTCAGAAGCCCTTTTGTCCACCTGAAACTCCTTTTTTTGCTCTTCGACATACCCATCCGTGAAAACCATGTTGTTGATAAACTTAAGCCTGATGGACAATAGTAACCTCACATTCAGCAGGAAGAATGTGACAAATCTAGTGTTTGCATGGTTGGCTACATATCGTTCCAGCGTTATTGTCTTCAATTGAATGTCATGAGAAGTGAGAAAATCCCGGTGCTTACAAATCCACCGATTGGTTATAACTTTCTTACCCCGTCCTGTTGCCTAAATAGACATGAAGATTGAAAACAGTTAAGGTCTAAAAAAGAGTGTCGAAAGAGCAATAGCTAAACGGTTAATTCTAGTACACTATATGCGGGCTTCCAATGTGCGTGAAATTATCACCTTTGTATACAACTTCTCCAGACATGGAAAGCATTACAGCAAGCCAATAATCTTGTTCAGATCAAAACTATTCATTTGGATATATAAGATCTTGCCAGAATCCAGCACCATTGATAGGCTATCCATGGAGAAACTCTTCATTGAGCATAGAACATAATATTAGTACAAAATGTGTACTACAAGATGATATAGAACTTATGCGCAGAAATTTAAAATGCAGCATATGATTACAAGTGTAGATGATAATATACAGTACCTGAAGAACTATGGAGCCAAACACCATCTTGAAATGAGCACATAGATCATGTATTACACCCAGGGTCTCTAGTTTAGGCGCAGAGACGACAGTTATTTGCGACAGTGAATAACTAGAATCAAGGATCAACCTTTGAAGTGAAGGGGAATCTTCGATGATGAGCTGCCTCCGTCAAAAGAAATTCCAATTCTTACAAGGTTAGGCGACTTTATTTGGAGACAACCAATTCTAACTGTGAAAACAAGCACCAAGCACTCCAGGGCAGGGCAACTGGAGTGGATGATGCTGTGCAATGAGGCCTCCGATATACGAACCCACACAAGTGAAAGTTTTTTGAGAAATGGGAGTCGAAGGTTTAGTACCAGATTGTCTGGTAGGTAGCACATCGCAATGGTGGCGGTGTGGAGAGAGGAAGAAAACCGTGAGTTGGACATCGGTGCTGAGGGCACAAGTACATGGCGTTCGGTATCTGGTAGGTGATTTCCCGGGGAATAGTAGAACTCAAACAGCTGTAGTTCTGTGAATTCAGGGGATTTCAGCCAGGCGTCCACCGTGCAGGGCATGTTATGCTTGCTTAGGTAGCATGACGGGATGCAGAGGCTTTGAACGGAGCCCTGGTGGGAGGAGATGATGGCTCTAGGGAATTCAAAATCATTAAAGAGAGATAGCTGACGACAGTCGAGATTAAGGGGTGCGGCGCGCCATAGAGGGCGCCACCAAGTTGAGAGGACTTGGGTGCGGTAGCAATCCTTGGTGGGGAGAAGCAAGATGATCTCCCCAAGGATGGCGTCCGGGAGATCGCTGATGCGGTCCAGCCAAGATTCTACGGGTTCCAGGGATCCGGTGGGGGCGGGCTTGCCGCTTCTCCCCGCGCTGCCGGGTGCGGGATCTACAACAGGCGTCGCCGCTGGCAGGAGCCTCATCTTCTTAGCGCTAGGGTCAACCGACTCCATTTTCCTCAAGGGCGTCGCGTTGAGCTCACGAATTTGAGCAGAGTAACGAATGACGAGCCTAGTTGTAGTGCAAGTGAAGAAGAAGGGGAGCTGGGGTTTTTTCTGTAGTAGTGAGGAAGAAGGGGAGCTCGGGTTTTCTATAGAGTGAGGTGAGGAATTTGGGGCTACGAGTGGAGCGAGCTGACGTGAGGTGGGTGGGAGTGAGGAGGAAGAAGAGCAACCAGGTTTTTTGGGGGGCGGTGTGCTGGGTAGCGCCTCTCATTAAGTAAATATATGGGCTTTTGAATTGATTTTATTATTTACTAGGGTGGATGGGCTGTTTTGTCTTGGGCCCAGAGAAAAAATTACTACTAGTACAGTGGAGACACTCTACAGCTACCCAGAAAAACAATTACTACTAGTACAGCAGATACACTACCACTTTTGGCTCCTCCGAGGTCATCGAAACGTCTCCCTCTACTGAATGCCGTTTTACTTTGGTTCACCAACATGCAGGCCATGCAGCGCGCGGGCCCAAATGCCATCCACCAAATTAGAAGGCGGTATGCAGGCGAAGAGTCACCCCGGTCGTAGCGTGACAGTAACGAGCCATCATATCACAAAAACCCACCTCCCCGCAGTCTAAGTTTGACGGACGAAGCAACCATCATTTCACTCTTCGCTGAATCCCCTTCTCTCTCACCGTCTTCAAGAAAGCCAACACTCGCATCTGCCATTGTTCTTCTCCCCCAACGAAGGGAAGGTAAGCGGGTCCGTGATGTTGGTATATTTTCTTTCAGAAAAAAAAGAACTTTTACAAAGCAGTAACCGATCCTCACTCTCTTTTTTGTTTCATTGTCATTGCGATTGTGTTTTCCTTTCAGTTGTCTCCTAGTATTCGTTAGTTTCATGATGGACCAAGGAGAACTAGGCAAAGATCTGCCGATGTTGGATTAGACGCGGGAGGCTGATCCCAACGAGACAGAGAGCTCCAAGAAGATGGAGGCAGCCACCGAGCCGACCCCAGATACGCTCATGGCCACTGCTGAGATGGTCAACGCCCCGTTTGAGGTTACAGCCCCCGTGGCCCTGCAGGAGCAGTTTTCCCCCTTCGAGGATGTGTCCCCCCCCCTCGCTGAGCTGCCCAAGGTGATTTTCTTCTTTGCCGATCTCGATTGTGGTTTTTCATCTAAGTATGTGGTGATAAATAATGCAAAATTTTATTAGCTTCGATGCCATGCTACCTTCCCTGTCATGCATACTTTTGACTCTACATAGTGGTTCAAATAACTTATGTTTCTTATATTGGAAAGTAATTTAGAATTTGTTTCTATTTCAATTAGAGCCCTGATGCAGACAAGGATTGTGTGGTTGTACATATCACTCACTATGAGGCGGATGACCTGAATATACGCACTGGGAAAACAAAGTTCTTAGGCTGTTGGATCCTGGAAGCCATTTGCACTTATACCAAAGTCGAGATGTATTCCAGCCTCACTTTTGTCAGGCGTGTTATCCAGGGTGTACTGAAGCACAAGAAGTTCAAAGCTACTCCTTCGTTTATGAGGCATACTGTTCTTGTCAAGCTTACGCAGGAAGATGATGTGGCATGCCTCCACAAACAAGTTTATGAGTGGCAAGGCCACAAGGTTATCTTCAGGAAGGTTCACACGATTGAGCTGTTGCCGGAGGTCCTCGATGATGTTCATGGCAAGGTCCGTCTTGTGTCCATCCCAAATTAGATCGAGGCATGAAATAGTTGCCCCAACTAGTGTTTAAAAGTAGTTTGGATTGTGTCTAATTATCCGAACCTTGCCTATTATCGAGCCCTCTGGGCTAGTACTCTGTTTGAATCCGTCTATGGGAACTACTGCTACTTTTGTGTGCCCATGAATCATGTGAGAACCATCCTAATTGTTGCCAAAACAGATGCGTCCTCACTAGTTTTTTCATGTAATATGGCATGGTAAGACATAAGTTGTCACGGTTTATCATACGAGCAGTGTGTATTTGATGAAATAGAGTACTTGTTCGACAACTGTGTGCCGACATATACATGGGGTACTTGTAAACACTATTGGTGCTACCCCACTTGTAAGCAGTTGTGCAAAACACGACACATTGGCTCATCTCGCTTCAACACTAGAAAAGTCGGCTATCGACTAGCTAACAATCAATAATCTGCTGTCTGACATATAAGCAACTACGTATCTTGTTACAGTGGTTCATGCAGTTAACTGAGGCCACAATGTAAATTCCAAACGTTCACACGCTAGTCCAGGGTTCATGTGGAACATTCACATTAAACTCGGCTTCACAAAATACTTGAAAAGCATAACTTAAGCTATTTTATACATCTCAATGATTCATAGAACATAACAAACATTTACTAGTCTCTACTCTTATAAAAAATAGAGTTGGTGATGATGGTGTGCCTGCCATCCTGCAATATAGGCCGTCTGATTTATATCTGACGGATAGGAAGGAAACTATGGCAATTTTGCAAAAAGATACCCACACCCCTCTCCAAATTTGCAAATAAGGCCTTCCCTCATTCATCCTTTTCTCTCACAAGATAAACTACTCATACAAATGCATCTTGATGTTCCGTGCAACGCATGGGCATCTTGCTAGTTCACAGCAGAAGACAAAGTTGTGAGAAGGTCTACAAATCAAGAAAAATCAAGCAAGGCTTCTCTGAGCAAAGGGCCTCCCTAGGCAGGCTTTAATTTCCTAGAGTTCACTCTAGTGTTTCTTGTTGCCACCATCTAGGGTTAGGTTCTCTCATTCCAGAATAACCAATTATAATTGTGTTCTCAGTTGGAATGCTGAACTGAACCATGTAGTGTACTGATCATCTGAACTTCATGTGCAGCTCCACTAAATTTAAGCACCGCTATTTGCAGAAATAAGCAGACCACAATGCCTCTTGTCCATGCACCTGTCCCAAAAACGTCCGTGCAGCCGTGCCAGCTAGTCCTCTGTCCATGGATGAACTTGGAGAAAGTGCATTCCCGACTAGGATGCAGTTGTTTTCGCTTGTCCCAGCACTGCAATCAGGAAGTAAAACTTATGAATCAGCTTCTTTTAGATTGCGTTGGTCATTCTACCTAGTTACTACCAATGTAGGAATACCTAGAATACGGGTGGTTAGACAATGGCAACTAGGAATAGCCATCTCATTTTGTGCAGTTCTACTAAAACTGAGGTGTGTACTTTTGATTACGCAGATAGAAACAATATGAGACAGACATCCCTGTTTGCGCAAATATGAAATATGGTTATTTAAACAGTGACAGTTATTTGCAGTGGCATATGATTAACAGCAGCATCTATTGTGTTATAATTGGCACTATATTGACAGTATGAAAGTGCCCTTAAGTAAGAAGTAGCATCACATCACATCAACACTGCCACTAGATTAACATGCAGAACAATAGCATTAGTATTACTGTCATGAGAGTAGCACATGGTCAGTAATGTGCAATCAAATTTGTGCAGTTCCACTCGGATGAAGCAATGTTAGCGGTGTGAGATTTAAGTGTAACTGCAAAAACACAATTCATGGGAAATAAAGCAAGACGGAAGCACTTCATAAAATGGTGGTTGCATTGCTTCAATTTATCGACGGAACTAGACCATTACTTAATAGTGACATTAGGTGGCATTGCTTCAATTTATCGATGGCACTAGACCATTACTTAATAGTGACATTAGGTGGCATTCCTTAATGCTTTATGTGATTTTACATTAACAGTAGCGATATGGGCGTAGGGACAACAGGGGCATAAAGTGGTTGCCGAGAGCGGCAAACACTCAGGCAACATGTCTGCATTTGTCCCATTTTTTATCTCCTCGGCGACATTTTCCTATGTGAGCACAGGAAATCTAGACCTTCTCGTTCTCATTTGCCTTGTCCCCCAACACCCCTCACTTTCTTTCCTTTTTCGACCAAGAGACAGGTCCACTTCCCCCCACCCTTCGCCATCCACCACGCTTTCTTTGCCTTTTCAACCAAGAGACCGGTTGCGTAGCCAGTATCTACTACTTTTTTCCATTTCCTCTTAGAACCAAGTCTTAGATTCATGCTACAGCTTTCCCACTTTCTTCCCTGTTTGAACCAACTCTTAGATTCGACTGTATGAACTAGCTTTACCTCTAATAATAGTAAAAGTCTAGGTGGCTTTGGGACATCCAACGGAAGTAGAAAAAGATCCACACGCAGCCACGTGGGGAGCTGGGGCAGTAGAGCAAGGCAGGTTTTGAAGGAATATATACCTGAGGGTCGTCGGGATGCGGCAAAGACGGCGTCGGGAGGCCGCATCTTGACCACAATACCGCAGGGACGAAGAAGGGGTCGGAGGCCCTCCCGAGCCGGCCCTATCTTGGAGAGAACGGCACGGCCGCCGATCGGGATGCGCGGGCAGCTGTTGGTCTCCTCCCTCGCCGCTGATGACCACGTGAATGATGCACCTACATCCCTGCCCCGGCCGAGGTGGTCCGACCGGATTTGTGACCAGCCGTGAGCAGAGAGAGAGTGTGGCCACCTATGTCTTTCTTAGATCTGGAGAGCATGAGAGAGTGAAAGAGAGGAACCCTAGTAAAGCAAGCGCCGAGGCTCCTGCTTATATATATAGTGGAGTGATTTTGTTGTAGTAGCCGTTATTAAATTGAATACGAGTGAACCACTATTTTCATTTAAAGTTCAAATAAAAATAAAACTCGATCAATAACGTGCCACCACTTCCAAGTCGCACTATCAAATCACCGCGTCCAGGACGCACTATGTACTGTATCATTCACGTGCGGTCCCTGACCCTCCATCAAGTTGAAAACTAGACTAGTCAAAATGTCAATTGGGATGCCTCTTTGTAAACAAATGCGCTCCTAGCTTAAAAAAAATGTGCTCCTACGTGTACCCGCGAGTGGGTGTGAGAGAACTAGTGCGTGCGTGCACCGCTTCTCTTTGTGAGAGTACAATATACTACGCCCAAAGAACGTTCGTCACAAGAGTAATAGTATAAGTGTGTGACGTGTGAGTTAAAATAAAAGGTGCGCGACGTCTTTTATTTTTTAGAAGTTCTGAGGGTAGGGTGTGAAGAGCACATATGTGCGTGACGTCTGCCTACAGATAGACGGTGGGTGCAAGAGGACTCGGGAGAGTCGTGACTCGTGATGGTGCGTGTGTGCGTGAGAGAGAGGGGGCATGTATCAATGCAATGCATGTGTCCGTAAATCATATCTGACAAACGTTCGCCACAAGCCGTTTCCTGACGAACGCCGTAAGAATCGTTAGATCGGCATCCGACAGTGTCAGTTTTGCCATGGCATTTAACAGAACAGCCACTCCTTCGACACACAAATTTTCCACGTGAGTGTTAGCAACTGCCGTATGCTCCTCCCTCCGTTCCAAAATGTAGTGCATATAGCTTTATTGAAAATTCGAACCTCGAAAACTTTTACCGAGTTTTCATATACCAAAATGCACATATAGAATACCCAGTATATATCATTTCATTCATCTTCAAGAGGTAACTATAAAGATGGGGGAGGAGTGTACAAAGAAAGACCGTCGTATCACCTGCAGCAATTTCAACCATCCTTTGGTGTGGAGGAATATCATAGGAACTCTATATGATATGATTTTTATAGGATTTTTTCCTTTAGAGCCAATTGGTTCATAGGAATAGATTCATATACTCCACATTTCAAAGGAAAATAAACATGATATCATTTTTATAGCTTTAGAGCCACTTGGTTCATATGAATGGATTCCTATACTCCCATAATTTCAAAGGAAAATAAACATTAGCGTATATTCAATAGAAAAGTTCCTATGATGTGAACCAAATGGCATCTCTTTTCTAATCCCTCCTCATAGGAATTGAGATACATGTCATCTCTAGATTCAATAGAAAAGTTCCTATGATGTGAACCAAATGACATCTCTTTTCTAATACCTCCTCATAGGAATTGAGATACATGTCATCTCTAGATTCAATAGAAAAGTTCCTATGATGTGAACCAAATGACATCTCTTTTCCAATCCCTACTCATAGGAATATGTCATCTCTTAACCTACAACTTCCATATATACATCTTCTATTCCTAAATAGCTAGTACAACCTACTAGTAGCTTTTTTCCTGGACATGCAACTATGGCACATGAACACGTCATGCATGCAAGTCATAAATCACGTTCTTTTTGTTCTCTATGCATGCAAGCACCACGTCATCAATTCGTGCATGTTACTCATAAGTTATTTCTTGCATTAGATTTTGTATTGACAATGTATGTGTTGGTCACGTGCACACATATGTAGTTCACATTCACATTTTTGTTAGAAATGTCATTCTTTTAACTGTAATTCATTTTTTCTCTTTGTATTACATTTTCATTTTAAGCATACATTCACTTCCCATTAGTTATAGATGTTTTTGGAGGAACTTTTATGCACACACAGCCGCGGGTATATCAAAATGCGCGGCCCATGCATCATTGCCTTTCGGTCGAACCTACGTCCACAGTTTTTTGTACGTATATCTCCACTGCTCCCCGAACCCAAAATGCTGCCTCGTTCCCGTAAAACCAAGCGGCCCACCCGTATTAAGGCGTCGATTCAAACTCAATCCCTCTCCCGTTTACTACGGCGTGGCCCCGCACGCCGTAGTACTCCTACAAACCCTACCCGCCGCACGCATCATCGGTTTTCTTCAAGAGGACGAGGGAGAAGCGGATTTGTAGTGGAGGCTCCTACCCTAGGGCGCCCTAGGTAGCTGCCGCACGCATCATTGGTTTTCTTTTTTCTTTATGCTCTTGCGCCCTAGAGTGAAATGATGGTTGTTTCATCCGTCCAGCTTAATGCGGGAAAGGTGGGGCTTTGTGATTTGACCCCTCATCGATCATTTACTACTACTGCGGCACTATGACTGGGGTGCCTCCAAGTCCAACCGCTACTCCGAACTGTAATTTGTTGCATCGCACGTGGAACAAGTCGGTGGATGAGCCACATGTCAGCCAAAGGGGTCATGTTAAGTGTGTCGCCATTTCGTGTGCGGACTGACCCTACTGAGTTGCTACGCCAACACGACAGGAGCAGCCTACCACTTGGTTTTGCTCCTTTGTGAATCCTGGCTATATTGATCTAAAAAGATACTAGTAGTATCCAGATTACTCCTTCCATCTTGGTTTATAGGGCGTGCACCTTACGAAAACCAAATAATCCCAAAACACTTAGGCGCGGTGCATTAACTCCCATCTCGTTTCTTGTTTCTTGACATATCTACCAATAAGAGGTGTGGGGCGTGCATGTTTTCAATGACTCAAGACTACCAAACAAGACATGCAGTGGTTAGTTCATTGCATGCAATGCTATTAATTAGCAAATAAACATTAAGTTCTCTCATTTTCCCCTCCTTCTTGGTCACGGTGCACAACCTAAGATGACTTATTCACCTAGACGGAGGGAGTAGTAAAAATGAGTTGATTTTACCGAGCGGTGGGTGGGGGAGCATGGCCTGTCATGCGGTCCCACGTGTCATGATGTACCAAGGCGATGCGCGTCCCTCTTGAGGCAGAACAATGGCAGAAGCAATACGTGGTTTTCTTGAAGGAGATGATGGCGAAGCGGATTCAACGAAGTGTGAAATAATGGTTGCTTCGTCCGTCTGGGGGAAAGGCGCGGCATTGTGATTTGACGTCTCATTGCTCATTACTACTACTGGGGCGCTACGACTGGGGTGCGTCCCCCCTGCTGTTCTGCACTGTTATTCGGTGCATGACACGTCGACCCAGTTGCTATATGTCCCACATGTCGGAGAGAGGAAGTACCGAATTCATGAAAGCGGGCGTCTCCACTCTTTTAGTACGACGGAGGAGTACAAGACATGACTTGGTTTTTGCTACTTCGCGCGATCCATCGATACAAACCCAGACTAAAAAAGGCGAGGGCGGGTCTTTTCCCGCGCGGCAGGCAGGGGAGTTTGGCATAGTTTGTTCGAGTCAACGAGGCAGGAAGGGAAACAAGCAAATAAAGGTTGAGCGACTTAGTTTTGGGAAAATCTGATTTTACGGAGTACATACCCACTATGGAGGTAGTACTACTTACTACTCCCTCCTTTCCGGTTTATAGGGCTCCTCTAAAAAAATCGTTTTTCCATTTTATAAGTCTCAATTCTACTAGTACTTACCATCACATGTTTGGATTTCGAGGTGCATTAAATCACCCGATGCAAGCAGTATCAAGAGAAAACTCATCAATGCATGTAGAAATTCATGGAAATTTAGTTGTCATGCATGCATTCGTTGTAATTAATGCATCGGTAAACATAACTTTTTGAGAAAAACGAGCATACTAATTAAGTACGTGTGCAAACTACGAAATTAATTCCACCACTCACCGTCTACCTTGGTTGGAGAGATTTTGAAATTGAGCCATAAACCGGAAAGGAGGGAGTAGTAACATAGCCTAGGGTAGCTTGCTGCACCACGGACTCCAAGGAAATTGTTGTAGTACTACTCCTATGTACTACCACTATACTACTCCTACTACTAAAAGACATATATTTCAAACAATATGATAATCTCTCTAACCAAGGTAGGGGAGTATATGTCTAACGGAGGGAGTAGAAAAATTTTCTCCTTGTCCTGCGAGCCACCGCGCGCGTGGGCGAGGGAGCGGGCGTAGGCGTAGTAAGCAAGCTTCTCCCCATCCTGCGAGCCACCGCACCCGTGGGCGGGGGAGAGGGCGTAGCAAGCTTCTCCTCGTTCTGCGAGTTGACGGGACACATCAAAAGTAGTACTCCCTCCGGTCCTTTTTAGTTCGCATATAAGATTTGTTTGAAGTCAAGCCTCATAAAGTTTGACCAACTTTATAGAAAAAATACAAACATTCACAATGTGAAATTAATATCAGTAGATGCGCAATGACTTAAATTTTTATATTGTATAACTTTAGCATGGTAGATGTTGATATTTTTTCATATAAATATGGTCAAAGTTTATGAGTTTTGACTTCAGACAATTCTTATATGCAGAGTAAAAAGGATCGGAGGGAGTACTACAGAGCATCTCCAGTGTATAGAGCCTTGCCTCTAAGGGAGGCCCCACATGGTTTGCCTCTTATCAAATGAAAAAACCACAATGTATAGAGACTCTAACCAGCCTCTAAGGTGGGCCCTAGCAGAAATTTAAAAAGTATTGATTAGCACCACATTTGTCCAATCAGTACTATTTCTCTTGTACTCCTACTTTCTTATGCTTCCTAAGGCTGACAAGTGGGACTAGATGGATTGTTACATTGATAGAGGCAGCCTCTAAGGTTAGACGCGATGCTAGCCAATTTTTTGTTAGAGGCAGCTCATGCAATGTATAGAGGCCTGCCTCTAAGAGGAGAGAGAGGGCCTAGAGGAAACAAAAAGCATACATTGTGGATGCCCTAAGTGCCTACTTTTCGGTCTATATGACTCAATTTGAAATCCACAATGTATCCATAATAGATGCTGATTGGTGGAATAAATTTGTTACTTCCATAGTTCACAAAAGTACTGAGCATGTGACATGGTGAACGGAGGGAGTACGATACCATTAGTACTACAGTTCTTTTGGAAGGGTTGTAGTAGTCCCTCCCATTCACATGTTCACATTTCAAGCTTCAATAAAAACGTTGCATGCAAGGATTAAGAGAAACCTCATCAATGCATGTACTCCCTCAATCCATATAGGGTCTAAAATGCGTTTTGGAGGCTAACTTTGACCACATGTTAGAGCAATAATATGACATCCAACTTACACAAATCTTACCATCAAATTCATACGTGGTCATTATACTGCTAACACATGCATGCGTTGCAATTAGTACGTACTCCCTCCGTTCCTAAATATTTGTCTATCTAGAGATTTCAACAAGTGACTACATACGAAGCAAAGTGAGTGAATCTATACGCTAAAATATGTCTACATACATCCGTATGTTTGTAGTCCATTTGAAATGTCTAGAAAGACAAATATTTGGGAACGGAGGGAGTACATGATACAGTAGTAAACACTCATTATCTAGTAGTACTAGTACTCTACACTACTACTACTACTATGAGGCCATCCAACTGTGTCCCGGCAGAAGACCGCGGACACCGATTATTCGTTCATATTTAAATTTGTTTTCACACAGCAAACTATCCATGAAAACAACACATGGCAAAATTTCACTGTGAACGAGGGATTTGAATGTGCTGAGAGGGGTGGGGCTGGAAGGCGTTGTTTGGATCTTGCCCGGCGTAGCCAAAATATTGGCGACCCTTTTGTCCACCCGTGCCTTTGCCACCGATGAACGAGGAAGAGCTCGGGTGCTCATGCATCCTCCAGCGCGCGCGTTGGATACGAGCTCGCACGAGGTGTGCTTTTTTTTGTCCCACCACGCCGCCCGAGCCGGCCGCAGACCGACCGGCGACCCGCAAATTACGCCATCCAACCATAGCCGCACACATTCTGACAACAACTCAACCAACCGGACGAAATTCATGCAAACACGGCAATATATCATATAAACAATGACGGAATTCATATAAAATACTGGATTTTCATATAAACATGACGGATTTCATTACATTCAAATCAACTAAGCGGTGCTACTCCTAAACAGCACGGGTATAATAATACCTAGAATAAATGGTCACCCGCGGATCCATTTGTCTTCCTCATGTCCGGCAGCATGATCACCAGACTGCCGGGAGCCCCGGGAGGTATATGCTTTAGCACAAAGGACGACTCGCTTCTGTAACACCCCTGTGTAACTACCACTGTGATCAGCTGCTAATATTGCCAAGTCATATCATTTGCAGTACCTAAACATAGTGGTTATCCAAAGCAAATCAACTCCAATCTGAAAATCAACTCAAATTCAAAAGTGCAAAATAAATTTGCTCAAACACTGTTGCAAAAATGTTCACTAAATAGCAAATATTCCAGGAGCACACATAAAAATACCACCAGTAATCCTTGGATTAATTAAGTGACTCAAACAAATTGTAACAGCACCAACACAGAATTAATAAATCCATTTAAAATCATATTAAATTCAAATGAAGCCCAACTTTGCTCAAACCAATTTTTGGTGAATGCTTACATTGCATATTAATATTTGGGCCAAGTTCCATATTTTCCAAAAGAGCACAAATGGCCTCACTATTTCCAAACAGAAAAGAATAAAAGAAAATGTGAAACAGAAAACAGAAAAATAAGAAGAGGCACTGTGCACTGGGCCTTAGTGCACAGTGCCCCGACGGCCGGCCCATCTGTCCCAACCCCTCTCTCCCCCTCGCGCTGTCGTCCTCCCCCTGGTCGAGCGCGCGCTCGCCGCTCCGGCGCCGACACGCCGACACCCACCGACGGAACAGGAAGGCGGAGAGGATAAGGGCGAGGCCGTTCATCCCCCTAGCTCCCTCGGTCATTCCCCCGTCCTCTCCCTCGCTCGCGCCGTTCCCTTTCCCTTTCAGATCCCCCTCGACCGAACGCCGCCATTGTCGCCGCTCGCCGTTGTCGCGGCCACCGTCCTCCTTGAGCCACCGTTTGCTGTCCAGAAGCTGCGCAACGTCGTTCTGAACCTCCTCGTCAACGCGCACGAGCCGGAGCGACCTCGAGCCGCCGCCCATGATCTTCTTCCCCCTTCGGTCGCCGCCGACTTCCTCGACTCCGGCAGCGCCTCGGCAGCTCCTAAGCTCCCACGGGCTTTACTTAGCCACGCGGTGAGCTCCTCCCTCCCTACTCTACTCTCCTCGCGCTGCGTTCTTTGCCGTAGCAACCTTACCGCCATGGCCGCACCCTGGTCGCCGCCGGCGAGCTCATAGCCATCGTTGCAGTGCACCTCACGCCGCGTTAGTGGCACCACCGAGCTCCTGGTGGTCTCGCGCATCGCTCGCAAGCATCAGCTTGGCTCGGGCGAGCTCCTATGCTCGAACCTGAGCACGACCGAGCTTCCGTCGCCGCCGATGTGGACGCCGCCGTCGATTTAGGTCACCTCCGTCGAAAGCGTTAGCACCACTCGACGCGCGCGAGCGTTAGCTCATGAACGCAAGTGACCGCGCGCGATTTGGCCCTCTGTAGAGGAATCCCGAGCCACTCCGGCGAGGCACCGCCGCATATTCGGTCGCCGGCGTCGCTCCGGCAACGTCGCCGACGTGGCATGGGTGGGTCCCACCCTGGAGCCACTGACCGTGGGCCCTGGGGGCCCCAGGTGACAGGTTGACCCAGTCAACTGCGTTGACTGGGCAACCCAGCCACTGACATGTGGGCCCCGCGAGAATTAAATGATTTAAAAGAAAAAGGAAATGTTAAATTAGTTAATTAGCCTAATCACTCACTGACATGTGGGCCCACCTTCTAATTAACCCTGATAATTAAGTTAACACACTGTTAGTCTAAACAGAGGCTGACATGTGGGTCCCACTGGACCCACATGTCAGGTTTGACCTGGTCAGCCGCAGTTGACCTGGTGACATCATCATGATGTTCTGCTGATGTCATATTACAATTTCTGTCAAAATAAATAAATTCCAGAAAATCATTTAAACTTCGAAAATTAATAACTTTTAAACCGTAGCTCAGATCGAAAAAGTAAAAACATGAAAGTTGCTCAGAACGACGAGACGAGTCTGGTCGTGCCGTCTGTTTCCTTGTCGGAACTCCGTACGTAGGAGAAATCGTAACTCCAAGCTTGATTCCGGTAGATGAATAGTGCACACACACCGGTTAATAAATCCCAGATTAATTCAAAAAAATAACTAAAATGACTTAGAGGCATATTTAGGCAACCCTGCACTGCATCATAGCATCGCACGCACTGTGTTGCATCTGTTTGCATTATATTTACTTGTTTTTCCCCCTCTCCTCTTTCGGTAGACCCCGACGTTGCCGTAACTCCTGAGGCAGACGCCACTCCGGAGTACGACTACGTCCCCGACGACCCTGCCCTTGCCGTCGAGCAGACAGGCAAGCACCCCCATTTTGAACATTCCAATATCACCTATTCTCTTCTCTATTATGCTTGCATTAGATGTTACTGCTGCTGTTACTATCCTATATCTGTTGCATAGCCTGTTTACTTGTAACCTACTGTTGATACCTGCCTATTATCCTAAACTGTATAGCATAGGATGGGTAGAGCCTTATCAGAGACCCACTTGTCCCGACTGCCCCGCTGGACTCTCAGAAGACCCGAGCAACAGGATCGAAGATCAGACCCTGGCACCGCACGTCACTTCCCCTATGATGCTCGACTCTACTGGGTTACTATCGAGTGCCGAGGGTGATACCTCGTCAGCACTTCTGATGATAACCTTGTAGGTTAGTTATTCGGTCGTGGTAAGCGAGGGTGATTCCTCCTACACCTCCCCCGATAACGACGTCGTCGTGCAACTTCTCAAGTGTGGACCTCGAGGGTGATTCCTCATTCGTTCACAGTGACGATAGCATCGAGCGAGAATTCCATCGAGGGTGATTCCTCAGGGTTCCCTTCGATGTCAGACACACAGCTACTTTGGATACTATGACTTGACTTTGAACCCTGATACTAAAGACGGGTCGGCCCTGATGGGTACCCGCGCGAGCATGTTGTGAAGTGATGTGGAGTCGGGTTGACCTGAGAGGTGCCCGCGAGATAACTACGAGGCGTGGCCGGGCATTCTTAGCCCTTGCCGCAAGTCCTCGAGACGGGGTGACGGGGTCACATCGATCGTGAGTCTCTGCTCGTTTCCGCGCGCTCCTAAACCACTAAACGGTTTGGATATTTGATCCGAGGGGCCTCTGGCCTGATAGCACTAACCATCACGTGGGCATAGTATCGGCGTTCTGCGTCGTACACTTCAGCCGGAGCTTAACGGACGTCAGCAACTGAGCGGCACGCACCGAGTTGGATTGGTTACGCAACTATGCTTGTATTAAGGGGTTGCTAGGTCTGCTCTCGGCCGCCTGACGCAACGTAACGTCAGCAACTGAGCGGCACGCACCGAGTTGGATTGGTTACGCAACTGCGCTTGTATTAAGGGGTTGCTAGGTCTGCTCTCGGCCGCCTGACGCAACGTGGAGGAGTTCCCGGGGCGATGGCCCAAGACCCCTGGGGGCATAGGTTTAGTCCGGCGTGCTGACCTCTCTATTAAGTATTTGGTCGGGTTGCGGCGTGTTGCTTAGCCGAGGCCGGGCATGACCCAGAAAAGTGTGTCCGGCCGGAGTTAAGCGAGCGTGGTGGGTAACTTGGTGCACCCCTGCAGGGAAGAAACTTCTATCGATAGCCTATCCTACGGTAACGGACACTCGGAGTTGTATCCCTATCGGTACAACTAGAACATGACTTGAGATGAAATGGATAGTATGGCTCTGGGATTGCTTTCTCGCAGGGAGTCGAGGAAGAATCTCTGGCCGAGGTTGATGACATTACTACTATACTTTACATTATGTTATTCTGCTCTCTTCTTATGCTGCAAGGCTGTTGAAGATGCTGAAGATGCTAGTCTTCAATAGGACTAGGATTTCCCTCTCTATTCTGGCATTTCTGCAGCCCAGTCCACATATACAGCCCTCCTTTGAAAATGTTGCATATGTAGTGTAGATCCTTGCTTGCTGAGTACTTCGGATGAGTACTCACGTTTGCTTTATTTTCCTTTTTTTCCCCTTTATTCCTTTGACGCATCCAGACGATGGAGCCCAGGAGCCAGTTGTCCCCGTCGATGACCACTACTACTACCAGCCCGGAGAGTACTACTACTACTACGAGGAGCCGACCGACGACCAGGAGTAGGATTCGGAGGGTCCAGGGCAGCAGGCCCATGCCTTTCAATTGTAGTATTTTATTTTACCCCGCCTCTGTGAAGGCTTATCTCTCTTTCTGTAATATATTTGTACCCAGATATCTAATGCTTCTGCTGACACTTGTATGCCATCGAGCTATGTATTCGAGCCCTCGAGGCCCTGGCTTGTAATATTAAGCTTGTATGACTTTATTTATGTTTTAGAGTTGTGTTGTGATATCTTCAAGTTAGTCCTTAGGCTTAATCGTGTGCATTTGCGTGTATGGTTAGTGCACGATTAAGCCGGGGTCGTCACAGGTTGGTATCAAAGCCGACTGCCTCTAGGAGCCCACCTTTCCAACTCTTTGGTCGAAGTTGAGTCTAGTGGTCCAAAACTGTTTTACTAACTTGGCTGTGTGGCTTACGGGCCCACGTCGCCAACTGGGTGGTACTAGGATCTTTTATTCCTCGATCTTTATTCTGGGACTCTAATCTCTCTTCTATTCGGGTTTAATAAATTACTAACACCGACACTTAGGATCTCGTAAATTCTATCCATCCGGAGAGCTGGATTCAGTGCGATTTCCCTGTCTTTGATCTGATTAGTCTGATAATCATTTTCCTTTCCATTGTTTTGTTTAACCTTTCAATTCGAGATCTTCTATATTTCTCGTCGTCGAATGACAATCCTGAATCTTCTCTGTTTCAGATGGACCGTCTGTTTCCACCTCGCCCTACGACGCAGCTTGTGCTTCGCACCTGTGCTCGAGACGTCCCTGGGTTTCCAGCTATTCTGATCGCCCTCTTGATCAGGCTGGGATACCGCTGCTGCCCTGAGTACATGGTCTACGAGGTTTATCGTGAGTTCAACCAGGTGCAGTACTATTCTGATGTTCGCATCTACGATCAGCAGGATGACTCTGACACTGAGCTACACCGTTTTCATGGTATCGGCGTGACGATTGAGATGGCAGTCCATGATGCCGCCTACTCTGCTGTTGCACGTCTTCGAGGATAGTTCAGCGTTGACTTGGATGCCTCTGAGTATCGGTACATTCTGTATGTCCCTGCTGGAGATGCTACTGGATACTACACTACTGTCTGTGCCCCTTACGAGCCTCGTCGCTACGATCAGCCAGTCCTGATTCACTGTACTCAGGCTCTGGATCGCACTGTTCGCGCTCTTGCTGTCGAGTTGTTTGCCACTCGAGCATGACTCTACGAGGCTATGACGCAGTTGCTACCAGCTGTTCGTGCAGGGATACATCCGGAGCACATTCTTTACCCGAGCAGGACCGAGATGCCATCAGGGATCTATTGGCCTGCTGTGGGAGGTCACATGCCTGCACGTGGACCTCTTCTTACAACTCGAGACCGGGTTCTGCATCAGAGAGCACATGGAGCACAGGATCCTTCTGCGACGAACGTCCGTCGTCCGCACTTGCAGCTACCCCGTTTCAGTGGTTATCTCCGACATTGATGTAGCCTTTGCTATGTATCGTTGTGTACTTCCTTACCGCGTGCCTGCGCGCCGCCTAGCATGTCTAGCTTTTGAATTTGCACCGTGATGCTGGCCAAATGTAACCGACTCTGTATGGATCTGTATGACTTAATGACTACTATTAAGCATCTGCTGTACTATTTAAACTCCATCGTGCATGTCGCTAAGCACTCGCATTGGCTTCTGCTAAACTACCCCTATCGATTTAGCAGGATGGCAGATAACAATCCACCTCCGCCGCCACCGCCTGACTATATGGCTGCGATGATGCAACAGTTCGAACTCAACCGCCAATTCATGACGGGGATTATGCAGCAATTCCCCCGTCCCAATGCCGACCAGCCGCCACCTTCCATCACCTTGCCAGAATTTATGCGACTTAACACGTCGTTCTTTTGCAACACAATCAATCCACTGGATGCCGATGATTGGCTGCGTGACATCTCCCATGAGATGGAGTCTGCTGGTGTCACCCCGGTCAACTATGTCACCTTTGCGACATACCTTTTGAAGGGTCCCGCATCACAATGGTGGGCCACTCACCGACAGACCCTACCACCTGGTACCGTCGTCACTTGGGCAGAATTCAAGATTGCTTTCCGTGCCCGCTATATTCCTCAAGCTGTCATGGCACGGAAGAAGGCCGAGTTCCGTAGTCTCGTTCAGGGCAACAAGTCTGTGGAAGTTTATCAGCGCGAGTTTCTTGACTTGTCTCGCTACGTTGAAGAAGACGCTCCCACTGATGACCGAAGGCAGGAGAAATTCCGCGAAGGGCTGCACCATGACATTCAGTTAGCTCTGCTTGTTCAAGACTACCCTGATTTCGCCACCTTGGTGAATAAGGCTATCATGGTCGAAACTGGTCTGAAGAAGCACAAGGAAGCAACCAGACGCACTCGTGAGACGGGCTCATCTTCGGGCTCGTCCTCCCAGAAGTGCCGCATTTGGATACCACAGAGCATGTACCGTCCAGCAGCACCAGTGCACAGGCCTTCCTATGATGTACCATGTCTGCCTCCTCCACCACCGAGGCAGCCTCTGCAAGCTCCAGCACCTCGAGCTCCTGCACCTCGTCCTGACAATGGACTCTGCTTCAAGTGTGGCCAGCCAGGTCACCGTGCCAGAGATTGCTCTCAGAATCAGAATCAGTTGGCTCTTCCTTCTGCCGGCTGTGGTAATGGCCGTGGGAATTCTCAGCCTCGCTACAACAATGCCAGACCTTCTTATGGTCGTGGGCAGGTCTTCCATGTCAACATGAATGAAGACCCCGAACAACCAGCAACTGTGATGGGTACACTTCTTGTTAATTCAGTTCCTGCAACTGTTTTATTTGATTCAGGAGCATCGCATTCATTCATGTCAGAACATTTTGCACTCATGCATGACGTTAAAAGTGAAGCACTACACCATTCATTAGCTGTGAACACTCCCGCGGGCCAGTGTCGCGCCTTCATGTTCAGCCCCGATGTCATCATTGATATTGAAGGGTTGAAGTTTCGCGCTTCTCCCATTATACTCAAGTCCTCCTCGATTGATCTTATCTTGGGAATGGATTGGTTGAAGGCTCACTACGCCTCAATCAATTGTGCCACTAAAGTTGTACACCTTCTTCATCCATCCGATGAGTTAGTGAACTACCGAGCTCATGTTACTCAGAACGCCGAGGCTCAGATTTATGCCTTAAATGCGTTGAACGCTTCTCCGCTTGAGGGGATCGAGAACATCCCAGTTGTTTGTGACTTCCCAGATGTATTTCCAGAAGAACTTCCAGGAATACCCCCTGCTAGAGCTGTCGGGTTCATCATTGACTTGAAGCCTGGCACCACTCCTATTGCGAAGCGTCCCTACAAGATGCCTCCGCACCATCTAATCGAGCTTAAGGAAGAGATTGATAAATCCTTAAGGAAAGGTTTCATTCGCCCTAGTTCCTCTGCCTGGGGAGCACCGTCTCTTTTTGTCAAGAAGAAAGATGGTACGAATAGGTTGGTCCAAGATTACCGTCCTATCAACCAGGCAACCATTCAGAATAAATATCCGCTTCCCCGGATCAATGACTTATATGATCAACTTGCTGGATCTTTGGTGTTTTCTAAACTCGACTTGAGGTTGGGTTATCATCAGATCCATGTCCGTGAAGAGGATATTCCAAAGACTGCATTTGTTACTCGATATGGCTCCTATGAATACACCATCATGTCATTTGGCCTCATGAATGCTCCAGCTACGTTCTCCCGTCTGATGAATTACATATTCATGGCTTACCTCGACAAATTCGTCGTGGTATATCTGGATGATATTCTGGTATATTCAAAGAATAAGGAAGAACATGCTGAACACCTTCGCCTTGTTCTGGAGAGGCTTCGAGAGCACAAGTTATATGCCAAGTACTCTAAATGTGAATTCTGGCTTTCTGAAGTGACCTACCTTGGACATGTAATTTCCAAGGACGGTATTGCCGTTAACCCGAAGCGTGTTCAGGCTATCCTTGACTGGACTCCTCCGAAGAATGCCAAGCAAGTCCGAAGCTTCCTCGGCCTAGCCAGTTATTGCCGTTGATTCGTCGAGAACTTCTCCAAGATCGCCAAGCCCCTGACTAATCTGCTCCACAAAGGAGTTAAGTTTGAGTGGACAGACAAATGTCAGGAAAGTTTCCAGACCCTCAAGGACAAGCTTACTTCTGCTCCAGTGCTTGCTCCTCCTGATTCTCGCAAGGACTTTGTCATATATTGCGACGCCTCTCGTCAGGGATTAGGCTGTGTCCTAATGCAAGAACAAAGAGTAATTGCGGTGCTTCACGTCAATTGCATCCACATGAAGAAAATTATTCAGTGCATGATCTTGAACTTGCTGCAGTGATATATGCATTGAAGTTAAGGCGACATTACCTTCTGGGTAATCGGTGTGAGATCTATACCGATCATCAAAGCTTGAAATATTTGTTCACTCAACCGGATCTTAATCTCCGTCAGCAACGATGGTTAGAAACAATTATGGACTATGACTGCGGTATTTCATATACCCCGGGCAAGGCTAACGTGATGGCTGATGCCTTAAGCCGCAAGTCATATTGCAACAACCTCATGGTTAGGCGAGCTCAACCTCGTCTTTATGCAGAACTGACTCAGCTGAATCTGCGAATTGTTCCCCAAGGTTCTCTTAATAACCTTGTGGTACAACCAGACCTTCAAAAGGCTGTTAAGGAAGCGCAAGCCAAAGATGCTGAAATTGACTTGATGAAGAAAGAGCTTCACCTTGACAAGTACTGGGATTTCTCAGTTGCTGAAGATGGAACATTATATTTCAGAGACCGCATCGTGGTACCTCGCTTCGAGCTGATGACTGACAAAGTCATGAAGGAGGCTCATGATACACCCTGTCTATCCATCCGGGTAGCACTAAGATGTATCGCGATCTTCGACAGAGGTACTGGTGGTCCAGAATGAAGCAGGACACTGCTCGATACGTTGCTGAATGTGACGTATGTCGTCGCGTGAAAGCAGAACTATTCCTTTGTGGAAATGGGATAAAGTGCAGATGGATTTCATTACTGGTCTTCCCAAGTCTCAGAAAGGTCACGACGCTATTCTTGTCGTCGTCGATCAACTTTCCAAGGTTGCTCATTTCCTACCTGTCAAGGAGACTATCACTGCTAGCCTGCTAGCAGAGCTGTATATCTCCATAATCGTTTCACTCCACGGTATTCCGAAGGAGATCAGTTCGGACCGTGGCGGTCTTTTCATGTCCAAGTTCTGGGAAAGTTTTCAAGAAGCTATGGGAACTCACATTACATGGAGTTCAGCTTATCTTCCCCAATCTCCAGGCCAAGTCCAACGAGTAAATCAAGTGCTTGAAGATATGCTTCGCGCTTGTGTGATATCATTCGGTAAGAAGTGGGAAAAATCTCTCCCGTATGCCGAGTTCTCTTATAACAACAGTTATCAAGCCAGCTTGAAAATGGCCCCCTTCGAAGTGCTTTATGGACGTAAGTGTCGAACCCCTCTGAACTGGTCAGAAACTGGGGAACGACCTCTCGTTGGACCGGACATTATTCAACACGCTGAAGAACAAGTCAGAATTGTCCAAGAAAATCTCAAGGCGGCTCAGGACCGCCAGAAGAGCAACTATGATCGCAAACGATGGGGTCTGACTTATCAACCAGGTGATCAAGTTTATCTCCGTGTCACTCCGATGAAAGACACCCGTCGTTTCGGAATTAAGGGCAAGCTAGCTCCTCGCTATATTGGTCCCTTTCACATTGTGGCCAGACGTGTACAGGTGGCTTATAAATTGGAGTTGCCGCCACAATTCTGTCATATTCATGATGTCTTCCATGTGTCGCAACTTCGCAAATGCTTCAAGGAATCTCCGCACCGTGCAGTGGATCACGAGATGCTTCAGTTGCAAGATGACTTATCTTATAAGGAGCATCCGATCCGCATCCTTGATGAAGCTGAACGTCGAACTCATCAGAGGACGACCAAGTTCCTTAAAGTGCAGTGGTCGAATCACACTGAAGATGAAGCCACTTGGGAACGCGAGGATCATCTTCGGGAAGAATATCCCGACCTCTTTCCTTCTATCTCCTAAATTCTCGGGACGAGAATTTCTTTTAGAGGAGGAGAACTTGTAACACCCCTGTGTAACTACCACTGTGATCAGCTGCTAATATTTCCAAGTCATATCATTTGCAGTGCCTAAACATAGTGGTTATCCAAAGCAAATCAACTCCAATCTGAAAATCAACTCAAATTCAAAAGTGCAAAATAAATTTGCTCAAACACTGTTGCAAAAATGTTCACTAAATAGCAAATATTCCAGGAGCACACATAAAAATACCACCAGTAATCCTTGCATTAATTAAGTGACTCAAACAAATTGAAACAGCACCAAAATAGAATTAATAAATCCATTTAAAATCATATTAAATTCAAATGAAGCCCAACTTTGCTCAAACCAATTTTTGGTGAATGCTTACATTGCATATTAATATTTGGGCCAAGTTCCATATTTTCCAAAAGCGCACAAATGGCCTCACTATTTCCAAACAGAAAAGAATAAAAGAAAATGTGAAACAGAAAACAGAAAAATAAGAAGTGGCACTGTGCACTGGGCCTTAGTGCACAGTGCCCCGACAGCCGGCCCATCTGGCCCAACCCCTCTCTCTCCCTCGCGCTGTCGTCCTCCCCCTGGTCGAGCGCGCGCTCGCCGCTCCGGCGTCGACACGCCGACACCCACCGATGGAACTGGGAGGCGGAGAGGATAAGGGCGAGGCCGTTCGTCCCCCCTGGCTCCCTCGGTCATTCCCCCGTCCTCTCCCTCGCTCGCGCCATTCCATTTCCCCTTCAGATCCCCCTCGATCGAACGCCGCCATCGTCGCCGCTCGCTGTTGCCGCGGCCACCGTCCTCCTCGAGCCGCCGTTTGCTGTCCAGAAGCTGCGCAGCGCCGTCCTGAACCTCCTCGTCGACGTGCACGAGCCGGAGCGACCTCGAGCCGCCGCCCACGGTCTTCTTCCCCCTTCGGTCGCCGCCGACTTCCTCGACTCCGGCAGCGCCTCGGCAGCTCCTAAGCTCCCACGGGCTTTACTTAGCCGCGGGGTGAGCTCCTCCCTCCCTACTCTTCTCTCCTCGCGCTGCGTTCTTCGCCGTAGCCACCTTACCGCCATGGCCGCACCCTGGTCGCCGCCGGCGAGCTCATAGCCATAGCTGCAGTGCACCTCACGCCGCGTTAGTGGCACCACCGAGCTCCTGGTGGTCTCGCGCATCGCTCGCAAGCATCAGCTTGGCTCGGGCGAGCTCCTATGCTCGAACCCGAGCACGACCGAGCTTCCGTCGCCGCCGGTGTGGCCGCCGCCGTCGATTTAGGTCACCTCCGTCGAAAGCGTTAGCACCACTCGACGCGCGCGAGCGTTAGCTCATGAACGCAAGTGACCGCGCGCGATTTGGCCCTCTGTAGAGGAATCCCGAGCCACTCCGGCGAGGCGCCGCCGCATATTCGGTCGCCGGCGTCGCTCCGGCGACGTCGCCGACGTGGCATGGGTGGGTCCCACCCTGGAGCCACTGACCGTGGGCCCTGGGGGCCCCAGGTGACTGGTTGACCCAGTCAACTGCGCTGACTGGGCAACCCAGCCACTGACATGTGGGCCCTGCGATAATTAAACGATTTAAAAGAAAAAGAAAATGTTAAATAAGTTAATTAGCCTTATCACTCACTAACATGTGGGCCCACCTCCTAACCTGATAATTAAGTTAACACACTGTTAGTCTAAACAGAGGCTGACATGTGGGTCCCACTGGACCCACATGTCAGGTTTGACCTGGTCAGCCGCAGTTGACCTGCTGACGTCATCATGACGTTCTGCTGATGTCATATTACA
The DNA here is from genome assembly GCA_011799875.1 of Thinopyrum elongatum. NCBI lineage: Eukaryota > Viridiplantae > Streptophyta > Magnoliopsida > Poales > Poaceae > Thinopyrum > Thinopyrum elongatum. The sequence continues at coordinate 545,165,375 of CM022298.1, read as the reverse complement.
ATTTCTGTCAAAATAAATAAATTCCAGAAAATCATTTAAACTTCGAAAATTAATAACTTTTAAACCGTAGCTCAAATCGAAAAAGTTAAAACATGAAAGTTGCTCAGAACGACGAGACGAGTCTGATCGTGCTGTCTGTTTCCTTGTCGGAACCCCCTACGTAGGAGAACTTGTAACTCTGAGCTCGATTCCGGTAGATGAATAGTGCACACACACCGGTTAATAAATCCCAGATTAATTCAAAAAATAACTAAAATGACTTAGAGGCATATTTAGGCAACCCTGCACTGCATCATAGCATCGCACGCACTGTGTTGCATCTGTTTGCATTATATTTACTTGTTTCTTCCCCCTCTTCTCTTTCGGTAGACCCCGACGTTGCCGTAACTACTGAGGCAGACGCCACTCCGGAGTACGACTACGTCCCTGACGACCCTGCCCTTGCCGTCGAGCAGACAGGCAAGCACCCCCATTTTGAACATTCCGATATCACCTATTCTCTTCTCTCTTATGCTTGCATTAGATGTTACTGCTGCTGTTACTATCCTATATCTGTTGCATAGCCTGTTTACTTGTAACCTACTGTGGATACCTGCCTATTATCCTAAACTGTATAGCATAGGATGGGTAGAGCCCTATGAGAGACCCACTTGTCCCGACTGCCCCGCTGGACTCTCAGAAGACCCGAGCAACGGGATCGAAGATCAGACCCTGGCACCGCACGTCACTTCCCCCAAGATGCTCGACTCTACTGGGTTACTATTGAGTGCCGAGGGTGATACCTCGTCAGCACTTCTGATGATAACCTTGTAGGTTAGTTATTCGGTCGTGGTAAGCGAGGGTGATTCCTCCTACACCACCCCCGATAACGACGTCATCGTGCAACTTCTCAAGTGTGGACCTCGAGGGTGATTCCTCATTCGTTCACCTTGACGATAGCATCAAGCAGGAATTCCATCGAGGGTGATTCCTCAGGGTTCCCTTCGATGTCAGACACACAGCTACTTTGGATACTATGACTTGACTTTGAACCCTGATACTAAAGACGGGTCGGCCCTGAGGGGTACCCGCGCGAGCATGTTGTGAAGTGATGTGGAGTCAGGTTGACCTGAGAGGTGCCCGCGAGATAACTACGAGGCGTGGCCGGGCATTCTTAGCCCTTGCCGCAAGTCCTCGAGACGGGGCGACGGGGTCACATCGATAATGAGTCTCTGCTCGTTTCCGCGTGCTCCTAAACCACTAAACGGTTTGGATATTTGATCCGAGGGGCCTCTGGCCTGATAGCACTAACCATCACGTGGGCATAGTATGGGCGTTCTGCGTCGTACACTTCAGCCGGAGCTTAACGGACGTCAGCGACTGAGCGGCGCGCGCCGAGTTGTACTGGTTACGCAACTACGCTTGTATTAAGGGGTTGCTAGGTCTGCTCTCGGCCGCCTGACGCAACGTGGAGGAGTTCCCGGGGCGATGGCCCAAGACCCCTGGGGGCATAGGTTTGGTCCGGCGTGCTGACCTCTCTGTTAAGTATTTGGTCGGGTTGCGGCGTGTTGCTTAGCCGAGGCCGGGCATGACCCAGAAAAGTGTGTCCGGCCAGAGTTAAGCGAGCGTGGTGGGTAAGTTGGTGCACCCCTGCAGGGAAGAAACTTCTATCGATAGCCTGTCCTACGGTAACGGACACTCGGAGTTGTATCCCGATCAGTACAACTAGATCATGACTTGAGATGAAATGGATAGTATGGCTCTGGGATTGCTTTCTCGCAGGGAGTCGAGGAAGAATCTCTGGCCGAGGTTGATGACATTACTACTATACTTTACATTATGTTATTATGCTCTCTTCTTATGCTGCAAGGCTGTTGAAGATGCTAGTCTTCGATAGGACTAGGCTTTCCCCCTCTATTCTGGCATTTCTGCAGCCCAGTCCACATATACATCCCTCCTTTGAAAATGTTGCATATGTAGTGTAGATCCTTGCTTGCTGAGTACTTCGGATGAGTACTCATGTTTGCTTTATTTTCCTTTTTCCCCCTTTATTCCTTTGACGCATCCAGACGACGGAGCCCCGGAGCCAGTTGTCCGCGTCGACGACCACTACTACTACCAGCCCGGAGAGTACTACTACTACGAGGAGCCGACCGACGATCAGGAGTAGGATTCGGAGGGTCCAGGGCAGGAGGTCCACGCCTTTCGATCGTAGTATTTTATTTTACCCCGCCTCTGTGAAGGCTTATCTCTCTTTCTGTAATATATCTGTACCTAGATATCTAATGCTTCCGCTGACACTTGTATGCCATCGAGCTATGTATTCGACCCCTCGAGGCCCTGGCTTGTAATATTAAGCTTGTATGACTTTATTTATGTTTTAGAGTTGTGTTGTGACATCTTCAAGTGAGTCCTTAGGATTAATCATGTGCATTTGCGTGTATGGTTAGTGCACGATTAAGCCGGGGTTGTCACAGCTTCCCCACCGCTCAACTGACATCGTTGGATGATGCCCAAGATGGAGTCTGAAGGGGGCTTCTCCGCTTCCGTAGAGCCCATGCGGGGTCGACGAAGATCCTCGCAACAGAAGGATCCGGCAAGACACCTATTGTGTACGCCGGCATCGCCTCGGCGATGGCCTTCATGGGACCCAAGAGGTGGCAGCCTCCCGTATTCTACTTCTCCTTGATGATGGCGGTGGACGCGGAGGCGCTGGCCCCCGACTCGTCGCTCTCCATGCACCCGGCTTCTGTCTCTGCTTGCATGGCTTGGCCGCAGGCATGGGAGTCTCGGCCACAGAAACGGGAGACGCGATCGCAGACACGGGAGGCGCGGTATGATGCGGCGGCGTGGACGGCAGCGACGACGCCCGTGCTCCCCGCCGGGCCGGCGTGGAGCAGCTCTTCGCTCCTCGTTGAGCTGGCCTAGAGCGGCGAGTTGCTGAACCACGAGCCGGCTTGGGGTGGCAACTGGCTCCTTCGGGCGAGGGGAGGGAGGTGGATCAGCGAGTTGCATAGCTCATATCCGGCGGGCTCGTCGGGCCACCCAGCCGGCTTGGATGCCGGATAACTACTCTTCGTAAGCCATTGTAAGAGTGGAGAAAATGGTGAAGGAGGAGATAGGGGAGCAGCGGAGGTGTTTGATTCTTGGTCGGCGTCTGGCCTCGTTTAAATAGGAGATTATATAGACGGAGGATGTGAGGAGCTCGGCCGGTGTTGCGTTTAATGTCGGCCTGGTCATGAATGGACGTGTGTCCGGAGTGGGTTTCTCGGCTTCCACACGGGTTTCGTGGAGGCGTTTGAATGCGGCAAGGAGGCGTGTTTAGCCGGGCGTGTAGCGAGCGGCGCCCTCGACTCTGACGTACTACACCGCTCCGTTCTTCCACTGACGTGTGGGCTCGTTGGGTACCTGGCCTGCATGTCAGTGACCCAACGCAGGCAGCGCACGGCAGAGGATCTTTTGGTGGGCCAGGGCGGTGAGAAGCGGGCATTTCATAAACCGATGATTTTTCATTGAGTGTGACGTCATCTAGGTTGATAAGCCTACTATATAATGTAAGAGAATTTTAAAATTTTCATATATACGTTGATAGCCCGTTCGATACGTTGTGATTCATAAAGACCGCTGCAAACATCAATATTCTTCTTATCACAAATAAGATTGATTAATACCCGTAAGAATCCATGTCCTTAACAAAGGGTGCATGCACGTATAGGTTGACCGTGTGTCTTGCGTCGTGTGCTGTGTGCATGCAGGCATGCGAGTGTTGCATGCATGAGTGCGTGTGTTCGTGAGTGCATATGTACGTGTCAGTGTTGCATGCCTGCATGCGTGCGTGTGTTCGTGCGAGTGTTGCGTGCGTGCATGTGTACGTGTGAGTATTGCATGCATGCATGCGGGCGTTGCGGGCGTGTTTGTGCGCATGTGGGATGTGTTTGTATTCACCACAGTGGCTCGTGCGTGCGTGCAATTAAAACGACCGGCTCAGCATATCATCACAAGGCGATCCTTGTCCGCTATGGTTAGGGCGCGGGGGCTGCCAACCAGAGGTCTCACGACTTTGAATCTCCACCGACCACTAATTTATTACCATTTCTGTCTTTCATATACGCGCTGATGGGTGGGCCCTACGGTAATGTGCGCTGGTGAATGTGGACCGTTTGACTGGTCAATTGATCGTGTCGTCAACAAATTACGGAGTTGTATGGTGAGCCAGTGACCGTATGATCACCATAAAATGTATTTTATTAACACAGCACAGACTCAAGCTACCATTTCTTTATTTCATATACGCGCTGACAGGTGGGCCCCATGGTTACGCGCGCTGATGGTGCAACACTAGTTGCGCCATGTGGAACATTTCACTGGTCAAATGATCGTGTCATCAAAAAATTATGGAGTTGTACGGGTGAGCCAGTGACCGTATAATCACGACATGTATTTTTTTAACACAGTACTGACGCAAGCGCTCATATATACGGGCAAACACTCACCGCTATAAGCGCACACACGCACACCCTACCCCTATGAGCACCTTTGAGAGAGTGAGCCAGCATATGATCTTGAGATTTTATGAAGTCACCATAGGTGCCTCGTAGTCGAGGGGAACATCTCCTCCCACTAAACGCACATCGCCGGAAAATACTGAGATTAATCCAGGATAAATGCGAGCACTAGGACTTTAACCCTAATGGGCTGGGGAAACCAATGTCCTCCTAACCATCCAACCACAGGTTGGTTAGCACCACAAAATTTATATGGTGACCGTGATGAGTTATTCTGAAGTCCAGTGACCATATCGTGCTTTCGCTTCAAATACAATGACCGTAAGTGTCGTCAACAAAATACAGAGCACGCATCAAATAAAATGTCCGTCAGTGTCATCAACAAAATACGGAGACGTATCATGAGCTAGATACCATATGATCACCACGAGAATGTATACGATGACCATAATGAGCATATTCTGAAGTCCAGTGACCGTATAGTGCTTTCGCTTGATATATAGTGACCGTCACGCGTGAATGTGTCAGGGGCATACTTTTAGAGGGCCGAGAGATAGTTTGTGTGCGTACGTGAAAGTGGTGTAGAGAGAGGGGGTGTCCGGTGGAGACAAGGAGAGATATGCCCTTTGTTTCTCTTTCCCGTGACTAATATTTTAGGAGAAAATATAAACATTCACAATGCAGAACAAATATTATTGGATGCACCATGCAATTAACTTTCATGTATAACTTTGTACTATTGTATATGCTTATTTTCTTAGTGGCCGATTGTGTGTGGGGTGTGGTGGGCACATCATTTCTAGTTGTGGTGGGTCAACGTGAGGACTCATGGGTCGGTTCCATCCAGCGCCACATAGGTTGGACCGAGACGTGTTATACGAAGACCCATGTGGAGGACTCGGCGTACAAGACGAAGCTACCAAAGTCGTGGAGGACTCTATCCCCACTGATGATAAGCCGACTATATATGATTTGTAACCCTAGGCCTCGAGTATGTTATATAAGCCCGGGGGCTAGTTCGTCGATAGTATACACGCACGCACAATGCCTTGTATTCACGTGTACTTTGTACACACCCCTATCACAAATATACAGTACCAGGAGTAGGCTTTTTCCTCAACTGCAAGGGCCGGGACTTGGGTAAAACTTTGCATCGTATTACCATCCAGCCTAACAGTCAGGGATATCCTACCGAATGATCTGATGGAATCATATCTGCCAACTACTAAGAGAGAGGTGTGGGGGGCAATGTGTGCGAGAGAGGCCTAAAGATAATGTGCGTGCGGGAGACACGTAGGCACATATATGTGCCTATAGAGGGCTAGTAGAGACCGTGCGTGTGTGTATATGCATGCGAGAGAAATAGTGTTTTCCAACTGAGATTAGTGAAAAGAGTGGTACATAGTAGTAAGAAAGAGAGAGGGAGATATATAGAGAGTGTGTGCATGAGACACCCCAGGAGAGATTGTGAGCATGTGTGAGAGAGAAATGGCGATGTATATAACGTGTGCGCACTTATGCGTCAGATAGAGAGATATATAGCGCGTGTGTGAGAACGGGCCGAGGCATAGTGCATCTATGTGTAAAAGGCGGTTCTACGCATTAAATTAAAATATAAATGGCATTATTATTTTTGGATGAGATCATGAATTTTGCAATTTGCGTATGATCGAAAATCGGTCTATCAGACACACATACTCCATTGTATTCTAGGATGTGCATGGGTTTATTTCATATTATCGATCCATAGAGTGAGAGTGGTTTGAAATCCAGACAATGCATTGCTTTTGCAATTCATATATAAACATTAATTAGTGCACTCCATGTTGTTAGTGTCAAGCACTGTATACAATTGTCACTTACATGGATACATTCCAAATTGCTAGCTACGAAATAGAATAAATTTGAATTCAACATAAAGGAGGTTTCAAAGATTCAAATTCATAGGAAGTGCATTCATCTATTTGAATCCGAGATAATGGCATTTGTAAATCAGATCTAAAAGGGGCATCAATCTTTGTTGTGCGTTTGAACATGCTCTATATTCATACGCATGTCTAACTATTATTTTGCAACCAAAGAGATTATATTTGGAACCATGCATGAATTGTGGTAAGTTGCATATTTTTTTAATATATACTCATGTACAATGTATATTCAAATGTACCCCCTCCATTCCAAAATAATCGTAGTTTTAGTATTTTCAAGAGTCAAGATTTGTGAAGTTTGACAAATCCTGAAAGTTCAATTCAAGAGAACTGAAAACGTTAATGCTTCTGCTCCCAAATATTGAACGAAGTGCCAAATAAGCCTCTGGCCACCCAAAACCGCGCGAGACTAATGTTTGGTGGTAGGAAATTACTGTCCTGACTCTGACCCATGTAGCCTATCGGCCCGATGTCCAAAGGTCTAAACAGGGGTAGGTTTGTAACTTCACCAAGACACCAGTCTCAACCGCCTCCGAGAAGCATTCATATGGCGTCGGCACCTAAACACCCATGCGCTCAGCCGAAATCTATCTCGCCCACCATTTGGGACACCAGAGATTACTGTCCTACCCCCGACCCGCAATTTTAGATGGGGGCAAATTTGTAACTTTCCCCAAATTTCAAACAAGCGCATCCCAAACCGAAACATTGTTCCCCCTTAGTTCCCCCCTCCATTCGTTCCCCCATTCATACTCCATGGGCGCCAAAACGCCCTCTCCACCAGCCGCGAAACCCTAGCCTCCTCCGTCCTCCACCCCATCGCGCCCAATCCACCGCTGCCCTCCTCCATCACGCCGGAGCCGGTACCCCGACGTCGTCGTCCAACGCAAGCGCAAGCGCAACGCCCTCAAGGACTTAGCAGCTGAAGCCGAGGCAGAGCTGCCTCCACGACGCCGACACCGACGTGCGCCGTACCAAAACCACTTCCACCACGCCGTCCTGCGCCTCACCGCTGCCGCTCCACTGTCTCAACCGTCCACCGCACCGGAGCTATTCCTGCTACGCCATTGTTCGCTGCCTTGGATCTGGTTCCCCGCCACCGACAGACGGCCACCGCACCACACTCAACAACTTGGCCATAGGTTCGTCCAAAGCTCCACCGTCCTCCACTTCTCATTTCCTGCGAACCACAAGAAGATCGTTGGAAAAACAGAAGGAGGACACAACACTGCCAACAGAAAGAGGTACTCCTCTTCCCTTATTCGTGCAAATCTTACGTCTCTGCTCACACCGTATTCATCCCACGAAAGAAACTAGTTGAGCGCTTCTTACTCCACCTTCTTCGTGATACTAAATGCACAAAGTTTCCTCCCATTTACTATTTCACCTTAGCTATAGGTCAGTCGCCCGCCTGGATTTCAATTCAAGGTCAGTTGATTCGCAATTAAAAGAAGCAGCACCCGCATAGGCGCGCGGAGAACCTAGTCCGCCTGTTCGTCGGGGAAGCGTCGCATTGGTGTCTATCATAGCGGTGTGGGGTGCAGGAGCTGCTTGCGTCCGATCTGGATGGCCGGGGGGTGGTGCCAAGCACGGCGGTGCGGTGAGGTCGAGGGGAGGGCGGAGGCAGGGGACTGGGCCGGTGGTCGCTGGCGTTTTGAGGAAGATCGTCAACACTGACTGGCTGGAGGTAGATGAAGGCGATCTGCTCGTTCTTTGTACATCGGACGGTGTAGAAAAAATGGACTGACCTATTTGTTTTCAGTCGACTGTTATTTTCATAGGACCACCCCTTGTGGTGTGCTGGAGGAGCATCTGCATTTCCCAGCCATCCCTGTGCTCATATGTCTCCTGTCATTTATTTCTCACCCACCTTCTATCTGCTACTTTTACACTGTACTACTTGTGCACACACTTCACCCGTACTCACACTATTTTTTTTTATGCATGGGTATTTCAGACTCTGACACAGTGTTGATGAATACACAAAAGAAAAGACAGAAGTCGCTCCAGTGTAATTCGAAGATAAGCACTAAGCATTTCAGCGCTCTAAAGGGTGTTGTGTCAGCAGATGGAGACAATAAATCTAGCTCTGCAGTTGATGATCTCAATTGCCACACACAACCATCCCAGGTGCTTGCTTTAACTTCGCACTGTCAAATGTGGTTGCATGTTGCATATGGTGTCTAGCTTGTATTGCTTCCAATTTGGTTAAATTGCATCTGCTTACTTTACACATTATACCTTTGATAATGACATGCCTTCCTGTTTTTGATACATACTACATATGTCTATTAACCATGTTCTTACATCAAACTAATGCTCTTTTGTATCCCTCATCAATCACTTATGATGAGACAGTCACCCCAATGGGTTACTGTGAGACGCGTTACTCGTTTAAAGAGTGCAATGTCATCCTCCCCACATGATTCCCAAGAAACAGCAAGGCTAAATGAAGATAGTCAACGTAGCTCTCTAGTTGATGACCGCAATTCCCCTACACCACCATCGCAGGTGCTTGCTCTTACTTGGCAATGTGATATGTGGTTGCATGTTGCATATGGTGTCTACCTTGTAATGCTTCTAATTAGGGTAAATTGCATCTGCTTAGTTAACACATTATACCTGTGAATAAGACATGCCTTCCTGTTTTAGGTACATACTACGTCTTTCTATTAACCATGTTCTTACATCAAACTACTTTTCTTGTGTACCCCTCATCAATCACTTCTGACGAGACACCTTCAAATTGAATATGTAATATTGGTTGCATCTTAAATATCATTTCAAACATGTATTGCCTCTAATTTGTTGAAATGCCACTTATAATGAGACACTTCTAACTTGGTAGAGTGATTTTGGTTGGATCTTTCATATGGTGTCTAGCTTGCATTGCTTCCAATTTGTTGAAATGCCTTCTGCTTAGCGTTTTTCGTACATATTCAATCCTCCTACAATGTGGTTGCCTTACATAAAAGTTGTGTTCATCAGTATCATGCATCAATGAATTTGGAAGAGCGAATTTCATTCCTTTTTCTTGTGTGTTTACTTGACAAGGCAAAATCTAAAAGGACGAATGCACGGAATGATGGTGGTCCTCTGGAGCAACCGAAACAGATGATCTCTGCAGATTCTCCTGCTACTCCTACTGCAGTGCAAGTTCCAAATCTCATCTCCCCTACTCCACAACCCCAGGTGCTTGCTCTAACATGGCAGTGTGATATCCGGTTGCATGTTGCATATGGTGCCTAGCTTGTATTGCTCCTAATTTGTTAAATTGCATCTCCTTAGCTTACACATTATACATGTGAATATGACACGCCTTCCTGTTTTTGGTACATACTACATCTGCCTATCACACCATGTTCTTACATCAAACTACTGTTCTTGTGTATCCTGCATCTATCACTTATGATGAGACAGTCACACCCGTGGGTTAGTATGAGACGCGCTACTCTTATAAAGAGTGCAGTTTCATCCTCCCCACACTACAGGAATCAGCTTCTTTGCCGTCTGCCATGGCAGACGGCAAAGGCATGAATGGCGGTCGGCAAAGCTCTTTGCTGACTGCTAGCTGTCGGCAAATAGTCCGGCTCAATTCCTGCCGGTAAAGGCCTTCTTTGCCGTCTGCTTCAGAGAAGCGGACGACAAAGGTTTATGCCGTCAGCCGTTTGCGGCCAGCAGACGGCAAAGAGCGTAGACGGCAGTGAGGTGAGGTGGGAGCCGTTAGGGGTTAACGGCGTGCTTTGCCATCAGCCGGCAGACGGCAAAGAGGCTAAGGTCTTTGCCGTCTGCTGGCGGACGGCAAAGAGCCCAAATAGGAGTCACTGGGAAGCTGCCACGTGGCCTTATTTGCCGTCTGCTAGCTGTCGGCAAAGGGATTTGAATCTTTGCCGTCTGCCAGCAGTCGGCAAAGACCTTAGCCTCTTTGTCGTCTGCCAGCTGACGGCAAAATGCCCAAATAGGCAACCCAGTGTTCCCAGGTTGCACAGGTAGCTGCCACGTGGCCTTCTTTGCCGACTGCTAGCTGTCGGCAAAGCTCTTTGCCGACTGCTAGCAGACGGCAAAGCTCTTTGCCGTCTGCTAGCAGACGGCAAAGAGCCTATATAACCCCTGTTTTTAATTGAATTCATTCAATTTGACAGAAATTCATAGATATACACAGATAATACATATATACACAACAAGCATATCCAACAATATATTTCCACAAGTCCAACATATATCCATATGACATAAGAAGTTTCCAACAACATATCCATAGTGACATACACATCCAAACAAGTTCCCAAACATGTTTTCATAAACAAAAAGGAAGCACAAGGAGAATATATGAGTACATCAATGCAAGCTTCCTCATCTCAAGCAAATCTGCAAATTGGGAAAGATGAAAGTTAGAAGAAGAAGAAGAAGAGGAAAAGAAGAAGAAGAAGAAAAGAAGAAGAGGAAAATAAGAAGAAGATTTTATATTCTCTTTCTTTCTCTCCTCCCCCTCTTCTTTATCTTCTTCTTTTCCAACAAATGTAGTTAAAAAAGCCAATTTAGAGCTAAGCTAGGTAAATAGGTCATTTTGGAGATAAGCTAAGTTCAATGTATCATATTGGAGCTAACCTATGTAAACTTGGTCATTTTGGAGCTAAGCTAAGTTAAATGGATCATATTGAAGCTAACCTAGGTAAACTTGGTCATTTTTGAGCTAACCTACGTAAAAATGTCATTTTTTGCTATGCTAGGTAAAAATGCTAAGTGTGTAGGTCAATTTAGAGCTAACTTAGGTAAATAGGTCATTTTGGAGCTAACGCGGGTAAAATGGATCATATTGTAGCTAACTTAGGTAAACTTGGTCTTTTTGGAGCTAACGTAGGTTAAATGGATCATATTGGAGCTAACATAGGTAAACTTGGTCATTTTGGAGCTAACCTGGCTAATTAGGCCATTTTTGACATTACTAAGCTTATTGTGTCATTTTAGAGGACAACGAGCTAAGTATATGACATTTATGAGGTTAGAAAAGAAGGAATAGGAAGAGAAGAAGAATAAGAAAAGAAGAAGAAGAAAGAAGAATAAGAAAAGAAGAAGAAGAGCTTCTTCTTCTTTTCTTATTCTTCTTCTTCTTCTTCTTCTTCTCTTCCTATTCCTTCTTTTCTTCCTATTCCTTGATTTTCTTCATCTTATTATGTCATTTGTGGACTAAATAGGCTAAATTATGTCATAAATGGACTAAATAGGCTAAATAAGAAGAAAAATACCGTTATCACGGAGGTGAAGGACCGGTCGGGGCTGCGCCAGTGCCAGACTGAGGTGAAGGGCCGGTCGGGGTTCCACCAAGGCCAGACGGAGAAGCATCGGTTGATGCTTGTCGGGAAGCATTCTACACCAAAGATCATTTCCAATGTCTCGTTAGCATGATGCAACATAAATGTGAATACTAGTAACTAACGACCGTTCAAATCAAACTCACCGTGGTCGCCGGAGCAATCTGGGGCATCGGCGGAGGGGTCTGACCGCTTTTCTCGCACATGCTCTACACATTTGGTTCTCACGAGTTAGTCATATTAGTTAGTAATGGAACAAACATTATGTGCATGATTTGGCTAATATGCAGGAGAAACGTACCACCAAGATGTCGTATAGGACCCGGTTTTGAGCATCGTTCCGGTTCCTCTCCTCCTCCAACAGCCTGGCCGTCTTCTCCTCCAGCTCCCTCTCCCTCTCCTCCGCCTGCCTTCTTGCCGCCTCCAAAAGCGTCTGCGTGTTTGCTCTCTCTTTCTCAAGAGCAGCCTGCAACACACCACTCCTCGTTAGCATTGTAATCATCGACGGACGCACACACAATGTAATGGATAGGAAAGGTATCCGAGTCAGTATAACTAACCGCCATGGCGAGCTCCGATGGCCGTGCACGAGGCATTATCTCAGGATCAGAGCTACTCTGGCGCTTCTTGATCTGTGTGAGAGTCTTAGGACAACGTATCAGTCCATCACCAATGGCTATCGAGCCATGGGACCTCCCACCACCAGATATCATAACCAGCTCTGTATCAAAAGGATCCTGGCTCGGGTTAAAGTCCTCCCCTTTCCTTGCCTTCCCCTCGTCTCTGTACCTCACGAGCTTGTTGCGGGAGGAGATGTTGGTGAAGGTCTCTGGATGATCTAGGTCAGACTCCGAGAATGCCTTGGCCTTCTTGTACGGGGCACTATGGGCCATGCCATAGAGGTCGAACAGACTTGGCACGGGCTTCTTGTTGTGGTGCGACTGAGAGAGAGGAACAAAATATTAGTCAAGGGCTCAAGCTAGCATGAAGATTGAAATTGCTATGTAAATAAGGTCATTTTGGAGCTAAGTAAGGTTATTATGTCATTTTTGAGGAAAAAAAGCTAAGTTTAGGTCATTTTGGAGGTAACCAAGATTATTATGCCCATTTTGACCAAACTATGCTAATTATGTCATTATTGAGCTATCCAAGGTAGTTATGCCTTTTTTTAGCTAACTAAAGCATATTTAGGCATTTTATAGAGCTATCTTAGGTTATTATGTCATTTTAGAGCTAATTATGTCATAAATTAACAAGCTAAGATTATTTTACGTCATTATTGAGCTATCAAAGGTAGTTATGCAATTTTTTTAGCTAACTAAAGCATATTATGTCATTTTAGAGCTAATTATGTCATAAATGAACGAGCTAAACTAAGTTTAGGTCATTATTGAGCTATCCAAGGTAGTTATGCCATTTTTTAACTAAGTAAGCATTATTGAGCTATCCAAGGAAAAATGCTATCATGTAGAATGAAATTGCATGAATCATGAAGCAAACCACATACCCAGTGACCCCCGTACTCAAACAGGTCGGAGCTCCCTTGATGGTGTGGCACACCAACCATTTGGGCACGCTTATCCTTGGCCCTTTGGTGTTCGACTAGCCATTTGGGAGAGCACCACTCATCCATCAACGCCTCCCAACAGTCCATCCTATCCGCACACCATCTCGGGGGCACCTAAGTTAGTCAAGAGAAATTTCAGCGCTACGCCTACGAATCAAATCAAGAGAACTAAGTTCAAGGCCTTAAGAATAGGTAATTACCAGCATGTACTTCTCCTTAGTCAGAAACTTGCCGCGACACTTCTTCTTCGCCCTCCTAATACCCTTCGAGGCGTAGTAGTCTCGAACGGCCTGCAGCCGAGCCTCGTGCCGTAAGTTCTTAAGTAGGCGCTTGCACTCGACTTCGACAACCGAAGACGCAGCCTCCTGCTCTCCATCTGAAATCCTGTAGAAGGTCTGCAGTCAAACAAGACAACGCTGATTAGTAAAATCACTACGTACTGTTGATCTTTAATTCTGTAAAGGAGAAATTACCCAGAACCGACGGAACACAATGTCGGCCACCGTCTCGCACTCGACACCGGCGACCATCTCCCCCGGCGGGGCCGGGGCAGCCTCGTACAGCTCCCAGCTAAGTGCTAGCTGTGGAACCTGACCCTCACCGGGCAACGTGACCCACCCAGGGAAGTGCTGCCGGCAAAGCACACCAAGGACCTGGTTGGGCCTGCGGACACCACGGGGGTGTACCCAGCCCCTGCAGTATGTCAAGGCCAATGCATTAGATATTAATTTGAAGAAACATGAAGGCAAAAGGTTAAAAAAGAGTAAATTCACTTACTTCAACCCATTAGGCTATATCAACCACCTCTGGTCGGGGGTCGTCGGCACGGGCGGGAGCTTTGTACCGCCACGCTGGTAGACCTTCTTGCCCTTGTCAACCATCTCGCCCTCGCTGTAGCTATCATCAGAGAAGGTGTCCTCGCTATCATCAGTAGGGCCACTAGCATCTAGAGTCTCGTGCGAAGAAGACTCCGGGACTGGAGTCTTCTGGGACGAAGACTCTGGGACCGGACTCACGTGGGGCGAAGGAGAGGCGCCCAGAGTCTGGTGGCGCGAAGGATCAGCGACCCCAGTCTGGTGGGGCGAAAGATCCACAACCCGAGTCTGGTGGCGCGAAGGAGAGGCGACCCCAGTCTGGAGGGGCGAAGGATCCGCGACCCGAGTCTGGTGGGCCGAAGAATCGACGACCGGAGGCTCATGGACCGGAGTCCGAGATGGGTCCACGTCAGACGGAGCGGTCCTGTGGTCGGGTGAATCAGCTAGGGGTGGCGGCGAGGAAGGCGTAGCAGCCTTCCTACCTCTCCCGCTGCCACGTCCACCTCTAGCAGCCTTCTTCGTCCTCCCCCGACCTCTGCCGGCCGAAGAAGAAGGGCCCGCCGGTGCTGACTGCATACTGTCTAGCAGCGCTCTCCGGAGGGGCTGGGCTGGAATAATGGAAGCACCCCTCCCAGGAGCGCTCGCACGAGGCTCGGAGCGCTCTGGACCCTTGCCCACCATCCTGTCAACACCTGCAATGACAAAAAGTAAACGACATTAGTATAACATAAAAAATTTGAATAACTGACATGAATACTATGTATATAATTTAAGAGTATCATCATCATGAACATAATAAAAAATTGGAATCCCTTAGCATTACTATATTAATGTCTCTGAATCGTCTATATGCCTCCGGTTGCTCCGGGATCATTAATGCATCATCATCATCACTATCAGTGATGAGCTCATCATCATCATTAATAAATGCATCAACATTGGAAGGCCTCCTTTACGTAATTGTTCCAGCATTGAAAGGTCATCTGCAGCATAATTCTTCTTGTTCCGCTCTTCTTGTTCGGCTCCAGGGGTGAAGTCGGATTCACTATCGCCTTCTACTTCAATGTTCAGGGTACAGTTGGAGCGGTTCTTGAAAATTTTTTTGGAAAGACGTGTTTCTTGGAAGAATCTCCTTCGTCATATGTGTCTTTGGTCATAATCCTCTTCATTGGGGGAGGTGGTCTAACACGTGGCGCACTTCATAAACGACATCCACACCACTGAGATTTGAATCACTTTGACAGGCCCACGGTAGATAGAAAACTTGGGTTGCCTGTTGAGCCGTAATATAGACATCGGAACCATCCAAATGGTGCTTTGTTTGATTTCGACTAGCCCTTATGTCATGAGTCCTTCTAGTATATTCGTCCGGGAACCAATAACATCTGAAGACTACGACGTTTGGTGGGTTTTCACCATAGAATTGAAGTTCATAAATTGCTTCAACTCTTCCATAATACTCATACCTCCTTCTCGCCGATAGCAGAGACACAACAATTTGTAGACTTTCTGTCGGCCCATAGATAGCTCTTTGCCATAGGTACGAAAGCGATACCGTTGATGTCGTATTTGTCAAATGAACGGACCTTATAGTCAAAACCATTGCTACTTTTCTCAATTCGCATCCATAATCTCTGATTCGCCTACAGTTTTAATACGAAAGGATTGTTGCATAGTCGCAATTTAGCCAAAGAATGAAATGGTCTAATGGAAATTACCGTTTGTTTGAACCAGAGATGAAACCGGATAGCCGCCTCCTTGCTTTGCGAGAAGAGCTCATACTTTCGATGGATCCTTTTGTGATCACTGTGCACCATCACGAGAATTGCGACGTATCGACTGCATCAAATATCCGAATAAAGCAGTTCAAGAGAATTAGAAATTGTGAACATGTACGGAGATCTATCTCGATGTAGGCCGACATCTTCTGTAGGTTTGATTGAAGAGATTACAGCGAACTGGTCCGCTCCATTCTTTCAACAGCCCAACTGGTACTGGTTTCCAACCACTGGTGAGTGCGTAGATCCCCTTTGAATAGCTGAGGTTGGATTGAACCCTTTTTATGGTCGTCAGACATTGCTACCGAGGCTTATCGGATTATGCAAATGACGATGTTGGCTTCGTAGATGTGCTGTCGACAGTTTGCCCGCCTCCTCGTGATGAATGCCTCGGCCATTCGATGCTTCAATTCTACGTTTGTTTTAATTTTGCTCGAAGAGCGTTTCTGGCTTCTCTCTTCAGTTGAGTAGCACCACGATTTTGCACGGGGACCCTCCCAATCTTGCCTCGTCCGGGAGATTGCAAAATCAAGTGACTGGCATGGAATTTAACATCGCTCGGCGGAAGAGTTTCTATAACTTGCAGATCAAACTCGGGTTGCCAACTGTTCCATTTCTTCGAGGCCAGAGGCCAGGCGATAGTTCTTTCGCAGCAAAGACACGGAAGAAGAAATAGCTCAGCTGCATTAAGTAGTATAGGCCATTCATCCTCAGGGAGAAGCCAGCCAACATCACCGGCATTATACGCTCATCCATTTGATGCCAATCATGACTTTTTTAGACCAAATATTTTCAATTTGTTCAGACTCGATCCCCTCTTTAGATTTCTACATACCCTCGGGATCGGAGTGACATCAACTGCATTTTCACCCAACAGAATAATTTCCCTCATAGCTTGCCTTCCAAGATTGAAACCATGCCTTTGGCTTCGTGAGTTCCGCTTTCTTTGGATCTTTTGCATGTTTTGTAACGGTCTATCACATAGCTCTCTTGATCGACTCAGCCTAGGATGTATCCTTGACTCCCCCTCTTCCGAACAATGTGCAAAAAGGAAGCTTCGGCCGATGTTCTTTTCGGTGTTGTGCCATACGTCATTTGTGTGGCAAAGGAGGTTCTTTGAGATTAGGGCAGATCCCATAATCAGTCTTTGTGAGTCCACAGGCGTGTTCCTTATTATACCCTTGAATTACCCTTGGACGCACTGGTATCTGCTCGAGAGACGTTTATAATATTAGGGTTTGTTTGGCCTGTCACACGCAGTGGTGCAGGAGTGTTTGAAACTCACTACCTTTTCTGAAGTTCTTCTTGTCTTTCCTGAACTTATGTGAGTCAGAAGAG
Source organism: Thinopyrum elongatum (assembly GCA_011799875.1). Classification (NCBI taxonomy): domain Eukaryota; kingdom Viridiplantae; phylum Streptophyta; class Magnoliopsida; order Poales; family Poaceae; genus Thinopyrum; species Thinopyrum elongatum. The sequence continues at coordinate 545,148,153 of CM022298.1, read as the reverse complement.
ATCCAGAAACGGTCTATGCAAGGCAAAGCAACTATACTTGTGCCCTGCGGCCAGCCAACGAAACTCAGAGACTCCCTTGCATGTGGGGCACGGGAACCTTCCACCATGCACACACCAGCCAACGAATAGCGCATACGCCGGCAAGTTCATGCGTCGAGTACATGTACCAGGCACGCATTATGACGTTCTGTTTTGCTAAAGGCGTCGTATGTCTGAACCCATTATCCCACTTCTTGCAATTCGTCCTTAAGGCGGCTGCATGTACATTCATATTCTTCCCCGGATAGTTGGGCCCTGGAATTAACAACGTCAGGAAAAAGTTCTTTCTTTGCATAATCTGTACGGGGGGGGAGGATTGAGTGGATGACAAACACGGGCCAACAACTGTAATTGGGTTGCCATCTGACCATACACACTGAACCCCATCCGTGGCTTGGCGACTTGAGGATGCCTTGGATTCGCCGTTTTTTCCTTATGTAATGCATCGAAGCGCTTCCACGCTTCACCATCCGATGTGTGCACCATCATCACTTACCATCTGCATCACGTTCGGTTCTTATGCCCGTTTTTGCCATGTCATATGCTGGCCGTCTCTTTGACCATGAAAAGACGTTGAAGTCTTGGTTAACGATTGTGCAAATACCGAGAACAATTAACGGGTATTTTGGTCTGCCTCTTCTCACCCTACCCTTGTCTACTACCACAACATACCTGGATGAGCTCACAAATGGGACAAAGTTCAAGTCTCATACTGGGGCCTAAATAAGTACCTTCCTTTCTCCCAATGATGTATCTTCTCATAGGGCATCTTAAGAGCACGGAGGATTTTGTCTGACTGGTACATGTTTTTTGGTAGTATCACCTTCCTTGGGTAGAAATCGTCCGAATATGTTCACATCGCGTCGTAGCATTCTCTACCCAAGTTGAACAGCCTTCAAAGCCATGATTTGTGAGATGGATCACGCTGACAAAGCTCAGTGTGCTTCGTGGAGAGGACTTTTGAGGACTCCAACATTTCAGTGAAGGCCTTTGTCAGATTCCTCCATCCTCGTACGATCGTCGAGCGAGCATCGTCAAAGTTGCACCATGTCTTCCATCCCGGTACCATGCTCGTCGGTGCGACACGAAGACCACCTCAGGTCTGGCACGTTGGGCAGACTCACCATGAATGTCCAGACCGTGTAACCAGGCGTAAAAACCACTTCTGCAGGTGTTTTACTCATTTCAAGCTCGTCCCTCTTATTAAAGTTGTCGCACCGGCACAGGGGCACCAGCTTAATCTCTTGGCCATTAGCAAATGCGGCTCTAACAAACTCTTTGGTTTTTGTTAACCTTCACCGGTCCAAACTTTCTGACTAGTGTAACCGGTGTAACTCCACGCACGATCACTCATATTGACTTCCTACTAGACAGACATAATATATACATCATTAAGCAAAACCATATCCATTAGTTAATGGAGTTTGTCATTCTCTTACGTCATGCAACCTACATGCTAATAGGTAAGAGAGGTCCTAATCCCACCCGAGTATGTGTAGATTGAGTTCGTTTCTCCCATGCTCTGCTCCGGATCCGACGCAAAATTTTCGGCCGCACCTCCCCGCTGTTCTCCCTGATACACGTCTCGGCAATAACAGAGAGGATGGTACCCGGAGAACAACAGGGAGGCCCGACGAAATTCTGCATCGGATCCGGAAGCAGAGCATATAGGAAAACGACCCAATCTACACATAATCGGCTGTCCTGGATAACGTTGGACAATTCGAAAAATCCGATATAAATATGCAAATGCATGCATATTTATAGATGTAACCCTTTCGAACGGGAGACGTCATAGTGGTTACGCATACTGATGACGACACCTATAGCTAGCTAGTTTTCATTGGCACGAAGACCGGAATAGAGCAAATGTAGGGGGAGGAGGAGATGACATTTGTGCTCACACAGGAAAGCGGGCGAGCTCGTCGAATGCACGGGGAGGTCGTCAAACACACACCCTGCAGCGACGAAACACACTGCACATTTTAAATCCACCTGATTACACATTATAGATGTTTTGCATAACAAAATCGAAAAATATACGACCTAACTCATAATTCACAATATATGACCCCGTCGGGGTCGGGGTCGGGGCAGGGTCGGGGTGTGGTGTCAGGGTGTAGGTGTCGATCGGGATGTCAGGATGTCGTATGTCGGGGTCGATCAGGGTGGTACGATCAGGGTGTCGGGGTCAGGGTCAGGGTGAAATTTCATGAGAGAAGACATTAACATCAAGTGACAACAATTACATGTACAAAGTTGAAAACTTGCTACTACGACGAGGTAGTTCCTTTGCGAAATCTATAGTCTTGAAAGCGATATATAATAGCATCATATCAACCTTTGCAAAATATCTCGCTCAGTAATTATTTGTCAGTAGCAACAACGATAAGCAGTACTGCAGTAGCAAATACTACATTATAGCAAGCAGATCAAAAAATGTTCAATCTACAAAATTTTAACAACAACAGCAAGGCAGTAGCATCAGTGTAGCACAATGCACATGCACTATTACCTGTCTGTGAGTGAGTGAGTCTGTCCATTACCAATCCGGCTCTTCAGTGCGGCTGCGGCTGCGGCAGACGGCGTGGCGGACAGGCAGAGTCGCGGAGACCAGGGCAAGGAGGCCGAGCCCGGAGCAGAGCCGGCGTGCAGAGCAGTATAGCCCACCCGCAGAGAGCCGTAGAGAGGGAGAGCGGCGAGCGGGCGGCGTCATTGGCGGAGGCGCGTAGCCGGCGAGCACCGAGGGGGCACGGCAGTGGAGGAGGGGAGTGGGCGCCGGTGGTGAGGAGGGAGGGGGCCACGGTGGTGGAGGGGAGGGGGGCGGCGATGGAGGGAGGTAGGGGGGGCGGCGGTGGAGGAGGGAGGGATGAAGGGGGCGGCGCGGGTGGGGGGGGAGGCGGCGGCGGCGGCCTGTGCGGGAGGGGGCGGCGGCGGCGGCCTGCGCGGGAGGGGGCGGCGGCGGCGGCGGCCTGTGCGGGAGGGGGCGGCGGCGGCGGCGGCGGCCTGCGCGCGTGCGGGAGGCAAAGGGTGGGGAGGCGGGAGAAAGAGATGGAGGAGGGCGCGCGCGCGGGGGGCCAAATTAACCCCCCGCATTGCCGTCTGTTTTTTTTCTCTTTGCCGTCCGCCAGCAGACGGCAAAGAGGATGACCGTTAGACGGCCACCGCCGTGAAACTGTGGGCCCCTCTTACCTCTTTGCCGTCTGCTGGCAGACGGCAAAGAAGTGGCCCGTGTGACCTACCCAGTGCAGTACCCCCGTGGGGTCCACTTTGGACTTTGCCGTCTGCTGGCGGATGGCAAAGAACTCTTTGCCGTCTGCTGGCGGACGGCAAAGAGCTCACAGATGGCAAAGACCCTGTTTGCCATCAGCTGGTTCTTTGCCGTCTGCTTTGAGAAGACAGACGGCAAAGAGCCTCTTTGCCATCAGCTGGCAGACGGCAAAGAGCTGGCAGATGGCAAAGACCCATATTCCAGTAGTGCCACATGATTCTCAAGAAACAGCAAGTCTAAATGAAGATATTGAAAGTAGCTCTGTACTTGAAGGCTGTATTTCCCCTACACCACCATCGCAGGTGCTTGCTCTAACTTCGCAGTGTGATAGGTGGTTGCATGTTGCATACAGTGTCTAGCTTGTAATGCTTCTAATTAGGGTAAATTGCATATACTTAGTTTACACATTATACCTGTGAATATGACATGCCTTCCTATTTTTGGTACTTACTCCATCTATCTGTTAACCATGTTCTTACATGAAACTACCTCTCTTCTGTATCCTGCATCAATCACTTACGATGAGACACCTTTATTCGTTGCATATTGCATATTATTTCTAGCCTGTTGCCATGTATTGCTTCTAATTTTGTCAAATACATTTATGAGGCCACCCTTTTAATTTGGCAGAGTGATATTGGTTTCATCTTTCATATGGTTTCTAGCTTGCATTGCTTCTAACAAGTTCAAACACCTTGTGCTTAGTTTACACTTTACACATCATACATGTCAATATGTCATGCCGTCCTGTTTTTCATACATATTCCGTCCTCCTATCATGCGGCCACCTTACATGAAAGTAGTGTTCGTCAGTATCATGCATCAATGAGTTCTGAAGAGCAAATTTTATTCCTTTTTTTGTGGTTTTGACTTGAAAAGAGTAAGGAAGGCGATGATGATGGTCCTTTGTAGCAACGTAAACGGAGCATCCCTACGGATTCTCCTCGTACTGCTAGTGCATTACAAGTTCCAAGTCTCCGCTCCCCTACTCCACCATCCCAGGTGCTTGCTCTAACTTGGAAGTGTGATATTTGGTTGCATGTTGCATATGGTGTCTAGCTTGTATTGCTTCTAATTACTATAAACTGCATCTGCTTAGCTTACACATGATACGTGTGAATATGACATGCCTTCCTGTTTTTGGTACATACTATATCTGTCTATCACACCATGTTCTTACATGAAACTACTCTTCTTGTGTATCCTGCATCAGTCACTTATGATGGGACACCTTTAAGTTGGCAGTGTGATATTGGTTTGCGTCTTGAATTTGATTTCTAGCATGTAGTGCTTCTAATTTGATGAACGCCACCTATGACAAGACAGTTTTAACTTGGCAGAGTGATATTGATTGCACCTTCCATATGGTGTCTAGCTTACAGTGCTTCTAATTTGTTGAAGTGCCTTCTGCTTAGTTACCACATCATAGGTGTGAATATGTCAAGCCGTCCAGTTTTTCGTACATAGTCCATCCTCGTATCATGACTTTGCCTTTCATCAGAGTAGTATTCGTCAGTATCATGCATGAATGAGTTCTGAAGAGCGAATTTTATTCCTTTTTCTTGTCGGTTTGACATCACAATGCAAAATCAATAATGCAGAAGGAAATTGGTAAGGCATTGGATGATGGTGGTCCTTCCGAGCAACTGAAACGGAGGGTCTCTATAGATTCTACTCCGCCATTCTCCCAACAAGATTCGCAAGACAACGCAAGGCTAGACAGTCAACGTAGCTGTGTAGATGATGAGCACATCTCCCCTACTCCACCATCACAGGTGTTTGCTCTAACTTGGCACTATTATATGTGGTTGCATGTTGCGTATGATGTCTAGCTTGTATTGCTTCTAACTTTGTTCAATTGCATCTGCTTACTTTACACATCATGCCTGTGAATATGATACGTGTTCCTGTTTCTAGAACATGCTATATCTGATCACACCATGTTCTTACATCAGACTACTGTTCTTGCATATCCCATATCAGTCACTTATGATGTGGCACCTTTAAGTCGCCACTGTGATATTGGTTGCGTCTTGCATATGATTTCTAGCATGTACTGCTTCTAATTTGTTGAAACGCCAGACAGTTTGAACTTGGCAGCGTGCTATTGGTTGCATCTTTCATATGGTGTCTAGCTTGCAGTGCTTCTAATTTGTTGAAATGCCTTCTGCTTAGTTACCACATCATAGGTGTGAATATGTCACGTCGTCCTGTTTTTCATACATATTCCATCCTCGTATCATGTGTTTGCCTTTCATCCGAGTAGTGTTCGTCAGTATCATGCATGAATGAGTTCTGAAGAGCGAATTTTATTCCTTTTCTTATCGGTTTGACTTCGAAATGCAAAATCAATACAGTTGAAGGAAATTAGTAAGGCAGTGGATGATGGTGGTCCTTCGGAGAAACTCAAACAGAGGGTCTCTACAGATTCTACTCCGCCATCCTCCCAACAAGATTCGCAAGACAACACAAGGCTGGATAGTCAACGTAGCTGTGTAGATGATGAGCACATCTCCCCTACTCCACCATCACAGGTGCTTGCTCTAACTTGGAACTGTTATATGTGGTTGCATGTTCTGTATGATGTCTAGTTTGTATTGCTTCTAATTTGTTGAACTGCATCTGCATAGCTTACTGTCGGAGTAAATGACCACGGGTAGCCACATCAGCCCCCCATGGTATTTCAGGACATCGGGGCTGGCCGCGCCCCTCACACCCTCTGGAAGCACGACCGCCTTCTTGGGCCGGCTGGTCCATAGGGCCGGCTGCTAGAATGCGGCAAGACCACGGAAGGCGGCCGCAATGGGGCCGACTTCGGGCAGACGGCCCCTCGCCCCCTTGAAGTCAGCACCACATTACCATGACAAGACAAGGAATGGCTACAGTACAGCCTGCCACCCCCGAACCCAGGATGGGACTTGGCCGTAGAGCTGTGCACTGGGCGGACACCCCACGCCCAGCGCGACACTGTAACCACACAGTCCGTGACATCACTAGCGCCAGAGGGAGCCACGCTCCCATGATGGGCAGTCGATACGGCCCACAGGCGGCGGGCCCTACCTGTCCGCGAGCCACCCGAAGGCGGCCCACCTCAAGCAGGCGGCAATAAGGGAGGGCCGACTCCTAGCAGGCGGCCCTTCTCCCCCTTAAAGTCTGTACGCCATCAACCAGATGAGACGGGGTATGGCTACAGTGGCGCCCGTCAGGCGGCGGGACTGTAGCCACGCTCCCCTCGACAAAGCCTTCGTCATCAGGGTCGAGGCTACAATATAAAGCAGTCAACATGGCCCGCAGGTGGCGGGCCCTACCTCACGGCTGAGATCATGGCAGTCGATAGGGCCCACCAGGCGGCGGGCCCCAGTGGTCGGCGGAGAAGCCGGCAACCAGAGACGCTGACGGCCGGGTCCTACACCCGGCCGGATTACCATTGTACCCCTGGGGGGTAGGCCTATATAAACCCCCCAGGCTCACCCATGCTAGGGGGTTCGGTTCAGCACCCACGCCATTCACACGTACACGTAGAGAGAGGAGTAGAGCCGGCCTTGCCCTTCTCCCTTCTCTAGCCGAAACAGCTCAAGGAGCAAGCTTGTAGCTACTTTGTTGATCATAGTCATCATGCAGAGACCCCACAGAGCAGGACTAGGGGTGTTATCTCCGAGGAGAGCCCCGAACCTGGGTAAGATTCGCAGGCGTATGCGGTCTTGCTCACTCCCGCTTCTAGAGCCCGGTGACGTACTCTTGTCCCCATCCATGATAAGCCACCCCCTGGCATATGTCGCACGATATCCCCGACATTTGGCGCCCACCGTGGGGCAAGGTGCACCGTCGTCCGGAAACATGTTCTGGATGGGAACCCTCTTCCTTCCTGGTGAGCGCAGCCAGCCCGGCACACCCGATGGTGTTTGCGCCGACACACTGCGTGGCATGGAGGCCGCCTGCGCCACGAGCTGCCTCGCTGACCTCTTCGGTGAGATCCGCCTCTCCGACGAGCCCGCACCCAACGCGGGCGCAGCCAACTCCGAGAGCTGCCTTGTCTACCTCCTCGGCAAGCTTCACATCACCAACGAGCCGGCCTCCGACCTGGAGTCTGTTGGCTCCACCGACCCGCCCGTCGACATGGTCATCGACGCCGACGCCGTGCCTCCTGACGCCTTTCTCGGCGACGTGGTGATCTTCGACGACCCGCTCCCTGCTGCAGACAGCAGCGCCAGCACCAGCATCGTCACCGAGGTGCTGGTCATCAGCCACGATGGAGCCTCCGACGAGGCCGGCCGGGACCCATTGCATGCGGCAATGCGGGACCTGTCCGCTCCCATAGCGCCCGGTGTGAACGGCGAAACGCTGGAGGCGTGCCGTGTTACACTCCTCGACAGCGCCAACATGTTGGCAGACATGAGACGCCTCACCGAGGCCTACCAGCAAGAGATCGACCGCGCCGTCTGCGGCACACCGGCTGCCGGCAAACCCAACCGCGTGGGCTCGGTCCGGCAGCGCGGCGCGGCCATCGCCAGCATGCTGGGAGCCGACCGCCCGGTCTACGCCATGCCAATGGAGAACTTACATGCCGCCCAGGCGGCAACAGACGAGCTGGATCGCCTGGAGGGCGACGAGCGCCGTTGCATGACGGAGCGCGTCCAGCAGCTCATTGACGCGGCCGCCGCGTAGCAAGAAGCTGGCCGCCGCGTGGTGGAACCCGGCTTGCAGGACGAGAACCTTCCCCCTCGCCGAGAGCACGACGCGACCTCCCAGACGCCAACAGCCGGCGCCCGCGACCGAGGAAATCAAGAGCCGGCTGTCAGCTATGGCCGCACGCGCATCACCATCGAGCACGACCAAGATGGCCGCCCACGAGCAGTGGAACGGCGAGACGATCGACCGCCTCCCCTGCGCAGGGAGAGGCGCGCCTCCCCCCTGCATGTTGAGCATCCGATTCTCGGAGACCGGCTGCGACCCCGTGAAGGAGTCGGAGAGAATGACGCCCGCCTCCGGATCGACCGCTTGGCTCGATCCCTGGCGTTAGAAGAAGAAGATGCGATCGGCCCGCCTTGTTTCGGCCCCCGCATTCGCGATGAGCCCTTCCCCAAGGGGTTCTCGCTTCCTCGAGACACTCCCAAGTACAACGGTTCAGTGAAGCCGGAGGATTGGCTGGTTGACTACTCCACCGTTGTCAGCATAGCAAACAGCAACAAGCGCGTTGCCGTGAAGTACGTTCCGCTCATGCTCCAGGGCACGGCCCGGACATGGCTGAACTACCTCAAGCCCTACAGCGTCAACAGCTGGCTGGACTTTACCAAAGTTTTCATCCGCAAATTCACCAGCACCTACAAGCGGCCGCCCAAGCCTCGCCAGCTCTCCCTGTGCGTCCAAGGCCCAACCGAGTCCACCCGCGAGTACTTGACGCGGTGGGCCGAACTGCGCAACTCCTGCGAAGGGGTGCATGAGGTGCAGGCCATAGAGTACTTCACTACCGGGTGCCGAGAGGGCACCTTACTCAAGCACCGACTCCTCTGCGATGAGCCGGCCACAATCGATGAGCTGCTAATCATAGCGGACAAGTATGCCACCGCCGACTCCTCCATGAAGTCGGAGCTCCGAGTGGACGCATCTGGAAAGATGCTCCCTCTGGCCCCTCAGACGCCTGCCGGTGACTCCAGTCGGCGCCAGCAGTTAAACAACAACAAACGCAAGGCCCAGCAGCCGGCTTCAACCAGCCGGCAGGTGGCATCAGTTGAAGACCAACAGCCGAAAGAGCAGCCGGCCCCAAGCGCCAAAAAGGCGGCAAGCCTGCTTGGTTGCCTGCCTTCTCCTTTGAGCAAACCCTTGATGCTCCCTGCAAGTTCCACAGCGGCGCGAAGCCGTCCAATCACACCACCCGGAAGTGCCACTGGCTCACCCGCATTGCCAAAGCCGAAGGACTGCCCCCTCTGCCTGTTGGCCCGCCGGCTCAGCCTCCTCAGCAGCCGGCGGCCCGCCCCGTTGGCTCAATCCAAGATGAATTCCCCGAAGAACACGGAGCCTACGTCGTCTTCAACAGTGTGGCCAACGACAGGCACAGCTGGCGTCAGCAGCACCGCGAGGTGAACACGGTCGCTTCTGAGGTCCCAGAGTTCAAGCACTGGTTCGAGAGGCCCATCAGCTGGAGCCGCGCTGACCACCCGGAGGTGATGCCTTCTCCGGGTTCCTACGCCCTAGTGTTGGATGCCACCTTTTCAACGAAGCGGCGAGCTTGTCGCTTCTCCCGAGTTCTGATAGACGGCAGTAGCAGCATCAACATCCTCTACCGTGACACCCTGGAGAAGCTGTGCGTCAAGGAGAAGCAGCTCCAGCCCAGCCGGACTGTCTTCCATGGCATTGTACCTGGCCTTTCCTGCTCTCCAATCGGCAAGATCAAGATAGATGTCCTCTTCGGAGACAAAGATCATTTCCACCGCGAGCCAATCTAGTTCGAGGTGGTGGACCTGGAGAGCCCCTACCACGCGCTCCTTGGCCGACCTGCTCTGGCCAAGTTCATGGCGGTGCCGCACTATGCCTACCTCAAGATGAAGATGCCGGGTACCAAGGGCATTATCACCGTAGCCGGTGACTACCAGAAGTCGGCCACGTGTGCTGCTTCCAGCAGTCGGCTGGCCGAGTCCCTTGTCATCGATGTGGAAAGGCGGCTCCTTGACCGGGTTGTGGCCATGGCCATCAAGCAGCCGGACCTATCGCCGGACCCCAAGGAGTCAGAAGCCCATGGCTCCTTCCAGCCGGCCAAAGAAACCAAGAAGATTCCCTTGGACCCTGAGCACCCGAAGAGATTCGCTGTCGTGGGGGCCAACCTCGACAGTAAATAGGAAAGCGAGCTCGTCGATTTCCTCCGTGAGAATCAGGACATCTTCGCATGGTCTCCCAAAGGACATGCCGGGTGTTCCGACGGATTTCGCTGAGCACAAGCTACATGTCAGATCAAATGCAAAACCAGTTAAGCAACCCCTCCGCTGCTTGTCAAAAGAGAAGAGAAGAATCATTGGCGAAGAGATCGCCCGGCTTCTGGTGGCCAGCTTCATCATGGAAGTGTTCTTTCCAGAATGGCTTGCCAACCCAGTCCTTGTACTGAAGAAGAACAACAAGTGGCGCATGTGCATTGATTACACCAGCCTCAACAAAGCTTGCCCCAAAGATCCGTTTGCTCTGCCTCGGATAGACCAAGTGATTGACTCCACAGCCGGATGCGAGCTGTTGAGTTTTTTGGATGCCTACTCTGGCTACCACCAGATCAAGCTGAACCCGACCGATCGGCTGAAGACTGCCTTCATCACACAATTCGGAGCCTTCTGCTACCTGAACATGACATTCGGCCTGAGAAATGCCGGTGCCACATTTCAGCGTTGCATGCAGAAGTGCCTCCTCAAGCAACTCGGCAGAAATGCCCACGTCTATGTAGATGACATTGTGGTGAAGACGGAGAAGCGTGGTACCCTCCTGGAGGATCTCAAGGAGACCTTCGATAATCTGCGCCGTTTTCAAATCAAGCTAAACCTAGAAAAGTGTGTCTTCGGAGTCCCAGCCGGCCAGCTCCTTGGTTTCCTTGTCTGAAAACGTGGCATCGAGTGCAACCCTGTGAAGATCAAGGCCATTGAGCGGATGGAGAGGCTCACCTGGCTGCGAGACGTCCAGAAGTTCACCGGGTGCTTGGCATCCCTCAGCCGTTTCATCAGTCGGCTGGGCGAGAAGGCTCTTCCCCTATACCAGCTAATGAAGAAAACCACTCACTTCGAGTGGAACGACAAGGCGGACGAGGCCTTCCTCTAGCTCAAGAAAATGCTGACTACGCCGCCTGTCCTGGCGGCCCCGGCTGCTAAGGAGCCCATGTTCCTCTACATCGCCGCCACCAGCCGGGTGGTCAGCACTGTCATTGTGGTTGAGCGCCCGGAGGACGGCAAGGCACAGCCAGTCCAGAGGCCCGTCTACTACCTGAGCGAAGTACTGTCGGCCTCCGAGCAGAATTACCCCCACTACCAGAAGATGTGCTACGGCGTATACTTTGCCGCCAAGAAGCTCAAGCAGTACTTTCAAGAGCACTCCATCACGGTTGTCTGCACTGCCCCACTTGCCGAGATCATGGCCAACAGAGATGCATCAGGCCGGGTGGCCAAGTGGGCCATCGAGCTAGCTCCCCACACCATCCTCTACCAGCCCCGCACCGCCATCAAGTCCCAAGCGCTGGCCGACTTCCTCGTCGACTGGGCCGAGACCCAGTACCTGCCGCCGGCGCCGGATTCGACCCATTGGCGAATGCACTTTGATGGCTCAAAGATGCGCACCGGTCTGGGAGCCGGCATCGTCCTCACCTCTCCCAAAGGCGACAAGCTCAAGTACACGTTGCAAATTCACTTTGCCGCCTCCAACAACGCGGCCGAGTACGAGGCACTCGTACACGGACTCCGACTGGCCAAAGAGATTGGCATACGCCGGATTCTGTGCTACGGTGACTCGAACTTGGTAGTCCAGCAGTCGTCTGGTGACTGGGACGCCAAGGATGCAAACATGGCAAGCTACCACTTCCTCGTCCAGCAGATCAGTGGATACTTTGACGGGTGTGAGTTCCTTCATGTGCCATGAGCCGCGAACGAGCAAGCTGATGCCCTGGCACAGATTGGCTCCACCCGCCAAGCGATACCAGCCGGCGTTTCCCTTCAATGCCTCCACAAGCCGTCTATCAAGCCTTCACCGGAATTCGAGTCCATCTTCGTGCTGGCTGCTCCCGGAATAGTCGGATCCGACTCGAGGGCTGCAACAGCCGGCCTAGGGACTTCGGCAGGCGGCTCAGGGACTGCAGCAGTTGCACCTGGCCCGGGGACTTTAGAACTCGGCCCAGGGGCTGCGGTAGTCGGCCCAAGGACGTCGGCAGGCTGCTCAGGGACTGCAGCAGTCGCACCCGGCCCGGGGACTTCAGAACCCGGCCCGGGGGCTGCAGCAGTCGGCCCGGGGACTTCAGCGACACAACAAGCGGTGGCTCACTCCAATCCGCCTCCTCCCAACCGAACCACCCTGGTTCCAGTGGCCGTGATGACAGTGGTCGAAGCACCGTCATGGGCGCAGCCCATCCTCAACTTCCTGGTAAGCGGAGAGCTACCAGCCGACGAGACCTCGGCCCGGCAAGTGCAACGCCGGGCAGCAGCATACACGATAGTGAACAGAAAGCTTGTCAGACACAGCATAACTGGCGTTTTCCAGCGCTGCGTTGAGCCAGAAAAAGGCAAGGCAATCCTCAGAGACATCCATCAAGGCGAATGCGGCCACCATGCGGCCTCCAGATCCCTTGTCGCCAAAGATTTCTGCCATGGATTCTTCTGGCCGACTGCTTTGGACGACGCCAAGGACTTGGTCAAGAAGTGCAAAGGGTGCCAGAAATTCAGCTCCAAGCAACACCTGCAGGCTTCTGCACTCAAGACAATCCCCCTCACTTGGCCATTTGCCGTCTGGGGGCTGGACATGGTGGGCCCATTCAAAACGGCACGCGGCGGCATGACCCATCTGCTGGTCGCTGTGGATAAATTCACCAAGTGGATTGAAGCAAAGCCAATTAAGAAGCTGAACGGTCCAACTGCGGTGACCTTCATCACTGATATCACCGTCCGGTGTGGCATACCGCACAACATCATCACCGACAATAGCACAAACTTTGCCAAAGGCGCCTTGGCCCGTTTCTGCGCGACTCAGGGCATCCGACTGGACTTAGCATTCGTTGCCCATCCGCAGTCAAACGGCCAAGTCGAGCGAGCAAACGGCCTCATCTTGTCCGGCATCAAGCCCCGACTGGTTGAGCCGCTAGAGCGCTCGGCCGGCTGCTGGATTTAGGAGCTACCGGCCGGCCTCTGGAGTCTCCGGACCACGCCGAACAAATCGACCGGCTTCACTCCCTTCTTCCTCATGTACGGGGCCAAGGCCGTCATCCCAACTGACATCGAGTTTGACTCGCCTTGCATCACCATGTACACGGAGGCAGAGGCAAGGGAGGCGCGAGAAGACAGCGTCGACCTGCTGGAAGAAGGCCGGCTGCTGGCACTCAGCCGGTCCGCCATCTACCAGCAGGCCCTACGCCGCTACCACAGCCGGAAGGTCAAGCCATGATCTTTCCAAGAGGGTGACCTTGTGCTCCGGCTGATCCAGTGAACAGCCGGCCAGCACAAGCTCTCGGCCCCTTGGGAAGGACCCTTCGTCATCAGCAAAGCCTTGGGCAGCGACTCCTACTACCTCATCGACGTGCAGAAGCCCAGGGCACGCAAGAGGGACGATTCCGGCAAGGAAACGGAGCGCCCATGGAATGCAAATCTCCTCCGAAGATTTTACAGCTAATGCAGTATGTACCATGCTACCTTTCATATTAAGAGTGAAGGCATCGGGTCCCTCGAGGAGCACTCGGGGACTACCCTTTTTATCTGTACAATAAGTTTATGCCTGAGAATGTGTTGTTTCATTCCTCCGCCTGGCACTGGGTTTCGACCAGTCGGCCCGGGGGCTCGCCGCCTTGTCCTATGTTGGTGCCACCTGCAGTTGGACAAGTAGTGTGCAGACATCTAAGCCCTCTCTTGCTGTAAGCCACAGCTCGCAGAGTGACCATCCGACTCGCAAGAGCTAAAGGCAAGAAACGGTGTCCACACGAAAAATGACTAAGGAAAAAAGCATCAACATAGGCTAAGCCGGCTCCTCGCCTCACCCTCCGGCTGCTGAGCAGCCGGCCGGCCGGCTTCTCACTTGACTTGGTACGTTCTAAAACGGCCAAAGTACTTGTCTTCCTAAACGGCCAAGCACCGGACCCAGCCACAGACCGCAGAGCGTCTGTCCGGCTGGCAGGGCGGTAGCCAAAGGAAGGCGGCAAAGGATAAAGCCAAAAAAGAGCAGAAAAACAAGGCAAAGTCAGAACCCGGCAGAGCACAACTTGTGCGAATAAAGTTGATTTACATAGCAGAGCTCATAGCCAGCATTCAACAAAGCTTGAATACACCCCCAGCGGGTGGAATTGCACGAATTTAACACACTTGTTCAAAAGATTACAAGAATAGGAAAGATAAGATAAAGTGGCCATCTAGGCCAAGGGAGCAGTAGGAGGGTCTGACGGGTTGGCAGAGGCAGCAGCGCCGGATGGTGGAGTGGCCGACTGAAGGGTCTCGCCCTGATCGCCCCCGGCAGCAGTCGGTGCGGTAGCACGCGGCTCATTGGTCGAGGCTTGGTCGGGCTGAGGCCGGCTGTCCGCTCCGTCGTCCAGTGCGTCGTCTTCGCCATCCTCGTCCTCTTCGTCCTCGCCCTCGTCGCTGGAGGCGATCTCTTCCGCCGAGTCCCCCGCATCCCCCGGGTTCAGCCCGAACCAGTCAGGCGGCACCTCAGCGCCTTCCTCGTCCAGCTCGGGGATGAAAACGGTGGTGTCGGCGTACTCGGCGATCGCTGCAGTGCGTTGAGCAAGCACAGGGCCCACCGCCGCCAGCTCCGGTCTGGCCTCCTGCCGGAAGGTGGCCAGCTGTGCCAGGTCTAGCCCAGGATACCACGCCTTAGCGAACTCCAAGGCCGTCCGCGCACCCGCCCGAGCCGCGGTGCCCTTCCAAGCCTCGAAGCGACCGACCGCTACCTCCAGCCAGTCGGCAGTCTGACTGGGGGTGCATGGAATTTGAGCGTCGGGCCAAAAGGCGGCCAACACCTGAGCCCCGGCGCGCTGCAGGCGACGAAGCATCCTGTGAGCCGGCTGCAGGCGCGTCTTGACAGCCAGAAGCTGCTCGCCGAGATTCCGGGGTGCGTTGGGTGCAATGTCCGTGCCCGTTTTCCTCCGCATGTCGCGACGCGCCTCGATGGCCTGGCTGACAGCGACGGAGTGACCGGGAAAGTATTCTGCACAAGAAGAAGATCAAAGATTAGAAGCCAGAGGCCGACTCCTGGTGCAGTCGACGGCTGTTCAAAAGAAGAAGTAACTTACCATCAATCATGTCCTCGATCTTGCCGTAGCCGTCGGTCAGGAGTCTCTCCTTCCTGGCCCAGTTCGAGCGTTGAGTCTCGAACTCGGCTTTGAGGGAGTCTTCCTCCTCCTTCAGCTTCCGAAGCTCCGCCTTGTGCCGTTCCGTCTGGTCCGCCAGCTCCTTGGCCAGGTGGTCACATTCTTGGGCCGCCTGGCTGCACTCCTGCTCCTTGGTATGAAGCGCGGACTCAGCCTCGCCCGGGCGCTGCCGCAGATCTGCGGCAGCCTCTGCCAAAAATGAAGAAAAAAGAAAACCATCAACACCAATGGAAAGTAGTTGCCAGGAGATCCGGCCCGACTGCTCAGCAGTCGTCCTGAATCTCGGGGACTACACCCAGCGGGTGCGCTGACGTGCCCCCGCAAGGAAGAAGACCAAGTACTTACTTTGGCTCTCCGTCAGATCGGCGGTCCGCTTGGTCAGCTCCTGGAGCTGAGAGTTGTAGGTGGCCACACGGATGTTGTGGTAATCCTGCAACAAAGACAACAGAAGAAGGTAACAAGTCAGTACTCGGAGCTCGATCTGAAGTTCCGAGCTGCCTGCTCAGCAGCCGGCCCGGAACTCGGGGGCTACACCCAGTGGGTGCGCTGGCGCGCCCCCACGGAAGATTACAAAGAACGGAAACAAGAAACGTACCCGAACGGCCGCCCGCGTCGCCAGGAACTCCTGCGTGTACTGCTGGAGAGCTGCGCCTTGGGCGTTGAACCGGGCCAGGACTTCTTGTGAGGCCGCATTCAAAACACCCATACCACCCCCAGACGTCCAATCCGGTGGGGCGGCGCTGGTTGCCTCGGCGTCGGGCACCGACGAGCTTGCGGCCCCGACCTCCAATGGCCGCGGTGCTGAGGCCGCCTTCGCCGCATGCCGACACGCCAGGATACGGGTTGCGGGAGTCGGACCCACCATCAACTCGCCGCTGGCTGGCGGCACCAGCGACGCGTCAGGATGACTGCCCTGGGTGTCGGCAGCTGGCGTGCGCGGGGGCACCTCCGCCTCCGGGATAACAGGGTCCCCTCCCCTCCCTTGGACCGGCTGGTCATCGCCGGCCCCTCCAGTCGGAGCCTGGACCTCCAGCACCACAGGCTCCGTAGATTGCGGACCGGTGGACTCTGGAGTTTGGCTGTGGGACGCCTCCTCCGCCTGCTCCTTGGCGGCCACGTCCGCCTGCTCCTTGGCCGCGGCGTCGGCTTGGGCCTTGGCCGCCGCGTCGGCCTCCGCCTTCTCCCAGGCCGCAGCTTCCCGCTCCTCTCGCGCCTCCCGCGCATTCTTCTCCGTCGCCTCCTGGAGGGTGGCAAGCGGATCCACGCGGCGATGGCCCGCGACGTTGTCTGCCGCCCCGATCACCGAGCCGGACGGGGCTCGCGACAAGGAAAGTGGGGCGCTGCGCGCCAAGGGAGGAAGAGAGTAAAAATATCGCAAAGATAGAAGAAAAGCAAACGCAAAGCAAGATGCAAGAAAGGACAAGGCACTTACGCGGACACCAGCGGGAGCCGCTTTGGGGCCTTCTGGAAGAGGGCCGCCTTCGCGGCAACCTCTTGCCGCTTGGTCGCGGCGGCCGAGGTCCTAGCCTTCTTTGGCCGACTGCCGAACAACCCGACGTCGGCCCGGCGCTTCGGTGCACCGGCTGCTGCGGTCGGCGAGGCCGAGGAGCTGGCGCCCGCCCTATCGGCGCCATGGGCATGGCGCGGCTCTTCGTCCTTCTCGTCGTCGTCCGGCCAATCCCCGAGGCCGCCTCTTAAGGAGCCGCCTGCTCCCTCGCCGCCACCGCCTGTGGCGTCATCCTCCTCCTGGGCGGCCATCCCCAAGTCGGGGTTGTCCACGTCACTCACGGACCGGTCCGCCATGTAATGCTGACCTGGGGCCGGCGTGTCAGTGGCGGTCTGGCCTGGGAAGCGCTGCACCAAGACCAACTAGTCAGGCGGCAAGAAAGAACCCGGACGAACAAAGGGAAAAAGAATAAGGTGACGTACTGGAGGCGGCGGGTTGGCCCGGCTGTACGGCGGCTTGCCGAGTTGCCACTCCATCTCCGACAGCTTGCAGTCGGAGAAGAAGTTCACCATGCGGACCACCTCCACGTCCGGCATCACCTTGGTGGACATCCGACACGGGTCCCGGCGCCCACTCATGTCGTTGATCAAGTGAGGCCGGGCTTGGAGGGGCAGCACTCGGCGCTTCGCGAACGCGGCCAGCAGGTCTGAGGCCTTGAGGCCCTCCGACGCCGTCATCTCCTGGAGCCAGAGGAGCGCGATGGAGCACGCGGCCGATAGGGTTCTCGGCTGGAACTTCCAGTTGGCGCGAGGCTCGACAGGCGGGCCGGCTGCGTAGGCCAGCAGGTTGACGTAGTCCCGCATCGAGTGGATGTTCGCGATGTAGAAGTACGACTTCTGCCACAGTTCGGCCGACTGCAGCAGTGCGAGAGCCGGGAAGCGGACCCCGGATCCTGTGCGCCGCACCGCGACGCTGGCTCCGCACTGGGCTGCCTCGTTCTTTACGGCGGTGCCGAGCTTGAGATAGAAAAGCTCTCCCCACAACTCAAGTGTGGGGAGCGTGCCGAGGTAGCCCTCGCACAGGGTGACGAAGGCGGAGAGCAGCACCACCGTATTCGGAGTAAGATGGTGGGGCTGCACTCCGTAGAAGTCCAAAAACGAGCGAAAGAATCCGCTCGCCAGAAGGCCGAAGCCGCGGAGGAAATGCGACCGAAAGATGACGCGCTCGCCGCCTTCTGGCGCCGGTGAGATCTCCCTTTCGGTGGGGACATGCACCTTGACGTTCGATGCATTGGGGAGCCGCCGCGTCTATCAGAGGAACTCCAAGTGCCTGTCGTGGACGTTGGAGCCGTCCCAGTCGCCCGCGCGGCCGCTAGACGCCATGGGCTCCGTGCGTGGCGGCGGCGCAAGGTGGTTGCGGCGCGTGGAGGTCCGGCGACGGCGGGCTGTGGCGGCACTCCGGCGAGAGGAGAGGCCGTGACAACAGCAAGAAGAAGAGGAAGGAAAAAAGCAAAGAGAAGGGAGAGGAGGGCGCGCGTGCTTTCTGCCGCCCCCCTCCTCCCCCTACTTATAGCTCTCTGGCGGCGGAGCCGAGGGGGCGAAACGTGGGGGGCGCAAGATTAATTGCACCCACTCCCCCCACGACCCCGCAATTACAGCGCCGTGATGGCGTGTATTAATCGCACCCGGGTATCGCAACCGCCCGCCTCGGGCGCAGCGGATCCGCACCCGTGTCGAGGCCCCGTAGTGGCGGGCCCAGGCCTGCGGCGACGTCTCATCGCGCACACGGGCTGGCAGGCCGGCCTGGCCTGCTGGCGCCGTGTGGCGGGCGAGCCACGGGCGGCAAGCCTGTCGTTCGGCTGGCATCTAACCCGGCCTCCGCCACGACGGTTCGAATTCACCAGGCGGCCGGCCTGGCCTTGGCCGGCTCCTAGCAATCGGCCTCTCCAGAAGACGGACGAAGCCCAACTACCAGGCCACTCAGAGTAGGAAGCTGCTGAGGCTCCTTGTTTTTCAGCCGCGGTGCCCCACCAGCTTCGGGGACTACTGTCGGAGTAAATGACCACTGGTAGCCACATCAGCCCCCCATGGTATTTCAGGACATCGGGGCCGGCCGCGCCCTTTACACCCTCTGGAAGCACGACCGCCTTCTTGGGCCGGCTGGTCCATAGGGCCGGCTGCTAGAACGTGGCAAGACAACGGAAGGCGGTCGCAAGGGGGCCATCTCTGGGCAGACGGCCCCTCGCCCCCTCGAAGTCAGCACCACATTACCATGACAAGACAAGGCATGGCTACAGTACGGCCTGCCACCCCTAAACCCAGGATGGGACTTGGCCGCAGAGCTGTGCACTGGGCGGACACCCCCCGCCCAGCGCGACACTGTAACCACGCAGTCCGTGACATCACTAGCGCCAGAGGGAGCCACGCTCCCACGACGGGCGATCGGTACGGCCCACAGGCGGCGGGCCCTACCTATCCGCGAGCCACCCGAAGGCGGCCCACCTCAAGCAGGCGGCAATAAGGGAGGGCCGACTCCTAGCAGGCGGCCCTTCTCCCCCTTAAAGTCTGTGCGCCATCAAGCAGATGAGACGGGGTATGGCTACAGTGGCGCCCGTCAGGTGGCGGGACTGTAGCCAGGCTCCCCTCGACAAAGCCTTCGTCATCAGGGGTGAGGCTACAGTATAAAGCAGTCAACATGGCCCGCAGGCAGCGGGCCCTACCTGACGGCTGAGATCATGGCAGTCGGCGGGGCCCACCAGGCCCCAGCGATCGGCGGAGAAGCCGGCAACCAGAGACGCTGACAGCCGGGTCCTACACCCGACCGGATTACCATTGTACCCCTGGGGGGTAGGCCTAAATAAACCCCCCAGGCTCACCCATGCAAGGGGGTTCGGTTCAGCACCCACGCCATTCACACATACACGTAGAGAGAGGAGTAGAGCCGGCCTTGCCCTTCTCCCTCCTCTAGCCGAAACAGCTCAAGGAGCAAGCTTGTAGCTACTTTGTTGATCATAGTCATCATGCGGAGACCCCGTAGAGCAGGACTAGGGGTGTTATCTCCGAGGAGAGCCCCGAACCTGGGTAAGATTCGCAGGCGTATACGGTCTCGCTCACTCCCGCTTCTAGAGCCCGGCGACATACTCTTGTCCCCATCCATGATAAGCCACCCCCTGGCATATGTCGCACGATATCCCCGACACTTACAACTTATACCTGCAACAATCACTTACCCATAAGACACATTTAACTTGGGAGTGTGATGTAGGTTGCATGTTGCATTGTCTTCTAGCTTGTACTGCTTCTAATTTCTTGAAATGGCACTTACGACACGACACTTTTTACCTGATAGAGTGATATTGGTTGCATGTTCATATGTTGCCTAGCTTTAATTTCTTCTAATTTTGTTGAAATGCCTTCTTCTTAATGTTTTTCATACATATTCCATCCTCCTATCGTATGTGTGAATATGCAATGCTGTCTTTTTTTGTATATATTCCATCCTCCTATCATGCGCTTGCCTTACATCAAAGTAGTGTTCGTCTGTATCATGCATCAACTAGTTATGCAGAGCTAATTTTATTCATCTTCTTGTGGCTCTGACTTCAGAAGGCAATATCAAAAAAGAGGAAGGAAAAGAGTAAGTTAGGGGATGTTGGTGATCCTCTGGATCGACGCAAACAGAGAATCTCTAGATTTGCCACTACTACTGCTAATGGAGTTGAAGTCCCAAGTCTACATGATGAGTTCATCTCCCGTACTCCACCATCGTAGGTGCTTGCTCTAAGTTGACAGTGTGATAATTGGTTTCATGTTGCATATGTTGTCTAGCATGTATTTCTTCTATTTTGATTAAATTGCACCTGCTGAGTTTATACGTTATACGTGTCCATATGACATGCCTTTATGTGTCTAGAATACACTGCATCTATCTATCATACCATGTTCTTACATCAAAGTACTGTTGTTGTGTATCCCACATCAGTCACTCGTGATTGGACGCTTTTAACATGGCAGTTTGATAGTGGTTGCATCTTGCATTGATTTCTAGGTTGTACTGCTTCTAATTTTTTGAAATGCCACTTATGACAAGACACTTTTAACTTGGCAGAGTGATATTGGTTGCATCTTTCATATGGTGTCTAGCTTGCATTACTTCTATTTTCTTGAAAATCCTTCTGCTTAGTTTACACATCGTAGCTGTGAATATCTCACGCCGTCCTATTTTTCTTACATATTCCATCCTCATACGGTTGTCTTACATCAAAGTATTGCTTGTCTGTATCATGCATCAATGAGTTCTGAAGAGCGATTTTATTCTTTTGTGTTGTGGGTACGGCTTGAGATGGCAAAGTAAAAAAGAGCAAGGAAAAGAATATAGTAGGGAATGTTGTTACTCGTCGGGTGCAACGGAAAAGGATCTGCCCTCGAGATTCTGCTGGTACTTATAGTGCAGTAGAAGGTCCAAGTCCACCAGCTAAATCTACAAACACAGTATCACCTGCTCCACCAGCTGTAGCATCCACTTCAACTGTACCGGCATCTCAACGAGGTACTCGTTCATTTGCTTCGCAACTGGCCAGTTCCCAAGCTGCCTTCACACCTAACACTACTTCTGAAGCACTGCTGACACAACAGGACTTGGCAAGATCAGATGAACCTCATGAGCATCAACACCAAGACGGTACCTGACCGAGTCAAGTTGCAGTTGCATGCTCCTTTATATGTACTCTCACAGTTTGATGTGCACTAACACTTTCCATATTCGTTGTTGAACTAGCACCACGGAGCAAGCGGAAACAGACATCAGGGATAATGCTTGATAGATTAACAAAATATAAAGGAGGAAGAATGGAGATCCATTTTGAGGCAGGTTTGAAAAGGCCACGTGATGCTACAGAGTCAGCCAAGTTAGTATCAGAGGCAGCCGTTGCCGTTAGGTGTCATGCATGTATCCTCCCAACGTGGATCCAGTACAGGAATGAGAAAGACGATACCCAGTTTAACACCTTCCTTGACCATTTATCTGTAAGTAATGTTATTCATCACAATTTGTAATATTGTCTTGCTCTATCCCATACTTTCTAGCTTCCTCCTAATAAGACTCACATTCTTTTTTCAACAGATGAGGTTCAAGTTGGATCCAAAAGATGATGCAACTAAACAAGCATGCACTCATGTTTTTCAGTCTGCTCTGCGACAGTATCGGTATCACCTTAGAAAAACTCACTTTGAATGCAAGGCTAACAATGAAATCGTCCAAACATCTCCAGTGGAATATATTACAGATGAAGACTGGACAGCCCTTGTTAAACACTAGTCTGATCCAAAGTATCAGGTAGGGTTTATGTATTTGATCAGATCACATATTGAACTTGTATTTACGTATGTGCCTTACAAGTGTATCTTCTTCTAGGCTAACTTTTTAAAGAACAAGACCAACTATTCTAAAGTGAAATTCCAACAGACAACAGGATCTCGTAGCTATATTGCACACTGCAAGGCTCTTGTAAATAGCTGCTAGTTCCTTCTTTTTTCTGTGCCATATTATCGTATCTATATTGACTTGTTCCAAATACAGAGGAAAGCCCATGCGGACCAAAAAGAACCTGAACCGAATGCAGTGCAAATCTTCAACGATTGCCACACCAGCAAGATGAAGGGCATGAGCACACCAGTTCAAGCCGCTGTTGTAAGTCCTTACTCCTCCTGCCTTTGAACTGCTTGTTACTGTGACGTGTTCATTTAACTGCTTGGTTTGCAGCCAATGTCAGTTACTCTGTTCACTTTTGTACACAGTTGTCTTAACGTATCATTTCACCTTACACGGTTTAAAAGAGATGAAGGATATTCTTTTGGTCTTGATATGTAATCTAGTTGTGATGTTCACGTGCCCACACAATGATACAATAGCATGTTTGTTTTATATCTATTTGGCCATGATATGAATGATGTCATACTATGTTCATCCTACTTTAAACCATGTCTCTTTATCCTTACATGTCAACGAATGTGAGGAAATAGACAATACAGTAGGCATGCTACATGGACATATGTTCCAAAAGTGATTTTATTATGTAGTTGGCACTACAATAGATGCTAATGTATTACAGTAGTTCACCAAAATAAGTTATGTATAAACGTGAAACCTACTTTGTTTCTTTTTGTCTCATTAATAACTTATCTGGTACACTAATCTACAAGTTCAAACTTTTAGCAAGCTATGGAACAAATGATTGAACAGCCACAACCACCTGAAGGTGACGAGGCTACCACAGGCACAATGTCACCTCTTGCTGCAGTGCGTCAGTATCTCTCCACTAATAGTGCAAAAAGCACCTTCCTGCGTAATTCTGGGTTGGTTGTCAAGGTAACCTCGTGCAAATCGCCTACTGAACAAAATCTTCCGGCTAGACAGAGTGATATATCTGTGCTCCAGACACAAGTCCAATCCCTAATGGATGTTGTTTCGGAAACAAGAATAGTGTTTGACAAATGTCGTCAAGATATGAATGGTTTTGAAACCAGACTATCAGACATTTGCTTCGTTGTTCAAGAGCAATGGCGGAAAAAAGGGGAAGATCATGTTGCTCCATCAGATTCTACAGCCTGAAACATTATCACTCAGGTGAAATGATCTGTGCTTCTATACATCTGATGGTGCTTTTATCTACAAGGACTATAAACTTTATGCCAACATGCCTTTTGTTGTATGGCTGGAATTTATTTTGTTGTGATACAGCATTTATTGTGCTGCCAAAGGCTGTAGAAATTACGATGCTATTTTTGTATAGTGTATGTTTATCTTAGTAATGTATTTGGCCGAAAGCTTCATAGGAGCCCAATGTGCCAACATTCATCAGGCCCATTCCAATTGGGCTAAAAACGATTATGGGCCATAATTTGCATGTAGCCCACTAAAAATATCTAGGCCTAAATCATCATAAGCTTTCATATTTTTGGTAGGCCTGTGCCCCTAGTGGGCCTTTAACAGGCCTAAACATAATTTGGGCCCTCGGTAACAATAGGCCGTTAACATGTGTAAATATCTCGAGCCCATAAATAACATGGGCCTTTAATAGGCCAAAAGTGAGATTGGGCCCTCATTGTGCCAAATAACCCACTGGTCATTAGCAGGCCAAAATGTATCTCAGCTCCATGTGGCCCATTTACAATGCAGATTGTTCACAGGCCGAAATTCAGACGGGCCATAAATGCGCCGACCAACTACACGGGCCTTTAACAGGCCGGAAGTTCGGTCAGGCTTGATTAGTATCAGTTTTATATGGGCCGTTAATAGGCCTGATGTGATGTTTGGCCACATATGGCGCATGGATTTCGTCCGATGTTAACAGGCCAAAAATCACAACAGGCTGGAAGTGGCCCAAATCTATAGTGGGCCTCTAATAGGTCGAATGTCAGACATGGTCGAATATGACCCAAATCCTTCACGGTCGTTTATGGGCCGAAAGTTTCAATGGCCAATAAATGGGCCCAAATGAAGCAGGACCTTTAACAGGCTGGAAACATAGCGGGCCGTAATTCGGCCCAAATACTTAGCGGACTGTTAACAGGCCAGAAGTGACCATGGGCCGCGATGATGACAAGTTCCGAACGAGCCGTTGACGGGCCGATTTGACACTAGTTGTACGGGCCTTAACTGTGAATGGGCCATCTGCAAGCAGGCCGTTAATGGGCCAGCCCGCTAATTTTGACTGGGCTAGCCTTTTTAACCTAAATGGGCCGTTGTTGGGCCTTGCCACATGTTGACATATCATAGGCACCTCCTGTCCATTGGGCGGTTGACATCTGTCCTTTTCGGGTGCTGACACGTGGTTGCTATAGCCAATGATAGTTTACACATGGAAAATCCTCATTGGTCCCAGATGTTAACGGGTTATCATATCCAAACCGGAACCCGATAGCTTAACGGCGACCCCGTAATATGCCATGTGTCAGTTACCCTTGACGAAAGCACTTCTATGACGCGCGATTTATCGTCATGGAAGTGGACACTTCCGTGATGATAACTTTGGTAATGTCATGGAACACTTCTACGACAGCACAGGTATGACTATCTTGATTCTGTCATAAAATCATCATGGATGTACATGCATGACAGAAAACGTGACCTACTGTGACAAACACGTATCATCACGGAAGTGTATTTTTTTGTAGTGAAGGCGCAAGGCGCCAGGTGCGCAAGAGTTCATCACCAAGGCAATCGAAGAGCTTCAGGAGGCGTGAGCCATGCGTGGCGAGCGTCGCTCCGCACCACCGAGTGCAGCCCCGCCCACTGACATGGGCGGTGGGCCGCGAGTCTGCGTCAACATCCCAGGCCTCAACATGGCCTCTTCGCAGGACTTCTTCTGGCCGTCCCGCGTCGGCCGGAGTGGGGGCTATCCCTGCAGCTACATCTGCATGCCCTTCGGCCTGCTGGATGTGGCCGCCTCGCATTAGCGCTTCATGCAGGGTGCTTTGGTAGCCCACGAGGTCAGGCGTTATGCAGTCTTGATGGAGGAGGTGCCGGACCCTCGCGAGCCCCCCGGACCTCCAGAGCCTCCCGGGCCTTAGGAGCCGATCGGCTCGTGAGGAGTGACCTCTGCAGCGCGCAGCTACCCCGACTCTCCTACAGCGATGGTGAAAGGTGACTTTTTGGTTTGTTCAACTGAGGGCGCCCCCCGGGCTGCATCATCCTCAGGCTGCCAGGGCCGAACCCCGCAGCTATATCGTTTTTGCGCATGTATCAGAACTGGCTTTACATTCATGAATTTCCTAAGTATTTCAACTACATGTCCGGTGCTTCGTAACTATGATGTCGCTGCGCCCTCGCAAACCCGCCCGCTACTGCCTCATGATTAAGGACTGGCATGGCGTCTGTGCTCGGGTTCATCCCTGCAGCGATGGAAAATCCAAGCAACCGAGCTCTGTCCCGCGGGCCAGATCCCGTGCGCGTCACCTCCCATGGTTCTTGATGCCTTGTTCTCGCATGAGCTAATCGTGTGTGGGTAAGTAAGGGCGCACGGCCCGGTTCGTACAACCGCAGTTCGGCACTTCGCCGTAGCGGGAGCCGTGCACTGGCTGTTTTTTCATGGGATCGTTGCATGAGAAGACTTGGCACGGTGTCTGTGCTCGGGTCCGTCCATGCAACGTCTATAAGACCAATGGCTAAGCTCTGTCTGGCAGGCCGGCCCCGTTCACGTCACCTCCTGGGGTCATTGGTGTCCGGCCTTCTCATGCGATAACCTCTGGAGGGGCATTCGGCGCAGGACCCCCCACCACCCACAGGTGTTTTAAGCGCGCCCCGTGCCACAAAATTCAGGTGCAACTTGCCTTGAGGTAGGGCCTCGTGAGTCCTGTGCTGGCTCACGAGTGCCGAGATACACCTCCTCCAGTTCTGCCATGCTAGCCACGCGTACGAACGGGGCTGTACACGCCCCGGAGTCTCCCCCAGAGAGAACACCCACCCACGCACCAGTGGAAGACCCATGCTCCGCGCTGGCGGATGACACGGTCGAGGAGCGACTATGCCCACGCACCAGTGGAAGCCCCATGCTCCGCGCTGGTGGACGACACGGTGGAGGAGCGGCTATGTCCACGATAAAGTGGAAGCACTATGCTCCATGCTGGTGAATAAACAACTGAGGGTGCCCCCATGGCCGCGCCAACCTCAGGACAGCCTCTCGGCTCTTCACCTGGTAACACCCCACAACTTTCCCCTCGGGAGGATCGCGCGAGGGGGCTGGACACGGGGGCTGTGCTCAGGCTAGGCCGGGCACACGCCGCCCTACCAGGTCCGGGTACCTGGTCTTCTCGCATCTCCCCCAAGGTGAAAGATGGCGAGGGAAGGTATGGAGGACTCCAGATTAGCTTAGACGCTCCTCGCTTTCCTTCATGAGGGTTGTTCGTACATCAAGGGGGACCCCTGAGCATCGCGACTCAGGTGCCTCACTAGTCACGTAGCCCCTCGCCCCTTGGTCTCGTCCTGGTGATCCGGACGCCCCAACGGCGGTCGAGGTATGCGCGGGGCTAGGTCCTGCCGACGCAGAACACAAAAGCAAGCAAGAAGGAGAGCAAGCACGAAAAGAAAATCACGGAGTTCTAGCAATTATTACAAAATGCGCAGTGTTCCACAAATTCAAACAGAAGTCTTACGCCTCCACGAGGCATGGTAAACATTGCAGGAATGAAGCTAGGAAGAAGTGCCACCACCACCCTGTCCGTCACCGCCGCTTGTCCTTGTTGCCGGGAGCTTATCGTCGACGCCGCTGCCGCCATCCTCGCCGCCGCCGGCCTCCGTCACCAGGGCCTCGGGATCGGGGACGCAGAGGAACTTCCTTAGCAGGGCATCCACCTGATCCTTCATGGCCTCCACAGCAGCGGCGCGAGACTCGGGAGCCACCGAGTGGATCAGGGCACCGAGGTCGAAGCTTGGGTCCTGGAGATAAAGATAGCTTAAGACGCGCGTCATAGCCGCGGTGAAGAGCGAGCGGCACTCCACCTCCAAGAAGAAGTCCACTTCGGCGATGGCACCCTTAAGCGCTTCAGCAAGTTTGGGGAGGAGCCCCGCCAGGCCATCTTCAGGGGTCGCCAGCGGCTCTTTGTACCCTCCTCCGTGGATGGAGCGCAGCGCCTCACGAAATCCGAGCTCAAGTGAGAGGAAGGCCTCACGTCCTACGGCCGCCTTCTCCTTAGCAGCGGCAAGGGCCTTCTCCCTGGCCTGGAGTTAGGCTGCCGACTTGAAGATGTGCTGGGTGTGGGACGCTTGAGCGTCAGCCACCTCCTTCTTCAGCGCGGCTAGGCGACCGCGCTCCACGGCCTGGTCGGCGGCCACCTGCTTCAGCTTCGCGTCGCGGTCGGCGGACTCCGCTTCACGGGCCTTCAAGTCCTCCTCCCGTTGGCGGAGCCACCGGGCGCGCGTGGCTTGCTCTTCCTGGAGGGCCTTCAGCTAAGCCTCCGCCTCGGCACGGTGCTCCTTGGCGGACGCAGTGTTGGCGAATGCTGCATCACGGGCTTCCTTGGCTTCAGCGGCATCCTTCCTGCCTTCTGCGGTGGCGGCCTCAGCCCGGCCCCAAGCCGTCTTGGCAAATGTGTCGGCCTGGAGCCACCCCGAGACGAGCCCCAAGCGCTCCCTCACGAGGCACCTGTCCACGTCCTGGAGGTCGGCACGGAGCCGACCCAGCGCGACGTAGGCTTCGTCCAGAGCAGCCGGCCCGATCAGAGGGCCGCAGTCCGCTAGTGCAAGGCCTTGCGAAGGAGGCGGCACCGGCGCGTCGGCTGGCGTCGCCACCAGGGAAGCAGTGGCGAGGACTGCTTGAGGCGTCGGAGGCTCTGAGCCCCCCTCGGGCATGACAGGGGCAGACGACGCCGCGGCCTACAGGCACGCGGGGGCAGGCTCCTCCAGAGGCTGCATCACCGTATCCTGGGGGGCCTGCTCCGTCGCGAGGGGGCGCGAGACGGCCTCTTCCACCCATGCCGGAGTCGCTACGACTGCGTCAAGAGGTGGTGCCTCCTGGGTCCCGGCTCCTTCCTTCCTCTTATTCACCATGATGCCCATCCTGGTCATCAGGAGGAGGGCACTATGGGCATGGTGCCGATCTAAGATAAACAACAGCAAGGTAAAGTGCTTACTCGTCGGGGTCGATGTACGCCCTCTTCCTGGCCGGGGCTGGGGCACCTCCACCTTTCTTTGGCGCGGCCTTGGATGGGCTTGGAGAGTCAGCGAGGTGCTCTCCGACCGGCCCCAGCGTGGCACTGCCTGGCAAGACGGAGCCGCCGCCCTGAGGGGGCACGGCCTGCAGGACCGCATCCGCTCCGGCGGAAGGAAGGGTGCCCTTCGAGAGGGGCGACGCCCCACTCCTTTTTGGGGTGGCCTGGCCTGACCCTCGCGGGGTCCAAGGAGTGGCTCCGGACCTTGTGAGGACCCCGGCGGAGCATGGGGACCCCATGGCCGGGGGCTCGTCGGTGTCGTCATCTGCGAAGCTATGGAGGAGCTCGCTCTGGGATGGGGGAGAGATCTTCGCCACGTCGTCCTCGGTTGCCTCCGAGTCCTCCTCACCCTCTTCATCAACACTAGTACCGAAGGATACCGGCACCAGGGAGTTGGGGTGCTCAGGCGAGGCGAGCCCCAGCTCGTTGAAGATGGGCTTGGCGGCAACCACTGCCTCCCTGTCGGCGCCTCGGTAAAGCGGAGTGTATGCCTCTGGAAGGTTACCTGGCTCGCCCTCGAGCAGGATGCTCATGGCCTTGTCCAGTTCCTCACCCGTCAAGCTCCCTGAGCACAACCTGATTGGAGCGGGGCAAGGTGCTGCGTTAGGAACTCCTTCACGAGCATGCCCCCCGTCAGCACCCTGGCATCCATGTCAGCATTCATCTTCCTCAGGACAGGCGCCGCCTGGGAGTCGGAGAACTTCTCGTGACCCCACCTATCGAGCTTCTACGGCAGCCTGGTTGGCAGTTCCAGCGACCCGTCAAGGCCCTTGGTGTCCACGAAGACCCAGCAACGCCGAAAGCTTTCCACCTTCTTCCCGGCCCTCATGAGCATGTTGTTCTTGTGGACCGCGATGAAGGACACGCAGCCAGAGCACTGGGTCAGATCGTGTAGCCGCAGGGAGAAGAAGTGCTGGAGAAGTGGCACGGAGGGCCTCACGCCCACGAACGCCTCGCAGTAAAAGGCAAAGATGGATAGGAGGAGGATGGAGTTGGGTTGAAAATGCAGGGCCTGGATCTGGTAGTGGTCAAGGACGGCAGTAAAGAAATCGGAGAGAGGGGGACAAACCCCGCGAAGATGTTGTGGAGGAAGAAGGGGTAGAACGTCTGAGCCAAAGTCCGCTGCTCAGCGGAGCCGGCCAGGACCATTGTCTCCTTCCACTCATTCTCATCGCTCACCGTGAAAGGGAGCATGACGGCGAGGTGCACTCCTCGGTGATGGAGGACGCCTTGAGTGCCGGCGTGGGAGAAGGAGGAGAGCTTGTGGCTGATGCCGTAGGCTTCAACTTCTTGGGGTCCATCTAAAAGGTCGCCGGCGCCGGAGTTGGAGAAGGAAAAGAGGAAGCCGAGCTCGATTGGATCTAGAGAGGTCCGTGGAAGGGGAAAGGGGATCTGAAGCAAGGCGAGGAGGAGTAATGATGGCCTGGCGGTGCGAGCCGGCCTTTTGTCAAGTCGGGCAGTTGCCAAGGCGACGTGGGGAAGCGGAGACGCCCACGTCCCGTCAAGTGCCACGCGTCAACTTGGCCCGCAGGCGATTGGGGCCCGTGGCACTTCGCCCTTGCTCTTCGGCTTCGCCTCGAAGCCAAGCTCGAGCGCGCCTTGGGCCCGGGGGCTACTGTTGGTGTTCTGGGAACCAGGGTACCCAGACTTGCCTGCCTGCGGCCCATGGCGTGGCTCCCTGCATGGCCTGGTATGGGCCATCTACAAGACCACCAAGACAAGACCCTCGCGGGGCCTTCGGCCGCGCGAGGTGGATGACACCAAGACCTCCGGAGGGAGCGGCCTCCCCAGGCTGCCTCCCGAGGAGCGGAGATTTCTATGCAGGTACCAGCCTCATGAGGCTACAGTGATGCAAGACATGATGACCAAGGCCAGGCGAGCGCCAGCGGGCGCAGAGAAGGCAGTTTCCTCCTCGGTGCTAAGGAGGCAAGGACGGGCGTGGGTTCCCGAGGAATCTACCAAAGGTTTCAATTCTGGTGCTACAAGACCAAGACCACCAGCACGGCAGGACGGATGTCATCGCCGAGCCCACCGCTGCGTCACGACTAGAAGCTTTGCAGGAGAAGACCACCTTTCATCAGGATAAGATGTACTACTTGTCCCCTTTCAAATGGGCCACTGTGGGATCCCTTCCCGCCTACGTTTTGGGGGAAGAGGACCGAGGCCGCTAAAAAGATAGGTTAGCCACCACCATAGAGGGGGTCGACTCATTCTCACCCCCAAGCCCTCGCGAGGTTGTTCATCCTCTGTACTTGTTCATCCTCAATCCCTCGTGAGGCTAATCCACCACAAAGCAGGAGTAGGATTTTACACTGCAAGGTGGCCCGAACCTGGGTAAACTGTCGTGTTCATCTTCTTCCTTGCTCACGCGAGTCCGGCTAGGCTAGGCTGTGGGGCGACGGGTTGGTAGGCTGGATAGGGTGAGTTCTTCACACACACCCCAGAGTTCGAACCTTCTTGGGTCTGTAGAGCCCTGAATCCAACAACTTCAAACTTCATTCCAAGAAGTGGCAAATTTGGTTATGAGAGAGAACGAAAAAACAACCGCGTTCGGCGCCTAAGCTAGTTTTCCCACCAGCGCGGAGCATGGGGCCTCCACTTGGCGTGGGCATAGTCGCTATTCGACCGTTTCATCCGCCAGTGCGGAGCATGGGGCTTCCACTTGGGCGTGGGTGGGAGCTCCCGTGAGGCCATGGGGCGGCGCACCGGGAGGCTCCGGGGCATGTACAATCCCACTCATTATTACGTGAGAGTGTCACGGGTAGAACTTGCAGAGATGCTGGATGTTCCAAGAATTCTGGACGGGGACCCTTTCCTCCGTCTCCAGGCATGCGGCACCGGGCCTGGAGACACGGGCGACCCTGAACGGGCCCTCCCACATGGGCGAGAGCTTGTGGAGGCCCTCCCTGGAGAGGACCCACCTCAGGACGAGGTCCCCGACTTCAAGAGTCCGGAGGCGGATATTGCGGCAGTGGTAGCGCCGTAGCGCCTGCTGGTACCTCACGGCGCGGAGAGAAGCTTGGCAGCGGGCCTCCTCCCCTGCTGGTACCTCGCCTCGTCGAATGCAGAGACTCACGGGGAACGATGCTTGACTTCGTGCAGGAGGACCGCCTCAGTCCCATACACGAGGAAGAACAGGGTCTCGCCGGTGGGCTTAGTCGCAGTGGTGCGAACGGACCACAACACGGACTAAAGCTCATCGAGCCAACCCCTGCCGCAGGCCTCCAGCTTCTTCTTGAAGCTCCTTGTCTTGAGGCCCCTCAGGACCTCCGCATTGGCGTGCTCAGCCTCGTCGTTGCTCCGCGGGTGCGCCAACGAAGCGTAGCATATCTGCGTTCCAAGGTTAGCACAATATGTCCTGAAGAGATTGCTTGTGAACTGGGAGCCATTGTTGGTAATGATGCGGTTGGGGACACCGAATCGGCTCACGAGGCCCTTGATGAACTTGACGGACGAGCTGGCGGGGATGGTGCGCACGGGCTCCACCTCCGCCCACTTGGTGAACTTGTCGACAGCAACGTAGAGGTAGTTGTAGCCGCCGGCCGCCCGAGGGAACGGGCCCAGTATGTCTAGCCCCCAGACCGCGAAGGGCCACGAGAGCGGGATGGTCTGGAGTCCTTGTGCGGGCTGATGAATCTGCTTGGCATGGAACAGGCAGGCCTCGCAGGCTCAAACCAGCTCGGTGGCGTCGTTGAGCACCGTAGGCCAGTAGAACCCATTGCGGAACACCTTACCCACGAGAGTGCGCGACGAGGAGCGGTGTCCGCGGTCTACATCATGGATGTCAGCCAACAGCTCGCGTCCCCGCTCCTCGGATATGCACCGCAGTGAGACATTGTTTGGGCGTCTGCGGTACAGCTCGCCATCCTGCAGGCAGTAAGCAGTGGCCTGGTAAGCCACGCGCTCAGCATCTTCCTCCTTCTCCGGCAGGGTGCCACAGAGCAAGTACGCCTTGAACTCCTCAGTACAGTCGCCCGCCAGAGGTTCCAATGCTAGGAGCAGGCAAGCTCCTGAGGTCGGGCCACATGCCGGGGCGCCCGAGGGCGGCGCTAGCGGCGGCTCCTCCCGAAACAGCGTCGGGCCTGCAGCGGGAGGTACAGCCGGTGGCTTGTAGAGCCTTTCCTCGAAGACACCCGGCTTTTGAGGCTCGCAGCGGGATGCCCTCTTGGCGATGTCATCTGCTTCCCTGTTCGTGTCACGCGGAACATGCTGCAATTCCAAGCCCAAGAAACGCTTTTCGATTTTATGTACCTCTTCCAGGTATGCCTCCATTTTCTCGTCTTTCAGTTTGTACTCCTTGTTGGAGAAGTTGACGAGGAGCTGGGAGTCGCCCTTGATGGTGAGGCGCTTGACCCCCAGGGCGGCCGCGGCCCTGAGCCCGGCGATCAGGCCCTCGTACTCTGCGATGTTGTTGGAGACCTTCTCGCCATGCTGGAAACAAAGCTTTACGGTGTAGAAGAGCTTGTCCTTGGTTGGGGAGATAAGCACGACTCCAGCCCCCGCACCCTGTCGCGCGAAGGCGCCGTCAAAGTGCATGACCCAACCATGGGGCGCCTCATTCGCCGGGCGCGAGGGAGCGGTCCTCGCTTGGCCCCTGGGCTGGGGCATCCGTCCATTATGCCATGAAGTCAGCAAGGTCCGCCCCCATGATAACCAGAGTCGTACTGAACTCAAGCTGGAAAGCCTGGAGCTCGATGTTCCACTTAGTGACTCTGCCGGCACCGTTGGGGCCGTGGAGTATTTTCTCCAGTGGGTATGCGGATACAACCGTGATGGGGTGGCCCTGGAAATAGTGGCGCAGCTCCCTGGAAGCGACGAGGAGCGCGAGGAGGAGCTTCTGTTGCATAGGGTAACGCGTGCGTGTCCCATAGCATGATGCTGACGAAGTACACCAAATGCTCGACGAGGCGCGAGGCGCTGACGTCATCCTACCTCGCATGGGATGCGAGGGGTTCGGGTGCCTTGTCAGGCGAAGGAGGGGCGGGGGCCCCTAGAGCGCCGTCCTATGGCGGCGGAGGCCATGGGGCCTTATGCGGGCTGCCAGGCCCCGCGCTGGTGCTGGCGCACTCTTCCCGGACCGCCACAAGCGCCGCACTGGCTGAGTGCGGGGTGGCGGCCAGGTAGAGCACCAAAGGCTCGCGAGGACGGGGTGCCACCATGATGGGGGGGGGCTCGTGAGGGACCTCTTGAGGTCCTCAAAGGCCTCCTCTGCTTCTGGGGTCCACTCGAAGGGGCCCGTTCTTTTCATCAACTTGAAGAAGGGGAGGGCGCATTTGCCGAGCTGAGAGATGAAGTGCCCCAAGGAAGTCACACATCCTGCCAGCTTTTGCATTTCCTTGAGGGTCTGAGGGGTCGCATCTTTTCAATTGCCTTGACCTTCTCGGGGTTGTCCTCGATCCCTTGATGCGAGACGAGGAAATCGAGCAGCTTGCCGGATGGTACCCTAAAAACGCACTTCTCTGGGTTAAGCCTCAGGTTCACCTTGCGCAGGTTGGCGAACGTTTCCTCTAGATCTTCGACCGGGTTTTTTGCCTCGCGTGACTTCACTACGATGTCATCAACATACGCCTCTGCATTCCTCCCCAGTTGCGGTCAGCCGCTGGAAGGTGGCACCAGCCCTCCTCAGCCCAAAGGGCATGCAGGTGTAGCAGTACATGCCACACGAGGAAATGAAGATCGTCTTCTCGACGTTCTCGACCGCCATCTTGATCTGGTGATAGCCCAAAAAAGCATCCAGGAAGCACAACAGATCACACTCCACGGTGGAGTCCATGATCTGGTCGATGCGCGGAAGCGGGAAGGGGTCCTGAGGGCAAGCTTTGTTGAGGCTTGTGAAGTCGACGAACATGCCTCCTTTTCGCCCTTCATGGGAACAACAACCGGGTTGGCCAGCCACTCCGGGTACCGCACTTCCTGAATGACCCCGACTTCTTGCAGCTTGCGCACCTCCTGAACGATGAATGCCTGCTTCTCCTGTGGTTGGCGTCGCGCTTTCTGCTTCACCGGGCGCGCGCCGGGGCATACTGCCAGGTGGTGCTCGATTACCTCCCTCGGGACGCCCACCAGATCAGACGCCTCCCATGCAAACACATCCTTGTTTGCCCAGAGGAAAACAACCAGCGCGCCGCCAAGTGGTGCTCGATTACCTCCCTCGGGACACCCACCAGATCGGATGCCTCCCATGCAAACACGTCCTTGTTTGCTTGGAGGAAAACGACCAGCGCCTCCTCCTGCTCCGGAGGGAAGCCGGCACCAACGGTGAAGGTGGGGCCCGAGCCATCGCCATCGACAGGCACCTTCTTTGTCTCGGCGTGGTCCTAGGAGAACAGTTGCTTCTTCTATGCAGGCGCAGCTTAGGGGGCCTCTGGGGCACCCTCAGCGTCCAAGCGTGAAGCCGCCGCCGCTGCTTAGGCGAGCTTGAGCACCCGCACCGCATCCTTTCTATCGCTAGCCACGGTGATGACTCCACAGCTGCCCGACATCTTGACGATGTTGAAGCCTGGATGGGTTACTGCCATGAACTTGGCGAGGGCAGGGTATCCCAAGATGGCATTGTATGGGAGGCCAATGCGGGACACGTCGAAGTCGATAAGCTCGGTGCGGTAGTTGTTGCGCTTGCCGAAGGTGACGAGGAGGCGCACCTGCCCCAGGGGAGTGGTGGAGCCCTTCGTCACCCCTGAGAACGGTCTGGTTGGCAGGAGCTGGTCGTACGGCACTTAAAGCATCTCAAAGGCCTCCACGGAGAGTACGTTGAGGCCGGCACCGCCATCGATGAGGGTCTTGGTCACCGCGACATTGCTGATGGTGGGCGTGCACAGCATGGGGAGTGCACCAGCAGTGGCCGCAGTCGTGGGACGATCCCTGAAGTCGAAAGTGATGTCGGCCTTAGGCTTCACATGGCTCCGCGAGGACTCATGCCGCGGCCGAGTAGCGCTTGCCTGACGGAAAAACTGCTTGAAGTGGCGACTAGATGCGGGCGCCTGTGACCCGCCGAGGATGCAAGCGACCGCGCGGGGTGCCTGAGCCGCGAAGCGCGTGACGAACTGACCGCGGAGCTCCTCCCAAGAGGAGATCGAGGCGTCCGGGAGGCTGCGGAGCCAAGATCGAGGGGCCTCCGTGAGGGGCAGGGGAGCCAATTCGCCATAGCGTTGTCGTCGCCACCCACCGCTTGGATGGCCTGCACGAATAGCTGGAGGAACTCCTCGGGGTTCGCAGCACTGTTGTATCACGGGGGCAGCGCCGGCCTGAACCTCACCAGCCACCGCACCCGGCGCAGGCCGGGGATGAAGGCCGGGCAACCCGCGGCGCTCCCATAGGCTTTGGGCGGCCAAGCCTGGGAGACGGCATCTGCCATGGGAACAACGAAGCGAGGGCGGATCATGGTCGATGAAGAAGCGGAGCTTCGACAAGCCCCTACCTGGCGCGCCAAATGTCAGAATTAGGGCTCTGCGGACCCAAACTAGGTTCGAACTCTGGGGCATGTGTGAAGACCTTGCCTAGCTATCGCCTCAGGCTCGTTGCTCCAGGGCTTGGCCTCGTCGAGTTCGTGCGAGCGGGGAATGAAGGACACGGCAGTTTACCCAGGTTCGGGCCACCTTGCGGTGTAAGACCCTACTCCTGCTCTATGGTGGATTGGCCTCGCGAGGAGGTTGAGGATGAACTAGTACAGTGGGTGAGCTACCTCGCGAGGGCTCTGGGGATGAGAATGAGTTGATCTAGAGGAGACCAGAATCGGATCCCCCACTACGATGGAGGCTAGCCTATATTTATAGTGGCCTTGGTCCTCTTCCAACATAGCTTAGGTGGGAAGGGATTCCAAAATGGACAATTTGAAAGGGGACAAGAGGTACATCTTATCCTGACGAAAGGTGGTCTTCGCCTGCAAAGCTTCTGGCCATGACATCCATCCTGCTGAGCTCGTGGTCTTGGTCTTTTTGCACCGGAATGGAAACCTTTGTGGGATCCCTCGGGAAACCGCGCTGGTCCTTGCCTCCTTAGCACAAAAGAGGAAACTGTCCTCCTCTGCGCCCGCTGGCGCCCGCCTGGCATTGGTCGTCATGGCTCACGTCACTGCGAGCCTCGTGAGGCGGGGTACATGTATAGAAATCTCCACTGCTCGGGAGGCAACCTGGCGAGGCCGCTCCTCAAGAGGTCTTGGTGTCGATCTCCTCGCAAGGCCAGGGGCCCTCGCGAGGGTCTTGCCCTTGAGGTCTTGGGGATGGGTCGTATCGGGCCGTAGATGAAGCCACGCGCTGGGCTGCAGGCAGGCAGATCTGGGTACCCCCGATCCCAGAACACCGACAAGCTTGGGTTGCCCTGAGGTACTCATCTACCGTGCTGAGGGCATTGAACTCCTGATCCGAGAAGGCTGGATTCCTTAAGGAAGCTTTCCGTCGGTGATAATTCATGGCACATTGGATCTCGGACGGAGTAGCTGAGCTGGTTGCCGAACCCTCGGGTTGAGGGGCCTCGAAAGCGATTCCCGCGGAGGTACGAGCTTCTGCCTCCCTAGGCAAGGTTGCAGCTCCCTCGACTCTCATGCTTGTTGCTGAGGGTTTCCTGCGAGATAATCGGAGAAGTTAATGTCCGAAGGGGCACTTTTGCCCGCCCCTATGACCTCGGCCTGAGCGTCTTGTGCCTATTGCAGCGGCCTTTCTTGTGGGGTCGTTTCTCTATGTAGGTGTTTGGAGCGCTGCCCCTTCGGAGGAGAAGTTAGTCGACTAGGGGCTAGAGGACGAGGGGATCGCTTTTGATTAGAGGAAGGGAGCGTTACCGATGAAGCTGGCCTTGTCCCCGATGCATCAGGGGCCTTGAGCCGTCAAAGCTCTCTAGGAAAAACTTTCTCCCTTCATAAATAAGGGCTAGATCTTCGTCCTCGTTGAATAAGGGTTCCTCTGCTCGACAATGCAGCTCTGGCTCAGGTGCCGAACTGCTTACGCCCTCAAGCCAACGCCTCCATCTCTGTTCAAAGAGTTGGAACACTGCGGATCAGATGATAAGATAAACCCGACGTAAACGAGGGGTGCAGGAAAAACTTACAATTTCGGCAGGATTGTAATAGGACAGTCCATCACAGAACTGTCACTGGGCAAAGTCCTCCGTCATTCCTTGATAGATGCCGGCCAGTGCTGTCCCAAAGGCTGCTTGGTCGTAGAAACTTTCTCGAATGGTTCATGAAGAATCGTCGGTCCCATTAAACTTGCACAATAAGCGAGGGTGATGTCGATGTGTTTGGACTCTTTTGTCTATCACCGTGGCCATTATGTCAATGATGGTAAGACCGGTGCACGTCAGCTGCATCACTTGGGCTGCCAGCTTAGTTACCTCGGCGCTTTCCTCCGGGGCCG
Organism: Thinopyrum elongatum; assembly: GCA_011799875.1. Taxonomy (NCBI): domain Eukaryota; kingdom Viridiplantae; phylum Streptophyta; class Magnoliopsida; order Poales; family Poaceae; genus Thinopyrum; species Thinopyrum elongatum. The sequence goes on along the minus strand of CM022298.1, from coordinate 545,110,319 downwards.
GGCCCTTTGGCCTCCAGCTGTACCTCTTCTTCGGGGCTCTATGAAAAATGAGGGCAGTCCAGGCCGGACTGGCTTGAGGAGAGGGACGTCGTCTATGTAGAACCACTCGCTTGGCCAGGCGTCAGTATCCTCCTGAGGTGTGCCTGGCGGGTATTCGGTCCCCTCGATTCGGCACACTTCGGCTGCCCTGATCTCATATAACTTCTTGGCAGGGGAGCAGGGAATTATGCAAAAATACTTTCGACACAGCTCAAAGTGTGCCTCGCATCCGAGGTGCATCTCACAAAGGGCAACGTACCCTGCAGTATGTAAAATAGTGTTGGGGGTAAGGTAATGAAGCTCCAGCCCGTAGAACTCCAGTAGACCCTGGAGGAAGCGGTGAATGGGAATCCCTAAACTGCACAGCAAAAATGAGACGAAACATACCCTCTCTCCCTCTCGGGGTGACGGGTGGTTCTCCGCGTACACCTGACTGTTTACGGAAGTCAATCCTGCACGGGTCGCTGTTAGATCTGAATCTGGCAGATAACCTTGTTTGGCTAGGCATTCCAGATGAAGGCGCGAGATGGCACAACTGCCCCAATCGCCTTTGACAGGGCCGTCAGGGCTCCTTGAGGATCCTGCGTCTCTCGCCATGGAAAACTCTCGAGTTGACTTGGAGGCAGGAACAAGTCCAAAAGCAAGTTTTGAGGACCCTCGCACCCCTAGTTCTCATAGTCTTCCTAAGGCTACCACAAGGGCCAGGAAGAAGAAGAACTCAGATGATGAGGATGAGGATTTCATGCCAGATGAGGTTACTTCCAAGAGGAAGAAGGTTGTTGTTGCCAAAGAATATGGCACTAGTCAGAAAGAGAAACCTAGTGCAAGGCAAGTTTCTCAGCTTGCTGCTAGCTCAAAGTCAGGTCAAGGCAAGTCTATCACCAAAGTGGCTGGGAAGAAGAGAGAGAAGAAGCATACTGCCCATGTGGTGTTCAAACCCACATCCATGAGGACGGAGGATGAACCTGTTGCTGATGCGCCACGTCCCAAGCAACAAAAAATGATGGCAGATGTTATGCCCAAGAAGGCTGCCACCACCTCCAACTCCAAGTCAGCTACTGCCCCCAAGCCTAAGGGGAAGACTACAAGGAACATTCCAGCTATTGAGAAGAACAAGGCTCCAGTGCCTGAGAGAGTTGAAGATGTTGATGATGATGATGATGATGATGATGAGGCTGTAGTGCTGAAGAAGTTGAGAGCCAGACTGCCAGAGCATGATGACTCACATCCTATTGCTGAGAATATGAAGGAGAGGAAAGATAAAGGCTTGAGAAAGTGGAGGGAATCAGATCCCTACTCAGTGAGGAGGAGGATTGTTGTTGACTACCGCTTCTACACCAAGGAGCAGCAGGACTTCTATGAGACAGTGCTTCTTGACGAGAAGCCAGTGGTCAGTGACATGAGATGGGCTGACTGGAAGTTCATTGAAAAGAATGAAGATCATTTTCCCCATGTGCATGAGAGTTTTTGGATGGTTGGTGAAAGAACATGCGGTGCCCCCATGTTTGGTTTTGGTAATTGATGACAATCTCTATGGACTAATGGTTGCCTTGAGTTATATTTGAAGGATTTGTCCATAGGCTTTTCTTGGAGTCCATTTGTTGGTTTCAAGGAGAGTTTGTGATGACCAAAATGCTATTCAAGGAATTACCTAAAGATTGGTGATGTGAGAGGTTGATCAAGACTAAGTCAAAGAGTGAATCAAGTTGATCAACACGCAAAGCGTAGAAGATGTACCGAGGGCGACCAAGCAATCCCATGGTATGGTAAGCATTGTCAATTACGCTTTGTGTACTAACCCATGGTCTTCGTGAGAGTTCTTTGTGGGGTTAGGTTGCGGTGTGCAAGTTCAAGTGGATCATCACGAAGAGATCACATGCTTGAAGCTTGCCGTCCATTGTGGTGACAATGGACTTGTGAAAATGTGCCAAAGAGTGGCTCACCCATAGTGGAGTATGGGGGAGCAATCAACTAGTCTTCACCGAGCCAACGGAATCAAGAAAGGTGGTCCAACTTGAGGAAGTCAAGATCGTCATCATCTAGCTCAAGTGGACTTTGTGCAAGGCAAAAGTTTGCCCTTGATAGTTTTCTCTTTTACCGGTCTCATGGTGGTAGTTGGGAGACCGGGTTATAGGATCATTTGCCATACTATCAAGGGGGGCTCTCGATGAGTAGCTTGATCGTATCGTCGTAGAGAGCTCAAACCATTGCATCCTTGCATCATCTTTATTGGTTCTTGTTTGGTTCTTCTCCTTGTGAGATTTGGAGCTTTTGGTCATTTTCATGATAGCTCGTGTTCATCGAAAACAGAGTTCACTTGCTTCTTCTATGATGTTTTTGATGTTGGGGTTTTTGCCGGTTCTCCTTGTGAGTCTTAGAGCTTATGGTCATCTTAATGACAAGCTCGAGATCATCGAAAATGGAGTTCTCATGCATCTTCTATGGTGTTTTCGATGTTGGAGGTTATGCCGGTTCTTCTCTGTTGGAGGTTTCACTCCTCTATAAGCTAGGCATACCTCCCCTGCCTCTTCTTACTATAACCAACAAGCTTGAGTTTGCTCAATTCGGAGCTCATTTGCAGAAGTTATGGCAGATCTGGTTTTATTGTATCCTTCCGTTTATCCGTGTCTTTACAAAATGAAGGCCTCCAAGTGCTATAGCCTCTGTGGCCTGCGGTAGTACTGCTCAAGGGAGCGGTAGTACCGCAGGGGCCAGTGGTAGTACCGCTCCTGGTGAGCGGTAGTACCGCTGCCTCTGGCCCAGAACACTGGCATGCGCGGAAGTAGGCACGGAAGTAATTTTTTACATCCGCGCCCTACGCGGTAGTACCGCTCCCTGGATGCGGTAGTACCGTGTCGGATTTTTGCACAGATCAAAACTCAGCGGAAGTAGCCACGGATGTAATTTTATTTGTCCGTGCCTTCCCAGCCTAGTCGAACCCTGCCTTGCGGTAGTACCACAAGGGCGCGCGGTAGTACCGCTCCGGCGGTTCTACCGCTCGTTGCGTCAACGCAACATGGCTTCGTCTGGCCTCTGCCGTGGGTGCGGTAGTACCGCACAGGCTGGTGGTAGTACCGCAATGCCTTGCGGTAGTACCGCATGTCTGGTGCAGTAGTACCGCATGTCACGGGCTGGTTAAGTGGGTAACGGTTGGATTTGTCTTCTTACTATATAAGGGGGTCTTCTTCCTCATTGGATCTTATCTCTTTAGCTCGTGTTCTTCCCCCATTGTTGACCTTCTTCGAGCTTGCTAACTCTCAATCCCTCCAATGATTCTTGCTAGTTCTTGAGGGAAAAGAGAGAGGAGATCTAGATCCACGTTTCCACCAATCACTTTCTCCTCTAAGTGAGGGGAACCCCTTGGATCTAGATCTTGGAGTTCTTTGTGTTCTTCTTTCGTTCTTCCTCTCATTTTCCTCCCTAGCATTAGTTGCTTTGGTGGAATTTGGGAGAGAAGGACTTGGGCACTCTGTGTGCCCTTGCCATTGCATTTGGTGCATCGGTTTGAGTTCTCCACGGTGATACGTGGAAGTGAAGTTTGAGAAGCTTATTACTCTTGGGTGTTTGGGCACCCTAGAGCTTGTTCCTCTTGGGTGCCTTGGCGCCCTAGACGGTTGGTGTTGTTCGGAGCTCAATCATTGTGGTGTAAAGCTCCGGGCAAGCGTCGGGGTCTCCAATTAGGTTGTGGAGATCGCCCCGAGCAATTTGACGGGTACCGCTGACCGCCCCCAAGGGTTGCCAAAGTGTACGGGTTCGGTGACCGCACCAAGGGTTGCCATTTGTACGGGTTCGGTGACCGCCCTCAAGGGTCCCTTAGTGGAATCACGGCATCTTGCATTGTGCGAGGGCGTGAGGAGATTACGGTGGCCCTAGTGGCTTCTTGGGGAGCATTGTGCCTCCACACCGCTCCAAACAGAGATTAGCATCCGCAAGGGTGTGAACTTCGGGATACATCGTCGTCTCCGCGTGCCTCGGTTATCTCTTACCCGAGCCCTTTACTTATGCACTTTACCTTGTGATAGCCATATTGTTTCTTGTCATATATCTTGCTATCACTTAGTTGTCTATGTTGCTTAGCATAAGTTGTTGGTGCACATAGGTGAGCCTAGTTGTTGTAGGTTTTGTGCTTGTCAAATTAACCGCTAGGTTTATTCCGCATTTGTTCAAGCCTTAATCGTAATTATTTTAAAGCGCCTATTCACCCCCCCCCCCTCTAGGCGACATCCTCGATCTTTCAGTTGGGGTTGATGATTTCATAGGGAATAAGTTGACTGCATGGAACGATGAGATGATCATGCAATTTTACTCAACTTCACACTTCTATCACAATGGCAGGATTGTATGGATGACTGAGGAGTCAGGTACCAGTATAGTGTTGTTGAATGGGCTGCTTTGCTAGGTGTTTGCTACTTGTGAGCTGTGTTGGGATTTCCTCGAAGAGGAGAGGATGATGCAGTACAGTAGAGATAAGTATTTCCCTCATTTAAGAACCAAGTTTATCAATCCAGTAGGAGAACCATGCAACACCTTGTTAGTAGTACCTACACACAAAATAACAAATACTTGCACCCAACGCAAACAAGGGGTTGTCAATTCATTGGCGGTTAATTGCAAGGATCAAATCTCATAGTGATAGATAGATAGACAAAAACACAAAAAAAGTAAATAAAATTGCAGCAAGGTATTTTTGGATTTTAATATATGATAAAGATAGACCCGGGCCCATAGTTTTTACTAGAGGCTTCTCTCTTGAACTTAGCATGCGATGGGTAAACAAATTACTGTTGGGCAATTGATAGAGAAGTGAATAATTATAACAATATCCAAGGCAATGATCATGTCTATAGGAATCACGTCTGACACAAGTAGACCAACTCCTATGTGCATCTACTACTATTACTCCACATAACACCGCTATCCAGCATGCATATAGAGTATTAAGTTCAGAAAGAACGGATTAACGCCATAAGGAAGATGACATGATGTAGACAAAGTAAATCCAATCAATATGAATAAACCCCATCATTTTACCCTTAATGGCAATGATACAAATACGTGTCATGTCCCCTTCTGTCACTGGGATTGAGCACCGTAAGATCGAACGCATCACAAAGCACCTCTCCCATTGCAAGATAAATGAATCTAGATGGCCAAACCAAAAGGATAGATCAGAGAGAAATAAAAAGCTATAACAATCAAGTATAAAATATTTCAGAGAAGACTCAAATAATATTCACGGATAATCTAATCACAAACCCACAATTCATCGGATCCCAACAAACACACCGCAAAAAAGGATTCATCGAATAGATCTCCAAGAACATTGAGGAGAACATTGTATTGAAGATCAAAAAGAGAGAAGAAGCCATCTAGCTACTAGCTATGGACCCGTAGGTCTGTGGTAAACTACTCAAACATCACTGGAGAGGCAGCAAGGTTGATGTAGAAGTCTTCTGTGATCGATTCCCCTACGGCAGGTGATACGTCTCCAACGTATCTATAATTTTTGACTGTTCCATGCTGTTATATTATCATTCTTGGATGTTTTATATTCATTTTATAGAAACTTTATATCATTTTTTGGGACTAACCTATTGACATAGTGCCTAGTGCCAGTTGCTATTTTTTGCTTGTTTTTTACTTCGCAGAATATCCATATCAAACGGATTACAAACGCAGCAAAACTTTTTGGAGATTTTTTGCTGCCCAGAAGACAACTTGGGAGTCAAGGAAGTGCAGGAGGGGAGACCCGTGGGGCCCACAAGACGCCAGGGCGCACCAGAGGCCCCTGGCGCGCCCAGGTGGGTAGTGGGGCTCACGGGAGTCCTTTCCACCGCCTCTCAGCTCTATTCCAGAAACCCTAGGGGAGTCGACGAAACACAATTCCAGCCGCCGCAAGTTCCAGAACCACGAGATCCAAACTAGAGCCCTATTCCGGCACCTTGCCGGAGGGGAACACGATCACGGAGGGGTTCATCATCCTCATTGGTGCTCCTCCGATGATGCGTGAGTAGTTTACCACAGACCTACGGGTCCGTAGGCAGTAGCTAGATGCCTTCTTCTCTCTTTTTGATTCTCAATACAATGTTCTCCTCGATGTTCTTGGAGTTCTATTTGATATAATGACTTTTTACGGTGTGTTTGTTGGGATCCGATGAATTGTGAGTTTATGATCAGTTCTATCTATGAATATTATTTGAGTCTTCTTTGATCTCTTATATGCATGATTATTATAGCCTCGTATTTCTTCTCCGAATCTTTGGTTTGGTTTGGCCAACTAGATTGATTTTTTTGCAATGGGAAGAGGTGCTTTGTGATGGGTTCGATCTTGCGGTGCTCAATCTCAGTGACAGAAGGAGAAGTGACACGCATATAACGTTGCCGTTAAGGATAAAAAGATGGGCCTATTCCTACATGAATTGATCTTGTCTACATCATGACATCGTTCTTATTGTATTACTCTGTTTCTCCATGAACTTAATACACTAGATGCATGCTGGATAGCGGTTGATGTGTGGAGTAATAGTAGTAGATGCAGGCAGGAGTCGTTCTACTAATCTTGGACATGATGCCTATATACATGATCATTGCCTTGGAAATCGTTATAATTATTTTCTCTTCTATCAATTGCCGAACAGTAATTTGTTTACACACCGTATGTTATATATTTTCTCGAGAGAAGCCACTAGTGAAATCTACGGCCCCTGGGTCTTTCTTCTATCATATTGTTTTCAGATCTATTATTACAAAACCCCAAAAATACCTTGCTGCACTTTTTATTTATTTATTTTATTTTTTGTTTTTGTCAGATCTATTTATCGAATCTCATACAATTTAATCTATCTCAATACCGAGGAGGGATTGACAACCCCTCTTACGCGTTGTTTTGCAAGTATTTGTTATTTGTGTGCAGGTACCGCTTACATAGTGTTGCTTGGTTCTCCTACTGGATTGATAACCTTGGTTTCATAACTGAGGGAAATACTTACCATTGTTGTGCTGCATCATCCTCTCCTCTTTGGGCGAATACCAACGCAGATACAAGCAATCAGCAGCGTGCCGGAAAAGGCCTCCGGATGGGATCTCGCGAGAACAGGAACTTGTGGCTGTAGAAAAAGTGTTTTGGGTGGCTCACTATTGGTTTCCTGATTTTAGAGAATTTATAGAGTCAGAAATAGGTCAAACGGAGGAAGGAGGGGCCCATGAGGCACCAGGGCACGCCTACCGCCCTGGACGCACCCTGGTGGCTCGTGGCCACTGATGGCTCATATCTGCGTCAGTTTGTCCCCGAAGAGGAAGGGATGATGCAGTACAACTTTGGTAGGTATTTCCCTCAGTTATGAAACCAAGGGTATCGAACCAGTAGGAGAACCAAGCAACAATATGTAAACGGTACCTGCACACAAAGAACAAATACTTGCAACCCGACGCGTAAGAGGGGTTGTCAATCCCTCTCGGGTAAAACATAGATTGGTTTGTATGATTTTGGATAAATAGATCTCGTGATAGAACAAAATAAAATAAATAAAGAAAAAGTGCAGTAAGGTATTTTTGGGTTTTTAGAATAATAGATCTGAAAACAAAAGCAAATAAAAATAGATCTCAAAGCAAATATGACAAAGAATAGACCCGAGGGCCGTAGATTTCACTAGTGGCTTCTCTCGAGAAAATAGCATACGGCGGGTAAACAAATTACTGTTGGGAAATTGATAGAACTTCAAATAATTATGACGATATCCAGGTAATGATCATTATATAGGCATCACGTCCAAGATTAGTAGACTGACTCCTGCCTGCATCTACTACTATTACTCCACACATCGACCGCTATCCAGCATGCAACTAGTGTATTAAGTTCATGGAGAAACGGAGTAATGCGATAAGAATGATGACATGATGTAGACAAGATCTATTCATGTAGGAATAGACCCCATCTTATTATTCTTAATAACAATGATCAATACGTGTCTTGCTGCCCCTTCTGTCACTTGGAAAGAACACCGCACGACCGAACCCATCATAAAGCACCTCTTCCCATGGCAAGAAAAATCGATCTACTTGGCCAAACTAAACCAAAGATTCAAATAAGAAATACGAGGCTATAAGTAATCATGCATATAAGCGATCAAAGAAACTCAAATAACTTTCATGGATAAATAGATCTGATCATAAACTCAAAGTTCATCGGATCCCAACAAACACACCGCGAAAAGACTTATATCAAATAGATCTCCAAGAGACCATTGTATTGAGAATCTAAAGAGAGAGAGGAAGCCATCTAGATACTAAGTACAGACCCATAGGTCTACAATGAACTACTCACGCATCATCGGAGAGGCACCAATGAGGATGATGAACCCCTCCGTGATGGTGTCAAGATTGGATCTGGTGGTTCTGTAACTTGCGGCGGCTGGAATTGTGTTTCGTCGACTCCCCTAGTGTTTTTAGATTTTCGGGGTATTTATAGAGCAAAGAGGCGGTGCGGGAGGCGGTCGAGGTGGGCACAGCCCACCAGGGCGCGCCTGGGCCCCCAGGCGTGCCCAGGTGGGTTGTGCTCCCCTCGGAGCCCCCCTCTGGTACTTCTTTGGCCCAACAGGTGTCTTCTGGTCCAGAAAATTCTCCAAAAAGTTTTGCTGCATTTGGACTCCGTTTGGTACTGATATTCTGCGAAGTAAAAAACAAGCAAAAAATAGCAACTGGCACTGGGCACTATGTCAATAGGTTAGTCCCAAAAAATGATATAAATTTGCTATAAAATGATTGTAAAACATCCAATAATGATAATATAACAGCATGGAACAAGCAAAAATTATAGATACGTTGGAGATGTATCAGCCACCTCCTTTGCCTTTTGTCTCCTCCCGAAGCTTCTAGTGTCTCTTATGTCTAGAAAAAAACGTCAACAACTTTCGTGGCATTTGGACTTCGTTTGGTGTTGATTTCCTGGAAAACCAAAAACAGGCAAAAAATAGCAACTGACACTTGGCACTAAGTTAATAGGTTAGTCCCAAAAAATGATATCTAGTTGCATATAATTGCATATAAAACATCCAAGATTGATACTATAATAGCATGGAACAATCAAAATTATAGAGACGTTGGAGACATATCATTGTTCCACAGGGTTATGAGAATTACATTGATATCCATGCCAAGGCCAAGATGGGTCACAACTCCATGAAGAACATGTACACTGCTATTCCCAAGAAGTACTTGGAGTCTCACAAGCTTGGGTCAGTATATCATCTATTGGCAGGACTTGCTACCTCCAACACTATCATGAGGCACACCTTGATGCCAAAATCAGGAGATGAGAAGATGATCAGAGGCCACTCCATCAACATGACGCATCACATCGATGGTCATGACAAGTTTAGAGTGATGGATCTTATAGTTGAAACTATCAAGAGGACAGTCGCGGATCAGAAATGATCATGTGGTTTCGCTCCACACATTCAGTTGCTTATCAACTCCAAGGTTGGTAACAAGACTTATCTACTCGATCATCCACATTTGCCTCTATAGCCGGAGTTTGAGGACAACACAGTGAAGATGGATCCTTCTGCTACTTGTGAGCTGCGTTGGGATTTCCCCGAAGAGGAGAGGATGATGCAGTACAATAGAGATAAGTATTTCCCTCAGTTAAGAACAAAGGTTAAAAATCCACTAGGAGAACCATGCAACACCTTGTTAGCAGTACCTATGCACAATATAACAAATTCTTGCACCCAATGCAAACAAGGGGTTGTCAATCCCTTGGCGGTTAATTACAAGGATCAAATCTCGTAGTGATAAATAGATAAACAAAAACACACAAAAAAAAGTGCAGCAATATACTTTTCGATTTTAATATATGATTTAGATAGAACCAGGGGCCATAGTTTTCACTAGAGGCTTCTCTCTTTAAGATAGCGTACGGTGGGTAAACAAATTACTGTTGGGCAATTGATAGAAAAGCGAATAATCATGACAATATCCAAGGCAATGATCATGTATATAGGCATCACGTCTGAGACAAGTACACCGACTCCTGCCTGCATCCACTACTATTACTCCACACATCTACTGCTATCCAGCATGCATCTAGAGTATTAAGTTCATAGAGAACGGAGTAACGCCTTAAGCAAGATGACATGATGTAGACAAAGTAAACCCAATCAATATAAATAAACCCCATCATTTTACCCTTAACGGCGGTGATACAAATACATGTCAATTCCCTTTCTGTCCCTTGGATTGAGCACCGCAAGATCGAACCCATCACAAAGCTCCTCTCCAATTGCAAGACAAATCAATCTAGTTGGCCAAACCAAACAGATAGATTGGAGAGAAATACAAAGCTATAATAATCAAGCATAAAAGAGTTCAGAGAAGACTCAAATAATATTCATGGAAAATCTGATCATAAACTCACAATTCATCGGATCCCAACAAACACACCGCAAAAAGTATTAAATCGAATAGAATTCCAAGAACATCGAGGAGAACATTGTATTGAAGATCAAATAGAGAGAAGAAGCCATCTAGCTACTAACTATGGACCCGTAGGTCTCTGGTAAACTACACATCATCGGAAGGGCGGCAAGGTTGATGTAGAGCCCCTCCGTGGTTGATTCCCCCTCCGACAGAGTGCCAGAAAAGGCCTCCAGATGGGATCTCGCGAGAACAGGAACTTGCGGTGGTGGAAAAAGGGTTTTGGGTGGCTCCCTGTTGGTTTCCCGATTTTAGAGAATTTATAGAGGCGGAATTAGGTCAAACGGAGCAACGAGGGGCCCATGAGGCACCAGGGCGAGCTTACCCCCTGGGTGCGCCCTGGTGGCTTGTGGGCCACTCCTTCGTCTTGTGGCCTCCTCCCGAAGCTTCTAGTGTCTCTTATGTCCAGAAAAAAATCGTCAAAAAGTTTCGTGGCATTTGGACTTCGTTTGGACTGAATTCCCAGAAAACCAAAAACAGGCAAAAAAATAGCAACTGGCACTTGGCACTAAGTTAAGAGGTTAGTCCCAAAAATGATATTTAATTGCATATAAAACATCCAAGATTGATACTATAATAGCATGGAACAATACAAAATTATAGATACGTTGGAGACGTATCACCTTCCCATTGCACCTCGGTTGCAGCATAGGTAGAGATTGTGGTAGAAGCTGAGGCTACTAGGAATGCAGAGCCTAGTGCTAACCCCACCCCCATCCTAAAGACCAAGGCAGAGCAGATGAACTATCTTCTTTGAGCTACTCAGAGGGTTGAGCGAAGTCTGGCCAACATCATGAAGAACCAAGAGAGTTTTGAGAGGATCATTGAGACAAAATTCCATGATCTAGATGTCAAGGTCACAGAGATGTAGACCACTGTGGAGAGTATGAAGAAGGAAGTGGATGAAGCCAAGCTACACTCTAGCAGTGATGATGAGAACTAGGGCACATGACTTCCCACTACTACTCAGTTCCAGACCATGCCCAGGTCAGCAGCCATGCCGGTCACCTCTAGAGCCATAGTTTCAGCTCCATCAGTTCCTCCAGCAGTTTCTGCACCTCCAGCCCAGCACACATCAGCTAAGATCTTTGCAGACACCCTCATCTCTATTGCAACAATGTCTACACACACAGGCGCTGCAAGTCAGAGGACATCACCACCAGGAGCTACCGGAGAGCGAGCCCCGAGTGACGTTTAGCTCTTTACTTCTTTGAACTTTTTGGCACTTCTTGCCAAAGGGGGAGAATTAGTATAGATCATTAGGACTGAGGGAGAGAGAGAGAGAGAGAGAAAGAGAGTGCCTTGCTATTTCTCGTTTGGTTTTCTTGAGTTTTGTGCTACTTCGTGATACTTTTGGTTGATGCTTGTATGAGACTATGTTACTTTGTGCTTGATCATACCGTACCTTGATGCTATGCATGCTTAAATATCTATCCATATGCTCCTTGTATGATCATTCACTTGAATGCTTGGTGATGAGTGCTTATTACATTGCAACCATATCATTTTGAGCACTCCACCAAGATGTATGTAACATGGAAGAGTGACCCATAATCCTAATCTATTATGCATTTGCATTCAAATGCAGTTTTTTAATAATGCTCAAATTTAGGGGGAGCTCTTGCTTATCACATACTTCTCAAAGCATCAGTGTATTTCATCAATTATATCTTTTGTTGAAGCTTTAATCTATATGTTGTCATCAATTACCAAAAAGGGGGAGATTGAAAGTGCAACTAATCCCCGGGTGGTTTTGGTAATTCCTGACAACATATACATCATTGATCTAATGCTCATTGATAATAGATTTCAGAAAGATCAATGATTGGCATGGAAAGGACATGATAATGTGGACCCCTCAAAATGAAAAGGACATGGATTGGCAAAGCTTCAGGACTCTACATTTTTTATTAAGTGATCAATGATCACATTTAGTCCATTGTAAAGGCAATACTATTAAAAGGGGATGTGGTTTTGATCATGACTCGATTGCTCAAGTGCTTAGTGACATTGCTCCAAAAACCCTCAAACACCTTCTCCAAATCACATATATCCATACCCTAAATTTCATCTCAGTCCCACCAAAAACATCTATCCCGAACCCACCGAGTTGATCCTATACACTGCCAGAGCCAAATCCTAGAATTTCTGTCTCACCGATATTGCGATCGGTCTTACCGAGTTGCTGTGACCAAGTTTCTATAAGCCAATTCATTCATTTTGGAATCATCGGGATGAAGTGATTTGGAACTACCGAAACGAGGTCCTGTCTATGTTATCGCAATTCGGTCTGTCGTGCGTACGACGATCTATGGGACCAGCAAAGGCCCCTTTGTGGTTTGACAATGGGGATCGACGCACACAGAGAGCGGAATCAATAGAAACCACAAGTTTTACCCATGTTCAGGCCGTCGTGAGGCGTAAAACCCTACTACTGCTTTGTACATTGGTTGTGTTTGAGCCCAAATACAAGGAGCACAACTTGCCGGCAAAGGTGCACTGGAAGTGTGGCTACACATGTAAATGAGCAAAGTGTCGAACCTTGTAACGGTAGCCATGGGCCTCCTTTTGTAGATGAAGGGGCCACCACAGTGGCAAAACAGTCCTTACACAAGGTAAATAGTGGCTATAGTGCCAAATACCTAACTCTGACAGGTTAGAACAAACGCATTAAATGCATTGTGAGGTGTCGCGCTGGGGACGTCTTCTGGCAAAGATCGCCTCTCCTTCTGTGTCGTTCACCCAGCAACCTTCTATTATGTTGCCACGCCTCTGGGATAGGTGGCAATAGAGCTACTTCTTCAGGGATGAGCTGACACGTGCCTAGACAGAGCTCACCAAATGGCCTGCCTGCTCGACACCTATTTGGCAAGAGACTGGCGTGTCGCTAAGGTGGAGTGGTGGCCAAGTAGTGGTAGCTTGTCGGCATGGAGCTTGTCGCGCCTTCACTTGCCGGCAAGTAGTTTGCCGGTGGCTTGATATTTGATCTTCAGTACTTGTACTTAGTATTTCTCAATGACCTGCCTAGAGGTCTTCTTCAAGGTTTTGCTAACCAAGTCTTGAGTCTTGTTTAGAGTTGTCCTCCGGCAAGCCCTGCCGTGGGGAAGGCAACAACTGCCTGTGCAGAAGTCAGGGTACCAAGGCACCCATGTCTTGGTACGCCGACAGGTGCACTCATACCTGGGCCATACACGCATGCGAGGCATCATTGGGCTAGGCCCAAATAGTGCACAGGAACGCGTAGCAGAGGATAACTGTTGTAATCTTCTCTTTTACCATGCCCCCACGACGCGCATTAAATGTGAGAGGTGGGAGAGGTGGACTGAAATGGCTATCAGGGGTAGTGCGCCTGAAAAAGCGCAACCACGTAGGACAGTACAGAGCCAGCCTCTTCGCCTTCCCCATAAAAAGGCATTCGCCAGGGCGCTGCTCATTTACCCCCTCCGTTCCAATCTAGCAATCCACCTCCATTGTCTTCAACCTCGTGCAAGGACAGAGCACACCGCCTCCGCACCGCTCCACTCGCGCTATCCATCAACCCTCCACTCCAGAAGCCGTCATGGCACCAAAGACGACCAGCAAGGCAGTTGATCCAGAGGCAAAGAAGAAGAAAGCCGAGACAGCAGCATGGCGGTGGGGCAACGCCGTCTTCCCGCTGGTGCTGATGGCTGATGGTCTGGTGAGGAAGTATTCATACGTCTGCTCCAGCAAGACCAAAGATCATCCAGCTACAGACGTTCTTTCGGGATCTGCAGCTCCAACAAACGACAAATTCCACTTCTTTGTCGGGTATTTTTACTGCGGGCTCTGCCCGCCCTTCTGAGATTTCTTCCTAGAAGTAATAATGCCATATGGATTCAGACTGGTAGACTTCGCCCCCAATGCGATTACTTGCATGTTTATCTTCACACATTTGTGTGAAAATTTCCTATGGATAGCACCCAATCTTGCTCTGTTCCGCCACTTCTTCATTCCCTTGATCAAGAATGATGCCCACTCCGGCAATGTCACTTGGATTCCAAGGATAGGAATGAAGAAGCACTACCTTGATGACAAATTGCACACCAAGTGGAACGAGTGAAGAGCGGATTGGTGTTGGATCAAGCAGGATCACATTCCACCTTTCTGTTACCTGAGGACTCAAAGAATTGAGAAGGATAGTGATAATCCACAAGCATAGGGGATCAATTGTAGCCTCTTTCGATAAGTGAGAGTGTAGAACCCAATGAGGAGCTAAAGGTAGAATTAATATTCCCTTCAAGTTCTATCGACCACCGATACAACTCTACACACACTTAACATTTGCCTTACCTAGAACAAGTATGAAACTAGCAGTACTTTGCTAGAAAATAAAAGTTAGCTGTTTAGTAGAAAGCTTTTTGTAACAAAAATGAAGGATTTGTCCCTAGGCAATCGATAACTAGACCGCTAATCATTATTGCAATTTTATATGAGGGAGAGGCATGAGCTAACATACTTCCCGTACTTGGATCATATGCACTTATGATTGGAACTCTAGAAAGCATCTGCAACTACTAAAGATCATTAAGGTAAAACCCAACCATAGCATTAAGTAACAATTTCTCTTTACTCCCATACGCAACAACCCCCTTACTTGGGTTTGTGTTTCCATCACTCACGCAACCCACTATAAGAGAATTATGAATGTATTGCAACACCCTACAACGGTAATCCCACACGCTTGCGCGACACGGAGGGCACCATAGGACAGCACCAAAATAAAACATACAACTCAAACCAATCATGATCATCAATCAACCCATCACTACTGGAATCTGGTAATTTGCCGTCTGCCACCTCTTTGCCGTCGGCCAGCGGATGGCAAAGAGCCTCTTTGCCGTCCGCTTCCACATAGCGGACGGCAAAGAATGTGCAGATGGCAAAAAGTCTATTTGTTGTCCGCTGTTTCTTTGCCGTCAGCCAGCTGACGGCAAAGAGCTAGAAGGCAGACGGCAAAGGGCCAGGTGGGCCCCATAGGGCACGGCGTGGCTAGGTCAGCTTCTTTGCTGTCTGCCTTCTGGAACTTTGCCGTCCGCTGGCGGACGGCAAAGAAATGGCCCAGCTAACGGTCGTCTCCCCCCTCCTATGCTCGCTCTCTGTCTCTCCGGCCCCACCCGCCCCTCTCTCTCCCCTGTCTCCCAACTCAACCGCGCCCCCAACTCAACCGCGCCCGCGCCCGCAACGCCGCCGTCGAACACCGCCGCCGCCCGGATGCTGCCACCAGCGCACCCCGCCGCAGCACCACCCCGACGCCCCGGAGCCCTGCGGCCCCGTCGCCCCCACCGCCCGGCGCCCCCTCCGCCCGGCCAGCGCCGCCCCGCCGCCGCCCCACGCTGCCGCCGCCCCACCGCCGCAGCACACACCCCGCCGCCGGAGCCATGCGGCGCGTCGCCACCACCGCCGCGCCCCCTCCGCCGGCAGCGCCACACCGCCGCCTGAAGCCCTACGGCCCCATCGCCACCCCCACCGACGCCCCCGCCGTAGCAGCCCTCCGGCGAAGCAACCCCGCCGCCCGGCGCCCCTGGCCTGCGCAGGTGAGCCCGGCCGCACCCTCTTCTCCTCTTTTTTTTTTGTTTTTTTTTGTTTTTTAGTTTAGATTCTTTTAGTTTTGTTTTAGATTTACTTTGTTTAGATTACTGTTAGTTTGGTTCTATTTAGTTTAGTTTAGATTACTTTTAGTTTGGTCTTAGGTTTAGTTTAGTTTTAGGTTATGTTTATCATGAAAAAAACTAAGAATAATTAGAGAAGTGGAGGAGAAGAAGAATAGCTAGGTTTAGGTGTAGTTTTTCCTATTTTGTTTTAGGTTATTAGTGCTAGGTTTAAGAAGAAGAAAAGAGAAAAAGGAGAAGAAGAAAGAAGAAGAAAAAGAAGAAGAAGAAGAAGAAAGAGAAGAATAGGAGAAGAAGAAGAAGAAGAAGAAGAAGAAGAAGAAGAAAGAGGAGAGGAGGAGAAGAAGAAGAAGAAGAAGAAGAAGAAGAAGAAGAGAAGAAGAAAAGGAAAATTGTATACATATTATGTTCATGATTATGATACACTTAAATTGTATACATATTATTATGTTCATGTCAGGTATCCAAATTTTTTATGTTGTACTAATTTCGTTTACTTTTTGTCATTGCAGGTGTTGACAGGATGGTGGGCAAGGGTCCAGAGCGCCCCGAGCCTCCTGCGAGCGCTACCAGGAGGGGTGGTTGCATTATTGCAGCGCAGCCCCTCCGGAGAGCGGTGCAGGACGGTATGCAGACAACTGCGGCGGGCGCTTCTTCTACGGCTGGGAGAGGTCGGGGGAGGACGAAGAAGGCTGGTAGAGGTGGACGTGGCAGTGGAAGAGGTAGGAAGGCTGCTACGCTTTCGTCGCCGCCACCCTCAGCTGATTCACCCGACCACAGGAGTGCTCCGTCTTACGTGGACCCTCGGACTCCGGTCCATGAGCCTCCGGTCGCTGATCCTTCGCCCCACCAGACTCGGGTCGCCGACCCTTCACCCCACGTGAGTCCGGTCCTAGAGTCTTCGTCCCAGAAGACTCCGGTCACGGGGTCTTCGTCCCAGAAGACTCCGGTCATGGGGTCTTCGTCCCAGGTCCCGGAGTCTTCGTCCCAGAAGACTCCAATCCCGGAGTCTTCTTCCCACGAGACTCCGGAGGCTAGTGGCTCGGAGAATGGTAGCGAGGACACCTTTTCAGAAGATAGCTACAGCGACGATGAGCTGGTTGAGAACGGCAAGAAGGTCTGTACAAAGCTCCCGCCCGTGCCGACGACCCCCGACCAGAGGTGGTTGATTGCGCCTAAAGGGTTGAAGTAAGTGCATTTACTATTTTTTAACCTTTTGCCTTCATGTTCCTTCAAATTAATATCTAATGCGTTGGCCTTGTCATACTGCAGGGGCTGGGTACGCCCCCGTGGTTCCCGTAGGCCCAACCAGGTCCTTGGTGTGCTTTGCCGGCAGCACTTCCCTGGGTGGGTCACGTTGCCCGGTGAGGGTCAGGTTCCACAGCTAGCACTGACCTGGGAGCTGTACTCGGTTGCCCCGGCCCCGCCGGAGGAGAGGGTCGACGGTGTCTTGTGCGAGACGGTGGCGGACATTGTGTTCCGTCGGTTTTGGGTAATTTCTCCTTTACGGAATTAAAAATCAACACTACCTAGTGATTGTACTAATCAGTGTTGTCTTGTTTGATTGCAGACCTTCTACAGGGTTTCAGAGGGAGAGCAGGAGGCCGCGTGTATGGTTGTCGAAAACGAGTGCAAGCGCCTACTTCAGAACTTAAGGCACGAGGCTCGGGTGCAGGCCGTTCGAGACTACTACGCCTCGAAGGGTATTAGGAGGGGCAAGCAGAAGTGTCACGGCAAGTTTCTGAGTAAGGAGAAGTACATGCAAGTAATTACCTATTCTTAAGGCCTTGAACTTAGTTTTCTTGATTTGATTCGTAGGCGTAGCGATGAAATTTCTCTTGACTCACTTAGGTGCCCCCGAGATGGTGTGTGGATAAGATGGACTGTTGGGAGGCGTTGGTGGATGCGTGGTGCTCTGCCCAATGGAAAGTCAAACACCAAAGGGCCAAGGATAAGCGCGACCAAATGGAAGGTGTGCCACACCATCAAGGGAGCTCCAACCTGTTTGAGTACGGGGATAACTGGGTATGTGGTTTGCTATGATTCATGCAATTCATTCTTCATGCTAGATAGTTCATTTATGACATATTTAGCTCTAAAATGACATAATAACCTTAGATAGCTCTATAAAATGACTTAATATGCTTTAGTCAGTTAAAAAATGGCATAACTACCTTCGATAGCTCAATAACGACCTCAACTAATCTTAGCTAGTTCATTCATGACATAATTAGCTCTAAAATGACATAATAACCTTAGATAGCTCAATAATGAGATAATTAGCATACTTTGGTCAAAAATGGCATAATAATCTTGGTTACCTCGAAAATGACCTAAACTTAGCTTATTTTCCTCGAAAATGACATAATAACCTTTCTTAGCTCCAAAATGACCTATTTACATAGCAATATCATTCTTCATGCTAGCTTGAGCCCTTAACTAATATTTTGTTCCTCTCTCTCAGGCGCACCACCACAAGAAGCCTGTGCCAGGTCTGTTCGACCTCTATGGCATGGCCCATATGGCCCCGTACAAGAAGGCCAAGCCATTCACGGAGTCTGACCTAGATGATCCAGAGAACTTCGCCAACAAGACCTCCCACCACAAGCTCGTGAAGTACAGACATGAGGGGAAGGCGAGGAAAGGGGAGGACTTTAACCCAAGCCAGGATCCTTTTGATACAGAGCTGGTGATGATATCTGGTGGCGGGAGGTCCGATGGCTCTCTAGCCATGGGTGATGGACTGATACGTTGTCCTAGGACACTCCCGCAGATCAAGAAGCACCTGAGTAGCTCTGATCCTGAGATAACGCCTCGTGCACGGCCCGCGGAGATCGCCATGGCGGTTAGTTATACTGACTCTCTCACCTTTCCTCCATTACATTGTGTGTGCGTCCGTCGATGATTACAATGCTAACGAGGAGTGGTGTGTTGCAGGCTATTGTTGAGAAAGAGAGATTGAAGACGAAGGAGCTTCTGGAGGAGGCAAAAAGGGAGGCACAAAGGGAGGCGGCGGAGAGGGAGAGGGAGATGGAGGAGAAGACGGCTAAGCTATTGGAGGAGGAGAGGAACCAGAATGACAGCGCTAACCGGGCCCTATACAAGCTCATCGTGGTACGTTTCTCGTGCATATTAGCCCAATCATGCACGTAATGTTCGCATTACTATCTAATATGACTGACTCGTGAGAACCAAATGTGCAGAGCTTGTGCGAGAAAAACGGTCAGGCCCCTCCGCCGACGCCCCAGATTGCTTCGGCGACCACGGTGAGTTTGATTTCAATGGTCGTTGCTTACTACTATTCACATTTCAGTTTGCGAACTTGGTAACGAGACATTATGGGAAATGATCTTTGGTGCAGCATGGCTCTTGACAAGCATCGAGCACTTCTTCTGCCAATGCCGGAACCCCGACCGGTCCTTCACCTCCGTCTGGCACTGGCGTAGCCCCGACCATTCCTACATCTCCGTGATAACGGTATTTTTCTTCTTAATTAGCGTGTTTAGTCCATTTATGACATAATTTAGCCTATTTAGTCCACAAATGACATAATAAGATGAAGAAAATCAAGGAAGAGGAAGGAAAAAAGGAATAGGAAGAAAAGAAGAAGAAGAAGAAGGAGAAGGAGAAGAAGACTAGAAGAAGAAGAAGAAGATCTTCTTCTTCTAGTCTTCTTCTTCTTCTAGTCTTCTTCTTCTTCTCCTTCTCCTTCTTCTTCTTCTTCTTCTTCTTCTTCTTCTTCTTCTTCTTCTTCTTCTTCTTCTTCTTCTTCTTCTTCTTCTTCTTCTAGTTTTCTTCTTCTCCAAAATGAAGTTAGCTCTTATAAGTTATATCAAAAATGGCATAATATGCTTAGTTAGGTCAAAAATGGCATAATTAGCTAGGTAAGCTCAAAAATGGCATTTTTTTTCTTATTTAGCCTATTTAGTCCATTTATGACATAATTTAGCCTATTTAGTCCACAAATGACATAATAAGATGAAGAAAATCAAGGAAGAGAAGAAAAAAGGAATAGGAAGAAAAGAAGAAGAAAGAAGAAGAAGAAGACTTCTTTTTTTTTTCTTCTTCTTCTTCTAGTTTTCTTCTTCTTCTTCTTCTCCAAAATGAAGTAAGCTCTAAGTTATATCTCATATATGCTTAGTTAGGTCAAAAATGGCATAATTAGCTAGGTAAGCTCAAAAATGGCATTTTTCTTCTTATTTAGCCTATTAGTCCATTTATACATAATTTATCCTTTTTAGTTCACAAATGACATAATAAGATGAAGAAATCCAGGAAGAGGAAGAAAAAAGGAATAGGAAGAAAAGAAGAGAAGAAAAAGAAGTTCTTCTTCTTCTAGTTCTTCTTCTTCTTCTTCTAGTCTTCTTCTTCTTCTTCTTCTTCTTCTTCTCTTCTTCTTCTCTAGTTTTCTTCTTCTTCTCCAAAATGATGTTAGCTCTAAGTTATATCAAAAATGGCATAATATGCTTAGTTCACTCAAAAATGGCACAATTAGCTAGGTTAGCTCCATTTTACCTAAGTATGCTTACTTCTCTCTTCTTCATTTCTTCTTCTCTTCTTCTTCTTCTTCTTCTGATTCTAGTCTTCCTCTTCTAACTTTCTTGTTTCCATTTTGCAGATTTAATTCACTATATGGAAGCTTGCATGGATGCATGGAGTGCTTGTTTCCCTTATCTTTTTTTCGTTTGTTATATGGATGCATGGAACAATGTGTTGGATGAACATTGTGATATGTAATATGTTATATATGGATGGAACTATGTTTCTTATGTATATATGTATGTTGTCATGGATGGAGATAGATATGTATATGTATATCTGTGTGTGCCTTTGAAAAATATATATATATATATATATATATATATATATGTATATCTATGTTTGAAACCCTGTCAAATTAAATGGATAAAAATAAAAACGGGGGATACATAGCCTCTTTGCCGTCTACTAGCGGACGGCAAATACCTTTGTCGTCCGCTAGTAGACGGCAAAGAGGACACGTGGCAGCTACCTGTAAAACCTGGGAGCACTGGCTGCCTTTTTGGTCACTTTGTCGTCTGCCAGCAGACGGCATAGCTGGCCACGTGGCAGATTCTCAGTACTGCCTAGCTGAGCTCTTTGCCGTCTGTCAGCCTCGGACTGCCGTCCGTTCTCTTTGCCGTCTGCTGGCCTCGGATGGCGGACGGCACAATTCTTTGCCGTTCATTTCTAGGAAGCGGACGGCAAAGAAGGCATTTGCTGGCACGTGTTCAGCCGGAAAGTTTGCCGTCTGCTGGCGGACGGCAAAGATGTTTGCCGTCCGTGATCCATGCCTTTGCCGTCCGCCATGGCGGACGGCAAAGAAGCTGATTCTAGTAGTGCATAGGACAAAACAAATCTACTCAAACATCATAGGATTGCAACACATCATTGGATAATAACACATAGCGTTAAGCACCATGTTCAAGTAGAGATTACAGCATGGAGAAGTGGTATTACACCGCTGCATAGAGGGGGAGAGAGTTGGTGATGACGGCAGTGAAGTTGTTGGTGTAGATTGTCGTCAGGATGGTTGCTCCGACGGCGTTCCGGCGCCGCTGGGAGAGAGGGGGAGAGAGCCCCCCTCCTTCTTCTTCTTCCGTGGATTCCACCCTAGATGGGAGGAGAGTTTCCCCTCTAATCCATGTTTGCCATGCCTCTCTGAGCGCAGGAGCCCCTCTGAGATTGGATCTCCCCCTCTCTCTCTATTCTCTTCTGTTTCACGTTCCTGTTTTCTGGCCGAAAACCGTTTCTTAAATTCCCGGAGATCCGTAACTCCGATTGGGCTGAAAATTGGAGGGAATTTTTATCTGGATATTATCTTTCTTTCTATCAAAGGACACCTCCAACCGCCTTACGGGGTAGCCACAAGCCTCCTGGGCGCGGCTAGGGTAGGGGGCCACACCCTCTAGCTTGTGGGCTCCTCGGTCATCATCTCGCGTTGATTCTTTTTCCAAAAAATCACATATGTTCCAAAATAAATCTCCGTAATTTTTTATCGCCTTTAGAATTTGTTTGATATGATATTCTGGGAAACAAAAAACATGCAACAAACAGGAACTCGCATTGGGCACTGGATCAATATGTTAGTCCCAAAAATAACATAAAATGTTGCCAAAGTATGTGAAAGTTGTAGAATATTGGCATGAAACAATAAAAAATTATATATACGACAGAGATGTATCAGCATCCCCAAGCTTAATTCCTGCTGGTCCTCGAGTAGGTAAATGATAAAAAGATAATTTTTGATGTGAAATGCTACCTAGCATAATCTTGATCATGCAATCTAATCATGGCATGAATATTAAGACACGAGTGATTCAAAGCAATAGTCTATAATTTGACATAAAGACATCAATACTTAGGCATACCAACAAACAATCATGCCTTTCAAAATAAAAATGCTAAAGAACGCTATCCCTATAAAATCATATAATCTTGTCATGCTCCATCTTCTTAACACAAAGTATTAATCATGTACAACCCCGGTGTCAGCCGAGCAATTGGTTCATACTTTTTAATGCGCTTCAACTTTTTGAACCCCCACACAATACATGAGCACGAGCCATGGACGTAGCACTATAGGTGGAATAGAATGAGGTGGTAGGGTCAATAAGGAGAAGTCAAAAGGGGAGAAAGTCTCGCATCAACTAGGCGGATCAACGGGCTATGGAGATGCCCATGAGTCGATATCAATGCGAGGAGTAGGGATTGCCATGCAACGGATGCACTACGGGCTATAAGTGTATGAAAGCCCAAACTGAAAACTAAGTGGGTGTGCATCCAACTTGCTTGCTCATGAAGACCTCGGGCATTTGAGGAAGCCCGTCATCGGAATATACAAGCCAAGATCTATAATGAAAAATTCCCACTAGTATATGAAAGTGACAACATAGGAGACTCTCCATATTGAAAACATGGTGCTACTTTGAAGCACAAGTGTGCAAAAGGATAGTAACATTGCCCCTTCTCTCTTTTTCTCTCATTTTTTTGTTGGGCTCTTTTTGGCCTCTTCTTTTCTCTCTTTTTTGGGATCTTTTTGACCTCTTTTCTTACTCTTTTTTTATTCCTCGATGGGAAAATGCTCTAATAATGATGATCATCACACTTCTATTTACATCAACTCAATAAAACTGAAACATAAGACTCTATATGAATGCCTCTGGCAGTGTACCAGGATGTGCAATGATACTAGCTTAACATGTATGATAATGATGAACAGTGGCTGAGCCACAAATACTATGTCAGCCATATGATCATGCAAACCAATATGACAATGAAGATGTATGTCATAATAATGGAACGATGGAAGTTGCATGGCAATATATCTCGGAATGACTATGGAAATGCCATGATAGGTAGGTATGGTGGCTGTTTTGAGGAAGATATAAGGAGGCTTATGTGTGATAGAGTATATCATATCACGGGGTTTGGATGCACCGGCGAAGTTTGCACCAACTCTCGAGGTGAGAAAGGGCAATGCACGGTACCGAACAGACTAGCAAATTGCGGAAAGGTGAGAGTGCGTATAATCGATGGACTCAGATTAGTCATAAAGAACTCACATACTTATTGCAAAATTCTATTAGCCCTCAAAGCAAAGTACTACTATGCATGCCCCTAGGGGGGATGTCGGTGTCAAAACCAGCAGACCTCGGGGTAGGGGGTCCCGAGCTGTGGATCTAGGATCGATGGGGAACAGGGGACGACGAACACAGTGTTTACCCAGGTTCGGACCCTCTCGAAGAGGTAATACCCAACATCCTGCTTGATTATATTGGATGTATAGAATGGTTTACAGAGTAGATCTACCTTGAGATCAGCACGAGCTAAACCCTATGGCGATGAGGTAATGAATATAGCTCTAGACCTAAAGACTACAACCCTCGGTTTATATATACACCGGTAGGGTTAGGGTTACCGAAGATAGATTACAATAAGGGATTAAAGAAATCCTATGCCTTCTTGACTTGGAGGGCACACCACGGCTTCATAGATCTCCTGTCACTATACGTCTCCACCAGTCCGGCCCATACCAATGGGCCGTCGCCCCGAGGACCCCTTAGTCCATGACTCCCTCAGTAGCCCCCGAACTTGCCTCCAACGCCAAGGCTTGTATCCGGCATCTACTCACCCAATCAGTGTTCGGCTTGCGAGGCGAGTTCTTAAATATGTTTTGCCCATGTTCGGAACCAAGTGATGTCGAATATGAAACAACAGTTTTACTTAACGATGAAGGCAATGACAAAATACCGTTCAAGTGTGAATAGTGCCTTCATCTGACAACTTTTTATCCTCCAACGAAGAATCGCCTTCAGCCATAACGCCGAGCAGTTACTATTTCTCGAAGCACGGCTCGAGGCTGTCATCACGTTTGGCACGTCCCCTCGAGGTGGAGATCGTGTCCCGCCTTTCGGGGGATATGGTTAATGATTTCGATTCCCCTCCCCGCACATAATGTCGCGAGTATATCGGGAAGTGGAGAAGCCAACGGCGCAGAAAATGGAACCTCTGGCCTGTCAACAGCCTATAAAGGGGGAGCCACTATAGTCAGCATCCCACGCCTTCTTCCACCCCCCGCTTACGTAGATCCTTAGAGCTCCAGCACCCCTTTTCTCTGCTTCCACAGCAAATCTCGTCCTGTCTCCTTCAACCATGGCCTGATCCGGTGCCAACGGGAAGTGGGAAGCCTCCACCATCACCGACGACGACATCATGCGGCTGAAGCAGGCCGGCTATTTGTCGGCCGACGTTGCTCATTGGGCCCCCAAAGAGGGCCAGATCATCCCTACGCCCAAGCTGGTCGAAAGGGTCGTATTTCTTCCCCATTTCCATAGGGGGCTAGGATTTCCCCTGCACCCCTTTGTGCGGGGGCTGATGTTCTTCTACGGCCTAGATTTTCACGATCTAGCCCCCAACTCCCTTCTCCACATCTCATCTTTTATTATCTTCTGCGAAGCCTTCCTCCGAGTCCGGCCACACTTCGGT
The DNA here is from genome assembly GCA_011799875.1 of Thinopyrum elongatum. Taxonomy (NCBI): domain Eukaryota; kingdom Viridiplantae; phylum Streptophyta; class Magnoliopsida; order Poales; family Poaceae; genus Thinopyrum; species Thinopyrum elongatum. The sequence goes on along the minus strand of CM022298.1, from coordinate 545,085,171 downwards.
CTGTGGCTAAAGGTGTTCAACGTCAAGCCCAAGGTAGTTGGCGGCGAGCAGGCGGACTGTGGCGGGGCCATGATCAACAAACTGACGTAGGTCCAGTGGCCAAAGGGCCACTTCGTCGATACCGTCAGAGTGTGTCAAAAAGAGTGGTTCTATATCACTGAGCCACGGGGAGCTGGCTGGGCAGCAGCTCCCGCATTCAGATCCGGACCCCCCTACCAGGCTGGCCTCATGGATCAACAAGAGCCCAGACTGGGGATCCGCTGATGATTTAAAGGCGCTGCAGAAGCGCGTCGTCAGTGTCATGGAGACCGGTGCAAAGCTAGTCGACGTAATTCAGGTCATGCTCCATCGCCGATTCCTCCCCTACCAGGAGAGGGCCAAACCAATGTGAGAGTATGACCCCGAAGATCCGGCCACCGTGCAACACCTCTTTGGCACGACCCACAAGAAAGTGTGGAGTCTGCTAATCAAACCGCAGAAGGAGTGGCCGGTCGAGGGGGAGGACATCGGCCTCAATGTCGCGAACCCTCCGAGGAAGGTAAGTGACACTTGTCTTGTCATAAATCCGAATATTAGCACCACACAATTTGATACGAACCTTTTTATGTGGATTTTGCAGGGCTGGCTCGCCAAGGCCGAGAAGATCAGCGGCCCAGCACCGCTGCTAGAGGGGCCTCGATTCAAGCAGCTCGAGAAGCTGTTGGTCGTGGTGCCCTACAAGGCGCCCGACAAGAAGGGCAAGAAGACGGAGGTGCCGGAGGCTCGAGAGGGCCTCCGTCGCAAAGCCTGTCCGAACAGCAGGTCCGGAGACACCACGGCCTAGTCCGGACAGGAGGGGGATGAGGACAAAAAGGAAAGCGCCTCCTCGCACTCTAAGAAGAGGGCGGCGTCCAGCGACGTCGAGGAGGTTCAACCTCCTCAGGCCCAGAAGAGACAGTGCCAGCCCAAGCTTGTCCTGTCTGACAGCTCGGACACCGATGAGGAGTCCGAAGCACCCGAAAAGGTTCCGGAGAAGGATCCTAGGGTCAAGCCCCAAGCGGCCAGGTACATACTGCAACATTTTCAATTGCTTTATGCTTTTAGTAGTCACTGGTAGAACGTAGATTGATTGTTTTTCTGGTGGTGCAGCCCTCCGTGTGGTCACCCCGCTGAGCAAACCTCTTCGGGGATGTCCCTGCCTGCCGAACTGGTGGACAGTGGCTCACGCTCAGCACCCCTTCCAATCCCCGAAGAAGCTAAGGAGGTGGTGTCACGAAAGACCCTTCCTCCTCCGAGCACGGGGGAGGAGGTCGATGCCACCATGGCCGAGGCCGACGCCTCGGTCATTGAAGACTAGGGGGATGCATCCCTCCTGGCTATCGTGGGGAGAGAATCCGGACAATCCGGACCCTCTCCATCGCCCGCTCCCGAGCCCCCAAGGCCCTCGACGGCACAGGCTCCCCCTTCCGATGGAGAAGGGGTCGAAGAGCCAACGCCAGCGTTGAACACCTCCAAACGGGCGGCGGCTGGCCGGCCAGATGCGCTGGAGGAGTTGGTGAACAACTCCGTCATCGTTGATGGGCACCGCACTCTTATGAGTGCGGTCATGCAAGGTGTTCGGTCCGTCCAATCCGGACTAAACGATGCTGTCCAAGGCCTTCTAACAGGCTTTGAGGTAAGTCAAGTAATGCTCCTTTCTCATAGAGCAGTTGTAATCTTTAGTTTTGGTAGGCCGTGTACATAGCAGCCCCCGGGACTCTGCAGGAACTTCGGAGAAGCCTGCAGAGGATCAAATTTGGTAGGCCGAGTAATAATCTCGACATTTCTTTTGCTGACGCAGGCATCTTTTGTGGCCGCGGCTGCTAATGCCGCGGCGCTGGAGGAAATGGATCGGAAGCTCAAGCTTTCCGATGAAGAGCTTGAGCTTGTCAACAAACGGCTTGACGAGGCACAAGGTAAGCCCTGTGATAAGATGTGTATTTGCTTGATTCCGGATATTGACGATCCGAACTGTATGCTAATCCTTTATCATGATGATCTTAGAGCTGCCGCCGCCAAGGTCGAGGGCTTGAGGGAGGCCCTGAAGTAAGCCGAGGCAGAGGCGGCCACAAAGAAAACAGCTGCTGACGAGGCGGTGGCCGAGCTCGAGAAGGTCAAGCTCGCTGCTGATCAACACGAGGCTCAAGTGACCGAAGTCCAAGTGGAGCTCCAGGATGCCGCCAAGAAGCTGGAGGCCCTTGAGAAGTAGCAGGAGGAGCAATCCACCCATCTATCCAAGGCGGAGAAGGAGCTCCAGGAGGCAAGGACCGAATCGCGAGGTGTCCGGGAAGAGCTCCGCCAAGTCGGGCAAATTGCGAATGGTAAGAAATACTTACTGCAGAGTGTTTTCGGAGGCAACAGGTTCGCCCTACTGACACGGGTCTGGCGCTCCGCAGGTGTCTTCACCGAACTTCCAAAGAATGTGGCGGCCGTAGCGGAGCACTACACTACTCTCTAGGGGGACTCCATGCAACGGCTCTTATGGTCATAGTTTCTGGATTCCGAGCATCCTCCTCTCCTCAACGATCAAATGAAGCAGCTGAGGGAGATGCATCGGATGTCCGAGCTGGCCGTGAAGGACCTCTGTGTTAGTCTGTGGCCTGCCGAGCCCATTCCAGACAACTACTTCGGCCTTGTGCAGAAGCTGCGGGAGGCGCCGCTCCGGATTGACGCCGTAAAGTGGTCAGCGTGCCTCGAGGGGGCGAGGCTTGCATTTGCAAAGACCATGGTGCATTGGCCGAAGATTAATGCAATGGACATGGCCACTGGTCCTCCGCCCAAGGGAAAGGAGCATCGCTGCCCTGAGCAGTATTTTGCACAGGTGATGACCGGCGCGCGTGCGATAGAGGGCCAGTGTTCAAAAGATGTAATGCTTGAGTGATTGTATTAAGTTTGTACCAAGTGGACCTTATGATTTATTATGTGTCCGCCTGACTTTTTTATATTATCATGTTTTGATTTTGACTCCTGTGCGGCCGTATGTTTAGTCTGAAAGCTACCAGTCGTCAGCTTCAGCCCCGAAGTGAATATCACGAGGGATGTTTTGTCTCCGCACTATTACCCTTAGCCAACGTCTTGGTACCCGGAGGCGGTAGTGTGCGAGCGAAACCAGGCAATCGGACTATTCAGTTTTATTGCTTTCACTCAGCCGTAGGAGCTTGACGGTGGGGGCTAAGGACTAGCCCCCGGTGTATTGTGATGTACTTGGGGATCAACACCTACCCTTTCCGATCACATGGTTTGTGTTAAGACGAACCCTTCGTGTGACACGGCGAAATCACCAATGATATTTGGAGTCAAACCTCGTCATCGGATCGCTGACCAGTTCACGCTTACTATGACGGTCAGTTTTCGGCTTTCTCCTCCTGAGGTACTTGACCGGGCAAGCCAGAAGTACAATCGCAGGGGTTCTCCCTTTGCCCTCTTAACCGAACGTGCGGAACATAAGAGGCAAGCATAGGAGCCGGGCAACCCAACTATTGACCCAAGACATAGTTCGGAATTGATGCATATAATGCAATATCCAAGATGCCGAACACCTAGCGGAAGGCAGTGCCGGACTTGAAGATATGGAGCTGAATTATAAATCGAACTCTTGGCTAGTTGATATATTTTCATGCCGGGCTGTTCGAAGAGCGAGTGGAGAATCAGGAAGGAGATAGAAAATCGCAAGATGCGGATATCCGAACACCATAAAGGGTGCTTTTATTATTTCTCGCAAGATCAAGTCGTCTAACTGTACAATTCGAACTACCAAGGCATTATTAAAAATAAAAGAGTGTTACAGAATAAAGGTTTACGCAGGGCCTTGATGCGTGAGTCGAAGCCTTCACTTTGCCCTGCTGCACGTATGCGCCTTTGCTTCTGGGAGGTGGGGTTGGGACCTTCGATGAGACATTGAGGGGTGACGATCTTGCCGATGGAGTTTATGCTTGGGGAGTTTTCAAAATTGGCCCCTGGATCGTCCGAAGACGAGGTAGTTCCGAAGTTCGTTTAGCCGAACATATACGTCGGATTTGTTGATATATGCCTCACGGCTGCCCATGGTATTTTGAGTGTGAAATTATGCTGACGAGGCACGTGGAGCACGAAGAATGTGGGCGTGCCATTGGGCATGCATCCCTATTTGCGGCAAATGCATGCGGGCTCCCATGACGGGGAACGGGGTCGAACCCTTTTGCTATTGTCGCCCGCCCTTACGGTGGGTCGGCATCCGGGCCTATCTGGGCCGGTTTGGTCTCTGGCCGCTAGGGCCGCAGTGTGCTCTTCGGTTTGAAGTGAGCGTTCTGTGTTGCCGTTGATAGTTGTGACGCCCGAAGGACCAGGCATCTTCTACTTGAGGTACGCATAATGCGGAACGACATTAAATTTGGCGAACGTTGTTCGGCCGAGGAGGGCGTGATAGCCGCTGCGAAAAGGTGCAATGTCGAAGATCAAGTCCTCGGTTCAGAAGTTATCCGGAGATCCGAACACTACTTCAAGTGTCACAGTGCCTGTGAAGCGGGCCTCCACTCCCGAAATGACCCCCTTAAAGGTGGTGTTGCTGGGTTTGATCCTTGACGGATCGATCCCCATTTTCCTCACTGTATCTTCGTATATCAGATTGAGGCTGCTACCCTCGTCCATGAGGACTCTAGTGAGGTGGAATCCATCGATGATGGGGTCGAGCACTAAGGCTGCGGACCCTCCATGGTGTATGCTGGTGGGATGGTCCCTGCGATCAAATGTGATCGGGCAAGCTGACCATGGATTGAACTTCGGCGCTACTGGCTCAATGGAATACACGTCTCGTAGCGCTCGCTTCCTCTCCTTCTTCGGTATGTGGGTTGCATAGATCATGTTTACCATCTTCACCTTGGAAGGGAAGGGTTTCTGGCCTCCACTATTTGGCCTGTAGGGCTCATCATCGTCCTCGCTTCATGCGCTTTTGCCCGAGTCTACGGCTGTGAATTTGCTGGCCTGTTTGATCACCCAACAGCTTCGGTTGGAGTGGTTGGCGGGTTTCTCTGATGTGCCATGGATCTGACAAGGCCTATCAAGAATTGTGTCTAGTCTGGACGGGCCGTCACTGTTGCCTTTAGGGGCTTCCTTTCGGGGTCCGGACTTCTGGTTTCGGAATCCGACATTTACTGTCGTATCCTCGCCCTTGCCATCATTGTGGCGACGTTTATTCTTGTTCCGTTGGGTCTTTCCATTTTCGTCCCGAACCTCGAAGGTACCACGGGTGTCGGGGTTGGTCTTTTTGCGAGTGGGCCAACTATCTTCGCCCGCGCAAAAGCAGGTCATGAGAGAAGTAAGGGCTGCCATAGTTCTTGGTTTGTCCTGGCCAAGCTGCCGTACGAGCCATTCGTCCTTGACACTATGCTTGAAGGCGGCCAAGGCTTCGGCATCCGGACAGTCAACAATCTGGTTTTCCTTGGTCAGGAATCGGTTCCAAAATTGTTGGGCAAATTCTCCGGGTTGTTGTGTGATGCGATTTAGGTCGTCAGCATCCGGAGGCCGGACATAGGTGCCCTGAAAGTTTGCTCAAAAAGCGTCTTCAAGCTCTTCCCAGCAGCCTATAGAGTCTTCGGGAAGGCTGTTCAACCAGTGTTGAGCTGAACCTTTAAGCTTTAGCATCAAATATTTAATGGCGTGGAGGTCATCTCCTCGCGCCATGTGAATGTGGAGGAGGAAATCCTCTATCCATACGGCTGGATCTGTGGTTTCGTCGTATGATTCAATGTTCACAGGCTTGAAGCCTTCCGGGAATTGGTGTTGCATTACCCTCTCTGTGAAGCACAGGGGGTGTGCGGCGCCCCGAACTCCAAAAATCGTTGGCGATGACGAGGTTTGACTCCAAAAATCGTTGGCGATTTTGACATCGTGTCGAAGGTCTTTGGCCCTCCGAGCCTTCTGCTGCTCCTGGATTCTATCGTTTTGGTTTAGCCAATCGTAGTATCATTCCCGGTAAGCGGGCGGGTCTTCTCTGGGTCCGTAGATGGACCTGGTATGGCCTCCTCAAGCGTCTAGGTCATGGTGGAGGTCGTACTTGTAAGTGGGCCGCACTTGATCCTTGCTGTAACGGCGAGGTGGGGCGGCTGGGTGTTCGGCCTCGTCAGCTTCTCTGTCCCGCCCTCTAGGGGGGCGGTCCGGCTGTTCGGCGCTCGTGTATGTCGGACGTGTTGGCTCTACGGCCTCATCGTCGAACTGCGGCAATAGCCTTCCCTTGGGATAACTCTTGGTTGGCTGTTGGCGGCCATACCCCTCTTCGGCAGCTAGGACTTTAGTCCATCGGTCGTTGAGGGTGTCCTGTTCGGCTTTGATTTTGCGTTTTTGTTTCTTTAGGCTGCGGGAGGTGGCTAAAAGCCTCTGTTTGAACCGTTCCTGCACCAAAGGGTCTTCGGGGACGATGAAATCATCCTCCTCAAGACTGCCTCCTCTTGAGAGAGTGGGAGGTAGTTGCTATCCTCGGAGTCGTCGGGGTTTTCTAGATTGAGCGGGTCCTCCTGCCCCGCGGGGTCATCCTGATGATGTTCGTTGGCTGCGTCTCCGACGAGTTCATCCGTATTATTTACGGTGCCGTTCTCCGCAGAGTCCATGTTGCTCGCATGGCTTCGACGTGGCTTTGATCGACGGCACTGTTTTCGGCGTTTGGGCGGCTCATCTCTGGGCTTGCCTCGGTCCTGATCAGGAGTGCCATCGCCGTCCTAGGGGGTGTCCACCATGTAAATATCGTAGGTGGATGTGGCCGACCAGCGGCTGGTGATGGAGGCAACATCGGTATTGGCCGTGGCTCCGCCCTTCTCATCCATGTATTCGGCATCCTCCGAATTATAGTCTAGCATATCGGTTAAATCGTCGATAGTGGCTACCATGTAGGTGGTGGGTGGGACGCAAAATTCCCTATGGTACGCCTCGAAGGGTTGATGATTGAAGGTGGAGGGCAGGTCCTCCTGGATGGTCATATTCCAAATTTAGTCTAGCACCTCGTTTAACATTGCGAGGGTCGCCGGACTTGAGGGCTCCGGGCCAAATTCCGATGTAATGGTGTGGGTGCAGTCAGTGCCCTGGCCGGTCCTTGGTTTATGCTGGCCGTGCTAAGCTCGGGGTGTGGAGCCGGATCCTTGACGGGGTCCGGATCGTCACTGGAGGTCAAGGATGGGCTTTGGTCCTTGCGTGTGGCTTCCCCACCGGGGTTTGAGATCGAGCTGCTTTGGGCCAAGGGTGACCCCTGGCCATTGGCTGTAGCTTTGCCGTAAGGGCTCAAGGCCAAGTGAGCGTCGTGGAGAGAAAGTTCGTTCGAGATTGACTCTTGGCTTCTACGTCCTGATTCTTCCTCGAAGGCCGAGGATAGGTCCTCCGCAGCCATGATGTGTCCGGACGAAGGCGGAGTCTGGCCCCCGCTCGAAGCGAAGCTCTCCTGGCTCGAAGCTGTTGAGGCCGATCTACCGATCGGATCGGAAGGGGACTCCGGAGTGGGCAAGCCGAGGGTGCGGGAGGGGGAAGTGAATCCGGCGAAAACCAGATCGCCCCGCATGTCCACAACGTATTCCAGACCACCGAATCGAATTTGGTGTCCGAGAGCGAAGGGGTCGATCTGACCCAGACGACCAGTCGGGCCTGCGTACAGCACGATGCTGCCAAACGCGAAGAGTTGCCCGGGGACGAAGAAGTCCCCGGATCCGATGCCTTCTCCTATGATCAGGCGAGCCATCGATCCTTTGGGCGACCCCACAGCGGAACTCTCAATGAAAGCACCAATGTCGGTGTCAAAACCGGCAGACCTCGGGGTAGGGGGTCCCGAGCTGTGGATCTAGGATCGATGGGGAACAAGAGACGACGAACACAGTGTTTACCAAGGTTCGGGCCCTCTCGAATAGGTAATACCCTACGTCCTACTTGATTATATTGGATGTATAGAATGGTTTACAGAGTAGATCTACCTCGAGATCAGCATGAGCTAAAGGCGATGAGGTGATGAATATAGCTCTAGCCCTAAAGACTACAGCCCTCGGTTTATATAGACACCGGTAGGGTTAGGGTTACCGAAGATAGATTACAATAAGGGATTAAAGAGATCCTGCGCCTTCTTGACTTGGAGGGCAAACCACGGCTTCATAGATCTCCTATCACTATACGGCTCCACCAGTCCGGCCCATACCAATGTGTCATCGCCCTGAGGACCCCTTAGTCCATGACTCCCTCAGGGGAGGTTGGAAGGAGTTAACCATCACGCGCCCCCGACCTCTACGCAATGGAAAACACTCAATAGTAAATTGTGCTCCAACTTCTTAGCATAACGAGAGACTATACGTGCATGCTTCGGGAATCACAAACCTGAACAACAATATTCTTACTAAACCACAATCATTCACTAGTACATCCCACATATCACCATCTTATTATTGCAAATCTATTGCAAGGAATCAAACATATCATATTCAGTGATCTACAAGTTTTATGTATGATTTTATGACTAACCATGTGAATGAGCAATTCCTGTTTAACTCAATAAATAGATATAAGTGAAGCATGAGAGTTTAATTATTTCTACAAAAGACTTGCCCACACTCTAATAAATATAAGTGAAGCAAAAGAGCATTCTACAAATAACGGTTTTCTATATAGAGAGAGAGACAACACTGCAAAAAAAATACACTTCCGTGATGATACGTGTTTGTCATAGTAGGTCACATTTTCTGTCATGCATGTACATCCATGACGATTTTATGACAGAATCAAGATAGTCATACATGTGCTGTCGTAGAAGTGTTCCATGACATTACCCAAATTATCATCACGGAAGTGTCCACTTCCATGACGATAAATGGCGCATCATGGAAGTGCTTTCGTCAAGGGTAACCGACACATGGCATCCACCGTAACAGGTCGCCGTTAAGCTATTGGGTCCGGTTTTGGATCTGATAACCCGTTAACAGCCCGGACCAATGGGGATTTTCCATGTGTAAAATTCTCAATGGCCAGAGGAACCACGTGTCGGCTCACCGTTGGGACAGATGTCATCCACTCATTGGACAGGAGGCGCCTATGATACGTTGACACGTGGCACGGCCTAACAAAGGCCCATTCCGGTGAAAAGGCCGGCCCGTTTGACTTGGTCAAAAGGTAGCGGGCCGGCCAACGGAAAGCCTGTTAACGGCTTGTTCGTATATAGCCCATTTTTGGCCTGCTAACTCACGGCCCGTTACGGCCTATCCGAATTAAGCCCAGTAGAGTCATCTGGGCCATCCAATATGATTCCAGCCCGTTGTAACTTCCGGCCCATGTATGGCCCATGATGTCTTTCGGCCCATATGAGACCCTTTGTAACTCTTGGCCCATTAACGGCTCGTGGTGAAACTGGCCCGTAATGAACAGTGTACCGTTTTATACCCATTAACGTCTCATTATTCCATTGGGCTCTTTCCAACCCGTGTTATCTTTCAGCCTTCTCAGGGCCCATTTATTCTTGGGCTCATTTCCAGCATTCGGTTACTTACGGCCCGTTACTGGCCTTTTCTGCTTGTGGGCCAAATTCAGCACGTGGTTACAGTCGGCCCATTTGTGGCCCGTTAATCCATTGGGCCGTTTTCATAGCGTCATCAAATACGACCGATTAACGACGGCCCGTTATGGTCGGCCCATGAACGGATGATTCCAACTCTAGCCTGTTTACGGCCCATAATGCGGTCTGTTATTGGCCCATGTTTGGCCAATCGATCATACGGCCCCTAGAAGGCCCATTGATGCTACGGCCCGTAGAAGGCCCATTGTTTCTATGGCCCGTAGAAGGCCCATTGTTTCTACGGCCCGTAAGAGGCCCATGGTCACTATAGTAAATATGTAGCCCACGGTTATTGTGGCCTAGTTTTAAAAGATAGGTTATTGCGGCCACTAGAAAACCGCGGAAAAAGAACTGCACTGACTACAAGTAAACAAATAAACAAGACAACAAGGAAATAAATAAGCAAGCAACTTACGCTAGGCTATCATGGCTATTACACATATTACATCCACTGGGCATCAAAGTTTGCCACCAATGCAAATATAGGGAACAAAGCAGCATATCACATACACTGGTTGTCAAAGTTGGCGACCAGTGCAAATAAACGCCACAGCAAAACAAGTCCAGAACTGAAACCACTTCAGAAGAGCTCAAGAAACAACATCCTGGGTACCCATAATGCTGGCAAGATGGTTAGCAAGCTTATTAACTTTCTCTTGTTTGGCACTTAAATCCTCCAGCGCTTGCTGTTGCACCAGAAAGTATGCATCTGAATTCTGTGGGGACTTCCTCAGTCCTTCGGCTTCGTGTCGCAGCACATTTGATCGATGCCTTTCAACTTGAAGTTAAGACTCAAGAAGACGAACTGATTCAGGCAGCGAGTTTGAAGAGCTTGTGCCAGCAGTAGTGGCCAGTAACTCGAACACTACATCAAGACAGGACTTTTGGGTTGTCTCACTGTTGTCAAGATAGTTTTTATCAGCTTTCTTGGAGACCAACAGGGATGTCTCACTATCTTGAACCTTATCTGCATTACTTCCTTTACCATTGCATAACGGGGTACTCTTCTCCAATATTTTTTCCGCATTCTAAAAGAGAAACAAGCAGACACATCACAGGTTTACCATGTTGTATATGAAACTCATTTTGGTAAATCAGTTCAGTAGTAAAGTGGACAGGATAACAGCATGAAACAAACATATATCTATGTACCATGGTCACTGTATGGTCTATATCATTCTAGTTTTTGTTGCCAAATCAAGATAGAGACACAGTTCAAATAATATCTGTTTAATACAAAGCGGAATAGACAGAATATAAGTGTGGGAAACTATAGAGCAATAACAACACTTGTAATGTGCATGACATCAGAACATAACTGTTTATTCAATTGAAACTGAAATCAACATAGAGCAAGTCACAACAGCAAATCAGTTAAAGAAACAGGTTTAAAACATACTTGTTGCGCCATTGGAGTTTCAATTCCATCGTTCAAATTTGAAAATAGTTGGTATGAGTAAATACAGTGATGCAAGAGCAAAGGAGTATGAACCATAGCTACAGAACCTGACCTGAGAACAATTGTTCTTCTGCTTTAAGCGTTGAGTTGGGGTTCGGAGTGGTGGTCCTCGTGCTTTGGGCACTGCAGTGCCCTTACTAACTGCTCGTGTTTGGGTGCTTTGTGGTGGAGATAGTGCTGTGTCAACTGGATTTGGGTTACTATCTGCTGGGGTTGGGGTTAGAAGGGGTGTAGCTAGTTCTCTGTCCAACTGGGTAGGGGTACAATCTGTGAGAGTCTGGGTTATGTGTGGTGGGGCTGGTTCTTGGCAAGTACAACTATGGTTCTATCTGCATCGACTGGTAGAACTATCTTTTCTGAAGATCGTGTTGTTACTCCCTTAGATACTGCCATCACACTCTCTAATTCAAATGGCTAATAAACAAGAAAAGTAATTGAATGTACAGACATTGTATGATAGACAGGTGCAATGGATAGTGGGGAATAAGAGGGCATGAAATAATTCACATTTATGTTGTCTAACCAAACAGGATAGCATGACACAATTTCACATATATGATGGCTAACTAAACAGGATAGCATGACACAATTTCACATATATGATGGCTAACTAAAAAGGATGGAAAGACATAGTTCAAAATATGATGACTATGTAAACAGGATGACATGATATAACTATATAATGTGTTTATTAACTAGGTTGGCATGCCATAATTCACATACATGCCGCCTATGAAAACATGATAGCATGATATAATTCACAGGTAGAATGACATAATTCAAAATATGATGACTGTAAACACTAAACAGGATGAGATGATATAACTATATGATGTCTTTATTAAATGGGTTGGCATGCCATAATTCAGATAGATGTTGTCTATGTAAACATGATGGCATGATATAATTCAAATATATGATTTATATACTAAGCAAGTAAGCAGATGGCAATCGCATATATGATGTAAAAACTAAGCAATGCAAGACAACATGCATGACATGAGTAATATAACCCTGCCAAGTTTGAGCATAGACCTCAGGGGGGAAATAGGACTGGTCATCTGTCTCTAAATCCTCCTCTGAGGAGCTATCTGTAACCAGCAAGATGTCTGCTTCAGCAGGTAGCAATGTCTGCTCTGAATACCTTGTTTTCACTCCAGATACTTCCATCACCGCTTCAAATGGCTGGTGCACAGGAAGAGTAGTTGAATATACAAATGTTGTCGACAAATGGAACACGTAATACAAAAAAAGGATAGCATGATATAATTCACATATATGATGATTGGCTAAACAGCATGGCATTGCATAATTCACATATATAATGCCTTGCAACAAGATATCATTGCATAATTCACATATATAATGTCTTGCAACAAGATGGCATTGCATAATTCACATATATGGTAATTAGACACTAAACAGGTGGCATTCACACAAAGCATGTCTAAACAAAGCAAATGACATAGCAATGCAAGACACCATATGCACGATATGAGCAACATAACCCTGCCAAGTTAGAGCATACACCTTGGGGGGGAAATAGGACTAGTCATCTGTCTATGAATCCTCCTCTGAGGAGCTATCCGTAACCAGCGAGATATGCGCTTCGTCATATAGCATAGTCTGCTCTGAAGACCTTGTTTTCACTCCAGAATTTTCCATCACTGTGTCAAATGGCTGATGCACACAAAGAGTAGTTGAATGTACTAACATTGTTGACAAATGTAATATGTAATAAAAAAGGATGGCATGATATAATTCACATATAAGATGACTGGCTAAGCAGGATGGCATTGCAAAATTTACATATATGATGCCTGGCCAAACAAGATGGCGTTGCATAATTCACATATACGATAAAGAAACTAAACAGATGGCATTCACACAAAGCATGTCTAAACTAAGCAGATGACATATTTGATGTATAAAGTAAGCAATGCAAGACATATGCATGATATTACCAACATCAGCATGCCAAGTTAGAGCGAAGACCTCAGGGGGTAAATAGGAGTGGTCTTCTCCTTCTGAATCCCCCTCAGAACAGTTATCTTCCTCTTGATTACAATCTGAAATGGGTGGAGGGGGGGCTGCCTTTGCGCCCACCATGGAGTGACGTGTGCATGAAATTTTATTGCCACGCAAGGCTCGTCTCTTTTGCTCTACATGTTTAGTTCCATTGTGTACAATAACTGACATGCATAGGAATAAAACATAGTGAGATTATGTAAGGAGTGCATGCAGAAATCCAGAGTGATGGTAGCAACCTGTGGATAGACCCAAAACCAATGATAGCAGGCAGATAATGGCTTCAGTTAAAAAATACAGATAATGGCTTCTTTACTGTTTGTTTCCCACCCAACATGAAAGTCATAGCAGACACCAGAGATTAACCAGATAGTAGATAGATACTATTGATTGCGGCCCCGATATGTACCCCACAACCATTTAAAAACTCAAGTTTGAGCACTAGTTTGGAGCTGACTTAGAGTCTAATCGGTGAACAGGACGATAAAGTACCATGTAATATTAAGCGATGCATAACGTAAACAGACAAGAAAGAGTGCAACCTCTCTTGCGGACCCGTGTAGTCCTCGAGGTCATCTGCTCGGTTGATGATGGTAATGCAGTTGTCGTGGCTGCCGGTGGCGGGGAAGAAGATCTGAGGCAGCGAAAAACAGTCTGGAGGCCGGATCCCTACTGTGGTGGACCCTTCTGTCGTTGGGGCAGCTGAGCTGGGGTGGACGACGGCGTAGCAGGAGCGGGACAAACCACACAAGGTTATCTTTGACAACTATCAGTAAGAGAAGTAATTCTGTAAGGGCTCATTTGAATTGGAGGATTCTAACAATGCAGGGATAGGAAATACACAGTAATAGGATAGGAATGCATGTGCAAAGAATTTAAAATCACAGGATTTCTGTCAATCTGGGTGTTTGGTTCACAAGAATTGGAAGGTCACAGGAATGCAAAGAAGCATGGTCAAATTAAGTCAAACCATAAGAAAATGTACAGTTATAATGCTATTATGCTACTATCACTTAGTCTTGTTCTTCATGAATAGGAATTTGAAAAGGATGGCCAAGTGGATATTAAAATTCCTACGGTTTTTCTTTGAAAGAGACACTAAAGGAACAAATCCTACAGTTTTCCTTTGCTCCATTCCTTTGAACCAAATGCATTAATAGTAGTACCATAGGAAACTTTTCAATTCCTACGTTTTTCCTTCACTTTTTCTTTCAACCACTAGCAATTCTAGTAGGCAGCCTTGAATAGGAAAAAGCCTACACTAAAAAAAAATTGTGCTACTTCTACTACTTTGGACCCAGGCCACTGCCCTACTAGCTCAACTCCCAGGCCCATCTACAAATGCACAGCTCAAACGCGCAGAAATAAATAGTGATGCCATTCAAGAGAGTCCATCACGGATAGCTAAGTTGCCTGGTACCTCACTGCTTGTCATATAGTAGGAGAAACTAATCATATTTCATGTTACTACGTGTGCTTAGTGGACAATATATATATATATATATATATATATATATATATATATATATAACATGTAGAGTAAACAAGCGATGCAACAAGTGTACAAACTCTTTGGCGAAGCCATGTCGATCTCAGCGTGATTGGGTTGGTCGGTGAGGATGCTCTGGCTGATTTGGCTGTCGGAGGAGGGGAAGAAGATCTTAGGCATCTGGAGATGGAGCCGGGGGTACTGCTCCACTGTGATGGAGGGTTTCGTCGTTGGAGCAGCTCCGATGAGTTGTACGATGGCAAGGTTGAAGCGGGACAAGAGAGACAACGTTAACCTGAGTGGAATTCTAATAGCATCGCCAATAGATGACATAAAATACATAACCACAAAGTGCTAGATGTAAAATACATCAGCCGCTCATCTCTGAACTTAACTGTCGAAACTGAATTTAACTGTCAAAACTGAATTTTGCTGTCGAAACTGAATTTTCCTGTCAAAACTGAACGCACTAGTAGCAGAAAAGCAGTTGTAGCAGTAGTGCCCGGAGCAGCAGCGCGTGCGAGAGCCGAGGTAGCTGGTCATGTAGCAGCTGCAGGGGCTCGAGCGAGAGCAGGATCTACTGCTCGTGTAGCAGCAGCACGCGCAAGAGTAGAGCAGCAGCGCAAGCAAGAGCAAGAGCGAGAGCAGCAGCACGAGCAAGATCAAGAGCAAGAGCAGACCAGGCAGGGGACCGAGAGCAAGAGCAGAGCAGCAGCGCGAGTGAGAGCCAAAGCAGCAGCAGCTCCTACTAATGTGGAAGTCACCGCCGAGGGAGCAACGCTGTGGAGGAAGTGGCCGGTGACGCCGCCGTGGATGGAGCCGTGCCATGTCGGCTCGGGACCGAGCGCCGGCAGCACCGTGAGATCGAATCAGGAAGAAAATGCGGCGATTAGTGTAGAACCTCTTTGGTGGTGCCGATTAGGCCTCACCTTCATCCAAGGAATCGGTGATGATGCTGCTCTTCCGATGGTGCAGGTGAAGTCGGCGCTGTGGGGATGGAGGTGGCGCCAAAGACGAGGGGAACGTCGGGGCAGCTCCTTGGAGGTGGAGGATGGGGGGGGGGCTAAACCGGCGGGATGACGAGATCGACGACGGATCCTCATCCGGTGCGGTGGATGAGGGATGTCGAGGTGTTGCTGTGGACGACATCGTCGGGGAAGAGGCTCCGGCTGGGTGGTGAACATAGGAGGGTGTGGGGCTTCGCGGGTTTTCATGGCCTCGGTGTACGAATGGGTGGGCGGATGGGATGGGAGGGGAACCATGGCTTAGGGACACGCTTGTCCGAAATGTGGGGTAAGTTATGAAAGTACCCCCACCGATTTGAGCTAGGAGGTTCTTTCGGTTCATTGGTATCACGGGCATTTCGCGTGTCAGGATTTCGCAGGAGGTGGGACTTTTCGCGCGCGTTGTAATTTTGGGATAGCAAGGCGCGGGTTGAGATGGAGGGAGTTTTCGGAGCACAACAAGACAAAGATATATCTTAAATTTCGGTGTAACAAGGCGCGGGTTGAAATTTCCGGACAAGCCTAACGTGTACTGTACCAAATCAATTCGCACTTCCCTCAACAAAAAAACAAAAAGAAATCAATTCACACCACACAAGAGAGTCTAGTCCCGTGTAGTGTACCAAATCAATTCGCACTAAAAATGCCGTTCAAAACTTTGAATCCATGTTATGTTCAATTAAAATATTTCGCTACATGTATAATGCATGCAACCTGCTACTGAAATGAACGTTTTAGTGCATTCCAAACGTATATACTACCGCTTCAATATGAACTAAATTTGAATTCGTTTCTCTATTTGAATAAGATCTACAATCATGATTGTTGTCAAGTTAAACCATTTGAATTCGTTTCTCTATTTTAATTAGATCTACAATCAACATTATTGTCAAGTTAAACCATCATTTGTATATTATCCTCACAGCACACCACATGATTACTGTCGAGTTAGATATGAACTATGTGAACTATATGAACTCGAACTCGATTTTTTGAATCCACTTTATGTTGATTTCAAATCATAGTACATTTCAAGCTCTAGCTAGATCTTCGTAATCTAAACCATGTCTCATATGTATAATGTGTTTATCACATAATGTATGGTGCCCCGCCCCCTACGCCTACAAGTATTTAGATGTGAGTTGCAAATGCCACACATTATCACAAATACAAATAAAATGTGAGATTGTTCAATATATAGTATGGTTTAGATTGTTTGATATTTAGTTGTGATCTACAAATGCCACACATTATCACAAATTCAAATAAAATGTTAGATTGTTTGATGTATAGTATGGTTTAGATTGTTCGATATTTAGCTGTGAGTTGAAAACGCCACGCATTATCACATTATGGTATAACATGTCCAAAACCACACCACGCGTATCACCGCTATATTCATGCATGCATATGTTTATAACACTATGATCTCCTATTCAAATATATGAATCCACTTTCATATCGAATTATGATGTTTGTTAGTCTCTTACACCCACACAGTCCTCTAACCTTTATAGCTAGCACTAACTTTCTCTCGTGCATGCACACGCCCTCCTCGCCCTCCCCCTCCCTCGGCATTCTATCCATCGCGCACATTCATTAATTTTTCTTTAGGTCGTTCTCCCACGGTCTCCACAACTCCTTTCCGACACACACCGATCGATAAACCTCTCTAGCGATGTCTGCCTACCACATACACACGCACCTTCCATCTCCTCCTTTCTGTGTCCATGCCTCGTGTCTCTCATACGGTCCCACACACGTGTAAACTCTCGCCCCTCTTTTCATCGATCTCACAATCGCACACTCCTCCCCCTATCTAGCTAGTAGGCCTCTCGCACCACCTCCTAGCTCCATTCTCTCTATCTATCCGTCTCTCTGGGCCTTATTTGTGTGGCGCCTCGCCTGATTACCACTGTAGCCAGACGGTCGCCACGCACGCCAGCCCAGGAAATCACTCTGACATGCGCGTTTACAACAAGTATCATGAACACAAGCATTTCTATTAATGGATATATCAGTCTTACATGATATATTACAAGAGTGGTGGCAGCAAAAAAAACTCTATCTAAGGCAGCAGGGTCCTGGTGCGGCTCCGATCCACAGGTATCTGACTTGGTTACTCTCCTAGCTCGCAAACGCTCCAGCTCCTCTTCGACGGACGACGAATCCTTATGCGAACCTGGCCACATTGAAGGCCGCTGAGTACTTTTGAATGTACTCGCAAGCAAACCAAACTAACATATACACCAAGCAAAGCAATCCATGGCATTCAAGCATGCATTTGTAATTAAAGCAACATTAATTATCATGGCATAACAGGTTTATCCAGCAATATAACTACTAAAGTAAATTACAGTAAAGCATAGCAAGTAAATAATCCATACTCCGAACATTCTCATGATCCAAATCCAATCCAAGTCTGGTGGTCATCCGACCACTCATCTCATAGCCAAACCATGGCTAACATATCATATTCCTGACATCATCTGATGTCTATGCATCTGCACTACCAGTTTGACAAACTTACTCTCTTCCGGGTTGCCTCACAACCCTCAGAATACTCAGAATCCACTGAGTACTTCCGATCATAAGACGAGTTCTTCCATCATTATTATCTTTGTTCCTGTTGATCATCTAAAGAGGTCTGGACGGACTGTCCAATACCGTGGACATGGCTATTCGAATATATTTTACACTCTGCAGAGGTTGCACACTTTACCCACACCATGGAGCACCTGACCTCGTGATCCCATTCGGGTGGACCAGCGTTGCTCCAACGAAACCCGCCTGACCCGTGACTCCTCTACTGTACCACCGGCAATCATCCTCCCCCGGAGTCCTGCCCTGGGTGGCCCCTGTGTCACCTCGTGACACCTGCCACCGTCGTGGCCAAACTAAACTGTCCCAAACGGGGACTCCCGGGTTAAACAATCAACTGGGCTCACAAGGTTATCGCCGCCTACCGGGCCAGGGTAGCGCGCACGTATAACCTTCCCTAGTTGGTGGTACCGATAAAAGAGCACGCGATCAGACCAAGTCAAGGCCGTCCCATACCGGCAAATGTAGTTGCACGGATAAGTCCGGATAGGTGACTCTGATCAACCGACTAGGTTTAGCTTTAGCCAGTATTTAGCAAGCATGGTTGTTTATCATGAATAACTTAACATGGTGGTAACTATGTATGAGGTAACAACTGTGGAAACATAACAACCTATCTCCACATAACATCACAATGAGTCATTAATGAAACAAGGTTTAAATGGCAAGTCATCACCTTACAAGTTCCAGCTGTAAGTTACAACCATCGGAACCCTTGCATAAAACCGGCAAAGAAACCAGTAGCCACCAGAACGGTCTTTACAACTCAGATCTGGGACATTACCGGAATAACTCAACCCTGGCTCAAGACGGCTGGAAAGTAGATCAGAGCGTGAGACGGTGTTGATAAGAAGAATGTAGCAGTTCCCTAAGATAGCCGAAAAACAGCTCAGAGCATAGGGTCACTTCTACGAAAAGAAATTCAACAGCTGCCCGCGACGGCCGAAAAGCAGCTCAGAATATGGACAGTTGCTAACAAGAGAAATAAGAGTCGGCATCCACCCCGGACGGCCTAAAACAAGCACAAGCATATTAATTTAACATGCAAGAAATATCACAGAGCAATGCTTCAGGGCATATATCAGATGGTCAGCTTGCCTAGGGTCGAAGAATACTCCGGGAAGAAGTGCGGTGAAGCCGCGGACGAATTCGCCGGAAAAGTTCTCTCTCGGAGGGGGCTGATAGAAGGCAAGGGCAAAATGGTCATTTCCACTGTGTGACCAACTTGTGAAAATGATATCAAAAGAACGGGCTCGACGAGATGAAGACGTGGGCTTTGGTTTCACCTGAATCAGAGTCACGAGCAAAAAGTTATAAGGGTTTGAAGTCTAGGGACCCATCTGTAAAACTTAAATTCATAGACAGGCCCCTGGGGGCTGAACCGAAAGCGCCTTCGGGCAGAGTACGTTTTCTGAAGAAGAAAACATAAACTTAGCCGCAGAGTTCCTGAATACGCTTTCACGTCGGGAAGACGTATTCTCAGAAATGCGCCTCCACTTAGCTGACTCGACCGGGGCTATTTGAATGACATGTGGGACCCACCTCGTCTTCTCTCTCCTCCCGCTCATCCTTCTTCTTGCCCGCGATGGGGAACAGAGAGGAGCCCCGGTCGGGCGTGCGCAGGTGACGGCCAGCTGCTCCGGCCACCTCCCGCGGTGCTCCGCACATGGGCGAGCTCGGCGCATCCGCCTGGGCCAGGTGCGGCCGCCGAGGGGGGACTGAAGCGGCGAGGCCTGTGTGGCCGCGGCCGAGGCAGATGAGGCCAAGTGCGGCCGGTGTTGCCCCGATGGCTCGGGCCACCTCCAGCGAGGCTCTGGCCGTCGGGCTACCCGCCGAGGAGCGGCGCGACTGGGAGGCCTAACGGGGACGGCCGG
Source organism: Thinopyrum elongatum (assembly GCA_011799875.1). Classification (NCBI taxonomy): domain Eukaryota; kingdom Viridiplantae; phylum Streptophyta; class Magnoliopsida; order Poales; family Poaceae; genus Thinopyrum; species Thinopyrum elongatum. The sequence continues at coordinate 545,065,151 of CM022298.1, read as the reverse complement.
GGAAGGGCCGAACGGCGGTACCACATGCAGACAACGGGCAGTGGTGGCCGGTCGAGGAGGGCGGCGGCCTGGTGGCTCCGGCGATGAGCAGAGGTGATGGGGAGAGTCGCCGGACTCCGGGGAGTTGGCTGGAGGGGAGAGGGGGAAGAGGAGGGCTCCGGTTAGCTCCAATTTAGTCCGAGGCCGCGGTGGACGCGGCGAACGGCGACGGACAGGGAAGAGAGGGGTGGTTCCGGCAAGCTAGGGAGCAGGGGGAGAGGGCAGTGAGCTGCGGAGGAGCTCGAGGGAGCTATATATAGCCGCGGGGAGAAGCTCTGGTCGTCGGTCGAGGTTTCGAGACGGTGGTGCCATGGCGGCGCGCTAGCGGTGCACCCGCCGTCGGCACGCTCGGCCAACGGGTAAGCCTCCAAAACCAGCTGGGGATGGATGAGGACTCGTACGTCGCCGCAGATGTCGGCAAAAGGCGACAGCGAGAGCACAGGGGAGGGAATCGACTGGAGACTGAGCAGAGCTCTGTTTTGGCTAGGTCTCACGCGGTCACCACCGGCACCACATGGACCAGGCACTATTAAGAGCTCAAATCATGTCTGGCGTGTTCATCCACCCTCAAGTAGATGAATTGACCCATCAGACAGGAACAGGAAGCTCTAGAGAGGTCTAGGTGATCCAGAACAGTTTCTGGACAGAAACTTGGGCAGGAAGTTTTGGTCAGATGGATGTGGCAATGAGCTGGATAAGTTCTCACAGGGAAATGTGGTAGGAAGGACAAGATGCTGGTAAATTTGAAAGCATTTGGACAAGATTTGCACACACTTCCTTTGTAATGCCAAATCTGGCCCAGAAAATAGATTTTGAAGCTGTGCTCAAATGGTTTGATTAAATGAGTTGAATTTTCGTGGAGGCCAATGATTTGGAAGTATGAAGATACTGGAAAAGTTTCAGCTCATTTGGAAATGCCAAAGTGGTACTTCCTTCACAGCACTTCCAAATGAAAAAAAACTTGAGAAAAATGCTCTGGATTAATGGATAGAGAGATTGAGCTGATTTTTGGTTTCCATGAGTGATTTAGCAATGTTAATCACCATGAAAAATTTCAGCTCAAATAGATGAAGGGTTCAAGCACTTCCTTTGCAAACTGAAAATCTTGACAGAATTTGCAAATGGATGCTGTGCTCAAACATTGAACTATGGGACTTGGATTTTGATGGAAATGGTGAATAGATGGCTAGGAGAAGCTCCACAATTTATTTGGGATTTTTGCTGGCTGCCAAAATGGTAGTTCCTTTAGAAACTGCCCAAAATGCAATATTGGCATTAAATAGGAAAATGCAATTTCCCTTATTTAATTATTGCCAATATTTTTGTGGGAGCTCAATATGATCAAAAAGAATATCTCCACAAGTTTTCATCAACTTTGGAGATGGATAGTTATTTTCCTGGATTTAATTCCTTTAAACAGCAGAAAAAGGAATTAATTATAAATGAAAAATATTGCAAATGACTTGGCAATATTTTTGCATATCCAGTGTTTACAAAGATAGGATGATCACTGGGAAAAAATTTGGGAGTCAGCAGATCAAAGAAAATTGGGGTTCCTTTGTAACTAAAAGGATTAGGGTTTCCCTTCCGGTTACACGGAAGGTAGGGTTTCGGTGGCGAAGTCCAGAGAATATATCTCGGGTGGCAATATTGGACTGGCGAGAATGTCTGGTTGGGTAGGAAAGGCAGAGCTGGATGACCATCTTCATATACCCATGAGCTAAAGAAATCCGATAACACCGAAGAAAAGACGGGAGTCAAATCCCGCGAAGGAACAAAAAAAACAAAAGCGAAAACCAGGGTGTCACAATTTGCCTCTAACAAATGGATGTACACCGACCGATCTCCTACTATACATATAGCTAGCTAGGTCGTTATAACTCATTTACCCCACGCGCCGATCGATCTACCTCATTAGTTATGTCTCTCCCTTCCTCCGACACACAACAATTGATCTACCGATCTAGTTAGGTCTGCTTACCAAACACATGGTCCCCCTTCATCATCCATGCATGCCTCCCGACACATCTATCACGCACACGCACACACAGAAACACATTCCCACTCTTCTTGATAATAGTAGGCCTCTCCCACCATCTTCGAGAAGCAACTCCACCACCCCTCCAGCACTCTACCCCTCTCTCCCCCGCTCTCTCTCTCTCTCTCTGTCACAACCTATTTCCCGTCCTTCACTTATGTATGGATGTCGACCGATTTCCCTCAAGACATAGCTGGGTCTCTCCTTCTCAACACATATACGAGTCGATCTACCTCTCTAGTTAGGTCTCTGCCTTGCCCCCCCCCCCCCCCCCCACACACAAACACACTGATACATCGAGCGCTCTAGTCATGTCTCCCTGCCACACACAAACTTGCCCTGTGCCCTCTGACGTTTCGGTAGGTCAGTCGCCCTATATCTTTGACTTGCAGACACACAATTTCGATGGCTCTCTTCATCGATCTTGCACCCACCCACTTGATCCTCTCTTCGACTCTATCGATATCTATGACCCCTCCCTCTCTTCTCGTGGATTGCCCCCTCTATATATGATATAGATAGGCCTCTATTTCACACACATTGCATGTGTCAAATTTTTGTTTGAGATATCATCGACACATATTCCCACAAATACATTCACAAAATCTCCCCCCCCCCCTACAAAAAACACTCATGAACGCACACGCCATCTGTCTAGGTTTGTATCTCTCTCTCACACACACACGCACGTAGGTGGGGGACGTGCACGAAGAGAAGAGGTGCACGCACGGCACACGTACTCCCGTCTCTTTCCCAACCACACCCGCGCGGACTCACGAACGCACACGCCATCTGTCTAGGTTTGTATCTCTCTCTCTCTCACGCACACACACGTAGGTGGGGGACGTGCACGAAGAGAAGAGGTGCACGCACGGCGCACGTACTCCCATCTCTTTCCCAACCACACCCGCGCGGGTACACGGTGGAGCTCATTTCTGTACGAAAAGGCAGCCCACATGGTAATTTGACACGTGTATTGGTTGTCCACTTGATGGAAGATCATGTACCACGGGTGAACAAACAAATTGCGACTTGATGCGTAAAAAAAGAGGCAAACCATGTGGGGCCTACCTTAGAGGCAAGGCTCTATACACTGGAGATGCTCTATACGTATTACTTTTGATGTGTCCCGTCAACTCGCTGAACGAGGAGAAGCTTGCTTAGTATGCCGTCTCCCCCGCCCACGGGCGTGGTGGCTCGCAGAGTCGCAGGACGAGGAGAAGTTTGCTTACTACGCATACGCCCGCTCCCTCGCCCACGCACGCGGTGGCTCATAGAAAATTTTACTACTCCCTCCGTTACTCCTCGTCGCTACCTTCGTTAGAGAGATTATCATATTGTTTGAAATATATGTCTTTTAGTAGACTTCAATATGAACTACTAGTACATACTCCAAGCGTTGATGTATATAGACGTATTTTAGAGTGTAGATTCGCTCATTTTGCTCGTATGTAGTCCATATTGAAACGGACGTACTAGTATGCACTCTCCCTTGCCCCTCGACCCTCGCTCGACCCTCGCCCACGTGGTGGACGTGCAGCAATTCATTCGGTCTCAGATAGCCAGAACGATATACTGTAGTACCTTTATTGCTCGACTTCCCGAAGAGGTGAAGAGCCAAGCGCAAGGTTAATATTTTTGACATGCCAAGTGCAAGGTTTATAGAAGAACGAGTAGTAGTAGTACTAGTAGTACGTACCAGTGGTACGTACTGTATGAGGAAGACGGCAACAAGATGTATGTTTTGCGTGACAGTCTCTTCTTACAGGACGTGCTAGACCTAGTGGACCTCATTGTTGCAATGGGAGTATTATCATAGATGGCACGATTCAGAGTGGTGGGCAGCGGGAATAATTCGGAGCTACTTAGTCCTGAACCCCATGAAGAAGTCCCATCGAAAGGAATAGCCATCCTCTACATGTGCTCCTATGTAAAATGAGTAAATGAGACAAAAAGAGAAAGAGACAAAGTAAAAAAAAATCACCAGCCTTAGAGCCAGCCCTATTGTATCAGTGAATGATATTTCTACGTCGTGATTGACATGGCTATATTATTAACCATGCTGCGGAGGTAGAAGCGGATTTTTATTTTTTTTGCGGAGGTAGCAGCGGATGGATATTCAACGAGGAGTGAAACGATGGCTGCTTCCTCGGTCAAACATAGAGAAAGGTGGGCCTCGTGATTTGACGGCTTATTAGTCATTATTACTGCCTATACTCTTTGCCCATATAATAACCGCGTGGCAGAGTAGTGGGCTATACTTTTAATAACCATGCTCGAAGAGAAGAGGTGCACGCACCCACACACGTAGTACTAGTAGCACTCTTTGCATCTTTTTCGTCTTCCCCAACCACACACGTGACACGGTGGAGCTCATTTCTGTACGATGATGCAGCCCACGTGATAATTTGACGCGACTAGTAGTAGTTACTCACTTATAAATAATGGAGGGTCGGGAACCACACATGAACGGTGCCGCGTCATTTATAAATAAAGTTTTTTTTCTTCAGTGGCACGTACGCAATATAAATAGGTTCAAATGGAGAGAAAAAGAAACCGCTCCACTATATACATAGCCAGGACGAGCCTACACGGTTGCTTGCTGGGGTTGCTCTCTTCACACTCTCTCGCACAAAACGACTGTGGCCACATCTCTAACATCCGGGCGGATCACGTCCGCCGGGGGAAGGGGTGGATGCTTTGTGTAGATGCGGTCGCCGTCGCTGACGGCAAAAACCCACTGTCGGCACGTCCCGATCAGGGGTCCCCACCGTTCTCTCTCACAAAGCCGGTGCGGTTGCCTTCGTCCCTTGCTCACTGCCACGACGTGGGCAGTTGCCATCTCCCGCCGCCCTCCTCTAGGTTGAGCTACATCCCAACATCCCTCAGGTACAACTTCATTTACAGTCGGCTTACACCACTGCCCCAGCTGCCCACATCGCTCCATGTGGATATTTCTCTACTTCTTTGCCCCGCATGTTCCTCTACTGGCTTCTACTGTATTTGTGATGATTTTATGTCTCATCAACTAGTCCCAGTAATCTTATTCTAATCACGCTTCTTCAATTTCTTTGCCACAGGGATGCTCATCTCGATTTTAGTGAAACTGCACAAAATGATCCGATGGTCAAAGGGTTGCACACTTCATTTCTTCGGAAGGTTCAACATCACCAGCAAATTAAAGCCTGGTCAGGGTTTAGAGTTCAAGGGCTAGGGACTGCATGGATCTTTTTTTCTTTAGTTGTCTCTGTTCCAAAATAAGTGTCAACTTTAGTAGTAGTACAACTTTGTACTAAAGTTTGCATAAAGTTGAGACAATTATTTTGGAACGGAGGGAGTACATATTGGCTATGATCTGTCAATCATTGAGATGCAATAGCATGCATGTTACTCCCTCCGTCTAGGTGAATAAGTCATCTTAGGTTGTGCATCATGACCAAGGAGGAGGGAAAACGAGAGAACTTAATGTTTATTTGCTAATTAATAGCATTGCATGCAATGAACTAACCACTGCATGTCGTATTTGGTACTCTCAAGTCATTAAAAGCATGCACGCCCCACATCTCTTATTGGTTGATATGCCAATAAACAAGAAACGAGGTGGGAGTTAATGCACCGCGCCTAAGTGTTTTGGGATTATTTGGTTTTCGTAAGGTGACTTACACACCTAGACGGTGGGAGTAGTCTCCTTTGTATTTGATGAAATGTTGCAACGGGGCAACCTTGGACGCAAGATACATGAAACAGAAGCTGGAAGCTTCATAGCATTGTACAAATTTATCTCGCTAAGAAATTACAGTATGTAGTACTATGTAAAGAGTTAGGTGTCACACGGTGTCCAGAAAATATGGTGATAGTGTGAGGTGGGCCATGTAATCACTGAGCTTGCGTGTTTTCACTGCTTTCGCACTCCTCTGCTGTAAGAATGGAGAAAATTGTAATCTACCTCATTTCGCCGAAACGTGGGACATCCAGCAGTCGTACCACCTCAGTAATAATGACCAATGAGCCGTCAAATCACATAGACCCAGCAGTAAGTTGGACGGACGAAGCAACCATAACTCTTGAATCCGCTTCTCCCTTCAACGCAGGTGCCAGTGAGAGGTCGCGTCCGCTCTGCCCGGGCATGAATGCGGCATCGATTCTCTGGAGTGGCGCTGACCATTTCGGGTGGGAAGCGTGTGCGGGCGATGGAGGGGCTTTGGGTGGGCCAGGCTGGTCAGGAGCGGGCGTGGCATCTGTCCCGACCGGACGCCCGGAAATGAGAGGATGCACCAACTCTCGCGGCTAAATCGTACACTACACACCATCTCTCTGTAGGAGTAGGTCGATGTGTCGCTCTCTCTAACACACACACGTTGTTAAAACACACACACACACAGGTTCATAGAATAGGAATATCGTGTGAGTGGGAAGCCACAGGAAGTGAGATAAATGGAGTACGTACAAGAAGAGAAGAGGTGACGAATATTCCATCAAACCTAGACTGAGGAGTAGTACTCCCTCCGTCTAGGTGTTAAGTCATCTTACAAAAATCAGATATTCCCAAAATGTTTAGGCGTCATCCATTAACTTCGCATCTCAATCCCCTCCTAGCCTCGTTGCTAGCGAGCGTTACTTACTCTGCCTTGTTATCTCCCCCAGAAACCCAATGCATGGAGCGCAACTACGCGTTGATCAGTCAAGGAATCAAAGTTGGCTTGCATGCGAGTTAATACGTGGCCCTGCATGGTAGCTAAAACGGCATCTCTTAATTGTTGTGATTATGTGTTGCGTTTAGAGAGAGAAATCAGGGCTTTGATTGGAGGAAGGACCGGTCAAGTTTCTCCTTCTCCTCCAATCTGCTTGCACCTTGGTCCCGCTGCACCTTCTAACGTGACTTATACACCTAGACGGAGGGAGTAGTATGAGATATGGTGGCACACTGACTTAGGTCGAATACAAGTGCCCAAAATTATTGGAAGAGAGCAAAGTGTATAAACTAAATAATTAAAATTGAATTTCCCATTTTTTTTCTAAACGGAGGCAAAAGATTTGCCTCATCCACTAAATAAGAGGAGAATAGAGTTTCACAGTTTGCAAGTGACCCTACAAATAAACGGCATGGCAATTACTCTCAATACGCCCTAGTTTCTTAGCACCCGCTGTAACCCTTAGTACATACGGTGGCACACTGACTTAGGCCGAATACAAGTGCCCAAAATATTTAAAATTGGAGGATGGTGCAGCCCACCTTTCCGATATTTTGACCGCGTGTGGTTCAGTTGTTGTTCACTTCAGAGGGTCGTGTACCACACGTGAACGTTAGTAAGCGCGACCGGGAGGCGTCCCGCATTAATTGCGAGTTGACTCCTTCAAGCGTTAAATTTTCTTCACGTATTAGCATTGCCCCTAGTATTTTTCTTCACTACGTTAAATAAAGAGTTCCATTTCATGCACAATTTAAAATGATTTTTATGGAGAGAAAAAGAAAACCACTCCATCTATATACGCTGCAGCCTCGGCACTTGTTTTCTAGGGTTTGCTCTCTTCACACTCTCTCTCCACTAGATATATACACGCTGGAGCCTCAACGGTTGTAATTGCTCTCTTCACACTCTCTCACCCTCTCCAGATCTAAACAAGACTTCGTTGGCCTCTCTCTATCTATCTATCTCTCTCTCTTCCCTCACTGCTGGTCAAAGAGCCGGCAGGATCCGTCCGCTGGGAAGGGAAGGAGGCTTAACGCTGTCGCCGTCGGCGAGGGAGGGAATCCACTACCGGCGCAACTGTTCTCTTTCACCCAGCGGCGGCGCGGGAGGGCCTCCGACCCCTTCTTCCTTGCTACCGTACATAGTGTGGGCAGATCGGACTCCGGCCGCCCACTGAGCCACACCCCGAGAACCTTAAGGTATAATTTACTTATTCCACATGCATTGCTCTAGCTGCAAGTGGATTTTTTCCGCTTCTGCACTCGAATCTAGGTGTGGGATCAAACAGGAAAGTAGTGGGGAAAGTTGTATAGTATGAATCTAGGACGTGGTTCAAAGAGGAAAGGAAGGGGGGAAAGTAGTACAGAATGGCTATCCAGCACCTACGTTGGTCGAAAAGGGAAAACAATGACAAACGCAGTATGCACATCTGTAATGAACTGATCTTTCTGTTGGTGGGGGACAAGGCTGTAGAGTTTGAGCAGCACTAGATTTGTTGCTCTCACATAGGTAAAGGTGTCTAAAGATAACAAAACTGGGACCAACACAAATATGCTCCTTGGTTGTTTGTTCTTTGTTGCAACAGACTGTGCATCACCCCTTTATACATCGGTAGATGCACATGGTGCTGGTGTGTCCACTATCCCGTACAACTCTTTAGCTATTGTTAATGTAATAATGCCACTGGAAAATTGAAGCAATGCCACAGTTAAAAGCAAATTACATGTTTAACGAATTTTATTGTTAGTATAATCTCTCTGTTAATATGAATCAATGCCACAGTTTGAGAAATGCTATTGTCTTGCTTTCTTTCCCATTTAGATAAGTTAGATGCTTCTTTTTGTGGGCTTCTGTGTCATCCACCGTTATTGACTAGTAGTTGTTTCCTTTGCACCTCTGTGTAAACAGGGTTATCTACTTCACCTCATTTTTATTGCGACCTTTTGTTGCACTACACAAAACACTTTTGTTTTAAGAGTGTTTTGTGCAGTTCAACCAAAATGTCACACCGACAACATTGCTTGATTGCTTCATCTTAGTGGAACTGCACAACAGGAGATCTGACTTCCTATCCGTGTTGGCAAATTTGTTTCAGATCTTGTTCTTGTGAGTAGTTTGAATTCTGCGTCATGAGAGGTCAGTACTAGTCTTCTTTCACATGATTGTGCAGTGTGCTTTCATATGTTGTGCTACTTATACGGTAATGTTGCTTGATTTTAGTGAACTGCACAAATGGAGACAAGACTTCCAATCTATATGTGCACCGTAATATCCCATTGAGGTAAGATAATGATATTTCACAACTGTTGGCCTGTCTTTTGCTACTGTCATCAGAAAATTAATGTCGTTCTTTAGTGCTATACTTGTGCTCCCTAATTGACATGCCAAATCTTACATTGAAGGTGAAGCTTTTCTGTTATTGAACCAAGTGATGAAGGGGGAGAACAAGCGGAAGAAAAACAAAAATCAACTTCCGGTGCTGTAATGAAGACTAGAACTGTGATGACACAAGTAATGATATAGTTTTGAATCTTAATTTATTGCTATGGCTGGAACGAGCAATTGTTTTGCCACTGATTTGATGCCACTCTTAATGTAAAATGTAATTATCTCTACTTGTGCAAACAGGGATCTTCTTTGAAGATAACATATATTTTAGTGGAACTGCACAAGAAGATGTTGGAAACATTAAACTAATCGAGGAGTATATAGTAAGCATGGCAACCACAGTAGATAACAACAGATGGTTCCCGAGAAGTGCTTCATCTGTATGCTCTACACAATAAGCCTCCTGACAAAGGTTGGTACTGGCCCACGGATTTCATCCATATGATTGAGCTTTGTCATCTCTATTGGTGTTGTGCTACTGTTTAGATACTGTCATGAGAAAGTGGTATTGTCCTCAAGAAGTGCTTCATCTGTGCTGTTTTAATTATTTCCTTTCCTTTTTTTTCGAGCAAACAGGGATGCAGCATTTAGTTGTTCTCTTGCCTTTGCACAACAGGATCATCCTTTTCATATCAGAAGGAAGTAGTTGAAGGATGGTTACATTACTGCCCACAAGAACAAACTAACTTCAGCTCAGAAGGAATCATGGACCTCCATCTTTGTTGCTGTGATGGCCAATACAATGTTGTTTTAGGATTCTTTCCGGTGAGTTCCATTTTTTTAAATGTGTGCTCTGCATGGATCATGTAGGTTGCCTGTTTAAACTGTCAATTCATAGTATAGTTTGCTTTATACTAATCACTTTTTTTGTATTTATGCAAACAGGGGTGCTCAGCTTGATTTCAATGGGAATTGCACAAAATGTTCTCGAATACATCGAATATTCTCGAATCATTCATTTCCACCACAAGAAAGGAGGTGCCGATATGTTCAAGGCGTTGCAACATATAAAGGCGAAATCGTACAAGCTACGCGCGAATTTGGCTGATTTTGGTGGAACTGCACAAAAAGAACAGCTGGTTTATTTAGCACGAGGTGCCATGTCAATGTCCGAACTAATGGCAAACCCTACCCATTCCACAATCGTAGGCATTTGATATTTTGGAATGGGAAAACCTTGTCAAAGTTTGCTCATTGATGTACGCAAAACAACACGCATTTGACATTTTGGAATGGGACAACCTTGTCAAATTTTGCTCATTGATGTTAGCAAGAAGACATGTGTTTGATATTTTCGAATGGGACGCCCTTTGCTGCAGCAGCATCGATCGATTTTTCTTTATTCTTTAGTTGTGAAGTAAATATTGGCTCTGACATGTGAATCGCTGAGATGCATAATCATCGATTGTTTTGAATGTTCTCTATGAATTGCCAGGCCTGTGTGTTTGATTGCAATGTACAGGAACGCTAAAATGCTGCTCAAACTTTTTGTACTCCCTCTATTCCTTTGTACTTCGCATATTAGATTTCTTTCAAGTCAGTTGATTTTACATTGTGAATGTCGATACTTTTTTCTATAAGATTGGTCAAAGTAGAGATAGTTTGACTTCAGGTAAAACTTATATGCAGACTAAAAAGGACCGGAGGGAGTATGTGTGAAACTGCTGCAAACGAGGTGATCACCCTGGGAATAATGCTAGTACGTATTGTTTTGCATGTTCATCCAATGCCAGTGATACAAGAATTCGAACTAATCGAACTAAATTCATTCATACACGGCTAGATTTGATATAAACATGCCGGATTTCATTACATTTCATACATTCTTCAACTAAAAAGGGGTGCGCTGGAGGTATAATTAATTAAGTGAAGCTACCCACCTATGTCCGGCTGAGCCGAACAGAAGCTTCTTCTCCAGCACAGCTCTCCGACTCCACGTCACCGCCAAGAAGCTAATCGGCCGTCAATGGTCAACCCGCCAAGCTTGGCTTCAACCGGAGGGTAGCAGCGGTGGCCTTACTTGGACCCGAGCGGCCGCGACCTACCGTGTTCTACTCTTACTCACTTTCTGTTGGGTGCAGCCTCGTCGGCAGCGGAGCGGGGCCTCGACGGAGTTGGCGATGTCCTCTGTCTCGTTGCCGGCGGGGCGCCGCCTCGGCGGAGCGGGGGAAATCCTTCCCCTCATTGCCGGCAGGGTGGGGCCTCGGCGGAGCCGACGATGTCCTCTACCTCGTTGTTGGCGGGGCGGGGCCTCGATGGAGTAGGGCCTGGCCGAAGCCGGCGAAGTCCTCCGCCTCGGTGCCGGCGGGGCGGGGCCTCGGCGGAGCCAGCGATGTCCTCTGCCTTGTTGTTGGCAGGGCGGGGCCTCATCGGTCTCGCCAAACAGCGCCTCGCCCGCTTCATCGTCCTCTTTGTAGGTGGCCGCAACCTCCGCCATCCGCATGCGGTACCGCCAGCACGCGAGGCAGCTCTCGCAGGCAGAGCGGTATGACTCGAGCAATGCCTCCTGCTCCGCTCGCTCCGCGGCGATCTGCTCCTCCGCCTGCAGGTGCTCCTGGAGGAGATGGTGGTTGTAGGCAGCGTTGGCATGCGCTGTTGGGGAACGTAGTATTTCAAAATAATTCCTACGATCACGCAAGATCTATCTAGGAGAAGCATAGCAACGAGCGGGGAGAGTGTGTCTACGTACCCTCGTAGACCGAAAGCGGAAGCGTTTAGTAACGCGGTTGATGTAGTCGAACGTCTTCGCGATCCAACCGATCAAGTACCGAACGCACGGCACCTCCACGATCTGCACATGTTCAGCTTGATGACGTCCCTCGAACTCTTGATCCAACTGAGGCCGAGGGAGAGTTCCGTCAGCACGACGGCGTGGTGACGGTGTTGATGAAGTTACCGACGCAGGGCTTCGTCTAAGCACTACAACGATATGACCGAGGTGGAAATCTGTGGAGGGGGGCACCGCACACGGCTAAAACAATCAACTTGTGTGTCCTAGGGTGCCCCCCTCCCCACGTATATAAAGGAGGGAGGGGGAGGCCGGCCGGCCCTCCTAGGGCGCGCCCCACCAGGGGAGTCCTACTAGGACTACTAGTCCTAGTAGGATTCCACCAAGACGAAGAGAGGGGGAAGGAAGGAGAGGGAGAGGGAGAAGGAAAGGGGGGCGCCGCCCCTCCTTCCCTAGTCCAATTCGGACCCAAGGGAGAGGGGGCGCGCGGCCTGCCCTGGCCACCCCTCTCTCTCTCCACTAAGGCCCATGAGGCCCATTAGTTCCCCCAGGGGGTTCCGGTAACCCCTCCGGCACTCCGATTTTATCCGAAACTTCACCGGAACATTTCCGATGTCCGAATATAGTCATCCAATATATCAATCTTTATGTCTCGACCATTTCGAGACTCCTCGTCATGTCCGTGATCTCATCCAGGGCTCCGAACTACCTTCGGTACATCAAAACACATAAACTCATAATACCGATCGTCATCGAACGTTAAGCGTGCGGACCCTACGGGTTCGAGAACTATGTAGACATGACCGAGACTCATCTCCGGTCAATAACCAATAGCGGAACCTGGATGCTCATATTGGCTCCTACATATTCTACGAAGATCTTTATCTGTCAAACCGCATAACAACATACGTTGTTCCCTTTGTCATCAGTATGTTACTTGCCTGAGATTCGATCGTCGGTATCCTGATACCTAGTTCAATCTCGTTACCGGCAAGTCTCTTTACTCGTTCCATAATGTATCATCCCGTAACTAACTCATTAGTCACATTGCTTGCAAGGCTTCATATGATGTGCATTACCGAGAGGGCCCAGAGATACCTCTCCGACAATCGAAGTGACAAATCCTAATCTCGATCTATGCCAACTCAACAAACACCATCGGAGACACCTGTAGAGCATCTTTATAATCACCCAGTTACGTTGTGACGTTTGATAGCACACAAAGTGTTCCTCCGGTATTCGGGAGTTGCATAATCTCATAGTCATAGGAACTTGTATAAGTCATGAAGAAAGCAATAGCAACAAACAAAACGATCATCGTGCTAAGCTAACGGATGGTTTTTGTCAATCACATCATTCTCTAATGATGTGATCCCATTCATCAAATGACAACTCATGTCTATGGCTAGGAAACTTAACCATCTTTGATTAACGAGCTAGTCAAGTAGAGTCATACTAGTGACACTCTGTTTGTCTATGTATTCACACATGTATTAAGTTTCCGGTTAATACAATTCTAGCATGAATAATAAACATTTATCATGATATAAGGAAATATAAATAACAACTTTATTATTGCCTCTAGGGCATATTTCCTTCAGTCTCCAACTTGCACTAGAGTCAATAATCTAGATTACACAGTAATGATTCTAACACCCATGGAGTCTTGGTGCTGATCATGTTTTGCTCGTGAGAGAGGCTTAGTCAACGGGTCTGCAACATTCAGATCCGTATGTATCTTGCAAATCTCTATGTCTCCCTCCTTGACTTGATCGCGGATTTAATTGAAGCGTCTCTTGATGTGTTTGGTTCTCTTGTGAAATCTGGATTCTTTTGCCAAGGCAATTGCTCCAGTATTATCACAAAAGATTTTCATTGGACCCGATGCACTAGGTATGACACCTAGATCGGATATGAACTCCTTCATCCAGACTCCTTCGTTCGCTGCTTTCGAAGCAGCTATGTACTCCGCTTCACACATAGATCCCGCCACGATGCTTTGCTTAGAACTGCACCAACTGACAGTTCCACCGTTCAATATAAATAAGTATCCGGTTTGTGACTTAGAGTCATCCGTATCAGTGTCAAAACTTGCATCGACGTAACCACTTACGACGAGCTCTTTGTCACCTCCATAAACGAGAAACATATCCTTAGTCCTTTTCAGGTATTTCAGGATGTTCTTGACCGCTATCCAGTGATCCACTCCTGGATTACTTTGGTACCTCCCTGCTAAACTTATAGCAAGGCACACATCAGGTCTGGTACACAGCATTGCATACATGATAGAACCTATGGCTGAGGCATAGGGAATGACTTTCATTTTCTCTCTATCTTCTGCAGTGGTCGGGCATTGAGTCTTACTCAACTTCACACCTTGCAACACAGGCAAGAACCCTTTCTTTGACTGATCCATCTTGAACTTCTTCAAAACTTTATCAAGGCATGTGCTTTGTGAAAGTCCTATTAAGCGTCTTGATCTATCTCTATAGATCTTGATGCCCAATATATAAGCAGCTTCACCGAGGTCTTTCATCGAAAAACTTTTATTCAAGTATCCTTTTATGCTATCCAGAAATTCTATATCATTTCCAATCAACAATATGTCATCCACATATAATATTAGAAATGCTACAGAGCTCCCACTCACTTTCTTGTAAATACAGGCTTCTCCAAAAGTCTGTATAAAACCATATGCTTTGATCACACTATCAAAACATTTATTCCAACTCCGAGATGCTTGCACCAGTCCATAAATGGATCGCTGGAGCTTGCACACTTTGTTAGCATCCTTTGGATTGATAAAACCTTTGGGTTGCATCATATACAACTCTTCTTCCAGAAATCCATTCAGGAATGCAGTTTTTACATCCATTTGCCAAATTTCATAATCATAAAATGCGGCAATTGCTAACATGATTCGGACAGACTTAAGCATCGCTACGGGTGAGAAGGTCTCATCGTACTCAACTCCTTGAACTTGTCGAAAACATTTCGCAACAAGTCGAGCTTTGTAGACAGTAACATTACCGTCAGCGTCAGTCTTCTTCTTGAAGATCCATTTATTCTCTATGGCTTGCTGATCATTGGGCAAGTCAACCAAAGTCCACACTTTGTTCTCATACATGGATCTCATCTCAGATTTCATGGCCTCAAGCCATTTCGTGGAATCTGGGCTCATCATCGCTTCCTCATAGTTCGTAGGTTCGTCATGGTCAAGTAACATGACCTCCAGAACAGGATTACCGTACCACTCTGGTGCGGATCTTACTCTGGTTGACCTACGAGGTTCGGTAGTAACTTGATCTGAAGTTACATGATCATCATCATTAGCTTCCTCATTAATTGGTGTAGGAGTCACAGGAACTGATTTCTGTGATGAACTACTTTCCAATAAGGGAGCAGGTACAGTTACCTCATCAAGTTCTACTTTCCTCCCACTCACTTCTTTCGAGAGAAACTCCTTCTCTAGAAAGGATCCATTCTTAGCAACGAATGTCTTGCCTTCGGATCTGTGATAGAAGGTGTACCCAACAGTCTCCTTTGGGTATCCTATGAAGACACATTTCTCCGATTTGGGTTCGAGCTTATCAGTTTGAAGCTTTTTCACATAAGCATCGCAGCCCCAAACTTTAAGAAACGACAACTTGGGTTTCTTGCCAAACCACAGTTCATAAGGTGTCGTCTCAACGGATTTAGATGGTGCCATATTTAACGTGAATGCAGCCGTCTCTAAAGCATAACCCCAAAACGATAGCGGTAAATCAGTAAGAGACATCATAGATCGCACCATATCTAATAAAGTGCGGTTACGACGTTCGGACACACCATTGCGTTGTGGTGTTCCGGGTGGCGTGACTTGCGAAACTATTCCGCATTGTTTCAAATGAAGACCAAACTCGTAACTCAAATATTCTCCTCCACGATCGGATCGCAGAAACTTTATTTTCTTGTTACGATGATTTTCCACTTCACTCTGAAATTCTTTGAACTTTTCAAATGTTTTAGACTTATGTTTCATCAAGTAGATATACCCATATCTGCTCAAATCATCTGTGAAGGTCAGAAAATAATGATACCCACCGCGAGCCTCAATATTCATCGGACCGCATACATCAGTATGTATTATTTCCAATAAATCCCTTGCTCGCTCCATTGTTCTGGAGAACGGAGTTTTAGTCATCTTGCCCATGAGGCATGGTTCGCATGTACCAAGTGATTCATAATCAAGTGATTCCAAAAGTCCATCAGTATGGAGTTTCTTCATGCGCTTTACACCAATATGACACAAACAGCAGTGCCACAAATAAGTTGCACTATCATTATCAACTCTGCATCTTTTGGTTTCAATATTATGAATATGTGTATCACTACTATCGAGATTTAACAAAAATAGACCACTCTTCAATGGTGCATGACCATAAAAGATATTACTCATATAAATAGAACAACCATTATTCTCAGATTTAAATGAATAACCGTCTCGCATCAAACAAGATCCAGATATAATGTTCATGCTTAACGCTGGCACCAAATAACACTTATTCAGGTCTAAAACTAATCCCGAAGGTAGATGTAGAGGTAGCGTGCCGACGGCGATCACATCGACTTTGGAACCATTTCCCACACGCATCGTCACCTCGTCCTTAGCCAATCTTTGCTTAATCCGTAGTCCCTGTTTCGAGTTGCAAATATTAGCAACAGAACCAGTATCAAATACCCAGGTACTACTGCGAGCATTAGTAAGGTACACATCAACAACATGTATATCACATATACCTTTGTTCACCTTGCCATCCTTCTTATCCGCCAAATACTTGGGGCAATTCCGCTTCCAGTGACCAGTCCCTTTGCAGTAGAAGCACTCAGTCCCAGGTTAGGTCCAGACTTGGGCTTCTTCAATTGAGCAGCAACAAACACCATCGGAGACACCTGTAGAGCATCTTTATAATCACCCAGTTACGTTGTGATGTTTGATAGCACACTAAGTGTTCCTCCGGTATTCGGGGGTTGCATACTCTCATAGTCATAGGAACTTGTATAAGTCATGAAGAAAGCAATAGCAACAAAGTAAACGATCATCGAGCTAAGCTAACGGATGGGTCTTGTCAATCACATCATTCTCTAATGATGTGATCCCGTTCATCAAATGACAACTCATGTCTATGGCTAGGAAACTTAACCATCTTTGATTAACGAGCTAGTCAAGTAGAGGCATACTAGTGACACTCTGTTTGTCTATGTATTCACACATGTATTAAGTTTCCGGTTAATACAATTCTAGCATGAATAATAAACATTTATCATGATATAAGAAAATATAAATAACAACTTTATTATTGCCTCTAGGGCATATTTCCTTCAGTCTCCCACTTGCACTAGAGTCAATAATCTATATTACACAGTAATGATTCTAACACCTCTAGGGCATATTTCCTTCATGCGCCTCCCGGAACTGCTCCTCACGCTTCTGCCTCACCGTGTCCATGAATTAGGCACGGGCCTCGCCGATGGTCATGGTGCAATGCACCGGCGAGGATGGCACGAAGGAGGGGGTTAGGGCCGGATCGTCGACTACCATGTTCTCCATTGGGACGTCGTTGTCCTTTGGCTGCCTACCGGCCAGTCAGTCAGCAGCAATGGCTGCCATCTCCTTTTGGTCCGTCGTCCGCCCGTCCCGAAGAGCGCTGGAGCGCGACGAATCCATGGTGGCTGTAGTGGTGTGGACAGGAGAAAGGGAACGAAGGCGGATGACTGCGGCTATGGCCGGCACAACAGTTTATATAGCAATGGTGGGCGGCAGAGGGACGGACGGGTGGCGCCGGAGTAGCCGCCTCGGCAATCGCGTATCATTAATGTAGGCGGCAGACGAACGGACGGATGGCACTTGTGTCATTTGAACGCGGAGCAATCGCATGCACCGGGAAGTGGCGCTGACCGTTTAGGGCGAAAAGCGCGCGCTGGCAAGGGAGGCGGTCTGGGTGGGCCAGGGCGGTCAGACTCGTGCTGGGCAGCGGTCCGGTCCAGCTGCCGGACATGTTGGCTCACGAGCGAGCTCGCCGAGTTGAGCGGCAACAATCAGACGATGGACGTGGTTTCCGACCAGGAGCCGGCGCCACCGCCCAATCCAGTTCATGCTGTGTTCACCATAGAGTAGGTGCGGCCGCACTTCGACGCCCTAATGGCGGAAGAGCTACCATCGTAGGAGGACCTGTGCTGCAACCTCCGTCTCCTCAATGAGCACCGGCTCGCGGAACGACGAATCACCGGCGAACAAGCGAACGACAATGCCATCGCGGACATGTGGCCCTATGATCATGGCTTCCTAAATGAGCAGCGGGCGCTGTATCAGACCATCCGTAGGGCCCGCGAGGCCCTCTCCATCGTCCTTCGAGTTGTTGCGCTCGCCATGGCGCCACCGTCTCGCGTTGTCAACATGGTCAACGAACATGAGGAATCAGGAGATGACTTTAATTGGAGAGGATGATAGTGGATCCCACCAGGGCCATAGCCGCACGTACGCAAGTGCCTCCTTATTAGTATATACAACTAAATTTTTTTTTGCTTCCTCCTGGTTTCCTGACATCATGGTCCCACACCATTGTCAACCTATATAGTCAATAAACAAGACAATTGCACAAGGAGCGGCCGACAGCTGGGACCCAACAGCTCGAGCAGTATTTGTGTTTTTGAGTTGTGAGCAGAGTTTTTCTTGAGCGATGTTTTTGTTGTTGTTCAAAGGAGCAGGGTATCAACTGGGCGGGCTGTGGCCCATCTGGCCCAGGCTATTATTTTATGTCGACCAAATATCCAGCCCGGATATTAATATTTAAATATGGAAATGGCTAGCCCAGCTATTCTTTTTTTGCGGAATACCCCACCCAGGTCAACTTGTTATTCTCCGGGCCGCATTAGACTTGCCAAGAAAATGGACTTTAAGAAATAATAAATGGGCTGTAATTAAAAAAATTGGCTGTAAATATAAAAAACGCACCGAACAGGTACATTTTTTAATTCTTCTAAAAAAGGTACATTTTTTAATTTCATTACTTGTTGCGCGCTCAAAATTTCGTTGGATTTTTACCTAATACAAATTTATTTTGAAATTATATTTAATCTGACTCTAAATTTTGGGTTAAAAAATATTTCGGATCCCATCAAAATGTTGGAAATTTTGTTGAATTTTTTTTGAGCGGTTGGCTGAAATTATTAACAAAGTCCTAGCTAGAATTAAAAAATGTGTTGTACATTATAACAAATCACAAATGGGCTATATGTTCTCTGCCACAGATGTGATGGTCCCTTGTGGGCCTACTAAGTTGACGCGTACGCAAGGCTTTGTCAACTTATAGTCAACACACTATTCTATTTGCAGTGGCCGTTGGATGTCCATCTAACGGCTGTGGTGCTTCTTCAATCTCGGATATTCATGCTTCAGCCGCCCAAACCAGCGCCGGTGGTACCGCCTGCTACCGCCTCCCGTTGCCGGCTGTGCTGCCGCGTAGGCCTCACCGGCCCACCCTACTCCCATCGCCGTCCAGGCCATTCCTCTACTCACCAACACCTCCTGTTATTCTCCGGCGACGACAGCCTCACACCGCAGCCGAACCAGTGAACCCTCGTACTCCCCTCCGCGTGGGCATCCACTGCTGTGTATTCGCCGGCTCCGGGTCGTTCCCTTCCTAGGCCTTGCCATCGTCCACCGCGTTGGTTCTCTCGGTGCTGCGTAGTCAACTTTGTCAACAAACGACAACCATCGGAAGAGGCATGAACGTGGAGTGGCTGACAGTAGGGACCCGCATGGCCCATGGCCGCACGCGAGCAAGTCCCTCCTTATTATGCGAAAACAAATGATTTCTCCCCCTGATAGGTTTGAGCCACCAGCTACATCTTCGCACGCAGGGAAGTGTTTCCTTTATTACGTGAAAAAAAAAGTTACCTCTCCCTGACAGCTGGGACCCACCAGCTTTATTATGATCCATTTCGCGAAAATATAGACTGTATCAAAGATGCTAAATTATTTTCTTCTTATTCTAACTCAAAAAAGAAGAAATTAAAAAACCCAGAAAACATCTTCGCACGCAAGGAAGTTCCACCTTATTACGAGCAAAAAAATGATTCCCCCCTGTTAGCTGGGACCCACCAGATTTGGAGGCTGACTTGCGGGCCAACTAAGTTGACGCGTACGGGCTTTGTGAACTTAGTCAAAACGATTCTAGCTGCACTAACCATTGGATGTTAAATCAACGGCTGTGCTACATCTTCAACCTCTGGTCTTCTTGCTCCAGCCGCCCAAACCAGGCCCGCCGTACCACCTGCTCCAGCCTCCCGTGGCCGGCTGTGCTGCCGCATAGGCCTCATGGACCGACCATACAACGACTCGCCAGACCTTCCCTCTACTCACCCACACCCCCTGTTATTCTCCGGCGACGGCGGACTTACGCCGCAGCCAAACCATTGAACCCTCGTACTCCCCTCCGCATGGGCATCCACCCGCCTCGTCTTCTCTGGCTCCTCGTCGTTCCCTTCCTAGGCCTCGCCGTCGTCCATCGCCTTGATGCTCTCGGCGCCTCGTGGTCAATGAGGTCAATGAACGACAGCCATTGGAAGTGGACATTAGGCTGTGAGGCAGACAGCTGGACCCACCAGCTACATCTTCGAAACCAAGGAAGTGCCTCCTTATTACTCACAAAATAAAAATGATTCCTCCCCCTGACAGCCGGGACCCACCAGCTATATCTTCGCACGCAAGGAAGTGCATCCTTATCTTCCCTGATAGCTGGGACCCACCCGGTCGAAGCGTACATAGCATTGTCGCGTGTACGTACATACTGGTCAATCGGTCTCTCTGCAACGATGAACCGTGGCCGAGCAAGAAGCGGCACATGTAGTAGTAGACGACGTCGAGTTGGCGGCGGAGGAAGACTCGGCATGCCCCCGACGTAGCAGTTCAGGCAGTCCCTTCTAAACTGTGTACACGTACGTACAGCCAGATGCCAAAAAATATGGCCACGTACGTACATACGGGCGGGGTCTCGAACGCCTACTCGCGCATACGTACGGCCAGGGCTCGTGTACATGGAGAGGCAGCGGACGGCAGCAATGGTGTCGTGTTCATCGGGAGCCAGCCGGCTTGGACGAAACAGCCGAAACGAGGTCTGGCGTACCGCAGAACGGAGGAAATGGGCCTTATGTTCGACCGTGTACGGTCGAAACGGGGTCCTGTTCATCGGGAAGTGTCTGGCGTACCGCAAAACGGAGGAAACGGACTTGTGTTGGAGTGCCTACGGTCGAAACGGGGTCCTGTTGATCGGGAGGGGTGTGGCGTACCGCAAAACGGAGGAAACAGACTTGAACGGACTTGTGTTGGAGCGCCTATGGTCGAAACGGGGTCCTGTTCATCCACCGTCTACTGCCTCGCTCCAGCCTCCACGGGCTACTGTTCATCCACCGTCGACCTCCTCCAGCCTCCACGGGCTACTGTTCATCCACAGCTACTGTTCATCCAGCCTCCACCGGCTGCTGTTCATAGAGCCTCCATGGGGTCCTGTTCATCCACCCCCAACCGGCTGGGGTGCGGCGGCCTCCTCGGGGTCCTGTTCATCCAGCGGCAACGGCCTACTACCACGGGGTCCTGTTCATCCAACCCCCACCGGGAACTGTTCATCCACAGCCAACCAATCGGCTTGACTCACCATGTCTCGACTCGTTCTACGTAGCGCGCGCATGGTAGCAATGGTCACTGTTCATCGAGAGGCAACCCAACACCAGCTGGCAACGTCTCGCACGGGGGCTCGATCAGCTTCAGTAAGCAGTAGTGATCGATCGCTCGGGTTTAGTTAGCAGCAGCAGCGAAGGAATCGCTCGGGTTTAGTCAGCAGCGAATGAATCACTCAGGTTCAGTTAATAGCCAAGGGTTCGATCGCTCGGGTTCAGTAATGTGTGATCGTTCGGGTTTAGTTAGCCAACGCCTCGCACATACGCGCGTACACGAGAGAAACGCGGAAACCTCCGTGCATCGCTCGGCCCCGACCACCCACCGTAACCGGGAAGTCCCCACTATTTTCCTCACCCTCGCTTCTACCACAATTTTTTCCATCATGGACGGCCCAAAGAATGTCATGTAGCTGCGTCTCCGGCCCGCCCAGGACGAAAAGCCCAATTTCTGTCATGATTTTTTGTCATAGAAGTAGGAGCCCACCACATCTATGATAATACCGGGTTTTGTCATAATTATCGTCATAGAAGTGTCATAAGCATGACAGAAAAATATTTTGTTCGGCCCAAAATGTCACGGATGTGTCTTTTTTTTAGTGCAGGCATCCAAACTTCTAATGATATAACTGAAGCACATGAAGCATTCTATAAAGCCATACTCAAAAGATATAAGTGAAGTGCAAAGAGAATTCTATAAATCTACTAAGGACTATCTCATACCAGCATGGTTCATAAAATAAAAGGGACAAATAAACACAAAAGACGCTCCAAGATTTTACGCATATCATGTGAACAAAACAAAAACTGAGACATACCGATAATTTTGAAGACGAAAGATGGGATGCCTTCCGGGGCATACCCAACCTTAGACGCTTGATTCTCCTTGAATATTCACTTGGGGTGCTTTGGGCATCCCCAAGATTGAACTCTTGCCTCTCCTTATTCTTCTCATATCCATACCTCCTCGATCTTCGAACACTTCACACAAAATTTAACCAAACTTTTTATTAAAGGGGTTAGTACATAACATCAAATCCCATCATGTCTTGCTATAATATTATTGTATAATTATAATCAAACATTAAACATTGTATTCTATCACAATTCTGTGGCTCCCAAGTCAACGGGGCTCAACAAGATTTCAAACTTAAGCAAATAATAAAACTTTAACAGCAATCTATGAAAACAGGATAGTTTGTAAATATGCAGATGGTACATATACTTATGTAACTCAAAACATTCTGAAAACATAGGACATAATTTTTTTTTTGCATAATAGTACTGTGTAAAAATTTCAAAAAAAATTCACTTTCCAGTGAATTATGAAAATTCACGCACTACAGCAAAAGTTTCTGTTTTTTCACAGCGCACACCAAACAAGCAATTTAAACATCCTAAAGGCAAATCTTGGCACGTTATTTTTATAATACAATGGATTTATACAAGGGGATAATTATTTTTGTTGAAATTTTTGTATAATTCAAGTTTCACAAAGTTTCCATGGGCTTGAACAAAGTTTGAGGATACCCCCCCACTTCAACGGTGCTCGTCTTTCTCACTTTCACTTTTCTTTTTGAAAAAGTTGTAGGTTCCCCTGCATATTTTTTTGTTTTTACACTTTTTAAAAGCAGACAACAGAATAAAATGACTCTCTAAAACTATGGGGTTGTCTCCCTGGCAGCGCTTTCTTTAAAGCCATTAAGCTAGGCATAAAGTGCTCACTTAATTGATCCACTCGGATCCCAAGGTATATCAAAGCCAATTTTAATCAACAATGATTTGTAATTTAGTAGTGAGCACAAAGTAACATATATCACATAACGACGGAGTCTAACTCTCTTCCTATGCATCAGCATGTCATAAAAGAATAATTCATGCACCAAAAGTAAAGGCCGATACATATCATAAGTAGTTTCTTGCAATTTTATCGTGTTAGAAACATAGAGAGGCGGAGATGTAGTTCCTCTCTTATAATAATTGAAAGTAGGAGCATCAAGCACATGCATATTATATTCATCAAAATCATCATGTCTAATGGTAAAACGCAACCCATCAATATAATCCTTAATAAGTGCAAACCTCTCCGATATAGTGTAGTTGGGAGAATTCAAAAAGATAATAGGACTAGCATGTGTGGGTGCAATGCCAACAATTTCATTTTTAACATAAGGAACTATAGCAAGTTCATCTCCATAAGCACCATTCATACGGCATCATGGCCACAAGCATAGCAAGCATCAATTTCATCAAAAAGGGATATTTCAAACGAATTCAAGGGATCATAGCAATTACCATAGCATTCATCCTTCGGTAAGCACGAAGGGAAATTAAAGAATGTATGAGTTGAAGAGTTACTCTCATTAGAAGGTGGGCACGAGTAGCTAATCCACTCTTCCTCCTTTTTGTTCTTCGCTCTCCTCCTAATCTTTTTCATCTAATGAGCTCACAGTTTCAGCAATTTCTTGTTTCATAGATTCCTGCTAAATATTAGTCTCTTCTTGGACAGTGGAGACTTACTCAATAAATTCACTAATATAGGCATTGTATTCATAATTATCATAGAAATATTTAATTATAGAAAAAATTTCAAATCTGTAAAGAGCATCATCACAATCTTCATACTTTTCAAACAAAGATTCAATTTCATAAGCACCCTTAAAAGAAACAAATTCTTCTATTTGTTCCACATCATAGTAATCATATATACCATTAGCATAAGAAGCCAAGGTTTCATTATCACTAAATTCACTTTGGAAAGGGAGCTCCATCTTAGAGCAACAAGTATAATCATATCTTAAGCATAAATTCCAAGCATACCAATGCAACATTTTATTTTGATCCCATAAGTGTTTCCTTTTTGAGACAAGCGATAATCCCGAAAGTATTCCAAGTGATTCAAGATATCTCCCATTATCAAGTTGAGTGGAGATTTACCAGGATTATCAAAGTAGTATTTAATATTTTCCACATAACCAACATCGAGGGTTTTAGGAGGTTCCCCATCTCCATGAGTAGCAAGTACAACTATTTTTTTTGGTATTTTGTGTTCCATATTCATAACTAAAGATATAAAAAAACTTATAACAGAAAATAAAAACTACTTAGTGATAAAGCAAATAAGCACACACGAGAATATTCACCCCACGCTATTGCTCCCCAGCAACGGCGCCAGAAAAAGGTCTTGATAACCCACAAGTATAGCGGGTCAATTGTAGCCTATTTGGATAAGTAAGAGAGCGTCGAACCCAATGACGAGCTAAAGGTAGAATTAATATTCCCTTCAAGTTCTATCGACCACAGGTACAACTCTACGCACACTTAACATTTGCTTTACCTATAACAAGTATGAAACTAGAAGTACTTTATAGGTGTAATGCTAGAACTACTTTGCAAGAATACAAATAGTAGTACTTTGCTAGATAATAAATGTTATTTGTTTAGTAGAAAGCTTTTTGTAGCACAAGAGAAGGATTTGTCCCTAGGCAATCGGTAACTAGACCGGTAATCATTATTACAATTTTATATGAGGGAGAGGCATGAGCTAACATACTTTTCGTACTTGGATCATATACACTAATGATTGGAACTCTAGCAAGCATCCGCAACTACTAAAGATCATTAAGGTAAAACCCAACCATAGCATTAAGTAACAAGTTCTCTTTACTCCCATATGCAATAACCCCCTTACTCGGGTTTGTGTTTTCCTCACTCACGCAACCCACTTTGAGTGAATTATGAACATATTGCAACACCCTACAACGGTAATCCTGCATGCTTGCACGACACAGAGAGCACCATAGGACAACACCAAAATAAAACATACAACTCAAACCAATCACGATCATCAATCAACCCATAGGACAAAACAAATCAACTCAAACATCATAGGATTGCCACACATCATTGGATAATAACATAGCGTTAAGCACCATGTTCAAGTAGAGATTATAGTGGGGAGAAGAGGTGTTACACTGCTGCATAGAGGGATAGAGAGTTGGTGATGACGGCGGAGAAGTTGTTGGTGTAAATTGTCGTCATGATGGTTACCCCGGCGGGGTTCCGGCGCCGCCTGGAGAGAGGGGGAGAGTGCCCCCTTCCTTCTTCTTCCGTGGCCTCCGCCCTTGATGGGAGGAGAGTTTCCCCTCTAGTCCATGGCTGCCATGGCTCCCGGAGGGTAGGAGCCCCTCCGAGGTTGGATCTCTCTCTCTCTCTCTCTCTCTCTCTCTCTCTCTCTCTGTTCTCTTCTGTTTCGCGTTCTAGTTTTCCGGCCGAATACCGTTTCTTAAATTCCCGGAGATCCGTAACTCTGATTGCCTGAAATTTTGAGGGGATTTTTAATCAAATATTATCTTTCTTGCAGCAGACGGACACCTATAACCGCCTTACGGGGTAGCCACAAGCTTGCTAGGCGCGACCAGGGTAGGGGGTCGCGCCCTCTTACCTTGTGGGCAACTCGGGCATCGTCTTGCATTGATTCTTTTTCCTAAAAATTACATATATTCCAGAATAAATCTCCATAAAGTTTTATCGCATTTGAACTTTGTTTGATATGGATATTCTGCAAAACAAAAAATATGCAACAAACAGGAACTGGCACCGGGCACTGGATCAATATGTTAGTCCGAAAAATAATATAAAATGTTGCCAAAGTATGTGAAAGTTGTAGAATATTGGCATGAAACAATCAAAAATTATAGATACGGCGGAGTCATATCAGACAGTTCTTGGAGTAAAGTTGGCCCCAGTGACGCCAAGCTAGGGATTGCACTGTACAGGATTCTCAGCCTCAAAGCTGTAGGCTTGACCATCAAGATGGTGAGGGTGGATTTCACCTGCTGTCAGATTGCTCCACTGCAAAACAGGAGAGGCCGAAGAGCCTGGGAGTAGAAGAATCCCGCTGATATGATGTGTCTGTACATTGGTCTTGAGAACAACTTGATGGTGATGGAGCATTACTGGGTCATCTGCTAGCTCTTCAACAAGGGCTACAACTTCTGCTTGCCGGCGAATGTGATTTCGCTCTACAACAACTTCACCAAGGATTACATCCTGGCTAGGATGCCAGAAGGCAACACCAAGGGGGTTGTAGACAAGTGTAAAGTGCCCACGAAGGGAGAAATGGATAACTGGCTCGCCGGCTTGAAGGAAGAACCTGTCAGGATGGAGAACGGCATGGTTCATCCAACCAAAAGTGACGAAGAGCAATTCCTTGCCGCGAGAATAGAATAGGCTAAGAAAGTTGTTTGTTCCCTTGCGACAGTTAAGAGTGCCGGCAAGGGGAAGAATGTTGAGGAGCACACTGAGGAGCATATCGAAGAACATGCTGAGGAGCATGCTGAAGAACACACCGGTGAGGCCACAGATGACGACGAGCACTCTGAGGACCATGAAGGCGTTGATGCAAAGCATGCCAGAGAAACTAAAGGAGACGAAGACGAGGAAGAGGAGGTGGAGGAGGAACAACCCTATGTTCCTCCTACTCGCACCAAACTACTATTGCGAAGAAGCCTGGCAGGAACAAAGCAGCGCACATTGACCTGACAAGCAACGAGCTTGTCGGTGTGAAGGCGACTAACAAAGCTTTCCAGGCGTTGGGGGTGCACCTGAGCTTGTGGCTCTGTGGTGGCCCCCCTCTGATAACTCCTTCACTACAAAAAAATACACTTCCGTGATGATACGTGTTTGTCACAGTAGGTCACATTTTCTGTCATGCATGTACATCCATGACGATTTTATGACAGAATCAAGATAGTCATACCTGTGCTGTCGTAGAAGTGTTCCATGACAATACCAAAATTATTAACACGGAAGTGTCCACTTCCATGATGATAAATGGCGCGTCATGGAAGTGCTTTCGTCAAGGGTAACCGACGCGTGGCATCCACCATAACGGGTCGTCGTTAAGCTATCGGGTTCCCGTTTGATCCAATAACCCGTTAACAGCCAGGACCAATGGGGATTTTCCCCGTGTAAAATCATCATTGGCCGGAGGAAACACGTGTTGGCTCCTCGGTGGGCCAGATGTCGTCCATCCAACGAAGGAGACATGCCAATGATACGTCAACACGTGGTAGGGCCCAACAGAGGCCCATATAGGTTAAAAAGGCCGGCCCAGTCAATGGCCCGTAGTGTTTACTCAGGTACTAGTGGGCCAGCCCACTAACGGCCTGCTTAAACATGGCCCATTTACGGCCCAAACCCAGATCTGGCCTGTTATTTGTTCGTCGAGTATTTGGGCCCAATTACGGCCTAGTGACATTTCAGCCTGTTAGTGGCCTGATGTAGACATGGGCCCATTTCAGCCTGGTGTGTCTTTCGGCCTGGGAATGGCTCGTGCTGCCAATGGGACATATATGGTCCGACGCAACATCCGGCCCACTAACGGCCCGTGATCAAGGTGGCAACAGTTCAGCCCAACGTGACATTGGGCATGTTAAAGGCCAGACATATAATTCGGCCCGTTGATGCCTCTACTAAGCTTTCGGCCTCTTAAAGGCCCATGATATCAGTGGGCCAACTAAGGCCCAAGATATGTTTCGGCCTGGTAATGGCCCGTCATATAACTGGGCCAATAATGGCCCGGCATACATTTCAGCCTGCTAAAGGCCGTGGACGACTATTGAAAATTGAGGCCCAACATGCATTTCGGCCTGCTAAAGGCCCATGGTATCTTCTGGGCTGTAACAGGCCAGCAGAATATTCAGCCTGTTAATGGCCCGAAGCTACATGGGCCCAACTAAGCGCTGGGTCCACTAAAGGCCCAACTAAACTTTGGGCCGAATGGAGGCCCGTGTAAGTTGTGGTCTTGGCGCAAAGTGTGAAGGCCCCAATGGCCTTTCAGGCCCAAGAAAGTTGCAGGCCGGCCAAATTGTGTCCCGCTAAAATGCAGGCCCATTAGAGGTGAATGTTTTCGCCCGGTCGCCTACATCAGATTTTCGTAGTTTTTTTCAGATAGCGAATGATGGCATATACGGTAACTAGTAGAAATTAAGAACAAACCAACTCTATACAATAAAGAAATTAAGGCATAGTAACTTAGAATAAACCTACACTATACAATAAAGGATTTATGGTATATCACATCCACTGGGCATCAAAGTTCGCCACCAGTGATCATAAAGCGCAACGAAGAAGCATATTACAAACACTGGGCGCCATCGCAGCGTAACAAAATAATACTGAACCAAGAACACTTCCAGGACAGTTCAAGAAAGGTTAGCCTTGCGCGGGAGCTGCTGAGCAAGGCTGTGAGACTGGCCTAGCATGTCGGTCACAGCTTCCAGCTGTAGCTGCTTAGCAATGAGGTTCTCATTGGTGTTCTCTGTGATCTTCCTTAGAGATAGGACTTCAAGTCTAAGTTGAGTTGCAGAATGCCTTTCTGCTTGAACTTGGGACTGAAGAAGTCGAGCTGATTCAGACAGCGAATTCTGTGAGCTTGTCTGACTGCTAGCCTCAAGTAACTTGAACACTGCATCAAGACATGACTTTGGGGTTGTCTCGCTATCTTCAAGATGTTTTGCCTTCTTTGCTGCAATATATGTTGGGTTTGTCTCACAGCCTTCAGCAGACTTGTGCATGCCATCAGGCATATCACCCTGAAACAAGTAGAGAGATGACAGATTTTGCATGTGTATAAACAAAGATGGTAACTATGCTGTCAATTCCATCCAATTTCAAATTAGAAAATAAAGAGTCAGTTCAAAATATCAATAGCATAATTTGGCATTGTTCATAATGCAGGCAGCTTCACCACACTACTGGATTACCATGTCAACAAAACAAGCATAGATGAAAGGTAAAGACAATCATTGTATCTATTTTGGTTAATGTGCATGGCATGTTGTTAATATCATCAGCCACATCAGTAAGATAAAATAGGAGATGACAAGGTGCAAACGTGGGCGGCTTCATCACACACTGGATTATAGATCCACAAAAACAAGCATACATATAGGGAGTATTGAGTAATGTGCATGGTATGAATAAGGAATTTCGTTTTACTACTAAAACTTTGAACTTAAAGTTGTTGCGAAAATGCATTTTGATAGAAACAACAAACTAAACAGCAGTTGACGATAGGGAGTATGAGCAAATTAAACAGCAGTTGAGGATAAAGGCTTTAGAAGGACTGACTTATATTAACAGTTAACACCGGCTCTATAATGCCTTTCTCCATGTCAAGGGAAGGATAACTCAAGAATTTTAGCACAGAAACTTCTTCATAAGCATTGCCTGTACTCTGCATTTTGTAGAGAGTAATTATAGATATGATAATACTGGAAGGGATAGAGGATAATGAAGATAAGATGCAGATTGATGCCACATAATCAACTACCAATCCCTGTAAGTACAAGTGTTACAGGACAAAATGTACTAACAAGAGCAATGGGCTACACTTCTGCACTGGCATTGTCTGTGTATTCAACTTTTTGGTAAGATTAAATATAGATCTGATATTGTTTAGTAAATGGTGGGCGAGGGAGATAAGATGCAGAATGCTACACAATGAACCAATCCCTCCTTCACATTATATAGAGTGTTTTGTACACTGGTGTACTGTACAAAATGCTCTTATATTATGGGGCGGAGGGAGTAGCTGTTAATGTAAGTACAGTGATAGATGATGTTCAGTCCTTACAAGAGGACTGCAGAGCTAAACCTCTTCAAAAGCATTGGGTTGATTCTAAATTTATGTAAGAGTCGATACGGATCTTATAATGTCCACCAAATGGAGGATAACGAGGCTAACATGTGCAGTGATGCTACATAATCAACCAGCTATGAAAGTAAGTATGGTCATACAGGGCAAGAGGTATTCACAAGAGCAATGCAGTGTGCAGTATAGTTACGAGATTCTGTGGTCCCTTGAGAATGAATGTTCTTCTGCAAATAGTTTTCGTACAAGTGAGACGGTAAGGCACATGCAGAAATGTAGTTCAAATTGTGATGTGATATCATAGACAGTACCTTACGCTGCAGACAAGACCAATGTGTAACAACATTATTCCAGTCAGTGTCTGATAAATGTAGCACAGGAGACTTTACAGAAATTTCATTTAGAGGCTTGCCATCGAAGTGTGCTTCCCTCAAGTAGGAATGATACTTCATCAACGAGTGCCTGAAAAGCGAAACCAACCCTTGCTCGTCTTGACTATCCAGTTTGGTCCTCGCCTATTTAAAATAATGAAATCTTGTGTCTTCTGTCAGCAGAAACATATGCACTAATTACCATGAATAACATTAGTACATTACTTATACGTAAGTTGCGGAGGAAGATTGGAAATTGTTCTGTGTCTGTGGTATAATCTTTCCATGAAGGGAAGATGCGCACAAAGTTCCGGACAACAATATAAGCTTCATCTTCTAAACTGGGAAGAAGTGGAACAGGGGTCCTATTTGCTGCAATTGGGGCTCGCTCTCGTTCCAAAAGGGATTTGGCAACTGGATTTGGTGTACTCTTTGCTGGAATGGGTGTTTTGCATCGTAGAGCTGGTGCTATGTCAACTGGCATCATCATACTATTTGCTGCTATTGGGGTTTGCTGAGTTGGGGCATCAGAAATGACCAGTGTAGTAGGGCTAGAGTCTGCTAGAGTTGGGGTCGTGTTTTGTGGGTCTGGTGATATTGCAACTACACCTAATGGGCTATTTGATTTATCAGGTGTCACTACCTTCCAAATACTTTGTTCGTGCTCCTCCATGATCAGCAATCACTCTCTTCCTTTTGAACGTCTGATACACAAGAACATCATTTGAATGGATAAATATGGTATGATGACAGATGGAATATGTACTGAAAATGGATAGGCAGGGCGTATTCACAACTTTGGAGACTTGCTTCAATATAAATGCTACAACTTTGGAGAAATCCGGGTTGTTCATCTGAGTCGGCAGTCATAAACTGAACATTTCATACTTCCCATGTGTAGCCCCCAAGTGCCACGCAGTCTTGCCTGCAGCAACTCGGGACTTGTAATTACCTTATGCTCATAAAATTTCAGCCAGTGTAGCCCCCAAGGGCCGGGTCATTTATGCAATAATGAGCAGGGACTTTTGCAGATCTGTTTATATAGACTTGAAGAGCTATGTGTAGCCCCCAAGGGCCGGGTCATCAGTATGTGATAGGCCAGGTCTTCAATAAGGCGAGTTAAAAATGACCTCGCATTCGCCCCCAAGTGCCGTGGCGCATGCTTGCAGCGACATGGGACTTACATACTTGATGTAATCTTGATTTGAATAATGTAGCCCCCAAGTGTCGGGTCGCATGCCTGCAGGGACTCGGGACTACTACTTCCATTGTAGAATAAAATCATATCCACTGTCTGGATGATGTTACTTTGCGTATCAATATTGAACCATGCTCTCTGTTGTGAGCTGGTATTTTTGAATGAAGGAATAATAGCCATTACCCTGAAAGGGCTTTCAAAAACCTCAATCTCCCAATAGTGATTACGATAATCATAATGAAAATCCAGCCATGTTTGGCTTTTAAATATAATCCGGTATGAAAACCTCAATCATTCAATAATGGTTATGACAACCATAATGAAAGTCCAGCCATGTTTGGCTATTAAAGATTTGAATAATATAATCCGGTATGAAAATCTCAATCATTCAATACTGGTTATCACAACCATAATGAAAATCCAGCCATGTTGGCTATTAAAGATTGGAATATGCAACCCGATCTAAAAACAGGTGCTTGATATGCAAAACCACAAGACCTTGTCTGTTGACAAGTAAATCTGGAGTTAATTTCCCGGTGGCTCTTGGCCGATGGCGACTTAATGCGCATCCATTGTAATCCGGGATTTTTGTAACCCGGCGGCTTATAGCCTTTATAAAAATCAAGAATTGATAACTCCTGCAAACAGAGATGTTATATTTGCAAATATACACAATAATATAATTCATAAGTCGGCTTTTAAAGCTCGACAGAAAAGACCAGCTTTTAAAGCTGGAATCCAAGGCGGGTTATAACCTAGAGACTCATGGTCATAAACAATCGTTGAAAAGATTATAATGGCGGCTTATAGCCAAAATTATACTGGCGACTTAAAGTCAAAAGCCAGGACAGGTGACAAACCCAAAGACTTGTAGTCTTATCCAGCTATTGAAGAAATCATAAACATGGCCGATGAGCCAAAACATCCTGGCGACTTAAAGTCACACGCCAGGGCGGGTGACAACCCGAAATACTCAAACATGAGCCACAACATACTGGCGACTTAAAGTCAAACGCCAGGGCGGGTGACAACCCCAAAAACTTGTAGCCTCATAACCATGGCTGTTCAAACCAAAATATACTAGCGACTTAAAGTCCAAAGCCAGGGTGGGTTATAACCCAAAAATACTCAAACATGAGCAACATAACCTGGCGTCTCATGACCCGGAGATCTTCAAATTGCACAGAAAACAAAAGTCAAAATCGCAAAAACATCTTAAAAATCAAAAAACAGAGACTATGTAAATCTCAAAATTAAGCCAGCTTTACAAAGGCACAGCTTAAAAGTTGGCTCATAGGCCTCAGGTTTGCTTTCAAGGCCGCAAAGCCATGGTTCATCCTAGCTCACTGTAAGTCGGCCCTCACGTGACACAAAACCGTTGTTTTAACCTTGGCAAATTCAGGGTCTTTAAGAAGATTAACTTGCCAAGAGTTCGAAGGGTCACCTGGCAGGGTAGCAAGTTGCAAACAGGCAGGATGAAACAATAATTTGGCATCCACGCCTGGTCAAGAGGGTATGAAAGCTAAACCCGGTGGGTTGGAAGCCCCCAAGTGACCTTATGATCAATCAATAAAGACTCAGATGCACAGAAATGAAACGACAGAGGCCCCAAATTTCAGGGATGCCGGCTTTATTAAGTTGATCATAATATGATAAGCCCATAAGGCAGGATACCCATGTTTGAACCGCGCATCATGGCAGCAAGTTCTCTTTGGTAACCTTTAATTTTTCATGAGAACTCGAACTTGCGAAAGGTGTATTCTTCCTGAACCAGGCGTTGAGCCAGACATTGAGAGCTCAAAACTTTGTGGGAGACAGATTTCCATTGAGCCGGATTTTAAACAGGAATCTTTTCTGATAACCCGAAACTCTTCTATTGAGCCGATTTTTTTTTATTGCCAGGCACTTTTTTAAGCCAGAAATTATCTGACAGCCTTTTAAATTTTCATCAATGTGGCAGTAGCCTCCAGGACCGGGTTATTTTCCCTCCAATGACCCAGGGTTCTTGAATTTGTTGAAACTGGCAAATTTGCTAAGTCATGTCTGTGTAGCCCCCGAGTCTCAAGACGACTCGAGGAGTTGGCTTGAGATTCCCCATACTTGACCGTGATATAAACTGGCATATAGTTAAACAGTGGAACACTAGAATATGTTGAAGCTGGAGGCAAGATGGTGAGTTGATGATCTTTGCAACACTCATTGTATATCCTTGGTGTTGATAACGCGATGTGAATCCACAGAAAGTTGAGGCTGACCTCGGCGGGTTATAAATGACCCCGTATGATTTGTGTCAGTAATTCGGCCAGCAGTTCATCCCAACTGGTTGTTTGAAATTAAACAAACCACAGTGGCGGTGACTAGTGCGCCTGTCCATTGAGCCATCTGGTGCAGGCAGAGGCTGATAATATATCATTGGCTCAAGAGTTGTTGGAATAGACCGGGCTGTAGGAGCAGCAACTTGCATGTGCTCACTAAACAGCTCATGCAGACAGGTGCAGCTAAGGTGTGTTGATGTAGACCAGACTGCGGGGATGGACAGTAAAGACGACCGCGACATCAGAGACAGCACAGACGCGGGCGAGTCGGCCACGGGCACGGGCACGGGCAGATGAGTTGGCTGTGGCGTTGTAAGCCGGTGCGGACAGGCGAGTCAATCACAGGCGCGATAAGCCGCACGGACGGGCGAGTCAGCCACGTCCTGTTGATGTAAATTGGGCCACAGAGGCGGCGGTTTGCACATACATTCATCGAGCATCATGGCACAGTCAGATGCTAGCTCATGATAATGGAGACGCGAGCTATATATATCCATGACACGACCATCGCTCTTGCAGTGAACAGTTGTTCTGCATCAAAAAATATCACAAGCCAGAGTACTTGTTCTTTAAAGAATTTAATATGTGCTAATGAAATAAACTAAACGGATATCACCTGACACATCCGAACGTCAGATGATCTTTGCGCGGGGCAGAGATTAACTCGGATATATGAAGGCCCAGCAGTGGCGTGGATGCGCATACTGCTAATGCTTAGTAACAATAGATGATCTTGGACTTTTTTGCCATGATCCACCTCCTCTTGTGTGACAGAAGCAAACACCTGTTTTAAGGTATTTTCAGTGACATTGGGGTCAAGACCATCAAATATGGTGGTTTGGTCAAACTGGGCTCCTGGAGTATTTGTACTTGGAATTGGTACTCTCTCCTGAACCCATGTTGTCTTTCCCTTTGCTGCTGGACCAAAGCACATAAGCTTGGAAGAACAGGGCCTTCAATGTATTTCAGTTACGGCACGAGCTTGCTCTGTAGGATTACCAAACTTCACAATCCAGCACTCGCCTAGTTAAGTCTGTACGACAGTTCAACATTTGGCATCCTTTGTCCATTGAATGTCTGAAGAAAACTGCTCAGCAGCTGCATGGCTAGCAAACTCGACAAAGCCATAACCCTGAAGCTGTCCATTTTACTTGTTACGGATAAACTGAATAGATTGGGCCGACTGGACGTCCCCACTGTCGGCAAAGTAGCAGCAGATGTAGGGCGCAGCGGCTTGAAACCACGCAGAGCAGTGGTGGCTTGGAAGCAGCGGCTCGAGGCCGGGCAGCTCAGAGACAACAGCTTGAGACCGTAGTGATACGCAGCAGAGGCCAAGCGCGACGCCGGCAAGGGAGGCCGCACGGCGGGTTGAGCAGGCGGCGGCTCAGGCATGGCTCAGAGGCGGAGGGGCGGATCAAAGGCCGCACCGGTGGAGACGGCTCAGGGCCGGGGCGGCTCGGCAGTGGTGGCGTGATGCAAGGCGAGGTCGTTGAAACAAAGGCAATCCAGCAACAGCAGCGAATCCCGAGGCAGAACTGCAGCGGCTCGCGGCAGTGGCGGGTCAGCGAGGTGTAAACAGCCCGCCCGCGGCGGGTCACAGCAAATTGCGGAGGCGACGGCGGCTTGGCGCCGGAGCGGCGACTCGGAGATGAGGCGGTTTGGCAGCAGCAGAGACGGAAAACGACGCGAGGCGGGCGTCTTGGCACGACGACAAGTGAGGGAGGCCTGGCGGCTCACATCACGGGGCGGCTCTCCGGCGGTGGAACAGCTAGGCGGGGCTACGGCACTTGCGGTAATGGTAAGCTCCGAAATCCCGGGCGGCTCGGACAGTGTTTGACGCAGGCCGTCGGCGGCTGCTCGCGGGCGGCTCAGAACAGTGGAGGACCGGGGTGGCTCAGAGTGGCGGAGTCACGGCCGGAGGAAACCGGCGGCTCACAAGCAATGATGATGGATGGTATCTCGCGGCAGGAGCAAAGCCACTCGGCCAGGAACGGCAGCGGCGGGTCAAAGCGGTGGAGGAGGTCGCAGGCGAGATAGGCCACGCGATGGCAGCGGCTCAGAGTGGCGAGTTGAAGCGGTGCCGCAACGGTGGTGACGACTTGGCGGTAGCAGTGGAGCAGCGAACGCAACTCGGCGAGGCGGAGCGAGTCCGACATGGAGACGAGGCGAGACCGCCCACGACCCGGACCTGGACCCGTGGTCATCTTCTTGCCGAAAGAGCCGGCGGCGGCGGTTTGACCGGTGGAAAGAAGCACGACGAAAGTGGCTCAGAGCTGGAGTTGGGGCAATTTGGTGCATCAGTATAGCGGCTCAGAACCAACGTGAAGCAGTGGAGGCGCAAGACAGGGCCAGCTACAGCGGCGATTTGTTGCGGCGGTCGCAGCAGAAGTGGCGGATTGGGAGGCGCGCGGGAGGGGCGACACGCTAGGCGCAGCTAGTGGTGCGAGAGCGGGGTGGCCGGCCGGAGCCGGCTTGCGAGCGGAGGCGGGCCGGCGGGCTCATGGCACGGCGGCGATAGGTGGCCGGAGCCGAAACCGCAGCAGTAGCTGAATCCGTTCCTGAGCCATGGCCGTATCCAATTCCGGGTCGTGGTCGTGGCGCCTATGCCTTACTGCATCAATTGCTTTGTTTTTTGTATTTGATCATAACAGATCGATCCTGCTGATGCCCACGGTCAACAATACTAACCCGTCGGGATTTTCTCTGATTATTCCGTCAATGGAACTCATGAATATTGCCCATAAAAATTTTCTGATCTTGATCTGGTGAACTCAACATTGATCTATATCCTTCAAAAACTGGTTTTTTCTCCATCCGGAAAATTGCGAACTTCTCGAACCCTAGGAAAGATCCCTCCAAGAACTCAATACCCCCGTGCGTGGCCCCATGGTGGGCGCCAACTGTCGTGGATTTTTCACGGCAGATGTCCTAGTGTTTGGACTTTGTCGTGAGGCCATCACAACTAGGTAGTAGCTTGAACGGGGTTGATCGGGACGAAAGACGCGAGATTTTACCCAGGTTCGGCCCCTCACGGTGGAGGTAAAAGCCTACATCCTGCTTGATTCATATTGATCATGATGATGCTCACGATTACAAGGGTGCTCTTTCGCTACCTCTATCTCGAGAGCTATTGACTTGTCTGTCTAAAGCTTGTCCCTATTGGGTGCCCTGCCCCTCCTTATATAAGGTTGAGGGGCGGGTTACATGTGGAATCCTAGTAGGATTAGGACTATTCTATTACAAGTGGAATCCTGGTCTTGCTTCCCTTCTAGGGAAATATTCCTTATGCCTTCCTTCTCACACCGGCCCACAATAATGTGAGTCGGCCTTCTCATGAACCACCTTATGGGCCATTAGGTCTTGTCGTCCGTCTGACCCGCCCGCCGGGTCACTAATGAGTCGCAAAGCTCGGGCGGGTCACCCGTGAGTCGCCAAGTCCGGGCGGGTCACCCGTGAGTCGCCAAATCCGGGCGGGTCACCAGTTAGTCGCCAAGCTCTAGCCGGGTCATATATTAGGCCGGGTTACACTGCGGGGTATATCCCCGACAATTACAGCAACAAGTTACAGCAGCAAACCAGGTAAAGAAGAAATTTTTTGAAAACATATCTGTTGTGCCAACGGAGTTTCAGTCAGATCCTGCAAACTTGAATGTTAGCAATCATAAATAAAGTGTTGCAAGAGCCATAAGAAACTAACATCAAACTAGTAAAACTAACAAGTTCTTGGCAACGTATTAAAGTAACAAGTCGGTACCGTTTGCCAGCAACACAGATATCTGTAAATATCTTTGATGTAAGCAAAATGATTCCGATATATATATATATATAAATATATATATATATATATATATATATATATATATATATATATATATATATATATAAAAGTTAAAAAGACGTTGTCCCTCATATAAACCTGACAGTTGTCTGTCTATGAACATGCAAATATTACTAGTGCTACAAGTGATAACAGCAAACCATTTAAACAAACAGGGTATCAGAACGTAAATTACACATGAATTTTGCTGCACCCTAGAAGTACATATGACCAGCTATCTACGTGCTTAAGTAGCTATTTAAATTCAGGCAAACAGGTAATTCTTAACAGTAAGTATCAAACACATAGATAGGCGCAGTCTATAATAGGATTAACAGGCTATGGCATTATGTAATCAGTAGCAAACTAAATTAAGCCAAGCAACTTAATTGAAATTTTTTGCAATCAGTGGCTAACTAAAATTCCAAGAATCAGG
Organism: Thinopyrum elongatum; assembly: GCA_011799875.1. Classification (NCBI taxonomy): domain Eukaryota; kingdom Viridiplantae; phylum Streptophyta; class Magnoliopsida; order Poales; family Poaceae; genus Thinopyrum; species Thinopyrum elongatum. Next base: position 545,026,757 of record CM022298.1, on the reverse strand, counting down.
TAACTGAACTTACGCTAGCTCTTTGTACAGGCACACTGCAACTTCTTTTTCGCTTACATGGTTCTACGAAGGAGTCCATCGCATCAATTTCTTGGATACGCAGTCCCAATACTTCTTTCTTCCCACACTGCATTGGTAAGTCGAATGGTTAATCTGATAAGATGGTGCGTCCTTGATATGTTATATGAGGACGGGTTGTCAGACTAGTTGTAGTGACACACATCACACTGGCTTTTACTGTATATTTCATGCGATTACATTTGGCATATCGAAATCTAAGCAATCTACAATAGGATGAAAAGACTGGGATCCTTCACATTATTAGCGAACTCAGTTCATAGAAACAAGCAATTCAACCATTCTGTGGGTAAATCACAAGCACCACTGGAATATTTTTCATTACCAATCATACACGCAAAAAGGGGCGATGCCACCGTAGGGGCTGGTATGGGCGGCCGCCTCGGGTGGCTGGAAAGTGTGCACCTAGTTTGAGTCGTCCAGGTTGGACCAGGCTAGTTTTGTTCGTCCCAGCGCACGAGCAGGCAATGTAAAAAAATAAAGAAAATTGTTTCAATTTCGATGGGCCAATAACGTAAGTGCAAGGCAGGCCCTATAGCAGGCTCGCGGCCCAAACGAGCGCCTCCCATATCGATCGACAGCAGGAAAAATCCCCAATTCGTTTGCTCCATCCTCCAGTCTAGTTCGCTCCTAACCTAGCAACCGCTGGACAGACCGACACAACACTTCCTCGCGCCCTCGTTGGACGCCGGTCGCCGGGCTTCAAGCGAATGGAAGGACAAGAAGACGAAGATCCAACCCTGGGTGTAGCCTGCGTGGGAGGCAGCGGCGGCAGCACGGGCATGGCATCGAGCTTACGCAAACGGACAGTCGCAGCTTGCAAGAGCAGCATGCACAATAAGCAGATACATCACATTCCTGATTATATCTAATTCAACTGTTCAATTTCTGGCCAATAGTTAAACCTGACGGTGTTGTAAAATTGCTTGTATGTAGGGAATCTATAAGAAAATGAAACTAATTTCTGCTTATTTTATAACTCCCCCAATCAATACTGAACTGACTAACCTGATGTGTCTAATCAAGTTTCCGGTGCAAACATACAAGCTCATGTTGTTCTTGAGCCTGAAGTGTCTAATGAACAGACTGCTAATGAAGGATTTGATGCAAACATTTTACATGCTCGTGGTGATGAACATATAGTGTCTAATGAGGGACTAATGCAAGCATTTTGCAAGCTCGCATTCAAGGATTTAGTGTCTAATGAAGATCTGCTATGTTGAGAGAGAGAGAGAGATTTGCAGGAATTGATGACAAGCAAATTATAGTACATTTTCATGGCTTGAGGAAACATCGAGGCCATCTACCAGAAAGTCCCCGTATCATGACAACCTAGCATAAATACTTTTCTAATCTATTGTTTGAAATTATTGGCATACTTGTGCAGGATAGATATATTGATATGCAGTTTGCGCACTGGTTATAGGTGCAATTACACTTGGATATTTTCGGCCAGAGAACGAATAATTAAAGCAGGTACAGTCCATGTTAGTAGTCCTTGTACACCATGTTGCATTTTGTGTTTTTTGGTGCTTATATCATTTAGTGTTTTATAATCTGGAACTACTTTGGATCATTAGCTGGTTTTCAAAGTGCATGTAGCTTCACATTTCTCAAGTTATGTTGATTTCTGGAGTGCAAGTGCCTTCGTATTTTTTAAGTTAAATTTTCGCCCCTAGTAACTTGAATTGATGGATCCGCCACTGCACACAAATCATACACGCAGGCCAGTACAAATTAAATGAAATGCAGGGACTTATGCTAGCTCGTTGTACAGGCTCACTGCAGCACTTCTTGCGCTTGGGATGTTCCAAGTACAAGTCCATGTTACAACTTGCTTGGATGTGCAGGCCTTGTGCTCCTTGCTATTGTACCAGAGGACATGTACTTACAAGGTTATACATGCGTGCAGGATGTGTACCAGATCCCGTACCGCTGTCATCCTTCGCTAAAAAATGGTTTTGCCTGTTTCAGATGATATCTCCAGAAGAAATAAGAGTTAAAGTCAGAGTTGCATAGGCGTGTAAGCTAACAAAGTAGTAAAAGGATATCCAAACATCGTCGAAACAGTGCACAAGGGAGTGATATGTGGATACCTAGTTCGGTCCGGCGTTTGGGCATGCTCGCCTAGCTAGAGTGCGGGTTACTTCAGAGCCGTTGAGGGTGATGCGCTGGCGTTGGCTGGCCGCGTACAGATGCAGATCTCGAGCGGCAGCGGAGCGCTACAATGCGGTGGACGAGGCCGTTGGTGAAGCACCAACGCCGTCGGGGGGAGTGGAGGTGGGATGATGTTCTCGGTGAAGTGGCCCCGGTGAGGTGGGAGACGGCGTCAGTGAAGCGCACCTGATGCGGTGGAAGTCGGTGTCTGAGGCACGTCGGCTGCGACGGCCGACGTTGTGGGTGGACCACCCGGTGCGGTGGACGAGGGGGTAGATGAGGTAGCTCCGGTGCAGTGGTGAAGTGCGACCGTCGTCGTCGTCTGGCACAGAGGTGGGGAAAGAGACGAGACGAAGGGCGATTCGAATTTTGCTTGGGTTGGCGGCGAATTAGGGATTTGAGAGCTCTGGGCGTGGAAGGGGATGGGGGAGATGGGAGATTTTGCAGGGCTGGAATTGGGGCCGCCATATATTTCAATCTGAAACGTGGAAGCACGAATTTTTTTTGTCGTCATTCTTTTTCTGTGGGGGGGGAGAGGAGGAGGGAGGGGGTGCTAGCGTCCGTACAACATACGCGACCACCACGACACGACCCTGGTCTACCTGGTGCGCCTACATTTGAGAATGCAAACGAATCTTCTTTCATTGGCAAACGAATCTTGTACTATGTATTACCATGCCCGTGTTTTCCTTGCAAATAATTAGTCCTTCGAAACGAGATACTATGAATTAATTAATGAGGAGTTCTTTGAATTAGAGTGTGTTTGTCACATAGCGATCTCCAATTCTAACGTGGATTTCGCATTTCAGGGTATCCACGCTACTTTTTTAATACAAAATTATATATGTATAAGATGAACACCATGGTAGTGAGAGAACTTTGGATGGATTCAAGCATATGACCACACACATACAAAATACCACAACAATCGAGTCAATATCAACCTTTCCAAACCTAGTATGGCACGAATTCGAAATAAATACGGAAGCCATATGCATGGTCCTCAATTCAAATCTTACAATGTACACTAAATTAACATGTCAATATTAAGTCTAGTACTATCTACATTCAAATGTTGTCTCGGCACACACGCTACATACTTCCTCTATTGATCAATCTTCCTCTCCTAACCACCTTACAAAGCTATTGGTTTCCGCAGGTTCATTCTTTCTCTCCATGTTTCGATCTCTAACTCTCACACACCCGCCATTGCACTCCATGCCGAGCTCTCTCTCTCCCCCCCTTTCCTCCCACCCTCTCTCGGTAGATACGTGCATTGCCTATCTAGACCCCCCCTCCCTCCCTCTTGTGCGCACGCATGCACATTGTCTATCTAGGTCACTCTCGAGAGACCATCTCACTCTTTCTTCCGCACAGCGGCCCACACTCGCTTAATCTCTCTCTCTCTTTATATAAGTCTCGATTAACCTCGCTTTCTCTCGCACACAAACAATATATCTCCCTGTTCGGGCCTCGATTGGCACACTCTATACTCTCTCACGCAGATTGTCTATCTGGATCAGTTTCTCCAAGCTGTTCCACTTATTCGACCTCATGGCGGCCCACGCTCGCTCAATCTCTCTCTCTCTCTCTATGCATGTCTCGATTGACCTCGCTCTTTCTCACACACAAATGATATATCTCCATGTTTGGGCCTAATTCGAAAAATTCATAGTGTATACTCTCACACGCACATTGTCTATCTAGGTCACTCTCTCCAACCTGTCTCACTCTTTCGATCGCATGACGACCCACACTCGCTCAATCTCTCTCTCTTTATCTATGTATCGATTGACCTTGCTTCCTCCCACGCACAAACGATATGTGCACCTGTCTGTGACTGGATCATCTCTCAAGCTCTCTCTTACAGCCCTCACCCTTCCCAAAAGCTCAATCGGACAATATCTATCCACAGCATATATATCTTTTCAATGAATGTCAGGGCACACTCACTTTGTCTCTCTATCTATGTCTCGATTGACCTCGCTTTCTCACGCCGTCTCTTCCACACATTGAAGCTACCTCTCCATCCCATGCAGAGCTGGAGCTATTTACATTGCGAGAGGGACTCCAACCTTCGACTAATTTGTGAAGGCATTTATTCCAGTGGGTTTAGATTATATTTTTGTAGCATTCGCCCCACAACTACTCCAAACACCGTTGCAACCCCCGCCCCTCCCCCAATTGTTCTCCCTCTGGATCGGTCACCGCTCTCTCGCACGCCCTTTCTAACCTTCCACGTCGCACCATGGTATTTTTGCAAAAAAAACTCTGGTGTTCTCTTTAATCATTACAAATAAGCTACAAACAACACACACACGGAGTCCACCTGTAATGGAACAAATTTTGACCCAGAAATTAAAGTGCTACAAACTACACACCGGGGGGCCCAACTGTCATGGAGCAAATTTGGAACCATATCTACACCCCTATATAGTGTGCGAATAACTTTGAAATATGGTCGTTGGATGAGTCAATCCGACGGTGCAGAGATGGCAAATCCGAGCACCACTGGTCGTTGGATATCTTCTACATTCCACCACATTCTGCCACATGTACAATCTAGAAGACTGCATGGTTGAACTTAAGCATAATGCACAAACCTCAAAACACATGCACTTCTCCTTTGTTCTAGAATCTTCTGTATCATAATTGCCAAATTTTCTTTTTTCTAAATGAATTGCCATTATTTGTTTTTACTTTATGCTCTACAATGCACAATTCCATGAATCTTAAAATAGATATTAACTTTTTTATAAAACTTATTGATTTTGAATGAGATGAACTATAAGAATTAAACGAACATCTATATCATGCATATATGAATCAAAGCTTACATGCTATGGAGTGGTATTTATTCATAATTTGGTTGCCAAATCTCATGCGTGCAATGCACGTGTACCTTACTAGTATAAATTAAAAATGAAAAAGGATGAGGATCGAACATGCGACCAGGGCCTTCAAGCCGCACGTCAATAGGCAACATAGTAGCAACGTTTGTTGTACTCCCCTTTGTTGATATAATATTTTTATATTACCACGGCCTATTTAATGGACAACATGTTTTTATATTAACTTTAGTACATTAGTGGGACTGGCTCGTGAGCATGTACTATTCCACTTCACTTACTGGTGGGTTCCATGTCTGCTCTCTCTCTCTCCTCCCCTTCTACGTTTAGACGCACGGGCAAACACGAAGAACGCGCGGGCGGTATGGCCGTTGACTGAATCTGGACGTGTTCACAAGTTACGGCACCAGTTTCACGTAATCCCTACTCTTATAAAAAACAGAGTTGGTGATGATGGTGTGCCTGCCATCCTGCAATATAGGTCGTCCGATTTATATCTGACGGATAGGAATGAAACTATGGCAATTTTGCAAAAAGATACCCACACCCCTCTCCACATTTGCAAATAAGGCCTTCCCTCATTCATCCTTTTCTCCCACAAGATAAACTACTCATACAAATGTATCTTGATGTTCCATGCAACGCACGGGCATCTTGCTAGTACTAGTACAAGTATTGGAGTATGTAACAAGTTTAGGAACAAAAGTGACCGTGACGGACAAGTTAGGCTAGTAGTATCTACTAACAATTAAATGCATGGATAAATAGATGTATCGCCTATAGTGCACGAACAAGGGGACTGCTCGCGCCCTACAAGTATTTGGAACTGGCTTCCCTAAAAAAATATTTGGAATTGATGTGGTATTTAATATGAAATGTTTGCGATCAAAAGGAATACATGTCACTTGATGACGTTTTATATTTCATTTGATACGGCTCTAGCAGAACATTCAATCGATCAAACCATAGATTTCATTTAGTCTGACTGCGACTTTACATTCATACCACGATCAAACTAAAATAAACGCAAGTGATAAATCCCAAACATTTGGATTTTAAGCATGGCAATCCGAACGTTTTTCATGGCATATTTAGATCACGCAGCGGCGGTGGAGGCGTCTTGCAGCGGGGAACGGCTCCTCTGCCATGCTCTGTGTGTCGTTGGGCCACTGACCGGCGGCGATGGCGGTGTCTTGTGCCGTTGTTGGCGTACTCCTAGATGTTGGCCCTAGCTTCAAGGAAGGCCAGAATGTTCTGGACTTCGGTCTCCAGGAGCCAGTCAACAGACGGGAGGAGGCGACTGGCGTTGGTGCAAGGAAGCGGTCGACGACGGCGATCCATGCCGCTGAGGGGGGCACTAGCACCGGTGTGGGGACAGGCTCTGGCAACGGCGCGGTGGAGACATTCGTGTGCGCGGGCACCGGCACGGGCGTGCGCGTCAGTGCACGTGTAGGCACATGCGCTGGCAGGTGCATGGGCGCATGAAAGTCAGTGGGGACCTCGTGGAACCCCGTGGCTTCAAGCTCGGCGACAATGTGCGGCTCCTAGGCCATCAATGCCACGGGGATGGGCGCTGGCGTAGTCGGGGCGACGGGAGCTAGAACAGGAGCGGTGACAGGTGCGGCGTCTTCCCGCAAGGCCAGTTCAAGCTCGTCCCAAAGCTCCTTATATTCTTGAGACTCCGGCTGGGTGTCTTCCTCAGGAAACTGGAAGACTAAGGGCAGACCATCATGATGCGGCATGGCGTACGATGAGTTCAGGCTGGTTGGAGGTAGACGATAGGAGAATCCGAGAGGAAGAGAGAAGATTGTAGCGAGACCGGGGAGTGCGGGGGTGATTTAAACTTTGGCGCCGGCACCATTAAAAGGGCAGTTGGGAGGAAGGTGGCTGGCGGAGCGTGGTCAAAGGGCTCGCCTCCCGGTGAGCCTGTGTAGCGGCCTGCTCGCATGCCTCCCGGTCAGCCGGCGCAGCGGTCTGCTCGCACGCCTCCCGTCACCTCACACGCTTGCTCGGACAGCACCTACCGATGAGAAGCGGGACTCGTGGCGGCACGTAGGTCTAACGCCCATGGTTTGAATAGTGAAACCATTCGCATTAACGTGACATGTCTTTGTTCCAAAATACCTTGGCTCTTCATTTATGCAACTTTTCATATGCAGCTTGTCTCTTGAACAAAAAAAATACGACAGCCTATTTGTGCCATATCACGTGACCATGCTCAGTTTCATGAATTTCAGGTTAGTTTTGGATTTTTTGGAATTTAAAATCCAGGATTTGAAACAATATCATAACTTGCATCATGAAATAAATTTTCAAGCCATAAATCTTTACTGTTGTAGATGTTAATATTTCTTAAGAAAGGATTTGGTCAAATATTTTGCTTAGTTAGACTTCAGACAAGTTATATATGCAGAGTAAAAAGATAATCCCTCCGTACCAGTGCATTGCCTGATATAGTAACTCTAGTAGGTACGAACAACGCATGAATAAAATCAACAAATGGAGCTCCATTATGTGCTCATCCTGGTGTAGTACTATTAGTACTAGGCAATGGAGTTAACGGGTGACCTTGGGTAGCGGCGACCAAGGGAATTGAACCGTGCTCGGCACGGTAGGTAATATGGGCTAGTTACTAAAGCATCCCTCCATTGTTCATCGGTTGTTATTATGGACCGGGGACATGAGGGGAATTTCGTAGGGCTGGAATTCTGGCCGCCAGATATTTCGACTAGAAACGCGGAGGCTCGAGTGGAGGTGCGAAGTTTAATATCGCGGTTCTTTTGGTTGGGGTTGGCTAATGTGCGTACCACGCACGCCACCACCAGGACACGAGTCCGGGTCTGGCTGGTACGCCGTCGGGTGCTACCATTCGAGAATGCGAAAGGAATCTTTTTTTAAAATTGCCGAACGAATCTATATGTATTACAATGCCCGTATTTTCCTTGCAAATAACTGGTCATTCCAAAAGGCACGGTAATTAATTTATGACGAGTTCTTGAATTAGAGTGACTTTGTGATATAGTGATCTCAACGTGGATGTATGACCATGCATGTATGACACGAATTCAAAACTAAAATGTAAGCCATGCATGGTCCTCAATTTAATATTTAAACTGCACAATAAATTGAAACATGAATATTAAGTCTAGTACTATGTACATGCAAATGTTGTGTTTAGGTCTCTCCATCGACACCCCCCCCCCAACCACCACACATACTTCATGTATCGATTGATCTTCATTTCTTTGTTAGTAGAGCTATTGGTATCCGACACACGCCCGCTCATTATTTCTCTTCATGTTTCGATCTCCATTTATGTCACACCCGCCCACACACTCTCAACAAATGTATTTCTCACACACAACCTCGTTGTGCCCTCCATGACAAACCCTCCCTCTCTCTCAAGACACGTATGTTGCCTTTGTAAAACACCTTCACCGTGCGCGCACACACAAAGTCTATCTAGGCCACTCTCGGTAACTATCTCCCTCCAGCCCTCACTACAGCTTCGCCGCACGATATCTCGATGTATTGTCTTTAACATTCGAGTGTACGCTATGCCACACTCACTCGATCTCTCCCTCTATAAATGACTCGATTGACCTCGCTTTCTCGCGTCATCTCTCTCACACCTAGACGCTCCCACTGCACCTCTTGCATAGGCGGAGCTATGTAGATTGTCGGGGGGTAACCCCTCGACCTTAGATAAAATTGTGAAGCTTTGTTTAGGATTGTTTGGATTATATTTTTTGAACATTATATTTGTCCCCACCCTCCAAAACACGATGGGTTGTGCACCCCCCCCCCCCGAGAGAATATCATGTGCCCCCACACCTTAGACGCTATATGGTGATATGAGTTCTTTGGAGCGTGTAGATCTGAGATATAGCGGCTCATAGATGTCTTCATATTTTTACAAGAAACCTTAATGAGTTTGGGAATTGCACACAATTAGTACCAAAACTACTCAGATGCCCTTGGATCCCATATCCAATGGCCTCGAAGCTCGTATCATCGTAGCATCTAAGATGAGGGAAGACCTCATATTCTCTTGTGTTTAAGAATATCACGTGCTACCACACCTTAGATGTTGTGGTGATACAAGCTCCTCAGAGCCGTTGGATCTGAGATCCAACGACTCCTTGGTGGTTCAAATGTTTTTAAAGAAAAGCCCCCAAAGAGTTTGGGCGTAGCCCACAAGCACAAAGACTACTCAGATGCCATTGGATCTCAAATCGAATGACCTCGAAGCTCGTATCACCATAGCATCCAAGCTGCGAGAGCACCTGATGTTTTCTCGCACGGGGAAATATGAGGTGCTCCCACACCGTAGATTCTATGGTGATACGAGTTCCCGAGAGATCTAACGGCTCGCAGTAGGAGATTTCAATGTTTTTGCAATATAGGCCTCAAAGAGTTTGGGAATTGCGCAGAAAGTACAAATACTACGCACATGGCATTGGATCTCAGATCCAACGACCTAGATGCTCATATCACCGTAGCGGCTAATTAAGCTGCGGGGAGCACCTAATATGAGCTACTGGGAGCCGTTGGATCCAACATCCAGTGGCTCACACGAGGCCTAAATGGTTTTTTTGCAAAAAAAACCTTGGAGAGTTTGAAAATTGCGCATAATTACAAAGACTACTCGCAAGCCATTGGATCTCAGATCCAACGACATAAAATTTCGTATCACCATAGCATCTAAGCTGCGGGAGCATGTGATATTCTATGCCGCTGTCATTTATGTTCCTAAACTTGCAAAATACGTGTAACTGGTGCCGTAACTTGTCTAACCGCGCAAAGTGTTTGTGCAAAAAAACCATCCTACACTGAAATATCGGAACAACACACGGGGGCCCACTTGTCATTGATCAAATTTGGACCTAAAACTAACAAATCTGGAGGACGAGATTCGAACCGGCAACCTAGAGTACAAAGCGTATGTCGATAGCCTGAAACTGCAACGGTTGTTGGCTTTGTCGCGTAACTTGATTTTATACAGTATTACGTTGAGTAGAGTAGAGGGAGTGGCTCGTCAACAGGTGCATTGACGTTGACTGACATACTGGTGGGTCCCATGTCTACCATCTCTGTCTCTCCTCTCCATCTAGTAGTACAACCTTTAGATGCACGGGAAAACACGAAGAACGGCGCGAGCTTGCCGTGGTGTTATTATAACTAAAAAAATGCTAGGAAAATAGATGAATCGCCTAGAACAAGAGATGTTGTGGCTGGTCGAGACGGAGCTAACCACACCTATCCTCCGTGCCACGTTAGCATGATGAAGCTGTGTGTCTAGTGGGGTGTTTTCGACCGACTGGCTGGGTCCCGAGGTCAAACCATAGGTAGTTTGATACAGTTTATTTTTACATGCACATTTTCCCTCTGTGCCGAAACGTGGCACACCCTACCGCGCGGTTTCTGGGTCCTCCCGAGTGGTGTACGCATATTTTCTTCCTTGCCGAGACGTGGAACGCCCTACCGCGCATTTTTTGGGTCCTCCTCAGTCGTAGCGCCGAAGCAAGTAAATGAGTCGTCAAATCACAAAAGCCCACCTTTCCCGCCGAGTACATCAGTGAAGCACGGTGGCTAGCTAGTTGGGCTAGTGCGACCGAGTAGCTAGGCCGCCGCCACATTTGTTTTTTCACCCCTTTTTTCTCTCCTTGCCGGTAGGTAAATTTAAATATCCATCGCTGCGTTGCACTGGTCTTTGGGTGTGGCAGGCACGGCAGGATTTTTATTTTTTTGATTGACGGGAGCAGGCGCGGTAGCAATTAGTCATGATGACTCCGCCTGTAAAACCCACTGCTCCGTGAAGTGAAAAGTCGTCGACTGGTGTTTTCCCATTGTGAAAACCAAAAGATTCACCCCGCTCCTCGGCTGGCCCCCTCCGCCTTCCCGTAGATTGCATTGCCTTTTAGTCGTTTCGCCCCCTTTGCTTCCTCTCCCCATTGCTTCTACCTAGTACCATGGCGGCGCATCAGATGACGGACTCTGAGGTGAGGCGCCTGACACAGGAGCTCCATGCTAAGGATGCGGAGCTCAGGGCCAACGACATGGAGCTTCGTGAGATCAAGGAGGAGAGGAGTGCCATGCTCCTCCTGTATGTGCGGGAGTTTATGGAGCTTCAAAAGCGGCAGGCGTCCACCACAAAGATACTCGAGGCGTCGGTGGCGTTGCTGCAGAAAGCGGGAGATACAATAGGCGGTTAGGCGAGCCGACTGGAGCGCAAGCGGGCCGATCGTGACGAGGTCCAGGATCGCCTCAACCACTTGGTGGACCATGTTGCCATGCACGTGTTGCGGCTGCGCGATGCCTACCGTCGTGCCAGCGTGACCTTGCCGGCCGTCGGGCTAAACCCGTTTGACCACCCCGTTGACTTCAACGAGCTACGGCTTCCTGACCTGGTCTCCTTCTTCACCTATATCTCCGAGGAGCTGAGCCATCTCCGCGCGATGGTGGGGGCGGAGCTGAACAAGGAGGGGTTGCGGGCGGCCGTCGCCGTTGCCAGGCGAATCCTCTCAGGGCTTCGTCACCGAAATCCATTCGTGCCATTGGACGCTGTCTTTGACGAGCTGGCTCCCGTCGACCGGGAGCGGGCTCTGCGGGCGGTGGCACCCTGCATCACCAACGTCATGCGCCTCGAGAAGCAGAGGGACTTTGGTGGTGTTTAGGCATCCTTTGCATGGGCATGTCCATGTCTCGGCGCAACATGACCGTTGGATCAAACTCAGACAGTGCAGATCAGTCACTGTAGCATAAAGCGTGTGGGTGTGTTTGGTTGCATTCTCATCTCAATATAGGATTCCCTCTTCGTGCATGCTCATCTTAGCACCCCTCTTCATGCATGCTCCTAGTGTATTTGTGTTAACCTACTACTGTGGACTCATGCACCCTTCATGCACTCCGCCAAACACCCAAAAGTGGGTCGAGAAGGGAACTTTTGCTCCCATGCACCCTTCATACACCCTGCCTAACACTGATTCGTGCATCATATGGTTCTTGTTTCATGGAGTACCGTAGCACCGTACTCTCCATGCACTGTACACCTAGTTCTGTTAACATTGATCTCACCATTCATTCTCGACCGGATAGTAAAAAAGGGGTATGTTACATTACTGTTCATATAGTTGACATGCGCACAACATCATTTGTTATCATCATATCTTACTACACTAGCAACAAGATTATATAGTACTGACGTATGAACCACTGCACATGGCTAGTAGTAGGAGTACTGTGTAAGTTCAAGTGGCTGCCGTGTTTCGCACTCCTCCGTCGTAAGAGTGGAAACGCTTGATGTAATAATTTTTTTCTTCAGAAATAGTGGACACGCTCTACCGTGCGGATTCTCCTCGACGGTCGTCGGGAACCTTGCTACTCACTTTCGCCGACGTGTGGGACAGCCAGCATCAGGGTCCACTTGCCATGCACTAAATTACTCCGTACTATAGTGCACAACTGCATGGTAGACTACACCGGTCGAAGCGCCGCAGTAATGCCCAATGAGCCATCAAATCACAAAACCCCCACCTTTCCAGTAGTAAGTTGGACGGACGAAGAAACCATCATTTCACTCTTCTCCCTCATCTTCCTCTCTTGAATAAAACCCCAACTCGCTTCTCCCTCATCTTGTTCCTCATTTCTTCAAGAAAACCCCGACGCGCCTCTGCCATTGTTCTTCTCTCCCAAAGAAGGAAAGGTGAGCGCATCAATGGTGTTGCTTCTGGCCAAGGCCCGGTCTTGCAACCCCGAGACTAATCCTATAACTCCCTCTCAGTTCTTCTTTTGGGTTTGTGATTATTGTTTCTTTTCTTTTATTTCTATTTGACAGTTTCTTGATGGACCCTGGAGCACCGGCCGAAGTGATGTCTATGGCTCTGGCCAAAACCGTCGAGGCTCAGGGTACAAAGAAGCGCAAGCACCCCGCCGAGACTACCGCAGACAAGCTCAAGGCCATCGCCCTGTCCAAGCCCCCCTCTCTGGGATCCCTCGTTAAGCAAGTCCAGGTAATATCTCTTCTTGACGATCTTTTTGGCGATCTTGATCATGTTTTTTCATCTAACACGCAGTACTAGTACTAGTAGTACAACTTTTTGGGTAATCTTGCATGTGATTTTTGTGTGGCAAATGACGGTTCTAAATTGCTCTTTTGACCAAAACATGCGAGAGGTTGACATACATATGATTATTGCACATAACACTGATTTCTTATAGATTGCTTTCAACTACTTTATGAACATCAATGCTAGCTGTAGGAAAAGCAAGATTTTAGCTCTCATGCCTTTGAAGAGAGTATAGTAGCCTCAGTAACTTGTGTTAGGGATATTGCAAGTAATCCCTCTGCTCTCATGCCTTTGAAGACATGTTCTACTGTCTTTGATCACTCATATCTGTGCGTATATGTAGTCTTATACGGAGTAAAATATCAAAAATCATCTTATATTTCTGAACGGAGGTAGTAATAAAATATTTGGTTTCTGTTTTAATTAGAACCAGGTCCGCGGTGGAGATGAAGTTCTCAAAGTCATGTCGTGTGAACTGGAAGACCTGAGGATGAGTTCTACTACTAAACTATCCAGCTGTTGTGTCCTTGTTGCCACATGTCGTGAACATGTGTTTTCTGGTAGCATTGTTGTCAGGCGTGTTCCCGAGGGTGTACTTCACCACAACAATTTCCTAGCTGTGCCTTCGATTACGAAGGGTGTGGTTCTTGTAAAGCTTCTCGACAAATCTGATGTGGACTGTCTTCATCGTCATGTTTATGAGTGGAAAGACCACTGAGGGAGTTATGGACTAAGGGTTCCTCGGGGCGACGGCCCATTGTACATGGGCCGGACTGGTGGAGCCATACAATCGCATGAGATCTATGAAGTCATGGTGTGCCCTCCAAGTCAAGAAGGTGCAGGATCTCTTTAAACCCTTGTTGTGGTCTATCTTCGGTAACCCTAACCCTATCGGTGTCTATATAAACCAAGGGATTTTAGTCTTAGGGCTGGAGCTACATTCATCACCTCATCACCTTAGGGTTTAGCTCATACGGATCTCGAGGTAGATCAACTCTGTAAACCACATCATACATCCAATACAATCAAGCAGGACATAGGTTATTACCTCTTCGAGAGGGCCTGAACCTGGGTAAACACTGTGTTCGTCGTCCCTTGTTCCCCATCGATCCTAGATCCACAGCTCGGGACCCCCTACCCCGAGGTCTGCCGGTTTTGACACCGACATTGGTACTTTCATTGAGAGTTCCGCTGTGGGGTCGCCAGAAGGATCGATGGCTCGCCTGACCATAGGAGAAGGCATCGGATCCGGGGACTTCTTCGTCCCTGGGAAACTCTTTGCGTTTGGCAGCATCATGCTGCACGCCGACCCAACTGGTCGTCTGAGTCAGATCGACGCCTTCGTACCAGGACACCAAATTCGATTCGGTAGTCTGGAATATGTTGCGGACATACGGGGCGATCTGGTTTTCACCGAATTCACTTCCCCCTCCCGCACATTCGACACGCCCGCTCCGGAGTCCCTTTCCGATCCGGTCTGCGGATCGGCCTCAACAGCTTTGAGCCAGGAGAGCTCCACTTCAAGTGGGGGCCAGACTCTGCCTCTGTCCGGACACATCATGACTGCGGAAGACCTATCCTCGACCTCCGAGGTAGAATCAGGAGGCAAAGGCCAAGAGTCAATCTCGGCCTAACCTTCCTTTCACAACGCTTGCCTGGCCCTGAGCCCTTACGACAAAGAGGCAGCCAACGGCCAGGGGTCACCCCCAGCCCAAGGCAGCTCGACCTCGAACCACGACGGGGAAACCACAAGCAAGGACCAAAGCCCATCCCTGACCTACAGTGATGGCCCGGACCCCTTCAAGGATCCATCTCCGCATACGAAGCTCAGCACGGCCAGCGGAAACCAAGGACCGGCCTGGGCATTGATCGCCCCCCACTCCGTTACGCCGGAATCTGGCCCAGAACCCTCGAGTTCAATGACCCTCACAATGATAAATGAGGCATTGGACCGGATTCAGAATATGACCATCCAGGAGGACCTGCCCTCTGCTGTCAATCATCAACCCTTCGAGGCGTACCATAGGGAATTTTGCGTCCCACCCACCACCCACTTGGTGGCCACTATCGATGACTTAACCAATATGCTAGACTATAATTCGGAGAATACTGAATACATGGACGAGGAGGACAAAGCCAAGGCCAATGCCAATGTTGCCCCCCTGCCACTAGCCGCTGGTCGGCCACATCCACCTATGACATTTACATGGTGGACACCCCCAAGGACGGCAACGGCACTCCTAATCAGGACCGAAGCAAGCCTAGAGATGAGCCGACCAAACGCCAAAAGCAGCGCCGTCAATCAAAGCCACATCGAAGCCATGCGGGCAACATGGACTCTGTGAAGAACGACACCGTAAATAATACGGATGACCTCGCCGGAGACGCAGCCTTCGAACATCATCAGGATGACCCCGCGGGGCAGGAGGACCTGCTCAATTCAGAAAACCCTGATGACTCCGAGGATAGCAACTACCTCCCACTCTCTGAAGAGGAGGCCAGTCTTGGCGAGGATGATTTCATCATCCCCGAAGACCCTCTGGAGCAGGAACGGTTCAAGCGGAGGCTTTTGGCCACCGCCTGCAGCCTAAAGAAACAAAAACGCAAAATCAAAGCCGAACAAGACACCCTCAACGACCGATGGACTAAAGTCCTAGCTGCCGAAGAGGAGTACGGCCGCGAACAGCCAACCAGAAGTTATCCCAAGCGAAGGCTATTGCCCCAGTTCGACGACGAGGCCATAGAGCCAACACGTCCGACATATACAAACGCCGAACAGCCGGACCGCCCCCCTAGAGGGTGGGACAGGGAAGCTGACGAGCCCGAACACCCAGCCGCCCCACCTCGCCGTCACGGCAAGGATCAAGTGCAACCCACTTACGAGTACGACCTCCGCCATGACCTAGATGCTCGAGGAGGCCGTACCAGGTTTATCTACAGACCCAGAGAAGACTCGCCCGCTTACCGGGAAGGATACTACGATCGGCTAAACCGAAACAATAGAATCCGGGAGCAGCAGCCTATTCGGAGGGCCGAAGACCTCCGACGCGATGTAGCCCGAGTTCGGGGCACCGCACACCCCTTGTGCTTCACAGAGAGGGTAATGCAACACCAATTCATGGAAGGCTTCAAGCCTGTGAACATCGAATCATATGACGGAACAACAGATCCAGCCGTATGGATAGAGGATTTCCTCCTCCACATCCACATGGCGCGAGGAGATGACCTCCACGCAATTAAATATCTGCCGCTAAAGCTTAAAGGTCCAGCTCGACCCTAGTTGAAGAGTCTTCCCTGAAGACTCTATAGGCTGCTGGGAAGAGATTGAGGACGCTTTTCGAGCAAACTTTCAGGGCACCTATGTCCGGCCTCCAGATGCTGATGACCTAAATCGCATCACACAACAACCCGGAGAATCTGCCCGATAGTTTTGGAACCGATTCCTGACCAAGAAAAACCAGATCGTCGACTGTCTGGATGCCGAAGCCTTGGCTGCCTTCAAGCATAGTGTCAAGGATGAATGGCTCATACGGTAGCTCGGCCAGGACAAACCAAGAACTATGGCAGCCCTTACATCCCTCATGACCCACTTTTGGGCGGGCGAAGACAGTTGGCTTGCTCGCAAGAACACCAACCCAGACACACCCGGTACCTCCGAGGTTCGGGACGGAAATGGAAAGCCCCGACGCCGCAAGAATAAACATTGCCACAATGACGGCGAGGGCGAGGATACGACAATAAATGCCGGATTCCGAAACCAGAAGTCCAGACCCCGAAAGAAAGCCCCTGAAGGCAACACTGACGGCCCATCCAGACTAGACGCAATTCTAGACAGGCCTTGTCAGATTCATGGCACATCAGAGAAGCCTGCCAACCACTCCAACCGAAATTGTTGGGTGATCAAATAGGCCGGCAAACTCACAGCCGAAGACTCGGGCAAAAGCCCACGAAGCGAGGACGATGATGAGCCCCGCAGGCTGAACAGTAGAGGCCAGAAACCCTTCCCTTCCGAGGTCAAGACGGTAAACATGATTTACGCAACCCATATACCGAAGAAGGAGAGGAAGCGAGCACTACGAGACGTATACTCCGTCGAGCCACTAGCGCCGAAGTTCAACCCATGGTCAGCTTGCCCGATCACGTTCGATCGCAGGGAGCATCCCACCAGCATATGCCATAGAGGGTCCGCTGCCCTAGTGCTAGACCCCATCATCGATGGATTCCACCTCACTAGAGTCCTAATGGATGGAGGTAGCAATGAGGATACAATGAGGAAAATGGGGATCGCTCCATCAAAGATTATACCCAGTAACACCACCTTTAAGGGGGTCATTCCGGGAGTGGAGGCCCACTGCACGGGCACCGTGACGCTTGAAGTAGTGTTTAGATCTCTGGATAACTTCCAAAGCGAGGACTTGATCTTCGATATTGCACCTTTTCGCAGTGGCTATCACGCCCTCCTCGGCCGAACAGCGTTCGCCAAATTCAATGCCGTTCCGCATTACGCCTACCTCAAGTTGAAGATGCCCGGCCCCTCGGGCGTCATAACTATCAACGGCAATAAAGAACGCTCACTTCGAACCGAAGAGCACACTGCGGCCCTAGCGGTCGAAGACCACACCGGCCCATATAGGCCCGGATGCCAACCCGCCGTAAAGGCCGGCGACAATAGCAAACGGGTTCGAACCCGTTCCCCGTCATGGGAACCCACATGCGTTCGCCACAAATAGGGATACGCGACCCACAACACGCCCACATTCTTCACGCTCTACGTGCCTCGTCAGCACAACTTCGCACTCAAAATACCATGGGCAGCCATGAGGCATATATCAATAAATCCGAAGTGCATGTTCATTTAAACCGAACTTCGAAATTACTTCGTCTTCGGAAGACCCGGGGACCAATTCCGGATACCCCCAAGCATAAATCTTCATCGGCAGGGTCCTCGCCCATCAAGGGCTCATCGAAGGTCCCAACCCAAACCTATCAGAAGCAAAGGCGCAGACATGCAGCAGGGCACAGTGAAGGCTTCAACTCACGCATCAAGGCCCTACGTCAACCTTTACTCTGTAAACTTTCTTTTTCTTTCACAAGTATTCAATTCGCAGTTTGAATTGTACGGATAGACGTCCCGAGCTTACAAGAAATAATAAAAATACCCTTTATGGTGTTCGGATATCCGCATCTTGCGATTTGTCTATTCCCTTTCCGATTCTCCCCTCGCTCTTCGAACAGCCCGGCATGAAAATATATTAACTAGTCAAGAGTTAGATTTATATATCAGCTCAATATCTTCAAGTCCGGCACCGCTTTCTGCTAGGTATTCGGCGTCTCGGATATTGCACTATATGCATCTGTTCCGAACTATGTCTTGGGTCAATAGTTGGGTTGCCCGGCTCCTGTGTTTGCCTCTTATGTTTCGCACGTTCGGCTAAGAGGGTAAAGGGAGAACCCTTGCGATTATACTTCTGGTTTGCCCGGTCGAGTACCTCAGGAGGAAAAAGCCGAAAACTGACCGTCATAGTAAGCGCGAAGTGGTCTGCGATCCGATGACGAGGTTTGACTCTAAAAATCGTTGACGATTTCGCCGTGTCACACGAAGGGTTCGTCTTAACACAAACCATGTGATCGGAAAGGGCAGGTTTCGATCCCCAAGTACATCACAATACACCGGCGGCTAGTCCCTAGTCCCCACTGTCAAGCTCCTAAGGCTAAGTGAAAGCAGTAAAACCGAATAGTCTGATCGCCTGGTTTCGCTCCCGCACTACCGCCTCCGGGCACCAAGACGTTGGCTAAGGGTAATAGTGCGGAGACGAAACACCCCTCGTGATATTCACTTGGGGCCTGAAGCCGACGACTGGTAGCTTTCAGAATGAACATACGGCCACACAGGAGTCAAAATTTAATCATTACAATAGCAAATAAGTCCGTCGGGTGCATAATAAAGCATAAGTCTCACTTGATACAAACTTAATACAACTACTCAAACATTACATCTTTCGAACACTGGCCCAATATCGCCCGCGCTCCGGTTATCACCTGCGCGAAGTACTGCTCGGGCGGCAATGCTCCTTCCCCTTGGGCGGAGGACCAGTGGCCTTCTCCATTGGATTAATCCTCGGCCAATGCACCATGGTCTTCGCAAACGCGAGCCTCGCCCCCTCAAGGCACGCTGACCGCTTTACGGCATCAATCCGGAGCGGCGCCTCCCGCAACTTCTGCACAAGGCCGAAGTAGATGTCCAGAATGGGCTCGGCCGGCCATAGGCTGACACAGAGGTCCTTCACGCCCAGCTCCGACATCCGATGCATCTCCATCGGCTGCTTCATTTGATTGCTTAGAAGGGGGGCGCTCGGAGTCCGGAAACTGTGACCAGAAGAGCCGTTGCGTGGAGTCCTCCTCGAGGGTGGCATAGTGCCTCATCACGGCCGCCACATTCTTTGGAAGTTCGGCAAAGACGCCTGCGGAGCGCCAGACCCGCGTCAGCAGGGCGAACCTGTTGCCTCCGAACACACTCTGCAGTAAGTATTTCTTACCATTTGCAATTTGCGCAGCTTGGCGGAGCTCCTCCCAGACACCTCGCGCGTCACTCCTCGCATCCTAAAGCTCCTTCTCTGCCTTGGATAGCCGGGAGGATTGCTCCTCCTGCCCCTTCTCAAGGGCCTCCAGCTTCTTGGCGGCATCCTGGAGCTCCACTTGGACTCCGGTCATTCGAGCCTCGTGCTGATCAGCAGCAAGCTTGGCCTTCTAAAGCTCGGCCACCGCCTTCTCAGCGGCCGTCTTCTTTGCGGCCGCCTCGGTCTCGGCTTTCTTCAGGGCCTCCTTCAAGCCCTCGACCTCAGCGGCAGCAGCTACATGATCATCAAGATAAGGGATTAGCACATAGTCCGGATCATCAATATCCGGTGTCAAGCAAGTACAGATCTTCTCACAAGGCTTACCTTGCGCCTCGTCAAGCCGTTTGTTGACAAGGTCAAGCTCTTTATCGGATAGCTTGAGCTTCCATTCCATCTCCTCTAACGCCGCGACATTATCAGCCGCGGCCATGGAAGATGCCTGCGTCAGCAAATGAAATGTCGACATTATTATTCGGCCTACCGAATTTGATCCTCTACAGGTCTCTCTGAGGTCCTGGCAGAGTCTCGGGGGCTGCTATGTATGCGGCCTACCCAAACTAACAATTACAACCGCATTATGAGGAAAGAGCATTACTTGACTTACCTCAAAGCCTGTTAGAAGGCCTTGGACAGCGTCATTCAGTTCGGGTTGGACGGAACGAATACTCTACATGACCGCACTCATTAGAAGTGTGGTGCCCATAAATGATGACGGAGTTGTTCACTAGCTCCTCCAGCACATCTGGCCAGCCAGCCGCCGCCCGTGTAGAGGTGTTCGGCGCTGGCGTTGGCTCCCGGGCCCCTTCCCCGCTGGGAGGAGCATGTGCCGTCGAAGGCCTTGGGGGCTCGGGAGCGGACGACGGATGGGGTCCGGATGGTCCGGACTCTTTTCCCTTGTCAGCCAGGAGGGACGCTCCCTCCTGGTCTTCGGTGACCAAGGTGTTAACCTCGGTCATTACGGCGTCCACCTCCCCCTCTGTGTTCGGGGGAGGAGGAGTCCTTTGGGACCGCACCTCCTCAACCACTTCGGGGATCAGAAGAGGCGCGGAGTGCGCCATAGACCCACTATCCGCCAGTTCGCCGGGCGGAGACGTCCCCTCCGAAGTCTGCTCGGTGGGGCGTTCATGTGGGGGACTGCAACTTGGAGGGGTTAACCTTCAGCTAAAGCAAATTACTGAAAGCGAGATAGCTAAAAATACCAACGCCTTACCTGCTGGTCGGGGGCTTGACCCTGGGTTCCTTCTCCGAAACCTTCTCGAACACTTCGGACTCCTTGTCAGAGTCCGAACTGTTGGACAGAACCAGTTTTGGCCGGCATCGTCTCTTCGGGGCCGGAGAAGGTTGGACCCCCTCGACGTCCTCGGACGCCGCCCTCTTCTTGGAGTGCGAGGAGGCACTCTCCTCCTCGTCCTCATCCTCGGCCCCATCCTGCACAGATGAGGCCGCAGCGTCTCTGGACCGATTGCCCGGACGAACCCTGCGGCGGAGGCCCTCCCTGGCCTCCAGCGCTTCTTTCTTCTTGCCCTTCTTGGCGGGCGCCTTATAAGGCACCACGACCAGCAGCTTTTCCAGCTGCTCTGATCGGGGCCCTTCCGACAGAGGCACCGGGCCGCGGATCTCCTTGGCCTTGGCAAGCCAGCCCTGCAAAATCCACATATCAGGGTTAGACCGAATCAAACATGGTGTGAATATCCGAACACTCCTCAAAGAAAAATGCTGCTCACCTCCCTTGGGGGGTTCGCGGCGTCGAGGCCGATGTCCTTCCCCTCGACTGGCCACTCTTTCTGGGGCTGGAATAGTTGGCCCCATATCTTGTCAGGAGTCATGCCGTAGAGGTGTCGCATGGTGGCCGGATCCTCAGGCTCGTGCTTCCACATAGGCTTGGCCCTCTCCTGGCAGGGGAGGAGCCGGCGGTGGAGCATGATCTGGACCACATCGACCAGCTTCGCGCCGGTCTCTATTACGCTATCGACGCGCTTCTGCAACGCTTTCGTATCGGCAACACACCCCTAGTCCGGGCTCTTGATGGTCCAAGAGGCCAATCTGGTAGGGGGTCCGGACCTGAATGCGGGGGGTGCTCCCCAGGCGGCCTCCCTCGGCTCGGTGATGTAAAACCATTCCTTTTGCCACATCCGGACGGTGTCGACGAAGTGCCCATCCGGCCACTGGACTCGCGTTAGTTTACTAATCATGGCCCCTCCACGGTCCGCATGCTCGCTGCCAACCACCTTGGGCTTGACGTTGAACACCTTCAGCCATAAACCGAAGTGCGGCTGAACTCGAAGGAGCGCTTCACAGAAGACGATGAAAGTCGAAATGTGGAGGAGGGAATTGGGGGCTAGATCGTGAAAATCTAGCCCGTAGAAGAACATCAGCCCCCATATGAAGGGGTGCAGGGGAAATCCTAGCCCCCTAAGAAAATGGGGAAGAAACACGACCCTCTCGCCCGGCTGGGGCGTGGGGATGATCTGGCCCTCTTCGGGGGCCCGATGAGCAATATTGGCCGGCAAATAGCCGGCCTCCTTCAGCTTCAGGATGTCCCCCTCGGTGACGCTGGAGGCCTCCCACTTTCCATTGGCTCCGAATCCAGCCCTGGTCGAAGGAGGTAAAGAGGGATTCGCTGTGGAAGCAGAGGAAAGGGGCGCTGGAGCTCTAAGGATCTGCATGAGCGGGAGGTGGAAGAAGGCATGGGATGCAGACTGTAGCAGCCCCCCCCCTTATAAGCCGATGATAGGCCTGGGATTTCCTTTTTCCACGCCGTTGGCTTCTCCACTTCCCGATATGCCCGCGACGTTATGAGCGGGGAGGGGAATCAAAATCATTAACCATATCCCCCGAAAAGCAGGACACGATCTCCACCTCTAGGGGACGTGCCAGACGTGGTGTCGGCCTCGAGCCGCGCTTCGAGAAATAGTAACTGCTCGGCGTTATGGCCGGAAGCGACTCTTCATTGAAAGGGAAAAAGTTGTTAGATGGAGGCATCATTTGCGCTTGAGCATTATTTTTTATTATTACCTTCGGTGTTAAGCAAAACTGTCATTTCAGATTCCGGACATCGCTTGGTTCCGAACATGGGAGAGACATACTGAAGAACTCGCCCCGCAAGCCGAATACTGGTCGGATGAATGGATACCGGATACAAGTCTTGGCATTGGAGGCAAGTTCGGGGGCTACTGAGGGAGTTATGGACTAAGGTGTCCTCGGGGCGACGACCCATTGTACATGGGCCAGACTGGTGGAGCTGTACAATGGCAGGAGATCTATGAAGTCGTGGTGTGCCCTCCAAGTCAGGAAGGCGCAGGATCTCTTTAAACCCTTGTTGTAGTCTATCTTCGGTAACCCTAACCCTATCGGTGTCTATATAAACCAAGGGTTTTTAGTCTTAGGGCTAGAGGTACATTCATCACCTCATCACCTTAGGGTTTAGCTCATACGGATCTCGAGGTAGATCTACTCTGTAAACCACATCATACATCCAATACAATCAAGCAGGACGTAGGGTATTACCTCTTCGAGAGGGCCTGAACCTGGGTAAACACTGTATTCATCGTCTCTTGTTCCCCATCGATTCTAGATCCACAGCTCGGGACCCCCTACCCCAAGGTCTGCCGGTTTTGACACAGACAACCACTCTGTTAGGTTCTCCAAGGTTGACGAGATGGCGATCGTGTCGATAGACATCTCTCATGAAGTCCATGGCCTAGTCAGTTATGTGGGGTACATCCCGTAGGTCGGTGGCAAGAAATAGTCTGCAGAGTTTAATTAGTGCAACTTTGCTTGTCTGTAGTAAGTACTATTGTTCAGTACTTGATTTGTGTGCATGAACCCTGTATTGTTTAGTACTGTCGCTTTTTGTTGTGTGGTGAGTCCTGAGAACAATCTATTTTAATGTCTGTCCACTCAATTCAGTCTGTATATTTTGAAGTATCCAGATTATCTTTTTTGTGAGGACGGTTTATCAATTATGGTTACACTCCAATATCTGTATGCATTGCAGGGTTTATCGCACCCACCAGGATTTACAGTCCCATGGATGTTCGGTCCATACGATTTGTCACGACCTTTGGACTGTCCTGCTTGTGGGAGTAAGCGGGGGCCCTGCATGCCACCCGTAATTGGACGATCAACCTTCAATTTAGAACTTGAACATAGTGATTTCCTGGTAACGATTCACTCGTGTCACATCAAGTAAATCTTATTGATTTACTGTCTAAATCTTATTGATTTACTGTCATGTTTTCTTACTTTTGCTGCAAATTTACGATCCATGTTTTGCCATGTGACATTCGTTACAGAATAAACCGTTTGGTTTGCTCTATGATGGTTATTTTTGCAGGTTTCACTTCTTATGTCGTGTCAGTAACGAAGGCACTGTCCATCACTTATATTACTGGACACAATTGGGTCAGTCTGTTGTCTGAGTACAATCTGAAGCCCTATGATGAACCATAGTTTGGTTTAACAAACATGCCACAATTAGTCCTCGTGTTTAAAAGAAGTGAAAAAAAAGACTGGCTCAAGGACACGGAGCCTAGTGAAGTTAGAAAGCTGAAGTATGAAATCATAGCAGACCAGAGACGATCACTGCTGTCTCGCACATCGGTACCACCTTCAGCATCGGATCGAGCACCGGCACCTTCTCCGACGGCACTGGCTCTAGCACTGACAGCGGCAGCAGTTTAGTCTGATCCACCAGAGGATTGGGCACCAACCGCGTCAGCAGATCAGGCTGATCTACCGGAGGATCGGGCACCGACACGGGCACCTGCTCCGATACCGGCACCAGCTCCACATGGAGCACCATCTCCGGCAGCAGCTGCGGCACTACCAGTCGCACCAGCACGGGCACCAGCAACGGCTCCGGCACCTGCACCAACACTTGAAGTTGCACTTGCATCTGCTCCGGCCCGTGCAGCGGCAACGGAACCAGCACTTGCACCGGCACTAGACTGGGCTACAGTTCGCACTGCATATACCAAAGTCCTTAGAAAAACCGACATCTCCACCTTCTTGGTAAGCATTGGCAGCCCAAGTGCTTCGTTATTTTTTCTTTCCATGTTGTTTCACATGATTCACTGTGTTGATCTAACTGTTTGTGTATGTCTTCTTGTTTGCAAACAGAGAATTCCTAGAGCAACGAGGGAGTCGTTCAATAATTCGGGCGACCGTGGCCAAGTTTCTCTTACCATCCGCAGCCTTGGTGTGAATGAACCTACTCAATATACTATAAGTACAAAGGATGGTCGCATGATGATTGATGCTAAAGGATGGTCAAGGTTAAAAACTCTATCAAATCTTGCGGTAGGGGATGATGTCAAAATCGAACTTTCTCGGCAAGGAGAGCTGCTCCAAATCAACTTTGAAATTCTTCAGTAGCAGCACGCAATTGCCGAACTGATCTATCCTCCGAGAGCTTTTGATGTAATAATATGGCATTGTGAAACAAGTGTCCTGTGTGTATAAGTAGTACGACAGTATTATTTATCATGTAGGATATCCTGAAAGAATTGCAACTCTGATTGCTGGTTAGGAACTGTTGTTCGATTTCATTCTAACAGCTGTCGTTCTTTATTTAATTTTCTGTATTCGCCTTGCGACAGCTTCTAAAACCAGCGACGTACCGATCGCTTGCAATATGAAATGTGTTGAGTTAGAACACATGGGCCCCCAAACATGCAGGCCCACCGGCCTGTGGCCCAAAGTCCAGAACCGTCAGCCTATCTGAGTATTATATTCTCATTTGAACCCCCATATTATGTTATATATATTCCCCTTGATTTTTCTTATGTATAAAGTTATGTGATACTAGTTACTCCTGCCTTTCTACTTCCTTTCGCTGATATGTGGGGCATCCAGTTACTCTTGCGGTAGGGGATATAAAAGATTTTTATATTTCTTTACAGAGGGAGTATCTCTCTATCGAAAATATATTCATGTGTAACTAGTTACTCCTGCCTTTCTACTTCCTTTCGCTGATATGTGGGGCATCCGACAACGGGGTCCACATGCCATGCACCAAATTAGAGTGCCCAACTGCACGGTAGACTCACCCCCGTCGTAGCGCCGCAGTAATGCCCAATGAGCCGTCAAATGACAAAAAACCCCACCTTTCCAGCAGTAGCAGTAAGCTGGACGGACGAAGCAGCAATATTTCACTAGGCCTGAATCCCCTTCTCCCTCGTCTACTTGTTCAGAGAAAACCTCCTCTCGGCGACTGCGTAGGGTTTTCTCATGGTGAACCAGGTACGAATTCTTCATCCATCCCCGATAAATCCTAGTCCCTTGGTCGCGGGTAATCCTAGGATGGCAGCCGCCGCCATTGATGCATTTTTCTTCCTACTGAATCCAGTGTATTTCAATTGCAGTGCCCGAAGTGCGAGGACCCTATAGGTTTCCGCGCCCTCGGCGAGACGCCACACTTGTTCCTTCTCATCCTAACACAAGATTTTAAAACATGCACAGTATGTTCCTAGAATCCTCTTTTCTATCCGGGAGGGTGGGGTTTTTTGAACATGCTGCCGACTAATTTGGAAATTTGGATTGCTATATTTGGATAAAAGGTACTAGTACTATGGTCAACACTGACGTGAAATAGGAAATTATTTCTAGATTTGGATAGCGAATACATTGTGTTCTCATATTATTTTTCCTGTAGTGCATTCCTTGCTCTACCAGAACACATGTACACAAGATGGTCGGCCTTGCCATAACTGATTACACCAGTTTAATGGTCACATTGAAGACAAGCCATGGATATAAGTTCCGAGTTGGGTTCATGAACCAAGAAGATCGCTGCTTTTTTTATGGCCGAACTTGGATAAACTTTCTCAAGTGTTATGGATTGAAAGTTGGCGCACGAATGTTGATGGAAATAGTAGAACCTGGTCTCATCTTCACTATGATCTTCCACCCCGACGTCGTTCTAGTAGTTCATCCATGTTAGTTTTGTATCTGGTTCTTGCATGTTGCCTTGATTACTTCTTAATCCACCTATTATGTCTAACTAATCACAATTTGACTTTAGAAGTAGCAACGATTTGTGATTCCCTTCTCTCATGAAGATGCTACTTCTAACTAATATTTCTTAAAATTGGTGGCACGTGTAGGTTATTTCAAAGTTAAGCACACTACTCGTTTGTTATTCTATAAGAACTAGACTGTTACTGATGGCACTGAAGTTGACTGGGACGACATCCACCAGTTCCTACACTTCATTGATCGTCTTGAGGTCCTTGTGGAGCATTTTAATGGTGGAAGGCCATGTGGGATATGTGTGCCACTGGTGCACACGTTGAACAGGTCCAACTGTGTCAAGAAACTTATGGTATGAGCTATTTTCTGTTATATATGTTGTTCATAAACTCTTGCTTATACACAGTTTTACAGCTGTGATCTTCTTGAAATAGAAACTGCCCAGTTCTATTGTTCCTATACAGATGCCTGACCATGGTCGGGTCAGACTTGCGCTTGGTCACAACATGATGTTTTTGTCGACCTACTCCATTTCCCTTGGAGGTGAAAAGATACTTATTCATGGGTAGTCTCAAATAATGAAGGCCCGTCCATCTTGGAGAATAGGACAGAAGGTTATGCTCATGCTTTTCCATGGCTCTAAAGAGAATATCCTATTTATTGACCACATTGCGAGATGAAGCCGCTTTCAGAAGGTTGTGGATGCGTGGGGTGGCGCCTGGGCCTTGTCCTGGGGCTTGGTGGCCTCACCCTTGGTTAACTGTAGGCAAAGTAGCACTGTTCGAGGCGTGCTTTTTACGGTTGAACCTGTATAAGTACTCATACTACTTTCAGCTATGGTTGTTAAGTGCCCCTGCTGGTTTCAATTAATGTTGTTAAGTACTCCTAGTGCTTTTACAGTCTGTCGTGTTTCTTCAGTCTCGTCTTCCTCCGGCCACCAAAACCAAACCAGCGCCGGCGGGGCCGCCTGCTTCCGCCTCCCACGGCTGGCAGCGCCTCAGCGCACGCATCGCCACCCCACCATCTCGTAAATCATTAATGCCGACGTCCGAGGCCTCATCGTCGTCCTCCGCGCGCTTTGGTGCACTCGCCGTGGCGTCGCCCTCTCGCGTTGTCAACATGGTCAACAAACAATAGGAATCAGGAGAGGACTGTACGTAGAGAGGATGACAGTAGGGACCCACCATGTCCATGGCCGTACGCAAGCAAGTTCCTCACTTTTTGTTATATACTCCATTGTCAGCGTATAAAAAAAGAAAATGCTTCCTCCTAGTGGTTTGCTGACATCTGGGACCCATGACATTGTCAGCGTATAGTCAATAAACAAGAGAACAACACAAGATCGGCTGACACCTGGGACGTAGCTGCTCGAGCAGTATTTTTTTTTGTTATTGTTGAGACGGAGCAGGCTTTCAACTAGGTTGTGGCCCGTCTAGCCCAGGCTTCTATTTTTTGTTCACCACATGACCAGCCCAGCTATTTTTTCTTTGTGAAAATGGCTAGCCCAGTTAATTTTTTCTGAAGAATACCCAATCCAGGCCTACTTATTTTTCTCCGCCCTGCTGGGCTGCAACTCTTTCAAGACGGCTGCAAAACTTAAAAGTAATATGAAATGGGTTGTAAATATAAAAAACACACGACAAATTGGCAATTACTTTCAAATTTCTGAATTTTTTCACATTTTCAGATTCCAATTTCACTAGGCTTTAACCTAATTTAAATATATCTTCAAAGTACTTTAAATCTGGCTCAACATTTCGGTATTAAAAATAGTTTGGACCCCACCTAAATATGCAAAATTTAGTTTAAATTTTTAGCCCTGGCCCTGGCCAACAAAAAAAACCGGACTGCAATAAATTGCATAAGAAGTTGCAATGAGCTGTAAATTATTAAAAAAAATAGGGAATGGTCTGACTTGTGGGCCTATTAAGTTGACGCGTATGCAAGATTTTTTTACTTATTATATACGTCAACAAACGATTCTAGCAGACGTGCTCGTTGGATGTCAATCTAACGGCCGTCGTGCTTCTTCAATCTCTGATCTTCTTGCTCCAGCCGCCAAATTCAGCGCCGGCGGGGCCGCCTGCTCCCGCCTCCCGTGGCCGGCTGTGCTGCCGCGCAGGCCTCACCGCCAACTACTACTCCCACCGCTGACCAGGCCATCCCTCTACTCATCCACATCCCTCCACTGATGTGGCTTCGCCGCCTCCGGGTCATTCCCTTCCTGGGTCTCGCCGTCGTCCATCGCGTTGTTGTTCTCGGCACGGCGTGGTCAACGTTGTCAACAAACGACAACATCGGAAGAGGGATGTACATGGAGAGGCTGACAGTTGGGACCCACATGGTCCATGGCCGCACGCAAGCAAGTACCTCCTTATTACGCCAAAAAGAATGAATCCTCCCCATGACAGCTGGGACCCACCAGCTATATCTTGGCACGGAAGGAAGTGCCTCCTTATTAAGCAAAAAATAACGAGTGCTCCCAATGACAGCTGGGGCCCACCAGATTTGGAGGCTGACTTGTGGCCCTACTAAGTTGACGCGTACGTAGGGCTTTGTCAACTTAATCAACAAACGATTCTGTCACC
This sequence comes from Thinopyrum elongatum, assembly GCA_011799875.1. Lineage (NCBI taxonomy): Eukaryota > Viridiplantae > Streptophyta > Magnoliopsida > Poales > Poaceae > Thinopyrum > Thinopyrum elongatum. The sequence goes on along the minus strand of CM022298.1, from coordinate 544,997,427 downwards.
AGTGACCGTTGGATTGTGAACATCCAACAGTCGTCCTGCTTCTTCAACCTCTGATTTTCTTGCTCCAGCCATCCAAACCACTGCGTGCTCCTGCCTCTCGTGGCCGGTTGTGCTGCCGTGCATGCCTCACCGCCCCCTACTACTCCCACCGCTGGCCAGGCCATCCCTCTACTCACCCACACTCCCTGTTATTCTGCGGCGACGGCAGCCTCACACCGCAGCCGAACCAGTCAACCCTCGTACTACCCTCCACGTGTTCCCCGTCTCTGGGTCATTCAGGTCGCGTCGTCATCCACCACCTTGGTGCTCTCGGACGGTACGGCATCGTCAATGCGGTCAATGAACGACAGCCATCAGAAGAGGACTGTACGTGGAGAGGCTGACAGCTGGGTCCATGGCCGCACGCAAGGAAGTGCCTCCTTATTACACGCAAAATAATGATTCCTTCACCTGACAGCTCGGACCCACCAGAAGGACCTCTGTATTTCATGAAATAAACATTCCCCCCTGACAGCTGGGACCCATCGGCTTTATCTTCGCACGGAAGGAAGTGCCTTTTACCCCCTGACAGCTTGGACCCACCAGGTTGAAGCGATGGTAGCGTTATCTTTCTGGCCGTGAACGTGTACGTACATAGCGGTCGATCTGTCTCTCTGCAGTGACGTACCTTGGCCGAGTAAGGGGCGGCACGTGTTGAAGTAGAGGCGCCGACGTGGCATGTCACGCAGTCCCGTCTATATCGTGTACACGTACGTACAGCCACGCTGCAAGATAGTAAATACGACTACGTACATACATACGGGCGGGGTCTCTAACGCGTACAGCGACGTCGTCCTGTTCATCGGCAACCAACCGGCTGGGTCAGAACAGAGTAAACAGTGTCGCGTGTTCATCGGGAGCCAACCGGCTTGGACGGAACAGCCAAAACGAGGTCTGGCGTACCGCAGAACGGAGGAAACGGCTTTCTGTTCGACCGCGTACGGTCGAAACGGGGTCCTCTTCATCGGGAAGGGTCTGGCGTACCGCAGAACGGAGGAAACAGACTTCTGTTCGAGCTCCTACGGTCGAAACGGGGTGCTGTTGATCGGGAGGGGTGTGGCGTACCGCAAAATGGAGGAAACAGACTTGTGTTGGAGCACCTACGGTTGAAACGGGGTCCTGTTGATCGGGAAGGGTGTGGCGTACCGCAAAACGGGACTCCACGGGCTACTATTCATCCACCATCTACTGCATCACCCCAGCCTCCATGGGCTACTGTTCATCCACCGTCGACTTCCTCCAGCCTCCACCTGGTACTGTTCATCCATCGTCGACTTCCTCCTGCCTCCACAAGCTATTGTTCATCGACGGGGTCCTGTTCATCCAGCCTCCACCGACTACTGTTCAACCAGCCCTCCACGGGGGTCCTGTTCATCCAGCCTCCACCGGCTACTGTTCAACCAGCCCTCCACGGGGTCCTGTTCAACCAGCCCTCCACGGGGTCCTGTTCAACAAGCCCTCTACGGGGTCCCTCCACCGGCTACTGTTCATCCACCCCCACCTCCTCGATCGGGGTCCTGTTCATCCAGCGACAACGGCCTCTACTAGCACAGGGTCTTGTTCATCCAACCCCCACCGGGAACTGTTCATCCAAACCCCAACAACGGTCACTATTCATCAAGAGGCAGCAGGTTCGATCGCCTTTAATTAGCAGCAGTAGTGAAGGAATCGCTCGATCGGGTTCAGTAACGCGTAGCTAGTGCAATCGCTCGGGTTCAGTAAGCGAACGCCTCGCTCGGGTTCAGTTAGAGTCCAACGCCTCGCACACACACGTGTACGTGTACGAGAGAAATGTGCAAACCCTCCGTGCATCGCTCGGCCCCGACCACCCACCGTAACTGGGAACTCCCTGAAATTTTCCTCGCCCCCGCTTCTACCACCAATTTTTTCCGTTATGGACGGCCCAAAGAATGTCATGCAGGTGCGTCCCCGGCCCGCCCAGGATGAAAAGCCCATTTTCTATCATGATTTTTTGTCATAGAAGTAGGAGCCCACCACATCTATGATGATACGTGCTTTTGTTACAATTATCGTCATAGAAGTGTCATAAGCATGACAGAAAAAAATTCGTTCGGCCCAAAATGTCACGGATGTGTCTTTTTTTTGTAGTGCTTGTGCCAGTATTTTTATATATTCTAAAATAATTCTTGGTAAATTTCGAGAACTTTTTTATTTCTGCCCAAAAACAACACCAAAGTAGTTCTGCTGAAAACAGCGTCAGTCCGGGTTAGTTTCATTCAAATCATGCAAATTAGAGTCCAAAACAAGAGCAAAACTGTTTGGAAAAGTCGATACATTGAAGAGGTATCAACTCCCCCAAGCTTAACTCATTGATTGTCCTTAAGCAATTCAGTTAATACATGGACCACGCCACTCTCTCACATAGTGTCTAGAAGCACGAGCTGCAGCCGGATGTTAAACTGTAGCCCTCTTCTCTTCTCTCTCCTCTTCTCTTTCCTCCAACTCAGCAAAAATATAATATTTTAAGTCTTACAACCCGTCTACGTCACCTTATTATACTTAATATTTTAAGTCTTACAGCCCCCTACGCCATCTTAGAGCAACTACAGTAGGGCGCCCCAAACCCGCCCGAACGCTCGGGAGAGCGGATCGGTAAAAAAACCCGACCCAACCGGACGCCTCAAATCGATATAACTATTGAGTATAAACCGCCCAGGAGGGGCCGGGTTATGCTCATAGTGATTTACCTGTATTGAAGCCCATGAAGACATAGAAGATGGCGACTTACGAAGGAGACTTAATAAGAAGGCCCAAAGCCCAAAGGCGAGTTAGGGCCCATAGATGTAAACCGCCATAAGTATATGACTTGTATTGTAAGATAGGAAAGACGCCGAGCCGGACACGTTTATGAGCCGGCCGGGATTCTGTGAACCGCCGGGCGTCAACCTGTGTATATAAAGGGACGACCCGGCGGCGGTTTAGGGACAAGAGACAACAGATCGAGAGCCAGGTTAAGCATATTCGCTCCCTGGTCATCGAAACCCTAGTAATACCACCTCAAACTGGATTAGGCCTTCACCTTCACCGCAAGGGGCCGAACCAGTATAAACTCCCGGCCGTGTCCTTTGTCCTGATTAACCCCTTTAAACTAACCTCATTGCGATGGCTCCACGACTAAGTCCTCACACTAGGACATCTGCCGTGACTATTCCATGATAGTTGGCGCCCACCGTGGGGCCAGCGCATGATGGTTTCGAGTTCTTGAAGGGCAACTTCGAAGGGATCAAGGGATACGCTATGGGCCGGATGACCAAGAGTCGTCGCGGCAAGCTCTACATCGACGACGAAGGCTGGGGCCCCGAGGCCGGCTCAATTGAGTACGAGTACCGGGTCCCCTTCGGTGGAATTCACGTCTTCATTGGCAAGATCGGTGAACCGGGCCCTGAGCCGGACACCTGCATCGACATCATCGAGATGGCTCAGCGTGCAAAACCTGCTCGAGTTCAGCCCGCCATGAGTCGTGCCTTCGTGGGATTCATCAATGGTGCGGAATCTGAGGATAAATCGGTATCTGACGGTGAGACAGTTGTCTATTCTGATGGCGAGTCATCCATCGGTGAAACCGAGTCATTGTACCGACTGCAAGACGGTCGGCTTGGGGGCTGTTCCGATGGCGATAGTATTCCGGACCCCTACGAGCCGCCGAACCGGGTTGCAATCTTCATGGCCGGTACGCAGCCAGTGCAGCACTCTTCAACTGCAGTGGCATTGATTTCCAGGTCAGCAGCAGCGACGGCAGCCGGGGCAGGAGGCCCTGCGCGCCCGCCGGCTCAAGTCTTGTCCGGTTTACTAGACACCTTGGCAACACTGCTGACGACGGAGGTTAACCCGGATAATCAAGATCAGCATAACGCGGAAGTCGTGAAATTGCGAGATCAGATAGCTCAAGCTAAGGAAGACCTGGCAGCTGAAGATGCTAGGATGACTGCGGAGCGGGTTACGTTGGATGCTCAGGCACAGCGGATTCAGTCGGAGTCTTACCGGCTCATGCTAGATCAGAACGCTTCAAACGAAGTCATGAGGAGGAGGCATCCGTCTCGCCTGCCACCGGTTTACGAGGCGAGGAACCTCTTTAACACGCCAGGAGCAGGAACCAGTAACCCGCCAGTGGTGGACCGGGTTGAAGCGCCTGGGACGGGAGCACCGGTTCAGCCGTGTACCACGGATCCGCCTCGTCAGAACAATATCCCGCCGCAACACATGCCAACACCACCGGGTCATTACTCTAACCCTTTGGATAACATGATCGCTGCGGCGTCACGATTGGCGGTTATCCCGGTTGAAGGCGAGTCTCCAACGGCGGTTGAGATGCAGAGGGCTAGAGAGCTCCTTCAGACAGCATTGGTTCAGCAGCAGGCTTATTCTTACAGTCGAAGCCGGATTCATTCCACCCCTCGCCCAAGCCGGAGTTATAGTAGGCATATTGATGAACCAGCTGTGTCAAGCAGCAGGCGGAACCATAACCTGCCTCGTGGACATAACCTGGCGGGCGGTGGTGCTGATGCTCAGAACATGGTGGATCAAGGTAGAGCACATCGAGAGGCCGAGCTGGCGGCGCAATATGCGGCCCGTCAACCTTCACCGATTCGTCCGACAACTTCGGTGGAGCCAGGTGTAACCTTTAGGAATTTGGGCATGCCATGTTTAGTGTCGGCCATACGTAATGAGCGCCTGCCCAAGGATTTTAAGGGTCCTCGCAAGGTGCCTAACTATACAGCCGATTTACCTCCTGAAGCATGGATCGAGAGTTATGAGATGGCCATGGAATTGCTAGATGTTAGCGATGCGGCATGTGCTAAATATTTCCCCCTGATGTTGGATGGAACGACTCGCACTTGGTTGAAGGGGCTCCCTGCCAACTCCATTGGGTCATGGGCCGAGTTAAAGGCCCGGTTTATCCAGAATTTCAAAGATACGTGCAAGCAGCCTATGTCAATTGTAGATCTGGATGCCTGTGTCCAAGAAGAGGGTGAGTCCACAACCCATTGGGTGCGCCGGGTTTCGACCATCTTACATTCATCGGATCGCATCAATGCTGGTTCAGCGGTCATAATGTTGGAGAAGAATTGCCGGTTTACGCCTCTTAAGCAGAAGTTGGGTCGGCTCAAGCGCCACTGCAATGACATGGGAGAGCTGATGACGGCTCTGGTTAAGTACACTAACTCTGATGGTACCAAGGACCCCGAGTCTGATGATGACAAGCCGGGAAAGGGAAAGAAGAGCAGCAGCACCAGAGGACAGCAGCATAATCCGGCGAATCAGGGAGGCAATGGTAAGCGCAAAGCTGATAATAGTTTGGACTTTGTGGCTAACACCAACGCACAGAACAATGGCCAGCGTCGTAAAGGTAAACCGCCCCCACGGGCCGGAGGGTCAGGCTTTAATCTTGGGCAGATGCTAAATCAGCCCTGCCCAAGGCATGGGACGCGAGAAAGACCGTCTGGCCACCTCTGGAAGGATTGCTACATCATGAAGGAGTATAAAAATTCCAATCTTTTTCAAGACAATCATGGACCGGGTGGTGGTTCAGGGTCCGGTTCTCATGGGTCGGGTTACGGCGGTGGCGGTTCTAGTTCTGGATTCCAACGTAATCAGGGCAATCAAGGCAACAGGGTGGCTACCATCAACAGTCAGGTCAGGGGAATCAGCAGCAGCAATCTGGGTATCAGAGTAACCCAAAGCAGTTGAATAGTGGGCAGTACCACATCTTCACCACAAATTTATGCAAACGGGATCAGAAGCTTCATAAAAGGGCAGTGAACGCCGTTGAACCGGTGGTTCCCCGTTACTTGCGCTGGTCTGAGCAGCCCATCGTGTGGAGTCGGGAAGATCACCCGCCCCGGGTTGATAATCTGGGTCACCTAGCATTGGTGGTTGCACCCCAGGTTGGAGGGTATAAGTTTACCAAGGTACTCATGGATGGAGGGAGCAGCATCAATATCCTTTATTACGAAACTTTCCGTCGCATGGGGTTGACAGATAAAAATCTTAAACCGTCGAATACAGTTTTCCATGGTGTGGTGCCTGGTAAGTCGGCGTACCCTGTTGGTAAGATAGCTCTGGAAGTTGCCTTTGGAGATGATCATGACTCTAGGTCAGAGACATTGACCTTTGAAGTAGTCAAAATTCACAGCCCGTATGACGCTCTGTTTGGACGGCCGGCTTATGCCAAGTTCATGGCACGACCTTGTTATGTTTATCTGCAGCTCAAGATGCCGGGTTACAAGGGGACCATCATAGTACATGGGAGCCGAAAGATAGCCTTGGAATGTGAAGAGGGTGATGCAGCTTATGCTGAGTCGGTTTGTGCAACGGAGGAGTTAAAATTTTACAAGGACAATGTTGATCCGGCGGATATGACGTCTTTGAAAAAGCCAACTACAGAGCATGATCTGGTTTTGAAATTTAAATCGGCAGATGACCCTAAGATGGTTGATTTTGTTCCTGGCGATTCATCCAAGCAGTTCAGCATCAGTGCTAATATGGATCCGAAATAGGAAAGCGCACTCATCGAGTTCATCTGTGAGAACCGGGACATCTTTGCATGGAAACCTTCTGACATGCCAGGTGTACCGAGGGAACTCGCTGAGCACATTCTTAATATTAATCCCAAGTTTAAACCGGTCAAGCAGTTTCTTCGTCGTTTCAATGAAGAAAGGCATAAGGTCATTGGTGAGGAGGTAGCCCGGCTCTTGGCGGCTGGGTTTATTGTTGAAGTTTTTCATCCTGAGTGGTTGGCTAACACGGTGCTGGTACTTAAGAAGAACGGCACTTGGCGCATGTGTGTGGACTACTCGGATTTAAACAAGGCTTGTCCGGCTGATCCTTTTGCTCTCCCTCGTATTGATCAGATTATTGATGCTACGGCGGGTTGTGAGCGTTTGAGTTTTTTGGATGCTTATTCTGGTTATCATCAGATCAAGATGGCAGTTAAGGACCAGGAGAAGACAGCTTTCATAACTTCCTTTGGAGCCTTCTGCTATGTGTCTATGCCTTTTGGGCTCAAGAGTGCCCAGGCGACTTACCAGCGATGTGTGCAGAATTGTCTTCATAATCAGATTGGACGTAATGTTCATGCTTATGTGGATGATATTGTGGTGAAATCCAGAAAGAAGGAGACATTGATAGACTACTTGAAGGAAACCTTTGATAATCTCCGAGTTTATAAGATGATGCTTAATCCAGCCAAGTGTGTTTTTGGTGTGCCGGCGGGCAAGCTTTTGGGCTTTCTGGTGTCTAACAGGGGCGTTGAAGCTAATCCGGAGAAGATCAAAGCCGTTACTTCTCTGGCTAAACAGGCGTGTATCAATGATGTTCAACGTCCGACGGGTCGTATTGCGGCGCTAAGCCGGTTCATAAGCCGCCTCGGTGAGAAGGCCATCCCTTTGTATCAGATGATGAAAAAGACAGATGACTTCGTCTGGAGTGACGCTGCTAATGAGGCATTTGAGGCACTTAAGAAGCAGCTGGCTGAGCCGCCGGTCCTAGCAGCGCCCGTTGATAAGGAGCCGCTGTTGTTATATGTGGCTGCTAATAGCCGGGTTGTCAGTGTGGCTATTGTGGTTGAAAGGAACGAGGCAGGCAAGGAATATCTGGTTCAACGGCCGGTTTATTATATCAGCGAAGTGCTTATTGAGTCCAAGCAGAGATACCCACATTGGCAGAAGCTTGTATATGGGGTTTTCATGGCAAGCCGGAAGCTTAAGCAATATTTTTAGGGTCACCCCATTACTGTGGTTAGCTCTGCTCCTTTAGGAGATATCATCCAAAACAGGGAAGCAACAGGCCGGGTTGCCAAATGGGCCATTGAACTTGGGCCTCATGGTTTGAAGTATATGCCTCGCATGGCCATCAAGTCTCAAGCACTGGTGGATTTCATCAATGACTGGACAGAGCTGCAGATGCCTGAGGAAAGACCAGATAACACGTATTGGACTATTCACTTTGATGGGTCCAGGCAATTGGAGGGCTCAGGGGCTGGAGTTGTGCTTGCTTCCCCTCGAGGTGATAAATTTTGTTATGTTCTCCGTTTGATGTTCCCTTGCACTAACAATGCAGCTAAATATGAGGCCTTGCTCCACGGTCTTCGGATGGCTAAGGAGATGAACTTAAGCCGGGTAAGGTGCTTTGGTGACTCAGATTTGGTGGCTCAACAAGTCACTGGTACTTGGGATTCTAAGGATCCCCTCATGGTGGCTTATCGACGAGAGGTGGATGTTATTGCTGGTCACTTCAAAGGTTATTAGGTTGAGCATGTTGATCAGAGGAAAAATGAAGCGGCTGATGCATTAAGCCGGTTGGGTTCTCAACGTAAACCGGTGCCACCTAATGTCTTTCTTGACGTTTTGCATAACCCGTCGGTCAAGTTACCTACAGAGGAGGATTTGGCTATTCCTGACCCAGAAGCTCAGTTGGTGGCGGCTCTTCATGTTATTCCTGATTGGACAGTTCCAAATTTGGCATATATGACCCGAGGCAAGTTACCTGAGGATGAAACCTTGGCCAGGCAAATAACCCGGCGGTCCAAGTCAATGACAATTGTCAATGGAGAGCTGCACCATTGCAGTGTTACCGGGGTGTTTCAGCTTTGTGTTTCTCCTGAAGAAGGCTGTGAGATTCTGCGTCAGATCCATGAAGGAGATTGTGGTCATCACGCCGGCTCTAAATCTCTTGTAGCCAAGGCTTTTCATCACGGTTTTTATTGGCTGACGGCTCATGCTGATGCTGAGGACTTGGTCAAAAAATGTGATGGTTGTCAGAAGTTTTCACGTCGAGCTCATGTTCCGGCTCAGGAGTTGAGAATGATTCCAATCACTTGGCCGTTTGCAGTTTGGGGGCTTGATATGGTTGGACCTTTTAAGAGGTCCAAGGATAAGAAGACCCACCTCTTGGTGGCGGTTGATAAATTCACTAAGTGGGTAGAGGCAGAGCCAGTCAGTAAGTGTGATGCAGCAACGGCGGTTCAATTCATGAAGAAGGTGATCTTCCGTTTTGGCTTTCCACACAGCGTTGTAACAGACAATGGCACTAATCTCTCCAAGGGTGCTATGAGAGAATTTTGTCAACGTGAGCATATCCGGCTTGATGTATCGTCGGTGGCTCACCCCAAATCTAATATTCAAGCTGAGAGAGCCAATCAAGAGATCCTGAGAGGCATCAAGCCCCGGCTTATGGTTCCCTTACAGAGGACGCCGGGTTGTTGGGTAGAGGAGTTACCCTCGGTGGTATGGAGCATCAATACAACGCCCAACAGATCTACGGGTTACACGCCTTTTTTCATGGTTTATGGAGCAGAGGCGGTTCTCCCCAGTGACATCCGTCACGACTCACCCCGTGTGGCGGCTTACGTTGAAGCTGATAATGAAAAGGCACGTCAGGATGCACTTGACCTGTTAGACGAGGCGCGTGATCTCGCAGTGGCTCGTTCGGCGATTTACCAGCAAGATCTACGTTGTTATCACAGCCGCCGGGTCAAGACCAGAACCTTTCAAGAAGGCGACTTAGTGCTCCGGCTTATCCAGGATCAGACTGATATGCACAAGTTATCCCCACCTTGGGAAGGACCCTTTGTGGTCAGCAAGAATCTGAACAACGGGCCATACTACCTTATTCATATTCGAGACCACAAGGACTCACGCACGTCGGAGGAAGAGACTCGCCGGCCGTGGAATATTGCTCATCTTCGGCCTTACTACACCTGAGCCATTGGCTCTTCTGATGTACATATTTTTGACAATGTATATATTAAACCGGCACCCCTGCTAAAGCAGGGCCTCTGTCTTTTTTTCTTAATGAGTCTTTGGTTACTTGGGGGCTTCCGGCTTATGAGCGAAGTTATGATTACCCTTTGAAACGGCTTATAAGCCAACTGAAAAAAAAACTTGGGGGCTTGCTACCCAGGTTAAAAGTACCAAAGAGAGTCTGTTGCAAAATCACAGCTCAAACATAGGTGCCCCTTGAGCACAGCTCAAAAATATTACTTGGGGGCTCCTTGATTCTAAAGAACAAAGAGTTTGTATAACCCTTGTAATAGGCTTAAAAGCCAGGCTTGGAAGCAAGGTGTATTCACCTAAAACCCTGGGTTATCTTGCCTTTTTAAGTAAGCCACTCCGCCCAGGTATTCCCGGAATGACCCGCCGAACGTTTGACAAGTCAATCTTATACAGACCCTGAACTTGTCAAAGTTAAAACGACGATTGGTTATGTGAGGTCCATCTTATAAGGTTTGTATATAGGTTTAACTCAGTGGCTGTGCGGCCCATGAAAGCACTCGATTTTCGGCCTGGCAGCCCATGAAAAGCCTCGTTTTTTCGTTTGTTTTATTCCATAGTTTTTTTTTAGGTTTATTTGATGAGGCTTATAATGCTTTATGATCATAATTCATCCAGTGTTTATTAACCCGGCCTGGCTTTTGACTATAAGTCGCCAGTATGAGATAAGATAATATCCGGTGTTTATTAACCCGGCCTGGTTTTGTTCATAAGCCAAGCAATCTATGATAATTACCAGTGCTCAAAGTTTGGGTTCTCCCCCTTACTACACCGGTTTGGTAAACCAACAGTGTGATCAAATATCACAGGTATGATATATTTCAAATTTGGTTATTCTGAAAGTCCAGCCTTGGGTATAAGCTATGTTAGTTTCCATGGTTTTATATTGGGCGTTATGACCCGTACAGCGGTAAACCGCCAGGACACTTTTAATCCGTTGCATACAGGAGCAGATTCCACATTGTTAATATTATAAGCATAAGTGGCATATCTTAACATGGTGGATTAGCAGTGTCATGCAAAGTAAATATGCACGATGGCATAGCAGAACAATCGTTTAAGCTAGCCTATTACAAGGCGTTTGGTGCCCAAAAGAATAATTGTTTTAACAAGTCTTAAAGAAAGCAGCTGCTAAACTGGCCCTCGGTTTATGAGTCCTGGCCTGGCTGACTTGAAGGATGCGGATCGTCGAGCGCCGGTTCATCTTCCTCCTCTCTACCCATTGGCTGGAAGTCAATGGTGGTCCAATCGATCCCAGTTAAGGCCTTGAATACAGCTTCATCACTTATAAGTGTGGAGGGGTCAATATCAGGGGCATAGGTATGCTTACGGATTGGAGGAATAAGATTTGGAGCATCATAAGTTGGCGCGTTAACTCTCTTGTTGTTGGCATCATAAATCGACTGATAATGTGAAAGATCGGTTTCTTCAGCCAATTTGCTAGCCAATGGGCACATTTCCCTCGTCAAGGCTCTGAGGTCATCGTTATTAAAGTCTGACCCATCCTCCTTTATGCTCGGGTAGTCGTTTCCCACATCGGCCGGATCAAGATCAGATATCCAAGCTTTGGCCCGAGTCAGTGCAGTAAGAGCACCCGCCCTGGCAGTTGACTTCTTTAGTTCTTCAAACCGTGCAGGCATCATCGCCAGCCTTTCCAACGTCTCCTTGATCAAGGTTGGGGGCGGTTTATTATGGGAAGTTGTGCAGATAACCCGTTGTACGCTGGTATATAATTGCTCTATAAGTGTATAGGCGGCTTTCAGTTTTTGCCGCATATCTGAGCCAAGATGAGCAATGCGAGTTCCTGCATCATCAAAAACATTGGTAAACCGGCAGTCTCTTACATAATACATGTTCAAAGCTTATGAAGAAGTTATTTTCCAAATACGGCAGCGATCATGGCATTTATTTGCTGTTTCAAGCCAGTCAGCTCCTCAGCTACCAGATTAAGGGCAACCTCAGCATCCTCAGCCCTCTTCAGCAGAGTTGACTTTTCTGTATCCCAACCTGCCCGCTCGTTCTTAAAACTCTCCTTCAGTTTTTCCATTGCTATTAAGGCACTGGTCAGTTCTTCCTTGGCTTTGGAGGTCTCGGCTTGTTGCGACTTGATATTTTCTTGAAGGTCGGCGATTTGAGATTCCTTCTTGTTAAGATCAGCCTGCAAGAGACATGTAATTAATTAGATAGCAGTGCATATTCAAAGTCCCAAGCACATGACAAGTAATATACTTGGCACTTGGGGGCTAATGTCTATTGCTTCTTATCAAAAAAAAATTACAAGTCCCAAACACATAACAACTATCAGCTTGATGGTCAACCGGATTATAAAGGTCCTAAGTAAGAATTTTGAGCCTTACAGCATAATTAGTCTCAACTTAACATATTTGTTAAGTCGGCCCTTGGGGGCTACACAGGCGAAATTGAAGAGTTATTATTCTAAAGTCCCGGTTCATATTGACATTATAAACCGGCCCTTGCGGGCTAGTGGAGTTGATCTATATGGTTCTTGAAAGTTTGCAGAACATTCTATTCTTTTGTGTCCAGTAAACTTGGCGGCTAAGGGAAGAATATTTATGCAGAGTTAACAGCATTTACCTCATATCGCTCCTTCATCATGATCAGTAAACCGGCTTCATAATCACGGCTTGTGTACAAACGGTTTAAAAACCCAGAATGAATATCTTGGGCGCTGAGGTGGGCATAGTTTTCCAAGTCCACCTTCCACTTGCCCTTGTCAACAGTAGAAAATTCTTCTTTGGCACTATGTTTTGACAGAGCAGTGGGGTTGCCTGAGGCTGTATAACTAACACCGGTAACTACAACATCGTCTGCTTTATCATCAGCAGCCTTAGTTGGGCTTGGTGGTTTATCAGCATGACCCATCGGATCAATTTCCATCTATTCAACAAAGGTTTCATGATCTTGCGGTGGCGGATCATCAAGAATAGCTTCAGTATTTGGTTCAAACTGTTTTGGGTTCTTTTCCGGATCAGTTAGCGCGCTGTCATCAGCCAGTTTGTTCAATTTGGCCTTTTTACTGGGTATGGCCTTGGCTCTGACAGAGACACAAATAACAGGTTAGTATAATGATCAAGCATAAGGTATAAAGGGTTAGTTAAAAATGCTCACCCAGGAACAGTTTTGAGGGTTGGAATTTGTGTCCCTGTGGACTCGCCAGAGGATGAATGGGAAGTTCCCTGATAGTTTGAATCAGACAGATTAATAGGTTGTCGGAAATAACCCGCCTTGGGATAAGATGTGTCAGAAATAGAAGAGACCTCTGGGCGGCGTTTACGAACTGGCGAGTTCGGTAAACCGGAAGAAGTGACCACATGGCCGCTATGCCGGGTTGTGCGGCGAGCTTCGTGTTGCTGCATCTTCAAAAGAAAGTTTGGATCCAAGTAAGCTAGGGGGTGAGAAAATCTTACTTTCCGGCTTGCTTGTCGGGTTTTCTGTGTGGGCAGAGGTTTTGAACCGGATGAGAGAATAGTTACCTCTACATCATTTGCGCGGCTAGCTTCTGCGTCGTCCTAATAAAAATCATCGTCAATGAGATGTATGAAAAAAGAGCCAAGTGAATCAAGTTCTACCTCTGACTCTGAATTATCATCGTCAATGTTTAACTCGGTAGGCTCGGTGTTTTTCTTCTTAGCGGGCTTCTTGTTGACCTTGGTCTTGACACGAGGTATTTTGGCCGGTTTATCCTGCGGTTTCTTCTTCCAGAATGGATCATCACCCTATTTAAAGATTGAAAAGATCATAAGGGAGTATTAAGAATATGGATTAAAGCAAGAGTGGGGTAATTCTTACAGCTGGCGGTTTATTTGAAGCGCAGAAAGGACTAAGTCCTGTTTTGCTACAGTCGGTCACCGGTTCATCCAACATCTTCTTGACAGATTCAGTAATTTCAGCATCAGTCAGCTGAATATTAGTGTGGCATTGAGGGTCTTTCACATCCCCTGTGTACTCACACATTAAACCGGAGTGACGGCTTAAAGGCAAAATGCTCCAAGATACCCAGCAACGGACAAAATCAATGCCTGTCAAACCGTTTGCCACAAAGGCTCTGAGCTTTGAAAGCTGTGGTGCATATTTGGACCGTTCCTTTGCATTGAGTCTTTGGGGGAATGGATGTGCATCGGTAAGCCGGTGAGCACGGTAACCCGGCAGAGGACTCTCGCCAGCTGGAGATGTATCTTGGCAATAGAACCAAGTTTGACTCCAATCTTTGGGATGGCTATGATGCTTAGCGTGAGGGAAGCTGACGTCTTTTCTCTTCTGAATTGAAACCCCGCCAAGTTCAGTATTGGGCCCATCCGTAAATTCAGTACGGCGGTTTAAATAGAAGAAATCTCTGAACAAGTCGACTGTGGGCTTTTCTTGCAGGTAGGCTTCACAAAACACTTGAAAATTGCAAATATTGGACACGGAGTTAGGCCCAATATCTTGAGGGTGAAGTTGGAAGAAGTGAAGCATGTCACAGAAATTTTTTGATCCGGGAGGGCTGAACCCTCGACTCAGATGATCAACAAAAACGATCACTTCCCCATCCTTGTTCTCAAGAGGATTTTCTAGACCGGGGGCTCTCCAGTGGATGTTTTCCTTTTTCGCTAAAGCGCCGGTTGCAACACACCCGTTCAGTTCTTCTTTTGTAACCCGGGATTGAACCCAGTTACATGAATAAAAGGATTTGGCCATTTATACGATAACCTGGAAAAGATTTTTGCCCGTTTAAGGTTCATGGTTAACAGGCAGAAAGTGTTGATGCATGCATAAATGTTAAACCGGACAGTGACGTTATCAAATTACAAAGATGAGCACTTGGCGGTTTAAGAGGGGACTAATGGTACCTGGCAGGTTATTATTTTCTGAAGTTAAACCGCCTACACGGATATTGAAAGTATAGATCTGAAGTTGGAAAATGGCTAAGTGATGAAAAACAGGTTTCACAGATTGGTATTGCAATTTTGGATCTACCGCGTGTCAGAAAATGAAAATATATTCAGACCTAAAATACTGGTACGTGAGCAGTTTATGAAGGTCCAGATCGGATTTTTCTACCTAAAAGAGATGCTCTGATGAGGAAAAAGGGACTAGGATTATTGCCGCACAGGATAAATATCAAGCTTGAATCAAACCTCATGCTACAGCGAAGAACAGGTGAAGAACAGTGCTGAACCTCCATGAATTCGTTCGAACCCTAATGAGATCTACGGAGGGGGAAGGAGGAAGAACTTACCAAGGCTGTCGAACGGCGGAGGCGCGTGAGCAAAATCTGGACCAAGTCAGGTTGATGCAGCGGCCAATGGTGATGCAGAGGAGAGGGTCGATGGCGGCGGCTGGACTCGAGAGCAGCGCGTCGCGAGGAAGACGAAGAGGCCGAGGGGGGAAAGTGAAAAGGACCCCTGGCCCTATTTATAAGGTGAATGGATAAGTGGCATGCGCGGGAATCGAGGAGCTCCAAATTGGATATGTGACAGGGCTGACGCCTCGATTTTCGGAGGTTCATTAAAAAGGAGATGCACATATGATTTCTGGATGTTTATAAAATTAATGACAGGTGACGTCATGGCGGGTTATCATGATCACGGAAGATGACGTCACGGCGAGTTGCAAATTTTTGCGAAGGCAATGAAGAAGGAATTTTCCTAAGGGTTGACGATTGACATGAACGAGTTCAAGTCATGCTGGGGCCTAATGTTGGGGATATAACTATTGAGTATAAACTGCCCAGGAGGGGCCGGGTTATGCTCATAGTGATTTACCTGTATTGAAGCCCATGAAGACATTGAAGATGGCGACTTACGAAGGAGACTTAATAAGAAGGCCCAAAGCCCAAAGGCGAGTTAGGGCCCATAGATGTAAACCGCCATAAGTATATGACTTGTATTGTAAGATAGGAAAGAGTGGATGCCAAGCCGGACACGTTTATGAGCTGGCCGGGATTCTGTGAACCGCCGGGCGTCAACCTGTGTATATAAAGGGACGACCCAGCGGCGGTTTAGGGACAAGAGACAACAGATCGAGAGCCAGGTTAAGCGTATTCGCTCCCTGGTCATCGAAACCCTAGCAATACCACCTCAAACTGGATTAGGCCTTCACCTTCATCGCAAGGGGCCGAACCAGTATAAACTCCCCGTGTCCTTTGTCCTGATTAACCCCTTTAAACTAACCTCATTGCGATGGCTCCACGACTAAGTCCTCACACTAGGACATCTGCCGTGACTATTCCACGACAGGTAACGGATCGGTAAAAAAAAACCCGACCCAACCGGACGCCTCAAATCGCCCTCAAACGCGTGGACTGAATAGCACCCCTCATATCCACCCCAACTCTAGGGCGGATATGAGGCGGCCAGGGCGCGTCCAACACGCCCACCCGGTCCACCTCTGGCACATCCCCGACCCCCCAAAATCCCCTTCAAGAGCAAACCCTAGCCTCACTTGACTTCACTTCGCTCCACTCCCCTTTCTCCAATCTGTCAAATCCCGAGCATTGGCGACCATGTCCAGCACCGGCAACCACTCCGATGGTAGCATCGGAGACAAGGACGAGCTGGCGATGTGTATCATGTTGGAGTGCTCACGAGTGGATACGGATGGCACCTCCGGTTCAGGTAAGATGTCGCCTGTCGCCCAGTGCAGCAACACCGACACTAGCCCTTCCTGCCCCGTGCGCGGATTTGGAAGGGCAACTCAATCGGCAGCGCCCGTTCGACGGCCTCCTCCATCTCCAACAGCTGCTTCTCGTGGGCAACTGTGGGTTCTAATGCCGCCGGCGCCGTGGATGTGGACTCCAGAATCGGAGGTGCGCAACCCGCCACGAGAGGTAGAGGGCAAGGGAGATGGGGCCCGCGTCAGGCGCGGCTGCGCAGTTCTCCTGCCCCAGCCGTGTGATGCCGGCGGTGCCCGATGAGGATGAGCGTCTCCTCCAGTGGGTGTACCGCCGGTCACTTACGATGGCAGAGACAGATGCTCAGCGGCTCTGGAGGAACAACGCCAAGCAGCTTCGGCTCGGCATTGAGCAGTCTGAGCGGGTGGCGGCGGAGGCGGCGAGGGTGGCCAAGCTCAAGCGCAAAGTAGGACCGCATTGTGCGGCGCTTGAAGGGCTACATCGTCATCTCCGATTCCTCCTCCGAGGACGGGTCCGACTCCGATGGCTCCGACATCAACCCACCTCCTGCCCCGGATGCCTACAATAGTGCGGGGGACCGAAAGGGCAAAGGGCCGGCGATGAAGTGGTGAAGCTCTGCCCTCTCATATCTAGCTCGTAGTATCTAGGTCCTAGTATCTAGTTAGAATTTGCCGTACAGTTTGACTGTGTGAACTATGACCGTCTGATGATCTTTTGGTGATGTTTATATGTGAATTATGGTTGTTTGCTATCGGATTAGACTTTAGAGTCCACTTGCTATCGATTTTGCCCGTCTGGTGATCTACGTACCATGTTGCATGATTTTGTATTGATATATGGTGCAGGATATGAAATACGCAGCTGTGGATGCGCGGATTTGGGGACTGCCCGGTCACTGCCGTGACACGCTCGGGTGCGCCCATGGCTGTAGATGTCGTTATTGTAGTTGCTCTAAGAGCAACTCCAACCGGCAGGCCCAAACGGCCATCGATTTTGTCCGCTTTTTATCCATTTGGGACGCCCGTCCGCGTGTCCGTGTCCGCTTTTTTGTTTGCGTTAGACGGTGCGCCCAACGGTGCCGGACGCATTTTGGGCATGTCCACGTCGGTATTCGGTCGAATTCCTGGTGGTCGAGCTCCCGCGCCACCACTCGCCCTGCCCCCCACGCCCGCTCACGCATCCCGCAGCTCGCCGGGGCCACTAGCGAGCTTGCCTGCTCGCGCGCCCCGCACCTCTTCGTGTCCCCGCTCGCCACGCTAGCCGCACCAGCTTGCCCTGCACCCCGCACGCGTTGCAGCTCGCCCCGCCCGCCTCGTGCGCCCGACAGCTCAGCCGCCTGATGACCAACAAGTATAGGAGATCAATCGTAGTCCTTTTGATACATAAGCATGTGAAACCCAACGAGGAGCAGAAGGAAATGACAAGCGGTTTTCAGCAAGGTATTTTCTGCAGGCACTGAAATTATGAGTAACAGATAGTTTGGTGTTAGGATAATTCGTAACAGGTAACAAGTAACGAGTGTAACAAAGATGCAGCAAGGTGGCCCAATCCTTTTTGTAGCAAAGGATAAGCCTGGACGAACTCTTATATAAAGCAAAGCGCTCCCGAGGACACATGGGAATTATTGTCAAGTTAGTTTTCATCATGCTCATATGATTCGCGTTCGTTACTTTGATAATTTGATATATGGGTGGACCGGTGCTTGGGTGTTGTCCTTACTTGGACAAGCTTCCCACTTATGATTAACCCCTCTCGCAAGCATACGCAACTACAAAAGAAGAATTAAGATAAATCTAACCATAGCATGAAACATGTGGATCCAAATCAGCCCCTTGCGAAGCAACGCATAAACTAGGGTTTAAGCTTCTATCACTCTAGCAACCCATCATCTCCTTATTACTTCCCAATGCCTTCTCCTAAGCCCAAATCATGGTGAAGTGTCATGTAGTCGACGTTCACATAACACCACTAGAGGAAAGACAACATACATCTCATCAAAATTTCGAACGAATACTAGATTCACATGATTACTTATAGCAAGACTTCTCCCATGTCCTCAGGAACAAACGTAACTACTCACAAAGCATGCTCATGTTCAAGATCAGAGAGGTATTGAATATCATTAAGGATCTGAACATATGATCTTCCACCAAATAAACCAACTAGCATAAACTACGAAGAGTAATCAACACTACTAGCAACCCACAGGTACCAGTCTGAGGTTTTGAGACAAAGATTGAATACAAGAGATGAACTAGGGTTTGAGAGGAGATGGTGCTGGTAAAGATGTTGATGAAGATTGACCCTCCCTCGATGAGAGGATCGTTGGTGATGACGATGGCTTCGATTTCCCCCTCCGGGAGGGAAGTTTCCTCGGCAGAATCGCTCTACGGGAGCCCTAGATTGCTCCAGCCCAAGTTCCGCCTCGACACGGTGGCGCTTTGTCCCGAAAGCTTCCTTCTATTTTTTTCTAGGTCAAAACCTTCCATATAGCAGAAGAGGGGCACCAGACGATGGCCAGGGGGCCCACAAGCCCTGGGGGGTAGGGCGCGCCCCCTGTCTTGTGGTCACCTGGTGAGTCCCCTCCTGTAGTTTCTTCGCCCAGTATTTTTTATATATTACAAAATAATTCTCCTAAAATTTCGGGACTTTTGGAGTTGTGCAAAATAGGTATCTCAGATTTACTCCTTTCCGATCCAGAATTCTAGCTGCCGGCATTCTCCCTCTTTGTGTAAACCCTGTAAAATAAGAGAGAAAAGGCATAAGTATTGTACCATAAAGTGAAATAACAGCCCATAATGCAATAAATATAACATAAAAGCATGATGCAAAATGGACGTATCAACTCCCCCAAGCTTATAATAGTAATTGTTCTTCAGGAAAGCTATCATCAATAGGTAGTGGGTCATCAAGAATATTTTCTAACCTAGACAAGTTGTCTGCTACAGGGTTCTCAGCTCCCTTTCTATCAGTAATATGTAAATCAAATTCTTGTAGCAAGAGAACCCACCTAATGAGTCTAGGTTTAGCATCTTTCTTTTCTATAAGGTATTTAATAGCAGCATGATCAGTGTGAACAGTTACTTTGGAATCAACAATATAAGATCTGAATTTATCACAAGCAAACACAACTGCTAAAAATTCTTTTTCAGTAGTAGCATAATTTCTTTGAGCACTGTCTAGAGTTTTACTAGCATAATGGATAACATTTAATTTCTTATCAACTCTTTGTCCTAGAACAGCACCAATAGCATAATCGTAGTCACAAGTATAGGGGATCAATCGTAGTCCTTTTGATAAGTAAGAGTGTCGAACCCAACGAGGAGTGCAAGGAAATGACAAGCGGTTTTCAGCACGGTATTTTCTGCAGGCACTGAAATTACCGGTAACAGATAATTTGGTGATAGGATAATTCATAATGGGTAACAAGTAACGAGTGTAACAAAGGTGAAGCAAGGTGGCCTAATCCTTTTTTTAGCAAAGGATAAGCCTGGACGAACTCTTATATAAAGCAAAGTGCTCCCGAGGACACATGGAAATTATTGTCAAGTTAGTTTTCATCATGCTCATATGATTCGCGTCCATTACTTTGATAGTTTGATATGTGGGTGGACTGATGCTTGGGTGCTATCCTTACTTGGACAAGCCTCCCACTTATGATTAACCGCTCTCGCAAGCATACGCAACTACAAAAGAAGAATTAAGATAAATCTATCCATAGCATGAAACATGTGGATCCAAATCAACCCCTTACGAAGCAACGCATAAACTAGGGTTTAAGCTTCTGTCACTCTAGCAACCCATCATCTCCTTATTACTTCCCAATGCCTTCCCCTAGGCCCAAATCATGGTGAAGTGTTATGTAGTCGACGTTCACATAACACCACTAGAGGAAAGACAACATACATCTCATCAAAATTTCGAACGAATACCAGATTCACATGATTACTTATAACAAGACTTCTCCCATGTCCTTAGGAACAAACGTAACTACTCACAAAGCATGCTCATGTTCAAGATCAGAGGGGTATTGAATATCATAATGGATCTGAACATATGATCTTCCACCAAATAAACCAACTAGCATCAACTACGAAGAGTAATCAACAATACTAGTCACCCACAGGTACCAATCTGAGGTTTTGATACAAAGATTAAACACAAGAGATGAACTAGGGTTTGAGAGGAGATGGTGCTGCTGAAGATGTTGATGAAGATTGGCCTCCCAAAGATGAGAGGATCGTTGGTGATGACGATGGCTGCGATTTCCCCCTCTAGGAGGGAAGTTTCCCCGGCAGAATCGCTCTACCAGAGCCCTATATTACTTCTGCCCAAGTTCCGCCTCGAGATGGCGGCTCTTCGTCCTGAAAGCTTCCTTCTATTTTTTTTCTAGGTCAAAAACTTTCATATAGCAGAAGAGGGTCACCAGACGATGGCCAGGGGCCCCACAAGCCCTGGGGGGTAAGGCGCGCCCCCAGGCTTGTGGCCACCTGGTGGGTCCCCTCCTATAGTTTCTTCGCCCAATATTTTTTATATATTTCAAAATAATTCTCCGTAAAATTTCGGGACTTTTGGTGTTGTGCAGAATAGGTATCTCAGATTTGCTCCTTTCCGGTCCAGAATTCCAGCTGTCGGCATTCTCCCTCTTTGTGTAAACCTTGGAAAATAAGAGAGAAAAGTCATAAGTATTGTACCATAAAGTGAAATAACAACCCATAATGCAGTAAATATCAACATAAAAGCATGATGCAAAATGGACGTATCACTGCCCCCACGAGCTCGTCTCCGTGGCCGTTGCTTTGCCCGTGCCTCACTCGCGCGCGCCGCACCCAGAGAGCTCGCTGCTGCTCTGCCCGTGCGGAATGACATGCGTGTGGCCACGTCGGCGTCGTTCCCGTGGATCAGCAACCTAGCATTCGGCGGCTGCGTCGTGCCTGGGGCACGCAGCGAGCAAGAGGTGTTCGATCGGGACGGCGAGGGCGGCGGGCGCATCAGAGCAGTGCGCCTCATGGCGCGCCTCGACGTCGACGCAGAGGAGAAGAGAGGTGGGATGGGGGTGGGCCAGCGAATAAATTATGGAGAGAGAGGTGGGTGGGTGACAGGTGGGCCAGGCCCGGACACAGACGGACGAGGCGGGCGTAGAAAACGTCTACTTTATGTCCGCCTCGGACCCAAATGCGACCCAAATTTGAGACTGAAATGGGTCCGAGCGGACAGAGAACAGACAGAAAATAGGAATGGGTTCGCGCGTTGGGCTGGCGCTTTTGTCCGTTTTGACCTAAACAGATACGCGTGGACGTCCATGCGTTGGAATTGCTCTAACCATGTCGATGGTACTCTTTATAAAAATAAGCTACCTTCACCAACGTTAGACCTCCTCCAATGCATTGGTGCTTAGGTGAGGTGCTAAGTGCATGAATTATCTTAGCAACTAATGTCCATAATGCATAGGTGCTTAGCTTTTGTAGCTAAGCTTGCTTTATTTAATTGTTTATCAACTAAACTTCTCCATGCATTGGTTGGTAGGCATTTTGCATAGGTCCACGGGCTTAGCATCATTTCCTCTTGGGGTCACCATAAATGTCCTGTCTCCTCTTTAATTGCTTTGTCACCTTATATTTTTGCCAATGTAGCATCCTTAGAGCATCTACAGCCGGACCCCTCAAACCCGCCTCATAGCCCAGGCGGGCCGCCCGGTCACTGTCCGGTCACGTTTTTTTGACCCAGACGGGCTCCTTAAACGGGCCTCAAACGCCCGGGCTGACCGGCACCCCCCATTTCCAGCCCAAATATGGGGCGGACAAGGGGAGCCCGGGCACGCCCGCCACGTCGATCTGATGAAGGGGTCCCACGCGGAAACGCCCGAAAACCCAGCGGTCCGACGGATGCCGCATTCGTCGCCACGGTGTGAACGCCGCGTGGCGCCGCTTCGGCTCGCCGCCCAAGACCAAATCCGTCTATTTAAGCCGGTCGACGTCCCGCAACCTAACCCATCCACCTCTCCCCCCTCTCCCCGTCACCAGTCCGAGCCAATTCACCTCCTCCCTCTCCCGCTCCGGCGCTCTGCCCACGGTGCGACGCTCCGCCCATGCTCCGGCACTCCGCCATGGTCCGGAGCAAGATCACCTACTACGCCATGCTGACGCCGGAGTGACGCTACGAGATCCAGTAGGAGATCCGGACGAGGCAAGCCACGCGCGCCGCCACATCGCTGTCGGGCTCCCTCCGGACTCGCCGGAGCCGCAGGAGATGGCTCTGATGGAGGTGGAGGAGGCGGAGGAGCAGAAGCCGGAGCAGCCAGAGCAGCAGCTGCCGAGCTTTAACATGGAGCAGGCGGAGGCGGAGTTCGCCGTCGCCCAATGAGAGGAGATGGCGAAGCAGCAGGCCATCCTGGAGTCCTTCTAGGATGAGGCCTATGTGGAGGCCAAGCAGGCGTTCCTCCGGCGGGAGCAGGAGGAGTCCGATGCGCTCTTCGCCGATCTCGACGCGAAGATAGAGGCGGAGGAGCCGGAACTGCAGCTGCCGCCTATGCTGCCGGAGCCGGGCACAGAGATCATCGACATCTCCGACGACGAGTAGCTAGGTGATCGATGTAGCACGTAGGGAGTACTTAGTTTGCATGTCTTTGTATGGATTTGAAAATCTAGTATGAGATGTCTGACGGTAACTGTGAAAATCTAAGGGGTGCCCGGTCAGTGCCCGGGGACGCGCTCGGGCGCGTCCGTGGGCGTTTGGAGGGCCAGATTTGTCAAGTCCGATTGTACACACTCTAGCACCTGTACACGATGTAGCATTAGGAGGAGCCATTATTAATCCTCGGAACGGAAAGAATTATGTGCACTACAATGATACTCATAATTATCATGCAAGTTTGTCACTTTACTTGCAAACAGGAGACTGAAAAGGACCGGATGCCTTTTTGGCGAATGGTAGGTTTTACCGGCAGAAAGCAGCTACAGGCACCGGCGAGGATTCTCTTTGTTTTATATATTTCGCTGCCATGTGCTGGTGACCAAATGCAAGCCCCACTCCTGTCTCCTGTGTATACGGGCATAGACAGAGCGAGAGGTGCATGTATACGGCGGTCTCATTCAACGAGCTGCCCAGCCCAGCCCAGGGAATCCTGGGCTGGATTTCTTTTGGCGCACGGCGCACTGTTCTTGTCAGTATCTCTCTCTCTGCTTCTTCCACTACCACTGGGACGTGAACGTACAGCTCCCATGCACTCCATGTCACTGTTCATGCATGCCTCTTCCGGTATCTGCACCATCCGCACCGCACCCGGTATCTGCACATGCGGTGTACGGGTGTAGGCAGGCGGCGTACGGCGCGAGGCGAAAACGAGAACTGTATGGTGTATAAACGGTACGGTACGCGACGAGGCGAGGCCACCAGCATCTTTGTCCTGGACGCGTACTCCTGCACCATTGGACATACTGTGCTACTCTTGTACAGTAACTTGGAGTGGTGGTATTTGTGGTGCAGCTGCTGCCATAGCCTCTGCTCTGCACGCACCCACCGGTGGAGGAATTAAACCGGGCGGTCGCGTCCGTTCGGTTGAGGCGGGTTCCGGTGCGACCGGTGAAAACGCATCGGTGCTGTGTGATGGTAATGACGGGGAACCTTTTACAGCCTGGCACGACCCGGGTCGATCGATCTGGTATGGGTCTTTCTCACTCCGCGGGACCCATTCCAAGTCCCAACCACATTGGAGACGCGCCTCACGCCGTCAGCATCTTTTCTCTTTCTCCTTACCGGGCCGGCCAGTCGCTTCCTCTTCTTTTTCCCCTCAACGTCGGCACGGTACATGAGCATCTACAACCCGGCTTCTCAAACCTAGCTCATGCTCGGGGTGATGGTCCGGTCATTGATCGGTTATAAAATCCCGATCTAAATGAACTATGCGGGCTGACCGACACCCCTCGCTCATATTCAGTCTAAATACGAGGGATATATAGGGGTCCCACTGTTTAAAATATCTTCCGATATTCCAATAAATTAGCCGATTTATCGCTTACCGTTGTCTAACCGATAAGATAAATCGGCCGATAAATCAGCCGATATGGCAATAAATCGGTCGATATGCTGATAAACTGGCCAATTTACCCCTTATCATGGGTTGACCGATAAGTTCCCGATAAGCGATATCCCCAACATTTGGAGCAACTAACGAAAGAGTATTCCTTCGGGAGCTCCCACAAGGGTCATCTGGGGTGGGTTGAGAGCGCGCCACATGTCGCGCTTTCAGCGCTTCCTCCGTTTTTTCCCACACGCATTTTTTGGTTTTTTTAGCTGATTTTTTCATGGTTTTTTCGGCTTTTCGGTTTTCCACCGGTCATTCCTAGCATTTGGACAAAAAAACCCAAAAAAAAATTGCACGAAGAAACGCGTGTTTTTGTTCCGCGAGAGGCACGACCTCTTGGAAACGAAAAAAACATGTTTTTACTTCCGCGAGAGGCACGGATTTGCTTTCATGAGAACATGGATTTGCTTTCGCGAGAGGCATGCCTTTAGAAAACAAAAAAAATGAGAGGCACGGATTTGCTTCCGCGAGAGGCACGACCGTGTCTCTCGAAAACAAAAAAAAGTTTTTCCTTTTTTTCCCTTCCCAGAGAGGCACATATTTGCTTCTCGTGGAGGCACGGATTTGCTTCCGCGAGAGGCATGGTCGTGCCTCTCGGAAACGAAAAAAATGCGTTTTTTTACTTCCGCGAGAGGCACGGATTTGCTTCCGAGAGAGGCACGACCGTGCCACACGGATTTACTTCTCGTGGAGGCACGGTCGTGCCTCTCGGAAACGAAAAAAATGTGTTTTTTTTACTTCAGCGAGAGGCATGGATTTGCTTTTGCGAGAGGCACGGCCGTGCCTCTCAGAAACAGAAAAGAACAGTTTTTTTCCTTCCGCGAAAGGGGCACCACCGTGCCTTTTGGAAACTAAAAAATTAACTTGTTTCCCTTCCGTGACGGATTTACTTCTCATGAAGGCACGGATTTTCTTGCACGAGAGGCACGGTCGTGCCTCTCGGAAACGAAAAAAACATTTTTTTTCTTCCGCAAGAGGCACAGTCATGCCTTTTTTGGAAAGGAGAAAAAACATGCTCTAGGTTATGCTTTTTCGTCCGGTTTTTTTGTCAATTTTTTTTCATCAAAACCTATCAACATGTGATCTAATTTTGAAGATCTCGATGCGAGGCCAACGGTGAAAACTGTTCGAGATTTAGACGCACGGTTTAAGAGATAAAACGCTTTGAATAAACGGATCTACGAAAAAAGGGAAAACTCCCAGGTTGCGACAAGTGACACACACCTGGGGAGGTGGGAGTGACCTTTACAAAGAGTGCCCCTTAATTAGTGATTTCAGATATAGAGAGACTCGGGAGCACCTGGGAGTGTCCGACACATTGGATCCGGCCCACGCTGGCCTACTCAGACCCCACATATATTCGTCCCCATCCGCACCGCAGACCAAACTCTAGCCACTCCACTCCGTTACCAAGCTCTCTTCCGGCAATCCCTGGCCTTTTTCGGCATGGCGGGCAGCGGATCCAACTCTGACTACTCCAAATTTGTCAACTATGGCATCGTCCCAGGCCATGCGGGGAGGAGGAGGCTATGGCTGTCTGCATGGTCCTCCGCCAATCCTGGGACAGGCGCTCGAATCAGCTGGGGCTGGAGAGTCCAGGTTCGTCTGTCGCCCCATCTCCAGCGCGGAGGCCTACGGATGTTACATGGAACGGTGTGACCGCCGTGGGAAGGAGAGGGCGTGGGAGGCCGAGGCTCGCCTCGCTGCCGACATGGTGGAGGCCGAGGCGGCGGATACGGATGCGGCATCGCGTGCTGCCTTGGACGAGGAAGTCGTCTGTGCCCGCATCCTCCATAAGTGGCAGAGGAGGAACCCGCGCGCCCTCGCCCCGAGAGCAAAACCGGGCGGTCCTTACCACGGTCAGACTGCCCTCAAAGAGGAGAAGGAGGACAATGATTGCTCAAACAGCTTCTGCTTGATCCATTCTACGTCTTCAAGCGCTATGCCCGGATAAAGACACCAAGGGCGCCGCCAAGGATGAAAGGGCGTGAATGTTGCCTATAGGGGGTGAATAGGGATTTAAAATAATTACGGTTTAGACTTGAACAGAAATGGAATAAAACTAGGGTTTAACTTGCCAAGCACAAAACCTACATCAACTAGGCTCACCTATGTGCACCAACAACTTATGCTAAGCAAGATAAACAACTAAGTGATAGCAAGATATAACATGAAACACTATGACTATCACAAAGTAAAGTGTGTAATCAAAGGGCTTGGGTAAGAGATAACCAAGGCACGCAGAGACGACGATGTATCCCGAAGTTCACACCCTTGCCGATGCTAATCTCCTTTTGGAGCCGTGTGGAGGTACAATGCTCCCCAAAATGCCACTAGGGCCACCGTGATCTCCTCACGCCCTCGCACAATGCAAGATGTCGTGATTCCATTAAGGGACCCTTGAGGGCAGTCACCGAACCCATACAATTGGCAACCCTTGGGGCCAGTCACCAAAACCGTACAAATTGCTCAGGGCAATCTCCACAACCTAATTGGAGACCCCGGAGCTTGCCCGGAGCTTTACACCACAATGATTAATCTCTGCTACACCACCAACCATCTAGAGCGCCCAAACACCCAAAAGGCACAATCTCTAGGGTGCCCAAACACCCAAGAGTAATAAGCTTCTCAACCTTCACTTCCATGTATCACCGTGGAGAACTCAAACCGATGCAAGTAATGCAATGGTAAGAGCAAACGGAGTGCCCAAGTCCTTCTCTCCAAAATCCCACCACAAAAACAAAAGCTATGGAGGAATATGAGAGGAAGAACAAGGAGAAAACACAAAGAACTCCAAGATCTAGATCCAAAGGGTTCCCCTCACTTAGAGGAGAGATGGATTGGTGGAAATATAGATCTAGATCTCCTCTCTCTTTCCCTCAAAAAGAATCAAGAATCATGGGAGGAATAGAGAGAAGGAAAAGCTTTTGGAGGTCAACAATGGAGGAGAAAGCTTGCCCAAAGACATTGGGGGCAATGGGGAAGAAGACCCCCTTTTATAGTGTGAAGAGAGATCCAACCATTATGTGCACCAGTCGTGCTCAAGCGGTACTACCGCTTAGCCCGGTCAACGCAACCCAACGAGTACAGAAGTACTAGAACAGTAGTTTCCCTGGAGCGGTACTACCGCCTCCAACTAGCGGTACTACCGCTAATTGTCGAAGGGTTACAGAGGAACCAGCGGTAGCCAGCACGACACCAGAGCAGAAGTACCGCAAGAAGAGGTACTACCGTGTAACTACCGTCCAACTACCGTGAGAGCAAAATGGGCAATAGAGGCTGGATACCCCTTGATCAAAAGCGGAAATCGCAGTGGTAGTAATAAGCGGAAGTACCGCACAATCGGTACTACTGTGCTACTGCTGCTAGCGCCGTGAGGGCAACACAAGACTCCAGCCAAGCAGAAGTAGTCGCGGTACACACCAGCGGAAGTACCACCTAAGCGGTACTACCGTGGGTGCAAGCAGTACTACATCTTGGTCTCTGCCAAAAGGCCAATGCACAATAGATGAACTAACTAAGACAAAAAATGCCATAACTTTCGCAAATGAACTTGAAAATCAGCAAACTCAAGCTTGTTGGATATATTAAGAACTAGCAATGGAGAAGTCATGCCAATAGGATAAGGAAGAGGACCTTCCCCAAATATTAGCCGACAAACTCTCCAACACCGAAAATGCAAAGATGATGCATATGAACTCCGTTTCTGATGAGCTTGAGTTTGACAAGAAGACAGACACAAACTCTAAAACCTCACATGGAGAAAAATCAAACAAGAACCAAGAAAGATGATGCCAAGGATGCAATGGTTTAAACTCTCTATGAACAATATGATCAAGCTAGTCACTCGAGAGCCCCCTTGATAGTACGACAATAAAACCTATAACCTGGTCTTCCAACTAATAGCATGAGACCGGTAAAATAGAAACCCTATCAAGGTTAAACCTTTGCCTTGTGCATAATCCACTTGTGCTAGATGATGACGATCTTGTCCTCCTCAAGTTGGACCACCCTTCTTGATTGCGCTGGCTCGATGAAGATTAGTAGATTGCTCTCCCATACTCCACTATGGGTGATCCTCTTTTCGACACATCTACACAAGTCCATTATCATCAGAATGGACGGCAAGCTTCAAGCATGTTATCTCTTTGTGATGCTCCACTTGAATTTGCACAACACAACCTTGATGACGATCACCACTTGATGTCATCCTCCATGGGTTATATGAGATCTTCCTCTTGATGCAAGCCCATGAAAAAAAATACTTAACCCCGCATAGAACCGCCACACAACTAGATCATGGATTAGTACACAAAGCATAATGGACAATGCTTACCATACCATGGGATCACTTGATCCCGCTCGGTACAACTTCTACGCTTTGTGTGTTGATCAACTTGAATCACTCTTTGTCGGGCCCATGGGACTGGGGGTATCCAGGCCCGTCTACTTGCGGCCCAAGACACGGCGCATGCCATAAGGCGCGGTACGGCTCGCCGCTGGACATCACGAGCAAGGCCCTCACGAGGGCCCCCGCCTCGCGAGGCGCACGTCAGCAGGCGTCATAAGGAGCTTCCCGAGGCCTTCCCGCAGGGCGGCCTCCCGAGGCTGTCTCCCAAGGCCCCTCGCGGGGCGGGCATGCCGAGAGTCGCTGAGCCCCGCCTCACGCTGCACGTGGGTGACGCGAGCCACGTCGGGCGGCGCCAGGAGCCGTGCCAGCAGGCGCGGACGAGGAGGCTTTCCTCTTTTGTGCTAAGGGATCAGGGCCAGCTCGCCGGTTCTTAAAGCAACCTCCAAAAGTTTCCCGTTTGATGCAAGAAGACCAAGGCTGGGGGCTCGCCAGGACGGAGGTCATCCCCGAGCCCACCAGCGCGTCATGGCAGGAGGCTTTTGCAGGCGAAGACTACTTTTGTCAGGATAAGCTACAGTCATGTCCCCCTTCAAACGGGCCATTGTGGCAACCCTTCCTGCCTTATGTTTTCGGGGGAAGAGGACCGGGGCCAATATAAGATGGGGCGGGCGGCCACCGTAGTAGAGCATCGAACCTGAGCTAGCTAGAATAGGCCATTGTACTCTCTCTCTCTCTCTCCCTCAAGCAATCCCAACCAAGCAGGAGTAGGGTTTTACACCGCAAGGTGGCCCGAACCTGGGTAAACTACCGTGTTCACTGTTCTTCTTCCTTAGCTCGAGCACGCCAGAGCGCCGCCGTGAGGTTAAGAGGTAGAGTAGGGCGGGGGAACCAGCACACCCCAGAGTTCGAACCTCCTTGGGTCCCCGGAGCCCCGATTCTGACATTTGGCGCGCCAGGTAGGGGGTGGGCGGCTATTCTTCCGCTCCGTTCCGGCTCCAGCTCCGTCAACCCCATGGCTGACGCTCGTCGTCCTCGCGCCGCGCGCCGGGCGCTCACCCGCATCCGTGAAACCCCCACGGAGGATGCGAGCTGCCATGCTTTCACCCCCGAGCTCCACCAGGTGAGCTGGCCCACCAAGTTCTGGCCGGAGCCGCTGCCACGCTTTCACCCCCGAGCTCCACCAGGTGAGCTGGCCCACCAAGTTCTGGCCGGAGCCGCTGCCACGCTTCAACGGCACCCAAGACCCCACGGAGTTCCTCTGGATTTATGCGACGAGCATCAAGGCGGCGGGCGGAGACGACAAGGACATGGAGAATTACTTTCACATGGCCCTCCGGGGCGCCCCAAGCTCTTGGCTCATGGGTCTCCCCAGGGCCTCGATATCTTCCTGGGGTGAGCTCTGCGGCCAGTTCGCTGCGCGCTTTGCCCCGCTCGGCGGGGGCGCTGGAGCTCCCCATGGTCCACACGTGGTGGCATGTATCATCGGCGGGGCCCAGGCCCCCGCCACTGGCTGCACCTCAAGCCGTCCTTCCGCGGGGCGGGCGCCGCCCTCACAGAGCGCGAGTCTGTGCTGCAACCTAGCTGGACGTAGCGTGACATCACCTTCGATGCCAGGGACCACCCCAGGTCAGCGGCTGCTGCTAGCGCGCTCCCCATGCTGTGCACCCCCACCATCAGCAACGTCTCGGTCACCAAGACTCTCATCGACGGGGGTGCTGGCCTGAATGTCATTGATGACCGACAAGTAAAGGGGATCAATCGTAGTCCTTTTGATAAGTAAGAGTGTCAAACCCAACGGGGAGCAGAAGGAAATGACAAACGGTTTTCAGCAAGGTATTTTCTGCAGGCAATGAAATTATCGGTAACACGTAGTTTGGTAGTAAGATAATTCGTAACGGGTACCAAGTAACAAGTGTAGCAAAGGTGCAATAAGGTAGTCCAATCCTTTTTATAGCAAAGGATAAGCCTGGACAAACTGTTATATAAAGCAAAGCGCTCCCGAGGACACATGGGAATTACTATCAAGTTAGTTTTCATCATGCTCATATGATTCGCGTTCGTTACTTTGATAATTTGAAATGTGTGTGGACCGGTGCTTTGGTGCTGTCCTTACTTGGACAAGCCTCCCACTTATGATTAACCCCTCTCGCAAGCATCCGCAACTACGAAAGAAGAATTAAGATAAATCTAACCATAACATGAAACATGTGGATCCAAATCAGCCCCTTACGAAGAAGCGCATAAACTAGGATTTAAGCTTCGGTCACTCTAGCAACCCATCATCTACTTATTACTTCCCAATGCCTTCCCCTAGGCCCAAATCATAGTGAAGTGTCATATAGTTGACGTTCACATAACACCACTAGAGGAAAGACAACATACATCTCATCAAAATATCGAACGAATACCAAATTCACATGATTACTTATAACAAGACTTCTCCCATGTTCTCGGGAATAAACGTAACTACTCACAAAGCATGTTCATGTTCAAGATCAGAGGGGTAGTAAATATCATTAAGGATCTAAAGATATGATCTTCCACCAAATAAACCAACTAGCATCAACTACAAGGAGTAATCAACACTACTAACAACCCACAGGTACCAATATGAGGTTTTGAGACAAAGATTGAATATAAGAGATGAACTAGGGTTTGAGAGGAGATGGTGCTGGTGAAGATTGACCCTCCCTTGATGAGAGGATCGTTGGTGATGATGATGGCTCCGATTTCCCCCTCTCGGAGGGAAGTTTCCCCGGCAGAATCGCTCTGTCGGAGCCCTAGATTGCTCCTGCCCAGGTTCCGCCTCGAGATGATGAAGCTTCATCCCGAAAGCTTCCTTCTGATTTTTTCTGGGTCAAAACCCTCCATATAGCAGAAGATGGGAACCAGACGATAGCCAGGGGGGCCACAAGCCCTGGGGGCGCGCCCCCAGGCTTGTGGCCACCTGGTGGCCCCCCTTCTGTTGTTTCTTCGCCCAATATTTTTTATATATTCCAAAATAATTCTCCGTAAAGTTTCAGGACATTTGGAGTTGTGCAGAATAGGTATCTCAGATTTTCTCCTTTTCGGTCAAGAATTCCCGCTGTCGGCATTCTCCCTCTTCATGTAAATCTTGTAAAATAAGAGAGAAAATCCATAAGTATTGTACCATAATGTGAAATAACATCCCATAATGCAATAAATATTGATATAAAAACATGATGCAAAATGGACGTATCAGTCATCTCTGTCGCGACCTTCGAGGCGCTCCAGGTGCCCTATGACCAGCTGAAGCCCACCAGGCCCTTCGCCGGGGTGACCGACGGGTTCACGACCCAACTTGGGCAGATTCGCCTCCCCGTCATCTTCGGTACCCGCTACAACTATCACACCGAGCTCATCGACTTTGACGTGGCGCGCATCAGTGTCCGTACAATGCCATCCTGGGTTACCCGGCGCTCGCCAAGTTCATGGCATCGACCCACCCGGGCTACAACGTCCTCAAAATGCCCGGTTGCAGTGGCATCGTCACCGTCAAGTGCGACAAGAAGGACACCGTTGGCTCCGTCAGGCGTGCATACAAGGCCGCCGCGACCACGCACCCGGCTGGCGGGGGCGAGGCGACGCTCACCGGGACGACGTCAGCAAGGAAAAAATATTGGTTCTATTAGGACCGAGCTGAAACAAAGAAAGTATCGTTCGACGGCAGTGACTCGGGCCCCACCTTCACCATTGGCGCCGGCCTTCCCCCTGAGCAAGAGGGTGCACTCGTCACCGGGCAAACACGGACGTATTCGCGTGGAAAGCATCCAACTTGACCGGAGTCCCGAGGGAAGTGATCGAGCACTAACTGGCGGTGTGCCCCAACGCACGCCCCGTCAAGCAAAACCGCGGCGCCAGGCGCAAGAGAATCAACAGTTCATCGTCCAAGAGGTGCATAAGCTGCAAGAGGCTGGGGTCATCCACGAGGTATGCCACCCAGAGTGGCTGGCCAACCTCGTCATGGTCCCAAAGAAGGGCGGCAAGGAGTGAATGTGCATCGGCTTCACCAGTCTCAACAAAGCCTACCCCCAAGACCCTTTCCCGTTGCCACGCATCGATCAGATTGTGGACTCCACCGCCGGCTGCGACCTACTGTGCTTCCTGGATGCCTTCTCAGGCTACCACCAGATCAAGATGGCGACGAAGGATGAGGAGAAGACGTCGTTTATCTCCCCTTGCGGGATGTTCTGCTGCACTTGCATGCCTTTTGGTCTGAGGAGCACCGACGCCACCTTCCAGAGGTTGATGCGCATCGCGCTGGGGCCCCAGTTGGGAAAGAATGCGGAGGCCTACGTAGATGACATCGTAGTCAAGACGCGCTAGGCCAGGACACCATCGAAGACCTAGAGGAAATGTTCACCAACTTGCGCATGGTCAACCTAAAGCTCAACCCCGACAAGTGCGTCTTTCGGGTCCCCTCAGGCAAACTCCTCGGCTTCCTCATATCCCACCGGGGAATTGAAGCCAACCCAGAGAAGATTAAGGCCATCAAGAGAATGCGCCCCCCGGACCCTCAAGGAGATGCAGAAGTTGGCAGGGTGCTTGGCCTCCCTAGGACGGTTCATCTCCAAGTTTTGTGAGAGGGCGTTGCCCTTCTTTAAGCTCATGAAGAGGTCCGACCCGTTCGAATGGATCCCCAAAGCGGATGCAGGCTTTGAAGATCTCAAGAGGTACCTCACGAGCCCCCCCCCCCATCATGGTCGCGTCGCGCCCCTACGAGCGCTTATTGCTATACCTGGCGGCCACCCCCCACGGCCAGCGTGGCCCTTGTGGTGGAATGAGAAGAGCAAGTTTGCGCCAAGGGAAGGCCCGCAGTCCTTGTGAAAGCATCGCCTGAGGTCGCTCGAGCCCCACCGGCGCACGCCGAGGGCCCGCTTCGCTGGGCTTCCTCCCTCCCTCAGGAGGCAGCCCTCCCTCAGGAGGCCCTAGACGCCACGCTTGATGACCCACAATTATAGGGGATCAACCATAGTCCTTTCGATAAGTAAGAGTGTCGAACCAAACGAGGAGCAGAAGGAAATAACAAGCGGTTTTCAGCAAGGTAATTTCTGCAAGCACTGAAACTGTAGTTAACAGATAGTTTGATAGCAAAATAATTTGTAACGAGCAAGTAACGGTAACGGTAACAAAAGTGCAGCAAGGTAGCCCAATCCTTTTGTGGCAAAGGACAGGCCGGAACGGTCTCTTATAATAAGTAAAACGTTCTTGAGGGCACGCGGGAATTTCATTTAGTCACTTTCATCATGTTGGTTTGATTTGCGTTCGCTACTTTGATAATATGGTATGTGGGTGGACCGGTGCTTGGGTGCTGTTCTTACTTGAACAAGCCTCCCACTTATGATTAACCCCCTCACAAGCATCTGCAACTACGAAAGAAGAATTAAGATAGCAATCTAACCATAGCATTAAACATGTGGATCCTTATTGTGGCCTAGTTTAAAAAAATA
This sequence comes from Thinopyrum elongatum, assembly GCA_011799875.1. Lineage (NCBI taxonomy): Eukaryota > Viridiplantae > Streptophyta > Magnoliopsida > Poales > Poaceae > Thinopyrum > Thinopyrum elongatum. The sequence continues at coordinate 544,963,058 of CM022298.1, read as the reverse complement.
TTTGGCGCTAAAATGCAGTGACTACAACCAAACAATTAAACAAGACAATAAGGAAATAAATAAGCAAGCAAATTACGCAAGGCTATTATGGCTATTACACATATTACATCCATTGGGCATCAAAGTTCGCCACCAGGGCAAATATAGGGAGCAAAGCTGCATATTACATACACTGGGTCTAAATTGGCCACCAGTGCAAATAAACATGGCAACAAAACAAGTCTAGATCTGAAACCACTTCAGAAGAGCTCAAGAAACGATATCCTGGATACCTACCATGCTGGCGAGAAGCTTAGCAAGCTTATTAGTTTTCTCTTGTTTGGCGCTAAAATCCTGCAGCGCTTGCTGTTGCACCAGAAAGTATGCATCTGAATTCTGCAGGGACTTCCTCAGTCCTTCGGCTTCTTGCCGCAGCACAGCTGACTGATGCCTTTCAGCTTGTAGCTGAGACTGAAGAAGCCGAAGTGATTCAGGCAGCGAGTTCGAAGAGCTTGTGCAAGCGGTAGTGGCTAGTAACTCGAACACTACATTAACACAGGACTTTGGGGTTGTCTCACTATCTACAAGATAGTTTTTTATCATCTTTCTTGGAGACCAATAGGGTTGTCTCACTATCTTGAACCTTATCTGCATTACTTTCTCTACCATTGCATAATGGGGTGCTCTTCTTCAATATTCTGTTCGCATTCTACAAGAGAAACAAGCAGACACAACAACGGTTTATCATGTAGTATATGAAACTCATTTTGGTAAACCGGTTTAGTAGTAAGGCGGACAGGATAACAACATGAAACAAACATATATCTATGTACTATGGTCACTGTATTGTCTATATCATTCTAGTTTATGTTGGCAAATCAAGATAGAGACACAGTTCAAATCATATCTTTTTAAGACACAGTAGCAGACAGAATATAAGTGTGGGAAACTACACAACACTAACAACACTTGTAATGTGCATGACATGAGAACATAACTGTTTATACAACTGAAACTGAAATCAACATAGAGCAAGAAGTTAGACACCAATGCAGTTAAAGAAATAGGTGTAAAACATACCTGTTGCGCCATTAGAGTTTCAATTGGATCCTTCAAATTCAAAATTAGTTGGTATGAGTAAATACTATGATGCAAGAGCAAAGGAGTATGCACCATAGCTATGGAATCTGACATGAGAACAGTTGCTCTTCTGCTTTAAACGTGGAGTTTGGGTTTGCTGTGGTGGTCTTCGTGCTTTGGGCACTGCTTTTGCCTTACAAACTGCTCGTGTGGGGGTACTCTGTGGTGGACTTGGTGTTGTGTCAACTAGAAGTGGGTTACCATCTGCTGGGGTTGGGGTTAGATGGGGTGTAGCTGGTTCTCTGTCCAACGGTGTAGGTGTACAATCTGGAAGAGTCTCTATTATGTGTGGTGGGGCTAGTTCGTGGGCCAGTACAACCATGGTTCTATCTGCATCGACGGGTACCACTGTCTTTTGTGAAGAACGGGTTTTTACTCCCTTAGATACGGCCATCACACCCTCCAATTCAAATGGCTGATAAACAAGAAAAGAAATTGAATGTACAAACATTGTATGATAGACAGATGTGGTAATTCACATATATGTTGTCTAACCAAACAGGACAACTTGACATAATTTCACATATATGATGGCTAACTAAACAGGATAACATGACACAATTATAGATATATGATGGATAACTTAACAGGATATAATGACATAATTCAACATATGATGAGTATCTAAACACGATGACGTGACATAACTATATGATGTCTTTCTAAAATAGGTTGGGATGAAATAATTCACATACATGTTGTCTAAGTATACAAGATGGCATGATATAATTCACATAATTGATTCATATACTAAGCAGCTGGCACTCGCATGTATGATCTATAAACTAAGAAGATGGCATTGAATATTGTGTATATGATGTCTAAACTAAGCAGTGCAAGACACCATATGCATGATATGAAAAATATAAACATTGCAAGTTAGAGCATACACCTCAGGTGGGATATAGGACTGGTCATCTGCATCTGAATCCTCCTCTGAGGAGCTACATGTAACCATCGAGATATATGCTTCAACAGGTACCATTGTCTGCTCTGAAGACCTTGTTTTCACTCCAGATTTTTCCATAACCGACTCAAATGGCTGATGCACATGAAGAGTAGTTCAATATACACAGATTGTCGACAAATTGGAATACGTAATAAAAAAAAGGATGGCATGAGATAATTCACATATATGATGCCTGGATACATAGGATGGCGATGCATAATTCACGTATATGATAACTGGCTAAAAAACATGGCATTGCATAATTCACATATCTGATATAGAAAGTAAACAGGAGGCATTCACCCAAAGCATGTCTAATCTAAGCAGATGGCATGGCAATGCAAGACACCATATGCATGATATGAGCAATATAACCCTGCCAAGTTAGAGCATACACCTCAGGGGGGGGGGGGGAATCCAACTGGTCATCTGTCTCTGAATCCTCCTCTGAGGAGCTATCTGTAACCAGCAAGAAATCTACATCGACAGGTGGCACTGACTGCTCCGAAGACCTTGTTTTCACTCCAGATTTTCCCATCACCGACTCAAATGGCTGATGCACAGGAAGAGTAGATGAATGTACAAACATTATCGACAAATGGAATACATGATGAAAAAAATAGTATGGCACGATACAATTCACATATACGGTAACTAGCTAAATAGGATGGCATTGCATGATTCACGTATATGATGCCTGGCTAAACAAGATGGCATTGCACAATTCACGTATATGATATAGAAACCAAACATGTGGCATTCACACAAAGCAAATCTAAACTAAGTTGATGACATATAAGATGTATAAAGTAAGCAATGCGAGACACCATATGCATGATATGACCAACATCGGCATGCCAGGTTAGAGCAAACACCTCAGGGGGTAAATAGGAGTGGTCGGCTCCCTCTGATTCACCCTCTGAACAATTATCTTCCTCTGGAATACAATCTGGAATGGGGGGAGGGGGGACCCCACTCCGCCCACCATGGAGCGGCGTCTGCATGACATTATATTCCCACGCAATGGTCTTCTCTTTTTCTCTACATGTTCAGTACGATTGTGTACAATAACGGACATACATAATAAAGAAACATAGTTAGATTATGTAAGGCCTAAGGGGTGCATGCAGAAATCAAGACTGATGGTAGCTAACGAGTGGATAGATCCAAAACTAATGATAGTAGGCAGATGATAGCTTCAGTTTCAAAAGATAGTTGATGGCTCGTCTACTATTTGTTGCCCACCCAACATGAACTATATAGAAGACTTGAGATGAACCAGATAGTACACAGAGATACTATTCGTTGCTGCCTCGATATGTGCCCCGCAGGTATTTTAAAACTCAAGTTTGAACATTAGTTTGGACCTGACTCGGAGTCTAAGAGGTGAACATGATGATAAAGTAGGAGGTAATAATAATCGACGTATAACGTAAGCAAACACAAAAGAGTGCAACCTCTGTTCCAGAACTGTGTAGTCCTCAGGTTCATCTGCTCCGTCGATGATGGTAATGCAGTTGGCGTGCCTGCCGGCAATGGGGAAGATGATCTGAGGCAGCGAAAGAAAGTCTGCAGGGGGGATCTCTGCTGCGGTTGACACTTCCGTCGATGGTGCACCTCATGTGGGGTGGATGACGGCACTGCAGGAGGGGGACAAACACACACATAGTTTTATTTGACACCTATCTGAAAATGAAGTAAATCTGTAAGGGCTCCTTAGAATTGGAGGATTCTAAAAACACAGGGACAGGCTAAACACAGGAATAGGATAGGAATGCACGTGCAAAACAGAGCATTTGCAAACACATGATTTCTGTCAACCTGGGTGTTTGGTTCACATGAATTGGAAGAACACAACAATGGAGAAACATGGTCAAATTAAAGTCAAACCACATGAAAATGTAAAATAAGAATCTTATTATGCCAGTAATGCACTTAGTCCTGTTCTTCATGCATATTAATTTGAAAAGGACGTCCAAGTGGATATTAAAATTCCTACGCTTTTTCTTTGAAAGAGACACCAAAGGGAAAAAACTCCAGTTTTTCTTTGCTCCATTCCTTCTAACGAAATGCATGAATAGTATTACCATAGGAAAGTTGCCAATTCCTATGTTTTCCTTCACTTTTTCTTTGAACCAGTGGCGATTCAAGTAGGCAGTCTTCAACAGGCTGAAGCCTGCCCTCGAAAATTTTTGTGAGCTTATTTGGTCCACATGAATATCATATAATGGCTATCTTGCTAAACCAGTTCAAATTATGGTTCAAAAGAGCATTTAGTTTTCTCCCTACTAACTTTGTGACCACGATTCATTTCTTTCTAGATTTGCAACTGCTTTGAACCAAAGGATCCCTGAGGGATCGACATGAATGTAGAGTAAAAAAGTGATGCGATGAGTGTACAACCTCTTTGGCGTAGCCTTGTCGACCTCAGCATCATTGGGTTGGACGTGGAGGATGGTGATGCTGGTGTGACTGTCGGAGGCGGGGAAGAAGATCTGAGGCCTCTGGAGATGGCGCCGAGGGTACTGCTCCGTTGTGATGGACGGTTTCGTCGTTGGAGTAGCTCTGGTGAGGTGTACGACAGCGAGGCAGAAGGAGGACAAGACAAACAACGTTAATCCGAAGTGGGATTCTAATAGCATGTGTAATAGATGATGTAAAATACATCACCAACAAGTGCTAGATGTAAAATGCATCAGCCGTGGCCGCTCCAACAGATGCTGTAAATACTGTTGACTCTGAACTTAACTGAAGAAACTGAACTTTACAGTTGAAATTGAATTTTACTGTCGAAACTGAATTTTACTGATGAAACTGATTGAACTAGTAGTAGAGCACTGCAATAGAAGTTTAGGCCGTTCAAGCACTGGTAGCAGAGAATCAGTGATCTAAATCAGCAGCCACTCGAGCAGAGAACACACTAGCAGAGAGCAGCTCGTGCAGCAGCACCGCGAGCGAGTGCTAAAGCAGCAACTCCTATAGCTGCCGCATGTCGTGTAGCAGCAGCAGCAGCGCGAGCGAGAGCAAGAGCAGAGCAGCAGTACGAACAAGAGCAAGTGCGGAGCAGCAGCGCGACCAATAGCAAGAGCAGAGCAGCAGCATGAACGAAAGCAAGAGCTGAGCAGCAGCGCGATCGACTGTAAGAGCAGAGTCGCAGTGCGAGCGAGAGCCGGAGCAGCAGTAGCTAGTGCTGGTGTGGAAGTCGCCGCCGAGGAAGCAACGACATGGGGGAGAGACGCCGTGGAGGAAGTGGCCGGCGACGGCGCCGTCGATGGAGACCCGCCATGGCTGCTCGGTATCGAGCACCGGCAGCCTCGTGAGATTGAATAAAAAATAAAATGCAGCGGTGAGTGCAGAACCTCCTTGGTGGCGCCGAGTAGGCCTCGACTTCATCGGAGGAGTCGGTGAGGATGCTGCAGTTCCAGTGGAGCAGGTTAAGGCGGCGCTGTCAGGAAGGAGCAACCATGATAGACGAGGCGATCGTTGGAGCAACTCCTTGGAGGTGGAGGATGGGGCGGCTGAACCAGCGGGACGACGAGATCAACGATGGATCCTCATCCGGGGCAGTGGATGAGGGACGTCGAGCTGTTGCGGTGGACGACGTCGTCGGGGAAGAGGCTCTGGCTAGGCAGCGGCGGGGTGGCACATGGCGGAGGGTGGGGTTTCACGGTTGGGGCAGAGAGGTTATGGCGGCCTGGGTTTTCGAATGGCAAAAAGGAGGTGATGGGAGGGGGGGGGGGACCATGACTTTAGGGACGCGCTTGTCCAAAATGTAGGGCGTGTTACGAAAGTACCCCCACCGATTTGAACTAGCGGCCCTTTCGGCTCAGGGTTAGAAGGGGCATTTTGCGTGTCAGGATTTGGCAGCTGGAGGGAGTTTTCGCGCGCATTGTGATTTCGGGATAGCAAGGCACGGGTTGTGAAGGTGTGAGTTTTCGGAGCACAAACAGACAAAGCGATATCTGAATTTTCGGGATAACAAGGCGCTGGTTGAAATTTCAGGACAAGCCTAACGTGTAATAATGTACGTACCAAATCAATTCGCACTTCCCTCGACAAAAAAAACAAAAACAAAAACTATTCGCACCACACAAAGGGAGAGTCTTGTCCCGTTTTACTGTACAAATGCTATTCAAAACTATGAATCCATGTTATGTCCAATTAAATTTTTTCGCTACCTGTATAATGCATGTAACCTACTCATACGAACATTTTAGTGCATTCCAAATGTTCATGATTCTACCGCTGCAATTTGAACTAAATTTGAATTCATTTCTCTATTTGAATAAGAATCTGCAATCATGGTTGTTGCCAAGTTAAACCATCATCTGTATATTATCTTAACAACACACCATAGGATTACTATAGAGTTAGATATGAACTATGTGTACTATATATATGAACTCGAATTCAAAATTTTGAATACACTTCATGTTGATTCCAAATAATAGTACATTTGATGTACTAGTTAGATCTTCATACTAAACCATGTTTCATATGTACATTGTGTTTATCACACAAATTATAGTGCCCCGCCCCCTACATTATGACAAATATTTAGCTCTGAGCTGCAAAAGCCACACATTATCACAAATTCAAATAAATTGTTATATAGTATCACATGTTCATAACCACACCATGCGTATCACCATTATAATCATGCATGCGTGGGTTTAGAACACTATGATCTCTTATTCAAATATCCGAATCCATTGTGATCAAAGCGTGCCTACCACAAACACATGCTTTCCCTCTTCTCTTCTCACCGTCCATGTCCCCCTCTTTCTAATACGGTTCGACGCATGTGTACACTCCCGTCCCTCTTTTCATCGATCTCATACTCACACACTCCTCCCCCCTCAATATAGTAGGCCTCTCGCACCACTTCCTAGCCGCATCCCTCTCTCTCTATCCATCTCTCCGGGCCATATTTGCTTCTAACACATGCATGCATGTATACCGATCGATCTCCCTACACGTAGCTAGGTCGACTATAACTATTTTTCCCAACGCACGATTGACGTACTTCACTAGTTATGTCTCTCCCTTTCTCTGACACGCGACGATTGATCTTCCTATGTAGTTACGTTTGCTTACCACAGCCATATCGTCCCCCCTCATCATCCGTGCATGCCTCCCGTCCCGTCTCTCACACGCATGTGCACAGACAGGCAGGCATAGCCTCTCTTATTGATATTGCAGTCGTACCCTCCGTTTGTCTAGCAGGCCTCTCCCACCATTTGTGAGAAGCAACTCCACCACCAACCCCACGACACTCTAGCTCTGTCTCTCTCCCAACCTTATTCCTCTCCTACACATATGCATGGATGCCGATCAATCTCCCTCAATACATAGCTAGGTCTCTCTCCTTCTCCACACATATACCAGTTGATCTACCTCTATATATAGTTAGGTCTCTGCCCCCCTCCCCCCCACACACATACACACCTATAGTCCAACACTGTAGGTAGGTATCCATGCCACAGACACAAACTACACCTCTCCCCTCTCACGTTCTAGTAGGCCAGCCACCCTATATATTTGACGTGGGCACACACAAATTCGATGGCACTCTGTATCGATCGCCCACCCATACAGTTCATCCCTCTCTTTGATTCGATCTATATCTCACGCCAATGATCCCTCCACTCTCTTCTCGTGGATTGCCCCCTCAATATATGATATATCCAGGATTCTGTTTCACACCCATTGCATATGTTACATTTTTTGTTTCAGATATCATCGACACATTGCCTCTGCTTCGCACACACTATCTCTCTCTCACACACCCACGTACGTGGGGTACCTGCACGTAGAGAAGAGGTAGACGCACGATGCACGTACTCAGGTCTTGTTCCTGGTCACACCCGCGTGGGTACACGGTGGAGCTCATTTCTGTATGAAAAGGCAGCCCACGTGATAATTTGACGCGTGTAGCAGTTGTTTACTTGAAGGAGGGTCGTGTACCACGCGTACACGAAACAAAGTTCGACTTGACGTGTTAGTTTTCCATAAAGTTATATTCCTCAATGGCACATATAGAATATAAAATGTAGTTATCGATAAAAAAGAAATCCGCTCTACTATATACAATGGAGCCTGCCTTGCCGGGGTTTGTCTCTCTTCACAGTATCTCACACAAGGCGGCAGTGGCATCTCTCTCTCTCACCGCTGGTCACTGATCCAGCTGCATCCCGTTCGTCGGCGGAAAGGGCGGATGTGCATCGTTTCTCTATTCGACGGCGTCGAGGCAGCATGTCCTGATCTGCGGTAACCGCCGTTCTCTCTGACCAAGCTCCGGCGCGGTAGGGCCTTCGCCACTTGCTCACTGCTGCAGTATGGGAAGATCCCGCCCTCCGCCGCCCTCCTAGTTACATCCCGATGACCCCCAGGTATAGCTTCCTCCCCACCGGCCTTGCTCCATAGCCCATCTTCCCATGTCGCTGCATGTGGATATTCCCTAGTTCTTTGCCCAAAACGTAGCTCGTCCGGCGTACTTTCCATATTGCAATCTCGTCCTCACACCATTTTAGATAAACAATCATGTTGCTATCTTCCCTTAGGACAAGGAATATGATTCTTTTTTGTCGTCGTATGTGCCATCAACTGTTATTGGCCAGTAATTGTTTCCTTTCTACCTCTTTTTTGCAAACAGGGCTATCCATTTCACCTCGTTGCTATTGCGACCTTTTGGTGAACTACACAAATCACTTTTTTTCTTAGGAGTGTCTTGTGCAGTTCTACTAAAATGTCACACGGGCAACGTCTCTACATTTCAGTGTGACTGCACAAAGGGAGATTGGTTTTGCTATCCTCCGCATCCAACTCCGAGCCTAATCTTCACCAACAAGTGGTTAGTTTTATGAGAGATTGCAAAGGTGACCGGCTTCTACTTGTGTGTGTATGTTTCATCAACTACTACTGGTGCCAGTATTAATGTAATCACACTTGTTCAATATCTTTGCAAACAGGGATGCTTAGCTCGATTTTAGTGGAACTGCACAAAATGATCAGATGGTCCATGTCCTCCATAGAATCCTTTCTTGGCTAACATGTCTTGTTCACTTCCACACAGCTGCGTGAAACTAGCTACCAACCAATGAACGGCAGGAAATGGAACCATGCCTACAGACATCATCCTTCAATTTTTTATTTTTCTTTATTTGTACACATTGTCACAACTTTGTATTCAGTTGTGATGTAAATATTTACGATTTTTTAGATGCATTAGCATGCATGTTAATTTCCTTTGTATTTGATGGAATGCTGTAACAAGACAACTTTGAAGGCAAGAGGACACATGAAACCAAAGTTGAAAGCTTCACAACATTAAATCACAATTTCATTATGCTGGAAAATTATGTGTACATATAAACATATCCCGGAAGCTTGATAGCAATGCCACAAATCATTCAAACTTCCTTTCGCCCACATGTGGGACATCCAGAATCCGGGTCCACGTGACATGTACCGCTGGCGAGATTCACCTCGCTCGGTTCACCGCAGTAATGATGACTAATGAGCAGTCAAATCACAGAGCCCCACCTTTCCCACAGTACTAGTAAAACTTGCTCGGGCGAAGAACCATCATTTCACTCTTCGTTGAATGTACTCGTACTCCAATATTCCAGGAGTAAAGTTGCTCGGATGAAGCAACCATAAGTACACGCGAATATTGGACGGTAGCCGCACACCATCAAGTGTATGGTTTTACGGGGCTCAATTCAAAAATTGAAACCAACGAATGAAGTACTAGATGGTGAGCGTTTAGAGCAAGTACAGTAGTAGGAATGACGTAGGCGGGCTGTAAGACTATAAATACTAGTACCAAAATTTCAGTTTTCCTGTGTTATAAGTCACATTTTTATTAATTCCCATCACAAGTTCAGATTTCAAGGTGCATTAAACCTCTGCTTGCAAGAATTAATATAAAACTCACCAATACATGTAAAGCTTCTTGGTCCGCTCACATGGGTGTGCGGCCACGGGCGGCGATGAACTCAGCGCGGTGGGACGCCATCGCTTCCTTATCCTTAGTAGTGTGCTCTGGGGCGGAGTGGCCGGACAACTGTACAATGCGGTGCTTTTTTTAGACAAACGACGCAGGAAATTTGGATTCCCCTACAATCTTGGTCATTTACCATCGCACACGCTTCATTTCCGTCGCCTCTAGAAACTGTGTGCGCTCACCCGACTGGGTTGCGTTGTAATTGGCCGGAACCCCAGGCACGCGGATCGCGCGTGTGCACCGTAGGATGCACCACGATCGAACAGCAATCCACGCCCCTCTCATCACACCCGTGTAGCTGTAGGTGGGTTTTGATGTATCTAGGCTAATAAATGTCTAGAGAATGCACATAATGAGCCCGAAAAAGTGCCAAATCTGAACAAGTCAACTTACGAGAAACTGGACCCACTCACGGCGCGCCTATCGCGTTGTCCGTCGATCAAAGCGCTTCCTATTGTCATATCACTATTCTTTTTAGATTTAGAATGCTATTGGCATATCTCTTAACATGTGGGGGCGAGTGTGAGCGAACCGACCTCAATCGACGGCAAAATCGCCTGTCGGACGCACTTTGAGAGAGACGAGGAGCGAGAAGCGATACGGGCTGGTGGATTACTAGAGCTAGGTATCGCACGGAGGCCGAGAAATATGGTGATAGCGTGCGGTGGGCATGTACGTATGATGTAACTACACAAGGCTTGCCGTGTTTCCTACTCCTCCAGTCTAAATGTGTAGAAGATTTGGTAGATTCTATACTATTACTAAAAAGTTTAGCAACTATAGCCTCCAATGCACCGGTGCTAACATGAGGTGCTAAGCACACAAACAAGATTAGCAACTAAAGCCTCCAATGCACCGGTGCTTAAGTTGTTGTAGCTAAGCATCCTTCATTTAATGATTTAGCATTGGGATGGGCCAAGTGGAGACGCTTGATACGTCTCCAACGTATCTATAATTTTTTATTGTTCCATGCTATTATATTATCTGTTTTGGATGTTTTATATGCATTAATATGCTATTTTATATTATTTTTGGGACTAACCTATTAACCTAGAGCCCAGTGCCAGTGCCAGTTTCTGTTTTTTCCTTGTTTTTTAGCTTCGTGGAAAAGGAATACCAAACGGAATAAAATCTTCGCGATGATTTTTCTTGGACCAGAAGACACCCAGGAGACTTGGAGATGAAGTCGGAGGAGCCACGAGGCGGCCACAAGGGTGGAGGGTGCGCCCAGGGGGGTAGGGTGCGCCCAGGGGGGTAGGGCGCGCCCCCTGCCTTGTGGGCCCCCCGTGACCCTCCTGACCTAATTCTTTCGCCTATATATTCACATATGTTCCCAAACCACCAGAAGCATCCACAAAAACACTTTTCCACCACCGCAACCTTCTGTACCCGTGAGATCCCATCTAGGGACCTTTTTCGGCACCCTGCCGAAGGGGGATTCGATCACGGAGGGCTTCTACATCAACCCTATTGCCCTTCCGATGAAGCGTTAGTAGTTTATCTCAGACCTACGGGTCCATAGCTAGTAGCTAGATGGCTTCGGCGGAATCTTATGAAATTAATGCCGCTTTGCTGAATCTTGTTATGAAAGATCGATTTTCCGGACTTCCTAGTGAAGATGCCACATCCCATCTAAACAATTTCGTTGATTTGTGTGATATGCAAAAGAAAAAGATGTGGATAATGATATTGTTAAATTGAAGCTATTTCCGTTGTCACTTCGAGATCGTGCTAAAACTTGGTTTTCATCTTTGCCTAAAAATAGTATTGATTCATGGAATAAGTGCAAAGATGCTTTTATTTCCAAGTGTTTTCCTCCCGCTAAGATCATCTCCCTTAGGAATGATATTATGAATTTTAAGCAACTTCATCATGAGCATGTTGCACAATCTTGGGAGAGGATGAAATTGATGATACGAAATTGCCCGACTCATGGTTTGAATTTGTGGATGATTATACAAATTTTTTATGCCGGATTGAATTTTGCTTCTAGAAATCTTTTAGATTCGGCCGCGGGAGGCACTTTTATGGAAATTACTTTAGGAGAAGCTACTAAACTCCTAGATAATATTATGGTTAATTATTTTCAATGGCACACCGAAAGATCTTCCACTAGTAAAAAAGTGCATGCAATTGAAGAGATTAATGTTTTGAGTGGAAAGATGGATGAACTTATGAAATTGTATGCTAGCAAGAGTGCTTCTTTTGATCCTAATGATATGCCTTTGTCTACTTTAATTGAGAATAATAACGAATCTATGGATGTGAATTTTGTTGGTAGGAGCAATTTTGGTAATAACGCGTATAGAGGTAATTTTAATCCTAGGCCGTTTCCTAGTAATTCCTCTAATAATTATGGTAATTCCTACAACAATTCTTATGGAAATTATAATAAGATGTCCTCTGATTTTGAGAGTAGTGTTAAATAATTTATGATTTCGCAAAAGAGTTTCAATGCTTTGATTGAAGAAAAATTGCTTAAGATTGATGATTTGGCTAGGAACGTAGATAGAATTTCTCTTGATGTTGATTCTTTGAAACTTAGATCTATTCTACCCAAGCATGATATTAATGAAACTCTAAAAGCTATGAGAACCTCCATTGATGAGTGCAAAGAAAGAACCGCTAAGATGCGTGCTAAACAAGACTGGTTTGTAAAAACGTGTTCTTCTAGTTTCCGTGAAAATAATGATGAAGATCTTCAAGTGATTGATGTGACTCCTATTGAATCTTTGTTTTCCAATATAAATCTTGATAAATATGGGACTGGAGATGAGTCAACTTTAGTTAAAAGGCGTCCCAATGATTTGGAGTTTTTAGATCTTGATGCAAAAATTGATAAAAGTAGAATTGGAGAGGTCAAAACATTAAGTAGCAATGAACCCACTCTTTTGGATTTCAAGGAAATTAATTATGATAATTGTTCTTTAATAGATTGTATTTCCTTGTTGCAATCCATGTTGAATTCTCCTCATGCTTATAATCAAAACAAAGCTTTTACTAAACATATCGTTGATGCTATGGTGCAATCTTTTGAAGAAAAGCTTGAATTGGAAGTTTCTATCCCTAGAAAACTTTATGATGAGTGGGAACCTACTATTAAGATTAATATTAAAGATTATGAGTGCCATGCTTTGTGTGATTTGGGTGCTAGTGTTTCCACGATTCCAAAAACTTTATGTGATGTGGTAGGTTTCCGTGAATTTGATGATTGTTCCTTAAATTTGCATCTTGCGGATTCCACTATTAAGAAACCTATGGGAAGGATTAATGATGTTATTATTGTTTCAAATAGGAATTATGTGCTCGTAGATTTCATTGTTCTTGATATAGATTGCAATCCTACATGTCCTATTATTCTTGGTAGACCTTTCCTTAGAACGATTGGTGCAATTATTGATATGAAACAAGGAAACATTCGATTTCAATTTATGTTAAGGAAGGAAATGGAACAATTTCCTAGAAATAAAATTAAATTTACATATGAATCTATTATGAGAGCTACTTATGGATTGCATACAAAAGATGACAATACCTAGATCTATTCATGTTTTTATGCCTAGCTAAGGGCGTTAAACAATAGCGCTTGTTGGGAGGCAACCCAATTTTATTTTTGTTTTTGCTTTTTTGTTCCTGTTTTTCTTTGAATAATTCATCTAGCCTCTGTTTAGATGTAATTTTGTGTTTTAATTAGTGTTTGTGCCAAGTAAAACCTTTGGGATGGCTTACGGTGATAGTTGATTTGATCTTGCTGAAAAACAGAAACTTTTGCGTCCAGTCACAGAATTTTAATAATTCACTGGAGCGTTAAAAAACCTTAATATTTTACATGAGATTTATATACAAATTTACTATATTGTACTAATTTTTCAGAATTGTTTAAGTTACATAACTTTTAGAACAATTTGGATCTTCGCAGACTGTTCTGTTTTTGACAGATTCTGTTTTCTTTGTGTTGTTTGCTTATTTTGATGAATCTATGGGTAGTATCGGGGGGTATGAACCATGGAAAAGTTGGAATACAGTAGATATTACAACAATATAAATAAAGAATGAGTTCACAATAGTACCAAAAGTGGTGATTTATTTTCTTATACTAACGTAGCTTATGAGATTTTCTGTTGAGTTTTGTGCTGTGAAGTTTTCAAGTTTTGGGTAAGGATTTGATGGACTATGGAATAAGGAGTGGCAAGAGACTAAGCTTGGGGATGCCCAAGGCACCCCAAGTTAATATTCAAGGACAACCAAGAGCCTAAGCTTGGGGATGCCCCGGAAGGCATCGCCTCTTTCGTCTTCGTCTATCGGTAACTTTAGTTGAGGCTATATTTTTATTCACCACATGATATGTGTTTTGCTTGGAGCATCTTGTATGATTTGAGTCTTTGCTTTTTAGTTTGCCACAATCATCCTTGATTTACACACCTTTTGAGAGGGACTCGCATGAATCATGATTTATTAGAATACTCTATGTGCTTCACTAATATCTTTTGAGCTAGGCAATTTTGCTCTAGTGCTTCACTTATATCTTTTTAGAGCACGGCGGTGGTTTTATTTTATAGAAATTGTTGAACTCTCATGCTTCACTTATATTATTTTGAGAGTCTTTAAACAGCATGGTAATTTGCTTTGGTTATAAATTTAGTCCTAATATGATAGGCATCCAAGAAGGATATAATAAAAACTTTCATATAAAGTGCATTGAATACTATGAGAAGTTTGATTCCTTATGATTGTTTTGAGATATAGAGATGGTAATATTAGAGTCATGCTAGTGAGTAATTGTGAATTTGATAAATACTTGTGTTAAAGTTTGTGATTCCCGTAGCATGCATGTATGGTGAACCGTTATGTGATGAAGTCGGAGCATGATTTATTTATTGACTGTCTTCCTTATGAGTGGCGGTCGGGGACGAGAGATGGTCTTTTCCTACCAATCTATCCCCCTAGGAGCATGCGCGTAGTACTTCGTTTCAATAACTAATAGATTTTTGCAATAAGTATGTGAGTTCTTTATGACTAATGTTGAGTCCATGGATTACACGCACTCTCACCCTTCCACCATTGCTAGCCTCTCTAGTGCCGCGCAACTTTCGCCGGTACCATATACCCACCATATACCTTCCTCAAAACAGCCACCATACCTACCTATTATGGCATTTCCATAGCCATTCCGAGATATATTGCCATGCAACTTTCCACCGTTCCATTTATTATGACACGCTTCATCATTGTCATATTGCTTTGCATGATCATGTAGTTGACATCGTATTTGTGACAAAGCCACTGTTCATAATTCTTTCATACATGTCACTCTTGATTCATTGCACATCCCGGTACATCGCCGGATGCATTCATATAGAGTCATATTTTGTCCTAAGTATCGAGTTGTAATTTTTGAGTTGTAAGTAAATAAAAGTGTGATGATCTTCATTATTAGAGCATTGTCCCATGTGAGGAAAGGATGATGGAGACTATGATTCCCCCACGAGTCGGGATGAGACTCCGGACAAAAAAAAAGAGGCCAAAAAAAATGACCAGGCCCAAATAAAAAAATGAGAGAAAAGAGAGAAGGGACAATGTTACTATCCTTTTACCACACTTGTGCTTCAAAGTAGCACCATGATCTTCATGATAGAGAGTCTCCTATGTTGTCACTTTCATATACTAGTGGGAATTTTTCATTATAGAACTTGGCTTGTATATTCCAATGATGGGCTTCCTCAAATTGCCCTAGGTCTTCGTGAGCAAGCGAGTTGGATGCACACCCACTTAGTTTTCTTTTGAGCTCTCATAAACTTATAGCTCTAGTGCATCTGTTGCATGGCAATCCCTACTCACTCACATTGATATCTATTGATGGGCATCTCCATAGCCCGTTGATACGCCTAGTTGATGTGAGACTATCTCCTTCTTTTTGTCTTCTCCACAACCACCTATAGTGCTATGTCCATGGCTCACGCTCATGTATTGCGTGAAAGTTGAAAAAGTTTGAGAACATCAAAAGTATGAAACAATTGCTTGGCTTGTCATCGGGGTTGTGCATGATTTGAATATTTTGTGTGATGAAGATGGAGCATAGCCAGACTATATGATTTTGTAGGGATAAGCTTTCTTTGGCCATGTTATTTTGAGAAGACATAATTGCCTTGTTAGTATGCTTGAAGTATTATTGTTTTTATGTCAATATTAAACTTTTGTTTTGAATCTTATGGATCAGAACATTCATGCCACAATAAACAAAATTACATGGATAAGTATGTTAGGTAGCATTCCACATCAAAAATTCTGTTTTTATCATTTACCTACTCGAGGACGAGCAGGAATTAAGCTTGGGGATGCTTGATACGTCTCCAACGTATCTATAATTTTTGATTGTTCCATGCTATTATATTATCTGTTTTGGATGTTTTATATGCATTAATATGCTATTTTATATTATTTTTGGGACTAACCTATTAACCTAGAGCCCAGTGCCAGTTTCTGTTTTTTCCTTGTTTTTTAGCTTCGTGGAAAAGGAGTACCAAACGGAGTCCAAACAGAATAAAATCTTTGCGATGATTTTTCTTGGACCAGAAGACACCCAGGAGACTTGGAGATGAAGTCGGAGGAGCCACGAGGCGGCCACAAGGGTGGAGGGTGCGCCCAGGGGGGTAGGGCGCACCCCCCTGCCTTGTGCCCCCCCCCCCCCCCCCCCCCCCCCCCGTGACCCTCCTGACCTAATTCTTTCACCTATATATTCACATGTGTTCCTAAACCACCAGAAGCATCCACGAAAACATGTTTCCACCACCGCAACCTTCTGTACCCGTGAGATCCCATCTAGGGACCTTTTCCGGCACCTTGCCGGAGGGGGATTCGATCATGGAGGGCGTCTACATCAACCCTATTGCCCTTCCGATGAAGCGTGAGTAGTTTACCTCAGACCTACGGGTCCATAGCTAGTAGCTACATGGCTTCTTCTCTCTCTTTGATTCTCAATACCATGTTCTCCTTGATGTTTTTGCAGTGTATTTGCCGAGATCCAATGAATTGTGGATTTATGATCAGATTATCTATGAATATCATTTGAATCCTCTCTTAATTCTTTTATGCATGATTTGATATCTTTGCAATTCTCTTCGAACTATCAGTTTGGTTTGGCCAACTAGATTGGTTTTTCTTGCAATGGGAGAAGTGCTTAGCTTTGGGTTCAATCTTGCGGTGTCCTTTCCCAGTGACAGTAGGGGCAGCAAGGCACGTATTGTATTGTTGCCATCGAGGATAAAAAGATGGGGTTTACATCATATTGCTTGAGTTTATTCCTCTACATCATGTCATCTTACTTAATGCGTTACTCTGTTCTTCATGAACTTAATACTCTAGATGCAGGCAGGAGTCGGTCGATGTGTGGAGTAATAGTAGTAGATGCAGAATCGGTTCGGTCTACTTGACACGGACGTGATGCCTATATTCATGATCATTGCCTTAGATATCGTCATAACTTTGCGCTTTTCTATCAATTGCTCGGCAGTAATTTGTTCACCCACCATATTATTTGCTATCTTGAGAGAAGCCTCTAATGAAACCTATAGCCCCCGGGTCTATTTTCCATCATATAAGTTTCCGATCTACTATTTTCCATCATATAAGTTTCTGATCTACTATTTTGCAATCTTTTACTTTCCGATCTATAAACCAAAAATACCAAAAATATTTACTTTATCTTTTATTTAGTTTCATCTATATCTATCAGATCTCACTTTTGCAAGTAACCGTGAAGGGATTGACAACTCCTTTATCGCGTTGGGTGCAAGTTGTTTGATTGTTTGTGCAGGTATTCGGTGATTTGTGCATTGTCTCCTACTGGATTGATACCTTGGTTCTCAAACTGAGGGAAATACTTATCTCTACTTTGCTGCATCACCCTTTCCTCTTCAAGGGAAAAACCAACGCAAGCTCAAGAAGTAGCAATGCTCCACCGCGCGGTTCCTTGGTCCTTCTCGGTCGTTGGAAATCGTTCTTCCTCCTTTTGCCGACACGTGGGACATCTAGCATCCAGGTCATGTCAGAGCAAGTATAAAATAAGGTGACATAAGTGGGCTATAAGGGTTGCCACCTCAGATTTATGATGATGTGGAGAAGAGAGGAGAGGAAAGAGAAGAGGAGTGGGCTGTAAACTTGTAGCCAGCTGCAGCACAAGCTCCAATGCACTTTGTGAGAGAAGAAAGTGGGGTCAAGCATTAACTCCATAGTGTATAGGGTCAGCAACTATTATATGAATGGGCTTCTAGGTTGGCTATAAGTGAGGTGGCACAAAGATAGAGCTAGAAGCCGGCTATGTTATTAATCTTGCTCTCATGCAAGAAAATGGCTGGTCTCATGTTTAAAACTTGCTTTGCGTAGATGTAGATGTAGATGTAATGTAGACATAGATGCAGATGTAGATGTACATGTAGAGAAGTAGAGATAAGTGAGACTCACCAACGGTCACCAACGTAGGACGAGTACGTGCACGAATCACCCGCAAAAAAAGGAGTACGTGCACGAAGAGAAGAATTCCACGCATGGACGCACATACTCTTTGCCTCTTTACTTAACACACACGCGCGGGTACACGGTGGAGCTCATTTCTAAATGAAGAGGCAGCTCACGTGATAATTTGACGCGTGTAGTAGTTGTTCACTTAGTGGAGGGTCGGGAACCACGTGTGAACGAATCAAAGTTCGACCATGACGCGCTGGCTTGTTTTTTTAATTTTTTCTTCAATGGCACGTACGTAGTTTGTTTCTTCAATGGCACGTGAATCGTGCACGTACTCAATGACAGAGCACGGGATGGGATGGTAGCCATGGACATGGTCGACCCTCTTTGGAGACGACTACACTACTACTTTAATGTACGTTAAAAAAACTACTACTACTTTGATGTGTCCTATCAACTAGCAGAACGATGAGAAGCTTGCTTACTACGCCCTCTATGTAGCCTGATATTGTAGTATGGGAGCACCGAAAGGATGGGGCACCTGATATTTCCCCGTCCGGACCGATCCCAAGCTGGAATCTCACCTTCCTGGCCCACCAAAAACCCCTCCCCCCTCCCGCGCGCGCTTCCTGCCCGGAGCTAGCAGACCCCGTCGCTCTACATTGATGGCAAGTCAGGGCGACGCGACCTCTCACTGCGTCCGCCATTGCAGTGGCGCGCCGGCCGAGGGCGCCGCCCGCTGCATGCCCGACATTAGACTACTCACAGTGGAGAGTAACTTTAGAGCCAGTCTAATAAGGCCTAGTCAGCAGGCTATAAGACTTGCGATGTCACTAAAATGTAGTACTAGACAAGAGAGAGAGACAGAGAGAGAGAGAGAGAGAGAGACGAAGAGAAGAGGTGCACACACGCACTCGTCCCCTCCCGCACACGCGCGGGTACACCCACGATGGAGCGCATTTGCACACGAAGCGGCAGCTAACGTGATAATTTGACACATCTAGTTGTCCACTTAATGTAGGGTGGGCGACCACATGTGAGTCATACAAAGTGCCACCTGAACGCGGTGGCACGGTTATTGATCGAGTTTTATCTACATCTCTTCTCTTCTCTATCTACCTACTACTAGTACGTGGGTACGTGCATAGCACGTGCAAAGTTCAATTTGTTAATAAAATCAAGTGATGCCTTGGGACACATGGGAAGCAGTACTTGACACGCTCCAAGAAAAGGATATAGATGGAGCAGCAAGCTGGGCCCCTTGCTGCTCCCCCTATCTCCACCACTGTAGCTTGCTACGTCAGCTTGTCGAATACTGGAATACCACCTACATTTTTACTAATAGAGGAAAAAACATACTACAGAGACTGGATAACGAACTGATCTCTTGGTTGAAAAGCGAAATAAAGCAGGGTTGGGGCGGGCCTGACCGGGCTCTTGGTCGAAAAAGGAAAGAAAGTGAGGGACTGTTGGGTTGACAATGCAACTGAGAATGAGCACGTCTAGATTTCATGTGGTCACATAGGAAAAGGTCACTAAAAAGAACAAAAATGGCAAAAATCCAGCCATTAATTAATACTTAACGAACGCCTTAATTACTCAGCCATATCTTATTCTTTTTGATAGTGGGGCTATTATTGACTTGGACGTGGGGTTAACTCGCACGACCGACCTGACAGGCTCTACCCTAGCCGCCGTTGTATCATATGGTTTCGCGTCGTTCCAGATCACAGCACCGCCACGCAAGTCTTCTCCATCCCTCCTTCCGGCGTGCACCGCGAGAAGGGACAGCAGTCCTCCGGAACCCCGCCTTTCGTGATCCTTTACGGGAGAGGGATGATCAGGTTTTCGGGGAGCACACTCACGCGACTGCTGCCAGCGACGACTTCCTCAATGACAACCTTCTTCCCCGACCTCGGCAACCTCTTCATCAACGACATGAGTGACAACATCAACCACAACGGTTCTGCTCCCGTTGCACAGTATGTGATTATGTCCTCCTGGTTTAGTCTGCATCATTACTTTGATCTTTGCAACTATTTATTCGGATTAATTCTCATAGTAATTTGCTCATATATTCAACAATCCAATCCAAAAACCTGATTGTAGGCAATTTACTCCAAGTGGTTTTGCTGCGCTTTGATACGTCTCCAACGTATCTATAATTTCTGAAGTATTCATGCCATGTTTACAACAATTTGATATGATTTTAGTATGATTTGATTAGAACTAACCCGGACTAACGCTGTTTTCAGCAGAACTACCGTGGTGTCATTTTTTGTGCAGAAATAGAAGTTCTCAGAATGGGCTGAAAATTTACCGTGATTTTTTATGGACCAAAAGAGACCCCCGAAGCACCGGAGCTGGGCTTGGAAGCGGACGAGGTGGCCACAAGCTGCCAGGGTGCGCCTTGGGGGGTAGGGCGCGCCCCTACGGCTTGTGGGCCCCTCGGGCACCCCCTTGATGTGAGACGGACGCCAAAAATTCTTATAAATGCCCAAACCTCCGAAAAGAACCCTAGAAGAGAAGTTCTGCCACCGCAAGCCTCTGTACCCACAAAAAATCAATCTAGGTCCTCTTCGGCACCCTGCCGGAGGGGGCCATCATCACTGTAGGCCATGGAGGAGGAAGCCAAGGATCGTCTTCATCACCTCCGTCATCTCTTTTCAGCGTTCCACTCTTCTGCACCCCGCTGTAATCCCCTACTTGAACATGGTGCTTTATGGCACATATTATGATCCAATGATGTGTTGCCATCCTATGATGTTTTAAGTAGATTTCTTTTATCTTTTGGGTTGATTGATGATCTAGATTGGTTTGAGTTGTATGCTTTAATTTGGTGCTGTCCTATGGTGCCTTCCGTGTTGCGCACACATGAGGGATTCCCGCTGTAGGGTGCTGCAATACGTTCATGATTCGCTTATAGTGGGTTGCTAGTGACAGAAGCTTAAACCCGAGTAAGCGGGTTGTTGCGTATGGGAGTAAAGAGGACTTGATATTTAATGCTATGGTTGGGTTTACCTTAATTATTTCTACTAGTTGCGGATGATTGCTAGAGGTCCAATCATAAGTTCATGTGATCCAAGCATGAAAAGTATGTTAGCTCATGCCTCTCCCTCATATAGAATTACAATAATGATTACCGATCTTGTTAACAATTGCCTAGGATAATTCCGCACACCGATCCATCATTATTCCACACTCGCTATTTGTAATATATTGTGATATATTCTAACTTTATGATAACATCACCTATTTTTATATTTTAGCTCTTCGGTATCATGCAAAGCTATCCTCTTCATACCCACAACGTTGTTTTATTTCTTGTTTCTAGATGGAAGCAAACGTTCGGTGTACGTAGAGTCGTATCAGTGGCAGATAGGACTTGAGAGAATATTGATCTTACCTTTAGCTCCTTGTGGGTTCGACACTCCATACTTCTCACTTCCACATTTGGAAATTTCTACGATGATTCCTTGCACTTGGGGATTATCAAGCTCTTTTCTGGCGCCGTTGCCGGGGAGCAATAGTGTGGGGTTGATATTCTCGTGTGTGCTTGTTCGCTTTCTTCACTAAGTAGATTTTGTTTTCCCTTTTGTTTTTGTTTTCTTTAGTTGTGGGTAAAACAAACAAAAAACAAATTTTTTTAAGAATGCAAAATACAAAAAAAATTCTACTTGCCTCTTATGCCTAAAAACTTTTTCAAAAAGAGAAGTGATTGAAAGGTTATGCATTGGAGAAGTGAGGGTCGACCTTTAACACTTGTGTACATGCTCATGGAAACAATGTACAATTTTTCATGGAAGTTTCTCAGAAATAATTATCCCCTTGTATATATCCATTGTATTATAAAAATAATATGCCAAGATTTGGCTTTAGGATGATTAGATTGCTTGTTTGCTATGTGGGGTGCAAAAACAAAAACTTTGGCTGTAGTGCGTGAATTTACATTTTTTACTAGAACGTCAAAAGTTTCAGAAATTTTGACACAGTACTTCTATGATTTTTTTTATTTTTTCCTATTTTTTCAGAATTTTTTGAGTTACATAAGTATGGTAAATGTTCAGATTGCTACGAACTGTCTTGTTTTTGACAGATTCGGTTTTCTATGTGTTGTTCGCTTATTTTGATGAATCTATGGGTTGTATCGGGGGGTATGAACCATGGTGGAATACAGTAGATATAATTATAATATGAAATTGGAATGAGTTTAGAACAATACCTAAAGGTAGTGATTTGCCTTATTATACTAACAGATCTCACAAGGGTTTTTGTTAAGTTTTGTGTGGATGAAGTGTTCAAAGATCGAGGAGGTATCGATATAAGATGAATACGAAGAGACAAGAGTTCAAGCTTGGGGATGCCCAAGGCACCCCAAGTAAATATTTCAAGGAGACTCAAGCATCTAAGCTTGGGGATGCCCCGGAAGGCATCCCATCTTTATTCTTCAACAATTATCGGTATACCTCGGTTTTTGTTTTGTTCACACGATATGCGTCTTTTATGTTTTTATTTTCCTTTTTGCACTATGCTAGTATGAGATAGTACTTCATTTATTTATAGAATGCTTCATGCGCTTCACTTAAATCTTTTGAGTATGGCTTTATAGAATGCTCTTTGTGCTTCACTTAAATCTTTTGAGTATTGGTTTATAGAATGCTTCGTGTGCTTCACTTATATATTTTGAGCTTGGATATTGCTCAATCTATATTAATTTTAGAATTCTCTATGAACTTCACTTATATATTTTAGAGTATGAATAAAATTATCATAGAAATTGGGCTTGGAAGAGTATCAATAAAATATATTGCCTAGCTAAAAAGGCATTAAAGAAAAGCGCTTGTTGGGAGACAACCCAATATTTACCCCTACTGTTTTTGTGTGTTCTCATGATTATGCTACTGTATTAATCATGTTTTATAGCTTTTGTTTCAATAAAGTGCCAAGTAAGACCTTTGGGATGATCTAGGGTGGTAGTTGATTTGTTCTTGCTGAAAAACAGAAACTTTTGCGCTCATTGCCAAAATTAAAAAAAAATCACAGAAGCGTGCTTTTGATCTGAATTTTTTACACAAGATTTATATACAAATTTAATAGGTTTTACTATTTTTTCAGAATTTTTGGTATAACAGAAGTTTGTCTAATATTCAGATCTTTCCAGACTGTTCTGTTTTTGACAGATTCTGTTTGCAATGCATAGTTTGCTTGTTTTATGGTTTCTATGGCTTATATTGCTTAATATAAATTGTGGAAATTATAGAGCACAGTAGAAATTATGTGGAAACAATTATGAATCTTGTCTTTGACAGTACCCAAGTGAATGATTTGTTTTACTATACTAACCCATCTCACAAAGTTCCGTTAAGTTTTGTGTGATTGAAGTTTTCAAGTTTTGGGTGAGATATCGATATGAGGAGAATAAGGAGTGACAAGACCCTAAGCTTGGGGATTCCCAAGGCACCCCAAGATAAAATTCAAGAAAGATACAAGCAACTAAGCTTGGGGATGCCCCGGAAGGCATCCCCTCTTTCGTCTTCAACACTATCAGTATACCTTACTTGGAGATATATTTTTATTCGTCACATGATATGTGTTTTGATTGGAGCGTATTTTCATTTTACTAGCTGTTTGAATAAAATCATTGGATCTGAAATCTTGAATGAGAGAGAGAGAGTCCTCACATGGCTATTTAACTAATTGACTACGCATTGATCTTCACTTATATCTTTTTGGAGTAGTTTTGTCATTTACTCTCGTGCTTCACTTATATCTTATGAGTAAATGGTTGAATGAATTAAATATCATAAATCTGAAATTATATATGTTTTATATGCTTATCCCATTGGGAGTAATGACTTCACATATAACAAGTATAAGTGGTAAAATTTATTGAAAGTTAGCAAACACCGCATTGGACACTTGAACAATTCATGAAAGAATATTGAAGGAAGAGAGATTTCACATATAAATATACTATCTTGGAAATCTTCTATGATTGTGAGCCCCATTAATTGTTTTCAAACTTGAGCAAATTAGTTGATTTTGGACAAGGAAGACAACGTAATGAGTTATGTTCAGGTATATTTGTATAGAAGTTATATTGTTATGGATCCTCCAATATGTGGTGCTTGCTTAGGATCTTTTGCTAGCCAAAAATTTGTACTAAGTAGAGATACTACTTGTGCATCCAAAAACCCTTAAACCCCATTTCTTGCCATGAGTGTCCACCGTATCTACCTATGGATTGAATAAGATCCTTCAAGTAAGTTGTCATAGGTGAAAAAAGCAATAAAAATTACTCCTAAATATGTATGATCTATTATTGTAAGGGAAAATAAGCATTGTACGAACTTGCGATGGTAAAGAAATAAAAGCGACGGACTACATAATAAAGGTTGCTATTACAAAGGGCAATACAACATGATGTTCCTTTGCATTAAGGGTTTGCACATCCAAAATTAAAAAACACATGACAACATCTGCTTCCCTATGCAAAGGGCCTATCTTTTACTTTCATGTATTTACTTTTATTCAAGAGTCAATAGTATTCCTTCTTATTTCAACCTCAATTATTCTTTAGTTGGCAAGCATCATGTGGTGGGGAAGATCCAAGTGTATATGGCCATTCAAATATATTTGATCATGAATTATTATTGTTGACAATTATCTATATGGTAAATAAGTTGGGAGGCGAAACATTAATCCCCTATCTTTGTCTGTGTTCGACGGATGCTATTTGGTCTAAAAATATGCTTTGAGTGTTAGCAATCATGGAAGACTATATGATAGTTGAGTATGTGGAATTTGCTAAATCAAAGCTCTTACATAGACCCTCCCTGAAAGTCAAATGAATTGCAATTGTTTGGTGACTGAAAACATAGTTTGTTAGTTTTCAAGAAACTTTATGGTCTATACTTTAACATGTGAATAGCTTGTTACTTGATCATGAGAAGTTTTATGAGATGAGCTACTGTTTATGATATATAATGATGCTAGAAAAAGTGTTTGGAACTATCATTTATCAAATTTATGCTCTATGCTAGCATTCAAACTTCGTAAATTATTTCTTTTATCATTTACCTACTCGAGGACGAGCAGGAATTAAGCTTGGGGATGCTGATACGTCTCCAACGTATCTATAATTTATGAAGTATTCATGCCATGTTTACAACAATTTTATATGGTTTTGGTATGATTTGATTAGAACTAACCCGAACTGACGCTGTTTTCAGCAGAACTACCGTGGTGTCGATTTTTGTGCAGAAATAAAAGTTCTCGGAATGGTAAAAAATTACGGTGATTTTTTTTGGACCAAAAGAGACCCCCAAAGCACCGGAGCTGGGCCAGGAAGTGGACGAGGTGGCCACAAACCGCTAGGGCGCGCCCTCCCCTATGGCTTTTGGGCCCCTCGGGCACCCCCTTGATGTGAAACCGACGCCAAAAATTCTTATAAATACCCAAACCTCCGAAAAGAACCCTAGAAGAGAAGTTCTGCCGCCTCAAGCCTCTGTACCCACGAAAAATGAATCTAGGCCCTCTCCCTCACCCTGCCGGAGGAGGCCATCATCACCCGAGGCCATGGAGGAGGAAGCCAAGGATCGTCTTCATCAACATCACCGTCTTCATCACCTCCCTCATCTCTTTTCAGTGGTCCACTCTTCCGCACCCCGCTGTAATCCCCTACTTAAACATGGTGCTTTATGCCACATATTATGATCCAATGATGTGTTGCCATCCTATGATGTTTTGAGTAGATTTCTTTTGTCTTTTGGGTTGATTGATGATCTAGATTGGTTTGAGTTGTATACTTTATTTTGGTGCTGTCCTATGGTGCCTTCCATGCCGCGCACACGTGAGGGATTCCCGCTGTAGGGTGATGCAATATGTTCATGATTCGCTTATAGTGGGTTGCTAGAGTGACAGAAACTTAAACCCGAGTAAGGGGGTTGTTGCGTATGGGAGTAAAGAGGACTTGATATTTAATGCTATGGTTGGGTTTACCTTAATGATTTCTAGTAGTTGCAGATGCTTGCTAGAGGTCTAATCATAAGTTCATATGATCCAAGTACGTAAAGTATGTTAGCTCATGCCTCTCCCTCATATAGAATTACAATAATGATTACCGATCTTGTTAACAATTGCCTAGGATAATTCCGCACACCGATCCATCATTATTCCACACTCGCTATTTGTAATATCTTGTGATATATTCTAACTTTATGATAACAACACCTATTCTTATATTTTATCTCTCTGATATCATGCAAAGCTATCCTCTTCATACCCACAACGTAGTTTTATTTCTCGTTTCTAGATGGAAGCAAACGTTCGGTGTACGTAGAGTCGTATCAGTGGCAGATAGGACTTGAGAGAATATTAATCTTACCTTTAGCTCCTTGTGGGTTCGACACTCCATACTTATCACTTCCACCTTTGGAATGCTACGATGATTCCTTGCACTTGGGGATTATCATGCTTTTGAAGCCGCCTACAATTAAGGGGGTGCAATATAAAAGGTGGCGCACGAGAGCAGTTTACTAGTTTCAGATCATGTACTGCTATGACGCCACTAAGGGCAAGCCTAAGGGTGATCTTAATCCTGCACAGCAGGAAGCTTTTGAGAACATGGATACCCTCTTCAAAGGCGCCCTTCTGAGTGTTCTTGATGATTCCATTGTGGATTCATATATGTCATTTGATAGCGGCAAAGACATGTGGGCTGCGCTCGAGGCCATGTTTGGGGCCTCGGACGCTGGCAGCGAGTTGTACGTCATGGAGCAATTTTGTGACTACAAGATGACTGATGAGCGCTCTATTGTTCAGCACGCTCATGATATACAGTCACTCGCTAAGGAACTTGAGTACTTTAAGTGTGTGTTGCCGGACAAATCTGTTGCTGGGACCATCATTGCCAAGCTTCCACCTTTGTGGAACCAAGGTTGTCAGAATCGCAATTCTGTTGTATGATTCTACGACTTTACGATCCAAGCTAACCCCTCTGATTCTATGATTTTAGTTCATAGAATCTATGTTTCTACGATCTTGATAGTGAAGATTCTATGATTTGCGATCCTACCATCGAAGCTCCGATCCGATTCAGAATCACGATTCTGACAACCTTGGTGGAACAATTTTGCTACTTCTCTGAAACACAAGAGACAGGAGCTTTCTGTTTCGGATCTCATTAGCTCTCTTGATTTTGAAGAGAAGGCAAGAGCAAAAGACACACGTGCTCGAGTCGCTGAGGGAGCTTCTAGTGCCCACATGGTACACGAGAAGAACTTCTAGCCCAACAAGCCCAAAAACAACACGAACAAATCTCAGGGGAAAGGCAAGTTTAATGCAAAGAACAAGCCGTCACATTGTAACAACTTCAAGAAGAATTCTCATACGAAGGGAAGGGACACAAACCTCAATTTTTGTAGAACCGCACAAATTTATATGGCTGCATCTACCTGCTGTTAGTTAACCTCATGGTGCTCAAGGTATTCCTACATTCGTAACTAGGTACAATGACCAGCGAAAGATGAAATAAGCTTATTCATACATTGACTTGTTGATTGCAGTGTGGAACGAGCCTGTCATGTGTGGAGGAGCAAACAAGCAGTGCAGCTGCAACGTCACCGCAAGATAAAAGAGTCTCGAGTCAAATATGACCTGGCCAGTGAGTAATGGAGGAGCGAACATGCAGCTAGGTGTGGAGTTGCCAACATGCTCAAAGTGCTCGCAACATTGAGAAGAAACAAGCATGCCCAGGAAATTAATGCGTGCGCAGGAAGGCCCTTTGCTCAGAGAAGCATCGATCGTTTTTCTTTATTTCTGCACCTTCTCACAGCTTTGTCTTGGTTATAGTATGGTGAATCATTGAGGTGCATAAACATGCTGAACTTTTGTGCTTGTGAATGTTAGTATGCATACCGTATCTTCTAAAGCTTAGTTTAATGTGAATGTTGACACCTCATTTTGCCGCGCTACGGCCAGCGTGAGTTGATACGTCTCCAACGTATCTATAATTTTTTATTGTTCCATGCTATTATATTATCTATTTTGGATGTTTTATATGCATTAATATGCTATTTTATATTATGTTTCGGACTAACCTATTAACCTAGAGCCCAGTGCCAGTTTCTGTTTTTTCCTTGTTTTAGAGTTTTACAGAAAAGGAATATCAAACGGAGTCCAAGCGGAATAAAACTTTAAGATGATTTTTCTTGGACCAGAAGACATCCACGGAGCTTGGAGAGGGGGTCAGAGGATGGCCGACGAGGCCACAAGCCTGCTAGGCACGCCCCTGGGAGGGCATGCCCTGAGGGCTTGTGGGCCCCTTGGGGTCTCCTAACCCTAATTCTTGCTCTATAAATTCCCAAATATTCCCAAACCACCAGAGGCATCCACCAAAATACTTTTCCGCCGCCGCAAGCCTCTGTTCCGATGAGATCCCATCTTGGGGCCTTTTCCAGGGATCTACCAGAGGGGGATTCGATCATGGAGGGCCTCTACATCAACCTTGCGGCCCTTCCGATGATGCGTGAGTAGTTTACCACAGACCTACGAGTCCATAGCTAGTAGCTAGATGGCTTATTCTCTCTCTTTGATCTTCAATTCAATGTTCTCCTCGATGCTCTTGGAGATCTATTCGATGTAATACTTTTTTGCGGTGTGTTTGTTGAGATCCGATGAATTGTTGATTTATGATCAGATTATCTATGAATATTATTTGAGTCTTCTCTGAACTCTTTTTTGCCTGGTTAAGATATCTTTGTATTTCTCTTCTAACTATTGGTTTGGTTTGGCCAACTAGATTAGTGTTTCTTGCAATGGGAGAGGTGCTTAGTTTTGGGTTTAATCTTGCGGTGTCCTCACCCAGTGACAGAAGGGGTAGCGAGGCATGTATTGTATTGTTGCCATCGAGGATAAAAAGATGGGGTTTTCATCATATTGCTTGAGTTTATCCCTCTACATCATGTCATCTTACTTAAAGCGTTGCTCTGTTCTTATGAACTTAATACTCTAGATGCAGGCAGGAGTCGGTCGATGTGTAGAGTAATAGTAGTATATGCAGAATCGTTTCGGTCTACTTGTCACGGACGTGATGCCTATATTCATGATCATTGCCTTAGATATTATCATAACTTTGCGCTTTTCTATCAATTGCTCAACAGTAATTTGTTCACCCACCGTATGCTATCTTCAAGAGAGAAGCCTCTAGTGAAACCTATGGCCCCCGGGTCTATTTTCCATCATATATTTTCAGATCTATAAACCAAAAAACCCAAAAATACCTTGCTGCAATTTATTTATTTTACTTTGTTTTATGTTTTAGTAATCTTTTATACCTATCTCTATTAGATCTCACTCTTGTTCGAGACCGTGAAGGGATTGACAACCCCTTTTTCACATTGAGTGCAAGTGTTTGTTAGTTTGTGCAGGTGCATAGATTGGAGACTTGCTTGTGCCTCCTACTGGATTGATACCTTGGTTCTTAACTGAGGGAAATACTTATCTCTACTTTGCTGCATCACCCTTTCCTCTTCAAGGGAAAAATCAACACAAGCTCAAGAAGTAGCAGGAAGAATTTCTGGCGCCGTTTCCGGGGAGGTTCTACATCAAGCCTACCAAGTACCCATCATAAACTCTCATCTCTTGCATTACAATATTTGCCATTTGCCTCTCGTTTTCCTCTCCCCCACTTCTAAAACATTTTCAGAAAAACACAAAAAGATTTGCCTTTTTTTGCCCTTCTTTCGTTCGTCTTTTTCGTTTGCTTTCTGTTTGCTTGTGTGTTAGATTGCTTGTTTGCCCGTATGGCTCAACCCAAGAGCTTTGATCCTTACTATAGGAAGTTGGAAGAGATTCAAAATAACGCTAAAAGTTTCATGTCCTTACAATTTGAGCATAATAGTTTCTTTAGAAACGAACTTAAAGAGCAAAACTATGATGGAGTATATTAATAAAGAGCTCGATGATGTTACTAAGGAAATATATGGCCTTAAATCTCAATTTGGTCATATTGAAAGTTTAGTAGGCCAAATTTCCGATAAGCAAACTACTTTGCTAAATAAAATGGCCACTAAACTCGAGTCCTTTGAAAATAATGATGAAGATCTTAAAGTGATTGGTGTGACTCCTATTGAATCTTTGTTTTCTAATATAAATCTTGATAAAGATGAGATTGGAGATGAGTCAACTTTAGCTACATGGCGTCCCAATAATTTGGAGTTTAAAGATCTTAATAAAAATTTGATAAAAGTGGGATTGGAGAGGACAAAACTTTAAGTAGTGATGAACTCACTCTTTTTGATTTCAAGGACTTTAATTATGATAATTGTTCATTGATAGATTGTATTTCCTTGTTGCAATCCATGTTGAATTCTCCGCATGCTTACAATCAAAATAAAGCTTTTACTAAACATATCGTTGATGCTATGATGAAATCTTTTGAAGAAAAACTTGAGTTGGAAGTTTCTATCCCTAGAAAGCTTTATGATGAGTGGGAACCTACTATTAAGATTAAAATTAAAGATTATGAGTGCAATGCTTTGTGTGATTTGGGTGCTAGCGTTTCCATGATTCCAAAAACTTTATGTGACGTGCTAGGTTTTCGTGAATTTGATGATTGTTCTTTGAATTTGCATCTAGCGGATTCCACTATTAAGAAACTTATGGGAAGAATTGATGATGTTCTTATTGTTGCAAATAGGAATTATGTGCCCGTAGATTTTTTTTTTTGCTTGATATAGATTGCAATCCTACATGTCCTATTATTCTTGGTAGACCTTTCCTTAGATCGATTGGTGCAATTATTGATATGAAAGAAGGAAACATTAAGGAAGGGCATGGAACACTTCCCAAGAAAAAAAAATAAGTTGCCATATGAATCTATTATGAGGTCTACTTATGGTTTGCATACCAAAGATGACAATACCTAGATCTATGTTTTATGCCTAGCTAGGGGCGTTAAATAATAGCGGTTGTTGGGAGGCAACCCAATTTTATTTTTATGTTTTTTGATTTTGGTTCTGTTTTTCAATAAATACACATTATTACCTCTGTAATAATTGTGTTTTGGTGTTTTAGTTAGTGTTTGAGCCAAGCAAGACCTTTGGGATGGTCTACGGTGATAGTTGATTTGATCTTGCTGAAAAACAGAAACTTATGCGCTCATTGCCAGAAATTCAATAAATCACAGAAACGTGGTTTTTATCTAAATTTTTTACACAAGATTTATATACAAATTTCCCAGGTTTTCCTAAATTTTCAGAATTTTTGGAGTTGCAGAAATATACGAAATTTCCAGATTACTACAGACTGTTCTGTTTTTGACAGATTCTGTTTTCTATGTGTTGTTTGCTTATTTTGATGAATCTATGGGTAGTATCGGGGGGGTATGAACCATGGAGAAGTTGTAATATAGTAGATATTACACCAATATAAATAAATAATGAGTTCACAACAGCACCTAAAGTGGTGATTTATTTTATTATACTAACGGATCTTATGAGTTTTCTGTTGAGTTTTGTGTTGTGAAGTTTTCAAGTTTTAGGTAAAGATTTGATGGACAACTGAATAAGGAGTGGCAAGAGCCTAAGCTTGGGGATGCCCAAGGCACCACCAAGGTAATATTCATGGACAACCAAGCATCTAAGCTTGGGGATGCCCCGGATGGCATCCCCTCTTTTGTCTTCAATCCATCGGTATATTTACTTGAGGCTATATTTTTATTCACCACATGATATGTGTTTTGCTTGGAGCATCTTGTATGATATAATTCTTTGATTTTTAGTTGGACACAATCATACTTGCTGTACACACATTTTAAGAGGGACACACATTAATCATGAATTTATTAGAATACTCTATGTGCTTCACTTATATCTTTTGAGCTAGGCAGTTTGCTCTAGTGCTTCACTTATATCTTTTTAGAGCACCTTGGTGGTTTTATTTTATAGAAATTGTTGAACTCTCATGCTTCACTTATATTATTTTGAGAGTCTTTAAACAGCATGTTAATTTGCTTAGGTTATGAATTTAGTCCTAATATGATGGGCATCCAAGAGGGATATAATAAAAACTTTCATATAAAGAGCGTTGAATAAGATGAGAAGTTTGATTCCTTGCATTTGTTTTGAGACATAAAGATGGTGATATTAGAGTCATGCTAGTGAGTAATTGTGGATTTGTAGAAATACTTTTGTTAAAGTTTGTGATTCCCGTAGCATTCACGTATGGTGAACCGTTATGTGATGAAGTCGGAGCAAGATTTATTTTTTGATTGTCTTCCTTATGAGTGGTGGTCGGGGACGAGCGATGGTCTTTTCCTACCGATCTATCCCCCTAGGTGCATGCGCGTAGTACTTTGTTTCGATAGCTAATAAATTTTTGCAATAAGTATGTGAGTTCTTTATGACTAATGTTGAGTCCATGGATTATACGCACTCTCACCCTTCCACCATTGCTAGTCTCTCTAGTACCGCGCAACTTTCGCCGGTGCATTAAACCCACCATATATTTTCCTCAAAACAGCCACCATACCTACCTATTATGGCATTTCCATAGCCATTCTGAGATATGTTGCCATGCAACTTCCACCATTCCGTTTATTATGACACGCACCATCATTGTCATATTGCTTTGCATGATCATGTAGTTGGCATAGTATTTGTGGCAAGGCCACCATTCATATTTTTATACATGTCACCCTTGATCATAGCACATCCCGATACACCGCTGGAGGAATTCATATAGAGTCATATCTTGTTCTAGTATCGAGTTGTAATTCTTGAGTTGTAAGTAAATAAAAGTGTGATGATCATCATTATTAGAGCATCGCCCATGTGAGGAAAGGATGATGGAAGCTATGATTCCCTCACAAGTTGGGATGAGTCTCCGGACTTTAAAAAAATAAAAGAGGCCAAAGAAGCCCAAATAAAAAAAAGAAAAAAAATTGAGAGAAAAGAGAGAAGGGACAATGTTACTATCCTTTTTCCACACTTGTGCTTCAAAGTAGCACCATGATCTTCATGATAGTGAGTCTCCTATTTTGTCACTTTCATATACTAGTGGGAATTTTTCATTATAGAACTTGGCTTGTGTATTCCAATGAAGGGCTTCCTCAAAATTGCCCTAGGTCTTCATGGGCAAGCAAGTTGGATGCGCACCCACTTAGTTTCCTTTTGAGCTTTCATACACTTTTTAGCTCTAGTGCATCCGTTGCATGGCAATCCCTACTCACTTGCATCGATATCAATTGATGGGCATCTCCATAGCCCATTAATTTGCCTAGTTGATGTGAGACTTTCTCCTTCTTTTTGTCTTCTCCACAACCACCATATTCTATTCCAACCATAGTGCTATATCCATGGCTCACGCTCATGTATTGCGTGAAAGTTGAAAAAGTTTGAGAAACCCCAAAAGTATGAAACAATTGCTTGGCTTGTCATCGGGGTTGTGCTTGATGAAATACTTTGTGTGATGAAGATGGAGGATAGCCAGACTATATGATTTTGTAGGGATAACTTTCTTTCGCCATGATATTTTGAGAAGACTTGATTGCTTTATTAGTATGCTTGAAGTATTATTGTTTTTATGTCAATATTAACTTTTGTTTTGAATCTTATGGATCTGAATATTCATGCCACAATAAAGAAGGTTACAATGATAAATATGTTAGGTAGCATTCCACATAAAAAATTCTGTTTCTATCATTTACCTACTCGAGGACGAGCAGGAATTAAGCTTGGGGATGCTTGATACGTCTCCAATGTATCTATAATTTTTTATTGTTCCATGATATTATATTATCTATTTTGGATATTTTATATGCATTAATATTCTATTTTATATTATTTTTGGGACTAACCTATTAACCTAGAGCCCAGTGCCAGCTTCTGTTTTTTTCCTTGTTTTAGAGTTTTACAGAAAAGGAATATCAAATGGAGTCCAAACGGAATAAAACTTTACGATGATTTTTCTTGGACCAGAAGACATCCACGGAGCTTGGAGAGGGGGGGTCAGAGGATGGCCGAGGAGGCCACAAGCCTGCCAGGCGCGCCCCTGGGGGCATGCCCCTGAGGGCTTGTGGGCCCCTCAGGGGTCTCCTAACCCTAATTCTTGCTCTATAAATTCCCAAATATTCCCAAACCACCAGAGGCGTCCACCAAAATACTTTTCCGCCGCCGCAAGCCTCTGTTCCCGTGAGATCCCATCTTGGGGCCTTTTTCAGTGATCTGCCAGAGGGGGATTCGATCACGGAGGGCCTCTACATCAACCTTGCTGCCCTTCCGATGATGCGTGAGTAGTTTACCACAGACCTACGGGTCCATAGCTAGTAGCTAGATGGCTTCTTCTCTCTCTTTCATCTTCAATACAATGCTCTCCTCGATGTTCTTGGAGATCTATTCGATGTAATACTTTTTTGTGGTGTGTTTGTTGAGATCCGATGAATTGTTGATTTATGATCAGATTATCTATGAATATTATTTGAGTCTTCTCTGAACTCTTTTATGCATGATTAAGATATCTTTGTATTTCTCTTCGAACTATCGGTTTGGTTTGGCCAACTAGATTGGCTTTTCTTGCAATGGGAGAGGTGCTTAGTTTTGGGTTCAATCTTGCAGTGTCCTCACCCAGTGACAGAAGGGGTAGCGAGGCACGTATTGTATTGTTGCCATTGAGGATAAAGAGATGGGGTTTTCATCATATTGCTTGAGTTTATCCCTCTACATCATGTCATCTTACTTAAAGCGCTGCTCTGTTCTTATGAACTTAATACTCTAGATGCAGGCAGGAGTCGGTCGATGTGTGGAGTAATAGTAGTAGATGCAGAATCATTTCGGTCTACTTGTCACGGACGTGATGCCTATATTCATGATCATTGCCTTAGATATCTTCATAACTTTGCGCTTTTCTATCAATTGCTCAATAGTAATTTGTTCACCCACCGTATGCTATCTTCAAGAGAGAAGCCTCTAGTGAAACCTATGGCCCCCGGGTCTATTTTCCATCATATATTTTCAGATCTATAAACCGAAAAACCCAAAAATACCTTGCTGCAATTTATTTGTTTTTACTTTGTTTTACGTTTTAGTAATCTTTTATACCTATCTCTATTAGATCTCACTCTTGTTCGAGACCGTGAAGGGATTGACAACCCCTTTTTCACGTTGAGTGCAAGTGTTTGTTAGTTTGTGCAGGTGCATAGATTGGAGACTTGCTTGTGCCTCCTACTGGATTGATACCTTGGTTCTTAACTGAGGGAAATACTTATCTCTACTTTGCTGCATCACCCTTTCCTCTTCAAGGGAAAAATCAACGCAAGCTCAAGAAGTAGCAGGAAGAATTTCTGGCGCCGTTGTCGGGGAGGTTCTACATCAAGCCTACCAAGTACCCATCATAAACTCTCATCTCTTGCATTACATTATTTGCCATTTGCCTCTCGTTTTCCTCTCCCCCACTTTTAAAATGATTTCAGAAAAACACAAAAAGATTTTCCCTTTTTTCGCCCTTCTTTCGTTTGTCTTTTTTGGTTGCTTTCCGTATGCTTGTGTGTTAGATTGCTTGTTTGCCCATCTGGCTCAACCCAAGAGCTTTGATCCTTACTATAGGAAGTTGGAA
The DNA here is from genome assembly GCA_011799875.1 of Thinopyrum elongatum. Lineage (NCBI taxonomy): Eukaryota > Viridiplantae > Streptophyta > Magnoliopsida > Poales > Poaceae > Thinopyrum > Thinopyrum elongatum. Next base: position 544,926,909 of record CM022298.1, on the reverse strand, counting down.
GAGATTCAAAATAACACTAAAAGTTTCATGTCCATACAATTTGAGCATAATAGTTTCTTTAGAAACGAACTTAAAGAGCAAAAAACTATGATGGAGTATATTAATAAAGAGCTTGATGATGTTACTAAGGAAATATATGGCCTTAAATCTCAATTTGGTCATATTGAAAGTTAGGAGGCAAAATTTCCGATAAGCAAAGTACTTTGGTAAATAAAATGGCCGCTAAACCGAAGTCCTTTGAAAATAATGATGAAGATCTTAAAGTGATTGGTGTGACTCCGATTGAATCTTTGTTTTCTAATATAAATCTTGATAAATGGGACTGGAGATGATTCAACTTTAGCTACAAGGCATCCCAATAATTTGGAGTTTAAAGATCTTAATAAAAAATTGATAAAAGTGGGATTGGAGAGGTCAAAACTTTAAGTAGCGATGAACCCACCCTTTTGGATTTCAAGGACTTTAATTATGATAATTGCTCTTTGATAGATTGTATTTCCTTGTTGCAATCCATGTTGAATTGGGGCCAACCAGGCCGATACAAAAGTAAATCCATTTTAAAGCCCATTAGTTTTTTTTGTGCGGAAAAGCCCATATTTCTTGAATTGGAGCGCTCCCGAAAAAACCCTGCTTCCCGCTGGACTATCCCCCTTCCGTCGCCCCCAATTTCCCGCGCTCCCCTTCTTCCTCACTCATACAGAAAACCCCCGCCCACCTTCTTCCTCGCTCCTGCATAAAATGCATGTTTCCCTTCTTCCTCGCTCGTATAGAAAACGCATGTTCCCCTTCTTCCTCGCTCCTACAGAAAACACATGTTCCCCTTCTTCCTCGCTCCTACAGAAAACCCCAGCCCTCCTTCTTCCCCACTCGCACTGCCACTAGGCTTGTCTCTGGCTGCTCTGCTCAAACCCGTGAGCTCGACGCGACGCCCGCAAGGAAAATGGAGTCGGCTGGCCCCAGCGCCAAGAAGATGAGGCTCCCGCCAGTGGCGATGTCGGTTGTAGATCCCGCACCAGGCAGCATGGGGAGAAGCGGCGAGCTCCCACCCCTCGGATCTGAGGAACCCATAGAATCTCAGGTGGACCGCATCAGCGATCTCCCGGACGCCATCCTTGGGGAGATCATCTCTCTTCTCCCCACCAAGGATTGATGCCGCACCCAAGTCCTCTCAACTCGGTGGCGCCCTTTATGGCGCGCCATGCCCCTTAATCTCGACTATTGTTAGCTATCCGTCGTTCATGATTTTGAACTCCTTAGAGCCATCATCTCCTCCCACCAGGGCTTCGTTCAACACCTCTGCATCCCGACACTCTACCTGATGTCCATACCATGCACGGTGGACGCCTGGCTGACATCCCCTGAATTCGAAAAACTCCAGCAGTTTGAGTTCTACAATTACCACGAAAATTACATACCACGAACCGAAGGCCAAGAATTTGTGCCCACACCACCGTTGTCCATCTCGTGGGTTTCCTCCTCTCTCCACACTGCCATGTTCGCCCGGTGCCATCTACGAGATGATCTGGTACAAATGCTTCGACTCCCACTGCTAAAAAAAACTTTCGCTTGTGGTGGTTTATCTGTCGGAGGCCTCACTGCACATCATCATCCACTCCAATTGCCCCGCCCTGGAGCGCTTGCTGATTGTTTTGGGAATAGAAATCCGTATCAGTTGTCTCCAAATAAAGTCGCCTCACCTTAAAAGCATTGGAATTTGTTTTGAAGGATATCAGCTCATCATCGAAGATGCCCCTTCACTTCAAAGGTTGCTCCTTCATTATTGTTATATACCTTCGCAAATAACTGTCGTCTCTGCGCCTAAACTGGAGACCTTGGGTGTAATTCGTGATCCGTTTAATTATCACAAGTTGGTGTTTGGCTCCACACTTATTCAAGTACCGTATATTATCATCTACACATTTGTAATCATAAGATGCATTTTTCATTTGTGCGCATAAGTTTTATATCATCTTGGAGTACACTTTAGGTACTAATATTATGTTATATGCTCAATAAAGAGTTCATCCATGGATAGCCTATCAATGGTGCTGGATTCTGTCAAGATCTTACATATCAGAATGTTTAGTTATGATCTGAACACAATTATTGGCTTGTTGCGATGCTTTTCATGTCTGGAGAATTTGTATATAAAGGTGATGATTTCATGCACATTGAAAGCCCGTATATATTGTACTAGAATTAACCGTTCAGCTGTCGCTCTTTTCACATACTCTTTTTTTAGACCTTAACTGTTTTCAATCTCATGTCTACTTAGGCATTAACACATGGAGAAAAACATATAACCAATCGGTGGCGTAATAAGCACCGGGATTTTCTCAGTTCTCATGACATTCGTTTGAGGACAATAACGATGGAAGGATATGCATCCAACCAGGCAAACAGAAGCTTTGTCACATTCTTCCTGTTGAATGTGAGGTTACTATTGTGCATGAGGCTTAAGTTTTTCAACAAGAAATTTCTCAAGGACAGATATGTTGAACAGCAAAAAAAGAAGTTTCATGTGGACAAATGGGCTTCTGAATGTGCTCAGCTTCTATTTACAACAACTTGTGGTCATGTTCCAGTAAAAAAATTCACACATGATGTTGATTTTATGGATCAGACTGATCCATTTGTTTGTGACTGCCAAAAACAGTGGTTGGGTTAGATGTGATATTGCCATGTTCAATCTGGGTTTCGTCTAAATTCGATGAACAATTTACCATTCGGCTTTTGTACCGTTTCTAAGCTTGAGTTAGATGTTGTTGCCCTCGTACTCCCCTCCGCCTGCCACTACACTACCGCATCTTCCACGGCTCCTATTCGTTCCCGTCCGAGGCCTCGCCGTCGTTCTCCGCCTTGGTTCTCTCGCGGTGCGCCCACCGCCGTTTGGCATTGTCGACATGGTCAACGACCGAGAGGAATCAGGAGATGACTGTACTTGGAGAGGCTGACAGTAGGGACCCACCAAGGTCATGGCATTACGCAAGCAGGGGCCTCGTTATTACAAGCCAAAAAAATACTTCCTCCTAATGGTTTGACATCTAGGTCCCACGCCATTATTGTCAATGTAGTCAATAAACAAGAAAATGACACAACGAGCAGCTAACACCAGGGACCCAGTAGCTCGCCGAGTTGTTCTTTAGTTTTAGAGACGGGGCAGGGTATCAACTGCGCGCTCTGCGGGGGCTGTGGCCCGTCTAGCCCAGGCTTTTATTTAATCACATGACGAGCCCAGTTGATATCTTTTTTCTTTCTGAAAATGGCTAGCCCAGTTCTTTTTTTTTGGAGAATACCCAACCGAGGCCTACTTGCTTTTCTCAGCCTTGCTGGGCTGCAAATCATTCAAGACAAGGACCCCATAAAATGGGCTATAAGTAGTAAGAAATGGGCTGTAAATTTTAAAACCAAAGCCAACAGGCAATTAGATTCAAATTTCGTTTTTTCTGGATTTCAAGATTTTAAATTTCATTGATTTTTTTGCGAACAAAATTTCTTTGTATTGTATTTTGATATAATTTTTTAAAAATTATTTTTAACTTGACTCGAAATTTTGTGATTAAAAGAGTTCGGACCCCGCCGAAATATGCAAAATTTTGTTGAGTTTTTTAGCAGTGGCCAGAATATGGTCTGTAATGCAAATAAAAAGAATATGGGCTTCAAAATATCCTTAAGAATTAGCAAATGGGCTGTAAATTATTAAAAATAATGGCAAATGGGATGTATGCTATTTTCCACAGATTTGGAGGCTGACTTGTGGGCCTACTAGGTTGACGATGACGCTGTCCTAAAAAACATTTGACGCGTACGCAAGGCTTTGTCAACTTAATCAACATAGAGCAGTGACTGTTGGATGTCCATCCAACAGCCGTCGTGCTTCTTCAATCTCTGATCTTCCTGCTCCAGCCGCCCAAACCAGTGCCGGCAGGACTGCCTGCTCTCTCCTCCCGTGGCCGGCTATGCTGTCGCGCAGGTCTCACCGGCCCACCCTACTCCCACCGCTGGCCAGGCCATCCCTCTACCCACCCGCACCTCCTGTTATTTTCTGACGACGTCAGTCTCACCCTGCAGCTGACCAGTCAGCCCTCATACACCCCTCAGCGTGGGCATCCACTGATGTGGCTTAGCCGACTTCGGGTCGTTCCCTTCCTGGGCCTCGCTGTCGTGCACCGCGTTGGTGCTCTCAGTGCGGTGTGGTCAACATGGTCAACAAACGACAGCCATCGGAAGAGGGATGTAAGTGGAGACGCTGACAGTAGGGACCCACACAAGCAAGTGCCTCCTTATTACGCAACAAAAATGATTGCTCCTGCTGACAGCTGGGACCCACCGACTATACCTTCGCACAAAAGGAAGTGCCTCCTTGTTATGCGAAAAAAATTATTCCTCCCGATGACAGCTGGGACACGACAGATTTGGTGGCTAACTTGTGGGCCTACTAAGCTGACGCGTACGCAGGGCTTTGTCAACTTAGTCAACAAAGGATTCTAGCAGCTAGACTGTTGGATCTTAATCCAACAGTCGTGCTGCTTCTTCAACCTCTGATCTTGCTCCTGTCTCTCGTGGGCGGCAGTGCTGCCGCGCAGGCCTCACCACCCCACCCTACTCCCATCGCTGGCGTGGCCATCCCTCAACTCACCCACACCTCCTGTTATTTTTCGGCAAAGGCATACGAACCAGTAAACCCTCGTACTCCCCTCTGTGTGGGTAACAACCGTCGAGTCTTCCGCGGCTCTGTGTCGTTCCATTCCTAGGCCTCGCCGTCGTCCACCGCCTTGGTGCTCTCGGCACGTTGTGGTCAACGTGGTCAATGAACGACATCCATCAAAGAGGACTATACGTGGAGAGGATGACAGCTGGGTCCATGGCCGCACGCAAGGAAGTGCCTCCTTATTAAGCGCAAAATAATGATTCCTCCACCTGACAGCGGGACCCACCGAAAGGGCCTCTATATTTCGCGAAAAAATGTCTTCCCTGACAGCTGGGACCCACTAGCTACATCTTCGCATGGAAGGAAGTGCCTCCTTACCCCCTGACAGCTGGGACCCACCATGTCGAAGCATACGTAGCGTTATCCTGGTCGCGAACGTGTACGTACATAGCGGTCGATCGGTCTCTCTGCAGCGATGAACCATGGCCGAGTAAGGAGCAGCACGTGTCGTAGTAGAATCGCCGTCACTTAGTCCCGTCTACATCGTGTACACGTATGTACAACCACGCTACAAGAAAGTAAATACGGCTATGTACGTACATACGGGCGGGGTCTCGAACACGTACAGCGGCGACGTCCTGTTCATCGGCAGCCAACCGGCTGGGTCGGAACGGAGAAACTTCGTTAGTGTTCATCGGGGCAACAGAATGCGTCGTGTTCATCGGGAGCCAACCGGCTTGGATGGAATAGCCGAAACAAGGCCTTGCATACCACAGAACCGAGGAAACGGCCTTCTGTTCAACCGCCTATGGTTGAAACGGGATCCTGTTCATCGGGAGGGGTTTGGCGTACCGCAAAACAGAGGAAACGGACTTCTGTTGGAGCGCCTACCATCGGAACGGGGTCCTGTTCATTGGGAGGGGTGTGGCGTACCGCAAAACGGGACTCCACGGGCTACTGTTCATCCACCGTCAACTGCCTCTCGCTCCAGCCTCCACGGGGTACTGTTCATCCACCGTCGTCCTCCAGCCTCCATCGCCTACTATTCATAGAGCCTCCACGGGGTCCTGTTCATCCACCCCCAACCGGCTGGGGTGCGGCGGCCTCCTTAGGGCCCTGTTCATCCAACAGCAATGGCCTACTACCACGGGGTCCAGTTCATCAAACCCCCACCAGGAACTATTCATCCACTGCCAACCAACCGGCTCGACTCACCACGTCTCGACTCGTTCTACATACCGCGCGCACGGTAGCAACGGTCACTGTTCACCGAGAGGCAACCCAACACCAGCTGGCTACTTCTCGCATGGGGGCTTGATCGGCTTCAGTAAGCAACAGCAGTGATCGATCACTCAGGTTCAGTTAGCAGCAGCAGCGAAGGAATCGCTCGAGTTCAGTCAGCAGGAAATGAATCGCTCGGGTTCAGTTAACAGCCAAGGGATCGATCGATCGCTCGGGTTCAGTAACGTAGCTAGCTAGTGCGATCGCTCAGGTTCAGTTAGAGCCCAACGCCTAAGAGACACGCGTGTACGAGAGAGAAATGCGCAAACCACAGTGCATCGTTCGGCCCCGACCACCCACCATAACCGGGAACTCCCCGAAATTTTCCTTGCCCTCGCTTCTACCACGATTTTTTTCGTCATGGACGGCACAAAGAATGTCATGCAGGTGCGTCCCTGGCCCGCCCAGGATGAAAAGCCAATTTTCTGTCATGATTTTTTGTCATAGAAGTAGTAGCTCACCACATCTATGATGATACATGGTTTTGTCACAATTATCGTCATAGAAGTGTCATAAGCATGACAGAAAAAAAAATCGTTTGGGCCAAAATGTCACGGATGTGTCTTTTTTTGTAGTGAAACCTCGGGAAAATAACTTCTTTAAGCATTTTAATGGAGGTGTTATGATTAGCACTGCTAGTTGGAATAGCTTCCACCCACTTAGTGACATAATCAACAACAACCAAAATGTGTGTATACCCATTAGAGGAAGGAAAAGGTCCCATATAATCAAAGCCCCAAACAACAAATGGTTCAATAACGAGTGAATAATTCATAGGCTTTTCCTGACGTCTACCAATATTACCAATTCTTTGACATTCGTCACAACATAAAACAAATTTACGGGCATCCTTGAAGAGAGTAGGCCAATAAAAACCAGACTGTAATACCTTGTGTGCAGTTCTGTCTCCCGCATGATGCCCTCCATAGGGCTTGGAGTGACATTTCTGTAGGATTTGTTCCTGTTCATGATCAGGTATACAATGTCTAATAATACCATCTACTCCTTCTTTATAAAGATGTGGGTCATCCCAAAAGTAGTGTCTTAAATCATAGAAGAATTTTTTCTTTTGTTGGTATGTAAAACTAGGTGGTATAAATTTAGCAACAATATAATTAGCATAGTCAGCATACCAAGGAGTATTATGAGAAGTGTTTATGACAGCAAGCTGTTCATTAGGGAAACTATCATCAATAGGCAGTGGGTCGTCAAGAATATTTTCTAACCTAGGCAAGTTGGTAGCTACGGGATTCTCAGCTCCTTTCCTATCAGTAATATGCAAGTCAAATTCTTGTAGCAAGAGAACCCACCTAATGAGTCTAGGTTTAGCATCTTTCTTTTCCATAAGATATTTTATAGCAACATGATCAGTGTGAACAATTACTTTCGAATCAACAATGTAAGATCTGAATTTATCACAAGCAAACACAACTGCCAGAAATTCTTTTTTAGTAGTAGCATAATTTCTTTGGGCACTATCTAGAGTTTTACTAGCATAGTGAATAACATTTAATTTCTTATCAACTCTTTGTCCTAGAACAACACCAACAGCATAATCACTAGCATCACACATGATATCAAAAGGCAAGTTCTAATCAGGTGGTTGAACAATAGGTGCAGAAGTTAAGGCTTTCTTAAGCGTTTCAAAGGCTTCTACACAATCATCATAAAAAACAAATGGAACATCCTTTTGTAAAAGATAAGAGGCATAGAAATTTTAGAGAAGTCTTTAATAAACCTCCTATAGAAACCAGCATGACCAAGGAAACTACGGATACCTTTAATATCTTTAGGGCATGGCATTTTCTCAATTGCATCAACTTTAGCTTTATCCACCTCAATACCTCCCTCAGAAATTTTATGACCTAAGACAATACCTTCATTCACCATAAAGTGGCACTTCTCCCAATTCAAGACAAGATTAGTTTCTCACATCTCTGCAAAACTCGGTCAAGGTTGCTTAAGCAATCATCAAAAGAAGTTCCGTAAACAGAAAAATCATCCATGAAAACCTCAACAATCTTTTCACAAAAGTCAGAGAATATAGCAGTCATACATCTTTGAAAGGTAGCAGGTGCATTACATAAACCAAAAGGCATACATCTATAAGCATAAGTTCCAAAAGGACAAGTAAAGGTGGTTTTTTCTTGATCAGGTTGTGATACAGGTATTTGAGAGAAACCTGAATATCCATCAAGAAAACAAAAGTGTGTGTGCTTAGACAGTCTTTCTAACATTTAATCAATAAAAGGCAAAGGGTAATGATCCTTTCTAGTAGATTTATTTAATTTTCTAAAATCAATTACCATTCTATAGCCAGTCACTATTCCTTGCGGAATGAGTTCATTTTTATCATTGGGAATAACAGTAATACTGTTAGGACTGAGAGTATATCGACCAGAGGGGGGGGGGGTGAATGGGAGATTCAAAAATTCTTTCAAATGTTTTGAACTGATCCCAAACACGGCAGCGGAAAAAAGGTTTGGTAGATATGAATTCAATCACGCACACTATTGAGGAACAAAACCATCGATGGAGGATGCAATAATGGTTCGAGCATATGATATAACAGGCTTGATGATAACGATGGTAAAGCAATATGCCAATAAATACAAAATCATAGCAGAGTACTCAAATAGAACTGCGATGGACAACTATGAAGAATAAATGTAATGAGGTAAATGATCACATCACAGAAAATAACTAGGACTAAGATTGCAAGACAGAATGATAAGGGTGCAACAAAGTAAGCAACGAATGATAACAGATCAGATAACTATCGTCACAGAGCACATATGAGGATTGCCGAATGCAATGTAGTGAAGTAAATTTAACCAGTGGTGCTCAATGGCGATAGAGATATTTGGTAGACCAATTCACCCTTATGCCAAAGGGCTACGTCTGGTTGGAGGGGCTGTGAATTAACACGGAAGATAAACTCTCTTCACCCTAGTCTCCTTCAACTCGAAGCTGATCAAACTCTAGTTGATTTCACTGGTGGTAGATCCTTGTCGGCGATCTCCAAACCTTCGGTCGACTTTCGCGAACCACAATCACTCTTGGTTGCTGAAGATATAGCTCGGTGAAGACAACAACTCTTCAACACTCGAGCGGAAACCTATCTGTCTAGAGAGTGTGCAGCTCTCAAGAGTAATAGGTACAAGAACTCAACTCAGAACCACTGTGATGCTAAAGCACTATCTAAGTTTGGGCTCTTCATTTTTCTGTCGGTGGATCTTAAACTCAAATCACTCGGAGAGGGGTTGCTCAAATCAATCTTCTCAGAAATCTCAAGCGGAGCAGCCAACGAACAACGTTGGAGCGGGGTGGCTATTTATAGCCGCAGGCTTCCCTGAATGGAAATGACCAAATTGGACATCGAGAGCAGCCAATGGCCGAACGACACGAGTCCAACGGTCAGAAATTTGAGCACAACGGTAATATTACTTGCGGTGCAAGTAATGCTAACTCCTCAGTCCAAAAGATATCTCCTGCAGCATGAAGAACAACGTCTACTGCTGCCAGGTAATCATTCGGAGCATAAAGAGATTTCTCTCGCATCTTTCAAAGGTTTTGGGCTAAGCATCACAGTGGATCTAAGCTTCGAGAACCTATACCCCTCTTAATAGTACGGAGGTCCTATGACTCAAATGAATGAAAGAAGAACAACGAAATGAATACTACGTCTTCAATTTGTCTTTGACTTCCGCTCGCTGCAGTCAATTGCTTCAGACAACACCGAACCAAATGCTTCGCTCCAGCAGTAATCTTTTGAGGGGTTAATTCCTTAACATCAATCTTCTCGTCTACATGTCTTCAACATATATAGCTCTTTCTTCTCTGCAATGCAGATATACTTCGGTGAAGTTCCTCGAACTTGGCACCGGAGACAGAATTCTCTTCGGTTCTGTATGGACTATTTCTCTCTGTATGCACTAGCAAACAAATTAGTCCATACATGTTTCTGTCAACAATCTCCAAAACACAGGTTGGCAGATATTGCACCAACAATCTCCCCCTTTTTGGACGATTGTTGACAAAATAGATCACATCAATGGATAGATAATGAATGGAATGGAATGCGAAGGATAATGAAAGATGAGAGATAAATACAAAGATAAAACACGCTCCCCCTGAAGGTGTGCATGAGAGCATAAAATAAACCAGAAGGTAGCGAGGTAATTCTTCGTATGAGTGACATTGACTTATGATCTCATTCAAAGACTCTTTCAATGCACTCAACAGTGTCTGAGATGATTCCCTTCACACAATCTTTGAAATGAATTAGATAAATATAGTGAGTACTTTGAAAAGATTTATGATGAAGGATATAACATGAAGGTTTTCTCAGAACACAATTTGAATCCACAAGAGATGTAATTTTCCTGCATGTTAGATATTCGAGAAAGAACAAGGCAAAATAAACATGAGTATATTTCTCGGAGTGGATAAGCTTTAGATGTGGTTTTCGTGCAAAAAGGATGATATGAGGGATATATGCGAGGAAAAACACTTTATCAGTCATATAGATGGTTTTCAAATCTCAAGAGGTTTCAGACTGAAGCTGGCTTTCTTTTCCTGCAAGGTTAGATAATGAAGGATAATAATCATAGCATATCCAACCATAACAATTATGGTTCATTTGTCACTCAAAGTACTTTTCCCTTTTTGTACCATCACTTGATGATTTCCTGTCTTTGAAAAACTATTGCTTTCCCTGCATGATAGATAATATCGAGGGAAAATGTTGCAAGGGAGAAAGCTTTCGATAGCACCTGCAAACAGATAGTTGAAAGCAAATAATATTGCAGGGGGGTTATTAACGTTACATGGCGACCGAGTATTTCAACACCACAGGCGGTGCGTTAAGTTTATCAAGCAAATTGTTCGAGGAAAACCAAAATGTTCGAGTGCGAAAAGCAAATGGCGAATGAGAAACACCCTGCAAATACCCCGTTCATCTATTACTCGATGTACTTCTCCCCCTTTTTGTCAACAAGTGTCAAAAGAAAGAGAAAACATACGAGGAACTACTCATCCGGAGTGTCCTCAGAATGAGAATTGAAACTGCTCGACGAATCAGAATCTGCAGAGTGAGGAATGGTCGAGGCAGAAGCAGGAGTAGCAGCATGGACTTCAGAAGAAATGTTGTGATGAACATCTAGCTTGTAGATGAGTGTTCTAGCTGTGTCTTCAATTTCATCATCTGGTCCAACAAACAACAGGTCAGTTGAAGCTGAACGCTGAGGGAGCACAGGAGTTTGCCTTCGGATGCGAGGAACAGCAAGTAAATCCAGGTAGTCATAATCTTTCTTGATGCCTTTGGCAAGCAGCTGCTTGCAAGAATAATGTTGCCTTAGAAGAGTCCAGGAGCGCTTCTTTGCTTCCTTCTCATGCAGAAGGGTTTGGTGAGCATAATTATGAAGTAAATTCAACTCAGTCATCAACTCTAGCTGTTCTTTTCAATCGAGCTTGTTGTGGCTTTCTAGAGTTTGTTGTGTGCGGATGCAGATTTCATACAGAGATGGATTTTCATTACGAGGGATTTCAACCTTTGCTTTCTTAGCCTTCGGAGCAGTCTCAGATGCAGAAGCAGCACTAGCAACATCAACGGGTGCCTTTCCTTTGCCAATATCCTTCACCATACGGAGAGTGTCACATATTGGTGGGATGAAAACTTTCGGAACATAAGGGCAGAAGAATTTTTCATTTATGAGCTGCTCAATTGCATACATAATCCACGGGGCATATGGCTTCAATGATTGGGGGCTGTCAGCAGCACAAGCCAAATTGCGAATGAATAGATCTGGAACATCAAACCAAATTCCTTGAGAGATGGCCAGAAGAGCATTTCCCATGACGCCATTGATACAATCTGGTCTGTTGGTCGACGTGAGAGAATTGCATAGCACATGAAACATCACTTTGCTTTGATAGGCCAACTTCTTAGGATCTACATCAATGCATTCATCTCCAACCAAATTGGGATCCATCAGCATGTGAAGTTGTTCTTCGCACACTTCCTAGTAGTGCAGCCTGTGTTCAAGACCTTTATCAAACTCACACCGAGGTGAGAGAATTGCATAGCACATGAAACATCACTTTGCTTTGATAGGCCAACTTCTTAGGATCTACATCAATGCATTCATCTCCAACCAAATTGGGGTCCATCAGCATGTGAAGTTGTTCTTCGCACACTTCCTAGTAGTGCAGCCTGTGTTCAAGACCTTTATCAAACTCACACCGAGGAATATTTAGCAAAGCTAAAAACTGATCTACCTAGCATTTAATCTTTTCCCTTCCGGTCATCCATTCAAGGATCCATGTTGAGCTATTTCCAAGTTCTCCTGAGATGTACAAGGTCGCATAGAATTGATGGATTACCTCTCGATTCCAACCATGATTGAAGAGAAGAAAACCCTTTAGGAATGCATGTTCAAAATGCTCGATGGCATGGTGGAAGAAGGGTATCTCTTCGAGCTTAGCAAAGTACATAATCTTGTGATTGAAAATCCAATTCTTTCCGAATAAAATCCGGGCATAGTACACAACCTATCCTTCAGTCCAAAATTTGGGTGATAGTGAAGTTCTCTCTCCTTCATAGGGGCTGGTTCCAAAGAATGCTAGCTTCAAAAGATGAAGCTGCTCATTGAATGCAGGACCATTTGAGCCATACTCAGCAGGGAACAAGGGAAATGATTCCTGTGGATTCTTCAGATTTTCTTCATCGCTTATTTCCATGGGGAAAACATCATCAGATGCTGGCAAATCTTCATCGATGGGCTTGAGTGGAGCAAGGGGTCTTTTCAACTTCAGTGGAGCAGACGGCATTGAAGCACTTGTCTGACCTTCATTTTCTTTCGCTGGAACTCCTTCAGTGGCTTTCTAACTTTCAGGCACTAGGGCCTTTTCTATGGGAGCATTTTCAACAGAGGGAGGCACAACAACCTCTTCGGACACTTGGCTCACAACTGCATCTTTCTCAGTCTCCTGGGACATAATAGGTGGTACAACTTGTTCGTGAGCCATGGGCTCTTCAGATCTCTTTTCTTCCTGTTCTGGCTGCGAAGCAGTAGAAGCAGGAGCAGGATCAACCTCCATCTGGGTAGGGGCACCAGATGATGTGACCGGGGTAGTATTCTTTCAGGAAGCAATTTGCTTCCCCTCAATCTTGTCATCCTCCTTGTTGGATCCGGAGGGCTCAACTGGCATTTCCTTCACAGGCGATGAAACTGCCTTCTCAACCTCAATCTCTTCATCAATTTTCTCTTCTGGGGCTTCTTGCTTGGGCTGGACATTTTCTTCATCAGGGTTGTTCAGAAAGACGTCAATAACATCAGTCTCTTGAGCAACTGAGGTAGGAATGATAACCACCACAGGCTCAGCTTGATGCATGGGATCATCCTCGTGAAGAGGGGATGGTGGAATCTGCTGCAGAGGAACACTTGAGTCGATAGGTGCATCAGTTGCAACATTCTGAATATGGCGATCTGAGATTGCCTTCGGTTTGCTGGCTCTTGCCTTTGCCTTTTGACACCTCTCATCTTTTACTCTTTGTCGTGGAAAACCATGGCCACCTATGGGGCCATTAGCCCCTTGTGGTTTGGCAGGGGGGATGAGCACATTGCACAAAGAGCGGAGAACATAGCACAGCACGGCAGAGATCACACAAGCAGTTTTACCTAGGTTTGGACCACCGCAAGGCGTAAAACCCTACTCCTGCTTTGGTGGATTGATGGTGGATTGTGGTGGAAAACGCAGCGCTCTTGCCCGACAGGGTTGCCTCGGGGCGAGGGCAGCTATGCGCGTATGAGTGTACAAGGGTCCGAATCCTTTCTATGGTTGCCATGGCCCTCCTTTTATAGATCAAGGGGTCACCACAATCGCAAATCAGTCATTGCATACTGATTAGATAGCGAACAGTGCTATCATACCTAACTCTGCAGACAGAGCAGAGCGCATTAAATGTGCCGCTTAGTGTCACATCATGGCATGCTCGGCCAGCCTTGCCAGGCTGCTTGGCCACCTTCTCGTCTGTCTGCTTGACACGTCCCTGGACGGGTGTCATTTAGAGGTGATTTCCATAAGAAGTGGCTGCCACGTGCCAAATAACAGCCACTTAGTCACTTGGGGGCTTGACACTGCACCGATTGATGACTTGCATCACTGTGAGGTGGAGCGGTGGAGCTTTGGCGGGGTAGTTTGCTTTTGTCGCGCCCGGCAAGCCTGCTGGGATGATCTTGAGGCTTGTCTTCGGGGCCACCTCGACCTCGCCAGGCTCGCCTGCCCGGCAAGGGAGGCTTTCCCTTAGTGGTGTCTTGCTCATTTAGGTTGTCTTGGTCTTCTCGATCTGCCCTTTGATTCCTCAAAGAGCTATCTATTCAACTCGATCTCGCTTTGGATGTTGCTACCTTGCTCTTTTAGGCCTGTGCACGGTCTGGGCAATAGACCCAGGGTTTGTTGCACCGACAGGAGCCCCCGGGCCTGGCCCGAACGCGCTGCTGGGCGTCGTTGGGGTAGGCCCTATCCAGTGCATAGGCAAGAGTGTAGCAGTCGCTTGTCCTTTGAGATCTTCTTTGCTTCTTCATTAACTTGAGCCCAGGTCAGTTTCCGGTTCTCCTGCGCGTCGCATAACGCCAATTGCAGTAGGAGAGATAATGGGTCGCGATCCGTGGGGTACCCACGTCCCGTGTTCACGGGGCGGTAACCGTCACCCCATTATCTCCCCCCCCCCAAGCGCCTCCGCCACATGTGTTGCATGCACTGCGAATAGTTGGTGGCGGATGCAGAGGGCGCGGGAATGAGCGCCGTGACAGAAAGCCAGGCGTCGCAGATTGGTGCAGGGGGTCGGCCTTGATTCCTTGACCCGTTAATGGTGAGGAGGAGCCGTACTGAACGAACGGGGCGGCTACCTTCATGGAAAAATCTAGCCCCCCTGCCCCGCTCGCCTATAAAAAGGGAACGTGGGGCAAGGCGTTTTTCCACACATCCTTCTCCTTCCATTCTTGCAGCAGTCCTCGCCCACCATGGCGAGAGGTCGGGGGCGCGGCGCTGCTCCAGTGGTGGTTACGAGAACTTCTGCTCGACAGCATCTCCCTCCTCCCTCCGAAGATGCGGGGGCGGAGCCCACCACGAGAGGAGGTAGGAGGGGGCGAGGTCGTGGTCGTCGTGGTGCCCGGGGCCGAGGAGGACGGGGTGGCGCTCTGATTGCGCCCCCACCGGCCGCCCCTCCCCCGATGGAAGGCCACGTTGGAGACCAACCCCTGGAGTTCATCCTCAGATTGTACAAGCCTCCGTGCGGCCGCCTCCGTCTCCTCACTCCATTCGCAAGGGCGATGGAGCTAGAACACCCGCGCGCATTGAAGCAGCACATGAGGGGTTGCGGGAACGGCAGCATGCGGGTAGATGTGGATTTTCCTACCCCTCATGTCATGTTCTTCCGACACGGCTGGAAGACCTTTGCTCGCGCCCATAGCTTATCGGAGGGGCACGTCCTCCATTTTAAATTAATGGAGGCCGACCTGCTCTCCGTCAAGGTTTTTGGGAGCTCGGGTGCTCGCTTAGGGTGCTGCGTGGAGAGCTTGACCGACGATGAAAGCTCCTCCTCGAGCGACAGCGACAAGGAGGACAGTGACGGCAATGATTACGGTGCCGATGGGGAGGACGATGGCTCCGACTCCGGCTGAACACCAGCCGCACCGTCCCCATCAGGCCAGGGCACCAATATCTGCACCTGCACTCCTTTCCCGGCAAGGCGATTTGCCGGGGAGTTAGATGCAGAGGTTGGAGTGGTGCCCCGGGCTCCTCCAGCAGCCTTCCAGCTGGACCCCGGCAGGCTTCCTCGCGGGCTGCAGCTCCGTTCGCCCTACCGCGTCCTGCTGGCCCTGATGGTGGCGGCTGGCGGGTCGTCTTCGCTGATCTCTTCACCATCACCTTCGCCTGCGCCCTCCCGCCCCCGCCAGGCTCCTTTCCAAAGGGCCTGACGGGGTCACATTGGGATCCTGCCCAGGCACTCTTTTCGCCCTCTTTGCCTCCCACCGCAGTGCCTAGGAGGAGAGGGACAAGAAAGGGCATCACGGGGCACTTATCTTTTTTAAATCTAAAATATGTAGGCATTTGCCAAACTTTACTCTAAATTATGTAATCTTGTTTATCCATGTCTGTGTTTTGTAAGATTTGTACTTGTTAATCAGCATATTAATGAAAAAGACAAGCCGTGCCGGGTGTCGGGGATATACCCCGCGATATGACCCGGCCGGAAGTGACTTGGCGACTCACTAAGTGACCCGTCCGGATCTCTCCACTCACTGATGACCCGGCCGGGCCAGGTGACTCATTGGTGACCCGACAGGCGGGTCAGAGGAGCGACAAGACCCGGAGGCCCAAGGCCCAGAGGGCGGCTTATGAGAAGACCGGCTCAAGGTGCGTGTCCAGTGGGCTGGCTTAAGGGGAAAGCATAAGGAATATTCCCTTACAAAGGAAGCAAGACTAGGACTCCACTTGTAGTAGAGTAATCCTAATCCTACTAGGACTAGTCATGTAACCCGCCCCTTCAACTTATATAAGGAGGGGCAGGGCACCCCAAGAGGGACAAGGAACACAAGTTAGACAGACAAGTCAATAGCTCTCGAGACAGAGGTAGCGAAAGAGCACCCTTGTAATCGTGAGCACCATGATCAATATCAATGAAGCAGGATGTAGGCTTTTACCTCCACCGTGAGGGGCCGAACTTGGGTAAAACCTCGCGTCTCTCGTCCCACTCAACCCCTCTCAAGCTACCACATAGATGCGTTAGCCTCACGACTAAGTCCTTTTTCACGAGGACATCTGCCATGACAAATCCATGACAGTTGGCGCCCACCGTGGGGCCTGCGCACGATGGTGTTGAGTTCTTCGAGGCATCTTTCCAGGGTTTCGAGAAGTAAGGAAATTTTTGGATGAAGAAGAACTGATTTGGAAGGGTTTGCACTGGCAATATGTGAGATTTGCATGCAAGGAAAAATTAGGGTTGCGTACAGTGCAATAGATGATCATGACCCGGCGATCCGTCGAGTCAGAAGACGAATCGGTATGTGCTGCAATAGCCGCCATTGCGAGTTAAGAAAAACATCAAACGTTGGCGAGTCACCAGTCCTGGTCGGATTCTTTGTTGGGATATTTACTGAATAAACAAGGCAATAGCCGGGCGGCCTCGATTCGCCCTGCCGCACCTGCCGGCTCTGCCTTCGCTCGCGGCCGGGTACCCCGCACTAGTCGCTTTCGCCCTGCCGGGAGGTTTCCATCCGCTACAGCCGAGGTCTCTCAGCCGCTGCTATGCTTTGTCTAAGGGAAAGGCCGATGCTAGGCGTAAGCCGGGTGATAAGCTCGCAGTTATCCGCCGCCTTGATAACTGTACGATCCTGCACATCGTAGCCGTTCGCTGATTGCACATGCCCTCAACGTACATCTTCTCTCTCGCCCAGCAGAGGCACCATCCACGCAGCACCCATTGTCGCGCTCCAAACACACCTACCAGCACGGCGGCAGCGGCTGCGACGCCACCGGAGCTGCGACGCAACGACCGGTCGAGTTGTGA
This sequence comes from Thinopyrum elongatum, assembly GCA_011799875.1. Classification (NCBI taxonomy): domain Eukaryota; kingdom Viridiplantae; phylum Streptophyta; class Magnoliopsida; order Poales; family Poaceae; genus Thinopyrum; species Thinopyrum elongatum. The sequence continues at coordinate 544,909,402 of CM022298.1, read as the reverse complement.
TGCAGCGGTCGCCGCCGGAGCTGCGATGCAGCGGTCGCTGGAGCTACGGTATAGCGGTCGTCGATGCCGCGGGAGCTGCAATGCCGCGGCCATGACGTCGCCGGAGCTGCGATGCAGCGAGCGTGACGCCACCGGAGCTGCGATGCAGCAGCCACAACTTCACCAGAGCTGAGCTGCGACAGCGGCCGTCGGAGTCGACGCCGCAGGAGCTGCGCCATTGGAGCTCCGATGTAGTGGTCGTCGATGCCACCGGAGGTGCAATGCACTAGCCACGACGCCGACGGAGCTGCGGTGCACCGGGCGTCGACGCCATCGAAGCTGTGATGCAGCGGCCGTGATGCCGCCGGAGCTGCAATGCAGCTCCGCCGTCGGCGTGGCAGCCGCGCCGTCGTAGCAACATAGCTCCGCCGCCGGCAAGTAGCAGCAGCTCGTCGCCTCTCCTGCTGCAACGCAGCAGCGCCGTAGTAGCATTTCGAGCTGCAACGCAGCTCCGCCGGGCCACGGCAGCAGCGCGGGGTCGACGGCGACTCGGGTTGCAACACCGGTGCCTCATCTCCAGCAGAGCGCCGTCCTCCCCGAAGCCGCCTTGCAGCGAAGGGTGAGAGAAAGGTTGTGGGTAGCAGCGTGTGGAGCGCGTCCACGTGCCATGGCAGAGATCGTAGTAGGAGTGCGAGAGGTGCGGGACGAGATGGAATCGATGGAGATGGAGATGAGAAGATGAGCTGTCACGGAAATAGCTCGGTGGAATGAGTGGCTCTCGTGACCCGCTGCTGGAGATAAGAAGATGAGAAGATAACGCTGCCCAGCGAGCTGGCCCCACCAGGACGCGTGTCGTCCGGAGTGTGCGGTTGACGCGAGAGAAAATCATCCGGTTGTTTTTAATCGTCCTTGACTAAGCCGCGGCCGTGGCTCTCTTTTTCTTGCCTCTGCCGCAAGTCACCAGCCGCGCCTCCACCGCAGACTCACCTCGTGGGGAGCAAAGGAAAAGCTGCAGCCTGATGCAGTGTGCCGGTACGAGGCAAAACAAGAATCCACTGCTAATAAACAATTCAACCATGGAGCATCAATCAAGTAGAAGGTGGTGCATATACACACATCTTGGATGAGATTAGTAGTGCTCCTTCGCAACTTGGAGTAACAGTACGAACCACTACTTGGATAAATAAAAAGACAAAGCTGTTATAACAACAGAGCTCGCACCAACATCGGTGCCGTACACCGCCAGGTCCGGACAACATAAACAGACCAGAGGCGACGTCATCACCTGCCCACGGGACGCTGTCCAGCGAACACATGTGCCAGCATGTAAGGATATACATCAACTTCAGCCTCATGATGAAGATACAGGAATAAATCTCCAGTGCTTTGCGAAAGTCAATCGGACTATTGTTTCAAAGGAAAGTGCTAATTGGTGGCGGTCAGGAAAGACAATCGGACTATGGACTAAAAAAATGATGACCACAACCCGGAAAGGTGGCCACGATACGGACGTGGGTTCACCAAGCCAGCCATGACCCGTGATTTCCCTCGCTCCACTCGGCCCCGCGGACCTGCCCCGCGCTAAAGCCAATTCGGGATTCAAGGGAAGGAAAAGTTACTACTGACACGTGGACCCCAAGAAAAGAAAAGCGAAAACATTAACGCCCACACGTGTGGGCGCTAGCCAACTCAACCACACGCCTCCATCTCCGTTCAACAGTTTCTGCACGAATCTTGGCACGTTTTGGCTGATTTTGTGTGCCACATAGGACAACTCGCATGTGTGGTGTGTGAGAGAGTTCGCCCACACGTCGGTTTCCTCTCCGCGGTCAACGGTTGCCACTCGGGGGTGTGTGGTGGAACTGCTTAGCGCCCGCACGACTCGCCCGACTGCGGTTGCCGTCAACCACGTCTCGCACTTCGCCCCCCCTCCCCTCGCGGTTCCATTTACTCGCTCCACTTCATTACTCACCCAACCCACCGCGTAGTTCATTCGATTGGAAGAGAAGCCGAGAGGAGAAGGCGGCGGCGGAGGCGGAAGAGTCGACGGCATTCGCGGCCGTCGGTGGGACTCGCCGGACCGGAGCGTCTTCGCCGGAGTGCCTGCAGATTGAAGGTAACGCTCCTTCACACGCTCACATTCCTTTGCCTGCATTCCCCCCTCTCGTCCGTGGACAATGTTCCGCTCGGGATTCATCGAGATTCCGCCGGATTCGCGGTGCTCCGGCGTTCCCGTCGGCGGCGGAGTCACGTGCTTGCCGTTTTGGGTGGCATTGCGTAGTTTCGTCGCCGCCGTGGTGGCAGTCAGGCCGGTATGGCTCGGCCTGTTCACAGCCACATCCTGGTTCTGCGTTGTGATTGAGCCAGCGTTTTACAGTTGCTAGTTATGTATTGCATCGAAATGCTATTTGCGATCAGTGGGGGAAGTTTTTCATTGTTGAATTTGAGGTTATAATAGTTGCCAATGAACCCTAGATCTAGGTAGTTGTATTTTCAAAGTGCAGTATAAAGGCAGCCATGGCAGTTTCAGCAATTATCTGCACTGGATGGCAACTAATTTCCTGATCAACTGTGTCATTTGCCACAAATATGATTTCCATGTGGCAACTATTTTTGTGAACACACTATGGCCGTTGCCATGCTGCAAGTGTAGTATGAAGGCAGCCATGGCAGTTTCAGCAACTATCTGCAATGGATGGCAACTAATTTCCTGATCAACTGTGTCAGTTGCCACAAATATGCTTTACATGTGGCAACTTTTTTTGTGAGCACACTATGGCTGCTGCCATGCTGTAGGCAGCATAATGTGGCAACTTCACTGTACTGTAGATTCAATTTTGTGTTTTTAGCAATGCTGATTAGTGATATCTGAACGTATTTGGCTGTATTACACGGCAACTCATTTTTAATATGAGGCCAGTGTGTGATTTGCCACATTATAGGTTGTCTAGTGGATGTTTCCAGAACTTTTTGAATTGTCTTCCATCTTAACATGGCAATTTCAACCTAGTACATTTGCCTTTGAACATATGACAACTCATTTTTTATATGAGGACAGCGTGTGAGTTGCCACATTACATCTCTGCGTAGTGGAAGGTGTGCTCATTTCTTTGTACTGTCTTGTGCTAACATGGCAACTTGAACATTTTTTGTGTAAGTGCCTTATGATCTGTACATTTTTTCAAGTAGAGCCAATGTGTTTAGTTGCCACTTTTCTTGTTGGACAATCATAGGGGGTGTGGGTGTTCCTATGATATTACCTAGTCTTTTTTGTCACTTTTTCAATCTGAGGCATGTGACAAGTACATTCTGTTAGGTGGCAACTGCTTCATTCATAAGTTCATTTCACCCTGACATTTTGATTTTGTTCTTATCTCAGCACATTGACTCGCGGCGACCATCAAGACGATGATGATGATTTCATGGAGTTACCGCAACAGAATCGTGCAACTAGACGGACAAAAGATGGTGATGAGGTAACTTTTCGTATGACATATGTTTTAAATGTCACATTTTAGTTCGCAATCGTCTGTTACGAACTAAAATTTCATGATACTGAAACATGGCAACAAATTATCATTTGTCTGTTTTGCAGAAGAAGAAACGTTATCGCAATAGGGCTTCACAGGAACGCCTGACTATATTGACCGAGGGATTTACCGATGATCAGAAGGGAGCTCCTGCTGAGATGGGGATGCAGGCTCTGATGGATGTTCGGTGCAAGAACCTAGTGAACCCTGTATGCGACTGGCTCGGTGAGACTTACGATACCTCCTCCAGGGAATTTGTTATTCCGGGACGTGGAAGACTCCCGTTGGACGAGGAATCAGTGTTCTACACTTTGGGTGTGCCCCGTGGAGAAATGAAAGTCCCGTATGAGGTCAATAATAAGATTGAGGAAACATTGTTTGCCCGTTTGTTTCCTAGGATGACATCCATGCCGAACACGACTGTGCTTGCAAATTCGCTGGAGGGCATGAAAACCCATGGCGAGGTTTTTAAGATGAAGCTACTCATGTACCTGATCTCAGCTGTATTTGCGCCTACCACGTCTCTTCGCCCAAGCAACAAATGCTTTCCCATCCTGGTGAATGATCTATCTCTACTCCTTTATTCCCTCAATCTTTTGACTCCGATGTCATTTGTAAGCTATTAACTGCCAGTTTTTTGATTTTTTTTTGTTTGATTTCTGATGCGGCAACTTCTTGTCCTGAAATTTGTGTCGCGCAGGCGAAGCTGAAAGATGTGAAGAACATGAATTGGTGTAAGTTCATCGCGGACTTCCTGCATGATGCATTCTCAAACAAGATGTACCAGAAGGGTTGTCGACTCCATTTAATGGTATTTTTTCCCTATTCCTTTGCAAACACTCTTACCACGTTAACTGCTTTCCCAAATCAACGTGTCAGCCGTTGATAACTTTGAACCGTACAAGATCATGCATGGCAACCCATTTTGTTTTCATTTGTTTTCTATATGATTTTTGTTTACGTGTGAAGGCGACTTTCTGTTTAATCCATGGCATCCGTGGTTGCTGCCTACAAGGCAATATTGTTTGTCAACAACATACAAAAAAATCATTTCATACATCCACTCTCTGTTCATACAATATGCATGGCAACCATGATGTTGACCTTGTTGCAACTATCATCACAACAAGATGGCAACTGCCATCACATTTTTTGGTTGCCATGTTGCATTTTTCTTTCGGCAAGCACATGGCAACTGGAGTGGATACAACATGGCAACTGCAGTTCAACCCACATGGCAACTTCAGTTGTTGTCACATGGCAATTACAATGCATTACACCTAGCAACTGCAGTTGCCTCCACATGACAACTCCCTAATTTTGCACCTACATTTCACCTTCTACACCCTTTCTCTTACACAATTAACTTGATGGCAACTAACACATTGTACATCATGATGGCAACTACTACAGCTAGATGGCAACTCTTTTTTTCTTCGCCCCCATCAACTTGATGACTCAAGGAATATGCAGTAGCTTCTTCTCAACATAGCATGATGGAACTGACATTTTTTTCCTTTTTATTTGTGTACACCAGCTGATGTACGTCGATCGTCTTGATCTGTCCACCGTTGACTTTACTGGGATAGGAGGTCCACCACCTCCACATAAGTTTACTGTCTCTGCGTGGACGTACTATGCTGTCAAGGCTGTGCTTGCCGCAGACAAGATAACTGATAAGAAATATGGGAAACTACAGGTTAGTTCTGCCTCCTTTCTTTTGCACGGCATTCTTTCAATTTCGATGCTACATAACATATGAAAAAAATCCCCATATGGCAACTGTCTGTGGCTAACAAGATATGAATGCCCTTGTTAGCCATGGCTGTCTGCGCATGGCACCCATGTCTGACGCCACACGGCAACACCGCCATCCGTGTTGAAATTTCCATTCTCCCCCTCTTTTTTTTGCAATACATGAGCTGTTAGTTAGTGTTCCTTTATTTTCTCTCTTACATCCCTAGCTGTTTTTGATGTTTTCCAGCTGATGGCCAAGCATGCTATAGACTACAGCATGTTTGGTGGGCCTCAAAACTTTGGCAAGTGGATGGACGTGCACTCAGCTCCGTCTTGTCCTCCTGAGGTAATCAAAGATTTTTATTTTGTTTTCTCAAATTGTTTTTCTCTCCTTCTTTTTTTGATATATCTCTATGGTTGTTTTGGTTTATTTTGATCTTGTGCATGTGACTCCAGTATGGTTGGTTACTGTTTGCTTCTTGCTTCGTGCACATGCAAGGGCACCTGTTGAGCATCTAATTGGGCAGTTTGCTTCCGGAATGACCGGCTTGCTGGGGAAGTTGGTTGAGGGTTGGACGTCCCTTAGTGGCTCTGACAGCGACGCGGTTGCGAGGCAGTTCACTCCATTTGTTGCAGAATGGACACATCGGCCAACTGGTTGCCGTGGCCGGTACGACTGCAACAGCTCCCAGGAGCTCCCTGACACGCAAGATGAACTAGATGGAGATGCTGCTCTCGACAAGGACGATGATGATGACATGGAGAACGTGCAACATGACACCGACGATGATGAGCACGTTGAAGTTCGTGCAGGTGGTAAGAAGGGCAAGGCTGCACCAGATGTCCCCCCACCAGAGAAAGTCAAAGAACATACCGCTGTGAGAGACAAGGGGGTGTCGCCCTCAAAGAGGGGGAGGGATCCAGAGGACGTTGGGCAGGGCTCTCCTGGCAAGAGGTCTAGGACCGATCCCTTAGCTGCTAGGAGGAGGTTCGACATCTATTTTAGTGTCTTGTTTTGTCTCTCCTTTTGAACAGACTGACCCCTTTTTTCCATTTGTTAGCTAAGCGTGGCAATTATTTTCGTGGCTTACACTTGGTACCTTTTTTTTTGTCATTTTCTTACACGTGCAGTGAGGCGACAGCTGGTGGACGAGCCATTATGAAGAAACAAGCACCAACGCCAACCCGTGTTTCTGCGCGTTTGAACAAGGGTGCCCCCATTGCTGGTGACACCCCTTCCACTAGGTCATCTCCTCGTACGACGACGTCCAACACCGGGGATCCTGTCGTGTTGGTAGACTTGAGGAAGACAGTCAAGAAGTAGGTTATCCCTGTTCTTTCAATGTCATAGTGCTATATTTTTTGGTTTTCAATGCAGCTGTCCAGCTTGCCACATGGGCTACTGCCATCAGTCTCACATGGCAACTGTTGTTTTCCCATGATCTCTTTTTTTTACTACATGGCAACTCATGCTTGTCCTGCATGGCACCTGCTAACTAGGTCACATGGCAATTCTTATTCCACCTATATGGCAACTCTTATTCCACCTATATGGCAACTCATCCCATACCTAGTCCTGAAATGGCAGCTCTGGCACATCACACATTTTTTCATTCTTCAAGATGGCTACCATGGCAACTATTTTTGTTTATTTTTTATAACACTGTTCATGTGCTTTTTTTGCAGGGTGAAGCAGACTACCACACGCGTGACCAAGCAGAACCCCAGAGACCCACTCGAACACATACACTCAAAGCTGTCGACAGGTGGCAACTCAGATTCTCATGAGGCGTGGGTCGACAAAGCTGCTGCTGCACCGTCCATTGTTCCAACTAGCTCTGATGCAAGCGGCCGACCTTCTCCGCCGGTTGCAGATGTGCAGGCTACAATAGCAGGCATCCGTACATCCGGGAGTGATGAGTCAGTATCTGCCAGGACTGCCGAGATATTGCCCACTCTGCTGGCAATGAAGGATGCTGCTGTGAGCCATGCCACCCGATCAGCAAGTGTTGAAGTGGACGCCCCCGAGATCAACCTAAGCAAGGAAGATTCCCGCTCATCTGATACGGATTCCAAGCGCGTGGGTGGTGGCACTTCTGCGTCCACGAAAGAAGGGGCTGAGGCGACAGTTCAGACTGATATGCCATCCACAGGTGAGAGTCTTGGCACAACAGCTCCAGCTTCTGGTGTTCCAGAGGTTGCTAAGGCGACTGTTTCGTGAGCTGGTCTTCCACCTAGGCGTCGTAGCCCCCGCAAGCAATCTGCAGATATACCCAATGCACCAGCTATAGCTAGGAGCAGCAGAGATGACTCTGGTTACGTGCCTGCGTCCACTCTGTTCCCACCACCTGCCGAAAGCAATGTTATGGAGAAAACTGAAGACCGGAGTACAACTAACCCAGGTGGCAAGTCGGGCACGACTGACGGAGGTGAATGTCCGGAGCAGACTGCATCTTTACCCGCCGTGGAGAACCCCAACTTAAATTTGCGTACTCTAAGCTCCCAGTCAACATTGGTGTCCCCTACAGCCCAAACAAGAAGATTGGCAAGAAAGTTGCGACTGATACCGCTGACCACACGCCCCGCCCTACTAACAAGCCTGATGATTCTGCAGCAGACGAGGCAGAAATGTTTGTTGATCTTTCACCCCTGGATTCTGCCCCGCAAGTTGTTTGTGGTCTGGCTAGTAGGCAGGAGAGGCACCCAATGGCCTTCACCCCACCGAGCTTTAGCCTTGGCATCAGCCAAGATCAACCAGCGGTGCACGATCCTACGCCAGTTGCCTTTGCTTTCCCAGCAGGCATGGCCCTAATGATGGCGCAACCAATGGCTGAGGGCAGGAAGGCTATGAAGTTTGCAGAGCCGATTGTGCAAGGTACACTTTTTATGCGTTTATCATTTTGTTGTACACATTTTTCTAGTCTGAATTTTGTGCCAAGCATTTTTTTGGCTTCTCACCGGTGATGGCAAAAGTTATCTGATGAACATGGCAACTGGATTTTGCTGCACAATGTCACCTACATTTTTTGTTGCCATGTTGCATTTTCCATTCAGCAAGCACATGGCAACTGGAGTTGATACAACATGGGCAACTGCAGTTCAACCCACATGGCAACTTCAGTAGTTGTCAGATGGCAACTACAGTTCATTACACCTGGCAACTGTAGTTGCCTCCACATGGCAACTCCCTAACTTTGCACCTACATTTTCACATTCTACACCTTTTCTTTGCACAATTAACTTGTTTTATTTTCCCATATGCCCTATCCCACTTTTTTGATCATTGCAGCCACTCCTGAGGAGATTACGCCGTCACTTGATGAAGCTTACCGCAGGATTGAGGAGGCAGCACTACAGAGGAGGTCCTCACGAGGTCAGGGGCAATCAAGTTCTAGCATGCATACTGAGTCCGTATCTGAGGATACCATTAGAAGTGCCACCCCTGGTTCTGTAAGGCAGCATAGGGTAGTTCACGCACCACCCGCGGATGACTATGAGCCAGAAGTCAAGGCCACAAAGGATCAGAACCAGCTGTACGAAATTGTCAAGCGCTTTGGAAATGCGAGGTCCAACAACAAGCACATGAAGGAGTTGAAAGCTTAATGACCACACCGCATAACCCCTCATTTGCTTTCCTTTTTACTTTTCTTCCTTTTTGCTATTTCTATAGATGCTCTGTTTTACGATTTATTTCTTTTTTCTAGTTAGTAGACATGATTCTTTCATGTTATATCATTTTCATACAGCTCATGTTTGGACAGAACCAAGATCATACAATGTGATGCGACGTACATTGACCTGGGTGATCTTGCCGAGTCTGTGAGGTCACTCAGCAAAATGTCGAAGAATGTAGTTGCATGTGGGATTGACTTCATCAACAGGCATATGGATATGTCTCCCGACAAAACAATCATGCAGTACAGCGTGACCTGCAAAATATGGGATGGTGACTTCCACCACAAAATCCTGAGGAAGCATTTTGCTGCGCATGGTGATTTCAAGCTCACAATGAAGAAATGTATGAGTATTCCTCCCCTTTTTGCACATTTTGCCCCCTGGTATGTTTTTGCCAGTAGATATGCTTCACATGTGGGTTACACCCTGTTCTGTGACAGGTGTTTCATGCGGCAACAGCTGCCATGTAAAATGAGTTTTAATTTGTTTCTTAATGCAAGTTATGTGGCAACTCCAACTATAATACTGGGCAACTTAGTCCATACATGGATGGCAACTTCTTTCAATTACACAGTGCAACTACCCATTTCCTACGATCGTGTACTTTTTTGGACACCTGTTGCTTTTATGTCATTCATGTGCCTCTTAGTGCAACCGGCGATATCCTTACACATCATTTTTCCAACTACATCATGTCTGTTTATGATGTGAACTCTGCTTTTTCTTTCCTTTTTTTTACTTGCAGGTCATGTTCCCCATGTTCCAGGAGCTTGCACCACAGGACCCACATGACAAGTGTGGTCACCACTACGCGATTTGCCTTGACCTCAAGAACCAACGATTTGAGGTGCTTGATTCAGTGCATTCAGAAGCTGACGTAGACCTTACTACGCATGCTGAATACTTCATCAACAACCTCAAAGAGACATGGAACCGTCACTATGAAAACTCAAAGGTCCAGATCAGACATTTTCCAATCGAGTACGTTGCGACTACGAAGCAAGGAAACGGGTAATTACTATCTTTTTTTCATGTGTCCTCTACACCAATGCTAACCCTCGTGCCACATCTTCATTGAAGTTTATGATTTCTTCTCTGTTTTCTTGAGTTCACCTGATTCTTTTGTTTTATAGGCACGACTGTGGCTTTCACATGTTGGAATACCTTGCTAAGTGGGAAGGTCGACAGGTCCCTGTCGTCACAGCTGCAATGGTCGTCGAGCTCCGCAAAATTTACACATGGAACTGGTTGATGAACGAAGATTTCAACACGCGGTCCAACGCACGAGAGTTTATAGAGGAAGCTGTGAAGAAAGCCACCAAGAAGTACAAGTGATCACGTGGTGCTCCACACCGAACACCTACCTTACATTCTGTTGCCGAGGAATGTAAGGTATTACCTTGTTTCTTTCAAAACTATGTCTGTGTAATATGCTATGACTGCATCTTCCTGTAGCCTAGTATATAGTGGTGGCATGTGAGCGACAGTTGAAAAGTTTGTAATATATGTGTGGATGTGAACCTACTTAGGTGTGACAGCAGATACGTTTATGTGTTTTCAGTATTACTATGCGTTTGTGGTTTTGTAGTACCAGTTTGGTGTTTTGAATGCGTCTATGATGTCTGAAAAACATGCAAATGTAGTTGATCAGTCATGGTTAGTGAAAGTTATCGTTCTTTCTCATTTGGCTTTTTTGGTTTTTTGCATTGCTATCTGTATCGGCTAGCATGGTAGTTTGTACGCAGCCGTAACCTTAAGGTTTTTGCACGTGATCGTTTCAACTTGTTTTCCATAGTTTGCACACAATACAATATGTGTGAACTATAATGTGTTGACTGAACACGAAAATATACGCGATGGCAGACTCAGTATAAATAACATGGCATATTCAGTAGAACTAACATGGCAGATTCAGTAGGAAAGGCATGGCATATTCAGTAGAACAGGCATGGCATATTCAGTTGAAATAACATGGCAGATTCAGTAGAAAATACACGGCAGATTCAGATGAAAAGACATGGCAACTTCAGTACCACACACGTGGCAACTACAGTCATTGATTCATGGCATTTCCTTTCAGCTTCTGTTGCACGTCAAGAGTCATTCTCCCATTTTTACAAATTTAGAACATCTAGCTTGCAAAAAATGTCACCAACAACCAAGTCACAGTGCTCCAATGTTGCTTACGGATTGCCCGTCCCTTTCTTTGTTTTCTTGTTCTTTGCTTGAATCTCCAATCCCGATTTGTATCTTATCTCTTTTGGACGCCCCTTTGTGATGGAACGGGGCGGGTTCCTGACCTGGGTTTGTGTGCTTGCTGCTCCAGATCCTACCTCCGAGTTTTCAGATGATGGCTCCGTGGACGAAGGCACACTTGTGGTACGGGGGAACCTGTGTAAGGCTTCCTCAGCTTTCCTCTTCTTGATCTCATCAAGCTCTCTTTTCAGGGCCTTCCTGTGTTTTTCTGCGACCCTCGCTGTCTCATCGCTCTTGCACGCTTCATCTATTAGCTCAGCATAGTTCTTTGTCAACACAACGTGCCTCACGGCATCCATGGTTGACTCTGGTCTCTCATCATGCACAGCCAAAACTGCATTTGATGTTTGCGGCCCCAATGCATCGTCAGCGTCCCAAGTCCATCGCCGCCGTATGAAATGGCGGGGCATTCGTGTCACCGCGTTCATGTCCATTACTTTCAGTATGTGACAGCACACAATCCCGTCCCGTTTGAATTTGCAGCATTGGCAGTAGTATTCGCCTTCGCTTATCAAGGCCTTTACAAAGTAGTTCCTTCCCTTGTCTGGGTCTTCAGGTTCTGAATCCGACATGCCCATGATAGAACACACCTTGAACGTATGTTCGTCCACCTGGAAAGCCGTATACATGCTGGCACGCTTTATTTCTTCCTGGAATCTGCAAGTTTTGTGTGGTTTTGTTAAACTCTTGTGTGATGTTTTTTGTAGCACCTTATGTTGTTGTAGGCTGTAACGTAGGAAAGGCATCTAAAATGAATGATGGCTATGGCATCTGCATGATATTTTTTTCACATGGCAAATGCATAACATTTTTAATTGGCATGTGCGTTCCATACCATCATGGCCAATGGAAGTACAGTTCGTTTAAACATGGCAACTACAGTTCATTAAACATGGCAACTGCAGTTGAGTAAACATGGCAACTGCATTTCATTAAACATGGCAACTGCAGTTCATTAAACATGGCAACTGTAGTTGAGTAAACATGGCAACTGTATAACATCTTTAATTGGCATTTGCATTCCATACCATCATGGCCAATGGAAGTACAGTTCATTAAACATGGCAACTGCAGTTCATCAAATATGGCAACTGCAGTTGAGTAAACATGGCAAATGTAGTTCATTAAACATGGCAAACTGTAGTTCATTAAACATGGCAACTACATATCATGGTTACTCTGTACTCAATGGCTACTTTCAGAAAATCATCATTTTCAAATAAGCTTTTCAACTGCATTGCATTCTACATGGCACCTACTACCTTCATGCTTGTGCAAATAAGATTGTAACACAACTGACTTACTTGTTAAAAATCTTGTTGGTGTATATCTTGCTCATCTGCCTCTCCATCGGTAAATACGTTAGCAATTTTCGCTGCTTGAGCGCGGTGTTTGCTTCGTGCTGTAGCTCAGATCCCAGTATTTTTTGTTGCAAAGCGGAGTATTGTTTTGCAAACTGCAGCAATGAGTTGCCAGGGCTCACGTACCGCTTCAAAACAGCATTGAACCCCTCGCTGCGCTGCGTAGTCTGCAGAAACGGGAAGAAGCACTGCATGAAGTAGGCCGGCACCCAGTACATTCGCTTCTCCCACAGGCTAGCAAGCGTCTCGTTGTCTTGTACTTGATATGTTTCAATCATAGCCATCCAGCTCCTTTCAAACTCCTCCACCGTCAAGCTGTGGTCCACGCACAGCTCGAATGCCTTGTGCAGCTCTGGACGGTCAGCAAAGAACGGTCCTAGCGTCTCCTCAGCCTTCTTTATAATGTGCCACCTGCAGTGCCTATGCACTGCCAACGGAAAGACCTCCTCTATGCCTGCACGCATGCTAAAATCCTGGTCTATTATTATGTTCATCGGAGCAAGTCCACCCATGCACTCCAAGAAGGTCTTGAACAGCCAAGTGTACCCATCCGTGTCTTTGTTCCGAATGAGCCCGCGTCCGAACTACAATGACTGATTGTGGTTATTTATTCCTATGAATGGAGCACATGACATCTTGTACATATTAGTGAGATATGTCGCGTCGAACGAAATGCAATCTCGAAAATGTTTGTAGGCTCTTCTTACAGCACCATCCACCCAATACATGTTCCTGACACGGTCCTCATCGTCCAATCTTATCCTATAGAAGAAATCTGGATCTTCCTTTGCTTTCTCATCGAAGTAGGCTATCGTGGCTTCTATGTCAGCCAACCTGCTCTCTTTACGGTACTTTGCCTTTAGGTTTGTGACGTCTGCCGGTATGTAGGGCATGCTACTCAGAGTCCCATTTTTACTGTGGATGAGGGATAGTATCTGGACCATTCTTGATGGACTGACGTTACAATCATGTAGTAGCTTTATGAATTTCTTCTCGAGGGGGGTGAATCCTCTGTGGGCGGTCAGAAATTTTACCAGGTCAAACTTCTTTATGAGTTCGTGGTTGTGCTCGTCAAAATATTCAGTGACCACCCACCGTGTTCCATCTACGTTCAGCTTACACCGGACAGGGCATTCCGTCTTGACAATGATACCTCTCTTTCGTTCCAGAACGACATGCGCAACACCTTTCCCCTTCTTGTTCCTTCGTGCCTTGTAGCACCTCATCTCACCTCTGCTGTACTCGTTTGTTTTTTTAATTTTCCTATGGTATTCGGTGTTGACTGCAAACCCATGGAACTTTGCATATGTCTGGTAGAATTCCTTTGCATCTTCAAACGAATCAAATCTCTGCCCAACATACGGTGGCTGAGGCACCATGATTTCTGATTGCCCACCATCTTCATCCTCTTGTGCTTCGTCATCAATTTCATCATTCACTTCAGTATCGGCGGCTATTTCATGTGCTTGAGTGTTGCTTGTGCTGGTGTGCAAAGGTGTGCTTGTCGGCATTGCTGGAACGATTGCCATTTCTGACACTAACTCGGCATTGTTTGTGTCATGATTGTTGGCTGGCTGGTGGAACGCGTCCTTCGTGCGCTCAGAGCTCCCCGCAGTAGATGTCCCCATGCCGCTGTTGATTGTAGTTGAAGGTCCTGCAATAAAAAAAAGGTACGAGCGTAAGCTTTTGCTTGAGTGGCATGTTTATCGTAACGGAGTATAGCAACTGCATGTGATTTGGCATGACATCATTCACATATTAAGCCGTGAATCTGCATATGGCCATGCATGGCAACTATAGTTCTCCAGTCATGGCAGCTACAGTCCAACAAACATGGCAACTACTGTTGCCAATGCATGGAACCAGCTTCTTTTAGCATCAAAACTTGGCTTCTATAGCCATGGCAGCTACAGTCCAACATACATGGCAACTACTGCTGCCACTACATGGCAACCAGTATATTCCAGCATCGAAACTTGTATTCTAGGCTTGAGCTCACTAGGCAAATGTGATCAATCATGAATGTTGCACACACTCTTATAGCAACTGGCAAATCCCGAAGACAATAGATGACTCTTTGCACACGACCACTTGGTAGCATTTTTTGTTTGTTTTTTCCACCACCACCGTTACAAATATACTTTTCCTCACATGCTATTCCCACAAAAGCAAATGCAGTACTGTTTTTTGGTTCACATTTTTTTTACCTTGTTGTGCCGCATGTGTCGATCTTATATGGTCTGTCATTCCAATTTGATGTGCTCTATCTGCAATAGCGCTGTCCTGCAACTGTGAAGCTTGCCATGAGACGTTTGCCGATGTGGTTCCACCGTAACAACCTGTGATCATGGTAGCAGTTGGTCATTGCATGGCAACTGTAGTTTGTTCAACATGGCACATGTAGCGGTGCATCCATGGCACACATGTTTGTTCACACGTGTCATCCACATTTGTTTTAGACATTTGCAATCACATTTTATGACACATGGCAACTCTAGCTGTCCAGCCATGGCAACTGCAGTTGTCCGTGCATGGCAACTGCAGCTGTCCAGGCATGGCAACTGCAGCTGTCAGCTATGTTCCTTTCTCCTAATTCACTGTCCACAACTTCACTTTATGTACTCACCTGTGTACGATGTTGATGGCAGGTACATGGTTGCCGCCTGATGCCACGTGCTGCATGAAGGTCCTACATTTTTCTGAAGTAACTCGTGAGTCGTTTGCCATCCTTGCAAGTTTAATTTCATGTCCACAACAGTAAGTTTCTTTTTCGTATGCGTTACCTTGATTTGCCACATTAGCTACTTGAAGTTGGTTGCCCGTACATTTGTCAGTGTTAGCGCCATGTGACTGAACTTGCCATGGTGCCCCCCTGACTGTGGTTTGGTCATAAGAACCTGCGAAAAATGAGATTGTAGGACATAAGTAGAATGACATCTTCATCGTCACGAACATGGCAACTGTTTCTTTTTTGTTTATCATGCATCGTACCGATGCCCGCGTACTGCTCCAGTAGTGGCAGCAAAGGCCCTGCAGAAATGAGTTGATTGTACTCTGCTGCATCCCAGGGGGGCATTTCCGGCCTTTGAGAAAACCAAGGATCATTGCCGTCTTCGTGATTCATTCTTCCGCTTTTTTTTCTGCCAATGTGTTTTCAGTCACTGCATGAACAAGAACGCATCAATAATCCGCAAAATGCATTCTTGCTGTTTGCACATACAAGATAACATGGCAATCTTATCACATTTCCTGCGTAGGCAACCGACACATCATGGCAAGTAGGACATGCACATTCATTCTCTTTTCTAAAATCTGGATGCCATCTATCATTTCGAAGCGATGGCAACAGCCAATATAATAGGATGGCAAGCAACAACATAACGTGGTGGCAGCTAACGACAACGATAGGTGGCAACTGACGTTAGATACAAGTGGCAATTATTTTTCCTCCCCTCCCTATGCCAAATTCCTCCTTTCTCTCCCTATTTTGAGTGATTCCTACGCATCCTTCAGTACCAACTACTCGCACCAAGGCAACCCAGAAGTTTAGCTCAACTCTAGTATAGTATATGGCAGATCTGGCGTATGTAGGTGGGCAAATGTGAATACACACAAATCCATGGTGTGTTTGCCCTGACATCGTGGATCCAGTAGCCATCTTCGTGGGCAAATTTGCAATTTCAAATTTCTGGACAAAAGAAGGACGAGAAACAGAAGGAGATCGGAGATCGACCTACTTTTTGCTCATCGTCTTGGGAGGGCGGGGTTGGGGGGGGTTTGGGGGGGTGGGTGGTTAGCGGTGGGAAGGCGCTATGGATCTGCTCTGGTTTCCATGGCAACCAGAGAAGGAAGGCGATGGAGGTAGGGGATCGAGAGGTAGGAGACGACGGCGGTAGGTCGGACTGGGGATCGAAAGGAGGCCAGGACGACTGGCGTGCTGGGTCGTGCGGGCAGCGCGGTCGTTTGCCCGGACGTGTGGGCGATTTTGCCACACACCAGATGTGCGGGCTGTGGCTGCGCGCGCCCGGACGCGGTCGTGCGGGCGGGGTCGTCTCCGTGCCACACAGGGCGTGCAGCACAACCAACCGATTCACCACACGTGTGGCAGTTATCGGCGTCCAAAGAAAAGTGGGTCCAGAGACCTCCACGACCCGGACGCGGTTTAAATCACAGGTTCAGTCTCCGTGGACGGGTGGCGCTAGTCTCCGCGGATGTGTTTATTCTCAGTATCCACGTTCATCCAACAAAAAATATCAGGTGCTATCCTTTCTATGTATGTGCCTTGTCAGCACATATTAAATTGTTTGAGAACAATTACTCTGGTCTGTGGTATTTTTTTAGGACCATTATTCTTTACGAAGGTGTTGCAGAGGGGCATGCGCCGAACATTATTTTTGCATTAGCACTTGTCTATGCCATGCTGCTCTCTTTTTTGCGAGGGGAAAAAAACTTCCATTACTCAAGGAGGCATCTCGGCCTTAACCAAGTTTACAAGAAAGTCCGGTCCTCCTGCGAACCAGATTGCCGTACGTGGGGTGCTACGGCCATATGCGGCCAACTCATGACTCGCGGTATTCTGCCAATGGCTACACTGCACGAATACAAGCTCTCTAGCATGATGGCGTGCTAAGCTGCTAATCTCTTCGACGAGAGAGCGGTGTTGTGACCTGTCTATCGTTGGTGCTTTGAGCATCGCCACCGCCTCCGCGCTATCTAACTCCACGATGATAGGCATCATGGTCCTGTGTAGAGCAAGGTCTATGCCTTCTCTACAAGCTGAGAGCTCCGCCTCCAGCGCACTATCACATGTGCGTATTTCTCTGCAGGCGCTGAAGATGATATCCCCTTTGTCATCTCGAAGAATCATACCTCCGCCCGCTGCTCCTGTGGCTGCAACAAAACTGCCATCCGTGTTAAGCTTGGCCCATCCCGCGCTAGGGGGGATCGAGCGTGCCCGCACCCTATCCATATTGCTGGATACACATGCAAGTTGCCGCCCGCTATTCGATTTACATCCGTCCGTGCCGGCTTACAAATGTTGCGATTGGCTCGCCCGGCTTCGCCGGCTTACAACGTCGCGGCCGACTCACCTGTCTACTCCCGTGGCCGACTCGCACGTGATTGATTTCAGCTTCACCATAGTGATCATTAACTCCGCGGCGGATAATTTCTGGCCTAACATATCAGGTGAAATCCATCCAGTATATTTTTATATTACATATTAA
The DNA here is from genome assembly GCA_011799875.1 of Thinopyrum elongatum. Classification (NCBI taxonomy): domain Eukaryota; kingdom Viridiplantae; phylum Streptophyta; class Magnoliopsida; order Poales; family Poaceae; genus Thinopyrum; species Thinopyrum elongatum. Next base: position 544,891,639 of record CM022298.1, on the reverse strand, counting down.
TTTCTTTAAAAGAACAAGTACTCTGGCTTGTGATATTTTTTGGATGCAGGACAATTGTCTACTGCAAAAGTGACCTTCATGTCACGGGGTTTGTTAAATGATTTATGCTGGGAATATACATTGAGTATTGCGAGGATTGTCAACTCGCCTCAAGCCGCTAGTTTACATAAAATTTCAGCGTTCCGCTGCTCGAATTATATGGCGGTTTATATCATGGTCAAGTATGAAGAATATCATGTCAATTCATTGAGTCATCTTAAGACTTGGGGGCTACGATGACATGACTTAGCAAATTTTGCCAAATTCAAGAACCCCGGGTCATTGGAGGGAAAAATAACCCGGCCCTGGAGGCTACTGCCCTATTGGTGAAAATTTGAAGGCCGTCAAAAAATTCCGGCTTAAAAAAGTGCCTGGCAGTCAAAAAATTCCGGCTCAATAGAGGAGTTCCGAGTTATAAGAAAAGATTCTGGTTCAACATCCGGTTCAAGAGGAATTCGTCTCTTGCAAGTTCGAGTTCTCAGAAAAAATTAAAGGTTGCCAAAGAGAACTTGCTGCAGTGCGCGGTTCAAACATGGGTATCCTGCCTTATTGGCTTATCATATTATGGGTCACTTGGGGGCTTCCTGCTCATTGAGCATAGCTATGACTACCCTATTGATCCGGCTTGCACGCCTTGTTACAAATTACTTGGGGGCTTCCTGCTCATTGAGCATAGCTATGACTACCCTATTGATCCGGCTTACACGCCTTGTTGCAAATCACTTGGGGGCTTTCTGCCCAAGTTAAAAGGTTACCAAAGAGAACTTGCTACAATGTGCAGTTCAAACATAGGTAACTTGCCTTGATGGTTTATTATAGGTCACTTTGGGGCTTCCTGTTCAATTAACAAAGCTATATTTACCCTTTTTGATCGGCTTGGACGCCAGGTGTATTCACCGAAATTCCGGGTTATCCTGCCTTGTATGTCTGCCACTCCGCCCAGGTAATCCTGGAATGACCCGCCGTACTCTTGACAGTCAATCTTATAAAGACCCTGCACTTGTCAAAGTTAAAACGGCGGTTGGTCATGTGAGGCCCAGCTTACAGGTTTGACTAAAGGATTAACTCATTGGCTGTGCGGCCCATGAACAACACTTGATATTGAGACTTGGCGGCCTATGAAAGCCTTGTTTTTCTGACTTGTTATTCTCTGAACATTGTTCGGATTCATATCGTTGTACCATATTAATATATGGTTTAAAACGATTCAGGCCATGTAGCCTTAATCCTTATGACTCATATTTGAGTATATCTGTGGTTTTGATAACCCGCCCTGGCTATGGACTTTAAGTCGCCAGTATACATTGGCTTGCGCAATTGGAATCATGCGCTTATACAATCTTTGGGTTGTCACCCTCACTGGATATGGCGATGTAAGCCGGCAGTATAAGTTAATTCTACAGGTATGTTTTCCTGCTTATATAAGTATGCGAGGTTTGATAACCCGCCCTGGCTTTGGACTTTAAGTTGCCAGTATATTTTGGCTTGAATGGCCTTAATTTTAGTCTTTTCCATAATTGCATAAGACTATATTATGTTTGGGTTGTTACCCGCCCTGGTTTTTGACGTTAAGTCGCCAAGGCATATGTTGTTTAAACTTTGTGCAGGACCTGCAGAGCTATGGCTTACACAAATGAGTAAGTTTAAGCCCATCATCAAAGATTAAAATTTGTGTTTCAAAAGGGTTATCAGTTCTTGTTTTTTACAAAGGCTACAAGCCGCCGGGTTGCACAAATCCTGGATAACAACGAATGCGCATTAATTCGCCATCGGCCAAGAGCCATTGAGTATTTAACTCTGGATTTACTTGTCAACAGACAAGATCTTGTGATTGAGGTTTTCATAGCGGATTATATTGTTCAAATCTTGAATAGCCAAATATGGCTGGATATTCGTTATGGTTGTCATAACCAGTATTGAATGATTGAGGTTTTTTCAACCGTGTTATATTATTCAAATCTTTAATAGCCAACATGGCTGGATTTTATTATGGTTATGAATAACCAGTATTATGATTGAGGTTTTCAAAAGCCGTTTCATAGCAATGGCTATTATTTATTTATCCAAGAATACCGGCTCATAGCAGAGAGCATGGTTCAATATTGAATAAGCAATGGCTTTCAGCAACATCATCCGGACAATGGATATGGTTTTATTTTACAATGGAAGGAATAGTCCTGAGTCGCTGCAGGCACACGAGCCGGCCCTTGGGGGCTACTAATTGCTCCTGTCAAAGATAACCCGAAACTTGGGAGCTACATCATATGGTGTTTTTTTTTGAAGTACATATAAAGTCCCAGCTCAGTATTATCTTACTGAGCCAGCCCTTGGGGGCTACTAATTTCTCCTGTCAAAGGTAACCCGAAACTTGGGAGCTACATCATATGGTGTTATTTTTTTTAAGTACATATAAAGTCCCAGCTCAGTATTATCTTACTGAGCCGGCCCTTGGGGGCTACACGTTGCTGCTCAAATCTGCATGATCATATCTACAAAGTCCCTGCTCATTATTGCTTAATGACCCGGCACTTGGGGGCTACACGTGTGAGGTGCACAATATTCAGTTTATGATTGGCGACTTACATGAACAATCCGGATTTATCCAAAGTTGCAGCATTTATATTGAAGCAAGTCTTAAGCTATCACTATGTTTTCCTCTTAAGACTTGGGGGCTACAGATGATATGCATATCAGGGAGGAATATCTTCAAGTTCTCAATTTTTTGAACAAACCAGGTATTATATCCTCTGTTTTGGCCTGGATAACTCAAGAAAGTCAATTACATGACCTGGTGTCAGCAATGATAATGACCCGGTATCATCCGTTTTTATAACCCGGCAATTTTGGTAATCATAACTCGCCAAGCTCTACATCTTCAAGCTGGCTGAACATTGGATGAATATTTCAAGACCAATATTGTTGTCAAGTCAGAGCATTGGAGGCCGACTTAAATGGATTTTCTTTGACAATATTTTTTCTACAAGCAAATTGACAATGAAGTTGGCCTATTGACCCAGACTTTCCAGGAGAAGGAAATGACAAGGACTTAAGGATGATCAGGTGCCGGTTCAGAATTTTTTTTAACCCAGAGCACAACCTGTCAAATTTGTTCTTATGTTTATTTTGCAGGATCAATTTAACATGGATAAATCCAAATTAAACTGGGGGCTAATGTCGGGGATATACCCCGCGATATGACCCGGCCAGAAGTATGACCCGGCCAGACTTGGCGACTCACTGGCGACCCGCCCTGACTTGGCGACTCACTAAGTGACCCGTCCGGATCTCTCCACTCACTGATGACCCGGCCGGGCCAGGTGACTCATTGGTGACCCGGCAGGCGGGTCAGAGGAGCGACAAGACCTGGAGGCCCAAGGCCCAGAGGGCGGCTTATGAGAAGACCGGCTCAAGGTGCGTGTTCGGGGGGCCGGCTTAAGGGGAAAGCATAAGGAATATTCCCTTACAAAGGAAGCAAGACTAGGACTCCACTTGTAGTAGAGTAATCCTAATCCTACTAGGACTAGTCATGTAACCTGCCCCTTCAACTTATATAAGGAGGGGCAGGGCACCCCAAGAGGGACAAGGAACACAAGTTAGACAGACAAGTCAATAGCTCTCGGGATAGAGGTAGCGAAAGAGCACCCTTGTAATCGTGAGCACCATGATCAATATCAATGAAGCAGGATGTAGGCTTTTACCTCCACCATGAGGGGCCGAACCTGGGTAAAACCTCGTGTCTCTCGTCCCACTCAACCCATCTAAAGCTACCACATAGATGCGTTGGCCTCACGACTAAGTCCTTTTTCACGAGGACATCTGCCGTGACAAATCCACGACACCGGGTACTTGTGCATGTAACATATCCATGCAGAGGTGACATGCCTCTATACATTAAAGTAAACAAGTTTTCCCCGGCAGGCTATCCTGCTGGTACCCTCAGTTCGTTGCCGTGGGGCTAGGCCTGCCGGGCACAAACCATAGGAAGGGACCAGCCCTCCGCCAAATCTTTTTCGCCAAAGGCCACTACAACCATCCTGACCGAAGCAACATTCGAGTCAAGGGATGGGATCACCTAGGTTTCAAAGGTGGCGAGGTTTTCATATGCACAAGTTTCTCTTCATAGAACACGTATGGATAAGAGATAAAACTTATCAGTTTGGCTTGCCGGGGATCATGACGAAGGCTTGTCTTCTCTTCTCTTCTTCGGGACCAAGTCCATGAAGGAAATATGCCCTAGAGGCAACAATAAATTTGTTATTTTATATTTTGTTATTCATGATAAAAGTTTATTATTCATGCTAGAATTGTATTGATCGGAAACCATAATACATGTGTGAATACATAGACAAAACACCGTGTCCCTAGTAAGCCTCTACTAGACTAGCTCGTTGATCAAAGATGGTTAAGGTTTCCTGACCATGGACATGAGTTTTCATTTGATACTGGGATCACATCATTAGGAGAATGATGTGATGGACAAGACCCATCTGTTAGCTTAGCATAATGATCGTTCAGTTTTATTGCTATTGCTTTCTTCATGTCAAATACATATTCCTTCGACTATGAGATTATGCAACTCTCGGATACCGGAGGAATGCCTTATGTGCTATCAAATGTCACAACATAAATGGGTGATTATAAAGATGCTCTATAGGTATCTCCGAAGGTATTTGTTGAGTTGGCATAGATCAAGATTAGGATTTGTCACTCCGAGTTTCGGAGAGGTATCTCTAGGCCCTCTCGGTAATACACATCATAAGCTTGCAAGCAAACGACTAAGGAGTTGTTCACGAGATGATGTATTACGGAACGAGTAAAGAGACTTGCCGGTAACGAGATTGAACTAAGTATGAAGATACCGACGATCGAATCTCGGGCAAGTAACATACCGATGGACAAAGGGAATTACGTATGTTGTCATAACGGTTCGACCGATAAAGATCTTCATAGAATATGTAGGAGCCAATATGTAGGAGCCAATATGAGTATCCAGGTTCCGCTATTGGTTATTGACCGGAGAGGTGTCTAGGTCATGTCTCCATAGTTCTCGAACCCGTAGGGTCCGCATGCTTAACGTTCGTTGACGATATAGTTTTATATGAGTTATGTGATTTGGTGACCGAATGTTGTTCGGAGTCCTGGATAAGATCATGGACATGACGAGGAGTCTCGAAATGGTCAAGAGGTAAAGATTGATATATAGGATGATGGTATTCGGACACTGGAAGTGTTTCGGGGGTCACCGGGTACATATCGGGTCACCGGAAGGGGTTCCGGGCACCCCCGGCAAAAGATATGGGCCTTATGGGCCAAGAGGGGAAACACACCAGCCACAAGGGGCTGCTGCGCCCCCCATATGGGCCGGACAAGGTAGAGAAGGAAAGGGTATGGAGGAAAGGAAAGAAAGGGAATACGATTCCCCCTTCCTTCCACCTCCCCCCCCTTCCTTCCCCCTCCGACAAATAAGGCAGGGGGCGCACCACTTGGGAGGACCCCAAGTAGGATTCAGCCTACTTGGGGCGCCCTCCTGGCTGCTCCATCCTCCCCTCCACCTATATATATGTGGGAGCGGGGCGCCTAGCACACCCAGACAATTGTTTTTAGCCGTGTGCGGCGCCCCCTCCACCGTTTACACCCCCGGTCATATTTTCGTAGTGCTTAGGCGAAGCCCTGCGGAGATCACTTCACCATCACCGTCACCACGCCGTCGTGCTGACGGAACTCATCTACTACCTCGACATCTTGCTGGATCAAGAAGGCGAGGGACGTCACCGAGCTGAACGTGTGCAGAACGCGGAGGTGTCGTACGTTCGGTACTTGATCGGTTGGAGCGCGAAGAAGTTCGACTACATCAACCGCGTTGTTAAACGCTTCCGCTTACGGTCTATGAGGGTACATAGACACACACTTCCCCTTGTTGCTATGCATCTCCATGGATAGATCATTGCGTGTGCGTAGAATTTTTTTTGTTTTCCATGCAACAATTCCCAACAGTGGTATCAGAGCCAGGTCTATGTGTAGATGATATGCACGAGTAGAACACAAATAGTTGTGGGCGGTGATAGTCATACTGCTTACCACTAACGTCTTATTTTGATTCGGCGGTATTGTGGGATGAAGCGGCCCGGATCAACCTTACATGTCCACGTACATGAGACCGGTTCCACCGACAGACATGCAACTAGTTTTGCATAAAGGTGGCTGGCGGGTGTTTATTTCTCCTACTTTAGTTGAATCGAATTTGACTGCGACCGGTCCTTGAAGAAGGTTAAAATAGCAAACTTGATGAATCACCGTTGTGGTTTTGCCGTAGGTAAGAATGGTTCTTGCTAGAAGCCCGTAGCAGCCACGTAAAACTTGCAACAACAAAGTAGAGGACGTCTAACTTGTTTTTGCAGGGCATGTTGTGATGTGATATGGTCAAGACATGATGTGATATACGTTGTTGTATGAGATGATCATGTTTTGTAAGTTATCGGCAACTGGCAGGAGCCTTATGGTTGTCGCTTTATTGTATGAAATGCTGTCGGCGTTCTGGGAACGGGGGTACCCAGACTTGCCTGCCTGCGGCCCACGGCGTGGCTCCATCGACGGCCTGGTACGGCCCAGCTTCAGCGACAACAACTCAAGACCCTCGCAAGGGTCCAAGCCTCGCGAGGCGGACGACACCAAGACCTCCATGAGGAGCGGCCTCCTCAGGCTGGCTCCCGAGGAGCGGAGATCTCTATGCAAGCCTCACCTCGTGAGGTCCGGATGATGTGAGCCATGACGACCAAGGCCAGGCGGGCGCCAGCGGGCGCAGTGTACCAGTTTCCTCTTTGGTGCTAAAGAGGCAAGCGCGGGCACGGAGTCCCGAGGAATCAGCCAAAGGTTTCCAATCTCGTGCAACAAGACCAAGACCTCCAGGACGGAGGTCATCACCGAGCCCACCACGGCGTCACGACCAGAGACTTTCGCAGGCGAAGACTACTTTTGTCAGGATAGCATGTACTAGTTGTCCCCCTTTGAATTTGGCCGTTGTGGGATCCCTTCCCGCCTTTCATTTGGGAAGAGGACCAAGGCCGCTATAAATAGGACTTAGCCACCACCATAGAGGACGGATCATGCACATCGGACCCCCGGGACGGATCATTCAGATCACCCTCACTCCACCAGCTCGCTCGAGCTCAAGAACACCTCTCCTCCTGAGGCTGTTCGCCACTGTACTAGTTCATCCTCAGCCCCTCAAGGCCAATCCACCACAAAGCAGGAGTAGGGTTTTACACCGCAAGGTGGCCCTAACCTGGGTAAACTGCTGTGTCTCTTTTCTTTACAGTTCGTCGAGCTAGGCTGTGAGATTAGCGAGTAGGTAGACTGGGGAGGACAAGTTCTTCGCACGCACCCCAGAGTTCGAACCTCTCAAGGGTTTGCGGAGCCCGAAATCTGACATTTGGCGCGCCAGGTAGTGGTGCGTCGGAGCCTCTCTTCCGCCGGTCGATCCACCACCGCTCCACCGCTTCCATGGCTGACGCTCGTCGAGCTCGTGCTGAGCGCCGGGCGACCCTCGCCGCCAGCGTCGCTCAGACAGCGCCTGCGGGTGATGGCTGCCCTCTCCATCCCCCGTCTCTAGTGGCGAACGCCGCCACCGGCCCCGCGGGGCACGAGCAGCAAGCTTCGTCGCTGCACCCTTTCGTGCGGCGGGATGGGTGCACCACCACCCCGTCGCTGACTCCAGCTGGTTCGTCGTCTCATGCTCGTCGCAGGCCGGCGAACGCGCAAGCTGCGTTGCTCATGGCGCGTGAGCTCCTGCGCTACCGCCCCGTCGGTGACCTCTACGAAGACTGGCTGGACCGCATCGCCGAGCTTGTCAGCGCCGCCGAGGACTCTCCTGCACCGTCTCGCTCGCTGCCTCACCCGCCGCCTGCTGCGGGTGACGTGGCCCATGGAGCACCTCCTCCACCTCCCCGTCAAGACGTCGCCCTCGGGCCAAGGCGCGAGGCCCCGCAGCGCGACCCGCCGCGTAGGGCGCCAGCGCGTGAAGAAGAAAGCTGCCAGGTGGTGCAGCGGCCGCAAGAAGATGCTCGTGCACTCCCAGCACCGCCACGTCAAGACCGCGCGCCGCCTGCAGCGGTGGCGCGCGAGCGCCAAGACCAGGCTCCAACTCCACGACTGGCTCTCGTGACCACAGCGGGTTGCCGCGCATTCACTCCGGAGCTTCGCAGCATCGTCTGGCCGGGGAAGTTCAAGCCCGACCTGCCTCCGCGCTACGACGGCACCCACGACCCTGCCGAGTTCCTGCAGCTCTACGAGCTGAGCATCGAGGCAGCCAACGGCGATGAGAAGGTTATGGCAAACTGGTTTCCCATGTCCCTCAAGGATGGTGTGCGCTCGTGGCTCCTGAACCTGCCCGCGGGATCAATCTCCTCCTGGGACGAAATGCGAGAGCATTTCGTCGCCAACTTCCAGGGCACTCGCGACCGTCCACCGGCTGCGGGTGACCTGCGACGCATCAAGCAACAGCCAGGAGAGACCTTGCAGAAGTACATCCAGCGCTTCAACATCGTCCGCCTCAAGATCCCCAAGGTGTCGGACGAGGCCATCATCTCGGCGTTCACTGATGGCGTCCGCGACGTCAAGATGAAGGAGGAGCTCGCCATACATGAGGACCTGTGGACGGCTCTGGAGATGTTCAACATGGCAACCAAGTGTGCCAGAGGTGCGGAAGGTCGCATCTCTCTCCTGGAGCTCCCAGGGGCTGACCCAGAAGACAAGAAGGCCAAAGCCATGGACGTGAAGCTCAAGGGACCGGCCGCGCTCGCACTGAACCAGAGATGAAGCGCGGCTACGACCACCCAGAGTCATCCAAGGGCAGCCGCCCGTTCTGCGTCTTCCATAACGTGCACAGCCACAACACCAACGACTGCCAGGAGCTCAGGGCCATCCGCGATGGGCGCCTCGGTCGACGCCCCGAGCGCAGCGACCGAGGCTACGGCCGCGGAGGAGGCCGAGGTGGAGGACGCTGGGACGGCCGCGACCCCCGCCAAGAATGGCGCGATCAGCCTCGTGAGGACCGCTGGCAGGGCCAGCCTCGCGAGGGCCCCTGGAGAGACCAGCCTTGTGAGGACCGTCCTCAGGGCAACGCGGGCCTTCCTCCGCTGCCGCCACCACCAAGAAGGAATGATGACCACCACCAGGACGAGGGGGCTGGGGGCTTCTAGGAGCCTCGTGCCATCGCCTGCATCCTGGGCGGCGCTCAGGCCCCTGCCTCTCATTGCATCTTCAAGGAGTTTGCCAGTGAGGTGAACGCGGCCCTCCCCAAGCTCGAGGCAACGTGTCCGCTCAGGTGGTCCAAGTGCACCATTACCTTCAGCCCATCCGATCGGCTCAAGTGCGCGGCAACTGCCGGCGCTCTCCCGATGCTCTGCTCGCCTACCATCAGCAACGTGCTCGTCACCAAGACTCTCATCGATGGTGGTGCGGGGCTCAACATTCTCTCCATCGAGACATTTGACTGACTCAAGGTGCCCTACAACCAGCTGCAGCCTACCAAGCCTTTCTCAGGAGTGACCGACGGCTCCACCACCCTGATAGGGCAGATCCGCCTCCCTGTCACCTTCGGCAAGCGCGACAACTACCGCACCGAGCTCATCGACTTCGATGTCGCCCACATTCGCCTTCCATACAACACCATCCTTGGGTATCTGGCCCTGGCCAAGTTCATGGCGTGACTCATCATGGTTACAATGTCCTCAAGATGCCAGGGAGCTGCGGCGTCGTCACGGTCGCTTGCGAGGAGAAGGACGCGGTGTGCTCTCTCTAGCGCGCCTACCAGGCTGCAGCGGTCGAGAACCCAGACGATGAAGGCACCGTCTACCCTCCTGAGGCTGTCCCCAAGAAGAAGAAGCAGCTGCTCCGCCAAGGACCTCAGGAGAGCGGGGTGTCCAGCGGTACCACCTCAGACCCAGCGACCACTGATGGGGCGCCTCGCTCTCTCGCATAGGGAGGCACGCCCGGCGCCCCTCTCAGGCTGGGCTCAGGGGCTCTCCTCTGGAGGGCCTCTCACCTGGCCAACGTCATGAGGGAGGCGCTCGGGCACCATGTGGAGGCGTGCTTCAGCGCGCGCTTCTGCCAGGAGGGTACAAGGCGCGAGGTGCCAGGTGCTCAGGAGTTCATCACCAAGGCAATCAAGGAGCTTTAGGAGGCAAGAGCTATGCGAGGCGACCATCGCCCACCACCCGGCGTGGCTCCTTGTCCCAGCGAGGACAGCGAGCTGCGCGTCTGCGTCAACATCCCAGGGCTCAACAGGGCCGCATCTCAGGAGCGCTTCTGGCCGTCCCGCGCTGGCCGGTGCGAGGGTCCCCCTCACAGCTATGTTCGCATGCCTTTGGGCTTGTCGAGCGCCGCTGCTGCACTCCGGCACCACATGTGGGGCGTCCTGGCGGCTCATGAGGCCAGAAGCCAGGCGATCCTGTCAGAGGAGGAGATGGATCCTCGCGAGCCTCCCGAGGTTCAAGGCCTGGGCGGCTCATGAGGAGCGACTTCTGCAACACGCGTCTTCAGCTACTCCAACATCTCTTCAGCAACGGTGCCAGGTGACATTTTCTGGTTTGTTCAGTTGGGGGCGCCCCTCGGGCTGCATTATCCCCAAGCTGCGTGGGTCTGTCCCTGTGGCATGTATCATTTTGCATCTATCAGAACTAGCTCTACCTTACCTACGGGTTGATTTATGTTATCACCTGCTTGCCTGGTGTTCTATCGCCTCCGCGGCCTCCCGCATTGCTGACCAGCCTATTGCTTATCCCGCAACGGGGGCTACACATGCGGGCACGGCGCTTGTGCTCGGGTCCGTCCCTGCAACGCTGACAAATCTGAGAGATCGAGCTCTGGCTCGTGGCCTGCCCCACGCACATCACCTCACCAGATCCTCAGTGCCTTCATCTTCTTGCGGAAAGATCAGCGGCAGGACAGCAAGCGCGATTATGAGTTATACTCTTCTCTCAGGCTAACCCGCAGGAATCCATGGAGTTTAGCCATGGGTGGCCCCGCCGGCCGTCCCTTTTTCACGCAATTTGCTTGCACGTTAAAGGGGGGGCTCCTGAGCATCGCTCCTCAGGAGCTCTTACTGACTCTCCAGCCCTCACCCCCTGGCCTTGACCACGGCATCGCGACCTGGCATACCAGCGGCGACTGAGCCTTGCTCAAGGGTCGGGACCCGAGGACGTAGAGCACCTAGATGAGCGGGGAGAAGGGGAGGTCGGCGTGAGCCCTACCTGGAAGCATCACTGCCAAGGCACAATCAGGCGCTGCGCAAAGGAATCACTTCAGGCCTACTAAGATAAGTCACCCATGCATATCAGAGTGAACCTCATTGTCCGGTATTTTGATTCTTGCGATCTCGCTTCGCAATGCCGCTTCCCTTTTCGGCCTCCAGGGAGCTGCTTGCACGCCAAAGGGGACCTCTTGAGCATCGCGCCTCAGGAGCTCTTACCGGACCTCGGGCCGCTCACCTGCTGGCCTTGACCACGGCATCGCGACCTGGCATACCAGCGATGGCTGAAGCCTGCCTGGGGACTGGGACCTGCCAGCGTAGAGCACTAAGCTACCGCAAGAACGAAAAGGGGGAACCATGCCAAAGCAAGATGCGCAGCTGCAACATCATACTGGGAATAATAAACATTGGAGAAAAAGCATTACAGTTTTTTACTTACCCCCACGGGGTTTGTCACAATTCCTTGTAGGGAAACAAAAGAAGGAAACGTCAAGGGACCCCGGCTGCTGGGCATCACCGACGACGCTGAGCGGACACCGCTGCCGCGCTCCGGGCACGGTGAGAGCTCGGCGGCACGTAGCTGTCGTCACTGGACTCCGGAGAATCGCTGGGCTCAGGAGAGTCGCTGGATTCCCAGGAGTCGTCGCTGCTGCTGGAGGAGCTGCCGGAGACAAGCTCGTTCTCCGCGGCTGCGCCACACAGACTGCTTCCCCCGAGGCAGCACTCCAGACGCCGGCCCTCCTCATCGAAGACCTTGAAGAACAACGTAGAGGCGCCATCGTACTCAAAGTGGATGGTGGGGGCCCCCTCTGGACGGCAGGCGCGGGCGACCTCGCCCCATCCTCGGGTCATGAAGATGTCGCCCGGGGGGACGACCTTGACCTCCGCCCACGTGGCTAGGCCGCAGCAGCCGGCGTGCTGCAGCCACAGCTCAAGCGGCCCCCTCGGCGGCATCTCCTCGGCGAAGAACCTCGGGAGCCAGATCCACGTGCACGGTGGCATCACCGCCGACACCACGAACTCGCGCGAGGTCCCCTTGCCATGGGTTCGCCGGCCTGCTGGCCGCATAGCCTCGGTCAGTCCGCCGAGACCCCGGCCCGTGCGGTGCAGGGCATTACCGCCCTGTCCGGAGCCCTGCGCGCGGGCGTACAGAGGAAGCGGGAAGCCCGGCGGAGGCCGCTCATACCAAGGCCACGTCACCTCTTGCCTTTCGCCGGCGTCGTGAGGACGGCCGAGCCTCTTCTTCGGCGGAAGTGGCCTCGGCTCCTCCCGAGGGGTTTTTCCCTTCTCCACTGCAGAGAATCTCCTGATCGGTGCCATGGATGCTGCTGCAAGACGGCGAGACAAAGAAGAAGAAGAAGAAGAAGGAGCGGGCAGCGAGAAGATGGAGATGAATGAAGGGGCTCTGCCCCTCCCCTCATTTATAGCCGGAGGGAGGCAAACCACCGGCCTCCACGATCCCACGCAATGATGGTTCTTCTCTGCATGCAGCAGAGTCTCGTCAAGTCGAACGGTTGCCGAGGCAGTGTGGGAAACCGAAGACGCCCATGTCCCATCAATCGCCAGGCGTCCACTAAGGTCGCAGGCGGTTAGGGCCCGCGGCGCTCCGCACATGCCCCTTGGCTTCGCCTCGAAGCCAAGTTCAAGCGCGCCTTGGGCCCGGGGGCTACTGTCGGCGTTCTGGGAATGGGGGTACCCAGACTTGCCTGCCTGTGGCCCACGGCGTGGCTCCTTCGACGGCCTGGTATGGCCCAGCTTCAACGACAACAACTCAAGACCCTCGCGAGGGGCCAAGCCACGCGAGGCGGACGGCACCAAGACCTCCACGAGGAGCGGCCTCCTCAGGCTGGCTCCCGAGGAGCGGAGATCTCTATGCAAGCGTCACCTCGTGAGGTCTGGATGACGTGAGCCATGATGACTAAGGCCAGGCGGGCGCCAGCGGGCGCAGTGTACCGGTTTCCTCTTTGGTGCTAAAGAGGCAAGCGCGGGCGCAGAGTCCCGAGGAATCAGCCAAAGGTTTCCATTCCCGTGCAACAAGACCAAGACCGCCAGGACGGCAGGACAGAGGTCATCACCGAGCCCACCACGGCGTCACGACCAGAGGCTTTCGTAGGCGAAGACTACTTTTGTCAGGATAGCATGTACTAGTTGTCTCCCTTTGAATTTGGCCGTTGTGGGATCCCTTCCCGCCTTTCATTTGGGAAGAGGACCACGGCCGCTATAATTAGGACTTAGCCACCTCCATAGAGGACGGATCATACACATCGGACCCCCGGGACGGATCATTCAGATCACCCTCACTCCACCAGCTTGCTCGAGCTCAAGAACACCTCTCCTCCTGAGGTTGTTCGCCACTGTACTAGTTCATCCTCAGCCCCTTGAGGCCAATCCACCACAAAGCAGGAGTACGGTTTTACACCGCAAGGTGGCCTGAACCTGGGTAAACTGCTGTGTCTCTTTTCCTTATAGTTTGTCGAGCTAGGCTGTGAGATTAGCTAGTAGGCAGACTGGGGAGGACGAGTTCTTCGCACGCACCCCAGAGTTCGAACCTCTCAAGGGTTTGCGGAACCCGAAATCCGACAAATGCAAACACCATGTAATTGCTTTACTTTATCACTATGCGTTAGCGATAGTTGTAGAAGCAATAGTTGGCGAGACGACCACGACGCAATGATGGAGATCAAGGTGTCGAGCCGGTGACAATGGAGATCATGACGATGCTTTGGAGATGGAGATCAAAAGCACAAGATGATGGCCATATCATGTCACATATTTTGATTGCATGTGATGTTTATCCTTTATGCATCTTATTTTGCTTAGAACGACGGTAGCATTATAAGATGATCCCTTCACTTAATTTCAAGATAAAAGTATTCTCCCTGAGTATGCACCGTTGCTACAGTTCGTCATGTTGAGACACCACATGATAATCAGGTGTGATAGACTCTACGTTCACATACAACGGGTGCAAGACAGTTTTGCACATGCGGAATACTTGGGTTAAACATGACGAGCCTAGCATTTACATACATGGCCTCGAAACACTGGAGACCAAAAGGTCGAACGTGAATCATATAGTAGATATGATCAACATAGAGATGTTCACCAGTGATGACTACCCCATCTCACGTGATGATCGGACATGGGTTAGTTGATTTGGATCACGTATCACTTAGATGACTTGAGGGATGTCTATTTAAGTGGGAGTTCTTAAGTAATTTGATTAATTGAACTTAATTTATCATGAACTTAGTCCTGATAGTATTTGCATATCTATGTTGTAGATCAATGGCCCGTGCTACCGTTCCCCTAAATTTTAATGCATTCCTAGAGAAAGCTAAGTTGAAAGATGATGGTAGCAACTACACGGACTGGTCCGCAACTTGAGGATTATCCTCATTGCTGCACAGAAGAATTATGTCCTTGATGCACCGCTAGGTGACAAGCCCCCTCCCGCTAATGTAGATGCTTTGAACGTCTGGCAGACGCGGTCTGATGACTACTCTATAGTTCAGTGTGCCATGCTTTACGGCTTAGAACCGGGACTTCAAAGACGTTTTGAACGTCATGGAGCATATGAGATGTTCCAAGAGTTGAAGTTAATATTTCAAGAAAATGCCCGGGTTGAGAGATATGAAGTCTCCAACAAGTTCTATAGCTGCAAGATGGAGGAGAACAGTTCTGTCAGTGAACACATACTCAAAATGTCTGGGTATTATAATCACTTGACTCAGCTGGGAGTTGATCTTCCAGTTGATTGTGTCATTGACAGAGTTCTTCAATCACTGCCACCAACCTACAAAGGCTTCATGATGAACTATAATATGCAAGGGATGAACAAAACAATTCCCGAGCTCTTCGCAATGCTTAAGGCCGCGGAGGTAGAAATCAAGAAGGAGGATCAAGTGTTGATGGTTAACAAGACCACTATTTCAAGAAAAAGGGCAAGGGAAAGAAAGGGAACTTCAAGAAGAATGGCAAGCAAGTTGCCACTCCCGAGAAGAAACCCAAAGCTGGACCCAAGCCTGAAACTAAGTGCTTCTACTGCAAAGGGACTGGTCACTGGAAGCGGAATTGCCCCAAGTATTTGGCGGATAAGAAGGATGGCAAAGTGAACAAAGGTATATTTGATATACATGTTATTGATGTGTACCTTACTAATGCTCGTAGTAGCACCTGGGTATAAGATATTGGTTCGGTTGCTCATATTTGTAACTCAAAACAGGAGCTACGGATTAAACGAAGATTGGCTAAGGACGAGCTGACGATGCACGTCGGGAATGGTTCCAAGGTCGATGTGATCGCCGTCGGCACGCTACCTCTACATGTACCTTCGAGATTAGTTTTAGACCTGAATAATTGTTATTTGGTGCCAGCGTTGAGCATGAACATTATATCTGGATTTTGTTTAGTGCGAGACGGTTATTCATTTAAATCAAAGAATAATGTTTGTTCTATTTATATGAGTAATATCTTTTATTGTCATGCACCCTTGAAGAGTGGTCTATTTTTGTTGAATCTCGATTGTAGTGATACACATATTCATAATATTGATGCCAAAAGATGCACAGTTGATAATGATAGTGCAACATATTTGTGGCACTGCCGTTTAGGTCATATTGGTGTTAAGCGCATGAAGAAACTCCATGCAGATGGGCTTTTGGAATCACTTGATTATGAATCATTTGATACTTGCGAACCATGCCTCATGGGCAAGATGACTAAAACTCCGTTCTCCGGAACAATGGAGCGAGCTAATGACTTATTGGAAATAATACATACCGATGTATGCGGTCCGATGAGTGTTGAGGCACGCGGTGGGTATTGTTATTTTCTGACTTTCACAGATGATTTGAGCAGATATGGGTAAATCTACTTAATGAAACACAAGTCTGAAACATTTGAAAAGTTCAAAGAATTTCAGAATGAAGTGGAGAATCATCGTAATAAGAAAATAAAGTTTCTGCGATCTGATCGCGGAGGCGAATATTTGAGTTACGAGTTTGGCCTTCATTTAAAACAATGTGGAATAGTTTCACAACTCATGCCACCTGGAATACCACAGCGTAATGGTGTGTCCGAACATCATAACCGTACTTTATTAGATATGGTGCGATCTATGATGTCTCTTACCGATTTACCACTATCGTTTTGGGGTTATGCATTAGAGACAGCTGCATTCACGTTAAATAGGGCACCGTCTAAATCCATTGAGACGACATCGTATGAACTGTGGTTTGGCAAGAAACCTAAGCTGTCATTTCTTAAAGTTTGGGGTTGCGATACTTATGTCAAAAGGCTTCAGCCTGATAAGCTCGAACCCAAATCGGAGAAGTGCGTCTTCATAAGATACCCTAAGGAAACAATTGGGTACACCTTCTACCACAGATCCGAAGGCAAGATCTTTGTTGCCAAGAATGGAACCTTTCTAGAGAAGGAGTTTCTCTCGAAAGAAGTGAGTGGGAGGAAAGTAGACCTTGATGAGGTAATTGTACCTTCTCTCGAACTGGAAAGTAGTTCATCAGAGAAAACCGTTCCCGTGATGCCTACACCAACTAGAGAGGAAGCTAATGATGATGATCATGAAACTTCGGATCAAGTTTCTACAAAACCTCGTAGGTCAACCAGAACACGATCCACACTAGAGTGGTACGGGAATCCTGTACTGGAAGTCATGTTACTAGACCAAGGCGAACCTATGAACTATGAAGAAGCTATGATGAGCCAAGATTCCGACAGATGGCTTGAGGCCATGAAATCTGAGATAGGATCCATGTATGAGAACAAAGTGTGGACGTTGGTGGATTTGCCCGATGATCGGCAAGCCATAGAAAATAAATGGATCTTCAACAAGAAGACTGACGCTGATGGTAATGTTACTGTCTATAAAGCTCGACTTGTCGCAAAAGGTTTTTGACAAATTCAAGGGGTTGACTACGATGAGACTTTCTCACTCGTAGCGATGCTTAAGTCCGTCCGAATCATGTTAGCAATTGCCGCATTTTATGATTATGAAATCTGGCAAATGGACATCAAAACTGCATTCCTTAATGGATTTCTTAAGGAAGAATTGTATATGATGCAACCAGAAGGTTTTGTCGATCCTAAAGGTGCTAACAAAGTGTGCAAGCTCCAGCGATCCATCTATGGACTGGTGCAAGCATCTCGGAGTTGGAATATACGCTTTGATGAAGTGAGCAAAGCATATGGATTTATACAGACTTTCGGTGAAGCCTGTATTTACAAGAAAGTGAGTGGGAGCTCTGTAGCATTTCTGATATTATATGTGGATGACATATTGTTGATTGGAAATGATATAGAATTTCTGGATAGCATAAAAGGATACTTGAATAAGAATTTTTCAATGAAAGACCTCAATGAAGCTTCTTATATATTGGGCATCAAGATCTATAGAGATAGATCAAGACGCTTAATAGGACTTTCACAAAGCACATACCTTGATAAAGTTTTGAAGAAGTTCAAAATGGATCAGTCAAAGAAGGGTTCTTGGCTTTGTTGCAAGGTGTGAAATTGAGTAAGACTCAATGCCCGACCACTGCAGAAGATAGAGAGAAAATGAAAGTTATTCCCTATGCTTCAGCCATAGGTTCTATCATGTATGCTATGCTGTGTACTAGACCTGATGTGTGCCTTGCCATAAGTCTGGCGTGGAGGTACCAAAGTAATCCAGGAGTGGATCACTGTTTAGCGGTCAAGAACATCCTAAAGTACCTGAAAAGGACCAAGGATATGTTTCTCATTTATGGAGGTGATAAAGAGCTCGTCGTAAATGGTTACGTCGATGCTAGCTTTGACACTGATCCGGATGACTCCAAGTGACAAACCGGATACGTATTTATATTGAATGGTGGAGCTGTCAGTTGTTGCAGTTCCAAGCAGAGCGTCGTGGCGGGATCTACGTGTGAAGCGGAGTACATAGCTGCTTCGGAAGCAGCAAATGAAGGAGTCTGGATGAAGGAGTTCATATCCGATCTAGGTGTAATACCTAGTGCATCGGATCCAATGAAAATCTTTTGTGACAACACTGGAGCAATTGCCTTGGCGAAGGAATCCAGGTTTCACAAGAGAATCAAACACATCAAGAGATGCTTCAACTCCATTCGTGAACAAGTCAAGGATGGAGACATAGAAATTTGCAAGATACATACAGATCTGAATGTAGCAGACCCGTTGACTAAGCCTCTTCCACGAGCAAAACATGATCAGCACCAAGACTCCATGGGTGTTAGAATCATTACAATGTAATCTAGATTATTGACTCTAGTGCAAGTGGGAGACTGAAGGAAATATGCCCTAGAGGCAATAATAAAGTTGTTATTTTATATTTCCTTATTCATGATAAAAGTTTATTATTCATGCTAGAATTATATTGATCGGAAACCATAATACATGTGTGAATACATAGACAAAACACCATGTCCCTAGTAAGCCTCTACTAGACTAGCTCGTTGATCAAAGATGGTTAAGGTTTCCTGACCATGGACATGAGTTTTCATTTGATAACGGGATCACATCATTAGGAGAATGATGTGATGGACAAGACCCATCTGTTAGCTTAGCATAATGATCGTTCAGTTTTATTGCTATTGCTTTCTTCATGTCAAATACATATTCCTTTCACTATGAGATTATGCAACTCCCGGATATCAGAGAAATGCCTTGTGTGCTATCAAACGTCACAACGTAAGTGGGTGATTATAAAGATGCTCTACAGGTATCTCCGAAGGTATTTGTTGAGTTGGCATAGATCAAGATTAGGATTTGTCACTCCGAGTTTCGGAGAGGTATCTCTGGGCCCTCTCGGTAATACACATCATAAGCTTGCAAGGAAATGACTGAGGAGTTGGTCACGAGATGATGTATTACGGAACGAGTAAAGAGACTTGCCGGTAACGAGATTGAACTAAGTATGAAGATACCGACGATCGAATCTCGGGCAAGTAACATACCGATGGACAAAGGGAATTACGTATGTTGTCATAACGGTTCGACCGATAAAGATCTTCATAGAATATGTAGGAGCCAATATGAGCATCCAGGTTCCGCTATTGGTTATTGACCGGAGAGGTGTCTAGGTCATGTCTACATAGTTCTCAAACTCGTAGGGTCCGCACGCTTAACGTTCGTTGACGATATAGTATTATATGAGTTATGTGATTTGGTGACCAAATTTTGTTCGGAGTCTCGGATGAGATCACGTACATGACGAGGAGTCTCGAAATGGTCAAGAGGTAAAGATTGATATATAAGACGATGGTATTCGGACACCAGAAGTGTTTCGGGGGTCACCGGGTACTTATCGGGTCACCGGAAGGGGTTCCGGGCACCCCTGGCAAAAGATATGGGCCTTATGGGCCAAGAGGGGAAACACACCAGCCACAAGGGGTTGGTGCGCCCCCATATGGGCCAGCCAAGGTGGAGAAGGAAAGGGGAAGGAGGAAAGGAAAGAAAGGGAATAGGATCCCCCCTTCCTTCCACCTCCCCGCCCTTTCCTTCCCCCTCCGACAAATAAGGCAGGGGGCGCGCCACTTGGGAGGACCCCAAGTAGGATTCGGCCTACTTGGGGCACCCTCCTGGCTGCTCCCTATATAGGTGGAGGGGGGCGCCTAGCACACCCAGACAATTGTTTTAGCTGTGTGCGGCGCCCCCCTCCGCCGTTTACACCCCCGGTCATATTTTGGTAGTGCTTAGGCGAAGCCCTGCAGAGATCACTTCACCATCACCGTCACCACGTCGTTGTGCTGACGAAACTCATCTACTACCTTGACATCTTGCTGGATGTAGGATCAAAAGTAGGTCTAGAGGGGGGATGATTAGACTACTTGACCAAATAAAAATCTAGCCTTTTCCCAATTTTAAGTCTTGGCAGATTTTAGCAACTTAGCACAAGTCAAGCAAACAACCTACACATGCAATTCTAAGAGTGTAGCAGCGGAAAGTAAAACATTGATTATGAAGGTAAAGGGAAGGGTTTGGAGAAGGCAAACGCAATGTAGACACGAAGATTTTTGGCGTGGTTCCGATAGGTGGAGCTATCGTACATCCACGTTGATGGAGACTTCAACCCACGAAGGGTAACGGTTGCGCGAGTCCACGGAGGGCTCCACCCACAAAGGGTCCACGAAGAAGCAACCTTGTCTATCCCACCATGGCCATCGCCCATGAAGGACTTGCCTCACTCGGGTAGATCTTCACGAAGTAGGCGATCTCCTTGCCCTTACAAACTCCTTGGTTCAACTCCACAATCTTGTCGAAGGCTCCCAAGTGACACCTAACCAATATAGAAGACACCACTCTCCAAAAGGTAATAAATGGTGTGTTGATGATAAACTCCTTGCGCTTGTGCTTCAAATGATAGTCTGCCCAACACTCAACTCTCTCTCACAGATTTGGATATGGTGGAAAGATGATTTGAGTGGAAAGCAACTTGGGGAAGGCTAGAGATCAAGATTCTTGTGGTTGGATTGGAATGTCTTGGTCTCAACACATGAATAGGTGGTTCTCTCTCAGAAAATGAGTAGTGGAAGTGTAGGCATGTTCTGATAGCTCTCTCTTGAATAGAGAAGGGGGTGGAGGGGTATATATAGCCTCCACACAAAATCTAATCGTTACACACATTTGACCCAACTCGGTCAGACCGAATAGAAGAACTCGGTGAGACCGATTCAATTCAAAATGTGAACATTAGGATTCTTGGTGGGACCGATATGATCAACTCGGTGGGACCGATGTGCTAGGGTTAGGGCAAAACCTCATCTAGGTGTGACCGATTGCATGAACTCGGTGAGACCGATTTTAGCAATGAGCAAACAGAGAGTTGGTCAGGCAAACTTCGTGGGACCGATCGCTCCTTTCGGTAAGACCGAAATGTTACGAAAGGGAAACAGAGAGTTTGCATTGCTAACTCGGTGGGACCGATCGCTCATTTCGGTGAGACCGAAACGTTACGAAGGGAAACAGAGAGTTTGCAATCCCATCTCGGTGAGACCGAAATCCCTATCGGTGAGACCGAACTGATTAGGGTTTTGGCAGTGGCTATGTCAAAGGAACTCGGTGGCGCCGGATAGATCAAATTGGTGGGGCCGAGTTTGACTTTAGGTTTAGGACATATTTGGATATGAGAAAGTGGTTGAGGGCTTTGGAGCATATCACTAAGCATTTTGAGCAAGTAGACTATTAAGCAACACCTCATCCCCTTTTAATAGTATTGGCTTTTCCTATGGACTCAATGTGATCTTGGATCACTAAAATAGAAATGTAGAGTCTTGAGCTTTTGCCAATATTTGTCCTTAGCATTTTGAGGGGTCCACATCTCTAGTCCATGTGCCATGCCAATCATTGAACTTTCTGAAATATTTAACTTGAAAGGATATTAGTTCAATGAGCTATATGTTGTTATGAATTACCAAAACCACCCGAGGGTTAGTTGCACTTTCAATCTCCCCCTTTTTTGGTAATTGATGACAACATATAGATCAAAGCTTCGACAAATGATAATATGAATGAAATATATCGTCGCTTTGAGAAGTATGTGATAAGCAAGAGCTCCCCCTAAATTTGTGCATTATTTAAAATTTTCTTTTGAATGCGAATGCACAATCGATTAGGATCATGGGTTACTCTTCCATGTCACATACATCTTGGTGGAGCGCTCAAAATGATAGAATGTAAAGCACATGCACTCATCACCAAGGGAAACATGATTGATCATACACAAGTATTATAGATAGCATCATTCAAGCACACATTAAAGCATAATGATCAACCACATGATCATAAGTGTATCTCACACACAAGCACAAATAATGTAGCAACCAAATGAACAAATATCAAGTAGCAAGAGAGGCAAACAAAAGCAAAACACACTCTCTCTCGAAGCCTAAGATCTATATACTTTCTCCCCCTTTGGCAACAAGTTACCAAAAAGCTCAAAAATGCATAGTGCTATTCGGCACTCTAGGCATGATCTCCGAGAGCTCCTGAAGTGGTGTTCGGGCTGGTGGCTCCGGTGTGCGTAGATGGCGTTGAGAGGAGTCCGTCTGCAAAGGCTTCTGCTGATGTCTGAGGAGCTGGAGGAGTTGCAACTGAAGGTGCAACAGTGGCAGTTGCTGCAGGTGCTGAAGCTGTAGCTCTAGAATCTGTGACAACTGGCTCTGCGGCAGACCTCTGTGCTCTTGGCACTCTGTGAAATGCATCTGTGGTGACTCTTCCTCTCCTATCCTCTGCCTCTTCTTGAAGTTACTCAACTGTGGTTTGGATCTCTGTGACCTTCAAGTCTAGATCATAAATTTTTGTTTCAGTGATCCTCTCAAGACTTTCTTGGTTTTGAGTCAGGGTGGCTAGTCCTTTCTCAATCCTCATTGTAGACTCAAGCAGATAAGTGAGCTGATCTTGCTTGGTCTTGAGATTCATAGCTGATACATCTAGCAACTTGGAAGTCTTTGCTGCCTTCGCTTGCTCTCGCTTCTCCTGAGCCTCTACAGATGTAGGATGTGATGCATCCATGACAACAACATTGTCCTCAAAGTCTGGCCTCAGGGTAAGGTGTTCTCTGTCGAGTAGATATGTGCCTGTTCCCATATTGGAGTTGATGAGCATCTGAATGTGTGGGGCATATCCACATGACCTCTTCTGATCAGCAGCAGTTCTCTTGATGGTTTCAACAATCAAAGTCATCACCTTGAACTTCTCTGGCACACCAAACATATGCAGCAGGTTTATTGAGTGACCTCTGATCATCCTATCATCTCCTGACTTGGGCAACAAAGTGTGCCTCAGTATAGTGTTGATAGTGGGCAGCCCTGATAGCAGATAGTAGATGGCGCCAAACTTGTGAGACGCCAAGGCATGATCAGGAATTTCCTTGTACATGTGAGCCATGGAGTTATGATCTTTCCTGGGCTTGGCATAGACATCTGTGTCATCTTCACTTTCTTCAGGGGCATTGTTCCACTTGTCCCATTCAGCAATAGATGATTGGTATCTTGTGCCTTCAGTCATCCAGACTATCTTGCCATCCGGATAGAAGTGTGCAGTTGAATAAAATTGCATGACCATCTCATCATTCCATTTAGTCAGCTTCTGACCAACAAACTTGTCAACTCCGTTCATCCTAAAACTCTCATGAACTCTAGGGTAGTAATCTTCATTGTCATCAATGAACTTCCAGTCAACCCATCTCATGTCACTGACTATGGGCTTCTTGTCCAAAAGAACTGTCTCATAGAAGTATTGCTGCTCCTTGGTGTGAAATCTGTAGTCCACAGCTGTCCTTCTCCTCACAGCATACGGGTTTGTCTGTCTCCACAGTATGAGACCTGCATCCTTTCTCAACTTCATGTTTTCAGCTATGGGATGATTGTCATCATGATCTGGAATTTTTGGTTTGAGCTTCCTGAGCACTTGCTGCTCCTCATCCTCTTGAACTTCAGGCACTGGGGCCTTATTCTTTTCAGCAGCTGGGATGTTTCTGGTGGATCTCTTGGGTGCTGTAGGATTTGGGACTTGAGCTTGGGCAGATGGCTTTGGAGCTATCTTGGGCTTAGATGAATCAACCCCAGACTTGATTGCATCTCCCATAAGCTTCTGAGACTTTGGTGCTGGCTCAACAACTTCTTCCTCATCATCTTCATCTGGATCTTTCATCATTGATTATCTGCCAATAACTCTGGCCATGGTCTTCTTGACCCTTTCCCTCCTTTTCTTGCCTCCAGCAGCCTCTTCTTCTCTTGGTTCAAGAGTGAACTCCATAGTTTCCTGAGTGGAGGCTCTGGCTTTTGACATAGGCATTCTCTTGGCAGGAACTTTCTTCTTCTTGCCAGGCTTGGTGGCAGCAGTAGCAGCATACTCCTTCTTGACTGCCTTCTTCTTTGAGGTGACCTCCTCATCAACCACAAAGTCCTCATCTTCAGAATCTGAGGCTCTCTTCTTCCTTTGCCTAGTTGCAGCCTTAGGCGAGTTGCTTGGGGTGCTTCTGCTACCCTCATCATAACTGCTATTGGAGGGACTAGTGCCCTCATTGAGATTTGCTTGCTCCTCTGACCTGTTCTGGCTGTCACAGTTGTCTGACATGGCTGACACTAACCCTGTGAATAGATAGGTATAGGCAGAGTAGATGAGCATCACAAAGTACAGCTATTTTGGCAAAAAGTTTGACTCAAAAACTTAATTTTAGTTTTCTGCAGAAAGCATTTTGGAGCTACCGATATGACTAACTCGGTGACACCGAAGCAACTTTGGAGTCTAAACAGGCAGTTTTGGTCAGACCGAGACGCAGTTCGGTGACTCCGAGATGCTAGGGTTTCACAGAGAAAGTAAACTCAGTCACACCGATTTGTACACTTCGGTCAGGCCGAGTAGTACATGTGCAATGTCCTGGGCCAAATCAGTGAGACCGAATACTTCAAATCGGTCGGTCCGAGATGAATTCGGCGGAAACCTAACCCTAAGTTTTTGCATCAAAACTAATCTAGAGGAAGTTTTGGTTGGATAGGATGATCTCAATCGTGGCTAGAAGCATGGCATTAACCTTTATGCAAGAATCGGAGTTAAGGAATACACAAACGGATCGAGTCCGTACCCTAACTTGGCGGCGAACTTGCTACGGCGACAACGGCGGCGAAGAATCCCGTTGACGGCGGCGGAGACCAGCAGTAGGAGGGCGCTGGCGACAACGGCAATGATTCGGAGACCAAGGGGCGGCAGAGCTGGGCAGGCATGGTTGGGAGTTTGAAGGAATTTCCAAATTTCAACCTGCGGATATATATACCCAGTCACCGTCGGTGGGACTGAGTGGAACAACTCGGTGGCACCAAGATGCAGAATCGCAAGTGGTTACTGCAACTCGGTGTGACCGAACTGTTCTAATCGGTTGCACCGAGGTGAAAACCTAGATCAACCCAATGATTTCGGTGAGACCGAGATGGATGAATCGGTCAGACCGAAAGCCATTAAGAGGTTTTGGAAGTTTAAGCCCTTGACGGATCGGTGGCTCTGAGTGCTCCTCACCCGGAGGGTCCAAATTCGACTTGATCAAACTTTGTGATGTAGCATGAATAAAGTTTGAGACAAGAAAAGCATAGATAGCTAGAGGGAGTACTTAGGCATTCTTGTCCATCCATTTGGCAAAAAGAAAAATCAATCAATCAAAACAACAAATGGATGTCCTCGAATGGAGAAAATTATGCAACCAACATGCTCACACAATAAGATAGCAAATGAAATATGTGGCAAAGCATGCACAAACACTCTAGCATCTATCAAGGAATTGGCGATGACTAGGTCATCTATATATGAGTATATTGACTTAGGAGTCAAATGAGAACATTTGATCATAGGTCATACTCATCATTTAAGCACAAGTGGGGTTACCACTTTTACATAAAGCATTGTTGTGTTCACACCATTAGAGTTGCTTTAGCTCAATTCTTAGAGTAAAGCTCCCCCTAGATGTGATATCCCCCCTAAGAGGGATGAACTAACCTTGGGTTTTGTCGATGATGACTTCATGTAGATGTTGAAGATGTGGATGCTCAATGTTGATGTAGATCATTTGGAGCAATACATTGGAGTGAGTTGCACTTTCAATACCTACATGGGTTAGTCCCACAAGGAACACACAAGGATATCCATAGACATAGAGTGAAATACACATATGATGTTGTCCATGAAAGCATTAGGTTACCTTGTCCCTTGTCTTACCAACAAGAGGGTTTGTGACTCCTTGAACTAGTGCAAGATATGGAAGTTGATTGCACTTGTCCTTGCCAAAATGAATATGAGTGAAGTATGTTGGTGGAGTCACTCTCAAGAACTCTCTAGTTCTTCTTCTTTGGGACCCACATCAACTTGATGGGGATCCTTGGAGTTGTAGTCGTACTTGATGAAGTGGAACTTGATGTAGTCTTGGGAACCCACTTGACCAAGGCCTTTGGAGCTTCTTCAAATGAATCAATCTCCTCTTGAAGCTTGTCCTTGCCTTTTAGCTTGTGGTCTTGTGGTGGAAGATCATCTTGAGCTTGTGTTCCATCAAAATAAGTGGGGTCATACTTCTCTTGTTGAGGAACAAACTTCGTCTTGGGGTATTGATCTTCTTCCCACTCAACTCCATTGGCATTAAACTTGCGTTCAAAACTAACACCTTGATTCTTCTGGTGCCTTCCTTGCTTGCGTACAATCTCCTCAAATTGCTTACTTCCGGCAAGGCTCTTGTAAACACCTTTCTCTATAATTCCCTTCAATAAGCTATTTTCTTGCTCAAGTGTAACTTGGCTAAGAGAATCATTAGTGGAGTCAAGAGAACTACTAGAAGCAACAATATTGGATTTAGCATGATTATTGTTACTACTAGAAGAAGAATCTTTCTTGTTCTTGTTGCTAGATTTTACTTGTGGCATGTAAGTAGACAAGACTAAACGCTTGGCAATGTAAGAAGAACTTTTCTTATGAAGATCATCATTGATTGCTTTTAAGAACCCATGCTCTTGCTCTAGATTGAGCTTTTCAAAGCGTAGCTTCTCATGAGTCTTTAAAAGCTCTCGATGATCCTCTAAGGTAGTTTCATGAGCTAACTTAAGAGTGTTTAATTCTTTAGTTAGACGCTCAATCTCCTTCTTATCATTGTCATTCGTTTTATCTTGATTAGCATGATTAATAGCAATTTCATCAAAGTTTTCATCACTAGAGTTGTCAACAAGTAAATCATCATCACCTAGCAAGTCATCTTCATCACTATTTAAATCAACATACTCGGGGTGTGATACCTTGGGGCCTTTAGCCATGAAGCATCTTCCAATTCCTTCATTTGGTGAGTCAAATATGTCGTAGGAGTTGGATGACACAAGTGCAAGACCGGCAACACCTTCATCTTGAGTATATTCGGAGTCGGAGTGATAACTTCTCTCGGAGTGGTTGTCGGAGTCGGAACCGGATACCCATTCACCAACATGAACTTGATGTCTTCATCTTGTGTAGCTCTTTGTTGACTTGTCCTTCCTTTCCGAATCCTTGCTTCTGCGAGAGGGTCTTCGTTCATAACGATCATCTCTACTCCTTCTTTCTCTTGGAGGTGATTCTTCTCTTTTACTTCTCCTTTTAGGTGAGTCTTCTCTTCTTTTGTAGGGAGCCGTACATTCACTAGAGTAATGTCCGGGTCTTCCACAATTATAGCAATTGCGATCATGACTAGAAGATCTTTTGTCATTGTAGGACCTTGACTTAGAACTTCTCTCTTTGCTTCTACTCTTGTAGAACTTGTTGAAGTTCTTCAGCATTAGGCTCAATTCTTCATTGAAGGCTTGTTTCTCACTTGATGTTGTGGGAGCATCACATGAAGCTTTGTAAGCACCACTAGACTTGTTGTGAAGCTCTTCCTTATCCTTAAGTGACATCTCATGAGCAACAATTCTACCAATGACTTCCGTTGGCTTGAGATCTTTGTAATTGGGTATAATTTGGATCAAAGTGCACACGGTATCATATTTTCCATCCAAGGCTCTTAGGATCTTCTTGATGATGAATCTGTTGGTCATCTCTTCACTTCCTAAGCCGGCAATCTCATTTGTGATGAGAGCAAGCCTAGAATACATTTCAGCGACTCCTTCACCATCCTTCATTTTGAACTTGTCAAGTTGACTTTGAAGCACATCCAATTTGGATTCCTTGACGGACTCGGTACCTTCGTGCATATCAACCAAAGTATCCCAAATTTTCTTTGCATTCTCAAGGTGGCTGATTTTGTTGAATTCTTCGGGGCACAATCCATTGAAGAAGATATCGCAAGCTTGAGTGTTGTATTGCAACATCTTCAATTCTTCCGCAGTTGCTTCATGATTTGGTTCTCTTCCATCTTCGAAGAATTCACCTTGCAAACCAATACACATAATAGCCCAAACGGTGGGGTTATGTCCAAGAATATGCATTTTCATCTTATGCTTCCAACTAGCAAAATTAGTATCATCAAAGTAAGGACCTCTATGGTGGTAGTTTCCCTCGCTAGATGCCATAGTCTCCTAGGTTGTGAAACCAAGGGTATGATCACCAAAGCTATGGAAATCAAGGCAATTGGAGACCAAAGCTCTGATACCACTTGTAGGATAGAAAGTAGGTCTAGAGGGGGGTGATTAGACTACTTGACCAAATAAAAATATAGCCTTTTCCCAATTTTAAGTCTTGGCAGATTTTAGCAACTTAGCACAAGTCAAGCAAACAACCTACACATGCAATTCTAAGAGTGTAGCAGTGAAAAGTAAAACATTGCATATGAAGGTAAAGGGAAGGGTTTGGAGAAGGCAAACGCAATGTAGACACGAAGATTTTTGGCGTGGTTCCGATAGGTGGTGCTATCGTACATCCACGTTGATGGAGACTTCAACCCACGAAGGGTAACGGTTGCGCGAGTCCATGGAGGGCTCCACCCATGAAGGGTCCACGAAGAAGCAACCTTGTCTATCGCACCATGGCCATCGCCCACGAAGGACTTGCCTCACTCGGGTAGATCTTCACGAAGTAGGCGATCTCCTTGCCCTTACAAACTCCTTGGTTCAACTCCACAATCTTGTCGGAGGCTCCCAAGTGACACCTAACCAATCTAGGAGACACCACTCTCCAAAAGGTAATAAACGGTGTGTTGATTATGAACTCTTTGCTCTTGTGCTTCAAATGATAGTCTCCCAAACACTCAACTCTCTCTCACAGATTTGAATATGGTGGAAAGATGATTTGAGTGGAAAGCAACTTGGGGAAGGCTAGAGATCAAGATTCTTGTGGTTGGATTGGAATGTCTTGGTCTCAACACATGAGTAGGTGGTTCTCTCTCAGAAAATGAGTAGTGGAAGTGTAGGCACGTTCTGATAGCTCTCTCTTGAATAGAGAAGGGGGTGGAGGGGTATATATAGCCTCCACACAAAATCTAACCGTTACACACATTTGACCCAACTCGGTCAGACTGAATAGAAGAACTCGGTGAGACTGATTCAATTCAAAATGTGAACGTTAGGATTCTTGGTGGGACCGATATCATCAACTCGGTGGGACCGATGTGCTAGGGTTAGGGCAAAACCTCATCTCCGTGTGACCGATTGCGTGAACTTGGTGAGACCGATTTCAGCAATGAGCAAACAGAGACTTGGTCAGGCAAACTCGGTGGGACCGATCGCTCCTTTCAGTAAGACTGAAATGTTACGAAAGGGGAACAGAGAGTTTGCATTGCGAACTCGGTGGGACCGATCGCTCATTTCGGTGAGACCGAAACGTTACGAAGGGAAACAGAGAGTTTGCAATCCCATCTCGGTGAGACCGAAATCCCTATCGGTGAGACCGAACTGATTAGGGTTTTGGCAGTGGCTATGTCAAAGGAACTCGGTGGCGCCGGATAGATCAAATCGGTGGGGCCAAGTTTGACTAGGTTTAGGACATATTTGGATATGAGAAAGTGGTTGAGGGCTTTGGAGCATATCACTAAGCATTTTGAGCAAGTAGACCATTAAGCAACACGTCATCCCCTTTTAATAGTATTGGCTTTTCCTATGGACTCAATGTGATCTTGGATCATTAAAATAGAAATGTAGAGTCTTGAGCTTTTGCTAATATTTGTCCTTAGCATTTTGAGTGGTCCACATCTCTAGTCCATGTGCCATGCCAATCATTGAACTTTCTGAAATATTTAACTTGAAAGGATATTAGTTCAATGAGCTACATGTTGTTATGAATTACCAAAACCACCCGGGGGTTAGTTGCACTTTCACTAGATCAAGAAGGCGAGGGACGTCACCGAGCTGAACGTGTGCAGAACGCGAAGGTGTCGTACATTCGATACTTGATCGGTTGGAGCGCGAAGAAGTTCGACTACATCAACCGCGTTGTTTAACGCTTCCGCCTACGGTCTACGAGGGTACGTAGACACACTCTTCCCCTCATTGCTATGCATCTCCATGGATAGATCATTGCGTGTGCGTAGAATTTTTTTTGTTTTCCAAGCAACGATTCCCAACAGTCCACGGTAAGAGCCCTGCAACCTAGTGCAGATAAAAATGATGCCATGTGTGATCTGATCTACATGAAAATGCTATGCTCATGATATGCTTATGCATCCATGCAAGTTTCGGGGGGCCCCAGTGCTTCGTTTATTTCTCTGTTGCTCAGGGTCTGCGCCTGGCTTTGTACAAGGGATTACATGCAGCATCGGCAAGGCCTGCACAAAAGGGTGGCTGCCGAGCAGGGCCCAACAGCCGCGCCTTATGGGTAGAACTTACGGAGATGCTCAATGTTCCATGAGTTTTGCAATTGAATGCCATCTGCGGTCTCCAGACGGACTGCGCCAGGTCCGGTGACTCGTACGACCTGGTAAGGGCCTTCCCACTTCGGCGTCAACTTGTTTGTACCCTTGGCGGACTGAACGTGCCTAAGGACAAGGTCGCCTTCCTCAAAACTCCGGGCATGAACCCTGCGGCTGTGATAGCGACGCAAGGCTTGCTGGTAGCATGTAGCACGCAAAGCAGCCCGAAGACGGTTCTCCTCGAGTAGCACAGTGTCGTCACGCCGGTGTTGTTCTTGCGCCACTTCATCGTAGGCAAGCACTCGAGGTGACCCATAAATGAGTTCTGTGGGGATAACTGCTTCTGCCCCATAGACTAGGGAGAAGGGAGTCTGCCCAGTAGCTCGATTTGGTGTTGTTCTGAGGGACCAAAGAACCACCGGAAGCTCGTCGATCCATCGCCTGCCGCACTTCAGCAGCTTATCAAATGTTCTTGTCTTGAGTCCTATCAACACTTCAGCGTTCGCCCTCTCAGCTTGCCCATTGCTCCTTGGATGAGCGACAGAGGCGAATGAGATTTTGCTTCCGAGGGCATGAACGTATTGCATGAAGGCGTGGCTCGTGAATTGGGTGCCATTGTCAGTGATGATCCGGGCAGGGACCCCGAAGCGGCACACCAATCCTTTCAAGAACTTGATAGCTGACTGAGCAGTCACCTTTCTCACGGGCTCTACTTCCGGCCACTTTGTAAACTTGTCAATTGCAAGGAACAAGAATTCAAAGCCCCCGGTAGCACGGGGGAAGGGGCCCAAGATGTCGAGCCCCAGACCGAAAACGACCATGACAAAGGGATTGTCTGAAGAGCTTGGGCAGGCAGATGGATATTCTTGGAATGGAACTGGCAGGCTTCACATTTGGTGACCAACTCAACTGCATCTTGGAGGGCTGTGGGCTAGTAAAATCCTTGCCGGAAGGCTTTTTCAACCAGAGCCCTCGATCCAATGTGTGAGCCGCACATACCCTTGTGTATTTCTGCCAATAGTTCCTTTCCTTCCTCCCGGTAAATGCACTTCAATTTCACACCGTTGGGCCTTGTTCTATACAGCGTGTTGTCAATGAACTGATACATACTGGCCCTCTGGGCTACTCTTTCAGTTTCTTCTTGCTCTTCAGGGAGTTCTCCAGTTTGGAGGAAATGGACTATGTGCCACGCCCAAGTTGGAGCCTGGGGCTCGACAACGAGGACTAGCGGCACCTCCTCATTTGTGGGAGCGCATTCCTCGACCGCAGGGACCTGTGATCTGGCGGGAGGGTGCAGCTCAGCAATCGAAGGGGAGTTGTTCCCGCCAAGCCCTCTACCGGGGACCTCGGGAGGCTCTGCCAGGAGAGGCTTGCCAGAGTACAGTTTCCTCCTCTTTCTGCCATTGTTGTCGGGGATACGGAGGGCTGAGTCAGATGGAGAACAAAAGTCCCTGGTTCGACAGGGAGTTTTTGCGCAGCGCACTTTGACAGATGATTAGCAATGCTGTTTTCCGCACGGGGTATGTGCTCTGTTTGCAATCCGTCAAAGCGCTCCTCCAACTTCCTCACTTCCTCAACGTATGCCTCCATCAATGGACTTTGTTAATCCTTGTTCACTTGCCTCACCACAAGTTGCGAGTCTCCATGGATGATCAGCTTCTTGATTCCTAGTTCTGTTGCAATCCCGAGCCTGGCAAGGAGCCCTTCATACACTGCAGTATTGTTGGTAGCCTCCTCCCGGGGGAAATGCATCTAGACGACGTACTTCAGGTGCTCCCCAGTGGGGGCAACGAGAAGTACGCCAGCTCCTGCACCTTGTAGGGAGAAGGCACCATCGAAATACATAATCCATTCTTGGGGCGCCTCCTTGCCGGGGATAACTGTCTCCAACACTTCTTCATCAGGGGTTGGCATCCCCTCTGCAATGAATTCTGCTAGTGCTCTGCTCTGAATGGTTGACGTGCTTTCAAACTTTAAACCAAAGCTGGACAACTCCAAAGCACATTCCACAATCCTGCCGGTGGCCTCAGGTTTCCGAAGTATGCGTTGCAAGGGGAAGCGGGTGAGAACCGTGACCTCGTGGGCTTGGAAGTAGTGGCGCAGTTTCCTTGAGGCCATGATGAGGCCAAAAATCAACTTTTGCACGCTAGAGTACCTTGACCTAGCCCCCTGTAACAGGGAGCTGACGAAGTACACTGGGCGCTGCACCACTTTCTTCTTTGCCGCGACCACAGAACTGCTTCCGCTGCCCTGCCTTTCTTCGCTTTGGACTGACTCTGGTCTTGCCAGGACGGGTTCACTTCCTTCTCCAGAGGGGACGACGGTGGCTGCCGCTTCGTCTACTTCCCGCTGCGCCACCAGTGCTGCACTAACCACTTGATTGGTTGCCGCTAAGTATAGCAGCAATGGCTCTTGTGGTTTGAGAGCGACCAAAGTGGGCACAGAGGAGAGATAGGTCTTCAATTCTTGTAGCGCGGCGTCTGCCTCCGGGGTCCACTCCATAGGCCCTGCCTTCTTCAAGATTTTGAAGAATGGCAAGGCGTGCTCAGCAGACTTGGAAATGAACCTGCTAAGCGCGGCAACACATCCAGTCAAACGCCTCATGTCCTTAACTGTCTTGGGTGCTTCAATCTGCTCGATAGCCTTGATCTTGTCGTGGTTGGCTTCTATCCCCCGATGGGACACAAAGAAGCCAAGTAGCTTGCCGGAAGGGACGCCAAACACGCACTTCTCCGGGTTCAGCTTCAAGTTGATCTTGCGCAGATTAGCAAAGGTTTCTTCCAAATCCTGGATGAGGGTTGATCTGTCCTTGGTCTTGACCACAATATCATCCATGTAAGCTTCAACGTTTCTGTGCAACTGGGACTCAAAGCCAATCTATACTACTCTTAGAAAAGTGGATCCGGCGCTCTTCAACCCGAAGGGCATCCGTACGAAACAGTACGTGCCACATGGGGTTATGAACGCGGTCTTCTCCTCGTCTTCCTTGGACATGAAAATCTGGTGGTATCCAGAGTATGCATCCAAAAAAGAGAGCAAGTCACACCCGGAAGTGGAATCCACAATCTGGTCGATGCACGGCAAGGGAAATGGGCCCTTCGGGCATGCCTTGTTCAGATCCGTAAAATCTATGCAAAGCCTCCATTTTCCATTAGCCTTACATACCACCACAGGATTTGCTAACCATGTTGGATGCAGTAATCCTCTGACCAGACTAGCTGCCTCAAGTTTTTTGATCTCCTCGGCAATGAATTGCTGCCGCTCCAAAGCTTGCTTCCGGACCTTCTGCTTGACGGGTCGGGCATGTGGGCAGACAGCAAGGTGGTGCTCGATTACCTCCCTGGGAACACCGGGGATATCAGATGGTTGCCAGGCAAACACATCGATATTCGCCCGCAGGAAGGCAACGAGCGCGCTTTCCTATTTGTCATCAAGGGTGGCACCTATAGGAAAGGTACCATCAGCGCCAGCCAGCCCTGCCGAGACCTTTTTCACAGCGGGTGCAGCAGCCTTGGGTCGCTTGCTATTGGAACTCTCCGGCACGTCATCAACGGGCGCAACATACTCCGAAGAGGCACGTTTCCCGGATTCCTTGCAGGCATCCTTGCTATCTCTCTTCTTCTTCTTGTTTTCCTTGGCGGGAACACTGGCTTCCACGGCCTCTGCCGTGACTGCTTCCCGGTACATCTTGTCCACACAAATTACTGCATCCTTCTTGTCTGATGGAATGGAAATGACGCCTATCGGCCTTGGCATCTTCAAGGTATTGTAGGCATAGTGGGATGCCGCCATGAATTTGGCCAGGGCTGGGCGGCCAAGGATTCCATTGTACGGTAGGGGGAGGTCAACCACATCAAATACGATCTTCTCAGTCCGGTAGTTTAACTCCCCCCCCCCCCGAACGTCAACAGTAGCGTGATCTTTCCCTTAGGACGGCTCCTGTCGGGGTTGATCCCTTGAAACATGCCAGTAACCTTGAGCTCTTCCTCTGCAATTTGAAGTTTGATGATGACCTTTGGAGAAATCAGATTCAACCCGGCCCCGCCATCCACCAACATATTTGTGACTTTGAGGTTCCGGATTGTTGGTGAGACCAACAAAGGCAAGCACCCTACCGCAGTGGTGCGGTCAGGGTGATCCTCTTCGTCAAAGATGATGGGTGTGCGGGACCACTTGAGCGGCTTTCGAGAATCTGTCGCTGGCTCTACGGCATTGACTTCACGTGCCCACTGTTTAAGTTGGCGGTGAGAGGAGTGCAGAGATGCACCCCCGTCAATGCACAGGGCGTCAGTGGCTTTCTGGAACTCCTGCTCACTGGTTTCCTCTTCATCTCTTCCATCACTTTCATCATTGCAATCCTCCTTCTTACGGCCTCTGGCGGGTTTCCCTTGATTCTGAGGAGCCTTGCCGGGGCGGCTTGCTCCGCCGCCTCGGCCTTTCCCACCAACGCCATCTTGGCCTTTCTCCTTATCACGCTTCTCGTATTCAGCCCTCTGCTTCTTGACGAGCTGCTCGACCTGATGACACTCCTAGAGATCGTGGCCCTTGGTCCGATGGATCTTGCAGTATGGCCCATCACCTTTCCCAGCCTTCTCGGCAGCCACAGCTTCCCGGCAATCGGTGCACGTGGCGACTTCTTTGCCGGGAACTTCGGCCTTGGCCTTCTTACCGGTACTAGGTGCGCCCGATCCCTCAACAGTCATCACTGCCTTATCCTTGCGCCTTTTGTTGCGATTCTTCACTGGGGAGCCGCCTCCCCTCCTCTACCCGAGCACACTTATCCACTAGAGTGTAAAGCTCCTTCACAGTGTTGGGCAGTCGAACGTTCATCTTGGAACGTATCCGACGATTGCACACGTTGGATTGGAATGCAGCTATCACAGCTGCCGGGTGGATGTCTAGAATGTTCCTGTGTACTCGGCTGAACCTCTGCATGTACTTCCGAAGGGTCTCTCCTTCCTTCTGCGGGAGGAGCCGCAAGTCGCTGGGCTGCCCTGGTTCTTGATGGCCGCCCGTGAAGGCGCCAACAAACACATGGCACAAGTCAGCCCAGGTCAAAATGGAGTTCTCCGGCAGGTGCATTAGCCAAGACCTCACATTTGGCTTGAGTGCCAGAGGGAAGTAGTTGGTGAACACCTTCTCGTGTCTTCCCCCGACAGCTTGAATAGCGATGGTGTAGATGCTCAAGAACTCTGCCGGGTTTAGTTTCCCGTCGTACTTCTCTGGTATTTCTGGCTTGAACATGCGGGTAGATGGCCAACGGACTTGTCGCAACTCACGAGTGAAGGCGGGGCACCCAACCTCAAAAGTTAGGTACCCACCTTCACCGAGAGTGGGCTCATTGACGTTAGGGCCATTGTGCCTATCGGACTAGCGGTGGGTGTCGCGGCATCGCTTGATGGTGACGCACGCGCCTTCCCTTTGCCTGTCCTCCAGGACTCGCCGTTGGCCTTGACGCCCTCGAGGGTCGGACGAAGCCTCGAGACGTCGTTGGGTTCTTGATCGCGTGGCTCCGGCTGTGGCCTCTGCGCAGGCTGCCGCGGAGGGGACAGCATCATGGGGGTGGCCCCTTCGGCACGGCCAGCAGTGCGGGCCATCGTCGCCACCTGGGGAGACCGTGGCGGGCCAGCTTGCTGTGATCCTCCCGCCTCGGCAAAACCAATCAGGCTTTGAATGGTGGCTCTCCACTCATCCATACGATCGGCTGCCGGTGGAAATCTCAACAGCAGCTAGGCCAGCGCCATGGCCTCCAAAGCGGTGCTTGGCATGGATCATGACGTGGACCGTAGCGTCGCTTGGCTCCTTATGGTGCCGGTAGTAGCTACGCCGTGTTCTCGTCGTCGTGAGCCCGTCGCCAGGGTGGCGTGGTGACGGGGTGGAGGCGCTTGAGGGCCAGCGGCTCCGTTTGGTGCATCGGATGGGTCAGCTCGTTCCGGGAGTGGCGCATGCCATGCGGCCGCGCCCGCAGCGGGAGCGGCCGGAGAGTTGCGATTCGCCCTAGAGCGAGTGCCACTGCTGCGGCTGTGCCCTTTGGCCGGGCGGAGAGGTGCAGACGGAATGATTTCTCCACCCATACCTTGTGGAGCGTGGCCGCTGAGATGCTGTTGGTGCTGTCCTTCCTAGGTGCCTTCTGCCCTCATTTCGGCCGCAGGGGAGGTGGTGACGACGCCGCCCGAGCCGGCGACGTCCCCCGCAGTGTCCATGTCTCCGTGCGTCCCCGTAGCCCCCGCGACGTCGCTGGCCGCGTGTGATGGGGCCTTCGAAGTGGACGGATGGGCCGCAGCACCGGGCTTCTTCTTGGGCGCCATGGACGATGGAGCTGTCGACCAAGAAGATGGTGAAGATAATGACGCGCTGCGTACACTTCTCGGGTTCGTGCAAGCGCTTCCCCCTACCTGGCGCACCAAAGATGTCATGGGAAACCACGGCCACCTATGGGGCCATCAGCCCCTTGTGGTTCGGCAGGGGGAATGAGCACATTGCACAAAGAGCGGAGAACGTAGCACAACACGATAGAGATCACACGGGCAGTTTTACCCAGGTTCGGGCCGCCGCGAGGCGTAAAACCCTACTCCTGCTTTGGTGGATTGATGGTGGATTGTGGTGGAAAATGCAGTGCTCTTGCCCGACAGGGTTGCCTCGGGGCAAGGGCAGCTACGCGCGTACGAGTGTACAAGGGCCTGAATCCTTTCTATGGTTGCCATGGCCCTCCTTTTATAGATCAAGGGGTCACCACAAATGGCAAATCAGTCATTGCGTACTGATTAGATAGCGAACAGTGCTATCATACCTAACTCTGCAGACAGAGCAGAGCGCATTAAATGCGCCACTTAGTGTCGCATCGTGGCATGCCTGACAAGCCTTGCCGGGCTGCATGGCCACCTTCTCGTCTGTCTGCTTGACACATCTCTGGACGGGTGTCATTTGGAGGTGATTTCCATAGGAAGTGGCTGCCACGTGCCAAATAACAGCCACTTAGTCACTTGGGGGCTTGACACCACACTGATTGATGACTTGCGTCGCTGTGAGGTGGAGCGGTGGAGCTTTGGAGGGGTAGTTTGCCTTTGTCGCGCCCGGCAGGCCTGCCGGGACGGTCTTGAGGCTTGTCTTTGGGGCCACCTCGACCTCGCCAGGCTCGCCTGCCTGGCAAGGGAGGCTTTCCCTTAGTGGTGTATTGCTCATTTAGGTTGTCTTGGTCTTCTCGATCTACCTATTAATTCCTCAAAGAGTTATCTATTCAACTCGATCTCGCTTTGGATGTTGCTACCTTGCTCTTTTAGGCCTGTGCACGGTCTGGCCAACAGACCCAGGGTTTGTTGCACCGACACTCTTCATCGAGCAAGATCCGCTTGACATTTAATCTCATCATTTCTTCGGTCACACAGCTGAGAAACATCCATCTTCAGTCGTGAGTGCCACTCAATATTATTATTCCTCATAACAGTGAGAGCTTTTGTGAGCTCAAGAATTTCCTTGTTCAGGTCTTTTCTTTCAGATTCAGTGGTGGCATCTCTCCTCATTTGCTCGAGGGTTTTCTTGTCCTTGACAGCTTGGTTTGGTTCCTTGGTAATCTCTCCCAGATCAGCAAAGTGTTTTGTTACCAGCTTGGTAACATCATCAGGAAGACCCAAAACGCTCAAATCAGCTAATTTTTCATCATAGGCAGCACTTTCAATGACGTCAATCATGAGGTCGAAGTCATATCTTTTTTCCTCTGTAGGAGCAGGAACACTTGTTTTGGCCTTCTTGGTAGAAACAGCAGCTTTCTCTTCGAGCATCAGCTTTCTCGTCGCAGAAGGAGCAGCAGAACCCGAAGGTTTGTCAGATACTGGCGCATGTGCAATCCTTGGTGACATTCTCAACGGAGGTGAAACTTTCGCTGGTGAGGGAGTTTGATATGGCTTGTCAAGAAGAGCTCGCTGATCATACATTGGTATTTCATCGGCAACTTCATCGGAGGACTCATCAGACAAGGCAGAAGCTGCCTTCTTGGATTTTCTGGCAACTGATTTCTTTCTGGAGGCTCGAGGGGAAACTGACTTCCTTGCCTTTCTTTCCTTTTGAGCAAAGGACCGGTCCTTCTTTTCTTGAACATCTTGCTGGATTAACTCAATGTTTATTTGTTCCACTTGATTCCTTTTCGCTGCCCTGGCTTCACGCTTGGACTTGGCCTTAGCTCTCTTTTCCACTTCTTCATGAAAATCAGCAATAGTTTTCAATGAGTCAGTGTGAGCATTTGCAGGAGGAGGTGGCTTGAATTTTTCATCATCTGGACCGAGGCAACCTTCAGCGATGCAGTCATTCCAGGGTGGAGTGAATGCGAACAAGATTTGATATTTCCTTCGGACATTCTCATGATTGAACCATTTCTTCGCCCAGTGACGGCGAATCCTTTGCAGCCTGTTATTTCTTTCGGTTGCGTTTTCAATTCCAGGTGTAGTTTTATAAGTCTCGGGATCAGACATCTCAGCAGCGGTGTTCCTTTCTCTACCACGACCACCCTTCTTGGGATTTCCATCAGAAAATAAAGTCTTTGAATTGGTGATCTGTTCATCCTCGGGCTGACTGTGCGCCGAGGGAATATCATCTTCCTCTTCGTCGGATTCAGATTCAGACTTCTTCTTCGGCACTTTTGGTGGCTTTGATGGTTTTACTGCACCAGACAATCTCTTTCGTTCAGCCATTTGAGGCACCTGAGGGATTTCTTCTTCAGAACCAGACTGCTCTTCTGAACTTTATGCCATGACCAACCTGGGAAAAAGAGTAGATACGAGGGAAAACAGGATAGGGTCACAAACATGCACAGAGTCATTTTGACAGAGAACAGAAAGTTTTTCAGAAGCAGCAAAGGAATCCATGGCATACAATATGAAAGATATCATCAACAGAATTGCAACATGCCCTAAGGCAGAGTAATAACTATCTAATCTTTTGAAAAGTACTCATGAACCCTAGATCTCAGATAGCTAGTACGAGGGAAAGCTACAAACCGTACCAGTCACAACTTAGAGAATCCTAAAGATTTACCCTAAGGAAGTAAAACAAGAGAAATACACGTCTGTAAGAACAACCCTAGAACAGAGGAATAGAGAGGGCTAGCTCCAGATCCATGCGCCCTAACTTGGCAGCAAAGATCAGCTACGACGATGCAGAGGAGAGGATGTACCGCACTGGCGCGACCAACGACGGTGAGGCTTCACCAGAGTTTCACGGCGAGGCGCGTCGACGGTGTTGCTTCAAGCTCGGGCTCGGGAGGAGAGCGAGAGAGGGTTTGAGGATGAACTGAGGGAGAACAGAGGAAGAAGACGCCTGGAGGGGTGTATATAAAGCCCGTAGGCGGAACTGCTTCCTCCGAAATCTACGACCGAAAAGCACGGGACGTTCCACATTCAACGGACGTGATCACGATCGTGAGATCATGGGCATGTATCAACC
This sequence comes from Thinopyrum elongatum, assembly GCA_011799875.1. Taxonomy (NCBI): domain Eukaryota; kingdom Viridiplantae; phylum Streptophyta; class Magnoliopsida; order Poales; family Poaceae; genus Thinopyrum; species Thinopyrum elongatum. Next base: position 544,851,623 of record CM022298.1, on the reverse strand, counting down.
ATTTCCTGCGAAATTCTCAGAAATTGAACGAAAGGCCGAAGGGTTTGAAGAAGGGCAAGCGCCAAAACAGATAAATGTTCAAAGTTGATTTCATTGGCGACCAAGGACGCCGGATTGAAATCTTCTTCAGATCAAGTTGCAGGTTTATGATGGACAACATAGATTGGATGAGAAAGAATGGAGGGAAAACAGGGTCCGAATCAAACACTCAGCCAAACAAGAGAAAAACACAAAACCAATGAGCTCTGAGTGAGTTGACATTCGGACAAAATACAAACTCAACGAAAATCAAAGAGACGAGAGAAAACACACTGAACTAGCACCAACAATATAGATCTCAGGATAAAGGATAAGCGAGGGAATTCCTGAAACATTATCTGCAAGAAAGTGTTAGTTCTTTTTCGCAACCCACACTTGCATGGGCAACAAGGATCTCATTTTCTTCGTTTGAACGTGAACATTCTTTCATCGAGAGCTGTAAAACACCTGTGTACTTCGAGAGTAGTCATATGAATATACATTAAAGTTATTTCCAGAGATATGAGTATAATGATTTGAAGAGGTATGCATGTACTCCTTCTATCGAAGGTTTGATCGATTCCCATTCGAGAATTTTCCAACGCCATTCTGCGAATGATAATCAATGTTTCGAGGAGAATTACTCTGCATATTCAAGTTAGCAGTGACAGATAGATTTTCAATGGTACACTTATTCACCCAGATTTGCTTCTTGGGTGAACCAGACCTGCAGTTAGTACCAACATATCGAGCAAAAACCTTACCATTCTGTTGTTTGACGAATTTGTAGTTCGAGTCATCAGACTCATCCGAAACAACAGTAATGGGAGTATCATATCCTGATAGAATTGCAGGTTCGAGTGTTTTGCTCTTAGCAAGAACCCAAATTGTTCGTGGATACTGCTCGGGAGTCCAGTAAGTTCCATCAACATTGAGATTCCTTTCGAAACCCAATCCTTCCTTTTGAGGATTTCTGTGCAGTATTGACTTCTTGAGCACATCACAGTGGGTTTGATGCCCTTTGAGGCTCTTTAGCATTCTTGTCTCAAGCAAGTTCTTTAATCTGGAATTTTCATCAAAAATCGCAACAGGATCCTCGGGAGAGGGGTTAGAGATATCATTCATAGTAGTTGCAATATTCTCGACGTTAGCACTAGAAGTTTCAGCATGTGAATCAACATTGCTACGTTCTCGACATTTTAAGCAAGGGGCACAAAATCATCAGGAAGACGATTGGATTGCTCGGCGAAGAGAGAAGCTTTTTCTTTCCCAAGCGCATTATGAGATTCTTTCAGAGATTCGAGTTCTTGATTCTTGTTAAGGAGTTCATCAGATAAACTCTCGAAGTCAACTGAAAGAGAATCATATTTGTTAGAAAGATCATCAATAGTTGAAGAAAAAGTGTTATGCTCTTCCATCAACTTTTGATTCTTCTCCATCTCTTCGACCAGTAATCCTTCGGTTTTCCTGAGATTCCTCTCAAGCATTTCAAGCTCATCGTATTGAGATTTTGCAAATTTAACAAGTTTAGCATAGGCAATGTATTCAGGAGAATATTCATTCATGGATTTTTGGTGTTTTGCTGATACCTGATCCTTAGATGATTTTGCCATGAGGCAGAATGCAATTTGCTCATCATCACTTGAAGCATCATCATCAATGTCTGACTCGGGTGAATTTTTAGATGATTCATAGGCAATGAAGGCATTGCTCCTTCCTATCCTTCTTTGAAAATTTTCATCATCTGATTCAGAGTCTGTCGCCTCTTTTTCAGAATCCAGGGTCATATCAGCACATGCTCTATTCAGCCATGATATTCTCTTCATATTTGACTCGATAGCTGCTCTAGCTTTCACGTGAGTGACTGGTCTCGTCAAAGAAGATGAGGATGGTTCATTTTTCTTCGAGAGCTTAGTATGACGATCTAATCGTGTGAATCCACTGCAGTGAAGATATTTCTATCTGTTTCTAGGTTTGCCTTCCCAACAGGGACAGTCTGCAATGAGATGACCGAGTTGTTTGCACTTGAAGCACTTCATTTCTTTCGAAGATAACCTTCTTGATGATTCAAGCAAGTCAAATTCACCATCATTTGTGAGGCATAAATTTTGTCTTCTGAGATCACTTAGCCTTTCTGTTAGCATTTCTAGTTCTCTGGTGATGGTATGTTGATTCTCAACATCTTCTTCTTCTTGTGAGCTGCCATAATGTGACAGGATTTATCCTTCACCTTCTGAAGAAGAATCTTGATCTGCATTTTCAAGCTCCATCTTTTCTTCATGAATTGACAACAGCGTCATGACCTCTACATAGTGAAGTTCTTCATAGTCTGGTGTTTGCTTGATTTCTGCTATGATGGAATTGAAAGTTGGATCAAGAGCGCTCAGCAGCTTGTTGACAACATCTCTATCGGTGATATCAGTTACTCCTCGTTGATGAAGTCTTTCAACAATGCTTGTTAATCGATCAGTGAGTTCCATAGCACTTTCCTTTCGCAGACTTCTGAAACCACAAAACATGGCACGAAGCATTTGAGTGTGTGGATCTGATCTGGCAATGAATTCTTCATGAGCATGCTTGATATAATCCCAAAGTTGCTTTGCAGTGTCGAGCATTTGGAACTGAAAGAAAATGTCTTTCGAGAGACTGCTACAGATGATATCTTTTGCTTGAGCATCCAACTACAGATTGGCTTTGTCATCGGAATTTGGATCATCCGGTTGCTGAATGGTGTAGCCATTTTCCACAATCTGCCACAGACCAAAGTTGCTAGCTTGAATCCTGATTCTCATTCTTTCTTTCCAGTAGAGATCATCATTTCCATCGAAGATAGGAAATCTTTCAGAGTGCGAGGATCTACGTACCTGCAAATGACATACTCAAAACTCCAAGGACGTTAGACCTTTAATAAGCAGAGACAGGTAGAACCTGCTATGATACCAATTGTTAGGACCGAGAGTATATCGACCAGAGGGGGGGGTGATGTCTACTACGAAACCATCTTCTTGGTTCCGTGGGAGGCGTAGGATGAAGATGGTCTCTCTCAAACAACCCTGCAACCGAATAACAAAGAGTCTCTTGTGTCCCCAACACACCCAATACAATGGTAAATTGTATAGGTGCACTAGTTCGGTGAAGAGATGATGATACAAGTGTAATATGGATGGTAGATATAGGTTTTTGTAATCTGAAAATATAAAAACTGAAAGGTAACTAGTAATAAAAGTGAGCAAAAACGGTATTGCAATGCTTGAAAGCAAGGCCTAGGGTTCATACTTTCACTACTGCAAAATTCTCTCGACAATGATAGCATAATTGGATCATATAACAATCCCTCAACGTGCAAAAAAGAATCACTCCAAAGTTTCTATCGGAGAACGTAGGACAAAAACGTGCATCAACCCCTATGCATAGATTACCCCAATGTCACCTCGGGAATCCGCGAGTTGAGTGCAAAAACATACATCAAATGAATCAATAGAGCATCCCATTGTCACCACAGATATCCCACCGCAAGACATACATCAAGTGTTCTCAAATCCAATACTCAATCCAACATAATGAAACCTCAAAGAGCAAGACTCAATTCATCACAAGAAGATAGAGGGGGAGAAACACCATATATGTGATCCAACTATAGTAACAAAGCTCGCGGTACATCAAGATCGTGCCAAATCAAGAACATGAGAGAGAGATCAAACACATAGCTACTCGTACATACCCTCAGCCCCGAGGGTGAACTACTCCCTCCTCGTCATGGAGACCGCCGGGATGATGAAGATGGCCTCCGGTGATGATTTCCCCCTCCGACAGGGTGCCGGAACGGGCTCCCGATTGGTTTTTCGTGGCTACAGAGGCTTACGGCGGCGGAACTTCTGATCTAGGGTTCTTTTCGGGGCTTTTGGTATTTATAAGAATTTTTGGATCGGTCTCATGTCAAGGGGGTGCCCAAGGGACCCACAAGCTCGGAGGGCGCGCCCTAGGGGGTGGGCGCGCCCCCCAGGCTTGTGGCTTCCTCGTCCACTTCCTGGCCCAGCTCCGGTGCTTCGGGGGTCTCTTTTGGTCCATAAAAAATCACCGTAATTTTTAGCACATTCCGAGAACTTTTATTTCTGCACAAAAAACGACACCACAGTAGTTCTGCTGAAAACAGCGCCGGCCTGGGTTAGTTCTAATCAAATCATACCAAAATCATATAAAATTGTTGCAAACATGGCATGAATACTTCATAAATTATAGATACGTTGGAGACGTATCAGCATCCCCAAGCTTAATTCCTGCTCGTCCTCGAGTAGGTAAATGATAAAAGAAATAATTTATGAAGTGTGAATGCTAGCATAGTGCATAAGTTTGATCAATGATAATTCCAAACACTTTATCTAGCATCAATATATATTATAAACAGTAGCTCATTCATAAAACTTCTCATGATCAAGTAGCAAGCTATTCACATGTTAAAGTACAGATAATAAACTTTCTTGAAAACTAACAAACTACGTTCTGAGTCGTCAAACAATTGCAATTCATATTATTTCAGGAAGGGTCTATGTAAGAGCTTTGATTTAGCAAATTCCACATACTCAACTATCATATAATCTTCCATGATAGCTACCACTCAAAGCATATATTTAGAACAAATAGGATCCATCGAACACAGAGAAAGATAGGGGCTTAATGTTTTGCCTCCCAATTTATTTATCATATAGATAGTGGTCAACAATAATAATTCATGATCAAATATATTTGAATGGCCATATGTGCTTAGATCTTTCCCCACCACATGATGCTTGCCAACTAAAGAATAATTGAGGTTGGAATGAGAAAGCATACTATTGACTCTTGCATAAAAGTAAATTCATAAAGTAAAAGATAGGCCCTTCGCAGAGGGAAGCAGAGGTTGTCATGCGCTTTTTATTTTTGGATGTGCAAACTCTTAATGCAAAGGAACATCACTTTATATTGCCCCTCGTGACAGCAACCTTTATTATGCAGTCCGTCGCTTTTATTTCTTCACCATCACAAGTTCGTACAAAGCTTATTTTCCCTTACAATAAAAGGTCATACATATTTTGGAGCAATTTTTGTTACTTTTTGCACCGATGACAACTTACTTGAAGGATCTTATTCAATCCATAGGTAGATATAGTGGACTCTCATAGCAAGAAACTGGGTTTAAGGGGGTTTTTGGATGCACAAGTAGTATTTCTGCTTAGTACAAATTTTTGGCTAGCAAAAGATCCTAAGCAAGCACCACATGTTGGAGGATCCAAAACAATATAACTTCTATACAAATATACCCAAACATAACTCATTACGTTGTCTTCCTTGTCCAACTTCAACTAATTTGCTCAAGTTTGAAAATAATTAATGGGGCTAACAATCATAGAAGATGTCCAAGATAGTATATTTATATGTGGAATCTCTCTTCCTTCAATATTCTTTCATGAATTGTTCAAGTGACCAATGTTGTGTTTGCTAACTTTCAATAAATTTACAACCTATACTTCTTATATGTGAAGTCATTAGTCCCCATGGGATAAGCATATGAAACATATATAATTTCATATTTATGATATTAAAATCATTCAACCATTTACTCATAGGATATAAGTGAAGCACGAGAGTAAATGACAAACTACACAAAAAAGATATAAGTGAAAATCAATGAGTAGTAAAGCAATTAGGTAGCTATGTGAAGACTCTCTCTCGTTTAGAAATTTAATATCTTGGGATATTATTAAAACAGCAAGCAAAACAAAATAAAATGGCATTCCAAGGATAGCACATATCATGTGAAGAAGCAAAAACTTAGGCTCAACCGAGGCTAACCGATGATTGTTGATGAAGAAAGGTGGGATGCCTACCGGGGCATCCCCAAGCTTAGATGCTTGAGACTTCTTGAAATATTAGGGATGACTTGGGCATCCCCAAGCTTGAGCTTTTGTGTCTCCTTAATTCCTTTTATATCACGGTTTCCCTAAATCTTAAAAACTGCATCCACACAAAACTGAACAAGAACTCATGCGATAAGTTAGTATAAATCAAATGCAAAACCTTATCATTATCTACTGTAGCAAATCACTAAAATTATTATTTAACATTGCTTACTAAATGCCTATGCATATTTAATACTCCTATCCTCAAATAGAATCATTAAACAAGCAAACATATGCAAACAATGCAAACATAACAGCAATCTGTCTAAACAGGACAGTCTGTAAAGAGTGCAATTATACTCATACTTACCTAACTCCAAAAATTCTGAAACATTACCACACAGTAGATAATTTTCTATATCTCAATGTGTAAAAATTTCAAAATTTTATCAAGTTCTGACTATTCACAAATATTCAAAACATAACAACAAACTTTCTGTTTTCTAACAGCAACATATAGACTTGCAAAATAAGCATGGTAAAGGCATACTTGACACTTTTATTGAAATAAAAGATTAAAAACATTACTCTAAATAATAGCAAGCAAATCCAACTAAAATAAAATGACGCTCCAAGCAAAACTCATATCATGTGACAAATAAAAATATAGCTCCAAGTGAGGTTACCGATAATGTTGAAGACGAAAGAGGGGATGCCTTCAGGGGCATCCCCAAGCTTAGTTGCTTGGATCTTCCTTGAATATTACCTTGCGGTGCCTTGGGAATCCCCAAGCTTAGGGTCTTTCCACTCTTCATTCTTCTCATATCGATATCTCACCCAAAACTTGAAAACTTCAATCGAACAAAATTTAACGGAACTTCGTGAGATGGGTTAGTATGATAAAACAAATCATTCACTTTGGTACTGTCAAGACAAGATTCAAATGTTTTCTCACATGATGCCTACTGTACCCTATCATTTCTAAAATTTATATTGAGCAATATAAGCCATAGAAACTAGAAAACAAGCAAACTATGCATCGAAAACAGAATCTGTCAAAAACAGAACAGTCTGTAAAGATCTGAATTATAGTCATAATTCTGTTACTCCAAAAATTCTTAAAAATTAGCACACGGTAGACAATTTATATATAAATCCTCTATAAAAAATTAAGAGTTTGTCCATTTTCCAGTGAATTTTAACAATTCTGTTAATGGACGCAAAATTTTCTGTTTTTGCACAGAATCAAATAAACTATCAACCACACTATCCCAAAGGCTTTACTTGGCAGTTTATTCAAACAAAAGCTATAAAACATGATTACTACAGTATATTAATCATGTGAACACACAAAAACAGCAGGGGTAAATGTTGGGTTGTCTCCCAACAAGCGCTTTTCTTTAATGCCTTTTTAGCTAGGCATGATGATTTCAATGATGCTCACATAAAAGATAAGAATTGAAACACAAAGAGAGGAACCTGGAGCATATGACTAGCACATTTAAGCCTAACCCACTTCCTATGCATAGATATTTTGTGAGCAAACAACTTATGGGAACAAGAATCAACTAGCATAGGAAGGCAAAACAACAAAACTTCAAGATTTTCAACACATAGATAGGAAACTTGATATTATTGAGATATGTAAAAGCATATGCTCCTCTCTCATAATAATTTTCAGTAGCATCATGAGTGAATTACACAATATAGCTATCTCATAAAGCATTCTTTTCATGATCCACAAGCATATAATTTTTATTACTCTCCACATAAGCAAATTTATTCTCATGAATAGTAGTGGGAGCAAACTCAACAAAATAACTATCATGTGAGGCATAATCCAATTGAAAATTAAAATCATGATGACAAGTTTCATGGTTATCATTATTCTTTATAGCATACATGTCATCACAATAATCATCATAGATAGCAACTTTGTTCTCATAATCAATTGGAACCTCTTCCGAAATAGTGGATTCATCAGTAAATAAAGTCATGACCTCTCCAAATCCACTTTTATAAATATTGTGAAAAGATTCAACACCCTCCAAAATAGTGGGATCATTAACTAGAGTTGACACTCTTCCAAACCCAATTTCATCAATATAATCATCATAAATAAGAGGCATGCTTTGATCATAGTAAAATTGCTCATCAAAACTTGGGGGACTAAAAATATCATCTTCACCAAACATAACATCCCCAAGCTTATGGCTTTGCATATCATTAGCATCATGGATATTCAAGGAATTCATACTAACAACATTGCAATCATGCTCATCATTCAAAGGTTTTATGCCAAACATTTTATTGAGTTCTTCTTCTAACACTCGAGCACAATATTCCTTTCCGTCATTTTCATGAAAGACATTAAAAAGATGAAGCATATGAGGTAACCTCAATTCCATTTTTTTGTAGTTTTCTTTTATAAACCAAACTAGTGATAAAACAAGAAACTAAAAGATTCAATTGCAAGATCTAAAGATATACCTTCAAGCACTCACCTCCCCGGCAACAGCGCCAGAAAAGAGCTTGATGTCTACTACACAACCTTCTTCTTGTAGACTCGTGTTGGGCCTCCAAGCGCAGAGTTTTGTAGGACAGTAGCAATTTTCCCTCAAGTGGATGATCTAAGGTTTATCAATCCGTGGGAGGTGTAGGATGAAGATGGTCTCTCTCAAACAACCCTGCAACCGAATAACAAATTGTCTCTTCTATCCCCAACACACCCAATACAATGGTAAATTGTATAGGTGCACTAGTTCGGCGAAGAGATGGTGATACAAGTGTAATATGGATGGTAGATATAGGTTTTTGTAATCTGAAAATATAAAAACAGCAAGGTAACTAGTAACAAAAGTGAGCAAAAATGGTATTGCAATGCTTGAAAACAAGGCCTAGGGTTCATACTTTCACTAGTGCAAATTCTCTCGACAATGATAACATAATTTGATCATATAACAATCCCCAACGTGCGACAAAGAATCACTCCAAAGTTTCTATCGGAGAAAGTAGGAAGAAAACGTGCATCAACCCCTATGCATAGATTAGCCCAATGTCACCTCGGGAATCCGCGAGTTGAGTGCCAAAACATACATCAAGTGAATCAATAGAACCTCCCATTGTCACCACAGATATCCCATTGCAAGACATACATCAAGTGTTCTCAAATCCAATACTCAATCCAACATAATGAAACCTCAAAGAGCAAGACTCAATTCATCACAAGAAGATAGAGGGGGAGAAACACCATATGATCCAACTATAGTAACAAAGCTCGCAGTACATAAAGATCGTGCCAAATCAAGAAGACGAGAGAGAGATCAAACACATAGCTACTGGTACATACCCTCACCCCGAGGGTGAACTACTCCCTCCTCGTCATGGAGACTGCCAGGATGATGAAGATGGCCTCCGGTGATGATTTCCCCCTTCGGCAGGGTGCCGGATGGGCTCCCAATTGGTTTTTCATGGCTACACAGGCTTACGGCGGCAAAACTTCCGATCTAGGGTTCTTTTCGGGGTTTTTGGTATTTATAAGAATTTTTGGCGTTGGTCTCACGTAAAGGGGGTGCCCGAGAGACCCACAAGCTCGGAGGGCGCACCCTAGGGGGGTGGGCGTGCCCCCTAGGCTTATGGATTCCTCATCCACTTCCTGGCCCAGCTCCGGTGCTTCGGGGGTCTCTTGTGGTCCATAAAAAATCACCGTAAATTTTCAGCCCATTCCGAGAACTTTTATTTCTGCACAAAAAACAACACCACGGTAGTTCTGCTGAAAACAACGTCAGTCTGGGTTAGTTCTAATCAAATCATACCAAAATCATTTAAAATTGTTGCAAACATGGCATGAATACTTCATAAATTATAGATACGTTGGAGACGTATTAAGGGGTGAATGGGAGATTCAATAATTCTTTCGAATGTTTTGAACTGATCCTAAACACAACAGCGGAAAAGTGGTTCGGTAGGTATGAATTCAATCACGCACACTATTGAGGAACAAAACCATCGATGGAGGATGCAATAATGGTTTGAGCATATGATATAACAGGCTTGATGATAACGATGGTAAAGCAATATGCCCACAGATACAAAATCATAGCAGAGTACTCGAATAGAACTGCGATGGACAACTATGAAGAATAGATGTAATGAGGAAAATGATCACATCACAGAAAATAACTAGGACTAAGATTGCAGGACAGAATGATGAGGGTGCAACAAAGTAAGCAACGAATGATAACAAATCAGATAACTATCATCATGGGGCACATATGAGGATTGCCGAATGCAATGCAATGAAGTAAATTTAACTAGTGGTGCTCAATGGCGACAGAGAGATTTGGTAGACCGGTTCACCCTTATGCCAAAGGGCCACGTCTGGTTGGAGGGGCTGTGACTTAACTCGGAAGATAAATTATCTTCACCCTATTCTCCTTCAACTCGAAGCTGATCAAACTCCAGTTGATTTCACTCATGGTAGATCCTTGTCGGCAATCTCCAAACCTTCGGTCGACCTTCGCGAACCACAATCACTCTTAATTGCTGAAGATTTAGCTCGGCGAAGAAAACAACTCTTCAACACTCGAGCGGAAACCTATCCGTCTAGAGAGTGCGTAGCTCTCAAGAGTAATAGGTACAAGAACTCAACTCAGAACCACTGTGATGCTAAACCACTGTCTAAGTTTGGGCTCTTGATTTTTCTCTCGGTGGATCTTAAACTCAAATCACTCAGAGAGGGGTTGCTCAAATCAATTTTCTCAGAAATCTCAAGTGGAGCAGCCAACGAACAACGTTGGAGCGGGGTGGCTATTTTGCAGCCCGCAGCCTTCCCTGAAGGGAAATGACCTAATTGGACATCGAGAGCAGCCAATGGTCGAACGACAGGAGTCCAATGGTCAGAAATTTTAGCACAACGGTAACATTACTTGCGGGGCAAGTAATGCTAACTCCTCAGTCCAAAAGATATCTCCTGCGGCATGAAGAACAACGTCTACTGCTGCCAGGTAATCATTCGAAGCATAAAGAGATTTCTCTCGCATCTTTCATAGGTTTTGGGCTAAGCATCACAGTGGATCTAAGCTTCGAGAACCTATACCCCTCTTAATAGTACGGAGGTCCTATGACTCAAATGAACGAAAGAAGAACAATGAAATGAATAGTACATCTTCAATTTGTCTTCGACTTCCGCTCGCTGCAGTCAATTGCTTCAGACAACACCAAACCAAATGCTTCGCTTCAGCAGTAATCTTTCTAGGGGTTAATTCCTTCACATCAATCTTCTCGTCTACATGTCTTCAACATATGTAGATCTTTCTTCTCTGCAATGCAGATATACTTTAGTGAAGTTCCTCGAACTTGGCACCGGAAACAGAATTCTCTTCGGTTCTGTATGGACTATTTTTCTCTGTATGCACTAGCAAACAAATTAGTCCATACCTGTTTCTGTCAACAATCTCCAAAACACAGGTAGGGAGATATTGCACCAACAAATACCTCCTTTCTTAGGGGCACAATGAACGGGACTTACCCATCTGCTATCAGCTATGGGATAGATTATAGCTGCTTCCAGAAGCTTTAATATTTCAGCTCTTACCACCTCTTTCATTTTGGGATTTAATCATCGTTGATGATCAACAACTGGTTTAGCATCAGGTTCCATATTAATATTGTGCTGACAGAGAGTGGGACTAATGCCCTTAAGATCATCAAGAGTATATCCAATAGCAGCACGATGCTTCCTTAGAATTTTTAATAATCTTTTCTCTTCATGCTCTGTAAGGTTAGCACTAATAATAACATGATATATCTTCTTTTCATCTAGATAAGCATATTTAAGAGTATCGGGTAATTGTTTCAATTCAAACACATGATCACCTTTAGGTGGAGGAGGACCTCCTAGAGTTTCAACAGGCAAGTTATGTTTAAGGATAGGTTGTTGCTCAAAGAATATTTTGTCTATTTCATTTCTTTCATGCAAGTGCATATCATTTTCATGGTCAAGCAAATATTGTTCTAGTGGATCAATAGGGGGTACGGCAATAGAAGCAAGACCAATTATTTCATCCTTACTTGGCAATTCTTTATTACAAGGTTGCCTACGAAACTTAGAGAAATTAAACTCATGAGACATATCACCAAAATTAACACTGACGGTTTCTCTCTTGCAATCTATCTTAGCATTAACAGTGTTCAAGAAAGGTCTACCAAAGATAATGGGAGAAAAGTCATCTTGTGGGGAACCATGAACTAGAAAATTAGTAGGGTATTTTATTTTCCCACACAAGACTTGAACATCTCTAACAATCCCAAGCGGTGTGATCGTATCTCTATTAGCAAGTTTGATAGTAACATCAATGTCGTCTATTTCAGCGGGTGCTATATCATTCATAATTTCTTGGTAAAGAGTAAAAGGAATAGCACTGACACTAGCACCCATATCACATAAACCATGGTAACAGTGATCTCCTATTTTAACTGAGACAACAGGCATGCCAACAACGGATCTATTTTTATCTTTATTATCTGGTTTAGCAATTATAGCGGCTTCGTCACAAAAATAAATAACATGCCCATCAATATTATCAACTAAGAGATCTTTAACCATAGCAATACTAGGTTCTACTTTAATTTGTTCAGAGGGTTTAGGTGCTCTAATATAACTTTTGCGAACCACAGCTGAAACCTTAGCATGCTCCTTTATCCTAACAGGGAAAGGTGGTTTTTCAATATAAGCAGTAGGCACAACTGGGTCAACATTGTAAATGATAGTTTCATCTTTAACCATAGCTTGTTCTTTAATCTCTTCTTTAATTGGGGGATGATATTTATACCACTTCTCCTTAGGGAGCTCAACATGAGTAGCAAATGATTCACAAAAAGAGGCTACCATCTCAGAGTCAAGTCCATACTTAGTGCTAAACATATGGAAAACATCGCTATCCAAAAAAGATTTAACACAACCAAACTCAAGCTTTATACCTGACTCTTTACCTTCGTCGAGTTCCCAATCTTCAGAGTTGCGTTTAATTCTTTCTAAAAGACCCCACCTGAATTCAATAGTCTTCTTCATAAAATAACTAGTACAAGAAGTATCGAGCAGGGATTGATCATTACGAGCAAGCCGAGCATAAAAATTCTGAATAATAATTTTTCTCGAGAGCTCATGATTGGGGAATGAATATAACATTGACTTAAGCCTCCCCCAAGCTAGAGCGATACTTTCTCCTTCACGAGGCCAAAAATTATATGTATAATTCCGATCACGATGAACTAGATGCATAGGATAATTTTTATGGTGGAATTACAATTTCAATCGATTCCAATCCCAAGCTCCAATATTATCATATAGCCTATACCATGTCAATGCCTTTCCCCCCAAACATAAAGGGAAAACTTTCTTCTTAACTTCATCTCCGGGCAAGCCTGCAAGCCTAAAAATCCACAAATTTCATCCACATATATCAGGTGCAAGTCAAGATGTTTCGTTCCATCTCCTGCATAAGGATTAGCTAGCAGTTTCTCTATCATACCCGAAGGAATTTCATAACCAATATTTTCAGTAGGTTCAGTAGGTTGAGGGGCAACTCTTTGTTTTTCTGGTCGCGGTGAAGATACCCCGAACAAACCCCTCAAAGGATTGTTTTCCATAGTAGCAAGTAACAGTAAATTTCAGCACGTAATATAAATTTTCCTTACCGATTTCCACTTACCAAGAGCGCTTCGCTCCCCGGCAACAGCGCCAGAAAAGAGTCTTGATGACCCACAAGTATATGGGATCAATCGTAGTCCTTTCGATAAGTAAGAGTGTCGAACCCAACGAGGAGCAGAAAGAAATAACAAGCGGTTTTCAGCAAGGTAATTTCTGCAAGCACTGAAATTGTAGGTAACAGATAGTTTGATAGCAAAATAATTTGTAACGAGCAAGTAACGGTAATGGTAACAAAAGTGCAGCAATGTATCCCAATCCTTTTGTGGCAAAGAACAGGCCGGAACGGTCTCTTATAATAAGTAAAACATTCTTGAGGGCACACGGGAATTTCATCTAGTCACTTTCATCATGTTGGTTTGATTCGCGTTCGCTACTTTGATAATATGGTATGTGGGTGGACCGGTGCTTGGCTGTTTTTCTTACTTGAACAAGCCTCCCACTTATGATTAACCCCCTCGCAAGCATCCACAACTACGAAACAAGAATTAAGATAGCAATCTAACCATAGCATTAAACATGTCGATCCAAATCAGCCCCTTACGAAATAGCGCATAAACTAGGGTTTAAGCTTCTATCACTCTAGCAACCCATCATCTAATAACTACTCCACAATGCATTCCCTTAGGCCCAAAGATGGTGAGGTGTCATGTAGTCAATGTTCACATAACACCACTAAGGGAATCACAACATACATACCATCAAAATATCGAACGAATATCAAATTCACATGATTACTTGCAACATGACTTCTCCCGTGGCCTCAAGAACAAAAGTAACTACTCACACAACATGTTCATGATCAAGATCAGAGGAGTAGTAAATATCATAATGGATCTGAACATATAATCTTCCACCAAATAAACCGGCTAGCATCAACTACAAGATCTAATCAACACTACTAGTCACCCGCAGGTACCAATCTGAGGTTTTCATACGAAGATTGAACACAAGAGATGAACTAGGGTTTGAGAGGAGATGGTGCTGTTGAAGATGTTGATGAAGATTGGCCTCCCAAAGATAAGAGGGTTGTTGGTGATGACGATGGCTTCGATTTCCCCCTTCCGGAGGGAAGTTCCCCTGGCAGAATCGCTCCGCCGGAGGGCAAAAGTGCTCCTGCCCAAGTTCCGCCTCGAGACGGCGGCGCTCCATCCCTAAAGTCCTCTCCTTATTTTTTTAGGTCGAAAGACCTTATGTACTAGAAGATGGGCACCGGAGGTGGGCCTGGGCCCCCACTACCCACCAGGGCGCGCTTGGAGGGGGTGGCGCGCCCTGGTGCCTTGTGGGCGCTTGGGTGACCCCCTCCGGTGGTTCTATATTCCAATATTTTTAATATATTGAGAAATAATTCTCCGTGAAATTTCAGCTCATTTGGAGATGTAGATAATAGGTATCTCTGACATAGCTTTGTCAGGTCCAGAATTCCAGCTGCCGGCATTCTCCCTCTTTGTGTAAACCTTGCATATTATGAGAGAAAAGGCATTAGAATTACTCCATAAAGTGTTATAATGAATAAAAACACTATAAATAATAGTAGAAAAACAAGATGCAAAATGGGCGTATCAACGCTTCCGGAGGCCCGCGCGGCCCCTGGCACCATGCTCCCGGAGGCCCCCACGGCTTCGCCTGCCGAGCCTTTCGACGAGGACGACATGGACACCTCAGTCACGTGCCACGTCGAGCACCGTGTGTACTTTGTCAGCAAGGTGCTGAGGGATGCGCGCGAGTACTATCCCATGCAGCAGAAGCTCCTCCTCACGCTCCTCGTCGCCTCTAGGAAAATTGCACCACTATTTCCAGGGCCACCCCATTAAGGTTATTTCAGCCTACCCCTCTAGAGGAAGTCTTGCGCAGCCACAATGCCGCTGGCAGAGTTGCCGAGTGGAACATCGAGTTGCAGGCCTTCCAATTGGAGTTCTGCACCACCAGAGTTATCAAAGGCGTGGCCCTAGCTGACTTCATAGCGGAATGGACGGACCCATACGAGGAGGAAGCTCGCGAGGACAAGTCCCTCTTGCCTAGGGATGAGGCTCCCTATGGCTGGGTCCTCTACTTCGATGGCGCCTTCTCCAGGCAGGGCGTGGGGGCCGGCGTCGTACTCACTTCGCCGGCCGGAGATAAGCTCTAATACGCAGTCCAGTTGTGCTTCAGGCATGAGGAGAAGGTCTCCAACAACATCGCGGAGTACAAGGGCCTCATCGCTGGCCTCAAGGCCGCCTCCACTCTCGCCATCAAGCGCCTCGTCATCAAAGGTGATTCTTAGCTCCTTGTCAATTTCTCCAACAAAAAGTACAAGCCCAAGGACGAGCACATGGCAGCTTACCTAGAGGAGGTACGCAAACTTGAGAAGCGTTTCCTTGGCTTGGAACTGTAACACATCCCGCATGGCGCCAATAAAAAAGCCGATGACATTGCCAAGCGAGCATCCCGCCGTGAGCCCCAAAACCCCGGCATCTTTGAAGAAAGGCTCCTCAAGCCATCAGCCGTGCCGCCCGCCATTGGCACAACGCTGCTGCGTGAGGAGCTACCACCTGCGCCACCCACAGGCGCGCCGGACTGCGGCCAGCCCTCGGCAGACCGCCTACTGCTGGTGTTGGAGCCTCAAGAGGGTAGCTGGGCTGCGCAGTTCAAAGCTTACCTACTTCACGGTATGCTCCCCGTGGAGGATTCGAAGGCGGAGCGTGTCGTCCGGCAAGCCACCGCTTACTACCTGCGGGACGGTGAGCTATACCGCAGGTGGCCCAACGACATCTCACTGTGGTGCATCTCAGCAGAGCAAGGGGCGAGCTGCTCGCCGACATCCATGGAGGGGATTGCGGGCACCACTCCTTGTCGCACACCCTCACCGCGGCGGTTTCTATTGGCCCACCGCACTCCGCGACGCCACCAAGTTGGTCCAGTCCTGCGAAGCCTACCAGTTCCACGCCAAGCAAATCCATCAGCCCGCGCAGGGGCTTAAGACGATTCCACTCTCGTGGCCCTTCGCGGTGTGGGGGCTGGACATACTGGGTCCTTTCCCCCGTGCGGCTGGCGGTTACCACTACCTCTACGTCGCCATCGACAAATTCACCAACTGGGCAGAGGTCGAGCCCGTGTGCACCATCCTGGTGGGCTCAGCTATCAAGTTCATCAAGGGCCTGGTGTGCCGATTCGGCGTCCCCAACCGCATCATCATCGACAACGGCTCCCAATTTACGAGTGGCCTCTTCAGGTCATACTGTGCTAACCTTGGTACGCAGATATGCTACGCTTCCGTGGCGCATCCGCGAAGCAATGGCCAGGCCAAGCGCACCAATGCTGAGGTCCTCAAGGGCCTCAAGACTAGGAGCTTCAAGAAGAAGCTTGAGGCCTGCGGCAAGGTTTGGCTGGATGAGCTGCAGTCCGTGCTGTGGTCCATCCGCACCACCACAACTAAGCCCACTGGCGAAACCCCCTTCTTCCTCGTCTATGGGGCGGAGGCGGTCCTCCCCTCGGAGCTTAAGCATGGTTCCCCGCGAGTCCTGGCATTTGATGAGGTGCGTCAGGACGAATCATGGGAGACTGATCTTTTGCTCCTCGAGGAGGCCCGCCGCCAGGCCGCCCTTCGTGCCGCAAGGTACCAAAAAGACTTGCGGCGCTACCATAGCCGCAAGATCCGACCCCGTACTCTCGAGGATGGAGACCTCGTACTGCGTCGGATCCTATTCAGGGAGGGCCTCCACAAGCTCTCGCCCATGTGGGAAGGCCCTTTCAGGGTCGCCCGTGTCTCCAGGCCCGGTGCTGTCCGCCTGGAGACGAAGGATGGAGTTCCCGTGTAGAACGCCTCGAACATCCAGTATCTCCGCAAGTTCTTCCCATGACCCTCTCACGTAAGAATGAGGTGGGGCTGTACACGCCCCGGAGCCTTTCGGTGCGCCACCCCTCGGCCTCGGAAGAGCTCCCACCCACGCCCCAGTGGAATCCCCATGCTCCGCGCTGGCGGAAACGGTCGAACCGCGACCATGCCAACGCCCAAGTGGAAGCCCCATGCTCCGCGCTGGCGGAAACGGTCGAACCGCGACCATGCCCACGCCCAAGTGGAAGCCCCATGCTCCGCGCTGGCAGAAACGGTCGAACCGTGACCATGCCCACGCCCAAGTGGAAGCCCCATGCTCCGCGCTGGCAGAACGATCAAACCACGATCATACCCACGCCCAAGTGGAAGCCCGATGCCGCGCGATGGTGGAACAATCAACGAGGGCGCCCCACGGGTTGTACCAACCTCAGGCTGATCCACGCCAGACATGGCAGCCGCACCTCCTTTCGCTTGTAAACAAATCTATCATCTCCTTTAATAAGAGCTTTGGTTTTTTGAGTCTTGCGGCATTTTGTTGGCTTTCTTTTTCACGAGCCGCGCATGCTCGATGCCTCCCTCTTGAGCCTCATGTGAGCGGGGGCTGGACGGACACTGTGCCCACACTTGGACCAACCCTGACGGCATCGGAGGCCCAGATGGCCAGGCTCTGGGCCGCGGGCCTGCTCCTTTGCACGCCACCTCACCAAGGTCCTTGGTGTCCAATCTCCTCGCGCAACGCACATGAGCGAGCCAACGAGTGTGCGATGCCCCCCCCCCCCCCGAGACGGAACCCCCTGCATATGGCCCACACGCACGCGGGCTATTTTTTATCAAAGGGCGGCCTACCGAGCATTTCGCCTCAGGAGCCCTCGCCTGCTCCTGACGCCTTCGCCTCCTGGTCTTGCTCTGGCTTCGCGATGGCTGAGCCTCGCATAGAGGTTACGTCCTGATAGCGCGAAATGCGGGAGTGAGTGTAAACAAAAAACAAGCATCGAAGGAAGCCCCACGAGAGCACAAGTATTCATTACAACAATAAAAGGTTCAAACAGGAGTCACTGGCATCATGCCCCTACAAGGCCATGGGCGAGCGTTAACACGGAGGTAAAAAGGCAATCTAGGGAGACGCATTACTTCCACCGCCATCATTGCCTTCGCGTTCCTTGGCTCTTCCCTGACCCTCGCGGCCGTCAGGGGCGCCGTTAGGGGCAAACTATGCGTTCAGCGCGTCCACATGGACCTCCACTGCCTCCTCCAGAGCATCACGGATCACCTCAGGCACGGGGGCTATCTGATGTCTAGTACACAACTTGTTCTTGTAGACTCGTGTTGGGCCTCCAAGAGCAGAGTTTTGTAGGACAGTAGCAAATTTCGCTCAAGTGGATGACCTAAGGTTTATCAATCCATGGGAGGCATAGGATGAACATGGCCTCTCTCTCGAACAACCCTGCAGCAAAATAATAAAAATTCTCTTGTGTCCCCAACACACCAAATACAATGGTAATTTGTATAGGTGCACTAGTTCGGTGAAGAGATGGTGATACAAGCATAGTAATGATAGTAGATATTGATTTTTATAATAGGAACAATAAAAAATTAGCAAGGTAGCAATTGATAAAACGGAGCACAAACGGTATTGCAATGCTTGAAAATGAGGCCTAGGGTCCGTACTTTCGCTAGTGCACTCTCTCAACAATGATAATATAATTGGATCATATAACCATCCCTTATAATTGGATCATATAACCATCCCTCAACATGCGATGAAGAATCACTCCAAAGTTCTTATCTAGCGGAGAACATAAGAAGAAATTGTTTGTAGGGTACGAAACCACCTCAAACTTATCCTTTCTGATCGATCTATCTAAGAGTTCATACTAAAATAACACCAAATTATCCTTTCCGATCGATCTATCCAAGAGTTTGTACTAAAATAACACCATATGATACACATCAACCAATTCTAATGTCACCTAGATACTCCAATGTCACCGCGAGTATTCATGAGTTGATTATACGATATGCATCAAACAATTTCAGATTCATAATACTCAATCCAACACAAAGAACCTCGAAGAGTGCCCCAAGATTTCTACCGGAGAAACAAGGACGAAAACATGCATCAACCCCTATGCATAGATTACCGCAATGTCACCTCGGGAATCCGCAAGTTGAGTGCCAAGACATAGATCAAGTGCTCTAAAATCCAACAAAGTATTCAATCCGATAAAAATGAAATCTCAAAGGGAAAACTAAATTCATCACAACAAGATAGAGAGGGGGAAACACCATATGATCCAACTATATTAACAACTCGCAATACATCAAGATCGTGCCAACTCAAGAACACGAGAGAGAGAGAGATTAAACACATAGCTACTGGTACAAACTGATACGTCTCCAACGTATCTATAATTTTTTATTGTTCCATGCTGTTATATTATCATTCTTGGATATTTTACAATCATTTTATAGCAACTTTATATCATTTTTTGGGATTAACCTATTGACATAGTGCCCATTGCCAGTTGCTGTTTTTTGCTTGTTTTTTACTTCGCAGAATATCAGTACCAAACGGAGTCCAAACACAGCGAAACTTTTTGGCGATTTTTTTTGGACTAGAAGACAACTTGGGAGCCAAGGAAGTGGATGAGGGAAGGCCTGTGGGGACCACAACCCACCAGGGCGTGCCAGGAGGCCCAGGCATGCCTTGATGGGTTGTGGGGCCCACGTAGCTCCGTTGCACCGCCTCTCAGCTCTATAAATTCCCAAATATTCCAAAGACCCTAGGGGAGCAGACAAAACACAATTCCAGCCGCCGCAAGTTCCAGAACCACGGGATCCAATCTAACACCATCACGGAGGGGTTCATCATCCTCATTGGTGCCTCTCCGATGATGCGTGAGTAGTCCACCATAGACCTAAGGGTCCGTAGGCAGTAGCTAGATGGCTTCTTCTCTCCTTTTGCTTCTCAATACAATGGTCTCTTGGAGATCTATTTGATGTAACTCTTTTTGCGGTGTGTTTGTTGGGATCCTATGAACTTTGAGTTTATGATCAGATCTATATCCATGAATATTATTTCAGTTTTCTTTGATCTCTTATATGCATGATTATTTATAGTCTCGTATTTCTTCTTCGAATCTTTGGTTTAGTTAGGCCAACTAGATCGATTTTTCTTGCCATGGGAAGAGGTGCTTTGTGATGGGTTCGATCTTGCGATGTCCTCTCCCAGTGACAGAAGAGGCAGCGAGGCACGCATGTACCGTTGCTATTAAGGATAACAAGATGGGGTCTATTCCTACATGAATAGTTCTTGTCTACATCATGTCATCGTTCTTATTGCATTACTCCATTTCTCCACGAACTTAATACACTAGATGCATGCTGGATAGCGGTCGATATGTGGAGTAATAGTAGTCGATGCAGGCAGGAGTCGGTCTACTAATCTTGGACGTGATGCATGTATATTGATCATTGCCTTGGATATCGTCATAATTATTCGATCTTCTATCAATTGCGAACAGTAATTTGTTTACCCACCGTGTGCTATTTTCTCGAGAGAAGCCACTAGTGAAATCTATGGCCCCGGGTCTATCTTTTCTCATATTGTTTTCCGATCTATTTTTCATCGCATTTGTTTTCAGATCTATTATTCCAAAAACCCAAAAATACTTTGCTGCACTTTTTATTTGCATCTTTTATTTCGCGTTTTATTCAGATCTATTTATCCAAACACAAACAAACCAATCTATCTTTTTACCGAGGAGGGATTGACAACCCCTCTTACGCGTTGTTTTGCGAGGATTTGTTCTTTGTGTGCAGGTACCGTTTACATAGTGTTGCTTAGTTCTCCTACTGGATTGATACCTTGGTTTCATATCTGAGGGAAATACCTACTGTAGCTATACTGCATCATCCCTTCCTCTTTGGGGAAATACCGACGCAGTTTCAAGCCGCATCAAAAGGAATTTCTGGCGCCGTTGCCGGGGAGACATCATCAACATCTATCAGGTTCCTAATCACAAATCTCATCTCCTTTCAATTTACATTATTTGCCATTTGCCTCTAGTTTTCATCTCCCCCACTTCACAACATTTGCCGTTTTATTTGCCTTCTCTTTTTTGTTTGCCGTTTTCTCGTCAGATCTATCTTTTTGTTTGCGTTCTTTTTTGCCTACCTCGTTGCCATGACTAGCATGACTACCCCTCCTTTGTCACCAGATTTTGAAGTTCTATACTTCAAGCAGAAACAAGAGGAAAATTTAAAAGATGCTTGCTATGGGTTAATGGAATCCTATCGCATCTGTAATCTAAAAGGGGATGCAAATATTTTGCTTCGTAATTTTTACATAGGATTAACTTTGCATCATAGACAACTCTTGGATTTTGCCGCAAAAGGAAATTTTATTGAGCTTGATGCCAATGCTGCTTATGAAATCTTATAGGGAATATTGGGAGTTCCACCACCAAAAAAGGGGCTTTCTTTTACACAAGAAGGGGTTCAAATTTTAGACAAATTGGTTGATTTACATAAACATATGGTCGAGTTGCAAAAATATATTGAACCTCTAAAACATATTAGTGGAAACCTCAATCGCATGAATACCTTGATTACTCTTTGCAATAAACGGTTGGATATTTTTGATCTCAAGATGGTTTCTTTTCCTGATAATTTGGGGTAGCGTAAAGATCCTCCCGGGTTTGAAAAGTCCCTCACTAAGGTGGCAAAAACCAAAGATGACAATACTTGAATCTATGAATTATGCCTAGCTAGGGGCATAAAATGATAATGCTTGTTGGGAGGCAACCCCATGAATAAAATTTATTTTTGCATTTTTTATTTCTGTTATTGAGTGGTTGCAAAATTATGCCTCTGTTATGATTGTGTTTTTTATGTTTTAATTAGTATTTTTTGCCAAGTAAAGCCTTTGGGATAGCTTTTCTGATAGTTGATTTGATCCTGTTGAAAAATAGAAACTTTTGCATCCAGTAACAGAATTGTTTAAACTCACAGAATATACGAAAACTTCTAAACTTTTTACACAGCATTTATATACAAATTTCCTATGATTTCCTAATTTTTCTGATTTTTTTGAGTTACATAAGTATGAGAACAATTCGCATCTTTATAGACTGTTCTGTTTTTGATAGATTCTGTTTTCTTTGCATTGTGTGCTTATTTTGATGAATCTATGGATTGTATCAGGGGGTATAAGCCATGGAAAATTTAGAAATATAGTAGATATAATGCAATAACAAAATTTGAATGGCTTTTAAACAGTACTTAAAGTAAAGATTGGTTTTCTTATACTAACGGATCTCACGAAGGTTTTGTTAAGTTTTGTGTGATTGAAGTTTTCAAGTTTTGGGTGAGATCACGATGGATGAAGGAATAAGGAGCGCCAAGAGCCTAAGATTGGGTATACCCATGGTACCCCAAGTTAATATTCAAGGAGAACCAAAGAACTAAGCTTGGGGATGCCCCGGAAGGCATCCCCTCTTTCTTCTAACGACCATCGGTATTTTACTTGGAGCTATATTTTTATTCGTCACATATAATGAGTTTTGCTTGGAGCGTCTTGTATTATATGAGTCTTTTCTTGTTTTACTTTTTAGTTTTTCACAAGTATCCTTGCTGGACATACCTATTTGAGAGAGCCAAAATTATGCTATGATTTGTTAGAATTGCTCTTTATGCTTCACTTAAATTTTTTGAGCTATGGAATTGCTCTAGTGCTTCACTTATATCTTTTTGAGCACGGTGTGCTTTAATATTTTTGAAGAAACACTCTCATGCTTCACTTAGATTAATTTGAGAGTTAGTAAATTTTTGAAGAAATTCTCTCATGCTTCACTTATATTATTTTGAGAGAAGAAATTTTTATGCTCATGTTCTTCACTTAGATTTATTTGAGCTTGTCAAAAGCAATTGCAATATATGAAACTAGTCCCAAAGTGATAGATATTAAAGAGGGATATAAGAAAAACTTTCATGAAGATCATTGGACAAAATAAACTTGATTCTTTGTAATAGTTTTGAGATATGATGATAGTAATATATGAGTCATGTTGGTGAGTAATTATGCTTTAGTAAGAATAATGGTGTTAAGGTTTGTGATTTCCTATGCAAGCACTAAAGTCAATAGTTATGCAATGAAATTACATCCTACCTGTGGTGCATTATTCGGTGTTAGTTATGCTCAATGCTCGCTTATGTGAATTTTTGTTTCTTGGTTGGTTGCTTCTCAATATTTTTGCTAGCGTCCACTTGTACTAAGTAGAAATACTACTTGTGCATCCAAAATCTTTAAACCCAGTTTTGCCACATGAGTCCACCATACCTACCTATACGTGGTATTTTTGTGCCGTTCTAAGCAAATTTGTATGTGCCAACTCTAATTTTTCAAAATGAATTTCCTTTTTGTGTGCCCGTACCGCTCATGAAGCGGCAGGGGGTGGGTCGGGGTACACAAACAGGGGTGTTTATTCCCCCTGACTTGCGCACGGACGAAGAGCCTCCGCCCCGGCAGCCAGGGCTTGACGAAGTAATGGCTACACCAACATACAAAGCAAGGCCAAGCTAGAAAAGCCGCTATTCGTGAGATCAAGGAGCGCATCAAGAGTATTAAGACAGCAAAGCATCACCTTGGGGAGGCCTCCCTTGCCGGGCTGGAGAGCTCGGCCAGGTCGAGACTGCCCTGGAAGCAAATCCAGGATAACCCCGGCAAGCCTGCCGGGGTCGCCAAGACCAAAGATCCCGCCAAGGCAGCACCGCTCCACCGCACAGCGACGCAAGTCACTTATTGGTGCGGTGTCGAGCCCGCAGGTGGTTAAGTGGCTTCCACTAAGCACGTGGCAGCTCGTTGGAAGATAGATCACACCCATTTCACACCCGTACAGAGGCGTGTCAAGATGATAAGCTGAGGATGATTAAGCGGCACGGCAGGCTTGCCGGGTTTCACCCTCAGCACGGCACCTAGCAGTGCATTTAATGCACTTTGTCCTAACTGCCAGAGTTAGGTATGATAGCACTTTTAGCTATCTAATCACAGGATAATTACTATTTTTGCCAATGTGGTTCCCCCTTGAGCTATAAAAGGAAGCCCAAGGCAACCTAGAAAGAGATTCGGACCCTTGCACACTTGTATGCGTGAAACAGCTCTTCCCGAGGCTACCTTGCCGGGCTTGAGCGCTGCGTGCTGTTGTGTTTCCTCCATCCAATCCACCAAAGCAGGAGTAGTGTTTTACGCTTCTCAGCGGCCCAAACCTAGGTAAAAACGACCAGAGTCCTCGTCGTCGTGCTACCTCATGGCTTCTGCTCTTTGTGCAACATGATCTCCCCCATGCCGAACCACAAGGGGATCATGGCCGCATAGGTGATCGTGTCCACCCATGACATCTTTGGCGCGCCAGGTAGGGGCTATCACTCGCGCGAACCAGAAGTTGCGAACAGCGCGTCGATCTTCATCATCGTCTTCTTCATCACCACCTTCTTCGTCCATGTCTTCGAAGAAGAGGAGCGATGGAGCTTCCTAGCCTCGTCTCTTCCAGTCTCTATTGTTCGCTCCCGCCACAGCGGCGGCAACGACGAGAGTAAAGGACGACGACGCTATGGTGGGCGTGGCTGGCACGGGTAACATGGCCGCTGTGCCGCCCATGACCAGAGGGAGAGGCGGGCTGTGCAGCAGCGCCGCCCTTCTCGCGGCCACCTATCAAGCGTGTCCAATTCCAAGGGCTGCCGCCTGGTCGGACGAGCAAGAGAACGGTACACACTTATCCCCTCCTCCTCTCTTCATTCTTGCTCGCCAATGGTCGGGTTGTGCCGGGACAATGCCGCCAACATCGATGAGCCTGCGTGGAGCTCGGTCTTGTATTTGTCCCGCCAAGGGAAAATCCTAAGCAGAATGCTGGTGCGAATCCGTTGGTTGGCACCCTCGACAAGCGAACCACGGCAAGGCCCCGTACATTGGCGTGTCCTTCACGTCGGTTGTCGAGGTATCATTGGCAGTAAAGGAAAAGGAGGGAGGGGCCAGCCCTTCTCTTTTTCCATGATGTTTCATTTATTTACAAATGTTTACGTTGGCCCCTCAACCCGTGCCAGGGTTGGGCACATGACTAATGGAACATCTAGTTCCTACATTTTGTCCCTTTCCAGTCCCTCCTCTTTTCAGGGCAAAAATGGATATATGTGCGTAATTTTGCCAGAAGACAAAAGTGGGAGGAACGATCACACGTGGAGGAGTAGGTGCTATGCGTAATAAAAAATGCACCCCGACAGGAGGGAAGCATAAACAAAAGCTAAGTGGACATGCTTGTAAATTCTTTTCAGAACCCGCACATGCACATCCCTCGGCCAACCAAGGTTTCATATGGCAAAGCCCTCTGTATGATGGAACCTTACCATCTCTATTTGCGTCCTTGCTTTGTTTCGAGCCTGCTCAACAAGGCAGGTGGCGGCATTGGGGGCGGATGAGGAAAAAACCACCGGCAGCATGTCCTTGCCAGCAGAATGCTAAGGACCCGCTCCTCACAGCGATCGCGGCAACATGCTGTTGGCAGGCAACCAAAATATACATGGAAACTAGCCATACGAAAATCAGTGGAGAAACAAAGGGGATGGCATACACGTGCACATTAACATCTGTTCAACAAGCATTAAAACGAAAATAGTGCAGAACCTAATACGGGGTACACATTGTGTCTTAGTACAGGGCAGCACAACAGCAAGAATGGCCTAATGATCAGTCCGGCAGCCTCCCGGGATCCTTGGGATAGAAAGGACTTTGTCGGCAAGGGGACCGGCCTTTGCTGCGGTAGCAGAGGCATCGGCGCCTGGCGGCAGTTTCTTGAAGCCATCGGAGAGGTTGAGGTCTGGATGGAAGAAGGCAAGGTTGCTCAAGACCAGGAAGAGGGCGTCGCGAGCAAGCTGCTAGGATTCATCAGCGAAGCATGCAACCCTGTTGTCTTCGTACATCTTCAGCCCTTCGATCAGGCCTTCGAAGAAGAGCGTCATCTTGACACTAGGGACCTCGTGCTTGCCCACGGAGAAGGCCCAGCTCTTCATGTCCATGTTCGCAATCTGGGCAGTGAGTCGCTCGGTGATGTCAACCATGTTCTTGATCCGGAGGTCGCGCTGCTGGACTTGGTTCTCCAGCTTGTCCTCTGCATATTTTTGGAGAGTTTTTGCATTGGTCAAGTCCTTCATCAACAGCTTCTCACTGCAACCGGCAGATTCAATATCCTTCTCAAGAGAGGCAAGCCTGGCTTTCATGGTGGAGATGGCGCCGTTGGCAGTATCAAGATCCTGGCTCTTGGAGGAGAGCTGCGATTGCACCTCCTTCAGGGCAGTCTCTGCTTTCCGCGCTTCCTCTTTGAGGGCCAAGATCTCCTTGTTGCTCCTGGCAAGGTCCTCCGTCAGTTTGCTCACCTGGTTTTCAAGATCATTCTTGGCAGCAGATACGGTAGCTAGATCATCGGCAACCTTCTTCAGCTGGACCACGGACTCGAGGGTGAGGGCGTCAAGGGTGGCTTTTTGGCCATCTGCCAGCTCCTTGGTGCGTTGCTGAACAAGGGCCTCTAGCTCCTCATCCTTGTCGTGGAGAGTTGCTTCGAGCGTCCCCTCCCGGGCAGAGATGTCCTTCTCCTTGGCGTTAAGAAGCGCTTCGCGCTCTGCCAACCGGACCTCCCAGGCAGTAACGTCCCCCTTGGCCATGGTCAACACCTCCTCTTGCTGCAAAAGGGAATGGGAATGCTTCTTGAACCATTCGCACAGTTTGTTGCCTTTGTCCCTCAGCTTCTGGTCCATGAGCCCGGCGGAGTCGCGCTGCTCCTTGATCGCCCGCCGTCTGTGGCTGTACCTATCCTGCACATCCTTGAGCCGTACCGCCACGGATTCCACGAATACCAAATCCTTGGCGCCATCATCTAAATCGCCAGCCTCTTCAACTCCCTGAGACAGTGGTGCTAGTATGCGTCTGATTTCTTCATCAAAATCCGCACCCGCTGAAACAGATGAGCGCGGAGCGGCTGGCCCAGGACGTGCGAGGATCAGTGCCAGCTTGCTTGAGGATGGCTGTGGAACTGCGGCCTGTGAGCAGTGCGGGAGAAGAGGTCCCATAGTTTGAAGAGGGGTTTTCTCCTCAACAACTGTCTCCAGGCCATACATTCTGCCAGAGGTTTTCTCTGCTTCCTTCGAGAATTCTTGGATATCCCCGGCAGTGTGCTCATGGCCTTCCGCGGCAGCACTCTTTCCAATGTTGGCCACCTCCTCCAAGAGCTCAGGCTCCTCAGTCGACGAATCTGCAAATAAAATCAAGCAGGCAGAGCAAAAAGAAGTCAGACACTACTGGATATAGACCAGGAAGATAAATCATTCAAGCAAGTAGAAGCGAAGGCAAGAGGATTACCCGGTGGTGGCTGCTGCAAGGTGACATCTCCTTGCCCGGCAGCATAGGTTGTTGGCGCACAGTCCACAACCACTCCCTCAGTGGCTATGGCCTCGACGCGAGCAGACCCCATGGGGGAGGCCCTTGCCGGTGATGCCTCTGCTTGAACCATGGTCAGCAGGGATCCTTGGAGGGTGGACCTCTCTTGGAGGGCCCTGCCATGCTGACTCTTGCCCAACCCCTTGCCGGGAGATGATGGGCGTTCCTCCGCATCTCCGTGCGCAGATGAAATGTGCCCTGCGCCTTCACGCTGGGGGCTAGGCTGGGGGCTAGGCACGGGATACCCTGCCTTATCCTCTGCCAGGCCTGCGCTTGAAGAATGACCCGGCACCACCACACGCTTGGCCCACTGAGCCAGGGGTTCTTCATCTCTGCCAAGACAACAAGGCAATATTAAACCAGCAACCAAGTGCAGAATACTTCAACAAGAAGCTTGGTTGTTCTGCTTACTCTGAGTCCACGAGCATGGCGCCCAGCGCGTACCCCGCGGGTGGCGGGGTCGCTCTGCCCCTCTTCAGGGTTGGGGGAGCAAAGCTTCCCGGCAGCTTTGAACTCGTCGGTGGGGCCAAGGTCTCTGGCGGGATCGAGTTTTGCGAAGAAGCTAGGCTTGACTGGGGGCTAGGATCAACTCCTGTGACCACACGTCGCTTGGCGGGTGGGGTCTTGGCCTCCGACAGGCGAGTGGATTGGCGACGTACCACCTCTGGCTTGTCGCCCCTGGAGACGGTCTTCTTCACCCTTTTTGTGGCCTGCGAGGGAGCATAGGCCGATGGTCCCCGGCCGGGCCGCCTGTGAAGGCGCTGACTTGAGGGCCCATTTCGAGCCCTTCCTCCTCCACCTCGGGTTGCTGTGCTTCCTCGGCACCGCCTTCTTCTTGGGCCCCTGCTGCCGTGGGATGAGGAATTCCAGCCCCAGCAAGATCAAGCCCGGCAGCCTCCTCCACGGCGTGCTCGTCACTTCCTTCCTCAGAAGAGCCCTCACCTTCAACATCCTCCTCCTCCTCCTCTTCGGGCCTCATTAATCTAGCGGCCTAGAGCGTTCTGTCCTCCGTGATTCGCTTCGCAATGAACTCTGCCTATGCCTTGGAGGTGCGCTTGACAAGGTCGTTCTCCACCCTGGAGGCCCTTTCTTCTAAACCGGAGACCCAATCTATCTCCGCATCCAGTCCGGGCAGTTGCCAATCAGCCTCAACTCCGTAGGCATTGCAATCGGGCATCCATTTCAGAATATGGTCCCGAGCAGAGTTGAGATGCAGTGGGGCAACCTTTGCCAGCAGGTGGAATGGCGCAAGGCTGTCGAATAACTGTTCGCATAGCCAGCCATGGTCGTATATCGATAGATTGTTGACGGGGCCTGGGTACAGACGCATCCTGTCGGCAGAATCCCCGTATTCCCAGGCAAACCTGTCCCTTTTCTGCAGCGGTGCGATGCGGCGTCGGAGGAAGTCGACCCCCACCTGCTTGACGATTAGCCCGACAGCTTTAAGGCGAGCAATCCTGTTCAGCGCTGGGCGAAGCATGTCGTCGGTGAGGCCCAACTTACTCCAGTCGCTGCCGCGCGTAACGCACTCAGTCCGTGCTACACAGAACTCAGGGGCATCCTTGTCCTGGATCCAACACCAATCCACCCTCCATTCCTCCCACCTACTGTGCTGCTGGCCGGGGAGATAATCCCATTCATCCTTCTTGCCCCGGGGAATCCAGCTTATGTTTCCCGAGCGGTGAGATTTATCTTCTATCCATGGGATGAAGAAATGCCTGAACAGGTCCACATTGGGGGCGACTCCAACAAAGTTCTCGCACAGATGGGCGAAGATTGCCATGCACGCCATTGCATTGGGCGTGAAATCCAAAAGATGGAACACATACACTATCATCATGGCGCAGAAGAAATCGGAGAAGGGGAAGGTGAGGCCGCAGAGGAAGTACGCACAGAAAAAGCGGTACGAGTTCGACGGGATCTTGGACCCCTCCGGAAGGACCACGGGCGCTCCATGCCCTTTCGGAACTTCCCTCCCCCACATATACGCATACCTCGCGATCAAGTTAGGGACATCCAGGCTCGACGGGAAGAAAACCACGTTTTCCTGTCGCGGCTTGTCCAGTTCCTCCGCCCTCTTCTTCCTCCCCTCCGCCGCGGTGTCTTTTGCGGCGGCCGCCCGCTTCCCCTTCACGGCGACTGTATTTTGTCCCATCTCTTGGGCTCACCGGATGGGTGAAAGGTCTAGCAGAGCTTTGGGGGCGGATGTGGGTAGTGGGGGCGGTTGCTTGGCTTGAGGAAGAAGATGAATGGAGAAGAGACAGATACGAATGAGCAGTGCCCCCTCGCGTTGCCTTTTTATTGGGAACAAGCGCGGGGGCTGGCTCTTCGCTATCTTTCCTCGGAAAGTTACCGTTTTTGCAGGCGCACTACCCATTAACAGCTACTGTTCCACGACCCCATGACCTGCGGTAATTACGCGGAGTGGACGTTGGATTGACTAGTCATCATAACAACAACTGCATGGGCAACGTTTCTTCGACACGTGTCCGTGCACTGTTTGGGGCCTAACCCAACGTGCTGAGCGACACGTTTGGCTCAGGCCCGGGGCTTCTGTCGGGGTACACAAACAGGTGTGTTTATTCCCCCTGACTTGTGCATGGACGAAGAGCCTTCGCCCCGGCAGCCAGAGCTTGACGAAGGAATGGCTACACCAACATACAAAGCAAGGCCAAGCCAGAAAAGCCTCTCTTCGTGAGATCAAGGAGCGCATCAAGAGTATCAAGACAACAAGGCATCACCTTGGGGAGGCCTCCCTTGCCGGGCAGGAGAGCTTGGCCAGGTCGAGACTGCCCCAGAAGCAAATCCAGGATAACCCCAGCAGGCCTGCCGGGGTCGCCAAGACTGAAGATCCCTCCAAGGCACCACCGCTCCACCGCATAGTGACGCAAGTCACTTATCGGTGCGGTGTCGAGCCCGGAGGTGGTTAAGTGGCTTCCACTAAGCACGTGGCAGCTCGTTGGAAGACAGATCACACCCTTTTGACACCCATCCAGAGGCGTGTCAAGATGATAAGCTGAGGATGATTAAGCGGCATGACAAGCTTGCCGGGTTTCACCCTCAGCACGACACCTAGCAGTACATTTAATGCACTTTGTCCTAACTGCCAGAGTTAGGTATGATAGCACTTTTAGCTATCTAATCACAGGATAATGACTGTTTTGCCACTGTGGTTCCCCCTTGAGCTATAAAAGGAGGCCCAAGGCAACCTAGAAAGAGATTCGGACCCTTGCACTTCTACGCGCGTAGCGGCTCTCCCCGAGGCCGCCTTACCGGGCTTGAGCGCTGCGTGCTTTTGTGTTTCCTCCATCCAATCCACCAAAGCAGGAGTAGGGTTTTACGCTTCTCAGCGGCCCGAACCTGGGTAAAAACGACCAGAGTCCTCATCGTCGTGCTGCCTCATGGCTTCTGCTCTTTGTGCAACGTGATCTCCCCCATGCTGAACCATAAGGGGCTCATGGCCCCATAGGTGATCGTGTCCACCCATGACACTGTGGCCAATATTTTCCATGCTAGATGTGTTATTCTCAAAATGAGTGTTTATTCACTTGTCATTACACGAGAGTATGGCGGTAATAGGGATGCACAGTCCTGAAATGAAAAAGAAATTTACTTTATGTTGTCAAATAATAAATTCCTTGGAAAGTGTTGGTATGGACGGTACCCGTGGATACTGCTAGCCATGGAGTGTGAAAGTATGGTGGAAAAAGGAATAAACTTTATTTTCTGTTTGGGAATCGCCTATGATATATCTAGCATGGAATGTGTTGGGAATTACTCGGTCATTTTGGTTGACGGGAAAATCATGCCTCTCAAAAAAAAATATCTCTCAATTTAAGCTTTGAGCTCTGGCACCTCTACAAATCCCTTCTTCCCTCTGCGAAGGGCCTTTCTATTTACTTTATGCAATTTTTATTTTTATTTGAGTCTCCATCTTCTCTTATAAAGCACCAACTAGGGAGCACTATGATCATACTTGTGCATTGGCTGTAGCTAATATTCGAGTGTGTTTCATGAATGGATCAATGATTGAGCATGATGGGCTAGGGATAACTTTCTTTAGTGTTGATATTTTGAAAGACATGGTTGCATATTGATATGCTTGAGTATTGAAAACTTCATGTCAAAACCAGACTATTGCTTTGAACTATATAAAAGTCCAAATGTCCATGCTACAAAAGAAAAGAATATGTGATGAACATGTTAGGCAGCATTCCACATCAAAAATTTTGTTTTTATCATTTACCTACTCGAGGATGAGCAGGGATTAAGCTTGGGGATGCTGATACGTCTCCAACGTATCTATAATTTTTGATTGTTCCATGCTGTTATATTATCATTCTTGTATGTTTTACAATCATTTTATAGCAACTTTATATCATTTTTTGGGAATACGTATTGACATAGTGCCTAGTGCCAGTTGCTGTTTTTTGCTTGTTTTTTAATTCACAGAATATCAGTACCAAACGGAGTCCAAACTCAGCGAAACTTTTTGAAGATTGTTTTTGGACCGGAAGACAATTTGGGAGCCAAGGAAGTGGACGAGGGAAGGCCCGTGGGGACCAAAACCCACTAGGGCGTGCCAGGAGGCCCAGGCGCGCCCTGATGGGTTATGGGGCCCACGTAGCTCTATAAATTCCCAAATATTCCAGAAACCCTAGGGGAGCAAACGAAACAGAATTCCAGCCGCCACAAGTTCCAGAACCACGAGATCCAATCTAACACCATCACGGAGGGGTTCATCACCCTCTTTGGTGCCTCTCCTATGATGTGTGAGTAGTCCACCATAGACCTAAGGGTCCGTAGGTAGTAGCTAGATGGCTTCTTCTCTCTTTTTGCTTCTCAATACAATGGTCTCTTGGAGATCTATTTGATGTAACTCTTTTTGCGGTGTGTTTGTTGGGATCCGATGAACTTTGAGTTTATGATCAGATCTATATCCATGAATATTGTTTGAGTTTTCTTTGATCTCTTATATGCATGATTATTTATAGCCTCGTATTCCTTTTTCGAATCTTTGGTTTAGTTAGGCCAACTAGATCGATTTTTCTTGCCATGGGAAGAGGTGCTTTGTGATGGGTTCGATCTTGCGGTATCCTCTCCCAGTGACAGAAGGGGCAGCGAGGCACGCATGTATCGTTGCTATTAAGGATAACAAGATGGGGTCTATTCCTACATGAATAGATCTTGTCTACATCATGTCATCGTTCTTATTGCATCACTCCATTTCTCCATGAAATTAATACACTAGATGCATGCTGGATAGCGGTCGATATGTGGAGTAATAGTAGTAGATGCAGGCAGGAGTCGGTCTACTAATCTTGGACGTGATGCCTATATATTGATCATTGCCTTGGATATCGTCATAATTATTCGATCTTCTA
The DNA here is from genome assembly GCA_011799875.1 of Thinopyrum elongatum. NCBI lineage: Eukaryota > Viridiplantae > Streptophyta > Magnoliopsida > Poales > Poaceae > Thinopyrum > Thinopyrum elongatum. The sequence goes on along the minus strand of CM022298.1, from coordinate 544,818,340 downwards.
TCAATTGCGAACAGTAATTTGTTTACCCACCGTGTGCTATTTTCTCGAGAGAATCCACTAGTGAAATCTATGGCCCCGGGGTCTATCTTTTCTCATATTGCTTTCCGATCTATTTTTCATCGCATTTGTTTTCAGATCTATTATTCCAAAAACCCAAAAATACTTTGCTGCACTTTTTAGTTGCATCTTTTATTTCGCGTTTTATCCAGATCTATTTATCCAAACACATACAAACCAATCTATCTTTTTAGCGAGGAGGGATTAACAACCCCTCTTACGCGTTGGGTTGTGAGGATTTATTCTTCGTGTGCAGGTACCGTTTACATAGTGTTGCTTGGTTCTCCTACTGGATTGATACCTTGGTTTCATAACTGAGGGAAATACCTACTGTAGCTGTACTGCATCATCCCTTCCTCTTTGGGGAAATACCGACGCAGTTTCAAGCCGCATCACAAACCCTCAGCCCCGAGCGTGGACTACTCCCTCCTCATCATGGTGGCCGCCGGGATGATGAAGATGGCCACCGGTGATGATTTCCCCTCCGGTAGGGTGCTGAAACGGGGTATAGATTGGTTTTTCAAGGCTACAGAGGCTTGTGGCGGCGGAACTTCTGATCTAGGGTTATTTCTGGGGGTTTGTGCATTTATAGAATTTTTTGGCGTTGGTTTCACGCGAGGATGTGCTTCGAGGGGCCCACAAGACACTAGCACACGGGCAAGGCACCTGGCGCGCCCTGGTGGATTGTGTTCACCTCCTTCACCTTCTGGCCTCCCCATGAAGCTTCTAGTGCCTCTTTTGTTCCAAAAAAAATCGTCAAAAAGTTTCAGCTCATTTGGAGAACTTTCATTTCTGCACAAAAAACAACACCACGGTAGTTCTGCTGAAAACAGCGTCAGTCCGGGTTAGTTCCATTTAAATCATATCAAAACCATATAAATTTGTTGTAAACATGGCATGAATACTTGATAAATTATAGATACGTTGGAGATGTATCAGCATCCCCAAGCTTAATTCCTGCTCGTCCTCGAGTAGGTAAATGATAAAAGAAATAATTTATGAAGTGTGAATGCTAGCATAGTGCATAAGTTTGATCAATGATAATTTCAATCACTTTTCCTAGCATCATAACAGCAACTCTTTCTCATAAAACACATCATGATAAAGTAGCAATTGAAAGTGGAATTTTTGTTATGGAATGCTACTTATCATATTCATCATATACTCTTTCTTTTGTAGCATGGACATTTGGACTTGAATGATTCAAAGCAATAGTCTATAATTTGACATGAAGACATCAATACTCATGCATACTAACAAGTAATCATGTCTTTCAAAATATCAATGCTAAAGAAAGATATCCCTAGCCCATTATGCTCAATCATTGATCCATTCATGAAACACACTCAAATATTAGTTACATCCAATGCACAAGTATGACAATAGTGTTCCCTAGTTGGTGCTTTGTAAGAGAAGATGGACACTCAAAATAAAAATAAAAACTGCATAAAAATAAATATATAGGCCCTTCGCAGAGGGAAGCAGAGATTTGCAGAGGTGCCAGAGCTCAAGGCTTAAATTGAGAGATAAAAATTGTTTTGATTGGCATGCTTTTCTTGTCAATGAAAACGTCCGAGAATTCCCAACACTTTCCATGCTAGATACATCATAGGCGGTTCCCAAACAGAAAATAAAGTTTATTCCTTTTTCCACCATTCTTTCACAATCCATGGCTAGTTGTATCCACGGGTGCCTTCCATACCAACACTTTCCAAGGAAATTATTATTGAACAACATAAATATTTTTTTTTGCATTTAGGGACTGGGCATCCCTATTACCTTTGCCACACTCTCGTCCAATGACAAGTGAATAAACACTCATCTTGAGAATAACGCATCTAGCATGGAAAATATTGGCCACCCCCTGCTGCTTCATGAGCGGTACGGGCACACAAAAAGGAAATTTATTTTGAAAATTAGAGTTGGCACATGCAAAATTACTTGGAACGACACGAAAATACCGCATATAGGTAGGTATGGTGGACTCATTTGGCACAATTTGATTTAAGGAGTTTGGATGCACAAGCAATATTCCCACTTAGTAGAAATAAAGGCTAGCAAATAGATTGAGAAGCGACCAATCAAGAAACAAAAAAAATCATAAACGAGCATTAAACATAACTAATACCGAATAATGCACCACAAGTAGGATGTAATTTCATTGCATAACTATTGACTTTCGTGCTTGCATAGGGAATCACAAACCTTAACACCAATATCTATCTATTATATTATTAAAATGATAGAAAACGAACGGTGAAGATTTATCACCCAAGAGTTAAGATATTTAGACGGCCTAGATTCACCTCTATATACAGACCGACGTAAGTAAAAAAATAGACCCACGTGCTAGCGTACGCACCTGCAAGAGCAGCCCGATCACCTGGAAAAAAAAGAGTCCGATTAGAAAACAATCTCTAAAAAAAGAGTCCGGTTAGAAAACAGTCAGTAGATTGGGAAAGTTATCACATATAAAAGTGCCTACGTAAGGACATGATGACCACATAAGGACATGCTGAATCATACATTAGCCAGACTCTAAAATTAAGACATATCAACGATTGAGATTTGTCAATATATGCACTAGAATCCATGTGCAAGAATAGATCATGTATAAGTTTACGGCAAGATGGATTCCTATTGGGCAAACAATTAATTGATTTTCAGAAAGAAGTGGACACGAACACAGATCCAAAAGATTTTAGGTAACCTCAAGCGGAAGCATGCGTATGGAAAACACGTCTGAACGCCCCACGACTGAAATAATAACAGTGCAACCGATGACACTACCACACGTCCAGCTGATTGCAGGCAGCGTGCCCAGCACATCCATACATGCCGACGGCCACGGACCTTGGTTGCCGAGAAAGCCGAAGACACGACGACCAGCTCAACGGATGAAAGGCAAGACGACGATGGTGTCCCATCCAGCCATCACCTCTGGGTAATAGTTGCACGTACTTCTTCCTGTTTGTTTAGATTATTAGATGTTTCAGTCCTAATATCCCTTGATAGCTTCGTTATGCAAGCCTGTTCTAAAAACTGATTTTTGTACATAAATAGCTACAGCCAGAAAAAACTTACCTGATTTTAGAATTTCCATTAATTAAATAACAGCTAAAACTCGCACGGGGAATTAAAAAATAAGCGACATGAGCAATAAGTGGTAAGATGGCTTGCATCGAAGCATCGTCATGGTACCAAATAACAAACACCAATGCAATACAATGGGTGGGGGAAGAGGTCACTTCGCTCGGTCCAAAATAAGCTGTACCTGATTTTATATAATAATTATTTCTTAGTACAAACAAATCTAAAAAAATAAGATTGGTGGTAATATAGACAGTAATGGACAAGGCGGAATAGAAGAGCAAAGGTGGGAGATCACATAAAAAATCATGGTTTACACAACAAGAATAATACCATATTTAAATACATCATTTAAAAGGTCCTTAGAAATATCTTAATACACTTCCTGTAAATATTTATATCAAGGTGAAATCATGTTTCCATACCTTGATTTTTGAATAATAGTTGGAGAGAAAATATTAATATATTATTATGTATTGCGCACAACAATAACCATGTTATACGTACTAGGTAATAGCCATAGTCATTCCGACTTCTCATCCCACAAGAAACAAAACAAATCACGTATGTGCATGGGTACATCTAGGAAGGAAATTAATACAACCATAATTTGGCATAAAATAATTCTTTCAAACTCTGAATTCTTTCGCTAAAATTTGGTTAGCTAGACTTATATATGAAATGCAACAAAAAAGTAGCATGTAGAATAAAAATAAAATTGGCCTTTTTTACATGGACATAAAAATGCAAATCATCGTAATCGAAAAGGAAAACTTTTTACATACCATTCTAAGTTTCTTAGTAAGACATGCTTGCCCTATAAACAAATGAGCAGCAGATATGATCTCACCTGAAATTCGAACAAAACAGAATGTTTTCTCACAAGCCGCTAAATTTTGTGTTTCTATGAGAAAATGGTAGCTAGACTTCTATATGAAATTAACCCAGACACTAGAACGTACAATTTTCTTGACAATTGATAACCGCAAGCAATTTTATGAAGGGATGACCATTGTCAACGTGACATGCTATGTTTATTCGAGTGCAATGGCTCAGCACTTGGAAAAGAGGCTACATGAGTACATAGCACGAGTAAGTGAGCCATGATGGCCGGAAGTGATAGACATGAGATTAAGCGAGAAAAAGGACTATATGGCCACATAAAAAATATGGAGCGTACCTTTTTACTTTTACAAAACTAGCGCTTTCATCAATGTAGTAGGTAAAATTTGCATTACGAGGCAATGCTTGCCCATTCAAGCTGTTAATATTCTTTTTCTATAAAATTGGAGGAAGCGAGATAAAATGGAATTTTTTTAGTAATGTTTTCATGATAAACAACAGGGAAGGCCCTTACTAAAAAAAGTGTTCGAATGCATCTTTTCTTTTCCTCTCTGCATGCATTCTCTCTCTCTCTCTCTCACTAAGTAGTCTTTATTGTCATTTCCTTTTACATTTTTCATACCCAGCTTCCGAAACATATTCTAATCAATTCATGTTGGTTTGATTTCTGAAACATGCATTAAGCCATGGCAGTCAACTAATGATTTTACATTATATTTAGGTTGAAAGAACAAACTATATCAAGTTTATAATAAGTAATTTTAGTTGTGTACAATAACAATGTCTGGATTATAAAGAATAAGCTGTAAAGTTTTTTGCATGATGTATTATATGATTTTAAATCTACACCGAATGGCCTACAGATATCTCAAACCTAATATATTGAATGTGTAAAAAACAACTCTAGCCGCGCAAATGCGCGGGTCACCCTGCTAGTTCTTACTAAAGCATAATTACTCACCAACATGACTCACATATTATTATCTCCATATCGCAAAACTATTGCAAGGAATCAAACTTATCATATCCAATGATCTACATGAAAGTTTTTATTATATCCTTCTTGAACATCCATCACTTCGGTACCAATTTCATAGCTTGTGCAAATTCTCATCACTATTATCAACTCTCAAAATAATATAAGTGAAGCATGAGAGTGTTCGACAAATTACTCCAAAAAGATATAAGTGAAGATCAAATGAGTAGTTAAGTAAATAGGTAGCTATGTGAGGACTCTCTCTCATTAAAAAACTTTCAGATCTAAGTATTTTATTAAAACAGCAAGCAAAACCAAATAAAACGACATTCTAAGAATAGCACACATCATGTGAAGAAGCAAAAAACTTAGGCTCAACCGAGACTAACCGATAATTGTTGATGAAGAAAGATGGGATGCCTACCGGGGCATCCCCAAGCTTAGATGCTTGAGACTTCTTGAAATGTTATCTTGGGATGCCTTGGGCATCCCCAAGCTTGAGCTTTTGTGTCTCCTTAATTCCTTTTATATCACGGTTTCCCTAAGTCTTGAAAACTTCATCCACACAAAACTCAACAAGAACTCGTGAGATAAGTTAGTATAAATCAACGCAATAACCTTATCATTCTCTACTGTAGCAAATCACTAAAATTATTATTTAACATTGCATACTAAATGCCTATGCATATCTAATACTCCTATCCTTAAATAGAATCATTAAACAAGCAAACATATGCAAACATAACAGCAATCTGTCTAAACAGGACAGTTTGTAAAGAATGCAATTTTACTCATACTTCCCTACCTCCAAAAATTCTGAAAATTTACCACACTGTAGAAAATTTGTCATATCTTATTGTGCAAAACATTTCAACATTTTATCACATTCTGTATTTTCTCAAGAATTCACGCACTAGCATGCAACTTTCTGTTTTCAAACAGCAACACATAGACTTGCAAAATAAGCATGGCAAAGGCTATACTTGACATTTTTATTGAAGTTAAATATATAAAACATTATTCTAAATAACAGCAAGCAAATCCTAACAAAAGAAAATGACACTCCAAGCAATACACATATCATGTGACGAATAAAAATGTAGCTCTAAGTAAGGTTACCGATAATGTTGGAGACGAAAGAGGGGATGCCTTCCGGGGCATACCCAAGCTTAGTTGCTTGGATCTTCCTTGAATATTACCTTGGGGTGCCTTGGGCATCCCCAAGCTTAGGGTCTTCTCAATCCTTATTCTTCTCATATCGATATCTCACCAAAACTTGAAAACTTCAATCACACAAAACTTAACGGAACTTCGTGAAATGGGTTAGCATGATAAAACAAATCATTCACTTGGGTACTGTCAAAGACAAGATTCATAATTGTTCTCACACAATTCCTACTGTACCCTACAATTTCTACAAATTATATTGACCAATATAAGCCATCGAAACTATAAAAGAAGCAAACTATGCATTGAAAACAGAATATGTCAAAAACAGAATAGTATGTACAGATGTGAATTATGGTCATATTTCTATAACTCAAAAATTTCTGATACATTAGGACAACATAGAAAATTTGTATACTCAATAACTGTAAAAAAATTCAGAATTTTTCAATGCTCCAGTGATTTTTAACAATTCTATTACTGGGCGCAAAAGTTTCTGTTTTTGCACAGAATCAAGTCAACTATCATCCACACTGTCGGCGTTCTGGGAACCAGGGTACCCAGATCTGCCTGCCTGCGGCCCACGGCGTGGCTCCCTCGATGGCCTAGTACGGCCTAGTGGAAAGGCCTTCAAGACAAGACCCTCGTGAGGGCCCCGGCCTTGTGAGGCAAACGGCACCAAGACCTCCAAGGGAGCGGCCTCCCCAGTTTGCCTCCCGAGGAGCGGAGATTTCTATGCAGGTACCCAGCCTCCCGAGGCTGCGATGACGTGAGACATGACGACCAAGGCCAGGTGGGTGCCAGCGGACGCCGAGGGGGCAGTTTCCCTTTCGGTGCTAAGGGAGCAAGGACAGACACAGGTTCACGAGGAGCCCCCCAAAGGTTTCCATTCCGGTGCAACAAGACCAAGACCACAGGCTCGGCAGGACGAATGTCATCACCGAGCCCACCACTGCGTCATGACCAAAAGTTTTGCAGGAGAAGACCACCTTTCGTCAGGATTAGATGTACTTCTTGTCCCCTTTCAAATTGGCCATTGTGGGATCCCTTCCCGCCTAAGTTTCGAGGGAAGAGGACCGAGGCCACTATAAATATAGGTTAGTCACCACCATAGAGGGGGATGGGATCCTTTCCACCCTCTCCACCATAGCCCTCGTGAGGCTGTTCATCCACTGTACTTGTTCCTCCTCAGCCCCTCGTGAGGCCAGTCCACCACAAAGCAGGAGTAGGGTTTTACACCGCAAGGTGGCCCGAACCTGGGTAAACTGCCGTGTTCATCTTTTTCCCCGCTCACGCGAATCCGACGAGGCTAGGCTGTAGGGTGGCGAGCTTGAGACTTGAGAGGTTGACATCTTCGCACACTCCCTAGAGTTCGAACCTTCTTGGGTCTGCGGAGCGCTGAATCCGACATTTGGCACGCCAGGTAGGGGCGTGTCGAAGCTCCGCCCCTTCACCAACCATGCTCCACCCTCGCCTCGTGGTTCCCATGGCGGGCGCTGTCCCACCGACCTGGCCGGCAGGCGCCTATGGGGGCGTCGCGGGCCATCCGACCTTCACTCCCTGCTTACAACGGGTGCAGTGGCCGGAGAGGTTCAGGCCGGTGCTGCCCCCACGATATGATGGCGCGGCGGACCCCGAGGAGTTCCTCCTGGTGTACGCGCAGGCCATCCAGGCGGCGGGTGGCGACGATAAGGCCATGGAGAATTGGCTCCCTATGGCCCTCATGGAGATGCCGCGCTCCTGGCTGCGCGGCCTCCCTAAGGCCTCGATGTCTTCCTGGGAGGAGCTTCACGGTCGATTCATCGCGCGCTTTGCGACACCAGCGCCCCATGCAGTCGCGTCCATCATTGGCGGGTCACAGGCACCTCCCTCATACCACCACGTCAAGCAGCTCTTTCGTCAGGCGAGAGCTGCACAGCAAGTGGCATGAGGCCTCTCAAGGCCGTGAGGCGCCTGAGACCGACATCACCATCGACTCCAGGGATCACCCCGAAACCACGGTCGGCGCCGGTGCGCTCCCCATGCTATGCACGCCCACCATCAGCAATGTCGCGGGCAGCAAAACCCTCATCGATGTCGGCGCCAACCTGAACGTCCTCTCTGTGGAGGCTTTCGACCTGCTTCAGGTGCCTTACGACCAGCTCGCGCCCACCAAGCCCTTCTCAGGGGTGGTCAAGGGCTCTACCACCCCCCTGGGGCAGATACACCTCCCCGTTACCTTCAGCACGCGCGACAACTACCGCACCAAGCTCATCGACTTCGACGTGGCCCGCATCAGCCTTCCGTACAACACCATCCTGGGGTATCTGGCCCTCGCCAAGTTCATGGCAGCGACACATCCGGGTTACAACGTCATCAAGATACCGGGCGGCGGCGGCGTCATCACGGTGGTCGGGGACGCAAAGGACGCGGTCCAGACCCTCAGGCTCGCCTACAAAGCTACGGCGGCCTCGCGCCCCGATGCCAAGGACGCCTCGGAGGCCCTGGTGGCCGCGCCTGCGAAGAAAAAGCAGCTATTCTCTCAGGACCAGACCGAGATGAAGCAGGTGCCTGTCGACAGCGGGGGTGCCGGCCCCACCTTCACCATAGGTGCCGGACTTCCCCGGACCAAGAAGAGGCGTTGGTTGACTTCCTGAGGGCCAACAAAGATGTATTTGCATGGGAGGCATCCGACCTGGTTGGTGTCCCGAGGGAGGTGATTGAGCACCACTTAATGGTGTGCCCCGGTGCGCGCCGGGTGAAGCAAAAGGCGCGGCGTCAAGCACAAGAGAAGCAAGCATTCATCGTCCAAGAGGTTCGCAAGTTGCAAGATGCCGGCGTCATTCAGGAGGTGCGGCACCCGGACTGGTTAGCGAACCCCGTGATCGTCCCCAAGACAGGTGGGAAGGAGCGCATGTGCATCGACTTCATGAGCCTCAACAAGGCCTGCCCTCAGGACCCCTTCCCGCTCCTGCGCATCGACCAGATCATGGACTCCACCATCGAGTGCGATCTGTTGTGCTTTTTAGATGCCTTCTTAGGGTATCACCAAATCAAGATGGCAATGGAGGACGTCGAGAAAACAACCTTCATCTCCCCGTGCGGTGTGTATTGTTACACCTGCATGCCCTTCGGGCTGCGGAACGCCGGGGCGACCTTCCAGCGGTTGATGCACATCGCGCTTAGGTCGCAGCTGGGGAGAAATGCGCAGGCGTATGTTGACTACATCGTGGTCAAGTCGCGGGAGGCAAGAACCCTAATCGAAGACCTGGAAGAGACATTCGCCAACTTGTGCAAGGTAAACCTGAGGCTCAACCCGGAGAAGTGCGTGTTTGGAGTCCCGTCTGGCAAGCTGTTGGCCTTCCTGGTGTCACACAGGGGGATCGAGGCTAACCCCAAGAAGGTCAAAGCGATAGAGAGGATGAGCCCGCCTCAGACCCTCAAAGCCACACAGAAGCTCGCGGGCTGCATGACCTCCTTGGGGCGCTTCATCTCCAAGCTTGGCGAGCGCGCCCTTCCATTCTTCAAATTGATGAAGAGGAAGGGCCCCTTCGAGTGGACCCCAGAAGCTGAGGCGGCGTTCGAGGACCTCAAGAGATACCTCACGAGCCCTCCTTCATGGTGGCGCCTCGTCCTCGTGAGCCCCTGGTGCTCTACTTGGCACCCACCCCCCACTCGGCTAGCGCAGCACTCGTGGCAATTCGGGAATCGTTGGCCAGTGCAGGCGCGAGACAAGGTGACTCCCAGGGAGTCACACAACCTTTGCCGCCTCAGGATGGCGCACATGAGGATCTTGTCACTCCAGCGGTCGGCGAGGCTCCTGAGCCCCTCGAGCACCACGCAGGGCGTGGGGTCGGCGATGCCTCGACTCTCATAGAGCACTCGATGTACTTCGTCAGCACGGTGTTGCGGGACGCGTGCGCGCTACCCCATGCAGAAGAAGCTCCTGCTCACGCTGCTAGTCACTTCAAGGAAGCTGCGCCATTATTTCCAGGGCCACCCCACAAGGTCGTCCTCGCGTACCCCCTGGAGAAGGTGTTGTGCAGCCCCAACACCGTTGGAAGGGTTGCAGAGTGGAACATCGAGCTGCAGGCTTTCCCGCTGGAGTTCAGCACGACCAGGGTCATTAAGGGTGCGGCCCTCACCAATTTTATAGCTGAATGGATGGACGCTCCAGATCGGGGGCTGGATGAGGGCCAATCCCTCGTTCCTGGTGACGAGGCACCTGATGGCTGGGTCATGCACTATGACGGTGCCTTTGCGCTGCAGGGCGCGGGGGCTGGAGTCGTAGTCATCTCGCCAACCAAGGACAAGCTCTACTACGCCGTGCAGCTTTGTTTTCAGCATGGTGAAAAGGTCTCCAACAACATCACGGAGTACGAGGGCCTAATTGCTGGCCTCAGGGCCGCGACCGCCTTGGGGGTCAGGCGCCTCACCATCAAGGGCGACTCCCAGCTCCTCGTCAACTTCTCCAACAAGGAGTACAAACCTAAGGACGAGCACATGGAAGCTTACCTGGAGGAGGTACATAAAATTGAAATGCGTTTCCTCGGTTTGGAATTGCAGCATGTCCCGCGCGGCGCGAACAAGGAAGCAGACGACATCGCCAAGGGGGCATCTCACCGCGAGCCTCAGAAGCCTAGCGTCTTCGAGGAGAGGCTCTTCAAGCCATCGGCGGCGCCGCCAGTCGCAGGCCCGGCGCCGCTCCAAGAAGAGCGACCGCTGGCCCCGACCTCAAGCGCCCCGCCCTGCGGCCTGACCCCGGGAGCCTGCCTACTCCTGGCATTGGAGCCGCAGGAAGGCTGCTGGACTGAGGAGTTCAAGGCCTACCTTCTCCGCGGCGCCTTACCTGAGAAGGAGGAGGACGCAGAGCGCGTGGTTCGCCAGGCTACTGCTTATTGCTTGCAGGACGACGAGTTGTACTGAAAGTTTCCCAATGACATCACGCTGCGGTGCATATCCAAGGAGTAGGGGCACGAGCTACTGGCCGACATCCATGGCGGAGAGTGCGGGCACCACTCCTTGTCGCGCACCCTCACGGGCAAGGTGTTCCGCAGCGGGTTTCACTGGCCAACGGTGCTGAACGACGCCACCGAGCTGGTGAGATCCTGCATGGCTTGCCAGTTCCACGCCAAGCAGATTCACCAGCCCGCGCAAGGACTCCAAACCATTCCGCTCTCATGGCCCTTTATGGTCTGGGGGCTGGATATCCTGGGCCCGTTCCCTCGGGCGGCCGGTGTATACCGCTACCTCTACGTTGCCACCAACAAGTTCACCAAGTGGGCGGCGGTGGAGCCCGTGCGCACCATCCCCGCCGGCTCAGCCGTCAAGTTCATCAAGGGCCTCATGAGCCGTTTTGGTGTCCCCAACTGTATCATTACTGACAATGGCTCTCAATTCACAAGCAACCTTTTTAGGACATATTGTGCTAACCTTGGAACGCAGATATGTTACGCCCAGGCTGAGTGCGCCAACGCGGAAGTCCTTAGGGGCCTCAAGACAAGGAGCTTCAAGAAAAAGCTCAAAGCCTGCAGACGGGGTTGGCTCGGTGAGCTTCAGTCCATGTTGTGGTCCATCTGCACCACCGCGACTAAGCCCACCGGCGAGACCCCGTTCTTCCTTGTCTACGGGGCCGAGGCGGTCCTCCCGCACGAGGTCAGGCATCGCTCCCCACGTGTCATGGCATTTCACGAGGTGCATTAGGATGCCGCGCGGGGGACAGACTTCGTGCTCAGGGAGGAGGCACGCCGCCGAGCCTCGCTCCACGCGGTGAGGTACCAGCAGGCGCTGCGGCGCTACCATGGCCGCATCATCCGCTCCCGGACTCTCGAAGTCGGGGACCTCGTCCTGAGGCGGGTCCTCTCCAGGGAGGGCCTCCACAAGCTCTCGCCCATGTGGGAGGGCCCGTTCAGGATCACCCGCGTCTCCAGGCCCGGCGCCGAACGCCTGGAGACGTAGGATGGGGTCCCCATCCAGAATGCCTGGAACATTCAGCACCTCCACAAGTTCTACCCGTGACACTCTCACGTAATAATGAGTGGGGTTGTACACGCCCCGGAGTTTCCTGAGTGCTGCCCCTGAGCCTCACGGGGGCTCCCACCCACGTCCAAGTGGAAGCCTCATGCTCCGCGCTGGCGGATGACACGATCTTTCAGCGACTATGCCCACACCTAGTGGAAGCCCCATGCTCCGCGCTGGCGGACGACACAATCTTTCAGCGACTATGCCCACGCCTAGTGGAAGCCCCATGCTCCGTGCTGGCGGGAAGACTAGAAGACTAGTATAGGCACCGGACGCGGCCGTTCTTTGCTTTCTCTTGTAACCCAAATTTGCTATTTCTTGAAATGAAATTTGAAGTTCTCGCGTCTTTATTCGAAAAACTGGGGGAATTTTCCTTTTTCTTCTTGCAGTGCTTCCTCTCTCAATTTTCGTCTTTGTGAAGTATGGCAGCCGCCCACGGCTCCCTCCGTCGCGTCTCGCGAGCGGGGGCTGGGCACGGTGTGTATGCCTGAGCTAGCTTAGGTGGTGCTAGCGGCAAGCCCGCTCATGCGCGCACCTCGCCAAGACCTTGGCGACCGAGTCCTCACCTCCTGGCCTTGCCAGGCGACGATCCGCCCTCGCTCGGGGGCTCCAGACTCAGGATGATCGACAGTCACGGTCGGCCTTATCGACAAGGAACCCTAGTAAACCGCGCCCAGGCACCTCGCGGGCGGCATGCTCATCGAGGCTCCAGAGCTATCGGGTCACGAAAAGGAAGACCCCCCAACAAGCTCCCGAGGCTGTTTCGGTGCCCTAACCGCGTCATCACGAGGAAGGGACCTGCGTGAGATCCAAGGCTCCGGAGGAATGCGCCCCCGTGACGCAGGAACCCGCCAAGGGTCACGAACGCACCAAGCTAAGTTATCTTAATTACAACAGTTTTGATCAGTAATGATATAAATGCTGGAACACAAACAGGAAATACTTATATAGGGGCGCAAGCGTCGCAGTTCATTACATGCCCCCGTGGGGCCTTTTCCATAGTTCTTAATGCAGGAGGTAAAAAGACGAAGAGGTGGCCTCCCGAGGACTGTTGCTCCTAAGGCCTGGCTCAACCGCCACCGCACTTAACCGGAGTCCTCCTCCTGCTTGACTGGGGCACGGTGGTGGGGAGGCTTGACGTCGACCTGAGCAGGAGCAAGGCGGCGTGGCGGCTTGCCGCCCTCCTCGGTCCGGGCATGGCGACGGGGTGGCTCATCATAGTCGTCATCGCTTGAGCTTCCCCCGGAGGAGGTGCCGCTGCTGCTAGACGTGCAGCGGCCAAGGGCAAGTTCACCGCCGAGGCCGCCGCCGCCGCGTTGGCCATCGTCGTCGGAGGGGCGGTCGCTATCATCATCGTCACCTTCTGGGCAGCACCCCAGGAGACTGCCGTCCTCCCTGAAGATCCTGACAAAGAGCATTGCTACCCCGTCGTACCTGATGTGGAGGGTGCGTCTCCCGTTCAGGCCGCGGGCGCGGGCAAACGACTGCCATCCACGGGTCAGAAACACATGGCTGATGGAGGTGACCTCGACCTCTGCCCACGAGGACCCGTTGCAGCAGCCGTCAGGCTGCAGCCACAACCCAACGGGTCCCACTGCCAGCAGCTCCTCCGCGAAGGAGGCTGGAAGCAGAAGCCAGGTGCCAGGAGGGCCCTCCACCCGCACGACAAACTCATGGGCCGTGTCGCTTTAGCGGGCGTGCGGGCGCGGTGGCTGGACGGCTAGGGCGCGCCTCCCCTCTTGGCCGTGGCTGCTAGCACACCAGCATCCTCCCCCGCGGGAGAGGCCCTTTCCCCGGTTGCTGGCACTGGTGCGGACCGTCAGAGGCGGACGCCCGCGCCCCCGCGAGGACGTCGCCGGTGTGAAAGGATCAAGAAGAGGTGTCTAGTTGGGGGGGGGGGGTGATTAGACCCTCAACAAGCAAAAGTGGCAATTTTTAAGTTCTTCAAGTTGAGGTGGAGTTTTAGCACAAGATTAAGCATTCACAATACATTTAAAGCAAGCATGGCAAGAGTATGAGCAGCGGAAAGAGTAAAGCATGCTAATTGCAAGAAAGTAAAGGGATGGGATTGGAGTGTGCAAACGCAATGTAGACACAGAGATTTTTGGCGTGGTTCCGATAGGTGGTGCTATCGTACATCCACGTTGATGGAGACTTCAACCCACGAAGGGTAACGGTTGCGCGAGTGCACGGAGGGCTCCACCCACGAAGGGTCCACGAAGAAGCAACCTTGTCTATCCCACCATGGCCATCACCCACGAAGGACTTGCCTCACTCGGGTAGATCTTCACGAAGTAGGCGATCTCCTTGCCTTTACAAACTTCTTGGTTCAACTCCACAATCTTTTCGGAGGCTCCCAAGCGACACTTAACCAATCTAGGAGACACCACTCTCCAAAAGGTAATAGACGGTGTGTTGATGATGAACTCCTTGCTCTTGTGCTTCAAATGATAGTCTCCCCAACACTAAACTCTCTCTCACATATTTGGCTATGGTGGAAAGATGATTTGAGTGGAAAGCAACTTGGGGAAGGCTAGAGATCAAGATTCTTGTGGTAGGATTGGAATATCTTGGTCTCAACACATGAGTAGGTGGTTCTCTCCCAGAAAATGTGTAGTGGAAGTGTAGGCACGTTCTGATGGCTCTCTCTTAAATGGAGATGGGGGTGGAGGGGTATATATAGCCTCCACACAAAATCCAACCGTTACACACATTTGACCCAACTCGGTCAAACTGAATAGAGGGACTCGGTGAGACCGATTTAGTTCAAGATTTGAACATTAGGAATCTCGGTGGGACCGACTGGAACAACTCGGTGGGACCGATGTGCAAGGGCTAGGGCAAATCCTCATCTTGGTGTGACCGATTGCTTGAACTCGGTGAGACCGATTTCAGCAATGAGCAAACAGAGAGTTGGTCAAGAAAACTCGGTGGGACCGATTGCTCATTTCGGTGAGACCGAAATGTTACAAAGGGAAACAGAGTGTTTGCAGGGCCATCTCGGTGAGATCGAGATCCGTATCTGTGTGACCGAATTGTCTAGGGTTTCTGGCAGTGGCTATGTCAACTGAACTCAATGGCGCCGGATAGATCAAATTGGTGGGGCCGAGTTTGACTTTACATTTTGGACATATGTGGAATTGAGAAGTGGCTAAGGGTTTTGGAGCAATATCACTAAGCATTTTGAGCAAGTAGACCATTAAGCAACACCTCATCCCCTTTTAATAGTATTGGCTTTCCTATGGACTCAATGTGATCTTGGATCACTAAAATGAAAATGAAGAGTCTTGAGCTTTTGCCAATCTTTGTCCTTAGCATTTTGAAGGGGTTCCACATCCTCTTTGCCTTGCCATGCCATTGTTGAACTGATCTGAAATACACTAGGTAAAGGTGTTAGTCCAACAAGAGATATGTTGACATTAATTACCAAAATCACCCAGGGAGCACTTGTGCTTCACGGTGCGGCCGCGCATTTGCGGGGACGGCCACACCCTCTCTTGGGCGGCGGCGCCTCCGGTTCCTCCCGTGGAGCCTTCCCTTTCTCGGCGGTGGAGAACCTCCTCACCGGCGCCATGGATGCTGCTGCAAGAGTGTGGGATGAGAAGCAAGAAGATGAAGATGGGCTAGGGGGCTCCACCCCATCACCCTTTTATAGGCAGAGGAAGGCTAACCGGCGCCCTTCCACGTTCTGAGAGA
Organism: Thinopyrum elongatum; assembly: GCA_011799875.1. NCBI lineage: Eukaryota > Viridiplantae > Streptophyta > Magnoliopsida > Poales > Poaceae > Thinopyrum > Thinopyrum elongatum. The sequence goes on along the minus strand of CM022298.1, from coordinate 544,802,511 downwards.
TGATGGCACCGCTGCATGCACCAGGCTGCTGTCAATTCAGAGCGGTTGCCGAGGAGACGTGGGGAAGCGGAGACGTCCGTGCCCCGTCGGGCGCCACGCGTCAAGCCTAGCCCGCAGGTGATTGGGGCCCGCGACACTCCACCCTCTCTCCTTGGCTTCTCCTCGAAGCCAGCCCGAGCGCGCCTTGGGCCCGGGGGCTACAGTCGGTGTTCTGGGAACCAGGGTACCCAGATCTGCCTGCCTGCGGTCCACGGCGTGGCTCCCTCGACGGCCAGGTACAGCCCAGCAGCAAGGCCTTCAAGACAAGACCCTCGCGAGGGCCCCGGCCTTGTGAGGCAAACGGCACCAAGACCTCCAAGGGAGCGGCCTCCCCAGTTTGCCTCCCGAGGAGCGGAGATTTCTATGCAGGTACCCAGCCTCCCGAGGCTGCGATGACGTGAGCCATGACGACCAAGGCCAGGCGGGTGCCAGCGGGCGCAGAGGGGGCAGTTTCCCTTTCGGTGCTAAGGGAGCAAGGACAGACGCAGGTTCACGAGGAGCCCCCCAAAGGTTTCCATTCCGGTGCAACAAGACCAAGACCACGGGCTCGGCAGGACAGATGTCATCATCGAGCCCACCACTGCGTCACGACCAGAAGCTTTGCAGGAGAAGACCACCTTTCGTCGGGATTAGATGTACTTCTTGTCCCCTTTCAAATTGGTCGTTGTGGGATCCCTTCCCGCCTAAGTTTCGAGGGAAGAGGACCGAGGCCACTATAAATATAGGTTAGCCACCACCATAGAGGGGGATGGGATCCTTTCCACCCTCTCCACCATATCCCTCGCGAGGCTGTTCATCCACTATACTTGTTCTTCCTCAGCCCCTCGTGAGGCCAATCCACCACAAAGCAGGTGTCGGTTCTGTATCCGGCATATCTCATAGTAGGGGTCCTAAGCTAGGCGTCTTGGAGCGATGGTAACACAGACACAGATTTTACCCAGGTTCGGGCTCTCTCGAAGAGATAATACCCTACGTCCTGCTTTTGATTGTATTCATATTGATGTTGTACAGGGTACATGTCTCTACCACGAGATTGATCTAATGAATATATGATCATCTATTGACGAGCCTGGCCTCGGTTTATATAACACACCGGAGGCCTAGGGTTTAGAGTCCTCGTCTTGTGCGCCAAGTCTTGTGGAGTCTTCCTTGTATGCGGCATGGGCTGCCCGAAGTGGCCCTTGATAGAAATGCCATGGGGGTCCTCGGCCCGATCACCTGGTCGGTAGACGATGTGATGAGTACCTCCTAGTCCAGGACACCATCAGTAGCCCCCTTGAACCGGTCTTCAAGTTGGGGACGCTCCTCTGTTCTTCCAAACTGTTCTTCATCTTCGGCCGCTGGTCTTGAAAATAGGTTCAACAAATCTTCTCATCTTCGATCTTGAGGATTTTCGAAGTGGATCCGAAGAGTTTACACGTCGGGTATCCGAGGAGCCCGTTTAAGCTATCGGCCTTTATCAATGCCTTGTTATTTTTACGCCACACCTCGGCTTTGAAGTGTTTCCCGTGCGGCGGTGTCCTCTCACGTCCGAGCTCCAACGCCGGACTGTATCCAAGCTCCAACGCCGGACTATATCCAAGGTGTCTTTTTGCAGTCGAGCTCCAACGCTGGACCGCATGCATGCTCCAACGCCGGATTGTATCCGAGCTCCAACGCTGGACCGCATGCATGCTCCAACGCCGGACCGTATCCGAGCTCCAACGCCGGACTGTATCCGAGCATCAACGCCGGACCGTATCCAAGGTGTCATAGATCACCTTGGTTTGAAAAAGTTTGAAGGAGCACAGCCGAGCTTAATGCCGGATAAGCCCCAGACGGTACCTATTGTTGTCCGAAGACGCGTTTGCCCATAGCTCGGTCAAGCCGAACACTGAGCACTTTGAATTTTCTGCATTGAATAAGCAATGCAGTAGCCCCCGAGCCACTGGTCGGGTGGCAACACTAGATCAGGGGATTGATGTTCCCCTTTAATATTTGTAAATGATAAGCCCGAAGCCTAGTAGCCCCCGAGTCTTAATGTGGGCACGGGTGGCCGAATTAAGGATCGATATCCGGAGTAAAATCACAAATTATGTGTAATGATTCTATGTATCCAAGTACTTGACATCAGTAATGCTCGGATCCGCATTGTACAAAACTTTGTTGACCGACCATCGGCTTCAACCTCCTCGGCCAGTAGCCGAGGAGTGTTTTCCAACTTTATAAAGCCGTTATAAGGGCAAAGATTTATGGAAAACAAGGAAATCCGGCCATACAGTTTTATAAACAAAGCTACGCAGAGAGGTATGTTATATTACTTTCTAACGTAAGAAACATCTTCCAAAGAAAATAGTCCCGCTATCGGTTCCTTTCTTTGGGTTGTCATGCTGACCATGATAATGAGACCTCACCCCCGATCAAAGTGGGAGGGAAATATTGAGGATTTAGTTTGGGGAAAGTTCCCGAACTCTATGGTCTTAATGAACCAAAATTTTCACTTCCTTCGTTGCCGACCAATTATATTCTTAAGATAGCTAGCTTTCGGCTTCACCCAGTCTAAGGTACTAACCCGGATGACCCGGAAGTAACAATCGCAGAGGTGCTCCCTTTACCCCCTAGCCGAACAATCTGGAACGTAGGGGGTAAGCACAGGAGCCAGGCAACCCAGCTTTGCCAAAATCTTAAGTCAAATTGATGCATATTTATGGCTTTATAACAATGACTACAGAAGGCAGCACTTGTATATTAAATACAAATGCTTTATGTTATATGTTATTTTGACTCCGTTGCGACCGTTTATAATCTGAAAGTGGCCCATTGTTGGCTTCCATCCCTTTGTAGATGCTACGCAGGGTGTTTCCGTACTAACAAGACAACCCTTAGCTGACATCTCGGTGCCCGGAGGCGGTTGTGTTAGCGGAAACGAGGCAATCAGATATGCAGACTTTATAACTTTCACTTAGTCATAGGAGCTTAAAGTTCGGAGGCCAGTTAGTAGCCCCCGGTTAGTGTTCAGCGTCAGCCGAGGACAAGCCAGTAACACTTCGGCCAGTTTTATACAAGGCCCATCATTTAACACGGGGTAACCTCTATCGATCTATAGTTTGACACAGTCATCGGATCACTGACCAGTTTACACTTATTGTGACAGTCAGTTTTCGGCTTTCTCCACTGAGGCGCTTAACCATGCGAGCTGGAAGCACAATCGCAGTGGTTCTCCCTTTGCACACCTAGCCGAACAAAGCGGAACGTAGGAGGCAATCACAGGAGCCGAGCAACCCAACTATTGACCGAAGACACAATTCGAAACTGATGCATATAAAGCAATATCCGAGAACGTTTTGCCGAGGACTCCATGGAATACCTCGGCTTTTGATGGGTTCGGCACTAGCTGCAGTCCCGCGATGATATTGCCGAAGCTTGAAAGGTGTCCGGCGTTGTATTGCGGGACTTATGCTGGAAACACACAAATAGGTTAAAAGTTCCATAAGCTCATAAAACCAAAAAACTCACACAAAAACCATAAATCTAAATTAAATCAAGTTTTTTGGTGCCAACCGAAATTGGGCTTTAAAATTCGTGCTTCTTTCATGCTTTAACGTGACGCATCCGATCTCAAGGCTTTAAGCGGGTCAGTATTCGGCTTCAACCTCCTATCCCGAAGGTGGAGTGCTTCTCAAGCCAATTTAGCGAACTAAACTCGAGTGGCATTAAAGAGAAACCAGGCTATCCGGCTATTGACCACACACTCGAGTCGAGAAAGGAGTGGTAGAAAAAGACTTTGCAACGACGTAGAAGAAAACATTTATTATAATGGCTCAAAGAAATTTAAGAGCCCCGAGTTAACTTGGGTAAAGGAATTTGTTTTTAACAAACATTATTTTTAACAAACTAAGTTTTTAACAAAAAAAAATGTTTAACACAAATATAGCACTTGGTCGAACCGAACAAAAATTAAAAATTGAAAATATTTGAGCATGAAAGCGACTTAGCTGGCTCATGCGCTCGGTGTTGATGATGCGGGCCGAGCTTGCGGCGGGTCGAGGTCTCAGCCCTCAAGCCAGTCCTGAGGTGCCCGAGCGAAGAGCTTGGCTTGATGATGTGACAGGCCAACACCGTTGATATGTCGAGCGAAGCCCCCGGTCCAGCGAAGGAGACATAGTAGGTTGGCAGGGTTACGCCGAGGTCCTCGGAGGAGGTCGATGAAGCAATAGTGACGCCCCCGGTCTAGCCGAGGTGATGGACCTGGTCGGCGGGGCAACACCCGGACCCCACGTCAGCCGATGTGTCGAAAACAGGTCAACTATATCAACGTCGGTTCGAAGAAACGATGAAGCGGCGATGCCGGCGTAGGGTGGGATCGCACAGGTGACAACGTAGTTTGGTTGATGGAGGTGAGGTGATGACGTCGGCACGCCGAGGTGACCGCGCGACGCTGTCAAAGTCGATTGCCTGCGCACATAAAATAGTGCAAGCAAGAAATAATAATAATTGAAAAAAGGTGCATAATTAAGATTTGCGAAGTGAATAATCTAGTAAATATGGCCTGAGCGCCGAGGTCGGCTCGATGGCATGATGACGTTGTGGCGCGACGATGTTGACACAGATCGGTCGGCCTAGGTGACGGCGAGAGGCCAGCCAGACCGATGTTGTACACAAGTGTCAACAAAATATCTCTGCAAAAATAACAGAAAATATTCTGCGTGCAATAATTTCAGGAGCTAATCGAATAGTTAGGAAAAATAAAACCTGTTTGATGGCGACGACTGTAGCAGATTGGTGTGAATAGCTGAAGCGATCCGTACTGAACTATCAACGGGAATCAAATGATCTTTGCATGATGATCCACTAGTATGTGAAGTACTAGTGCTAGTAGTTTAATTACTAGAATCCCTTGGGCAGGTATAGGTAGCGTGCTACACATAGTACTCAATCAGGTTAGTACTAGTAATACTTTTGGTCTACGCCCTTTGCTGGAAAAGTGAAAGAGGATTAGCTGTCGACTAGTGGTTGAATAAAAAAGAATATAAAGAGGGAAAGAAACGAATCTTCCCTGATGTGTGCCCTGCTCTTCGGCTGGATCGCTGCCAGAAAGATCTTTGTTCTTTAACCTTTGCGTTGACTCACCCAGTGCTTCTTCGGGAATTTTCACAACGCACGGGTTAGCGCATCTTCATGAGTTAATTGTGCTTCTAGTAGCCACAACAGAGTCCGGATTCGACGTACTGCCAGGCGATAGGTACAACCGTCATCGTTAAAATTTTCTTGATCCTGGTCTGACTGCGAACAAAATAGCACAACTCGGCAGCCACGATTTGCTAAAAAGATGATTTACATAAAACAGATCTAATCTGGAAACTATCAGATTATATTGGTGGCATTTAAGCAAGCCAATTAGCAAGTAATAGAACTAGTACTAAAATTAAATCGATATCAACTTCTCGTACAGGAGAAAGTACTCGTACAGAAAACAAGACCAAGTTAAATACTTAGCTGGGGCAGCTTTACGTGGTGATGCCCTTTGGAATCCGTGCACACGGGTACTTTTTTTTTGGCCTTGCACGGCGCTGCCGCTGGATACTTGTCCCTATAAGCGTCTGCTTAGGGCGGCACATCGGCAGTTTCCGCAGTGCGGTTGCTGCTGGCAGACTGTCACTGTTTAATCTTTTTGAGGAGCGAGGCGCGATGTCAAATTAGATCCAGCAACTCGCATCACATCAGCTCGGCAGTATCTGTTGAATTCTCTGCTGACTACGATCTGATATGCAGACAAAACAAAAGGGACGACAACGAAAATCCTTTAGAAACAAAGCAATTTATACAATACTGATCTAATTGAAAAAGCATCACCTGATCATCGATTTTGATTCCCATCAAACCAGACAAACACCTAGCAGGCTCTCAATGAAAGCACCAATGTCGGTTCTGTATCCGGCATATTTCGTAGTAGGGGTCCAAAGCTAGGTGTCTTGGAGCTATGGTAACACGGACACATGATTTTACCCAGGTTCGGGCTCTCTCGAAGAGATAATACCCTACGCCCTGCTTTTGATTGTATTCATATGGATGTTGTACAGGGTACATGTCTCTACCACGAGATTGATCTAATGAATATATGATCATCTATTGACTAGTCTGGTCTCGGTTTATATAACACACCAGAGGCCTAGGGTTTAGAGGAGTCCTCGTCTTGTGCGCCAAGCCATGTGGAGTCTTCCTTGTATGCAGTATGGGCTGCCCGAAGTGGCCCATGATAGAACCGCCATGGGGGTCCTCGGCCCAATCACCTGGTCGGGAGATGATGTGATGAGTACCCCCTAGTCTAGGACACCATCAGCAGGAGTAGGGTTTTACACCGCAAGGTGGCCCGAACCTGAGTAAACTGCCGTGTTCATCTTCTTCCCCGCTCACGCGAATCCGACGAGGCTAGGTTGTAGGGTGGCGAGCTTGAGACTTGAGAGATTGAGATCTTCGCACACGCCCCAGAGATCGAACCTTCTTGGGTCTGTGGAGCCCTGAATCCGACACACACTATCACAAAGGCTTTACTTCATACTTTATTGAAACAAAAGCTATAAAATATGATTACTAAAGTAGCCTAATCATGTGAGCACAGAAAAATAGTAGGTAAAAGTGTTGGGTTGTCTCCCAACAAGCGTTTTTCTTTAATGTCTTTTTAGCTAGGCATGAAGATTTCAATGATGCTCACATAAAAGATAAGAATTGAAACCTTAAGAGAGCATCATGAAGCATAAGACTAGCACATTTAAGTCTAACCCACTTCCTATGCATAGGGATTTTGTGAGCAAACAACTTATGGGAACAAGAATCAACTAGCATAGGAAGGCAAAACAAGCATAACTTCAAAACTTTCAACACATAGAGAGGAAACTTGATATTATTGAAATATGTAAAAGCATATGTTCCCCTCTCATAATAATTTTTAGTAGCATCATGAATGAATTCAACAATATAACTATCACATAAAGTATTCTTTTCATGATCCACAAGCACAGAAATTTTATTACTCTCCACTTAAGCAAATTTATTATCATCAATAGTAGTGGGAGCAAATTCAACAAAATAACTATCATGTGATTGGAAATTAAAATCATGATGAAAAGTTTCATGGTTATCATTATTCAATATAGCATACATGTCATCACCATAATCATCATAGATAGCAACTTTGTTCTCATAATCAATTGAAACCTCTTCCGAAATAGTGGAATCGTCACTAAATAAAGTCATGACCTCTCCAAATCCACTTTCATAATTATTACAATAAGGTTCAACACCATAAAAAATAGAGGGATCATTAGTACCTAGAGTCGACACTCTTCCAAACCCATTTTCATCAATATAATCATCATAAATAGGAGGCATGCTATCATCATAATAAATTTGCACATCAAATCTTGGGGGACTAAAAATATCATCTTCATCAAACATAGCATCCCCAAGCTTGTGGCTTTGCATATCATTAGCATCATGGATATTCAAAGAATTCATACTAACAACATTGCAATCATGCTCATGATTCAAATATTTTATGCCAAACATTTTATTGAATTCTTCTTCTATCAATTGAGCACAATTTTCCTTTCCATCATTTTCAAGGAAGACTTGATAAAGACGAATAATATGAGGCCACCTCAATTCCATTTTTTGTAGTTTTCTTTTATAAACCAAACTAGCGATAAAACAAGAAACTAAAAGATTCAGTTGCAAGATCTAAAGATATACCTTCAAGCATTCACCTCCCCGGCAATGGCACCAGAAAAGAGCTTGATGTCTACTACACAACTTGTTCTTGTAGACTCGGGTTGGGCCTCCAAGTGCAGAGTTTTGTAGGACAGTAGCAAATTTCCCTCAAGTGGATGACCTAAGGTTTATCAATCCGTGGGAGGCGTGGGATGAAGATGGTCTCTCTCGAACAACCCTGCAACCAAATAAAAAAAGTCTCTTGTGTCCCCAACACAGCAAATACAATGGTAATTTGTATAGCTAATCTAGTTCGGCGAAGAGATGGTGATACAAGCGTAGTAATGATAGTAGATATTGATTTTCGTAATAGGAACAATAAAAAACAGCGAGGTAGCAATTGATAAATGGAGCACAAGTGGTATTTCAATGCTTGAAAATGAGACCTAGGGTCCGTACTTTCGCTAGTTCAATATCTCAACAATGCTAATATAATTGGATCATATAACCATCCCTCAACATGCGATGAAGAATCACTCCAAGGTTCTTATCTAGCAGAGAACATAAGAAGAAATTGTTTGTAGGGTAGGAAACCACCTCAAAGTTATCCTTTCCGACCGATCTATCTAAGAGTTCCTACTAAAATAACACCAAGTTATCCTTTCCGATCGATCTATCCAAGAGTTCATACTAAAATAACACCATATGATACACATCAACCAACTCTAATGTCACCTAGATACTCCAATGTCACCGCGAGTATCCGTGAGTTGATTATACGATATGCATCAAACAATTTCAGATTCATAATACTCAATCCAACAAAAAGAACCTCAAAGAGTGCCCCAAGATTTCTACCAGTGAAATAAGGACGAAAACATGCATCAACCCCTATGCATAGATTACCCCAATGTCACCTCGGGAATCCGTGAGTTGAGTGCCAAGACATAGATCAAGTGCTCTCAAATCCAACAAAGTATTCAATCCGATAAAAACGAAATCTCAAAGGGAAAACACAATTCATCACAACAAGATAGAGAGGGGGAAACACCATATGATCAAACTATATTAACAAAGCTCGCGACACATCACGATCGTGCCAACTCAAGAACACGAGAGAGAGAGAGAGAGAGAGAGAGAGAGATTAAACATACAGCTACTGGTACAAACCCTCAGCCCCGAGGGTAGACTACTCCCTCCTCATCATGCACTACAAAAAAAAGACACATCCGTGACATTTTGGCCTGAACGAATTTTTTCTGTCATGCTTATGACACTTCTATGACGATAATTGTGACAAAACCTGGTATCATCATAGATGTGGTGGGATCCTACTTCTATGACAAAAAATCATGACAGAAAATAGGCTTTTCGTCCTGGGCGGGCCAGAGACGCACCTGCATGACATTCTTTGGGCCGTCCATGACGGAAAAAATCATGGTAGAAGCGAGGGCGAGGAAAATTTCGGGGAGTTCCCGGTTACGGTGGGTGGTCGGGGCCGAGCGATCCACAGAGGTTTGCGCCTTTCTCTCGTACACGTACGCGCGTGTGTGTGAGGCGTTGGGCTCTAACTAAACCCGAGCGAGGTGTTCGCTTACTGAACCCGAGCGATTGCACTAGCTACGTTACTGAACATGAGCGATCGATCCCTGGCTGTTAACTGAACCCGAGTGATTCCTTCGCTACTACTGCTAACTGAAGCCGATCGAACCTGCTGCCTCTTGATGAACAGTGACCATTGTTGGGGGTTGGATGAACAGTTCCCGATGGGGGTTGGATGAATAGGACCCCGTGGTAGTAGTAGTAAGCCGTTGCCGCTGGATGAATAGGACCCCGATCGAGAGGAGGCCGCCACACCTGAGCCGGTTGGGGTGGATGAACAGGACCCCGTGGAGGGCTGGTTGAACAGTAGCCGGTGGAGGGTGGATGAACAGGACACCGTGGAGGGCTGGTTGAACAGTAGCCGGTGGAGGCGACCCCCGTGGATGAACAGTAGCTGGTGGAGGCAGGAGGAAGTAGACGGTGGATGAACAGTAGCAGGTGGAGGTTGGAGGAAGTCGACGGTGGATGAACAGTAGCCCGTGGAGGCTGGAGTGAGGCAGTAGACGGTGGATCACCAGTAGCCCGTGGAGTCCCATTTTGCGGTACGCCACACCCCTCCTGATGAACAGGACCCCGTTTCGACCATAGGTGCTCCAACACAAGTCCGTTTCCTCCATTTTGCGGTACGCCACACCCCTCCCAATCAACGGCACCCCGTTTCGACCGTACGCACTCGAACACAAGTCTGTTTCCTCCGTTCTGCGGTACGCCAGACCCTTCGCGATGAACATGACCCTGTTTCGACCATACACGGTCGAACAGAAGGCCATTTTCCTCCGTTTTGCGGTATGCCAGACCCCTTTCCGGCTGTTCCATCCAAGCCGGTTGGCTCCCGATGAACAGGATGCATTCCGACCCAGTGGCTTCGCTCCCGATGAACAGGACGCGTTCCGACCCAGTCACTTGGCTTCCGGTGAACACGATGCTGTTTCCTCCGTTCCGACCCAGCCGGTTAGCTGCCGATGAACAGGACGACGTCGCTGCCGTCCGTTGCCTCTCCATGTACATGAGCCCTGGCCGTCCGTATGCGCGAGTACGCGTTTCGAGACCCCGCTTGTATGTACGTACGTGGCCGTATTTTTTGGCGTGTGGTTGTATGTACGCGTACACGGTTTAGACGGGACAGCCTGAACTGCTACATGGAGCGCTCTACTATGACATAGGCCGCTACTTACTCGGCCACGGTTCATCATTGCAGAGTGACCGATCGACCAGTATGTACGTACACGTTCGTGACAAGACAGACAACGCTACGTATGCTTCGACCGGGTGGATACTAGCTGTCAGGGAGGATAAGGACGCACTTCCTTGCATGCGAAGATATAGCTGCTGGGTCCCAGCTGTCAGGGGGAGGAATCATTTTTTTTCCCGTAATAAGGACGCACTTCCTTGAGTGCGATGATGTAGCTGGTGGGTCCCAGCTGTCAGGGGAAGAAAACATTATTTTTCAGGGTAAAAAGGATGCAGTTGCATGCATGCGTCCATGGGCGTGGTGCGTTCCCACTGTCAGCCTCTCACCTATAGTCATCTTCCGATGACTCTCGTTTGTTGACCACGTTGACCACACCGTGCTGAGCGCACCAAGGCCGTTGGACGACGGAGAGGCCCCAGACTGAAACGACCCGGAGATGGGGAAGATGCAGTAGTGGAGTCACAGATAGAGAGGGGTGGGAAACTTGACTGGTTCGGGTGCGCGGCAGCACTGCCGCCCACGGGAGACAGGAGCAAGAATAGAAGTTGAAGAAGCAGCACGGCTATTGGATTAACATCCAATGGTCCAGCTGCTAGAATCATTTGTTGATTAAGTTGACAAAGCCCTACGTACGCGTCAGCTTAGTAGACCCACAAGTCAGCCACCAAATCTGCCGGGTCCCACCTGTCATCGGGAGGAATAGTTTTTTTGCATAACAAGGAGGCACTTCCTTCCGTGCGAAGATACAGCTAGTGGGTCCCAGCTGTCAGGGGGAGGAAACATTTTTTTTAGCTTAATAAGGAGGAACTTTCCTTGCGTGTGACCATGGACCTCGTGGGTCCCAGCTGTCAGGCTCTCCACGTACAGTCCTCTTTCGATGACTCTCGTTTGTTGACCATGCCGCATTGAGCGCAGCAAGGCGGTGGACGCCAGCGAGGCCCCGGACAGGAACGACCCGGAGATGGGAAGACGCGGCAGTGGAGTCGCAGATTGAGAGGAGTACAAGGGTTATAACTTGTTCTGGTGCGGCGTGGGGCTGCAGTCGGTGGAGAATAACAGGAGGTGTGGAGGGGTGGAGGGATAGCCTGGCCGGCGGTGGGGTAGCGCTTCGCAGTGATGCGTGCTAAGCAGAGCCGCTAGCCGCCAGAGGCCAGAGCAGGCGGTCCCGGCGACGCTGGAGGAAGAAGACGAGAGATTGAAGGTGCATGCCGGCTGTTGGATATTAATCCAATGGCTGTGGATGTCAGAATCATTTGTTGACTAAGTTGACAACGCCTTGCGTAGGCTTGACCTATTGGCCCACATGTCAGCCTGCAAAAATGTGGCATATATTTAACCCAATGTTTTATAGAATTTACAGTCCATTTGTTGGGCTGGGTGAACAAATAATTTCGCGTCAATGCAGCCCTTTAATATTTTCTAAGTAATCCCAGCCCATTTGCACTTTCTTTAAATACACGAATTAGCTGGGCTTGTTCTATATTTAATGTTAGGTTAGAAGGAGCAATTAATATCAAAAAATAAATCGGAGCTACACATTTTATTGTATATAAAATTAACAAATTAGCGAGTTATTGCTCAAAAGAAAAATGAGCGCGTTATTATTACATTGGTCCTTAAAATCTCCGCAAGCCTTTGTACGCAATCACCAGGATTTTCCTTGCCTGTGAGTCAAAAACAACCAGGATTTTCCTTGCCAACTTCTGTTAAACATTTACTTTTATAAGTTACTAAGACGTGGGATGTTTTTATAATGTATATATAAGTCTCTATTAAATATATGATAATAGTAATAATATAAATATATATAATGTGGTTAGAAGGGAAAATATAAATTGGACACTGCATTATTATTCTTATATATAGATAAATAGAACAGAAATCTGTGTTTTATTAAAAAAATACATTAGGCTGCCGATGTTTAAGAAAAAGTAAAACCTACGCTGGGAGGCCCATAGGCCGGTACGTACATGATGGACCTCAAAAATAAGTTGAAACCACTGTCTCGGTATGTCGTGGGCTACGCATGTTAAAAAACAAAACCTAGGCCTAGCTGATACTTGTTCGCCCTCTCAAAAAAATGATACCAGCTAGATCCCCTGTAGCGACCCGACCCGAATGGATCGAATCTCTGTGTTCAAGTGTCATCCCTGGATCGGTAATGCTGACACACACAGTACTCGAAGGATTTATAACAGAGTAGCAATCACACACTTATTACATCGAATGTCTCAAAAGAGAACTGATTACAATAAATATGGCTTAAGGCCATCTAAATAAGATAACAGCGGAAGGCTTGGAAGACAAAGTGAGTCCATCAACTCCAACGGCATAGCTGAGTGCACGACAACGACCTAGCACACCTTACTCTTCGTCTGAAAAGTCTGCAACATGATACGTTGCAGCCCGAAACGGGTCAGCACATGGAATATGCTGGCAATATAACACAGTAGAGCAATGAACAGAATAATTGCTAATACTACATGCATATTTGGCTGGTGGAAAAGCTCTAGGGTTATACTGTTTTGCGAAAAGCCAATTTTTCCCTACAACAAAGGAATATATTTTATTTAACTATCATGGTGGTTGTTGAACATTGAGAAGGTAAATCCCCCTCTCAATCCCAATTAAAAGTAATCATTAATCCCAACAAATTAATTTAGAGTGATGGGATTCAATATGATGATCCAAGAACCAGATACTCAAGATGTCCATAACCGGGGACACGGCTAATCATGATTAGTTTGTACACTCTGCAGAGGTTTGTGCACTTTTCCCCACAAGACTCGATCTCCTCCGTTGGATTTCTCGCACTACATGGTGTTTGAGAAACGGATGACCGAGACATAGTCTTTCAGAAACATTTACTCTTTACTCTGGGTAGACAGTTACACCTACTTTCCCCTACATATGCTAGCCTACCACTGAAAGAGGTCATGTAACATACTCAACTATGCTAGAGCCCATAATAGCTTGTGGCTGCACACGGAAGTTTCTAGCATGAATAATCTTATGATCCCTTTGAGCCTGGGTGGCGGACCGTAGGAGGATCACACGGTATATCCCCGGGATCTCCTAGGACAACACTGGTATATCCCCAGGTGCCCAAACAAGCAATCCACCCAGATGTGCATTAAAGTTGCCACCTTAAGTTGACCATTAATTAAAAATCTCACATCTGTCATGGATACACTCAAACCCAATCCACGTCTACGAGCATAGCATGGCAACATAAGCATAGCGTAGAAGTAACACCCAAGGGTTTGATATTAAAAAGGCAATAGGTTCTACCTCATCATCTACTTCCCAATACCCACAAGTTAATCACATCCTAGTCATGCAATGTTTGAGGGTCGAAACTAATGCATAAAAACTGGGTAACGAAGAAGTATGATCAATGTGTTACTTGCCTTGCTGACGATCCGCAAAACCTAGGGACTCGTAGTAGCACGCTTCGCACTCCGGGTACTCTATCGCAAACAAACAATAGCATACATAAGCAATCAAGCGAAGATGCACGGGTAAAACCCAAATGAGAAGACCTAACCAGAAAGTTCAACTGAAGAACTCTGGTTTGCAAAAAGAATCAAAAACGGGCACAAACTCAAACTCAGAAAGAAACAAGCTTTGATTGCTAATCTGGACTAAAGTCAAATTTTACAGTAGCAAAAACTTTTTTAAGTTGGTTAACAGAAAGAGGGCTTCGAGACGAAGATCTAGGCCGCTTGAATCGCCTGATTCCGAAACGAGCGAAAAGTTATACTAAAACAAAATCATCAGAAATCGCGATCGAAAATAATCGCGGAAAATCCGAGAAAAGAAAACTAACGAACGAACGTTCGCTGTCTGCGTTAAACGTGTGAAAACCGTTCGTTAAAACGAACGTACGGAGGAACGTCCGCTAAATAACTAAACCACGGAAAACCGATCAAAAAAAAAACCAGAATTTAAAAAAACCGAATCTAGATCTAGGGTTTACAAAAAAAAACCGAACGGTTAACCAAAAAAAAAACGACACGCGCAACGGCTACTACCTCCGGCGAGGCTCCCGCGGGGCGGGGCGTCGGCGCGGCGGCGGAGCCGCGCGGCGCGACCGCGGGGCGGGCGGCGCTCGGCGCGAGCGCGCGCTGCTGGCTGCGGCTGCTGCTGCGTGCGGCGGGCGGCTGGTGGTGGTGGGGGTCGGGGCGGCGGGCGGCGCATATAAGGGCCGGGGGGGGTTGGCTTGGGGAAGGGGCGACGGGGCGGAGGCGTGTCCGCCTCGGACACGGCCGGCGGCGGCGGGCGGCGGACTCCTGCCGCGGGGAAGGCGGCGGCGCCTGCTGGGCCGGCTGGGCTCGGCCCAGTTCGGTCCGACGGATTTTTTTTTTTAATAATTCCGCGCAGAAAAACAAATAAAAGAAATACTAAACGGACTCCAAAATTCCCGAAATAAATTTTCCCCTCCTCTAAAAATCTCCCGGACAAGGTAACATTTATTTGACTCTAATGCAAATTTTGAAAAATGCATATTTTTCTAAATTCAAATAAAATTGCAATAAAAATCCAAAAAAAAAATATTTATTTGATTTTTAAATTTTGTTCCTCCAATATTCCATTTATTTTGGAGAAGTCATATTATCTCCTCTCATATATTTTTAATATGAAATATTTTCGGAGAGAAAAATAATTAAACCAAATTGATCCCTGTTTCAATATTTGAGAAAATTCAAATATGAAAACGGTGAAATCCCCAACTCTCTCCGTGGGTCCTTGAGTTGCTTAGAATTTTCGAGGATCGCAAAACGAAATGCAATAAAATATGACATGCAGTGAATGATCTATGTATAACATTCCAAATTAAAAATTTGGGATGTTACAAACCTACCCCCCTTAAGATGAATCTCGCCCTCGAGATTCGGGTTGGCTAGAAAATAGGTGTGGGTGGTCCTTCCGGAGGTCTTCTTCGCGCTCCCAGGTGGCTTCATCTTCGGTATGGTGACTCCACTGAACTTTGCAAAACTTGATAACTTTGTTGCGTGTAACTCGGCTGGGAAACTCGAGAATCTTGACGGGTTTCTCCTCGTAGGTTAGATCACTATCCAATTGAATTGCTTCTAGGGGCACTGTATCTCTTAGAGAAATATCAGCCATCTCCGCATGGCACTTCTTTAACTGGGAAACGTGAAACACATCATGAACTCCTGACAGTCCTTCGGGCAATTCCAACTTGTAGGCAACTTCACCCATACGTTCCAATACTCGGTATGGTCCTACAAACCTCGGGGCTAACTTTCCTTTAACTCCAAAATGTTTCACTCCTCGTAAGGGTGATACTCGTAGATATGCTCTGTCTCCAATTTCATAGGTTACCTCCTTACGTTTTGAATCTGCATAACTCTTCTGTCTGGACTGGGCTACTTTCAGTCTATCTCGAATCAGCTTAACCTTCTCTTCGGATTCCTTAATCAAATCCGGTCCAAACAACTGACGGTCTCCAACTTCATCCCACATCAACGGTGTTCTGCACCTCCTTCCATACAAAGCCTCGAAAGGTGCCATCTTCAAACTGGCTTGGTAGCTGTTGTTGTATGAGAACTCCGCGTAGGGCAAATTGTCATCCCAACTAGATCCATAATCTAGCGCACAAGCTCTTAACATGTCCTCCAGAATCTGATTGACTCTCTCGGTCTGTCCATCTGTCTGCGGATGAAAAGCTGTACTAAACTCTAGCCTGGTTCCCAATGTCTGGTGTAGTTGGCGCCAAAACTTGGAAGTAAACTGGGTTCCTCTATCTGATATGATGGTCCTCGAAACTCCGTGCAGACATACGATCCTGGTCATATATATCTTGGCCAACTTCGCACTCGTATATGTGGTTTTCACTGGAATAAAGTGAGCTACTTTGGTCAAACGATCCACTACTACCCAGATAGAATCATATCCTGATCGGGTCCTGGGTAATCCGGTGATGAAATCCATGCCAAGTTTATCCCACTTCCATTCGGGTATTGGCATAGGCTGTAGCAATCCTGCGGGCTTCTGATGCTCTGCCTTCACTCTCTGACATACATCACATACGGCTACATACTCAGCAATATCCCTCTTCATACCCGTCCACCAGAAACGCACTTTTAAATCCAAATACATCTTGGTGTTTCCGGGGTGTATCGAGTATGGCGAGTCATGAGCCTCCTGTAGTATCAACTTCCTGATCTCGGCATTATTGGGTACATACACATGGTCCTCAAACCATAAGGTGTCGTGCTCATCTTCACGAAAACCTTTGGCTTTTCCTTTGCGCATTCTATCCTTTATCTCGGCAATTTCTTTGTCATCTTTCTGAGCTTCTCGAATCCTTTCCAATAATGTTGACTGAACTTCCATAACTGCGACAAAACCTCTAGGGACTATCCCCAAACGAAACTCCCTGAGATCTTCGGATAACCCCTTTGGTAAACCTCCGCTTTTGAGGGTATTGACATAACTCTTCCGGCTCAAAGCGTCTGCTACGACATTGGCCTTTCCTGGATGATAATGCAACTTCATATCATAATCCTTTATAAGTTCCAACCATCTCCTCTGCCTGAGGTTCAGCTCCTTCTGAGTGAAAATATACTTCAAGCTCTTGTGATCCGTGTACACATCACAACGGTTCCCAATAAGAAAATGTCTCCAAGTCTTAAGTGCTTGAACTACAGCTGCTAACTCCAAGTCATGAGTGGCATAATTCAACTCATGCGGCTGAAGCTGACGTGAGGCATATGAAACAACTCTCCCTTCCTGCATAAGTACTCCTCCCAGTCCTAAGCGAGAGGCGTCGCAATACACGTGGAAATCCTTGCGTATATCTGGCAGAATCAGAACTGGGGGTGTAACCAAACGTTTCTTCAGTTCCTGAAAACTTGCCTCACATTCATCTGTCCATTTGAACTTAGTGTCCTTCTTCAGTAACTCCGTCATAGGCTTCGCAATCTTGGAAAAATTCTCAATAAATCTCCGATAATATCCTGCAAGTCCAAGAAAACTGCGGATCTCCCCCATTGAGGTGGGTGCCAACCACTCAGTGACAGACTGAACCTTAGTGGGGTCTACTGCTATACCTTCGCCCGATATAACATGTCCAAGAAATCCAACTTCCTTCAACCAAAACTCACATTTGCTAAACTTGGCATACAACTGATGTTCCCTGAGCTTCTCGAGAACTAAACGCAGATGCTCCTTGTGCTCCTCTTCATTCTTTGAGTATACCAAGATATCATCAATGAACACCACGACAAACTTATCCAAGAACTCCATGAACACCTTGTTCCTCATACTCATGAAATAGGCAGGGGCATTAGTCAATCCAAATGACATAACTGTGTACTCATATAGCCCATACCGGGTGGTGAAGGCTGTCTTAGGTATATCCTGTTCTCGGATCTTCAGCTGGTGATACCCTGATCTCAGATCGATCTTGGAGAACACTTTAGCTCCTTGCAACTGATCAAACAAATCATTAATCATTGGCAGTGGGTACTTGTTCTTAATCGTCACTTCATTCAATGCGCGATAATCAACAACCATTCTCAAGGATCCATCCTTCTTCTCAACTAAGAGCACTGGGGCTCCCCACGGTGATGAACTTCGTCGAATGTAACCTTTCTCCAATAATTCCTTGATCTGCTTCTTAATCTCCTCCAGATCATTTGCGGGCATCCGGTATGGTCTCTTTGATATTGGTCCGGTGCCTGGCAACAACTCTATCAAGAATTCAATGTCTCGATCCGGCGGCATGCCTGGTAACTCCTCTGGAAATACATCTGGGTAATCCTTCACAATAGGCACCTCCTCCTGAACAACTCCCGTGAGAGAATTTACTTGGCTCCTTCTAGGCACATGCCTAGATACATACTTGATCCTCTTTCCCTCCGGGGTGGTAAGCGAAATCGACTTACTCGCACAATCGATGCTTCCTCCATACATCGATAGCCAATCCATGCCTAGTATCACATCCAATCCTTGTGACTTCAAAACTATCAGGTCTGAGGGGAAAACATGACTTCCAATGATCAATGGCATCTGAAAACATCCTTGTCTTGCCATATACTCCGCACCGGGTGATCTTACTAACATGGGTGTCCTAAGTACCTTAGTGGGCAACTTATACTTATCCACGAATCCCCTTGATATGTATGAATGCGATGCACCAGTATCGAAAAGAACAATTGCAATAAAAGACTTAACCAAAAACTTACCGATAACTGCATCAGGCTGCTCCTCAACCTCCTCCACGTTCACGTGGTTCACTTGTCCTCGGTTGAATGGATTGGGCTTCTTCCCAGCGCTTCCATTACCATTGCCGTTCTTCAATTCTGGACATTCGTTGGCATAATGTCCAGTCTTCCCGCACTTGAAACAGGTAATGTGGCTTTGATCCTTCTTGGCGGGTGTGGCTGGGTTAGAGCGGTTCTGATTGCTGCCTGCTCCATGTCCATTTCAATTCTTGTGGCCATTATGGTTGTGTGAACTTCCTCCATTGTGGTTATGACCTCCATGGTTATGAACAAGCCCTCCCGAGTTCGGGGTGAACCGGGGCTTCTGCTGAGCTCCTGAGTTGAACTTCCCTTGTCCATACTTCCTCTTGCGGCTATCAATCTGCTGCTGCTTCCCTTCAATCATAAGAGCTTTGTCTACCAACTCCTGGTAGTTGTTGAATGTTGCCACCATCAACTGCATACTCAGCTCATCATTCAACCCTTCCATAAACTTCTCCTGCTTCGCGGCATCAGTGGCCACATCATCCGGGGCATAGCGAGCTAATTTACTGAACTCATCCACGTACTGCCCCACGGTACGGTTTCCCTGGCGTAAGTTGCGAAACTCACGCTTCTTCATGCTCATAGCTCCTGCTGAGACATGTGCCGTGCGGAAAGCTTGCTGAAACTGATCCCATGTGACATTGGCTATAGGGAATGTGGCTGTGTAATTCTCCCACCATGAGGCTGCGGGTCCATCCAATTGATGTGCGGCAAAACGCACCTTCTCAGCGTCAGTGCATCCTGCGGTGGTCAACTCCCTTCCAATCCTGCGTAGCCAGTCATCCGCAACTATTGGCTCGGTGCTACTGGAAAACACCGGCGGCTGCAACCTCAGAAAACGGGCTAAGTTGTCAACTGGTGGTGGTGGCGGTGGGTTGTTGTTGTTGTTGTTGCCTTGGTTCTGAACTAGTAGCTGCATCAGGGTATTCTGCTGTTGAATCAACTGAGTGAGCTCCGGTGGGAAAACAAATCCGGTGTCGCGTCTCGGAGGCATCTGATGGGTTTAGAGGGAAGAGATTAGAATAGAGTAAGGTCTAGTGAGAAGGCACTACCCATATGCACATGAGACAAACACATTCATAACACACCACTCAATTCAAGCAAGAGCATACAATCGATCTAACTACCGTTACAAAAGTGCTCGGACTATTACTATTTACATGGGGAAAATACTAATGATAATATGGTGGTCATCTAGAAATTTTGATCGGTGGAAGACTCCATGATATCCGCTCCAGCTTCGTCTTCATAATCATCATCACTACTGTCGGGGTCGGAGTCGGTGTCGTCGATGATGATGTAGTCTTCAGATCGAATTTCCTCAGGTTCGTCGTCTTCTTCTCCGGGCGCGGGGTCTCCCATGAATACTCCTAGCTTCCTTGTCAGGTCGTCATTCTTCTCCACTAGTATTGCAATTTCCTCCTCGTATCCATCGCGTGTAGACTTGAGTTCCTCTTCTAGCTCCATGTTCCTGGTCATCACCTTCTTCAAATCTATCATGCTTGCACACATCTGGTTCTCCTGTCGACGAATGTGCTGGTTTAACTCCTGGATGAAAGCTGCAATGGACCTGTCCCTCCGGGTGCTGATCATCTCCCATTGCTCATCTCGGCGCCCACATAACTGGTAGATTGTGTCCTTAAGATCCTTGTGATACACTTCGCCGATGCGTCCCATGGCGATGTGGGCTGCCATGCTCTTTCCTAGACTCCAGGTTGGTGCATCAAAGGAAAACTCTATGGGCTCCGTAACTGGCGTGAATGTCCTTCCTGGAATTTGAACTCGAATCATCCAACGCTCCTCTTCTGGTACAGTGGTGGTGTAGGTCCCGGTGAAGCTTGGTATTCCGATGTTCAGGTACCTAGTGATTTCCTTCAAGTGTCGTCCAAAAGGTGTGTCTTCATCCGGTTGTGTAAACTTGTTCCTTGAGTCCGCCATCCTAGAGAATAGAAGATGGAGAGAAGTCAGAAATGAGTAGAGAAGAGTGACCTATGGCTTTTCTTAATGGTCGTGTCCTACAGTCAGCGTGTGCTCTGATACCATCTCTGTAGCGACCCGACCCGAATGGATTGAATCTCTGTGTTCAAGTGTCATCCCTGGATCGGTAATGCTGACACACACAGTACTCGAAGGATTTATAACAGAGTAGCAATCACACACTTATTACATCGAATGTCTCAAAAGAGAACTGATTACAAGAAATATGGCTTAAGGCCATCTAAATAAGATAACAGCGGAAGGCTTGGAAGACAAAGTGAGTCCATCAACTCCAACGGCATAGCTGAGTGCACGACAACGACCTAGCACACCTTACTCTTCGTCTGAAAAGTCTGCAACATGATACGTTGCAGCCCGAAACGGGTCAGCACATGGAATATGCTGGCAATATAACACAGTAGAGCAATGAACAGAATAATTGCTAATACTACATGCATATTTGGCTGGTGGAAAAGCTCTAGGGTTATACTGTTTTGCGAAAAGCCAATTTTTCCCTACAACAAAGGAATATATTTTATTTAACTATCATGGTGGTTGTTGAACATTGAGAAGGTAAATCCCCCTCTCAATCCCAATTAAAAGTAATCATTAATCCCAACAAATTAATTTAGAGTGATGGGATTCAATATGATGATCCAAGAACCAGATACTCAAGATGCCCATAACCGGGGACACGGCTAATCATGATTAGTTTGTACACTCTGCAGAGGTTTGTGCACTTTTCCCCACAAGACTCGATCTCCTCCGTTGGATTTCTCGCACTACATGGTGTTTGAGAAACGGATGACCGAGACACAGTCTTTCAGAAACATTTACTCTTTACTCTGGGTAGACAGTTACACCTACTTTCCCCTACATCTGCTAGCCTACCACTGAAAGAGGTCATGTAACATACTCAACTATGCTAGAGCCCATAATAGCTTGTGGCTGCACACGGAAGTTTCTAGCATGAATAATCTTATGATCCCTTTGAGCCTGGGTGGCGGACCGTAGGAGGATCACACGGTATATCCCCGGGATCTCCTAGGACAACACTGGTATATCCCCAGGTGCCCAAACAAGCAATCCACCCAGATGTGCATTAAAGTTGCCACCTTAAGTTGACCATTAATTAAAAATCTCACATCTGTCATGGATACACTCAAACCCAATCCACGTCTACGAGCATAGCATGGTAACATAAGCATAGCGTAGAAGTAACACCCAAGGGTTTGATATTAAAAAGGCAATAGGTTCTACCTCATCATCTACTTCCCAATACCCACAAGTTAATCACATCCTAGTCATGCAATGTTTGAGGGTCGAAACTAATGCATAAAAACTGGGTAACGAAGAAGTATGATCAATGTGTTACTTGCCTTGCTGACGATCCGCAAAACCTAGGGACTCGTAGTAGCACGCTTCGCACTCCGGGTACTCTATCGCAAACAAACAATAGCATACATAAGCAATCAAGCGAAGATGCACGGGTAAAACCCAAATGAGAAGACCTAACCAGAAAGTTCAACTGAAGAACTCTGGTTTGCAAAAAGAATCAAATCAAACGGAGCAACGAAACTCAAACTGCGAAAGAAACAAGCTTTGATTGCTAATCTGGAACTAAAGTCAAATTTTACAGTAGCAAAAATTGTTTAAGTTGGTTAAACAGAAAGAGGGCTTCGAGACGAAGATCTAGGCGCTTGAATCGCCTGATTCCGACAAACGAGCGAAAAGTTATACTAAAACGAAAATCGGATCAGAAATCGCGATCGAAAATAATCGCGGAAAATCCGAGAAAAAGAAAAACTAACGAACACGCTAACGAACGAAGTTCGCTGTCTGCGGTTAAACGGTGAAAACCGTTCGTTAAAACGAACGTACGGAGGAACGTCCGCTAAATAACTAAACCGACGGAAAACCGATCAAAAAAAAATAAACCGGAATTAAAAAAAACCGAATCTAGATCTAGGGTTTACAAAAAAAACCGAACGGTTAACCGAAAAAAAAAACGAACGGGGAGCGGCTACTAATCGAGGCCTCCTGCGCGGAGGCTCGGAGGCGAGGGCGGGGCGCGGCGGGGGCGGGGTGGCCTGTGGGGGGGGAGGTGGGGGGCGGTGCGGCGTCGACGCGGGCGGCGGGGGGGGAGGCGGCTGGCGGCGAGCGGCGGCGGCTGGCGCGGGCTGCGGCTGGCTGCTGCGTCGCGGCGGCGGCTGGTGGTGGTGGGGGTGGGGGGGCGGCATATAAGGGCCGGGGGGGGGGGGTTCGCTTGGGGAAGGGGCGACGGGGCGGAGGCGTGTCCGCCTCGGACACGGCCGGCGGCGGCGGGCGGCGGACTCCTGCGCGGGGGAAGGCGGCGGCGGCCTGCTTGGCAGGCTGGGCTTCGGCCCAGTTCGGTCCGGCGGATTTTTTTTTAATAATTCCGCGCAGAAAAACAAATAAAAGAAATACTAAACGGACTCCAAAATTCCCGAAATAAATTTTCCCCGTCCTCTAAAAATCTCCCGGACAAGGTAAACATTTATTTGGGACTCTAATGCAAATTTTGAAAAATGCATATTTTTCTAAATTCAAATAAAATTGCAATAAAAATCCAAAAAAAAATATTTATTTGATTTTTAATATTTTTCCTCCAATATTCCATTTATTTTGGAGAAGTCATATTATCTCCTCTCATATATTTTTAATATGAAATATTTTCGGAGAGAAAAATAATTAAACCAAATTGATCCCTGTTTCAATATTTGAGAAAATTCAAATATGAAAACGGTGAAATCCCCAACTCTCTCCGTGGGTCCTTGAGTTGCTTAGAATTTTCGAGGATCGCAAAACGAAATGCAATAAAATATGACATGCAGTGAATGATCTATGTATAACATTCCAAATTAAAAATTTGGGATGTTACATCCCCGATACCCCTTTCCCGCAAACAAAAAAAAGATCCCCGATACCCCTGAAAAAAACGCTCCCCGATGACAGTCATCGTTGGAAATTTATTTTGTTTATTGACTAGGTTGACAAACCCGTGGGCTCCAACGTCAGTATACAATTAGGAGGAAGCTTTTTTTCCAATGAGGCACTTGCTTGCGTACGGCTTGGACCTGGTGGGTCCCCACTGTCAGCCTCTCGGCGTACAGTCCTCTTCGGATTCCTCTCGTTTGTTGAGCATGTTGACAACAGCATATTGCGGCGCCACGGCGAGCGCACACGGACGGGAAAGAACCGGAGCCGGGGAAGACGCCTTCATTCTTTTGAACATACCGCACTAGCCCGGTGGCAGCAGCCCTCTCACCCAAAAGCTATACTGCCCGGGTTCGATTCCAACTGGTGTAGTTGAAAAATATCTAACACTTGCCAAAATTTCGTCGCTAGTTTACCTAGTTTTTTGCACACTCAACATTGTCTTGCCATTTTGAAAATAGCATATCTTTTTGACTTTGCATCATATGAAGATGTGCTATACATGAATGTTGATCAGCATGATGTTAACTTGTTGTTAGTTCCATTTTTTTACCATGAATAAAATTTCCAACATTCTGTTATCCATGTTTAAAAAGTGCGTGTTGATTTAAATGCTCTGCTTCTGAAACATGCAGTTTCTTATCTGAAAATCACTTGGACAAGCAGCCATCACCAGTGTTGGATTCGATGTCGCGCTTCTTCAATCCCCCGGCAGCGCGAGGGGGAAATAAACTTCCATCCCGTGCTGCCAGTTGGGGAATGGAGTGAACCGGATTCAAGAGGGGGCCGGCGGCGCGACTGAAGAAGCACATCAGACGCGATTTTTTTGCCAGTGGATGGCTCTCGATGGCGTTTTTTTACTTGCCTCTGCACCATACAACTTATATTTTTAGCCTCCCAGTCCATGGTGGACCAGCAGCCCATCTGCTGGGCGGGCCAACCTACAGAAAGCAGCACTTGATTTTTCATCAAGGCCGAAAAACAACGCAGTACTATGTTTGTTTTGAGGCCGAAAACATTATGGCAGGGGTTGAGTGGGGGATGGGGGAAGACAGAGCAAAAAGATAAAAAAGAGCTGATGCACCGTTGCTACCCTAACAAGCAGGTGCAATTCTTCTCGGGAAGAAGGTGTGCCGTTGACACTCACATGTCACAATCCCAAAGTAGACATTCTAACAAGTTCACACACAAGTACAACAGAAAAGGTAAACATTCGTATCAAACTCAGGTTCACAGGAGACGTTCATATTCATAGCCAAAATTCACAATCAACAACTCAAAAGATTCATATATACACAAGTTTAGCATGTCTATGCATCCAAATGATTGATAGATCACAAGACAATATTCATAGACAATTCACAAAAAGATTCAGATATACACATGTTCAGCATGTTTATGCATCCAAATGATTGAGAGATCACAGCCAATATCATCCATGGACAAACTTTAATTACCTAGGGTACATACTGGTAAGTGGTGTTCACTCGGTGGTACTTCTTGCTAAAATTAGAGAAAACTTTGTTTTTGCCACTCTAGCTTTTGCCTACTTTGCTTATGCCACTCTAGAATTTGACATATCACTTTTGCCACTCTTAGTTTTTGACAATACATCACAAATGCCATTCCGTGGCAAAAGCAATAACTTTTCATTTCACTTTTGCCACTCTTAGACTTTGACAATATATTGCAATTGCCACTCTAAAATTATTGTTTTCGCCATGGAATGGCAATTGTGATATATTGTCAAAAACTAAGAGTGGCAAAAGTGAAATGTAAAATTCTAGAGTGGCATAAGCAAAGTGGTCAAAAGCTAGAGTGACAAAAACAAAGTTTTCCCCTAAAATTAATGCTTGTACGAGCAAACTTTCGAGTACATAAGAGGCAGCACAGACAATCTGAACTTTGCTTGTAGGTTTATCCTCGAGATAGTGGCCTCGATGCCGAGGGAGGTTTGAGCAACTTGGCCACTACTTTCATCCAACTAGTTTACTGGCTCATCTTGGTCCTGTAGCTCGCCAAAATTCTACATTGCAGACAAGAAAGGAGGCAGTCGATAAAATGAAACACCCAAATTTTTTGTGCAGTTCAACTGAAATGGAGCATC
Organism: Thinopyrum elongatum; assembly: GCA_011799875.1. NCBI lineage: Eukaryota > Viridiplantae > Streptophyta > Magnoliopsida > Poales > Poaceae > Thinopyrum > Thinopyrum elongatum. Next base: position 544,776,671 of record CM022298.1, on the reverse strand, counting down.
CCTGACGTGCAGACTGATTAAGTGCCAGATGAATATACACGTCAACCAACTTGTCTGGAATCTTTAGACTCCATGCCATACAGTTCGCTACCATATGTGCCGATAACCAAAAGGCACAAGTTGGGACCAAAGACTGGACTGCGTTTTTCTGGGCTATGCGCCAAGCAATATTGTTGGCGTTCACTCTAGCACTTCTTCTTGTCAACATCGATGCTTGTCTGAGTGAACTTTGGAGTACATAGCAGCAGCATAAGTATTTGTCCATCTGATCTTTTTGTGCAGTTCTACTGAAATCATCCAATGTAATAATTTGCCTGCGAGTTCAGGCTCCAAGTTACTCCTTTATGAAATCGGCAAATAGTAGCACAATACCAAATTACCAATACATATGACAAGCATAATAATCAGGATAAAGACCGGTACCAACCTGTGTGAGGAAGCATATCAATTACTATTTCCTTTGACTGGAAGCCGACATAAGCGACTGACAGGAAAGGAAGGATGCAGTCGAGGCAATGAAGCACCTAAAGTTTTTGTGCAGTTCCACCAAAATCGAGCATCCCTGTTGGCACATATATTGAGAGAGTGAGATTACTGTAATAGTGGGACTAGTTGATGAAACATACACTAACAAATACAAGCACCCTCATTATCTTAATGGGTAAAGTTAGAAACATAGTAGTCTTGCTTAAAGAGAGGTATTAGTTTATTTAATCAGTGCCAATTAGCTCAACACTCAAAGCATTGCCATGTATCATAGGTTGCAAAACTTTAACGTGCAAAGATAAAGGAGTTCCTCATGACAGTAGCAACATAGTAGCACGATACAAATAGAGATGACAGCAAACTAATATGGATGAAGGCCTTAGGCCGGTACCAGCCTAAGCAAGAAGCTTATTCCAGTAGTCCCAGAAGAGATGATAAAGCACTCACTGGAATCATTCAATAGTATATATTTTTGTGCACTTCAAATGTATGGTTGACATCACTCTTGTTTACCAGTGGTGAGATTATATCAAAAGATTATCAAGAACTTCCAGCAGAGTTAAAGCACTGGCCGGGATACAGTTCATTGTATTCTCTTGTGTAGTTCCACTAAAATGTACGATTGGCACAACATGATCCCTATTTGCGCAAGTAGGACAAGGTGAAACCTTCATTAGCTTAGTGAGAAAGGATAGAAAGACATTAGCATATTACTTTAACAGTAGCATCAAATTCATGATGGACAATACACAAAACATTGCCTCATTGAACCAGTGGCAATAAACTGAGATGCAAAACAATAGCATTATTATGTCATGACACTACCAAGATTCCCTCCCTGCTCCACCACATGGTTCACCTCCACAGACACACATACACACGTACATGATTCAGCATAGGGTGCTACTAAAGATTTGTTTAACTCCGACAGGAAAATTAGGCAGCAATTAATTAGTGCTACTTAAGTACTCCAAATTAATTAAGTGACCTTGCAGGAGAGACAGCAGAAGTGGAAGGGCTCCTAGAGGATGGTCTCACATGTAAGAGAGACTTTGCAGGAGCCCTTGAATGGCCTCGATTGAGGCCTCGGCTTCAGCAAGATCACCTTGGCACTGTTGATCGTCTAGAGCTGGGTCACACATGCATCCAGAATCTAGTTAATTAGTATGATGTGTCATCAAGCCAAGTACTACTCTGCTGCATTTCTCTATCTATCTACTCTTATAAAAAACAGAGTTGGTGATGATGGTGTGCCTGCCATCCTGCAATATAGGCCGTCCGATTTATATCTGACGGATAGGAAGGAAACTATGGCAATTTTGCAAAAAGATACCCACATCCCTCTCCACATTTGCAAATAAGGCCTTCCCTCGTTCATCCTTTTCTCTCACAAGATAAACTACTCATACAAATGCATCTTGATGTTACGTGCAACACACGGGCATCTTGCTAGTCTTCCAAGTAAATTAAGACTAGTAGCAACACAACAATACAATACCACTAGCAAGATATCAGGATAACATAGGATGGTACCATCGTGTGATCTTCTTCATTTTCTCCTTCTTCTTCTTCTTCTTCTTCTTCTTCTTCTTCTTCTTCTTCTTCTTCTTCTTCTTCTTCTTCTTCTTCTTTGTCTTCCTCTTCATCCTCTGTTTCTCTTTCTCCTCACCAGTTGGTGAAACCAAGTACATGATTAGCCTTCTATTTCAGACTTGGTTTTGTCAGAGAGAAAGTACAAGTGTACTAGTAAACAATAGCATTCTTTTCTCATGGCAGACGCAAAATAGAGGTGAACACATGCATTAAATATCATTCTTACCTAAAGGAAGGTTATGGTGCCAATATGGAGGATGAAGATTGGAACACAGATCTCCCTTTGTGCAGTTCCACCGAAATGAACCAACGGTTCCATTCTGACATTCCAGTTATACAGCACAAAAGTCACTTCTTTTAAGAAGTGTTTTGTGCAGTGCACCAAAAGGTCGCAATAGCAACGAGGTGAAATGGATATCCCTGTTTGCACAAAAAGCTACAGAGGAAACAGTCAGAGTCTCAAACAATTACTGGCAAAAACAATTGGTTAAACTTGTCATGGCATATAACAGTGGCATGGCTTCATTTTACCAGGGGCATTAGATTAAGAACAGCTAAATATTTGCTATAAGGGCATGGGACAGTGGGTGCACCAGCAGTCCAGCACCATGTACCTAAACCGGGGCATAAAGTGGTGATTCAGAGTTTGTTGCCCCGAGAAACAAACATTCAAGAAACATATCTAGGTTGGTCCCATTTTTGTTCACTCTAGCCACCTATTCCTATGTGTGGATAGCAAATCTAGTCCTGGTCATACCACTGTGTACAACGTTTCCCCTATATTTCCCTTTTCGACCAAGAGACCGGTTGGATGACCAGTCTGTACTACTTTCACCCCTTTCTTTCCTGTTTGTACCAAGTCCAATGTACATACTAAATTTTCCCCCTTTATTTCTTGTTTGAACCAAGTACAAGATTTGACTCCATGAAGTAGCTTTACCTCTAACAATAGAAAAAAAATTAGATGACGTTGGACCATCCGATCGAGCCTAGCTACGAGGGGGGCTGGGAAGTAGAGCTAGGCCAGTTTCGAAGGAAGATATACCTAAAGGTCGTCGGGGTGTGGATAGGTGGGCGGCGGGAGGCCGGATCCGCCCACACTAGGGCAGCGACGAAGGGATCAGAGGACCTCCCGCGCCGGCGCTCGGCCAGAGATAACGGTGCGGCTGGCAGTGGGTCTCCTCCCTCGCTGTCGACGACGGCCTAAACGCTGCCCCTCCTCCCCTTCATCGGTGAAGGGGGATACGTCCGGATCTGTAACCAGCGGTGAGGATAGAAAGACAGTGTTACCACCGCTATCTTGTTTAGATCTGGAGAGGATGAGAGTGTGTGAATAGAGCAACCCTAGCAAGCAAGCGCGGAGGCTCCTGCCTATATATATATGTATAGTGGGGTAGTTTTGTTTTTTCACTCCATCAAAACAATCGTTTAAAATTGTGTACGTGCCAGGTCACCGTTTTTTTGAGTTGTTGATTGTTTTTTTGAGATAGCTACCTGCTTATTCCAAGTGGTGTTACAGGGGTGGATTAACGAGCTGCTCGGCTTGGTTTGTTCGAAGCTCGTTAAAAGAAAATTCATGTAAGATGAGACAAGTGTTGTGTTGTTACTAACGAACTTAGTGTGAAACTTGTTAGCTGGTTCGTTAAGCTCCTTAATAAATTGATGATTGGCTTTATTCATGAAGAAGCGACCCACGAGGATAACAAGCTGAACTATCGAGGGATCATTGCCCGTGAGCTACGAGCTTTTAATCCAGCCCTAATGGTGTGCCAAGTCGCACTTTGTATCGTTCAAGTCTGGTACTAGACCCTCCATTAAGTGAACAACCACCGCCTCGTAAAAATTGTCAACAAGCCCACGGCTAAAATTATCGGAAACGTGGGCTACACCAACATGCATTATTATTTATATTTTCTATGTGGGAGTATCCTCAAAACAAAATGTGAGAGTACAATCTTTATTGGGCCCCTTTGTAATTTGTGCTAAATTTTGACCAAATATTTAACTGACAAAATGTTAGTGCATGTTAACAAAAATTATATCCTTGGATTCGTATTTGAACATAGTTTTCAATGATGTAATTTTTTGTGACATGCATGAACATTTAGTCAGCTAAATTTATAGTCAAAAGTTGGCACAGATTATCATAGGGACCAATAAAACAGGACGGAGCTCCTCGTCTGTCGTCCAAACTACTATATGACTAGCTGCTCTATTACATGCAGGACATCAAGCATCCGGGCCCGCGTGCCATCCACCAAATCACAGCGAGGTGCTACAGTCGAGACTCACCAGTCACCCCGGTGTGGTCATCATGACCCGTCATATAACAAAACCCACACCTTTACCAGCAGTGGTAAAGTGGCCTCGAAGTTGGACTGGATGAAGCAACCATCATTTCACTGGAACGCTCATTGAAGCCCTTTCTCCCCTATCTTGAAGAAAACCTCACTCCAGGCTACTCACTTCTGCCATTTTTCTTCTGTACCGACGAAGGAAAGGTGGGCGAATCAGTGATGCTACTATATTTTCACTCCAAGAATCTTCTTTTTGCGAAGCACCGACCGATTCTCACTGCCTATTATTTTCCCATTTTCATTGCGATTGTGGTTTCCTTTCAATTGCTTTTTGTTTGTCAGTTTATTGATGGATCCTGGAGCACTAGGCAAAGAGTTGCCAGCGGACATCCCACTCAAGACAGAGATCTCCAGGAAGCGAGCACCGACCAATGAGTTGGCCATGTTGGCAGGCCAACCCATGGAGACGAAGAACTCCAAGAAACAAGCACTGGCCAAAGAGTTGACGACGTTGGCGGACGAACTCCTCAAAGAAAGCTACAAGAACAGCAAGGGCCCCACCATGCCTACCCCAGAAACTCTAATGGCCACCTATGAGAGGCTCAAGGCCGAGTTTGAGGAGATAGTCGCCGTTGAGAAGCAGTATTTCCCTGGCAAGGCGATGGCCCCCATCGAGGAGATGGCCCCCGGAGGGATGGGATCCCCCGGTGAGCTGCACAAGGTAAACAAATGGCTTACCATAGTTGTGGTTTTTGATTATTTGCAATGTGCTTGCTAATATGTTAGGGTTGTGCAGGTGCCTGTGGACGTCCTTGATGATTCCGATGCCGCGGTCCATCCTGTGGACATCGCCCCAGCAATCATTTTTGATGTCGCGGTCCGTCCTGTGGACATCGCCCTGGAGATCGATTCCCATGCTGCTGTCCGTCCTGTGGATATCGCCCCATAGATCGATTCCGATGTCATGGTCCATCCTGTGGACATCGCCCCAGAGATCGATTCCCATGCCGTTGTCTGTGCTGTGGTCATTGCCCGAGAGATCGATGACAAGAAATAATTGGTCGCGCTAATTCTTCAAGGTAGTTTGCATTGTGTTTAATTACCAGAACGATGTGTGTTATCAAACCATCTTAGGGCTAGTGCATTGTCTTGTGTCAGCGGTACTTGCTACTTTTGTTTGATAGTGAATCATGCGAACCCTCTCCGAGTTATGGAAACAGATGTATCCTCACCAGTTTTTGATGTAATATATGGCATGCTTAGATGTAAGTTTGAACTGTTTATCATATCAGCAGGGCTTGTTTGATGATTCTTGGTGTTAGTAGGCTAGCTACTGTGTGAGCTATAGTACTTGCAAACACTCACCGAAGAGAAACGTTGGGGCTGATGAGCTCGTGGTACGCTTATAGGTCTGATCCATCGTCGATCGGCCAATAGCCCAAGCTCCTAAAATTGTAGGCTTAGAGATCGATCAGACAATAGTGCACAATTATACATTAATTCACATCAAACTCAAAGAGTTGGTTCACAGATACATTAACATTAATGGCCAGGAAAATTGGCACGTACTTGTAACATGCGTGAAGGTGTAATTTTTTTGTTGGAAGTGTGATTGTGTAGTGACGTTGTACTTTCGGAGTGGCTACAGAGAGTGTGTACGTGTGCTAGAGGGGTTGTGGGATGGAGAGAGATCTAGAGAGAGAAAGACCCTTCTACTCCTAGTCGTTAGATTAACAAAGGATATTTTTTGAGAACACAAAATCATAGCAGCACAGAGACGTACAAATCCTAGGCGGGCTAGTTTGGCCTAGTGGGTTTCAGTGATATGACATGCTATAGTGCCATCCAGTCTTCGCGTGTGGTAGCATTATTGCGGGTACAGTAAGTTTTCTTGAAGAAGCGGATTCAACAAAGTCATGATGGTTCCTTCGTCCGACCAACTTACAGTGGGAAAGGTTGGGCCTGCACTACGACCGGGGTGACTCTCCCCTACAGTATTGTCTGGTGTACAACAGTATAATTTTGTGCATGGCAAGTGGACCAGGATGGTCGACGTCCCACATGTCGGCGAATGAAAGTATTCTTTCCGATATCGAGGACGAGAAAGGAGTATTCATTGTTTATTTTTTGATGAAAGCTATTGTCTCCACTATTACGACGAAGGAGTGTGAAACACGGCAGCCGAGTGAACTTGGCATGTGCACAACTCCCTCGTTCCTCATGTACCATAGTGTTGACTATAAGGTTCGCTATAAGGTTACAACTTTTTCTCACTTTCTCTCTATCTATTTCCTCTCAAATGTTTTTTACCTTCTTTTTTTAGACACAATTGTTTTTTTATACCTAGGAGCACGTGTAGAGATGGGCTCTTGCAGAGCCCACTCCTTCACTTTTTCAATGCCTCTCTCCTCCACATAAGCGGGCTTATAGCCCAGTATTGTACTTGCTATGAATGCGGGCAGCTCGCGCCTAGGGGAGAGCGTGCCTGGGAGGGGGGAGGGGTTTTCTGGTGGGCCAGGGCGGTCAGAAGCGGGCTTGGAAGCGGTCCGGACTCCCGCATGGCCCACCTCACATTATCACCATATTTCTTGGAGTCCGTATGTGGCAGGCGGGTGTGACACCCTGTTTTTTGGCAACTTTTTCTTTTCGAAATCTTTTTGGCTTTATTTGAATTCTGGATGGTTTTGAACCTTTTCAATTGACTTTGGACTTATTAATCTTTTTCTCAGTGATCCAAAGTCCTCACCATCATTCCAAAACCTTGTCACACACCTTCTGGTTCAAATTCCAATTCGCAATATTCCCAGATATCCATTTTCTTTCTTTGGGAAAATCTGTCATCACTATGGGTTACAAAGCAACCTATAGTTCTGATGTTCAAAAAAATCCCAAATTAATACCACACCTCCTTGTCATCATCTACTCCCATCATCTTCAAAAATATTTCATGGTCCAGTATAAAAACTTGTCCAGAAAACTTCATTCATCTTTTGGACAGCATTGGTCATTTGTGAAGCAACTCATATTTTCTCAACTCAGAAAATTCCCTGAGATATTAGGGAACCTATCTTGCCACAATGTCTAGAAATATCATCTTGTCCAGTACAAATTTTCATCACCAAAATTCTGCCCAAGTTTCTACTCATTTTGAACCTCTGTGAAGGAAGTACCATCTAGAGGTATCTTTTTGAGCTAAAATTTTTATGGAATCTTCTCCTCATCAAATGACTCCCTCCTACCAAATTTCAGCTCCATCAGATCGACCATATGAGTGAACCAAGCTCATATATGTTTCTAGTTCAGTGTAGCAATTGTACATGAACTATATCCAAATCTTGATGAAATTCTTTAAAAATTGGTCAGCTTGGAGTCCTTCCAAAGTGGAACACACCAGACATCTCCACTGGCTTCATCTCTAGCTCACCCCCTCCTCTGGATCACTCTCAAGATTGCTATCAGAAACTGTAGCTGAAGCTACGCTTCACAGCAGAGTGAACCTAGCCAAACCAAGCATGCGGAGGCACTAAGTGACCAAAGGAGAACACCCTAGACATGGTGCTCTGGACTTGGCCGGCCTCCACGCGCCGGACCCCGTGGTGAGCACGGTAGTGGCAGGCCAGTACGTGTGCTCTGCATCTTGCCGGCATCGGTCGAGGTCGTTCCAGAGGCCTCGTGCTGCGATTTCGTGTCCTGGGGTGCCGACATGGTCCTCCTCGACCCCTTGCCCAACCCAATCCATACCAGAATCGCCGACGCCGATGAACCCCCAACGCCGCTGCCGCAGGAGAGGACGGGGGCGACGCCATTAGGCCATCCCCGGAGGAGCTGCTGGTACAGGGAGGACCGGCGTCGCACGCTTAACCCATCCCCGCAGTCGCCCGACTCCGCCGCCGTCCCTATCGCTAGTGAGCGATGCCGGTGAGCCGCCTCGCCTTTGTTTCCCTCCTCCCTTTCTTTTAAATCGCCAGGGACCCCACCTGTCATCGACCCGACCGCGCCCGAACCGTTTTTGAGTGGAGGCACCTTCGGATATTACGCCATCGACGTGGCCGGCTGGGAGGTTTTCTGATTTTTATTTAAATTCCAGAGTTGACCAGGAACTTTGACCCTGAATAACTTTTTATCTATAAGTCCAAATTAGTTGATTCTTTTTTGCATTGGGTTTGTCTTGAGCACCTCGAATTTCTGGTCAAATTTGGTATTTTTCCCGTACTCACAGAATTTCTGGTGGTCAAAACAGTGATATGTGACATCTTAAATTGTTGTTTCAAAATATTTTCAGAAGGAAACTTTGGTGCTTTTGAAGACCAGGAGTTTTTGGGCAACCCAACAGAGCAAGGCAAGCCGGGACACCCATTTCATGAAGCATTTCAATAGCATTGCATATTTAAATGAATTACTTCCATTTACTTGCTATATAATAATTCATAGTAAATTAATTTAATGCCTAGTTGCTGCCATCATGAGTTATTATGATAAACCACCATGCTTGCTAAATGAAACTTAGTCTGTTGATCTAGAGTCACCTATCCGGGCTTATCCGTACAACCACATTTGCCGGTATGGGATGGCCTTGACTTGGTCTAGCTCCGTGCTCTTTCACCGGTACTTCCAAACAGGGAGGGTTATGCGGACGTGCTACCCTGATCAGGTAGACGGCGATAACCCTGTGAGCCCAGTTGAGTATTGTGCCGGCATCCCCGTTTTCGACAGTTTAGTTTGGCCACGACGGTGGCAGGTGTCACACGGTGACACAAGGGCCACCCAGGGCAGGACTCCGGGGGAGGATGAATGCCGGTGGTACGATGGGAGAGTCACGGGTCAGGCGGGTTTCGTTGGAGCAACGCTGGTCCACCCGAATGGGATCACGAGGCCAGATGCTCCATGGTGTGGGTAAAGTGCGCAACCTCTGCAGAGTGAAAAATCTATTCGAATAGCCGCGTCCATGGTATTGGACAGTCCGTCCAGGCCTCACTAGGTGGTCAACCGTAACAGTGATAATAATTGATGGAAGAACTCGTCGTATGATCGGAAGTACTTGATGAGATATGAGTAGTCCGAGGGTTGTGGGACAACCTGGAAGAGAGTAAGTCGATAACCGGTGACAGTAAGTGAATCACTTAAGAATTTAACATGTTGATTGCCATGCTATTGTTTGCTGCATTACTTGGTTGTCGTGAGCTTGCGAGTACATTCAAAGTACTCACCTGGCGTATCATGCCAGATGCAGAAGCCGAGGACGGAGGTCCCGATGGTTCGTGCTACGCTAACTAGGCTGTGTCCCAGCAGTGTCCCTGTGGATGGAGTTTCCGCTATGTTCCGCTACGCCGTAGAGTTTCCCTAGTAGTTTCGAGGCCCGCTGTGTTTCATTAATAATGTAGATATTGTCATAGCACCAGGTGTGCTTTTGGCCTCGCTATCAATGTAAAATATGAGCTTGTACCCGAAGCTTATCAATAAAGATCAGTTCTGTTTGATGCCAAGTTGTTGTGTGTTTCCAGAAGACATGATCTCTGGGTTGGAAACACTGGTAATCCAGTTCTCTGAGACGGGGTGCCACAGCGGGCGATCTCATCTCCCTCCCCCATCTCTCTCTTCTCAGCCGACGCCCGCCGAATGATTAGATTTCGGCTATCGACGGTTTATTCAATTGCAGTCCCACATGTCAGTGAAAATGCAGGACAACGCGTGTCCCCTTTGGTGATCGGCGTGCGAGACGGACTGTAAGGGGTGCGACGCGAACGCAATAGGCGTGCTTTAAGTGTGCAACCTTTTGCTTTTGAACTTGCAAAGTGTAACATTTTCGTGCGATCGATCGATAGAAATCCAGCACAAAATGACGAGGGTGGGGCTTTCCCGCGCGTTAGGCAGGCTAGTTTGGCCTAGTGGGTTTGAGTGATATGCCATGCTACAGTGCCGTCCACTTGCTCCATTTTTATGTAAGCAAGCGTCTCCACTCTTACATGGGAGGAGTGTGAAACACAGCGGATCTGATTTTGATCGAGGGATAACTGTTCCCTGCGAAATAATGGAGCACTGTTAGCGATTATAGCATGATAGTTAGGGCATCTCCAGCGCTGACCCACAAATTTACACCGACATCTATCCGAGGACACAGATGCCAGAGGATGCCATCCAATGCTACCCGCATACCTTTCGACAAGTATATGAACTAACCGGATGAAATTCGTGCAAACAAAGCAAATTTCAAATTAACCGGAGGAAATTCATTACATTTCGAAAACTTTTCCTATAAACCGGACGAAATTCATTACATATTTTGCACAAACAGTACTAAAACCTACTGTAAACCTAATCTAAATGATCGCCGGCGCCCGGCCACCATGTCCGGCGATGAGCCCCGAGAACTGACGCTCCGCCTATTGCCTTTGCCTCCTCCTCATCCGCCTTGGCTTTGTCCAGCTCCACCTCGATAACCTCCTCCTCCGGAGCACAAGGTTCTGAAGATTTCCACCTCCACGTCGCCGTCAAGTAGCTAATCGGCCGCCGATGTTTACCCCACCAAGCTTGGCGTCGACTGAGTGGAGGAGCGGTGGCCTTCCTGGGACCAGAGCGGCGGTGACCTACCATGTACTACTATTCCTCGCTGTCGGCTGCGCCTACGCACGTGCGCCAGCTTCATGGTCGTGGCGGCAGAGGGCTGCCGGGGGGGGGGGGGAGCCGGCGATGTCCTTCGTCTGCTCCTGCGACAGTACAGCCAAGAGAGCTTTGGAGCGCGAGGAGGCCATGGTTGGAGTGGTGCCGACAGAAGGAAGGGAACAGAGGAGAATGACTGTGGGTCTTTGGCTATGGCTGGGCTGAAGTTAATATAACGGACGAATGACAATGAGCCGCGGCAGACGGACGGACGGCTGGCACCGGAGTAGGTTCGTCGGCAGCCGCGTGTCATTAATGTGGGCAGCGGACGGACGGATGGCCGTGGTATCGTTAACGTGGAGCAGTCGCTTGCACCGGGATGCCGCGCGGGTGGCGCTCTCTCGGCCGTCGTGCTGCTGCAATGCTGGCGCCAGTGAGAGGTCGCGTCGGCCGTGAATGCGGCATTGATGTTCTGGAGCGACGGTGACCGTTTCAGGCGGGAACGGCGCGCTAGCGATGGAAGGGGTTTTGGTGGGCCAGGGCGGCCAGACGCTGGCGTGGTGGTATATTGTTTTTGTAGTTTGCAAAAGTACTCAATTAATGTGGCAGTTCACTTTTTTTTCTACGATCAACATACACCCTATAAAGCACCGTGTTCAAATTTGGCACTTCTCCGGGTTCATTTACCATATTTAGGCCATTATGTGCATTTTGTAGAAATTTACTACCACTATAAGAATTAAACGAACATCTACATCATGCATATATGACTCAAAGCTTACATGCTATAGTGTGGTATTTATTCATAATTTGGTTGCCAAATCTCATGCGTGCAATGCACGTGTGCCTTACTAATAAACATAGTTTCTAGTGATATTATTTGTAGTTACATGCATCAACCAGGACGGAGGTGCAGAAACATCAAATCCCAGCTACAGCTACAAGGGTGTGATGATAGGGACGTGGAATGCCGTTCGATCACGATGCACGCGCACGATCCGCGTGGCTGGGGTGGCGGCCAATCAGAAAGCAACCCACAATAGGGTGAGCGCACACAGTTTCCAGAGGCAACGAAAAGTAACCGTGTGCGGTAATAAAGAGTAAAATGCACTAGCGGTCATCGAACTTGTCTCGATAGCTCACTTTGGTCACTGTACTTAAGAATACGATCAATACGGTCACTATATACGACTTAAGATGATTATACGGTCACTGGCTTAGCGTATAGCTCCGTATTTTGTCTGTTTGACTAGTCGAACAGTCCACATGCGCCTCACCCAGGTTCTACGGCCCCACCTGTCAATTGGTCATAAATAAATAAATTAAAAAAGCTAAATTATGCATTGCATGGGTGGGGTATTAACCCTGAACCTCTCCAGTAAAGCCCCACGAGCTAACCAAATGAGGTATTTTTGCAAGGAGCAAACGCGACGCACAAGCATGCATGCGGACGACCCACACACACACAGTATGCACGCGCACACACACAATACATACTAGCACGCACGCGGACGCACTTACGCAGTTACGCTTATGATTGTACTAGAATAAATTATTTGAACTCATGGATGACGAGCCTTTGAAGTATATGCGACACGTATAGACAACCAGGCGTTCAAGCAACTGCTCTTGTCGCCAGCTAGCTTTCGACGACTACCATTAGACACACACAACCATGCATAACTTACGAATAATGGATGATTCGATCAAACACACACTCGTGGGCAGTGGCACTATGATCGGTCGCTCACGATACATATATAGGTACCATAGTACCCTCTCTAGCTAGGCTGTTTATAGATTGTCGTTGTGATGGATGATATACATGAGCAAGGCGCCGAGTCACGTCATCGCGTCGTGTGCAGAGCCATGGCTAATGTCGAGCAGCTCGGCGCCCAAGCACGAGTATGACGTTGGTGTTGAGCCAGGTGAATACATGCTTGGTGTTCGCGGTGGCCGCCAGCAAACGTCTAAACAGTAATGTCAGGCACCGCCGGGGCACGCAGGTGACGGGCTCGCCGTTTGCATTGCGCCATGAGCAGGACTTTGATGGAGAGGGCGACGTGCATGCATTACCATAGTTTGACAGCGTGAGCGTGAGTGTCTGCATGCGTACATGCTACTTGCGTTTGTGGACGGTGTGCACTAATGTGTGCATCACATATAATATTAAAAAAATCAGTTTGTGCATTTAACGCAAAGTATTTCATTTTCATTTGGCTGACGAGTGTGTGTTGCAGCGATGAGTTCGTGGTTTGATTCCTCACATACGCATAATTTTGGTTTTTATTTCTTTCTCCACTGACAGGTAGGCCCGCATAGATTGATAGATATAGAACACGAGCTGATGAGGCGCATGTGGACTGTTTGACTGGTCAACCAAACAAATACGGAGCTATACGTTGAGCCAGTGACCATATAATCACCATATCTCGACCGTATTAACCTTATTCTTAAGTACAATGATCAAAGTGAGCTATCAAGACAAGTTCGATGACCGCCAATGCATTTTACTCGGTAATAAATGACCAGGATTGAAGGGGAATCCAAATTTTCTTCGTCGTCTGTCCTTGAGCTCTTGACAAACCAATGCACTATACGGTTGTCCGGCCACTCCGCCCCAAAGCTCTCACCAAGCGCCGTTCATGCCACCGCGCCGCACACTAACCGGTAAGGAAGCGATGGCATCCCGCCGTGCCGAGTTCCTCGCCGCCCATGACCCCACACAAAATGGTAGGGAAGCGATTGCATCCCGCCGTGCCGAGTTCATCGCCGCTCGCGACCTCACACCTACGTGGGCAGAATTTGAAGCTGCCAAGGCTGAATAGGCGGTAGAGCAAGAGGCGGCCAAAGCCGCACAGAGGGAGCGGAAAAGGCAGAAAGCACTCAAGAAAAGAGAGTCCCACCGCCACAAGAAAGAAGAGGAAGCACGCACTGCTGCGGAGAGCTCGGCGGAGATCCAAGCACGGTGGGCTGTCACCGACAAAGCCGGGAAGGAGAACGACGGCGTCTGGCCAGCATGTGAGAAGTAGTGGTACTAGTAGTTAGTGTGTGTGTCTGTGTCGCCCGTACGTTTGTTTAATTAATTACTAGCATGTACCAGTACTAGTTACTACTGTAGTTTTTAGAGCAAATTACCAGTACATTAGCCTAGACTCAATGGAAAAATTCCTATCCTATGCATAAAATGGCATCTCTTTCTCTATAGGAATTGAGATGCATGTCATCTCACTTCCTATGATTTTCATATTCCTATAAAATTCCTATCCTATGAACCAAAGGAGGCCTCCGCTGGAGTACAGTACCACTGTAGCTAGCAGTATTGCTGGTACAGTAGTTTTCTTCAAGAGGCAGAATTCAACGAAGTCATGATGGTTCCTTCATCCGAGCAACTTTACAATGGGAAAGTTTGGGCCTGTGATTTGACGGCTCATTAGTCATTATTAATGCGACGCGACGACCGGGATGACTCTCCCTTGGAGTTCTGCATGCATGGCAAGTGGACCAGGATGGTCGACGTCCCACATGTCGGCGAACGGAAGTATTCTTTCCGATATCGAGGAGCAAGGAAACCGCGTGGTATAGTATCACTGCTGATTTATATTTATTTTTTATTTTTGATGAAAGCTAGCATTTCAACTCTTACAACGAAGGAGTGCCAAACACGGCACGTGCTGGATGTCCCACACGTCAGCGAAAAGAGTGGGACATGAACAGCGTGGTAGAGCATCTCCACTTCTTCCACTTCTAGGTCAGAGACCACACGTAGTACTAGTAGTATGTAACGATACAAAGTGCGACCCGGAGAGAAAGACACGTCTAGTTGGAAGGTCTCGGGCCATACACATAAACAAATATAAAACCTAATATGTGCCTCCAATTAATATAGTAGTAGAGTACTTAGGCACGTACATCATAATATCACCGTGCATTGCACGTACAACATTTAGTGGTAGTAAGACAAATGCCTATATGCCACGCATGTTCATACTATTTGTGCCTTTCTACTTCACTTACTGCGCTACATTACTCAGGTTCGTACATCCCTGGGTACATGTCCGTCTCGTAGTTCCAGTCCCACGTGTTCTTCATAGATGGAACGATCCATAACGGTGGGCAACGGGAGTCCATATCATCGCAGCTTCTTAGTGTGGCTCCCCACGATGGAGACTCATCCAAACTGAAGCGGCATAGATCAGGGATAGGGGCGTTCAAGATATGAATCCGTCGGAGTGCAATGAAAACGCACCCGTTCTTCATGAACGGCAGGCCGTCAGCATCGTGCACGGAAGGTCGAATCATTTGCACTATGGGGTAGTTGTCCCCGATGAAAATCGAGTACTCTTCAAGTGTGTTCATCCACACCCAGGTAGCATCACGGGGGTCGAACACGCCGCCGTCCATCTTGTACACCTGGCATCACAAACCTGGATACATGCTGACGTGCATGGTTATGGTCCATTCAGTATAATAAGGAGACGTAAGCAGGGGATACAGATTAAAATAAAATACTTTATATTGCTTACTTCTATGCGGGGGAAGGGAAGCAATGTATAGACCAGCTGCGGCACGGGCGACGACATACAATTTGAGAGTGTTACCTGGGCCATGTACATTTATTAAAGTAGGAGTAGTTTTGTTTGATGGGATTATGGCTACCTAGCTAGTACTACACGGAATTGAAATTTTAAGTCCTTTATAGTTTATACAACTAGCATTATAAAGTTGCGTAGATCACTATCCCGATCAATAAAAAAAAAAGGAAAGAACTACTCCTGCTCCTGGAGTACAAAGAGACATGTACTGAAATGTTATAAGATGACATGGCAATAAGATATATGATAGTTCCTGGCTCTACTACTCTTGGACCGGAGAGAAGGGATTACCTGGGTACATGATCAGGGTCCGATCGTGATAGATCGTGGCACCTTGTTGCCCTTCAATGGTACCATGGGTAACGACTGCTAAGATAGTACGTCCCAACTGGGTGTCATCAGCTACAAGGTTCCAAGTTAGACCAAATGCCCCATGCACATCCACCATTGGTGATCTGATTTTGATTGGGGGATGACTTTGCCCTGCATAATCGTGCAAACAAGGCGGAATTCATAGAAACCGGACGAAAATCATTACATTTCGAAAACTTTTCATATAAACCGGACGAGATACATTACAGTTTTCATACAAACTGGAGTAAAACCTACTCTAAATAAGTTGCAACTGTAATATGGGCAGTGCATGGACGACGGCCGGCCGTGGTGTCGTTTGAGGCTACTCATAGTGGGGAGTATCATATACAATATACTAGTGCATGATACTAGTGTATGATATACTACTTTTATAGTGCATAGTATCATAGAGTAGTAGCATAGATGATCATATTTATTGCCATGCATGACCCCCTGTCTCTTCTTTAATTATCTGCCACATCACCATGTCTGCTATTCCCGAGTGTATGTACCAGCTAAGTTACCACCACTATGGCCAGTGTCAACGTGGAGGGGTCGCGTCCACCGGGAAGCGGCGCTCTCTCGGCCGTCGCGCTGCTTCAAAGCCGGCGCCAGTGAGAGGCCGCCTCCGCTTTGGCCGGGCATTAATGCGGCACTGACGCTCCGGGGCGGCGCTAACTGTTTCAGGCGGGAAGCGCGCGCCGACAAGGGAGGGGGTTTGGGTCGGCCAGGGTGGTCAGATGCGGGCGTGGTGGTGGTATTGATTTTGTACCGTTTCAGGTGTAGTACTGGTAGTTTGCAAAACTACTAAATTATTGCACTCAGTTTCCTCAAAAATTGTGGTAAAAAACGTTACTTGCAATGCATGCATGCGTGACCAATATAAATGACCAATAAAAAACTACTACATGCATGCAACGATTTAATGCACATTGTAATCTCAACATGTGACGGGGAGCTCTAAATTTGAATTTGAAACTTATAAAATGAAAAATTCAAAACAAATAAACTAGACGAGAGGGAGTATACCATAGGATGTGTCCCATACGAAACAAGTCCCCTGGTTTGTCACCGCGAAGATGCGGTTAGAAAGGAGCACAGGATCTTCGTACTCGTACGGCAACAAATTGGCCGCAGACAACATAGTCCACCTTTGACCGCTATGTGCAGGGTTTGTGAAAGCAATCGCGATGTCGAACACCATGATGAGAGTGTAATTTTGGTTGGCAGATGACCTTATAGGGGCTTCCAGGATTGCTATCTTCTTCAATCTCACTGTGGTTCCATCGTACAAATTTAGGCGATGGCCCATTGCATGGCTGATCCCAATGTTGGACAAAGGTTCTACGAGAATGGTGTCACCGTTGTAGATGTTGTGCAAATTGATGTTGGTACCCTCCCGTACATATGCAAGCCAATCTCCACTGGCACCAAGCCTAACCTGTGAAACAGTGGGCAGCGGGGGAATTAGGAAATGGACACGGAACTAGTCTTTATAATGCATTTACTACGTGATCAAACTCATCACTTACCTGCTCATCGGACAAAATCCGAGTGCCCCTCAACGTCGGCATCTCAAGGGGCGTCAACTTGCAACTACGGCCATGCCGCGCTGGAGAGACCCCCAAGGAAACATCCTCGTCCTCAAGGACGCATGGCAGACCAACTAGCATGGCCTTCTCCCACGCATATTTATGCACCCTCTTAAAATATTTGGTGCAAGTACCGCTAAGTCTTGCGGATGTGAGGAAGTCGGAGCGACTTACGATTTGTCCCAAAGGATCGTCGTCCAAGGTCTCCCAACCTCGACGAGGACGAGAAGCACCACCGCCTTGCGAATCCATGGCCATGGCGACCAACTGCCTTGTCCCTTGTGGAGCTGGTTTACACGAGAGGAGATGGTAACTGCAGGGCTTCGTCCCTTCGGAAAGGATGTTCTGCGGGTGCGCACTAGTGTAGTTTATATTTGAGACTAGCAAGAGGCCCATGCGTTCCACGAAACATCAAGATGCATTTATACGAGCTGTTTATCTCGTGGGAGACGAAGATGAACGAGGGAAGGCCTTATCTGCAAATGTGGAGAGGGG
Organism: Thinopyrum elongatum; assembly: GCA_011799875.1. NCBI lineage: Eukaryota > Viridiplantae > Streptophyta > Magnoliopsida > Poales > Poaceae > Thinopyrum > Thinopyrum elongatum. The sequence goes on along the minus strand of CM022298.1, from coordinate 544,758,662 downwards.
TGCAGGTATCTTTTTGCAAAATTGCCTTAGTTTGCTTTCTATCCGTCAGATATAGATCGGACGGTCTATATTGCAGGATGGCACGCACACCATCATCACCAACTCGGTTTTATATTTATTATTATTATTATTATTATTATAAGAGTAGAGATAGAGATTAGGGAGCTGGCGGGCGGTTCGTTGTACGGCACGTCCGCGTCCATCCACTAGCCCGGAATTAAAGCACGCATGACATTTACAGCGACTGGGATTAGTTGTTTTCCGGGCGCATGGACCAATGCGGACTAGTGGACCTGGTCGCCCTTTTTCGAGCACGCCTTCGACAAGTACGTGCGTGACATGCGTGCATGCAAATCTTGGGTGACCAAACCGTGCGAAGCGGAGCGGTAGGCTGTCGAACTGTAGCCTGCATGTTGCAGCCATGTCATCCACACGCAACCTAAAGGCCAATTCATACTTCGCTGGACTATACTGTACTACTATGCATTGTTTGGCATGAACGTTCCTTGGAGCTCGTGCTGCAACTGGCGCACTCCACAGCCCGCTTCCCTTCTCCTTCCTCTTCCACCGCCCGCGCATGTCCGCGGGAAGCGACCGGTCAACCCTTATATAGGAGTGCTAGCACAAAAAGATGCATGCATGACCACTAAAATTTCCTTTCTCTTATCTCTATGAAATAAATGTAGCGTGAAACTCAAAGCCCTTTAAGTCTGAGTATAATGGAAATCACCGTCCTCCTCCGGCTTCGCTTCGCCCGCGTCGTCGTCCTCCTATTCCGGCTCCGCGTCGTCGTTCTCCTCCTCCGGCTCCGCGTGCTGCTCTGCCTCCAACGCCTCCTCGTCCGGCTCCGGCTAGTCCGGACTCCGGAGGCAGGGTGGCTGCGATCCGGGCTTTGCGCCGCCTCCAGATCAAAGCGCCGCTCTGGCGGGAGCATGGCGTATGTCGTTACCTTCGGCCGGGCCATGGCTATCGGGCGACGGCGACCAGAGAAGAGGTGGCGGGAGGGGAATGAATGCAGCTACTGTTTGGGTTCGCCGTCCGGCTTAAATAAATGCGCACCATCACGTGTACCCGTGGGTGCACAAATTGTAACATACGGGTCAGCTTAGGGGGGCGTCACGTAACTGGTATGTGTGTGAGATTCTGAGAGACAGAGTGCGTGTGTGCGACTCTACTCTTCGGACATGTACTCCACCTTTTGCATCGGGATATAAGTATAATGGTATTACACTTTAGCTTGTGATTTACGTGGCCATGTTAACGTGGTTGTGTAAAAAAATGTCACTTCCTGCTCGTGATTTGCGTTATATAATTATGAGAAGTTTGCTAACTACTCCCTCCGTCCCATAATATAAGAACGTTTTTCAATCTTACATAGCTTGAAAAACGTTCTTATTTTATGGGACAGAGGGAGTACTAAAATAAAGTGGAATTTGTCCATGTTATATAAGTAAATTAAGGTGATTCTTTATCATACGGGTAAGGTTGGACGAAGGGTGGTAGGAACAAATGCTCCACCTAGAGTATGTGTGTGTGAGATGGAGTCTTAGTGTGTGTGTGTGTGTGTGTGTGTGTGTGTGTGTGTGTTAAGCGGAGTCTTCGGTGGCGAAAGTAATTTAAGTGTGTTTGGCTTCATCATAGAGAGGTGATGTGTATGGAAGAGGCCACCAACGAGGGGGGGGGGTGTGAGAGAGAAGAGGCTTGTAAAGAGGGAAGAGAAGGCATGTGCGCGTGAGAGGAGTCGACATCGAGATAACGTGTTTGTTCGAGAGACACCGAGGAAGACTACTATATATCGTTGGTGCATGTAGGCGGGAATTAAACGAAGGGATGGTCTTATTGGTTTCGGGGAAATAGGGGAAGAGTGAGAGGGGGGTAGCTAGAAGGAGATTGTTAAGTGTGAGTGTGTGTTTTAGAGAAGAGACCCATCCAGGTGGAAGTCATGTGCACACAAGAAGAGAACGATTCGATGTGGGGTTAGGGCTGAGGATAATTAACTACGTATGGAGACATAGGAGACCTTGAACGTGCATGTGCGAGAGGTATACATGTATACGTGGGATGTGTGTGTGTGCGTGCGCGCATGATCGAGCTAAAAGAAAGAAGACATAAGTCATAAGATCAACGGCATGGGAGAGACGGATTGGTATGACAATATGCATGCATGTGAGAGTGGAGGGAAGAAGGCCCGATAATTGAGCATGTGTTTTTATCTTTAAGAGATATTGGCATGGGCTGGAGCATGCATCTATGGCGAGCAGAGAGAGTGAGACACAATGATTGTGCAAAAGAGATCAACCTATAGATGCATGTATAGAGAGACAGATATAGTGTGCGTGATAGGAAGCAAGAGTGCGTGCGAGAAAGAAAGGTTGACGGAGAAACTGCAGATAGATAGAGAGATAGAGATGCTAGCTAGAGGGACATCGGCTAGTTTGTGTGTTAGAGATGACCGCCGAGTGGTTCAGAGGGGTGAAGTTATGTGTGTGTGAGAGAAAGATAAAAAGAGGGCGCATGACTGCATGTAGAGAGAAACATATATAGTGTGCATGATAGGAAGCAAGAGTGAGGGCGAGAAAGAAGTGTCGGCGTTCTGGGAACCAGGGTACCCAGACTTGCTTGCCTACGGCCCACGGGGTGGTGCCATCGACGGCCAGGTACAGCCCATCTACAACACCTTCAAGACAAGACCCTCGCGAGGGGCCAAGCCTCATGAGGCGGGCGACGTCAAGACCTCCGGAGGGAGCAGCCTCCTTAGGCTGGCTCTTAAGGAGTGGAGATTTCTATGCAGATGCCCACCTCATGAGGTGGAGGTGACACAAGCCATGACGACCAAGGCCAGGCGGGCGCCAGCGGGCGCAGAGCAGTATGTTTCCTCTTTGGTGCTAAGGAGGCAAGCACAGGCTGGGGTCCCGATGAATCACCCAAAGGTTTCCATTCCCGTGCAATGAGACCGAGACCGCCAGGACGGCAGGACGGATGTCATCGCCGAGCCCACCACAGCGTCATGGCCAAAAGCTTTGCAGGCAAAGACCACCTTTTGTCAGGATAAGATGTACTACTTGTCCCCTTTCAAATTGGCCGTTGTGGAATCCCTTCCCACCTTCGTTTTCGGGGAAGAGGACCGAGGCCGCTATATATAGGTTAGCCACCCCAATAGGAGAGGGGATCAGACCCGGAACAACTCACTCACACCAGAGCAAGCCTCGCGAGCTTGTTCATCCTCTGTACTAGTTCATCCTCAGCCCCTCGTGAGGCTAATCCACCACAAAGCAGGAGTAGGGTATTACACCGCAAGGAGGCCCAAACCTGGGTAAACTTCCGTGTCCATCTTCTTCCCTGTTCTCTGAGCTAGGGGGTAGGGCGGCGCGTTTGGTTGGCAGGATAGGTTGAGTTCTTCACACACGCCCAAGAGTTCGAACCTTCTTTGGGTCTGCGGAGCCCTGAATCTGACATTTGGCGCGCCAGGTAGGGGTGTGTCGGAGCTCTTCTCCAACCTTTGTGCCGTTCACACTCCGTTGCTTGCATGGAAGGGGTTCCCTGAGCTTGTGCCAAACATTGGGCCGCCGGAGACGCTCAGGCAGCATCCCCTGGCCGCGGAGCCCATCAACCCATGCTCCCCGCGACTGGCGCGACCGGTGGTGTCACCGACCTTCGGCGGCACGAGCTACTTCCGCCTTCCCCCGTGCGGCGCCGCAATCGTGTCACCGCGCGGTCTTCCGGTTACGCCGTGGCATCATCCCTGTGCACTCGCCTGGAGCAGGTGAGCACGAGCGCTGCGCTCCTCGTGGCGCGTGAGTTACTGCGATGCAGGATGGCGGAGCGCGGGCATGATGCCTTGCTCGGCCGGGTCGCCGAGCTGCTCGACAACGCCTGCCAGGTCACGGCGCCTTTCTGTGTCCTGCGCATGTCTCGGGCGCCGTCGGGAGCTCGCGTCTGCCCCCACGCCGCCCTCTCGCCCTTTCGAGGGGAGCCCGGAGGATCCCGCGGCAGGGGTCTATCGCGCAGCGCTGCCTACCCGACCCAAGATGCGTTTCCCCGAAGCGCGGCCGGGGTAGGTGACCCCTCCTGGGGCCGCGCCGAAGGACCGCTCCTTGGCCGGCACAACCAGGCACCAAGTATGATGGGCGGCGGAACAGAGGGGACTGGGGCTGGCCTCGGGATGACGGCCCCCGGAGCCTCCATGCCGCCACCGACGGGTTCGCTGTACGGGCAGAGGAGAAGCCCGTGCGTGTTCCCCTCATCAGCTTGGATGACAGAGTCACCAAGGCCACGCAGAGCCGGGGCCCTTCACGAGCCGACCCAACGCCCGACGACACTGCCCGCAGCAACAACTGTCAGTTACAACCCATATCTTCGGGATATGCCGCACTAACTTTGGATCGCAGGTAGATCGTGCCAACACGGTGCACCTCCGGGGGCTGGCCTCGCCCTGGGCTGGTGGGGCACACCAGGTGGTCGCGTAGGGACGTGCCCCATCCGCGGCAGGGGCCCGGCGCCAACGCTCCCCCCGTGTGCCACCCAGAAGTGGGTCCCCTCCTGGGGGAGGCACCGGCGAGCCCTCCCCCCAGGTGGAGGCCCACGGCCCCCTCACCACTGCTCGCATAGTCCCTTGCCCCTTGGTCCTGTCCTAGTTTCCGGACGCCCCAACGGTGGCCGGGGTATGCGCGGAGCGGGGTACCTGCCCAGGGGGCAAGGAGCGCCTCTCAAGATCTCTGCCCGTGACACTCTCACGTAATAATGAGTGGGGCTGTACATGCCCCGGAGTCTCCTGAGCGTTGCCCTGAGCCTCATGGGGGCTCCCACCCATGTCCAAGTGGAAGCACCATGATCCGCACTGGCAGTCGACACTGCCCCCAATGGCTATGCCCATGCCCAGAGGAGGCCCCATGCTCCACGCTGGGGGAAGACTAGAAGACCAATGTAGACGCCGGACGCGGCTGTCTTTTTTGCCCTCTTTTGTAATCTGATTTGCTGCCTTTGGAATGAAATTCGAAACTTCTTGCACTTATTAAAAAAAAGGGGGAATTTTTTTGACTCACGGTGTTTCCTTTTCCTTCGATTTGTGTTTTGGGAGGCACGGCTTCCGCCTGCTGCTCTCCCCCCGAGCGCCCCGCGAGCGGGGCCTGGATGTGGAGTGCGCATCTGAGCTAGCCCGAGTGTCATCAGGGCCCCCTCGGGGCCAAGCACATCTGCCACGGGTCCGCCCGTGCGCACACCTAGCGAAAGCTTTGGCGTTTGGCTCCTTGCGTGGCGCTCTCGAGCGAGCCGGCAAGCGCGCACCATGCCCGGTATTCAGCCCCGGGCTTCCGGGGCACTCAGCATCGGGGGCTTCCCCCCACGCTCCCGCGAAGCTCGACGCCTGGCAGAGGCGCACCAGGAGGTCCTAAGCCCTCACAAGCCCCTCCCACGATCCTACGGACTGGGGGCTCCGGAGGGCCCGTCTCAGGAGAAACGCGTCCCTGCGGTACAAGAACCCATCCAAGGTCGCGAGCACAAAAGCTAAGCCACGCCAACTACTCTAATCGGGAGCTCTCCGGCTCACGACGGCATATTTTCAAAAATAATTTAGATAGCACATCATTGTTTCATGCATTACAGGGAAGCCCCCCCCCCCCCAAAATGCTTTCACGCCCCGCGGGCAAACAAGGAAATGCAAGCCTAGCGAGACGCGCTGCCGTCGGCATCGCTGTCATCATCATCGTCATCAGCTTCGTCCTCTTCGGCTGCAAGCGCAGCCATATCGTCGGCAAGGGCAAATTCCGTGATCAGGTCGTCCATGTGGTCGTCAACCCAGCTCGCCAGGTCGCCCTGAATTGCTCCGGGCACGGGGGCTATCGCGGCGCTGAAGTTGAAGTCAGGGTCAAGGCTAAGAAGGTGGCTGAAGACGCGCGAGAACGCGCGCCTAAGAAGGTCACGGCTCTTCTCTTCAACGAGCTGGCGCGCCTTCGCGGCCCCACCTTCGAGGCAGGTCACGACCTAGGTGAAGAAGCGGAGGTAGCCGGCATCATCAGCCTCGTACGGACGGGAGATGCTCTCGTCGCAGATAGTGCTTAGGGCCCGGTTGGCCCTGACCTTGAGGTCTTCGAACATCAAGGAACGCTCGCGCTGCAGCGTTTGGCGGCGGCCCGCCTCGTCCGAGGCTTTCTCCACGAGGGATGTAATACCATCGACCTGCTAAAGAAGGGAGGACAGCTCGGCCTCAGCAGTGGCCCGGGCCGCCTCAGCGGCCTTCTCGCGCTGCTCGGCCGCGGCCAGCTTCACTTTGAGGGCATCAGCCTCGCCCTGCAGTTCAGCGTGCCGTCGCTTGAAGCGTGTGGCACCCTGGCTCAGAGAGACCAGAACACCCCGTATTCCAGCCCAGAGATCAAGTCTTCTGGAATACGCACTGCTTGGCATAGAACAAATCAGCTTTTTATTACAAAGGATACGGATACAAGGGTTCTAATATCACAACTAATTACATCAGCACGGCGACACTACACCTGCTTAGGTTGCTCTATGCTAGCAGCAGAATAACTCGAAGCAGCGGAATATATTCTAGCAGTGGAACAACGACGACAGCGATGGACTCCACTCTGCAGGGACTCTGGCTGGAATGCGATCTAGCTAGCACGAATGGTAACCTCGACAAGCAATCGATCACGGCATCACCTGCAATCTAGCATCACACGCCAGGTCAGTACATTGAATGTACTTGCAAGCTCACAACAACCAAAGCAATCAAGACAAGCAATAACACGGTGTTTCCAGGTTAAACAAGCATGAGCATGATACAGCTAGAACAACATGGCATGTACAAGATGAACATGATACTGCTAGAACATTATTAGCATGACATGATCATATTACTCGAGACATGAACAATGATGATACAGCATGCTAACAGATATCACTTACTCTGTTCGGGGTTACCTCGTAACCACCAAATATATGCCACTCTTACTTACCATCGTGGTCATGGGATCACTTCAATCATTATCAAGAATACCATCAGGATCTTCACAAGATCACCTTATCAATATCAAGAATACCATCGTGATCCTCACAAGATCACCTCATCAATATCAAGAATACCATCGTGATCCTCCCGTGACCACATAAAGATCTACCAACTTCTTTCCTCATCAAACCGGGGTTGTTATTAGTCAGGTTATTATTACTGTTAACTCATAGTGTGACCTACTACGAACTGGGCCCTTATCCGCGGGCACGGCTATCGATAGATTAAACACACTCTGCAGAGGTTAGCACACTGTACCCATACCACAGAACCCAAGGCCTCGTGCTCCCATTCGGGTGGACCAACGACATTCTGACAAAACCGATCTATCGCCATGACACTCTCCCGGCCTCTCCGATCAACTCCCCTTTGGGCTAATTCATGGGTGGCCCCGATGCCACTCCGGACATCCAACGGCCACCGTCGTGGCAAAACAATCATCCAAAATGGGGACATGGTACCAAAACAACTACGGGCACACAAGGCTTATTTCTGCCTACCTGATCAGGGTAGCACACGCCCATAACCTTCCCTAGTTGGAGGCACCGGCGAGAGGCACAACAATAGACCCACTTAGGACCCCCCCCCCATAAAGGCAAGTGTGGCTGCACTGGTCAGTTCGATTTTGATGGCACTATGACTCGGCCAACAGATGTTCAAGTTCGATTAATGTCCGGTTTAACTTGAATGTAATGAGATGAGTCATAATAACATGATGAAATAACAATGCATATGAGCATGATATCAACATGAGCATGGATGTGAAGCATAGACATTAACCATATAAACAACAATAAACCATTCTTCCTACTACATGCAAGAGAGTATGGCATAGTGATGATCATGAATAACACCATTATAATGACAACACTACATATGAACATAGCATGACTACTAGGAACAGGAAATAATAGCATAATAAAACATGATAATAACATCAACAGGTAATCATTTAACTAACGGGTGCAAAGAACATAAAGATCAGCATGGTTTCAGAAGCATATATAAAGCATTCACAAAATATTAACCGGCACACAATATTTAAATATTCAAGTTGAAAACCATGGCTATTGCATGGCCATCATGCAAGTGGCTGTCGTGGCTTGCTTGGGAATGAAGAGGTCACCGGGAAGAAGTGCAGAAGGATCGCGAAAAGATTCACCGGAAACAGTTCTCTCCCAGAGGGGGCTGTTTACGGACAAGGGCAAAATGGTCATTTTCACTATTTTAAAACATTGTGAAAATTATACCAACAGAACGGGCTTGACGAGACGAAGACGTGGGCTTTGGAATCACCTGATTCGGGGTTATGAGCAAAAAGTTGTGATAGTTTGACTGCCAGGGACCCATCTGTAATAGAAAGATTCTCAGACTGGACCCAGACAGAAAAAGTGAAAGCGCATTCTCGGAACTACGCTTTTGGGACAGTGAAAATGTATTTCTGGCAGAAGCCGCAGAACTTTACGCTTTCACTGAAATGAAAGCGTAAACCAGAAACTACGCTTACACTTATCCTAGGTGGCAAGGCGGGGCCAGGCTTGAGTGGCTGCCAGGTGGGGCCGCGCGGAGAGGGGCCTGCCTGGCCGACCTTCTTCAACCTCCCGCGCAGGGCTGCTCCTGGCCAAGACAGGGGCGACGCTCAACGGGGAGTTGCCGGTGACTCCGGCCATCTCCCGTGGCGTGCGACCTACCGGCGAGCTCAGCGCGACGAAGCGGATCCATTCACGGTGGTAGAAGACGTCGGGGAGCTCGGGGTTGAGGAGGACAAGGGCCGCAGCAGAAGAGGGCTCCGGGTGGAGATGGGCATGGCTTTCTGGTGGGGGAGAGGAGGGGGTGAGGCCACTGAAAGGTTCGCCGGAACTCAGTGAGCCGAGTGGTGGTGGTAGGAGGGGGAATGGGGCTCTGGTTCGCCGGAATCGGAGTGATGTTCGCCAGTGACTGTGGCGACAGAGGGAGGTGGGGAGGCACTCCGGCGATGCTCTGAGGGGCTAGGGAGGGGTAGAGGGGGATGGTGGAGTTGTTGGTGAGCTCGGACGGGCGAGGGGAGGGACATTTATAGCCGTGGCCGAGGGGGATGACCGCGGACGCGTGGCCGTGGCTCGGCCATGGCCTCGTACGCGTGTGTGGATGAGCTCGGCCGACAGAAGGCAACGGGAAGGAATAGGGGTGGGTTCACGAGGCAGAGGAGGCCAAGGGGCACGGGGAGGAAGAGGCCAGGACGAACAAAGCCGAAGCGGCCATAGTGCTCCCGTGGGCGCTCTGTTTCTCGACGGGGATGGCTCGCCGGGGAAGAAAACGGAGGGGGCAAGAGCACAGGGCGGCGCAGAGGCTCATGGGGAAGCTCCAGGACATGGCTATGCCTCGAGACGACAAAGGAACGGACAAGCACAGCGTCGCGGTTTCCAGAGCGCGTCGGTTTGGCACGTATGCCCCGTGATCACCGCGTGAACTGGCGTACGCGATGCACGATGATCGGCCAAACCATGTCTAGGAGACAAGGTGTGCAGAGTGTGATGCCAAGGAGGAGAGAAACAAGCATAGTGATCCCTGGTGTGATCACAGGTAGCAAGAATACAAGTGCGCAGCAAGGTGTTTGTAACTTGCTGCAGCTCACATGCTTGGAGATCAAGGCTAAGATTTGACTGGGTTCGATCACTCACTAAGGTGATTAAGATGGCAGGGTTTTAGCTCAAGAAGAGGTGTTAAGCTAGCACTTGCAGTACAAAATGCCACACTGTCCAGAAATGCTAATATTGAAGTTGCACTCTCATACTTGGTTGGATTGAGCTGAAACTTGGCAAGGAATAATGATATGTTCATATGAGTGTGCCATAAAATTTTCATACCATTTGGACAAGCCAAAGTGGTACTTCTTTCATAATGCACCTCTCTGAACAGAATCTTAGGAAAAATGCAGAGGGCAAATGGCTTGATAAAATGATCCCAAATTTTGTGGACAGTGTTTATATGGGTAGGAGCATGTCATGGTAAATTTTCAGCAAAAATGAAGCATTATAAAATATAGTTGCTTCACAACCTTAAAATTTGAACAGAAACCAAGAATTGATGGTGTGCTCACATAGAGTGATGACATGAGCCCAAATCTTGAGGAGAGTGATGATTTTATCATATGAAGGACCTTGCAAAATTTCAACTCATTTGGATTACCCTAGTTAGTACTTTCTTCACAAAGGCTTCCCTCAAACAGGAACTTTGGAAATTTGCTGAGGAAGGTTCACAAGGCAAATTGAGTTGAATTTTGTCATGTGGCCATGATATGGACAGGAAAAGGTGTCCAAAAAGTTTGGGGTGAATCAAGCAAAGATAAATGACACTTCCTTCTCAAAAAGCCACTTAGGGCAGAATGAGAAAAGGAATATTTGTGAATTAAGGGTTTTGACATATCTGTGGAGGATATGACCCAAACAATTTATGAGAATTATTTGGGAATTTTGGGAGTGACAAAAATATAGGTTGTTTCACAACCTAGGGCTAAAAGGATTATTCCTTTAATAGAAAAAGGAATATTCCCAATAAAAAGAATATTGGGATTGGGCTAAGATGCGAAATGACATGATATTGGGATGGTTTAAAGGATGACAAGCCACTATGGATCGTAGGAAGATATGATCTTCCCAAGTTTTAGGATCACAGAGCCACGGAAAAGCAAATCAAAACAATAATCCAAGGGAAATCAAAAGAAAAAGCCAAAATCCAGGGTGTTACAAAGCGAGCCTCCTGGAGCCCCAGCTTCTGGCGATATTCCTCGGCAAGGGTCTCGTGGATCCCGGCCACCTTCCGGTCGACCTCATGTTGGATCCTCGCCTCCCGGGAGGCAAGGGCATCCTCGACTGTTGCTACTTGGCGCTCCATCACCTCCAGTCGCTCCCGCTCCAGGCTATGCTCCAATGCCTCGAGCGCCAGCGCGTCCTCACGCGCCCAGACCCCAGCCTCGTCCGCCGGGGTCCCGCCCGGTGTCGCCGCAAGCACGGCTCTGCGCGCCTGGATTTGCCGCTCAAGAGCGGCGTTCGAGGCTCGAAGCTCCCCCTCGCGCTCCTCGGCCGCCTCGCGACGATGATCCACGGCTCGAGCCTCCTCCTGGGAGCGGGCGCAAGCCTCACAAGAGGCTGCGAGGGACTCCTCGGCCTCCGCGCGGGTGCGGTTGTGCTGTAAGAGCCCGAGGTTGATGGCGACTTTTAATTGGCGCCATTCGCGCGCCAGGCGGACGCCCTCCGCCTCGAGCCGCATGTCCACGTCGACGAGCTCTGCCCCGAGGCGACCTAGCACGCTCGTCGCTTCCTGGAGAAGGTCATGACGAATGACACTTCGCCCGTGAGTGAGCTCCAACGCTTGGCCGGGCCCTTCTTCCGCGCCCGGTCCGCCGAAGGGGCACGGGATGGCTTCCCCGTCTCCGGCGGGGGACCGGTGGCCGGAGCCCCCTCGACCGCTCCCCGGGCCATGGACGGGGCACGGCGCAGTCCAGCCCCGTTGCTCGAAGATGGAGCCATCGCGCGGATCGCCCAACCACCGGCAAGAACCAACGGAGGAGCCCTCGGCACAGCCTCCGTGCCCCAAAAGTCGCTCCAGAAGAAGGACGGCGGGGTTGCGGGCCCGTGACCCTCCAGCGGCGGCCCCGGCTCATGGACGGACACCGCCTCACGCGCAGCCGCTCGGCTCAGGAGGCCCGGGGGCGCAACTGAATCAGAGGCCTCCGGAGGCCGCGCTCTGGGCGGGCTCACCACTACGACGGAAGGGGCCCTGAGGGGCAAAAGTCAGGAGAGGACGTGATACGCAGAAATCAAGAAGGGCAAGGTGCTTACTCATCCACGGCTATCCACTTCATCTTCTTCAGGGCTCGGGGAGTGGAGTTGCAGTGGCTCCCAAGCGTCCTCCTCTTGCAGGACACCCCGAGATCTGGAGAGGGCACGCCGCGTGTCGAAGCGCGGTCTTTCGCGGCAGCGGCGGCAGCTGCCCCCATGGACGGGGCTCCTCCCGTGCCACTTGCGGGGGCGTAAGCCATCGCCTCGGGTGCGCTCGGTGGCGCTTGCTCTCCAGCGGCCACCTCAGGAGTCCTCGGCGGCGCTCGCTCCACCGCGGCCACCTCTGGGGCGCGCACCACGGGACCAACAAGCACAGGAGCCACCAAGATGGGGTTCTCATGAGGCCCCTCGTGGCCCTCGGGGAGCAACCCCCACTCATCAAAGCGCGGCATCTTCTCGGCAAAGGGCTTCCCGTTCGAGCTGTTGTACAAGGGGCGCCCCTCAACAGGAAGCTCATCGGGATCCCCACCAGTCAGGAGCTTCAATACCCTGTGCAGCATCTTTGGGGAGAGCGAGGGCACCTGGAGCCTTATGGGGTCGCCAGGGCCAGAGAAGGCCCAAATTGGGCGAGTATAACGTTGGAGTGGAGCAATGCGCCGTCAGACAAATTCCTTCACCACCATCGCCATCGTCACCCCCTCTTGCCTCAGCTTGGATAGCCTGGACGAGACGCGCGCAATCCGCAGGTCGGCCAGCTCCGCGTGCCCCCAACCGAAGCTCGGCTCTGCCGGTGCCGATGGAAGAAGGAGCAGGGGGCTGAGCACGGTGGCATCCACATACACCCACTGCTTCTGGAACCCCCTCGTATCCGGGCGGAGCATGATGTCAATGCCGGAGCCAGCAGTCGCCGCCACCGCTTGGAACGACACGCACCCTGAGCGTTGCCTGCCATCATCCAAGTGGAGCGAGAAGAAATGGCGGAGCAGGGCCATGGACGGAGTGATGCCCACAAAGGCCTCGCACAAGAAGGCGAAAGCAGAGAGGAGGATGATGGACCCAGGATCCAGATGCAGCACGTGGATCTGGTAGTACGAAAGCACCGCATTGAAGAAATCGGAGAACGGAGGCAGCAGGCCGGCGAAGAGAGAGTGGAGATGGAGGGGGATTTCGGTGGCTTCCATGCCAATCAAGGCCCGAGAGGCAGGCTAGACCGTCGTCGCCTTCCATTCGTTGGAATCGGCGGCAAGGGCCTGCCGGACTTTGTCCACCCCCTCACGGTTGATCACCATGGACCGGTCCAGTGCCAGTTCCGACCCCGGCAAGGGCTCCACGGCCACTCGGGCCTTCCCCTTCTTCGCCCTGGGAGCCATGGCGGCGGAGCGGAAGGGAGCTGGCGTGGAGATTGGTGAGGAAGACACGGGTTCACAAGAAGGAAGGGGAGCAGAAGGCAAGCGCAGCGGGCAATGATGACTTGGCTGTGTGTGCCAGGCGGTTGTCAAGTCGTGCGTTTGCCGAGGCAGCGTGGGGAAGTGGAGGCGCCCATGTCCCATCAAGCGCCACACGTTAGCCTGGTCCGCGGGCGATTGGGGCCCGCGACGCTTCATCCTAGCCCTTTGGCTTCGCCTCGAAGCCAAGTCCAAGTGCGCCTTGGGCCCGGGGGCTATTGTCGGTGTTCTGGGAACCAGGGTACCCAGACTTGCCTTCCTGCGGCCCACGGCGTGGCGCCATCGACGGCCTGGTACGGCCCATCTACAACACCCTCGCACGGGGCCAAGCCTCGCGAGGCGGGCGATGTCAAGACCTCCGGAGGGAGCGGCCTCCTTAGGCTGGCTCCTGAGGAGCGGAGATTTCTATGCAGATGCCCACCTCATGAGGTGGAGGTGACGCAAGCCATGATGACCAAGGCCAGGCGGGCGCCAGCGGGCGCAGAGCAGCAGGTTTCCTCTTTGGTGCTAAGGTGGCAAGCGTAAGCGCGGGGTCCCGAGGAATCACCGAAAGGTTTCCATTCCCGTGCAATGAGACCGAGACCGCGAGGACGGCAGAACGGATGTCATCGCCGAGCCCACCGCAGCGTCACGGCCAGAAGCTTTGCAGGCGAAGACCACCTTTCATCAGGATAAGATGTACTACTTGTCCCCTTTCAAATTGGCTGTTGTGGAATCCCTTCCCGCCTTCGTTTTCGGGGAAGAGGAATGGGGCCGCTATATATAGGTTAGCCACCCCCATAGGAGAGGGGATCGGACCCAAAACAACTCACTCACACTAGAGCAAGCCTCGCGAGCTTGTTCATCCTCTGTACTAGTTCATCCTCAGCCCCTCGTGAGGCTAATCCACCACAAAGCAGGAGTAGGGTATTACACCGCAAGGTGGCCTGAACCTGGGTAAACTGATGTGTCCATCTTCTTCCCTGTTCTCCGAGCTAGGCTGTAGGGCGACGCGTTTGGTTGGTAGGATAGGTTGAGTTCTTCGCACACGCCCCAGAGTTTGAACCTTCTTTGGGTCTGCGGAGCCCTGAATCCGACAAGAAGGTTGATGGAGAAACAGATAAATAGAAAGATAAAGATGCTAGCTAGAGGGAGATCAGCTAGCTAGTGTGTGTGTTAGAGATAAGAGTCGAGTGGATCAGAAGGCTGAGTTATGTGTATGGGTGTGAGAGAGATAGAGAGACGGTGCATGTGAGTTACATACAAACAAATTTCAGAGAGAAATGAGATCGCGAGAGACGGAGTTTTGTATTTGCGAGAGAGGAAGATATTTCACAAGGAGAGTGATAGCTAGAGAGACATATCAGGGAACGCGAGATATCCGTAGGGAGAGAGAGTGTGTGTGAGCTACATACAAGGGAATGGTGGAGAGATATGAGACCCTGGGAGACAGAGTTTGTGTTTGTATGTGAGAAAGAGATATTTAGGAGGGAGAGTCATAGCTTCTCATACCTAAGGAGCGCAAGACATCTCTGTGTGAGAGGGGGTGTGCGAGCGGCACACAGAGGAATAGTAGAGAGAAATGAGACCCCGGGAGATGAAGTTTGTGTTTGTGTGAGAGAAAGAGATTTCACAGGGAGAATCATAGTTAGAGACACATAGCAGGGAGCGAGATATACTTAGAGAGAGATAGAGTGAAGGTCGAGGGAGAGAGTACCGTCAGTGTGTTACGAAGATAAAAGATCATTGTCGACATACAAGTAGCACGAGAGATACCCGAGAGACGATGAAGGCATATAGGTCTAGAGAGATATATAAGCATGAGTGATAGCTATATGAGACGAATATCTAGATTAAAGGGGATTCAAATATTTAAACTAGAGATCACGACACCGATAATATCATAACGAAAATTGTTCTATCAAACATTCATATTCATTTGAATTTGGGGACACGTGTAATGTTATATAGTTTATCAATATTAGTGATCCATAGATTCTTTAATTAGAGAAAATGCATGGTTTATATGCAATTAATGTCTAAACAGGATTACACTATATGTTGCGTGTGTCAAACACATTATACGTGTTTGAGAAGTAAAAAAACCAGCATGAAACACACATTAATTGAAGACAGTTAGCGAGGAATGCATACATTGGATTTCAACATAAAGTGGTTTCAAATATTTGAAAATCCAAATTAAGATGGATCCAGCCTTATGAATCTGAGATCATGCCATTTGTAAACCATATTTATGTATAAAGGGTGTTGTGCTTTTGAAATTATATATAAAAAATGATGTATATATATTTGTATTCGAATACAAAATGGATCCTGCCCGAAAAAAATACAAACTGGATTCAAATTGAGTTGGCACGGTAAACGTGCACTCTTTCTCTGCAAAAATTTGAACGAAGCGGGGAAACTCGCAGTAACCGCCCAAAACCAAAATCTGCGAAATGGAAATTACTGCCTATCCCTGACACGCAAAGCCTATCGGCTTGATTTCTATAGGTTTCGATAGGGGTAGGCTTGTAATTTTACTCAAACATGACATAACCGCCTCCGCCTCTCACCTCCCCGGATTCATAAACGGTGGGTGCCAAAACACAGTTTCTCCTTGGCCGAAATTGCCTCTCACCTCCCTCCCCGATTCATACACGGTGGGTGCCAAAACAAACTCTCCTCGGCCAAAATCTCCGTCTGCAAATATTCGGTGTATGCGAGATTACCGTCCTATCCCCAACTGACTAATATTGCTGTGATGTAGCAAATTTTAAACGGGGGCTAAGTTTGTAAATTTCCTCGCATTTGAGACAAGCGCGCCCTAAAGACAAGGTTCCCCTACCTCTCTCACTCCATTTCCCCATTTGTACTACATGGGCGCCAAAACACCCTCTCCACCACAGTCTCCTCCGTCCACCACCCCATCCACCGCCGTCCTCCTCCACCATGCCGAAGCTGATACCTCGATGCCGTCGTCCATTACAAGAGATCGACCTCTCTCATCCACGGCTTCGGACCAGGATCCTTGCATTGCGTCCTCTCACTTCATCCGCGCCGTCGTCCACCTTGTCGAGGCCGCTCGTACGACCGTCTCGTCCACCGCGCCGGGATATTTCCCTGATCGCCACCGTCTGCCCTCCTAGATCTGCTTCCGCGCCGCTGACAGCCATCGCTACCACAGCACCCTCAACGCCTCATCTGATGCTTACACGGCGCCACACCAGAGGCAGTACTCTTTCGTATCTGCTCAAGTTATTTATCTCAGCAAGAAAATAGATCGCCACTGCTTTACTGTGATTTCTTGTCCATCACTTAGAATCTTACTTGTTAGTTGAAACCAAACATTGGTTGCGAAGTTGCCTTTGTCCGGTTTGCACCTTCAGATCCGCCATGGCACGCTCACCACTATACTCGAAATGCTTATGGTTTTCCCCTTTTATACTCCACATTAGCTTAAATGACAGTTGACTGAATTTCAAATTGGGGTCAGTCCATTTTTGGGAGTTCGCCAATGGGAAGGAAGGGGCTCATCGGAGGGCTGCCCCATTATCTATCTTAGGGTTTCGGGTGGGGACAGTGGTTGTGGGGGGCTGTCGTCGAGCTATGATGGGGCCTTGCCGGAGGCAAAACTCGACGCGGGTGGGGGTGGGGTTAGCTAGAGGGATGGCCGGGGGCGGCGGAAGACTGGAGGTCGTGGGCCGTTCAGGGGAGGGCTGGGGCCGGTGGTTCAGCCGGCGGCCTGTGCGGTGGTCTTTAGGGGAAGAATACGAGGCGAGGAAGAAGAAGGGTTAGGAGACATAGGATCTTCATCCAACCGCCTGAAATGGTCGACTAACCCAAATGACGAAAGTCAGGCGACTAGCATGTAGACATTCCCATATACTCCTTCAGTACCATCATCGTAGGTGCTTCGAGACGTATGTGCATGCAGTGCTCCTCAACCCATCAAGCTAAACAACATGCCACTCATAATTCCAAACTTAGTTGCTCAAATACGAATCTGATATGATGCTGACATGTACTAAAACAGAGAATGTTTAATTGGTCAGCTAATGTTCCTACTTTACTTTCGAAAAGCACATGCGCCACATATCGAGGGACAGCAGGGAGTTGTGTTCTTTATGCACTCTGGTTCATCATGTGTGGCAAACCAACATTTTATTATCCAAAATCTGCTTGCTCTTCTTTAGCATGCTCCTCTTCTGTTCTTCTTTTGTAAGTACTCTCTTCGTACCTAAATATAAGTCTTTGTAGAGATTCCTCCATGGACTACATACGGTGCAAAATGAGTGAATCTACACTCTAAAATGTATCTATATACATTCGTATGTGATCCATAGTGGAATCTCTACAAAGACTTGTATTTAGGAACAGAGGGAGTATAATAGTTGTACAGTATGTTTTTTGTAGTGAAGAGGAGCAGGGACATTTGCATTGTACATGTCTATTCGGTCACTTGTCATGGACGCTTTCAACTCTTCGTGTTGGTCTTCATGTCGATTGTCATGGACGCTTTCAACTCTTCGTATTCAGTCGTATGTGTCACCTTTGAGAGTTAGACTGATAGTAACAGTAATGCGCGTTCAGTTGTAGAGAGCTGGTATCTGAAGCCTTTCTAGCCGTACCGGCAATACTAGCACATATTTTCCAGCAAGTTCCACTTTCCTGATTTTACTCCTGATGCTTAGGGTTTTCCCATTATATCTACACTATGATCTGCGTAGGTGCTTTGTGTCCTACTAGCAGCTGTCCACCCTTTAAAGCTAAATAACACACCAATCATACGTCCTAAGCTTCTTTAAATACAAATGTGATATGATACTGACATTAGCTAATAGACACACATTTAATTGGTTAGCTAATGCTCCCACTTGAGTTTCCAAATGCATGTGGCCACATATAGAGAGACATCATGGAATGGCATTTCTTTGGGCGCTCTGATTCATCATGGGTGAGCAACCAACAATGTATAGAAAGAAGGGGAATCTCAATAATATGCTTCCCCTTCTATTCTTTAACATGTTCCTCTTCTGTTCTTCTTTAGTAAGTACAGTATGTTCCTCCTCAGGAAGGGGAGCAGGGACATCTGCAGTCGACAGCTCTATTGGTCCGGTTCTACTACATGATTTCGAACTGTGAGTTGGTCTACCATAATATCCCAGAAATGGTGGGAGCCGCGCGGTCTTTGATAGACTAGACTGATAGTAACAGTAGTGCTCCTTCAGATGAATAGAACTGGCGTGTAGGTGATCGATAGGCTGCATATTAGTAGCGGCAAAACCCTGTATTTTCCAGCCAGTTCCGCTTTCTTGATTTATTTATGGTGGTTATGGTGTACCCCTTTTATCTACACTACGATCTGCCTAGTGGTTGTGCGCTCTCGTTATCATGGTTTGGCAATAAACTTTCTATACGGTATATTATGAACCTATCATCTGCCAACTATCCTTACATCTGGAGCTCCCAACAGGGAGCCTATTTTTTTTGTGTAGTTGTGCCAGATTATATTAATCTACTCACCATATTACAGCACACATGGGCTCTCTCATCAAAATCCAGTGATAGCACACAAGGGTTTACAGGGAGCCCCAATTATATTACAATATCCTCTGCATTACAAAGATAATCTCACTACTATTTATGTTTTCCTGCTTTTCAGATATTGTACGTAATCACAATGAATATAAGAATGCGCATGATATGTCTCCAACGTATCTATAATTTTTGATTGTTCCATGCTATTATATTATCTGTTTTGGACATTTTATATGCATTAATATGCTATTTTATATTATTTTTGGGACTAACCTATTAACCTAAAGCCCAGTGCCAGTTTCTATTTTTTTTCTTGTTTTTGAGCCTCGCAGAAATGGAATACCAAACGGAGTCCAAACGGAATAAAACTTCACGATGATTTTTCATGGACGAGAAGACACCCAGGGGACTTGGAGTCCAAGTCAGAAGAGCCACGAGGCGGCGACAAGGGTGGAGGGCGCGCCCTAGGGGATGATTTTTCGAAATTTGCCTTATTATTACTATGACAATACCTAGATCTATTGCGTTATGCCTAGCTAAGGGCGTTAAACAATAGCGCTTGTTGGGAGGCAACCCAATTTTATTTTTGTTCTTTTTTTTGGTTCTGTTTTTTAATAAAATTTTCATCTAGCCTCTGGTTAGATGTGTTTTGGTGTTTTAATTAGTGTTTGTGCCAAGTAAGACCTTTGGGATGGCTTACGGTGATAGTTGATTTGATCTTGCTGAAAAACAGAAACTTTTGCGTCCAGTAACAGAATTTTAATAATTCACTGGAGCGTTGAAAAACTCTGACTTTTTTACACAGGATTGATATACAAATTTCCTATGTTTGTATTTAAAGAATTATTAGAACAAATCGGATCTTCGCAGACTGTTCTGTTTTTGACAGATTCTGTTTTCTTTGGGGTGTTTGCTTATTTTGATGAATCTATGGTTAGTATCGGGGGGTATGAACCATGGAGAAGTTGGAATACAGTAGATATTACACCAATATAAATAAAGAATGAGTTCACAACAGTACCAAAAGTGGTGATTTTATTTTCTTGTACTAACGGATCTCACGAGTTTTCAGTTGAGTTTTGTGTTGTGAAGTTTTCAAGTTTTGGGTAAAGATTTGATGGACTATGGAATAAGGAGTGGCAAGAGCCTAAGCTTGGGGAAGCCCAAGGCACCCCAAGGTAATATTCAAGGACAACCAAGAGCCTAAGCTTGGGGATGCCCCAGAAGGCATCCCCTCTTTCGTCTTTGTCTATCGGTAAATTTACTTGAGGCTATATTTTTATTCACCACATGATATGTGTTTTGCTTGGAGCTTCTTGTATGATATGAGTCTTCGCTTTTTAGTTCACCACAATCATCCTTGCTGTACACACCTTTTGAGAGGGACACGCATGAATCGTGATTTATTAGAATACTCTATGTGCTTCACTTATATCTTTTGAGCTAGGCAATTTTGCTCTAGTGCTTCACTTATATCTTTTTAGAGCACGGCGGTGGTTTTATTTTATAGAAATTGTTGAACTCTCATGCTTCACTTATATTATTTTGAGAGTCTTTCTAAACAGCATGGTAATTTGCTTTGGTTATAAATTTAGTCCTAATATGATAGGTATCCAAGAGGGATATAATAAAAACTTTCATATAAAGTGCATTGAATACTATGTGAAGTTTGATTCCTTATGATTGTTTTGAGATATAGAGATGGTGATATTAGAGTCATGCTAGTGAGTAATTGTGGATTGTAGAAATACTTGTGTTAAAGTTTGTGATTCCCGTAGCATGCACGTATGGTGAACCGTTATGTGATGAAGTCGGAGCATGATTTATTTATTGATTGTCTTCCTTATGAGTGGCGGTCGGGGACGAGCGATGATCTATTCCTACCAATCTATCCCCCTAGGAGCATGCACGTAGTACTTTGTTTCGATGACTAATAGATTTTTGCAATAAGTATGTGAGTTCTTTATGACTAATGTATACCATGGATTATACGCAGTCTCACCCTTCCACCATTGCTAGCCTCTCTAGTACCGCGCAACTTTCGCCGATGCCATTCACCTACCCCTTTACCTTCCTCAAAACAGCCACCATACCTACCTATTATGGCATTCCCATAGCCATTCCAAAATATATTGCCATGCAACTTTCCGCCGTTCCGTTTTATTATGACACGCTCCATCATTGTCATATTGCTTTGCATGATCATGTAGTTGACATCGTGTTTGTGGCAAGGCCACCTTTTCATATTTATACATGTCACTCTTGAGTCATTTCACATCCCGTTACACCGCCGGAGGCATTCATATAGAGTCATATTTTGTTCTAAGTATCGAGTTGTAATTCTTGAGTTATAAGTAAATAAAAGTGTGATGATCTTCATTATTAGAGCATTGTCCCATGTGAGGAAAGGATGATGGAAGCTATGATTCCCTCACAAGTTGGGATGAGTCTCCGGACTTTACAAAAAATAAAAGAGGCCAACGAAGCCCACAAAAAAAGAGGCCAAAGAAGCCCACAAAAAAAATGAGAGAAAAGAGAGAAGGGGCAATGTTACTATCCTTTTTCCACACTTGTGCTTCAAAGTAGCACCATGATCTTCATAATAGAGAGTCTCCTATGTTGTCACTTTCATATACTAGTGAGAATTTTTCATTATAGAACTTGGCTTGTATATTCCAATGATGGGCTTCCTCAAATTGCCCTAGGTCTTCATGAGCAAGCAAGTTGGATGCACACCCACTTAGTTTCTTTTTGAGCTTTCATAAACTTATAGCTCTAGTGCATCCGTTGCATGGCAATCCCTACTACCTCACATTGATATCTATAGATGGGCATCTCCATAGCTTGTTGATACGCCTAGTCGATGTGAGACTATCTCCTTTTTTTTGACTTCTCCACAACCACCATATTCTATTCCACCTATAGTGCTATGTCCATGGCTCACACTCATGTATTGCGCGAAAGTTGAAAGGTTTGAGAACATCAAAAGTATGAAACAATTGCTTGGCTTTTCATCGTGGTTGTGCATGATTTGAATATTTTATGTGATGAAGATGGAGCATAGCCAGATTATATGATTTTGTAGGGATAGCTTTCTTTGGCCATGTTATTTTGAGAAGACATGATTGCTTTATCAGTATGCTTGAAGTATTATTGTTTTTATGTCAATATTAAACTTTTGTTTTGAATCTTATGGATCTGAACATTCATGCCACAATAAAGAAAATTACATGGATAAGTATGTTAGGTAGCATTCCACATCAAAAATTCTGTTTTTATCATTTACCTACTCGAGGACGAGCAGGAATTAAGCTTGGGGATGCCTGATACGTCTCCAACGTATCTATAATTTTTGATTGTTCCATGCTATTATATTATCTGTTTTGGATGTTTTATATGCATTAATACGCTATTTTATATTATTTTTGGGAGTAACCTATAAACCTAGAGCCCAGTGCCAGTTTCTGTTTTTTCCTTGTTTTTCAGCCTCGCAGAAAAAGAATACCAAACGGAGTCCAAACGGAATAAAACTTCACGATGATTTTTCTTGGACCAGAAGACACCCAGGGGACTTGGAGTCCAAGTCAGAAGAGCCACGAGGCGGCGACAAGGGTGGAGGGCGCGCCCTAGGGGGGGCGCCCCCTACCTTGTGGGCCCCTTGGGACTCCCCCTGACCTAGCTCTTCCTCCTCTATATTCACATATATTCCAGAACCACCAGAGGCATCCACGAAAACACTTTTCCACCATCGCAACCTTCTGTTCCCGTGAGATCCCATCTTGGGGCCTTTTCCGGCATCCTGCCGGAGGGGGAATCCATCACGGAGGGCTTCTACATCAACTCAATTGCCCTTACGATGATGCGTGAGTAGTTTACCTCAGACATACAGGTGCATAGCTAGTAGCTAGATGGCTTCATCTCTATCTTTGATTCTCAGTACAATGTTCTCCTTGATGTTCTTGGAGATCTATCCGATGTAATCTTCTTTTGTGGTGTGTTTGTCGAGATCCGATGAATTGTGGATTTATGATCAGCTTATCTATGAATATTATTTGAATCTTCTTTGAATTCTTTTATGCATGATTTAACATCTTTGTATTTCTCTTCAAATTATCGGTTTGGTTTGGCCAACTAGATTGTTTTTTCTTGCAATGGGAGAGGTGCTTAGCTTTGGGTTCAATCTTGCGTGATTTCACCCAGTGACAAAGTAGGGGTAGCGAGACACGTATTGCATTGTTGCCATCGAGGATAAAAAGATGGGGTTTTCATCATATTGCTTGAATTAATTCCTCTACATCATGTCATCTTACTTAAAGCGTTACTCCGTTCTTTATGAACTTAATACTCTAGAAGCGTGCTGGATAGCGGTCGATGTGTGGAGTAATAGTAGTAGATGCAGGCAGGAGTCGGTCTAATTGACACGGACATGATGCCTATATGCATAATCATTGCCTTGGATATCGTCATAACTTTGCGCTTTTCTATCAATTGCTCGACAGTAATTTGTTCACCCACCGTATTATTTGCCTTCATGAGAGAAGCCTCTAGTGAAACCTATGGCCCCCGGGTCTATTTTCCATCATATTACTTTCTGATCTACTATTTTGCAATCTTTTATTTTCAGATCTATATACCAAAAAACCCAAAAATATTTTACCTTTTGTTTATCTATCTCTATCAGATCTCACCTTTGCAAGTGACCGTGAAGGGATTGACAACCCCTTTATCGCGTTGGGTGCAAGTGTTTGATTGTTTGTGCAGGTGTTGGTGATTTGTGTGTTGTTCTCCTACTGGATTGATACCTTGGTTCTTAACTGAGGGAAATACTTACCTCTACTGTGCTGGATCACCCTTTCCTCTTCAAGGGAAAAACCAACGCAAGCTCAAGAAGTAGCAGGAAGAATTTCTGGCGCCGTTGCCGGGGAGATCTACGCCAAGTCAAGACATACCAAGTACTCATGATAAACTCTCATCTCTTGCATTACATTATTCGCCATTTGCCTCTCGTTTTCCTCTCCCCCACTTCTAAAATGATATTAAAAAAAATTGCCTTTTTATTCGCCCTTCTTCCGTTTGTCTTTTTCTTTTGCCTTTTTGCTTCTTCGTTTGCTAGATCGATTTTTTGCCACCATGTCTGAATCTGGGGAGATTATCATTGAAAAGGATAGTAGTAATGATGGGGGGGCCCTTGATAATTTTGCTAATATTGATCCTCATGAAGAATTTACTATCTTGCACACTAAAAAACTTCGCATAGGTAGCGGCAATATTATTGGAAAAGGGGTTATTCAAGATTTCTTTACTTGCGCCGGTGCGCTGCCCACTTTAGGAGGATCTATTCTCCATAAAACTAATAGTCACACGGATGCTATATCCTTGCTTATACTTGAACTTGAAAGACAATTTGTTCATATGCATCCATGCATACAAAGGATTTTTCTAGAATTCTCTAATATTGAGCATTCTTCTGTTAAACGCGCTGCTACTATATTTCTAGCCCATGAGTTTAGATTCATTATTAAAGAAGCTAGTGAAATTTTTGCGCATTATAAGGTAGATGGTGGTCATCCTCCCATAGAAGGGATTCTCTTTAATCAAGAAGAAATAATGTGTTTGCGATCTCTTGATCATGTTGCTTATAATGAAAATTTGAGAAAAAGGGTCCCTACCGATGTTTTAGTTGATAAAATTTCTGAACTTAATGATAATTTTGCTATACAAAACAATGGACTGGGTTTCTCTCTTGGAAATAAGCTCATGACTTTTTGCCAAAAGAATTCTTACAATGATGAGTTGATCATACAATATAAGGGGCCGAAGGAGGAACCAATTCCTCCCGAGCTCGATCTTAGGGATCCTTATCCCGTTAAATTTAGCCCTTTTGATTACTTTTGCTTACCACAAAGAAAACTTGCTGCGGAATGAAGGGAGTACGAGATGAGCTTTCGAAATTTGCCTTATTATTACTATGACAATACCTAGATCTATTGCGTCATGCCTAGCTAAGGGCGTTAAACAATAGCGCTTGTTGGGAGGCATCCCAATTTTATTTTTGTTCTTGTTTTTTTGGTTCTGTTTTTCAATAAATTTTTCATCTAGCCTCTGGTTAGATGTGTTTTGGTGTTTTAATTAATGTTTGTTCCAAGTAAGACCTTTGGGATGGCTTACGGTGATAGTTGATTTGATCTTGCTGAAAAACAGAAAAATTTGCGTCCAGTCACAGAATTTTAATAATTTACTGGAGGGTTGAAAAACCCTGAATTTTTTACACAGGATTGATATACAAATTTCCTCTTCTTTCCTTATGTTTTCGAATTTTTAGAGTTACAGGAGTATTAGAACAATTCGGATCTTCGCAGACTGTTCTGTTTTTGACAGATTCTGTTTTCTTTGTGTTGTTTGCTTATTTTGATGAATCTATGGTTAGTATCGGGGGGGTATGAACCATGGAGAAGTTGGAATACAGTATATACACCAATATAAATAAATAATGAGTTCACAAAAGTACCAAAAGTGGTGATTTTATTTTCTTGTACTAACGGATCTCACGAGTTTTCTGTTGAGTTTTGTGTTGTGAAGTTTTCAAGTTTTGGGTAAAGATTTGATGGACTATGGAATAAGGAATGGCAAGAGCCTAAGCTTGGGGATGACCAAGTCACCCCAAGGTAATATTCAAGGACAACTAAGAGCCTAAGCTTGGGGATGCCCCGGAAGGCATCCCCTCTTTCGTTTTCGTCTATCGGTAAATTTACTTGAGGCTATATTTTTATTCACCACATGATATGTGTTTTGCTTGGAGCGTCTTGTATGATATGAGTCTTTGCTTTTTAGTTTTCCACAAACATCCTTACTGTACACACCTTTTGAGAGGGACACGCATGAATCGTGATTTATTAGAATACTCTATGTGCTTCACCTATATCTTTTGAGCTAGGAAATTTTGCTCTAGTGCTTCACTTATATCTTTTTAGAGTACGGCGGTGGTTTTATTTTATAGAAATTGTTGAACTCTCTTGCTTCACTTATATTATTTTGAGAGTCTTTCTAAACAGCATGGTAATTTGCTTTGGTTATAAATTTAGTCCTAATATGATAGGCATCCAGGAGGGATATAATAAAAACTTTCATATAAAGTGCATTGAATACTATGTGAAGATTGATTCCTTATGATTGTTTTGAGATATAGAGATGGTGATATTAGAGTCATGCTAGTGAGTAATTGTGGATTGTAGAAATACTTGTGTTAAAGTTTGTGATTCCCGTAGCATGCACGTATGGTGAACCGTTATGTGATGAAGTCGGAGCATGATTTATTTATTGATTGTCTTCCTTGTGAGTGGCGGTCAGGGACGAGCGATGGTCTTTTCCTACCAATCTATCCCCCTAGGAGCATGTGTGTAGTACTTCGTTTCGATGACTAATAGATTTTTGCAATAAGTATGTGAGTTCTTTATGACTAATGTTGAGTCCATGGATTATACGCACTCTCACCCTTCCACCATTGCTAGCCTCCCTAGTACCGCGCAACTTTCGCCGGTGCCATTCACCTACCCCTTTACCTTCCTCGAAAAAGCCACCATGCCTACCTATTATGGCATTCCCATAGCCATTCCGAGATATATTGCCATGCAACTTTCCACCGTTCCATTTTATTATGACACGCTCCATCATTGTCATATAGTTGACATCGTGTTTGTGGCAAGGCCACCTTTTCATATTTATACATGTCACTCTTGAGTCATTGCACATCCCGGTACACCACCGGAGGCATTCATATAGAGTCATATTTTGTATTAAGTTTCGAGTTGTAATTCTTGAGTTGTAAGTAAATAAAAGTGTGATGATCTTCATTATTAGAGCATTGTCCCATGTGAGGAAAGGATGATGGAAGCTATGATTTACTCACAAGTTGGGATGAGTCTCCGGACTTTAAAAAAAATAAAAGAGGCCAACGAAGCCCATAAAAAAAGAGGCCAAAGAAGCCCACCAAAAAAAGAGAGAAAAGAGAGAAGGGGCAATGTTACTATCCTTTTTCCACACTTGTGCTTCAAAGTAGCACCATGATCTTCATGATAGAGAGTCTCCTATGTTGTCACTTTCATATACTAGTGGGAATTTTTCATTATAGAACTTGGCTTGTATATTCCAATGATGGGCTTCCTCAAATTGCCCTAGGTCTTCATGAGCAAGCAAGTTGGATGCACACCCACTTAGTTTCCTTTTGAGCTTTCATAAACTTATAGCTCTAGTGCATCCGTTGCATGGCAATACTTACTTACTCACATTGATATCTATTGATGGGCATCTCCATAGGCCGTTGATACGCCTAGTCGATGTGAGACTATCTCCTTTTTTTCTCCACAACCACCATATTTTATTCCACCTATAGTGCTATGTCCATGGCTCATGCTCATGTATTGCGTGAAAGTTGAAAGGTTTGAGAACATCAAAAGTATGAAATAATTGCTTGGCTTGTCATCGGGGTTGTGCATGATTTGAATATTTTATGTGATGAAGATGGAGCATAGCGAGACTATACGATTTTGTAGGGATAGCTTTCTTTGGCCATGTAATTTTGAGAAGACATGATTGCTTTATCAGTATGCTTGAAGTATTATTGTTTTTATGTCAATATTAAACTTTTGTTTTGAATCTTATGGATCTGAACATTCATGCCACAATAAATAAAATTACATGGATAAGTATGTTAGGTAGCATTCCACATCAAAAATTCTGTTTTTATCATTTACCTACTCGAGGACGAGCAATAATTAAGCTTGGGGATGCTTGATACGTCTCCAACGTATCTATAATTTTTTATTGTTCCATGCTATTATATTATCTGTTTTGGATGTTTTTATGCATTAATATGCTATTTTATATTATTTTTGGGACTAACCTATAAACCTAGAGCCCGATGCCAGTTTCTGTTTTTTCCTTTTTTTTGAGCCTCGCAGAAAAGGAATACCAAACGTAGTCCAAACGGAATAAAATTCACGATGATTTTTCTTGGACCAGAAGACACCCAGGGGACTTGGAGTCCAAGTCAGAAGAGCCATGAGGCGGTGACAAGGGTGGTGTGGGCCCCTCGAGACTCCCCTGGCCTAGCTCTTCCTCCTATATATTCACATATATTCCAAAACCACCAGAGGCATCCACAAAAACACTTTTCCACCGCCGCAACCTTCTGTTCCCGTGAGATCCTGTCTTGGGGCCTTTTCCGGCATCCTGCAGGAGGGGGAATCGACCACGGAGGGCTTCTACATCAACTCCATTGCCCTTCCGATGATGCATGAGTAGTTTACCTCAGACCCTACGGGTCCATAGCTAGTAGCTAGATGGCTTCTTCTCTCTCTTTTGATTCTCAATACAACGTTCTCCTTGATGTTCTTGGAGATCTATCCGATGTAATCTTCTTTTGCGGTGTGTTTGTCGAGATCCGATGAATTGTGGATTTATGATCAGCTTATCTATGAATACTATTTGAATCTTCTCAAAATTCTTTTATGCATGATTTAATATCTTTGTATTTCTCTTCGAATTATCGGTTTGGTTTGGCCAACTAGATTGGTTTTTCTTGCAATGGGAGACGTGCTTAGCTTTGGGTTCAATCTTGCATGATTTCACTCAGTGACAAAGTAGGGGTAGCAAGATACGTATTGCATTGTTGCCATCGAGGATAAAAAGATGGGGTTTTCATCATATTGCTTGAGTTAATTCCTCTACATCATGTCATCTTACTTAAAGTGTTACTGCGTTCTTTATGAACTTAATACTCTAGATGCATGCTGGATAGCGGTCGATGTGTGGAGTAATAGTAGTAGATGCATGCAGGAGTTGGTCTACTTGACACGGACGTGATGCCTATATGCATAATCATTGCCTTGGATGTCGTCATAACTTTGTGCTTTTCTATCAATTGCTCGACTGTAATTTGTTCACCTACCATATTATTTGCCTTCATGAGAGAAGCCTCTAGTGAAACCTATGGCCCCCGGGTCTATTTTCCATCATATTACTTTCTGATCTACTATTTCGCAATATTTTATTTTCAGATCTATATACCAAAAAACCCAAAATTATTTTATCTTTTGTGTATCTATCTCTATCAGATCTCACCTTCGCAAGTGACCGTGAAGGGATTGACAACCCCTTTATCGCATTGGGTGCAAGTGTTTGATTGTTTGTGCAGGTGTTGGTGATTTGTGTGTTCTTCTCCTACTGGATTGATACCTTGGTTCTTAACAAGGGAAATGCTTACCTCTACTGTGCTGCATCACCCTTTCCTCTTCAAGGGAAAAACCAACGCAAGCTCAAGAAGTAGCAGCGCACATCAGAAGAATATTGCGGAATAGTTCAATGGGTAACAAACTTGGCATCAAGGGATTGAGGTCCATTGTGGATGCAATGAAACCCACATGCTCCCGACCTATAGATTCGTATTCAGAATATGATCCTAATGACTATTCTGAGCTCAAGGAGTCGAAGGCAGATGGCCTATCCTGTTCACCCAATAAGGTGTCTGTTCTAATTTGGCAAGGTTTTATTGGTTGCACGTATCTTGCATAAGGTGTCTTGCATTTCTTTTGCTTTGTTGCACCGCCATCTGCTTAGTTTACTCATGATATATGTGAAGATGCCATGCCCATCCATTATCAATACCTATTCCATTTGTCGTCATACCATGTTTTTCCATTCAAATGTTGTTCTTGTATTTCAGACATCCAAAAGGAAGAGGGTGATTGCAAAACCTGAAGGAGTACAAGCAAAGTCCTTGAAAATGGTGGTGCTACTGAAGAAATCTGATAGCACCCCACTTATATTGGCGATAGAACCAGCGCCGCAAAACCTAGGATATCGCAACTATGCTGGTCGCTGATTTGCTCTTGTGAGTACCTATTGTCCTATCGCTATACTTACATTCATACCTGGTGGATTATGTGACATCATTGTGCATTATAGCTTGCTTATCCACTGTTTGCTCCAAATTATCAGATCTATATTAATGCTTACATTAATGTAGAATAAACCCAATGCTTATGAAGAAATTTAGTTCTGCACTGTTCTTGTAAGTATCTGCTATCCTTCATGACTGTACTTATATGGTCAGCTAGTTCTTCATGTACACTTTGCAGCTTATTTTCCCTTGCCCTCCATTTTCTACACATCAGATCTACATTTACTCTTGCCAAAATATTGAATAAAACCAATGTTACTGAAGAAGTTTAGCTCTACATTGCTCTTGTCAGTGCCTTTTGCCTGTATGCTAAATTTACATTTGTACTCTGCATCTTAGGTTAAATAATCGCCATTTCTTCCTATATTTTCACATCTATATTTACTCTTAACAAAATGTAGAATAAAGGCAATGCTCTTGAAGAAGAGTGTGCGGTAAACTTCTTGAATTGCCCCCCCATCAATATGGACAAGGGCTTTATAGAGCCGGTCTTCACTACTAATGTAAGTTTGTCCTCCTCGAGCCTTCAAACTTTGTTGTGTATATTTGGATAGCTATGAGTGCATATGCTGTTTATTTTTGTCGTCTGCATTAAATTGCTTGTCCAAAGTTTATAACGAAGAAGTACATAAACATAAGTTTGTCCTTCTCAATTTCAGTCTTTAGTTGTACAACCTAGTTCCTTATTCATACCATGTAAATTAAACTAAACATAGCAAGTTATCTTCTTTAGCACTGCGTGTATGCTTGTGTTCTTGATCTGTAATCCAGTGGTGTGGTGAAACTACCAACTCCAGTACAATGTCATATCCTGCTATGTCTCAACTATGAACAATGCCATATTATATTAATGTTATTTAAATCATGTCTCTTTATTTACCAATTTGAAATGGTATAAATTGACAGTACACTCACCATTCATGCTTATACATTGTTTAGCACTACATGTATGCTTGTGTTCTTGATCTGTAATCCAGTGGTACGGTGAAGCTGGCCGCTCCTGCACAATGCCATTTCCTGCCGTCTTAACTATGAACAATGCCTATTATGTTAATGCTATTTTAAACCATGTCTCTTTATTTCTGACAAAGAAATGAGATGAATTGACAGCGCTGATGCTTATACATGAAAAACCTATTATCTACCTACTTGTTTCTCTTTCAGGTTGACAGCACTGATGCTAGGAAGAACTGCCACAATGATAGTGAGACGAACCCATTGTTTGTCCCTCTAACATATATTCCAGAGAAGAAGGCCACACATCTTGAGGGTAGCGATACAACCCCAAAGTCATGTCTTGATGTAGTGTCGAACTTACTTAGTAACACAAGCTCGATGAAGTCGCCGCCTGAATCTGTTCGACTTCTTCAGTCTGAAATTCAAGCAGAAAGACATGCTTCCGCTCAAATCCGACTGGAACTCCAATCTCTATGCAAGATTAACCATAAGTACAGGACGTCTATTGATGCTATGCAGCTTGAGTTGGTGGATATAAGCGTCAAACAAGTGCAGTCTCATCAGATTGCTAAGTTGCTTGCGCTGTAGCTCCTGGGCCGGGCTAACCTTTCTTGAACTGTGTTGAAGTGCTATCGGTTCTGTCTATTATTTTGTCGGCCTGTTTACCTCCACTGGTGGAGACCTGCCAAGTTTATGGAATCTGCTGTCTGATTGCCCTTTATTATCACTAGCGGCGAACTTTGATACCCAGGGGATGTAATATGTTGTAATTTCTTTGTTGTATAGTCTAGGTTTATTCTTCGTCACGATGCTGTAATTTATTTGTTGTTTATGCTATCGTCGCTCTGAGAAAAGGTCGTAATCTTCGATCGGAGTGCAATGAGCCAATATGTTAGGTTTATAAAAAAAATAATTTCGGTACTAAAACTGGCCGGTCGCCAATCCCTAGTTCGGGCCGGACCGTAGGCCTACAATCATCTTGGGCCATTAGTTAGGTCTAGACTTAATCTAGCCACTATTAGTTTCGAGCCTTTAAAAGGCCGAGTAAACCGCTTGCCTTAATTGGGCCAGAAAATTAAATAGGCTTAATAGGTTGAGATCTAGATTGAGCCTTAATTATGGCGAACAAATCACGGGCCGACAGCAGGCTGTAATATACATTGGCCCATTTGTATGACGAGCCATTAACAGGCTGAAATGTTTTTGGGCCTTGGCTGACCCAAGTACATGACGGGCTTGAAGCAGGCCGGATGTATAACGGGCCAAAATTAGACACAACACTATCAAGGGCCTTTAACCGGCCAATAGGCAGTTTGGGCTAGAATGTATCCACGAAGACTACGTGCCGTTAAGAGGCCGAAAGTAACAACGGACCAGAATTAGGCCCAGGTGAAACTCGGGCCTTTAAATGGCCGAAAGTGAAACCGGGCTGAAAGAGGCTAATATGTAGTCAGGGCCACAAACAGGCCGAAACTAATATCGGGCCGAACTGTTAAATGGGCCATTAAGAGGCCGAAGAGCAAATCAGGCCCCCAATGGGCCCGATGGCACAGTAGCTGTTAAAGAGCCGTATCTGTTATGGTTCGTAATTTGGCCCAAGATATGAAAGTCAGTTAACAGGACGGATCAGGTATGGACTGTAATTTGGCCCAAACTATTGTAGGCTGTTAACGGGCCAGATCTGATATGGATCGTAAACTGGCCCAGAATATTGCAATCCTTTAACGGCCCGTATCTGACGTGGGCCATAATTTGGTCCAGAAAATGTAAGGCTGTTAACGGGCTGGCCCATTAGATCTGACAAAATCTTGTGGGCCTGTTCCTGGGCCGGCTTTAAAACCTATATGGACCTCTATTGGGCCGTCCCACGTGTCAACGTTTGATTGGCGATTCTTGTCCAATGGACGGTTGACATTTGTCCCAATGCTGAGCTGACACGTGGATCGTCGGCGAATGAGAATTTTACACGTGGAAAATCGCCATTGGTCCGGGCTGTTAATGGGTTATTGGATCCAAACCAGAACCCGATAGCTTAACGGCGACCCGTTACGGTGGATGGCACGTGTCGGTTACCCTTGACGAAAGCACTTCCATGACGCACCATTTATCGTCATGGAAGTGGACACTTCCATGATGATAATTTTGGTAATGTCATGGAACACTTCAATGACAGCACATGTGAGGGAGTCATGGACTAAGGGGTCCTCGGGGCGACGGCCCATTGGACTTGGGCCGGACTGGTGGAGCCGTATAGTGACAGGAGATCTATGAAGCCGTGGTGTGCCCTCCAAGTCAAGAAGGCGCAAGATCTCTTTAAACCCTTATTGTAATCTATCTTCGGTAACCCTAACCCTACAAGTGTCTATATAAACCGAGGGTTTTTATTCTTAGGGCTATTGCTACATTCATCACCTCATCTCCTTAGGGTTTAGCTCATGCTGATCTCGAGGTAGATCTACTCTGTAAACCACATTATACATCCAATACAATCAAGCAGGACGTAGGGTATTACCTCTTCAAGAGGGCCTGAACCTAGGTAAACACTGTGTTCGTCGTCCCTTGTTCCCCATCGATCCTAGATCCACAGTTGAGACCCCCTACCCCGAGGTCTACCAGTTTTGACACTGACATTGGTGCTTTCTGTCGGCATTCTGGGAACCAGGGTAGCCAGACCTGCCTGCCTGCGGCCCACGGCGTGGCTCCATCGACGGCCTAGTACGGCCCACCTCCAAGGCCACCAAGACAAGACCCTCGTGAGGGGCCAAGCCTCGTGATGCGGACGACACCAAGACCTCCCAAGGGAGCGGCCTTCAAAGGCTGCCTCCTAAGGAGCGCAGATTTCTATGCAGGTACCCAACCTTAGGAGGTTGCGATGATGCAAGCCATGACGACCAAGGCCAGGCGGGCGCCAGCAGGCGCAGAGGAGGCAGTTTCCTCTTTGGTGCTAAGGAGGCAAGCACAGGCGTGGGTTCCCAAGGAGCCCGGCAAAGGTTTCTATTACAGTGCTACAAGACCAAGACCGCCAGGACGGCAGGACGGATGTCATCCTCGAGCCCACTGCTGTGTCACAACCAGAGGCTTTGCAGGCAAAGACCACCTTTCGTCAGGATAAGATGCACTACTTGTCCCCTTTCAAATTGGCCACTGTGGGATCCCTTCCCGCCTACGATTTGGGGGAAGAGGACCGAGGCCACTATAAGTATAGGCTAGCCACCACCGTAGACAGGATCGGATCGATTCCACCCTCGCCCATAGACCTCGCGAGGTTGTTCATCCTTTGTACTAGCTCATCCTCAGCCCCTCGTGAGGCCAATCCACCACAAAGCAGGAGTAGGGTCTTACACCGCAAGGCTGCCCGAACCTGGGTAAACTGTCATGTTCATCTTCTTCCTTGTTCGTGTGCATCGAGCTAGGCCGTAGGGTGACGAGCTGGTTGGCTGGATAGGTTGAGTTCTTCGCACACGCCCCAGAGATCGAACCATTCTTTGGTCTGCGAAGCCCTGAATTCGACATTTGGCGCGCCAGGTAGGGGCGTGTCGAAGCCTCTCTTCCACCGTTCGCTCCGCCGCCGTTCCGTCGTTCCCATGGCCGATGCTCGCCGTGTCCGTGCCGAGCGCCGGGCCGCTCATGTTGCCCAGACAGCGCCCGTGGGCAACGGCGTTCCTCGCCGCTCTTCCTCCCTGGCGCCTAATGCCGCCACTGACCCTGCTGCTCGCGAACAGCAGGACTCGCCGCTGCCGCCATCCGTGCGGCGCGATGGCCGCACCGCAACTCCATCACCCACTCCAACCACAGCGTCGTCTTCTCATGCTCATCGTGGGCCGGCGAACGCGCAGGCTGCGCTACTCATGGTGCGAGAGCTTCTATGCTACCGCCCGGCCAACGACCTCTACGACGACTGGCTCGGCCGCATCGCCGAGCTCGTCAACGCCGCCGATGAAGCCCCTGGACCGTCCCGTTTGCCCCGTCCCACACCGTCCCTGGCGGGTGATGTGGCCCACGGCGCGCCTCCTCCTTCTACTCTGCATGGCGCGGACCCTGAGCCCAGGCGAGAGGCACCCCAACGCGACCCGCCGCACAGGGCGCCAGCGTGCAATGAAGAAAGCTGCCAGGTGGTGTAGCGGCCCCAAGGAGAAGTGCGTGCGGTTCCAGTGCCGCCGCGTCAAGACCGCGTGCCGCCGAAGGCGGTGGCGCATGGGCGACAAGATCAAGCTACCCCCATGCGAACGGTACCTGTGAGTGCAGCAGGCTGCCGTGCTTTCACCCCGGAGCTGCACCGCGTCGTCTGGCCCGGCAAGTTCAAGCCGGATCTGCCTCCACGCTATGACGGAACTCCTCACCCCGCTGAGTTCCTCCAGCTCTACGAGCTGAGCATCGAGGTGGTGAACGGCAATGACAAGGTCATGGCGAACTGGTTCCCCATGGCCCTCAAGGATGGCGCGCGTTCTTGGCTCCTAAACCTTCTGGTGTGGTCACTCCTCCTGGGACGAGCTGCGCGAGCGCTTCATCGCCAACTTCCAGGGCACTTGCGACCGCGCTCCTGCAGCAGGCGACCTGCGGCGCATAAAGCAGCAGCCGGGCGAGACCTTGCACAATTACATACAGCGCTTCACGAACGTTCGCCTCAAGATCGTGAAGGTGTCAGACGAGGCCATCATCACGGTGTTCTCCGATGGCGTCCACGACGTCAAGATGAAGGAGGAGCTCGCCATCCACGAGGACTTGTGTTCGGCTCTGGAGATGTTCAACATGGCAACCAGATGCGCGAGGGCCGAGGAAGGTCGCCTCTCCCTCCTGGAGCTTCCGAAGGTCGATCTTGAAGACAAGAAGGCCAAGGCTAAGGAAATGAAGCGCAAGGGCCCCGCCGTGCTGGCCGCGGAGCCCGAGATGAAGCGTGGCCATGACCATGATGAGCCTCCCAGGGGCAACCGCCCATTCTACGTCTTCCACAACGTCCACAGCCACAACACCAATGACTGCCAGGAGCTCAGGGCAATCCCCGATGGGCGTTTTGGTTGCCGCCCCGAGCGCAACGACCGCGGCTACGGCTGCGGAGGAGGCCACGGTGGAGGCCACTGGGACAACCGTGACCCCCGCCAAGACTGGCGCGACCAACCTCGTGATGGCCCCTGGAGAGACCAGCCTCGTGAGGATCGCCCCCAGGGCAATGCTGGCCTCCCTTCGCTGCCGCCACCACCAAGGAGAAACGACGACAACCGCCAAGATGATGGGGCTGGGGGCTTCCAAGAGCCTCGCGCGATCGCCAGCATCCTAGGTGGTGCTCAGGCCCCCGCTTCTCATCGCGTCTACAAGCAGTTCGCTCGTGAGGTGAACGCGGCCCTCCCCAAGCTCGAGGCGTCGCGCCCCGTCAGGTGGTCCAAGCAACCATCAACAACGTCCTTGTCACCAAGACCTTCAATGACGGTGGCGCGGGGCTCAACGTTCTCTCTGTCCAGACATTCGAGACGCTCCAAGTACCATATGACCAGCTTCTGCCCACCAAGCCTTTCTCAGGGGTCACCGATGGCTCCACCGTCCCCATAGGGCAGTTCCGCCTCCCTGTCACCTTTGGCAAGCGCGACAACTACCACATCGAGCTCGTCGACTTCAACGTCGCCCAAATCCACCTCCCGTACAATGCCATCCTTGGGCATCCGGCCCTCGCCAAGTTCATGGCAGCAACTCACCACGGTTACAATGTCTTCAAGATGCCAGGAAGTGGCGGCATCATCACAGTCGCCTGCGCTGAAAAGGATGCAGTGTGCTCCCTCGAGCTCGAGGGCCAGGAAGGTCTCGCGGTCCGTGGCCGCCCTCTGCTCGGCGGCAACGAGGGCCTTCTCCCTGGTCTCCAGCTGGGCTGTCGTCTCGGAGACATGCCGGGCGTGGGACGCCTGGGCTTCATCCGCCTCCGCCTTTAGATTGGCCAGACGGTCGCGCTCCGTCGCCTGGTGGGCGGACACCTGGGCCAGCTGGGCGTCTCGATCGGCGAGCTTTGCCTCACGGGCCTTGAGGCCCTCCTCCTACTGGCAGAGCCACGACATAGCCATGGCTTGCTCCTCCTGAAGGGCCTTCAAGTTCTCCTCTGCTTCCCTGCAGCGCTTCACGGCAGATGCAGCCTCAGCCTGCGCCATGTCGCGAGATGCTCTGGCGTCGGCAGCCTCCTTCCTGCTCTCGGCGCTGGCGGCTTCAGCCCGACTCCAGGCCTTCTCAATGGAGCTGTTGGCCTGGGCCCACCCCGAGAGAAGCCCAGGCGCTCCCTCGCGAAGCACCTATCGGCATCCTGAAGGTCCGCTCAAAGATGACCAAGCGCAACGTAGGCCTCATCCATGGCCCCGGGCCTGACCATGGGACCGCAGTTCGCAAGCACAAGGGTTGGAGGAGAAGGCGACACGAGTGCAGTGAGTTGCTCCGCGGCTCCAGAGGAGTTGGCGAGGTCGGCTTTGGTGGCTGCGGGCTCCGAACCTTGCCCGGGCATGGACAGCTCCACTGCCTGCTGGCCCGCGGGGACCGGCTCCTCCAGGGGCGGCATCACCACGTCCTGAGAGGTCCGCTCCGTCGCGAGGGGGCGAGGAACGTCCTCCCCTGCCCGCGCTAGAGTCGCTGCGCCTGCGGCAGGAGGCGGCGTCTCCGGAGCCCAAGCTTCCTCCTTCCTCTTCTTCACCACGACGCCCACCCTGGTCATCGGGGCGGGAGCACTGTGAGCAAGGTGAGAGTATATGCTGAGCAGAAACAAGGTAAGATGCTTACTCATTGGGATTGATGTATGCCCTCCTCTTCTCCCTCTTAGCCATGCCAGGGGCATCCCCGCTCTTCCTTGGCGCGGCCTTGGTCTGGCCGGGGGAGTTGGCGTGGCGCTCTTCGGCCGGCCTCGGGGCGGCGCTACCTTTCAAGGTGGAGGAACCGCCCTAAGGAGCAGCAGCGAGCAGGGCCACATCTGCCCCACTCTTCTTCGGCGTCACCTGGTCTGGCCTGCCGAGGGCCCGAGGGGTGGCCCCCGACCTTGTGAGGACCCCAGTTGAGCCCGGGGGTTTCACGGCCGGGGGCTCATCGGCGTCGTCGTCAGGGAGGCCTCGGAGGAGTTCGCCTCATGACGGGGGAGAGATCTCCAATACATCATCCTCGGTCACCTTCGAGTCCTCCTTGCCTTCTTTGCCAATGCTGTCGCTGGAGGATACCAGCACCGGGGCGTCGGGGAGCTCGGGCGGCACGAACCCTAGCTTGTTGAAGACAGGCATGGCGGCGACCAGCGCCTCCCTGTCGGCGCGGCGGTACAGCAGGGCGTGGGCCACCGGGAGGATGCTCGGCTCACCCTGGAGCAGGGTGTTCATGGGCTTGTCCAGCTCCTCACCCGTCAAGCCCTCCGAGCACAGCCTGATGTCGTCTGTCGCGCCCTGGTACTTCCACATGAGGCGCATGTGCAACTGGAGCGGGGCCAGGCGCTGCACCAGGAACTCCTTCATGAGCATGCCCCCTGTCAGCGCCCTGGCATCCAAATCTGTGGTCATCCTCCTCCGGACAGGTGCCACCCGGGGGTCGGAGAGCTTCTCGTGACCCCACCCATCGAGCTTCTCCGGCAGCTGGGTCGGCAATTCCAGCCGCGCGTTGAGGCCCTTGGCATCCATGAAGACCCACCGGTGGCGGAAGTTGTCCACCTTCTTTTCGGCCCTCATGAGCATGTTGTTCTTGTCAACTGTGATGAAGGACACGCAGCCGGAGAGCTGGGCCGGATCGTGCAGTCACAGGTAGAAGAAGTGCCGGAGGAGCGGAACGGAGGGCCTCACGCCCATGAATGCCTCGCAGTAGAAGGCGAAAATGGACAGGAGGAGGATGGAGTTGGGTTGAAGATGCAGGGCCTGAACCTGGTAGTGGTTGAGGACGGTGGCGAAGAACTCGGAGAAAGGTGGAACGACCCCCGCAAAGATGCTGTGAGGAAGAAGGGGTAGAACGTCTCCGCCAAGGTCCTTTGCTCGGCGGAGCCGGCCAGGAGCATGGTCTCTTTCCACTCGTTGTGATCACTCGCCGTCAACGGGAGCGCAGCGGCGAGGTGCCTCTCCTCGGTGATGGAGGACATGCCGAGGGCTGGCGCAGGAGAGGGGGAAGGGCTTGAAGCCTGAGCGGCCGGCTTCGTCTTCCCGGACGCCATTCATGAGATCTTTAAGGAAGGGGGAGGAGCGCGGCCGGATCTGGAGATGTTCTCGGCTAGGAGAAAGGGGATCTGGAGCGGGGCGAAGGGAGGGCAATGATGGCTTGGTAGTAGGCGCCAGCCTTTTGTCAGCCTGGGCAGTTGCCGAGGCGTCGTGTGAAGCGGAGACGCCCACATCCCATCAAACACCATGCGTCAGCATGGCCCGCAGGCGATTGGGGCCCACGACGCTTCGCCCTTGCCCTTTGGCTTCACCTCGAAGCAAACTCCAAGCACGCCTTGGGCCCGGGGGCTACTGTCGGCGTTCTGGGAACCAGGGTACCCAGACCTGCCTGCCTGCGGCCCACGACGTGGCTCCGTCGACGGCCTGGTACGGCCCACCTCCAAGGCCACCAAGACAAGATCCTCGCGAGGGGCCAAGCCTCGCGAGGTGGACGACACCAAGACCTCCTGAGGGAGTGGCCTCCCCAGGCTGCCTCCTAAAAAGCGGAGATTTATTTGCAGGTACCCAACCTCAAGAGGTTTCGATGACGCAAGCCATGACGACCAAGGCCAGGCGGGCGCCAGTAGGCGCAGAGGAAGCAATTTTCTCTTTGGTGCTAAGGAGGCTGTCGGATTCAGGGCTCCGCGGACCCAAGAAAGGTTCAAACTCTAGGGTGTGTGCGAAGAACCCAACCTATCTAGCCAACCAGCTCGTCGCCCTATGGCCTAGCTCGAGGAACAAGGAAGAAGATGAACACAGCAGTTTACCCAGGTTCGGGCCACCTTGCGGTGTAAGACCCTACTCCTGCTTTGTGGTGGATTTGCCTCACGAGGGGCTGAGGATGAACAAGTACAAGGGATGAACAACCTCGCGAGGTCTGCTCTGGTGAGGGTGGAAAGGATCCGATCCTGGGGGGTTCGTCCTATTCTATGGTGGTGGCTAACCTATATTTATAGTGGCCTCGGTCCTCTTCCCCCAAATCGTAGGCGGGAAGGGATCCCACAGTGGCCAATTTGAAAGGGGACAAGTAGTACATCTTATCCTGACGAAAGGTGGTCTTCGCCTGCAAAGCCTCTGGTTGTGACGCAGTAGTGGGCTCGACGATGACATCCGTCCTGCCGTCCTGGCGGTCTTGGTCTTGTAGCACTGGAACGGAAACCTTTGCCTGAGTCCTCGGGAACCCACGCCTGCGCTTGCCTCCTTAGCACCAAAGAGGAAACTGTCTTCTCTGCGCCCGCTGACGCCCGCCTGACCTTGGTCGTCATGGCTTGCGTCACCACAACCTCATGAGGTTTGGGCACCTGCATAGGAATCTCCGCTCCTCAGGAGGCAGCCTAGGAAGGCCGTTCCCTCGGGAGGTCTTGGCGTCGTCTGCCTCGTGAGGCTTGGCCCCTCGCGAGGGTCTTGTCTTGGTGGTCTTGGAGGTGGGCCATACCAGGCCGTCGAAGGTGCCACGCCGTGGGCTACAGGCAGGCAAGTCTGGGTACCCTGGTTCCCAAAACACCGACAGTAGCCCCCGGGCCCAAGGCGCGCTCGGACTTGGCTTCGAGGCGAAGCCATAGGGCAAGGGCGAAGCACCGCGGGCCCCAATCGCCTCTGGGTAAGGCTGACGCATGGCTCTTGATGGGGCGTTGACGCTCTTCTTTAAGGTATTCGGAGAGGACGGCTGGAGTCTGGAGTGCTAACCCAGGGGAGGCGATCGAGACGGCGACCCCCTCACAGGACGGCAAATCAGCGAGGCCCCTCACGGTGAACTTGCCCTTGGCCTTGTCCGCGATTGCTCCAGCAGCAGCGATGCCTCCTCCGAACCAAGCTTAAGCGACGACGACAGCTACGAGCCGCCGCGCTCAGGCTTGAGGGAGGAATGGCGCCAGCCAGGTGTCATGGGCGACACCGCCTGGGTCGCGATCCTCGGGAGGTCCTTTCCTTTCATTTCATTCCTTCGCAAAAGTCATGAAGGGCCCCGCGGGGGTGTGTAAAGATCGTGACACTTTTGCCTTAATGTTAGCATCCCCAACTTATGTTGTGTTTGTGTCTCTCGCTTGGGCACGGTTCCCCCTTTTTATTCTTGCGGTAGCTTAGTGCTCTACACTGACAGGACCCAGTCCCCAGGCAAGCTTCGGCCATCGCTGCTATGCCAGGTCGCGATGCCGTGGTCAAGGCCAGGAGGTGAGCGGCCCGAGGTCCGGTAAGAGCCCCCGAGGCACGATGCTCAGGAGGTCCCCTTTGGCGTGCAAGAGGCTCCCGAAGGACTGAAAGGGGAGTTCCCTTGCATGAGCAAAATTATGAAAGATGAAACACCGATTATGGGGTTCGCACCCGGGTGTTCGAAGCAACTTATCTTTGCGAGCCTGCGATGGTTTCCTTATCGTGAGGGCGAGCTTCCTATGCGACGTTAGGCTGCGCCCTTCACCTGATGGCGCCCCCCACAGGGCTCCTACCGACTCCATCTCTCCCGCTCGTCAGGGTGCTCTACGTCCTTGAGACCTAGCTCTTGAGTGAGGCTTGGCCGCCGCTGGTATGCCAGGTTGCATTGCCGTGGTCAAGGCCAGGGGGTGAGGGCTCGAGGGCCGGTAGGAGCCCCTGAGGCACGGTGCTCAAGGGCCCCCCCTTTACCATGCAAGCGACTTGCACGAGAAAAGAGTGGCTGGCTCCGAGGGGATACCTAGGAGGGGTTGCGCCCCATGGCACGTAACGCGGTATCCTTCTGTGGTGGCGAGGTGTTGGCGAAGCTGGTCATGATCCTGCCTCCGGAGGTTCCCATCTCTGAGGCTCCAGCAGCAAAAGTCGAAAGCGGTGAGGACGGTGGCAGCGTTGTCGACGAGGGGCTTCCAACGAGCGGGGCAGGTGGCGGTAGTGGTGTTCCTTCTTAGTTTTACCCTGCAACATTTACCGTGCCTCGTGGAGGCGTAAGATTTCTGTTTAAGCTTATGGAACAATTTGTGCTTGTAATAATTATTAGTACCCCGTGGTTTCCTTATTGCGCCAAGTTTCCTTCGTGCTTGCTTTTGTGCTCTGCGTCGGTAGGGCCCAGCCCCGCGCATACCTCGACCACTGTTCGGGCGTCCAGATCACCAGGACGACACCAAGGGGCAAGGGGCTACGTGACTAGTGAGGCCCCTGAGTCGCGATGCTCAGGAGGTCCCCCTTGACGTGTGAGCAGCCCTCATGAAGGAAACATGGACGCCGGGGTGTAGGAATTCGCGCTCTGTGTCGGCAGGGCCCAACCCCGCGCATACCTCGACCGCCGTTGTGGCGTCCGGATCACCAGGACGACACCAAGGGGCGAGGGGCTACGTGACTAGTGAGGCCCCTGAGTCGCGATGCTCAGGAGGTCCCCCTTGACGCGCGAGCAGCCATCATATCTTTGACCACCAGCTTTCACCTAGGGGGGAACGCGAGAAGACCAGATACCCGGACCTGGTAGGGTTGTGTGTGCCAGGCAGGGCTTGAGCACAGCCCCCCTATCCAGCCCCCTCGCACGATCCTCCTGAGGGGGAAGCTGTGGGCTGTTGCCGATCGTAGAGCCGAGAGGCTATCCTGAGGTTGGTGCGGCCGTGAGGGTGCCCTCAGTTGTTTATTCACCAGCACGGAGCATGGTGCTTCCACTTTATTGTGGGCATAGTCGCTCCTCGACCGTGTCGTCTGCCAGCGCGGAGCATGGGGCTTCCACTGGTACATGGGTGGGAATTCCTGCTGGGGGAGACTCCGGGGCATGTACAGCTCCGTTCGTACGCGTGGCTAGCATGGCAGAACTGGAGGAGTTGTATCTGGGCACTCTTGAACCAGCGCGGGACACACGAGGCCCTACCTCAAGGCGGGTTGCGCCTGATTTTTGCAGCGCGGGGCGCGCATAAGAAACCTGCGGGGCGATGGGGGGTCCTGCGCCGAATGCCCCTCCGAAGGTTATCGCATGAGAAGGCCGGACACCAATGACCCCAGGAGGTGACGTGAATGGGGCCGGCCCGCCAGACAGAGCTCAGCTATTGGTTTTATCGATGCTGCAGGGACGGACCCGAGCACAGACACCGTGCCAAGTTTTCTCATGCAACAATCCCACGGAAAAACAGCAGGCGCACGACTCCCGCTGCGGCGAAGTGCCGAACTGCGGTTGCACGAACTGGGTTGTGCGCCCGCACTTGCCCACACACGATTAGCTCATGCGAGAACAAGGCACCAAGGACCACGGGAGGTGATGCGCACGGGAGCTGGCCCGTGGGACAGAGCTCGGTCGCTTGGGTTTCTCGACGCTGCAGGGACGAATCCGAGCACAGACGCCGTGCCAGTCCTTAATCATGAGGCGGTCGCGGGTGGATTCGCGAGGGCGCAGCGACATCATAGTGATGAAGCACCGGATAGGCAGTTGAGATACTTAGGAAACTCATGAAGGCAAAGCCAGTTCTGCCTGAGGATGATGCATCCCGAGGGGCGCCCTCAGTTGAACAAACCAAAAAGTCACCTGGCACCATCGTAGAAGCCTTGAAGTAGCTGAAGACGCGTACTATAGAGATCGCTCCTCACGAGCCGACCGGATCCTGAGCCCCGGGAGGCGCCAGAGGTCCGGGGGGCTCGCGAGGGTCCGTCACCTCCTCGATCAGGACCGCCTGGCGCCTGGCCTCGTGAGCCGCCAAGGCTCCCTGCATGAGGCGCTAGTGTGAGGCAGCCGCGTTCAGCAAGCCGAACGGCATGCGGAGATAGCTGTAGGGGTAGCCCCCGCTCCGGCCGACGCGGGACGGCCAGAACAGGTCCTAGGAAGCAGCCCTGTTGAGGCCTGGGATGTTGATGCAGATGCGCAGTTCGCCACCCATGTCATGGGCGGCAGCTGCACTGGATGGCACGGGGCGACGCTCGCCATGCATGGCTCGCATCTCCCGAAGCACCTCGATTGCCTTGGTGATGAAATCTTGAGCGCCTGGCGCCCCGCGCCTTGCGCCTTGCTCATGGAGGCGCGCGTCGAAGCACGCCCCCACATGGTGCCCGAATGCCTCCCTCGTGACGCTGGTCAGGTCAGAGGCCCTCCAGACGAGAGCCCCCAGCCCGTCCCGATAGGGGCGCCGGGCACGCCTTCCTATGCGAGTGGGAAAGACGCCCCAGCAGAGGGCTCGGGGCCTGAGGCACAACCGTTAGGCGCCCCAGCCTCCTGACGGCCCTTTGGGAGGACCTGCTTCTTCTTCTTGGGGATGGCCTCAGGAAGGAGGATGGCACCCTCGCCATCTGAGTTCTCGACCACCGCCGAGTGCCCTGGAAGTTGGTGATGAAGCGCTCACGTAGCTCATCCCAGGAGGAGATTGACCCCACCGAAGGTTCAGGAGCAAAGAACGCGCGCCATCCTTGAGGGCCATGGGGAAACAGTTCACCATGACCTTGTCGTTGCCGTTCGCCGCCTTGATGCTCAGCTCGTAGAGCTAGAGGAACTCAGCGGGGTCGGGGGTGCCGTCGTAGCGTGGAGGCAGATCCGGCTTGAACTTGCTGGGCCAAACGACGCGGCGCAGCTCCGAGGTGAAAGCACGGCAGCCTGCCGCACTCACAGGGGCTGGTCGCATGGGAGGAGCTTGGTCTTGGCGCCCGCGTGCCACCCCCTCTGGCGGCGTGCGGTCTTGACGCGGCGGCGCTGGGAGAGCGTGCGCCTCTCCTTGGGGCTGCTGCACCACCTGGCAGCTTTCTTCATCGCGTCGGC
Source organism: Thinopyrum elongatum (assembly GCA_011799875.1). Taxonomy (NCBI): domain Eukaryota; kingdom Viridiplantae; phylum Streptophyta; class Magnoliopsida; order Poales; family Poaceae; genus Thinopyrum; species Thinopyrum elongatum. Next base: position 544,714,217 of record CM022298.1, on the reverse strand, counting down.
GCTCTGCGCGGCAGGTCACGCTGGGGTGCCTCTCGCTTGGGCTCGGGGTCCGCGCTGTGCAGTGGAGGAGGAGGAGGTGCACCGTGAGCCAAATCGCCCGCCAGGGACGGCGGGGGACGGGGCGAAAGGGACGGTGCAGGGGCCTCATCGGTGGTGTTGATGAGCTCGGCGATGCGGCTGAGCTAGTAGTTGTAGAGGTTGTTGGCCGAACGATAGCGCAGAAGCTCACACGCCATGAGCAGCGCAGCCTGAGCGTTCGCCGGCCCACGACGAACGTCAGAAGATGATGCCGCGGCCGGAGTTGGTGATGGGGTCGCGGTGCGGCCGTCGTGCCACACGGACGGTGGCAGCGACGAATCCTGCTGTTCACGAGCAGCAGGGTCAGTGGCGGCGTTAGCCACCTGGGAGGCAGACCAGTGAGGAGCGCCATTGCCCGCGAGAGCCGTTTGGGCGACGTGAGCGGCCCGGTGCTCGGCACGGACACGCCGAGCGTCGGCCATAGGAACGACGGAACGGCGGCGGAGCGAATGGTGGAAGAGAGGCTTCGACACGCCACTACCTGGCGCGCCAAATGTCGGATTCAGGGCTCCGCAGACCCAAGAAAGGTTCGAACTCTGGGGCGTGTGTGAAGAACTCAACCTATCTAGCCAACCAGCTCGTCGCCTTATGGCCTAGCTCGAGGAACAAGGAAGAAGATGAACATGGCAGTTTACCTAGGTTCAGGCCACCTTGCGGTGTAAGACCCTACTCCTGCTTTGTGGTGGATTTGCCTCACGAGGGGCTGAGGATGAACAAGTACAAGGGATGAACAACCTCGCGAGGTCTGCTCTGGTGAGGGTGGAAAGGATCCGATCCCGGGGGGTTCATCCTCTTCTATGGTGGTGGCTAACCTATATTTATAGTGGCCTCGGTCCTCTTCCCCCAAATCGTAGGCGGGAAGGGATCCCACAGTGGCCAACTTGAAAGGGGACAAGTAGTACATCTTGTCCCGATGAAAGGTGGTCTTCGCCTGTAAAGCCTCTGGTTGTGACACAGTAGTGGGCTCGACAATGACAGCCGTCCTGCCATCCTGGCGGTCTTGGTCTTGTAGCACTGGAACGGAAATCTTTCCTGAGTCCTCGGGAACCCACGCCTGCGCTTGCCTCCTTAGCACCAAAGAGGAAACTGTCTTCTCTGCGCCCGTTGGCGCCCGCCTGGCCTTGGTCGTCATGGCTTGCGTCACCGCAACCTCATGAGGTTTGGGCACCTGCATAGGAATCTCCGCTCCTTAGGAGGCAGCCTAGGGAGGCCGCTCCCTCGGGAGGTCTTGGCGTCGTCTGCCTCATGAGGCTTGGCCCCTTGCGAGGGTCTTGTCTTGGTGGTCTTGGAGGTGGGCCATACCAGGCCGTCGAAGGTGCCACGCCGTGGGCCGCAGGCAGGCAAGTCTGGGTACCCTGGTTCCCAGAACGCCGAAATAGGCAAGCGCGGGCGTGGGTTCCCAAGGAGCCGGCAAAGGTTTCCATTCCAGTGCTACAAGACCAAGACCGCCAGGACGGCAGGACGGATGTCATCATCGAGTCCACTGTTGCGTCACAACCAGAGGCTTTGCAGGCGAAGACCACCTTTTGTTAGGATAAGATGTACTACTTGTCCCCTTTCAAATTGGCCACTGTGGGATCCCTTCCCACCTACGATTTGGGGGAAGAGGACCAAGGCCACTATAAGTATAGGCTAGCCACCACCGTAGACCGGATCGGATCGATTCCACCCTCTCCCATAGACCTCGTAAGGTTGTTCATCCTTTGTACTAGCTCATCCTCAGCCCCTCGTGAGGCCAATCCACCACAAAGCAGGAGTAGGGTCTTACACCGCAAGGTGGCCCGAACCTGGGTAAACTGCCGTGTTCATCTTCTTCCTTGTTCGTGTGCATCGAGCTAGGCCGTGGGGCGACGAGCTGGTTGGCTGGATAGGTTGAGTTCTTCGCACACACCCCAGAGTTCGAACCATTCTTGGGTCTGCGGAGCCCTGAATCTGACACTTTCATTGAGAATTCCGTTGTTGGATTGCCAGAAGAATCGATGGCTCAACCGATCGTTGGAGACCACACTCGCGCCGAGGGCTTCCTTGCCCCTAGTCATCTCTTCATCTTCGGCGGCTTGTTAGTGCGCACCAATCCCACAAGTCACCTCGACCAGATCGAAGGCTTCACCCCGGTTGAAGGGTTCATTGGTTCAGGGGCATCGACCCTAGGACCAGCAGACTCACAAAAATCTGGTATCTCTCAGAGTCGGCCCTGAAGCCCGACTCCGATAGACCGCCCACAAGATCTCCCGCCGAATCGCCAGAGTGTCCGGCACCCCCATGTGGCCAGCCGACAGACCACTTGGCGAGTCTTTTTCGTGCAATGGGAATCTCTGTTATAAGGCCTACGGCCTACAATCGGATCGGGCTTAAACCCGACGACCGAGAAATCAACACCCCTCCAGTCACGCACCTCATCGCCACGGTCGAAGAGGCCCAGGAGGGGCCACAACCCTGCAAGCTAAGAACGGTGTACACTCGAATCTCCAGCTCGAAGTCAGACACCAGCTCAGATGTACGTCCAGACTCGAGCCCCAACGCTAGATCCGGCCTCGAGCCGATCCAGCCGCACACTAGTCCGGATCCGAGCCCTGCAGGACCAGAACCAGACATGACTCAACAACCCATCAAGGATAGTCTGGGTCCGCGGCAGGAGGGAATTCTTGAAAATTTCCCACCCACCCACCACACGGAATACTCTCCGGATTCAGGAAACCTAGACATATGGGACCTCATTTATGTCAAACAGCTGCCAAACGAGACAGTCCACCATTACTGGGCTAGATTTCTCCTGGTAAAGAACAGGATGGCACCTTGCTGCGACAAAGAAATAATCAAAGCCTTCCAGTTTAACTGCAGGGACGAGGGCCTCTTAAACGCCCTCGCGCGTCGCCGAATTCAAAGCTTCACCGAACTATCAGACATGGTACGCAAATATTGTGCCATGGAGAACACGTGGAGGGCGCGACAAATGAACATGGGGCCACAGCCCGCCGTGCATCACGGAAAGCCTCGCTTTAAACGAGGTTACACAAATCGGTCGCAGGAGCGCAAGCCTAATGAAAAGAAAACTAGGCCCAAATCGGCGTTAGACGAGTTGCTGGATAAACCATGCCCAATACACTCGGTCTTGCTAGACACAAACCCAACCAACAGACTTCAAGCCTGTTGGGTGGTAAGACAAGTGGCCAAATATGGCGAGCCAATCTTGGGCCTTACACCCCCAGATAAATAGTCCTCGGCTTCACCACACGACCACAATGTCCTTACGGTATATGATACATTCGCCTCAAACAATAAAAGGAAAAAGGCTCTTCGAGAGCTCAACCAAATATATCAAGTGACGGCCGCACAGCGATGGGCAGCCACACCTATCACCTTCAACGAGAAGGACGAGCCAAGCCCCCATAACAACCACGCACCGGCGACACTGGTCCTCGACCCCATTGTCGATGGTTTCCGGCTGACTAAAGTGCTGATGGACGGAGGCAGCGGCCTCAACCTCATTTATGAGGATACTCTAGACAAGATGCAGTTCAACAGGTCTCGCATCGAACACAATCATACCACATTCCGAGGTATAATACCTGGTAGGGAGGCACACTGCTCGGGACGCGTAACCCTGGATGTTGTGTTCGACACACCCGATAACTACAGATCCGAACCCTTACTATTTCACATCGTGCCCTTCCGTAGCGGATACCACGCCCTTCTAGGACGTGAGGCATTCTCAAGATTTCAGGCCATACCACATTACGGGTATATGAAACTCAAGATGCCAGGGCCCAACGGGGTGATCTCTCTTAAAAGCGACCCGAGCAAAGCTTTGTGAGCCGAAAACAAGACGGCATCCCTCGCCCTAGAGGCACTATCCAAAGCCCTCGTGGCCGAAGAGTTGACAACGCTACGCACTACAGTCGACAGGGATGATGTGGTTCTCAGTAAAAGACAAAAACCCACATCATTAAAGCCAGCGGACGAAATAGTAAAATTTCAAGTGCACCCAACAGATCCCAACAAAATGGCATCCATAGGAGCACAACTGGACCCCCGCAGTCGATGAGGCGCTAAGGACATTCCTGCGTGAAAACTAGGAAATATTCGCCTGACACCCATCAGATATGCCAGCAATCCCACGCAGGCTAGCAGAGCACAACCTCAACATTTTAAAAGGCTTCAAGCCAGTGAAACAAACCCTGCGCCGATTTTCCAAACCCAAACGACAGGCCATGGGCGAAGAACTTGCAAAACTGCTAGAGGCCGGATTCATCCGCGAGATCAAGCACCCCGAGTGGTTAGCAAATCTGGTTATGGTACCCAAGAAGGGTAAGTCCTGGCGGCTCTGTGTCGACTTTAAAGACCTCAACAAGGCCTACCCTAAGGATCCATTCCCCCTGCCAAGGATAGACCAGATCATATATGCCACCGCCGGACACGACTCGTTATGCTTCCTCGACGCATACTCCGGATACCATCAGATTAAGATGAAGGAGTCCGATCAGGCAGCAACCGCATTCATCACCCCTTACGGGCCTTTCTGCTTCAACACTATGTCATTCGGACTAAAAAACATGGGAGCCACATACGAGCGCATGATTAAAACATGCCTCGAAAACCAAATTGGCAGAACAGTCGAGGCATACGTGGACGACGTGGTTGTCAAAACCAAGCACATCGACCAACTGATAGACGACCTATGCCAAACCTTCAATAACCTGCGGTCCTATGACATACAGCTCAACCCGGAGAAATGCGTCTTCGGGGTCCCTACCGGAAAGCTACTCGGATTCATCGTCTCCCATAGAGGAATCGAAGCCAATCCGGCCAAAATCAGAGCACTGTCTCAGCTCGCAATACCAACAGAGCTCAAGCATGTCTAGAAGCTAGCGGGATGCGTGGCCGCCTTAAGCCGCTTCATATCTCGCCTCGGAAAAGGCATTGCCACTCTACAAACTGCTCAAAAAGACCAAGAACTTCTAGTGGGCAAATGAAGCAACCACGGCGCTCCAGGAGATTAAAACACTCCTCGCCGGCAACCATATCCTGGCCGCACCCGACGTCGGCGAACCCATGCTACTATACATCTCAGCCACTAATTAGGTGGTCAGCGCGGTGCTCGTCATGGAGCGGGAGTCCGAAGGCCACAAGTTCCCACTCCAGAAGCCGGTCTACTACGTGTCTGAGGTGCTTACGCCGTGCAAATCATGATACCCACACTATCAAAAGATAGCCTACATGGTTTTCATGGCATCTCGAAAGCTACGTCATTACTTTCAAGAATGTTCGGTCACAGTGGCATTAGAGGTCCCCTTGAATGACATAATCAATAACAGGGACGCCACAGGCCGCATCGCCAAATGGGCCATCGAGCTTCTCCCCTTCGGGATAACATACAAGCCACGCCGAGCCATTAAATCTCAGGTGCTGGCCGATTTCATAGCCGAATGGACCGAAGCCGAACTACCCTGGGAGTACTCTACATACTTGCACTGGACAATGTACTTCGACGGCTCAAAGATGTTAGCCGGATTGGGGGCTGGGGTCATCCTAATCTCCCCCACAGGCGACACCATCCAGTATGTCCTCCAAATAATGTACATGGACTCCAATAACGCAGCCGAGTACGAAGCACTACTACATGGTCTTCGTATGGCCAAATCAATGGGCGTGCACTGCCTCGAGGTAAGGGGAGATTCAAACTTGGCGATCTCTCAAGTCAACGGCGAATTCGACGCCAAAGACCCCAAGATGGCGGCGTATAAAAACGTGGACCTTCGGATATCAGCCCGATTTGAGGGCCTAGAATTTCACCATGTCACTAGAGACAGCAATCAAGCAGCCGACGTCCTCGCACGCATGGGCGCCAAGCGCTGTCGGAGTTTTGGGAATGGGGGTACCCAGACTTACCTGCCTGCGGCCCACGGCGTGGCTCCATTGACGACCTGGTATGGCCCAGCTTCAGCAACAACAACTCAAGACCCTCGCGAGGGGCCAAGCCTCGTGAGGCGGACGACACCAAGACCCCCACGAGAAGCGGCCTCCTCAGGCTGGCTCCTGAGGAGCGAAGAGTTCTATGCAAGCCTCACCTCGTGAGGTCCGGATGACGTGAGCCATGATGACCAAGGCCAGGCGGGCGCCAGCGGGCGCAGTGTACCAGTTTCCTCTTTGGTGCCAAAGAGGCAAGCGCAGGCGCGGAGTCCCGAGGAATCAACCAAAGGTTTCCATTCCCGTGCAACAAGACCAAGACTGCTAGGACGGCAGGACGGAGGTCATCACCGAGCCCACCACAGCGTCACAACCAGCGGCTTTTGCAGGCGAAGACTACTTTTGTCAGGATAGCATGTACTAGTTGTCTCCCTTCGAATTTGGCCGTTGTGGGATCCCTTCCCGCCTTTCATTTGGGAAGAGGACCAAGGCCACTATAAATAGGACTTAGCCAGCACCGTAGAAAGGGATGGAACCCCCGGACGGATCATTCAGATCACCCTCGCTCCCACCAGCTCACTCAAGCACAAGAACACCTCTCCTCCTGAGGCTGTTCGCCACTTTACTAGTTCATCCTCAGCCCCTCGAGGCCAATCCACCACAAAGCAGGAGTAGGGTTGTACACCGCAAGGTGGCCCGAACCTGGGTAAACTGCTGTGTCTCTTTTCCTTAATGTTCATCGAGCTAGGCTATGAGATTAGCGAGTAGGCAGACTGGGGAGGACGAGTTCTTCGCACGCACCCCAGAGTTCGAACCTCTCAAGGGTTTGCGGAACCCGAAATCCGACATTTTCCGCGCCAGGTAGGGGTGCTTCCGAGCCTCTCCCTTGCCGGTCGATCCACCACCGTTCCACCGCTTCCATGGCTGACGCTCATCGAGCTCGCGCTGAGCGCCGGGCCGCCCTCGCCGCCCGCGTCGCTCAGACAGCGCCTGCAGGTGACGGTTGCCCTCGCCATCCCCCGTCTCCAGTGGCGAACATCGCCACCGGCCCCGCGGGGCACGAGCAGCAAGCTTCGTTGCTGCACCCTTCTGTGCGGTGGGATGGGCGCACCGCCACCCCGTCGCTGACTCCGGCTGGTTCGTCGTCTCATGCTCGTCGCGGGCCGGCGAACGCGCAGGCTGCGTTGCTCATGGCGCGCGAGCTCCTGCGCTACCGCCCCGTCGACGACCTCTATGAAGACTGGCTGGACCGCATCGCCGAGCTTGTCAGCGCCGCCGGGGACTCTCCCGCACCGTCTCGCTCGCTACCTCACCCGCCGCCTGCTACGGGTGACGTAGCCCACGGAGCACCTCCTCCACCTCCCCGTCAAGACGTCGCCCTCGGGCCAAGGCGCGAGGCCCCGCAGCGTGACCCGCCGCGTAGGGCGCCGGCACATGAAGGGGAAAGCTGCCAGGTGGTGCAGCGGCCGCAAGAAGATGCTCGTGCACTCCCAGCACCGCCACGTCAAGACCGCATGCCGCCTGCAGCGGTGGCGCGCGAGGGCCAAGACCAGGCTCCACCTCCACGACGGGCTCCCGTGACCACAGCGGGTTGCCGCGCATTCACTCCGGAGCTACGCAGCGTCGTCTGGCCGGGGAAGTTCAAGCCCGACCTGCCTCCGCGCTACGACGGCACCCCCGACCCTGCCGAGTTCCTGCAGCTCTACGAGCTAAGCATCAAGGCAGCCAACGGCGACGAGAAGGTTATGGCGAACTGGTTTCCCATGGCCCTCAAGGATGGTGCGTGCTCGTGGCTCCTGAACCTTCCGCGGGATCGATCTCCTCGTGGGACGAAATGCGAGAGCGTTTCGTCGCCAACTTCCAGGGCACTCGCGACCGTCCACCGGCTGCGGGTGACCTGCGACGCATCAAGCAGCAGCCAGGAGAGACCTTGCAGAAGTACATCCAGTGCTTCAACAGCGTCCGCCTCAAGATCCCCAAGGTGTCGGACGAGGCCATCATCTCGGCGTTCACTGATGGCATCCGCGACGTCAAGATGAAGGAGGAGCTCGCCATACATGAGGACCTGTGCACGGCTCTGGAGATGTTCAACATGGCAACCAAGTGTGCGAGAGCTGAGGAATGTCGCCTCTCTCTCCTGGAGCTCCCAGGGGCTGACCCAGAAGACAAGAAGGCCAAAGCCAAGGACGTGAAGTGCAAGGGACCGTCCGTGCTCGCGACCGAACCAGAGATGAAGCGCGGCTGCGACCACCCAGAGTCACCCAAGGGCAGCCGCCCGTTTTGCGTCTTCCACAACATGCATAGCCACAACACCAACGACTGGCAGGAGCTCAGGGCCATCCACGATGGGCGCCTCGGTCGACGCCCCGAGCGCAGTGACTGAGGCTATGGCTGCGGAGGAGGCCAAGGTGAAGGACGCTGGGGCAGCCGCGACCCCCACCAAGAATGGCGCGATCAGCCTCGTGCAGACCGCTGGCAGGGCTAGCCTCGCGAGGGCCCCTGGAGGGACCAGCCTCGTGAGGACCGTTCTCAGGGCAACGCTGGCCTTCCTCCGCTGCCGCCACCACCAAGAAGGAATGACGACCACCACCAGGACGAGGGGCTGGGGGCTTCCAGGAGCCTCGTGCCATCGCCTGCATCCTGGGCAACGCTCAGGCCCCTGCCTCTCATCGCATCTTCAAGCAGTTTGCCCGTGAGGTGAACGCGGCCCTCCCCAAGCTCGAGGCAACGCGTCCGCTCAGGTGGTCCAAGTGCACCATCACCTTCAGCCCATCCGATCATCTCAAGTGCGCGGCCACTGCCGGCGCTCTCCCGATGCTCTGCTCGCCTACCATCAGCAACGTGCTCGTCACCAAGACTCTCATCGATGGCGGTGCGGGGCCCAATGTTCTCTCCATCGAGACATTCGACCGACTCCAGGTGCCCTATGACTAGCTGCAGCCTACCAAGCCTTTCTCAGGAGTGACCGAAGGCTCCACCACCCCGATAGGGCAGATCCGCCTCCCTATCACCTTCGGCAAGCGCGACAACTACCGCACTAAGCTCGTCGACTTCGATGTCGCCCACATTCGCCTTCCATACAACGCCATCCTTGGGTATCTGGCCCTGGCCAAGTTCATGGTGGTGACTCATCATGGTTACAATGTCCTCAAGATGCCAGGGAGCTGCGGCGTCATCACGGTGTGCTCTCTCGAGCACGCCTACCAGGCTGCGGCGGTCGAGAACCCAGATGATGAAGGCGCCGTCTACCCTCCTGAGGCTGTCCCCAAGAAGAAGAAGCAGCTGCTCTGCCAAGGACCTCAGGAGAGCTGGGTGTCCAGTGGCACCACCTCAGGCCCTGCACCCACTGACGGGGCGCCTCCCTCTCTAGCATAGGAAGGCGCGCCCGACGCCCCTCTCAGCCTAGGCTCGGGGGCTCTCCTCTGGAGGGCCTCTGACCTGGCCAACGTCACGAGGGAGGCGCTCGGGCACCATGTGGAGGCGTGCTTCAGTGCGCGCTTCCGCCAGGAGGGTACAAGGCGTGAGGTGCTAGGTGCTCAGGAGTTCATCACCAAGGCAATTGAGGAGCTTCAGGAGGCAAGAGCTATGCGAGGCGACCATCACCCACCACTCGACGCGGCTCCTTGTCCCGGCGAGGACAGCGAGCTGCGCGTCTACGTCAACATCCCAGGGCTCAACAGGGCCGCATCTCAGGAGCGCTTCTGGCCGTCCCGCGCTGGCCGGTGCGAGGGTCCCCCTCACAGCTATGTTCGCATGCCTTTGGGCTTGTCGAGCGCGGCTGCTACATTCCAGTGCCACATGCAGGGCATCTTGGCGGCTCATGAGGCCAGAAGCCAGGCGATCCTGTCAGAGGAGGAGATGGATCCTCGCGAGCCCCTCGGGCCCCGAGAGCCTCCCAAGGTTCAGGGCCTGGGCAGCTCATGAGGAGCGACTTCTGCGGCACGCGTCTTCAGCTACTCCAACATCTCTTCAGCAACGGTGCCAGGTGACATTTTCTGGTTTGTTCAGTTGGGGGCGCCCCTCGGGCTGCATTATCCCCAAGCCGTGTGGGTCCGTCCCTGCGGCATGTCTCGTTTTGCATCTATCAGAACTAGCTCTACCTTCTCTATGGGTTGATTTATGTTATCACCTGCTTGCCTAGTGTTCTATCGCCTCCACGGCCTCCCGCATTGCTGACCAGCCTCTTGCTCATCCCGCAACGGGGGCTACACATGCTGGCATGGCACTGTGCTTGGGTCCGTCCCTGCAACGCTGACAAATCTAAGAGATCGAGCTCTGGCACGCGGCCTGCCCCGCGCACGTCACCTCACCAGATCCTCAGTGCCTTCATCTTCTTGCGGAAAGACCAGCGGCAGGACAACAAGCGTGATTATGACTCATACTCTCCTCTCGGACTAACCCGCGGGTGAACCAAGCCACAGCAGCGGCCACGGACCCCAGGGCGATGGCCCCGCTGCCAGCGGGCGAAGCACACTGGGGGCTGCGCGGGGGGAGCCTAGGGCCAGGGCCTCCCCCGCACCGCATGGAGCAAGGCGCTGCACAGAGGTAGGTCCTCTGCCGGGGAAGGCGTCGGCGAGCCCTTCCCCCCGGTGGAGGGCCTGCGGTCGCCGAGGGCACCGCTAGCGTCCCCCTTTGCCCCTTGGTCTCGTCCTAGTTTCCGGACGCCCCAACGGTGGTCGGGGGAGGCGCAGGGCGGGGCCCTCGTCAGGCGACGTGAAGCAAGGCCCCGCGCCTATGAAGGTCTCCGCTCGCATCCTCCTTGCCCCCTGGTCTCGTCCTGGTTTCCAGACGCCCCAACGGTGGTCGGGGGAGGCATAGGGCGGGGCCCTCATCAGGCGACATGAAGCAAGGCCCCGTGCTTGTGAAGGTCTCCGCTTGTGACACTCTCACGTAATAATGAGTGGGGTTGTACACGCCCCGGAGTCTCCTGAGTGTCGCCCGTGGGCCTCACGGGGGCTCCCTCCCACGTCCTAGTGGCAGCACTTAGCTTCGCGCTGGTGAGAAGACTAGACTAGGTGCCGGACGCGGGTGTTCTTTTGCTTGCTTTCTGTAGTTGGTTTGCAACTTCTTAATGGAATTTGGAGTTTTCGCATTTCTCGTTTGCTAGAGCTGGAACTTTCTTTTCCTCTTATTCGTTCGCCTCTCCAGCCTTGTCCCAGGAAGAGCGGCAGTTGCCCGTCGCTCCTCCTCACGCGTCCCGCACGCGGGGCTAGGTATGTGTGTGCGCTTGGCGCTCGCCGTGACCACACCTCACCGAAGCCCTGTCGCCCCAGAGCTTCGGTCCTTCAATCCTTGCGAGACGCTCTCAAACAAGCTCGTGGGCACGCGTACCTTCTCAAGTCCGTGCCTCCGGGCATCGCGACGCGGTGCACCAGCCACAACCAACCCACGCTCGGGGGCTCGCGCAAGGAAGGGCATGACACCCTGTGAAGTTTTCTAATAATTCTGCAGCTGTACAATGCCTCCTGAGGCCCGACGGCTCCAGAGTCGTTAAGAAGCAAACTTCGCCAGATGTTGCTGGAGAGGTGCACCCTCGCGAGGCGGGAAACTACAGCAAGCATATCAAGCTAAGTTATTCTAACCGCACCTGATCGGAATATCCATATCCTGGCACAATATCAAAATAACAAACATAGCATAATGGCACGAGTGCCTTGGTTCATTACACGCCCCAGCGGGGCCCTCTACTTTTTTCAAGTGCAGGAGAAAGGAAAGGTTAAACAAAAGTGGCCCGCACGACCGCAGCAGCTCCCGAGGCCAGGCTCCGGCGGCCCCCGGGCTCAGTCCGAGTCTTCCTCCCGCTTCACCGGAGCGTGGCGACGAGACGACCCGTTGCCTTCCCCGATGCGAGCCCGGCGGCGTGGTGGTTGCTCATAGCCACCGCTGCTGGTGCTCTCGCTGGAGGAGGAGCCGTCGCTGCTAAAGGAAGCACGGCCGTCGCCAAGGGCAAGCTCACCCTCGTCGCCGTCGCGGCCGTCGTCAAGGCCAAGCTCATCGTTGCCGCTGCCGTCTTCCGGGCAGCACCCCGCACGATGGCCGTCCTCCCCGAACACCCTCACGTCGAGGGTCGTGAGGCCATCGTACCTGAAATGAAGGGTGTGCCTCCCGCTCAGGCCTCGCGCGCGGGCAAACACCTGCCAACCGCGGGTCAAGGACACGCTGCCCGTCGCAGTGACTTCGACCCCAACCCAGGAAGCCTTGCTGCAGCAGCCATCAACCTGCAGCCAGAGGCTGTCAAGCCTCGTGACCAGCAGCTCGCTCACGAAGAAGCGCGGGAGCGGGAGCCAGGTGCCGGCGGGCCTCTTCGACCACACGACGAACTCCGGGAGCACATCCGCCGAGTGGAAGCGAGGCCGAGGTGGCCGGGCGACCACGGCGCGCCACCCCTCGTCGCAGGGGCTGCCTCGCCCTTGGTGGCCCCCGCTTTGAGAAGAAGCGCCACCGCGGCCGCCCAAAGCGACGCCGGCCCCCAAAGGAGTGCACCCGCGCCCCCGAGGAGCTACCACCGGGGTCGCAACATGCTTGCGGGGGCGGCCATGCCCTCTCTTGGGTGGCGGCGAACCCGGCCCCTCCTTGGGGGCCTTCCCTTTCTCGGCGGCAAAGAACCTCCTTGTCGGCACCATGGATGCTACAGCAAGACGGGGAGATGAAGAAGAAGAGGGAGCAGGCAGCGAGAAGATGGAGATGAGTGAGGGGGGCTCTACCCCTCCCCTCATTTATAGCTGGAGGGAGGCCAACCGCCGGCCTCCATGATCCCACGCAATGATGGTTTTTCTCTGCATGCAGCACAGTCTCGTCAAGTTGAATGGTTGCCGAGGCAGCGTGGGGAAGTGGAGACACCCATGTCCCATCAATCGCCACGCGTCGACCAAGGCCGCAGGCGGTTAGGGCCCACAGCGCTCCGCACTTGCCCTTTGGCTTCGCCTCGTAGCCAAGTTCGAGCGCGCCTTGGGCCCGGGGGCTACTGTCGGCGTTTTGGGAACGGGGGTACCCAGACTTCCCTGCTTGCGGCCCACGGTGTGGCTCCATCGATGGCCTGGTACGGCCCAACTTCAGCAACAACAACTCAAGACCCTCGCGAGGGGCCAAGCCTCGCGAGGCGGACGACACCAAGACCCCCACGAGGAGCGGCCTCCTCAGGCTGGCTCCTGAGAAGCGGAGAGTTCTATGCAAGCCTCACCTCGTGAGGTCTGGATGACGCGAGCCATGGCGATGAAGGCCAGGCGGGCGCCAGCGGGCGGAGTGTACCAGTTTCCTTTTTGTTGCTAAAGAGGCAAGCGCAGGCGCGGAGTCCCGAGGAATCAACCGAAGGTTTCCATTCCCGTGCAACAAGACCAAGACCGCCAGAACGGCAGGACGGAGGTCATCACCGAGCCCACCATGGCGTCACAACCAGAGGCTTTTGCAGGCGAAGACTACTTTTGTCAGGATAGCATGTACTAGTTGTCTCCCTTCGAATTTGGCCGTTGTGGGATCCCTTCCCGCCTTTCATTTGGGAAGAGGACCAAGGCCACTATAAATAGGACTTAGCCAGCACCGTAGAAAGGGATGGAACCCCCGGACGGATCATTCAGATCACCCTCGCTCCCACCAGCTCACTCAAGCACAAGAACACCTCTCCTCCTGAGGCTGTTCGCCACTTTACTAGTTCATCCTCAGCCCCTCGAGGCCAATCCACCACAAAGCAGGAGTAGGGTTTTACACCGCAAGGTGGCCCGAACCTGGGTAAACTGTTGTGTCTCTTTTCCTTATAGTTCGTGGAGCTAGGCTGTGAGATTAGCGAGTAGGCAGACTGGGGAGGACGAGTTCTTCGCACGCACCCCAGAGTTCGAACCTCTCAAGGGTTGGCGGAACCCAAAATCCGACATTTGCCGCGCCAGGTAGGGGTGCGTCGGAGCCTCTCCCCCGCCGGTCGATCCACCACCGCTCCACCGCTTCCATGGCTGACGCTCGTCGAGCTCGCGCTGAGCGCCGGGCCGCCCTCGCCACCCGCGTCGCTCAGACAGCGCCTGCAGGTGACGTTTGCCCTCGCCGTCCCCCGTCTCCAGTGGCGAACGTCGCCACCGGCCCCGCGGGGCACTAGCAGCAAGCTTCGTCGCTGCACCCTTCTGTGCGGCGGGATGGGCCCACCGCCACCCCATCGCTAACTCCGGCTGGTTTGTCGTCTCATGCTCGTCGCGGGCCAGCGAACGCGCAGGCTGCGTTGCTCATGGCGCGTGAGCTCCTGCGCTACCGCCCCGTCGACGACCTCTATGAAGACTGGCTGGACCGCATCGCCGAGCTTGTCAGCGCCGCTGGGGACTCTCCCGCACCGTCTGGGGAGGACGAGTTCGTCGAGCTAGGATGTGAGATTAGCGAGTAGACAGACTGGGGAGGACGAGTTCTTCACACACACCCCAGAGTTCGAACCTCTCAAGGGTTTGCGGAACCCGAAATCCGACAAGCGCGACCTAGTTCCCAAAAACACCTTCCTCGAGCGGCTCTTTAAGCCCTCCGTGGTGTGGCAGGACGATGTCACCGGTGCACTATCCAACGAGCCCGCTCACAATGCCTCGCCCAAAAATGAACAAGATGATCACGTCATGGGCGGCTCCGCACTCGAGGAAGCACCCTCCGCACACAAAGTAATGGCCGTAATCCCACCCTGGAGAGAACCCCTGCTAGCCTACCTCACACAAGATCAGCTTCCGAAGGATCAAACCGAAGCACGACGCATAGTTCGGCGCTCTAAAGCATACAAGGTCCATGAGGGTGAACTCCATAAGAAGAGTACCACAGGACTTTTACAAAGGTGCATCTCCGAAGAAGAGGGGCAGCAGCTCTTGCAGAGATACACGCGGGCATGGGCGGACACCACGCGGCAGCTCAGGCTTTGGTCAGTAAGGCTTTTCGAGCAGGTTTTTTCTGGCCTACTGCCCGTGAAGATGCCCGGACATTAGTCCAACATTGCGTCGGATGCCGGCTGTTCCCAAATCAAAGCCACATGCCCCCCACAGCTCTTCGGACGATATCGATCACATGGCCTTTTGCGGTCTGGGGTCTCGACATGGTCGGGCCACTCAAAGGGGGGACAAACAAAAAGAAGTACCTATTGGTCATGGTCGACAAATTCACCAAGTGGATCGAGGCAAGACCCGTCACTTTGGCAGAATCCGGACCAGTCGTCGACTTCTTATCCGATGTCGTACACTGTTATGGTGTCCCCCACAGCATAATTACTGATAATGGTACCAACTTCACCGCCCAGGAAGTTAAAGACTGGTGCGGTAAAATGGGCATTAAGCTCGATTATGCCTCGGTGTACCACCCACAGACCAACGGACAGGTCGAACGAGCCAACGGACTCATTATGAGCGGCATTAAGCCTCGCCTAGTTCGATCCCTTGAACAATCAGACTGCCATTGGGTCGAGGAACTCGATTCCGTACTATGGGGGTTGTGCACTACTCCTAATCGGTCAACCGGATACACACCATTTTTTATGGTATACGGTGCGGAAGCAGTTCTCCCATGCGACCTTATCCATGACGCGCGTAGAGTGCACATGTACGAAGAAAAGGAAGCCGAGCTCGATCGGCATGATGATCTGGATGCTCTAGAAGAAGAACGGGACATAGCTTGAGCTCGGTCCGCATTCTATCAACAGCAAGCACGACGTTACCACAACCGTGAAGTCCGGGCGAAGACATATAACGTGGGCGACCTCGTCCTCCGACTCCCCGAGAAACAGAAGAATAAACTATCACCTAAATGGGAGGGACCGTACATCATTGATGAAGTACTCATTGGAGGAGCATATCGTCTTCGCCGCCCGTTCGACGACTGCCTCGAGCCGAACCCGTGGAACGCAGCCTGGCTGTAGCATTTTTACGCCTAAGCTTGACATACATCTCCACCTTTCCCTTCTTTTATTTTCCTTATTTCTCTCTTTTCGACATGGTGCTAGTTTGGCTAAACCGAACCATACCAATCTCGTATTATATACATCACTGAATGTAACACCCAGTTGTGCATGGGGGCTCCCTTAGAAGAGCCGAATAAATGTATAAATCGCATTCGTACGGATCGCGTCCTTCTCACACATGTTAAGCCAACATATGCACTTGTTTGACTTAAGATCTTTGCCAAGCTGGGTTGGTTGGCTCCTGTGCTTACCCCTACGTTCCCGATTGTTTGGCTAGGGCGTAAAGGGAGCACCTCTGCGATTGTTACGACCGGGTCATCTGGGACCGTACCTCAGACGGGTGAAGCCAAAAGCTAGCGTTCTTACAGAATACAACAAGTCGGCCTAAGGGAAGTGAATATAGCCTCGAGCTTACTATCAGGGTTCTTTTTCAAAGCCATTGGTGTCCTTTGATCCTACGTATCCGTACTATAATTTTACCCGATGAAAGGAACCCTTGGAGGAACTATTTTCATCAGAAGATGTTTCTTACGTTAAATAGCAATATAACATAGCTCTCCGCATATGTTTCATCTATTTAAACCAGAGGGCCGGATTGCCTGGTTCCCGAATTGTTGCCTTGTTTCCCATGGCTCACAGTACGGAACACTCCCCGATCTCTGATCGGGGAGGCAGAAGTCGATGGCTGGTTATGACAACATTCTTTAAAAAAAATAAGAATGTTGATTGAGCACGGTCAACGTAAAGTACATAGATACATAGAATTGACAAGATTACTCATGCTCGACATTGTCTATCAATTGTTCTAAACCACAATCCTTTTGAGAATAGCGAGCGGCTGGCATCACCTCATCGTACACCAAGCTCAGTGCTATCTCTCGGCCGTCAGGACCCACGGGACCAACCCGAGCCATATGCACCGGGTCTAGCTTGGTGAAACGGGTCTTTACCATAGCCCACACCTCGTGTGCTCCTTCTCGACAGGCCGAGATCTTCCATAATTAGAACCTTCGCCGAGCCCCTTTAAAGCGACTGGCTAGTTCAGCCATACTCTCTGGCTGCACATCTGACGGCCATAACGCCTTCGCCATGCTCTTCATGGCTTTCCTGGCCATTTCATAGGTCTTCGACAGCTACTTTAAAAGATTCCCGTCATAGGCGCTGACTTCTTCCTCGGGCCGCCCAGTCAGAAGACCTATCAAGCGGGTGTTGCATATCGTCATTACAACGCCAATGACACTGGACCACCACACCGGTCAGAGTAGTACTTACCAAATATGCCACCATTTAGCTTCTGGTTCTCCTCCAAGGCTTGCGCCAGCTGGGTTCGTAAGCTTTCAATTTCCTCGGTTTTTCGCCGGTTCTCTTCCTTGAGCTCATTTTTCTCCTCCTGACTTCGCGTCAGCACCTGTTTGCCAGCCTCTAGCTCCCTCCGCAGCTCGCTTGCAGCTCACGCGGCTATACGGAGAATACGGTGTTAATGCATAATATACAATGTATACCTGCGCAACAAGTCTTTTCTACTTACCGGACAACTCGCTGCTGGCTTTTCGAGCCGCATCTAGTTTGGCCTTGGTTTCGACCAACTGTGTCCGACTCACTTTAAGGTCCTCGAATAACTTTTCGTTCTGCTCTCTTGCGGCCTACAAAAATAATATCATTAGACACCCTTAACTCGGTCGTCTCTCCCAGATTAAGGCTTGGGGGCTAGGTGGTGAGGGAACATGACCTGCTTTCAAGCTATATACCTGCACCTTGGCGGCAAAAAGACCGGCGATCCCTTCAAGACCTGTTCGGGCTGCTTCAAGCTACGCTTCCACCGAATTAAAAGCACTAAATTCTTGTTCGGCAAAGGCAGTATGACGTAACATCTTCCTCCGGCGGCAATGATTCATTATGCTCTCGACTTCGGAGTTGGTGACTGAAACATCCTCGGAGTCCGCCGAAGGCGCGCCGGCTGCCGTGTGTTTGGGGGAAGCCCTGGCTTGTGCCGAAGACTTGGGACCGAAGCTGCGATTCGGCGCACCTGCGGAATCTTCGGATTGATGCAGAGGCATATGCCTTCTGCAAAAGTTGAGCAAGTTTTAGTAAAAGAGTGCTAAAATCAACCCTCGATGCAATTCCGAAATACGTTACCGCTGGGCCAAGGGGATAGGTGCTTCCACTTCGGCGGAGGCTTTCCGCTTTGATCTCCCATTAGGGGCCGAAGTTGGCACGGTCTGTGCTCCTCCCAAAGCTGTCTTATGCATAGTGCAGTGACCCTTGGGAGCAGAAGTTAGCATGTGGGGAATAGCGCGAGATGAGCGCCCTGTTCAGGTAAAGGCCTTATTTTCACTTACTGTGGAAGAGGGAAGAGCCCCGGGGTGATCGGCTGTCACAGCAACTTTGATGCCGTCAAGGCTCTCCTGATAGAAAACCTTGTCTTCAAAATCGATCGACGTCTCTGGGTCGTCATGATACCCCGGATCGTCATCACAGGAATGATTCTCCGGTTGAGGAGGAGGGAAATCAATGGACACAACCTGATGCCTCCAGCCCTGTTTAAATACAACCAGTCAAAGTTCGGGTGTAATCCGTGAGCTCAAGACAGTGGATCGTGGCTTACTCAGTCGGCCGGATTGTATCCGGAGCAGCCCTCCTGAATACTCATGCGAGCGAACTCTGCCTCCTCTCCCTTGAAGAGATCGGCCAATATTTGGCCAGAGCCGCCTTGTTGTCAGGCCCTTGTCATTGGTAACGGGTTATGTCGTTGGTCCCGTTATAGCACCATAAAGGATGACCCCGCTGCTGCAGGGGTTGCACGCATCGGGTAATAGCGATGGCCATTACTTCAACCATGGTCAGCTTACTACTGGTAAGCAGCCTGATCTTGGCCGCCAGCGCACGCACCTCTTCACTGTCCTGTTGGGAAGGGCCTCTGGGCCACCAGTTGAACCGCTTTATAGGTGGGTCATTTGAGTATTCGGGCAACCATTGCCGAATTAGATCGATGAGTGGAACATCTTCAATGTAAAACCACTCTGAAGTCCATCCTTCGGGATCTTTCTGTGGGGTCCCGACTGGGTACCCTGTCCCAGCTATTCGCCACACTTCGGTGCTGCCTACCTCAAATATGGATCCCTCTCGAAGGCGATGGACAAGGCAGAAATACTTCCTCCACAAGTCAAAGTAGGGCTCGCAGCTCAGAAATATCTCGCACAAGGCTACAAAGCCAGAAATGTGCAATATGGACCCCGGGGTGAGGTTGTGGAGCTGGATCTCGTAGAACTCCAACAGGCCCCGTAGAAAGGGATGAATAGGAAAACCCAAACCTCTTAAAAGGAAGGGCATGAGACATACCCTCTCCTCCTTGCTTGGGGTGGGGGAGTTCTCAGCAAGGGCGCAGCCATCGACGAAGATGAGACCGGCACAGACTGGAACCAAATCAGCTAGAGGGAGGAAGCACTGCGTCTGCAAGCAAATCAATTGGAGGTGCGAGACTGAACAACTCGACCAATCGCCTGGGAGTGGGCCGTGAGGGCGCGAGGATGAACCTGGGAGGTCGGCCATGGCGTCGGAGAATTTCTTCGGTGTCGTTCTTGGCGAAGGGGGGAGGTAACTGTTCTCCGCACCTTTTGGATATGTAAATAAGCGTCTTATCATGAAGCTGAAAGGACGGGTGCATGGAAGGACGACATTGGGCCACACGCCCTCTAGAAAGGTGTGCGAAGTCCTTGCCCCGAGGAACGGCATTAAACTCTGATGGTCCCACCTCAATCTTGAGATGACTTCGGATATCAGAATCTTGAAACTGTCCAGACCCGAGTATATTAGAGCGGGTTCCGGATACTGTTCAGCAAAATTCATACAGCTTCAAACAGAATGAAGGAGTAAAAGAACTCGTCTCGCAAGCCGATGATGTGAAGATTCCAGAAGACAATCCCCAGCATTGGAGGCAAGTTCGAGGGCTACTGAGGGAGTCATGGACTAAGGGGTCCTCGGGGCGACGGCCCATTGGACTTGGGCCGGACTGGTGGAGCCGTATAGTGATAGGATATCTATGAAGCTGTGGTGTGCCCTCCAAGTCAAGAAGGCACAGGATCTATTTAAACCCTTATTATAATCTATCTTTGGTAACCCTAACCCTATCGGTGTCTATATAAACCGAGGGTTTTTAGTCTTAGGGCTAGAGCTACATTCATCACCTCATCTCCTTAGGGTTTAGCTCATGCTGATCTCGAGGTAGATCTACTATGTAAACCACATTATACATCCAATAAAATCAAGCAGGACGTAGGGTATTACCTCTTCGAGAGGGCCTGAACCTGGGTAAACACTATGTTCGTCGTCCCTTGTTCCCCATCGATCCTAGATCCATAGCTCGGGATCCCCTACCCTGAGGTCTGCTGGTTTTGACACCGACAATAGGTATGCCTATCTTGATTCTGTCATAAAATCATCATGGATGTACATGCATGACAGAAAATGTGACGTACTGTGACAAACACCTATCATCATGAAAGTGTATTTTTTTGTAGTGATGGTGGCCGCCGGGATGATGAAGATGGCCAACGGTGATGATTTTCTCCTCCGGCAGGGTGCCGGAATGGGGTATAGATTGGTTTTTCGTGGCTACAGAGGCTTGCGGTGGTGGAACTTCTGATCTAGGGTTATTTCTGGGGGTTTCTGTATTTATAGGATTTTTTGGTGTTGGTTTCACGCGAAGATGGGCTTCGAGGGGCCCACAAGACACCAGCACACGGGCAAGGCACCTGGTGCGCCCTGGTGGGTTGTGCTCACCTCCTTCACCTTCTGCCCCCCCCCCCCCCCCACGAAGCTTCTAGTGCCTCTTTTGTTCCAAAAAACATCAAAAAAATTCATCTCATTTGGAGAACTTTCATTTATGCACAAAAAACAACACCACGGTAGTTCTGCTGAAAACAACGTCAGTCCGGGTTAGTTCCATTCAAATCATACCCAAACCATATAAAATTGTTGTAAACATGGCATGAATACTTCATAAATTATAGATACGTTGGAGACATATCACTATCACAGCCTCGAAGTCGAAGCAGGGGTTGGTGCGAAGGAGATGGCTGAAGACACGCGTTAATGCCTGGGCAAGAAGGTAGTGGCATTCTTCCTCGACGATCGTGCCCACCTTCTTGATGCCCACTTCAAGTCGCTCTACGACCTTAGTGAAAAAGTCGAGGTAGCCGGCGTTGTTGGGCACGAGGGGGCTGGAGACGTCCTCCTTCCAGATGGAGACCAGAGCGCAGCGAGCCCACAGCTCGTGGTCTTGAAACATCTTGGAATGCATATGCTGCCGCCCCCGAGCCCTATCGGCCTCCTCCCTCGCTTGCTCCACAATGGACATGACGTCTCCCACCTGCATTTGGAGCGATGCCAGCTCAGCTTCAGCTTGGGCGCTTGCGGCCAGTGCAGCTTGACGGTGCTGCTCTGCCACAGTCAGCGCCTTTTTGAGACCATCAATCTCATGCTTCTGCTTCCCGTGCTTGGTCTTGAAGCGGCCCTCTTGCAGCGCTAGTTTTTCGTTGCACTCCTTGGAGAACACCAGGTGGGCCTCCGCCACCTTCACATCAGCATCCGCCTGGGTCTTCTTCTCTCTGGCCGCTAGGGAAGCGTTGGCCTTGCCCATGCACTGGGCGTAGGAGCTCTGGTTGGCGGCCACCTGGCGGTCCAACACCTCCAGCCGCTTGCGCTCCATGTCTTGTTCGGACCCGGTCCATGCAAGTTCTTGCTCAAGGATCTTGAGGTCAGCCTCGCGAATCGCCAGCTCCCCTTCACGGGCAGAGATCGCGTCCTTGCACGCCTAAAGTTGTTGCTCGAGCGTCGCATTCAGGCCTTGGAGCTCCTGTGTGTGGGCCTCCGCCGCCTCGCGCCGTGAGTCCGTCGCTTGCGCTTCTTCAAGGGCATGCTTGCTGGCCTCCTCCGCCTCGGTGGCGGACTTTTTGATCTTCGCACGTATGTCCTTGTTTTGACGACGGCTGAACTTGACTGCAACCTCGAGTTGATGCCACCCGTGGGCCAAGCGCAGGCGCTCCTAGGCCAGTCGTGCTTCGATGCCTTGGAGCTCCGTCCCGAGCTGGACTAGCACACTCGCAACATTCTGCAGTAGGCCATGCTTGATCACGGTGCAGTTGGCCACTAGAGCCAAGGCCCAGTCCGAGCCGGCCCCCTCGCTGCTTCCTGCCGCATTCGACGTTGGCATGGGATGAGCCCCACTCGCTGGGGGCGCCGAGCCCGCCTGTGCCCTTTCAGCCCCGCCTGGGAGAGGCGGCGGCCCGATGAGGTCGACGCATTTCCAGGGGTAGTCTCGCCCCCTGACGGGCCTCCTGAGTTCCCTGAGCCGGATCCGGCACTGAAAGAGCGCAGCATGGGGGCCGGCACCTCAGACCACGACGCCGTGGTGATCGCCTCGACAGCAGGCATCTCGGGGGATGAAGGGTTGTTGCCCCGGGGTGCGCTCGGAGAGGGCACCAGCCCTGCCTCACGCGCGGACCTAGCTTCGGCGTTGGCATCTTGGTGTTGTGTGCATTCCTCGGTCCCCGTGCTCCTGGTAGGTGGCGCAAGGGCCCCCGCTGGGTCGAGGGATCCCTTCACCTTCTTGTTGGAGGAGGACCTACACGGGAGAAATGATCAGACACATGAGGCGGGACGCACGCAAGGAAAGCCGTAGACGGTGTACTCACTCGTCCCGGGTGACCCACTTCCCCTTCTTCAATACCCTAGGCAGGGCACCCTGGAAGGTTGCCGCGACGTGCCTCTTCTCAAGGCTGGCCCGAGGGAAGGGGCTCGGGGGCTCCGCGGCCCAGATCTCGGTGCCAGGCTCCCCCTCGGGGCGGTCCATAGGGCTGCCCTCCTGGGGATCTGGGGCGTCTCTTACCACCCCGAGTGTAGGAGGCGCTACTGTGAACGGGGCGCCAGCACCCCCTGCAATGATCGACGAGCCCTCGCCACCGCCGTGGCCTTCTGTGTACAGAATCACCAGGAGAGGGTTGTCCCGAGGCCCCTCGTGCTCCTCCGGGAGCAGCCCCCATTGGTCAAAGAGGGGCATCCCTCCGGCGAAGGCCTCCTTGTTTGTGTAGTTGTACAAGGGGTGCCCCTTCTGGGGAAGCTCGCCAGCCTCTCCTCCAATCAGGATTTTGAGCACCCCGCCTAGCATGTCGGGTGGCAAGCGGACCGTGTGGAGCCGCATCGCATCTGCTGGGCTAGTAAAGGCCCACATCGGGTGGGAGTGGCACTGAAGGGGGCAATCCGCCATTTGAGGAATTCCCTCGCGATCATTGTCACTGTCACACCTGCTGCCCTTAGGCCGGCCAGTCTCTTCATCACTCGCGACAGCCTCGGGTCGTTGAGCCTCTCGGGCCCCCATCCGGAGCTCGGCACTGCCAGGGACGACGGAGTCAGTAGCAGGGGGCTGTCCTGGGACGCGTTCACATACACCCATTGCCTCCTGAAGCCCTCCACTTCATGGTTGATTGATAACCCACAAGTATAGGGGATCACAACAGTTTTTGAGGGTAGAGTATTCAACCCAAATTTATAGATTCGACACAAGGGGAGTGAAAGAATATTTGTAAGTGTTAGCAGTTGAGTTGTCAATTCAACCACACATGGAGATTAAATATCTGCAGCAAAGTGATCAGTAGCACAGTAGTATGATAGTTTTGATAGCAGTGGTAACAGTAGCAGTAACGGTAACAGTGATAGCAATGATTTTGTAGCAAGCGTAACAGTAACAGCAACAGTAGTAACTTAGCAAGAACAATATGTGGAAAATTTATAGGCATTGGATCGGTGAATTTGTTGGATGATATTCATCATATAACAATCATAACCTAGGGCGATACAAAACTAGCTCCAGTTCATAAATATACTGTAGGCATGTATTTCGTAAATAGTCATACATGCTTATCAAAAGAACATGCATGACATCTTTTGCCCTACCCTCCCGTGGCAGCAGGGTCCATAAGGAAACTAAGGGATATTAAGGCCTCCTTTTAATAGAGAACTGGAACAAAGCATTAACACATAGTGAATACATGAACTCCTCAAACTACAGTCATCATCGGAAAGTATCCCAATTACTGTCACATTGGGGTTTACGGATCATAACACATAATAGGTGAATATGACTTGCAAGATCGGATCTAGAACATAGATATAATGGTGAAAACATAAACGGTTCAGATCTAAAATCATGGCACTCGGGCCCTAGTGACAAGCATTAAGCATGGCAAAGTCATAACTGATGGAAATATGCCCTAGAGGCAATAATAAAGTTGTTATTATTATATTTCCTTATATATGATTATTGTTTATTATTCATGCTAGAATTGTTTTGACCGGAAACTTAAATACATGTGTGGATACATAAACAAAATACTGTGTCCCTAGTGAGCCTCTACTAGACTAGCTCGTTGATCAAAAGATGGTTAAGGTTTTCTAACCATAGACATGAGTTGTCATTTGATAACGGGATCACATCATTAGTAGAATGATGTGATGGACAAGACCCATCCGTTAGATTAGCATATGATTGTTCAGTTTATTGCTACTGCTTTCTTAATGTCAAATACATGTTCCTTCGACCATGAGATCATGCAACTCCCGGATACCGGAGGAATGCCTTGTGTGCTATCAAATGTCACAACGTAACTGGGTGATCATAAAGATGCTCTACAGGTATCTTCGAAGGTGTCTGTTGAGTTGGCATGAATCGAGATTGGGATTTGTCACTCTGAGTATCGGAGAGGTATCTCTGGGCCCTCTCGGTAATACACATCATAAGAAGCTTGCAAGCAAAATGACTAAGGAGTTAGTTATGATATGATGTATTACGGAATGAGTAAAGAGACTTGCCAGTAATGAGATTGAACTAGTTATAAAGATACCAACGATGGAATCTCAGGCAAGTAACATACCGACAGACAAAGGGAATTGCGTATGTCGTCATAAGGTTCGACCGATAAAGATCTTCGTAGAATATGTAGGAACCAATATGGGCATCCAGGTTCTGCTATTGGTTATTGACCGGATAGGCGTCTCAGTCATGTCTACATCATTCTCGAACCCGTAGGGTCCGCACGCTTAACGTTCGTTGGCGATATAGTATTATATGAGTTATGTGATTTGGTGACCGAATGTTGTTCGGAGTCCCAGATGAGATCACAGACATGACGAGGAGCTCCGGAATGGTCCGCAAGTAAAGATTGATATATAGGACGATGCTATTTGGTCACCAGAAAGGTTTCGGATTGTATCAGGTAGTCATCGGATCACCGGAAGGGGTTCCAGGATGCCCCAGGAGGTTAATGGGCCTTATGGACCAAGAAAGGGGAACACACCAGCCCACAAGGGGCTGGCGTGCCCCTCCTCTTGGGCGCCGGCCCTATGGATGGTAAGGGGGGAGGGCTAGCCCCTCTTTCCTTCCCTCGACCTAAGAGGAAGGAAAGGGGGGTGCCACCCCCTCCTGCTTTCCCCCCACAAGCAAACAAGGAAGGGGGGGCGCCAAAGGGCAAGCGCCCAAGGGGGCCGGCCGGCCACCATGGGGCGCACCCTGGCTGTCTCTCCTTCCCCCACCTATATATATGAGAGGGAGGGGGCACCACACAACCCACGACAATCTCTTAGCCATGTGCGGCGCCCCTCTCCACAGTTTAGTCCTCCGTCTAGTTTTTCGCAGTGCACGACGAAGCCCTGCGGGAACAAGTTCACCACCAACGTCACCACACCGTCGTGCTGCCGGAACTCATCTACTACTTCGTCCGTCCTGCTGGATCAAGAAGGCGAGGATGACATCGAGCTGAACGTGTGCTGAGCGCGGAGGTGCCGTACGTTCGGTACTTGATCGGTTGGATCGTGAAGGTGTTCGACTACATCAACCGCGTTGATAAACGCTTCCGCTTTACGGTCTATGAGGGTACGTAGACACACTCTCATCTCTCATAGCTATGCATCTCTGTTCGCACACGAACACATCATGTGTACCCTTGACGCCGGGGGTGATGCACTTAAGCTCACGTCGAAGGAGTCTCACCAGAAGCGCGATTCGCAAGTCAACCGGAGAGAACTTTTGAGGACCCGAAAGCCTACACTCCCGGGAGGGACCCCGTCATGGTGTGCGGCGGCTATGGGCTGCCCTAGGTCGGTGAAGCCGACCCTAGAGCCTCGCGATTCGCAGCTCTCCAACACGAAGAACGACGAAGAACGAGGGAGGGACTAGACGTAGATGAAAAAGTTGTAGATGCATTTGCGATTGTGTGTTGTGTTTCAATCGGCCGTCACCCCTCATGTATATAAGAGGCGGCTGGACTTCCCGTGCAAGGAAAAGTTATAATTCACGTCCAAAACCCTAATTTGGGTCCAATTCGGGTTGCTTGATCTGAACTTTCCAAAACTGTTCGGTCTAAAAATTGGCTGCACCTTGCGTGTCATTTTTTTGGGTAGTAAACTACCTCAGATCAGAATCACATAAGAAGCAAACTTAACTGTTTCGACGAGACGAACAACTTTCATGTTGAACGTTTTTCGATTTGAGGCCATCTTCGGGGCCGAATCGCTCGCGCAAAACAGACTATTACTCGCGCTACCCATCAGACACCATGTCTCATGGGGCGGGTCAGTTTTACCTCGTGATAGGGCCGTATTCTGATGGCTCTAACTTTTACATACAATCTCGGATTGAGGCGATTATTATATCAAAATGGACCATTTCGATGAGACAAAGACAATCCGTGTAGAAACTTTTCTCATATGAGGTCGTCTTGGAGGCTT
Organism: Thinopyrum elongatum; assembly: GCA_011799875.1. Lineage (NCBI taxonomy): Eukaryota > Viridiplantae > Streptophyta > Magnoliopsida > Poales > Poaceae > Thinopyrum > Thinopyrum elongatum. Next base: position 544,687,549 of record CM022298.1, on the reverse strand, counting down.
AATTGGCTGAACAATACTCTGAATACAAAATCTTATTACTTTGAGCATAGTTTCGGCCCTTGAGATGAGGTCGGATGGCGATGGTCCAAACTTCAAAGATGTTCATGTCGACAATAAGAAACTTTTTCATGTAGATCACTTCTCCATTTGAGGCCATATTAATTAAGTTCTTGACCGTGCCAAAATCTGGTGTCAACAATCTCCATGGATAGATCTTGCGTGTGCGTAGAATTATTTTTGTTTTCCATGCAACGTTACCCAACAGTGGCATCGTGAGCTAGGTCTATGCGTAGATGATATGCACGAGTAGAACACAAAGAAGTTGTGGGCGGTGATGGTCATACTGCTTACCACCAACGTCTTATTTTGATTCGGCGGTATTGTGGGATGAAGTGGCCCGGACCAACCTTACATGTCCACGCACTTGAAACCGGTTCCACCGATTGACATGCTACTTGCTTTGCATAAAGGTGGCTCGCAGGTGTCTATTTCTTCTACTTTAGTTGAATCGAATTTGACTACGGCCGGTCCTTGAAGAAGGTTAAAACAACAAACTTGATAATCACCATTGTGGTTTTGCGTAGGTAAGACCGGTTCTTGCTAGAAGCCTGTAGCAGCCACGTGAAACTTGCAACAACAAAGTAGAGGACGTCTAACTTGTTTTTGCAGGGTATGTTGTGATGTGATATGGTCAAGACGTGATGTGATATACGTTGTTGTATGAGATGATCATGTTTTGTAATATCAACAATCGGCAGGAGCCTTAGGGTTGTCTCTTAATTATTGTATGAAATGCAAGCGCCATGTAATTGCTTTACTTTATCGCTATGCGTTAGCAATTGCTGTAGAAGCAATAGTTGGCGAGACGACCCCGACGCAATGATGGAGATCAAGGTGTCGAGCCGGTGACGATCGAGATCATGGCGATGCTTTGGAGATGGAGATCAAAAGCACAAGATGATGATGGCCATATCATGTCACATATTTTGATTGCATGTGATGTTTATCCTTTATGCATCTTATTTTGCTTAGAACGATGGTAGCATTACAAGATAATCCCTTCACTAAATTTCAAAATAAAAGTGTTCTCCCCGAGTGTGCACCGTTGCTAAAGTTCGTCGTTTCGAAGCACCTCGTGATGATCAGGTGTGATAGACTCTACGTTCACATACAACGGGTGTAAGATAGTTTTGCACAAGCAGAATACTTGGGTTAAACTTGACGAGCCTAGCATGTACAGACATGGTCTCGGAACACTGGAAACCGAAAGGTCGAACGTGAGTCATATAGTAGACATGATCAACATAGAGATGTTCACCATTGATGACTACCCCATCTCACGTGATGATCGGACATGGGTTAGTTGATTTGGATCATGTATCACTTAGATCAATTGAGGGATGTTAATTTAAGTGGGAGTTCAATAGTAATTTGATTAATTGAACTTAATTTATCATGAACTTAGGGCGATAGTTATATATCGGCCATTTCTTTGCTTAGGGCGATAGTTATATATCAGCCGTTGCCTATCTAGGCTTCTTGCCACACACTTGGGTGATACTTCTTTAAATACTTGCCATTGAGAGCTCGAGGTAACAATGTGCCTTGTACAGATTCCACCAAATATGAGTTTTCGGGAACTACTCTTGTAATCTTAGAAGGACCTTCCCAACTTGGAGACCACTTCCTGAATTTTCTATCTTTTGAACCAATTGGTAGAATCACCTTCCACACGAGATCGCCAACTTGGAAATTCTTCAACTTGACCTTCTTATTGTAATCTCTTGCCACCCTCAACTTATCTCTCTCTATGGCCTTCAAAGTAGCCAAACGTTTATCGGTGACTTCATCAATATTTTTTTTGACTATGTACTGCAAGGCAATAGCCTCACAGCTCTTTATTAAAACTTAAAACCGCAAAGTTACAAATTACAGGGAGAGAGAAAAGGATACTTACAAAGAACCTATGAGAGGGAAGCGTGACTTCATCAATATTGTCCATCATAAAGTTATAAAAGTCCACCACCGATAAATCATTTTGTTTGGCTATTCTCAAAGCATTCAAATTCACCTCCACTGGTAAAACGGCCTCTTGACCATATACGAGCTCATATGGAGTTACCTTTGTAGCACCATGCCTTGAGATTCTGTGTGCCCACAAAGCTTCGGACAATAACTCATGCCATCTCCTTGGATTATCATCAATCTTCTTCTTGATGAGCTTGATTAATATTTTATTGCTAGACTCAGCTTGTCCATTGGCTTGCGCATAATATGGAGGGGAATTGAGCAACTTTATCTTATATGATTCGGCAAATTCTCTAACTTGATGTGACATAAAGGATGAACCTTGGTCCATAGTTAATGTTTGAGGAATGCCGAATCTATGAATAATGCGCTCAGTTATGAATTGAATTACCTCTGTATGCGTCATATTTTTGAGTGGTATTGATTCAGACCATTTAGTAAAAAAATCAGTTGCCACCAACACGAACTGATGCCCCTTTGAAGAAGGATGAATCTCTCCAATAAAGTCTAATCCCCAACCTCTAAAAGGCCACGGCTTAATAATAGGATGTAACATAGCAGCGGGAGCCAACTGAATATCACCAAACTTTTGACAAGCTTCACATCCTTTATAATACCGGAAGAAATCATTAATCATCGTCGGCCAATAAAACCCAGCTCGTCGCAATAACCATTTCATCTTGGGAGCCGACTGATGAGTGCCACAAATTCCTTCATGAACCTCTCCTGTAGCAACTCTCGCTTGGTCCTCGTCCAAGCACTTGAAAGAACATCATCAACTGTTCGGTGATAGAGATCATCATCTCTCATTGTGTATTTGAAAGCCATACGCCAAACAGTCCTGTCCACCCTTTTACTAGGATCACACAAATAATCAATAATGGGTTTCCTCCAGTCTTGATTTGCTCCTGCATTAAATATTTCATTAGTGGCCGAAACGGTGGGCTCTGGTTCAGCCTCCCCTATGTCGGCAAGTCTAGACATCGGCCTATGAGAAATATGAAACATGCCATGATCAACATGATAGCCGGATGCTTGTTGTGCCAACTCATTTGCTCTCCAGTTGTCACGTCTAGATATATGAGCAATGCTAAAATAATCCAAAGTAGAAATTATATCTAGACATTTATCGAGATAAACATTAAGTGATTCGTCAAAACATTGAAAGACTTTGGATATTTGTTGCACTACTAATAACGAATCACCAAAAGCCTCAAAATGTGTGGCACCTATGGCAAGCAACATCTCTAAGCCGAATAACAATGCTTCATATTCGGCTTGATTATTTGTGCAAAAATATTCTAAGCGGCATGAGGCTTCAAAAATAGCACCATGAGGAGATATATAAACAATACCAACACCTTGGCCATTGCTACAAACTGAACCATCAAAATATAATCTCCATGGTACTAACCAGACAAGGTTTATATCAGTATCATGCTTGTCATCAATCCGATGCTCAACAATAAAATTAGCAATGATTTGGCCTTTCATGGATTTCAGAGATTCATAAGCCAAATCATATTCAATTAACGCATAAGCCCACTTGCCAATTCTACCACTAAGAATTGGCCTATGCAACATGTACTTAATGACATCGGTTTGAGAAGCTACTATGCAAGCACTCGGCACTAGGTAATGTCTCAATTTTGTGCAAGCATAATATAAACAAAGGCATAATTTTTCAATAAATGTGCACCTCGTCTCAGCGTCCAATAAACGTCGGCTCAAATAAGTAATAGCATGTTCCTTTCCTTTGGTCTCTTGAGTCAAAACAGCACCAATAACACCTTCTTCCGCTGCAATATAAAGCCTAAAGGGCTCTTTATGTTTGCGAGCTTTCAACACCGGAGGAGTGCACAAATAATTTTTGATCATATCAAATGCTTCTTGCTGTTTTGCCCCCCAAGTAATATTAGTTTCATTCTTTAACCGATGGGAGTGAATGCGTCAACCTTCCCTGACAAGTTGGCTATGAATCTCCTCAAATAATTGACTTTGCCAAGGAATTTTTGCATATCTCTCTTGCATGTTGGAGCCTCCACCTTTTGTATAGCTTCTATCTTTTTGGGATCAATTTCTATGCCATCTTGAGGAATAATGAAACCCAAAAACATTCCAGCCGATACACCAAAAGCACACTTCAAAGGATTCATCTTCAATCCATATTTTTTCATTCTCTCAAAAGCTAAACGCAAATCAGCTAGATGAGATTCAAAAGCATCTGATTTGACAACAATATCATCAATATAAACCTCGAGTATAACACCAAGTAAATCATGAAAAATTAAATTCATAGCCCTTTAATACGTGGCACCGGCATTTTTTAATCCAAAGGTCATCACTGTCCACTCAAATAAACCAAGGAAACCGGGACATCGAAAAGCCGTTTTGGACATGTCCTCTTCGGCCATAAAAATCTGGTTATACCCCGCATTACCATCAAGAAAGCTAATGACCTTCTGTCCAGAAGCATCATTAATAAGCATATCGGCTATTGCAATGGGATACTCATCTTTAGGTGTAGCTCTATTCAAATCTCTGAAATCAATGCACACCCTCAACTTGCCGGAGCCTTTCTTCTCTACTGGTACAATGTTAGAAATCCACTCGGCATACCTGCAAGGTCTAATAAAATTAGCTTTAAGCAAACGACCGATCTCTTCCTTGATCCGGTCATATGTTTTTGGATTAAACTTTCTGGCCGATTGCTTATACGGTCTAAAACCGACCTTTATAGGTAACAGATGCTCCACTAGCTCTTGGCTTAAACCTGGCATCTCATGATATTCCCATGCAAAGCAACAAACATATTCTTTCAACAGCTCGACCAACTTAACTTTATGATCGGCTCTTAAATTTTCATTTACAAATGTCGGCCTAGGAATTGAACCATCTCCTATATCTATCTCTTCTAATGGATCGGCCGATGTAAAACCTTGTCCTAATTTATCCATATCATCTAACTCTTCTATGGACTCATACATATCGTTCTCATTGGACCGATATTCTACAAGACGCTTTTGTAACCACTCTGAGTTAGGATCCATTTAAATACATCATACCTTGGAGCCGATTATCGCCAACCGGCTTTAAAGAAACGGGCACGAAACCACTTTTTATAGCGCTCAGAAAATCAAATTCTGATAGGTCGCGCCCCGTCAAGCAAGTAGCATTGGGATATTTCCAATCCACCGATGCATCGGCCAAAGCAACATAAGCCGAATTATCCGCATGAATGACCTCCACTTCATCATCGACCCACTAAATTAAAAACTGGTGCATAGTGGATGGCACGCATTGGTTTGCATGAACCCAATCGTGGCCTAATATCACATTGTAGTTACCTTGCACCTTGGCAACAAAGAATGCAGTAGCCAAAGTTTTGCTTCCCACCGTAAGCTCCACATACATCACACCTTTGGCTTCAGTTTTCTCTTTGCCTTCAAATCCATTGAGCACCATGTTGGTCTTTATCAACTCTTCATCACGCAGCCCCAATTTTTTGAAGACCAAATATGGCATAAGATTCACCACAGCACCACCATCAACAACCATTCTAGCAACCGGCGATCCATTAATATGACCTTTAAGGAACAATGGCTTCAAGTGCATCACCGGTTCTTTTGGCTTCTCGAATATAGCATTTTTAGGACCAAAATCCAATTGAGCTACTTCCCCTTCTTCATCTATAGCCCGAAATTCAGTGGGTAAGTAATACACCATATTAATATCCATACCTTCATGAATCGGTGTAGACTCATAATCCAGAATATCATCTCCATCCTCAAGCATGTCCACCGACTCCGAAATATCTCCAAGTGAAGAGGAAGCAATAGGTGAAGTGGACAATGTAATAGCGGCTGCATTGTCCTCCGTTGGTGGTGTAGGCGCTGCTATGACCAATGCAGAAGATGATAGTTTTTCCTTTTGCTTAGGCCTCCACACTTGTTTAGCGAGCATCATGGGATGGGTTTCATTGAATAGTTTATCCCTTTTCCTCTCCGCTTATTGTTCCTCCTTATCGTGGCTCCTCATGCGCTGCAACCTCCTTTTTTGTGCCTTGGTCAGATCGGAGGGACACCACTTAGGCTGAGTATATTTTGGATCCCTCAGCTTGGCCTTGCTTGTGCTAGCTTCATGATCATTAGCCATGGGACCTTGCTGGACAACAGCCGCATCCTTATTAGAATTAGCCGAATTATCAACAATAATCGGCTTTTTGATTATTAATTCTTTAGTGCCTATCATAATAGTTTCAGCACTATTACTCTTCTCCTTTTGCTTGCTAGGTTCTGAAATTTCAGCACTTGGTGATTTAGCACGCCACATTTGCTTGCTGACCCCTTTTTTATTATCTTGCATCGGCCGGTTGACACCATTGTTCAAACGGCCTCGTGTGGGATAAGAAAGCCTCTCATGAACGGGCCTCCTTGGTTCTGCCCACCCTGGATGAAAAGCATAAGGGGCCATTGGGGAATGTCCCCATCCTCCATTGAAGTTTCACATGCAGTATGGTGCATAGGGGGGTGGCGCCATCCATGGTCCCGGCACCCACAACCCATATGGCCTTGCATGATGCTGAAATTCTTCCCGAGGAAGTGACCTTGAGCGCTTCAAATTTGATGACCGGTTAGAGTTAGAACCGGCCGCTTGATTGACATATTTGGATAGCAACATATCAAAAGTCAGCTTGATTTTCTTGCGTTGCACTTTAGCTTCATTCGTCTTCCACTTGCCAACCTCTGGACTCTTGGGCTTAACAAATTTGGCATGAGTGTTCTCTTGCACTTGTGGTTGCCTCCCGAGTGTAGGATTCTTGACGGTGATCTTAATTATCTCCTTGCCACCGGGTTGTTTGTCGAGCACAACTTGTCTCCCCAAGATCTTGTCGCCTTCCTTGCTTTTCCTGGGCTCACCAATGACAACGTTATTCTTATTACCTGATTTAGCTATGTTGGGCTGAATTAACATCTTCTTCCCCTCCAAATCCATGGTGTTCATTGGGAAGGGCTGCTTATCAACTTGCAACTCAGAAAAATTCAATCATCCGTCATTAATGGTCGATTGTATCTGTCGTCGAAAAACATTACAATAGTTAGTGGCATGAGAAAAAGAATTATAATACTTGCAATAGGCACGGCGTTTCAGCTCTTCAAACGGCGGTAAAGTATGATATATTCTAATAATCTTGGCTTGCAACAAAGCATCAAATATTCTATCACACTTAGCAATGTTGAAAGTGAATTTCATCTCTTCATCACGATTCTTATAAATTGGCTTTAAATCATTGCAAGTAAATGGTTTGGCCTTAGATGGCCAAACAAATTCAGTAGCATAAATATCACCCTCATCGTCCAAGTGCTCACTATCTTACTCAACCATATTCATCTTAGGACGATCAGTTTTATACCTATGCACCTCTTTAAGATCTTTGCTTCGGCTTTCCTGAGCCAAAGCCCTTTGTAAGACCTGGTTGATATTTAAAAAGTCATAGCCCTCTAGCCTTTCTCTAATGTGAGTTCTCAAACCACTAAGCACAAGATCAGCCAAATCTCTCTCGGTTATCACCAAACTATAGCACCGGTTTTTTGTATCTCTAAATCTCTTAACGTAATCGGAGACCAATTCATCATGCTTTTGTCTAACCGATGTAAGATGTGACAACTTAAGCTCATTATCGCCACTATAAAAATGATCATGAAACTTTTGTTCCAAGTGAAACCATGTAGTAATAGAACCGGGTGGTAACGCAGAAAACCACGAGAAAGCAGTACCGGTTAAAGATAAAGGAAAATAACGTACTCTCCACTCGTCTCGTGAACTTGCCTCACCAAATTGTGCCAAGTACTGACTAACATGCTCCCACGTGGTTTTTGTGCCCTCTCCATTAAACTTAACAAAATCTGGAATTTTATATCCCGGAGGGCATTGAATTGCATCAAAGTATTCTGGATATGGCTTTTGGTAAATACGGTTCCTTGGTAACTCAACTCCAAAATTCTCTCAAAGCATCTTAGCCATCTCCTCTCTAAGATTAGCTAGACCATCATCCACAGTGGAAGATGAAGCTTATGGCAGTGGCATAGTGATAGGAACTAGAATCCTACCAGGCCTAGTTGTTAGGTTGTAGGGGTGGAAGGGAGGGTGTGGAGGAGCTGGGCGCGAGTGGCGGCGCGATGGCGCCGTGGTCGCGTGGCGGAGGAGGAGTAGATGGTGCAGGAGGCGGCTAGGGTTAGGGTTCCGGCTCCTGAAGGGAGCCGGGCAATAGTTATGACTTATTGCTTAATTCCAAAACGTGGCCTTACAAGAGTTTACATAATCCTCAATGAGCTAATAAAAATAAAGATAAGTTGGGCCAAGCCCCTAACTAGACACGCCATTGGGCCTCCTCCAGCTATAAGTGACGCCGGTCATAACATCTCTCCCCGCCTGCGCAAGCAGCTCGTCCTCGAGCTGGAAGTCTAGAAAATGCTAGCGGAACTCCTTGAGCTGCTCCCAAGTGGTGTCCTCCTCCGAAAGGCCTTGCCAATGGATCAACAAATGCCACACTCCATGGTGCTGCTGGGGCGTTCAACACCTTCGCTGGACCCGGAAGAAGACGTCCATCGGAGGTTGGAGGAAGCGCCGGCGTTGCCGTCGGCAGATCCCCGCGGAAAGGCTTCAGCAAGCCCACATGGAAGACGTCATGGATGCGCGCGCTGGGCAGAAGCTGAAGGCGGTATGCGACCTTGCCGATGCGTTCCAACACAGAAAATGGTCCCCCGTAGTGAGGGCCCATCTTGCACTTAGCGCGCGGATCCAGTGACTACGTAGAGCGGTGCAGGAGGTACAGCCACACCCAGTCGCCCACCGCAAACTCCGCCTCGCGGTGGTGGACATCGTAGTACTTCTTGGACAGCTGCTGGGCCTGGAGAAGACGCTGGTGCACCTCGGCAAGGATCTCATCCCTGCTGCGGAGAAGGTCGCCATCCGCCTCCGTCCGGGCCGTCCTGGGGTCAACCGGCAGGATGGGCGGTGGAGGCTGGCCATAGACCACCTCAAAAGGTGTGGCGCGCAGGGCGGAGTGGTAGGAGGTGTTGTAGCAGTACTCCACCCAAGTGAGCCAGTCCACCCATGCACGGGGACGATCACCTGTAACACAACACAAATACATAGCAATCACCTTGTTGACCACCTCAGATTGTACGTCTGTCTGGGGGTGGAAGGCCGTACTCAGGCGCAGTTTCACGCTCGCCATCTGGAAGAGATCGCGCCAGACATGACCAGTGAACACCGGCTCACGGTCGCTAACAATCGAAGAGGGGAACCCGTGGAGGAGGACGATGTCGTCGAAGAAGGCATGCGCCACAGAGGCGGCGGTGTAGGGATGGCCGAGCGCAATGAAGTGTGCATACTTGGAGAAGCGGTCGACCACCGTAAGGATGACGGACTTGCCGCCCACCTTGGGGAGGCCCTCGATGAAGTCCATGGAGAAGTCGGCCCAGACATGAGAGGGCACCTCAAGGAGCTGTAGCAGCCCCGCCGGCCGCAGTGTCTCCACCTTGTTGCGCTGGCACGTCATGCAAGACCGCACCCAGTCTCGCACCAGCGCCCGATCGCCGGGATGTAGAAATCTGCTCAGAGACGGTGGAGGGTCTTCTGCATGCCCTCGTGACCGGCCGAATGGGCCAGCAGTAGGGCCTGGTGACAAAGGTCGCCGTGATCCGGCACGAAGAGCCGGCGCCCGTGCAGGAGTAGGCCATCAGCCATGCGCCACGGCTCCTCCAGGTCGCCGGCGTCGAGGCGCTGCCGAAGGAGCTGCGCATCCGGAGCGCTCGCGGTGGCCCGACGGATGTCGTCGATGAGGGCGAAGGAGGGCCCCGAGCGGATGCAGAGGGCCGCCCCCGCGGGGTCGATGGTGTCGGTGTCATGGTCGGCGTCGCGGCGGGACAGTGCGTCGGCCACGTTGTTGAGGCGACCCGGACAGTACTCGACAGTGAAGTCAAAGCCAAAGAGCTTGCTGATCCACTGATGCTGCGGCACGGTGGAGAGGCGCTGGTCCAGCAAGAACTTGAGGCTGTAGTGATCCGTGTGAATACGGAATGGCCGCCCCCAAAGATACAGCCGCCAGTGACGCACAGCCTACACCAAGCCAATAAGCTCTCGCTCATAGGCCGCGAGCTTGTGATGGCGCGCGGTGAAGGGCCTGCTGAAGAACGCAAGCGGCCCATTGCCCTGATGGAGGACGGTGCCAAACCCCACACCCGAGGCGTCGCAGTCCACCATGAACAGCTTGTCGAAGTCAGGCATCTAGAGGACCGGCTCCGTCGTGAGAGCCTGCTTGAGGGTCTGGAATGCCTCGGTCGCCTCCGTATCCCAGGAGAAGGCCTCACCACGCAGCAGGTGCATAGGTGCGGCCGCGATGAGGCCGAACTCCCGGATGAATTTCCGGTAGTATCCAGCGAGGCCCAGGAAGCCGCAGAGGGCCTGCGGTGAGTGCGGCGTTGGCCAAGCTGCCACCGCCGTGACCTTGTCGGCATCCATATCGACGCCTTCCACCGAGATGACGTGGCCAAGATAGGTGACAGATGCCGTGCCGAACGAGCACTTCGAGCGCTTGAGGTGCAGATGGTGCGCTCGAAGCTCGTTGAAGACGATGGCCACGTGCTGCAGGTGCTCTGCCCATGATGAGTTGTAGATAAGAATGTCATCAAAGAAAACAAGCACAAACCGCGCAAGTAGGGGCGGAGCACATCGTTCATCAACGCCTGGAATGTCGCTGGGGCATTGGAGAGGCCAAAGGGCATCACCAAGAACTCGAAGTGGCCATGATGAGTGCGGAAGGCCGTCTTCGCGACATCATCCGGGTGCATCCGCACCTGGTGATATCCCGAACGGAGGTCGAGCTTGGTGAAGAAGCGTGCCCTGTGTAGCTCGTCCAGGAGTTCATCCACGACGGGGATAGGAAACTTGTCCTTGATCGTCTTGGCGTTGAGAGCACGGTAGTCGATGCAGAAACGCCACGAACTATCGGCCTTGCGCACAAGGAGCACCGGCACGGAAAATGGTGACGTCGAGATCCGGATGATGCCCTGGGCGAGCTTGACCGCACACTGCCACTCCAGCTCGTCCTTCTGCAGCTGGGGGTAGCGGTACGGTCGCACGGCGATGGGAGCGGTGTCCGGCAGCAGGTGGATACAGTGGCCGTAGGGCCGGACTGGTGGCAGTCCCTGTGGCTCATCGAAGAGGTCACTGTGCTTCTGCAATAGGCTAGCCAACAGGGGATGCTCAGCATCGACGGCAGCCGGCAGCCGTCGTCAACTGGGGCTGAGGAGCCACAGGGGAGGTGTCGCCCACGCTCTCCCACCGAACACGGCGACCCAGGCGCCAGAAGATCATCGTCATGGCGTCGAAGTCCCAGAGGATGGGACCCAGAGTCCGCAAGAAGTCGATGCCGAGGATGAAGTCGAAGCAGCCCAAGTCGATGCCGACACAGGTGACGGTGAAGTGCTCGGTGCCGATGATGATGGGGACATGCCTAGCAATACCCTGGCAGTGGAGACAGTCACCGTTGGCTACGGTAACGCGAAACTACTCCCCGCCGGTCGGCTGCATCGCTAGGCGGTGCATGGTGGCCCCTGGCAGGAAGTTGTGGGTGGAGCCCATGTCCAGGAGTGCGAGGAACCACTCGCCGTTGATCGTTATCGGCAGCAGCATAGTCTTCTCCGTCTGGATGCCCGCGAGTGCATGGAGGGAGACGATGAGGGCGTTTGCCTGGTCCGGCCCCGGAGGAACCTCGTCGGCCAATGGAAAGGCTGGGTCGCCCAGCCCAGCGGCGGCGGCGTCCTCCTCAATATAGTCCGCGGCCTCCAAGTAGAACAGGCGCGGGCAAACGTGGCCCAGAACATAGGGCTCGTCGCAGTTGTAGCACAGCCCCTCACGACGGCGCTCGAGCTGCTCGGCCGGGGTGAGCCAACGGAAGGGGCGTGTCGCGGCTGGAGCGGTGGGCGGTGCGGGGGCCTGGGCCGGACGCCCCGGCGCTGGTGGTGTCGGTGGCGGCCGGGCGGGCTGTCAGGCGCCCCGGGACGGTGACGCCTGCTGCATGGCCACCGCACGACGCTCGAAGGCGCAGGCATAGTGCATGGCCATCTGGAGTTCCTGTGGTCCCCGCATCTCCACGTCCACACGGATATGATCCGCAGACCGCCAACGAAGAGCTCGGCCCGCTGGCGAGCCATCACACCGGGCGCGTGGCATGCCAGGGCCTGGAAGCGGTCGGTGAAGTCCTGCACCGTGGAGGTGAAGGGTAGGCGCCCAAGCTCCGCTAGCCGGCTCACGCGTATCGGCGGCCCGAAGCGTAAGAGGAAAACCTCACGGAAACGCTCCCATGGGAGCATGCCGCCCTCGTCCTACTCGAGGGCATAATACCATGTTTCTACGGCACCTCGGAGGTGATAGGAGGCGATCCAGGTGCGGTCGGACACGAGCGTACGTTGCCCCCTGAAAAATTGGTCGCACTGATTGAGCCAGTTCAGGGGGTCCACGGTGCCGTCGTAGGTGGCGAACTCAAGCTTGGAGAAACATGGCGGTGTCTGGCCGTGGACGACGGAGGGGTACACCTCATCGGTGCGGAGCAGCGAGGACGACGGCGCCGAGTAGGTGGGCATCAGCGGCCCACCCTAGAATAGGGGCCCGTCGACGCCGCCGTAGCGGTCGGTGGAGCCTGAGGGCCCGCCGAACTGGATGGCCGAGGACGACACCGGCGGGGGGCGGCACGTGCGGCTGTCCGAAGGCCGTCATGTAGACCGGCTCGAGGGACCCGACGAGCCAGGCCGGCAGCGGTGATGGCGATGGAGGGAACCGGACCTGGTGGATGGGCACCCCCTGAGCTGTCATTGGGGTGCCCTGGGTCGAGGATGACGGCGGCGGCGGCTGCCATGGCGGCAACTGCGGCGGCGGCGGCGCAGTCGAGGGGGGGCTGCAATGGTGGCAACTGCGGCAGTGGTGGCGAAGGGCTCCGGCGGCTGCGGCCCGTAGCGGCTCGCGAGGAAGGTGCAGATGCCCGCGATCACCTTGGTGAGGTCCCGGAGGGCAGCCGTCATCTCCTCCGAAGTGAAAACAGCGGGGCCGGCGAGCGGCTACGTCCAGGCGGCGGAGGACATTGGGCCCGACAAGGACGGCGCCCCAGCCGCGGAGGTGGCCGGCGGCGTGGTGGTGGTCGGCGGCGGCGGAAGGGTGGTGGTGGGGAGAGGTGTAGACATGACCGATCCCGAGACAGCTAATACCAGATTGATAGGAGCTGGGATCCTACCAGGCCTAGCTCTTAGGTTGTAGGGGTGGAAGGGAGGGTGGCGAGGAGCTAGGCGCGAGCGGAGGCGTGACGGCGCCGTGGTCGCGTGGCGGAGGAGGAGGAGATGGCGCAGGAGGCGGCTAGGGTTAGGGTTCCGGCTCCTGAAGGGAGCCGGGCAATAGTTATGACTTATTGCTTAATTCCAAAACGTGACCTTACAAGAGTTTATATAATCCTTGATGAGCTAATAAAAATAAATATAAGTTGGGCCAAGCCCCTAATTAGACGTGCCATTGGGCCTCCTCCGCCTATAAGTGACGCCGGTCATAACACATAGGAGGAGTAGGGTTGGTAGCTGCAGGTGTGAATTGTGGCATGTATGCCGAATTGTAATTCAGCAATGATCTAACAGCATTTGCACTTGTAGGTAGGGTTTGGTTCGGCACACCACCGAACTTGGCATACTCATGATAGGATTAATGGGTGCAGCAACAATCTGATTTGCTTGGGTAGGGTAATAAGTCATCGGCATGGGAGGCGCCGATGAAATAGGTAAAGCCAGATTAGGGTTTTGCACGCTAGCAGCTATACCACCATTACCACTAGATGATTGAGATATATTTTTCTGAGCATTAGTATTTTCTATGAAAGTTTGATAGACCAGATTGTTACCATCAGCAATACGACTCGCAATCTCAGCCCATTGCTCAGGAGAAAAGGTAGTACTCACAGAGGGTTTAACCTGCTCGGTTTGAAGAGGAGGGAACTTGATTTCTTCAATCGGAGTGATGTTGCCTTGGTGATCCTTCTTGAATTTTGCAAGGAACTCCTACAAATCCTTCTCTTCGCGCGCCTTCTTGTTCTCCTCATAGATTTGGTGATGATTGGCCGATATCTCATCAAGACTGGGCTTAATGATGTTATCGGCGTCTACCTCAGATGGCTTGGGAAGACCAGACATGGTGGATGATGATGATTGATCTTCAGTCCCCAGCAGAGTTGCCAAAAAGTGTGTTCGCACACGAACATGTTATGTGTACCCTCGACGCCGGGGGTGATGCACCGCAGCTCACGTCGAAGGAGTCTCACCGGAAGCGCGATTCGCAAGTCGACCGGAGAGAATTTTTGAGGACCCGAAATTCTACACTCCCGGGAGGGACCCCATCGGGGAGTGTGGCGGCTATGGGCTGCCCTAGGTCGGTCAAGCCGCCCCTAGAGCCTCACGATTCCCAGCTCTCCAACACGAAGAACGACGAAGAACGAGGGAGCAAAAACGAGGGAGGGACAAGACGTAGATGAAAAAGTTGTAGATGCGTATGCGATTGTGTGTTGTGTTTCAATCGGCCATCACCCCTCATGTATATAAGAGGGGGCTGGACTTCCCGTGCAAGGAAAAGTTATAATTCACGTCCAAAACCCTAATTTCGGTCCAATTCGGATTGCTTGATCTGAACTTTCCAAAACTGTTCGGTCTAAAAATTGGCTGCACATTGCGGGTCATTTTTTGGACAGTAAACGACCTCAGATCAGAATCACGTAAGAAGTAAATTTAACCGTTTTGACGAGACGAACAACTTTCGTGTTGAATATTTTTCAATTCGAGGCCATCTACAGGGCCGAATCGCTCGCGCAAAACGGACTATTACTCGCGTTACCCATCAGACACCATGTCTGATGTGGCGGGCCAGTTTTGCCTCGTGACAGGGCCGTATTCAGATGGCTCTAACTTGTACATACGATCTCGGAGTGAGGCAATTTTTATATCAAAATCGACCATTTTGACGAGATGAAGACAAACCGTGTAGAAACTTTTCTCATATGAGGTCGTCTTGGAGGCTTAATTGGCCGAACAATACTCTGAATACAAAATCTTAATACTTCGAGCATAGTTTCGGCCCTTGAGATGAGGTTGGATGGCAATGGCCCAAACTTCAAAGATGTTCATGTCGACAATAAGAAACTTTTTCATGTAGATCACTTCTCCATTTGAGGCCATATTAATTAAGTTCTTGACCGTGCCAAAATCTGGTGTCAACAATCTCCATGGATAGATCTTGCGTGTGCGTAGAATTTTTTTGTTTTCCATGCAACATTACCCAACAGTCGCATCATGAGCCAAGTCTATGCGTAGATGATATGCAGGAGTAGAACACAAAGAAGTTGTGGGCGGTGATGGTCATACTGCTTACCACCAATGTCTTATTTTGATTCGGCGGTATTGTGGGATGAAGTGGCCCGGACCAACCTTACATGTCCACGCACATGAGACCGGTTCCACCGACTGACATGCAACTTGCTTTGCATAAAGGTGGCTGGCGGGTGTCTGTTTCTCCTACTTTAGTTGAATCAAATTTGACTATGGCCGGTCCTTGAAGAAAGTTAAAACAGCAAACTTGATAATCACCATTGTGGTTTTGCGTAGGTAAGATCGGTTCTTGCTAGAAGCCCGTAGCAGCCACGTAAAACTTGCAACAACAAAGTAATGGACGTCTAACTTGTTTTTGCAGGGTATGTTGTGATGTGATATGGTCAAGACGTGATGTGATATACGTTGTTGTATGAGATGATCATGTTTTGTAATATCGACAACCGGTAGGAGCCTTAGGGTTGTCTCTTAATTATTGTATGAAATGCAAGCACCATGTAATTGCTTTACTTTATCGCTATGCGTTAGCAATAGCTGTAGAAGCAATAGTTGGCGAGACGACCCCGAGGCAATGATGGAGATCAAGGTGTCGAGCCGGTGACGATCGAGATCATGGCGATGCTTTGGAGATGGAGATCAAAAGCACAAGATGATGATGGCCATATCATGTCACATATTTTGATTGCATGTGATGTTTATCCTTTATGCACCTTATTTTGCTTAGAATGATGGTAGCATTATAAGATGATCCCTTCACTAAATTTCAAGATAAAAGTGTTCTCCCCGAGTGTGCACCGTTGCTAAAGTTCGTTGTTTCAAAGAACCTCGTGATGATCGCGTGTGATAGACTCTACGTTCACATACAACGGGTGTAAGACAGTTTTGCACAAGAAGAATACTTGGGTTAAACTTGACGAGCCTAGCATGTACACACATGGTCTCGGAACACTGGAGACCGAAAGGTCGAACGTGAGTCATATAGTAGATATGATCAACATAGAGATGTTCACCATTGATGACTACCTCATCTCACGTGATGATCGGACATGGGTTAGTTGATTTGGATCATGTATCACTTAGATAACTTGAGGGATGTTAATGTAAGTGGGAGTTCAATAGTAATTTGATTAATTGAACTTAATTTATCATGAACTTAGTCTTAATAGTTTTGCATATCTATGTTGTAGATCAATGGCCCGTGCTACCGTTCCCCTGAATTTTAATGCGTTCCTAGAGAAAGCTAAGTTGAAAGATGATGGTAGCAACTACACGGACTGGGTCCGTAACTTGAGGACTATCCTCATTGCTGCACAGAAGAATTATGTCCTTGATGCACCTCTAGGTGACAGACCTGCTGTAGGAGCTACTGCAGATGTTATGAACATCTGGCAGACTCGATCTGATGACTACTCGATAGTTCAGTGTGCCATGCTTTACGGCTTAGAACCGGGACTTCAAAGATGTTTTGAACGTCATGGAGCATATGAGATGTTCCAAGAGCTGAAGTTGATATTTCAAGCTAATCCCCGGGTTGAGAGATATGAAGTCTCCAACAAGTTCTATAGCTGCAAGATGGAGGAGAACAGTTCTGTCAGTGAACACATACTCAAAATGTCTGGGTATCATAACCACTTGACACAGCTGGGAATTGATCTTCCAGTTGAGAGTGTTATTGACAGAGTTCTTCAATCACTATCACCGAGCTACAAAAGCTTCATGATGAACTATAATATGCAAGGGATGATGAAAACAATTCCCGAGCTCTTCGCAATGCTTAAGGCCGCGGAGATAGAAATCAAGAAGGAGCATCAAGTGTTGATGGTGAACAAGACCACTAGTTTCAAGAAAAAGGGCAAGGGAAAGAAAGGGAACTTCAAGAAGAATGGCAAGCAAGTTGCCACTCCCATGAAGAAGCCCAAAGCTGGACCCAAGCCTGAAACTGAGTGCTTCTACTGAAAGGGCATGGTCACTGGAAGCGGAATTGCCCCTAATATTGATGTGTTCCTTACTAATGCTCATAGTAGCGCCTGGGTATTTGATACTGGTTCGGTTGCTCATATTTGTAACTCAAAATGAGCTGTGGAATAAATGAAGATTGGCTAAGGACGAGGTGACGATGCGCGTCGGGAATGGTTCCAAGGTCGATGTGGTCGTCGTCGGCACGCTACCTCTACATCTACCTTCGGGATTAGTTTTAGACCTCAATAATTGTTATTTGGTGCCAGCGCTGAGCATGAACATTATATCTGAATCTTCTTTATTGCGAGACGGTTATTCATTTAAATCAGAGAATAATGGTTGTTCTATTTATATGAGTAATATCTTTTACGGTCATGCACCTTTGATGAATGGTCTATTATTGTCGAATCTCGATCGTAGTGATACACATATTCATAATATTGATGCCACAAGATGCAAAGTTGATAATGATAGTGCAACATACTTGTGGCACTACCGTTTAGGTCATATTGGTGTAAAGTGCATGAAGAAACTCCATGCGGATGGACTTTTGGAATCACTTGATTATGAATCATTTGATACTTGCGAACCATGCCTCATGGGAAAGATGACTAAAATTCCATTCTCCAGAACAATGGAGCGAGCTAATGACTTATTGGAAATAATACATATCGATGTATGCGGTCTGATGAGTATTGAGGCACGCGGCGGGTATCGTTATTTTCTTACCTTCACAGATGATTTGAGTAAGTATGGTTATATCTACTTGATGAAACACAAGTCTGAAACATTTGAAAAGTTCAAAGAATTTTAGAGTGAAGTGGAGAATCGTCGTAACAAGAAAATAAAGTTTCTACGATCTGATCGCTGAGGCGAATATTTGAGTTATGAGTTTGGCCTTCATTTAAAACAATGTGGAATTGTTTCACAACTCACGCCACCTGGAACACCACAACGTAATGGTGTGTCCGAACGTCGTAACCGTACTTTATTAGATATGGTGCGTTCTATGATATCTCTTATCGAGTTACCACTATCGTTTTGGGGTTATGCATTAGAGACAGCCGCATTCACGTTAAATAGGGCACCGTCTAAATCCGTTGAGATGACACCGTATGAACTATGGTTTGGCAAGAAACCTAAGTTGTCATTTCTTAAAGTTTGGGGATGCGACACTTATGTCAAAAGGCTTCAGCCTGATAAGCTCGAACCCAAATTAGAGAAGTGCGTCTTCATAGGATACCCAAAGGAAACTATTGGGTACACCTTCTACCACAGATCTGAAGGCAAGATCTTTGTTGCCAAGAATGGGTCCTTTCTAGAGAAGGGGTTTCTCTCGAAAGAAGTGAGTGGGAGGAAAGTAGAACTTGATGAGGTAATTGTACCTTCTCTCGAATTGGAAAGTAGCTCATCGAAGAAAACCGTTCCTGTGATGCCTGCACCAACTAGAGAGGAAGCAGATGATAATGATCATGAAACTTCGGATCAAGTTACTACAGAACCTTGTAGGTCGACCAGAACACGTTCCACACCAGAGTGGTACGGTAATCCTATCCTGGAAGTCATGTTGTTAGACAACAGTGAACCTACGAACTATGAAGAAGCTATGAGAGCCCAGATTCTGATAAATGGATTAAGGCCATGAAATCTGAGATAGGATCCCTGTATGAGAACAAAGTATGGACTTTGGTGGACTTGACCGATGATTGGCAGGCCATTGAAAATAAATGGTTCTTCAAGAGGAAGACAAACGCTGATGGTAATATCACTGTCTACAAAGCTTGACTTGTCACGAAAGGTTTTTGACAAGTTCAAGGGGTTGAATATGATGAAACTTTCTCACCCGTAGCGATGCTTAAGTCTGTCCGAATCATGTTAGCAATTGCCGCATTTTATGATTATGAAATATGGGAAATGGACTTCAAAACTGCATTCCTTAATGGATTTCTTAAAGAAGAGTTGTATATGATGCAACCAGAAGGTTTTGTTGATCCTAAAGGTGCTAACAAAGTGTGCAAGCTCCAGCGATCCATCTATGGACTGGTGCAAGCATCTCGGAGTTGGAATATACACTTTGATAATGTGATCAAAGCATATGGTTTTATACAGACTTATGGTGAAGCCTGTATTTACAAGAAAGTGAGTGGGAGCTATGTAGCATTTCTGATATTAAATGTGGATGACATATTGTTGATTGGAAATGATATAGAATTTCTGGATAGCATAAAAGGATACTTGAATAAGAATTTTTCAATGAAAGACCTCGGTGAAGCTGCTTATATATTGGGCATCAAGATCTATAGGGATAGATCAAGATGCTTAATAGGACTTTCACAAAGCACATACCTTGACAAAGTTCTGAAGAAGTTCAAGATGGACCAGTCAAAGAAAGGGTTCTTGCCTGTGTTGCAAGGTGTGAAATTGAGTCAGACTCAAAGCCCGACCATGACAGAAGATAGAGAGAAAATGAAAGTCATTCCCTATGCCTCAGCCATAGGTTCTATCATGTATGCTATGTTGTGTACCAGACCTGATGTGTGCCTTGCCATAATTTTGGCAAGGAGGTACCAAAGCAATCCAGGAGTGGATCACTGGACAGCGGTCAAGAACATCCAGAAGTACCTGAAAAGGACCAAGGATATATTTCTCATTTATGGAGGTGACGAAGAGCTCGTCGTAAATGGTTACTTCCATGCTAGCTTCGACACTAATCCGGATGACTCTAGGTCACAAACCGGATACGTATTTATATTGAATGGTGGAGCTGTCAGTTGGTGCAGTTCCAAGCAGAGCGTCGTAGCGGGATCTACGTGTGAAGCGGAGTACATAGCTGCTTCAGAAGCAGCGCATGAAGGAGTCTAGATGAAGGAGTTCATATCCGATCTAGGTGTAATACCCAGTGCATAGGGTCCAATGAAAATCTTTTGTGACAACACTGGAGCAATTGTCGTGGCGAAGGAATCCAGGTTTCACAAGAGAACCAAACACATCAAGAGACGCTTCAACTCCATTCATGAAAAGGTCAAGGATGGAGACATAGAAATTTGCAAAATACATATGGATCTGAATGTAGCAGACCCATTGACTAAACCTCTTCCGCGGGCAAAACATGATCAGCACCAAGACTCCATGGGTGTTAGATTCACTACTATGTAATCTAGATTATTGACTCTAGTGCAACTGGGAGACTGATAGAAATATGCCCTAGAGGCAATAATAAAGTCGTTATTATTATATTTCTTTATTCATGATAAAGGTTTATTATTCATGCTAGAATTGTACTGACAGGAAACTTAAATACATGTGTGAATACATAAACAAAATACCATGTCCCTAGTGAGCCTCTACTAGACTAGCTCGTTGATCAAAAGATGGTTAAGGTTTCCTAACCATAGACATGAGTTGTCATTTGATAACAGGATCACATCATTAGGAGAATGATGTGATGGACAAGACCCATCCGTTACCTTAGCATATGATTGTTCAGTTTATTGCTACTGCTTTCTTAATGTCAAATACATGTTCCTTCAACCATGAGATCATGCAACTCCCGAATACCGGAGGAATGCCTTGTGTGCTATCAAACGTCACAACATAACTGGATGATCATAAAGATGCTCTACAGGTATCTCCGAAGGTGTCTATTGAGTTGGCATGAATTGAGATTGGGATTTGTCACTCCGAGTATCCGAGAGGTATCTCTGGGCCCTCTCGGTAATACACATCATAAGAAGCTTGCAACCAAAATGACTAAGGAGTTAGTTACGAGATGATGTATTATGGAACGAGTAAAGAGACTTGCCGGTAATGAGATTGAACTAGGTATAAAGATACCAACGATCGAATCTCGGGCAAGTAACATACCGACAGACAAAGGGAGTTGCGTATGTTGTCATAAGGTTCGACCGTTAAAGATCTTCATAGAATATGTAGGAACCAATATGGGCATCTAGGTTCCGCTATTGGTTATTAACCAGAGAGGCATCTCGGTCATGTCTACATCATTCTCGAACACGTAGGGTCTGCACGCTTAACGTTTGTTAACGATATAGTATTGTATGAGTTATGTGATTTGGTGACCGAATGTTGTTCGGAGTCCCGGATGAGATCACGGACATGACGAGGAGCTCCTTAATGGTCCGGAGGTAAAGATTAATATATAGGATGATGCTATTTGGTCACCGGAAAGATTTTGGATTGTATCGGGTAGTCATCGGATCACCGGAAGGGGTTCAGGGAAGCCCCGGGAGGTTTATGGACCTTATGGGCCAAGAGAGGGGAACACACCAGCCCACAAGGGGCTGGCGCGCCCCTCCTCTTGGCCGCCGGCCCTATGGATGGTAAGGGGGGAGGGCTAGCCCCTCTTTCCTTCCCTCCACCTAAGAGGAAGGAAAGGGGGGCGCCACCCCCTCCTGCCTTCCCCCCGCAAGCAAACAAGGAGGGGGCACCAAAGGGCAGGCGCCCAAGGGGGACGGCCGGCCACCTTGGGGCGCACCCTGGCTGCCTCCCCTCCCCCCCCACCTATATATATGAGAGGGAGGGGGCGCCACACAACGCACGACAATCTCTTAGCCGTGTGCGGCGCCCCTCTCCACCACAGTTTGGTCCTCCGTCTAGTTTTCCGCAGTGCACGTCGAAGCCCTGTGGGAACATGTTCACCACCACCGTCACCATGCGTCGTGCTGCCAGAACTCATCTACTACTTCGTCCATCTTGCTGGATCAAGAAGGCGAGGACGTCATCGAGCTGAACGTGTGCTGAGCTCGAAGGTGTCGTACGTTCGGTACTTGATCGGTTGGATTGCGAAGGTGTTCGACTACATCAACTGCATTGATAAACGCTTCCACTTTACGGTCTATGAGGGTACGTAGACACACTCTCCCCTCTCATAGCTATGCATCTCCATGGATAGATCATGCATGTGCGTAGATTTTTTTTTGTTTTCCATGCAACGTTACCCAATAATAACTACATCAATCTCAGAACATAATGGATACTAGGGATCAAGCCCTAACAAAACTAACTCGATTACATGATGAATCTCATCCAACTCCTCACCGACCAGCGAGCCTACGAAGGAATTACTCACTCCCGGTGGGCAGCATCATGGAATTGGCGATGAAGGAGGGTTGGTGATGAAGAAGACCGAAGATTCCCCTCTCCGGAGCCCCCAACGGGCTCCAGATCTGGCCTCCCGATGAAGAACAGGAGGTGGCGGCGACTCCGTATCGTGAAACGCGATGAAACTTTCTCCCTGATTTTTTCTCCGAAAATAGGATTTTATAGCATCGGAATTAGGGTCTGTGGGGCCACGAGGTGGGGACAACCCACCAGGGCACGCCAGATGGGGGGCACCCTGGTGTCTTGTCCCAGCCAGGGGCCCCCCTCCGGTGGTTCTTGGTTACAGTATTTTTCTTTTATTATAAAATAATTCTCCAAAAAGTTTCGTTCCATTCCGAGAACTTTTATTTCTGCACAAAAATAACACCATGGTAGTTCTGCTGAAAACAGCGTCTGTCCGGGTTAGTTTCATTCAAATCATGCAAATTAGAGTCCAAAACAAGAGCAAAAGCATTAGGAAAAGTAGATACGACGGAGACGTATCAACTGCCCCAAGCTTAAACCTTTGCTTGTCCTCAAGCAATTCAGTTGACAAACTGAAAGTGAAAAAGAAAAACTTTTACGAACCCTTTTGTTCTTGTTTACATAAATAAGCTTAAGTAGCACCCAGGTTTTAAGCAAAGATCATGACTAACCATGTCAACAACAACTCTTAAAAAATTATATTAACTCATATCAATGGCATAAGCAACTAGAGAGCAATAATAAGATATCTCAAATGACAACTCTTTGTCAAAACAACCATGATATAATATGACAATAATGGTATCTCGCTAGCCCTTTCTGAGACCGCAAAACATAAATGCAGAGCACCTCCAAAGTTCAAGCAGCGACTAAACATTGTAATTCATGGTAGAAAAGATCCAGTCATGATGCATCCAACATTAAGTATACACAATGCATGAGGATGACAATAGTGCTCTCAGATCTGGCGCTTATTTGAGAAGGTGATGTCTCAACATAAAATTAAATAGATAGTCCCTTGACACAGGGAAGCAGGGTTTACAGCGGTGCCAGAGCTCAAAGTTTAAAAAAAGGAGATAAATGTAATTTTGGGAGGTACACCTTTCCTGTCAATGTTACGATCAAGAGTTACCAATATCTTCTATGCTAAACACATTAGTGACGGTTCCCAAGCGATAAAAGTAAAGGTTTACTCCCCCTCCACCAACAAATACACTCCACGGCTAGCCGAATCCACGGGTACCGTCCATACCAACATCAGTACTGGGGGAGTTTTATTTAATTATTTGCAATTTTTTATTTCAGGACTGGGAATCCCTATTACCACTACTGCAGGATGCTGCTAATGTGACACTACGATCAGAGACCCTTTGACGAAACTGTGTGCGATGCATTAATCGCAAATGGTGATGTAAACAACCGTCAAAAATGATGCAAAACATTTGCGATGGTGGATACATCAAACATGGTTCAAGTTTTAGTTGCATGTGCGATGCTGGGCATACGGTTCAGTTGAATGAATTGTCTGCAATGAGGCAGAAGAACAGAAACGGGCAGCCAGATGAAGGTGTGTGCGATATACGGCATACAGTTCACTTGGATGAACTGTTTGTGATTAGGCAACACAAAAGAAACTGTCAGCCAGGTGAAGGTGTGTGCGATATACGGCATACAGTTCACTCGGATGAACTATTTGCGTTGAGCCAAGAGAATAGGCACGGTTCAACTTAACAAGATGTGTGTGATACGCGGCAAACAGGTCTGTAATCGGAAATGTGTGGGAAGACCGATAACAACACAGACGAGTCCTGTTAACAAGCCGTGTGTGTTGTGAGCAAAGGATTGCTGGTATACAATTGTGAGTGATTGATGAAATCATCACCGACGGGTTCCATTGTTTAGTCCGTGTGCGATGTGATTTTCTCTGTCTACAGAACATCAACATATATACTTATAAGAATAACATTGCGTAACCGAATTAAGCATACAATTACATAAGTGACTACACACATAACATTTCCACACACCAAAGTAAGCAATTACATGCATACTATACTAGGATAAATGAGCATCTAATCATCTACATCTTGTTGCGACGATGCTTGCCATTGCTCTGCTTCGGGCTGGATCCCTGGTCGTGAATGGTTAATAAAATCTAAGTCTATTGCATATTAAGGTCAAAATAGTACTACCAATATACGAGTCTCATACGATGCCATTTTAATGATAGTACCACAAAAGCCCGAAATATTACAAGGTTCAAATTCCAGAGTTACATGGCTCAAATTCGAAGGTTACAAGGTTCAAATTGATATTAGAAATGAAATTCAGCTCATTCAGCTGCAAACGCCCATGCTGATCAGCTGAACATGGATATAAGAGAGGTTCAAACTAAAAATAGAAATAGTAAGGCTGGTTTCGAAACCTCGTCATTTGTGCAAAGGGATCAGCCACTGACAATCATGTATGGGGTTGACACAATGACTTCCAATTACTCCGTCATATGCAGTTCCCATAAGTTTAGCTTTTTTGGAGCCTCTTCCATTCTGCAGTAGCTGCCGGCTCTGATCAACTAATCATTCATATTTCCTATTTAAATGCATGTTCAACCTCATTACCTTCAGCACCCTTGCTCTGGCAACAAAGAACCTGGCGAATATAATCTCCGGTAAGGTCCCTCGATAGGAGTTCAAAGTAATTTTTGAGAGATGCAGATCCAGGCATTCGATGTGATTGTCGTTATAAACATTATCCACCACCGGGCCTATTATTATCTACAAAAGAAGAGAATGTGTTAGTGCCTACATGCACTTTTGAACATGTCGGGGGTTGGATGCGACATATGCCAAAGGATGGTTTATCATGGTGGGGGTTAGTAGAACGTCGCCGGTGCCTGGAAGCGGGATGAGGCGTAGACACGAACGCCGGTGTACTTTACCCAGGTTCGGGGCTCTCCTAGGAGATAACACCCCTAGTCCTGCTCTGCGGGGTCGCCGCATGATCACTAAGGCACTTGTGAGTACAAGGTGCTCCTTGAGCTGTATGCCAGAGGTAGAAGAGAGCAGGGCCGACTCTCTCCTCACTCTGGATGAGTCTAGGCTTTACAGGTTCCAACCCTTTGCATGGGTGCCCTGGGGGGTTTATATAGGCCTACCCCCCCAGGGGTACAATAGTCATCTGGCCGGGTGTAGGGTCTGGCGGTCAGCGTCCCTGGCCGCCGGCTTCTCTGTCAGCTGCCGGGGCCCGCCGCCTGGTGGGCCCCGCCGACTGGTCTGGCTCGGAGTCGACAGGCCACTCCCGCCACTTGGGGGTCTTAGCAGCTACTTGTTGCTGTAGCCGTAATGCAGATGACGCAAGCTTGGTCGGGGGGGGCGTGGCTACAGTCCCGCCGTCGGGTGGGAAATCACTGTAGCCACATCGTGTCTTTTCTGGTTTAATGGCACGTGGACTTCGAGGGAGGAGGGGCCGCTTGCTAGAGGCCAGCCTCGCACCGGTCCGACTGGTTAGGCTCTGCCGCCTTCCAGTCTCTCGCTGCCTGGTAGGGCCTGCCACCCGCAGGCCGTACCGACAGGCCGTCGTGGGAACAGGGCTTCGCCTGGTAGGAGTGACGTCAAGGGTGGGGTGGCCACAGTGCCACGTCGTGGGGAGATCTCTGCCTGTACGGAGCACTGTGGCCACGCCGTGCCCTGGATATGGGGGAATGGGCTATACTGTAGCCACATCCTGTCTTGTCTTCTTAATGGGGGCGTAGACTTTGAGGGCGTCGTGGGTCGCCTGTTCTAGGAGCTGGCCTCTCTGGAGGCCGCCTGCTAGGAGTCGGCCCGTCTTGGGGCCGTCTTCCGGTGCTTGGCCGTCCTCTGGCATCCGGCCTCGTGAGCCAGCCGGCCACCAGAAGGCGACGCTTTATCCTTGATGCTTGAGGGGCGCAGCCGGCCCAATGTATTGAAATGCTCAGGGACCCGGGTTAGGCTACCCGTGGCCCATTACTCCGACAGAACACTACTACAAGCCTATTTGGTTTGCAGGATTTGTAAAATGCACCAACATGCCATGCATCTTCGATCTGACATGATTAACATGGGCATTTGATTACAATCTACAAAAATGTAGCCTTCTTCACAAGAGGTTGGAGTGGATGAAAAATTCCCTAAGAAAACTAGTACAGATGAATCCAAAGGAGAAATGCTTATGGATTGTAACCATATGAATCAAGCAACCAATATGGGGTGGGGGGTGTATGTCCTGAAATCCTCCAAAATTCCTTCAGAAATCATAGTACATTGTCATTGTAAACTTGGGAAAAGGTGCCAAAAATTGAACTCCCTTATGGTTAACATTTAATAGGAAAGGAACATCACCTCGATATACAACTTCTTCAGGCACGGAAAGCATTTTAGGAAACTGACAACTTGGTCTAGGTTGGGGCCGATAGATTCTAGTGCCAAGACCTTCACTGTGCGCAGAATCTGGGTGAAGCTTTTCTGGATGACAGACGAACATACATCTTCAAAATTAGAAATAATGTTGATATCAAGAAGGAGAGGTAGAAGGCGACTGTTGTACCTGAAAGTATTTGACAGACGAGTAGCCCACCACTGTCAATTTCAGCGCAGAAATGACATTGATTCTTGTTGGACCTTGTTGATCAACTACAAGTAATCTCTCAAGTGAAGGTGTGTCCTCAATGACCATATTGTGGTCCACCTTTTGTGATCTCTTGTTGCAGCACCAGCAACACACATAAATAGTCCGGAGAGTCATGGAGGTGATGTGGAAGCTACTTGACCAATTCATCGCCTGAAGACGAAGGAACTCGAGTGCAATACAGCCGCGGAGCAGGCGCTCCATGTCATCCTTTGGGATGTAGACGGCGATGAGCTCGAGGTGCTTCAGTCATGGTAGAAAAAGAGTGGGCGCGTCATTAAGGGGGGGATGGCAGTTCATGAACTTGGCGAGGCGCAGTGTGGGTGCGAAGCGAAGCGCGGACGTTGGCAGTGAGCGCATATGGCCATCATTAAAACTGAGCTCCTCGAGCTGATCTAGGGCGGGGGATCGGAACCACTCATCAAGCTTGGCTCGGTCCTTGCTGTTGCAATGGAACTTGCCCGTGATAAGGCCTCTGATTGGGCCATGGTGACTGCCGAGGATCTGGGAGAACCCATCCAAGCTTTTGCGATAGCCATGGCAGAGCTCGTGGGCATCGAGGAGGTCAAGAGGGGTGGAGAGCCATAGGGGGCGCCACCGCCGGGAAAGGACGGTTGTCCTCACCCCATATTTGATTGGGAGGAGGGATATGATGGCTGTCAACATATCATCGAGGAGGCTGCTGATGAAGTCTAGGCCTGCTGGAGTCGCTTGCGCTTCTTTCTCGACCCGCCTTCGCTTGTTGGCAGCCTCGTTCTCCACCTCGTCGGCAGCGATGGCAACCTATGTCTCCATATTCACGCTGTGCTCCGGTGCTTCAACATCCCGGCGTCGCCACTCCCTCCGATGGGGCGCTTCGGCGGCATCCTCATACACTGACGGCTTTGAGGACTGAGAGCGGCGTCGAGGATGCGGGCGGAGAGAGAGGATTGTGTGTGTGGCGAGGATAGGGGGTGCGGCCGCACGGGCGCGCCATTAATACGGACCAGTGGGAGCGAGGCGGGCGGCGGTCAAAGGCAGTCTCGCCTCCCGGTGAGCTTGCGAAGCGGACTTCTGGCATTCCTATACCATCATTTCACACAGCTACTCGCACGCCTCCCGGTGACACTGCGCAGTGAAAATGCCTCCCGTCAATTCACACACCTGCACGCATGCCTCCCGGTCTGCCTGCGCGGCGGACTGCTCGCATGCGTCCCGTCAACTCATGGTTGCTCGCATGCCACACAGGGCGCGTGGCGGCATGCATTTTTTTTTGTTTTTTGATGATTCATTCTGCCGCTTTACTGCTTAACCGAAGCATGGCACATTCTAACGCACACGGTCCGAATAAATATTCCGTATGAGATATTGATTGCCAGTTATTAACAATCTCCCGTTTGTAAGTAGATTATATCAAAACTTTTCTCAAATTTGACGAAAAAATACAATATCACAGTCTACTGGTGTCCATATATGACACCACGGTAAGTTTCATGAATTTGAACTAAGTTTTGGATTTACTGAATTTTAGAAATCAACATTCTCAATGTTTTGAAATTTCTTTCACGGGGAAAGCATGCACCCAGGGACACACATATGATTTTGCAATCCATTTTGGTGCACATGTAGCTCAAATTTGATTTTTGCACATTAAATCCCTAGGAAATCAATCAATGTATAAAACGGGTCGAATGATCTCTGTTTTTTTTACTTTAACACGACACTCCTTTCGTCACATGTTCAGTTGTTCACTGCAGAAAAAGTTTGACATGCCTCAGAGTGGAGGCGGTGGTGCGGGATGTGTGTCTCTCTGTGTGTGGGGGGGGTCCATCAGTACACTACTAGTCGTGAGCCTCCATTACGTGGGACTATTGATCATTTTGTGAGTCATGTATATATGCCACATCAAAGTTGTGAATTGGTTATTTAAAGCATTACACAACCCTTTCATACATACATGTTCGGGCCACATGCATGCATTGGTGGTCCTCTCGAACACTCCCTCGTGCGGTTAGCAGCGACGTGCCCATTCGTTAGCCCGCAAAGGTTTTCAGTTTCCACCGACAACGAGAGGCATCGGACCGAAGGTGGATTCATCTTTGGCATGTGTGTTACGGTGTGGATCATGCATGGTGAGATTCCATATCAAAGTTCGGGCACGTGCGTACACATGAGTCCCTCCCACTGGCTCGAAGTGAGGGGGCTATGCATCGTGAACCTCTGTGTAGTGCATTTCCGGTTTGCGAAGCATGTGCCACGTCAAAGTTGTGCATTGGGTATTCAAACATCACACAACACACGACAACATGCACGCGGTGGTTGCCCTAACACTCGCTCGCGTGTGACTCTCTGTGGGCCTGTGAGGTCTTCGTCGATTAATTGAATGTACAACAAAAGAGAGGTTAATTTGACCAACAAGGATGGTTCTTTTTTTGTTTGTGTTACGTATATGCACGGTAGGACTATGTAGTACATGTCAAAGAGGGGGCAACATGTATACTCTCTCTCTCTATATATATATATATATATATATATATGTGTGTGTGTGTGTGTGTGTGTCATAACCTCGCTCCATGTGGGGACTTTCTGGTTCCCGAGGCAGGTGCCACATCAAAGTTGTGCATTGGTATTCAAACACCACACAATACCATGCAGGCGGTGGTTGCCCTATAGGAACTCACTCGCGTGTGGCGCTTCCATCTGTGGGCCCGCGAGGTCGTCCTCCATCACTTTGACCCAACGAGAGAGAGGCACATTTGACGAACCAGGAGGATTAATTCTTTTAGGGCTGTGTTAGGGTAGGAGTATATATATAGTACGTGTCTAAGGGGGGATGGGACCAACATATACTAGGTGTCACACATGAACCTCACTCTGTGTGGGGACTTTGCGATTTTTGAGGCAAATGCCACATCAAAGGTTGTGCATTAGGTATATTCAAAACATCACAACCACACACCTCTCCATATATATGTTTTGGCACACATGCAAGAGATGGTGGTTGTCTTGTGGAACTCACTCACGTGGTTATCGGCGATGCTTCCATCTGTCGATCTACTTGGTCCATCACTTTCACCGACAACGAGAGGTTAATTATTTTGACTTAGGAGGGGATTATTTTTTTATTTTGTCTCGCGATATAGGTCATGATGTGAGATTACATATATAATAGCGCATGTGTACACATGAATCCATCCCACCGGATCGAAGGGGGGTGAGCACACGACACGTCATGAACCTCTTGCTCTGTGTGGGGACCTGTGCGATTTTGAACGCATGCACCACATCAATGTTGTGCATTAGGTATTCAACACATATGCATGCATCACGCACCTCCATAAATATGTTTGGGACACATGCATGCAATGGTTGTCTTTGGACACTCTCGCTCGCTTGGTTATGTGCGGCAAGCCTATATATATTCGTGGGCCCGCGTGGACATCCATCATTTCGACCGACGATGAGAAAGGTTACCAGGGTGGATGCTTCTTCTTTGGTTCATGTTACCGTATAGTAGGTCAATCATTCTAGGCCTAATTAAGTTTTAGCGCATGCATGCTACGCATCGTGAACCCTCGCTCGATCAGTGTGGGGATTTTACGGTTCCAAAAAGCATGGTGCCACATCAAATTTGTGCATTGCGTATTCAAAAGCCACACACAC
Organism: Thinopyrum elongatum; assembly: GCA_011799875.1. Classification (NCBI taxonomy): domain Eukaryota; kingdom Viridiplantae; phylum Streptophyta; class Magnoliopsida; order Poales; family Poaceae; genus Thinopyrum; species Thinopyrum elongatum. The sequence continues at coordinate 544,656,773 of CM022298.1, read as the reverse complement.
CACTTCCATATACATAATTGGGCCACATGCACAGAGTGGGTTTTGTCTTCAGACAGTACTCCCTCGTGAGTTTATCGGCGACAAGCTAGCCAATTTTGCGGGGCCATGTGGACGTCCATCACTTTGACCAACAACGAGCGAGAGAGGTTATACGATCAAGTTGGATTCTGTTTGGTCCGTGTTACAGTACGTCTTGGTGAGATGCCCTCCCCCGACAGGAGTGTGTGGGGGGGGGGCTACTTCGCACTACCCACAACCTCTGTGGGGTCGGGGAAGTCCAGTTATTTTGTGAGGCACACGTGCCATGTCAAAGTTGGGAATGGTAGTTAAATATCACACCACACCCTTTTCATACATATAGTATAGGTCCACCCACAGGCGGTTCGTATGTGGTCTCACCCATCTCCCACCACAAACACACATTTGTGGGTCGGCACACAGTCCACCTTTGTCTGGAAGCGAAAGGGGAAGTTTGACCATATATATGATGGACTCCTATAGGTTTTCTGTTACGGTAGGGTGAGATTTCAAACCTAACTATCTGGGGGCATGCATTCGTAGCTAGGATTCCCTTACCGCCGACACGAAGTGGGGAGGGGTTCGTAGGGGGTGGCTGACTAGCAATACTGTGCGCTTTGTGTGACAGGTGCCACATCGAAGTTGTGCATTGGGTATTCGAACATCAAACCACCCTTTTCATACATATATTTGGTCCACATGCAAGTGTTGTTCATGTTCTGACCCTTTCCCGCGTTATTCTTTTTGCCAAATTTATAAACAGCACACGAGTTGGATGCAGAAACCGTCTGCGATTGGGTATGCAACAGACACGGTTCGATCAGACTACCCATGTGGCACGCCCGAGCCCCTGCAGTCACTCACATCAGCACATAGGTTGGGCTCCATGAGGCTTGCCTCCCGCTCTCGAAAATATCTACTGCCTCGTAATCTCAAAAATATCTACCACCTGGAAGGTTTTTTATGTTTGATAGCACACGATTAGTATGTGCGGACCGTGTGCGATGTCTGTTGCTCACGAGTGGAGGAGTGTCTTCCCCAACGACCCCGACGACGACACCGGCCCGGACCCCGCTCGCGGCACACCATACCTGATGAGGAAGAATTGGCTCGACCTCCACTTCGACCGAAAGTAGTTTAGCTTAGTTTAAATTTATGTTTTATGTTCGGTTATGCAAAACTATCTATGTTTATGTTTGAATGCATGCTACTTTCGGTTGAACCTGCTTTGAACTTGATCAAATTGAAGTTTACAACGTTAAGTTTAGGAGATCGACTAGAAACGGCCAAAAATTGCTGGAGTATATATATATATCCACTAAGGGTTTTAGTCCATTAACTTTTAAAGGATCGGCTAGAGATGGCCGTATGCCTTGTTTATTTCAGTTCTTCACAATGTGATGCTCTATTTGTGCAACTATTTGTCGTGCAGTTCAATTTCATCAATAACAGTTTCAACAATACCACTATGAATTACGATATTTGGTTGCTGTTAAGGATGTTGCAGTTAACATGCCTTTTCATTTTTTTAACAATAACTAGTGTACTTTAGACCTGCACAATACCAGTTTGAATGACTATATTTGCTTGTTTTTAAATGTTATGCCTGTTGCAGTTAACACACCTTTTCACTTCTTGTTTTGCTTAACTAGCGTGCTTAAACCTGCATACTGAAGCTATCATTTGTAGATTATGCTGTCTACCATGGATATATTTGGTTGATGTTTAGCCTGTTGTGCTTAACATGTCTTTATATGTACTCATACAGGACAATATTGAGAACAGCTGTTGTTTTCCATCGAGGTTAGTTTCATCGCATTGCTTATGTACACTCACTGTTCAGGATATCGGTAGCTGGTACCATATAGCTTGGGGGCTGATAAGGGATTAATCGTCGAATCGGACATTTCACTGAATATATCTGTAACCCATTTATCGGTAGGTTAACTAGGGCCATATTTAATATATCTGAGACTACATAGCAACATGCATTGTACTGAATGACTAAATATGCAATCTCAGGCTACATAGCAACAAGGAAGAGTGTTACCTTAATGTTCTGATGATGTCTAGATATACATGTAATAAGATCTTATATAATGGGATGGAGGGAGTGCTGTACTACATCATTTTGCAATTGTTGTTTAGGTTCTAATATTAACTTGGTGCTTTTAGGTACATATGCCATTGCCAAAGATCCACACTTCGACCCTTTCTGCGTATGGGGCAATGAGATATTCATGAACCAGCACCAAGTGAGGAAACTGATAAAGATTGTTATTAAAATGGGTCAAAATATGTCAATCGAACTATTTGTTTACACTTTATGCAAGACAATAGTGAACTGCAGGATGGTAAGTAAGAACTCTGTAGCCTTCTTTTTACTGCCCATAATGAGTTGTGTTAGATGACAATGTCTGAATCTTTTTCCTTTGCAGTGGATCCTGAAGCAGTTTACTCAAGATTACCTCTCAAACTACATGATTGGTGGCCGACCATCACAAGGGGTTGGACTAGAGTCGTGCGTGCCTTCTGCATCGAGGAGAGCACAATAGGGCCATTCGGCTTCACCTTGTTCAGCAACCAGAATGTCTCTCGCCTCTTTCTTTACCATCTGTAATAGTACAAGTATACAACTGTGGTTCATCATTCTTTATTTGGTGCTTATGTAATTCTTGAACATATGTTCCTGTGAATTGAATAATGCATTGGTTGTTTGAACCTGATGGATATGAATAAAGCTATAGCGTACTTTCAAATTCAAATTAGGTACAATTTTAAATAGCAGCAATTAAATTAGGGTGAAATTACCCTCTGCAGGTCATTACGGCGCACACGGTCTATAAAGCACAGCGTGTGTGATATACATCATAATCCGACACGGTTCACGGAGAGGAAACATGTGTAACCATGCACACAGTTGCCGTTTGCAAACCGTGTGTGATGTTAGATAATATCACAAATGGTGTGGGAAAACTAAATGTGTGTGATTGTCGACCTATCGTACACGGTTTACAATGATGAATTGTTTGTGATGTGCCAGGCATCGTAAACGTAGAGTCAGTTTGGTACGTGCCTAGAAAAATCTCGTGGCTGGAATATGCCTGGACTGCGCCTGGAAAAATCCCGTGTGTGGAATGTGCCTAGACTGCGCCTGGTTTTAGTTAAAACCACAGAACTCCGACTGCGATGGCAATGCGAGCACAAACGAGTAGCAAGGATGAAGTGTTTGGGATATTCGAGATATCAGAAACAGTTTTATAGGGACAACTGTATGCATCAAGGCTCCATATCCCCGACGGTTTCTGGGTCGTGTGGGAAGGACCCCCCTATTGCAGTCACTCACTAGGCGACGATTCAAAATGTCGTCGCGGAAAGGGGTTAAAAACCATTTGTATAGCACCTCGCTGTACCAGTGTACCGCCCTCTCGTGCAAGGACAAGTGAATAAACACTCATCATGAGAATAACCCGCTTAGCATGGAAGATACTGACCACCCCCTGTCGCTCCATGAGCGGTCTAGGCACACAAAACAGATGTTTATTTGAAATTTTAGAGGTGGCGCATGCAAATGTACTTAGAACGGCAGGGTAATACCGCATATAGGTAGATATGGTGGACTCATCTAGAATAACTTGGGTTTTAAGATTTTGATGCACAAGCAGTATTCCTGCTTAGTATAGGCAAAGGCTAGCAAATAGGTTGATAAGCGGCCAGCTAGAGAGCAAAAACGGTCATGAAAATGCGTTATGCATAATTAACATTGAATACTAGCATGAGTAGGATATGAACACCATGAACATAAATATTGTAGAGGCTATGTTGGTTTTGATTCAACTACATGCATAAACATGTGCCAGGTCAAGCCACTTGAAACATTCAGAGGAGGATACCATATCATCATACTACATCACAATCATTTTAATGCATGTTGACATCCAAGATAAATCATTATCCACTCCTAGCTACTTAAGCATGGCATGAGAAAATATAATCTATAATTGTCATTGCAAACATGTTTGATCATAATATGCTGAATCATGGATACTAGGTTAAACATATTTACAAAAACAAAACAAGTTGAGTTCATACCCATTTCTCTCTGCCACAGCCAGTTCATCAAAATGTCATCATTATTGCCTTTCACTTGCACGACCGAATGATATGAAAATAATAATAGTGCAAGAGTGCCGTGGACTAAGCTAGAATCTGCAAACATTTTATTCAAAAGGAGAAGACAAGGTAATATGGGCTCTTTGTTAGATCAGTAGCAATGCATATGAGAGCCACTCAACATTTTCATTGTGGTCTTCTCCTTGGTATGACTCAATAAAAAGAAAAGAATTTCAAAGAAACACACTGAAATATTTTTGGAGTTTTTAGTTTTTCTTGAAGAAAGCAAATTAAACAAAAAGAAAAACAAAAACAAGAAAAACTATTTACATGGGAAAGCTTCAAACAAGCAAAAGAAGAACAAGGAAATCTTTTTGGGTTTTGTTTTTAAACTACAACTAAGTAAACTAGAAAGAAAAACCGAAAAGAAGCAGGAAACATTTTTTTGGATTTTCTCAAAGTTTTTCAAACACACAAGAAGAAAGCGAGAAAATAAATCTAGCATGGATAATACAATGAAAAAGTGTGAACACCGACAACTGGAATGAAATGTGTGAACATGAATGTAATGTCGGTGGAAATACGTACTCCCCAAAGCTAAGGCTTTTGGCCTAGCTTGGTAATCACCATCCGCGGCCTGCATAGTAGTCAGAGTGATAGCTCACGGAGACTCTTGGTGGAGCCTCCTCAGCCTTTCTGGCTGCCTCAACTTCCGCATTGTACGCGCGAGCCTTGTTCTCCAGGACATAATATCTTCTTTTGGTGTGATAATAAAAAAGAACAGGCGCATGCAAAACAACCGGTACAATAGGTTCCTTATTAAACTTCAGGTTATAAGTATAATTAGTGGGCGTGCTTGTAAGGAACTTATGACGTTTCATGGCATCAAAGTCTAAGTACTGAGTAGGTAGAATGGGATCATCAGGCAGAGGTGTTACACCAACCTCTCTAGCTAAATGAGAAGCATAAATCCCACAATAAAAATAACCACTACCGGCATTGTGCTGCAACCTTCGTGCAACAATCGCTCCAAGGTTATAGCGTTTAATTCTGGTCAGAGCAGTGTGTATGAGGCTCAAGTCAGGGGCACATAGTGTGCTACAATCTTGCTTGCCCACGATGCATTTGCCATTAAACAGTGTAAAGTATTGAATTGATGGGAAATGAATACATTTTATTCTACCTTGTGTCACTCCTCTATCCTCACCGTAGCAAAGACTAGTCAAAAATGACTCATATTCAGATCTTGGTGGCTCGTCTAGCGAACCCCAATATGGAATTTTGCAGGCATTCCAAAACATCTATAGAGGCATGGTACAAGGGTGATCATAAAGACTAAATGAAACTCTAGACTCACGTGGATGAAATTTAAATTTCTTAGTGAACGATTCTGTGAGGTTGAGATGCTGAATGCACTTATCTTTGATGTAGGGACCAAGCTCGGTGTTTTGAACATATTCCTCAAATTCTTCCTTAATACCTGCGCTCACCATGAAATTGTTACACGGACATAAGCATGACTTGATGGCCGCATCCCGCATTTCGCTCGCCCTTGGTTCAACATAAGGCCGACGTATAGAGCCACTACTAGATGATGCCTCCGTAGACCTCCTCCTCGAAGAACTCCTAAAGAATTGTATTTTTATTTGCGAACAATTTCTGAAAAAATTTGGGACACAAAATTTTTGTCAATAAAACTTCACAAGATTCATAGCAAATACTCATAAGGGTGCATAGAGGCCATATTAAGCATTCAAACTACTTAGAACTCTAAGAATTCAACATGCAAGCTCATCTACAGTAGCACCAAGAGTAGCTAATTATTCAAAATATAATCCAGTAAAGCGAAAACTAATTGGAGCAACGGAGGAGCCACATACCAAGTAGCAATCCCCCAAAATAGTTTCGGAAATGGAGCTTCGAGCAAAGAGATCAAAATCTGCGGGTTTGTGAGCAAGAACACGAGAAAGAGAGCTACGGTGATTTTTTTCTGGAGCTAGGAGATGACATGGGCTAAAGAAGTGAGGGGACCCACGTGGGGACCACAACCCACCAGGGCGCGCCTGGGGTTGCTGGCGCGCCCTGGTGTCTTGTGGTCACCAGGTGCACCCCCCTCTGAAGTTATTTGCACCAAAAACTCAGAAATATTCAGAAAAAAATCGTATTAAATTTTCAGGGCATTCTGAGAACTTTTATTTTTGGGTCATTTTTTATTGCACGGGAAATTCAGAAAACAGACAAAACATGGCATTTTATTTTATTTAACTAAGAAAAACATAAAACAAAAGTTGGGTGCAGAAAGTTGTGCTTACTAAATTCATCAACTTCATACCTCTCAAAAATGATCCATTAATAAGGTTGATCAAGTCTTATTAACAACCACCTTTGATTAGCATGAAACCGAAGAAAACACTAAGTTACCTCAACGGGGATATGCATGTCACCAACAATAAGCATTTCATATTTCTTTTTGGTAGAAGGTAGAGGTAGTTGAAAACTTCCAATAGTGAGTGTCGGAGATTTTTCAATAACATTAATACCATTCACTTGGAACTGTTTCTTCGGAAAGTGCACCGTATGTTCATTACCATTAATATGGAAAGTGACCTTGCTCTTATTGCAATCAATAACAGCCCCTGCAGTATTCAAAAAGGGTCTACCAAGGATAATCGACATGTTGTCGTCCTCGGGCATCTCAAGTATAACAAAGTCAGTTAAGATAGTAACATTTGCAACAACAACAACAAGCACATCCTCACAAATACCGATAGGTATGGCAGTTGATTTGTCAGCCATTTGCAAAGATATTTCAGTAGGTGTGAGTTTATTCAAATCAAGTCTTTTATATAAGGAGAAAGATATAACACTAACACCGGCTCCTAAATCACACAAAGCAGTTTTAACATAATTTCTTTTGATGGAGCAAGGTATAGTTGGTATTCCTAGGTCTTCAAGTTTTTTAGGTACTCCATCCTTAAAAGAATAATTAGCAAGCATGGTGGAGATTTTAGCTTCCGGTATCTTTCTCTTATTAGTGATGATGTCTTTCATGTATTTTGCATAAGGGTCCATCTTTAAAATATGAGTTAAGTGAGTGCGCAAAAATACTGGCCTAAGCATTTCAGCAAAGCGTTCAAATTCTTCATCATCTTTTTTCTTAGTTGATTTAGGTGGAAAGGGCATGGGTTTTTGAACCCATGGTTCTCTTTCTCTTCCATGCTTTCTAGCAACAAAGTCTCTTTTATCATATCTTTTATTTTTAGGTTGTGGGTTATCAAGATCAACAGCTGGTTCTATTTCAACATCATTATCTGGTTGTTTATCATTGTCTGGTTGAGTGTCTTCATGAACATCATCATTATCTTTTTCATTATCACTAGATGAATGTTCATTACCAGATTGAGTTTCAGCATCAGAAATAGAAACATCAATACTATTATCAGGAGGTTTTTCTATTTCAGGTTCACTAGAGGTATGCAAAGTCCTACCATTTTTCTTTTTCTTCTTCCTTTTAGAAGGACTAGGTGCATCAGTGTTAATTCTTTGAGAGTCTTGTTCAATTCTTTTAGGGTGTCCCTCAGGATAAAGTGGTTCCTGAGTCATTTTACCTCCTCTAGTTGCTACTCTAACAACAAAGACATTTATATTATTATTCATTTCACTAAGCAACTCTCTTTGAGCTTTAGCAACTTGCTCTAGTTGAGTTTGAACCATAGAAGCATATTTTCCTACACCTCTTACATCATTAGTAATTCTAAATAACAAGTCACTCAAGCGAGCAATCATTTGGAGTTGAATTTCAATTGTTTCATAACATTTTCATTGAAGTGATCTTGTTCTCTAATGTAATTGTCAAACTCATAAAGGCATTGACTAGGATGTTTATTGTAAGGGATGTCAGTTTCATCAAATTTCATTAAAGAGTTTACCTCTACCACCTTTGGTGGTGGTGTGTCAAGTCCATGTATTTCTTCAATAGTAGGTAAAAAATTTAACATCCTCTGCTTTAATACCTTTTTCCTTCATACTTTTCTTTGCCTCTTGCATATCTTCAGGACTGAGATATAAGATACACCTCTTCTTCGGAGTGGGTTTAGGTGGTGGTTCAGAAAGAGTCCAATCATCATAATTTTTCAATATGTTATTCAATAATTCCTCAGCTTGTTCAACGGTTCGTTCCCTAAAAACACAACCAGCACAACTTTCTAGGAAGTCCCTAGAAGCATCGGTTAGTCCATTATAGAAGATATCAAGTATTTCATTTTTCTTAAGAGGATGATCAGGCAAAGCATTAAGCAATTGGAGAAGCCTCCCCCAAGCTTGTGGGAGACTCTCTTCTTTAATTTGCACAAAATTAAATATTTCCTGTAAAGCAGCTTGTTTCTTATGAGCAAGAAAATATTTTTTAGAGAAGTAGCAAATCATATCCTGGGGACTATGCACACAACCAGGAGCAAGAGTATTGTACCATATCTTAGCATCACCCTTTAATGAGAATGGAAATAATTTGAGAATATAGTAGTAGTGAATCTTGTCATCATGAGCAAATAGGGTGGCTAATTCATTTAATTTGGTAAGATGTGCCACAGCAGTTTCAGTTTCATAGCCATGAAAAGGATTAGATTCAACCAAAGTAATTAACTATGGGTCGATAGAGAATTCATAATCCTTATCGGTAACAAAGATAGGTGAAGTAGCAAACTTAGGATCACATTTCATTCTAGCATTCAAAGATTTTTCTTTCAGATTGCATAATAATTTCTTAAGATCATCTCTATCATTACAAGCAAGAAAGTCTCTAGCTATCTCCTAATCCATAACATAACCTTCAGGTATCTTAGGCAATTCATATCTAGGAGAGCCAATTCTAATAGGTGTTTTAAGATTTTCAGTTTCAAGTACTTCATCAGTTTCAATAATTTCATCAGTTTCAGCATTCTCAATGTCTTTAGCTCTAGCAATTTGTTCATCAAGAAATTCACCAAGTGGCATATTATCATCAAGCAAGGTACTAGCATCATCATGAGTAGCATTCATACCAGAAGTAGCATCATCAATAACTTGTGACATATCAGGATTAATAGCATGTGGTGGTGTTGCAAGTCTACTCAAAATAGAAGGTGAATCAAGTGCAGAGTGTGATGGCAGCTCCTTACCTCCCCTCGTATTAGAGGGAAAGATCTTAGTCTTGGTATCCTTCAGATTCTTCATAGTGATAAATAGATAATAATCCCAAGTGACTCAACAAATATAGCTATGCTCCCCGGCAACGGTGCTAGAAAAGGGTCTTGATAACCCACAAGTATAGGGGATCGCAACAGTTTTCGAGGGTAGAGTATTCAACCCAAATTTATAGATTCGACACAAGGGGAGTCAAAGAATATTTGTAAGTGTTAGCAGTTGAGTTGTCAATTCAACCACACATGGAGATTAAATATCTGCAACAAAGTGATCAGTAGCATAGTAGTATGATAGTTTTGATAGCAGTGGTAACAGTAGCAGTAACAGTAACAGTGATAGCAATGATTTTGTAGCAAGCGTAACAGTAACAGCTACAGTAGTAACTTAGCAAGAACAATATGTGGAAAAATCGTAGGCATTGGATTGGTGAATTCGTTGGATGATATTCATCATATAACAGTCATAATCTAGGGCGATACAAAACTAGCTCCAGTTCATAAATATAATGTAGGCATGTATTTTGTAAATAGTCATACGTGCTTATGGAAAGAACTTGCATAACATCTTTTGTCCTACCCTCCCGTGGCAGCGGGGTCCATAAGGAAACTAAGGGATATTAAGGTCTCCTTTTAATAGAGAACCGGAACAAAGCATTAACACATAGTTAATACATGAACTCCTCAAACTACGGTCATCACCGGAAAGTATCCCAATTACTGTCACATTGGGGTTTACGGATCATAACACGTAATAGGTGAATATGACTTGCAAGATCGGATCTAGAACATAGATATAATGGTGAAAACATAAACGGTTCAGATCTGCAATCATGGCACTCGCGCCCTAGTGACAAGCATTAAGCATGGCAAAGTCATAACAACATCAATCTCAGAACATAATGGATACTAGGGATCAAGCCCTAACAAAACTAACTCGATTACATGATCAATCTCATCCAACTCCTCACCGACCAGCGAGCCTACGAAGGAATTACTCACTCTCGATGGGGAGCATCATGGATTTGGCAATGAAGGAGGGTTGGTGACGACGAAGACCAAAGATTCTGAAGGAAATATGCCCTAGAGGCAATAATAAAGTTGTTATTCTATATTTCCTTATTCATGATAAAGGTTTATTATTCATGCTAGAATTGTATTGATCAGAAACTTAAATACATGTGTGAAGACAAAAACAAATACCGTGTCCCTAGTAAGCCTCTACTAGACTAGCTCGTTGATCAAAGATGCTTAAGGTTTCCTAACCATTAACATGTGTTGTCATTTGATAACGGGATCACATCATTAGGAGAATGATGTGATGGACAAGACCCATCCGTTAGCTTAGCATAATGGTCATTCAGTTTATTGTTGTTGCTTTCTTCATGTCAAATACATATTCCTTCGACTATGAGATTATGCAACTCCTGGATACCGGAGGAATACCTTCTGTGCTATCAAATGTCACAACGTAACTGGGTGATCATAAAGATGCTCTACAGGTATTTCCGAAGGTGTTTGTTGAGTTGGCATAGATCGAGATTAGGATTTCTCACTCTGAGTATCGGAAAGGTACCTCTGGGCCCTCTCGGTAATACACATCATAAGAAGCCTTGCAAGCAAAGTGACTAATGAGTTAGTTATAGGATGATGTATTATGGAACGAGTAAAGAGACTTGCCGATAATAAGATTGAACTAGGTATGAAGATACCAACTATCGAATCTCGGGCAAGTAACATACCGATGGACAAAGGGAATTACGTATGTTGTCATAACGGTTCGATCGATAAAGATCTGTGTAGAATATGTAGGAGCCAATATGGGCATCCAGGTTCCGCTATTGGTTATTAACCGGAGAGGTGTCTCGGTCATGTCTACATAGTTCTCGAACCCGTAGGGTCCGCACGCTTAACGTTCGTTGACGATATAGTGTTATATGAGTTATATGATTTGGTGACCGAATGTTGTTTGATACGTCCATTTTGCATCATGTTTTCCTACTGTTATTTATGATGTTTTTATGCATAATAATGCTTTTTGGAGTAATTCTAATGCCTTTTCTCTCATAATATGCAAGGTTCACACAAAGAGGGAGAATTCCGGCAGCTGAAAATCTGGACCTGGAAAAGATATGTCAGGCTACCTATTCTGCGCAACTCCAAATGAGCTGAAATTTCACGAGGATTTTTTATGGAATAAATAAGAATTATTGGAGCAAATAACTACCAGAGGGGGCCCACCAGGTGGGCACAACCCACCTGGGCGCGCCCTGGTGGGTTGTGCCCTCCTCGGCCCACCTCAGGTGCCCCTCTTCTGGTATATAAGTCATTTTGACCTAGAAAAAATAAGGAGAGGACTTTCGGGACGAAGCACCGCCGTCTCGAGACGGAACTTGGGTAGGAGCACTTTTGCCCTCCGGCGGAGTGATTCCGCAGGGGGAACTTCCCTCCCGGAGGGGGAAATCATCGTCATCATCATCAGCAACAACTCTCCCATCTTGGGGAGGGTAATCTCCATCAACATCTTCAACATCAACATCTCCTCTCAAACCCTAGTTCATCTCTTGTGTTCAATCTTTGTACCGGAACTATAGATTGGTACTTGTGGGTGACTAGTAGTGTTGATTACATCTTGTAGTTGATTACTATATGGTTTATTTGGTGGAAGATTATATGTTTAGATCCATTATGCTATTTAATACCCCTCTGATCTTGAGCATGATTATCATTAGTGAGTAGTTACTTTTGTTCTTGAGGTCACGGGAGAAATCTTGTTGCAAGTAATCATGTGAACTTTATATGTGTTCGATATTTTGATGATATGTATGTTGTGATTCCCTTAGTGGTGTCATGTGAACGTCGACTACATGGCACTTCACCTTATTAGGGCCTAAGGGAATGCATTGTGGAGTAGTTATTAGATGATGGATTGCGAGAGTGACAGAAGCTTAAACCCTAGTTTATGCGCTATTCCGTAAGGGACTGATTTGGATCCAAAAGTTTAATGCTATGGTTAGATTTATTCTTAATACTTTTCTCGTAGTTGCGGATGCTTGCGAGGGGGTTAATCATAAGTAGCAGGTTTGTTCAAGTAAGAGCAGCACCTAAGCACCGGTCCACCCACATATCAATTTATCAAAGTAGCGAACACAAATCAAACCAACATGATGAAAGTGACTAGATGAAATTCCCGTGTACCCTCAAGAACGCTTTGCTTATCATAAGAGACCGTTTTGGCATGTCCTTTGCCTCAAAAGGATTGGGCTACCTTGCTGCACTTTTGTTACCATTACCGTTACTTGCTCGTTACAAATTATCTTGTTACCAAACTACTCGTTACTTATAATTTCAGTGCTTGTTGACATTACCTTGCTGAAAACCGCTTGTCATTTCCTTCTGCTCCTCGTTGGGTTCGACACTCTTACTTATTGAAAGGACTACGATTGATCCCCTATACTTGTGGGTCATCAAGGCTCTTCTTTGGCACTGTTTCTGGGGAGTGAAGCGCTCTTGGTAAGTGGAAATCAGTAAGGAAAAATTATTACTACGTGCTGAAATTTATTGTCACTAGTTACTATGGAGAACAATCCTTTGAGGGGTTTGTTCAGGGTATCTTCACCTCGACCTGAACAACAATTAGTTACCCCTCAACCTACTGCACCTACTGAAAATATTGAATATGAAATTACTTCGGGTATGATAGAACAACTGCTAGCTAATCCTTATGCAGGAGATGGAACCGAACATCCTGATATGTACTTGATATATGTGGATCAAATTTGTTGATTATTTAAGCTTGCAGGTTTACCCGGAGATGAAGCTAAGAAGAAGGTTTTCCCTTTATCTTTGAAGGGAAAAGTATTGGCATGGTATAGGCTATGCGATGATATTGGATCTTGGAATTGGAATCGATTGAAATTGGAATTTCACCAAAAAAATTATCCTATGCATCTAGTTCATCATGATCGGAATTACATATATAATTTTTGGCCTCATGAAGGAGAAAGTATCGCTCTAGCTTGGGGGAGGCTTAAGTCAATGTTATATTCATGCCCCAATCATGAGCTCTCAAGAGAAATTATTATTCAGAATTTTTATGCTCGGCTTTCTCATGATGATCGATCCATGCTTGATACCTCTTGTACTGGTTCCTTTATGAAGAAGACTATTGACTTCCGATGGGATCTTTTAGAAAGAATTAAATGCAACTCTGAAGATTGGGAACTCAACGAAGTTAAAGAGTCAGGTATTAAGCTCAAGTATGATTGTGTTAAATCTTTTATGAATACCGATTCTTTTCAAAAGTTTAGCACTAAATATGGACTTGACTCTGAGATAGTAGCCTCCTTTTGTGAATCATTTGCTACTCATGTTGACCTCCCTTAGGAGAAGTGGTTTAAATATCACCCACCTATCAAAGAAGAAATTAAAGAACCAGTAGTAGCTAAACATGAAACTATTATTTACAATGTTGATCCAGTTGTGCCTACTGCTTATATTGAAAAACCACCTTTCCTTGTTAGGATAAAGGAGCATGCTAAAGTCTCAACTGTGGTCAACAAAAGTTATACTAGAACCTCCAAACCTACTGAACAAATCAAAGTAGAACCTAGTGTTGCTATGGTTAAAGATCTCTTGGTTGAAAATATAGATGGGCATGTTATTTACTTCTGTGATGAAGCTGCTAGAATTGCCAAACCCGATGAAAAAGATAAACATAGACCCATTGTTGGCATGCCTGTTGTCTCAGTTAAAATAGGAGATCACTGTTATCATGGTTTATGCGACAAAGGTGCTAGCGTGAGTGCCATTCCTTTTACCTTATATCAAGAAATTATGAATGATATAGCACCCGCTGAAATAGAAGACATAGATGTTACTATTAAACTTCCTAATAGGGACACCATCACACCACTTGGGATTGTTAGAGATGTTGAAGTCTTGTGTGGGAAAATAAAATATCCTACTAATTTTCTTGTTCTTGGTTCCCCACAAGATGACTTTTGTCCCATTATCTTTGGTAGACCTTTCTTGAACACCGTCAATGCTAAAATAGATTGTGAGAAACAAACCATCGGTGTTAGTTTTGGCAATGAGTCTCATGAGTTTAATTTTTCCAAGTTTAGTAGGAAGCATCATAATAAAGAATTGCCTAGTAAGGATGAAATAATTGGTCTTGCTTCTATTGCTGTGCCTCCTACCGATCCACTAGAACAATATTTGCTAGACCACGAAAATGATATGCATCTGCATGAAAGAAATGAAATAGATAAGATTTTCTTTGAATAACGTCCTCTGCTTAAACACAATTTGCCTATTGAAACTCTAGGAGGTCCTCCTCCACCTAAAGGTGATCATGTGTTTGAATTAAAGCAATTGCCAGACACTTTAAAATATGCTTATCTTGATGAGAAAAAGATTTATCCTGTTATTATTAGTGCTAACCTTTCAGAACATGAAGAAGAAAGATTATTGAAGGTTCTGAAGAAGCACCGAGCTGCCATTGGATATACTCTTGATGATTTAAAGGCATTAGTCCCACTCTTAGTCAGCATAAAATTAATATGGAGCCTGATGCTAAACCCGTTGTTGATCACCAACGATGTTTAAATCCTAAAATAAAGAAGTGGTAAGAACAGAAATACTGAAGCTTCTAGAAGCAGGTATAATCTATCCCATAGCTGATAGTAGATGGGTAAGTCATGTTCATTGTGTCACAAAAAAGGGAGGTATTACCGTTCTTCCTAATGATAAGAATGAACTTATTCCACAAAGAATTGTTACTGGCTACAGAATGGTAATTGATTTTAGAAAACTAAATAAAGCTACTAGAAAAGATCATTACCCTCTGCCTTTTATTGATCAAATGTTCGAAACACTATCAAAGCACACACATTTTTGCTTTCTTGATGGATATTCCGGTTTTCCTCAAATACCTGACTCACAACCTGATCAAGAGAAAACCACCTTTACTTGCCCTTTTGGAACTTATGCTTATAGACATATGCCTTTTGGTTTATGCAATGCACCTGCTACTTTTCAAAGATGTATGACTGCTATATTCTCTGATTTTTGTGAAAAGATTGTTGACGTTTTCATGGATGATTTTTCCGTTTACGGAACTTCTTTTGATGATTGCTTGAGCAACCTGGATCGAGTTTTGCAGAGATGCGAGCAAACTAATCTCGTCTTGAATTGGGAGAAGTGCCACTTTATGGTTAATGAAGGTATTGTCTTGGGACATAAAATTTCTGAACGAGGTATTGAGGTGGATAAAGCTAAAGTTGATGCAATTGAGAAAATGACATGCCCTAAAGATATCAAAGGTATTCGTAGTTTCCTCGGTCATGCTGGTTTCTATAGGAGGTTTATTAAAGACTTCTCTAAAATTTCTAGGCCTCTTACAAATCTTTTACAAAAGGATGTTCCATTTGTTTTTGATGATGATTGTGTAGAAGCCTTTGAAACACTTAAGAAAGCCTTGATTTCTGCACCTATTGTTCAACCACCTGATTGGAACTTGCCTTTTGAAATTTTGTGTGATGCTAGTGATTATGTAGTTAGTGCTGTTCTAGGACAAAGAGTCGATAATTTTTTTAAATGTTATTCATTATGCTAGTAAAACTCTGGACAGTGCTTAACGAAATTATGCTACTACTGAAAAAGAATTTTTAGCAGTTGTGTTTGCTTGTGTGATACGTCTCCAACGTATCTATAATTTTTGATTGTTCCATGCTGTTATATTATCATTCTTGGATGTTTTACGATCATTTTATAGCATCTTTATATTATTTTTTGGGACTAACCTATTGACACAGTGCCAAGTGCCAGTTGCTGTTTTCTGCTTGTTTTTTACTTCGCAGGAAATCAATACCAAACGGAGTCCAAACGCAGTGAAACTTTTTGGAGCTTTTTATGGACCAGAAGACATCCAGTGGGCCAAAGAAGTACCGAAGAGGGGGCCCGAGGTGAGCACAAGACACCAGGGCACGCCTGGGCCCCCAGGCGCGCCCTGATGGGTTGTGCCCACCTCAGTGACCTCCCGCACCGCCTCTTTGCTCTATAAATACCCCAATATTCCAGAAACCCTAGGGGGGTCGACGAAAATCAATTCCAGCCGCCGCAAGTTCCAGAAACCACAGATCCAATCTAGACACCATCACGGAGGGGTTCATCATCCTCATTGGTGCCTCTCCGATGATGCATGAGTAGTTCATTGTAGACCTACGGGTCCGTAGGTAGTAGCTAGATGGCTTCCTCTCTCTCTTTTGATTCTCAATACAACGGTCTCTCGGAGATCTATTTGATGTAACTCTTTTTTGCGGTGTGTTTGTTGGGATCCGATGAACTTTGAGTTTATGATCAGATCTATGTTTTTATCCATGAAAGTTATTTGAGTCTTTTGATCTATTATATGCATGATTACTTATAGCCTCGTATTTCTTCTCCGATATTTGGGTTTTGTTTGGCCAACTTGATCTATTTATCTTGCAATGGGAAGAGGTGCTTTGTGATGGGTTTGATCTTACGGTGCTTGATCCCAGTGACAGAAGGGGAAACGACACGTATGTATCGTTGCTATTAAGGATAACAAGATGGGGTCTATTTCTACATAAATAGATCTTGTCTACATCATGTCATCGTTCTTATTGCATTACTTTGTTTCTCCATGAACTTAATACACTAGATGCATGCTGGATAGTGGTCGATGTGTGGAGTAATAGTAGTAGATGCAGGCCGGAGTCGGTCTACTAATCTTGGACGTGATGCCTATATAATGATCATTGCATGGATATCGTCATGATTATTTGAAGTTCTATCAATTGCCCAGCAGTAATTTGTTTACCCACCGTTTGCTATTTTTCCCGAGAGAAGCAACTAGTGAAACCTACGGCCCCCGGGTCTCTTCTTTAATATATTTGCCTTCACGATCTATTTTTATTTGCCTTTATTTTCAGATCTATTAATCCAAAAATACAAAAATACCTTGCTGCACTTTTTACTTATTTATTTTATCTCGCGTTCCCACGAGATCTATTTATCCAATCTTCTACAATTTTACCTATCCTTTTACCCGTGAGGGATTGACAGCCCCTCTCTTACGTCGGGTTGCAAGTATTTGTTCTTTGTGTGCAGGAGTTGTTTACGTGGTGTTGCGTGGTTCTCCTACTGGTTCGATAACCTTGGTCTCATGACTGAGGGAAATACCTACCGTTGTTGTGCTGCATCATCCCTTCCTCTTTGGGGAAATACCGACGTAGTTCAAGCAAACATCAAAAGGAATTTCTGGCGTCGTTGCCGGTGATGATCAAGTCAAGATAGTCTCCCGGCCACGTGCCAACTTCTGGTGTCGTTGCCGGGGAGACATCATCAACATCTACCAGGTTCCTAATCACAAATCTCATCTCCTTGCAATTTCCATTATTTTCCTTTTGCCTCTCGTTTTCATCTCCCCCACTTCACAAAAATTTGCCGTTTTATTCGCCTTCTTTTCCATTTGCCTTTTTCTCGTCAGATCTCTTGTTTGCTTGTGTTGCCATGTGTCTTCTATTTGCTTGCATCTTTGCTTGCTAAAAATCTATTGATATGGATCCTCATCCACTTGCTAATCTTTTTAAAAGATCCAATTATGACGAACCAATTGTTAGGGAATTAAATTCACTAGATTATCTTTATGAAGTTTTGCTTGAGATTTATGAATCTGAAAATTGTGATGAAGTGTTAAACAAAGAAATTCATGAAGTGATTCATGATAGCTCCTTGAATGAAAAGCATGATTGCAATGATTTTACTATAAATTCTATTAATGTCAATTGTGTCAGTGGTATGCAAAACCCCAAGCTTGGGGATGCTTGTTTTGATATGTCTACTACTTATTGCAATGATCATGATTGGGGTGATAATGTTTCTTATGATCTTGAAAATTTATTTAAGCCTCATGATGATTATGATATTGATAATAATGTTTGCAATAATATTGAAAGTGGGTTTGGAAGAGCGTTAACTTTAGGTAAAAATAATCCCACATATTTGGAGAGTGTTCAATCTTATGAATTTTTTGATGAAAGTGGGTTTGGAGAGGTCATGACTTTAGTTTATGTTAATCCCACTATTTTGGAAGATTATAAAACTTTTATGCATCTGGATCATGAAGAGAAAATTTTATATGATAGCTATATTGTTGAATTTTATTAAGATCCTACTTGTAATGAGACAGGGAAATATTGTTGTAGAAATTTTCATGTTACTAATTTACCTCTCGTTATGTTGAGATTGTTATTGTTTCTTTCTTCTTCCTTGCATATCCTATATATTTCTTGTCTTGATAATTTGTTTGCTTATAAAATCCCTATGCATCGGAAGTATGTTAGACTTAAATGTGTTTGTCACATGTATTATGATGCTCTTTTTGTGTTTCAGTTCTTGTCTTTCATGCGAGCATCATCAAAATTACTATGCCTAGCTAGGGGCATAAAACGACCGCGCTTGTTGGGAGGCAACCCAATGAATAAAATTTATTTTCGTCTTTTTCTTTCTGTTCTTGAGTGTTTGCACAATTATGCTGCTGTTATGATTGTGTTTTTTGTGTTTTAATTAGTGTTTGTGCCAAGTAAAGCCTTTAGGATAGCTTTGGTGATAGTTGATTTGATCTTGTTGGAAAACAGAAACTTTTGCGTCCAGTAATTTTTTTTTGAAAATTCACAGAAGCGACAATTTTTTTTGAAGTTTTTACACAAGATTGATATACAAATTGCTTCTGTTGTCCTAATTTTTCAGAATTTTTGGAGTTACAGAAGTACTCGAAGTTTTCAGATTGCTACAGACTATTCTGTTTTTGACAGATTCTGTTTTCTTTGTGTTGTGTGCTTGTTTTGATGATTCTATGGTCTCCTTTGAAGAGTTTTTGCCATAGAAAAGTTGGAATACAGTAGATATAATGCAAAAATAAAATATGAATGGGTTTGCAACAGTACTTATAGTAGTGATTTGCTTTCTTATACTAACGGATCTCACGAAGGTTTTGTTGAGTTTTGTGTGATTGAAGTTTTCAAGTTTTGGGTGAGATCACGATGGATGAAGGAATAAGGATTAGCAAAAGGCTAAGCTTGGGGATGCCCGAGGCACCCCAAGGTAATATTCAAGAAGTATCAAGCAACTAAGCTTGGGGATGCCCCCGAGTGGCATCCCCTCTTTCTTCTAACGGCCATCGGTATTTTACTTTGAACTATATTTTTATTCATCACATATTATGAGTTTTGCTTGGAGCGTCTTGTATGATATGAGTCTTTGCTTGTTTTGCTTTTTATTTTGAGTCTTGAATCCTTGCTGGACACACCTTTTTGAGATAGCCAAAAATTATGCTATATTTTGCTCCTATGCTTCACTTAAATCTTTAGAGCCATGGGATTGCTCTAGTGCTTCACTTATATCTTTTTTAGCACGGTGTGCTTTATTATTTTTGAAGAAATGCTCTCATGCTTCACTTATATTTATTTGGGAGTTAGTAAAATTTTGAAGAAATTCTCTCTTGCTTCAATTAAATTAATCTGAGAGAAAGAAATATGATGCTCATGTTCTTCACTTATATTTGTTTGAGCTTATTAAAAGCAACATATGGAATTAGTCCCAAGGTGATAGATATCCAAGGAGGATATAATAAAAACTTTCATGAAGATCATTGGACAAAATAAACTCGATTCTTTGTAATAGTTTTGAGATATGATAATAGTGACATGTGAGACATGTTGATGAGTAATTATGCTTTAGTAAGAATATTGGTGTTAAGGTTCATGATTCCCTATGCAAGCACGAAAGTTAATAGTTATGCAATGAAATTACATCCTACTTGTGGTGCATTATTCGGTGTTAGTTATGCTTAATGCTCGCGTATGAGATTTTTCGTTTCTTGGTTGGATGCTTCTCAATCTTTTGCTAGCCTTCATTTTGCACTAAGTATGATCACTACTTGTGCATCCAAATCCTTTAAACCAGTTTTTGCCATATGAGTCCACTATACCTACCTATATGCGGTATTTCCGTGCCATTCTAAGAAAATTTGTATGTGCCATCTCTAATTTTCAAAATAAACTTCTCTTTTGTGTGCTCGTACCGCTCGCGAAACGGTAGGGGGTGGCTAATATATTTCCATGCTAGATGTGTTATTCTCACGATGAGTGTTTATTCACTTGTCATTGCACGAGAGTACGGCAAAGGTATTAGGGATGCCCAGCCCGAAATGAAAAATGAAATTTACTTTATGTTGTCAAATAATAAATTCCTTGGAAAGTGTTGGTATGGAGGGCACCCGTGGATACGGTTAGCCATGGAAAGTGAAAGTATGGTGGAAAAAGGAATAAACTTTATTTTCTGTTTGGGAACCGCCTATGATATATCTAGCATGGAAAGTATTGGGAACTTCTTGATCGTTCTTGTTGGCAGGAAAAGCATGCCTCCCAAAATGTTTTTATCTCTATTTTTTTCGCTTTGAGCTCTGGCACCTCTACAAATCCCTACTTCCCTCCGCGAAGGGTCTTTCTATTTACTTGATGCAATTTTTATTTGAGTCTCCATCTTCTCTTATAAAGCGCCAACTAAGGGGCACTATGATCGTACTTGAGCATTGGGTGGAGCTAATATGCGAATGTGTTTCATGAATGGATCAATGATTGAGCATAATGGGCTAGGGATAGCTTGCTTTAGCGTTGATATTTTGAAAGACATGGTTGTTTGTTGATATGCTTGATGTATTAAAGTCCTCATGTCAAAACTAGATTATTCCTTTGAATCATATAAAAGTCCAAATGTCCATGCTAGAAAGAAAAGAATATGTGATGAACATGTTAGGCAGCATTCCACATCAAAAATTCTGTTTTTTATCATTTACCTACTCGAGGATGAGCAGGAATTAAGCTTGGGGATGCTGATACATCTCCAACGTATCTATAATTTTTTATTGTTCCATGCTGTTATATTATCATTCTTGGATGTTTTACAATCATTTTATAGGATCTTTATATCATTTTTTGGGACTAACCTACTGACACAGTGCCAAGTGCGAGTTGTTGTTTTCTGCTTGTTTTTTACTTCGCACGAAATCAATACCAAACGGAGTCCAAACGCAGCGAAACTTTTTGGAGATTTTTTTTGGACCAGAAGACATCCAGTGGGCCAAACAAGTACCAAAGAGGGTGCCCGAGGTGAGCACAAGACACCAGGGCGCGCCTGGGCCCCCAGGCGCGCCCTGATGGGTTGTGCCCACCTCGGTGACCTCCCGCACCACCTCTTTGCTCTATAAATACCCCAATATTCCAGAAACCCTAGGGGAGTCGATGAAAATCAATTCCAGCCGCCGCAAGTTCCAGAAACCACAGATCCAATCTAGACAACATCACGGAGGGGTTCATCATCCTCATTGGTGCCTCTCCGATGATGCGTGAGTAGTTCATTGTAGACCTACGGGTCCATAGGTAGTAGCTAGATGGCTTCATCTCTCTCTTTTGATTCTCAATACAACGGTCTCTCGGAGATCTATTTGATGTAACTCTTTTTTGTGGTGTGTTTGTTGGGATCCGATGAACTTTGAGTTTATGAACAGATCTATGTTTTTATCCATGAAAGTTATTTGAGTCTTTTGATCTATTATATGCATGATTACTTATAGCCTCGTATTTCTTCTCCGATATTTGGGTTTTGTTTGGCTAACTTGATCTATTTATCTTGCAATGGGAAGAGGTGCTTTCTGATGGGTTTGATCTTACGGTGCTTGATCCCAGTGACAGAAGGGGAAACGACACGTATGTATCGTTGCTATTAAGGATAACAAGATGGGGTCTATTTCTACATAAATAGATCTTGTCTACATCATGGCATCGTTCTTATTGCATTACTTCGTTTCTCCATGAACTTAATACACTAGATGCATGCTGGATAGTGGTCGATGTGTGGAATAATAGTAGTAGATGCAGGCAGGAGTCGGCCTACTAATCTTGGACGTGATGCCTATATAATGATCATTGCCTGAATATCATCATGATTATTTGAAGTTCTATCAATTGCCCAGATGTAATTTGTTTACCCACCGTTTGCTATTTTTCTCGAGAGAAGCCACTAGTGAAACCTATGGCCCCCGGGTCTCTTCTTTAATATATTTGCCTTCGCGATCTATTTTTATTTGCCTTTATTTTCAGATCTATTAATCCAAAAATACAAAAATACCTTGCTGCAATTTTTAATTATTTATTTTATCTCGCGTTCCCGCGAGATCTATTTATCCAATCTACTACAATTTTACCTATCCTTTAACCCGTGAGGGATTGACAACCCCTCTCTTACATCGGGTTGCAAGTATTTGTTCTTTGTGTGCAGGAGCTATTTATGTGGTGTTGCATGGTTCTCCTACTAGTTCGATAACCTTGGCCTCATCACTGAGGGAAATACCTACCGTTGCTGTGCTGCATCATCCCTTCCTCTTTCGGGAAATACCGACATAGTTCAAGCAAACATCATTGTGATAAATTTAGATCTTACATTGTTGATTCTAAAGTGACCGTTCACACCGATCATGCTGCTATAAAATATCTTATGGAAAAGAAGGATGCTAAACCTAGACTCATTAGGTGGGTTCTTTTGTTACAAGAATTTGATTTACATATCACTGATAGAAAGGGAGCTGAGAACCCCATGGCTGATAACTTGTCTAGGTTAGAAAATATTCTTGATGACCCACAACCTATTAATGATAGTTTTCCTGATGAACAATTAGCTGGAATAAATGTTTCTCATAACACTCCTTGGTATGCTGACTATGCCAATTATATTGTTGCTAAATATATACCACCTAGCTTCACATACCAACAAAAGAAAAAATTATTCTATGATTTAAGACATTACTTTTGGGATGACCCACATCTTTATGAAGAAGGAGTAGATGGTATTATTAGACGTTGTGTACCTGAGCATGAACAGGGACAAATCCTACAGAAATGTCACTCCAAAGCTTATGGAGGACATCATGCGGGAGATAGAACTACTCACAGGGTATTGCAATCTGGTTTTTATTGGCCTACTCTCTTCAAGGATGCCCGTAAGTTTGTTTTATCTTGTGATGAATGCCAAAGAATTGGTAATATTGGTAAGCATCAAGAAATGCCTATGAATTATTCTCTTGCTATTGAACCATTTGATGTTTGGGGATTTGATTACATGGGACCTTTTCCTTCCTCTAATGGGTATACACATATTTTGGTTGATGTTGATTATGTTACTAAGTGGGTAGAAGCTATTCCAACTAGTAGTGCTAATCACAACACCTCTATTAAAATGCTTCAGGAAGTCATTTTCCCAAGGTTTGGAGTCCCTAGATATTTAATGACTGATGGTGGTTCACATTTTATTCATGGTGCTTTCCGTAAAATGCTTGCTAAATACGATGTTAACCATAGAATTGCATCACCTTATCATCCTCAGCCTAGTGGTCAAGTTGAACTTAGCAATAGAGAAATAAAATTAATATTACAAAAAACTATCAATATGTCCCGAAAGAATTGGTCTAAGAAGTTAGATGATGCACTTTGGGCTTATAGAACAGCATATAAAAATCCTATGGGTATGTCTCCGTATAAAATGGTTTATGGAAAGCTTGTCATTTGCCTCTTGAGTTAGAACATAAAGCATATTGGGCAATTAAGGAACTCAACTATGATTTAAAACTTGCCAGTGAAAAGAGGTTATTTGATATTAGCTCACTAGATGAATGGAGAACCCAAGCCTATGAAAATGCCAAGTTATTTAAAGAAAAAGTTAAAAGATGGCATGACAAAAGAATCCAAAAGCGTGAGTTCAAAGTTGGAGAATATGTTCTTTTGTACAACTACGTTTCAGATTCTTTGCAGGAAAACTCCTCTCCAAATGGGAAGGACCTTATGTTATCGAGGAGGTTTATCGATCCGGAGCCATCAAGATAAATAATGCCGAAGGTACTAACCCGAAGGTTGTTAATGGGTAACGAATAAAACATTATATCTCAGGTACGCCCATTAATGTTGAAAGCAATATTATCCAAACTATGACACCGGAAGAACACATAAAGGAAACCTTCCGGAACACTCCAGAATAACTAGAAAAAAAGGAGGTACGTGATACGGTAAGTAAACGGACTCCGAAAAATCCGCAAAAATAATTTTTGTCAGTTTTGGAATATTTAAAAAAATAGGGAAATAAGAAACTACCAGGAAGGTGACCCTTGTGGGCACAAGACACCAGGGCGCGCCTGGCTTGTCAGGCGTGCCCAGGTGGGTTGTGCCCTCCTCGGGTACCTTCCGGACTCCGTTTTTCTTCAGCTTGCTTGTTTCCCAAGATAAAAAAATCTTTATATACCCCCCCCCCCACGAACCTTTGACCAACGTATTGCGGAGAAATCTTCTGTTTTCTTTTCCTTGCTGTTTTCTGACAGATCCAATCCACCATGGCCGCTTCAAGCTCCTCCAAGGACAAGTTCTTCGAGAATGTCATCAACCCATATTTGCGGGAGGTGATGCAGCACCCTCAGGCTATCCAGATGCATGAGGGGGTGCTGCACATCCGCGATGTGCAAGGCCCCAAGGGGACGGGATCCATGGAGGCTAGGCTTGAAGCTATGGAGCAGGAAGTCTTCCGGTGCAAGGGGATGGTAGAACGTGGACTCAATGCCAATCACTCATGATCGCGGACTACACCCATGATCTCAAGGTGGATGGCAAGTCCATGAAGGACATCATCTTCACCTTCAACGAGCAAATCAACTTCCTCCAAAGCCAGATCTATGATCTACAAAATCAAGTCTTTGAATATGAGGCAAGGTTTAAAGGTATGAGTTTGGCTGCCAGTTGCAGGACCCGTGAGACTCACTCCTCCTCTTATGATGGTGAGCCCTTGCCATGGAAACCCGAGGATAAGATTGCCACTACTTCATCACCACCACCTCCTTCTTCATCACCAAAGGAAAATTGAGTAATCGGGTATGGTAACTCCCCTTGGCTTGTGCCAAGCTTGGGGGAGGTGCCCCGATATCGTATCACCTCCACTATCTTTTGCCTTTACTTATCACTGGTACGCGTTGGTGCTATACAAACGGGTTTTAACCCCTTTCCGCGATGGCATTTGGAACTGTCGCCAAGTGAGTGTGGGCGATAGGGGGGTCCTTCCCGCACGACCCAGAAACCGTCGGGGATAGGGAGCCAAGATGCATATACAGTACTCCTACTCGTTTGTGCTCGCATTGCCATCGCAGTCGGTATTCTGTGGTGCTATGTTTACGATGCGCGACCCATCACAAACGGTTCACTATTATAGAACGTGTATGATAAGCATACAATCACACACATTCGCTTGTCCCAAACCATATGCGATAACTAATTAAGAAGATTAGCTAATCATCGTACGAGTGTCGGATAGGATTACGAAACATCGGACCGTCGTAACATCGTCGTACACGACAACTATCGCACACGCTATTCTGTGGTGCAACGTTTACGATCCATACTTCATTAGAAACAGTTCATGGTTGCGAATCGTGTACGATAAGGCAACTATCACAAATGTTTAGTTTGCCCGCACCGTTTGTGATATTGTCTGACATCGCACACGCTTTGCAAACGGCAACTATGTGCATGCTTGCACAAGTTTCCTCTCTGTGAACCGTCTCGGATTATGGTGTATATCGCAAACGTTTGTGTTTTACCAACCGTGTGTGCCGTAACGACCTGGAGAGCGTAATTTCATCGTAATTTAATTGCTGCTATTTCAAATTGTACCGGATTTGAATTTGAATTTGAATGTATGCTATAGCTTTATTCATATCCATCAGGTTCAAACATCCAATGCATTATTCGATTCATAGGTACATATGTTCAAGAATTACATAAGAACCAAATAAAGAATGATGAACCACAGTTGTATACTTGTACTATTAAAGACGGTAAAGAAAGAGGCGAAATACATTCTGGTTGCTGAACAAGGTGAAGCGGAATGCCCATATTGTGCCCTCCTCCATGCAGAAGGCACGCACGACTCTAGTCCAACCCCTTGTGATGGCCGACCGCCCATCCTTCACGGTCTTCATGAAAACATCTACATAATCATCGTGTTCTGGTAGAAATACTTTGACCTTTGCATGCCCACCAATCATGTAGTTTGAGAGGTAATCTTGAGTAAACTACTTTGGCAACCACTGCAAAGGAAAAAGATTCAGACATTGTCATCTAACACAACTCATTATGGGCAGTAAAAAGAAGGCTGCAGAGTTCTTACTTACCATCCTGCAGTTTGCTGTTGTCTTGGATAAAGTGTAAACAAATAGTTTAATTGCCATCTTTGGACCCATTTTACTAACAACCTTTATCAGCTTCCTCACTTGATGCTAGTTCATCGATATCTCATTTCCCCATACGCAGAAAGGGTCGAAGCGTGGATCTTTACCAATGACATATGTACCTAAAAGCACCAAGTTAATATTAGAAGCTAAACAGCAATTGCACAATGATGTAGTACAACACTCTTTTATAATATCTTATAACATCCAATATACTCACCTATTAGATGAATTAACATCTTATATTATGGGCCGGAAGGAGTTTATTGCATTCTTACAAATTATCGGCTGATTAACTGCTGCTGTATCCATGGGTTACAGTTAGTTTGAGCTAGTTCGGGCTCAAATAGCCCTAAAGTATATCTAAACATGAGGGCTAGTTTGAGCTAGTTGACGATGACATGTACCTAGGGTAGGGTCATAGGCATGACCGAGACGCCCTACCCAAGGACACTGCTCAAGAGTCAAGGACACTCAAAGTACAACTGAGGATACCGACTGAGATCACCTTGGAGTGCAATCCACTCGACCAGCTATCCCACTCGGACACCCCAATTCCACTCGACAAAGTTAGAGTCACTCGACCATATGAAGAATCACTCGGAGTACAGAAGACCTACAGTCACCCCAGGATGGCAACGGTCAGGCATTCACTCCGTAGTCATAAAGATCATTAATAGCAGGCGTTACCAGTAACGCCCCTGCCTTAACTCACATTGAACCTTGTGTAACCGAGGGCTGGAGGGGCCTAGCGCACTCTATATAAGCCACCCCCCTCCTCTGGCACAAGGGTTCGCACCCCCTGTAACTCGCACGCATATTCCAGTCGATCAGCCTCAGGGCATCGAGACGTAGGGTTTTTACCTCCTCCGAGAGGGGCCTGAACACGTAAACCCGCGTGTACAATCTCACCATAGCTAGGACCTTGCCTCCTCCTACGTACCCCCTATTCTTACTGTCAGACTTAGTACCACGACAATTGGCGCCCACTGTGGGGCCGCGTCTTAGCGACTTCCGATGAGGTTGCAGTTTTTCTGATCTCCATCAACATGGTTTCTGGCGGTCGTTTGGCTTTGGACCACGAGATCCGTCTCGGCGCGCTCGTTTTCGTCGCCGATGACTCCGCCTGGCTCCAAGAAGCCCCCCTCGACGTCGAGGCCCTTCCCGTCTGCGGGGCAACGCATTTCCGTGCGAGTGCCTGCAGCGTCCTCCTGCGGCAGTCGTCGACCCAACATCGGTCCCGTGTCATCCTCTCTCCCCGCTGTACGCCGCTGCAAGCGATCCGGTCGATCGCGGCTCCAGCGATGGGTGAAGCATGCAGTGGCTCGCCAGTCGGCCACCCCTCAAGTCACAGCAATCAAGCCCGACGAATCACTCTACGGACTATTCGATCTGCCGACTGGTTCCACGGACACACTTTCCGAGTGCGGGAGTTCTGACCCTGCGGCGGAAGTCTTCATGGTCAACTCACCTCGCAGCCCGCCTAGGTTTCGTCGCGGTGGCAGTGGTGATGGCGGCGGCGGCCCGTCGCATGGTCGCGACGAATATCATCCCCAAGCCCTTACTTCAGAGCAGAGAGAAGAGTTGCATCATCGCAACGTGGAGGCGCTCCATACCCCCATCATTGGGGAAACCTCTGAGGCTCGGGCCTTAGAAGCGGCACGCCTGGCTACCTTGGCAGAGCGCGCGCGTCTGGAGAATCTCTAACATTCACTCGACGAACATGCCCATCGGTAGATCCCCGAATCCAGTCGATGGCCCCGACAATTGTTCCCGCCTGAAACTCAGGTATATCGCACTCCGGTCCAAAATCTTGCAGCTGCATCATGTATAGCAGAGTCAATCCAGCCATCTCGTTCAGAAGCTGGTAGAGGTTTGCTGCAGATCCGAGCGCTGCTTTGAGCGGCTGGTGAACAAAACTCGGCTATTTCTCAGTCGCGCAATAGAATCCACAGCAGATCTGTGGTTGCAGACACAGTTCAGTCGGCACACAGTCCAAGATCACCTCCACGGCGTGACGATCATGGTCACTGACAGGATCAGTACCTGGATCGAGGCTACGGATAGTATGATCATCGATATGCCCGTGATGACCACCGTCGAGTGCCTACGCCCCCTCCGAGGGGCGGATCGTACGCGCCCCGGCGGTATGATGACAGGCATCTGTATGGTGATGAGCGGAGAGCTCCAGTCGACCCAAGAGAGCCTGGATTCGATGCGAGATCACTCCTCGTACAAAGCTTGGTCGATAGGGGCAGGGCACACAGAGAAGGACAAGACAGAAACCATCCGAGTGGAAGCAGAGTACATGTTTCTGGGCCCGAATGTTTCAGTAGAGCCATCCAAGCTGCTGAGATCCCTCCCAACTTCAGGTTGGCAACTGGCGTGAGTAAGTTCACCGGTGAGTCAAAGCCTGACACGTGGCTAGAAGATTACCGGGTGGCGGTACAGATTGGTGGAGGCAACGATGATGTTGCCATGAAACACCTCCCCCTGATGCTTGAAGGTTCAGCCATAGCTTGGTTGAATCAGTTGGCCCCTGGAAGTATTTTCAGTTGGGAAGAATTAGCCCGAGTGTTTATCAAAACATTCGAGGGCACCTGCAGGCGACCTGCTGGGCTAACTGAATTGCAGCACTGTGTTCAGAAACAGAACGAAACTTTGAGAGACTTCATCCAGAGATGGGCTACTCTTCATCATACTGTGGAAAATGTGTCAGAGCACCAGGAAGTCTGCGCCTTCAAAGAGGGCGTTCGATACAGAGAGCTTAACTTGAAATTTGGTCGGTCGGGTGACATGCCCCTGGCCCGAATGATGGAAATAGCCACTCGATACGCTAACGGCGAAGAGGAAGACTGACTCCGCAGTGGCAAGAACAAACCGGTCGCCCAAGACACCAGAGGTGGAAATTCCATTCGGAAGCACAAGCGCAAGGCTGAACCTGCAGGTCCTGCTGAGGCCGCAGTTTTGAATCAAGGGAAGGTCAAGGGAAAGCCTAAAGGATCGTGGATCCCTAAAAAAGTGAAAGATCAGTCGGGAAACGACGTTCTTGATTTACCGTGTCACATACACACTAAAAAAGATGAAGAGGGTAACTTGATTCTACCCAAGCATACCACTCGACAGTGCCGGCTCCTGATTCGGAGTTTCCGGGAGGGTCAGTCCAGTGAGAAGGAGAAAGAATCTGGTAAGGAAGAGG
The DNA here is from genome assembly GCA_011799875.1 of Thinopyrum elongatum. Classification (NCBI taxonomy): domain Eukaryota; kingdom Viridiplantae; phylum Streptophyta; class Magnoliopsida; order Poales; family Poaceae; genus Thinopyrum; species Thinopyrum elongatum. The sequence continues at coordinate 544,626,919 of CM022298.1, read as the reverse complement.
ACAAAGAGGAAGATGACGGTTAGCCCAATGTCAATGCTACTTTGGTGATTTTTGCTGACATCGAGAGCAAAAGTCGACTGAAAGTTATCAATAGAGAAGTGAACATGGTTGCTCCGGCAACCACGACATATTTGAAGTGGTAAAAAACTCCCATTACATTCGACCAGTCCGATCAGCCAGCGCACGTTGCTACCCCCAGGCGGCAAGCATTGGTGGTCGACCCGGTCGTTGGGGGCACCCGACTGACCAAGGTTCTGATGGATGGTGGCAGTGGCTTGAACATTTTGTATGCTGAGACCCTTCGTGGGATGGGCATCCCGATGTCCAAGCTCAGTGAGAGCAACATGCGATTCCACGAAGTCATCCCAGGAAAGAAAGCAGATTCACTCGGTCAGATCACTCTTGATGTGGTTTTCGGTGATTCAAAGAATTACCGCAAGGAAAAGTTGACGTTTGAGGTGGTGGATTTTCACAGTGCCTACCATGCTATCCTGGGCAGACCCGCATATGCTCGTTTCATGGCTCGACCATGTTACGTATACCTCAAGTTGAAGATGCCTGGTCCCAGAGGCATGATCACAGTCACAGGAAATCGGCAAAGAGCAGAAGAGTGCCTCCAAAAGGGCTCAAAGATTGCCGACGAACAGATGGCAGCAGTAGAGATGGAAGAATATCGGAAGAATGCAGATCCGAGTTATTTGTTGCGAACCAAGAAGCCTGCTTCAGAATCCGCGTTTTAGTCGGCCGGAGAGACAAAGCCTGTACATATTCACCCGACTGATCCCAATGCTGCTCCGACCCACATCTCAACAACACTCAACAGCAAATAGGAAGAAGCGCTCATCCAGTTCCTCCGTGAGAACTGGGATATCTTCGCATGGAAACCATCTGACATGCCGGGTGTACCCAGGGGACTGGCTGAGCACCGTTTGCGCGTCGACTCAAAAGCAAAACCTGTCAAGGAACATCTCTGTCGGTCCACCGTGGAGAAGAGGAAGGCGATTGGCGAAGAGGTAGCTCGGCTTCTGGCAGCTGAGTTTATCCGCGAGATATACCACTCCGAGTGGCTCGCCAATGTTGTCATGGTACCCAAGAAAGATGATTCACTTCGTATGTGTATCGATTTCAAGCACATCAATCGGGCCTGCCCGAAAGATCACTTCCCTCTCCCCCGCATTGACCAGATTGTCGACTCAACTGTGGGGTGTGAGCATTTGTCCTTTTTGGACGCATATTCTGGGTACCATCAGATCTGACTGTATGGACCCGATGAGATAAAAACGGCCTTCATCACCCCATTCGGGTGCTTTTGTTATGTCACCATGCCCTTTGGCCTCAAGAATGCTGGTGCCACGTTCATGCGCATGATTCAGAAGTGCCTGCTCACTCAAATCAGTCGAAATGTGGAAGCATACATGGATGATATCATGGTCAAGTCACGTAAATGTTCCAAACTGCTAACTGACCTTGCTGAAACATTTGCCAACTTGAGAAGATATGATATCAAGCTCAATCCGTCAAAGTGCACATTCGGAGTCCCAGGCGGAAAATTACTCGGTTTTCTCGTTTCCGAATGAGGGATCGATGCAAACCCAGAAAAGATTGGAACAATTCTCCGAATGAAACGCCCTGTGCGTGTGCATGATGTTCAGAAGCTTACTGGTTGTTTGGCTGCATTGAGTCGATTCATCTCTCGTCTCGGTGAAAAGGCATTACCTCTTTACCGACTGATGAAGAAGTCTGACAAGTTCGAGTGGACTCCCGAAGCCGAAGCAGCGTTTGTAGAGCTCAAAGCCCTGCTTTCCACCCAGCTGGTGCTTGCTGCCCCAGTCAGCAAAGAGCCTCTATTGTTATATATCGCAGCCACTGGACAAGTTGTCAGCACAGTGCTTACAGTCGAGCGGGAAGAAGAAGGCAAAGCCCATAAAGTTCAATGCCCTGTATACTATATTTCTGAAGTCTTGACTCCGTCCAAGCAAAGTTATCCGCATTACCAGAAGCTTGTCTACGGAATTTACTTGGCCACGAAGAAAGTTGCACATTACTTCGTAGACCACTCGGTTTCAGTCGTCAGCGACGCTCCATTATCAGAAATTCTGAACAATCGGGATGCAACCGGTTGAGTGGCTAAGTGGGCGATTGAACTCCTCCCTTTAGATATCAAGTTCGAGGCAAAGAAAGCAATCAAGTCTCAGGCAATAGCAGATTTCATCGCCGAGTGGATTGGACTATGTTTTTTTATGGGTCCAAGATGTTGAATGGTTCTGGTGCTGGAGTGGTCCTGGTATCCCCGAGAGGTGACAAGCTCAGTTATGTCCTTCAGATTCACTTTGACTCCTCAAATAATGAAGCTGAGTATGAGGCACTTCTATATGGGTTGCGTATGGCCATCTCACTCGGCGTCCGTTGCCTGATGGTATACGGCGACTCAGATTTTGTGGTCAATCAAGTAATGAAGGAGTGGGAAACCAGGAACCCTGCCATGACTGGTTACTGCAATGTAGTAAGAAAGTTAGAGAAGAAGTTTGAAGGGTTGGAGCTCCACCACATACCCCGACTCAAGAATCAAGCGGCCAATGATCTGGCGAAGATAGGTTCCACTCGGAAACCCATTCCCAGTAATGTGTTCTTGGAGCATCTTCACACCTCGTCAGTTCAAGAGGACCCCTTTATGGAGGAACCCCCACAACCGATAAGTTCAACCAATCTGACTGAGATTGAAGTCCCAGCTGTAGTCGACTTGATCATGGAGGTTTTAGTGATCACTCCCGACTGGACGGTGCCTTATATCGCATATCTGCTCAGGCAGGAGCTCCCACAGGATGAAGATGAGGCCCGCCAGATCGTCCGCAGATCCAAAGCATTCACAGTGATAAGTGGACAGCTCTACAGAGAAAGTGTTACTGGAGTAGCTCAGCGTTGCATTTCTCCAGAAGAAGGTCGACTGATCTTAAATGAGATTCACTCGGGGACCTATGGTCACCACGCATCCTCTCGGACCATCTTGGCCAAAGCATACCGAGCGGGGTTTTACTGGCCGCGTGTGAATGAGATGGCTAAAGATATAGTCAGCAAGTGCGAAGGCTGCCAGTTTTACTCAAACATGTCTCACAAGCCTGCATCTGCCTTGAAGACTATTCCACTCGTCTGGCCATTTGCAGTTTGGGGGTTGGACATGGTCGGGCCTTTCAAGACCGGCAGAAGCGGTTTCACTCATTTGCTCGTAGCAGTCGACAAGTTCACCAAATGGATCGAGGCCAAGCCTATCAAGAATCTTGACTCAAGCACTGCCATTAGTTTCATCAGAGAGCTAATATTCCGATATGGGGTCCCTCACGGCATTATCACAGATAACGGCTCCAACTTTGATTCTGATGAGTTCCGGGCATTCTACGCTTCCCAAGGCACTCGGGTCGACTACGCATCCATTGCGCACCCGCAGTCGAATGGACAGGTAGAAAGAGTGAATGGCTTGATCCTGCAAGGGCTGAAACCCCGATTGATGCGTGACCTCAAGCACGCAGCTGGAGCTTGGGTGACTGAGTTGCCATCTGTCCTATGGGGATTGAGAACGACTCCCAACCGGTCGACTGATCGAACCCCTTTCTTCATGGTATATGATGCAGAAGCTGTGCTTCCGAGTGATTTTTTGCACAATGCACCCCGAGTAGAACTTTTCTTAGAAGCTGAAGCAGAACAGGCACGCCAGGACGCAGTTGATCTCCTAGAGGAGGAACGAGAGATGGCTCTGATCCGGTCGACCATTTATCAACAAGACCTGCGTCGATTCCATGTCCGGAATGTCAGAGGCCAAGCATTTCAGGAAGGAGACCTTGTGCTTCGAGTGCACCAGAAACGGCCTCACAAGCTCGCTCCGGTCTGGGAAGGGCCCTTCATCATCACCAAGGTGCTCCACAACGGGGCGTATCACCTTTACAACGTAGCCAAGAAAGAAGATGAGGCACACTCGTGGAATGCAGATTTGCTCCGCCGCTTTTATACCTAAACACTCGGATCAGAGAGTTGTAATAAGAATCCTTTAGTTTGCTTATCAAAGACATGATTTTGCAGTATCTTAATGATTGTTTTCACATAAGTGGGTGTGTTCAAATCCCCCAGTGGGTGGCTTAGCCGCGAACCTGATTCGCCTAAGTTTCAAAAAATACTATGAGTGAAGAGCAACCCTCTCACTCGGGGGGCTTAGCCGCGAACCCAATTCGCCTAAGTTTCAAAAACATACTCCGAGTGAGGAGCAACCCTCCCACTCAGGGGCTTAGCCGCGAACCCGATTCGCCTAAGTTTCAAAAACATACTCCGAGTGAGGAGCAATCCTCCCACTCGGGGACTTAGCTGCGATCCCGTACTCGCCTAAGTTTCAAAAATACTCTGAGTGAAGAGCAACTCTCTCACTCGGGGGCTTAGCCATGAACCCGTACTCGCCTAAGTTTAAAAAATACTCCGAGTGAAGAGCAACTCTCTCACTCGGGGGCTTAGCCAGGAACCCGTACTCGCCTAAGTTTCAAAAATACTCCGAGTGAAGAGCAACCCTCTCACTCGGGGGCTTAGCTGTGATCCCGTACTCGCCTAAGTTTCAAAAATACTTCGAGTGAAGAGCAACCCTCTCACTCGGGGACTTAGCTGCGAGCACGATTCGCCTAAATTTCAAAAACATACTCCGAGTGAAGAGCAATCCTCCCACTCGGGGACTTAGCTGCGAGCCCGACTTGCCTAAGTCTCAAAAATAATTCGAGTGAAGAGCAACCCTCCCACTCGGAAGCTTGGCCGTGCACTCTGAGCTACGTCACAAGAACAGCGCATGAATGCACTCTGAGCTGTGCCACAAGTACAACGTCTACTCCAAGTGGAGAGCAATCCTCTCACTCGGAGACTCAGCTGCGATCCTAGATTCGCCTGAGTCAAAAAATTCGAAAGCAATACGGACAAAGCAACTGCATCCAAATAAAAGAACCTAAGTTCGGATAAATCCACGAAGGTTCAGAAGTACTCGGGCGTCAAGCCCGAAAGAGTTTAACGATTACAGAATCACTCGGCATTCCGAGGCAAAAGAGGGTAAAGTTATCAAGTTTTTCACTCGGCGGGAGGAGGACTTGCTGGCTCGACGAAACTGTCCAGATCGATGCCGTCTGCAATGCGAGTGGCTGCGTCGATGAAGGTCTCTATGAAGGATTGGAATTGAAGCTTCTTGGTGTTGGCAACCTTAAGAGCTGCCATCTTCTCTTCTTTGACTTCCTTGCAATGAACGCGGACGAGTGACAAAGCCATGTCAGCACCACAGCGGGCAGCTGACTTCTTCCACGCCTGCACTCGGTCCGGGATGCTGTTGAGTCGAGTCATCAATGACTCAAGGTCATTCAGGAGCACATCCTCTGGCCATAACTCCTTGTCGATCCGGGACAATGCGACCTTCAGTCGAGCAATGTAATCCAAGACACTGGCAAGGCGAGATTCCAATCGGAGCACGTTCATTGCAGCTTCGTCCTTGACGGGAGAGTTGATAGGGTCCAGGCCTGTCTCAATCCGCCCAGTTTCTTCCGCGAAGTTCTGACAGAATTCTGCACACACGAAAGGTGTTAAAGTGACAGTAATATAATGGAAAAGTTCTCTGCAATCAGTCGGAAAGTACCTTCAAGCATGAGGAACATCTTCTTGGCAAGACCTCCCAGATAAGTTTCCAGTTCATCTCTCTTCCGAGTGAGAACATCAACCTTGTCTGCCAAAGCCACCTTCTCCTGCTTCAGCTGCACGACTTCCTTCTTCGCTTCATCAACAGCGGTTTTCAACTTGGCGTTCTCTTCTTCCAACTTTCCGACTGAAGCCAGCTTCTTGTCGGCAAGTTCAGTCTTCTCCCGCGCCGTCTTCTGCGCCGCTGCAAGGTCAAGATCCTTCCGCTCCAGATCCTGCTTCATTTTGTCTAAAGAAATAACATTCCTCAGACGAGCTTGGAGTTGACTATTTTCACTACGGACATCTGCTTGAGTGAAGTCACTCGGTTCAAAGAATGGAAAGGAAAATATGATAAGGCAAGTAGTCAGTGAGTTGTTACCTCCCATGGTGACTGCTTCACCGTGAGCCTTCTTCAGGTTCTCCTTGGCCAACTCCAGATCGAGGTTGAGTTGAATCTGTTTCCTCTCCAAATCAGCAAACTTAGATCCAAGCTCACAGGATTTTTGCAATCAATAAACAAGACATGTCAGTCGACAGAAACAAGGATCGGTCACTTCCGGGTGAAATGATGCAAGATCGGATTGTTACGACAAAAAGAGTTCTAAGACTACTGCCGAATCAAACATTCAACAACAGTCTCGGGGACTACACCCAGTGGGTGCACTTGGCGTGCCCCCACTGGTTCGATTTCCCACTCGGCATGGTCTGCCCAGCACGAGTGGAAGGAATGAAAAAAAAAACAGATATTGGAAAGTTTTAAGACCACCGCCGACTGCCAGCAGTCAACACTGGTCTCGGGGACTACACCCAGTGGGTGCACTCAGCGTGCCCCCACTGGACCAAAACTTCACTCGACACGACCTATCTAACCCGAGTGAAAAGAGCTACACACAGCTACACGACACACCCAGTGGGTGTAAAGATGCAAGAAACAGATCGACATCTTACGAATAATAAAGCAGCAGTTTTCAAGTAGCATATCCTAACAGAGCAAAGATCAAACCGAATGCCGATCGGAAATCAACTTACAGTCCCACTTACTCGGACGTTGGTTTGAAGGGCAGAGCTGGCATCATAGGCGGCCTTGCTGGTTTCGTACACCACCTTCATTCGGTACATCATTAAGCCTGCTTGGATCATGGCTTCCTTGGCAGGGCCTACTTGGTCCTCCGGGACATGGTGGGCAACAAATGGAGGGGTTAGTGGAATAGACAAGGTAGCCGGAGGAGCTGAAGCTTGAACTTGCACATTTGGAGCAGGGACTTGGGCAGTCGACGCATCCTGGCGCTTGAATCCGACTGATACTTGTTAATTTTTGTCATGCAGATTTATACCAAGATGTACTCAATGCCAAACGGAGAGCAGTACCATGAGGGAGTGGAAAGTGATGGTGGAAGTGCTGACTGGCAATCTGAGGATGAAAGTGAAGAGGACAGCGAAGACTCTAGTAGCAGCGAGGAAGTTGACTCGCTGCCCCGCTCTAAGCGGTGCTCCAAGCAGTCGCATGATCCGAGTACACTAGTCTCGAAGCGCACTCGGACGTCCACTCCCGAGCCATCAGAAAAGGCTCCCAAGCAGGCCAAAATTGCCGCGTCCAAACCTCGGAAGGCCCTGCCTAAGATCAAGGTGGTTGTGCCTGTCGCCTCAGCGTGAGTATTTCTTCTTTCTGTTTTCGTTTTGATCGGGAACTTCTCTTCTTGTTTGACCGAGTGAAATTGGGAACTTTCAGTGCTGCTACTTCTGGGACGTCCATGGATATTGACAAGGAGCAGGACGACGCGGAAACTGCAGACGTGGCCAGTTCTCAAGCAGGTACAGCTCCACAGCCCTTCTCTTACTTTGCCAATTGTTCCGACGGTCGACCGAACTCTTACGGCCGAGTGTTTTGCAGTGCCAACAAATGTTATTCAGCTTCCAGATGATGATGAAGAAGCGCCACAAAGGAACACCAGGAGGAAGAGCAGGACTCTGAGAAAGAAGGTGCCTGCCAGCAAAGTGTCTCACTCGACATCGACATCAGAACCAGTCATTCCACAACTTGGTGATCCAGTTCGGACTTTTGTTTCTTTTGCTGATCCTTTGTCGACTGACCAGCCTTCGGGATGTCTTTGCAGTAGAACCAGGTCGACTGCCATCCTCTAACTGACTCGGTAAAGGTCATGGGAGGAAAAGTACTCCTACCCCTAATTTGAATCCCTAAACCCCCCGCACATTTGGACCACGTGCGTCTTTTTATCAGTCGGGTTAGCCTTTTTCACCGACTGAGAACGGCAAGTAAAGATATGTTTGAATAGGCCCCAATGCGGCTGGCAACCAAGGAAGTTCTCGCACATGGAGACAAATGCAGCAAGATATGAGATTGTGTTGGGTGGAAAGTGATGGATCTGAGCGCCAAAGAAGTTCAGAAAACCCCGGAAGAACGGATGCGGTGGCAGAGAGAAACCCCGATCGACGTGGGTGGTGAAGAGGACACACTCACCCTCGCGTGGCTGGGGCTCGAATTCATTCCCCGGCAACCTCCAGGACCCGTGAACAATCAAGCCGTCATTGGCAAGATTCTCCAAGTCCTCCCTCACAACAGTGGAGCGGATCCGGTCCCCCTGGATCCAACCAAGCGGCAGACCGGACCGCGACGATGACCCCCGAGCCGTCTTCTTGCCCTTCGCCGACGCCGTCTTCTTCGCGCGCTCCAGGGCCGCGGTATTCTCCTTCACCATGGCGATGGAGCTTGAGAGGAACCAGCGAAAGCGTAAGGCGCAAGAAGCGGTGAGTTGGAGAAATGGAGAGAAAGGGGAACGAATGAGGAGCACTGTTCGCTGCTTTGGCCCCAACGCTTTTATGGGGACGCTTCCGAGTGACTGACCCATGGGCCCGAGAGATCCTGTCGCATCCCACAACAGACGCTCGCTCGATACGTGGCAAAAAAGGCGATGCAGAAATCGAGGCGCCCCTGCTTACCCGTCCCGCTTACTACGCCACGCTCCGTCCCGCGCGCTTCTCCAAAATTTCGAATCCCGTGAGATCCGGGAACTGCAGAGCAATCAATCGCACCAAAGATTTTGTGCTCTGATTCACTCAAAGATTTCCAGCATAATTCACTCGACGATCTTAGGAGCCAGAATCGATCAAGGCGACTGATGCAGGGTTAAAGTTTCAATGTGTTACCTAGGCTTTGGTGAGATACCTCCGAAGCATAAGATCGAGTCGGAAGCAACTTCAACCCTTCTTCACTCGGACCTCAATCCATTCGGGGGCTAATGACGATGACATGTACCTAGGGTAGGGTCATAGGCATGACCGAGACGCCCTACCCAAGGACACTGCTCAAGAGTCAAGGACACTCAAAGTACAACTGAGGATACCGACTGAGATCACCTTGGAGTGCAATCCACTCGACCAGCTATCCCACTCGGACACCCCAATTCCACTCGACAAAGTTAGAGTCACTCGACCATACGAAGAATCACTCGAAGTACAGAAGACCTACAGTCACCCCAGGATGGCAACGGTCAGGCATTCACTCCGTAGTCATAAAGATCATTAATAGCAGGTGTTACCAGTAACGCCCCTACCTTAACTCACATTGAACCCTGTGTAACCGAGGGCTGGAGGGGCCTGGCGCACTCTATATAAGCCACCCCCCTCCTTTGGCACAAGGGTTCGCACCCCCTGTAACTCACATGCATATTCCAGTCGACCAGCCTCAGGGCATCGAGACGTAGGGCTTTTACCTCCTCCGAGAGGGGCCTGAACTCGTAAACCTGCGTGTACAATCTCACTGTAGCTAGGACCTTGCCTCCTCCTACGTACCCCCTATTCTTACTGTCAGACTTAGTACCACGACACTAGTTGCATCTATAACCCACCCAAAAAAACTATCCAACCCAAGAGGTGCTAATTGGAGCTAGTTCTCCTAGTGCATTTATTGTCAATCTAACCCTGCCATCCAAACAACTCTTTGGATGGAGTTAGTTCAGGGTTAGTCATGAGCTAGAAACTAACTCTAACCTCTAGCTAAGTAGAGTATCCAAACAGGACTGTGTTGTTGTTGTTGCTGCTGCTGCTCTTCTACGTATATCTAGACATCATCAAAACATTAATGTAACACTCTTCCTTGTTGCTATGTAGCCTAGGATTGCATATTTAGACATTACGTACAGTGCATGTTGCTATGTAGCCTCAGATATATTACATATGGCCCTAGTTAACCTAACAATAAATGGGTTGCAGATATATTAAGTTAAAAGTCCGATTCACTGATTAGTCCCTTATCAGCCCCTGGCCTATATGGTACCAGCTACCGATATCTTGAACAGTGAGCATATATAAGCAATGGGATGAAACTAACCTCGATGGAAAATAGCAGTCGTTCCCAAAATTGTCCTGTGTAGGTACATCGAGAAGCATGTTAAGCACAACAGGCTAAACATCAACCAAAATTATCCATGGCAGACAAAATAATCTCCAAAAGATAGCTTCAGTGTGCAGGTTTAAGCACGCTAGTAAAGCAAAACAAGTGGAAAGGTGTGTTAACTGCAACAGGCCTAACATTTAACAACAAGCAAACATAGTCATTCAAACTGGTATTGTGCCGGTCTAAGTACACTGGTTATTGTTAAATAAAAATGGAAAGGCGTGTTAACTACAAGATGCAGCAACCAAATGTAGTCATTCATAGTGGTATTGTTGAAACTGGTACTGATGAAATTGAACTGCACAGTTCATACTTGCACATATAGAACAGCACGTTGTGAATAACTGGAATAAACAAGGCATACTACGAACAACCAAAGATAGCATTTGAAACTTGACATATGCTAACTACAAACAACCGAACAATCAAAAAACTTTAAAAGAGGCATATGCTAGCTATAACAGGCTTAACATCAAGCAAATATATGCATTCCTATCGGTATGTTTAAAACTGGATTCATGAAATGTACTGCACAGTAAATAATTGCACATATAGAGCATCACATTGTGAACAACTAAAATAAACAAGGCATACTGCAAACAACCAGATATAGCAATTAAAACTGGACATTTTCTCACTACACTACAAAAGGGACTCGACAAAACAAATCATGGGTTTCCCCCTGTGAAGAGGCACGGCAAAACAAATCATGGGTTTCCTCACTTGTCACAGATGGGCTCGTTCCCGTGGGAAGAGCACGGACCCTGGATGCGCTCCATGTTGTCACAGATGGGCTCCTTCCCCTTGGAAGAGCACGGCTATAGGGTGCCCTCCCTGATGTCGCAGACGGGCGCTTTCCCCTTGGAAGAGCAGATGGGCTCTTTCCCCTTGGAAGAGCCGGAGAGGGTGCCCTCCTCGTGGTCGCCGTCGATGAGGTCTGACTTGGAAGCTGTGGATCCCAAGCCAGCGTCGCAGAACGTGTCCTTCAGAAATGACAAAAGGGGATTGATGGCGATGTAGGATGGCAAATTCTTGACAGTGAGCCAGAGGAGATCAGCGGCGGGGCCATGGATGAGATCGACGGCGGTTGAACCCGAGGGGTTGGGGGTGGGCCACTTAACCTATGACATAGCCCGCCTCAAGCCGTCGCTGTCGACGACCTCGATGTTGTAGCCGGCGTCCGCGACATACCCGCATACTCTAGCCCACTGATTGAGTGTCTGCGGCCAGTAATGGTCGTCAGCTTCCTCGGCGACGTCGGGCGAAGAGACCGCGATACACCTCTTTTGGGCCAGTCACTCCTCGAGCTCCACGGGAAGCGTAGCCGGGCTTAGGCTGCGACGCTCTAGAGTGGGGGTGGGGATGGGGATGGGGATCTGGGGGAAAGGGGGCGTTTGGCAGGCGTCATCTAAGAAACTCAGGGCGGCCTGGGTATGGAGATCCGTGGGTAAGCTGCACGGGCAACCCGGCAGATAATGACAATGGAGGCCTTGCGGCGGCGGCGGCGGCGGCGGGGACCTTGCTAGGGTTTCGAACGAGGGAGGGGTGTGTGTGTGCGCGCACGCCCGAGGAGGTTTTGGTGTGTGTGTGTGTGTGTGGAGGGGGGCGGGGGTGTGTTTGAGGAAATGACGCGGGTATTGAAAATTTTACTACGCGGGGCGGGAGTTAAACGTGGGAGTGAAATGCCGGGGCTATTGAAAATTTTGATGATGGTGCATCACACACGGTCCGGAGATAACAGCCGTGTGTTATGAAACAGAAAAACCCTCGAGGCGGGCAGATATTTTCGAGGGATGCAGGCGGGATTGGGAACAAGAAACATCACACACGGTCGAAACACAATAACCGTGTGTTATCAAATAGAAAAAAGCTGTAGGCGGGTAGATATTTTTGAGAGGGGAAGCCTCGTGGAGCCCAATGCACACGGTTAGTTTGAGTGAACCGTGTCTGTTGCGTCATCCGACTTGTCTAATGTTCATAAATTTGGCGAAAAATGACACGGGAGAGGGTCAGAACACGAACACACTTGCATGTCGACCAAATTTATGTATGAAAAGGGTGGTTTGATTTTCAAATACCAAATGCAACTTCGATGTGGCACCTATCTTGCAAAGCACACGGTATTGCTTGCCCCCACCCCCCCCCCCCCCCCCCCCCCTCATGTCGACACGATGGGAATCCTAAGCTATGAATGCATGCCCCCTACCCCCCAACCGAGGTTCACCTAGCAAAGTGCGAAGTAGCTAGCAGCCCCCCCCTCCCTCGTGTAGGCACGAAGGGAATCCTAAGCTATGAATGCATGCCCCCAACCGAGGTTCACCTAGCAAAGTGCGAAGTAGCTAGCAGCCCCCCCCCTCGTGTCGGCACAAAGGGAATCATAGCTATGAATGCATGCCCCCCCCCCCCCAACCGAGGTTCACCTAGCAAAGTGCGAATTAGCAGCCCCCCCCCACACACACACACTTTTAGTCGGCGGGCCAGAGAGGCATCTCACCAAGATGGCTCGTAAAACGGACCAAGAATAATCCACCTTGGTCGTACAACCTCTCTCTTGTTGTTGGTCAAAGTGATGGCCGTCTATGCGACCCCGGAGATGGGCTAGCTCACCAATAATCACGCAAGTAGCTAGTCCCCGAAGACAACCACTGCATGCGTGTGGCCCAAACATATGTATGGAGAGGTGTGTTTTTGAGTACACAATGGAACAACTTTGATGTGGCACCATGATTTCGAACTAGAAATCCCCACACTGAGTGAGGGTTAGGTTGACGATGCATATGTATGTTACACCACACTTCAAGCCGATGACGGGGATTCATGCATGCATGCGTGCATAGTATATGCGCTCAAACTTAATTAGGTCTGAATCTCACCATGACCTATACTACGATAACACGAACCAAATGAAGAATCCGCCATGGTAACCTATCTTGTTGTCGGTCAAGGTGATCATGGATGTCCACGCGGGCCCACGAATATATAGGCTTGTCGCTGATAACCACGCGAGGGAGTGTATCGTTCGAAGGCAACTTCTACATGCATATGTACGGAGGTGATGCGTGCATGCATGTTTGAATACCATTTCATAACATTGATGTGGCGCGTGCGTCGAAAATCGTACACTCCCCACACAGAGCGAGATCGGTTCATGACGTATCATTGTACTAGCCACTTTGACTCGATGGGAGGGATTCATGCGTACACATGCATGTGTGTGTGCTCAAACTGTATCATGGATGTCATCCCAGAGCATGACCTATATATATATATACCATATTACAAGCAAAAAAAATCCCCTCCTAAGTCAAATTAACCTCTCTCGTTGTCAGGCAAAAAGTAGTGATGGACCAAGCAGGCCCACAGATGGAAAGCATTGATATCGCTGATAACCGCTTAAGTAGGTGCGAGAGGACAACCACCATCGCTTTGCATGTGGGCCAAACATATATATGTTGAATACCCAAAATGCACAACTTTGATGTGCCACATGCCTCAAAAACCGTAAACCATGCACCCACACAGAGCGAGGTTCATGAAGCGTACTACATATGATGGTCCCCCTCCCCCCTCTTCGATGCATACTATATGCTCCTACTGTAATACGTACAACCCAAAAACAAACCTCATCGATGGTGAAATTAATTAACCTCTCCCGATGTAGGTCAAAGTGATGCATGCATGCATCGACGATGGCCTCATGGGCCCACAGATGGAAGCGTCACACGTGAGTGTCCTAGCTAGGATAACCACCGCCTGCATGCATGTGGCCCAAAGAGGTGTTGTGTGATGTTTGAATAGCCAATTTCACAATTTTGATGTGGCACGTGCCTCGAAAACCGAAAAGTCCCGACACTGAGTGAGGTGTACTTGTTCACGGACGCGTACATATAGTATATATGCTAGTCCCCTCCCACCTCTTCGACGCGTACTATATACCACCATAACACAAACAAAAAAGATTCTACCTTGCTGGTCAAATTAACCTCACTGCCGGCTGTTCGTCAAAGTGATGGACGATGACCTCGCGGGCCCACAGAAAGCGTCACATGCGAGTATCGAGTGTCGTGTAGGACAACCATCGGCTGCATGTGGCCAAAACATGTATGTATGAAAGGGTTGTGTAATATTTTAAATAATGAATTCACGACTCTGATGTGGCACCGGCCTGCCTACCAAAACGCCAACCCACACGATGGCTCACAACTCGTAGTGTACTGCGAGCCACCCGCCACCCCCCAGACGCACACACCCACACACCGCGGTGAACATATGTTACCAAAGGAGGGACATTTTAATTTAAAAAAAATAGAGATCATTAAGACATTTTAGTACATTAATTGATTGATTTTCTACGGGTATAATGTGCAAAAATCAAATTTGAGCTACATGCACACGTGACAGTGCACCTAAATGGATTGCAAAAACACATGTGTCTCACTGGGTGCATGTTTACTCCCCGTGCAACAAATTTCAAACATTGAGAATCTTGATTTTTAAATTCTAGTACATCCAAAACTTATTTGAAGTTCATGAAACTTATCGTGTTGTCATATGGACACCAATACAAAGTGGCATTGTACTTTTTTTTGTCAAATTTGAGACCAGTTTTGATGTAATCTTTATCTAATTACAAACGGAAGATTATTAATAATTGGGAACCAATATCCCAAACGGATTATTTATTCGAACCGTGAGCGTTAGACCAACAATGGATACGTGCCATGCTTCGGTTAAGCAATAAAGCTGCAGCATTAATCATCCAAATAGAAAAACAATATACGTGCCGCCGCGCGACCCGTGTGACGTGCAAGCAGGCGTGAGTTGACGGGACGCATGCGAGCAGTCCGCCGCGCAGGCAGACCGGGAGGCGTGCGTGCAGGTGTGTGGATTGACGGAGGCGTGCTCGCTGTGCAGTGTCATCGGGAGGCGTGCAAGTAGCTGTGTGAAATGACGGTAGGCATGCCAGCAGTCCGGTGCGCAGGCTCACTGGGAGGCGAGCCATCGGTTTGACCGCCGCCCGCCTCTCTCCCACTACTCCCACTACTCCGTATTAATGGTGCGCCCGAGCGGCCGCAGCCCCCATCCTCACCACACACACACAATCCTCTCTCTCCGCTTGCATCCTCGACGCCGCTCTCAGTCCTCAAAGCCGTCAGTGTATGAGGATGCCGCAAAAGCGCCCCATCAGAGGGAGTGGCAATGCCGGGGCTGCTAAAGCACCGGAGCACGGCGTGGAGATGGAGACAGAGGTTGCCGTCACCGCCGGCGAGTTATCACTACACCCTGACATCATCGACGGTGTTGAGCTTCCACAGTCGGAGGCGGAGTTCCACACCGACTCTGGTGACGACCCCGGCGACGACTCCGGCGACCACTCCGACGACAACGGACAACTGGTTAGTCATCTATACCCATTTATGTGTCAAATAGATCCTAGGGTTTCTCTGGTTACTCTTGCCTCCCGCTTTTTGGAATAGAAATCCTATGGTTATGTTCTCCCAATCCATGAAATCTGAGTAAGTTTCGTTAGATCGTAGTGTATTGATTGTTTGAATGGTACAAGTGATAAGTGATTAGTTGTTTCATCTGTGGAAATGATTTCTGCTAGTAATCCGACTAGGGTTAGTGTCCATGCTAATAATTCCTAGCCAAGACTTGACAATTGATTTTGAATGACCTACATATGTTTGTGCCATTATTTTCTTCAAGATTGGTCTGTACATAGACAAATGTGCTTAAAAATCGAACCATAATCTCTGGATATGCATAAAAAAATAGCCATAAATTCCTAATCCTACTTCACGGCATGTAAACATTGATTTGATGCCAAATTTGTTTTACTATTTGTATAGGTGCTGTCTGATGATGTGGACAGCGAGGATGAAGATGTCCAGAGGAGGTACAAGAGGCAAATCATGAGGGAGCTTTATGCGGGAATGCATAACAGGCGTATTAGGACCTGGGATGGTGGCTATCGATGCCCATTTTGCTACCACAAGCTTCATGACGCATATCAAAGTGTTCTGGCGCATGCAAGAGGACGGGTCGTTGGCTCCTTCAAGCAGAAGTATTCTCGCAGGGCGGCGCACGGTGCGTACGCCGAGTACCTGGAGAAGCTTCAAGATCGTGCCGGCATGTGAGATGAGATGTGGGATCGAACTATGTACGCTTGAGCAATGCTTAATGACGGTTGAACTATGTACTTATGGTTGAACTATGCTTGTATACGTGTACACTTATTATCTATGTCTGAGTATGTTTAATCTATGTTTACTTATGTCTAACTATGGGATATGGATGCAATCAGTTCAGTTGATGGAATCTACCTCCGTCCCCGTTTATTGGTCCCCTTTGTAATTTGTGTTAAATGTTGACCAAAGATTTAACTGACAAAATGTTAGTGCAGGTCAGCAAAAATTATATTGTTGGATGCGTATTTGAACATAGTGTTCAATGATATAATTTTTGGTGACCTGCATAAACATATCTTAGTTAAATATTTGGTCAAAATTTGGTACAATTTACAAAGGGGACCAATAAACCAGGATGGAGGTAGTACGTCAATCACACACGGTTCCCAAAATTGGAACCGTGTGCAATGACCTTCATTTTGCCTATTGCGTCAATCACACACGGTTCCCAAAATTGGAACCATGTGCAATGACTTTCATTTTGCCTGTTGCATCAATCACACATGGTTGGCTCTAGCAAACCGTTGCCTCCGAAATTCTTTGTGGGACAGAAAACCCTCACCACCCAATTCAAAAAAGAAAAAAGAAAACCCTCGCCATCCCCACGTCACAAAAACCCTCACCCCGCCCGCCACCCCCTCTGGTCTATCATATGAGACTCGTATATTGGTAGCAGTATTTTGACCTTAATATGCAATGGTCTTAGATTTTATTAACCATTCTCGAATCTGTTTACCTTGTCGATCTCACAGCACACGATCTGTATAGCTAACTCGACTGCGATCTTTGACATTATTGCACACAGTTGGTTTCTTCCACCGTGTGCCCTGTAGAGCGCAGAATTAATTATCGCACTTGAGTGTCCATCATCACCCTTCTGTGTAACTTTGACCTCATCACCCACGGGTAAACTTATGACCAAAGTCATTCCACACACTTCGTTTTTACAAAGCTTTTTGCCAATAAACGCCCACGATTTGTCCCTCTTCTAGCCGACGCATGGACAAACTAGCCGGGCGGGAAGCTTGAGCGGTAAACCGCGCGGTAGCGCGGGAACAGGCTCACCGACGATACATTTGGCGCCTCTTCGAGCCCACGCGTGGTCAAACGAAACGCGTGTGGTGCGGTGTTGTCAAGCGTGCACTGGAATCCTCCGCTATGAACGCCGTGACAAGACGTGACGATTACAGGCTGGCTGGCCCCCATTTGTTACAGAGGTCATTTAAGCCTTGTGTCTCTTCAACCTTTCGATCGCGCCCCACCATTGCAAGAAGCACACCCACCACGACAAGTTCTTAGAGGGTATCCTGCGCGGCTCCAATGGCACTCCGAGCGGATGCCGCCGACGAGCAGCAGTTCACCATGCATGCCGTGGTGGACACCCACCGATGGTTCACGGAGCTCTCGGTGGTGTACACCAACAACCTGGTCTGGGTGGAGCACTCCATCCACATCATGGAGTCGTTGCTTGCCGAGGAGAAGTACAAGGTGGTCGGGTTCGACCTCGAGTACACCCGCGCTCGTGCCGGGTCTCGTCGCAAGGTCGCCGTCGCCCATATGTGCATGCGCAACCACGTCCTCATCTACCACTACTGCCTGGCCACAAGGCCTTGCGAGCATTTCACCAGGTTTGTCAATAGCCCCCACTACATGTTCACTATGATGGACATCACCAACGATGTCAAGGTGCTCAAGAATTCGGGCATCGCCTGCCAGAATTTTGTCGACATCCAGGGCCAATACAAGATCTGGGGCAGCAAGGAGCATGAGAAGGACTCACTGGTTCACCTCGCCGAGGCCATGATCGACCCCTACTACAGAGACATGAAGGATTCCTGCAACAAGGACAAGCGTGCCTGGCACTCGGCCTGGATGGAGAAACTCGACAAAGCTCACGTCGTGTACGCGGCCAAGGAGGCGTACACGAGCTACGACATGTACAGGCGGATCGTTGACATGAGGAAGTGCCTCCTTCCCCAAAACGGCCAGGGATCCAGCCGAAAGCAGAGCAATGGCAAGCGTCGTCGCAACAAGAAGTAGATGATTAGATCCTTGTTTCACCTAGTTTAGTATGCATGTAATTGCTTACTTTGGTGTGTGGAAATGTTATGTGTGTAGTCACTTGTGTAATTGTATGCTTAATTTGGTTATGCAATGCTGTCTTTTTAAGTATATATGTTGATGCTCTGTAGACAGAACAAATCACATCGCACACGGACTAAACAATGGAACCCGTCGGTGATGATTTCATCAATCACTGACAATTGTATACCAGCAATCGTTTGCTCACAACACACACGGCTTGTTAACAGGAATCGTCTGTGTTGTTATCGGTCTTCCCACACATTTCCGATTACAGACCTGTTTGCCGCATATCACACACATCTTGTTAAGTTGAACCATTTCTGTTCTCTTGGCTCAATGCAAACAGTTCATCCGAGTGAACTGTATGCCGTATATCGCACACACCTTCATCTGGCTGCCCGTTTCTGTTATTCCGCCTCATCACAAACAGTTCATCCGAGTGAACCATATGCTGTACATCGTACACGCCTTCATCTGGCAGCCCGTTTCTTTTGTTCCTCCTCATCGCAAACAGTTAATTGAACTGAACCGTATGCCCATCATCGCACACGCAACCAAAATCGGAACCGTGTATGATGCATCCGTCATCGCAAACATTTTGCACCTTTTTTGATGGTTTTTTTACACCACCGTTTGCGATTATTGCATCGCACACAGTTTCATCGAAGGGTCTCTAATCATAGTGTCGCGTTAGCAGCATCCTGCAGTAGTGTATCTTAGTTCGATCCATAGTTATCTTTTGCTTTAGATGAATAAAAGTTTAGTTCGATCCTTTCTTTTCGAGTGTTTGCTTAGTGATCTATCTTTGTAATTGTGTGCAAGATATATATAGTAAAGTTTTGTTTTCTTTACTTTCATGTTCAATAAAAATAAAAAAAATAAATGAAAAAGATCATATGCTAATTTTATGGTAAGTAATGTCATCACATAAGAAAGAGTATAAGTAGAAAATTTTATTGGAGATTGACAAACATAGCATTGGTCAATGATGCAATTCATGAAAGAATTAATAAGGGCAGAGAAGATTCACATGCAAATACACTATCATGGACATCTTTTGTGATTGTGAGCCCCCATCAAAATATTATATGCCAAAATTGTTGACGTTGGACAAGGAAGACAACATAATGATTTATGTTTGTTCATATTCACATAGAAGTTATATTGTCAGAGATCCTTTAACATGTGGTGCTTGCCCCCATCTTTGCTAGCCAAAAATTCCGCACTAAGTAGAGATACTACTTATGCATCCAAAAACCCTTAAACCCAAATCTTGTTTTGAGAGTCCACCATACCTACCTATGGATTGAGTAAGATCCTTCAAGTAAGTTGTCATTGGTGCAAAAAGGGCAATAAAAATTGCTTCTAAAAGTGTTGGATCATTTAGTGTAAGAGAAAATTGAGCGTTGTACGAACTTGTGATGGCAAAGAATAAAAGAAACAGACTGGATAATAAAGGTTGCTATCATAAGGGGCAATATAACGTGACGTTCTTTTGCACTAAGAGATTGAGCATAGAAACAAATAAGTGCATGGCAACATCTGCTTCCCTCTACGAAGGGCCTATCTTTTACTTTTATGTATTTACTTTTATGCAAGAGTCAAAGTTCTTCTCTCTATTCCTTTTTATTTTCTCTTTTGGCAAGCATCATGTGGTGAGGAAAGATCTAGGCACATATATCCAGTTGGATATGAGTAGCATGAGTTATTATTGTTGACATCACCCTCGAGGTGAGTATGTTGGGAGGCGAAACTTTAAGCCCCTATCTTTCTATGTGTCCGGTTGAAACGTTTTGCTCATGTGTATGCGGTGAGTGTTAGCAATCACAGAAGACTATATGATGGTTGAGTATGTGGACTTGCCAAAAAGGCTCCGATACGTGACCCTTCCTGAAAATATGATGAATTGTAGTTGCAAAGTTAACTGAGAACATAGTCTGTTGGTTTTCAATAGAGTTTATGCTTTATACTTCGATGTTGTGATGAATTGTTACTTGTTCATGAGAAGTTATATGATAAAAGTTCTATGATAAAGTTCTGTGTTAAAGTTTGTTGCTGTTATAATAATATACATGATGCTTCTATGTCCGTATTTTGTTTTTATTGACACCTCTCTCTCTAAGCATGTGGACATGTTTTTCGATTTCGGTTTTCGCTTGAGGACAAGCGAGGTCTAAGCTTGGGGGAGTTGATATGTCCATTTCGCATCATGTTTTCCTACTGTTATTTATGATATTTTTATGCATAATAATGCTTTTTGGAGTAATTCTAATGCCTTTTCTCTCATAATATGCAAGGTTCACACAAAGAGGGAGAA
Source organism: Thinopyrum elongatum (assembly GCA_011799875.1). Taxonomy (NCBI): domain Eukaryota; kingdom Viridiplantae; phylum Streptophyta; class Magnoliopsida; order Poales; family Poaceae; genus Thinopyrum; species Thinopyrum elongatum. The sequence goes on along the minus strand of CM022298.1, from coordinate 544,606,227 downwards.
TTCCGGCAGCTGGATATCTGGACTTGAAAAAGCTACGTCAGGCTACCTATTCTGCACAACTCCAAATGAGCTGAAATTTCACGAGGAATTTTTATGGAATAAATATGAATTATTGGAGCAAATAACTACCAAAGGGGGCCCACCAGGCAGGCACAACCCACCTGGGCGCACCAGGGAGCCCAGGCGCGCCCTGGTGGGTTGTGCCCTCCTCGGCCCACCTCCGGTGCCCCACTTATGGTATATAAGTCATTTTAACCTAGAAAAAATAAGGAGAGGACTTTCGGGATGAAGCGCCGCCGTCTCGAGGCGGAACTTGGGCAGGAGCACTTTTGCCCTCCGGGGAGCGATTCCGCCGGGGGAACTTCCCTCACGGAGGGGGAAATCATCGTCATCATCATCACCAACAACTCTCCCATCTTGGGGAGGGAAATCTCCATCAACATCTTCAACAACACCATCTCCTCTCAAACCCTAGTTCATCTCTTGTGTTCAATCTTTGTACTGGAACTATAGATTGGTACTTGTGGGTGACTAGTAGTGTTGATTACATCTTGTAGTTGATTACTATATGGTTTATTTGGTGGAAGATTATATGTTCAGATCCATTATGCTATTTAATACCCCTCTGATCTTGAGCATGATTATCATTAGTGAGTAGTTACTTTTGTTCTTGATGTCACGGGAGAAATCTTGTTGCAAGTAATCATGTGAACTTGATATGTGTTCGATATTTTGATGATATGTATGTTGTGATTCCCTTAGTGGTGTCATGTGAACGTCGACTACATGGCACTTCATCTTATTAGGGCCTAAGGGAATGCATTGTGGAGTAGTTATTAGATGATGGGTTGCGAGAGTGACAGAAGCTTAAACCCTAGTTTATGCGCTATTCCGTAAGGGACTGATTTGGATCCAAAAGTTTAATGCTATGGTTTGATTTATTCTTAATACTTTTCTCGTAGTTGCGGATGCTTGCGAGGGGGTTAATCATAAGTAGGAGGTTTGTTCAAGTAAGAGCAGCACCTAAGCACCGGTCCACCCACATATCAAATTATCAAAGTAGCGAACACAAATCAAACCAATATGATGAAAGTGACTAGATGAAATTCCTGTGTACCCTCAAGAACGCTTTGCTTATCATAAGAGACCGTTTTGGCCTGTCCTTTGCCTCAAAAGGATTGGGCTACCTTGCTGCACTTTTGTTACCATTACCGTTACTTGCTCGTTACAAATTATCTTGTTACCAAACTACTCATTACTTATAATTTTAGTGCTTGCAGACATTACCTTGCTGAAAACCGCTTGTCATTTCCTTCTGCTCCTCGTTGGGTTCGACACTCTTACTTATCGAAAGGACTGCGATTGATCCCCTATACTTTTGGGTCATCATTGGTTGGAGTCCTGGATGATATCATGGACATGATGAGGAGTCTCGAATTGGTCGAGAGGTAAAGATTAATATATAGGACGATAGTATTTGGACACCGGAAGTGTTTCGGGACGTACCGGGAAGGAATCGGGTCACCGGAAGGGGTTTCGGGCACCCTCCGGGAAGATATGGGCCTTATAGGCCAAAGGAGGGGACAGACCAGCCCACAAGGGGGCTGGTGCGCCCCTCCCATGGCTGGCCGGCCCTAAGGGGAAGGAAAAGGGAGGAGTGGCCCCTCGTGCCTTTCCCTCCTCAGGAGAGAAAGGAAAGGGGGGCGCCACCTCCTCCTTCCTTCCTCCCGCGCTCCAAATAAGGAAAGGGGGCACGGCTTGGGAGAGACCCCAAGTAGGATTCCTCCTACTTGGGCGCCCCCCTTGGCTGCTCCTCCCTCCCTCCCACCTATATATATGTGGGAGGGGGCGCCTAGCACACAACAGACAATTGCTTAGCCGTGTGCGGCGCCCCCCTCCACCGTTTACACCCCCGGTCATATTTTCGTAGTGCTTAGGTGAAGCCCTGCAGAGATAGCTTCACCATCACCGTCACCACGCCGTCATGCTATCGGAACTCATCCACTACCTCACTGTCTTGCTGGATCAAGAAGGCGGAGGACGTCATCGAGCTGAACGTGTGCTGAACGTGGAGGTGCCGTACGTTCGGTGCTCGATCAGTTGGAACGCGAAGAAGTTCGACTACATCAACCGCGTTGTCAAATGCTTCCACTTACGGTCTACGAGGGTACGTAGACACACTCTCCCCCTCTCGTTGCTATGCATATCCTTGACAGATCTTGCGTGTGCGTAGAATTTTATTGTTTTCCATGCAACATTTCCCCTCTCCGGAGCCCCCAACGGGCTCCAGATCTTGCCTCCTGATGAAGAACACGAGGTGGCGGCGGCTCCATATCTTGAAACGTGATGAAAATTTCTACCCGAATTTTTTCTCTGAAAATAGGATTTTATTGCGTCGGAATTAGGGTCTGCGGGGCCATGAGGTGGGGACAACCCACCAGGGTGCGCCAGAGGGGGGGGCGCGCCATGGTGTCTTGTGCCCAGCCAGGGGCCCCCCTCCGATGGTTCTTGGCTCCAGTATTTTTCTTTTATTATAAAATAATTCTCCAAAAAGTTTCGTTCCATTCCGAGAACTTTTATTTCTGCACAAAAACAACACCATGGTAGTTCTGCTGAAAACAGCACCAGTCCGGGTTAGTTTCATTCAAATCATGCAAATTAGAGTCCAAAACAAGAGCAAAAGCGTTAGGAAAAGTAGATACGATGGAGACGTATCATTGATCTCCATGTCAATGCCTTCACCCGCCGTTGCACCCATGGTGTGGAGCGATACGCACCCAGAGCACTCGTTGGCTGCAGTTAGCCGAAGGCAGAAGAAATGTCAAAGCAGTGCCACTGAGGGGGCTACACCTAAGAAAGCCTCACTTAGGACGACGAAGGCTGAAAGGAGGAGAACGGATTTTGGCTCGAAATGCAGCGCGTGAATCTGGTAATGCGAGAGCATGGCATTGAAGAAATCCGAGAATGGAGGTAGTAAGCCGGAGAAGAGCGCGGGAAGGTGAATGGCGATTGTGGTGGCATCCAGCTCAGCGAGAGGCCGCGATGCTGGCCAGATCTTGGTCGCCCCCACTCGCTGGAATCGCCTGCGGTCATCGGGAGGACTTTATCGAGCCCTTCGAGATTGAGCACCGTGGACCTACCCAGGGCGGGCTCTAGAGCCGCTCGTTCGTTCGTTGCCGCCATCGCCCTGCTTCTCATGCCAAGGTGCGCCATGGTGATGCAGTGGGGCAGAAGGCGGCGAAGGTTCGGCGAATGAGAGGCAGTCTTGCACGGGAAGGAAGGTGTAGAAGGATGGGCGCGCGCAGGAATGAAATGGTGACCATGTATTCGCATGGGCCGGCTTTATGTCATGGGGAAGTGGGAGCGTCCCGCGCCCCGTCGTGCACCACGCGTCGCGCCTGGCCCACAGGCGGTTGGGCCCGCACCATTTCGCCCCTCCAACTGGCAGAATCATGCACGCCGTGGGCCCGGGGGCTACTATCGGGCCCATGGGACTGGGGGTACCCAGGCCTGTCTGCCTGCGACCCAAGACACGGCACATGCCATAAGACCCAGTACGGCCTGCCGCTAGACTTCACGAGCAAGGCCCTCGCGAGGGCCCCCGCCTCGTGAGGCGCACGTCAGCAGGCGTCATCAGGAGCTCCCCGAGGCCTTCCCGCAGGGCGGCCTCCGGAGGCTGTCTCCCGAGGCCCCTCGCAGGGCGGACATGCCGAGGGTCGCCGAGACCCGCCTCGCGCCGCACGTGGGTGACGCGAGAAACCTCGGGCGGCACCAAGAGCCATACCAGCAAGCGCGGACGAGTAGGCTTTCCTCTTTTGTGCTAAGGGACTAGGGCCAGCTCGCCGGTTCCCAAAGCAACCTCCAAAGGTTTCCCGTTTGGTGCAAGAAGACCAAGGTTGGGGGCTCGCCAGGACGGAGGTCATCCCCGAGCCCACCAGCGCGTCATGGCAGGAGGCTTTTGCAGGCGAAGACTACTTTTGTCAGGATAAGCTGCAGTCCTGTCCCCCTTCAAACTGGCCGTTGTGGCAACCCTTCCTGCCTTATGTTTTCGGGGAAAGAGGACTGGGGCCAGTATAAGATGGGGCAGGCGGCCACCGTAGTAGAGCATCGAACCCGAGCTAGCCAGAACAGGCCTTTGTACTCTCTCTCTCCCTCAAGCAATCCCAACCAAGCAGGAGTAGGGTTTTACACCGCAAGGTGGCCCGAACCAGGGTAAACTGCTGTGTTCATTGTTCTTCTTCCTTAGCTCGAGCACGCCGGAGCGCCGCCGTGAGGTTGCGAGGTAGAGTAGGGTGGGGGAGCCAGCGCACCCTAGAGTTCGAACCTCCTTGGGTCCCCGGAGCCCCGATTCCGACATTCTTTGTACTTAGTCTTCATCAACCTTGGAACTTCTATTCTCTCTTCATAAAGATGATGTCTTGAAGGTAAACATGAATGTTCACACAATCTTCTTCTTCAAGACATGCTTGCAATTGGCTCAAGTCTCACATGACCAATCTTTGGATAACTCTTTGAATAGCACCTTGGTCAACACATAATCTTCTTCTAATAACCTTGAAACCAACAAATGGTCTTCAAGCAATGCCTATGGACAAACCCTTCAAATATAACTCAAGGCAACCATTAGTCCATAGGTATTGTCATCAATTACAAAAACCAAACATGGGGGACCATGCCCTTTCAAAGGGGAAGGGCAACCGCAACCGTGGATGATCTTTGTCCATAGCTAGTATGTACGTAGAACATGCCAATTTTGGTAGTCCAATGGCATGTATTGATGTAGTAGCCTGACGATTTGTGTTGGATTGTAGAGATAGTTTACGATACATGTGGTTGAATGGATTTGGGGTTTGCTATGAGGTACCCAGTTGTGGAAGTGAAAATTTGAGGGGTGACCAACCATTGTCCGCGGATGCGCCCGGGCGCGTTCACAGACGTTTGAGGGGCCGGATTAGGTGTATGCGGTTGTAGATTCTATGAGCATATTCCAACATCGTGCATCAAAATGCCCCTAAATACATGAACGACATAGTCAGAATACCTTTTGTCATCCAACGTCGTGCATCAAACATCCATGGACCGGTTGAAATCCCACATACCAGAAGCAAACTAGTAGGAGGTCTACTCGTCTAAACGTCAGTCACGTAGACGCCTGACTGAGCGATCCCATCAAAAACCCTTGTCGCACATTCATCATCACTCAAAGCGGACTCAACTGGAGATCCGCTTACCCTCGTTCATGCCGATCAGACTGATGTGTCCAGACAGCTCACCGCGCATTCACGTCGCTTCAATGCGAACGCGGCGACCGAGAAACTTATTCCGACCGCTGCGCCCGCATTTAAACGGTGCTGATTCACCTGGTCTTAATATTTAAATAGGACGACCTCGCTGGCAAACCACATATCCACTCCGCACACCTCCTCCTCTTTCCTCCTCTCCTCTCATCTGCACACTATAGAGATGGACAAGTCCGGCAGCAGCTCCGGCTGGTTCTCGGTGCCGGCAAGTCTATCCCCTAGATCAATCGAATTGTGGCATCGCCGCCCACGGTCTCCGGGCCTGTCGACATCCACGGTCAAGGAGGAGGTGGTGATCCCCGATGACGAGGTGGAGGAGCAGCCGCTCCTCCTCACTGAGGCCGCGCGGACGGACGAGGAGTACCCACAGCAACTTGAGTTGCTACTCAAGCGGCCGCTCTGCGGTCATGATCCGGCGTTGCCCTCGTTGTTGTGGGGAGATGTGCTAGGCAAACGTCGAGACTCCCCCAAACCTTCTGTCAGTTTGGTGCCGGTTTGAGAAAATTTGGACGTCCAAACTGTATGGCCCACTGTTCATTGTTTGCAGACATTAGGTGACAGCCGTTGGATGGCTAAAAGTGTCTGAACAGTTCAGTCCGGACATTTGGCACAGATTTGGTGACCCGGGTTGGAATTGTCCTTAGAGCAAGTACAATAATGGGCTTATAGCCCGCTTACATGACATTTTTGCCTATGTGGAGGAGAGAGACATAGAAAAATGGTGGGAGTTGGCTCCCATACAAGAGCCTAGCTATATGTGTACTCCTAGACAAATGCAATAAATATAAAGAAAGAGATAGGCAGAAGGTGAAAAAAATAGTACTCTTATAGCCAACCTTATAGCTAACCTTGTTGTATGAGTGACTATGAATGGTGTTTATATATGACATGTCAACATCATATAGCCAGCAGTTGGCTATACTATTAAGAGCATGGCTAATATAAGCGCCAACCTACTGGCTGTATACCAGCTCCATGTCAGCAGTAGCCTTCATAAAAGTAATCTCGTGCAATAAGACTGGCTCTATACAAGCTGCTGGATGGTTAAAGTAATCAATGTTTGCATGCATGCAAAACGCTATTCATTGGACGGTAGGACGCTGGGAACAGAGAACGGCAGCGCTAGCGCTTGCTTCGGGCTGCAAGCAAGCAGAACTTTCTCGCGTCTTGTGTTGTAGCCGGGCGCTTGACGAAGCGCTCGCTACCTTCTCTCTACTGTCTTAATCGAATCCTTTATACTCCCTCCTTTCCGGTTTATAAGGATCAATTTAAAAATCTCACCAACTAAGGTAGATGGTGAGTGGTGGAATACTTTTTGTAGTTTGCAAAAGCACCCAATTAATGCTCTGGTTTTCCTTAAAAAATTATGTTTAACAATGCATTAATTGCAATGCATGCATGCATAAAGTACATGCTTTGGTCAATTTTCTTTTAATACTTGCATGCAATGATTTAATGCACCTTGAATCTGAACATGTGGTGGGGAACAACCAAATTGAGTGTGACGCCCCCGACTCAATCGTGCACTAATCATACACGCAAACGTGCACGATCAAGCACAGGGACTCACGGGAAGATATCACAGCACAACTCTAACACAAATAAACAGAGATCCACAATATTACAGACCAGGGATCACGATGATCCGAATACATAAGTCAGTCATACAAATAATATCTGAGTACAGACATAGTTAGCCAAGGTTTGCCTTAAGAAGGCTAGCACAAACAACGACTCTAGATCGAAAGGCTAAGGCCTCCTGCCTGGGAGCCTCCGATCCTACTCCTGGTCGGCTGGCTCGATCCAGTAGTAAGTACCATCTGGACCCTCCTGGTAGTAAGCTCCTGCAGTGGCATCTGGCTCCTGGGCTCCATCGTTTGTTGTATCACCAAGTAGGGGAATATAGGGAAAAAGAGGAAGCAAAGCAACCGTGAGTACTCATCCGAAGTACTCAGCAAGCAAGGATCTACACTACATATGCAACATTATCAAAGGGGAAAGGCTGTATATGTGGACTGGGCTGCAGAAATGCCAGAATAGAGAGAAGGCCTAGTCCTATCGAAGACTAGCATCTTCAAACATCTTCACGGAGCCACCATCTTGCAGCAATAGAAGAGAGTAGAATAGCATTTTATTAAGCAAACATGTTGAAGTAAGCCTAGAGATCCTTCCTCGAATCCCTGCGAGAAAGCGATCCCGAAGCTTCAATTAATTAAACAAGTATCCAGTTCAAGTAATAGATCGGGATACCAAACTGAGCGTCCTTTACCGTAGGACCAGCTATCGATAGATTAATCTTCCCTGCAGGGGTGCACTACTATTACACAACATGCTCGATCACCTCTGGCCGGACACACTTGCTGGGTAATACCCGGCCTCGGGAGATCAACACGAAGCAGCGCTCTACCTAGGCTCAGCAGAGAGGTCAGCACGCCAGACTAACCTATGCACCCAGAGGTCTTGGGCCATCGCCCTGGGCACCCTGCGCGTTGAGAGACTGGCCGGGGAGCAGGCGCGACACTAAACTCGTCAGTGAAGTATCCAGCCCAACCCCAAAAATCAGCCCGCATGGTGAACTGTGACGTCTGAAGAGCTTTCGGGAGAAACGTACGACGTAGAGGGCCCCATAAACCATTATCCCGCGTGGTGGTAGTGCGTATAGGGCACGTCGACCCACTCAGATCAAATACCCAAATCCGATATGCTCACTTAATAACACGCGGAGACGATCAGAGTTTCTGAAGCTCCACCACAATATCACACTCGAGTGCCCTTCCGGCACACCCGACATCATAGATCCCCTGCGGGTACCCATCAGGGTCGACCCGCCTGTAACAAAGGTCAAAGTAACCGTGTGGTCATAGCATCAAGGGGGAAACCCCGAGGAATCACCCTCGGTGGATTCCACTCGATGAAATCATCAGGGTGAACGTATGAGGCATCACCCTCGAAGTTCACACTGAGGGGTTGCATGACAGAGTCGTATCGGAAGTGGAAAAGGAGGAATCACCCTCGATGACCATGACCGAACAGCTACACTGCAGAGTATTCATCAAGAGTGTGTTACGAGGTATCACCCTCGGCACTCGATAGTTACTATGCAGAGTCGTACAACTAGGGGGGTGAGGTTATGTGTCGGTCTCTGGTCGACGATCACATTGATCGAGTCGTCGATGATCAAGCAGGGGCAACAAGGGTAAGGTGGTGGGGGTCACTGATGGTTCACTACCAACCTATACTAAGCAGTTTAATATAGGCAGGTAAGGTAACAATAAACAGGTTACAAAAACAGGCTATGCATTAGAATAGGAGCAAACATTAACAGTAGCAAAATCTAATGCAAGCAAGAGAAATGGAATGGGCGATATCTGGATGCTCAAGGGGAGGCTTGCCTGGTTGCTCTGGCAAGAAGGAGGGGTCGTCAACGGGCTGCTCGTCTGGAACGTAGTCGTACTCAGCAGCAACGGCGTCGGTCTCGGCGTCTATCGAGAGAGAAGGAGGGGGGAAGAAACAATAAATTCACGGCAAAGATGCAAACAATATGCATGACATGCCTAAATGATATGCAGAGGTGTTCTACTGCCTAACTAAATGATTTAGTTAATTTAGGAATTTATTTTGATTTATTTTATTAAGGTTGAGCACTATTCATTTATTGAAATCAGGCAAAAAGTTCCATGTTCATCTAGCTAGGGGCATCTGACAGGAATATGGAGGGCGTATTCAGATTCGTATCGTCGTTCTGAGCAAGTTTCATGTACAAAGTATTTTCATCGGAGTTACGGATTATTTTATAGGATTTTCTAAAGTTTTAATTATTTTCTGGAATTTATTTAATCATTTAATCCAACATTATCCAGAACAGTATCAGATGACGTCAGCATGATGCAATGCTGAGGTCAGCAGTCAACAGTATGGTTGACTGGGTCAACAGACATGTGGGTCCCGTCTATCATTGACTGAGATTAACTAAACAGGTTAATTAGTTTAATTACTTGATTAGGTTAACTAATTTTAATTAGTTTAGTTAAACAGAATTAATTAACTTAATTAATTCACTAATTAATTAATTAATTCACTAATTAATTAATTAATTATTAATTTTACTAATTTCATTTTCATTTTTTTAATTATCCTGGGGCATGGGCCCCGTTTGTCATAGTCACAGGGGGGTCTTAGCGAGCGCTGGCGCTAGCGGGCGCGGGCGCGGGCGACTGGACCCGGGCGCGACCGTAACGCGAGCGGCGGCCAGCGCGCAGGGGCAGCACGCCGCGGGGCAGTCGCCGGCGGGAGGCAACGACGGGGCGAATGGCGGGCGAGCGGGCACGGCCACGGGAAGGAGGCGGCCGGAGTGGCCAGCGGATCCGGGCGCGGGCAGCGCGTGCGCGCGTGGCGAGGCGGAGGCGGGGCCAGGAGGGCGCGGGGGTGCGCGCAAGCAGCGGCGAGGGCGCGGGCGCGCGAGGGGGCTGCGGCCGCGCGCGGGAACGGTGGGCGCGCATGTGGCGGCAGCGGCTGCAGGCAGAAGGGCGCGGGCGCGCGGTCCGGTGCGGCAGCAGCAGCGTCGGTGAGGCGGGGCAGCGGACCTGGTGCGTGTGCGGGGCGCTGCGAGCGCGGGCGCTGGACGCGCACGGGTGTGGAAGGCGCGGACGGAGCAGAGGAGCGAGTGGCGCGCGGAGGGCACGAGCGGGTGGGGGGGGGGGGTCGCGTGACGGCTCGGTGTGCGCGAGCGGGTGAGCGGGACGAGCGGCGAGGTGACCGCGGCGTGCTACGGGGGAAGAGGGAGGCAGCGGCGGGGCTCACCCCCGTTTGTAGATGAACAGGGGGTCGGCGAGGCTCGAGGGCGCCGTTGGGGAGGAGACGGGGAGGCGGTCCGGCGACGGTGTGGACGAGGCGGCGACGACGTGGCGGCGCCAGCGCGAGGTCGAGCGCCCCGATCCCGATCTGGATCGGGGAGGGAGAGCGAGGAGTGGGGGGGAGTGGGGACGTGGGCTAGGGTTTCGGGCGCCGGGGGGGTAAGTAGGAGGGGAGATGGGCCGGCCTGGCGGCCTGGTGGCCCAGTTGGGCCAGGGAGGGGGGGTTTGTTTTCTTTTATTTTCTGTTTCATTTCTTTTTCTTATTTTCTTTTCTGTTTTGTTTTAGTTTCCTTTTAATTTTGTTTTACAAAATATGTAACTAGTTCGTAATTTAGTTTTAACAATTATGCCACTGCCCCGGAAGTATTTGGCAATAAAATAAATAGTTTAATATTTTATTAATTTGAAAATGTATATAATTAAATGTTTTGATGCTGTTTTAGGATGTTAGGGACATATAATTATTCCAAACATTGTTGCTGTTAATTTTATAAATGCCTTTAGATTATTTGCAACATGATGAACAATTTAGTTTCTGATTTGAACAACTTTTATTTTCCACTTTGGATTTAACTGAAGTTTGATTTAGGAGTTTGAAATGCAATATGATGCAAATGATGATTAGGCACTGTTGAACTAGCTGACATGGCATTAACTAAGGGTGATCACTGTTGTTAATTACATGGGGTGTTACATTGAGCCTTATAAAATAAAAAAACTAAAATTTTGAGATAAGCCCTATAAACCGAAAAGGAGGGAGTATCCTGCTTAGTAGGACTATTGTACTTGCTCTTAATAATATAGCCAACTGCTGGCTATATGATGTTGCGATGTTATATATAGTCATCACTTGTAGCCACTCATACAATAATGTTAGCTATAGGGTTGGCTATAAGGGTACTACTTTTCTTCACCTTCTCTCTATCTCTTTCTTCACATTTATTCTATATACCTAGGGGCGCGCATATAGCTAGGCTCTTGCATGAGAGCCCACTTTCCTTACTTTTTCATGTCTCTCTTCTTCACATAGGCAAAATTGTCATGTTAGCAGGCTATAAGCCCACTATTGTACTTGCTCTAACCATGCTCTTAGTTTGGTACCGGTTTGCGGACTTTTGATGTTCGGATTGGTTAGTACAATTTTTATGACCACTATTTTTCCTAAGCGTTCAGACTGTCCGATAAAGACATTTGCGGGAGGTTTGGTGATGCGCGGTGGAGTTGCCATCCATCAGAAGTTTCAAATCCGTGTTGAATCTGCTTTCTTTTAACTGTGTTGAATCTGCTGATGGTGCTGAAATACAACACTGAATGCGTGAAAACACTTTCTGACTCTTTCTGCACTTGCTTTGATGTCACCATTCTGGAGCCGTCCGATTAGGCCACCCTTGGTTGATCTGACGACCCCCATTCCTAGGCGCCGAGAAAGGAAAACATGTCAGATCGACTGAAGTGGATGCTGGCCCTCCCTGGCCGTGGAAGCATCACATCTAATCCATGGAGAAAAAAGCTGTATAGTTTTAATTAGAGCAACTTCAACGCCGACGAACCATTTCATCCGCCGCCATCCTTTTGGGTCATCGCGGACAAAATTGATGGCCCAACGCGACGACTCATTTTCAAAAGACGTCCGCTTCGCGTTCGCGCGGGTTCATTTCCGACCCAAATTTAGGTCTGAAATGCGTCGGCGCGGACGCGCCGCGCGTCCTCTCGGCCCCACATGTCGGTCGGCCAACCACCGCCCGCGGTCATAGTAAATGCGCCCACCTACTTCGGGTTTGCCTGGCAGTGGGTGAAAGGGCCGCGTGCCCGTCCTTTTTAATGCAAGCGTGCGGCGGGGCCGGCATCATCGACTTCCATCGCCCGTCCCCATCTGGCAACGCCTGCTCCCTCACCGGCGACCAGGAACCCAAGCCAGCCAGCCATGGAAATTTTCAGCGGGAAGGAGAAGGGCAAGTGCAGTGCCGACACCAGCTCTTCCCTCGCGCCTCCTCCACCGCCGCCGCCGGCTCGACGTGGCTCACCACCGCGGGAGCGGGAGCGGTTGTACATACCAGTCCACCAAGCGTGGTGGCACTGGCAGTACCGCCGCCCTCTGCAGTACCCAGATGTCAGCTTGCCGCACGGCTGGCATATGGACCCGCAGAGGATCCCCATTCCTGCGGTGCCGCGCTCGGCCAGGGCGCACGCCGAGGAGGTTCGGCGGCGCGAGCTCCTCACGCCGGACCAGCGCGCGATGCACGCCTACGTGCCAGACTCCCCCAACTGGGAGCGCTGGTTTGCGCTAGAGCACAAGGAGGAGTGCCGCTGTGGCATCAACGTCGACCACGCCGTGCCCCCGCCGCCACCAGACGTCCTGCCGGAGGAGGAAGCGGAGGCGACCTATCAGGCTGCGCTGGAGGCCGCCATGCAGCGTGTCCTGGAGGAGAGCCAGCGTGAGGAGGATGCGCGCTGGGTCAGCATGGAGGAGGCCCGCGCGCTGTCAACGGTCGGCGACTGCGTCGTCCCACCTCCGCCGCCACCGCCGGCATTCCTCCCCGAGCCGAAGCCCGAGCCGCAGCCAACGGAGCGCCTGCCGGAGGTCTACCAGTGGACCGGCGTGCTCCGCTAGTGGGTCAGCGCGCCGCCCATCCGGCTCGGCGCGACGCCGGAGCAGGAAGCCGCCTACCTCCAACAATGGAGGGCACGCGCACTGGCGGACGAGCACGCCGACGGCGAGCGGCAGATGGAGCTGGAGCGCCGCCTGCCGCGGGAGGCGGAGTAGGAGCGCCTGGAGAGGGAAGAGGAGGAGCACGCCCGTGCAGCGGCAGTGCAGCCGCCACCACCAGGACAGCCAGCGAAGGCGGGACAGACGGTGGACGAGGCAGCGCGTGCTGCGTGGGAGACCGCATTCCCCTAGGTTGGGCCGGCGCCGGCGTTCATCGACCTCACCATCGACCTCACCGGCCCCGGGGAGGAGGAGGACGACGACGAGCCTAGGGCAGCGCGATTTTTTTTAGTTTTATTAAGTTTTATTAATATTTAAGTGGACTTTGACCGACAGGTTGACCGGCCATTTATGTTTAATTATTCATATTTTTCGCTTGCGTGCGTATGATTTTTTTTTAATATGGCCGGTTGCAGATTTGGGTCTGCCATCCGTTGGACGCACCTGCCGACCCAAATAAAAATGGGGGCCGATAGGCGCCGGCGCGCCGGCGCTAGTTTCGGCCGGCCGGCTCTGAGCCGTCAGATGCGCTCCACTGTAGCCGTCTGATCTCTATCCTTTTCCTCACCGATTCGTCCAAAACAGACGACGGGGCGCCCATTGACTTCGAGCCGCCGGCTGCTTCCGCGTTCGTCTGTGTTGTTGGTGCCTCGCCGCAGTCCACACGCGTCCGGCGACTCACGGCATCGCGCTGCACCGCCGCAGCTGTAGTACCCTGACCAACACGGTGGTGGCCTCGCAGTGCAGCACCCGCATCGGCCCTCAAACTAGCTCGTGGTGGCCGCCATTGTAGCTCCTCCTCGACCTGTTGGTCGCAACTCTCCACCATGCCGACTGCTATGCCGCAGTCCTCGTCGTCGCCTTCACAACACCGCACCGACCATCACTACATACTAGATCCCGCGGTCGTAGTTCGCAACATCCCATCCCAAACATCTCGTTGTGCTCGTCGCCGCCATTGTATCACCGTGGCATCCCATGTACGGTTGTAACAAAATTCTTCGTCGGTCGTAGCAAAATCCGATGATGGTTGCAGCAGAAATGTCATCGCCGTCGTCGCCGTCGCAGCTAAGCCATGAATCGTTGAAGCTTTATCTGTCGTCGTCCATAGCTCCCGTCATCTACGGTTGAAGCTTTTTTCATCGCTGTTTGAAGCTTTTTTCATCAATGGTTCCAGCTTGCGCGGTTGCATAGCGGCAAATCCCCAAATTCCGTCGCCTTCGATTGAAGCTTCCTATGACGCCGGTTGTAGCATTTTTTATACTGTTTGCAGCTGCCCTCCGCGCCATACACAACCTCCTTTCTCTCTCTGGTTCCAGCAAAACAAAAAGCCAGTCACAACATTTTGAACCGCTGGTTGCATCTCCTTCGATCGCCGGCTGCAGCTCCACCGTCGCCAGGCGTGTTGGTTCCAGCATCTCCGACGATGGTTGCAGCTTTTGGCGTCGCCGTCGTAGCTGCGTGCATGGCCGGTTCCAGCAATATCCAGCAACCGTTGTAGCTTTTTTCACTAGTTCCAGAATCTCCCTGGAAACGGTTGCAGTTTCCGGCGTCTTTGTCGCAGCTGCGTGCAGGGCCGGTTCCAGCAAAAACATGGGGACGACTGGCTCGCGCTTGATTAGAGATGTGGAAGGCTAAGCTAATCAATGGCGGGAGGGGATGGCAGCAGACGTAGGTGACGATGAGGGAGAGGGAAAATGGATAAGATGGAATGAGTGCCTGTTGTAAAGAGAGATAAGAGCCCGTGGGCCTATATACAGAGGATGTGGCGGATCGCGGCCTGATCCGACGTCGCACGCTCGACCGGCGGAAAACTCGTACGGTCCGCCGGCACCAAACGTTTCCCAATGAAAATACGGACACAAACGTCCGCTTGGCTGATCCAAATAGATAAAAAAACAAACAAAGCGCGCATCCGTTTGGATCGATGTGTTGGAGTTGATCTTAGTATAGGAAAGTACTACTATTCATGATCGACGAAACGGACGAGCCGTCTGTAGGCAGCATCGGCCCCAACTTGGCCGCCGCAACGGGGCCCGGGGCAGCGCAAGCAAAGCAACGGCAACTGGCCATCGCCCAGCTCCATCGAGTGGCCTCTGCCGCCGGTGAGCCGGGACACACACAACCAACACACAAGTGTCGCACGAGCTTCGAGCAGTCCCCGTCGGTGTACGGTTTCGAGCATTGAAGGCGTGGACCCAGAGAAAACCACACAGCCTTTGCTTGTATTCGGACGACGTAGTGTGCCGTCACGTTACTCACGTACTACTACGTTTCTCATCAAGCACGACGCGCGTGCTTGGATTCGACCGTCGGCTGCTTCCTGGACCGTAGCCGCGACTGCGAGTGATAATATTCTTCCCGCCTAAGACTAGCCACAGTGACAGTAACTTCAGCAGTAATATCGAGTCCAACTCAGCAAATTTGCTTATGTAGTAATGAGTTAATGAGAAGAAAGATAGTTTGAGTAACTTAGCTAGTTACTGTAACATCACATGTCCCAATGCAATATGAGTCTATAACCTAATAAATGAAGCTTTGCATGTTATCACATTTATGTTACTACCCACTATGAAGATACTAATATAGTTAGGAATATGTGTATGTTACTGGTGTATGTTACTCTTCACCCTGGCTAGTCTAAACGCAGCCGCCACAGTGACGCCGCATGCACACCGGAGACTGGAAAGTGGAGCGGAACATCTTGTGGCGGGCATCGCTGGATTCCCCGACGCCCAGTCCGGTTAATCAAAGTGGAATGGAACCTGGAAAAGAGGAAGCGAAGGGGGCCGGAAGCGACGAGGCGCACATCGGGCAGGATTCGTCAACCAAACATTTGTTCGAGAGGCTCGAATAATCATTCATTCCTAGACGGCCGGTGCTTTGGAAAGAGTCTCTCCCTAGTACTCGTAACCTTCTGCTTCGGTTTCAAAAAGAAAAAAAAAATCTACTACTTAGTAGCTTGCTCACATACGATTCTCTCCTCCGATTTCGTCGGAAGCCGTCTTCCCCTCCTCTAAAACAGTATAGTGGGCTCCAGTACCACTATGCAATGTTCCTTTTACATTTGCAAGATGGCCCACGGGAGACGATAAGGCAGGACTGACATAGTAATATGTTTGGCAAGTTGCACGGATGGCACAAATCACACAGACCAGCTAGGCCAATACCTGAGCAGAAATAGTCCTAAGACGAGGGGGTGCAAACTTTACACCTCACACCTGAAATGAATGGAGAAAAGAAACTCCTGGTAAATCTAACGAACATAAGTCTGGGGTCTATGTTTTGGTTTCCTGGAAGTAGCATGCTAATGATGAGGCGAAGCGATCAAGGTGTGGCCTAGCTTGGAGTTGTTTGGCAGGAATTAGCTTATACAAAAGGTGCCCAGAAGTTAATCCCATGCACACTATTCAGGAAATGTCTCACAGAATCGGGAATCTTGGAAAGGCACCACCCAGCCTTATTTCAAGTAAGCTACCTTAAAGATTCTCACCAGAACCCAAGCAAAAAAGAGAGTATTTGATTGGATTGTGCTTTCATACATACTCAATAATCAGGCATGTGATTAAGCTCAAAGTAAGCCATACCGGCAGCTAATAATGCTGCAAACTCATTAGTTTTGATCAAACAGTAGGCTTTCCACTACTCTGCCCCTTTCAGAAGAAGAAAAGAGAAAAACAAGGTTAAATTCGTGTTTCCTGTACTGCATTGACGGTTTGGCAGATCCTTTTCCTATGCAATATCTCCAACCATACTTGATCGCTCTTACCCTGAACTGCAAAGAGAGAGCAGCCCGTGTCCACACACCGAGATGCACGAGCACATGCGCGCGCTTGCGTGCCCCCACAACTTACCCCCGGACGGACAGCTCCCGTCATGAACCCGAAGCACGGAACCGAATTGACCCGCAGCAGCACATCGGACAGTCTGAATTCAGTGCATCAAACGAGCATGTTTGATCTCTCTCCGTTGTATCTGTCCAAACGAAATCCTTTACTTCTCCTTGTCCCCATCCTCCCTCATCAGTTGCCCTCGACCCTTCTTAATTGACGCGACACAGCAGGCAGGCAGGCTGGACACAGCAGCGAGAGAGGTAGAGGATTGCAGAAGGCTTCACTCATTTCCCGGGCTTTATGGGTCGCTGCAGGTACATCGAATTCGGAAACCAGAGGGCCTCTCTCCTTTGGGGAAAACCCAGATGTGGATTTTAACCCAGGCTTTGTTGACTTGCACCACGTAACCGGGAAGAGCAGCGTGGTCGTAAACTCGCGCCTAACTTCAACCAAAAGAACGCCCGTGCGTTGCAACGGGTCACATTAACTTTAAGAGTTCAATATTAATATTCTCATACATATCAAGTGACATTGGCAATCTTTTTTACCATCAAATCCTCACACACACACTCTCTCCCTCCCTCTTCCTCACTCTCTCTCCCCCTCTCCCTCTCTCTCTCTCTAACACACACACATATCCATCTTATTGGGTACGGGACCATAATCCATCTATTTCACACACACACGCTAGTGTATAACAATATGGATTATGTGTATTATATTTGCCACCATAACTGAGGGAATTAATTTCATGTAAATCGGCCAGCCACAGCTCCAAGAATACGGGGAGGAGGTGGCCCGGGTCGGCGTCGGCGCCGTCCGGCGCGGGCCACGGGCCCGCTTCCAAGTGCGTCTGCGCGCCGGCCACCCACGCCGGGTCCTTCAAGTGCCGCTTCCACCCCACCAACTCTCAGGGCCACGGCCACGGCCAGGGCCAGGGAAGCCGCCCTTCTTCGCCCCCTTCACCGGCCGCGGCCAACGCGGTGCCGCGGCACCCGGCCTCGCCGTCCTCGTCCTCCGGCACCGTCACGACCCAGTGACGCAGCCCAAGCATCGGCCTCGAGAATCAAGAACGCTCGACAACGAAGAGGTAAGGGAAGATCATATACATGTCATAAGAAATGGAGTTTATTTACTGCTCCCTCGATGTATTGTTTCCTTTGTTTGGAGATTGATTACCATCCGTGAGTTAAGGTAAGGTTAATGTGATTGAGCGATTTTTCTGAAAATCAATTAATGTGATTAAGTGATTTAAGGTAAGGTTAATTAATTTAGATTTGATTTTTAGAGATTGTTCGTGATTGATTCTACATTACTAAATATAACTTGCACCAGTATAGAAAGTTCTGATCTGTTCAGATTTCTTTCGTTGTATGAGAGGATGACGCGAAAATAAACCGATGAAGTGGGAGGAGGGGACGAAAAAAATCTACGAAAAAAACCTAGCGAAGATGGGAGAAGGTACCAAAAAAAAACCATGGGAGGTGGGACGAAAAAAAACCTGAAAACGAGACTACCAACTGCTCCATTAGGAGTAGAGATAAATATAACTTACACCAGTATGAAAAGTTCTGATCTGTTCAGATTTCTTTCGTTGTGTGAGAGGATGACGCGAAAATAAACCGATGAAGTGGAGGGAGGGGACGAAAAAAATCTACGAAAAAAAACCAACGAAGGTGGGAGGAGGTATAAAAAAAAATCATGAAAGGTGAGACGAAAAAAAACCTGAAAGCGAGACTACCAACTGCTCCATTAGGAGTAGAATCATTTGGGCTGATCCAACCCATCTTTCTTGCATGAATAATGGCAAGACAAGATAGGAGGAATCACTTGGAAGGAAAGGATGCCTCTTTTCATCACAAAGTAAAAAAGGGTCAGCAAAGCTCACCCCAAACTACACACTCCATTGATTTAAGCTAGAAGGCCCGAAACAATTCGTAGGGAAGATGGACTCAAAAGGTGCAGTTCAGCAGTTCCAACAAAATACACCACCATTGTGCTAACTACGGCCCCGTCGCAGCGCAATTCTAGACTTCAGTTCCATCACACCAATATTATGCACTACTAGAGTAGCTACATGCGCGAAGGATAGCGCTTGGTCTGCTCACGGATTTTGTTCTTGTACTCTGCCATGTCCTGCAAATGCAGACACAAACAAACAGGGTGTGTTAAGTGCATAGCTGTGTTAAAACTAAGGAAACAAGCCTTCAGGTTATGGTAGTTCTAGTCATGGTAAATAACCTTCTTATAGAGTTCGTAGCATCGATGCTGTGCGGCCGAGTTAGGATTTGGGTCATCAAACAACTCCTGGATGCCTACCAAAACCTGCTTCACTGTAATTGAAGGTTTCCATGCCTGAAAAGTATGAGGGAAACCATGAAAGATCAGCGGGGATGTCAGCATGGTGCAGAGTGCAGACACATGCTGGAAGGAAAGTTTCAGTCAGTCCATACTTACATCACCCAGGATCGATAGGCATACTGCTCCAGAATCGTAGACATTGATATGGAAGAAACCTGCTGGGAACCTGCAGCTAGGAGCGGTTGTTGGGTAATTATCATCAAATTGCAGAGTGAGCGGGAAATATCCACCTTCCCAGTCAGTCTGCAGAAAAACAAATTTAGTGCATTAGAAAAGATCAGTTTGCTGAGCTAGAGCATGAACTAGAGGATAGAGAGCGCACAAATCTGTCACAAGGAATATTGTAGTACTACACTATTCACACAAAGAACTGAAGAAGTATAGGATAGGACTGTTACAATGCTGCATTTTATACACCAAGTTCAATAGAGTTCAATTCAGTTCCCACAGGATGGAGGTCTAACTCTTCTTTCTCATCAACAAAAGACTCAATGTATGGTTTAATGCACCCATATTCGACAAAGAACCATCAACAATGGTAGTTCAATAGAGGTGAACAATCCAACATCTAGTAGTGTTGTTTGCATGAGTGGAATATAAAACAGGTTGTAAGGTTGTGGTGATCATTATCGAATTGTGATTAGTGAAGCAGTAAAATTGAAGCTCATAACAAAGACAGCAGAACATTGAAGTAAATTGTAATAGCTTACATGATTTTTGTCGAAATTGTCACTGTCTGGCCTCGAGAATAACATTTAAAAATGTTTTCAAGAGAGGTTCAATATCTAAAACATTTTTTTGCGAAATGAATATTCAATGTGCTGCTTATTTGGTTTCATCTTCGAGAAGGCAAAAGAAATTAAGCAGTAGTGCACCATTTCATATTCAGACTTTGGTATTATCTGGTCATGCTTCTGTCCTGTATGGGGTCCTTGTTACAATCAAACAAGGTCAATTGAAATGCTATGTCCTGATCAAATGATCATGCTAAAACTTCAATAAAAGTACTATGCCAACCAAACATTGACAGGATTGTGCAATCATTCGCTGGCTGGGCTTAATATATGTTATGCACACTTTAACATAAGAAACAGTTAAAATGGTCTCTACATTTACTCACACTTCACATGCATCCTTATATGTTGATCAATTGCGTCAACACTATCATAAGCTTAAAATAATTACTTTCGTATCATCATAATTTGGGTCAGAAGGGGACACGGACTGACGAACTGATCTGAAGATTGTAAAATATAATCAAGTTTTATCCTGCAACAACATAATACAGTGGCAGAGATAAAACAAAAAAAAGCACTGCAATGTAGCACCAAATTAAGAAAGATGGATCATAGGTTTGGCTCTTTTATTCAAGAGAACAAACTCAAATTCGGTTGTATTAGGATAGGATCTAATAATGTCCGTTCATGCCCTGCTTTTTCAATAACAATATGCAATGTTCCACTTGCAGCAGTGAAGGGCCAAGGGTTTTGCGCTAACAACGTCTAATGTTCAGTTGGTCGAGGGAGTTCTGCATCAAGGATTGCAAAACCCTGCACCTCCTGAAACCCCTCCTCTGTTCGTACATAATGATGGTGAAATTTTCCCCGAGTTTCAATGTGTGACAAAATCAAACTATATAACCACAAGCAGGTTCAGAGAAATTAAATAGGAAGCACAGATTTATCGAAATTGCTAACCACGGTACAGCGCGAGTAAAAAGGACGCAGTATTTTCTTACCCCTTGCTTGCCGGGGATGACGCACCGCCAGACCATGAGATTGACGGACCCATCCGGCAGGGTCTCCGGCTTGGCCACGAAGCCCTGAAATAGCCAAGAAGCCCCAGTGTCCTCATTACCACTTGCGTAGATCCAGAGAAACAAACAAAGAAAATTAGGCAAAGAAAGCAAGTAGCTAGGTCGTGGTGCGGGCGCGCACATGGGGGTGGTTCTTGCGCCACGACTTGCGCTCCTCGGCGAGGCGGCCGCGGGCGATGCCTCCGGACGCCATCCAGGCTCCAACACGAGCGAGCGGTCTGCCTAGGTCGTCGCCGCCGCTTCGTCTTCTTCCAAGGACTCCCGCGGGGTCGCTGGGTGCCGCGGCGCCGTGGACTGTTTTCTACTTTAGGTTGTCTCTTTGCTTCGGCTCCCGGCCGGTGGGGGCAAATGGGCAATGAATATACGAGCGACTTGCACTGCCGCAACCGAACAGGCGGAGTGAAAATGGACGAAACTGGCCCTTTTTCAAAACTTCAACACAAAATGGCCCTAATCTGAAAATATTTTCGAAACTGGCCCACGTCCGGGGCTAGGGCGCCATGCTATTTGGCATGACGCCCTAGTCCGGGGCGCCATGCTACAGGTCGCTACCATGACGCCCTAGCCCGGGGCGTCATGCTATCTAGCATGGCGCCCCAGCCCCAGACGTCATGCGAAAAGGGGCCAGTTTGTGAAATATTTTCAGATTTAGGCCATTTTGTGTTAAAGTTTCGAAAAAGGCACAGTTTCGTCCATTCTCACACAGGCGGACGACCATAACATTATATTTTTTTATGAAAGGCGACCTAATATAAATTGAACAAAAAAGTCTTTGATTAAAGAAGCCCTTGTTAAAAAAGAAATCTGATTTTGGATTTTTAAGCACGATAAATCTAACGTTATGGCAAATTATCATATCACGAACATGGTAATTTTCCTAAACAAACATGGTAAAACCTGGGAAAAAAAAACTGTGCATGGCATGGAATTCCCATGCTTGCTGAAGGAATTTGGCATTCCGGCAAAAAATAGGAATTTGTCATTCCCGCAAAAAAGAGAAGGAATTTGCCATGCTTGCGACAACATAAATTGTCATTCTGGAGGCCAGATTTACCATGCTTAAAAATCTGATGTTAAATTTTTTAACATTACCCAACAAAGCCTTTGTCGTGGGTTTGTTATTTGAGTCAGCTTTCAATAAAACTTGGTCCATAAGTCCTATGTCTCACTTGTGGCAAGCGAGGTGTACCCTCGTTTCACCTCAACGGGCCCGCTAACGGGCCGGTTCGGCAGTATAGCTCCTCGAGTGGTTTTGAAAGGTTCTATGGACGGCTTCGGATTAATTTTAGAACCTTCCATGTAGGTTTTTTTTTCTTTCTTACCATGTGTTTTTTATCAGTTTCATTATTATTTTCCCTTTTCCTTTTCTTAAATACACGTCAAATTTTCATAATAAATGATGTACATTTCTCATATGTTTTTTCTTCTTTATTACTATGTGTTTTTATCTATTCCATTATTGTTTTTAGTTTTTAGTTTTTCCATTTCCTTTTCTTAAATACACATCAACTTTTCTTAGTAAATGTTGTACATTTCCCATATGCACATGAAAGATTATCTTGATACATGTTGAATTTTTTTATATGCGTAGAATACTTTTTAGATACATGATGAATGTTTTTTCAAATATAATTTTAATTATTTGAACACATGTAAAAAAATTCAAATACACATCGACCTATTTTTGAATGGTATGAAACATTTTTAAATATTACATGAACTTTTTATATATTGTATAAACATTTCTCTAAATGTCACAAATATTTGTTTTGAAATGTGTGACATTTTTTTAAATGGCGGATTGTTTTTGATTGATATGATATTTATTTATAAAATTGTGCAATAATATTTTTGAAAAATGAGACAAACAATGTTTAAATATCATGAACATTTTTTTGAATGGTACAGGCATTTTTTAAAATATCCCATTTTTTTACAATGCATTAACATTTTTTAAATATGCGATGAATGTTTTTGAAAAATAAATCCATTTAAAAGTTGCTGAAATATAGACAAAATTAAAGAATGAAAAAGAAGAAACAAAATGAACGAACTGAGCTAATGTTCGTTGCAACTAATGGGTAGGTCCGCTACAGCGACGCTGGAGGCGAGCGCTCACTGCGTCTCGCAGTAGGCGGGACACAAACGCTCCCAACTTGGTTAGGACTCATGCTTCTCGTTCTCTTTTCATACAAGTGCAACCCAATTAGCCCAAAACAGGGGTGAATTCTATTCTCCACTTTAAGTGCACAAAGCATCTGAAGCGCTGATTATGCCGGCTGATGTCCAAGATTTAGTTTTTTTTTTGTTTCTTCTTGTCGTATTTTATTTTCATGTCTACACTCCCCTTACGTATTTTTATTTAAATTTATGTTTTTATTTTAAAAGTTCCTCTCTTTTTTTAAATCCTTTTTCCGTTTTCTTTGTTTTTGGGGGAAAACACATAAATATTTTTTCTAAAGTATATATGAAACTATATTCAGATGTGCATTAACAACTCTTTTCAAATGCTACTCTTTTTTAAAGAGGCAAGAATACATTTTCCGTAAGCGGGAGCATTTCTTAACACATGAGTGAACATTCGTTTCAAATATATTAACATTTATATTATGGTAAATGAACAATTGTCCATTTTTGCAACATATGCAAAATTTCTATTATATAAGCTGATTTGAACAATATTTTATAAATATGTTTCTAAAAATGCATAAATTAAAGTGTTATTGCATAAATGGGATGTTCCGGTGACTGGCCCATGTAGAAGCTGTTGAGACGAAAAATGGCCTCTACAAGTAGCTCGTGTGTTGTTTATCGGCTAAGTTGTTTACTCGTTGCTTGCCATGTTAATCGTGGGAGAGTTTTCGTTCTTACTCGATGTGAGGTCTTGCCATTGATAATTGGTAAAGCCTTGTCCATTATGAATCTCAATCCCCTTAAAGAAATTACCCGAGCCATTGAAAAAAAAACTATCTAGGAACTAGTACGGGTTTTGTGCAAAGATTATTCTCAGTCGGCCACCAATCTTACCATATCCCATCTATATCTTCAAAAGTGTACCTCTTAAACTTTCTAGTCCATCTCATCCATTTTACGAGGTCTATCCTTTAAGTAATTCCAAAAACAGTAAATTTTGAATAATTTAACAAAAGTACTAGAGAGTATAAAAACCTACTTATTTCTTATAACAAAAATAGGGACTATGGGGAGTTTTTTAAATGATAATGGGAAAAGTTAGAATGTATAGTCATCGAGCCTTAGATATTGGTGTAGCTTGGTGGTTTTATGAAATTTTTGTGTATCTAACTAGATTTTGCTTAATTTGCGGACCAATCTACTCTATCCATGTGATGACATTTGCGTAACAGACTACAGAATAAGTTGGCACAAGACTATTGTACAACAATCTGAGATTGAAAGACTTTCCTAATGTAACACTATGATGTCATGCTGATATTTTTGGCAACCAATCAATTAGATTGAACTTGATTAGCTCCAAGGACAAAAGGCCATTTGGTTTAGTCAAAATTGAGTCATAAAATGGGTTTTGGCTCCAACTTTTAAGTCACCGTGTTCACCAACAAAGTGATATGAACTATTTTGAATAAGCTTAGGATAGAGAAAGTAAATGCAATAAACTCATTCACTCACAAAATAGAACTCTTTCAAAAAAAACTCAACTTTTTAGGTTTAAGAACTTATGGCTTCAACAAAATTCAATTAAAGGGGTTGTACAAAATGCTTGTTTTATTCAAGTGGGGTATGTTGATTCCGCAAAGAGATTAAAATGCTAAATTTTTCTTAAAAAATGTGAGGAGAGGTTTAAAAATATGGCCAAACATACCCTTCTAGCTTGAACCCTACTATTGCAACAGTGAATGAATGTATCTTCGTTTTTTACTTGTTTGTGTAAGATTAATCATCTTGGAGATGTGAACACCAAGTTCTTTCACACTGAGGCACGCATCCATACATCATAGACATAACTACATTGGCATGCTGCAAGCTGACTCTAGGGATGAGTAGTAGAATCATGATGGAAAGGCGACCATACTTTGGGATGCTTTCAAGCAGAAAATGTGGGCTACTCAAAATACTTTTATGCATTTGATCTTCAAGGCCTATTCGCCTGAGAACAAGACCCTGCTACTTTTCAGGAGTTAGAAATTCCTTTCTCAGAGGAAGAGATTAAGCGAGTGTCTCTTTACCAAATGACAAGTCACATGGGCCTCATGGGTTCAATAGTGAATTTATAAAGGCATGCTGGAGTATCATTGGAACATATATCATGACCCTGATTAAGGACTTCTTTGATGGTAAAGTTTCCTTGGAAAGAATAAAACTTGCTTCACTACTCTAATCCCAAAAGTGAATGCCCATATTTACATAAATGAGTTCAAGCCAATTTCTCTCTTAAACACTTGCTTAAAAATTATTGCCAAGCTGCTCACTAATAGACTTCAGAGAATCATTTTAAAGCTTGTTCATAAGAACCAATATGGTTTCCTCAAGGCAAGGTCTATTCAGTATTGTTTGGGATGGGCATATAAGTTTCTTCACCAATGCAGCAAACCAAAAGAAGGAAATTTTGGTTTTGAAATTAGATTAGCTTTTGACACAATTGAGCATGAGGCAAGTATCCAAATTATTAGAGCCAAGGGCTTTGGCCAAAAATGGGTTAACTGGATTACTGCAACTCTTTCCATGGAGTCATGTTGAGTTTTACTTAATGGAGTGCTTGCAAAAACTAATATTGCACGAGAAGGTCAAATAGAGCGACCCCCAATCCCCGCTATTTTTTTGCTTGCTGCTGATCTACTCTAGTCCATCTTCAATAAGGAAATGGCCAAAGGAATTTTACACTATCCTCTTATTAACTCTGAAAACACATATTTTCCAGTTCTTCAATGTGTTGCTGATACACTAGGTCCTCTTCTGTATTATTCCAGACAACTCATTTGTATCAAAGCTCTATTGCATATCTTTTTCTTTACCCACGGATCTGAAGATTAATTATTATAAATCAAACATGATTCCCATAAATATCAATGAGGAAAGAGTTGAGATCTTTACAAACAACTTGGGTTGCCAAAGGGGACATCTCCCTTTACCTATCTTGGTTTACCTGTTGGCATCACCAAACCAAGAGTTCGACATTGTTTACCCACGGTATCAAAAATTGAGAGAAGGCTTTTTTGGCAGTTCAACCTTCCTCACTTATGGTGGAAAACTTCTTGCGGTTAAGGTTGGCCTATCCTCTTTGCCTTTATTTTTCATGTGTTGTCTTGATGTACCTAAAACTATTTAAAACAAGTAATTAAATATCTCATGCAATGTTTGTGGAGAGGATCTGACATCCAAGACAAAAGGGCTAACTCTTGCTTCTTTGTCTAAGACTTGCAAACCTAAAACTCATGGTTGGTCTAGGCATCATGAATATCGATGTGCAGAACAAGGCTATGCTATCAAAGAATTTTGACAAAATTTATAACAGACATGATATTCCTCAGGTAAATTAGTCTTGAACACATACTATGTTGATGGAAGACTACCCAGTGACCACATGGGAGGATTTGGGTGGGGGCAAACTTAAAACTTACTGCTTGTTACAGATCTGTGGCAAGGCGTAATATGGAATATCATAAATTAGTTTTTTTTGGAAGGTCCTATGGCATGATCAATGCCTTCAGGCCACATTCGCTCATCCAATCACTTTTGCTAAAGATACAAACATGACAGTTGACAAGGTTTTAAATAATGAGCACTTGGAGGAACTGTTCACCTCTCTCATGTCACGCATATCAGGAATTCAGTGAAATGGAGAATATCTGTTCTCAACTATCTTTCCATGAAGACAGAGAATGTATGGAAATTTGGAGCTACATTTGAGGAAATGAAATGAAAAATTTACCTTTGTTAAGGCATAACAAGTGCTTATTAGACATGCTCCTGCCCCTTACTTCAGATGGTTACTTCCTCATGAAAGAATGAACATTATAAATCTTCTTGGCAGAAGGAATTGTACTCTGCAATCATACAATTGCGCAATCTTGGAATGTCATGTGGGAGAAACCCCGCATCACCTGCTCTGGAGATATCCTTTTGCAGAGATGTATTGGGATTTGGTGACTCTATATTTTACGCACTTTTAGAGCTCATTTGTTGCATGTTCTCTCTATATATTATGTCCCATTGAACCAAATAGTTGCCCATTATGCATGATTTACAGGTTTTTACACTTATCATTGTGAGCGTTGCACATTTATTATTTATTTAGTTTTTTTTTTATCTTTTTCTTGTTTTCTTGGGTCTACAGGTGTATTGGAGCAACCTAGGACCAAGCACGATGAAAGGACCAAGGACAAACTTAATACGGAGGACTCACAGTACGAGACTTGGTCGTTTCGGAGAGTGAAAAAAGAATTTTTTTTCAAAGTTCTCAAAACCAAGATCTAACACCAGAAATGGATCAACATCGTTCATACGAATCCAACAAGCCCAAGAACATCAAATTCTGAGTTTATATGAAGAAATGGCGGTCGATTTACTGAAGAGGGACATAGCAAAAGACGGTGTACCATACGAGCATTCCTCGTCGTATGGATGGTCTTATGGAAGGAAATAAGGCCCGAAATTTGCCTCTCCAGACGGGATACTTCACTGATTTTCTTCCCCATTTGTCCCCACGAGATCCTTGTACAATAAAGAAGCATTTGGGAGAAGATAAGGCTCATCTTGAGCCCTTGGATGACCACATCAACGGAGAAGAAACCGAGACACCTCTTTATATACACCTCCAACCCTAGGTGCCGTCTACACATCATCTCATTCACACACGCATGCTTCATCCATCTCCATTATTGCTCCAAAACCACCTCCATAGAGAGAAAAAGGGCCAAGGCAAGAGGAAGAAGTGGGGGCACCTCCGCCGCGCGCATCGGCCGAAGGCCGTTGCGGCCTTTACCACCAGCGCCGCCATCGTCTCCATCACCACCGCCGGCTCCACTGCCATCACCGCCACCATGTTCCTCTCCTCCACTAGCTTCGTGTTGGTTTGTAACTTGCCTTCTCCCTCTCCAATGTTTGAGTAGTTGTATTAGTTCTTGAGGATTTGGATGAACCCTTGCATGATTAGTACTTTGATATTAAATAAGCGATCCGATCATTTTCTTTATATGTATTGTGTTGGTTGTCTCATGGTGTTGTGAAAGCGCTCATGCAGCATTAGCCCCTTGTGGACTTGAGGCAATTCATGTTGGTGAGCAGGCTGGTTGCGGGGGTAGGTACGTGACAGGGTCTATCTCCCTTCATCCCTGGTCATTGCAATAGGGATTAGTGGAGAACCCTAGAACTTAATGCCATGTCATAGGGAGTTCACTCCCCTTAATCATCGTTGTGATAACCGGAGTGGGGAAGCACGGTGGTGGCACGAGGGTACGCAATAACTAGAGTGGGGATGCCTACTTTATTGGCTTCGCCCATGCGAGATCATATACAAGTGGATTAGTGATACAAATATAAAGCCATGTCTATCATGTGTTGTCAGCATCATACTTGTGGTGATGACTCCGAAGCCCTTGAGAACGTTTACTGCTCAAGCACCGTTTCACTTAGTTTAGTCCATTCATTTTTCTATCTTTTATTTCTTATTTGTAGATAAATATTATCTTTGTTTGCCTTCCTAGCAGCCGACTGTAATAGATTATTTCCAAACTCCGGTTTGGGTGCGTACGGAACTGCTTAGGTGATGACATAGTTGCGAGGTTTGTGGTGCCATCCTATTAGCTCCCTGTGGGTTCGACACTTCACTTATTAGGAAAGTGCTACAACAACCCTATGTGCTTGCAGGTCATCAGGATTATAATTATCTCCAACGACGCAAGGAATTATCTATCCTTGAAGTTTTTCATAATTTGGAACATAAGCTCAGAGTTTCCTTTCATTATGGAAATCATCATCCTTGTGACTTGGGAAATATAGATGTATATAAGTAACGAAGTGTTTAAGAATGAAGATCATAGCTTTGTGGATGGAAGCAAAATCTATTTTTAGAGGCCTACACTAGTTATTTTCAGCTTAACTGCCTAGAGAATTAGATTATGAGAAACTCCCCAGAAAATTGAACATAAAATGGCTCATCAATTCAAGCTCTAGCTTAGTACCCAAAAATGTTTATTATTTTGCTATAAATACTTGTTGTTTTTTCTTTTGCTTTTAGTTGGCTCACCTTGAGCCACAATGCATGGACTACAAGTTTTAAAATTTATAAAAATTACAGTGGAGCCATGTTCTACTGTTTCGGGTAAAAAAAATCTTTCACTCATAACATTTAATACTTTGATAACGAAGTATTTAAGCTTCCAATACTTCACAAGAGATTCAAAATTTTGACTGGAAAAACGATGGAAGATAGTTTATACTACGAAGAATAATATGGGATGCTAAAAAGGGAAGTTTTTATCCATCGGTGGCATGTTTGACATTGATAAAGCCAATCTTCCATTGTGTTTTCTCATGACAATGTGCCGAACAAAGCTTTGTTAGGAGAATAATTTTGAAAATTGGAAAAAAGAAGAGGGACGTTGGCAATGAATATTAGCGAATAAATATGTCTAGCGAAAAGAAATAGTTCTAGATAAAATAATGTAGTCACCCACATTTTTTGTGGGATAATAAAAGTTTATGATGAATTTTATGCTGGTTGTGGAAAAGAAGTACGAATGGAGAGTCAAGAAAGATGAATGGATCGGCAATGCCGCTTTAGTTGTACATTATCATTCTCTTTTTAGTATAGTTATAACAAAGATCCTACAATAACTCAAGTGCTTTAGATTGAACTATCACATGTTTAGTAGAAATCTTTATGATGATGGTTTAGTCCAATTTGAATAGTTCAAAGACAACTATAAAGGGTACAACTCTTTCTATTGAGAGACAACCTTTCTACAGAAATTATTATGGAAAGTAAAAATCCCATCCAAAATTAGGGTTGTCGCATGGTTAGTAGTACATAAGAGAACACTAACCAAAGATAGATTCATAAGCGGTGGAAGGGATCTCCACAGTGTCACCCGTGTGATCAAAATGTGGTGGTACATTGGGAGAATGCTAAGTTGTGCTTTCTCTTTTCTAACAATATGAAGAGATAGATATGACTTGTTTAGCCAATGGTCTTAGGGATTTGCTAACACACACACACACACACACACACACACACACACACACACACACACACACACACACACACAGAGAGAGAGAGAGAGAGAGAGAGAGAGATTTGTTTACCATTAGTGTGGATGCACTTGTATGTTGTGTCTAGAAGCTACGTAAGGATGGGTGCTTTGATGAAACCACTTGTATAGCGACACAATGTTTTATGCCACGTCAGTCAAACATTACAATGTTGGGAAATTTGGCGGACAAAAGAGGCAAATAAATTGGTGTTGATTCGAGGCACAAAAGCTGATTGGCCCAATTGTGATGGAGGCCATCAAAACTGCAAGGGGATGGTAGCCGACTGGTCAGAGACTTCACTGGAATGATGCAACTATAGTGTAGTTTTGTGGTGCATGTATGGTGTTTTATTTACTCTATAGAATGTGCTTATGTGTTTGATGTAGATATGGTTATCTTATAGTATTTCGTCTTGGATTTGCAGTGAACCTTGCCTTCTTGTTTATGGAAATTAAAGGGTGGTTCCATCTTTACGAAAAAGGAGTCACCATGTCTATGCGATGTGAAGTCGCATATTGGGTGGAGACTTGTTTCGCCCGAACATGGAGTTGAAAATTATGATGAACGTTTGTAAGTTGAGAGACCAAAATGTGGTTACAATGAATTTTTTAATTTGCAGTGAACCTTGACTTCATGTTTATATGAAAATTAAAGGGTGATTCCCTCTATGAAAAAAGAGTTACCTTGTCCATGAGACGTCACATATTGCGCAGAGAGTTGTTTTGCCCTAACATGGGATTTCATCAAAAATTAAAATGAACATTTGTAAGCTGATAGAGTGATAGACCAAAAGCAGGTTACAACGAAATTTAGAGGATAAAATTATCAACCCCCGCCTAACAATGTAACTAAAATGAACGATCGTACGTAGTATCATGCATCTCTGGATCAAGTTGCAACTACTTCACAGTTTACATCGATTGTTTTTCGTAATAAAGTATTATAACATACATAAAAAATATTGTAGAATAAAAATTCAAATACTACTATTCCTTTGTTCCAAATGTGCAATTCTTTCTGTCACAACGTGGCACGATACTCGTTCTCCAGCTCGTCCGGCGTGGTGCGCGACCCACACGCCGACGGCGCACGGACGTGGCCGACCATGGCCACGCGCAGCGCCTCCTCCTCGTACGCCCGCCGCTCCATCTCCGCCATCTCCGATTTGCGCCGCTGGACGCTCAACATCGCCACGAGGACGAGCCCCAGCAGCACCGTGCCGCCCGCGCCCAGCGCCGCGCCGAACAATGCGAGCTTCCACTTGCTCCCTTCCCCGTCCTCCACCACCGCATCGCCGTCGCCTACGCCGCCCAGGACGAGTGCGACGTGCCCTTGGTCCCTCAGGTGGCAGGTGTTGCTCCCGGCCTGCACGTCCGTCACGGTGACGCTGCCGTTTAGCCACACCGCCATGCAGAGCGGCACGACCCCTGGCTGGAGCGCCGGGACCGCCATCGAGAAGTTGACGCGGATGGCCGCGCCCGTCACGCGGACCTCGAGCGGCGCCGTGCCGTTGCGCGGCTCCAGGCCGTAGAACATGAGCCCGAGCACCGGCGACGCGATGCGGTACCCGCCGCCTCTCGCCGCGTACTCGTCGTAGACAGCCGAGAGGTTCCCCATGTTGACGCGGACGGCGAGGAGGTGCGCGCTGGCACGACCGGGCACGACGAGCCCCGGGGGCACGGAGAACTCGCCGAACAGACGGACGCCGTGCCGCCTGAGGCTGCCGGAGCGGAACCGCGACACGCTGCCCTCGACGGCGGACAGGCTGCCCGGGAGCGAGAGCGGGTACGTGACGCCCGTCCGCCGGTGCTTCCCGTTGTAGCACTCCTGCGCGGCCTCCATGATGACGTCGTCGATCAGGGCGGCGTCCTGCAGCTGCAGCGCGCTGCATGGCCACGCGAGCGCGACAATGGCCGCGGTGAGCATCAGCAGCACGAAAGCCTCGCGACTCAGGCCAGCGGTCGTCATTGCTGGAAATAGAAGGAGCGGACAGCACGGGGACATTTTTGTTGGAGGAGCAAAAGCGAGCATGATGGCGACTCGCAAAGCAGAGCTTCTTTGCAATGCATGGCGTTGGCATTGTTCTCTTGTGAGAGCTGTGACTTGTGAGTGAAGCATGGGCACGAGGTAACAACATGGCCAGGACGCCGGATCAAAGTCGATGGGGAGCGGGGAGGATGATACTACGTCAGTACGGGACGGCATGATGATGATGGTGGTAGTAGAATGGTGCGGTGTATTATTACGTGCAACGGGCGCAAATGTACGTAGGGGAGCGGTGCTAATTCGGTGGGACAGTCTTACGGACGACAGGCGCCTTGTGATATTCAGAACACTTTTGGTTCTGATCTGGAAAATCTGCTGCACACATACAGTATCTGCAGGTTTTGTTGTCAGCTTCAGTGACTTTGTCCACTTGGAGGAAGGACACGGGGCCTCTGGAGCAAGGAGTTCTTTTGTGCTTCCGAGCAAATTTGATCGGGCTGAGATGATTGCGCGGCCATCGGCGTGCTCAGGGCAGCATTAGGCTTGTCCACAAACTGTCTCCTCGATCCATACGGCGGTATAATTGAGGGCCCAAGCACGCATAATTATTACAGAGCACCAGCCGTTAACACACGGTGAAAAAGCTTCTTTTCCGGACGAAACAGGCGTTAAACATATGGTTTAGAAGTTGCTGTTTTTCAGGATTCCCGGGGATGCGCTTTCAGTGGGAGTAGATGTTCCCATCGACGACGAGGCGCCTACGGAGACTTCGTAAATTTCAAGATGACATGCCGGCTCAGTCTCTCGGAGGTGCTCATAGGGGTAGGGTGTGCGTGTGTGCGTTCATAGGGGTGAGTGTATGCGCGTATGTATGAGCGCTTGCGTCTGTACTGATGTTCGAAAAAAAAGTTGTTGTTTTCCCAAGGGGTGGGTCAACGTGGGTTGTCCCTCGCCCCGGGCTCTCGATGATAACCTTGGTCCTACATTTGCTTAATCGGGTAGTGGCGGCGTTGTGGCGCCGTCCCCTCTTTTTCCATGTTCAGTCGTCTCCAATGTGGATCATCAAACTTTCCGCATCTGTTCGGATCGTACTGTCCGAACCGTGGAAGCCATCCAACACGGGCATGTATCGATCCGCCGCAAGGTCCAGACACGTTTTCTCCTGCAAACCGGAAACAAACATAGGGAAGGTTTGCGGGAGTTCGGACTGCTGTCACATCAGCTTCTGGCCCATTAAAAACCCCTTCCCTGCCCGCGCGCGCTTCCCGCCCGTCGCTCAGCAGCCCGCATTCATGCCGTTGTAGAGCGCGCCGCTCCACATTAAAGGCGGCCCAGGGCGGACGCGACCTCTCACTGCCTCCGCCATTAAAGCGGCGCACCGGCCGCTGCAAGCCCGGCTGAACACGCCTCCTCGTCGCATTTAAACGCCTCCATTAAACCCGTCTGGAAGCTGAGAAACCTACTCCGACCACACGTCCGTTCACGAGCGGGCCGACACTAAATGCAACGCTGGACAGGCTCCTCTCGTCTGCCCTCTATTTAAACGACTCCAGACGCGGGGCAAGAATCGCAACACTCCACCGCTCCCCATCTCTTCCTTCCACCATTTTCTCCAATATTTCGATGGCATCCGACGAGTCGGAAGAGCAGTTCTTCGGCATAAAAGTAGGCTGGGTGGCCCGCTGAGCCCGGCGGATACGCGCTAGGCAGGTCGCTGCCCCACCTCCCTCGCCTAGCCCGACGGAGCAAGTTGCCGCCCCAAGCCGGTGCGTGGTTTAGCAAACTCGCCGCTCGACGCCAGCTCGCGGAGGAGTGGCGAGTTGCTCCATCCCGACACGGTGGGGAGCACGGCGGCACGGGCATCGTCGCTGCCATCGACGAAGCCACATCATACCGCGCCATCAGCCATCGACGCGCGCGTAGCCGCACCATGCACGCAGAGAAAGAAGTCGACTACCCAGAGGGCGACGAGTTGGCGGCCCGCACGTCTGCGCTCGTCGCCATCATGGAGGAGAAGTAGAACATGGTGTAGGGAAACGCAACAGAAAACAAAAAATTTCCGACCTACGCACCAGCCCAGGACCACTATGGAGACAACATACAAGGTTTGATCTTTTTTGTTACCGACTCGTAGCGCAACGGAAGTAGAGTCGATGACGATCGGCGGTGCAGATCCCCGCAGCTAGGATTTACAACCTCCCAACCGCGAGGATGAATACCCTCATCCGCCCCTCGGACAGCCCTCCGGGAGGCGGTCGGACAGTCCCCCGGACGGTGTCGCGGACAGCCCTTCGGAAGGACCTTCGAAACTCGGACGGTCACTCGGATAGCCCTTTGGGAGGACCTTCGAAACTCGGGCAGTCACACGGACAGCCCTTCAGGAGGCACTCTCGAACTAAGACCGAAACAACGATCTCTCTACAGAGTTGCACATATATGGTGTCATCTATCCGGCAGGGCTTCGCCGTTCAGAACTAGTTCCCACCGGAACCCAGACAGCCTTTCGGCTCTACGAAACTATTTCGCTGGGAGGGAGAGAGAAGCCAGACAAGTCAAATGGCATGTGTATGTGAGAAGGGATGAAGGTTTGGGCAGCCTCCTCACCTCCTATTTATAGGAAAACCAAGGGGTAGGATGGGCATTCAAAAATACCAAAAGTACACCCACTTTATGTCTCACATAAAGGACATGAGAGGGAAAGGAAGTGCCATGTGGAGCTCCATGAGGGAGCCCCTCCTTTGGCCGGCCAACCCCTAGCCCCCCTCCCCCCGAAGGGGGTTCCTTGGTCCCCACTTCTTCTAGAAGCCTTTTGGAAAATATCCCAAAAGGTGGTTTTCCAAAAATCTCCAAAAAAACACTTTCACTATTCACGACGACATTTTTCAGCGTCCGTTCGAACTGAAAATATTTATGTGGGCTTAGAACATTCAGTACCCACTAAAATAAGTTTCAACGCGTTTCGAAACAAATCCGGATTAGTGATTTTCATCTGCGAAAAGCATCTGAAGTGGTTCCAGCAGCTCCGGAACATTTCCGGTTTTTATCCCGGAAAATTCCCAGAAGTTTCCAGAATGATTCTGGCACCATACAAGAATTCTCAGGCGTGTGCCTAAACCAATTTGACTTTATGGTATTCTCTGAAACAACATTTCAGTTTCACCGGAACTCATCCAGTGATCTCTTTCTTCGGAACTTTTCCGCTGTCTCCGAAAACTTTTTCCGGAAACTTTCTCTTAGACTCCTTGTCTAGTATTCAGCAGATAGATGACCCTTAAGCGTGTGACCCTATAGGTTCGGTGAAGTATAGACATGACCCGGAACCCCTTCCGATCAATGATCAACATCGGAGCCGTGGACACCCATATTGACCCCTATACCCACACGAATGAATATTCGAGTGAACCTCCAGTTGCCGTGTGCTATTCCTATTGCTTCGCGATATGTTACAAATACCCGAGGTGAGACATGTTGGCATCCCCGTGGATCAACAACTTATCCACTATGCCAGTTACCTCGTTACCGGTATTGTTCTCTTTTCTCGTTCCCGTGTTCTGGCATCCCGTGATCAAATCACAAAGTGTCTGGCCAGACGATGATGGATACCGTAACACCGAGAGGGCCCAGAGATATCTCTCCATCGTCGGAGGAGCAAATCCCAATCTTGAGCTATCAAGTTACTTGACATACTTTTTCATGAACCCGTAAGCCGCCGTAATAGCCACCCATTTACGGATGACGTTTAACAAATCCCAAAGTTCATGAAGCAAGCATGAAGAAACTCGATACTCTCATGGTCTAAGGAATCATGCAAACGTTAACCATCTCTGTGTTATTAACCATTAACTTGTGACGAATGTATCTCATAGCATAACATCAATTCGGGTCGATTCAACACAAATGTTCTTCTAACATTGTGCCCTCAAAGTTGCTGGCATAGACATGCCCATGATCAGGAAAACAGAACCATCATGCAACACTTGAGCTAGTCTTAGAGGCCAGACTAGGAATACATTTTACCGTTTATTATTCCACATGTGCATATGAGTCTTCCTCCGAGCCTCGTGGTTATTGTAGACTCGAGAACCATAGCAGTTATAGCATGGAATATAAACCTAATTATGAACAGGGATAATCAATAACATTTATTATTGCCTCTAGGGCATATCTCCTACACACGGGAGCCCGCCGGTGTCTTGCCCTCTCGCCGGCCACCGTCGTCCCCTTACTCAAGAACCAACTTTGGTTCGTGTAGCGTAGGGACCCTTCCCCTCCGGCTACATCAGGCGGGGGTTCCACTCTCATGAGCGGTGGGGAAGTGAGCCGTCCTTTGTGCTGAAGCATATACCTCCGTGGCTCATCGCTGCCTGTGATGGGGACGATGTTGGAGACCCGCCGCGCCGGCCATAGACTAGTCCGGTTGCGTTTTAAGTTGAAAATATGTCCAAAATGCAACCGTTTTTGTCCGGTTTGTATGAAATCCGTCATGTTTATATGAAAATCCGATCGAGTTTGCATGAATTTCATCCAGTTTGTTGAAAAAGAGTTTGAAATGTATGTGGCTAGTGTTGCATGGCGGCCTCCCGAATCCGTGTCCGCGGACTGGTCCCCCCTGTCCGCGGACGGATGCGGGAGGAAATTTGCGGGTTGCCGTTGGAGATGCCCTAAGGTCCTGCAATGCTGGTTATCGGGTGGGTTTCGTGGACGACAACTTCTTCTCCTTGTATGATGATTTCATGCTCCCGATGGCGGTGCTCTCAAGGGGAGGTGGGTTCGACGAGGTGATTATGTCCGGAGGCCTCCTCTCAGGTCTTGGTGTCAGTTTCCATCTAGGCTCTAGTGTGAGCATTCCTCCGGTGCGACGCCTTTCGAGCCAGGCAAGGGAGTGGGTGGGCTCCCTTTGGCGAGGAATTGGGTGGCACTGTTGGCGCGGGAGCGGCTACGGTGCAGATCCGGAGCTGCCCCTAGTGTCCACCTTCGACCGTTCCAACAAAATGCGGAGGGCCAGCTCCTTCTCGACGCTGAGGTCGGGGCCGGAGTGGCCGCCGGAGCTCAACATATCGCCAAATTGGATCAAAATCGAAGAGGAGAGAGGACGGACGGAGCGAGAAAGAAGAGTGAGTGAGCTAGGGATCGAAGAGGGGACGGATTGAGGTTTTTTGTGTGACAGCCATGGGGTCGATGGTGGGCCGAGCTGACGTGGCGGACGCGCCCGGGCGTACCCGGGCCGCCCCATGTCCGTCCTTCATTTCGGCTGGATATGAAGGGCGGTGGACAGCCCGGGTGTTTGAAGTTGGTTTGAGGCGCCTTGGTGGGTTGTTTTTTTGACCGGTCAGCTTACACTATATTTGTGAATATAATGATGATTGTCTCTTTTCTTGCGGGGAAGGTATGGATGATTAGTTACACGTCGATTCCATGCAGTTGAAGCTGAGCAACGAGAAGAAATTAATCATTGATAACAACGTGTCAACACGGGCATACCTTTGTACCCAACAATTCCAGAACACATAACAGTGTGATGGACTTGACGAACGCAGGACACATTGCCAGCCCATCTCAAATTCTCAATCGGCCAATCTTTTATTGTGATCACTGATCCAATCTCTTCCCTATACACGGATGGTACTGCTTGATATATTTTATCAACAGGAGTTGGTCAATAATTTCCCGTGTGCCCATTGATTAGCACAGGTACTGCTCGGTGGTTAGTCGTCCTGATCGCGAGCAGCCCGCGATTGGCCTGCTGCACCTATCCAAGTAACACTGCGCCTGAAATGACAAAACTGCCCCTCGGGCTCGGACGGAGGGAGAACTAGCTGAACCGGGCCCTGGCATTGGCAAACAGCCCCCCGCGCTGACGAGGCAGCAGGTCGGACCGGCACAGCGGGCACGTCACCTCGCCGACGTCGATCCACCGGTCGATGCAGCCTCTGTGGAAGGCGTGGGAGCAGTTGCCCAGCGGCCGCACCTCGTCCGTCAGCTCCAGTCGCTCCAGGCACACCCTGCACGTACTCGCGTCGCCGCCGTCGCCGTCGTCCTCGTCCTCGTGGCGACCCGGCCTCTTAGACGTCGACGATCGCGACCGCTCCGCCAGGTGCACGACGAACTCGACGGGGGGCAGCCGCTGCTTCACCGTCTCCGGAAGCGTGTCGTCCCGGTTGGGACGGCGGCGGCGGCCGCTGATGAGCGCCGCGTGCTCCTCGGGGGTGTAGGGGAATTCGTAGAGGCCGAGGAGGCAGAGGATCAGCACGAAAGCCAGCGCGGTGGCGTGGAAGAACTTGAACACGGCGGCGATGGGCCGGGGCACCGCGTTGCAGTAGCACACCAGCGGGAAGGTCATCGCGCTCGCGCGCGCGGCCGGCGGGCAGGCGGGCGGGCGAGAGCAATTCGATGCCGCCGGAGCGCAAAGGGCAGCAGCCAACCAGGTGGACGCCGTGCGTGCGCGCGCGCGCGTTTCGGCTTCACAAGGCAAAACGCGAGCGGGTACACCAGCGGCGCGTCTATACGCTGAAGAGGAAAAGCGGCTTGTTTTATCGTGTCTGGCGAGGTGCGCTCGCGTGGTGCGCGCATGTGTCGACCGGGGTCCAGGAAATGGACCGGAAAGGGTGTGCCGTTGCGGCGTGGCTGTCGCGCGCTCGAGAATTTCGTGTGGGCAACGTCGTCGCGGGCTGACCGGCTCTCATGTCACGGGCTCACGGCTCCCCGTGTCCATCAATGTGGTGCGGGGTCACTGTGACTCCTCTGTCCTCTCTCTCTCAGCACGCCAATCGCGAACACGATTAGAGGGTGTCGTCTGGGCACGTGCACATTCGATGATTTGGTGCAAGGAAACCGGTGGCTGGAACACCGTCTTGTTTCCGGTTGGGCCTTGTTCGGCGGCAAACCGCGTGCTGCAGAGTATTCACAAGTTTAGCATGATCCGAGTTTAGGTTTGGCATGTCGTGCGTGCGATGTCACACAGGTTTGGCGGCCGGCCGGCAACGTTGGCATGTATAACACGACTATAGGCGAGCTTCGTCAGGGACTCCGTTTCCTTCTGGCTTTTTCACATCTTTCGGCATCTTATTTAATTTGCGAGCGTCCACATATGGTCCTGTCGGCTCGTCGCTCGCCCTTATGCCACTCTATGGCGCTCTATGCAATTTTTTAAAGCGTTGAATCTCAATCTATACTCAATAGATAGATGATTACCATACCTATTAACATCGGCCGCAGAGTATCTAGTCCCGAGCTCATATGCTCTCTAATGAACAGTGAAAAAACAAATAGTGAAAAAATTGAAAAAAAAAACTGAATTTTTTTGTTGCAAACTTTGATAAATGTTCTCGGTGCTTGCAAATTTTCAACCCGAAATAACATTTTTGAAAGTCATGGTAAAAAAAAAATAAACACTCTAAAAATGCTATTTTTAAAGCATTTTGGAGTGCTGTTTTTTTTTCATGACTTACATGAATGTTATCTCCGTATGAAAATTTACAAGCATGAAGAACATTTGTTAAAGTTTACACCAAAAAAAGTTCAGAATTTTTCAAAGTTTTTTTAAAATTTACTGTTCATCCCGAGCTCAAGTGAGCTCGGGAGTAGAAGCGGACTTTCACAATCATTCACATGAATGATGTTACTCATATTTAAGAAATATTTTTCTGAACCATGTTGAAGAATTGCATGTGATCATATTTCAAAAGATCTAGTTAACCGCTTTCGCTTCGCTTTCCCCTTCCCGTGAGAGGCGGAACTGTCGCGGTCGCTCCGGCGACGGGAGGAGTGGGGAATCGCGGCGCCTTGTGTTGGGCTTGTGCATAGGGTAGGATTTATGGTTTCGAGCGTCGGCTTGTGGATGGTGGAGGTAGCGGCGTGGCGAATAATCTCTACCTCAACTCGTTCCCCATCCCGGCGATTCGGGCGTCGGCGGGTTGGAGGTCTGCTCTTGTCGTTGGTTAGCGGTGAGATTTTGTATTTGGTCGGCATTCGTTTGCCATTGTGTTGTATGGCCGCAGTGCCGAATTTTTCTTCCACCAGATCCCTTCCGATGGGGGCTCTCCTTTGCCGGCCTTTGATCTGGGCAGATGGTTGTTGTAC
The DNA here is from genome assembly GCA_011799875.1 of Thinopyrum elongatum. Lineage (NCBI taxonomy): Eukaryota > Viridiplantae > Streptophyta > Magnoliopsida > Poales > Poaceae > Thinopyrum > Thinopyrum elongatum. The sequence continues at coordinate 544,566,061 of CM022298.1, read as the reverse complement.
ACGAGCTACGCCAGTTTTGTTGCCTTCTTCGTCGATGGCGAGGAAGGCGTGATGGTGCTTTCAGTGGTGCACCCTTCCAGCCTCTTCTCTGGCACGCTAGCCCGATGGGGGCGTAGCTTGAAGACTTTCGTCCGTGAAAGGTCCGACTGCGGATTTCAAAGTCACGCCGGCTTCGGGTGGAAGCGGCGGCGGTAGCGGCGTGCCCTCAACTTGCGGTGGAGTGTGTGGTTGGTAGGCTCCTCAAGGACCCGAATGTAATTTCCTTATTTGTCGGGGGGTCATTTGTATCATTGAGCATCTTTAGTACATATAGAGTCTCAATAGGACGGATTTTGTAAGTTGATGGGTTGAGAAACGACCAAATGATCAAATGTAACAAATCATACATTTTTAGTTCCCATTGTTATATTATTAGTAGTCATGTTTAATACAACCAAATTTGTATATTGCAACCAATGCTCGCAGTAATGCGTGAGGAATCAACTAGTTTTAAGGCTTGTTTGGTTATGCGGAATCCTCTCGGGATAATCGTCTTTTCCCTGGCTGAGATCCCCATGTGGAACTCTTGCCCAAGTTTCTTCGCCACAGCTTTTGGTAGGACATAGGAGGGGAAGTTTGCGACCCATCCTACTAGAAATTCCCGGGTTTCCCACCCATGTCTCCGGACATCAAGACAATTCTCCCCAGCCAACGTATGCGATGATGTGATCTCAGCGCTTCTCGCTCGCGACCTCCTCTCCTTAGGCAACGACCTCCCGTATCTCTTTGTAACAGCCCATATGTAATGCCTACCATTATTGCATCAAACCATGTTGGATGCTATCTTAGTTGATGTTGTCTTTTGTCATTGTTTTGCATCATGCATCATATTCATCATTGCTTTGTTTGTGGCAGATTTAATTTTGTTGTGATCTTGTGTGAAACTCCTTCTTCTCATCTTTATCTTGCACTTGCGTCTTGCTCTTGCCACCAAACCAACACCCAAGTTTCAAATCCCATCTCAAGCTTTTCCCTTTCTTTCTTTTATCCAATATTTCACGTGACATTTTCCTGGTGCAAATAAATGTTCACTCTACTCCTAAAAACACCTAAACCATGCCAAGACCCACTCCTCCAATTTTCAGCTCATTTGGAAGTGCTTCAGTTGGACTACGGATTTAAAACAAGTTTGCATCAATTCCAAACTTCTCTGAATTTATTATCTCTAAAAATTGCCAAAGTATTTTATTCAAATTGTGCATATTCCCAGCTTTTCAGAAATATTTTTATCTCAACCAAAACATTCTCCAAACTCCCTGTACTTTTCATTCATTTTCCTGTTTTGTTTTAAGTGGAAAAGGAAAATGCAGGAGAGAGAGAGAGAGAGAGAGAGAGAGAGACCCAGCGCAGCTCAACCACCAGCAGCTCAGCACTGTTCCTTGCGCACGCGTCAGCCCGTTTTACCGTCGTGGCCCCACTGTCAGTGACTCAGCCACAACTTACCAGTTCGCTTTCTTCTTCCTTTTACCGCCTCCTCTGTTATCGCCGATCATCCAACCTACGCGCACATGGCTGCTGTGGACGCCCGAGCTCCACGTCGACGCCTCCAAGCCCTATAAAACCCCCTAGGTGTCTGAGCCCCTTCTAGGGTTTCTCTCTTCCATCCGCTACCGCTGCCAGGTGAGTTAGCCACCATAGCCGCCACCCCCATTCTATCCTGAATGCGACACAGAGCACGGCACCCTCGCCGGCGTGCCGCTATCTTGTCCAAGTGGAGCGCGTCATCATCTACGCCAGCTACTCCTTCGTCTTCTTGGAATGCCAAGCCCGAATGACTCCGTCCTCTTCTTCCCCTTCGGCAGCCGATCTAGTACCCCATTGCCGTGATCGACTCCGTCCACCTCTCGCCGAGCTGAGCACCCCGAGCGTGTTCATGGTGAGCATGTGCGCCTTCCTATGCCTTTTACCCCCCTTGATTGCATCTTGTTTCACGTGATCCCACTTGAGCACGAGCTCGTTGCCGTCGAACCTGGTCTCCGACGAGTGCTCCCACCCCTTTTCGTCACGTGTGTGTGTCCAAAATGTTTGCATCATCGCATAGGGTTGATTCCACCCCGTAGCACCTTGTTTGCCCCTCGGGTTCGCCCGTTTCGAGCATGTCATCGCCGCCTCTGCTTGCACGTCGCCGATGATGCCCCCATCATCGTTTGGGAATGTACGAGGCACGCGGGAGTGCAAATTCTCTGTGCGGTTTGATTGCGTCCATCCGTCGTAGGTTTTGGTCGTCGCCGCCCCTTCAGCAAGCCCCTCCACCGCGTTGTGGTCGCCGGCGTCAAAGCCTTTGTTTTTTACTCTATTCTTCAGTGTGCGCCAGTTAGGCCGCTGAATCTAATCAGGATGGCCGGGATCTCCCGTTGACCATTCCAACCCTGCCTCGCCACACCGTCTCAGTGACTCGCTGACGTGCGGGAGCCACTTCAAAAGGCCATGTGCCCTCTCTCTACCACACACCCACCGTAGCCCGAGTGGCTAGCCATGTGCATTGTTACCGCGAAGATGCGCGTTCGAATCACCACGGGGGTAGTGGCAATTTAGCTCCCATTTTTTGCACTTCTTTGTCACACTGACGTGGGACCCCACTGGGACCCACTTTCATACACCCACGCATGGCCGCTTGGGCCTGATCAACTCCTGGGCCGCTACACATTGCTGCAACCGGCCCATGTATGTTTTTTTTCTGCTCTGTGGTTTTAGCTATTTTCCCAGTGCATGCATATTTACAGAACTGCCGCTATTTTAAAATGCTAATAACTAAATAACCATGCATCTTAATAAAACACGTCATATATGAAACTTGGGTAGAATTTCATTTATTTTCATATCATGCAACTTCCATCCATGTTAAAAATGTTTTAATTTGTTGTTTGCATTAATTTGCATAAATGACATGCTGAAATGGTTTATTTCATAACTAAATAGCCAAAGCTCCAATTTAAATAAATTATATATGTAAATAGAGTAGAAAAACATGTAGAATAACATGATGTACTTACTTTGCATGTTTAACAACAATAAAATTATGTTTTAGGCAGAACAGTAGCAAATTCAAAATTTGCATATGGGGATTTTTCGGAATTGTTATGTGTTCTTTCCAGCCTCAGTTAAACTTGCCTAGATAGGTAGTTTACTCATGCTCACCCTCTTGCCATGTTAAACAACATTTAATATTGTTGAGTAGCATAAACGGGATGGAACTAAATAATTTAACGCGGAGTTTCGTCAATATGCAACTCATTGCATATTGAACTTCATTTAATGTGTAGTATTTAGTTGTTGCATCATCTTGCCATGACATGCCCATTAAACCGGAAATGTATCATACTTGATCATGCATCATTCCATGGTTATGATATGTGTGTTTACCATGTCGTTTGTTCTTTCCGGTTTGCTTCTCTCGTTAGCGTCTGGTTACGTTGCGAAGTGCGAGGATTCGTTCGACTATGCTTGTTCGACTACTTCATGGATTCAATCTTTTTCCAAGCGGGATTCCAGGCAAGATGATCATTACCTTGGATATCATTACTAGCTTTGTTTTTCTAGTTGTCTCGATGCTATCATTTGGTCTTGCTAGCTACCACTTGTTTGCCAGCCTCCCAATTGCCATGATAAGCCTCTAACATCCACTATCCTAGCAAACCTTTGTTTTTGCTATTTTACCACTTTGCTCAACCCCTCTTATAGCGTTGTTACTTGTAGGTGAAGTTTGTTCCAGGTTGGAAAATGGATGTCATGGCAAATCACAATATCTTGCTTATTTAATTAATGCATCTATACACTTGGTAAAGGGTGGAAGGCTAGGCCTTTTGCATGGTGTATTGTTCCACTCTTGCCGCCGTAGTTTCCGTGATACCGATGTTATGTTCATTGATGAGCGCTCCTAACACATTTGGCATTTTATGGGGCTCCGTTGATAATTCGTCTTTGAATAAAACTCTTCCAGCAAGGCCCAAATTTGGTTTTAAATTTTGCCAACATAATAATTCTATTAATTAATTAAAGCATAGGGCATCATGAACCAACAGATTCTTAATTCCACATAAGCAGGTGGGCCAGTGCTGAGGGTGCTGGTCTAAAACGGGCTGCCTACGGGGCCACCACGGGGTCCCATCCGGCCGTGTCCTAACAACGCGATATGCGCGGCTCTTATAGGGGTTGTCGACACGTTGGGAGGTCTTGCTCGATGTAACATCCCCAGCATCACACTACAATAATCCCTTATGATCAGTGCCAAGTCATCTTGATTTACAAAGCTTAATCATGTTGGATAAATATCTCATTTCAAATTCTTCTCTGAATCCAATTCAAATTCAAAGTGCAATTTGAAGTTGCTCAAAAGTTGCTGGGAAAATGTTCACCATCTAGCAATTATTCCAAAACAAATTGTTGTTAAGGAAAACAACATCACCTAAATGCTATTTGAGCAGAAGCATTTGAAACAGTGCCAAAACATCACTTTAAATGCCATTTCCATTTTTGAAAAATTCAAATGGATTCCAAAACTCCCCAAACTTCTTGTGGCAGTGCATCATTTTCCCTAGTATTTGTTTCTGCCAGTTGCTTATTTTTGCAAGGTCATCTGATGGCTAATTTAATTGCAAAATGCTACTGGAAAAAGAAAACAGAAAAAGAAAACGGGAAAAAGAAAAACGCTACTGTGCACTGGGCCTAAGTCCACAGTGCGGCCCAGCCCACAGCGCTGCCTCGCTTCTCTCTCTCTCCCCGCATGTCGACGCCGCCATGGGCGCGAGCGCGCGCACCGGTTGAACGCCGGCATGGCGACGCCCGAGGACGGGCGAGAGGATAAGGCCGAAGCCGCTCGACCTCGTCACCGTCCTCATCCATTTGCCCCCTCTCTCTCGCCCTCTCTCGCTCGCTCGCTTCCTCCCCTCACTGCCCGAGCGCGACCACCGACGCGCCGCTGTCACCGTCGCGGCCACCGGCGTACGTTCGCGTCTCCGTCGTGCTCGTCGTCTCCGCCCCGTTCGACCACGTCGTCCACCGCCCGCCATCTTGCTCGGAGAGGACCGCACGGGCGGGATCGAGCTCGGCGCCGATCTCTCTGTCGCCGGCGATCTCCGACGACCACAGCCCCCTCTGCGCTCCCGTTCACCCAAGGGGCCTCCTTGAGCCCGCACGGTGAGCACTACACGTTCTCCCCCTGCCTTCTCCTCGTTCTGTTGCGCCTAGCGTCGCCGCCGTGGATGGCCGAGCTCGGCTCCGCCGCGAGGCTCACCGCCGTCGCTGTAGTCTTTGTCGTGGTCGTCCGAGCACGCCACCGTGCTCGGGGCACTCCAGTGGTGCGGCCTAGCGCTTTAGATTGCTCGCGCGCGCTAGGTTCTCGTTTTCACCGACCACCGTAGATCACCGCCGCCGGCGACGTTGTAGCTCTCTGCCCCGGACATCTTCGGTCGGTCCAGTGGCTCCATTCAACGCGCTACAGCGTCAGCTTTCGAACGCAAGTTAAAACACGCGATTTGGCCCTCTGTAGCGGAAACCCGAGCATCTCCGGCGATCGGCCGCCACGAAAATGGTCGCCGGCGCTGACCTAGCAGCGCGTGGGGCCCGCCCTGTGAGGCTGCCAGTGGGCCCCAGCGCCTCGGTTGACCCCGTTGACCACGGTCAACGAGGGTTACTGTTCACCCTAAGTCTCTGACGTGTGGGCCCCCTTCATTAATTAAGCTAATTAAGTTTTTAAAATTAATTTAATAATTAACCAGACACTGACATGTGGGGCCCACCCCCTTAATTAACTCTGTTAGTTAAATAAACATCTGTTAGCCCCACTGTCTATGATAGTTGGGACCCACCAGTGAGTTTGACCAGTCAACTGGTCAGTTGACTGGCTGATGCAATGATGACCTCATGCTGACATCATAATTCATATTAGACAATTTCTGCTAATTTGGATAATTCTAGAAAATGCTTTAATCTTTGAAAATTCGTAGAAATTAAACCGTAACTCGGATGAAAAAGTTTTCTACATGAAAGTTGCTCAGAACGACGAGACGAATCCAAATATGCCCTCCTCATACCTGCCACACCCCTCTAACATGGTGAACATGAAACTTTCCCCTCCGGTTCATCTGACCGGTAATTGCCCGGAGCTGGTAAAATACCTCCGGATGTTTTCCCGCTCCGTCTGTAACGTGTAGCACTGCGTTAGGTCACCCCTAACACCGCTTAGTGCCATGTCTTGCTTTGTGATTGCTTTTGTTGCCGTGTATTCATTTGTTTCCTCCCCCTCTTCTCTCTCGGTAGATCCCGGTACCGACGAAGCCTCGAGGACTGCTACACCAATGACCCCCTTTGCAGCAAAGCTTCCAGGCAAGCAACCCCCCCTTGAGCATGCCTATATCGCCTATTCTCTTCTCTCTTGTGCTTGCATTAGAATTGTTGCTGTTACTGCTTTACCTATTCTGATGCATGACCTGATTTTGTAACTTGCTTTTGATAATTACCTGCTTATCCTAAACTGCTTAGAATAGCTGGTTAGTGAACCCCAGTGACCCCACTTGTCCCAGTTGCCCCCACTGGATCATCAGAAGACTCGACGACCAGGCCCCAGCACCGCACATCACCCCCTTAGTTGTACGACACTGCAGCGTTACTATCGAGTGCCGAGGGTGAAACCTCGTTTAGCACTTCTGAAGTTAACTCTGTAGAGTAGCTATTTTGTCGTGGTCATCGAGGGTGATTCCTCCTTCACCACTCTCGATAACAACGCTGTCGTGCAACACCTCAAGTGTGAACCCATCGAGGGTGATTCCTCCAAGTTCACCTTGACGGATACATCGAGTAGGAATCCAACGAGGGTGATACCTCATATTCCACTGATGTTATGGACACACGGTTACTTGGACTTTACAACTGTTACTTGGAAAGTCGGGTCGACCCTGAGGGGTACCCGAGCGAGCATAAGATGCGAGTAATGTGGAGACGGGTTGACCTGGAGGGTGCCCGTGAGATAATTACGAGGCATGGCCGGGCATTCTTAGCCCATGCCGCAAGTCCTCGAGACGGGGCGATGGGGTCACATCGATCGTGAGTCTCTGCTCGTTACCGCACACCCCCAATACACTAACGATTTGGATATTTGATCCGAGTGGGCCTCTGGCCCGATAGCACTAACCATCACGCGGGAATAAATATGGGTACTCTGCGTCGTATGCATCAGCCGAAAGCTCTGTCAGATGTCCAGTTCAGCATGGCGGCCGGGTCGGATCGTGCCGATGGCGCTGGTATCCACCCTGCACGCAATGACCCGGAGTGCACAGGGCGATGGCCCAAGACCCCTGAGCGTTTAGGATATAGACCGACGGGGACCTCTCTGCTGAGCTTTAGGTAGGGCTGCGGTGTGTCGTCTGGCCGAGGCCGGGCATGACCCAGAAAAGTGTGTCCGGCTGGAGTTAAGCGAGCGTGGTGGGTAAGTTGGTGCACCCCTCCAGGGAAGAAAACATCTATGCATAGCCGGATCCTCGGTAACGGACGCTCGGAGTTGTATCCCGATCGATACAACTAGAACCTAATGATGAGATGAGATATGGATATTAGGGCTCTGGGATTGCTTTCTCGCGGGGAGTCGAGAAAGGATCTCTGGCTGAGGTTGATACTTGGATATTAGGGCTCTGGGATTGCTTTCTCGCAGGGAGTCGAGAAAGGATCTCTGGACGAGGTTGATACTTTGATATTAGGGCTCTGGGATTGCTTTCTCGCAGGGATTCGAGAAAGGATCTCTGGGCGAGGTTGATACTTATTACTACTATTACTTTATACTGTACTAATCTACACTCTTCTAATGCTGCAAGACCGTTGAAGATGCTAGTCTTCGATAGCACTAGGCCCCCTCTCTATTCTGGCATTTCTGCAGCCCAGTCCACATATACAGCTTTTCTTTGATAATGTTGCATATGTAGTGTAGATCCTTGCTTGCTGAGTACTTTGGATGAGTACTCACGGTTGCTTTGCTTCCTCTTTTTCCCCATACCCGTTTGATACAACCAGATGACGGAGCCCCGGAGCCAGCTACCCCTGTCGACAATCACTACTACTACCCCGAGGATGGCTACTACTACGAGTTGGCTGACGACCAGGAGTAGGTTCGGAGGGTCCCAGACAGGAGGCCTGCGCCTTTTCGATCGTAGTGTTTTCTTTTGCCTCACCTTTTAAAGGCCTATTTGTTTTATCTTTTATATCTGTACTCAGATATCTGATGCTTCCGCTGACGCTTGTAAGCGAGCTTATGTATTCGAGCCCTCGAGGCCCCTGGCTTGTAATATAAAGCTTGTATTATTTTAATTTGTGTCTAGAGTTGTGTTGTGATATCTTCAAGTGAGTCCTTAGGCTTGATCGTGTGCATTTGCGTGTATGATTAGTGCACGATTGAGCCGGGGGCATCATAGGTTGGTATCAGAGCCGACTGCCTATAGGAACCCCTTTCCAACTCCTTGGCCGAAGTTGAGTCTAGTATCTGAAAAACCGTTTTACTAACATGGCTATGTGGCTTATGGCCCCACGTCGCCAGTTGGGTGGTACTAGGATCTTTTATTCCTCGTCTTTACTCTGGGACTCTGATCTCTCTTCTATTCGGGTTAAAGATTTTACTAACGCTGACATTAGGATCTCGTAATCACTTCATCCCGGAGAGCCCCTTCACTACAGATTATCACTTGCTTCGCCAGAAGATTCTGCAGATACTCCTCGATGTCTCCCGAGAACCCTGTGCCCACTGCTTTGCAGTTCCTGACCACCGATAAACCCCCGTGGATAACTAACCATCCTTGTCATTTTTATCTTCTTTCCCAGCTGCTTTTGTTATCACAAGATACCCTGTAATACTCCCCAGTTGTTCAAGTGTTCCGCAACATACTTCATAATGCTATTCGATCTTCCGAAAATCCTCTGCAGCCTATGGCTCTTAACATTCTTACCTGCTTGCAATATGGTTAATTCCATATGTTTGATAATCTTCGTTGACCTCCCTTGTCTCCACCATTATGAGTCCTTTGATTTAATCTGCTGCAAATGCACGCAATCATCAGTTGATCCTTAGAAATTATCTTTCAACTCAGACGTCATATTTGGACATAAGTTGGTTCTCGACCAATCTAAGTGCCGTCGATCGTACCCTTAGGTCTATTCAAGTTACCTATCCATCTTCAATCAGAGCGTCTGCCCCTGATCCTTTGTTTTGGAAATCATAATTATTTAGCATTTGAACACCGAATTATTCATTTGTTTCTATAATCCGATGCCCCTGTAATCTTTCTTCTTCTGGTTGAGTACCGATACTCACATCAGATCCATCGTGGACCGTCAAATTCTTTGTTGGGTTATTATCCTACAGTGTCATTCGTTTTCAACAGCCTTGCGAGTCTTTCCTTGGATACATAATGCCTTTAGGTAAATTGTATTCTCTGCTTTGTCAACCTTGCTCTGCTTTCGAGCTTGTGTTTTTTACTTCTGAAGTTGTGGTATATGTCCCTAAGATGCCCCAATGGGTTGAACCTATGCTTTCCCTAATCCGTGTGAACTCGAAAGTTATGCGAGTCATACTCTTCTGGTGCTTCGCCAGATAAATCTTCCGCACTACAATTTCTTCGAAAATGAGGAGTGAATGAAAGGTTATGCACTGAAGAAGTGGGAGTCGATGTTGAACCTTTGTGTTCATGCCCATGGACCTGATGTAGAACTTATCATGGAAGCTGCTCGTAAAAATAATTATTTCCTTGGTACAAGTTCATCTTGTATCTATGAATTGATCCTTTGCAATCGTGGTTCTGACTATATTTCCTCCTTGATTCCATTTCCCGGATAAGTTAAACTACTTGTCCTCTGCAGATCATTTCACCCGTCCAACCTCTACTCTGATTTACCTTCGGGTATTATCCCTAGTACTTGTTATTGGGAAGTTTAATACTCCACATCATTCCTAGCCTGATCGGCTATATCATTATTATGCTAATTTTAACCGTGCTACCTGGTTCTTATTCCCGGAGCACAACTTTTCGACGCTAAGCGAAGCTTACATCGATCTTTCTCATCTTATCATTCCACCCTGAACAACAAGCTTGATTTCGAGCTTGTGTCATATCCGTGGTTCCAATAGCCTTCACTTTATCATTCCTTTTGCTTGATGTCGTTGCTGCTTGATGGCATCTTCATAGAGCCTCTCGACAAAATTTGTCGTGATCACCATCAATATACTGCCTTGTTCTAAAATATCAATCGAATTCATGATGCGTAATACCATCCTTGCCCCTCGATGATTTGTGTTGTCATTGACACCATCCTTGACTTCCTACCAACACAGACTTGGTCATGTTTTGCTCTGACATTGAGTTCCCTGCTATTCTTGTAATTGTTCCTTTGTAACTCTTGTGCTCTTCAGATCCAACCTTTTACTTGAAACACCATGTTAATACTACCCCGAAGCATGACTGTGGTACGCCGAACAACAACAAGAACATTGGAAGTGCATTGCCAAAAGTTTCTTGCTCTATTATCTAAACACCGTTGTATGGATAACATCATGAATTACCTTGCCCCCTTTATCCAAATGATGATGTACTTGTTGATCTGACATGTATATCATGCTCTACTTTTCCATGGGAAAAGTTACACTCCTAATTCCTGTGTATAAACACATTTTCCTTCCCATTGGTTTGTTTAACCTTTTTTGTGATCTATATGATATAAGAAGAAATAAATCCCTGCTTATAAAACACCTCGATGAACAACCTTGTCAGTGAGACCCTGTTACTGTTGTTGATGACATTCCGGTAACCACCGATGGACGAGAACTTTGCCTATTGGTCCGCCTCGTTTTAACGAGCAGGAAAATGGTTCTCTTCGTCCCTCGCCCTTGGTACCAATGTTGCCACTGACATAACTGACAGACTATCCTCTGACATACCTTGTTGCCGTGACCGGTAAGATGACACCGTTCTCCCTACTCTCGATCGACCCTCATCACAGTTCCACAGGATCGGAACCTGACTCTCCTGTACATCCTTGATTCTGAAGTATCCTTTGCTTTTGGCTTTGTGTGTTGTCATGAGCCACCCTCCGAGAGATGATCTATTCCCAATGCTTTGAACCCCTTTACACACTCTGATCAGATATTGATCGTTTGTCCATTCGCTTGGAACTTCCTATTGTACCTTCATACTTTGCTCTCGATGTTTTCTTAAGTTTCAACTCGAGAGATACTTCTGCCATATTCCCTGAATTGTTCGCCAGATAATTAACCCTATAAGGGTCAGTTCTCCCGAAGTTACTCTTTACTTCCCCACTTAAATCTCGGGACGAGATTTCTTGTAGTGGAGGAGATTTGTAACATCCCCAGCATCACACTACAGTAATCCCTTATGATCAGTGCCAAGTCATCTTGATTTACAAAGCATAATCATGTTGGATAAATATCTCATTTCAAATTCTTCTCTGAATCCAATTCAAATTCAAAGTGCAATTTGAAGTTGCTCAAAAGTTGCTGGGAAAATGTTCACCATCTAGCAATTATTCCAAAACAAATTGTTGTTAAGGAAAACAACATCACCTAAATGCTATTTGAGCAGAAGCATTTGAAACAGTGCCAAAACAGCACTTTAAATGCCATTTCCATTTTTGAAAAATTCAAATGGATTCCAAAACTCCCCAAACTTCTTGTGGCAGTGCATCATTTTCCCTAGTATTTGTTTCTGCCAGTTGCTTATTTTTGCAAGGTCATCTGATGGCTAATTTAATTGCAAAATGCTACTGGAAAAAGAAAACAGAAAAAGAAAACGGGAAAAGAAAAACGCTACTGTGGACTGGGCCTAAGTCCATAGTGCGGCCCAGCCCACAGTGCCGCCTCGCTTCTCTCTCTCTCCCCGCGTGTCGAAGCCACCGTGGGCGCGAGCGCGCGCACCGGCCGAACGCCGACATGGTGACGCCCGAGGACGGGCGAGAGGATAAGGCCGAAGCCGCTCGGCCTCGTCACCGTCCTCATCCATTTGCCCCCTCTCTCGCCCTCTCTTGCTCGCTCGCTTCCTCCCCTCTCTTCCCGAGCGTGACCACCGACGCGCCGCTGTCACCGTCGCGGCCACCGGCGTCTGTTCGCGTCTCCGCCGTGCCCGTCGTCTCCACCCCGTTCGACCACATCGTCCCGCCCGCCATCTTGCTCGGAGAGGATCGCACAGGAGGGATCGAGGTCGGCGCCGATCTCTCTGTTGCCGGCAATCTCCGACGACCATGGCCCCCTCTGTGCTCCCGTTCACCCAAGGGGACTCCTTGAGCCTGCATGGTGAGCACTACACGTTCTTCCCTTGCCTTCTCCTCGTTCTGTTGTGCCTAGCGCCGCCGCCGTGGATGGCCGAGCTCGGCTCCGCCACGAAGCTCACCGCCATCGCTGTAGTCTTTGCCGTGGTCGTCCGAGCAAGCCACCGTGCTCGGGGCACTCCAGTGGTGCGGCCTAGCGCTTTAGATCGCTTGCGCGCGCTAGGTTCTCATTTTCATCAAGCCACCATAGATCACCGCCGCCAGCAATGTTGCAGCTCTCTGCCCCGGCCATCTCCGGTCGGTCCAGTGGCTCCATTCGACGCGCGACAGCGTCAGCTTTCGAACGCAAGTTAAAACACGCGATTTGGCGCTCTGTAGCGGAAACCCGAGCCTCTCCGGCGATCGGCCACCGCGAAAATGGTCGCCGGCGCAACTCCGGCGCTGGCGCTGACCTGGCAGCGCGTGGGGCCCACCCTGTGAGGCTGCCAGTGGGCCCCAACGCCTCGGTTGACCCCGTTGAGCACGGTCAATGAGGGTTACTGTTCACCCTGAGTCTCTGACATGTGGGCCCCCTTTGTTAATTAAGCTAATTAAGTTTTTAAAATTAATTTGATAATTAACTAGGCACTGACATGTGGGGCCCACCCCCTTAATTAACTCTGTTAGTTAAAATAAACCTCTGTTAGCCCCACTGTTTATGACAGTTGGGACCCACCAGTCAGTTTGACCAGTCAACTGGTCAGTTGACTGGCTGACGCAGTGATGACCTCATGCTGATGTCATAATTCATTTTAGACAATTTCTGGTAATTTGGATAATTTCAGAAAATGCTTTAATCTTTGAAAATTCGTTGAAATTAAACCGTAACTCGGATGAAAAAGTTTTCTACATGAAAGTTGCTCAGAACGACGAGACGAATCCGAATATGCCCTCCTCATACCTGCCACACCCCTCTAACATGGTGAACATGGAACTTTACCCTCCGGTTCATCTGACCGATAATTGCCCAGAGCTGGTAAAATACCTCCGGATGTTTTCCCGCTCCGTCTGTAACGTGTAGCACTGCGTTAGGTCACCCCTAACACCGCTTAGTGCCATGTCTTGCTTTGTGATTGCTTTTGTTGCCGTGTATTCATTTGTTTCCTCCCCCTCTTCTCTCTCAGTAGATCCCGGTACAAACGAAGCCCCGAGGATTGCTACACCAATGACCCCCTTTGCAGCAAAGCTTCCAGGCAAGCAACCCCCCCTTGAGCATGCCTATATCGCCTATTCTCTTCTCTCTTGTGCTTGCATTAGAATTGCTGCTGTTACTGCTTTACCTATTCTGATGGATGACCTGATTTTGTAACCTGCTTTTGATAATTACCTGCTTATCCTAAACTGCTTAGAATAGGCTGGTTAGTGAACCCCAGTGACCCCACTTGTCCCAGTTGCCCCCGCTAGATCATCGGAAGACTCGACGACCAGGCCCTAGCACCGCACATCACCCCCTTAGTTGTACGACACTGCAACGTTACTATCGAGTGCCGAGGGTGATACCTCGTTTAGCACTTCTGATGTTAACTCTGTAGAGTAGCTATTTGGTCGTGGTCATCGAGGGTGATTCCTCCTTTACCAGTCACGATAACAACGCTGTCGTGCAACCCCTCAAGTGTGAACCCATCGAGGCTGATTCCTCCAAGTTCACCTTGACGGATACATCGAGTAGGAATCCGACGAGGGTGATACCTTAGATTCCCCTGATGTTATGGACACACGGTTACTTGGACTTTACAACAGTTACTTGGAAAGTCGGGTCGACCCTGAGGGGTACCCGAGCGAGCAGAAGATGCGAGTGATGTGGAGACGGGTTGACCTGGAGGGTGCCCGTGAGATAATTACGAGGCATGGCCGGGCATTCTTAGCCCTTGCCGCAAGTCCTCGAGACGGGGCGACGGGGTCACATCGATCGTGAGTCTCTGCTCGTTACGGCACACCCCCAATGCACTAACGATTTGGATATTTGATCCGAGTGGGCCTCTGGCCCGATAGCACTAACCATCACGCGGGAATAAATATGGGTACTCTGCGTCGTATGCATCAGCCGAAAGCTCTGTTAGACGTCCAGTTCAGCATGGCGGCCGGGTCGGATCGTGCTGATGGCGCTGGTATCCACCCTGCACGCAACGACCCGGAGTGCACAGGGCGATGGCCCAAGACCCTTGAGCGCTTAGTATATAGACCGACGGGAACCTCTCTGCTGAGCTTTAGATAGGGCTGCGGTGTGTCGTTTGGCCGAGGCCGGGCATGACCCAGAAAAGTGTGTCCGGCCGGAGTTAAGCGAGCGTGGTGGGTAAGTTGGTGCACCCCTGCAGGGAAGAAAACATCTATGCATAGCCGGATCCTCGGTAACGGACGCTCGGAGTTGTATCCCGATCGATACAACTAGAACCTAATGATGAGATGAGATATGGATATTAGGGCTCTGGGATTGCTTCTCGCAGGGAGTCGAGGAAGGATCTCTGGCCGAGGTTGATACTTTGATATTAGGGCTCTGGGATTGCTTTCTCGCAGGGATTCGAGAAAGGATCTCTGGGCGAGGTTGATACTTATTGCTACTATTACTTTATACTGTACTAATCTACACTCTTCTAATGCCGCAAGACCGTTGAAGATGCTAGTCTTCGATAGCACTAGGCCCCCTCTCTATTCTGGCATTTCTGCAGCCCAGTCCACATATACATCTTTTCTTTGATAATGTTGCATATGTAGTGTAGATCCTTGCTTGCTGAGTACTTCGGATGAGTACTCACGGTTGCTTTGCTTCCTCTTTCCCCATACCCGTTTGATGCAACCAGATGATGGAGCCCCGGAGCCAGCTGCCCCTGTCGACGATCACTACTACTACCCCGAGGATGGCTACTACTACGAGTTGGCTGACGACCAGGAGTAGGTTCGGAGGGTCCCAGACTGGAGGCCTGCGCCTTTTCAATCGTAGTGTTTTCTTTTGCCTCGCCTTTTAAAGGCCTATTTGTTTTATCTTTTATATCTGTACTCAGATATCTGATGCTTCCGCTGATGCTTGTAAGCGAGCTTATGTATTCGAGCCCTCGAGGCCCCTGGCTTGTAATATAAAGCTTGTATTATTTTAATTTGTGTCTAGAGTTGTGTTGTGATATCTTCAAGTGAGTCCTTAGGCTTGATCGTGTGCATTTGCGTGTATGATTAGTGCACGATTGAGCCAGGGGCATCACACTCGACTTGTTTTACCTTAGTCAAATGTCTTGTGCACCGAGATTCCGATGATGCGTCGTGCTATCGCGATGTTGAGGTCTTTCAAAGCAGCTTCTGGTTAATTCTGCAATTGGATGAGTTGGAGCACCCCTGCAGGGTTTAATCTTTCGTAAAGTCGTGCCCATGGTTATGTGGTGACTTGAAAATTTATAATATCCAGTTGTAGAGAACCTCAAAACTAAACTCAATTAAAATTCACAAACCGTGTGTGTAACCGTGATTGTCTCTTTTCAAGGGTGTTCGGGAAGAGAACACAGTGGGGTTATGATGACTCATAAGTAGGTGTTCAGGATCACTTCTTGATCATTACTAGTTCACGTCTGTTTGTGCGTAGTTTACTCTTCTTATTCTTGTACTCGTAAGTTAGCCAGATACAAATGCTTAGTGCTTGTTACAACCTCACCACTTAACCATTCCATGCCTATTAAAGTATTGTTAGTTTTTCTACCCATGGTAATGAGATGGTTGAGTCCCCAAAGGCTCACAGATTACTACAACAATGGGTGCAGGTAAAGCGATGCTTTGATGTGAGAGCGATGTTTGTTCTATTTGGATTTCTTCTTCAACGATCATAGGATGGGTTCCCGGTTGGCAGCCTGGGATTAGAAGGTTGCATGCCGTTCTTCTTTTGTTTGGTTTCATCCGTAGTAGGATCCTACTCTTCTGTATGATGATTGTATTGATGTATTGAGATATTCTTGATGTAGCATGTGGCGAGTGTAAGCCAACTATATCTTGTATTCTCTTCTACTCAGTTAATGGTATTTTATAATGATGTCCACCTTGTTATACGACTCAGATATGCGTTTCTACCCCTATTGAGATTCTCAAGTTTGGATCGGGCTAGAGCTACATGTTGGGTGCTACAGGTTGGTATCAGAGTAGTACCGACCGTAGGAGCCCCCTTGCTTGATCGTAACTTAGTCGTTGTTGAGTCTAGAAGAAAAACTATATTTCGAGTCCAATTATATCGGATAGTAGGAATTCTTTTACTCCTTATCCCCATTGTCGCTCTGCTGAGGAATTGTGGCATAGGTGTTTGATTCTACTAGTCTTCCCGTTCAAATTTTTTAAGGATCACGCGAGTATTTTGGAATCTCTATGGTATCGGTGTGACGAAATTCTGTTCTTGGTGCCTTTTGACACTTGGGGTAGAAGTGTCCCGGGGAGTTGAGCTCCAAGGTTTTCCTGTCAGATTTGCTATTATTCAATTCCTTAGTATCTAAGGACGGGGATTTTTGAAATCGCTTCAATACTTTTCATGGTGGCAAATATTGTTGCGACTTATCCCCAGTACTGGGTAGAGAAAGCATAGATGATCTGCCATTACTAGTATCGTTGCAATTACAAGATTATGAGGTAGACGAGCTTGCAAAGTTTTGTCGCTATGTGTTGATGGAAGTGATACACTTGGAGCATAGTTTGATAGTAGTTGTTGTTGTGTGATGATTTTGCTCCCTGTATCCGTTGGTTTGGATTGCATAACCAATTTTTTTTGGAAGTTCTTAGGTGGGAATTCAAGTAGATATCTAGGCTTATCCTTCCAACAAATGCATGATGTGAGGTTGGGGTTCGACATCTACTGATTCATTTGTTCATGGTCTTTCTTACAACGATTCTCGTTGCGTCTTAAAGAGTCCTTGTAGCTTGCTATCACTCGGGGACGCTTCGTAGTCATGTACACAACCTTGTACATGATGGCCACTGTACGATCGAGCCCGTGCAGGCCTCACCACGAAAATATTGAATGAAATCTCTATCTTGTATTTGTTTCCAGCTTATTTTGCAAGCTAGTCCTTTGTTTTGTTTTAGTTGTGGTATTCGAGTTGCTTCAATGTCAAGTGTTGATTCCATACATTTCCTAAGCGGTGTTCTCAATTCTAACCCTTTTGATCAATCAAAATCATCATGAAAATTCCTTTCCAACCGGCATGCTTCTCTTCAAGTTAATTCAATCCTCTTCACCATTTGCAAGATCAAACCTCAGTTATTTAACCTGTGCGTGTTTCATCCATTCCAACTTGTCTTCATTTTCCCCCCACCTCCCGCCCTTTTTCTACACGGAGCCAGAAACCACAAATCAAGTGTCCTCATATTCATGTGAAGCCTCATCATCCTTTTCTTTCAAGTTTCAAGTTCATCATTCTTCATTCTCATAATCTTTTCCGCTGAATTCAAATCAAGCATTCGGTGTTGAGCATACCCCTTTTTAGTTGTCCAATGTTTTTCCATGTCAAAAGTTCTTATCTAAGCTTCTCTTAATCGTTCTCCTATCACTTTTCATTGGTTCCAGAGTGCTGAAGATATCTCAGAAGATTTCATGTCCTGTCTAAAATCAATTCAAATCTTCCCGGTACACCATCTCTTCCTAAGCAATCATTTTCAACGGTCTTTTCTTTGAGTGGGCCCATAATTGATACGTCCATTTTGCATCATGTTTTCCTACTGTTATTTATGATGTTTCTATCAATATAACACTTTGTGGTGCCATTCTAATGCCTTTTCTCTCTTAATTTGCAAGATTTATATGAAGAGGGAGATTGTCGGCAGCTGGAATTCTGGACCTGAAAAAGCTACGTCAGAGATACCTATTCTGCACAACTCCAAATGAGCTAAAATTTCACAGATAATTATTTTGGAATATATAAAAAATACTGGAAGAATACAAGAGGGGGCCCACCAGG
This sequence comes from Thinopyrum elongatum, assembly GCA_011799875.1. Lineage (NCBI taxonomy): Eukaryota > Viridiplantae > Streptophyta > Magnoliopsida > Poales > Poaceae > Thinopyrum > Thinopyrum elongatum. The sequence goes on along the minus strand of CM022298.1, from coordinate 544,547,810 downwards.
TGTCCACAAGGCACCAGGGGGTGGGCGCGCCCTGGTGGCCTCTGGGGCCTCTGGCTATCCTCCGTGGCCCATCTTCTGGTATATAATCCCATTTGCCCTAGAAAAAATCAGGAGAGGACTTTCAGGACGAAGCGCCACCATCTCGAGGTGGAACCTGGGCAGGATCACTTTTGCTCTCCTACTTCCCTCCGGGAGGGGGAAATCGAAGCCATTGACATCACTGATACGTCTCCGTCGTATCTATAATTTTTGATTGTTTCAGGACAATATTCTACAACTTTCATATACTTTTGGCAACATTTTATATTATTTTTGGGACTAACATATTGATCCAGTGCCCAGTGCCAGTTCCTGTTTGTTGCATGTTTTTTGTTTCTTAGAATATCCATATCAAACGAAGTCCAAACGTGATAAAAATTTATGGAGATTTATTTTGTAATATATGTAATTTTTGGGAAAAAGAATCAACACGAGACGATGCTCGAGGGGGCCACAAGCTCAGAAGGCTAGTCCCCTACCTTGGGCATGCCGGGCAGGCTTGTGGGTCCCCTGTAAGGCAGTTGGTGCCCTTCTTCGGCCGCAAGAAATCTAATATCCCGATAAAAATCATGTTAAAACTTTAGCCCAATTGGATTTATGCATCTCTGGGAATTTAAGAAACGGTGAAGGGCCAGAAAATTGGAACATGAAACAGAAGAGAAATAGAGAGATAGATCCAATCTCGGAGGGCTCCTGCCCTCCGGGAGCCATGGAGGCCATGGACCAGAGGGGAAACCCTCCTCCCATCTAGGGGGGAGGCCAAGCAAGAAGAAGAAGGAGGGGGGCTCTCTCCCCCTCTCTCCTGGTGGCGCCGGAGCGCCGCCGGGGCAACCATCATGACGGCGGTCTACACCAACAACTTTGCCGCTGTCATCACCAACTCTCTCCCCCTCTATGCAGTGGTGCAACACCTATTCTCCCCACTGTAATCTCTACTTAAAATGGTGCCTCATGCTACATATTATTATCCAATGATGTGTTGCCATCCTATGATGTTTGAGTAGATTCGTTTTGTCATATAGGTTGATTGATGATCGTGATTGGTTTGAGTTGTATGTTTAATTTTGGTGTCGTCCTATGGTTCCCTCCGTGTTGTGCAAGCGTGTGGGATTACCGTTGTAGGGTGTTGCAGTATGTTCATGATTCGCTTATAGCGGGTGGCTATAGTGACAGAAGCTTACGCCCGAGTAAGGGGGTTGTTGTGTATGGGAGTAAAGAGGACTTGTTACTTAAGGCTACGGTTGGGTTTTACCTTAATGATCTTTAGTAGTTGTGGATGCTTGCTAGAGTTCCAATCATAAGTTCATATGATCCAAGTACCAAAAGTATGTTAGCTCATGCCTCTCCCTCATATAAAATTGCAATAATGATTACCGGTCTAGTTTATCGATTGCCTAGGGAGAAAATTCTTCCCTTGTGTTACAAACAGCTTTCTACTAAACCACTAACTTATATTATCTTGCAAATTACTCGTAGTTTTATTCTCGCTAAGTACATCTAGTTTTATCTTGCAAACCTATCCCTTTACACCTACAAAGTACTTCTAGTTTTATTGTTGTTCTAGGTAAAGCGAACGTTAAGTGTGCGTAGAGTTGTATCGGTGGTCGATACAACTTGAAGGGAATATAAATTCTACCTTTAGATCCTCGTTGTGTTCGACACTCTTATTTATCCAAAAAGCTACAATTGACCCCCTACACTTGTGGGTTATCTAGACCTTTTTCTGGCGCCGTTGCCGGGGAGCAATAGCATGGGGTGAATATTCTCGTGTGCGCTTGTTTGCTTTATCATTAAGTAGATTTTATTTTTTGTTCCAAGTTGTTCTCTATCTTTAGTTATGGATATGGAACATGAAATACCAAAAAAAAAGTTGTACTTGCTACTCATGGAGATGGGGAACCTCCTAAAACCCGCGATGCTCGCTATGTGGAAAATATTAAACACTATTTTGATAATCCTGTGAAAACCCCATTCAACTTGATAATGGGAGACACGTTGGATCAACGTGAATACTTTAGGGATTATCGCTTGACTCAACAAGACTCTTATGGGATCAAATTGATTGTTTGCAATGGTATGCTTGGAATTTATGCTTGAGATATGATTATACTTGCTGCTCTAGGATGAAGGCTCCACACCTTCCCTTTTCATGTGAACTTAATGATCATGAAACCTTGGCTTCTTATTCTAATGGTATATATGATTACTATGATGTGGAATGAATAGAAGAATTCGTAGCTTTTAAGGGTGCTTGTGAAATTAAATGTTTGTTTGAAGAGCATGAAGATTATGATGGTGCTGTTTATAGATCTAAAAATTATGCTATACTTAAATGTTGCTATGAGAATTATAAATACAATGCCGATATTAATGATTTTATTGAGAAAGTCTCCGCTGTCCAAGAAGAGGCTAATATTTTGCAGGAATCTATGGAAGAAGAAATTGCTGAAACTATGAGCTCATTAGATGAAAAAATGAGGAGGAGGAGGAAGAGCGGATTAGCTACCTGTGCCCACCTTCTAATGAGAGTAACTCTTCAACTCATACATTGTTTAATTTCCCTTCGTTCTTACCGAAGGATGAATGCTATGATAATTGCTATGATCCCTTGGATTCGTTTGAAATATCCCTTTTTGATGAACTTGATGCTTGCTATGCTTGTGGCCATGATGCCAATATGAATGATGCTTATGGATATGAACTTGCTGTAGTTCCTTATGTTAAGAATGAAATTGTTGCTATTGCACCCGCACATGATAGTCCTATTATCTTTTTGGATTCTCCCAACTACACTATATTGGAGAAGTTTGCGCTTATTAAGGATTATATTGATGGGTTGCGTTTTACTACTACACATGTGATTTTGATGAATATAATATGCATGTGCTTGCTGCTCCTACTTGCAATTATTATGAGAGAGGAACTACATCTCCACCTCTCTATGTTTCCAATATGATAAAATTGCAAGAAACTGTTTATACTATGCATTGGCCTTTACTTGATGTGCATGAATTGTTCTTTTATGACATGATGATGCATAGGAAGAGAGTTAAACTTCGTTGTTACATGATATATGTTACTTTGTAATCAATACTAAATTAAAAATCATTGTTAATTAAAATTGGCTTTGCTATACCTTGGGATCTGGGTGGATCAATTACTTGAGCACTTTATGCCTAGCTTAATGGCTTTAAAGAAAGTGCTGCCAGGGAGAAAACCCAGAAGTTTTAGAGAGTCATTTTATTCTGTTGTGTGCTTTTAAAAAGTTAAAAAACAAAAAAATATAGAGGGGAACCTAAAACTTTTCAAAAAGAAAAGTGAAAGTGAGAAAGACGAACACCGTTAAAGTGGGGGACGTCCTTGAACTTTGTTCATGCCCATGGAAACTTTGTGAATCCTAATTACAAAAACTTTTAAACAAAAATAATAATCCCCTTGTAAAAATCCATTGTATTATAAAAATAATGTGCCAAGATTTACCTTTAGGATGTTTACATTGATTGTTTGGTATGTGCAGTGCAAAAACAGAAACTTTTGATGTAGTGTGTGAATTTACATTTTTTACCGGAACATGAAAAAATTCTGAAATTTTTACACAGTACTAATATGCAAATTTTTTATTGTTTCCAAAATTTTAAGAATTTTTGGAGTTACAGAAGTATATGTACCATCTACATCTTTACAGACTGTCCTGTTTTTACAGATTGCTATTGTAGTTTCGTTATTTGCTTATGTTTGAAATCTTTTTGAGCCCTGTTGACTTGGGAGCCATAGAATTGTGATGGAATACAGTGGTTAATGTTTTTTATAATTATACAATAATGCTATAGCTGGACATGATGGGATTTGATGTTATATGTACTAACCCCGCTAATAAAAAGTTCGGTTAAGTTTTGTGTGGATGAAGTATTCGAAGATCGAGGAGGTATCAATATGAGGAGAATAAGAAGAGGCAAGAGTTCAAGCTTGGGGATGCCCAAGGCACCCCAAGTAAATATTCAAGGAGACTCACGCATCTAATCTTGGGGATGCACCGGAAGGCATCCCCTCTTTCGTCAACAATTATCGGTATGTCTTGGTTTTTGTTTTGTTCACATGATATGCGTAAATTCTTGGACGTCTTTTGTATTTATTCCCCCCTTTTCTTTAATGCACCATGCTGGTATGAGATAATCCTTGGTTGATTTATAGAATACTCTTTGCAGTTCACTTATATCTTTTGAGTATGGCTTTATAGAATGCTTCATGTGCTTCACTTATATCATTTGAAGTTTGGATGCCTGTTTCTCTACATAGGAAAACCGTCATTTGTAGATTGCTCTTTTGCTTCAATTATATCTGTTAGAGCATGGGCAAGTATTTTCTAGAAAGAATTAAACTCTCATGCTTCACTTATATCTATTTAGAGAGTCAACAGGAATTGGTCATTCACATGGTTAGTCATAAAATCCTACATAAAACTTATAGATCACTGAATATGATATGTTTGATTCCTTGCAATAGTTTTGCGATATAGAGATGGTGATATGTGGGAGGTACTAGTGAATGATTGTGGTTTAGTAAGAATATTGGTGTTAAGGTTTGTGATTCCTGAAGCATGCATGTATAGTCTCTCGTTACGCTAAGAAGTTGGAGCATGATTTATTATTGAGTGTCTTCCTTTGCGTGGAGGTCGGGGGCACGCGATGGTTAACTCCTACCAACCTCCCCCCCCCCCAGGGGCATGCGTAGTAGTACTTTGCTTCGAGGGCTAATAAACTTTTACAATAAGTATGTGAGTTCTTTATGACTAATGTGAGTCCATGGATTATACGCACTCTCACCTTTCCACAATTTGCTAACCTCTTCGGTACCGTGCATTGCCCTTTCTCACCTCGAGAGTTGGTGCAAACTTCGCCAGTGCATCCAAACCCCATGATATGATACGCTCTATCATACATAAGCCTCCTTATATCTTCCTCAAAACAGCCACCATACCTACCTATTATGGCATTTCCATAGCCATTCTGAGATATATTGCCATGCAACTTACATCATCATCATATACATGACTTGAGCATTCATTGTCATATTGCTTTGCATGATCATATAGCTGACATAGTATTTGTGGCTCAGCCACCGTTCATCATTTTTTATACATGTTACGCTAGGTCATTGCACATCCTGGTATACTACCAGAGGCATTCGTATAGAGTCAAATTGTTCTAGATATCTTGTCGTAAGTAAATAGAAGTGTGATGATCATCATTATTAGAGCATTGCCCCAGTGAGGAAATAAAAAAAGGCCAAAAAGAGCCCAATAAAAAAGAGAGGCCAAAAAGAGCCCAACAAAAAAAGGAAAAAAGAGAAAAAAAATGAGAGAAAAAGAGAGAAGGGGCAATGCTACTATCCTTTACCAAACTTGTGCTTCAGAGTAGCACCATGTTTTTCATATAGAGAGTCTCCTATGTTGTCACTTTCATATACTAGTGGGAATCTTTAATTATAGAACTTGGCTTGTATATTTCGATATTGGGCTTCCTCAAATGCCCGAGGTTTTCATGAGCAAGCAAGTTGGATGCACACCCACTTAGTTTTTAGTTTGACATTTCATACACTTATAGCTCTTAGTGCATCTGCTACATGGCAATCCCTACTCCTCGCATTGACATCAATTGATGGGCATCTCCATAGCCCGTTGATTAGCCGCGTCGATGTGAGACTATCTTCCTTTTTGTCTTCTACTTATTAATACCTACCACCGCATTCTATTCCACCCATAGTGCTCTGTCCATGGCTCATGCTCATGTATTACGTGGGGGTTGAAAAAGCTGAAGCGCGTAAAAATGTATGAACCAATTCCTTGTCTGACATCGAGGTTGTACATGATTTATACTTTGTGTTAAGAAGATGGAGCATGACAAGACTATATGATTTTGTAGGGATAGCGTTCTTTAGCATTTTTATTCTGAAAGGGATGATTGTTTGTTGGTATGCCTGAGTATTGATGTCTTTATGTCAAATTATAGACTATTGCTTGAATCACTTCTGCCTTAATATTCATGCCATGATTTGATTATATGATCAAGATTATGCTAGGTAGCATTCCACATAAAAAATTATCTTTTTTATCATTTACCTACTCGAGGACGAGCAGGAATTAAGCTTGGGGATGCTGATACGTCTCCATCGTATCTATAATTTTTAATAGTTTCATGACAATATTCTACAACTTTCATATACTTTTGGCAACATTTTATATTATTTTTGGGACTAACATATTGATCCAGTGCCCAGTGTCAGTTCCTGTTTGTTGCATGTTTTTTGTTTCGCAGAATGTCCATAACAAACGAAGTCCAAACACAATAAAAATTTACACAGATTTATTTTGGAATATTGTGATTTTTGGGAAAAAGAATCAACGTGAGACGATGCTCGAGGGGGCCACAAGCTTAGAAGGCGTGCACCTACCCTGGGCGCACCAGGCAGGCTTGTGGGTCCCATGTAAGGCAGTTGGTGCCTTTCTTCAGCCTCAAGAAAGCTAATATTCGGATAAAAATCGTGTTACGAATCTTCGGGAATTTAAGAAATGGTGAAGGGCCAGAAAACAGGAACACGAAACAGAAGAGAAACAGAGGGATAGATCCAATCTCGGAGGGCTCCTGCCCTCCGGGAGCCATGGAGGCCGTGGACCAGAGGGGAAACCCTCCTCCCATCTAGGGGGAGGCCAAGCAAGAAGAAGAAGGAGAGGGACTCTCTCCCCATCTCTCTCGATGGCGCCGGAGCGCCGTCGGGGCAACCATCACGACAACGATCTATACCAAGAACTTTACCACCGTCATCACCAACTCCCTCCCCCTCTATGCAGTAGTTTGACACCTCTTCTCGCTGCTGTAATCTCTAATTAAACATGGTGCTTCATGCTACATATTATTATCCAATGATGTGTTTCCATCCTATGATGTTTGAGTAGATTTGTTTTGTCCTATGGGTTGATTGATGATCGTGATTGGTTTGAGTTGTATATTTTATTTTGGTGCTGTCCTATGGTGCCCTCCGTGTCGCGCAAGTGTGTCGGTTTACCGCTGTAGGGTGTTGCAATACGTTTATGATTCACTTATAGTGGGTGGCTTGAGTGACAGAAGCTTACGCCCGAGTAAGGGGGTTGTTGTGTATGGGAGTAAAGAGGATTTGTTACTTAAGGCTATGGTTGGGTTTTACTTTAATGATCTTTAGTAGTTGCGGATGCTTGCTAGAGTTCCAATCATAAGTTCATATGATCCAAGTATGGGAAGTATGTTAGCTCACGCCTCTCCCTCATATAAAATTGCAATAATGATTACCGGTCGAGTTATCGATTGCCTAGGGACAAAATCCATCCCTTGTGTTATAAAAAGCTTTCTACTAAACACTAACTTATATTATCTTGCAAATTACTCATAGTTTTATTCTTGCTAAGTACATCTAGTTTTATCTTGCAAACATATCCCTTTACACCTACAAAGTACTTCTAGTTTTATTCTTGTTCTAGGTAAAGCGAAAGTTCAATGTGCGTAGAGTTGTATTGGTGGTCGATAGAACTTGAAGGGAATATAAATTCTACCTTTAGCTCCTCGTTGGGTTCGACACTCTTATTTATCGAAAAAGCTACAATTGATCCCCTACACTTATGGGTTATCAATCACCAACAACCCTCTCATCGTGGGAGGACCAATCTTCATCAACATCTTCACCAACACCCTCTCATCTCAAACCCTAGTTCATCTCTTGTATTCAATCTTTGTCTCAAAACCTCAGTTTGGTACATGTGGGTTGCTAGTAGTGTTGATTACATCTTATAGTTGATGCTAGTCGGTTTATTTGGTGGAAGATTATATGTTCAGATCCTTGATGCTATTCAATACCCCTCTGATCTTGGACATGAATATGATTTGTGATTAGTTACTTTTGTTCTTGAGGACATGGAAGAAGTCTTGTTATATGTAATCATGTGAATTTGGTATTTGTTTGATATTTTGATGATATGTATGTTGTTGCTTCCTTTAGTGGTGTCATGTGAACATCGACTACATGACACTTCACCATCTTTGGGCCTAAGGGAAGGCATTGTGGAGTAGTAATTATATGATGGGTTGCTAGAGTGACAGAAGCTTAAACCCTAGTTTATGCGCTATTCCATAAAGGGCTGATTTGGATCCATATGTTTCATGCTATGGTTAGATTTATCTTAACTCTTCTTTCGTAGTTGCGGATGCTTGTGAGAGGGGTTAATCATAAGTGGGAGGCTTGTTCAAGTAAGAACAGCACCCAAGCACCGGTCCACCCACATATCAAATTATCGAAGTAGCGAACGTGAATCAAAAAAACATGATGACAATGACTAGATGAAATTCCCGTGTGTCCTCAAGAACGCTTTGCTTATTATAAGAGACCGTTCCAGACTGTCCTTTGCTAGAAAAAGGATTGGGATACCTTGCTGCACCTTTTTAACCATTACTACTTGTTGTTTGTTACAAATTACCTTGCTATCAAACTATCTGTTACCGATAATTTCAGTGCTTGTTGTAAATACTTGCTGAAAACCGCTTGTCATTTCCTTCTGCTCCTCGTTGGGTTTGACACTCTTACTTATAGAAAGGACTATGATTGATCCCCTATACTTTTGGGTCATCAAGATTCTTTTCTGGCACCGTTACCGTGGAGTGAAGCGCCTTTGGTGAGTGGAATTTGGTAAGGAAACATTTATAATACGTGCTGAAACTTACTGTTACTTGTTACTATGGAGAACAATCCTTTGAGGGGTTTGTTCGGGGTATCTTCACCTTGAACGGAAGCACAAAGAGTTGCTCCTCAACCTACTACACCTACTGAAAATATTATTATGAGATTTCTTTGGGTATGATAGAGAAACTGCTAGCTAATCCTTATGCAGTAGATGGAACAATACATCCTGATATGCACCTAATCTATGTGGATGAAGTTTGTTGATTATTTAAGCTTGAAGGTTTATCCGAAGATGGAGTTAAGAAGAAGGTTTTCCCTCTATCTTTGTGGGGAAAGTCATTGACATGGTATAGGCTATGTGATGATATTGGAACGTGGGATTGGAACCGATTGAAATTGGAATTTTCATCAGGAGTTTTATCCTATGCATCTGGTTCATCGTGATCAGAATTATATATATAATTTTTGGCCTCGTGAAGGAAAAAGCATCGCTCAAGCTTGGGGGAGGCTTAAGTACATGATGTACACATGGCCCAATCATGAGCTCTCAAGGGAAATTATCTTACAGAATTTTTATGCTCGGCTTTCTCAAAATGATCAAACCATGCTCGATTCTTCTTCTACTGGTTCGTTTATGAAGAAAACTGTTGAATTCGGACGGGATATTCTGGAAAGAATTAAACGCAACTCTGAAGATTGGGAACTCGACAAAGGTAAAGAGTCAGGTATAAAACTTAAGTTTGATTGTGTTAAATCTTTTATGGATACCGATGCTTTTCATAAGTTTAGCACTAAATATGGACTTGACTCTGAGATAGTAGCCTCCTTTTGTGAATCATTTGCTACTCATGTTGACCTCCCTAAGGATAAGTGGTTTAATTATCATCCCCTATTAAATAAAATATTGAGGAACCCGTTATAGTTAAAGATGAAACTATCATTTACAATGTTAATCTAGTTGTGCCTACTGCTTATATTGAGAAACCACCTTTTCCTATTAGGATAAAGGAACATGCTAAGGTCTAAACCGTTGTTAACACAAGTAATATTACACCTAGACCCTCTGAACAAATTAAAGTTGGACCTAATATTGCTATGGTCAAAGATCTCTTGGTCGATAATATTGATGGGCATGTTATTTACTTCTGTGGTGAAGCTACTAGAATTGCTAAGCCCGATACTAAAGATAAGAATAAGCTTGTTGTTGGCATGCCTGTTGTTTTTGTTAAAATAGATCATTGTTACCATTGTTTATGTGATTTGGGTCCTAGTGTGAGTGCTATTCCGTTTACCTTATATCAAGAGATTATGAATGATATTGCACCTGTTGAGATAGAAGACATTAATGTTACAATTAAACTTGCAAACAGAGATGGTATTTCACAGCTTGGGATTGTTAGGGATGTTGTATTCTTGTGTGAAAAAATAAAATACCCTAATGATTTTCTAGTTCTTGGTTCTCCACAAGATGATTTTTTCCCATTATATTTGGTAGACCTTTCTTGGATACAGTTAATGCTAAGATTGATTTTAATAAAGAAACTGTCAGTGTTAACTTTGGTGATGTATCCCATGAGTTTAATTTCTCTAAATTCCATAGACAACCTCATGATAAAGAATTGCCTAGTAAAGATGAAATTATTGGTAGTGCTTCTATTGCCGTACCCCCTACAGATCCATTAGAACAATATTTGCTAGACCATGAAAATGATATGCATATGAATGAAAGAAATGAAATAGATAAGATGTTCTTTGATCAACCACCTATTCTTAGACACAATTTGCCTGTTCAAACTCTTGGAGGTCCTCCTCCACCTAAGGGTGATCCTGTGTTTGAATTGAAACAATTACCTGATACGTTGAAATATGTTTATCTTGATGAAAAGAAGATATATCCTGTTATTATCAGTGCTAACCTTTCAGAGCATGAAGAAAAGAGGTTACTTAAAACTATGAGGAAGCACCTTGCTACTATTGGATATACTCTCGATGATCTTAAGGGCATTAGTCCCACACTATCAACACAATATTAATATGGAGCCTGATGCTAAGCCAGTTGTTGATCATCAACGACAATTGAATCCTAAGATGAAGGATGTGGTAAGAACTGAAATATTAAATCTTCTGGAAGCAGGTATAATTTATCCCATAGCTGATAGTAGATGGGTAAGTCCATTTCATTGTGTTCCTAGGAAAGGAGGCACTATCGTTGTTCCTAATGATAAAAATGAACTCATCCCGCAAAGAATTGTAACTGGTTATAGGATGGTAATTGATTTCAGGAAATTAGATAAAGCTACTAGAAAAGGTCATTACCCCTTGCCTTTTATTGATCAAATGTTAGAAAGACTATCAAAGCATACACACTTTTGTTTCCTTGATGGATATTTTGGTTTCTCTCAAATACCTGTGTCAAAAGAAGATCAAGAGAAAACTACTTTTGCTTGCCCTTTTGGAACTTGTGCTTATAGACGTATGCATTTTGGTTTATGCAATGCACCTGCTACCTTTCAAAGATGTATGACTGCTATATTCTCTGACTTCTATGAAAAGATTGTTGAGGTTTTCATGGATGATTTTTCCATTTATGGAACTTATTTTGATGATTGCTTAAGCAACCTTGATCGAGTTTTGCATAGATGTGAAGAAACTAATCTTGTCTTGACTTGGGAGAAGTGCCACTTTATGGTGAATGAAGGTATTGTCTTGGTTTATAAAATTTCCGAACGAGGTATTGAAGTAGATAAAGCTAAAGTTGATGCAATTGAGAAAATGCCATGTACTAAAGATATTAAAGGTATAAGAAGTTTCCTTGGTCATGCAGGTTCATATAGGAGATTTATTAAAGACTTCTCTAAAATTTCTAGGCCTCTTACTAATCTCTTGCAAAAAGATGTTCCATTTGTTTTTGATGATGATTGTGTAGAAGCCTTTGAAATACTTAAGAAAGCCTTAATCTCTGCACCCATTGTTCAACCACCTGATTGGAACCTACCATTTGAAATTATGTGTGATGCTAGTGATTATGATGTAGGTGCAGTTCTAGGACAAAGAGTTGATAAGAAATAAAAGTTATCCATTATGGTAGTAAAGCTCTAGACAGTGCTCAAAGAAATTATGCTACTACTGAGAAAAAATTTCTAGCAGTTGTGTTTGCATGTGATAAATTTAGATCTTACATTGTTGATTCTAAAGTAATTATTCACACTGATCATGCTGCTATTAAATATCTTATGGAAAAGAAAGATGCTAAACCTAGACTCATTGTAACACCCCATGTATTAAGCTACATTGATCACCCTTTTGATTATGCCATGTCATCATGATCAACAGTGCTTAATCATCATTAGTATCATATCTCTTTTCAAATTCCAATTCAAATTGAAATACAAACTAAAAGTGAAAATAAAAGTTATTCAAATCTAGGAACTAAAATGTTCCTAATATTGTAAATAATCTAGAGACAATTCTAAAATTATAACCAACCTCCACTAATATTAATTATGTGGCTCTAACAGTACCAAAACAGCAAGATTTAATCCTTTTTCATTTAATTAAAATCCAAATAAAATTCTTTTGCCTCCAAACCAATTTCTAGCAGTGGCTAATTTTGCACTGTAATTATTGGGCTAAGTTGCATATTTTACAAAAGTCCATAAGTGGCCTAACATTTTTGTAAACAGAAAAGAAAAGAGAAAACAGAAAACAAAAATAAGAAAAGGAAAAGGGCCACGTGGCTGGGCTCTAGTCTACAGTGCCGGCCCAGCCCACTCCCCGCGCCTGTCCCCTCCTTCCTCCTCTGTTCACCGCCCCACTCGCTGTCGACCGCACGCACACGCCGTGCCCCGGCCCCTCTCTCTCGTCGCTCGACAACGCTCGCTACAGACGCCGCGGGCGCCTACAAGTTGTCGCCCGCGCCTCCTCTGGCCTCCCCCTCGCTCACTCTCTCTCTCTCCCTCGTTCCCCTCCTCTCTCGTACGCGCTCATCGCTGCACCACCGTCGTTGACACGTCCACCAGCATCCCCGCACCGTCGTTCGTTGTCCAGGAGGACCGCCGGGCTCGTCCTCATCTCCTACGCCCCAGATCGACGTCGGGGAGCAGCACAACAACGCCGGCGACCCGATCCCCTTCTCCGCCATCGCTACCACATTGCCGCGATCCGCCTCTCCTCTGCGCTACTAAACTAACACCGGCCACCGTGAGCCACTTAGGTGAGCTCCACTACTCCTCCCTCCTTCTACTGCTCTTTTTCCGAGCCCGAACGAAGCCGCCGTTGCTCCGGCTGCCGCAGTGGCCGTCGTGCTCCTCACTCCTGGCCCCCTCTGCTTGAGCACGTGGCCCCAGTGCACTCCAGAGGTCCCGCAGATGCTGTTGAGGCCTTTAGATCTTCCGCTCGCCTAGCGCATCATCATATCCATCGGAGGTCGAGCGCCTCCGCCGCTCTTCGTCATCCCTCCGGCGAGCTCCGACCACCCCCCGCCCCTGCTAATGCGCCCATTCGATGCGGCTTGATGCCCGTGTTCGATCCCAGCCTGCGGGGCATCAGACGGTGGCCTGTGGTGCGATTTCGGCCGTCTCCGGTGCGTCGCCGCCGCTCGGGAGGTCGCCGGTGATGCCCTGCCGCGCGCCCGCGTTTAAAACGCGGCTGTGAGACGCTGACGAGTGGCCCCCACCGTGATTAGCCACTAACCCAAACCCCTAACCCCCACTTACAGCCGGGCCCCACACTGATTAATTAACCCTAATGAAAACTGTTAGATATTTAACTAAACTGACGTGTGGGCCCGTGTGCACTGTTCACCGCTCACTAGTCAACCATTGACTGCTGACTCAGCAGTCAACGGGACCCACTGTCAGTCCCTGGTTCACTGCTGGGTGCACTGGACCGGGTGCACCTAGCCTTTCCATGTTTAATTTTCGAAATTAGATTAATCCAAAAATTCCAGAAATTGTTTAAAGCTTTATAATTTCATAGAAGTTGATCCGTAGCACGGATCGAAAAACTTTGTACATGAAAGTTGCTCAGAACAACGAGACGAATCCGAATACGTGGTCCGTTCGTCCGTCACACATCCCTAACTACCCGAACATGGAACCGTTCCCCTCCGGTCATCTGTCTGACAACTGTCCGAAAATGCCAAACTTCGGGAAAACATTCCCCGATGTTTTCCTTCTTCACCTATATCGTGTAGCACCGCGTCAGAACACCCGTAGTTCTGCGTATTGTCATGTCGTGCTCTTGTTTGCTTTATATTTACTGTTTCTTCCCCTCTTCTCTCCGGTAGACCCCGAGACCGCTGCTAATGCCGCTGTGATCGACTACGTCACCGACGACCCCTCCTTCTTGCCAGAGCAACCAGGCAAGCCCCCCCTTTGATCATCCCGATATCGCCCATTCTATTTTCTCATGCTTGCATTAGAATTGCTGCTGCTACTGCTTTACCTATTCTGATGCATAGCCTGTTTATTGTAACCTGCTGTTGATAATTACCTGCATATCCTAAACTACTTAGTATAGGCTGGGTAGAGACCTATCAGTGACCCCACTTATCCCGATTGCCCCGCTGGATTATCCGAAGGCCTGATCAACGGGATTGAAGACCAGGCCCCGACACCGCACATCACCCCCCTTAGTTGTAACGACACTGCAGCGTTACTATCGAGTGCCGAGGGTGAAACCTCTTGTAGCACTTCTGATGTTAACTCTGTAGAGTAGCTATTTGGTCGTGGTCATCGAGGGTGATTCCTCCTTGTCCACTTCCGATACGACCCTGTCGTGCAACACATCAAGTGTGAACCCATCGAGGGTGATTCCTCCTACGTTCACCTTGACAGTTACATCGAGTGGGAATTCAACGAGGGTGATACCTCGGATTCCCCTGATGTTATGGACACACGGATACTTGGACCTTACACTGTTACTTGGAAAGGCGGGTCGACCCTGAGGGGTACCCGCGTGCACCTAAGTGGCGAGTGTTGTGAAGAAGGGTTGCCTGTATGGTGCCTGAGTGATGAATACGAGGCGTGGCCGGGCATTCTTGGCCCTTGCCGCAAGTCCTCGAGACGGGGCGACGGGGTCACATCTTTCGTGAGTCTCTGCTCGTTACCGCACCCCCAAGGTACTAACGATTTGGATATGTGATCTGAGTGGGCCTCTGGCCCGATAGCACTAACCACCACATGGGCATAGTATGGGCGTGCTGCATCGTATGCATCAGCCGAAAGCTCTAACAGACATCTAGTTCAGCATTGCGGCATGGTCGGATCATGTCGGCCACCCGAGGCGATGCTGGTATCCACCCTGTGCGCAATGACCCGGAGGGTGAGGGGCGATGGCCAAGACCCCCTTGCGCTTAGGATGTAGACCGGCGGGGACCTCTCTGCTGAGCTGTATGTAGGGTTGCGGTGTGTCGTTTGGCCGAGGCCGGGCAGGACCCAGAAAGTGTGTTCGGCCGGAGTTAAGCGAGCGTGGTGTGTAAGTTGGTGCACCCCTGCAGGGAAGAACTAATCTATGCATAGCCGGATCCTCGGTAACGGACACTCGGAGTTGTATCCCGATCGATACAGCTAGAACTTGTGATGAGACCTGGATATGAGGCTCTGGGATTGCTTCTCGCAGGGAGTCAAGAAGGGATCTCAGGACGAGGTTGATGACTGTATGGCTCTGGGATTGCTTTCTCGCAGGGAGTCGAGGAAGGATCTCTGGGTGAGGTTGAGACTTAATGATACTGCTATATTATATTGTACTGTTCTACTCTCTTCTATTGTTGCAAGACCGCTGAAGATGCTAGTCTTCGATAGGACTAGGCTTTCCTCTCTATTCTGGCATTTCTGCAGCCCAGTCCACATATACAGCCTCTCTTTGAAAATGTTGCATATGTAGTGTAGATCCTTGCTTGCTGAGTACTTCTAAGTACTCACGGTTGCTTTGCTTTCTTTTCCCCCATATCAGTTTGTCGTGACCAAGATGACAGAGCCCCTGAGATAGCTGCCCACGCCGACGATCGCTACTACTACCCCGAGGGTGGATACTACTACGAGTTGGCTGACGACCAGGAGTAGGATCGGAGGGTCCCAGGCAGGAGGGCTGCGCCTTTCGATCGTAGTGTTTTCTTTTGCCCCGCCTTCTAAGGGCTTATCTGTGTTTTCTTTTATATCTGCTCTCAGATATCTGATGCTTCCGCTGACGTTTGTACGCAAGCTTATGTATTCGAGCCCTCGAGGCCCCTGGCTTGTAATATAAAGCTTGTATGACTTTATTTATGTTTTAGAGTTGTGTTGTGATATCTTCCCGTGAGTCCTTAGGTTTGATCGTGTGCATTTGAGTGTATGATTAGTGCACGATTGAGCCGGGGGCGTCACAAGTTGGTATCAGAGCCGACTGACTGTAGGAACCCCCTTTCCAACTCCTTGGCCGAAGTTGAGTCTAGTGGTCCAAAACTGTTTTACTAACATGGCTGTGTGGCTTACGGGCCCACGTCGCCAAATGGGTGGTATTAGGATCTTTTATTCCTCGTCTATACTCTGGGATCTGATCTCTCTTCCATTCGGGTTAAAATTTTACTAACTCCAACATTAGGTTCTCGTGATCACATCCACCCGGTGTTCTGAAATATCCCCCCTTGCTTCAAGATTGTGGGTCAGATTCTGCTTACAGGATCCTTTTATCGAGGGCACCCTGTGTTGTCACTTGCAGATTCCTCGCTCCAATAGTTTTCACCGATGTTGATATAGCCTTTGCTATGTCACGTTGTGTACTTCCTTATCGTGTGCCTGTGCGCCGCCTAGTTTGTCTAGCCGCGTGCATTGCTGAACTCCTACCACCGTTTGTGTCCAATTCCGTGCATCGTTCTGTATGACTTTAATGACTACTAATATGCACCTAATTCCTTCTTGTTCATTTCCCATGTTACATCATGAACTCCATACACCTGCAGTTTTTCTTGCTAAACTGCCCCTATTGATTTGGCAGGATGGCTGACGATCCCCCACCTCCACCTTATATTGCCGAAATGATGCAGCAGTTTGAACTGAACCGTCAGGTTATGACCGGAATATTGGCTCAGTTCCCAAACCAGAATGCTCATCAATAGCCTACACCAATAACTCTGCCGGAATTCGTGCACCTCAATCCATCCACTTTTCGCAGCTCGACTGGTCCAATGGATGCTGATGATTGGCTCCGTGACATTGCCTTCCAGATGAAGTCGGCCAATGTTATCCCTGACAGTTACGTCACCTATGCGACGTATCACCTGAGGGGATCAGATGCTCAATGGTGGGAAAACCACAAGGGTATGTTGCCTGCTGAAACAATAACCACTTGGCAGGAATTTCAGTCAGCTTTTCGTGCACGGTACATTCCTCAAGGTCTGATGGACCAGAAGAAGTAGGAGTTCCGCAAACTCTCTCAGGGTACAATGACTGTGGATGAATATCAGCGGAAATTTCTTGAATTGTCCCGCTATGCTGAAGATGACATCTGCACTGACGCACGCAAGCAAGAGAAATTCCGTGAAGGACTGCGTACTGATATAAACCTTGCACTTGCAGTCCATGATTGCACAGACTTCGCAACGCTTGTCAGCCAAACTTTCCGAGTTGAGACTGCCCTGACTAAACACCAGGAGTCGCTCAAGCGCACTCATGAAGCTGGCTCATCCTTGGGTCAGCCTGTTCAGAAGCATCGAGTGTGGATCCCGCACAATGTACATCACCGACCTGCTCCTACACCAAGGCCGTCTTATGTTGCACCTCGACTGCCTTCACCGCCGAGAGAGCTAACGGTTCAGGGTGGATAGCCTAATGCTATGGCTTTTCATTAGGATGCACTACGTCCTCCTGTTGGTCGCAAGAAGAGCTGTCGAAACCGTCGTCTCAGAAGCTCTAATGCCAGGCCATCTGCTATAGTTCGGGTCCATGTCAACCAAGTTAACATGGAAGAAGCTCGACAGGACCCCAAAATTGTGATGGGCACCCTTCTAGTGAATTCAATCCGAGCTTCAGTCCTCTTTGATTCTGGAGCATCGCACTCCTTCATGTCCGAAAGTTTTGTGCGAAGCCATGATATACCTTTCGAGGAGATGTCCACCCCATTAGTAATCCAGTCACCTGGGGCTAACTAGCAAACTACCATGGTAAGCCACGGTAACCACATTGTGATCAGAGGATTGATGTTCCCCGTTTCCCTCATTTCTCTCAAGACCTCCAACATAGACATTATTCTGGGTATGGACTGGTTGAAGCCTCATAAAGCTTTGATTGACTGTGCCACTGAATCAGTCCAGCTCACCCACCCTTCTGGCGAGACGGTCAGATACTCAGCCTGAATAGCTCAGGATGCTAAGAGCCAGATATATGCTCTGAATGCATTGAATGCCTCACCTCTTGAAGGCATTGAGAACGTTCCAGTTGTTCATGATTTTCAAGATGTCTTTCCAGAAGAACTTCCAGGAATACCCCCTGCTAGAGCTGTTGAGTTCGTCATCGACTTGAAACCTGGCACTACCCCTATTGCGAAGCGTCCTTATAAGATGCCTCCGCATCATCTTCTCGAGCTTAAGGAGGAAATCGACACGTCACTTAAGAAAGGTTTCATCCGCCCCAGTTCCTCTGCTTGGGGAGCACCTTCACTCTTCGTTAAGAAGAAGGATGGAACTAACCGATTGGTTCAGGATTATCGGCCCATTAACCAAGCCACAATTCAGAATAAATATCCGCTTCCTCGGATCAATGATTTGTATGATCAACTTGTTGGATCATCGGTGTTTTCTAAACTCGACTTGAGGTTGGGTTACCATCAGATCCGTGTTCGTGAAGAGGATATTCCGAAGAATGCATTTGTTACTCGCTATGGCTCTTATGAGTACACTGTCATGTCATGCTTAACAAATGCTCCAGCCACATTCTCCCGTCTGATGAATTACATCTTCATGGATTACCTCGACAAATTCGTCGTGGTTTATCTAGATGATATTCTGGTATATTCGAAGAATAAGGAAGAACATGCCAAACACCTCCGTCTTGTACTGGAAAGACTCCGAGAACACTAGTTGTATGCCAAATATTCCAAATGTGAATTCTGGCTTTCTGAAGTAACTTACCTTGGTCATGTGATTTCCAAGGATGGAATTGCCGTTAACCCAGAACGAGTTCAAGCTATTCTTGATTGGACTCCTCCGAAGAACGTCAAGCAAGTGAGAAGTTTTCTCGGCCTTGCAAGTTATTGCCGCCATTTTGTCAAGAATTTTTCAAAGATTGCTAAGCCTTTGACTGATCTGCTTCACAAAGGCGTTAAGTTTGAATGGACAGAAAAATGTCAAGAAAGTTTTCAAACACTCAAGGACAAGCTAACATCTGCCCCGGTGCTTGCTCCTCCAGATTCCCGCAAATTTTTTGTGATTTATTGTGATGCATCCCGTGAAGGATTAGGCTGTATCCTAATGCAAGAGCGTAAGGTGATTGCTTATGGCTCTTGTCAGTTGCGCCCACATGAAGAGAATTATCCGGTACATGATCTAGAACTAGCTGCTGTCATCTATGCACTGCAGTTGTGGCGACATTACCTTCTCGGTAATCGTTGCGAGATATACACGGATCATAAAAGTCTGAAGTACTTGTTCACTCAGCCATCTCTAAATCTCCGTCAGCAAAGATGGATGGAGGCCATTGCGGATTATGATTTTGGTATTTCCTATACCCCTGGCAAGGATAACGTGATGGCTGATGCCTTAAGCCGCAAGTCCTATTGCGACAACCTCATGGTTAGGCGAGCTCAACCTCGTCTTTTTGAAGAACTGCGCAAGCTGAATCTCCGTATTGTTCCACAGGGTTCTCTTAATAACCTTGTGATACAACCAGATCTTGAGAAAGCTGTTAAGAGTGCGCAAGCTAAAGATGCTGAAATTGATCTGATGAAGAAAGATCTTCACCTTGAAAAGTACAGGGATTTCTCGCTGTCTGAAGATGGAACCTTGTATTTCAGAAACCGCATTGTCGTACCTCGCTTCGAACTCATGACTGACAAGGTCATGAAGGAGGCACATGATACACCGCTGTCTATTCATCCGGGTAGCACCAAGATGTATCGTGATATCTGTCAAAGGTACTGGTGGTCTAAAATGAAGCAGGATATTGCTCGATATGTTGCTGAATGTGATGTGTGTCGTCGCGTTAAAGCAGAACATCAGAAGCCTGCTAGAATTCTGCAACCACTTCCTATTCCACTATGGAAATGGGATAAGGTTCAGATGGATTTCATTACAGGACTTCCCAGGTCACAGAAGGGTCACGATGCTATTCTTGTCGTCGTCGACCAACTCTCCAAGGTTGCACACTTTCTGCCTGTCAAAGAGACTATCACTGCTAGTCAGCTAGCAGAGTTGTATATCTCCAGAATTGTATCACTTCACGGTATTCCGAAGGAGATCAGTTCGGACCGTGGCGGCCTTTTCACTTCAAAGTTCTGGGAAAGTTTCCAAGAAGCTATGGGAACTCATATTACCTGGAGTTCAGCTTATCACCCCCAGTCCCAAGGCCAAGTTGAGCGAGTCAATCAAGTGCTTGAAGACATGCTGCGAGCTTGTGTTATTTCTTTCGGTAAGAAGTGGGAAGAATCTCTTCCATATGCCGAATTCTCTTACAACAACAGCTATCAAGCCAGTTTGAAAATGGCCCCCTTCGAAGTACTCTATGGACGTAAGTGTCGAACCCCTCTGAATTGGTCAGAAACTGGGGAACAACCACTTGTGGGACCGGACATTATTTAGCACGCCGAAGAACAAGTCCGTATCGTTCGAGAAAATCTCAAGGCGGCTCAGGACCGCCAGAAGAGCAACTACGATCGCAAACGATGGGGTTTGACTTATCAACCCGGTGATCAAGCTTATCTGCGTGTCACTCCTATGAAGGGCACTCACCGTTTTGGAATCAAGGGCAAGCTAGCTCCGCACTACATTGGTCCTTTCCACATTGTTGCTAGACGTGGTCAGGTGGCATATAAATTGGAGTTGCCGCCGCAATTCTCTCATATCCACGACGTCTTCCATGTGTCGCAACTTCGTAAATGCTTCAAGGAATCTCCGCACCGCGCAGTGGATCACGAGATGCTCAAATTGCATGATGATCTTTCTTATAAGGAGCATCCGATCTGCATCCTTGGTGAATCTGAATGTCGAACCCGTCAGAAGGTTACCAAGTTCCTCAAAGTACAGTGGTCAAATCAGTGGTCAAATCATACTGAAGATGAAGCCACTTGGGAACGCGAGGATAATCTTCGTGCGGAATACCCCGAACTTTTTCCTTCCACCTCTTAATTCTCGGGACGAGAATTCTTGTTAGTGGAGGAGATTTGTAACACCCCATGTATTAAGCTACAGTGATCACCCTTTTGATTAGGGATAATTGATTTTATGCCCCTAGTTGGGTCACACTCGGCAGGTTTACCCCTAGTTTCCAAAAACACTTGTTCCTGCCCAAACCACTTTGCTCCTCTTATGCTTTTGCCCTTTGACCGTTTGACCATCACTTTGAAAACTTCATAAAAAATTCATACTAACTCAGAAAAATTTAAATAAGATATCAAAATGTTCAGAAAAGCATCACCTATATGTGCATGTCATTTGCATTCATGAAAAAAGTGTTGGCCAGTCCCCATCTCAGTTTTAGCTCATATGATCTTAGCATGAACAGTAAAATTTGAAAAAATTCAAAAAATTCTAAAAAAAATTGGTGGCAAACTTTGGCCAATGTTTTGAGTGCTTGCCAAGTTTCATAAGGGAATGTCATTCATGGAAGTTGTGGCAAAAACACAAAAATCAATGCTCCAAAATTTTGTTTTTTTACCATGACTTCCACGAATGACATTCCCTTATGAAACTTGGCAAGCACTCAAAACATTGGTCAAAGTTTTCCAATAATTTTTTTTAGAATTTTTAGATTTTTTTTAGATTTTACTGTTCATGCTAAGATCATATGAGCTAAAACTAAGACGGGGACTGGCCAACACTTTTTTCATGAATGCAAATGACATGCACATATAGGTGATGCTTTTCTGAACATTTTGATATCTTATTTGAATTTTTCTGAGTTAGTATGAATTTTTTATGAAGTTTTCAAAGTTATGGTCAAACGGTCAAAGGGCAAAAGCATAAGAGGAGCAAAGTGGTTTGGGCAGGAACAAGTGTTTTCGGAAACTAGGGGTAAACCTGCCGAGTGGGACACAACTAAGGGCACCAAATTAATTATCCCATTTGATTATGCCATGTCATCATGATCAACAGTGCTTAATCATCATTAGTATCATATCTCTTTTCAAATTCCAATTCAAATTGAAATACAAACTAAAAGTGAAAATAAAAGTTGTTCAAATCCAGGAACTAAAATGTTCCTAATATTGTAAATAATCTAGAGACAATTCTAAAATTATAACCAACCTCCACTAATATTAATTATGTGCCTCTAACAGTACCAAAACAGCAAGATTTAATCCTTTTTCATTTAATTAAAATCCAAATAAAATTCATTTGCCTCCAAACCAATTTCTAGCAGTGGCTAATTTTGCACTGTAATTATTGGGCTAAGTTGCATATTTTACAAAAGTCCATAAGTGGCCTAACATTTTTGTAAACAGAAAAGAAAAGAGAAAACAGAAAACAAAAATAAGAAAAGGAAAAGGGCCACCGTGGCTGGGCTCTAGTCTACAGTGCCGGCCCAGTCCACTCCCCGCGCCTATCCCCTCCTTCCTCCTCTGTTCACCGCCCCCGCTCGCTGTCGACCGCACGCACACGCCGCGCCCCGGCCCCCCTCTCTCATCGCTCGACAACGCTCGCTACAGACGCCGCGGGCGCCTACAAGTTGTCGCCCGCGCCTCCTCTGGCCTCCCCCTCGCTCACTCTCTCTCTCCCTCGTTCCCCTCCTCTCCCGTACGCGCTCGTCACTGCACCACCGTCACCGACACGTCCATCAGCATCCCCGCACCATCGTTCGTTGTCCAGGAGGACCGCCGGGCTCGTCCTCATCTCCTACGCCCCCAGATCGACGCCGGGGAGCAGCACAACAACGCCGGCAACCCGATCCCCTTCTCTGGCCATCGCTACCTCATCACCACGATCCGCCTCTCCTCTGCACTACTAAACTAACACCGGCTACCGTGAGCCACTTAGGTGAGCTCCACTATTCCTCCCTCCTTCTACTGCTCTTTTTCCGAGCCCGAACGAAGCCGCCGTTGCTCTGTTGCTCCGGCTGCCGCAGTGGCCGTCGTGCTCCTCACTCCTGGCCCCCTCTGCTTGAGCGCGTGGCCCCAGTGCACTCTAGAGGTCCCGCAGATAACGTCGAGGCCTTTAGATCGTCCGCTCGCCTAGCGCATCATCGTATCCGTCGGAGCCCGAGCGCCTCCGCCGCTCTTCGTCATCCCTCCGGCTAGCTCCGACCACCCCCCGCCCCTGCTAATGCACCCATTCGACGTGGCTTGACGCCCGCGTTCGATCCCAACCTGTGGGGCATCGGACGGTGGCCTGTGGTGCGATTCCGGCCGTCTCCGGTGCGTCGCCGCCGCTCGGGAGGTAGCCGGCGATGCCCTGTCGCGCGCCCGCGTTTAAAACGCGGCTGTGAGACGCTGACGAGTGGCCCCCACCGTGATTAGCCACTAACCCAAACCCCTAACCCCCACTTACAGCCGGGCCCCACACTGATTAATTAACCCTAATGAAAACTGTTAGATATTTAACTAAACTGATGTGTGGGCCCGTGTGCACTGTTCACCGCTGACTAGTCAACCGTTGAATGCTGACACAGCAGTCAACGGGACCCACTGTCAGTCCCTGGTTCACTGCTGGGTGCACTGGACCGGGTGCACCTAGCCTTTCCATGTTTAATTTTCGAAATTAGATTAATCCAGAAATTCCAGAAATTGTTTAAAGCTTTATAAATTCATAGAAGTTGATCCGTAGCTCGGATCGAAAAACTTTGTACATGAAAGTTGCTCAGAACGACGAGACGAATCCGATTACGCGGTCCGTTCGTCCGTCACACGTCCCTAACTACCCGAACATGGAACCGTTCCCCTCCGGTCATCTGTGTGACAACTGTCCGAAAATGCCAAACTTCGGGAAAACATTCCATGATGTTTTCCCTCTTCACCTATATCATGCAACACCATGTCAGAACACCCCTAGCTCTGCGTATTGTCATGTCGCGCTCTTGTTTGCTTTATATTTACTGTTTCTTCCCCTCTTCTCTCCGGTAGACCCCGAGACCGCTGCTGATGCCGCTGTGATCGACTACGTCACCGACGACCCCTCCTTCTTGCCAGAGCAACCAGGCAAGCCCCCCCATTTGATCATCCCGATATCGCCCATTCTATTTTCTCATGCTTGCATTAGAATTGCTGCTGCTACTGCTTTACCTATTCTGATGCATAGCCTGTTTATTGTAACCTGCTGTTGATAATTACCTGCATATCCTAAACTGCTTAGTATAGGCTGGGTAGAGACCTATTAGTGACCCCACTTATCCCGATTGCCCCGCTGGATTATCCGAAGACCCGATCAACGGGATTGAAGACCAGGCCCCGACACTGCACATCACCCCCCTTAGTTGTAACGACACTGCAGCGTTACTATCGAGTGCCGAAGGTGAAACCTCTTGTAGCACTTCTGATGTTAACTCTGTAGAGTAGCTATTTGGTCGTGGTCATCGAGGGTGATTCCTCCTTGTCCACTTCCAATACGACCCTGTCGTGCAACACATCAAGTGTGAACCCATCGACGGTGATTCCTCCTACGTTCACCTTGACAGTTACATCGAGTGGGAATTCAATGAGGGTGATACCTCGGATTCCCCTGATGTTATGGACACACAGATACTTGGACCTTACACTGTTACTTGGAAAGGCGGGTCGACCCTGAGGGGTACCCGTGTGCGCCTAAGTGGCGAGTGTTGTGAAGACGGGTTGCCTGTATGGTGCCCGAGTGATGAATACGAGGCGTGGCCGGGCATTCTTGGCCCTTGCCGCAAGTCCTCGAGATGGGGCGACGGGGTCACATCTTTCATGAGTCTCTGCTCGTTACCGCACCCCCAAGGTACTAACGATTTGGATATGTGATCTGAGTGGGCCTCTGGCCCGATAGCACTAACTACCACGTGGGCATAGTATGGGCGTTCTGCATCGTATGCATCAGCCGAAAGCTCTGACAGACGTCCAGTTCAGCATTGTGGCACGGTCGGATCGTGTCGGCCACCCGAGGCGATGCTGGTATCCACCCTGTGCGCAACGACCCGGAGGGTGAGGGGCGATGGCCAAGACCCCCTTGCGCTTAGGATGTAGACCGGCGGGGACCTCTCTGCTGAGTTGTAGGTAGGGTTGCGGTGTGTCATTTGGCCGAGGCTGGGCAGGACCCAGAAAGTGTGTCCGGCCGGAGTTAAGCGAGCGTGGTGGGTAAGTTGGTGCACCCCTGCAGGGAAGAACTAATCTATGCATAGCCGGATCCTCGGTAACGGACACTCGGAGTTGTATCCCGATCGATACAGCTAGAACTTGTGATGAGACCTGGATATGAGGCTCTGGGATTGCTTCTCGCAGGGAGTCGAGAAGGGATCTCAGGACGAGGTTGATGACTGTATGGCTCTGGGATTGCTTTCTCGCAGGGAGTCGAGGAAGGATCTCTGGGTGAGGTTGAGACTTAATGATACTGCTACATTATATTGTACTGTTCTACTCTCTTCTATTGCTACAAGACCGCTGAAGATGCTAGTCTTCGATAGGACTAGGCTTTCCTCTCTATTCTGGCATTTCTGCAGCCCAGTCCACATATACAGCCTCTCTTTGAAAATGTTGCATATGTAGTGTAGATCCTTGCTTGCTGAGTACTTCTAAGTACTCACGGTTGCTTTGCTTTCTTTTCCCCCATATCAGTTTGTCGTGACCAAGATGATGGAGCCCCTGAGACAGCTGCCCACGCCGACGATCGCTACTACTACCCCAAGGGTGGATACTACTACGAGTTGGCTGACGACCAGGAGTAGGATCGGAGGGTCCCAGGCAGGAGGCCTGCGCCTTTCGATCGTAGTGTTTTCTTTTGCCCCGCCTTCTAAGGGCTTATCTGTGTTTTCTTTTATATCTGCTCTCAGATATCTGATGCTTTCACTGACGTTTGTACGCAAGCTTATGTATTCGAGCCCGCGAGGCCCCTGGCTTGTAATATAAAGCTTGTATGACTTTATTTATGTTTTAGAGTCGTGTTGTGATATCTTCCCGTGAGTCCTTAGGCTTGATCGTGTGCATTTGTGTGTATGATTAGTGCACGATTGAGCGGGGGGCGTCACACTCATTAGGCGGGTTCTGTTGCTACAAGAGTTTGACTTCCATATATTGTTAGAAAGGAAGCTGAGAACTGATTACTTGTATCTGCATTGGTAATTCCCTGAAGAGGAGAGGATGATGCAGCACAACAACGGTATGTATTTTCCTCAGTTATGAAACCAAGGTTATCAATCCAGTAGGAGAACCAAGCTACACTATGTAAACAACACCTACACACAAACCACAAAAACTTGCAACCCAACGCGTAAGAGGGGTTGTCAATCCCTCCTCGGTATTGAGATAGATTAAATTGTATGAGATTGGATAAATAGATCTAGCAAAAGCACAAAATAAAATAAGTATAGAAAAAGTGCAGCAACGTATTTTTGGATTAATAGATCTGAAAATAATATGATAGGAAATAGACCCGGGGGCCGTAGATTTCACTAGAGGCTTCTCTCGAGAAAATAGCATACGTTGGGTAAACAAATTACTATTGGGCAATTGATAGAAAAGCGAATAATCATGACGATATCCAAGGCAATGATCATGTATATAGGCATCACGCCCAATATTAGTAGACCAACTCCTGCCTGCATCTACTGCAATTACTACACACATCGACCGCTATCCAGCATGCATCTAGTGTATTAAGTTCATGACAAAACGGAGTAATGCAATAAGAACGATGACATGATGTAGACAAGATCTATTCATGTAGGAATAGATCCCATCTTTTTATCCTTAATGGCAATGATACATGCATGTCATGTCTCCTTCTGTCACTGAGATTGAGCACCGCAAGATCGAACCCATCACAAAGCACCTCTTCCCATGGCAAGAAAAATCGATCTAGTTGGCCTAACTAAACCAAAGTTTCAGAGAAGAAATACGAGGCTATAAAGATCATGCATAAAAGAGTTCAAAAAAGACTCAAATAATATTCATGGATAGAACTGATCATAAACTCACAATTCAGCGGATCCCAACAAACACACCGCAAAAAGTCATTACATCAAATAGATCTCCAAGAACATTGAGGAGAACATTGTATTGAAGATCAAAAAGAGAGAAGAAGCCATCTAGCTACTGCCTACGGACCTGTAGGTTTGTGATAAACTACTCACACATCATCGGAGGGGCAAGGCTTATGATGAAGAACCCCTCCGTGATCGTTGACCCCTCCGGCAGAGTGCGAGAGAAGGCCTCTAGATTGGATCTCGTGGTTCTGGAACTTGCGGCGGCGAAAACTGTTTTCTCTCGACTCCCCTAGGGTATTGGGGATTTTAGAGTATTTATAGAGTTGATAGTCGGTGGAGAAGCCTCCCGTGGGCCCCACTACCCACCAGGGCATGCTTGGGCCTTCAGGCGCGCCCTGCTGCCTAGTGGGCCCCATGGGCCTCCTCTGGTGCACTTCCTTGGCTCCATGGGTATCTTCTGTCCAGAAAAAAATCTCCAAAAAGTTTCGTGGCATTTGGATTTCATTTGGTATTGATATTCTTTAAAGAAAAAAACAAGCAGAAAACAACTGGCACTGGGCACTATGTCAATAGGTTAGTCCCAAAAAATGATATAAAGTTGCTAGTAAATGAGTATAAAACATCCAAGAATGATACTTTAATAGCATGGAACAATAAAAAATTATAGATATATTGGAGACGTATCAGCATCCCCAAGCTTAATTCTTGCTCGTTCTCAAGTACGTAAATGATAAAAACAGATTTTTTGATGTGAAATGCTACCCATCATATTCATCACATATTCTTTTCTTTTGTAGCATGGACATTTGGACTTTAGATGATTCAAAGCAATAGTCTATAATTGACATGAGGACATCAATACTCAAGCATATCAACAAGCAACAACGTCTTTCAAAATATCAACACTAAAGAAAGCTATCCCTAGCCCATTATGCTCAATCATTGATCCATTCATGAAACACACTCGAATATTAGCTACATCCAATACTCAAGCATGATAATAGTGCTCCCTAGTTGGTGCTTTATAAGAGAAGATGGAGACTCAATAAAAATGAAAATTGCATAAAATAAAATAGATAGGCTCTTTGCAGAGGGAAGCAGAGATTTGTAGAGGTGCTAGAGCTCAAAGATTAAATTGAGAGATAAAATTGTTTTGAGAGGCATGCTTTTCTTGTCAACGAAAACGACCGAGAATTCCCAATACTTTCCATGCTAGATACATCATAGGCGGTACCCAAACGTAAAATAAAGTTTATTCCTTTTTCCACCATTCTTTCACAATCCATGGCTAGTCGTATCCACGGGTGCCTTACATACCTACACTTTCCAAGGAATTTATTATTGACAACATAAAGTAAATTTATTTTTCAATTCGGGACTGGGCATCCCTATTACTGGCCACACTCTCGTGCAATGACAAGTGAATAAACACTCATCTTGAGAATAATACATCTAGCATGGAAAAATATTGGCCACCCCCTGCCGCTTCATGAGCGATACAGGCACACAAAAAGGAAATTCATTTTGAAAATTAGAGTTGGCACATACAAATTTACTTGGAATGGCATGGAAATACCACATATTGGTTGGTATGGTGGACTCATTTGGCACAACTTGGTTTAAGGAGTTTGGATGCACAAGTAGTATTCCCACTTAGTACAAGGAAAGGCTAGCAAATAGATTGAGAAGCAACCAACCAAAAAAGAAAAACTCTCATAAACGAGCATTAAACATAACTAACACCGAATAATGCACCACAAGTAGGATGTAATTTCATTGCATAACTATTAACTTTCGTGCTTGCATAGGGAATCACAAACCTTAACACCAATATTCTTACTAAAGCATAATTACTCACCAAGATGACTCACATATTACTATCTCCATATCGCAAAACTATTGCAAGGAATCTAGTTTTAATATTCAATAATCTTCATGAAAGTTTTTATTATATCCCTCTTGAATATCTATCACTTTGGGACTAATTTCATATATTACCATTGCTACTAACAAAGCTCTCAAATAAATTTAAGCGAAGCACAAGAGCATAAATATTTCTTCAAAATAATTTTTATCTCTCAAAATAATATAAGTGAAGCATGAGAGCATATTTCTTTAAAATTTTCTAACTCTCAAAATAATCTAAGTGAAGCATGAGAGCATATTTCTTCAAAAATTAAAGCACCACCGTGCTCAAAAAGATACAAGTGAAGCACTAGAGCAATTCCATAGCTCAAAAAATTTAAGTGAAGCACATAGAGCAATTCTAACAAATCATAGCATCATTATGGCTTTCTCAAATAGGTTTGTTCAGTAAGGATGATTGTGACAAACTAGAAAGCAAAACAAGCAAAGACTCTTATAATCCAAGACGCTCCAAGCAAAACTCATGATATGTGACGAATAAAAATATAGCTCCATGTAAAATTACCGATGGTCGTTAGAAGAAAGAGGGGATGCCAAGGCATCCCCAAGCTTAGTTGCTTGGTTCTCCTTGAATATTACCTTGGGGTTCCATGGGAATCCCCAAGCTTAGGCTCTTTTCACTCCTTATTCCTTCATCCATCGTGATCTCATCCAAAACTTGAAAACTTCAATCACATGCTCTTTTCACTCCTTATTCCTTCATCCATCGTGATCTCATCCAAAACTTGAAAACTTCAATCACACAAAACTCAACAAAAACCTTCGTGAGATCCGTTAGTATAAGAAAACCAATCTTTGCTTTAAGTACTGCTGCAAACTCATTCATATTTTGTTATTGCATTATACCTACTGTATTCTAACTTTACCATGGCTAATACCCCCCGGTATAGTCCATATATTCATCAAAATAAGCACACAATGCAACGAAAACAGAATCTGTCAAAAATAGAACAGTCTGTAAAGAATCGAATTTTACTCATACTTCTTTAACTCCAAAAATTCTGAAAAAGTTGAACAACAAAGACAATTCATATATCAATCTTGTGTAAAACATTCCGAGTTTTTCGTTGGTCCAGTGATTTTTAACAATTCTGCTACTGGACGTAAAAGTTTCTGTTTTTCAACAAGATCAAATCAACTATCACCCAAGCCATCCTAAAGGCATTTCTTGGCACAAACACTAATTAAAACATAAAAAAACACAATCATAACACAGGCATAATTGTGTGAACACACAAAAACAGAAAAAATATATTATTTTATTCATTTGGTTGCCTCCCAACAAGCACTTTTTTTATGGCCATCAAAATAGGCTCGAGATTTTATTGATGCTCACATGAAAGATAATAATTGAAACACAAAGAGAGCATCATAAAACATGTGACAAACACATTTAAGTCTAAAATACTTCCTATGCATAGGAATTTTATAAGCAAACAAATTATCAAGACAAGAAATATCTAGCATATGCAAAGGAGAGGAATAAAACATTGACAATCTCAACATAACGAGAGGAAATTTAATAACATGAAAATTTCTACAACCATATTTTCCTCTCTCATAATAATTACATGTAGGATCATAATCAAATTCAATAATATAGCTACCATATAAACTTTTCTCTTCATGATCCACATGCATAAAAAAATTCTAATCTTCCAATATAGTGGGATTAACATCAACTAAAGTCATGACCTCTCCAAACCAACTTTCATAAAAAAATTCATAAGATTTAACACTCTCCAAAAATGTGGGATTATTTTTACCTAAAGTTGATGCACTTCCAAACTCACCTTCAATATTATTGCAAGCATTATTATCAATATCATATTCATCATGAGGCTTAAATAAATTTTCAAGATCATAAGAAGCATCACCCCAATCATGATCATTACAATAAGTAGCGGAAATAGCAAAATTAGCATCCCCAAGCTTGGGGTTTTGCATATTATTAACACAATTGACATTAATCTCTACTCTTATAAAAAAAATGAGTTCGTGATGATGGTGTGCCTGCCATCTTGCAATATAGACCATATTATTTGAGGGAGTATTGGAGCTTGAGCAAGAAGTCAGCAAGCTGAGGGAGGAAAATTGTGTTCTCAAGCGAAAATTGAGGGACAAGCCTATGATACGTCCATTTTGCATCAAGTTTTCCTATTGTTATTTATGATGTTTTTATGCATAATAATGTTTTTTGGAGTAATTCTAATGCCTTTTCTCTCATAATATGCAAGGTTCACACAAAGAGGGAGAATTCCGGCAGCTAGAAATCTGGACCTGAAAAGGCTACGCCAGGCTACCTATTCTGCACAACTCCAAATGAGCTGAAACTTCACAAGGAATTTTTATGGAATATATAAGAATTATTGGAGCCAATAAGTACCAGAGGGGGCTCACCAGGTGGGCACAACCCACCTGGGTGCGCCTGGCCGCCCAGGTGCGCCCTGGTGGGTTGTGCCCTCCTCGGCCCAAATTTTGACCTAGAAAAAAAATAAGGGGAGGACTTTTGGGACGAAGCGCCGCTGTCTCGAGGTGGAACTTGGGCAGGAGCACTTTTGCCCTCCGGCGGAGCGATTCCGCCGGGGGAACTTCCCTCCCGGAGGGGGAAATCATCTTCATCATCATCACCAACAACTCTCCCATCTTGGGGATGGCAATCTCCATCAACATCTTCAACAGCACCATCTCCTCTCAAACCCTAGTTCATCTCTTGTGTTCAATCTTTGTACCGGAACTATAGATTGGTACTTGTGGGTGACTAGTAGTGTTGATTACATCTTGTAGTTGATTACTATATGGTTTATTTGGTGGAAGATTATATGTTCAGATCCATTATGCTATTTAATACACCTTTGATCTTGAGCATGATTATCATTAGTGAGTAGTTACTTTTGTTCTTGAGGTCACGGGAGAAATCTTGTTGCAAGTAATCATGTGAACTTGATATGTGTTCGATATTTTGATGATATGTATGTTGTGATTCCCTTAGTGGTGTCATGTGAACGTCGACTACATGGCACTTCACCATATTTTGGGCATAAGGGAATGCATTGTGGAGTAGTTATTAGATGATGGGTTGCTAGAGTGACAGAAGCTTAAACCCTAGTTTATGCGCGATTCCGTAAGGGACTGATTTGGATCCAAAAGTTTAATGCTATGGTTAGATTCATTCTTAATACTTTTCTCGTAGTTGCGGATGCTTGCGAGGGGGTTAATCATAAGTAGGAGGTTTGTTCAAGTAAGAACAGCACCTGAGCACCGGTCCACCCACATATCAAATTATCAAAGTAGCGAACACAAATCAAACCAACATAATGAAAGTGACTAGATGAAATTCCCGTGCACACTCAAGAACGCTTTGCTTATCATAGGAGACCGTTTTGGACCGTCCTTTGCCTCAAATGGATTGGGCTACCTTGATGCACTTTTGTTACCATCACCGTTACTTGCTCGTTACAAATTATCTTGCTACCAAACTACTCGTTACTTATAATTTCAGTGCTTGCAGACATTACCTTGCTGAAAACCGCTTGTCATTTCCTTCTGCTCCTCGTTGGGTTCGACACTCTTACTTATCGAAGGGACTACAATTGATCCCCCATACTTTTGGGTCATCAAGGCTCTTTTCTGGTGCCATTGCCGGGGAGTGAAGCGCTTTTGGTAAGTGGAAATCGGTAAGGAAAAATTATTACTACGTGCTGAAATTTATTGTCACTTGTTACTATGGAGAACAATCCTTTGAGGGGTTTGTTCGGGGTATCTTCACCTCGACCAGAACCACAATTAGTTACCCCTCAACCTACTGCACCTACTAAAAATATTGGTTATGAAATTCCTTTGGGTATGATAGAACAACTGCTAGCTAATCCTTATGCAGGAGATGGAACTGAACATCCTGATATGCACTTGATATATGTGGATGAAATTTGTGGATTATTTAAGCTTGCAGGTTTACCCGGAGGTGAAGTTAAGAAGAAGGTTTTCCCTTTATCTTTGAAGGGAAAAGCATTGGCATGGTATAGGCTATGCGATGATATTGGATCTTGGAATTGGAATCGATTGAAATTGGAATTTCACCAAAAAAATTATCCTATGCATCTAGTTCATCGTGATCGGAATTATATATATAATTTTTGGCCTCATGAAGGAGAAAGTATCGCTCTAGCTTGGGGGAGGCTTAAATCAATGTTATATTCATGCCCCAATCATAAGCTCTTAAGAGAAATTATTATTCAAAATTTTTATGCTCGGCTTTCTCATGATGATCAATCCATGCTTGATACTTCTTGTACTGGTTCCTTTATGAAGAAGACTATTGACTTCCATTGGGATCTTTTAGAAAGAATTAAATGCAACTATGAAGATTGGGAACTCGACGAAGGTAAAGAGTCAGGTATTAAGCTCAAGTATGATTGTGTTAAATCTTTTATGAATACCGACGCTTTTCAAAAGTTTAGCACTAAATATGGACTTGACTCTGAGATAGTAGCCTCCTTTTGTGAATCATTTGCTACTCATGTTGACCTCCCTAAGGAGAAGTGGTTTAAATATCACCCACCTATCAAAGAAGAAATTAAAGAACCAGTAATAGCTAAAGATGAAACTATTATTTACAATGTTGATCCAGTTGTGCCTACTGCTTATATTGAAAAACCACCTTTCCCTGTTAAGATAAAGGAACATGCTAAAGTCTCAACTGTGGTCAACAAAAATTATATTAGAACTTCCAAACCTGCTGAACAAATCAAAGTAGAACCTAGTGTTGCTATGGTTAAAGATCTCTTGGTTGAAAATATAGATGGGCATGTTATTTACTTCTGTGATGAAGCTGCTAGAATTGCCAAACCCGATGAAAAAGATAAACATAGACCCGTTGTTGGCATGCCTGTTGTCTCAGTTAAAATAGGAGATCACTGTTATCATGGTTTATGCGACATAGGTGCTAGCGTGAGTGCCATTCCTTTTACCTTATATCAAGAAATTATGAATGATATAGCACCCAGTGAAATAGAAGACATAGAAGTTACTATTAAACTTGCTAATAGGGACACCATCACACCACTTGGGATTGTTAGAGATGTTGAAGTCTTGTGTGGGAAAATAAAATACCCTACTGATTTTCTTGTTCTTGGTTCCCCACAAGATGACTTTTGTCCCATTATCTTTGGTAGACCTTTCTTGAACACCGTCAATGCTAAAATAGATTGTGAAAAACAAATCGTCGGTGTTAGTTTTGGTGATGAGTCTCATGAGTTTAATTTTTCTAAGTTTAGTAGGAAGCATCATAAGGAAGAATTGCCTAGTAAGGATGAAATAATTGGTCTTGCTTCTATTGCTGTGCCTCCTACCGATCCACTAGAACAATATTTGCTAGACCATGAAAATGATATGCATCTGCATGAAAGAAATGAAATAGATAGGATTTTCTTTGAACAACGTCCTCTGCTTAAACACAATTTGCCTATTGAAACTCTGGGAGGTCCTCCTCCACCTAAAGGTGATCCTGTGTTTGAATTAAAACAATTGCCAGACACTTTGAAATATGCTTATCTTGATGAGAAAAAGATTTATCCTGTTATTATTAGTGCTAACCTTTCAGAACATGAAGAAGAAAGATTATTGAAGGTTCTGAAGAAGCACCGAGCTGCCATTGGATATACTCTTGATGATTTAAAGGGCATTAGTCCCACTCTCTGTCAGCATAAAATTAATATGGAGCCTGATGCTAAACCCGTTGTTGATCACCAATGACGTTTAAATCCTAAAATGAAAGAAGTGGTAAGAACAGAGATACTAAAGCTTCTGGAAGCAGGTATAATCAATCCCATAGCTGATAGTAAATGGGTGAGTCCCGTTCATTGTGTCCCTAAAAAAGGAGGTATTACCGTTGTTCCTAATGATAAGAATGAACTTATTCCACAAAGAATTGTCACTGGCTACAGAATGGTAATTGATTTTAGAAAACTAAATAAAGCTACTAGAAAAGATCACTACCCTCTGCCTTTTATTGATCAAATGTTAGAAAGACTATCAGAGCACACACATTTTTGCTTTCTTGATGGATATTCTGGTTTTTCCCAAATACCTGTCTCACAACCTGATCAAGAGAAAACCACCTTTACTTGCCCTTTTGGAACTTATGCTTATAGACGTATGCCTTTTGGTTTATGCAATGCACCTGCTACCTTTCAAAGATGTATGACTGCTATATTCTCTGACTTTTGTGAAAAGATTGTTGAGATTTTCATGGATGATTTTTCCATTTATGGAACTTCTTTTGATGATTGCTTGAGAAACCTCGATCGAGTTTTGCAGAGATGTGAGCAAACTAATCTTGTCTTGAATTGGGAGAAGTGCCTCTTTATGGTTAATGAAGGTATTGTCTTGGGATATAAAATTTCTGAACGAGGTATTGAGGTAGATAAAGCTAAAGTTGATGCAATTGAGAAAATGCCATGCCCTAAAGATATCAAAGGTATTCGTAATTTCCTCGGTCATGCTGGTTTCTATAGGAGGTTTATTAAAGACTTCTCTAAAATTTCTAGGCCTCTTACAAATCTTTTACAAAAGGATGTTCCATTTGTTTTTGATGATGATTGTGTAGAAGCCTTTGAAACACTTAAGAAAGCCTTGATTTCTGCACCTATTGTTCAACCACCTGATTGGAACTTGCCTTTTGAAATTATGTGTGATGCTAGTGATTATGCTGTTGGTGCTGTTCTAGGACAAAGAGTCGATAAGAAATTAAATGTTATTCATTATGCTAGTAAAACTCTGGACAATGCTCAACGAAATTATGCTACTACTGAAAAAGAATTTTAGCAGTTGTGTTTGCTTGTGATAAATTTAGATCTTACATTGTTGATTCTAAAGTGACTGTTCACACCGATCATGCTGCTATAAAATATCTTATGGAAAAGAAGGATGCTAAACCTAGACTCGTTAGGTGGGTTCTTTTGCTACAAGAATTTGATTTACATATCACTGATAGAAAGGGAGCTGAGAACCCCATGGCTGATAACTTGTCTAGGTTAGAAAATATTCTTGATGACCCACAACCTATTAATGATAGTTTTCCTGATGAACAATTAGCTGCAATAAATGTCTCTCATAACACTCCTTGGTATGCTGACTATGCCAATTATATTGTTGCTAAATATATACCACCTAGCTTCACATACCAACAAAAGAAAAAAAATCTTCTATGATTTAAGACATTACTTTTGGGATGACCCACATCTTTATAAAGAAGGAGTAGATGGTATTATTAGACGTTGTGTACCTGAGCATGAACAGGGACAAATCCGACGGAAATGTCACTCTGAAGCTTATGGAGGACATCATGCGGGAGATAGAACTGCTCACAAGGTATTGCAATCTGGTTTTTATTGGCCTACTCTCTTCAAGGATGCCCATAAGTTTGTTTTATCTTGTGATGAATGTCAAAGAATTGGTAATATTGGTAAGCGTCAAGAAATGCCTATGAATTATTCTCTTGCTGTGAACCATTTGATGTTTGGGGATTTGATTACATGGGACCTTTTCCTTCCTCTAATGGGTATACACATATTTTGGTTGCTGTTGATTATGTTACTAAGAGGGTAGAAGCTATTCCAACTAGTAGTGCTGATCACAACACCTCTATTAAAATGCTTAAGAAAGTTATTTTCCCAAGGTTTGGAGTCCCTAAATATTTAATGACTGATGGTGGTTCACATTTTATTCATGGTGCTTTCCGTAAAATGCTTGCTAAATATGACGTTAACCATAGAATTGCATCACCTTATCATCCTCAGTCGAGTGGTTAAGTTGAACTTAGCAATAGAGAAATAAAATTAATATTACAAAAAACTGTCAATAGGTCCCGAAAGAATTGGTCTAAGAAGTTAGATGATGCACTTTGGGCTTATAGAACAGCATATAAAAATCCTATGGGTATGTCTCCGTATAAAATGGTTTATGCAAAAGCTTGTCATTTGCCTCTTGAGTTAGAACATAAAGCATATTGGGCAATTAAAGAACTCAACTATGATTTCAAACTTGCCGGTGAAAAGAGGTTATTTGATATTAGCTCACTAGATGAATGGAGAACCCAAGCCTATGAAAATGCCAAGTTATTTAAAGAAAAAGTTAAAAGATGGCATGACAAAGGAATCCAAAAGCGTGAGTTCAAATTTGGAGAATATGTTCTTTTGTACAACTCTCGTTTCAGATTCTTTGTAGGAAAACTCCTCTCCAAATGGGAAGGACCTTATGTTATCGAGGAGGTTTATCGATCCGGAGCTATCAAGATAAATAATGCCAAAGGTACTAACCCGAAGGTTGTTAATGTTCAGCGAATAAAACATTATATCTCAGGTACGCCCATTAATGTTGAAAGCAATATTATCCAAACTATGACACCGGAAGAACACATAAAGGAAACCTTCCGGAACACTCTAGAATAACCGAAAAGGAGGAGGTACGTGATACGGTAAGTAAACGGACTCCGAAAAATCCGCAAAAATATTTTTTGTCAGTTTTGGAATATTTAAAAAATTAGGAAAATAAGAAACTACTAGGAAGGTGACCCTGGTGGGCACAAGACACCAGGGCGCGCCCGCCCAGGTGGGTTGTGCCCACCTCGGGTACCTTCCGGACTTTGTTTTTTCTTCCGTTTGCTTGTTTCCCAAGATAAAAAATCTTTATATACCCCCCATACCTATTGACCACCGTATCGCGAAGAAATCTTCTGTTTTCTTTCCCTTGCTGTTTTCTGACAGATCTGAAAATATGTCGTCTCAAGATTCCGAGGAGGAGTGCCCAGTTTCTCATCAGCCTTTAGATAAAAATATCTTCAAGGATACCTATCCCTATATATGGTTCTCCGATGAAGAAGATGAAGATGAACCAGTCCCTCCTCATTTCAAGCATGAAAGCATGGAGGCGTTATGCGAGAGGATAATAAAACTTGAGATGGAGAATGAAGAGTTAAGGATAGATAATTTTTACCTTCGAAATAAGTTGGAGAAAAAGGCAGACAAACCTTCTACTTCATCACCACCACCTCCTTCTTCATCACCAAAGGAAAATTGAGTATCGAGTATGGGTACTCCCCTTGGCTTGTGCCAAGCTTGGGGGAGGTGCCCCGGTATCGTATCACCTCTAGTATCTTTTGCCTTTACTTATCTTAGTTCGATCCATAGTTATCTTTTGCTTTAGATGAATAAAAGTTTAGTTCGATCCTTTCTTTTCGAGTGTTTGCTTAGTGATCTATCTTTGTAATCGTGTGCAAGATATATATTACCTCCGTCCCAAAATAAGTGTCTCAACTTTGTACTAGGCTCAAGACACTTATTTTGGGACGGAGGGAGTATAATAAAGTTTAGTTTGAGTTTTGTTTTCTTTACTTTCATGTTCAATAAAAAGAAAGGAAATAAATGAAAAAGATTATATGCTAATTTTATGGTAAGTAATGACATCACATAAGGAAGAGTATAAGTAGAAAATTTTATTGGAGATTGACAAACATAGCATTGGTCAATGATGCAATTCATGAAAGAATTAATAAGGGAAGAGAAGATTCACATGCAAATACACTATCATGGACATCTTTTGTGATTGTGAACCCCCATCAAAATATTATATGCCAAAATTGTTGACGTTGGACAAGGAAGACAACGTAATTATTTATGTTTGTTCATATTCACATAGAAGTTATATTGTCATAGATACTTTAACATGTGGTGCTTGCCCCCATCTTTGCTAGCCAAAAATTTCGCACTAAGTAGAGATACTACTTGTGCATCCGAGAAACCCTTAAACCCACATCTTATGTTGAGAGTCCACCATACCTACCTATGGATTGAGTAAGATCCTTCAAGTAAGTTGTCATCGGTGCAAAAAGGGCAATAAAAATTGCTTCTAAAAGTGTTGGATCATTTAGTGTAAGAGAAAATTGAGCATGGTACGAACTTGTGATGGCAAAGAATAAAAGTGACAGACTGCATAATAAAGGTTGCTATCATAAGGGGCAATATAACATGACGTTCTTTTGCACTAAGAGATTGAGCATACAAACAAATAAGCGCATGGCAACCTCTGCTTCCCTCTGCGAAGGGCCTATCTTTTACTTTTATGTGTTTACTTTTATGCAAGAGTCAAAGTTCTTCTCTCCATTCCTTTTTATTTTCTCTTTTGGCAAGCATCATGTGGTGAGGAAAGATCTAGGCACATATATCCAGTTTGATATGAGTAGCATGAGTTATTATTGTTGACATCACCCTCGAGGTGAGTATGTTGGGAGGCGAAACTTTAAGCCCCTATCTTTCTGTGTGTCCGGTTGAAACGTTTTGCTCATGTGTATGCGGTGAGTGTTAGCAATCATAGAAGACTATATGTTGGTTGAGTATGTGGACTTGCCAAAAAGGCTCCGATACGTGGCCCTTCCTGAAAAGATGATGAATTGTAGTTGCAAAGTTGACTGAGAACATAGTTTCTTGGGTTTCAATAGAGTTTATGCTTTATACTTTGATGTTGTGATGAATTGTTACTTGTTCATGAGAAGTTATATGATAAAAGTTCTATGATAAAGTTTTATATTAAAGTTTGTTGCTGTTATAATAAAATACATGATGCTTCTATGTCCGTATTTTGTTTTTATCGACACCTCTCTCTCTCTAAGCATGTGGACATGTTCTACAGGAAAACAAGAACATATTATGTGAGGGAGTATTGGAGCTTGAGCAAGTTGTCAGCAAGCTGAGGGAGGAAAATTGTGTTCTCAAGCGAAAATTGAGGGACAAGCCTATGATACGTCCATTTTGCATCATGTTTTCCTACTGTTATTTATGATGTTTTTATGCATAATAATGCTTTTTGGAGTAATTCTAATGCCTTTTCTCTTATAATATGCAAGGTTCACACAAAGAGGGAGAATTCTGGCAGCTGAAAATCTAGACCTGAAAAGGCTACATCAGGCTACCTATTCTGCACAACTCCAAATGAGTTGAAACTTCACGAGGAATTTTTTTGGAATATATAAGAATTATTGGAGCCAATAAGTAACAGAGGGGGCCCACCAGGTGGGCACAACCCACCTGGGCGCGCCTGGCAGCCCAGGCACGCCCTGGTGGGTTGTGCCCTCCTCGGCCCACCTCCGGCGCCCCTCTTCTGGTATATAAGTCATTTTGACCTAGAAAAAATAAGGGGAGAACTTTCGGGACGAAGCGCCGCCGTCTCGAGGCAGAACTTGGGCAGGAGCACTTTTGCCCTCCGGCGGAGCGATTCCGCCGAGGGAACTTCCCTCCCGGAGGGGGAAATCATCGTCGTCATCATCACCAACAACTCTCCCATCTTGGGGAGGGCAATCTCCATCAACATCTTCAACAGCACCATCTCCTCTCAAACCCTAGTTCATCTCTTGTGTTCAATCTTTGTACCAGAACTATAGAT
Organism: Thinopyrum elongatum; assembly: GCA_011799875.1. Taxonomy (NCBI): domain Eukaryota; kingdom Viridiplantae; phylum Streptophyta; class Magnoliopsida; order Poales; family Poaceae; genus Thinopyrum; species Thinopyrum elongatum. The sequence continues at coordinate 544,507,425 of CM022298.1, read as the reverse complement.
TGGTACTTGTGGGTGACTTGTAGTGTTGATTACATCTTGTAGTTGATTACTATATGGTTTATTTGGTGGAAGATTATATGTTCAGATCCATTATGCTATTTAATACTCCTCTGATCTTGAGCATTATTATCATTAGTGAGTAGTTACTTTTGTTCTTGAGGTCACGGGAGAAATCTTGTTGCAAGTAATCATGTGAACTTGATATGTGTTCGATATTTTGATGATATGTATGTTGTGATTCCCTTAGTGGTGTCATGTGAATGTCGACTACATGGCACTTCACCATATTTTGGGCCTAAGGGAATGCATTGTGGAGTAGTTATTAGATGATGGGTTGCTAGAGTGACAGAAGCTTAAACCCTAGTTTATTTGCTATTCCGTAAGGGACTGATTTGGATCCAAAAGTTTAATGCTATGGTTAGATTCATTCTTAATACTTTTCTCGTAGTTGCGGATGCTTGTGAGGGGGTTAATCATAAGTAGGAGGTTTGTTCAAGTAAGAATAGCACCTAAGCACCGGTCCACCCACATATCAAATTATCAAAGTAGCGAACACAAATCAAACCAACATGATGAAAGTGACTAGATGAAATTCCCGTGCACCCTCAAGAACGCTTTGCTTATCATAAGAGACCGTTTTGGCCTGTCCTTTGCCTCAAAAGGATTGGGCTACCTTGCTACACTTTTGTTACCATCACCGTTACTTGCTCGTTACAAATTATCATGCTACCAAACTAATCGTTACTTATAATTTCAGTGCTTGCAGACATTACCTTGCTGAAAACTGCTTGTCATTTCCTTCTGCTCCTCGTTGGGTTCGACACTCTTACTTATCGAAAGGACTACGATTGATCCCCTATACTTGTGGGTCATCAGCATACTACCTCACCACTACCATCATCACCAAAGAAAGAAACATTAGTACACAGGTATGAGCACTCCCCTTGGCTTGTGACAAGCTTGGGGGAGGTGCCCCGGTATCGTATCACCATCACTTTTATTATCTTTAACTATTTTAGTTCGATCCTTAGCTATTTCGTGATTTAGTAGAATAAAAGTTTAGTATGATCTATTTTCGAGTGCTAGTTTCCACTGTTCAAGATATCTTCCGATATTCCGATAAATCGGCCGATTTATCGCTTACCGTTGTCTGACCGATAAGATAAATCGGCCAATTAATCAGCCGATATGGTGATAAATCGGCCGATATGCTGATAAACTGGCCGATTTACCCCTTATCATGGGTCGACCGATAAGTTCCCGATAAGCGATATCCCCAACATTGCTAGTTTCTTGATCTATCTATCTATGTAATCAAGTTGAGAGTTATATAATATAGATTAGTTTGAGTTTTGCTTCTTTACTTTTATGTTTCAATCTTAGCAATCAAAATAATGAAAAGATCATATGCTAATCCTATGGAAAGTGATGCCATTACATAAAGCAAAGTGTAAGAGGTAGAATTTATTGGAAGTTAACAAACATAGCATTGGTCAATGATGTAATTCATGAATGAATTAACAAGGGAAGATAAGATTCACATATAAATATACTATCTTGGACATCTTTTTATGATTGTGGGACCCCACTAAGTATTCTATGCCAAATTGTTGATGTTGGACAAGGAAGACAACGTAATGAGTTATGTTTGCTTATATTCACATAGAAGTTATATTGTTATAGATCCTCCAACATGCGGTGCTTGCTCAATATCTTTGCTAACCAAAAATCCGCACCAAGTAGAGATACTACTTGTGCATCCAAAACCTTTAAACCCAGTTTCATGTCATGAGAGTCCACTATATCTACCTATGGATTGAATAAGATCCTTCAAGTAAGTTGTCATCGATGCATAAAGCAATAAAAATTGCTTCTAAATATGTATGATCTTTTATTGTAAGGGAAAATAAGCTTTGTACGATCTTGTGATGGTAAAGAAATAAAAGCAACGGACTGCATAATAAAGGTTGCTATCGCAAGGGGCAATATAAAGTGACGTTCCTTTGCATTAAGAGCTTGCACATCCAAAAACAAAAAGCGCATGACAACCTCTGGTTCCCTCTGCGAAGGGCCTATCTTTTACTTTTATGTATTTACTTTTCATGTAAGAGTTAATAGTTTTCTCCTCTATTCCTTTTTATTTTTCTCTCTTGCAAGCATCATGTGGTGGGGAAAGATCTAGCCATATATATCCCTCTGGACATGGGTGATCTTGAGTTATTATTATTGACATTACCCTTGAGGTAAATGAGTTGGGAGGAGAAACTATAAGCCCCTATCTTTCTATGTGTCTGACTGAAGCTTTTGCTCCATATATATGTCGTGAGTGTCAGCAATCACTACAAAAAAAATACACTTTCATGATGATACATGTTTGTCACAGTAGGTCACGTTTTCTGTCATGCATGTACATCCATGATAATTTTATGACAGAATCAAGATAGTCATACCTGTGCTGTCGTAGAAGTGTTCCATGACAATACCAAAATTATCATCACAGAAGTGTCCACTTCCATGACGATAAATGGCGCGTCATGGAAGTGTTTTCGTCAAGGGTAACCAACACGTGGCATCCACGGTAACGGGTCGCCATTAAACTATCGGGTTCCGGTTTGGATCCGATAACCCGTTAACAGCCCCGACCAATGGGGATTTTCCACGTGTAAAATTCTCATTCGCCGGAGGATCCATGTGTCAGCTCAGCGTTGGGACAAATGTCATCCACTCATTGTACGGGAGGTGCCTATGATACGTTGGCACGTGGCAAGGCCCAACAGTGGCCCATTTAGGTGAAAGAGGCCGGCCCAGTCAAAATTAGCAGGCCGCCCCATATAGGGCCTACTTGTGTCTGGTCCATTTAAGCCCACGACCCATACGAGATGTGCCAATTCGGCCCGTCAATGGCCCGTTAACTATTTGACACCATTGCAGCCCATCGTCAGTTCGAGCCCGTTAACAGCCCGCTATATATTTGGGCTCAATATCGGCCCCATGTGGTTTCGGCCTGTTAATGGCCCATTCAAGGGATGGGCCAATTTTTAGGATGTACGTATTTTGGCCTTTTAGCGACCCATTTAAGTGTTGGGCCAATTTCCAGCCCGGTGTGTCTTTCAGCCTGTTAACGGCCCATAAATGAGTTGGGCCATTTGCAGTCGGACCTGAGTTTTGGCCTCTTAACGGCCCATGCTCTTCATGACCAATACCAGCCCGGTTTCTCTTTCGGCCTGCTAAAGGCCCACAACACAGTTGGGCCATATACAGTCCGACCTGACTTTCGGCCTCTTAGCGGCCCATGCTCTTCATGGTCCAGTACGAGCCCGCTGTCTCTTTCGGCCTGCTAAAGGCCCACAATACAGTTGGGCCATATATAGCCCGACCTTAGTATCAGCCTGTTAATGGCCAGTGAAATCGAATGGGCCCACTTATTGCCCACTTCGATGTCGGCCTGTTAACGACCCGGGAGGTAACAGGGCCGAGCATTAACTGTTGTCTCGTTTCAATTATAGGGGCCCAATAGAGCTTTTGGCCCGGTTACGGCCCATTAACTTAATGGGCCCGCTAAAGTTCGAACATGTCTGTAGGCCCAATTAGATAAGGTTGATTCCGTCCCAGCTATAATTTGAGCCCATTACGACGAGCAATTATGGACAGGACAAAAACCGATCAATCAAAGGCCTATGAGAATTTAGGCCCATGCGAGCCCATTAGGGAAGCCCATTAAGGGCAGTGGGCCGCTTCCTTCATATAGGGCCCACGACTGTTCGTGCTAACTAATAATTTCACTGCTTTTTTGGCTTCCTAGCGACTAGTTAGCTGGAATGCGAGGCACGCTAAGCAAATGTACGGCATACAAGGAAAAACGTTGCACATCCAGCATATATTACACGAAATTACATCCACTGGGCAATCAAAGATTGATGCCAGTGCAAATAAATGAACAGTACTTAACGATCTACAACCTCACAATCTGCAACCTCAGCTCGGATGACGCCCATAAGCATGTGAGCAAGTTCTTCCTTCTTTGCTACACTGTCTCTGAAAACATTGATCAGTTGTTGTTGCGCAAGAATGTGCACCTCTGATTCCTCCACGATTTCCATGATTGCTTCAGCCAGTAATTCGTTCACAAACATACATTTTGTCCATTGGATTCGAGACAGAGGAAACTCAACAGATTCAGATGGCGATTTTGGCAGGCTTGTATTATTGATAGTGGAGAGTGTCTCGACCACTGCATCATAACATAAATTAGGAGGGGAACCGAACAGATTAATCAAGAGTTATTGCCATATTACCTGGCCTAGATTTATTGGAAAGAAACAATGGGGTTGCCTTGCTATTTTCAGAGTTTGTCTGTCGAATTTAGGGCTCCGCAGACCCAAGAAAGGTTCAAACTCTGGGGCGTGTGTGAAGAACTCAACCTATCTAGCCAACCAGGTCGTCGCCCTACGACCTAGCTCGAGGAACAAGGAAGAAGATGAACATGGCAGTTTACCCAGGTTCGGGCCACCTTGCGGTGTAAGACCCTACTCTTGCTTTGTGGTGGATTTGCCTCATGAGGGGCTCAGGATGAACAACCTCACGAGGTCTGCTCTGGTGAGGGTGGAAAGGATCCGATCCCGGGGGGTTCGTCCTGCTCTACGGTGGTGGCTAGCCTATATTTATAGTGGCCTTGGTCCTCTTCCCAAAACGTAGGCGGGAAGGGATTCCACAACGGCCAATTTGAAAGGGGACAAGTAGTACATCTTATCCTGACGAAAGGTGGTCTCCGCCTGCAAAGCTTCTAGCATGACGCTGCGGTGGGCTCGGTGATGACATCCATCCTGCCATCCTGGTGGTCTTGGTCTCGTTGCACAGGAATGGAAACCTTTGCCTGAGTCCTCGGGAACCCACGCCTGCGCTTGCCTCCTTAGCACCAAAGAGGAAACTGTCTCCTCTGCGCCCGCTGGTGCCCACCTAGCCTTGGTCATCATGGCTTGCATCACTGCAACCTCATGAGGTTTGGGCACCTGCATAGGAATCTCCGCTCCTCAGGAGGCAGCCTTGGGAGGCCGCTCCCTCGGGAGGTCTTGGCATCATCTGCCTCGTGAGGCTTGGCCCCTCGCGAGGGTCTTGTCTTGGTAGTCTTGTAGATGGGCCGTACCAGGCCGTTGATGAAGCCACGCCATGGGCCGCAGGCAGGCAACTCTGGGCCCAAGGCGCTCTCAGACTTGGCTTCGAGGAGAAGCCAAAGGGCAAGGGCGAAGCACCGCGGGCCCCAATCACCTGCTGACCAGGCTGACACATGGCACTTGATGGGATGTGGGCATCTCCACTTCCCCACGCTGCCTCGGCAACTGCTCGACTTGACAACTGCCTGGTGCATGCAAAAAGGCCATCATTGCTTGGGGCGTTAGAGGCCGGCGGTTAGCCTTTCTTAGCCTATAAATGGGAGAGGGGGCGGAGCCCCCAGCTCATCTTCATCTTCTCGCCGCTCGCTCCTTCTTCTTCGTTCCGCCATCTTGCCAGAGCATCCATGGCACTAGTGAGGATGTTCTCGGCCGCCGAGAAGGGAAAGGCCCCGAAGGTAGAACCGGTGCTACTCCCACCGAAGAAGAGGCATGACCGCCCCCGCGAGCCCTCTGCAGGGCCCATGGAAGCGCGGCCCTGGCACGAACGCGCACTGCCGGGATTCCCCGTTAGCGCGCATGCTCGCGCGCGCAGCCCTGTCCGTGGGAGCAGCCGTGGAATTCACGGAGGACGGAATCGTAGGGAAGAGCAAGCGATGGTCGTGCGGCCACCCTGCCCGCAGACCCACGCCGATGGCACGGCCTACAAGTTTGTGGTGTGGGCGGCAATGCCGCCGTGCACGTGGATCCGGCTCCCGTGGTCCCTAGTGAGGGAGATACCGCCGAGGGGGCCCGTCAAGCTATGGTTGCAGCACAACGGCTGCTGCAGCCAAGCCTCAGAGGCGGAGGTCGAGGCCGTCGACTCCGGCGATGTCTTCATGACCCGGGGATGGGGCGCGATCGCCCGCTGATGTCTACTACGCAACCTTCTTCTTGTAGACTTGTGTTGGGCCTCCAAGCGCAGAGTTTTGTAGGATAGTAGCAAATTTCCCTCAAGTGGATGACCTAAGGTTTATCAATCCATGGGAGGCGTAGGATGAAGATGGTCTCTCTCAAACAACCCTGCAACCAAATAACAAAGAGTCTCTTGTGTCCCCAACACACCCAATACAATGGTAAATTGTATAGGTGCACTAGTTCGGCGAAGAGATGGTGATACACGTGTAATATGGATGGTAGATATTTGTTTTTGTAATCTGGAAATATAAAAACAGGAAGGTAGCAAGTAACAAAAGTGAGCAAAAACGGTATTGCAATGCTTGGAAACAAGGCCTAGGGTTCATACTTTCACTAGTGCAAATTTTCTCAACAATGATAACATAATTAGATCATATGGCAATCCCTCAACGTGCGACAAAAGTCACTCCAAAGTTCCTATCGCGGAGAACATAAGATGAAATTGCTTGTAGGGTACGAAACCACCTCAAAGTTATTCTTTCTGATCAATCCATTGAGCTATTCCTATAAGTGTCACAAACAGCCCTAGAGTTCGTAGTAAGATAACACCATATGACACACATCAATCAACCCTAATGTCACCTAGATACTCCAATGTCACCACAAGTATCCATGGGTCAATTATACGATATGCATCAAACAACTTCCGATTCATAATATTCAATCCGACACAAAGAACCTCAAAGAGTGCCCCAAGATTCCTACCGGAGAAACAAGGACGAAAATGTGCATCAACCCCTATGCATAGATTACCCCAATGTCACCTCGGGAATCCGCGAGTTGAGTGCCAAAACATACATCAAGTGAATCGATAGAACACCCCATTGTCACCACGGGTATCCCACGCAAGACATACATCAAGTGTTCTCAAATCCATAATAGTATTCAATCCGATAATAGTGAAACCTCAAAGGTAAAACTCAATTCATCACAAGAAGGTAGAGAGGGAAGAAACACCATATGATCTAACTATAATAACAAAGCTCGCGGTACATCAAGATCGTGCCAAATCAAGAACACGAGAGAGAGAGAGAGATCAAACACATAGCTACTGGTACATACCCTCAGCCCCGAGGGTGAACTACTCCCTCCTCGTCATGGAGACCGCCGGGATGATGAAGATGGCCACCGGTGATGATTTCCCCCTCTGGCAGGGTGCCGGAACGGGCTCCTGATTGGTTTTCGGTGGCTACAGAGGCTTGCGGCGGCGGAACTTCCGATCTAGGTTTATTTCCAGAGGTTTTGGTATTTATAGGAGGTGTTGGCGTTGGGGACAAGTCAAGGGGGCCCACGAGGCGACGACAAGGCAGGGGGCGCGCCCTAGGGGGGGGCGCCCTCCTCCCTTGTGGTTGCCTCGGGACTCCTCTCCGATATCTTTTCGTACCAGTTTTTTTTATATTTTCCAAAAATATTCTCCGTAAATTTTCAGCCCATTCCAAGAACTTTTATTTCTACACAAAAAAATGACACCACGGTAGTTCTGCTGAAAACAGCGTCAGTCCGGGTTAGTTCTAATCAAATCATACCAAAATCATATAGAATTGTTGTAAACATGGCATGAATACTTCATAAATTATAGATACGTTGGAGACGTATCAGCATCCCCAAGCTTAATTCCTGGTCGTCCTCGAGTAGGTAAATGATAAAAGAAATAATTTATGAAGTGTGAATGCTAGCAAGTGCACAAGTTTGATCAATGATAATTTCAATCACTTTTTCTAGCATCATTATATATCATAAATAGTAGCCCATCTCATAAAACTTCTCATGATCAAGTAGCAAGCTATTCACATGTTAAAGCATAGATAATAAACTTTCTTGAAAACTAACAAACTAAGTTCCCAGTCATCAAACAATTACAATTCATCTTATTTTCAGGAAGGGTCTATGTAAGAGCTTTGATTTAGCAAATCCCACATACTCAACTATCATATAGTCTTCCATGATTGCTACCACTCAAAGCATATTTTTAGAAGAAATAGCATCCATCGAACACAGAGAAAGATAGGGGCTTAGTGTTTCGCCTCCCAACTTATTTATCATATAGATAATTGTCAACAATAATAATTCATGATTAAATATATTTGAATGGCCATATATGCTTAGATCTTTCCCTATCACATGATGCTTGCCAACTAAAGAGTAGGTTGGAATGAGAAGGAATACTACTGACTCTTGCATAAAAGTAAAAGATAGGCCCTTCGCAGAGGGAAGCAGGGATTTGCAGAGGTGCCAGAGCTCGAAGTTTTTTAAAACAGAGGTGAAAATAATTTTGAGAGGTATGCTTTCATTGTCAACATAACAACCAAGAGTTCTCACTATCTTCCATGCTAGATACATTATAGGCGGTTCCCAAATAGAATGGTAAAGTTTTTACTCCCCCTCCACCAACAATCACACTCCATGACTGATCCAAAACAACGGGTACCGTCCATACAACAGTCCTGGGGGAGTTTTGTTTAATTATTTGAAATTTTGTTTTTGATCCTTTGATCATAGGACTGGGCATCCCAATTACCAGCCACTCTCTCATGAATGATAAGTGAATAAACACTCATCGTGAGAATAACCCACCTAGCATGGAAGATACTGACAGCCCCTAGTCACTACATGTGCGATTTGGGCATACAAAACAAATTATTATTTGAAGGTTTAGAGTTTGGCACATGCAAATTTACTTGAAACGGCAGGTAAATACCGCATATAGGTAGATATGGTGGACACTCATGGGAGAAACTTGGTTCAAGGATTTTGGATGCACAAGCAGTATTCCCGCTTAGTACAAAAATTTTTGGCTAGCAAAAGATTCTAAATAGCAAGCACCACATGTTGGAGGATCCATAACAATATAACTTCTATACAAATATACCCAAGCATAACTCATTACGTTGTCTTCCTTGTCCAACTTCAACCAATTTGCTCAAGTTTGAAAATAATTAATGGGGCTCACAATCAGAGAAGATGTCCAAGATAGTATATTTATATGTGAAATCTCTCTTCCTTCAATATTCTTTCATGAATTGTTCAAGTGACCAATACTATGTTTGCTAATTTTCAATAAATTTACCACCTATACTTCTTATAAGTGAAGTCATTACTCCCCATGGGATAAGCATATGAAACATATATAATTTCAGATTTATGATATTCAATTCATTCAACCATTTACTCATAGGATATAAGTGAAGCACGGGAGTAAATGACAAACTACTCCAAAAAGATATAAATGAAGATCAATGAGTAGTCAAATAATTAGGTAGCTATGTGAAGACTCTCTCATAAATAAAATTTTAGATCTTAAGTATAATTAAAACAGCAAGCAAAACAAAATAAAATGACATTCTAAAAATAGCACACATCATGTGAAAAAGCAAAAACTTAGGCTCAACCAATACTAACCGATAATTCTTGATGAAGAAAGGTGGGATGCCAACCGGGGCATCCCCAAGCTTAGATGCTTGAGACTTCTAGAAATATTAACTAGGGATGCCTTGGGCATCCCCAAGCTTGAGCTTTTATGTCTCCTTAATTCCTTTTATATCACGGTTTCCCTAAATCTTAAAAACTTCATCCACACAAAACTCAACAAGAACTCATGAGAAAAGTTAGTATAAATCAAATGCAAAACCTTATCATTCTCTACTGTAGAAAATCACTAAAATTATTATTTAACATTGCATACTAAATGCCTCTGCATATTTAATACTCCTATCCTCAAATAGAATCATTAAACAAGCAAACATATGCAAACAATGCAAACATAATAGCAATCTGTCAAAACAGGATAGTCTGTAAAGAGTGCAATTGTAGTAATACTTACCTAACTCCAAAAATTCTGAAAAATTACCACACTGTATAAAATTTGTTGTTACTCATTTTGTAAAAATTTCAAGATTTTTTCACATTCTTACTTTCCATAAGAATTCAGACAACAATAGAAAACTTTCTGTTTTCAAAACAGCAACATATAGACTTGCAAAATAAGCATGGTAAAGGCTATACTTGACACTTTTATTGAAATAACAGATAAAAAACATTAATATAAATAACATCAAGGAAATCCTAATAAAATAAAATGATGCTCCAAGCAAAACTCATATCATGTGACGAATAAAAATATAGCTCCAAGTGAGGTTACCGATAATGTTGGAGACAAAAGAGGGGATGCCTTCCGGGGCATCCCCAAGCTTAGTTGCTTGGGTATTTCTTAAATATTACCTTGGGGTGCCTTGGGCATCCCCAAGCTTAGTGTCTTGTCACTCCTTATTCTCCTCATATCGATATCTCACCCAAAACTTGAAAACTTCAATCACACAAAACTTAACGGAACTTCGTGAGATGGGTTAGTATGATAAAACAAATCATTCACTTTGGTACTGTCAAGACAAGATTCAAATTTTTTCTCACATGATGCCTACTTTACTCTGTCATTTCTACAATTTATATTGAGCAATATAAGCCATAGAAACTAGAAAACAAGCAAACTATGCATCGAAAATAGAATCTGTCAAAAACAGAACAGTCTGTAAAGATCTGAATTAAGGTCATACTTATGTAACTCCAAATATTCTGAAAAATTAGGAAAACGTAGAAAATTTGTATATAAATCGTCTGTAAAAAATTCAGAGATTTTCCACGTTCCAGTGAAATATAGGAATTTCTGTGCTGGACGCAAAAGTTTCTGTTTTTGCACAGAATCAAGTCAACTATCATCCACACTATCCCAAAGGCTTTACTTGGCACTTTATTCAAACAAAAGCTATAAAACATGATCACTACAGTAGCTTAATCATGTTAACACACAAAAACAGTAGGAGTAAATATTGGTTTGTCTGCGCTTTTCTTTAATGCCTTTTTAGCTAGGCATAGTGATTTCAATGATGCTCACATAAAAGATAAGAATTGAAACATAATGGAAGCATCATGAAGCATATGACTAGCACATTTAAGTCTAAACCACTTCCTATGCATAGGGATTTTGTGAGCAAACAATTTACGGGAACAAGAATCAACTAGCATGGGAAGGCAAAGCAAGCATAACTTCAAAACTTTGAGCACATAGAGAGGAAACTTGATATTATTGCAATATGTAGAAGCATATGTTCCTCTCTCATAATAATTTTCAGTAGCATCATGAATGAATTCAACAATATAGCTATCACATAAAGCATTATTTTCATGATCCACAAGCATAGAAATTTTATTACTCTCCACATAGGCAAATTTATTCTCACGAATAGTAGTGGGAGCAAACTCAACAAAATAACTATCATGTGAGGCATAATCCAATTGAAAATTAAAATCATGATGACAAGTTTCATGGTTATCATTATTCTTTATAGCATACATGTCATCACAATAATCATCATAGATAGCAACTTTGTTCTCATAATAATCAATTGAAACCTCTTCCAAAATAGTGGATTCATCACTAAATAAAGTCATGACCTCTCCAAATCCACTTTTATCAATATTGTGAAAAGATTCAACACCCTCCAAAATAGTGGGATCAATACTACCTAGAGCTGACACTCTTCCAAACCCACTTTCATCAATATAATCATCATAAATAGGAGGCATGCTATCATCATAATAAATATTCTCATCAAAACTTGGGGGACTAAAAATATCATCTTCATCAAACATAGCATCCCCAAGCTTGTAGCTTTGCATATCATTAGCATCATGGATATTCAAAGAATTCATACCAACAACATTGCAATCATGCTCATCATTCAAATATTTAGTGCCAAACATTTTATTGATTTCTTCTTGTATCATTTGAACCCAATTTTCCTTTCCATCATTTTCACGAAAGACATTATAAAGATGAATAATATGAGGCAACCTCAATTCCATTTTTTTGTAGTTTTCTTTTATAGACTAAACTAGTGATAAAACAAGAAACTAAAAGATTCGATTGCAAGATCTAAAGATATACCTTCAAGCACTCACCTCCCCGGCAACGGCGCCAGACAAGAGCTTGATGTCTACTACGCAACCTTCTTCTTATAGACCCGTGTTGGGCCTCCAAGCGCAGAGTTTTGTAGGACAGTAGCAAATTTCCCTCAAGTGGATGACCTAAGGTTTATCAATCCGTGGGACGCGTAGGATGAAGATGGTCTCTCTCAAACAACCCTGCAACCAAATAACAAAGAGTCTCTTGTGTCCCCAACACACCCAATACAATGGTAAATTGTATAGGTGCACTAGTTCGGCGAAGAGATGGTGATACAAGTGTAATATGGATGGTAGATATAGGTTTTTGTAATCTGAAAATATAAAAACAGCATGGTAGCAAGTAACAAAAGTGAGCAAAAATGGTATTGCAATGCTTGGAAACAAGGCCAGGGGTCCATACTTTCACTAGTGCAAATTCTCTCAACAATGATAACATAATTAGATCATATGGCAATCCCTCAACGTGCGACAAAAGTCACTCCAAAGTTCCTATCGCGGAGAACATAAGATGAAATTGCTTGTAGGGTACGAAACCACCTCAAAGTTATTCTTTTCGATCAATCCATTGAGCTATTCCTATAAGTGTCACAAATAGCCCTAGAGTTCATAGTAAAATAACACCATATGACACACATCAATCAACCCTAATGTCACCTAGATACTCCAATGTCACCACAAGTATCCGTGGGTCAATTATACGATATGCATCAAACAACTTCAGATTCATAATATTCAATCCGACACAAAGAACCTCAAAGAGTTCCCCAAGATTCCTACCGGAGAAACAAGGATGAAAACGTGCATCAAACCCTATGCATAGATTACCCCAATGTCACCTCGGGAATCCGCAAGTTGAGTGCCAAAACATACATCAAGTGAATCAATAGAAAACCCCATTGTCACCACGGGTATCCCACGCAAGACATACATCAAGTGTTCTCAAATCCATAATAGTATTCAATCCGATAATAGTGAAACCTCAAAGGTAAAACTCAATTCATCACAAGAAGGTAGAGAGGGAAGAAACACCATATGATCCAACTATAATAACAAAGCTCGCGGTACATCAAGATCGTGCCAAATCAAGAACACGAGAGAGAGAGAGATCAAACACATAGCTACTGGTACATACCCTCAGCCCCGAGGGTGAACTACTCCCTCCTCGTCATGGAGACTGCCGGGATGATGAAGATGGCCACCGATGATGATTTCCCCCTCCGGCAGGGTGCCGGAACGGGCTCCCGATTGGTTTTCAGTGGCTACAGAGACTTGCGGCGGCGGAACTTCTGATCTAGGTTTATTTCTGGAGGTTTTGGTATTTATAGGAGGTGTTGGCGTCGGGGACAAGTCAAGGGGGCCCACGAGGCGACGACAAGGCAGGGGGGCGCGCCCTCCACCCTTGTGGTTGCCTCGGGACTCCTCTCCGATATCTTTTCGTTCCAGTATTTTTTATATTTTCCAAAAATATTCTCCGTAAATTTTCAGCCCATTCCAAGAACTTTTATTTCTGCACAAAAAAATGACACCACGGTAGTTCTGCTGAAAACAGCAAATCATACCAAAATCATATAGAATTGTTGTAAACATGGCATGAATACTTCATAAATTATAGATACGTTGGAGATGTATCACCCGCGCCTGTAGCTCAGAGGGGAGGCACGCCATCCACTTCGAGTACAACGGGGCATCAATGATCTTCTTCAAGGTCTTCGGGGAGGATGGCCGATGCCTGGAGTGCTGCCCCAGGGGAGGCGATCGAGACGGCGACCCCCTCACAGGCCGGCAAATCGGCGAGGCCCCTCGTGGTGACCTTGCCCTTGGCCTTGTCCATGATTCCTCCAGCAGCAGCGATGCCTCCTCTGAACCAAGCTTAAGCGACGACGACAGCTACGAGCCGCCGTGCCGCCGCGCTCGGGCTTGAGGGAGGAATGGCGTCGGCTGATACGTCTCCAAGGGTGGAGGGCGTGCCCCCTTGCCTTGAGGTGCACCAAATGTCGGATTCAGGGCTCCGCAGACCCAAGAAAGGTTCAAACTCTAAGGCGTTTGCGAAGAACTCAACCTATCTAGCCAACCAGCTCTTCGCCCTATGGCCTAGCTCGAGGAAGAAGATGAACACGGCAGTTTACCCAGGTTTGGGCCACCTTGCGGTGTAAGACCCTACTCCTGCTTTGTTGTGGATTTGCCTCACGAGGGGCTCAGGATGAACAAGTACAAGGGATGAACAACCTCGCGAGGTCCGCTCTGGTGAGGGTGGAAAGGATCCGATCCCGGGGGGTTCATCCTGCTCTACGGTGGTGGCTAGCCTATATTTATAGTAGCCTTGGTCCTCTTCCCAAAACGTAGGCGGGAAGGGATTCCACAACGACCAATTTGAAAGGGGACAAGTAGTACATCTTATCCTGATGAAAGGTGGTCTTCGCCTGCAAAGTTTCTAGCATGACGCTGCGGTGGGCTCGGTGATGACATCTGTCCTGCCGTCCTGGTGGTCTTGGTCTCGTTGCACAGGAATGGAAACCTTTGCCTGAGTCCTCGGGAACCCACGCCTGCGCTTGCCTCCTTAGCACCAAAGAGGAAACTGTCTCCTCTGCGCCCGCTGGCGCCCGCCTGGCCTTGGTCGTCATGGCTTGCGTCACCGCAACCTCATGAGGTTTGGGCACCTGCATAGGAATCTCCGCTCCTCAGGAGGCAGCCTGGGCAGGCCGCTCCCTCGGGAGGTCTTGGCGTCGTCTGCCTCGCGAGGCTTGGCCCCTTGCGAGGGTCTTGTCTTGGTAGTCTTGTAGATGGGCCGTACCAGGCCATTGATGAAGCCATGCCATGGGCCGCAGGCAGGCAAGTCTGGGTACCCTGGTTCCCAGAACGCCAACATTGTCTTCTTATCTTCAGCAGCCTGCACCAAATTAACACACTAGCATTGCTATCATTGGCCAGGTCAGGTAATAGGAAAGCAACATTGACACAATGAACGTTTGGGCAACCAGACCACACCAGCCTACACCAAATTAAGACAATATGGCATAGCTATCATCAGCCAGGTAAGGTAATAGGAAAGCAACATTGACACAATGAATGATTGTGCAACTAGAACAACACTAGAATTTAGTAATGTGCATGATATGAGATAGTACACTCATGCAGCTCAGTATGCAAAACTACTAGGCAGTTTTCCTTACAAAAATCAACATTGTCGCCTTTAATTATACATTTTGCTACAAGTAAATTTAGATCAGATAAAGGTTGGATTCACGCCGATTAATAAAATACATGCTGATATAAAAATTTAGTGATATACAACAGGTACTTACATCAACATTGGAGCACAGAGAATTCCCGCAAGATACTTTCCTCGAACACGATCCTAGTTTAGAAAGTATTCTATCCTTTAACCTTATTTTCTAAAAGAGAGATGGGTAAGAAACATGTAGAAAATATGATCTGAATGCTATAAAACTTCATGATGTGAGGATACACACACACTTTTTAGAATGGAGTTGACATATTTTTGCTGGACTGGAGCGGACTAGTTCTTTGGCCACTTGAATCTGCTTATTATCAGTAGGAGTTGGGTTTCTCTGTGCTGGAGAAGTATCTATGGACACTGGAGTTGGTTTACTATCTCCTGGCGTTTGGATCTTTTGCAAAGACCTTGTTTGTAACCCTTCAGATTCTAACATAGCCGTCTTCCCCTTGCATGCCTTATATAGAAGAATGGTGCTTCAGTTATAAAACATGCTACAATAGAGAGATGGAATAGGTACTGAAGAATAGAAAGGCATGACATATTGACATGTATTCCCTCCATCCGGAAATAAATGGATGTGTCTAGGCGTATTTCAGTTCTAGATACATCCACTTTTATCCATTTCTGCGACATGTAATCCGGACGGGGGGAGTATGATGTAAGAGCTAGGGATACGACAGGACAACATAGTGAAAAAAACACTAGTTGAATGTAAAACTGTATGATAGCGGAATACATACAGAAAAACACTAAGGCAACATATGCGTGTATGATTGGGAAACTAAGATGGCATTGCAACAGACCACTAGAACATCACTTCAATGTAAAAAAAACATGGTATGGTAGACATATGAAGTACATACTGATGAATAACAATGCATAAGATATTCAGAAGCATGATGTCCAAACTAAGCAGATGGCATTGCGACAGAGTAGAATGACAGTACTTGAATTTGAAAACATGTTATTATGAATGGAATAGGTACTGAAAAACAGGAAGGCATGACATATTTACATGCATGATCAGCAGGCTAAGCACATGGCATTGCAACAAAGTAGATGCACTCTAGGACATTATATGCATGCTGTACCCATATCACGGGCCAAGTTAGAGCAAGGACCTTGTGGGGTGAATAGGATTCGTCATCTTTCTGCAAGTCTTCTGAAGAACTGCCTTTACATGTTCCATCATATTGGGTATCATTGATGTCAAGTTTGTTGGCCGTTACATTGCTCCGTGAGGTTCTTGTGGATATATCAGTGTGTGCAATTATATCTGACATGCATGGAAGACAACTAATAGTTAGATTTATGTAATGAGTGCCTGTAGGAGACGACATAAATAGTAGGACTGGGCTTAACCAGCAGCAACAGGTCTCAAAATCTAAAGGGCGAACACAGATGAAAGCTATAGAATATGTATCGTTTGTACTCGAGATTAACTAGATGGCACACAAAAGTATTAAAGAACAACATAGGTAATACTAGAAGTGGTATAATCACCAGCCTATGGGATAACATTGGCTGATGGATGATAACTATGTAACAGCGTTACCTAAAGAACAAGTCTCTTATCTGAACTATGCAACAATGTTACCTAAAGAACAAGTCTCTTATCTGAACTATGCAACAACGTTAACTCCTGAACAAGACTCTTAAGAGATCAACATGAATATACAGTGAAATGTGATAATCTATTTTCCATGCTTAGATGAATAACAAAGCCATAAATGTTGCACACAAGTAAGATGAGGGTACAACCTATCTGGCCGCCATCCATAGGAGTGAGCATCATGTGCTGACTTGTTGATGGCCCTGAAGTTGTTGTGGCTGTCCATGTCGGGCACGCACATTCAATGCAGGGAACTGTTGAGTGGGGACTATAGCTCCCTTCTGGTGTATGCTTCCCTTGTTGGAGCAGCTGCGGTGAGAAGGAAGACGGTGTGGCTGAAGATGCAAAAAACGCAAAATGTTAAGAACGACACATATCTCTGATCTGAAGAAATATCCTAAGAGATCAACAGTAAGGTACAAGAGTGGTCACACGTCTGTTGACTGAAATCTAAATTGGGGTCACACGATTTTATTTTATTTTGGTACTGTCCTATCTACGTCGGATGGCTTGATGGCCGTCTTATGCCTCCCGGCTGACACTGTTCAGAATCTTCCCAGAAGAGCCAGCGACCACTGGCAGAGCAGCCTGCCTCCACTGTCCCTGGCCGCGAGAGCTTCGACCAAAACCCCACTCCCCACCCCACCGCACTGCCGTGGTTGCGCCGCCCCCGGCTAATCCACAAAGACTCACCGTCATCCAGATCCGGCGGCGGCAGTACCTTCAACCCTCGCAACTCTAAGATAGCCACCTAAGCGCTGCTTCTACGGTGAACTTGCGCCCCCGCACCCTTACGTTAGACACCAGCCAACAGGTAGCCTAGGAGCTCCGCCGCCTCGAGGGGTGCTGCTTCCTATTGGGAATCGATTGGCCCAGAATAAAAATTCAGATAACTGACACCTAAATAAAGTGATTTAAGATGAGTGCACGACCTATCTTGTGGCCCGGTGAAGTAGGCAGCTCCAGCTGCCGAGTCGGTGAGGCCGGCGCACTTGCGGTGGCTCCCGGCAACAAGAAAGCAGAGATGTCGTGACGGTTGACGGCTACGGGGAAGCAGCGCCGGGGCCCTGGACGCATCCGAAGTTGGAGCCGCTCCGGCGCCATGCACAACGGCGGGGGTGAATCAGCTCCGATACGGTTCACGCGGTCGTCGTCGAGGCAGCTCAGGCAGCACAGAGTAAGAGGCACACGGCCCAGTGCATGACGGCAAACAGACAACATCTCTGGCATTGGGGAGGAGGGCGGCGGTGAATCTGGTGCGATGGGGGCGCCATGGAGGAGGGGCTGAGGTTTCGCGGCTGGGGAGAAGGGAGCTTCCGGGGAGAAGTTGATTTGGCGCCCACGATGTATGAATGGGGAATTGGGAGGGGGAACCATGTCTTACAGACACATTTGTCTGAAATGGGGGGGGGGGGTTATAGTTCTACCCCTGCCTTTAGGCTTCTGGGCTTGGGTATGTGTACTGAGGGTCGGGGATAGTAGAGTAACTTTGCTTCTCCCAAATAGTGGGCGCAAGCGATTTCGGGTGAGGAGGGCGTGTTTTGAAATAGTGGGCGCGAGTGATTTCGGGCGAGGAGGGCGTGTTTTGAAATTGTGGGCGCGAGCGATTTTGGGCGAGGAGGGCGTGTTTTGAAATAGTCGGCGTGAGCGATTTCGGCCGAGGAGAGGGTGTTTTGCCGCCCATGGTTTATGAATTATTTGGCACCTGTCATTTGGGCCGAGGAGAAGGCGCGCTTGGATGAAGTTACGAGCCTACCCTCGATGTACAACGGGCCAATTGATGTGTGTCCCACATAGGCCGGTAATTTTGCGTCTCCCATTTATTTGCTCGGGCGAATTCCACCGAGCAGAGGGTGTTTAGCGATTTGTTCAAATTTTGGGAGAACGAGCATCCACCTCTACCTTACCAAGTCGATTCGAATCAAATTTTGAAATATTAGCTTGCCACTTCTTTTTTAGATGGTGAGATGATGCTCGGGACTAATGTATTTTTACATGCTCGTTGCTAACGATTTACTATATGACAAATAGTTGACCCACTCAAAAACGGGAATCAAACCCAAAATCAAATATCTCGATTTGATGAAATAGCTCGTTCACCAGGTCAAAATAGTGAACTAAATCCAAAATTGAACACCTCAATTGAGTAGCATGTTGTATTATAGTACTCCATGAACATGTTGAAAGTCAAATTAATGAACTTGTTTGATACGCATATCTCCGTTCATGTGTGGATTGCAGACAACATGTTCTCCAATTCAAATATTTGAATGCAAATTTATATCGAAACATGGTTTATATCAGTCTTTGATGGATAAACGTGACCTCCCTCTCTCCCAGACTCCTGTTCTCTCTCTCGCCGACAATCTTCAATTCTACCGCACACATCCAAACAGAAACCTTGTCGGTCCCTCTCCCCCCCTCTCTCTCTCTGTGTGGGGGGGTCTTTCTAGTTCGCATGCACACTCCATGTATAGGTCTCTCTGGCACACTATGTATGATTCTCTGGTCCAAGCTAAATATCTTGGGTGCACTCATCGTACGCACACAAATTCCCTAGCTCGTTGCCCGTAACTCTCTCACGCACCACTCTGCCATCTCGGAGCTCTTCCCTCTCTCTCTCAAACTCTCCATCTCCCTGGGTCACACATACACATGCATATCTCACTCGCACTCGATAGACCCATCTAAAACTCTCTCTCTCCCTCGTTCTCTCTCCATCTCACATGCACACACACACACACAATCTCACGCCTAGCTAAGTATGATTGTCTCTCACTCAATTGTAGGCACACGCAGTCCCCCTATGTATATGACTAATTCTTAGTCTCCATCACAAACATGTGCATTATCTCTTTCCCTCACTTGGTCTATCTCGATTTCTCTCGGGGCATCTTTCTATCGCACACACACCTCGTCCCTCGATCTCCCACCCATATAGTCCTCTCACGATCTCGAGGAGATCTCTTTATCACAAACACACCCTCTCCCCATGCGTCCATCTTCTCCATGCGTCCCTCTCGACCTTTGTCCCTTGTTGTCCAGACCTCTATTGGACATGTGCTATAGGGGTGTCTCTCTCCGTTGCAAAAAATCACGCACTAGCTATCTTCGTGTATCTCCTCACCTCGCTTTTCTATCTCGGAGATGCATGCGTGATATGTTTGCATAAGAAATGTACACACACTCTCTCTCTATTTTATCGTTTGTTGTCCCTTTCTCTTTCACACACACTCTTTTTGCACACTCACTCATTCTCCTTCACACACACTTGATCTCTCTCGACTTAGGCACTCTCTTCGGTCCATAGCATATAGATTTATTGAAAAGTCAAACATCACAAAGTTTGACCATGTACGTGGAGAAAAATATTTACATCTAGAACGGCAAACATATATCATTAGATTCATCATGAGATGTAGTTTCGTATGATGTATCTTTGGTATTGTAGATATAAATAATATTTGAGTAAACCTGGTCAAAGTTTCCAAAGTTTGACTTCTAAAAAAAATTTATGCACTGCATTATCGAACGGATGGAGTATCTCTTTCCCCCTCTCAGCTATCTGACGCACCACTCAGTCGTATCGAGGCTCCTCTATCTCTCTCAAACTTTATATCTCCCTGGTTCACACATACACATATCTCGCTCGCACTACATAAACCCATCTAACACTCTCCGCCCTTGTTCTCTCTCTATGTGACACGCACCCCCTAAGTACCATAATCCCTCACTCCATCATAGGCACACGCACTCCCCCCCCTAAGTATGACCATCTCTCACTAGCCATCAGGAACACACGTATTGTCTCCTTCCATCCATACGTCTATCTCGATATCTCGGGGTATCTTCTATCGCGCACACACCTTGTCACTCGATCTCCCACCCATGTAGTCCCATCACGATCTCCAGGGGATCTCTCTGTCACAAACATACACTCTCTCCTCCCCATGTCTGCATTTTCTCCATACATCTCTCTCGACCTCTCTCCCTTGTTTGTTAGACCTCTCTTGGCCACGTGCTAGGGGTCTTTCTCTCTCGGTTGCAAACAACCACACACTATCTCCTCACCTCGCTTCCGCTGTCGAAGATGCATGTGTGATATGTTTGCATAAGACACACGCGCTTTTTTCTCTACTTTATCGTGTGTTGTCCATGTCTCTTTCACACACGCACACACACTTTCTTCACTCAGTCTTTCTATTTCACACACACTCTTTCTCTCTCTAGTTAGGTACTCTCTCACGTCCATAAACATATGGATGTTTTGAAAAGTCAAACCTCAGAAAAGTTTGACCAGGTATATGTGGAGAAAAACATTTACATCTGGAACGATCATTAGATTCATCACAACATGTACTTACTTCATACTATCATTTATCTTTGGTATTGTAGATATAAGTAATTTCTTTATAAACTTGGTCAAAGTTTCAAAAGTTTGACTTTAAAAAAATATAGGCACTACATTATCGAACGGAGGGAGTAGCTCTTTCTCTCTCTCTACTATCTCTCACGGGCCTCCCCTCTCACTCGATCTCTCTATACTGAGGGATTATATGGTCACTGTGTCAGCGTATAGCTCCGTATATTGTTTAGTTAACCGGTATACCAGTCCACAATGTGCCTTGTCAGCTCGTGTTCTCTATCTTCGTGTGCTGGCCCATGTGGCAGTGGGTGAAAATAAGTAAACTAGAGGCCCATCTGACACGCGGTGAAGTAAACAAAGTTGAAACCACTCGCGGTAGCACCCCGCACACTAGTAAATTTAGGGCACACTTCTTTTGCGTGTGTATGAAGGACGCACTCGCGCACACTTCACCACTGCGCGACGGCATGCACACAAGGACGCACTCGCGCACACCCAGCACACAATACACACCAGCACACGTGTACACCGGCATCGCCGCCGGCTGAGATGGATGGCGAGGTAGCCAACAAGCGGAGGCGGCTCAAGCCAAAACCGCATCCGGCGAGCCTGGACTTCATCAACAGCCTCCCCGACGACATGCTGCTCGTCATCATCGGCCTCCTCCCCACCAAATCTGCCGCGCGGACCACCCTGCTCTCCCAGCGGTGGCGCCCCCTCTAGCGTTGCGTCCCCCTCAACCTCACTGTCGACAGCTGCCCCTGCGACGGGGATTGCAAACGCATGGCCGCGGTCTACAAGATCCTTTCATCGCACCCTGGGCCAGCCAGACGCCTTGACATCTGCATGTTCAGTACCAACTGCAAGGTCCAAGCCAAGTTCGACGAGTGGTTCTTATCCCCCGCCCTAGATCAGCTCGAGGAGCTCAGGTTTGAAGCTGGACGATGTCGCTCTCTGCCGCTGTCCGCGTTCCACCTCACGCCAACGCTGCGCCGCGCCAGCTTCAGCTCCTGCTATTTTCCCTAGATTAATGCCGCGCCCGCCCTTCTTCTCCCTCAACTCAAGCAGCTCGACCTCTTCGACATTGGCATCTCAAAGAAGGCTATGGAGCACCTACTCCGCAGCTGTACTGCACTCGAGTACCTTTGTCTTCGGTAGATCCACGGGTTCATTAGCCTCCACATCGCCTCGACGAATCTCCGATGGATTTATGTGTCTTGTTGGCCCTGCAACAAGACATCAATTGGGAAGAGATCACTCCAGCTGTTCCACGTTATGGTCATTGAGAATGCGCCTTTCCTTGAGAGATTGCTTGTATCTAATCTAGAAGGTCCAACAAAAATCAGGGTCATTGACGCGCCGAAATTGATAGCGTTGGTGTACTCGTCTGCCAAATTCTTCGAACTCTTTATTGGATCCGTAATATTTCAGGTACAACACTCATCTTCTTCTCCATCTTCTTGAAATTCACATTTTTAAATTTCTTATTGATGTATTTACGACTGTCATCCAGAAAATGATTCCCACAAGCTTGACCTGGTCTGTGCGCATAGTGAAGATCTTGGCAATAAAATCTATCGGCCCTAATCTGGATCAAGTTGTTGGATTCCTTACATGCTTTCCGTGCACGGAGAAGCTACTCATCGAGGTGAAACTTCTTTCCTATTAGTAAACGGTAATCACAACGTAGCTCAATTTTTTCGTAATTTTCCCAAATTACGATGACAACTGTAGTGTTCAAAACTGCATCTACGCACTGCATCGAAACAAATGTTTTTAGTTTTTTTCTCATGTGATCACCTGCATCATTTTTTTGTTGTACTACTAGTAGCCTAGGCTAGTCATAGTGGCAAGTAACTTAGACTAGTAACTCTATGGTTAGCCTAAGAGCAAGTACTACCTCCGTCCTGGTTTACTCTTTTTGTAGTATCAAAATTTGACCATAGATTTAACTGACAAAATGTTAATGCATGTCACTAAAAATTATATCGTTGCATTCGTATTTGAACATAATTTCAAATGGTATAATTTTTGGTGACATGCATTTGCATTTTCTTAGGTAAATCTATTGACCCACCATCTACATCTTCGCACGCAAGGAAGTGCGTCCATACTATGGAAAAAAATGATTCTTCCCCCTGACAGCTGGGACCCACCAGCTATATCTTCGCACGCAAGGAACAGCTGGGACCCACCCGGTCGAAGCGTATGTAGCGTTGTCTGTTTGGTCGCGAACATGTACATACATACTGGTCGATCGGTCTCTCTGCAGCGATGAACTGTGGCCGAGTAAGGAGCGGCACGTGTCATAGTAGAAGCGCGGACGTAGCATGTCACGGAGTCCCGTCTATATCGTGTACACGTACGTACAACCACGTTGCAAGAATGTAAATACGGCTACATACGTACATACGGGCGGGGTCTCGAACGCGTACAGCGACGTCGTCTTGTTCATCGGCAGCCAACTGGCTGGGTCGCAACGGAGGAAACAACGCCGTGTTCATCGGGAGGCAACGGAATACATCGTGTTCATCGGGAGCCAACCGGCTTGGACGGAACAGCCGAAACGAGGTTTGGCGTACTGCAGAATGGAGGAAACGAGCCTTCTGTTCGGCCGCATATGGTCGAAATGGGGTCCTGTTCCTCAGGAAGGCTCTGGCGTACCGCAAAACGGAGGAAACAGACTTCTGTTCGAGTGCCTACGGTCGAAACAGGGTCCTGTTGATCGGGAGGGGTGTGGCGTACCGCAAAATGGAGGAAATGGACTTCCGTTGGAGCGCCTATGGTCGAAATGGGGTCCTGTTCATCCACCGTCTACTACCTCGCTCCAGCCTCCATGGGCTACTGTTCGTCCACCGCCGACCTCCTCCAGCCTCCACCAGCTACTTTTCATCCAACCTCCACCGGCTACTGTTCATAGAGCCTCCACGTGGTCCTGTTCATCCACCCCCAACCGGCTGGGGTGTGGCGGCCTCCTCGGGGTCCTGTTCATCCAGCGGCAACGGCCTACTACCACGGGGTCTTGTTCATCCAAGCCCCACCGGGAACTGTTCATCCACAGCCAACCAACCGGCTCGACTCACCACGTCTCGATTCGTTCTACGTACCGCGCGCACAGTAGCAACGGTCACTGTTCATCTAGAGGCAACCCAACACTGGCTGGCTATGTCTCGCACGGGGGCTCGATTAGCTTCAGTAAGAAGCAGCAGTGATCGATCGCTCAGTTCAGTTAGCAGCAGCAGCGAAGGAATCACTCAGGTTCAGTCAGCAGCGAATGAATCGCTCGAGGTCAGTTAACAGCCAAGGGATCGATCGCTCGAGTTCAGTAATGTGCGATCGCTCGGGTTCGGTTAGCCAACGGCTCGCACACACGCGCGTACACGAGAGAAACACGCAAACCACAGTGCATCGCTCGGCCCCAACCACCCACCGTAACCGGGAACTCCCCGATATTTTCCTCGCCCTTGCTTCTACCATGATTTTTTCCGTCATGGACGGCCCAAAGAATGTCATGCAGCTGCGTATCCGGCCTGCGCAGGACAAAAAGCCCATTTTCTGTCATGATTTTTTGTCATAGAAGTAGGAGCCCACCACATCTATGATGATACCGGGTTTTGTCACAATTATCGTCATAGAAGTGTCATAAGCATGACATATTTTTTTTTCGTTCGGCCCAAAATGTCACGAATGTGTCTTTTTTTGTAGTGAATCATAGAAGACTAAATGATAGTTGAGTATGTGGACTTGCTAAATAAAAGCTATTACATAAGACCCTTCCTGAAAATATGATGAATTGTAATTGCCTTGTTGACTGAGAACATAGTTAGTTAGTTTTCAAGAAAGTTTATGCCTTATACTTCGCTGTTGTGATGAATTGTTACTTATTCATGAGAAGTCCTATGATAATAATATATTGCTGCTATAATAATGATCATGATGCTTCTATGTACGTATTTTCTTTTTATCGACACCACTCTCACTAAACATGTGGTCATGCTTATCGATATCGGCTTTCGCTTGAGAACAAGCGAGGTCTAAGCTTTGGGGAGTTGATACGTCCATTTTTCCTCATGTTTTCTGCTACTTGTGAACTACGTTAGGATTTCCCCGAAGAGGATAGGATGATGCAGTACAGTAGAGATAAGTGTTTCCCTCAGTTAAGAACCAAGTTTATCAATCTAGTAGGAGAACCAAGCAATGACTCGTTAGCAGCACCTGCACACAAACAACAAATATTGCAACCCAACGCGAACAAGGGGTTGCCAATCCCTTGACGGTTACGAGCAAGATTAAATTGTATGGTATTTGATAGATAGATCAGATAAAAATACAAAATAAAATAAATAAAAGAAAAACACAGCAAGGTATTTTTGGTTTTAATATATGATAAAAGATAGACCCGGGGGGCCGTAGATTTCACTAGTGGCTTCTCTCGAGAAAAATAGCATACGGTGGGTAAACAAATTACTGTTGGGTAATTGATAGAAAAGCAAATAATTATGATGATATCCAAGTCACGATCATACATAGGCATCACGTCCAAGACAAGTAGACCGAAACGATTCTGCATCTACCACTATTACTCCACACATCGACCGCTATCCAGCATGCATCTAGTGTATTAAGTTCATGAGAAAACGGAGTAATGCCTTAAGCAAGATGACATGATGTAGACAAGGTAAACTCATGTATGAATAAACCCCATATTTCTACCCTTAATAGCAATGATACATACGTGTCATGTCCCCTTCTGTCACTGGGATTGAGCACCGCAAGATCGTACCCATTACAAAGCACCTCTCCCATTGCAAGAAAAATCAATCTAGTTGGCCAAACCAAATCAATAGATCAGAGAGAAATACGAAGCTATATTAATCATGCATAAAAGAGTTCAGAGAAAACTCAAATAATATTCATGGATAGATCTGATCATAAACTCACAATTCATCGGATCCCAACAAACACACCGCAAAAAGTCATTACATTGAATAGATCTCCAAGGACATCGAGGAGAACATTATATTGAAGATCAAATAGAGATAAGAAGCCATCTAGCTACTAACTATGGCCCATAGGTCCATGGTGAACTACTCACGTATCATCGGAGGGGCAGCAAGGATGATGTACAGCCCCTCCGTGATTGAATCCCCCTCCGACAGAGTGCCGGAAAAGGCCTCCAGATGGGATCTCGTGGTTCTGGAACTTGCAGCATCGGAAAAAGTATTTCGTGGACTCCTCCGTTGGTTTCATGATTTTAGAGAATTTATAGAGGTGGAGTTAGGTCAAACAGAGCCACGTGGGCCCCACAATCCACTAGGGCGTGCCCTGGTGCCTCGTGGGCCACTGCTCCATCTTCTCGTCCCCTCCCGAAGCTTCCATGGTCTTTTATTGCCAGAAAAAAATCTCCAAAAAGTTTCATGGCATTTGGACTTCGTTTGGTACTGATATTATGAAAACCAAAAACAAGCAAAAAACAACAACTGGCACTGGGCACTAAGTTAATAGGTTAGTCCCAAGAAATGATATATAATTGCTTGAAAGTGTATATAAAACATCCAAGATTGATAATATAATAGCATGGAACAATAAAAAATTATAGATACGTTGGAGACGTATCAAGCATTCCCAAGCTTAATTCCTGCTCGTCCTCGAGTAGGTAAATGATAAAAATAGAATTTTTGATGTGGAATGCTACCTAACATATTCATCATATAACTTTTTATTTTGTAGCATGGACATTTGGACTTGAATGATTCAAAACAATAGTCTATAATTTGACATGAAGACATCACTACTAAAGCATACTAACAAGCAACCATGTCTTTCAAAATATCAACGCAAAAGAAAGTTATCCCTAGCCCACTATGCTCAATCATTGATCCATTCATGAAGCACACTCAACATTAGCTACATCCAATGCAAAAGTATGACAATAGTGCTCTCTAGTTGGTGCTTTATAAAAGAAGATGGAGACTCAGATTAAAATAGAAATTGTATAAAAGTAAATAGATAGGCCCTTCACAGAGGGAAGTAGAGATTTGCAGAGGTGCCAGAGCTCAAGGCTTAAATTAGAGATAAAATTATTTTGAGAGGCATGCTTTTCCTGTCAACGAAAACGACCGAGAATTCCCAATATCTTCCATGCTAGACAAATCATAGGCGGTTCCCAAACAGAAAATAAAGTTTATTTCCTTTCCACCATTCTGTCACAATCCATGGCTAGCCGTATCCATAGGTGCCTTCCGTACCAACACTTTCCAAAGAATTTATTATTATCATCCTATTATTTTTTTCATTTCGGGACTGGGCATCCCTATTACCTGCCACACCCTCGTGCAATGACAAGTGAATAAACACTCATCGTGAGAGAAAAATACCTAGCATGGAAAATATTGGCCACCCCCTGCCGCTTCATGAGCGCTACAGGCACACAAAACAGAAATTCATTTTGAAAAATTAGAGTTGGCACATGCAAATTTACTTGGAACGGTGATGTCTGCTAGAACTACGTCGGCTTTTCCCCAGAGAGGGAGGGATGATGCAGCACAGCGACGGTAGGTATTTCCCTCAGTGATGAGACCAAGGTTATCGAACCAGTAGGAGAACCACGCAACACCATGTAAACAACTCCTGCACACAAAGAACAAATACTTGCAACCCGACGTGTTAAAGGGCAATCCCTTTCGGGTAACGAGATAGATAAAATTGTAGTAGATTGAAAGATGCAAATAAAATTCAGTGAGGTATTTTTGGGTTTTTGGATTAATAGATCTGAAAATAAAAGTTGCAAATAAATAAAAGAGCGAATAGCAAAATAGATCTTGAAGGCCAATATATTAAAGAAGAGACCCGGGGGCCGTAGTTTTCACTAGTGGCTTCTCTCGAGAAAAATAGCAAACGGTGGAAACAAATTACTGTTGGGCAATTGATAGAACTTCAAATACTCATGATGATATCCAGGCAATGATCATTATATAGGCATCCCGTCCAAGATTAGTAAACTGACTCCTGCCTGCATCTACTACTATTACTCCACACATCGACCGCTATCCAGCATGCATCTAGTGTATTAAGTTCATGGAGAAACGGAGTAATGCAATAAGAACGATGGCATGATGTAGACAAGATCTATTTATGTAGAAATAGACCCCATCTTGTTATCCTTAATGGCAACGATACATATGTGTCATTTCCCTTTCTGTCACTGGGATCAAGCACCGTAAGATCAAACCCATCACAAAGCGCCTCTTCCCATTGTAAGATAAATAGATCAAGTTGGCCAAAGAAAACCCAAATATCGGAGAATAAATACGAGGCTATAAGCAATCATGCATATAAGAGATCAAAGAAGACTCAAATAACTTTCATGGATAAAAAGATAGATCTGATCATAAACTCAAAGTTCATTGGATCCCAACAAACACACCGCAAAAAAGAGTTACATCATATGGATCTCCAAGAGACCATTGTATTGAGAATCAAACGAGAGAGAGAAAGCCATCTAGCTACTAACTACGGACCCGAAGGTCTACAATGAACTACTCACGCATCATCGGAGAGGCACCAATGAGGATGATGAACCCCTCCGTGATGGTGTCTAGATTGGATCTGGTGGTTCTGGAACTTGCGGTGGCTGGAATTGATTTTCATCGACTCCCCTAGGGTTTCTGGAATATTGGGGTATTTATAGAGCAAAGAGGTGGTGCGGGAGGCGGCCGAGGTGGGCACAATCCACCTGGGCGCGCCTGGGCCTCCAGGCGCGCCCTGGTGGGTTGTGCTCCCCTCGGAGCACCCGCAAGGTGCTTCTTCGGCCCACTGGATGTCTTCTAGTCCAAAAAAAATCCAAAAAAAGTTTTGCTGCATTTGGACTCCGTTTGGTATTGATTTCCTGCGATGTAAAAGACATGCAGAAAACAGCAACTGGCACTGGGCACTATGTCAATAGGTTAGTACCAAAAAATTATATAAAATGATTGTAAAACATCCAAGAATGATAATATAACATCATGGAACAATAAAAAATTATAGATACATTAGAGACGTATCAAACGGCATGGAAATACCACATATAGGTAGGTATGGTGGACTTGTTTGGCACAAATTTGGGTTTAAGGAGTTGGATGCACAAGCAGCATTCCCGCTTAGTACAAATGAAGGCTAGCAAATAGATTGACAAGCGACCAACCAAAAAGCAAAAACGGTCATAAGCATGCATTGAAAATAACTAACATTGAATAATGCACCATAAGTAGGATGTAACTTTTTTGCATAACTATTGACTTTATGTGCATGCATAGGGAATCACAAACCTTAACACCAATATTCTTACTAAAGGACAATTACTCACTAACATGACTCACATATTATCATCTGCATATCACAAAACTATTGCAAGGAATAAAGTTTATCATATCCAATGATCTATATGAAAGTTTTTATTATATCCCTCTTGGATATCCATCACTTTGGGATCAAATTCATATCTTGTGCAACTTACCATTGCTATTATCAACTCTCAAAAAGATATAAGTGAAGCATGAGAGTGCAAATATTTCTTCAAAATTTAATCAACTCTCAAAATAATATAAGTGAAGCATAAGAGTGTATGTATTTCTTTAAAATATAACCACTGCCGTGCTAAAAAATATATAAGTGAAGCACTAGAGCAACTGCCTAGCTCAAAAGATTTAAGTGAAGCACATAGAGTATTCTAACAAATCATGATAAGCGATTGGCTCTCTCAAATAAGTGTGTTCAGTAGAGATGATTGTGAAAAACTAAAAAGCAAACAAAGCAAAGATTCATATAATACACGACATTCCAAGCAAAACTCATGATATGTGACGAATAAAAATATAGCTCCAAGTAAAATTACCGATAGTTGGTAGAAGAAAGAGGGTATGCCTTCCGGGGCATCCCCAAGCTTAGTTGCTTGGGAGTCCTTGAATATTACCTTTGGGTGCCTCGGGCATCCCCAAGCTTAGGCTCATGCCACTCCTTATTCCTTCATCCATCATGATCTCACCCAAAACTTGAAAACTTCAATCACACAAAACTCAACAAAACCTTGTGAGATCTGTTAGTATAATAAAGCAAATCACTACTTTAAGTACTGTTGCAAACCCATTCATATTTTATTTTTGCATTATAGCTACTGTATTCTATCTTCTCCATGGCTTATACCCCCCGATACAATCCATAGTTTCACCAAAACAAGCAAAATAATGCATAAAAAATAAAATCTGTCAAAAACAGAATAGTCTGTAGTAATCTGAACATTGACCAAACTTATGTAACTCCCAAAATTCTAAAAAATTAGTACAACATGGGAAATTTGTATATCAACCACGTGTAAAAAATTCAGAAATTTATCATGCTCCAACAAATCACATTAATTCTGCTAATGGATGCAAAAGTTTGTGTTTATGCATAGAATCAAAGCAACTATCAACCAAATCATCCCAAAGGCTTTGCTTGGCACAAACACAAAACTAAACACTAAAACACAGTCATAACAGTAGCATAATTGTGTGCTTATTGAAAAACATAAAAGAAACAAAAAAATTGAAAGCTAACTATTGGGTTGCCTTCCAACTAGCGCTATTGTTTTACGCCCCAAGCTAGGCATAATGCATAGTTGCAAGTGTTGTCATCTTTCTTCTTTTCATTCAAAGATGTATTTTCCTCGGGAGGCTTTTCAAAGGTAATATGGAACACATCATCCATAGAAATTTTAGCATTAGCAATTCGTCCATCCGCAAATCTCCCTTGATTACAAGCTACAATCCAAGAGTATTGACTATTAACACTATTGAAAACTTGTTGGATTATATTCCAAGGAGGGACTTCCTTTTTATTATTTTCATCAAATATGTGGTCATTGCGGAACAAATACCTCAACAAGTAATCACTATTATAAAGGATCTGATCTATCAGCAGTTTTCACGGTTCATACCATTAAAATCAATGATTTCTCTAGCTTCTGACACTATGTGATCAAATTCATGCATGATGACAAGGGTAGCTATCCTTTTAGCTCTAGGATTTTTTATAACTGGCAACTCATAGAACAATCTTTGCAAAGTAGGATGAGTGCGAATAAATCTTCTCTCAAGTTTAAGAACAAGTGCGGAATGGCCTCGGCATAATTTTTGGTTCTTTTAAGTATAGGAGCATCATCACAAGTCAAAGTTCCAATGCAATTAAAGAATTCTTGGATGCCACTTTTTCCTATAACATTCCCTTGTACCAACACAAAAGTTTTAGCATCAAGATTAGTAGATCTTCCAAGTTTAGGAGTTCTACCATCATCTATTTCTAGCATACCAAAATCACTCATGATGACAGTTTCAAACAAGAAAACAAGAAAACACGCAAAAAGGCAAACGAAAAATATTTTTGTATTTTTGTAGAACTTTTTAGAAGTGGGGGAGATGAAAACGAGAGGCAAATGACAAATAATATAAATGCAAGGAGATGAAAGTTTATGCGAAGGTACTTGATAGTTGTTGATGATGTCTCCTCGGCAACGGCGCCAGAAATTCTTCCTACTACTTGTGAACTGCGTTGGGATTTCCCCGAAGAGGAGAGGATAATGCAGTACAGTAGAGATAAGTAATTCGCTCAGTTAAGAACCAAGGTTATCAATCCAGTAGGAAAACCAAGCAACGGCTCGTTAGCAGCACCTGCACACAAACAACAAATACTTGCAACCCAACGCGAACAAGGGGTTGTCAATCCCTTAACGGTTACGAGCAAGATTAAATTGTATGGTATTTGATAGATAGATCAGACAAAAATACAAAATAAAATAAATAAAAGAAAAATGCAGCAAGGTATTTTTGGTTTTAATATATGATAAAAGATAGACCACGGGGCCATAGTTTTCACTAGAGGCTTCTCTCTTGAAAATAGCATACGGTGGGTAAACAAATTACTGTTGGGTAATTGATAGAAAAGCAAATAATTATGACGATATCCAAGGCAATGATCATATATAGGCATCACGTCCGAGACAAGTAGACCGAAACGATTCTGCATCTACTACTATTACTCCACACATCGACCGCTATCCAACATGCATCTAGTGTATTAAGTTCATGAGAAAACGGAGTAACGCCTTAAGCAAGATGACATGATGTAGACAAGATAAACTCATGTATGAATAAACCCCATCTTTTTACCCTTAATAGTAATGATACATAAGTGTCATGTACCCTTCTGTCACTGGGATTGAGCACCGCAAGATGGAACCCTTTACAAAGCACCTCTCAAATTGCAAGAAAAATCAATCTAGTTGGCCAAACCAAATCAATAGACCGGAGAGAAATACGAAGCTATATTAATCATGCATAAAAGAGTTCAGAGAAAACTCAAATAATATTCATGGATAGATCTGATCATAAACTCACAATTGATCGGATCCCAATAAACACACTGTAAAAAGTCATTACACCGAATAGATCTCCAAGAACATCAAGGAGAACATTGTATTGAAGATCAAATAGAGAGAAGAAGCCATCTAGATACTAACTATGGACCCATAGGTCCGTGGTAAACTACTCACGCATCATCGGAGGGGCAACAAGGATGATGTAGAGCCCCTCCATGATCGAATCCCTCTCCGGCTAAGTGCCGGAAAAGGCCTCTAGATGGGATATCATGGTTCTGGAACTTGCAGTGGTGGAAAAAGTATTTCGTGGACTCCTCCATTGGTTTCACGATTTTAGAGAATTTATAGAGGCGGAGTTAGGTCAAACGGAGCCACATGGGCCCCACAAACCACCAGGGCGCGCCCTGGTGCCTCGAAGCTTCCAGCGTCTCTTATTGCTAGAAAAAAATCTCCAAAAAGATTCATGGCATTTGGACTTCGTTTGGTACTGATATTCTGAAAAACCAAAAACAAGCAAAAAACAACAACTAGCACTGGGCACTAAGTTAATAGGTTAGTCCCAAAAAATGATATATAATTGCTTGAAAGTGTATATAAAACATCCAAGATTGATAATATAATAGCATGTAACAATAAAAAATTATAGATACGTTGGAGACGTATCATTTTCCTACTGTTATTTATGATGTTTTTGATCAATATAACACTTTGTGGTGCCATTCTAATGCCTTTTCTCTCTTAATTTGCAATATTTATATGAAGAGGGAGATTGCCGACAGTTGGAATTCTGGACCTAAAAAAGCTATGTAGGAGATACCTATTCTGCACAACTCCAAATGAGCTAAAATTTCACGGAGAATTATTTTGGAATATATAAAAAATAATGGAAGAAAGAAATACTAGAGGGGCCCACCAGGTGCCCACAAGGCACCAGGGCGCGCCCATCCCCCTCGGCGTGCCCTGGTGGCTTGTGGGGCCCTGGCCAGCTTCCGTGGCCCATCTTCTCATATATAATCCCATTTGCCCTAGAAAAAAAATCAGGAGAGGACTTTTGGGATGAAGCGCCGTCGTCTCAAGGAGGAACCTGGGCTGGAGCACTTTTGGTCTGCGATGAAGCGATTCCGCCAGGGATACTTCCCTCCGGGAGGGGGAAATCGAAGCCATGAACATCACCAACAACCCTCTCATCATGGCAGGACCAATCTTCATCAACATCTTCACCAGCACCATCTCATCTCAAACCCTAATTCATCTCTTATATTCAATCTTTGCCTCAAAACCTCAGATTGGTACATGTGGGTTGCTAGTAGTGTTGATTACATCTTGTAGTTGATGCTAGTTGGTTTATTTGGTGGAAGATTATATGTTCAGATCCTTGATGCTATTCAATACCTCTCTGATCTTGGACATGAATATGATTTGTGATTAGTTACTTTTGTTCTTGAGGACATGGGAGAAGTCTTGTTATAAGTAATCATGTGAATTTGGTATTCGTTCAATATTTTGATGATATGTATGTTGTTGCTTCCTTTAGTGGTGTCATGTGAACGACGACTACATGGCACTTCACCATCTTTGGGCCTAAGGGAAGGCATTGTGGAGTATTAATTAGGTGATGGGTTGCTAGAGTGACAGAAGCTTAAACCCTAGTTTATACGCTATTTCATAAGTGGCTGATTTGGATCCATATATTTCATGCCATGGTTAGATTTATCTTAATTCCTATTTCACAGTTGCGGATGATTGCGAGAGGGGTTAATCATAAGTGGGAGGCTTGTTCAAATAAGGACAGCACTGAAGCACCGGTCCACCCACATACCAAATTATCAAAGTAGCGAATGTGAATCAAACAAACATGATGAAAATAACTAGATGAAATTCTCGTGTGTCCTCAAGAATGCTTTGCTTATTATAAGAGACCGTTCTGGCCTGTCCTTTGCTACAAAAAGTATTGGGCTACCTTGCTCCACCTTTGTTACCGTTACTACTTTTTGTTCGTTACAAATTACCTTGCTATCAAACTATCTGTTACCGATAATTTCAGTGCTTGCGGACAATACCTTGCTGAAAACCGCTTGTCATTTCCTTCTGCTCCTCGTTGGGTTCGACACTCTTGCTTATCGAAAGGACTACAATTGATCCCCTATACTTGTGGGTCATCAATAACCCACAGGTCTTTTCCCAGGATCTTACCTGTCTATTCTAACGTTTCATGGAGATTTCTTGATATTAGATTTTGTTCGCATCTCTTCATCATGTCCAGCATTTTTTCTTCAAGTTTTTGCTCCAAGATCTCCCCAAGTTCTTTCCAATGATGACCTAAGAATGAATTCTCATCACTCAATTGTCTTCTTCAAGATTTCCTGTAATTCCTTCAATTTTGATACCAATCTTCCTCTTTTCATTGTTCCGGAGTGTCTTGATAATTTTGGTGGTGTTTCTCGTTGTCATTCTTAGATTTTGAAGACCGAAGAAGAGTTTCTCTCAAATCTTGGTCCATTCTCTTAAAGATTAGTGGTGCAAGCTGGCCATCCTCTCAAATTGTTTCTGATCGTGAGAAACTCTTTTCATACCCACCCGGAGTATCTCAAGAGCTGTTTTTGTTTTGATTCTCTGAAGATCGTCATCCCAGAAGAAATTGTTCATTCACAACTTTCAACTCTCATTCTCCAATTCTTCTGGTGCATCGTTCCCTCAAGTATCTTCGTGTGTTTTTTGATTCTTCTCAGTGATTTGTTCTCTTTTCTTCGTTCGTTTTCAATTCTTACGGTGGTCTGCTCAAGATTCATCTTCCTTTTTTATCGTATCAATTCATTCGTTCTTTCAAAAATCCTACCGGTGGTTCGTTGAAGACCTTCCCAAGTTTGCGCTATATCTCTCCTCAATCCTTGCAGGAAGAATAGGTAGTATGGCAATCCATTGCTTGTCATCAATTTAAGGTTATGAAGGATAACCATACCATAAATCTTATTCTTGTTTCATGGAGGTGATTTAATTCCTTCTTCTGGAGTTTGTTCAAAATGAATAAATTCTCAGTTCCAAGTGCTCCATCTTTCTTTTCTGGAGTTCCAAGCATATCGGTTGTTTTGTCTCGCAGCTTCATTTTCCTTCTTATCAAAGGTGTTCCAGGGAAATCATTGCATGGATTCATCTTGTTCTTTTCAACTTTCAATTGTTTCCATCATTCTTCTCTTTTCTGGAGTTCTTCATGAAGGCTCAACATGGTGGTTCTTCAAGGATTTCTTTTATTCTCGAAGTGTTCTTCAAGATTCTTTTCTGAAGTCAAGATCCATCAAGGCTACTCCATAGTAATAGCGTCATGCTTTCGTTAGGAGTGAAAGCTCCATTCGTCTTGCATTTCAAAGTGCAATCCATTCCCCTTATCTTTTGAGGTTGTGGTATATCATTCTTGAATGGTATGGAGTCACAGAGAGAAGTTCTCAAGGATGAGAGATTTTCAACCCAACAATTTCTTCCTTGGAGTTATCTTGGATTATAATTCACCTAAAAGCTTTCTGAAGGATTGTTGCTATTTGTGATGATTATCCATGATCCAAGCTTGCTCTTTATCATCTTCGTGGAAGAAGTTTGGCATATCTTTGTTGCTCTCAAGCAATCAATTATTTTCGTTAGTGGTCAGTTCTCACCTAAAAGTTTTGAGTTGTTTTCCATAAGCCCATTCGATGAGACATCTTTCGGTTGTTGAGTTTTCAACAACATCATGTTTCAACCAATCTTTCTAACGGCGCACTTGCATGTCCTCTTTGGCGATGTTGTTCTCGTCTCCGTTATTTTGTTTCCAAGTATCTAGGGTACATTCATTTGTTCCGGAGGCATTGTATCAAGTTCATGTTCTATTCCTTTTCTTCTCTTTTCAACCGGAGTGTTTTCCAAATTTTTCTTTCTTGTTCCTTGGCTATCTCGTTATACCGGTGTGGTTGCTTATTATTTTTGGTCCATTGAGCTCTTGTGTCGTGTCTTTTCAACCTCCAAGGTTCTCATGGTGTTCCCTCTTTCTCTTTTCTACCTAGGTGCTTTCAACTTCGCGCGTCTCCGTTATGCCCTTTATTTTAAGTTTTCAACCTCTAAGGTTCTTTGGTTTCACTCTTTTGTCAAGAAGCAACTTTGTTTTACCTCTTCCTCTTCCTCTTCTGTTTTTCATTCCTAGATCTCGGGGCGAGATCTCTTGTTAGTGGGGGAGAGTTGTAACAGCCCATATGTAATGCCTACCATTATTGCATCAAACCATGTTAGATGCTATCTTAGTTGATGTTGCCTTTTGTCGGTGTTTTGCATCATGCATCATATTCATCATTGCTTTGTTTGTGGCATATTTAATTTTGTTGTGATCTTGTGTGAAACTCCTTCTCCTCATCTTCATCTTGCACTTGCCTCTTGCTCTTGCCACCAAACCAACACCCAAGTTTCAAATCCTATCTCAAGCTTTCCCCTTTCTTTCTTTTATCCAATATTTCAAGTGACATTTTTCCTAGTGCAAATAAATGTTCACTCTATTAAAAAAAAACCTAAACCATGCCAAGACCCACTACTCCAATTTTTAGCTCATTTGGAAGTTCTTTCGTTGGACCATGAATTTAAAACAAGTTTGAATCAATTCCAAACTTGTCTGAATTTATTGTCTCTAAAAATTGGCAAGTATTTTATTCAAATTCTGCATATTCCAAGCTTTATAGAGATATTTTTATCTCAGCCAAAACCTTCTCCAAACTCTATGTACTTTTCCTTTCATTTTTCTGTTTTGTTTTAAATGGTAAAGGAAAATGCAGGAGGGAGAGAGAGAGACCCCAGCGCAGCCCAACCACCAGCAGCCCATCACTGTTTCATGTGCGTGTGTCAGCCCGTTTAACCACCGAGGCCCCACTGTTAGTGACTCAGCCACAACTTACCAGTTCACTTACTTCTTCCTTTTACCGCCTCTGTTATTGCCAGCCATCCAGTCGAGCGTGCACATAGCTGTCGTGGACTCCCGAGCTCCACATCGACGCCTCCTAGATCTATAAACCCCCTAGGTGTTCGAGCCCCTTCTAGGGTTCCCCTCCTCCATCCGCCACTGCCGCCGGGTGAGTTAGCCATCATAGTCGCCGGCCCCATCCTATCCCAAATGCGACAGAGAGCATAGCACCCTCGTCGGCATGCTCTCAGTCAGATCTGGTCGCCGCTGCCTTGTCCAAGTGGAGCGCCATCAGCCTCTATGCCGACTACTCCTTCATCGTCTTCCTAGAACACCAAATCCGAATGACTCCGTCCTCTTCTTCCCCTTCGGCAGTCGATCTACTTCCCCATCACCGTGATCGACTCCGTGCACCTCTCGTCAAGTCGAGCACTCGAGCGCGTTCATGGTGAGCATGCACGCCTTTGATACGTCCATTTTGCATCATGTTTTCCTACTGTTATTTATAATGTTTTTATGCATAATAATGCTTTTGGGAGTAATTCTAATGCCTTTTCTCTCATAATATGCAAGGTTTACACAAAGAGGGAGCATACCGGCAACTGGAATTCTGGACCTGAAAAAGCTACGTCAGAGTTACCTATTCTGCACATCTCCAATTGAGCTAAAAATTTATGGAGAATTGTTTTGCAATATATGAAGAATATTGGAGAAAATAACTACCAGAGGGGCTCACCAGGTGGGCACAACCCACCTGGGCACGCCAGGGAGCCCAGGCGCGCCTTGGTGGGTTGTG
Source organism: Thinopyrum elongatum (assembly GCA_011799875.1). Taxonomy (NCBI): domain Eukaryota; kingdom Viridiplantae; phylum Streptophyta; class Magnoliopsida; order Poales; family Poaceae; genus Thinopyrum; species Thinopyrum elongatum. The sequence continues at coordinate 544,469,083 of CM022298.1, read as the reverse complement.
CCCTCCTCGGCCCACCTTCGGTGCCCATCTTCTGGTATATAAGTCATTTTGACCAAGAAAAAATAAGGTGAGGACTTTCGGGACAAAGCACCGTCGTCTTGAGGTGGAACTTGGGCAGGAGCACTTTTGTCCTCCGGCGGAGCGATTCCGCCGGGGGAACTTCCCTCCCGAAGGGGGAAATCATCGCCATCACCATCGTCATCACCAACAACTCTCCCATCTTTGGGAGGGCCATCTCCATCAACATCTTCAACAGCACCATCTCCTCACAAACCCTAGTTCATCTCTTGTGTTCAATCTTTGTACCGGAACCTTAGATTGGTACTTGTGGGTGACTAGTAGTGTTGATTACATCTTGTAATTGATTACTTTATGGTTTATTGGGTGGAAGATTATATGTTCACATCCATTATTCTATTTAATACCCCTCTGATCTTGAGCATGATTATTATTTGTAAGTAGTTACTTTTGTTCTTGAGGTCACGGGAGAAATCATGTGAACTTGATATGTGTTTGATATTTTGATGATATGTATGTTGTGATTCCCTTAGTGGTGTCATGTGAACATCGACTACATGGCACTTCACCATATTTGGGCCTAAGGGAATGCATTGTGGAGTAGTTATTAGATGATGGGTTGCTAGAGTGACAGAAGCTTAAACCCTAGTTTATGCGCTACTTCGTACGGGACCGATTTGGATCCAAAAGTTTAATGCTATGGTTCGATTTTATCTTAATACTTTTCTCGTAGTTGCGGATGCTTGCGAGGGGGTTAATCATAAGTAGGAGGTTTATTCAAGTAAGAACAACACCTAAGCACCAGTCCACCCACATATCAAATTATCAAAGTAGCGAACACGAATCAAACCAACATGATGAAAGTGATATGATGAAATTCCCGTGTACCCTAAAGAACGCTTTGCTTATCATAAGAGACCGTTTTGGCCTGTCCTTTGCCACAAAAGGATTGGGCTACCTTGCTGCACTTTATTTACTGTTACCATTACTTGCTCGTTACAAATTATCTTGCTATCAAACTACTTGTTACCGACTATTTCAGTGCTTGCAAAAAATACCTTGCTGAAAACCACTTGTCATTTCCTTCTACTCCTTGTTGGGTTCGACACTCTTACTTATCAAAAGGACTATGATTGATCCCCTATACTTGTGGGTCATCAGCCTTCCCATGCCTTTTCCTCCTCGATTGCACCTGTTTCATGCGATCCCATGTGAGCCCGAGCTCGTCTCTGTCGGACCTCATCTCCGGTGAGTGCTCCGACCCCTTTTCATCACGCGCGTGTGTCCAACATGTTTTCATCGTTGCGTAGTGTCAATTCCACCCTGTAGCACCTCGTTTGCCCCTCGGGTTCATCCGTTTCGAGCATGTTATCGCCGCCTCTGCTTGCATGTCATCGTTTGGGAATGTGTGAGGCACACGGGAGTGCAGATTCTTTGTGTAGTTCGATTGCATGCATCCGCCGTAGCTTTTGGTCGTCGAAGCCCCTTCGGCAAGCCCCTCCGCCACGCTGTGGTCACCCGTGTCAAAGCCTTTGTTTTTTTACTCTGTTCTTCAGCGCACGATAGTTAGGCCATTGAATCTATTCGGGACGACCGGGATCTCTCTTTGACCATTCCAACCCTGCCTTGCCACGCCGTCTCGGTGACACACTGATGTGCGGGACCCACTGGTCGGTGCGGACCACTTCAAAAGGCCATGTGCCCTCTCTGTACCACACACCCATCATAGCCTGAGTGGCTAGCCTCGTGCATTGTTACCACGATGAGGCGGGTTCGAATCAACCCTGGGGCAGTGGCAATTTAGCCCCCATTTTTTGCACTTTTATTTTGCAACTTGGGCCTGATCCACTCCTAGGCCGCTGCACACTGCTGCAACCGGCCCATGTATGTTTTTTCTGCTCTGTGGTTTTAGCTATTTTCCTAGTGCATGCATAGTTACATAAATGCAATTATTTTAAAGTGCTAATAACTAAATAACCGTGCATTGTAATAAAACATGTCATATATGAAACTTGGGTAGAATTTCATGTAGTTTCATATTCTGCAACTTTCGTCCATGTTAAAAATGTTTAAATTTGTTGTTTGCATTAATTTGCATAGATGACATGTTGAAATGGTTTATTTCATAGCTAAATAACCGTAGCTCCGATTTAAATAAATTATATATGTAAATGGAGTAGAAAAATGTGTAGAATAACATGGTGTACTTACTTTGCATGTTTAGCAACAATGAACTTATGTTTTAGGAAGAATAGTACTGAAAGTGTGTTATATTGACTAGAGGGGGGGGGGGGGAATAGGCGATTTTTACAAATTCGTCACTGAGGAAATACTAATTGAGGAATTTGCTAAGTGACGAACTACAAGCAGCGGAATGATACGTCTCCAACGTATCTATAATTTTTTATTGTTCCATGCTGTTATATTATCAATCTTGGATGTTTTACAATCATTTTATAGCAACTTTATATCATTTTTTGGGACTAACCTATTGACATAGTGCCCAGTGCCAGTTGCTGTTTTTTGCTTGTTTTTTACTTCGCAGAAAATCAATACCAAACGGAGTCCAAACGCAGCAAAACTTTTTGGTGATTTTTTCTGGACCAGAAGAGACCTGTTGGCCCAAAGAAGTACCAGAGGGGAGCTCCGAGGGGAGCACAACCCACCAGGGCGCGCCTGGGGGCCCAGGCGCGCCCAGGTGGGTTGTGCCCACCTCGGCCGCCTCCCGCACCGCCTCTTTGCTCTATAAATACCCTGGACGTCCAAAAACCCTAGGGGAGTCGACGAAAAACAATTCCAGCCGCCGCAAGTTCCAGAAACCACATATCCAATCTAGACACCATCACAGAGGGGTTCATCATCCTCATTGGTGCGTCTTCGATGATGCGTGAGTAGTTCATTGTAGACCTACGGGTCCGTAGTTAGTAGCTAGATGGCTTCCTCTCTCTCTTTTGATCCTCAATACAATGGTCTCTTTGAGATCTATTTGATGTAACTCTTTTTGCGGTGTGTTTGTTGGGATCCGATGAACTTTGAGTTTATGATCAGATCTATGTTTTTATCCATGAAAGCTATTTGAGTCTTTTGATCTCTTATATGCATGATTACTTATAGCGTCGTATTTCTTCTTCGAATCTTTGGTTTAGTTAGGCCGACTAGATCGATTTTTCTTTCCATGGGAAGAGGTGCTTTGTGATGGGTTCGATCTTACGGTGCTCAATCCCAGTGACAGAAGGGGAAATGACACATATGTATCATTGCTATTAAGGATAACAAGATGGGGTCTATTCCTACATGAATAGATCTTGTCTACATCACGTCATCATTTTTATTGCATTACTCCGTTTCTCCATGTACTTAATACACTAGATGCATGCCGGATAGCGGTCGATGTGTGGAGTAATAGTAGTAGATGCAGGCAGGAGTCGGTCTACTAATCTTGGACGTGATTCCTATATAATGATCATTGCCTGGATATCATCATAATTATTTGAAGTTCTATCAATTGCCCAACAGTAATTTGTTTACCCACCGTATGCTTTTTTTCTCAAGAGAAGCCACTAGTGAAATCTACGGCCCCCGGGTCTATTTTCCCATCATATACTTTCAGATCTATATTGCTATTTGCCTTTTTATTTATTTGCATCTTTTATTCTCAGATCTATTAATCCAAAAACCCAAAAATATCTTGCTGCAATTTATTGTTATTTATTTTATCTCACGTTCCCGCGAGATCTATTTATCTGATCTACTACAAATTTATCTATTTCTTTAACCGGGAGGGATTGACAACCCCTCTTTTACGTCGGGTTGCAAGTATTTGTTCTTTGTGTGTAGGTGTCATTCACGTAGTGTTGCGTGGTTCTCCTACTGGTTCGATAACCTTGGTCTCATCACTGAGGGAAATACCTACCGTGGCTGTGCTGCATCATCCCTTCCTCTTTGGGGAAATACCGACGTAGTTCAAGCCGCATCAAAAGGAATTTCTGGCGCCGTTGCCGGGGAGACATCATCAACATCTACCAGGTTCCTAATCACAAATCTCATCTCCTTGCAATTTACATTATTTGCCATTTGCCTCTCGTTTTCATCTCCCCCACTTCACAAAAATTTGCCGTTTTATTCACCTTCTTTTTCGTTTGCCTTTTTCTCATCAGATCTCATGTTTGCTTGTGTTACCATGTGCCTTCTATTTGCGTGCATCTTTGCTTGCTAAAAATCTATTGATATGGATCCTCATCCAATAGCTAATCTTTTCAAAAGATTCGATTATGTTGAACCAATTGCTAGTGAGTTGAGTGCACTTGATTATCTTTATGAAGTTTTGCTTGAGATTTGTGAATCTGAAAATTGTGATGAAGAAATTTATGAAGTGATTCATGATAGGTCCTTGAATGAAAAGCATGATTGCAATGATTTTACTATAAATTCTATTAATGTCAATTGTGCTAATAATATGCAAAACCCGAAGCTTGGGGATGCTAATTTTGATATGTCCACTACTTATTGCAATGATCATGATTGGGGTGATTCTTATTATGATTTTGAAAATTTATTTAAGCCTCGTGATGAATATGTTTCTGATAATATTGAAAGTGGGTTTGGAAGAGTGTCAACTCTAGGTAATAATGATCCCACTACTTTAGAGTATGTTCAATCTTATGAAATTTTTGATAAAAGTGGGCTTGGAGAGGTCATGACTTTATTTGATGATAATCCCACTATTTTGGAAGAGTGTCAACTTTGCATGCATGTGGATCATGAAGAGAATATTTTATGTGATAGTTATATTGTTGAATTTGAATATGATCCCACATGTAATTATTATGAGAGAGGGAAATATGGTTGTTGAAATTTTCATGTTACTAAATTTCCTCTCATTATGTTGAGATTGTCAATGTTTTATTCCTTTCCTTTGCATATGTTAGATATTTCTTGTCATGATAATTTGTTTGCTTATAAAATTACTATGCATAGGAAGTATGTTAGACTTAAATGTGTTTGTCATATGCTAGATGATGCTCTCTTTGTGCTTCAATTCTTGTCTTCCATGTGAGCATCATTAAAATCATTATGCCTAGCTAGGGGCATAAAACGATAGCGCTTGTTGGGAGGCAACCCAATGAATATATTTTTTTTGTCTTTTTCTTTCTGTTTTTTAGTGTTTGCACAATTATGCTACTGTTATGATTGTGTTTTTGTGTTTTAATTAGAGTTTGAGCCAAGCAAAGCCTTTGGGATCATGTTGGGTGATAGTTGATTTGATCTTGTTGGAAAACAGAAACTTCTGTGTCCAGTAAAATAATTTTAGAAATTCACGGAAGCGACTAAAAATTCTGAATTGTTTACACAAGATTTATATACCAATTTCCTACGTTGTCCTAATTTTTCTGAATGTTTGGAGTTACAGAATTATGAGAACAATTCACATCTTTACAGACTGTTCTGTTTTTGACAGATTCTGTTTTCTTTGCATTGTGTGCTTATTTGGATGAATCTTTGGTTTGTATTGGAGGTTATAAGCCATAGTAAAGTTAGAATACAGTAGATATAATGCAATAATAAAATTTTAATGGTTTTTTTACAGCACTTAAAGTAAAGATTAGTTTTCTTATACTAACGGATCTCACGAAGGTTTTGTTGAGTTTTGTGTGATTGAAGTTTTCAAGTTTTGGGTGAGATTACGATGGATGAAGGAATAAGGAGTAAGAAGAGCCTAAGCTTGGGGATGCCCATGGCATCCCAAGCTATTATCTAAAAGAGAAGCAAGCAACTAAGCTTGGGGATGCCCGAGTGGCATCCCCTCTTTCTTCTAACGACCATCGGTATTTTACTTGGAGCTATATTTTTATTCGTCACATATCATGAGTTTTGCTTGGAGCGTCTTGTATGATTTGAGTCTTTACTTGTTTTTATTTTTATTTTTAGTCAAGTATCCTTGCTGGACACACCTATTTGAGAGAGCCAAAATTATGCTATTTTTTGTTAGAATTGCTCTCTATGCTTCACTTAAAATTTTTATGAGCTATGGAAATTGCTCTAGTGCTTCACTTATATCTTTTTGAGCACGGTGTGCTTTAATGTCTTTGAAGAAATGCTCTCATGCTTCACTTAGATTTATTTGAGAGTAGTAATTTTTGAAGAAATTCTCTCATGCTTCACTTATATTATTTTGAGAGAAGAAAATTTTTATGCTCATGTTCTTCACTTAGATTTGTTGGAGTTATCAAAAGCAACATATGAAACTAGTCCCAAAGTGATAGATATTCAAGAGGGATATAATAAAAACTTTCATGAAGATCATTGGACAAAATAAACTTGATTCCTTGTAATAGTTTTGCAATATGATGATATAATATGTGAGTCATGTTGGTGAGTAATTATGGTTTAGTAAGAATATTGGTGTTAAGGTTTGTGATTCCCTATGCAAGCACGAAAGTCAATAGTTATGCAATGAAATTACATCCTACTTGTGGTGCATTATTCGGTGTTAGTTATGCTTAATGCTCGCTTGTGAGATTTTTCGTTTCTTGTTTGGATGCTTCTCAATCTTCTGCTAGCCTTCATTTGCACTAAGTATGATCACTACTTGTGCATCCAAAATCCTTAAACCAGTTTTGCCATATGAGTCCACTATACCTACCTATATGCGGTGTTTCCGTGACGTTCTAAGCAAATTTGTATGTGCCATCTCTAATTTTCAAAATAAATTTCTCTTTTGTGTGCTCGTACCGCTCATGAAACGGTAGGGGGTGGCTGATATTTTTCCATTCTAGATGTGTTATTCTCAAGATGACTGTTTATTCACTTGTCGTTGCACAAGAGTACGGCAAAGGTATTAGGGATGCCCAGTCCCAAAATGAAAAATGAATTTACTTTATGTTGTCAAATAATAAATTCCTTGGAAAGTGTTGGTATGGATGGCACCTGTGGATTCGGTTAGCCGTGGAATGTGAAAGTATGGTGGAAAAAGGAATAAACTTTATTTTCTGTTTGGGAACCACCTATGATATATCTAGCATGGAAAGTATTGGGAACAACTCGATCGTTTTCGTTGATAGGAAAAGCATGCCACCCAAAATATTTTTATCTCTATCTTTTTCGCTTTGAGCTCTGGCACCTCTACAAATCCCTACTTTCCCTCTGCGAAGGGCCTTTCTATTTACTTTATGCAAATTTTATTTTTGAGTCTCCATCTTCTCTTATAAAGCACCAACTAAGGGGCACTATGATCGTACTTGAGCATTGGGTGTAGCTAATATGCGAGTGTGTTTCACGAATGGATTAATGATTGGGCATAATGGGCTAGGGATAACTTGCTTTAGTGTTGATATTTTGAAAGACATGGTTGCTTGTTGATATGCTTGAGTATTGAAATATTCATGTCAAAACTAGACTATTGCTTTGAATCATATAAAAGTCCAAATGTCCGTGCTACAAAGAAAAAATAATGTGATGAACATGTTAGGCAGCATTCCACATCAAAAATTCTGTTTTTATCATTTACCTACTCGAGGACGAGCAGGAATTAAGCTTGGGGATGCTGATACGTCTCCAATGTATCTATAATTTTTGATTGTTCCATGTTGTTATATTATCAATCTTGGATGTTTTACAATCATTTTATAGCAACTTTATATCATTTTTTGGGACTAACCTATTGACATAGTGCCCAGTGCCAGTTGCTGTTTTTTGCTTATTTTTTACTTCATAGAAAATCAATACCAAACGGATTCCAAATGTAGCGATACTTTTTGGTGATTTTATGTGGACCAGAAGACACCTGTTGGGCCAAAGAAGTACCAGAGGGGGGCTCCGAGGGGAGCACAACCCACCAGGGCGCGCCTGGGGTCCCAGGCGCGCCCAGGTGGGTTGTGCCCACCTTGGTCGCCTCCCGCACCGCCTCTTTGCTCTATAAATACCCTGGATGTCCAAAAACCCTAGGGGAGTCGACGAAAAACAATTCCAGCCGCTGCAAGTTCCAGAAATCATAGATCCAATCTAGACACCATCACGGAGGGGTTCATCATCCTCATTGGTGCCTCTTCGATGATGCGTGAGTAGTTCATTGTAGACCTACGGGTCCGTAGTTAGTAGCTAGATGGCTTCCTATCTCTCTTTTGATCCTCAATACAATGGTCTCTTGGAGATCTATTTGATGTAACTCTTTTTGCGGTGTGTTTGTTGGGATCCGATGAACTTTGAGTTTATGATCAGATCTATGTTTTTATCCATGAAAGTTATTTGAGTCTTTTGATCTCTTATATGCATGATTACTTATGGCGTCGTATTTCTTCTTCGAATCTTTGGCTTATTTAGGCCGACTAGATCAATTTTTCTTGCCATGGGAAGAGGTGCTTTGTGATGGGTTCGATCTTACGGTGCTCAATCCCAGTGACAGAAGGGGAAATGACACATATGTATCGTTGCTATTAAGGATAACTAGATGGGGTCTATTCCTACATGAATAGATCTTTTCTACATCATGTCATCGTTCTTATTGCATTACTCTGTTTCTCCATGAACTTAATACACTAGATGCATGCTGGATAGTGGTCGATGTGTGGAGTAATAGTAGTAGATGCAGGCAGGAGTCGGTCTACTAATCTTGGACGTGATGCCTATATAATCATCATTGCCTGGATATCGTCATAATTATTTGAAGTTCTATCAATTGCCCAACAGTAATTTGTTTACCCACCGTATGCTATTTTTCTCGAGAGAAGCCACTAGTGAAATCTACGGCCCCCCGGGTCTATTTTCCCATCATATACTTTCAAATCTATATTGCTATTTGCCTTTTTATTTATTTGCATATTTTATTTTTAGATCTATTAATCCAAAAACCCAAAAATATCTTGCTGCAATTTATTGTTATTTATTTTATCTCACGTTCCCGCGAGATCTATTTATCTGATCTACTACAAATTTATCTATTTCTTTAACCGGGAGGGATTGACAACCCCTCTTTTACGTCGGGTTGCAAGTATTTGTTCTTTGTGTGCAGGTGCCGTTCACGTAGTGTTGCGTGGTTCTCCTACTGGTTCAATAACCTTGGTCTCATCACTGAGGGAAATACCTACCATAGCTGTGCTGCATCATCCCTTCCTCTTTGGGGAAATACCGACGTAGTTCAAGCTGCATCACGGAATAAGTACTCAGGTGCATGCAAAACAAGACAACAGCATAGTCATCATGATGAAATGAAGCATACAAAGAGCACAGGTAGCATGTAAACAGGATAAGCAGGCAGAAGACAAGATGATTGAAGAAATAGGATTGAGGAAATTTAGAAAGTCTTCAGTCAAAGTCTTCAAACAGTAACAATCAATTTCATCAACACATGAGCGAGGAAATGAAAGGGTTGAGGAAATAGAACCAGTAGCTCGGTGAAGACAATGATTTGGTAGACCAGTTCCAACTGCTGTGACAGTTGTACGTCTGGTTGGAGCGGCTTGGTATTTAAACCAAAGGACACACAGTCCTTACCGTATTCTCCTTGAGCTAAGGTCACACAGACCTCGCCCAATCACTCGTGGTAAGTCTTCAGGTGACTTCCAAATCTTCACAGACTTGGTCACTCGGCGATCCACAATTCCTCTTGGATGCTCTAGACCATGACGCCTAACCGTCTGGAAGATGCACAGTCTTCAAAGGTAACAAGCATCGGATCCACACAGGAACAATCTCTTCAGTGATGCTCAATCACTTTGGGTTTTAGGTGTTGGGGTTTTGGGTTTTTCCTCACTGATGATTTTCTCTCAAAGTCCTCGGAGGATGGGATGATCTAAATGACAAGTGTTAGTTTCTCTCGGAGCAGCCAACCAACTAGTGGTTGTAGGGGGCGGCTATTTATAGCCGGGGAGCAGCCCGACATGATAAGACATAAATGCCCTTCAATGATATGACCGTTAGGTGGATAAGATATTTGGGACAGCTGGCGCGTAGCAGAGCAACGGTCGGAAATTTGAACTCTCAAATTCCTCAGGGCTATCATGTTCCTCACTTGTAGGCAATCCGCACTGGCGAATTCCTAACTCATCAGTCAGAACAAATTCCTTAGAGAGCAGAAGATCTTCGTCTCTGTCACTGAAGAAATTGACTGAACTGTATGAGCTTTCCAAAGGCTTCACTCGAAGGATTGGTGTCGGTGCAACAAACCCTGGGTCTGTTGCCCAGACCGTGCACAGGCCTGAAAAGGCAAGCTCACAACGTCCAAGTCCAGACTAAGCAAGGAGAGATCAGCTCTTCGAGGAATCAAAGGGCAGATCAAGAGGATCAAGACAAGCTAAATGAGCAAGACACCACTAAGGAGAAACCTCCCTTGCCGGGCAGGCGAGCCTGGCGGGGACGAGGTGGCCCCGAAGTCGAGCCTCAAGACCGTCCCGGCAGGCCTGCCAGGCGCTACGAGGGCAAACTACTCCGCCAAGGCTCCACCGCTCCACCTCACAGCGACGCAAGTCATCGATCGGTGCAGTGTCAAGCTCCCAATTGACTAAGTGGCTGTTATTTGGCATGTGGCAGCCACTTCCTATGGAAATCACCCCCAGATGACACCCGTCCAGAGATGTGTCAAGCAGAGAGGCGAAAAGGTGGCCGAGCAGCCCGGCAAGGCTTGCCGGGCATGCCATGATGTGACACTAAGCGGCGAATTTAATGCGCTCTACTCTGACTGCAGAGTTAGGTATGATAGCACTTTTCGCTATCTAATCAGTACACAATGACTAATTTGCCACTGTGGTGACCACTTGATCTATAAAAGGAGGGCCATGGCAACCATAGGTAGGATTTGGACCCTTGTACACTCATACGCGCGTAGCTGCCCTCGGCCCGAGGCAACCCTGCCGGGCAAGAGCGCTGCGTTTCCACCACAATCCACCATCAATCCACCAAAGCAGGAGTAGGGTTTTACGCCTCGCGGCGGCCCGAACCTAGGTAAAACTGCCATGTGATCTCTGTCGTGCTGCACTACGTTCTCCGCTCTTTGTGCAATGTGCTCATCCTCCCTGCCGAACCACAAGGGGCTGATGGCCCCATAGGTGGCCCTGGTTTCCCACGACATCTTTGGCGCGCCAGGTAGGAGGCTGCGCTTGCGCGAACCCGAGAAGCATACACAGCGTGTCATTTTCATCATCTTCTTCATCGACGGCTCCATCATCCATGGAGCCCAAGAAGAAGCCCGGTGCTGCAGCCCATTCGTCCACTTCGAAGGCCCCGTCGCACACGGCCACCGACGCCGCAGGGGCTACAGGGACGCTCGGAGACATGGACGCTGCGGGGGACGTGGCCGGCGCAGCGGCATCGTCCCCACCTCCCCTGCGGCTGAAACGAGGGCAGAAGGCGCCGGGGAAGGACAACACCAATAACATCCCAGCGGCCACGCTCCATGAGGTACGGGTGGAGAAATCATTCCGTCTGCACCTCTCCGCCCAGCTGAAGGGCACAGCCGCAACGGTGGCACTCGCTCTGGGGCGAATCGCAACTCTCCGGCCGCACCCGCCGCGGGCGCGACCGTAGGGCGTGCGCCATTCCCGGAACTAGCTGCCCCAGCTGATGCGCTAAACGGAGCCGCTAGCCCTCCAGCGCCTCCACCTCATCACTACGCCACCCTGGCGACGGGCTCACGACGACAAGAACATGGCGCAGCTACTACCGGCACCATGAGGAGCCAGGCGACGCTACGGTCTACGTCATCATCCATGCCAAGCACCGCTTCGGAGGCTATGGGGCGGGCCCAGCTGCTGTTGAGATTTTTGCCGGCAGCCGATCAGATGAATGATTGGAGAGCCACCATTCAGAGCCTGATTGGTTTTGCCGAGGCAGGAGGATCACAGCGAGCTGGCCCGCCACGGCCTCCCCAAGCAATGACAACGGCCCACGCTGCTAGCCATGCCGAAGGGGCCACCCCCACGGTGCAGTTCCCTCCGCGGCAGTCTGCGCAGGGGCCATGGCCGGAGCCACGCGATCAAGAACCCGACGATGTCTCAATGGCTTCGTCCAGCCCTCGAGCACGTTGAGACTAGCGGCAGGCCTAGGAAGACAGGCGAGGGGAAGGCGCGCGCGTCACCATCGAGCGGGGCCGCGACACCCACCACCAGTCTGATAGGCGCAATGGCCTTGACGTCGACGAGCCCACTCTCGGTGAATGTGAAGCCTGCCAGTTCCACCCCAAGAACATCCATCAGCCCGCCCAAGCTCTTCAGATGATCCCTTTGTCATGGGCCTTCTTGGTCTGGGGGTTCGATATCTTGGGCCCCTTCCCTCGTGCTACCGGGGGCTTTGAGTTCTTGTTCGTCGCCATCGACAAGTTCACAAAGTGGCCAGAGGTGGAGCCCGTGAGAAAGGTGACCGCACAGTCAGCTATCAAGTTCTTGAAAGGATTGGTGTGCCGCTTCGGGGTGCCTGCCCGAATCATCACCGACAATGGCACCCAATTCACGAGCCGCGCCTTCATGCAATATGTTCATGCCCTCGGAAGCAAGATCTCATTTGCCTCTGTCGCCCATCCCAGAAGCAACGGACAAGTTGAGAGGGCGAACGCTGAAGTGCTGCGAGGTCTCAAGACAAGAACCTTTGATAGACTATAGAAGTGCGGCAGGCGATGGATCGACGAGCTGCCGGTGGTTCTTTGGTCCCTCAGAACGACACCAAATCGAGCTACCGGGCAGACTCCCTTCTCCCTAGTCTGTGGGGGCAGAAGCAGTTATCCCCATGGAACTCATATTCGGATCTCCTCGAGTGCTTGCCTACGATGAAGTAGTGCAGGAACGGCACCGGCGTGATGACGCTGTGCTACTTGAGGAGAACCGTCTCCGGGCCGCTACGCGTGCTGCACGCTACTAGCAAGCCCTGCGTCGCTATCACAGCCGCAGGGTTCGTGCCCGGGGTTTTGAGGAAGGCGACCTTGTCCTTAGGTGTGTTTAGTCCGCCAAGGGTACAAACAAGTTGATGCCAAAGTGGGAAGGCCCTTACCGGGTAGTATGAGTCACCAGACCTGGCACAGTCCGTCTAGAGACTGGAGATGGCATTCAGTTGCAAAACTCATGGAACATTGAGCATCTCCGTAAGTTATACCCGTAAGGCACGGCTGTCGGGCCCTGCCCGGCAGCCACCCTCTTGTACAGGCCTTGCCGCTGTTGCATGTAACCCCTTGTACAAAGCCAGGCGCAGACCCTGAGCAACAGAAATAAACAAAGTGCTGGGGGCCCCCCAAAACTTGCATGCATGCATAAGCATATCATGAGCATAGCATGATCATGTAGATCAGATCACACATGGCATCATCTTCATCTGCACTAGGTTGCAGGGCTCTTACCGTGGACTTGGTCCCAAAGAAGAGAAGAGAAGACAAGCCTACGTCGCGATCCCCAGCAAGCCAAACAGCTAAGTTCTCTTCTTATCCTTACGTGTTCTGTAAGTAGAAATTTGTGCGTATGAAAACCTCGTCACCTTCAAAACTTAGGTGCTCCCATCCTTTGACTCGAACATTGCTTCGGTCAGGATGGTTGCAGTGGCCTTTGGTGGAGAATGCTTGGCGGGGGGCTGGTCCCTCTTTGCGATTTGTGCCCGGCAGGCTTAGCCCCATGGCAACAATTCGAGGGTACCGGCAGGATAGCTTGCCGGAGATAACTTGTTTACTTGAATGTATAGAGGCATTTCACCTCTGCATGGGTATGATGCATGCACAAGTGCTCGGCAAAGCTTGTCTTTTTCATTAATATGCTGATGAACAAGTACAGATCTTACAGAACACCAACATGGATAAAGGAGATTACATTATTTAGACTAAAGTTTGGCAAGTGCCTACATATTTTAGATTGAAAAAAGATAAGTGCCCCGTGATGCCCTTTCTTGTCCTTCTCCTCCCAGGCACTACGGCGGAAGGTGAAGAAGGCAAAAGGGGTGACTGGGCAGAAGCCCAGCCTGACCCCATCAGGCCCCTTGGCGAGGGGCCTAACAAGAGCGGGAGGGCGCGGACGAAGGTGATGGTGAAGAGAGCAGCAGGGACAGCCCACCAGCTACCACCACTAGGGCCAGCAGGATGCAGCAGGGCTAACAGAGCTGCAGCCCATGAAGAAGCCTGCCGAGGTCTAGCTAGAAGGCTGCTGGAGGAACCCGGGATGCTATCCACACCTCTGCATCCAACTCCCCGGCAAATCACCATGCCGGGAACGGAGTGCAGGTGCAGATATTGGTGCCACGGCCTGACGGTGACGGTGCGGCTGGTGTTCAGCCGGAGTCGGAGTCGTCGTCCTCCCCATCGGCACCGTCGTCATCGCCGTCACTGTCCTCCTTGTTGCTGTCGCTCGAGGAGGAGCTTTCGTCGTCGGTCGAGCTCTCCGCGCAGCACCCTAAGCGAGCACCCGAGCACCCGAAGACCTTGACGGAGAGCAGGTCGGCCTCCATTAATTTAAAATGGAGGACATGCCCCTCTGACAAACTATGGGCGCGAGCAAAGGTCTTCCAGCCACGTCGAAAGAACATGACGTGGGGGCAGGAAAATCCACATCCACCCGCATGTCGCCCTTCCCGCAACCCCTCATGTGTAGCTTCAATGCGCGCGGATGCTCAAGCTCCATCGCCCTCGCGAATGGAGTGGGGAGACGGAGGCGGCCGCGCTGAGGCTTGTACAATCTGATGATGAACTCCAGGGGTTGGTCTCCGACATGACACAATCAGAGCGCCACCCCGTCCTCCTCGGCCCCGGGTGCCACGACGACCACGACCTCGCCCCCTCCCACCTCCTCTCGCGGCGGGCTCTGCCCCCACATCTTCGGAGGGAGGAGGGAGACGCTATCGAGCAGAAGTTCTCATCGCCGCCACTGGAGCAATGCCGCACCCCTGACCTCTCGCCATGGTGGGCGAGGACTGCTACAAGAATGGAAGGAGAAGGATGTGTGGAAAAAACGCCTTGCCCCACATTCCCTTTTTATAGGTGAGCGGGGCAGGGGGCTAGATTTTTCCATAAGAGGTAGCCGCCCCGTTCGCCCAGTCCGGCTCCTCCTCGCCATCAACGGCTCGAGGAATCAAGGCCGCCCCCCTACACCAATCCGCGACGGCTACCTTTCTGCCATGGTACTCATTCCCGCGCCGTCCACATCCGCCACCAACTTTGCGCAGTACATGCAATACACGTGGCGGAGGCGCTTGGGGCGGGAAGGATAATGGGGTGACGGTTACCGCCCCGTGAACGTGGGACGTGGGTACCCCATGGATCGTAGCCCATTATCTCTCCCACTACAATTGGCGTTACGCGACGTGCGGGAAAACCAGAAACTGACCTGGGCTTAGATTAATGAAGAAGCAAAGAAGATCTCAAGGGACAAGCAACTGCTCCCCTCTTGCCTGTGCACTGGATAGGGCCTACCCCGACGACGCCCGGCAGCGTGTTCAGGCCAGGCCTAGAGGCTCCTGTCGGTGCAACAAGCCCTGGGTCTGTTGCCCAGACTGTGCAGAGGCCTAAAAAGGCAAGCTCGCAACGTCCAAGTCCAGACCAAGCAAGGAGAGATTAGCTCTTCGAGGAATCAAAGGGAAGATCAAGAGGATCAAGACAAGCTAAATGAGCAAGACACCACTAAGGAGAAACCTCCCTTGCCGGGCAGGCAAGCCTGGAGGGGACGAGGTGGCCCCGAAGTCGAGCCTCAAGACCATCCCGCCAGGCCTGCCGGGCGCTACGAGGGCAAACTACTCCGCCAAGGCTCCACCGCTCCACCTCACAGCGACGCAAGTCATCGATCGGTGCGGTGTCAAGCTCCCAAGTGACTAAGTGGCTCTTATTTGGCACGTGGCAGCCACTTCCTATGGAAATCACCCCCAGATGACACCCGTCCAGAGACATGTCAAGTAGACATGCGAAAAGGTGGCCGAGCAGCCTGGCAAGGCTTGACGGGCATGCCACGATGTGACACTAAGCGGCACATTTAATGCACTCTGCTCTGACTGCAGAGTTAGGTATGATAGCACTGTTCGCTATCTAATCAGTACACAATGACTGCTTTGCCACTGTGGTGACCCCTTGATCTATAAAAGGAGGGCCATGGTAAACATAGAAAGGATTCGGACCCTTGTACACTCGTATGCGCGTAGCTGCCCTCGCCCCGAGGCAACCCTGCCGGGCAAGAGCGCTGCGTTTCTACCACAATCCACCATCAATCCACCAAAGCAGGAGTAGGGTTTTACGCCTCGCGGCGGCCCGAACCTAGGTAAAACTGCCCGTGTGATCTCTGCCGTGCTGCACTATGTTCTCCGCTCTTTGTGCAATGTGCTCATCCCCCCTGCCGAACCACAAGGGGCTGATGGCCCCATAGGTGGCCGTGGTTTCCCATGACAATTGGGTATGTGTAGGCTTTGAGATAAGCATCACCTGGAAATGTTTCCTTAGTTTTACCTCGACCCCCTTTAACAGTATGGTGTTTCCTATGACTCAAGAAAGAGAAAATGAAACTATGAAAACAAAAGTCTTCACGCTTCATAATCCTCGCATCAATATCAATGTCTTCAAGGTCACACCAATTTCCACATTTTCAAAGTCTTCGAGAAAACCATAATCTTCAAATGAGGACATTCATTTTTAGGGGTCAACATTCATTGGATTTATCAAACTCCCTAGAGACTTATATAACTTGTGTACACTCACAAACACATTAGTCCCTTAACCTATAAGTCTTCAATACACCAAAATCACTAAGGGGCACTAGATGCACTTACAATCTCCCCCTTTTTAGTGATTGATGACAAATAGGTTAAGTTTTCAACGGGGATAAACATATGAAGTGTAAATATTGATATTGAAGAATTTGATTGCAAGATATAGAATAACTCCCCCTGAAGATGTGCATGTTGAGGAATTTGCTTTGACTGCAAATGCACATTGTAGAATAAAATCATGGAGATCTCCCCCTATATCTTGTAATCCATACATGCATTTAACATATAATATGAAGAATTTGAAATGCATGATGGAAAATGGTGTCTGACGAATTTCAGCGTGCATGCATTAAGGTACTTGAGGAAATAAGCATGCAGAAAGTAGTTCAAAAGTATCAGACCACCATCAGACTTAAGTTTACAACTCAACCAACAAACACTTCAGAAGAGCGAGAGTTGTAACTTAACAAAAAACAACCCATATATAAGACCCGCTTGAAGACTAACTCAAATTTCTCCCCCTTTGTCATCGAATGACCAAAAGGGACGAAAAATGAGGACTAACGCCCCTGAAGAATATCATCATGATGTCGATGGAGGAGCGCCAGCCTTGTCGGGGTCGTTTGTCGAAGTAGGGCCTGTCGCAGTGTCGTCGAGATCCTCAGCTTCATCAGTCTCACGCGATGAAGAAAATGAACTGGTGACCAGCTGAGGAACTTTGACCTTCTTGAATTTCTTCGAAGGAGGATGAGCCCAGTCAAAGTTCTACTGGAAGTCCATCTTCTTGAGGTCTTCAGCACTGTAGAGATGAGAAAGTATGGCCCAAGTGTGATCAAAGATTTCATGCGCATAGTAGTGATTCTTCTTCACAGTATTTTGTGTGATAGTCATGTTCTGAAGAATTGAGCCAAATTGACGCTTGACCCACTTGTGATTGCGATCGACCTTGTGATGAAGACTTAGAAGAAGCTCACGATCAGTCATCACTCGTGGAGCAGTGGCTTGAGGATTTTGCTCATGGGCTCTGGCAGAATCTTGAGTAGCAGAGTCATCATTGGTTGAATAAGATGCAGCCTTATGAAACTGACCATCCAATGGACGAGTGCCTTCATCAATAACAACAGCTTTGCCTTTTTCATCAACTGAAGAAATGGTCCTTTTGAGGACTTCAATGGGAGGCAGAAAGCTGAGGTGATTCTAAAGATCTACCTTGTAGTGAATTGAAGACCTGGTTCTGATGAATTTCATAATCCAAGGAGCATAGGGCTTGAACTCAAACGGCGACAGTGCAACATTAGCCAAAGTCCTCATGAAGAAATCATGATAGTTAATGGGAATCCCATGTATGATGTTGAATAGAAGATTCTTCATGATGCCAACAACTTACCTTCTTCTTCTTCAGAGTTGTGGCCTTTGATTGGACTAAGGGTTTTGGTCAGGATGCGATAGATTGTCCTTGGCACATATAGCAAATCCTTCACTAAGAAGGTGGTCCTTGGAGCTTGTCCAGGCCGCAAAGGCTTCATGAGCACTTGCATCAGATGAGTTGGAAGTTCAGATTCTTCATAGATTAGCCTTGCGCCTTCAGCAGGAGGACTGACAGGAATGGCATGAAGCAATTCAGAGGCCGGAGCTTTATAGTGAGTGTTCTCTGTCATCCAGTTAAGCACCCAAGAGTTGACATCAGCCACATTTCCAGTGAGGTGCAGAGTTGCATAGAATTGAAGAATTAGCTCTTCATTCCAATCACAGATATCAGCACAGAAATTTAGGAGCCCAGCTTCGCGAAGGACATTCAAGACAGGTTGGAAGCAAGGAATGGACTCCATATCCACATGAGGAATTTGACAGTGCTGAAATACCTTGTCCTTGTCAAACAGAAGTGATGCATAGAAATTCATCTGGCTTGCAGTCCAGAACCTCTTGCGCCGAAGTCTTGCTGAGTCATATGGATTGACATCAGTGAAGAAATGATGCTCAGCGAAGAAATCATTAGCCTTGAATTTTGGCCACTTTGCATGATGATTTTGTGGCTTGGGCTGAAGATTTGCAGTTGACGGTCTCACAACCTCTTGAGTCACAACCTCTGGTGCTGCTGACTGAGGAATTGAAGCTTCAGGTTCTTCAACAGCGGTTTGATTGTCCATTTCTTTAGCTGTAGCAGCTGGAATTTCTTCAGGTATTGAATGGAGAGAAGTTGGACGTCCTTCAGACCCTATGAGTATTTCTTTAGTCTGCATAGGGGACTGAGGAATTGGATGCAGAGGTGTGGCCATAGGTGAATTGGGGTGAAGATTTTCCCAATAGTCATCATTCAGCACCGGAGTAGTTGAGCCAATATCCACATCTTCTTCAATTTCCTCAACGCCCGCCTCTTCAGTTGTGAACTGAGGCTCAGGCGATGATACCAGTGGTGTGGAGACAACATCATCCATATTGATTTCTTCATCCAACTGCTCTGAGGAAGCAGCAGAAGGATTTTCCTCATCAGTGTCATCTGGAATGACATATTCTTCACCAAAAGGAATGAGTTCCTTTGATGGCACTATAGATATCGGAACAACATCAATTGGTTCTGTGAAAGAGCTCGTCAAAGTCCTCACTTTCTTGGGAGCTGAAGACTCTACAGAGGTTGATGCTTTCCTCTTCCTTGCGGCTTCCTTTTCCGCAGCCTTCGTTTTCTTCACTTCTGATGCAGAAGGAAGAGTGATTTTCTTCACCTTTAAAGATTTTTCAGGAGGGGCAGATGAAGTTGGTGCAATTTCTTAAGGCACGACTGATGCAGTCATCCTGGCATTATCAGTTTCTTCAGGCACAGCAGATTCTTCAGCTGGCCTGGGTTGTTCTTCAGGCGCAACATTGGTGGTTGCCCTGTCATTGTCTTCAGGAGCTGGAATTTCTTCAGCAGCCTGATTTTCATCAGCTGCACTTTTAGTTTCTTCAGTTTGCTGAGCATATGCTTTAGCCTAAGGAATTTGTTGTTGCGATGATGCTGCAACATCTGTCTTGAGGTTCTTGGCAATCTTGACAAATCTGACTTTGGCACCGAGCCAATCTGCATGATATCTGTGAAATTCATCACTGAGATCTCTGATCTCCCTCTGAATAGTTACAAGTTCTTCAGGAGCCTGTGTAAGAACATTGTTCCTCAGGAATCTCTCCTTCCTGTACTAGGCCTTCTGAAACTTCCACTTTTCTTCACCTATGAAGGCGTTCAGCATATGACTTTGACCAGGAGTGAGGTTAAGGTCAGGAAGTGGAGTGTTGGGATCTTTGTGCCATAGATCAATGAAATCGAGGATTTTCCTCGGATCCAACATAAGAGGCATGGAGCTGCCTTTGACTCTTGTAGCCCTTTCCTGTCGGAGTAAATGACCACGGGTAGCCTCATCAGCTCCCCTGGGTATTTCAAGACATCGGGGCAGGCTGCGCCCCTCGAACATCAAAGACAAAGGACCGCCTTCTTGGGGCCGGCTGGTCCAAGTGGCCGTTTGCCAGGAGGCGGCGGAATCCAGAAGACGGCCATGAAGTGGACTGACTCCTAGCAGGCGGCTTCCTGGGAAGCTGGGTCCTAGCAGGCGGCCCCTCGCGCCCTCAAAGTTAGCACCCACATAAACACGATGATTCGGGGCGTGGCTACAGTACAAGCCTGCCACCCCCGAATCCAGGGCAGAACATGGCCACTGTGCAGCGTACCAAGCGGACATCCCACGCCCGACGCGGCACTGTTGCCATGCTACTCATGACATCACCCATGGCAGAGAAAAGCCATGCTCCCACGACAGGCTGTCGGTACGGCCACGGCGGGCCCTACCTGTCCGTGAGAGGCCAGAAGGCGGCAAGCCCTGACCAATCGGCTCAGGGGGAGGCCGGCTCCTAGCAGGCGGCCCTCCCCCTTCTTTGAAGTTTGTGCGCCATTAACCAGGAGAGACGGGGAGTGGCTACAGTGAAACGCCCGCCAGGCGGCGGGACTGTAGCCACGCTCTCCCCGACCAAGCATGCATCATCAGTGGCACGGCTACAGTGCTACGCAGCCGACAGGACCTGCAAGCGGCGGGCCCGGCTTGTCAGTCGAGTACGAGACAGCTGGGGGGACCCACCAGGCGGCGGGCCCCTGCAGTCGGCGGAGAAGCCGGCGGCCAGAGACACTAACGACCGGGTCCTACGCCCGGCCGGATTACCATTGTACCCCTGTGGGTAGGCCTATATAAACCCCCAGGTCACCCCATGCAAGGGGTTGGGACCTTGGTGGAGAGGAGAGAGCCTTAGTTCAGCACTCATACACACACATAGAGAGTGGAGTAGAGCTAGTCTTGCTCTCCTTCCTCCTCTAGCAAAACAGCTCAAGGAGCAAGTTTGTAGCTACTTGTTGAGGTAGTGATCATGCGGAGACCCCGCGGAGCAGGACTAGGGGTGTTATCTCCTAGGAGAGCCCCGAAATTGGGTAAGATTCGCAGGCATATGCGGTCTCGCTCACTCCCGCTTCTAGAGCCCGGCGACGTACTTTTGTCCCCATCCACGATAAGCCACCCCCGGCATATGTCGCACGACATCCCCGACATTTGGCGCCCACCGTGGGGCTAGGTGCACCGTCGTCCGGAAACACGTTCTGGACGGGAACCCTCTTCCTTCCTGGCGAGCGCAGCCAGCCCGGCACGCCTGACGGCGTTTGTGCTGACACGCTGCGTGGCATGGAAGTTGCTTGCGCCGCAAGCAGCCTCGCTGATGTCATCGGCGGGATCCGCCTCTCCGACGAGCCCGCACTCGTCGCGGGCGCGGCCAGCCCTGAGAGCTGCCTTGTCGACTCCCTCGGCAGGCTTCACATCGCCAATGAGCCGGTCTCCGACCTGGGATCCGTTGGCTCCACCGACCCGTCCGTCGACATGGTCATCGACGCCGACGCCGCGCTTTCTGATGCCTTCCCCGGTGACGTGGTGATCTTCGACGACCCGCTCCCTGCTGCAGACAACAGCGCCAGGACCAGCACCGTCACCGCGGTGCTGGTCATCAGCCACGATGAAGCCTCTGACCAGGCCGGCCGGGTCCCGTTGCAGGCGGCAATGCGGGACCTGTCCACGCCCGTAGCGCCCGGTGCGAACGGTGAAACGCTGGAAGCGTGCCATATCACACTCCTCGACAGCGCCAACAAGTTGGCGGCCATGAGATACCTCACCGAGGCCTACCACCTCGAGATCGACCGTGCCGTCTGCGGCACGCCGGCTACTGCCGAACCCAGCCGCGCGGGCACGGTCTGGCAGCGCGGCGCAGCCATCGCCAGCATGTTGGGGGCCGACCGCCCAGTCTACGCCACGCCAATGGAGAACTTACGCGCCGCCCAGGCAGCGGCGGATGAGCTGGACCGCCTGGAGGGCGACGAGCATTGCTGCATGACGGAGCGCGTCCAGCAGCTCATCGACGCGGCCGCCGCGCAGCAAGAAGCTGGCCGCCGTGTGGTGGAACCCGGATTACAGGCAGGGAACCTTCCCCCTCGCCGAGAGCCCGGCGCGACCTCCCGGACGCCGACAGGCGGCGCCCGCGACCGAGGAGACCAAGAGCCGGTGGTTAGCCGCAGCAGCACCCGCATCTCCATCGAGCGCGACCAAGACGGCCGCCCACGAGCAGTGGAACGGCGGGACGGTCGTCCGCCTCCCCCGCGCAGGGAGAGGCGCGCCTCCCCGCCGCCTGTTGAGCATCCGACCCTCGGAGGCTGGCTGGGCCCCCGTGAAGGAGTCGGAGAAAACGACGCCCGCACCCGGATCGACCGCTTGGCTTGATCCCTGGTGTTAGAAGAAGATGCGATCGTCCCGCCTTGTTTCGGCCCCCGCATTCGCGACGAGCCCTTCCCCAAATACAACGGCTCGGTGAAGCCTAAAGATTGGCTGGTCGACTACTCCACTGCCGTCAACATAGCAAATGGCAACAAGCGTGTCGCCGTGAAGTATGTCCCGCTCATGCTCCAGGGCACGGCCCGGACATGGCTGAGCAGCCTCAAGCCCTACAGCGTCAACAGCTGGTTGGACGTTACCGAGGTTTTCATCCGCAACTTCACCAGCACCTACAAGCGGCCGCCCAAGCCCCGCCCAAGCCCCGCCAGCTCTCCCTGTGCGTCCAAGGCCCAACCGAGTCCACCCGCGAATACTTGACGCGGTGGGCCAAACTGCGCAACTCCTGCGAAGGGGTGCATGAGGTGCAAGCCATAGAATACTTCACTACCGGGTGCCGAGAGGGCAGCTTACTCAAGCACTGACTCCTCTACGACGAGCCGGCCACACTCGGCGAGCTGCTAATCATAGTGGACAAGTACGCCACCGCCGACTCCTCCATGAAGTCGGAGCTCCGAGTGGACGCGTCTGGAAAGATGCTCCCTCCGGACCCTCAGACGCCTACTGGCGACTCCAGTCGGCGCCAGCAGTCGAACGACAGCAAGCGCAAGGCCCAGCAGCCGGCTTCCACCAGCCGGCAGGTGGCGGCAGTTGAAGAACAACAACCGGAAGGGCAGCCCGGCCCCAAGCATCAAAAAGGCGGCAAGCCTGCTTGGTTGCCCGCTGTCTCCTTCGAGCAAACCCTTGATGCTCCCTGCAAGTTCCACAGTGGCGCGAAGCCGTCCAACCACACCACCCGGAAGTGCCACTGGCTCACCCACATTGCCAAAGGCGAAGGACTGCCCCCTTCGCCCATGGGCCCGCCGGCTCCGCTTGCTCAGCAGCCGGCGGCCCGCCTCGTCGGTGCAATTCAAGATGAATTCCCCGAGGAACACGGAGCCCACGTCGTCTTCACCAGTGTGGCCGACGACAGGCACAGCCGGCGTCAGCAGCACCGCGAGGTGTACACAGTCGCTTCTAAGGTCCCAGAGTTCATGCACTGGTCTGAGAAGCCTATCAACTGGAGTCATGCTGACCACCCGGAGGTGATGCCTTCTCCGGGTTCCTACGCCCTGGTGCTGGATGCCACCTTTTCAACAGAGCGGCGAGCCTGTCGCTTCTCCCGAGTTCTGATAGATGGCGGTAGCAGCATCAACATCCTCTACCATGACACCCTGGAGAAGCTGTGCGTCAGGGAGAAGCAGCTCCAGCCCAGCTGGACTGTCTTCCATGGCATTGTACCTGGCCTTTCCTGCTCTCCGATCGGCAAGATCAAGATAGATGTCCTCTTTGGAGACAAAGATCACTTTCGCCGCGAGCCAATCTGGTTCGAGGTGGTGGATCTAGAGAGCCCCTACCATGCGCTCCTTGCCCGGCCTGCTCTGGCCAAGTTCATGGCGGTACCGCACTACGCCTACCTCAAGATGAAGATGCCAGGCACCAAGGGCATTATCACCATAGCCGGCGACTACCAGAAGTCTGCCGAGTGTGCCGCAGCTAGCAGTCGGCTGGCCGAGTCCCTTGTGATTGCTGCCGAGAAGTGGCTCCTTGACCGGGTTGTGACCATGGCCGGCAAGCAGCCGGACCTGTCGCCAGATCCCAAGGAGTCAGAGGCTCAGGGCTCTTTCCAGCCGGCCAAAGAAACCAAGAAGATACCCTTGGACCCGAAGCACCCGGAGAAGTTCGCTGTCATAGGAGCTCACCTTGACAGCAAATAGGAAAGCGAGCTCATCGATTTCCTCCATGAGAATCGGGACATCTTTGCATGGTCTCCAAAGGACATGCCGGATGTTCCGACGGATTTCGCTGAGCACAAGCTACATGTCAGAGCAGATGCAAAACCAGGCAAGCAACCCCTCCGCCGCCTGTCGGAGGAGAAGAGAAGAATTGTTGGTGAAGAGATAGCCCGGCTTCTAGCAGCCGCCTTCATTATGGAAGTGTTCTTTCTAGAGTGGCTTGCCAACCCAGTCCTTGTACTGAAGAAGAACAACAAATGGCGCATGTGTATTGACTATACCAGCCTCAACAAAGCTTGCCCCAAAGATCCGTTTGCCTTGCCTCGGATTAACCAAGTGATAGACTCCACGGCCGGATGCGAGCTGTTGAGTTTTTTGGATGCCTACTCAGGGTACCACCAGATCAAGTTGAGCCCGGCCGACCGCCTGAAGACCACCTTCATCACACCATTCGGAGCCTTCTGCTACCTGACCATGACATTCGGCTTGAGAAATGTCGGTGCCACGTTCCAGCGTTGCATGCAAAAGTGCCTCCTCAAGCAACTCGGCAGAAATGCCCACGTCTATGTAGACGATATTGTGGTGAAGACGGAGAAATGCGGTACCCTCCTGGAAGATCTCAAGGAAACTTTTGATAATCTGCGCCATTTTCAAATCAAGCTCAACCCAGAGAAGTGCGTCTTTGGAGTACTAGCCGGCCAGCTCCTCGGTTTCCTTGTCTCAGAGCGTGGCATAGAGTGCAACCCTGTCAAGATCAAGGCCATCGAGAGGATGGAGAGACCCACCCGACTGCGAGACATTCAGAAGTTCACCGGCTACTTGGCATCCATCAGCCGCTTCATCAGTCGGCTGGGTGAGAAGGCTCTTCCCCTGTACAAGTTGATGAAGAAAACCACTCATTTCAAGTGGAACGACAAGGCGGACGAGGCTTTCCTCCAGCTCAAGAAGACGTTCACCACGCCGCCCATTCTGGCCGCTCCAGCTGCCAAGGAGCCCATGCTTCTTTACATCGCCGCCACCAGCCGGGTGGTCAGCACAGTCATGGTGGTAGAGTGCCAAGAGGACGGCAAGGCACAGCCGGTCCAGAGGCCTGTGTACTACTTGAGTGAGGTACTGTCAGCCTCCAAGCAGAACTATCCCCACTACCAAAAGATGTGCTACGGCGTGCACTTTGCCGCCAAGAAGCTCAAGCCATACTTTCAAGAGCACCCCATCACGGTTGTCTGCACCGCCCCGCTTGCGGAGATCATAGGCAGCAGGGACGCGTCGGGCCGGGTGGCCAAGTGGGCCATCGAGCTGGCCCCCTACAACATCTTCTACCAACCTCGCACCGCCATCAAGTCCCAAGCACTGTCCGACTTCCTCGTCGACTGGGCCGAGACCCAGTACCTGCCGCCAGCTCCAGACTCCACTCATTGGCGGATGCACTTTGATGGCTCGAAGATGCGCACCGGTTTGGGAGCCGGCATCATCCTCACCTCTCCCAAAGGCGACAAGCTCAGATACATGTTGCAAATCCATTTTGCCGCCTCCAACAACGTGGCCAAATACGAGGCACTAGTATACGGACTCCGGCTGGCCAAGGAGATTGGCATCCGCCAGATTCTGTGCTACGGTGACTCGGACCTGGTGGTCCAACAGTCGTCTGGCGACTGGGACACCAAGGATGCAAACATGACGAGCTACCGCTCCCTCGTCCAGTAGATCAATGTATATTTTGACGGGTGCGAGTTCCTTCATGTGCCACGGGCCGACAACGAGCAAGCAGATGCCCTGGCGCGGATTGGCTCCACCTGGCAAGCCATACCAGCTGGCGTGTCCCTTCAGTACCTCCGCAAGCCGTCTATCAAGCCTTCCCCAGAATCAGAATCCATCTTCGTGCCGGCTGCCCCCAAAGCAGTCGGATCCGACTCGAGGGATGCAGCAGCCGGCCCGGGGGCTTCGGCAGGCGGCACGGGGACTGCAGCAGTCGCAGCCAGCCCGGGGACTTCCCAACCCGGCACGGTGGCTGCAGCAGCCGGCCCGGGGACTTCGGCAGGCGTCACGGGGACTGCAGCAGTCGCACCCGGCCCGGGGACTTCGCAACCCGGCATGGGGGCTGCAGCAGCCATCCCGGGGACTTCACCAAGCGGCTCGGGGACTGCAGCAGTCGCACCCGGCCCGGGGACTCCACAACCCGGCCCGGTGGCTGCAGCAGTCGGCCTGGGGACTTCAACAACGCAGCAAGACGCGGCCGACTCCACCCCGCCACCTCCCAACCCAACCGCCCTAGTTTTAGTGGCCGTAATGACAGTGGACGAAGTCGAAGCACCATCATGGGCGCAGCCCATCCTCAACTTTCTGGTGAGCGGAGAGCTGCTAGCTGATGAGGTCTCGGCCCGGCAGGTGCAACGCCGGGCAGGAGCTTACACGATAGTAAACAGAGAGCTTGTCAGGCGCAGCGTGACCGACGTCTTCCAACGCTGCGTCGAACCAGAGAAAGGCAAGGCAATCCTCAGAGACATACACCAAGGCGAGTGCGGCCACCACGCGGCCTCCAGGTCCCTTGTCGCCAAAGCTTTCCGCCATGGTTTCTTCTGGCTGACTGCTTTGGAGGATGCCAAGGATCTAGTCAAGAAATGCAAGGGGTGCCAAAAATTCAGCTCCAAGCAACATCTGCCGGCTTCTACACTCAAGACCATCCCCCTTACCTGGCCATTTGCCGTCTGGGGGCTGGACATGGTGGGCCCATTCAAGACAGCACGCGGCGGCATGACCCATCTGCTCGTCGCCATCGACAAGTTCACCAAGTGGATTGAAGCAAAGCCAATCAAGAAACTGAATGGTCCGACTGCTGTGACCTTCATCGCAGATATCACCGTCCGGTACGGTGTACCACACAGCATCATCACCGACAATGGCACTAACTTTGCCAAAGCCGCCTTGGCCCGTTTCTGCGCGACATAGGGCATCCGAATGGACTTAGCGTCCGTTGCCCATCCGCAATCAAACGGCCAAGTTGAGCGAGCAAACGGCCTCATCTTATCCGGCATCAAGCCCCGACTGGTCGAGCCACTGGAGCGCTCGGCCGGCTGCTGGATCGACGAGCTGCCGGCCGTCCTCTGGAGCCTCCGCACCACCCCGAACAAATCAACCGGCTTCACTCCCTTCTTCCTCGTATACGGGGCCGAGGCCGTCATCCCAACTGACATCGAGTTCGACTCACCTCGCGTCATCATGTACACGGAGGCGGAGGTGAAGGAAGCACGTGAAGACGGCGTCGATCTGCTGGAAGAGGGCCGGCTGTTAGCACTCAGCCGATCCGCCATCTACCAGCAGAGCCTGCGCCGCTACCACAGTCGGAAGGTCAAGCCACGATCCTTCCAAGAGGGAGACCTTGTGCCCCGGCTGATCCAGCGAACAGCCGGCCAGCACAAGCTCTCGGCCCCTTGGGAAGGCCCCTTCATCATCAGCAAAGCCTTGGGCAACGACTCCTATTACCTGATCGACGTGCAGAAGCCCAGGGCGCGCAAGAGGGACGATTCCGGGAAGGAAACAGAGTGCCCATGGAACGCAAATCTCCTCCGAAGATTTTACAGTTAATGCAGTATGTACCACGCTACCTTTTGTATTAAGCGCAAAGACACCAGGTCCCTCGAGGAGCACTCGGGGGCTACCTTTATTATCTATATGATAAGTTTCATGCCTGTGAATGACTTATTTCATTCCTCCGCCCGGCACCGGGTCCGACCAGTCGGCCCGGGGGCTTGCCGCCTTGTACTATGTCAGCGCTACCTACAGTCGGACAAGTAGTGTGCCAGCAGCTAAGCCCTCTCTCGCCATAAGCTGCAGCTCGCAGAGCGACTGTCTGGCTGGCAAGAGTCAAAGGTAGGAAATGGTGCCCACATGAAAAATGACTAAGGACGAAAGCACTCACATAGGCCAAGCCGGCTCCTCGCCTAGCCGTCTGGTTGCTGAGCAGCCGGCCGGCCGGCTTCTCACTTAACTTGCTACGTTCTAAGCGGCCAAAGTACTTGCCTTCCCAAAATGGCCAAGTACCTGACCCAGCCAACAGACCGAAGAACAGAAAAGCAAGACAAAGTCAGAACCCGGCAGAGCACAGCTTGTGCAAATAAAGTTAACTTACATAGCAAAAGCTCTTAGCCAGCATTCAACAGAGTTTGAATACACCCCCAGCGGGTGGAATTGCGCAAATTTAACATACTTGTCCAAAAGATTACAAGAGCAGGAAAAGATAAGATAAAGTTGGCAGCCTAGACCAGAGGAGCAGCAGGCGGGTCCGGCAGGTTGGTGGAGTCGGAGGCGCCGGCTGGTGGTGTGGCCGTCTGGCGAATCTCGGCTTGGTCGCCATCAGTAGCAGTCGGTGCACTCGCACATGGCTCATTGCTCGAGGCCCGATCGAGCTGAGGCTGGCCGTTCGCTCCGCCCTCCGGTGCGTCGTCTTCACCATCCTCGTCTTCCTCGTCCTTGCCTTCGTCACTGGAGGCGATTTCTTCCGCCGAGTCCTCGCCCTCATCCGAGTTCAGCCCGAACCAGTCTGGCGGCACCTCGGCACCCTCCTCGTCCAGCTCGGGGAGGAAGACACCGGTCTCGGTGTACTCGGCTATCGCCGCCGCACGACGAGTGAGCGCAGGCCCCACTGCCACCAACTCTTCCCTGGCCTCCTGCCGGAACATGGCCAACTGGGCTAGGTTCAGCCCAGGATACCACGCCTTGATGAACTCCAAGGCCCTTCGGGCGCCTGCCCGAGCGGAGGAGCCCTTCCAAGCCTCAAAGCGGCCGATCGCCACCTCTAACCAGTCGGCGGTCCGACTGGGGGTGCGTGGAGCTTGGACGCCTGGCCAGAGGGCGGAAACCAGCTAGGACCCGGCGCACTGAAGGCGGCGGAGCAGACAGTGAATCGGCTGCAGGCGCGTCCTGACGGCCAGGAGCTGCTCGTTCATGTTTCGAGGCGCATCGAGCGGGATCTCCACTCCTTCCCTCCTACGCTGGTCACGCCGCGCCTTGATGGCCTGGCTGACGGCGATGGCGTGTCCAGGAAATCTACGCAAAGAAAAAACAAAGATCAGAAGTCGGAAGCCGACTCTCGATGCAGTCGGCAGCTATTCCAAAGAAAGAAGTTTACCATCAATCATAGCCTCAATCTCGCCGTAGCCAGCGACGAGGATGGCCTCCTTCTCAACCCACTTCGAGCGCTCAGTCTCAAACTCGGCCTGGAGGGCGCCTTCCGCCTCCTTGAGTTTCTGGAGCTCCGCCTTGTGCTGGTCCGCCTGGTCCACCAACTTCTTGGCCAGACGGTCACGCTCCTGGGCCGCCTTGCTGCGCTCCTCCTCCTTGGCGCGCAGCTCGGTCTGGACTTCGCCCAAACGCTGCTGCAGTGTGGCGTTGGCTCCTGCGAAATTGAGAAAGAGAAGACAATCAACAAAGTTGACGAAAAAGAAAAGTGGTTGCCGGAAGATCCGGCCCGACTACTCAGCAGTCGGCCCGAATCTCGGGGGCTGCACCCAGCGGGTGCGCTGGCGCCCCCCCGCGAGGAAGAAGATGGAATGCTTACTCCAGCTCTCGGTCAGGTCGGCAGTCCGCTTAGCCAGCTCCTGGACCTGGGAGTTGAAGGCGGCTGCGCGGATGTTGTGGTAGTCCTGCAATGAAGACAAAAGAAGAGAAAACAAGTTAGCACTCGAAACTTACCTTAAAGTTCCGAGCCGCCTGCTCAGCAGCCGGCCCGGAACTCGGGGGCTACACCTAGTGGGTGCGCTGGCGCGCCCCCACAGAAGATTGCAAGAATAAAAAAAAACAAAGCAAAGAAGTGTACCCGGACGGCTGCTCGCGTCGCCAAGAACGCCTTCGTATACTGCTGGAGGGCGGTGCCTTGGGCCTAGAGCTGGGCCTGAACGTCCTGCGCGGCCTTGTTCAGCATGCCCGTCCCGCCCCCAGGCATCCATTCTGGTGGGGCAGCACTGGTGGCCTCTGCATCTGGGGCGGACGAGCTCGCGGCCCCGATCTCCTGCGCCCGTGGTGCTGAGGCCGCCTTCGCCACATGCTGGCGCCCCGGAGGACGGACCACAGGGGTCGCCCCCACCACCAGCTCGCTACTGACAGGCGGCGCCGGTGGCACGTCAGAACGACTGCCTCGGGCCTTGGCAGTCGGCGCTTGCGGGGGCACCTCCGCCCTCGGGACGATGGCGTCGCCTCCTCTCCTCTCCACGACCGGCTGATCGTTACTGGCTCCTCCAGTCGGCACCGGGTTCTCTGGCGCTGGTGGCACTGCGCGCAGCGGGATGTCAAGTTGGGGAGTCCGACCGTGTGTGGCCTCTTCCTCTTGCACCTTGGCAGCCGCGTCCGCCTGGGCCTTGGCATCGGCGTCCGCCTGGGCCTGGGCTGCGACGTCCGCTTGGACCTTGGTCTCAGCGTCGGCTAGGGCCTTGGCCGCCGCATCCGCGTCCTCCTGCGCCGCCTTGGCCGCCTCCGCCTTCTGCCGCTCCACCTCCTCCCGCTCCTCGCGCGCCTCCCGCGCGTTCCTCTCTGTCGCCTCCTGGAGGTCGGCGAGCAGGTCCACGCGGCGGGTGTTGGCAGAGCCTTCCGCCGCCCCGATCACTGAAGAAGTGGTGGACCGCTCAAGAGAGAGCGAGGCCCTGTTCAAGCAAGACAAGAGGAAACTCAGAAAGGGTTTGCAAGAAAGAAGAAAAGAAAACGCAAGAGAAACCAAGCACTTACGCGGACACCATCGGGGGCTGCTTCGGGGTCTTCTGGAACTGGGCCGCCTTCGCGGCGGCCTCCTGCCGCTTGGTTGCAGCGGCCATGTTCTTGGACCTCTTCGGCCGGCTGCCGAACAGCAACGAGCCGGCTCGATGCTTTGGTGCGCCGCCTGCTGCAGTCGGCGCGGCTGAAGAACTCGCGTCCGCCTTGTCGGAGCCGTGCGTGCGGCGCGGCTCGTTCTCCTCCTCGTCGTCATCCGACCAGGCCTCGAGGCCGCCTCCTCCTCCAGAGCCGCCTGCTCCACCGCCGCCACCTGTGGCGTCGTCCTCCTCCATGGCGGCCACCCCCAAGTTGGGGTCATCCACGTCGCTCCTTGTTCGGTCCGGCATATACTGCTGACCTGGATCCAGAGCGCCGGCGGCCGACTAGGCCGGGAGGACCTGCACCATGGCCGACTGGTCAGACGGTAAAACAAGAGCTCGGAACAGCAAAAGAGAAAAAGAATTGCAAGACTCACCACAGGCGGCGGATGTGCGCGGTCATACGGCCGCTTGCCGAACCGCCAATCCGTCTCCGATAGCTTGCAGTTGGAGAAGTAGTTGACCAGCTGGGCCACCTCCACGTCCGGAAGCTCCCATGTGCACATCCGGCACGGGTCCCGGTGCCCGCTCATGCAGCTGACGATGTGAAGCCGGGCTTGGAGGGGAAGCACTCGGCGCGTCATGAAGGCGGCCAGCAGGTCCGAGCCCTTCAGGCCCTCCGACTCCGTCATCACCTGAAGTCGGGCGAGGGCGGCGGAGGAGGCGGCCGATAGGGAGCTCGGCTTGTACTGCCAGTTGGCGCGTGGCTCGGCTGGCGGGCCGGCTACGTAAGCCGGCAAGTTGATGTAGTCGCTCGTCGGGTGGATATTCTTGACGTAGATATAGGATTTCTGCCACAGCTTGGCCGACTGCAGTAGGGAGATGGGCGGGAAGCGGTTCCCGGTGCCCGGACGCCGCACTGCCATGCAGGCTCCGCATTGAGCCGCCTAGCCCTTGGTGGCGGTGCTGAGTTTGAGATAAAAGCACTCCCCCCAGAGCTCAAGGGTGGGGAGAGTGCCGAGGTACCCTTCGCACATGGTGACGAAGGCGGCCAGCAGCACCACCGTGTTTGGCGTGAGGTGGTGCAGCTGGACTCGATAGAAATCAAGGAAGGAGCAGAGGAAGCTGCTCGCCAGAAGGCCGAAGCCGCGAAGAAAATGGGACCGGAAAACGACGCGTTCATCGCCCTCCGGCACCGGCGAGATTTCTGCCTTGGGGGGAACACGTACCCGCACGTTCGTCTCCTGGGGCAGCCGCCGTGTTTGACAAAGGAAAGAGAGGTGATCCTCATGGACGTTGGAACCGTCCCAGACACCGGCCCATGAGCGCGCCATGGGCGAAGGAGCTCGTCGTAGGCGCGGCGCGGCGACGAGCAGGCCAAGACGCGATGGAGCGAAGAAGCCGCTGTGAGAAGAAGCTCGACGACGGTGGGCTGCGGCAGCGCCTTGGCAAGAGGAAGAGGCGCTGCGGCAGCAGAGAGGAAGAAGAATGGCGAGGGGAGAGGAGGGCGCGCGCGTGCGTCCGCCACCCCCCTCTTCCCCCTACTTATAGCCCCAGGCGGCGAAGCCGAGGGGGCGAGAGCGTGGGGGATCGTGGGATTAACTGCGCCCACTCCCCCACGATCCCATGATTGCGGCGCCAGTAAATGCGTGTATTAATTACCGCAGAAGCCCAACCGTCTACCTCGGCCGCAGCAGATCCGTGCGCGTGCCGAGGCACTATAGTGGCGGGCCCCGGCCTAAGGCGGCGTCCCGTCACGGGCGTGGGCTGGCAGGCCGGCTTGGCCTGCTGACACCGCGTGGCCGACAGGCACGGGCGGCGAGCCTGACGTATGGCTAGCATGCCACCTGGCCCCCACCACGGCATTTCGAAATCACCAGGCAGCCTGCCTGGTCACGGCCGACACCTACCAGTCGGCACTTCGGAAGACGAATGAAGCAGAATACCAGACAACCCAGAGTAGGAAGCTGCTGGGGCTTCTTGCCCCTTCAGCCGCAGCGCCCCACCAGCTTCGGGGACTACTGTCGGAGTAAATGACCACGGGTAGCCTCATCAGCTCCCCTGGGTATTTCAAGACATCGGGGCAGGCTGCACCCCTCGAACATCAAAGACAAAGGACCGCCTTCTTGGGGCCGGCTGGTCCAAGTGGCCGGTTGCCAGGAGGCGGCGGAATCCAGAAGATGGCCATGAAGTGGGCCGACTCCTAGCAGGCGGCTTCCAGGGAAGCCAGGTCCTAGCAGGCGGCCCCTCATGCCCTCAAAGTTAGCACCCACATAAACACGACGATTCGGGGCGTGGCTACAGTACAAGCCTGCCACCCCTGAATCCAGGGCAGAACATGGCCACTGTGCAGCGTACCAAGCGGACATCCCACGCCCGACGCGGCACTATTGCCATGCTGCTCATGACATCACCCATGGCAGAGGAAGCCATGCTCCCACGACGGGCTGTCGATACGGCCCCCAGGCGGCGGGCCCTACCTGTCCATGAGAGGCCAGAAGGCGGCAAGCCCTGACCAATCGGCTCAGGGGGAGGCCGGCTCCTAGCAGGTGGCCCTCCCCCTTCCTTGAAGTTTGTGCTCCATTAACCAGGAGAGACGGGGAGTGGCTACAGTGAAACGCCCGCCAGGCGGCAGGACTGTAGCCACGCTCTCCCCGACCAAGAATGCATCATTAGTGGCACGACTACAGTGCTACGCAGCCGACAGGACCCGCAAGCGGCGGGCCCGGCTTGTCGACCGAGTACGAGACAGCTGGGGGGACCCACCAGGCGGTGGGCCCCTGTAGTCGGCGGAGAAGCCGGCGGCCAGAGACACTGACGGCCGGGTCCTATGCCCGGCTGGATTACCATTGTACCCCTGGGGGGTAGGCCTATATAAACCCCCCAGGTCACCCCATGCAAGGGGTTGGGACCTTGGTGGAGAGGAGAGAGCCTTAGTTCAGCACTCATACACACACATAGAGAGTGGAGTAGAGCTAGTCTTGTTCTCCTTCCTCCTCTAGCAAAATAGCTCAAGGAGCAAGTTTGTAGCTACTTGTTGAGGTAGTGATCATGCGGAGACCCCGCAGAGCAGGACTAGGGGTGTTATCTCCTAGGAGAATCCCGAACCTGGGTAAGATTCGCATGCATATGCGGTCTCGCTCACTCCCGCCTCTAGAGCCCGGCGACGTACTTTTGTCCCCATCCATGATAAGCCACCCCCTTGCATATGTCGCATGACATCCCCGACATTTCTAGTCTATCCACTGAAGCTTGGCTAGGCGCTTGGCCCATTCCTTCAGAAATTCCTCACCACGCCTGACGCTGGTGGGATCAGCTTGTTGACCAGCAGCCAAAGGAGGTCTTGGACATGGAGGGTTCACATCGAATTTCTTCATGTACTTTGGGGTTACATAGCGGTATTCCCTCCATTCCTTAGCCCATCTCCTCTCAATCCTCTGTATGCACACTTTGCGCTGATTCTTGTTTTCCTTCCCATGAATTTCTTCATCAGGTGTGCAGTATTCATCATAGATGTCTTCAGGGATTTCAAACACTGTGTTTGTCTCAGGCCTCTTGCCTCCCTTCTGAGGTCTCTTCCCATCTGCCATTTTCATCACTTGAGGACTTTGAACTTTGGATGTTTCTGAGGAAGTATGCAAATTTTCTTCGAGGAACGCTGCAAATGAGTTAAGTTGATGAGAACCTAGTGATTCAGCAGCAGACATTTGTACCTGTGAACAGAGTATAGGTGCGAAGAATTTGGAGAGGTCATATGCGTTCTCAGAAATTTTTCAAAAGTATCAAGTTTGAGGAATTTGACCATAGGTGTCTTGAAGAATTTCACTAAGCGTTCTTGACTTAGGTTCCAGAGTTGTATAGATTAGAAAATCCACACAATTGAGGAATCTTTGAAGAAAAACATAGTTTAGGGAAACAAATCAAGGAACAGAAGCATTCCGGTGCTTATGGAGTGGGAAGTTGAAGAATAAACACCTTTTGAGGATTTTGTGGAAATCATAAGAATCAAAGCAGGGCAGTAAAATTAGATTTTAATTACCCTTGACGAAGGACACGACGAACTGGGTGTGGAGATGGAGAAGTTCTTCAGTTCAGATCTCCCACGCCCTAACTTGGCAGAGGGAGACAGCTACGGCGACGGTGGAGTGAAGATTTCCGCTGCCGGCGCAAGTACGATGGCAACGAGGTCGAGGCAGTGAAGCTCTTCCTCACCAGCAACGATTGAGAGTAGCGGCGGTGCTAGGTCTGAGAGCTCGAGTGAGGGGTGTTCAGGTCGAGCGGAGTAAATGGAGTATGAGGAGGGTGAGGGGTATTTATAGCCACAGTGAAAAACTGTTCGCCTTAAGATTTTGGATGAACATGCCCTGACCCTTGCTATCCTAACGACATGTCTCACCCATGTACTAAGAGGTGGAGATCGTGGCGGATCATGGGTGAGTAGTTTAATCCATTGTGGGAAGCGGGACGGTTTGAGCGGCAACAGCCAAAAATTTAGATATGAAAATTTTAAAGTTTCGTTCGCAAATTCTTCAGCTGTCAAGGACGCAGTGAAGACTTTGAACAGGTTTCAAATAGAACGCACATGAAGAATTTGCGAATAGATTGGGTTGAGTTTAGCATAGAGGGGGAACGGGTCCGATCACATTCACTTAGAAGAAAATCAACTTGAAGAATTAGCAATAAGTGAATGCTGTTGAGGACATTGAAAACTCAAATATATATATATATATATATAGTCAATGAAGAACACCAAT
The DNA here is from genome assembly GCA_011799875.1 of Thinopyrum elongatum. NCBI lineage: Eukaryota > Viridiplantae > Streptophyta > Magnoliopsida > Poales > Poaceae > Thinopyrum > Thinopyrum elongatum. Next base: position 544,433,291 of record CM022298.1, on the reverse strand, counting down.
TGAAAAGTTTGAGGAAATTACAAAGTTGAGGAATTTGAAAATTTGAAGAATTTGCAAAAATGAAGAAAAACTCAAATTTGAAGATTTTCAACTTTGGTTGGTGGTGTGACCCAACATATAAGAATGATGATTTCAAACACTGCTTACAATTGTCGTAGGGCTCTGAGAATCAAATTCTTCATTAATTTCTTCACACTTAGAGGGTTAGTCTTCATTGGTTGAAGAAAAATGTTACTTCGTGTGTTGCACATCTAAGTCGTCAATTTTGCATAAGTGTTAGGATATGTGTCCTTTCAAAGAACATTCAAAGATTCTAAGATATTTAGCTCACACCGCAACATGCTAAATCTCTTCTCATCCAAGGGCTTTGTGAAGATATCTGCTAGCTGTTCTTCAGTCTTCACGTGATCAATGGAGATGTCGCCCTTCAACACATGATCTCGAAGAAAATGATGACGAATCTGGATGTGCTTAGTCTTCGAGTGCTGAACTGGGTTGTGAGCAATTTTGATGGCACTCTCATTGTCGCAGTAGAGTGGCACATTCTTCATGTTGATGCCATATTCCTTGAGGATTTGCTTCATCCACAGCAATTGAGCACAGCAAGAACCAGCATCAATGTACTCACCTTCAATAGTAGAGAGTGATACGCAGTTCTGCTTCTTCAAGGACCAACATACTAAGGATCGTCCGAGGAAATGGCATGTCCCTGATGCTGACTTGTGATCCACCCGATCACCATCATAGTCAGAGTCAGAATATCCAATGAGATCAAAAGCCGAGTGTCGGTGTCAAAACCGGCAGACCTCGGGGTAGGGGGTCCCGAGCTGTGGATCTAGGATCGATGGGTAACAAGGGACGACGAACACAGTGTTTACCCAGGTTCAGGCCCTCTCGATGAGGTAAAACCCTACGTCCTGCTTGATTGTATTGAATGTATAACATGGTTTACAGAGTAGATCTACCTCGAGATCAGCATGAGCTGAACCCTAAGGCTATGAGGTGATGAATGTAGCTCTAGCCCTAAAGACTAAAAACCCTTGGTTTATATAAACACTGGTAGGGTTAGGGTTACAGGAGATAGATTACAATAAGGAATTAAAGAGATCCTCCACCTTCTTGACTTGGAGGGCACACCACGGCTTCATAGATCTCCTGTCATTATACGGCTCCACCAGTCCGGCCCATGTACAATGGGCCGTCGCCCCGAGGACCCCTTAGTCCACAACTCCCTTAGTAGCCCCCGAACTTGCCTCCAACGCCAAGACTTGTATCCGGTATCCATCCATCCGACCAGTATTCGGCTTACGGGGCGAGTTCCTCAGTATGTCTCTCCCTTGTTCGGAACCAAGTGATGCCCGGAATCTGAAACGGTAGTTTTACTTAACACCGAAGGTAATAACAAAAACATCGCTCAAGCGCAAATAGTGCCTTTATCTGACAACTTTTTCTCTTTCAACGAAGAGTCTCTTCCGACCATAATGCTAAGCAGTTACTATTTCTCGAAACGCGACTCGAGGCTGACGCCACGTTTGACACGTCCCCTCAAGGTGGAGATCATGTCCCGCTTTTCGGGGGATATGGTTAATGATTTTGATTCCCCTCCCCGCTCATATTGTTGCGGAGATATCGGGAAGTGGAGAGGCCAGCAGCGTGGAAAAAGGAATCCCCGGCCTGCCAACAGTCTATAAAGGGGGGACGCTACAGTCTGCATCCCACACCCTCTTCCACCTTCCGCTCACGCAGACCTTCAGAGCTCCAGCGCCCTTTCTCTCTCCTTCCACAGCGAATCCCACTTCACCTCCTTCGACCATGGCCGGATCTGGTGCCAATGGGAAGTGGGAGGCCTCCTTCATCACCAACGAGGACATTCTGAAGCTGAAGGAGGCCCCCTACTTGCTGGCCAATGTCGCCCATAGGGCCCCTGAAGAGGGCCAGATCATCCCTACACCCGAGCCGGGCGAAAGGGTAGTTTTTCTCCCCCATTTCCTTAGGGGGCTCGGATTCCCCTGCATCCCTTTGTGCGGGGGCTGATGTTCTTCTACGGTCCGGATTTTCATGATCTAGCCCCCAACTCCCTCCTCCACATTTCGACCTTCATCATCATCTGTGAAGCGCTCCTCCGAGTCCAGCCGCACTTCGGTTTATGGCTAAAGGTGTTCAATGTCAAGCCCAAGGTGGTCGGCGGCGAGCATGCGGACTACGAAGGAGCCATGATTAGTAAGCTGACATGGGTCTAGTGGCAAAAGGAGTGGTTTTATATCACCGAGCCGAGGGAGGCCGCATGGGGAGCAGCCCCCACATTCAGGTCCGGACCCCCTACCAAATTGGCCTCCTAGACCAACAAGAGCCCGGACTGGGGGTGTGTTGCTGACACGAGAGCACTGCAGAAGTGCGTCGACAGCATAATAGAGACCGACGCGAAGTTGGTCGACGTGGTCCATATCATGCTCCACCGCCGGCTCCTCCCTTGCCAGGCGAGGGCCAAGCCCATGTGGGAGTACGAGCCTGATGATCCGTCCATCGTGCGACACCTCTACGGCACAACTCCTGACAAGATATGGGGCCAACTATTCCAGCCCCAGAAGGAGTGGCCAGTCGAGGGGAAGGACGTCGGCCTCGACGCCGCGAACCCCCCAAGGGAGGTGAGCGGCATTTTTTTCTTCGAGGAGTGTTCAGATATTCATACCACGTTTGATTCGGTCTAACCCTGGTATGTGGATTTTGCAGGGCTGGCTTACCAAGGCCAAGAAGATCCGCAGCCCGGCGCCTCTGCTAGCAGGGCCCCGATCAGAGCAGCTGGAAAAGCTACTGGTCGTGGTGCCTTATAAGGCACCGGCCAAGAAGGTCAAGAAGAAACAAGTGCAGGAGGCCAGGGAGGGCCTCCACCGCAGGGTTCATCTGGGCAATTGGTCCGGAGACGCTGCGGCCTCATCCGTGCAGGATGGGGGCGAGGATGAGGACGAGGAGGAGAGTGCCTCCTCGCATTCCAAGAAGAGGGCAGCATCCGAGGACGTCGAGGAGGTCCAACCTTCTCCGGCCCCGAAGAGACAATGCCGGCCCAAGCTGGTCCTGTTCGATAGTTCGGACTCCGACAAGGAGTCCGAAGTGTCCGAGAAGGTTCTGGAGAAGGATCCCCGGGTCAAGCCCCCGGCCAGCAGGTAAGGCGTTGGCATTTTTAGATATCTCATTTTCAGTAATTTGCTTTAGTTGAAGGTTAACACCTCCAAGTTGCAGTCCCCCATGTGAACGCCCCACCGAGCAGACTTCGGAGGGGACGTCTCCGCCCGCCGAACTGGCGGACAGTGGGTCTATGGCGCACTCCGCGCCTCCTCCGATCCCCGAAGAGGTTGAGGAGGTGCAGTCCCAAAGGACTCCTCCTCCTCCGAACACAGAGGGGGAGGTGGACGCCATAATGACCGAGGTTAACACCTTGGTCACCGAAGACCAGGAGGGAGCGTCCCTCCTGGCTAGCGAGGGAAAGGAGTCTGGACCATTCGGACCCCAACAGTCAACCGCTCCCGAGCCCCCAAGGCCTTCGATGGCACAGGCTCCTCCCCGCGGGGGAGGGGCCGGGGAGCCAACGCCAGCGCCGAACACCTCCACACGGGCGACAGTTGGCTGGCCAGACATTCTGGAGGAGCTGGTGAGCAGCTCTGTCATCGTTGATGGGCACCGCACTCTAATGAGTGCAGTTATGCAGAGTGTTCATTTCGTCCAGTCCGGACTGAATGGCGCTGTCCAAGGCATTCTAATGGGCTTTGAGGTAAGTCCAGTAACACTCTTTCCTCATAATGCTGTTGTAATTGTTAGTTTAGGTAGGCCGTATACATAGCAGCCCCCGAGTCTCTGTCAGGACCTCAGAGAGACCTGTAGAGGATCAAATTCAGTAAGCCGAATAATAATGTCGACATATTTTTTGCTGACGCAGCGTTAGAGGAGATGGATTGGAAGCTCAAGCTTTCTGATCAAGAGCTTGACCTTGTCAAAAAACAGCTTGACGAGGCGCAAGGTAAGCCCTGTGAGAAGATGTGTACTTGCTTGACGCCGGATATTGACGATCCGGACTGTATGCTAATCCCTTATCTTGATGACCCTGTAGCTACTGCCGCCGAGGTCGAGCGCTTGAAGGAGGCCCTGAAGAAAGCCGAGGCCGAGGCGGCTGAGAAGAAGACGGCCGTTGAGAAGGCAGTGGCCGAGCTTGAGAAGGCCAAGCTTGCTGTCGAGCAACATGAGGCTCGGGTGACCGAAGTCCAAGAGAAGCTCCAGGATGCCGCCAAGAAGCTGGAGGCCCTTGAGAAGGGGCAGGAGGAGCAATCCTCCCAGCTATCCAAGGTAGAGAAGGAGCTTCAGTAGGTGAGGAGTAACGCTCGAGGTGTCCGGGAGGAGCTCTGCAAGCCGCACAAATTGCCAATGGTAAGTAATATTTACTGCAGAGTGTGTTCGGAGGCAACAGATTCACCCTGCTGATGAGGGTCTGGCGCTCCGCAGGCGTCTTCGCCGAACTTCCGAAGAATGCGGCGGCCGCGGCGAGGCACTATGCCACCCTCGAGGAGGACTCCACGCAGCGGCTCTTCTGGTCACAGTTTCCGGACTCCGAGTGTCCACCCCTCCTCAGTGATCAAATGAAGCAGCTGATGGAGATGCATCGGATGTCCGAGCTGGCCTTGAAGGACCTCTGTGTCAGCTTGTGGCCGGCCGAGCCCATTTCGGAGACCTACTTCGGCCTTGTGCAGAAGCTGCGGAAGGTGCCGCTCCGGATTGACGCCGTAAAGCGGTCAACGTGCCTTGAGGGTGTGAGGCTCGCATTTGCGGATACCATGGTTCATTGGCCGAGGATTAATCCAATGGAGATGGCCACTGGTCCTCCGCCCAAGGGGAAGGAGAATCGCCGCCCCGAGTAGTACTTTGCGCAGGTGATAACCGGAGCGCGGGCGATAGAGGGCCAGTGTTCGAAAGATGTAATGTTTGAGTAGTTGTATTAAGTTTGTATCAAGTGGGACTTATGCTTCATTATGCGCCCGAAGGACTTATTTGATATTGTAATGGTTAAATTTTGACTCCTGTGTGGCCGTATGTTTATTCTGAAAGCTACCAGTCGTCGGCTTCAGCCCCCAGGTGAATATCACAAGGGGTGTTTTGACTCCGCACTGTTACCCTTAGCCAACGTCTTGGTGCCCGGAGGCGGTAGTGCGGGAGCAAAACCAGGCAATAGACTATTAGGTTTTACTGCTTTCACTTAGCCTTAGGAGCTTGACGGTGGGGACTAGGGACTAGCCCCTGGTGTATTGTGATGTACTTAGGGATCAAACCCTATCCTTTCCGATCACATGGTTTGTGTTAAGACAAACCCTTCGTGTTACACGGCGAAATGGCCAACGATTTTTAGAGTCAAACCTCGTCATCGGATCGCAGACCCATTCGCGCTTACTATGACGGTCAGTTTTTGGCTTTTTCCTCCTGAGGTACTTGACCGGGCAAACCAGAAGTACAATCGCAGGGGTTCTCCCTTTGCCCTCTTAGCCAAACGTGCGGAACATAAGAGGCAAGCACAGGAGCCGGGCAACCCAACTATTGACCCAAGACATAGTTCGGAACAGATGCATATAGTGCAATATCCGAGACGCCGAACAACTAGCGGAAAGCGGTGCTAGACTTAAAGATATTGAGCTAATACACAAATCGAACTCTTGACTAGTTAATGTATTTTCATGCCGGGCTGTTCGAAGAGCGAGTGGGGAATCCGGAAAGATACAGAAAAAATTGCAAGATGCGGATATCCAAACACCGTAAAGGATATTTTTATTATTTCTCGTAAGCTCGGGATGTCTAACCATTCCATTCGAACTGCGAAGGCAGTAATTATAAGAGAGAAAGAAAAAGAAAATTTACAGAGTAAAGGTTGACGCAGGGCCTTGATACGTGAGTTGAAGCCTTCACTGTGCCCTGATGCATGTCTGCGCCTTTACCTCTGATTGGTGGGGGTTGGGACCTTCAATGAGACCTTGATGGGCGAGGACCCTGCTGATGGAGCTTTAAGCTTGGGGATATCCAGAATTGGTCCCCGGGTCGTCCGAAGACGAGGTAATTCTGAAGTTTGGTTTAACCGAATATGTACTTCGGATTAATGTATGCCTCACGGCTGCCCATGGTATTTTGAGTGCGAAGTTGTGCTGACGAGGCACGTGGAGCGTGAAGAATGTGGGCGTGCCGTGGGGCGCATATCCCTATTTGCGGCGAATGGGTTCGAACCCATTTACTATTGCCACTGGCCCTTACGGCGGGTCGGCATCCGGGCCTATATGGGCCGGTGTGGTCTTCGGCCGCTAGGGCCGCAGTGTGCTCTTCGGTTCGAAGTGAGCGTTCTGTGTTGCCGTTGATAGTTATGACGCCTGAAGGACCAGGCATCTTCAACTTGAGGTACGCGTAATGTGGAACGGCATTGAATTTGGCGAACGCTGTTCGGCCGAGGAGGGTGTGATAGCCACTACGAAAAGGTGCGATATTGAAGATCAAGTCCTCGCTTCGGAAGTTATCCGGAGATCCGAACACTACTTCAAGCGTCACGGTGCCCGTGCAGCAGGCCTCCACTCCCGGAATGACCCCCTTGAAGGTGGTGTTACTAGGTTTAATCCTTGATGGATCGATCCCCATTTTCCTCACTGTATCCTCATATATCATGTTGAGGCTGCTCCCTCCGTCCATTAGGACTCTAGTGAGCTGGAATCCATCGATGATGGGGTCTAGCACTAGGGCTGCGGACCCTCCATGGCGTATGCTGGTGGGATAATCCCTGCGATCGAACGTGATCGGGCAAGCTGACCATGGATTGAACTTCGGCGCTACTGGCTCGAAGGACTATATGTCCCGTAGCACTCGCTTCCTCTCCTTCTTCGGTATGTGGGTTGCGTAAATCATGTTTACCGTCTTGACCTCAGAAGGGAATGGTTTCTGGCCTCCACTACTCGGCCTGCGCGGCTCGTCATCATCCTCGCTTCGTGGGCTTTTGCCCGAGTCTTCGGCTGTGAGTTTGCTGGCCTATTTGATCACCCAACAATTTCAGTTGGAGTGGTTGGCGGGCTTCTCTGATGTGTCGTGGATCTGGAAAGGCCTGTCCAGGATTGTGTCTAGTCTAGACGGGCCATCACCGTTGCCTTTAAGGGCTTTCTTTCGGGTTCCAGACTTCTGGTTTCGGTATCCGGCATTTTCTGTTGTATCCTCACCCTCGCCGTCATTGTGGCAACATTTATTCTTGCTGCGTTGGGGCTTTCCATTTTCGTCCCGAACCTCGGAGATATAGGGTGTGTCTGGGTTGGTGTTCTTGAGAGCAAGCCAACTGTCTTCGCCCACGCAAAAGCGGGTCATGAGGGAAGTAAGGGTTGCCATAGTTCTTGGTTTGTCCTGGCCGAGCTGCCGTACAAGCCATTCATCCTTGACACTATGCTTAAAGGCAGCCAAGGCTTCGGCATCCGGACAGTCAACGATCTGATTTTTCTTGGTCAGGAATCGGTTCCGAAACTGTCAGGCAGATTCTCTGGGTTGTTGCGTGATGCAATTTAGGTCGTCAGCATCCAGAGGCCGGACATAGGTGCCCTGAAAGTTTGCTCGAAAAGCATCCTCAAGCTCTTCCCAGCAACCTATAGAGTCTTCGGGAAGGCTGTTCAACCAGTGTCGAGCTGGGCCTTTAAGCTTTAGAGGCAAATATTTAATGGCGTGGAGGTCATCTCCTCGTGCCATGTGGATGTGGAGGAGGAAATCCTCTATCCATACGGCTGGATCTGTGGTTCTGTCGTATGATTCGATGTTCACAGGCTTGAAGCCTTCCGGGAAATGATGTTGCATTACCCTCTCTGTGAAGCACAAGGGGTGTGCAGCGCCCCGAACTCGGGCTACGTCGCATCGGAGGTCTTCGGCCCTCCTAATCTGTTGCTGCTCCCGGACTCTATCATTTCGGTTTAACCGATCGTAGTATCCTTCCCAGTACGCGGGCAGGTCCTCTCTGGGTCCATAGATGGACCTGGTATGGCCTCCACGAGCATCTAGGTCATGGCGGAGGTCGTACTCGTTAGTGGGCCGCACTTGATCCTTGCCGTGACGGCGAGGTGGGGTGGCTGGGTGTTCGGCCTCGTCAGCTTCCTCGTCCCACCCTCTAGGGGGGGTGGTCCGGCTGTTCGGCGTTTGTGTATATTGGGCATGTGGGCTCTATGGCCTCGTCGTCGAACTGTGGCAGGAGTCTTCGCTTGGGAAAACTCCTGGTTGGCTGATCGCGGCCGTACCCCTCTTCGGCAGCTAGGACTTTAGTCCATCGGTCGTTGAGGGTGTCCTGTTCGGCCTTGATTTTGCGTTTTTGCTTCTTTAGGCTGCGGGCGGTGGCTAAAAGCCTCCGCTTGAACCGTTCTTGCTCCAGAGGGTCTTCGGCAACGATGAAATTGTCCTCCCCAAGACTGGCCTCCTCTTCAGAGAGTGGGAGGTAGTTGCTATCCTTGGAGTCGTCGGGGTTTTTTGAATTGAGCGGGTCCTCCTGCCCTGCGAGGTCATCCTGATGATGTTCGAAGGCTGTGTCTCCGGTGAGGTCATCGGTATTATTTATGGTGCCGTTCTCCGCAGATTCCATGTTGCTTGCATGGCTGCGACGTGGCTTTGATCGACGATGTTGTTTTCGGCGTTTGGGCGGCTCATCTCTGGGCTTGCCTCTGTCCTGATTAGGGGTGCCGTCGCCGTCCTTGGGGGTGTCCACCATGTAAATGTCGTAGGTGGAAGTGCCCGACCAGCGGCCGGTGACGCGGGGGGGGGGGGGGGGGGGGGGGGGGGACATCGGCACTGGTCGTGGCTCCGTCCCCGTCGTCCATGTATTCGGGATTCTCCGAATTATAGTCTAGCATATCGGTTAAATCATCGATAGTGGCTACCAAGTGGGTGGTGGGTGGGATGCAAAATTCCCTATAGTACGCTTCGATGGGTTGACGATCGCGAGCGGGGGAGAGATCCTCCTGGATAGTCATTTTCTGAATTTGGTCCAACGCCTCGTTTATCATAGCGAGGGTCGCCGAACTCGAGGGCACTAGGCCAGATTCCGTTGCAACGGGGGCAGTCAATGCCCTAGCCAGTCCTTGATTTCTACAGGCCGAGCTAAGCCCGGGGTGCTGGACCGGATCCTCGAAGGGGTCTGGATAGTCATCGGAAGTCAAGGACGGATTTTGATCCCTGCGTGTGAATTCCACGCCGGGGCTTGAGATCGACTTGCTTCGGGCCGGGAGTAATTTCTGGCCATTGGCCGCCACTTCATCGTGAGAGTTCATGGCTGGGTGAGCATTGTGGACGAACGGTTCGGTCGAGATTGATTCCTGACTTCCGCCTCCTGATCCTGCCTCGAAGGTCGAGGATAAATCTTTCGTGGACATGATGGGTTCGGGTGAAGGTGGAGTCTGGCTCCGGGGCGGGCACGATGAGGCCTGCGTGGGTGCGGGAAGGGGCAGTGAATCCGGCGAAGACCAGATCACCCCATGAGTCCGCCACGTATTCCAGGTTGCCGAATTTAATTCGGTGTTCGGGGGCGAAGTTGTCGATCTGATCTAGATGACTAGTCGGGTCGGCGTGCAGGACAATGCTGTTGAACACAAAGAGTTAACCGTGGACGAAGAAGTCCCCGGATCTGATGCCTTCTCTTATGATCAGGCGAGCCATCGATCCTTTGGGCGACCCCACAGTGGAACTCTCAATGAAAGCACTAATGTCGGTGTCAAAACCGGCAGACCTCAGGGTAGGGGGTCCTGAGCTGTGGATCTAGGATCGATGGGTAACAAGGGACGACGAACACAGTGTTTACCCAGTTTCAGGCCCTCTCGATGAGGTAAAACCCTACGTCCTGCTTGATTGTATTGAATGTATAACATGGTTTACAGAGTAGATCTACCTCGAGATCAACATGAGCTAAACCCTAAGGCTATGAGGTGATGAATATAGCTCTAGCCCTAAAGACTAAAAACCCTCGGTTTATATAGGCACCGGTAGGGTTAGTGTTACCGAAGATAGATTACAATAAGGAATTAAAGAGATCCTCCGCCTTCTTGACTTGGAGGGCACACCACAGCTTCATAGATCTCCTGTCATTATACGGCTCCACAAGTCCGGCCCATGTACAATGAGTCGTCGCCCCAAGGACCCCTTAGTCCACGACTCCCTCACTGAGCCCTTGGGATACCATAATCCAAGTGTTGGAGTGTGAGATAGATATCGAAGAATGTGTTTCACAGCCTTGTGGTGTGATTACTTCGGTGTAGCTTGAAAACGAGCACACATGCAAACACTAAGCATAATATCTGGCCTAGATGCACATAGATACAATAAAGAGCCAATCATGGAGCGGTATACCTTTTGATCGAAGTCTTTACCATTTTCATCGGTGCATAGATGGCCATTAGTGGGCATAGGGATTTTGACGCCTTTGCAATCTTGCATGCCGAATTTCCTTAGAACGTCCTTGAGGTATTTCTCTTGAGATATGAAGATGCCATTGCGTTGTTGACGAATTTGGAGACCTAAGAAGAATTTCAATTCTCCCATCATAGACATTTGATATTCCTCATTCATCATATAGGCAAATTCGTCACTGTAACATTGGTTAGTATAGCCAAAGATAATATCATCAACATATATTTAGCACACGAATAATTCATCATCATATGTTTTGGTGAAAAGAGTTGGGTCAAGTGAACCGGATTTGAATCCTTTCTTTATGAGGAATTCCTTCAGTGTATCATACCATGCCCGAGGGGCCTACTTGAGGCCATAGAGGGCCTTGTTGAGATGCTTTGGATCTTCAAAACCTGGGGGTTGAGCCACATATACTTCTTCCTCAAGCTTACCATTGAGGAATGCACTTTTCACATCCATTTGATATAAGATGATATTATGATGGTTAGCATAAGCAAGCAATATGCGAATAGCCTCAAGTCTAGCAACAGGTGCAAAATTTTCATTGAAATCAATTCCTTCAACCTGTGTGTAACCTTGAGCTACAAGACGAGCCTTGTTCCTCACTACTAGACCATTTTCATCTTGCTTGTTGCGGTAGATCCACTTGGTACCGATGATATTGTGCTTGCGAGGGTCTGGTCGCTTGACAAGTTCCCACACATTGTTGAGCTCGAATTGATGTAATTCCTCTTGCATAGCTTGAATCCACTTAGGCTCCAGAAAAGCCTCATCAACTTTGGTGGGCTCTGCGATAGAGACAAAAGCAAAGTGCCCACAAAAGTTAGACAAATGTGAAGCTTTTGAGCGTGTGAGAGGACCTGGTGCATTGATGTCGTCGATGATTTTCTCAATCTGCACTTCATTTGCAATGCGAGGATGAGCAGGTTGACGACTTTGATTGGGCTGAGCATTTTCTTCAGTGACATTTTCTTCAGATGCACCAGCATGATTTTCTTCATGATCTGGAATCACTTCTTCAGTAGATTCTTCAGTGGGTATGACATCCTTAGTAGCCTTTAACTTGATGGATTCCTCAGGAGACATTTCATCTTGCACAGGAGGTAGGTGCTCTCTTTGTGAGCCATTAGTCTCATCGAACCACACATCTACAGTTTCAACAACCTTGTTGTGATAGGTGCTGAAGACTCTGTAGGTGTGCGAGTCCTTTCCGTAACCAAGCATAAAACCCTCGTGTGCTTTCGGTGCAAATTTTGAGTTGTGATGGGGATCTCTAATCCAACATTTAGCACCGAAGACTTTGAAATAACTCACATTGGGTTTCTTGTCAGTGAGGAGTTCATATGAGGTCTTCTTGAAGAATTTGTAAAGATATACCCTGTTGATGACGTGGCATGTAGTATCAATAGCCTCAGGCCAGAAATGATGAGGCGTCTTGTATTCATCAAGCATAGTGCGAGCCATCTCAACAAGAGTCATGTTCTTGCACTCCACTATGCCATTCTGCTGAGGAGTGTATGGGGCAGATAACTCATGAGTAATACCAAGTTCATCAAGATAGTCATCAAGACCAGTATTCTTGAACTCGGTCCCATTGTCACTCTGGATATGCTTGATCTTCACACCGAAATTCGTCGAGGCCCTTGAGATTGCAACCCTACCTAGACCCAATACCTTGCTTTTGCCTTTGTCAGCGTAGCTGATATGCTTCAGATGCGATGGAGATAAAGCAGAGTCCATCAGTAAGCTCTCGTCACCGGTCATTTGATTTGTACATCCACTGTCTAGGACCCACTCAATAGCTTTGGGTGATTCGTCCTGCAGATGAATTAGTGCAACTTACAAACTCATATACTTCAGAGTGAAGAATATGACATCAAATTCATCAGATAGAATTTCATCAAATAGTGCAACAGATATAGCAGTATAAGGACATGAGAAATGAGTAAATCATTTCGCATGATTAGCTTGCGTCCTTTCAAGCATTCTCAGGTCTCCAGCAAATTATTCAGACATTCACGTTCGACTGGAGACTTGACCCTGCATAAGAGATTAGTTCTTTTTCTTCACCACCCACATTTGGAGGGGTGGCAAAGAGTTCATCATTCTGCGAGCTCCATAAGAGAAAGGTGGCATTGAAGCCAGTGCACTTCGTTTCACAGAAGAGGGGTTAGAGTATGCATATGAATAAGCGTAGAAATTCTTCGAGGACTTATGAACATAATGATTTGAAGAATAATGCACATATTCATAAGTCTTAGATTTTCCCTGCGAAACAAAAGCATTAGTACAATGATGATCATATGAGGAATTTGATCCATATGAGGATTTCGATCCATATGAAGATTTTGGTCCATATGAAGGATTTGATCTGGGGTTCCTATTCTTCATAGGTGGTGTCATGAGGACATTCAATTGAAGACTTTCAAGGCACCTTTTGGGAACCCAGATTTTCTTCATAGGAGGACCGTTCCTGCAGTTAGTTCCAACATATCTAGCAAATACTTCACCATTCTGATTTTTGAACAGCTTATAGTTGGAGTCAAATGACTCATCAGATGAATATGAAGATTCACATGTAAACCCAGATAAAGTGGATGGATCTACGGGAGGTCCTTTTGCAGCAACCCATGTGGTTTTGGGATACTGCTCAGGTTTCCAGTAGGTTCCATCGACATTGAGTTTCCTCTCAAAGGCAATACCCTCCTTCCTAGGGTTCCTGTTTAAGATCTGCTTTTTGAGAACATCACAAAGAGTCTGATGCCCTTTGAGGCTTTTGTACATGCCTGTCACATACAATTCCTTCAACCCTGCATTTTCATCAGTAATACTTGTGGTATCCTCAGATGAGGCAATTGTGACCACAGAGATAGTTGAAGAATTTGCAGCAATAGAAGCATTTGAACTTTTAGGTGAAGAATTAGCAGATTCACGTTCAATGCATTTCAAACATGGTGGAATAAATTCTTCCTAAGCGGAACTGATCTGTTGAGCAAGCAAAGAATCATTTTCCCTTTGAAGATCATCATGACTCACCCTTAGCTTCTCAAGATCTTGCTTTCTCTGAAGAAATTCATAAGAAAGCTTCTCATGATCGGCTAAGAGTGTTTCATGATGACCTTGAAGATTATAAAACTTAGATTGTAGTCGTTGAAGATTATCAGTCAGAGTTTGAGTTCGACTCATTTCCTCACCCAATAGGTCATCACTTTTGTCTAGCAGATTTTGAACCTTTTCCAAAGCCTTTTCTTGTTTTATGGCAATATTAGCAAGTTTGGAATAGCTAGGTTTGATATTTTCATCAGATTCATCCTCACTTGATTCAGAGGAGGGATATTTGAGTACCTTGGCACCTTTTGCCATGAAGCAATAGGTGGGAGCGTAGTCATCGTCGCCGTCGTCAGTAGTGTTGGGGAAGCCATTTTCCTCAGTGTTGAAGATGGACTTGCTGACGAAAGCAATAGTGAGAGCTAGGCTCACCACACCAGAGTCTGACTCCTCAGATTCCTCCTCTTCCTCATTTTCCTCAGATTCAGCTTCAGAGTCCATTTCCTTGCCAATGAATGTCCGAGCCTTTTTGGAACTGCTCTTCTTGTGATATGAAGTCTTTGAAGATTTTGACGATGAGGACTTTGAAGATTTCTTCTTTTTCTTCGAGTTGTCTGAACTGTCATCCTTGTACTTCTTCTTCTTTGATTCCTTCACCCACTAAGGACAATCAGTTATGTAGTGACCAGGTTTCTTGCATTTGTAGCAAGTCCTCTTCTTGTAATCGCGGGATGAGGAATCTGATCTCATGTCATCACCTCTTGAAGATTTTCCAAAGCGACCACACCTTGAGAACTTCTGGAATTTCCTCACGAGCATTGCTAGCTCCTGGCTTAGTTCTTCAGGGTCACCAAGGCTGCTATTAGAATCTTCTCCTTTAGATGAGGAATTTGCCTGGCCTTCAGTGCGCGTGATCTTCCATAGCTTGGCCCGTAGAGATCTCTCTTCTCAGCTTGTTGGAATTCATGTGTTCAGCCTCTCAAGGATATCAGCAGGATCTAGTGACTTGTAGTCTCCTCGTTCTTGAATCATCAGTGCCAGTGTATCGAATGAGGAATCAAGTGATCTCAGCAATTTCTTCACCACCTCATGGTCAGTGATGTCAGTGGCACCAAGTGCTTGGAGCTCATTTGAGATGTCACTGAGGCGATCGAAGGTTTGCTGAACATTTTCATTGTCGAGTCTTTTGAAGTGATTGAAGAGATTGCGAAGAATGTCAACTCGAGAATGATGTTGGGTTGAGATTCCTTCGTTGACCTTGGACAGCATGTCCCAGATAAGCCTTGCAGACTCCAAAGCACTCACTCTGCCGTACTATCCTTTGCTCAGATGGTCACATATGATATTCTTCGCTTGAGAGTCGAGTTGCTTGAATCTCTTCACATCAGCAGCGTTCACGGAAGGAGTGACGGAGGGAACGCCATTTTACACAACGTACCAGAGATCATTGTCAATTGCCTCAAGATGCAAGCGCATCTTGTTCTTCCAGTAGGGGTAGTCTGTCCCATCGAAGGTAGGACACCCAGCCGAGACATTGATCATGCCTGCAGTCGACATAACTAAAACTCCAGGTGGTTAAACCAAAATCACATAGAACAAGGGAGTACCTTAGTCTGATACCAATTGAAAGTGCGTTATATTGATTAGAGGGGGGGTGAATAGGCGATTTTTACGAATAAGTCACTGAGGAAATACTACTTGAGGAATTTGCTAAGTTACGAACTACAAGCAACGGAATAAGTACTCAGGTGCATGCAAAACAAGACAACAACATAGTCATCATGATGAAATGAAACATACACAGAGCACAGGTAGCATGTAAACAGGATAAGTAGGCAGAAGACAAGATGACTGAAGAAATATGATTGTGGAAATTGAGAAAGTCTTCAGTCAAAGTCTTCAAACATTAATGATCAATTTCATCAACACATGAGCGAGGAAATAAAAGGGTTGAGGAAATAGAACCAGTAGCTCGGTGAAGACAATGATTTGGTAGACCAGTTCCAACTAATGTGACAGTTGTACGTCTGGTTGGAGCGGCTTGGTATTTAAACCAAAGGACACACAGTCCCAGGACAAACAGTCCTTACCGTATTCTCCTTGAGCTAAGGTCACACAGACGTCGCCCAATCACTCATGGTAAGTCTTCAGGTGACTTCCAAACCTTCACAGACTTGGTCACTCGGCGATCCACAATTCCTCTTGGATGCTCTAGACCATGACACCTAACCGTCTGGAAGATGCACAGTCTTCAAAGGTAACAAGCGTCAGTTCCACACAGGAACAATATCTTCAGTGATGCTCAATCACTCTGGGTTTTAGGTGTTGGGGTTTTGGGTTTTTCCTCACTTATGATTTTCTCTCAAAGTCCTCGGAGGATGGGATGCTCTAAATGACAAGTATCAATTTCTCTCGGAGCAGCCAACCAACTAGTGGTTGTAGGGGGCGGCTATTTATAGCCAGGGAGCAGCCCGACATGATAAGACATAAATGCCCTTCAATGATATGACCGTTAGGTGGATAAGATATTTGGGACAGCTGGCGCGTAGCACATCAACGGTCGGAAATTTGAACTCTCAAATTCCTCAGGGCTATCATGTTCCTCACTTGTAGGCAATCTGCACTAGCGAATTCCTAACTCCTCAGTCAGAACAAATTCCTCAGAGAGCAGAAGATCTTCGTCTCTGTCACTGAAGAAATTGACAGAACTGTATGAGATTTCCAAAGGCTTCGCTTGAAGGATTGGGTATGTGTAGGCTTTGAGATAAGCATCACTTGGAAATGTTTCCTTAGTTTTACCTCGACCCCCTTTAACAGTACGGTGTTTCCTATGACTCAAGAAAGAGAAAATGAAACTACGAAAACAAAAGTCTTCACACTTCATAATCCTCGCATCAATATCAATGTCTTCAAGGTCACACCAATTTCCTCATTTTCAAAGTCTTCGAGAAAACCATAATTTTCAAATGAGGACATTCATTTTTAGGGGTCGACATTCATCGGATTTATCAAACTCCCCAGTGACTTATATAACCCGTGCACACTCACAAACACATTAGTCCCTTAACCTATAAGTCTTCAATACACCAAAATCACTGAGGGGCACTAGATGCACTTACAAGTAGCAAATTCAAAATTTGCATATGTGGATTTTCTGGAATTGTTATGTGTTGTTTTCAGCCTCATTTGAACTTGCCTAGATAGGTAGTTTACTCATGCTCACCCTATTGCCATGTTAAACAACATTTTATATTGATGAGTAGCATAAACATGATGGAATTAAATAATTTAACGTGGAGATTCGTCAATATGCAACTCGGTGCTATTGAGCTTCATTTAGTGTTGAAAGCACAAGTGCTCCCTAGGTCATTTTGGTAATTAATGTCAACATATCTCTCGTTGGACTAATGGTTTTATCTAGTATGTTTCAGACAAGTTCAACAATGACATGGCATGGACAAGAGGATGTGGAACCCATTCAGAATGCTAAGGACAAAGATTGGCAAAAGCTCAAGACTCTTCATTTATATTTTAGTGATCCAAGATCACATTGAGTCCATAGGAAACCCAATACTATTAAAAGGGGATGAGGTGTTGCTTAATGGTCTACTTGCTCAAGTGCTTAGTGATATTGCTCCAAAACCCTCAGCCACTTTCTCCATCCAAATATGTCCAAAACCTAAATCCAAACTCGGCCCCACCGATTCTTTCTACCCGGAGCCACCGAGTTCATTTGACATAGCCACTGCTAGAAACCCTAACAGTTTGGTCTCACTGATACGGATCTCGGCCTCACCGAGATGGCCTTGCCAACTCTCTGTTATCAGTTGCAATTATTTCGGTCTCACCGAAATTGCAATCGGTCTCACCGAGATGGCTTGACCAACTCTCTGTTGCCTTATTGCTTCACTTCGGTCTCACCAAGTTGATGCAATCGGTGCCACCGAGACGCGGTTTGCCCTAAGCCCTAGCACATCGGTCCCACCGAGTTGTTCCAGTCGGTACCACCGATATTCCTAACGTTCATATTTTTGAATAGATCGGTCTCACCGAGTTTTCTGATCGGTGCCACCGAGATGAGTCAAAAGTGTGTAACGGTTGGATTTTGTGTGGAGGCTATATATACCCCTCCACCCCCTTCTCCATTTGGGAGAGAGCCATCAGAATGTGCCTACACTTCCACCATACATTTTCTGAGAGAGAGCCACCTACTCATGTGTTGAGATCAAGATATTCCATTCCTACCATTTGAACATTGATTTCTAGCCTTCCCCAAGTTGCTTTCCACTCAAATCCCTCTTCCACCATAGCCAAATCTGTGAGAGAGAGTTGAGTGTTGGGGGGACTATCATTTGAAGCACAAGAGCAAGGAGTTCATCATTAACACACTGTCTATTACCTTTTGGAAAGTGGTGTCTCCTAGATTGGTTAGGTGTCTCTTGGGAGCCTCTGTTGTGATGTGGAGTTTAACCAAGAAGTTTGTAAGGGAAAGGAGATCGCCTACTTCATGAAGTTCTACCCGAGTGAGGCAAGTCCTTAGTGGGCGATGGCCATGGTGGGATAGACAAGGTTGCTTCTTCGTGGACCCTTCGTGGGTGGAGCCCTCCGTGGACTCGTGGAACCGTTACCCTTCGTGGGTTGAAGTCTCCATCAACGTGGATGTACAATAGCACCACCTATCGGAACCATGCCAAAAATACTCCACGTCTCCATTGCGTTTGCATACTCCAATCCCATCCCTTACTTTCTTGCAAATTGCATGCTTTACCTTTTTTCGCTGCCTATACTCTTGTCATGCTTGCTTGAAATGTATTGTGTGTGCTTTAACTTGTGCTAAACTCTACCTTAACTTGAAGAAATTAAAAACTGCCATTTTTGCTTGTTAAGGGTCTAATCACCCCCCTCTAGACCCATCTTCTTGTTCCTTTCAATTGGTATCAGAGCTTTGGTCTCCATTGCTTTGGTTTAATCGCCATTGGAGGAAGATGGATGAGGCTACGTTCAGGAGTATTAGACTAGAGTGCCTATTCTTGATGGGGAGCTTTATGGTTCATGGAAAAATGAGATGCTTGAGATTTTTAATGAATATAATTTGAACAAGTATATTCTTAGCCCTTATGTGCCTCCCATTGATCCTTTGCATCCGACCCCTGATGAGTATCTTGACATGGTTCACAACCTTAGAACTATTGATCTTATCATTAGAGGATTACCTAGAAATTTGCTTGTGTGCTTGCCTACCTTTGAATGCGCATATACTATATGGAATTATCTTGAGGAACCGTTTCCAAATTATTCCTTGAAAAATCTAGATGAGATTCTTCAAAAATCCATTTCTTTTCAAAAAATGGAACCTAGTGATCCCAAGTTTGATGAATGTCTATTTGAGCTTCGTGATCTTATGCGTGCTAAAGGAAATGTTGGAGTCATTAGTAGAATCATCTCAGATACAATTAGAATTCATAAACTTGAACATTGTCATGGTCATAAATCTAATGAATCACTTGCTCTAGGTGATGATCACATACATGATGATGACATTGAGCATGGCTATTATGATGAAGATGAAGAAAGTGATATTGACTTTGAGGAGACAATGAGAAATCTTAGTCTCATGGCAAACTTTTGTGATTACATGGCCGGAGGAAAAGAGTGGATTCTTGATAGCGGATGTACTGATCATATGACCGCAGATAAAGACATGTTCTGTGAGCTTGCTAAAAATGACGGTCCATGCAAGTATGTAACTTTTGGAGATAACTCCAAGGGTAAGGTGTGATGCCCCCGGCCTAATCGTGCACTAATCATACACGCAAATGCACACGATCAAGCCTAAGGACTCACGGGAAGATATCACAACACAACTCTAAAACATAAATAAAGTCATACAAGCTTTATATTACAAGCCAGGGGCCTCGAGGGCTCGAATACATAAGCTTGCGAACAAGCGTCAGCGGAAGCATCAGATATCTGAGTACAGATATGAAACAGAAACAGAAAGGCCTTTAGAAAGGCGGGGCAAAATAAAACACTACGATCGAAAGGCGAAGGCCTCCTGCCTGGGACGCTCCGATCCTACTCCTGGTCGTCAGTCAACTCATAGTAGTATCCATCCTCTGGGTAGTAGTAGTAGCGATCGTCGGCAGGGCAGCTGTCTCAGGGGCTCCGTCATCTTGTTACGACAAACTGATACGGGGAGAAAAGGAAAACAAAGCAACCGTGAGTACTCAGAAGTACTCAGCAAGCAAGGATCTACACTACATATGCAACATTTTCAAAGGGAGGCTGTATATGTGGACTGGGCTGCAGAAATGCCAGAATAGGGAGAAGACCTAGTCATATCGAAGACTAGCATCTTCAGCGGTCTTGCAGAAATAGAAGAGGGTAGAACAGTACAATATAATGTAGTAGTATCATTAAGTCTCATCCTCACCCAGAGATCCTTTCTCGACTCCCTGCGAGAAAGCAATCCCAGAGCCATACAGTCATCAACCTCGTCCTGAGATCCCTTCTCGGCTCCCTGCGAGAAGCAATCCCAGAGCCATAGTATCCAAGTATCCAGTTCTAAATTGTATCAATCAGGATACAACTTCGAGTGTCCTTTACCGTAGGACCGGCTATCGATAGAAATGTTCTTCCCTGCAGGGGTGCACCAACTTACCCAACACGCTCGATTAACTCCGGCCGGACACACTTTCCTGGGTCATGCCCGGCCTCGGTCAAACGACACATCGCAACCCTACCTACAGCTCAGCAGAGAGGTCCCCGCCGGTCTACATCCTAAGCGCAAGGGGGTCTTGGCCATCGCCCCTCGCCCTCCGGGTCGTTGCGCACACGGTGAAGCCAGGCACCAACACTACAGGAAGGCGCCGGTCCGTCCGTGCCGCGATGCTGAACTAGACGTCTGACAGAGCTTTCGGCTGATGCATACGATGCAGAACGCCCATACTATGCCCACGTGATGGTTAGTGCTATCAGACCAGAGGCCTGCTCGGATCAAATATCCAAATCGTTAGGACTAGGGCTTGCGGTAACGAGCAGAGACTCACGAAAGATGTGACCCCGTCGCCCCGTCTCGAGGACTTGCTGCAAGGGTTAAGAATGCCCGGCCACGCCTCGTATTCAACACTCGGGCACCACACTGGCACCCGTCTTCACAACACTCGCCACTCAGGCGCACGCGGGTACCCCTCAGGGTCGACCCGCCTATCCAAGTAACATTGTAAAGTCCAAGTATCCGTGTGTCCATAACATCAGGGAATCCGAGGTATCACCCTCGTTTGATTTCCCACTTGATGTATCCGTCAAGGTGAACTCGGAGGAATCACCCTCGCTGGGTTCACACTTGAGGTGTTGTACGACAGCGTCGTTACCGGAAGTGGTGAAGGAGGAATCACCCTCGATGACCACGATCGAATAGCTACTCTACAGAGTTAACATCAGAAGTGCTACATGAGGTTTCACCCTCGGCACTCGATAGTAACGCTGCAGTGTCGTTACAACTAAGGGGGGTGATGTGCGGTGTCGGGTCCTGGTCTTCAATCCCGTTGATCGGGTCTTCTTACGATCCAGCGCGGCAGTCGGGATAAGTGGGGTCACTGATAGGTCTCTACCCAGCCTAGACTAAACAGTTTAGGATATGCAGGTAATTATCAACAGCAGGTTACAATGAACAGGCTATGCATCAGAATAGGTAAAGCAGCAGCAGCAGCAATTCTAATGCAAGCATGAGAAATAGAATGGGCGATATCGGGATGATCAAAAAAGGGGGGGGGGCTTGCCTGGTTGCTCGGCGGCAAGGGCAAGGTCTTCAGGGGTCGTCAAACTCCGGAGCTGCGTCGGTACCGGCTCTATCGAGAGAGAAGAGGGGAAGGAAACAGTATAAATATAGAGCAAACATGAGCAACGCAAAGTACGGCATGACAATATGCAGTACCGGGTGATACTGGCGAAGGTGGGATTCATCCGGGAATGTTTTCCCGTTTCCGGACATTTGTCAGACAGATGACCGGAGAGGAACGGTTGCATGTTCGGATAGTTAGGGACGCGTGACGGACGAACGGACCGCGTATTCGGATTCGTCTCGTCGTTCTGAGCAATTTTCATGTATAAAGTTTTTCGATCTGAGCTACGGATTATTTTCTATGATTTTCTAAAGTTTTATCATTTTTTGAATTTCTGAAATTAATCTAAATACTAAATTCGAATTTCAACAGTAACTGGAAATGCTAGATGTACCCAGAAACGTACCCAGCTGACCAGCACAGAGGCTGACAGTGGGCCCAGTTAACTTGGTCAACCAGCCTGTCAGAAGAGGCTGACATGTGGGCCAGAGGGCCCAGTCAGCAGTTAATTAGGTCAACGCTGTCTGGGTCAAGTTTGACCGGTGGGGTCCATCTGTCATACTCTCTAGTTAATCTAATTTAGTTAGTTAAGTTAATTAGCTAGGTGGGGCCCCACTATCGGTGTCATATTTTAACTGGACCATTATTCAACAGACTTATTTAGCTATGAACTAATCTAATTAGCTAGTGGGCCCATAGGTCAGTGGCACACAGGGGGGTGATTTGGGGTTAACGATGTTCCACATCAACAGGGTAACGACGGTGAGGCAGAGCGCACCGGCGACGGTCGTGCGCTCGCCTTCGGCAACCGTTCGAGCAGCGGTTGGCACGGATCGGTCGAGGGCCTCGCCGCGCACTCACTGGAACAAACCGCAAGCGCGGGGACGGTCGAAGTCGGCCACCATGTCGGCGGCTAGCGGCGGTAGAGGCACGGCCTCGATGGTCGGGCGTCTACGGGGCACGGGGAAGAGAGGGGAGAGGCCAGGGGGTGCCGGATGCTCACATCGTTGCAGAGGAGAGCTTGGGGGCGGAGGAACCCTGTCGGCGAGGTCCAGCGGTCGGATGGGGCGGCAGGCGCGAGGCAGAGCAGAGGGCTTGGGGGGGCGCGGCGCGGGGTCGACGGACTCAGCATGGGGCGAGGAGGAGGAAGTCGTGGCACGCGAGGTGATGGCGAGCTTCGGTGGGGCGTGGCGATGACGACGGCAACCGGGGGTGCTGCAGGCGCGGCGCGAGGACGGCGAAGAAGCTGCGGGGCGGAGGCGGCAGTCCTCGGGCGCGGGCGTGCTCGCCGGGGCCGCGGGGAGCAGCGGCGAACGCGGCTGGGACGGCGAGGCCCCAGCGGGGGGGGGGGAAGGGCTCCGGCGACGGGGAGGGCGGCGATGGCGATGAGGCGCAGGGGCGAGTCGGCGGGGGCGCGATCCAGAACGGGAGAGAGAGAGGTCGTGGGGGAAGTGGGGAGGGGATCGCTAGGGTTCGGTCGCCCCAGGGGGGCTGTAGGCGCCGGCTGGGCCGGCCTGGTTGGCCTAGAGGCCAGCTGGGCCACGGCCCAGTAGGGTTGCTTTATTTTTTATATTTTTTTGTTTATTTTGTCTTTTGTTTATTTATTTATTTCTTACGTCTTTGTTTAGTAAATAGTTAGGCCTCAAAATGGTTTTTATAAAACATAGCAATTGTTCCAATAAATACTAGGCATCCTCTACTACTACCAAAAATTAGTTTGGAGTTAATTTGAGTTCACACTATTTTTATAATAGTTAAAATGCATTAATCCTAGCTGTTTTGGTAATGTTTGAGCCACCTAATTATTTTATTTATTGTTGGTTTCAATTTTAGAATAGTCTCTGGAATATTTTCTATTTATTGAACATTTTAGTTTTTATGCTGGACAATTTTATTTTCCACTTTTATTTAAATTTGAATTTTGACTTAGGAGTTGAAATGCAATATGATGTTAATGATGATCATGCACTGATAATCATGCTGACTTGGCATTATCAAAATGGGATTACTGTGGCTAACCACTGGGGGTGTTACAAATCTCCTCTACTAACAAGAATTCTCATCCCGAGAATTAAGAGGTAGAAGGAAAAAGTTCGGGGTATTCCGCACAAAGATTATCCTCGTGTTCCCAAGTGGCTTCATCTTCAGTATGATTTGACCACTGCCCTTTGAGGAACTTGGTAACCTTCTGACGGGTCCGACGTTCAGCTTCATCGAGAATGCGGATCGGATGCTCCTTATAAGATAGGTCATCTTGCAATTCGAGCACCTCGTGATCCACAGCTCGGTGCGGAGATTCCTTGAAGCATTGACGAAGTTGCGACACATGGAAGACATCGTGGATATGAGAGAATTGCGGTGGCAACTCCAATTTATATGCCACCTGACCATGTCTAGCAATAATGCGGAAAGGACCAATGTAGCGTGGAGCTAGCTTGCCCTTGATTCCAAAACGGTGAGTGCCCTTCATAGGAGTGACACGAAGATAAGCCTGATCACCAGGTTGATAAGTCAAACCCCATCGTTTGCGATCATAGTTGCTCTTCTGGCGGTCCTGAGCCGCCTTGAGATTTTCTCAGACAATACGGACTTGTTCTTCGGCGTGTTGAATAATATCCGGACCCACGAGCGGTCGTTCCCCAGTTTCTGACCAATTCAGAGGGGTTCGACACTTACGTCCATAGAGTACTTCGAAGGGAGCCATTTTCAAGCTGGCTTGATAGCTGTTGTTGTAAGAGAATTTGGCATATGGAAGAGATTCTTCCCACTTCTTGCCGAATGAAATAACACAAGCCCGAAGCATGTCTTCAAGAACCTGATTGACTCGTTCGACTTGGCCTTGGGATTGGGGATGATAAGCTGAACTCCAGGTAATATGAGTTCCCATAGCTGTTTGGAAACTTTCCCAGAATTTGGAAGTGAAAAGACCGCCACGGTCCGAACTGATCTCCTTCGGAATACCGTGGAGTGACACAATTCTGGAGATATACAACTCTGCTAACTGACTAGCAGTGATAGTTTCTTTGACAGGCAGAAAGTGTGCAACTTTAGAGAGTTGGTCGACGATGACAAGAATAGCATCGTGACCCTTCTGTGACCTGGGAAGTCCTGTAACGAAATCCATCTGAACCTTATCCCATTTCCATAGAGGAATAGGAAGTGGTTGCAGAATTCTAGCTGGTTTCTGATGTTCTGCTTTAACGCGACGACACACATCACATTCGGCAACATAACGAGCAATGTCCTGCTTCATTTTAGACCACCAGTACCTTTGACGGAGATCACGATACATCTTGGTGCTACCCGGATGAATAGACAGCGGGGTATCATGTGCCTCCTTCATGACTTTGTCAGTCATAAGCTCGAAGCGAGGTACGACAATGCAGTTTCTGAAATACAAGGTTCCATCTTCAGACAGCGAGAAATCCTTGTACTTTACAAGGTGAAGGTCTTTCTTCATCAGATCAATTTCAGCATCTTTAGCTTGCGCATCCTTAACAGCTTTCTCAAGATCTGGTTGTATCACAAGGTTACTTAGAGAGCCCTGTGGAACAATACGCAGATTCAGCTTGCGCAGTTGTTCAAAAAGACGAGGTTGAGCTCGCCTAACCATGAGGTTGTCGCAATAGGACTTGCGGCTTAAGGCATCAGCCATCACGTTAGCCTTGCCAGGGGTATAAGAAATACCCAAATCATAGTCCGCAATGGCCTCCATCCATCTTTGCTGACGGAGGTTCAGGGATGGTTGAGTAAACAAGTACTTCAGACTTTTATGATCCGTGTATATCTCGCAACGATTACCGAGAAGGTAATGTCGCCACAACTGCAGTGCATACATGACAGCAGCTAGTTCTAGATCATGTACCGGATAATTCTCTTCATGTGGGCGCAACTGTCGAGAGCCATAGGCAATCACCTTACGCTCTTGCATTAGGACACAACCTAATCCTTCACGGGATGCATCACAATAAATCACGAAGTCTTTGCGGGTATCTGGAGGAGACAGTACTGGGGCAGATGTCAACTTGTCTTTGAGTGTCTGGAAACTTTCCTGACATTTGTCTGTCCATTCAAACTTAACGCCCTTGTGAAGCAGATCAGTCAAAGGCTTAGCAATCTTAGAAAAGTTCTCGACAAATCGACGGCAATAGCTTGCAAGGCCGAGAAAACTTCTCACTTGCTTGACGTTCTTCGGAGGAGTCCAGTCTAGAATAGCCTGAACTCGTTCTGGGTTAACGGCAATTCCATCTTTTGAAATCACATGACCAAGGTAGGTTACTTCAGAAAGCCAGAATTCACATTTGGAGTATTTGGCATACAACTGGTGTTCTCGGAGCCTTTCCAGTACAAGACGGAGGTGTTCAGCATGTTCTTCCTTATTCTTTGAATAGACCGGAATATCATCTAGATAAACCACGACGAACTTGTCGAGGTAATCCATGAATATATAATTCATCAGGCGGGAGAATGTGGCTGGAGCATTTGTTAAGCCAAATGACATGACAGTGTACTCGTAGGAGCCATAACGAGTAACAAATGCAGTCTTGGGAATATCCTCTTCACGAACACGGATCTGATGGTATCCCAATCTCAAATCAAGCTTAGAGAATACTGAGGAACCGGCAAGTTGATCATACAAATCATTGATCCGAGGAAGCGGATATTTATTCTGAATTGTAGCTTGGTTAATGGGCCGATAATCCTGAACCAATCGGTTAGTTCCATCTTTCTTCTTAACAAAGAGTGAAGGTGCTCCCCAAGCAGAGGAACTGGGGCGGATGAAACCTTTCTTAAGTGACGTGTCGATTTCCTCCTTAAGTTCAAGGAGGTGGTGCGGAGGCATCTTGTAAGGACGCTTGGCAATAGGAGTTGTGCCAGGCTTCAAATCGATGATGAACTCAACAGCTCTAGCAGGGGGTATTCCTGGAAGTTCTTCTGGAAATACATCTTGAAATTCACGAACAACTGGAACGTTCTCGATGCCTTCAAGAGGTGAAGTGTTCAATGCATTTAGGACATAAATCTGAGCTTTGGCGTCCTGTACTGTACGAGCTGAGTATCTGACAGTCTGACCGGAAGGGTGTGTGAGGCGGACTGTTTCAGTGGCACAGTCAATCAAAGCTTTATGAGGCTTCAACCAGTCCATACCCAGAATAATGTCTATGTTGGAGGTCTTCAGAGCAATGAGTGAAACGAGGAACATCAATCCTCCGATCACAAAGTGGTTACCGTGGCTAACCATGGTAGTTTGCCAATTAGCCCTAGGTGAATGGATTACTAATGGGATGGACATCTCCTCGAAAAGTATATCATGGCTTCACGCAAAACTTTCGGACATGAAGGAGTGCGATGCTCCAGAATCAAAGAGGACTGAAGCTGGGATTGAATTCACTAGAAGGGTGCCCATCACAATGTTGGGGTCCTGTCGAGCTTCTTCCATGTTGACTTGGTTGACATGAACAAGTTGACTAGCAGGTAGTCTGGCACTACGATTTCTGGAATGATGGGTCCGATGGCCCTTCCTACGAACAACAGGATGACGTGATGCATTCTGAGGCTGACCTTGATGACAGTTAAAAGCACGGTGCCCTGGCTGTCCACACTGGTGGCACAGACCATCATTATGGGGAGAAACACCAACATTGGGCTGTCCACTTGAAATGTTCAGTTGCCTTGGTGGTGGGGGCAGACGAGGTGCAACATATGACGGCCTTGGTGTTGGAGCAGGTTGATGATGAACATTGCGTGGGATCCAGACTCGACGTTTCTGAACAGGCTGACCCGAGGATGAGCCAGCTTCATGAGTGCGCTTGAGTGACTCCTGGTACTCAGTCAGAGCTGTTTCAACTTGGAAAGATTTGCTGACAAGCGTTGCGAAGTCTGTGAAATCATGGACAGCAAGTGCAAGTTTTATATCAGTACGTAGTCCTTCACGGAATTTCTCCTACTTGCGAGTGTCGGTGTCGACGTCATCCTCAGCATAGCGGGACAGTTCGATAAATTTCCTCTGATATTCATCCACAGTCATTTTGCCCTGTGAGAGTTTGCGGAACTCATGCTTCTTCTGGTCGATCAGACCTTGAGGAATGTACCGTGCACGAAAGGCTGACTGAAATTCCTGCCAAGTGGTTACAGTCTCTGCAGGCAACATAGCCTTGTGGCTTTCCCACCATTGAGCAGCTGGGCCCTTCAGGTGGAATGTCGCAAAGGTGACGTAACTGTCAGGGGCAACATTAGCTGATTCCATCTCAAACAGGATGTCACGAAGCCAATCATCAGCATCCATAGGATTGGTGGAGTTGCGGAAAACGGACGGATTGAGGCGCACAAATTCTGCCAGAGTTATTGGAACATTCTGTTGCTGAGCATTTTGATTTGGGAACTGAGCCAATAGTCCGGTCATAAACTGCTGCATCATTGCGGCCATATAGGGTGGAGGTGGTGGATCGTCAGCCATCCTGCCAAATCAACAGGGGCAGTTTAGCAAGAAAGACTGCATGTGTAAGGAGTTATTCAGGACGTAACACGAGAGATGAACAGGAAGGGCATTAGATGTAAAATAGTAGTCGTTGAAAGACATACCAATCCATGCACAGAGTCGGGTACATGCGGACAGCACAACGGCGCAAATTTAGAAGCTAGTCATTCTAGGCGGCGCGCAGGCACGCGGTAAGGAAGTACACAACGAGACATAGCAAAGGCTACATCAACGTCGGAGAAAACTATTGGAGCGAGGAATCTGCAAGTGAAACACAGGGTGCCCTCGATAAGAGGATCCTGTAAGCAGAACCTGGTCCACAATCTTGAAGCAAGGGGGGATATTTTCAGAACTCCGGGTGGATGTGAGCACGAGAGCCTAATGTTGGAGTTAGTAAAATTTTAACCCGAGTAGAAGAGAGATCAGAGGCCCAGAGTAAAGGTCGAGGAGTAAAAGATACTAATACCACCCAATTGGCGACGTGGGCCCGTAAGCCACACAGCCAAGTTAGTAAAACAATTTTCGATTACTAGACTCAACTTCGGCCAAGGAGTTAGGAAGGGGAATTCCTAGAGGCAGTCGGCTCTGATACCAACTTGTGACGCCCCCGGCCTAATCGTGCACTAATCATACACGCAAATGCACACGATCAAGCCTAAGGACTCACGGGAAGATATCACAACACAACTCTAAAACATAAATAAAGTCATACAAGCTTTATATTACAAGCCAGGGGCCTCGAGGGCTCGAATACATAAGCTTGCGAACAAGCATCAGCGGAAGCATCAGATATCTGAGTACAGATATGAAACAGAAACAGAAAGGCCTTTAGAAAGGCGGGGCAAAATAAAACACTACTATCGAAAGGCGAAGGCCTCCTGCCTGGGACCCTCCGATCCTACTCCTGGTCGGCAGTCAACTCATAGTAGTATCCATCCTCTGGGTAGTAGTAGTAGCGATCGTCGGCAGGGCAGCTGTCTCAGGGGCTCCGTCATCTTGTTACGACAAACTGATACGGGGAGAAAAGGAAAACAAAGCAACTGTGAGTACTCAGAAGTACTCAGCAAGCAAGGATCTACACTACATATGCAACATTTTCAAAGGGAGGCTGTATATGTGGACTGGGCTGCAGAAATGCCAGAATAGAGAGAAGACCTAGTCCTATTGAAGACTAGCATCTTCAGCGGTCTTGCAGAAATAGAAGAGGGTAGAACAGTACAATATAATGTAGTAGTATCATTAAGTCTCATCCTCACACAGAGATCCTTTCTCGACTCCCTGCGAGAAAGCAATCCCAGAGCCATATAGTCATCAACCTCGTCCTGAGATCCCTTCTCGGCTCCCTGCGAGAAGCAATCCCAGAGCCATAGTATCCAAGTATCCAGTTCTAAATTGTATCAATCAGGATACAACTCCGAGTGTCCTTTACCGTAGGACCGGCTATCGATAGAAATGTTCTTCCCTGCAGGGGTGCACCAACTTACCCAACACGCTCGATTAACTCCGGCCGGACACACTTTCCTGGGTCATGCCCGGCCTCGGTCAAACGACACATCGCAACCCTACCTACAGCTCAGCAGAGAGGTCCTCGCCGGTCTACATCCTAAGCGCAAGGGGGTCTTGGCCATCGCCCCTCGCCCTCCGGGTCGTTGCGCACACGGTGAAGCCAGGCACCAACACTACAGGAAGGCGCCGGTCCGTCCGTGCCGCGATGCTGAACTAGACGTCTGACAGAGCTTTCGGCTGATGCATACGATGCAGAACGCCCATACTATGCCCACGTGATGGTTAGTGCTATCAGACCAGAGGCCTGCTCGGATCAAATATCCAAATCATTAGGACTAGGGCTTACGGTAACGAGCAGAGACTCACGAAAGATGTGACCCCGTCGCCCCGTCTCGAGGACTTGCTGCAAGGGTTAAGAATGCCCGGCCGCGCCTCGTATTCAACACTCGGGCACCACACTGGCACCCATCTTCACAACACTCGCCACTCAGGCGCACGCGGGTACCCCTCAGGGTCGACCCGCCTATCCAAGTAACATTGTAAAGTCCAAGTATCCGTGTGTCCATAACATCAGGGAATCCGAGGTATCACCCTCGTTTGATTTCCCACTTGATGTATCCGTCAAGGTGAACTCGGAGGAATCACCCTCGCTGGGTTCACACTTGAGGTGTTGTACGACAGCGTCGTTACCGGAAGTGGTGAAGGAGGAATCACCCTCGATGACCATGATCGAATAGCTACTCTACAGAGTTAACATCAGAAGTGCTACATGAGGTTTCACCCTCGGCACTCGATAGTAACGCTGCAGTGTCGTTACAACTAAGGGGGGTGATGTGCGGTGTCGGGTCCTGGTCTTCAATCCCGTTGATCGGGTCTTCTTACGATCCAGCGCGGCAGTCGGGATAAGTGGGGTCACTGATAGGTCTCTACCCAGCCTAGACTAAACAGTTTAGGATATGCAGGTAATTATCAACAGCAGGTTACAATGAACAGGCTATGCATCAGAATAGGTAAAGCAGCAGCAGCAGCAATTCTAATGCAAGCATGAGAAATAGAATGGGCGATATCGGGATGATCAAAAAAGGGGGGGGCTTGCCTGGTTGCTCGGCGGCAAGGGCAAGGTCTTCAGGGGTCGTCGAACTCCGGAGCTGCGTCGGTACCGGCTCTATCGAGAGAGAAGAGGGGAAGGAAACAGTATAAATATAGAGCAAACATGAGCAACGCAAAGTACGGCATGACAATATGCAGTGCCGGGTGATACTGGCGAAGGTGGGATTCATCCGGGAATGTTTTCCCGTTTCCGGACATTTGTCAGACAGATGACCGGAGAGGAACGGTTGCATGTTCGGATAGTTAGGGACGCGTGACGGACAAACGGACCGCGCATTCGGATTCGTCTCGTCGTTCTGAGCAATTTTCATGTATAAAGTTTTTCGATCTGAGCTACGGATTATTTTCTATGATTTTCTAAAGTTTTATCATTTTCTGAATTTCTGAAATTAATCTAAATACTAAATTCGAATTTCAACAGTAACTGGAAATGCTAGATGTACCCAGAAACGTACCCAGCTGACCAGCACAGAGGCTGACAGTGGGCCCAGTTAACTTGGTCAACCAGCCTGTCAGAAGAGGCTGACATGTGGGCCAGAGGGCCCAGTCAGCAGTTAATTAGGTCAACGCTGTCTGGGTCAAGTTTGACCGGTGGGGTCCATCTGTCATACTCTCTAGTTAATCTAATTTAGTTAGTTAAGTTAATTAGCTAGGTGGGGCCCCACTATCGGTGTCATATTTTAACTGGACCATTATTCAACAGACTTATTTAGCTATGAACTAATCTAATTAGCTAGTGGGCCCATAGGTCAGTGGCACACAGGGGGTGATTTGGGGTTAATGATGTTCCACATCAACAGGGTAACGATGGTGAGGCAGAGCGCACCGGCGACGGTCGTGCGCTCGCCTTCGGCAACCGTTCGAGCAGCGGTTGGCACGGATCGGTCGAGGGCCTCGCCGCGCACTCACTGGAACAAACCGCAAGCGCGGGGACGGTCGAAGTCGGCCACCATGTCGGCGGCGAGCGGCGGCAGAGGCACGGCCTCGGTGGTCGGGCGTCTACGGGGCACGGGGAAGAGAGGGGAGAGGCCAGGGGGTGCCGGATGCTCACATCGTTGCAGAGGAGAGCTTGGGGGGCGGAGGAACCCTGTCGGCGAGGTCCAGCGGCCGGACGGGGCGGCAGGCGTGAGGCAGAGCAGAGGGCTTGGGGGGGCGCGGCGCGGGGTCGACGGACTCAGCATGGGGCGAGGAGGAGGAAGTTGCGGCACGCGAGGTGGTGGCGAGCTTCGGTGGGGCGTGGCGATGACGACGGCGACCGGAGGTGCTGCAGGCGCGGCGCGAGGACGGCGAAGAAGCTGCGGGGCGGAGGCGGCAGTCCTCGGGCGCGGGCGTGCTCGCCGGGGCCGCGGGGAGCAGCGGCGAACGCGGCTGGGACGGCGAGGTGCCTGCGGTGGGGGGGGTGGAAGGGCTCCGGCGACGGGGAGGGCGGCGATGGCGATGAGGCGCAGGGGCGAGTCGGCGGGGTCGGGGCGCGCGGGGGCGCGATCCAGAACGGGAGAGAGAGAGAGGTCGTGGGGGAAGTGGGGAGGGGATCGCTAGGGTTCGGTCGCCCCAGGGAGGCTGTAGGCGCCGGCTGGGCCGGCCTGGTTGGCCTAGAGGCCAGCTGGGCCACGGCCCAGTAGGGTTGCTTTATTTTTTTTTATTTTTTTGTTTATTTTGTCTTTTGTTTATTTATTTATTTCTTACGTCTCTGTTTAGTAAATAGTTAGGCCTCAAAATGGTTTTTATAAAACATAGCAATTGTTCCAATAAATACAAGGCATCCTCTACTACTACCAAAAATTAGTTTGGAGTTAATTTGAGTTCACACTATTTTTATAATAATTAAAATGCATTAATCCTAGCTGTTTTGGTAATGTTTGAGCCACCTAATTATTATTTTTATTGTTGGTTTCAATTTTAGAATAGTCTCTGGAATATTTGCTATTTATTGAACATTTTAGTTTTTATGCTGGACAACTTTTATTTTCCACTTTTATTTAAATTTGAATTTTGACTTAGGAGTTGAAATGAAATATGATGTTAATGATGATCATGCACTGATAATCATGCTGACTTGGCATTATCAAAATGGGATTACTGTGGCTTACCACTAGGGGTGTTACATAAGGTACTTGGCCTTGGTAAGGTGGCCATATCCAACGATAGCTCTATTCAAAATGTTATGCTCATTGAATCTCTTGGTTACAATCTTCTTTCCGTATCTAGACTAGCCGACTTTGGTTTCAATGTTCTATTTACCGAAGTAGATTGTCAAGTGTTTCGTAGAGATAATCATAATATGGTCTTTACCGGCATCCGTAGAGGTGATCTATATATTGTTGATTTCACTAAGAGAGCCCAACCTCATACTTGCTTAATTGCTAAATCTTCTAAAGGGTGGTTGTGGCATAGAAGGTTAGGGCATGCAAAATCTTGATAAGCTTATTAAAGGTGATCATATCCTTGGTGTTAAAGATGTTATATTTGACAAGGATAGACTTTGTAGTGCTTGTCAAGTAGGAAAACAAGTTGGAGGAAGTCATCCCGTGAAGAACATCGTGACCACAAGGAGACCACTTGAGCTACTCCACATGGATCTCTTCGGTCCCAATGCTTATAAGAGCCTTGGTGGTCACTCTTTTGGTTTGGTCATTGTTGATGATTTTTCAAGATTTACGTGGGTGTTCTTTCTTGATGACAAATCGCAGGTCCAAAAGATCTTCAAGAACTTCGCCAAGAAGGCCAAAACCAATTTGAAGTGAAGATCAAGAAGGTTCGAAGTGATAACAAAACGGAGTTCAAGAACGCCAATGTGGATACCTTTCTTGACGAAGAAGGGATTCCACATGAGTTCACGGCTACGTACATGCCTAAAAAATGGAGTTGTTGAGAGGAAGAACCGGACACTCATTGAGATGGCAAGAACGATGCTTGATGAATACAAGATGGCAAGACACTTTTGGGCAGAAGCGGTTGAGACAGCTTGTCATGCTACGAATCGACTATATCTTCACAAGCTTCTCGGCAAAATGGCATACGAGCTACTCACCGGCAACAAACCCCAAGTTGGATACTTTTGAGTATTTGGCTCAAAGTGCTACATTCTTGATAAGAATCGTCGTTCAAAATTTTCTACTAAATCTCATGAAGGTTTCCTACTCGGTTATGTCTCAAACTCTCACACTTATCGTGTCTACAATAATTTCACCCGAAAGGTTGAAGAGACGATAGATGTGAAGTAGAGCAATTGCCAATTGATGTAGGAGATAAAGATCCCTCGAAAGCAATTCAAGATTTATCTATTGGCAAAATTCGACCAACGGAGGTGAAGGAGAGCACTTCGTCCATTCAAGTGGAAGCCTCAACTTCACATCAAGGTGAACCACAAGTTTACTTGGAGGCATCCACAAGTGGAACACGTCAAGACGAAGGAAATGAGGAAGTACAACAAGATGAACCACCTCAACCTCCTTCTCCACATCCACAAGCGAATGACAACGCCACCAACAATGAAGAAGGAGAAGATGATGATGAGGATGTTCCACCCCAACCCAAGCAAAAGCTCTCACGAGTTAGAGCAAGAGTCTCAAGAGATCACCCCGTTGAACAAATCTTCGATGACATCCAAACCAGGAGAATCACTCGCTCTAAAGCTCATTTAGATAAATTTTGTGAACACTACTCATTCATTTCTAGTGTTGAACCTATGAAGGTAGAAGAAGCCCTTGAGGATCCATATTGGATAAATGCTATGCACGAAGAGCTACACAACTTCGAGAGGAATCAAGTGTGGACATTGGTTAAAAAGCCCAATGATGATCATAATGTCATTGGAACCAAGTGGGTGTTTCAGAACAAGCAAGTCATACGTAACAAGGCCCGCCTCGTCGCTCAAGGCTACACTCAAGTCGAAGGTATGGACTATGGTGAGACATATGACCCCGTTGCTAGACTTGAGTCTATTCGCATTTTACTTGCTTATGCCAATCATCATGATATCACTTTATACCAAATGGACATTAAAAGTGCTTTTCTAAATGGTGAAATTGAGGAGGAAGTTTATGTTAAACAACCTCTCGGTTTTGTTAATCCCAAGAAACATAATCATGTTTACAAACTTCACAAAGATCTTTATGGTCTTAAACAAGCTCCTAGAGCTTGGTATAAATGCTTGACCAAGTTTCTTATTGAAAAAGGCTTTGAAATTGGGTAAATTGATTCTACTCTTTTTACTAAAAGGGTTAATGGAGAATTATTTGTACGCCAAATTTATGTGGCTGATATCATATTTGGTTCTACTAACCCCCATTTTAGTGAAAAGTTTGGAAGGCTAATGTCGGAGAAGTTTGAGATGTCTATGATGAGTGAACTCAAATTTTTCCTTGGTTTGCAAATCAAGCAAACTAAGGAAGGTACCTTTGTCTCACAAACAAAGTATACCAAGGATCTTTTCAAGAGGTTCAACATGCAAGAATGCAAAGGTATGAAAACACCCATGCCTACTAGTGGACATCTTGACTTGACTAAGGATGGCAACCCGGTTGATCAAAAGGTTTACCGATCTATGATTGGTTCATTATTATATCTATGTGCCTCCCGTCCCGATATTATGCTAAGTGTGTGCATGTGTGCACGTTATAAAGCGGCCCCTAAAGAATGTCATCTTAAGGCCGTGAAAAGGATAGTGAGATATTTAATTCATGCACCAAACTTTGGCATTTGGTATCCTAAGAGGTCATATTTTGATCTTGTTGGCTATTCCGACTCGGACTATGCCGATGACAAGGTTGATAGGAAGTCCACTTTGGGTACTTGTCAATTTCTTGGTAGATCCCTTGTCTCTTAGTCCTCCAAGAAACAAAACTCGGTATCCTTATCCACCGCTGAAGCGGAATACATTACCACCAGATCATGTTGTGCTCAATTACTTTGGATGACCCAAACTCTTAAAGATTATGGGATACATGTGAAACATGTTCCATTGCTTTGTGACAATGAGAGTGCTATTAAGATTGCTCACAATCCCGTGCAACATTCTCGAACTAAGCATATCAAAGTTCATCATCATTTCATTCGTGATCATGTTGCTAAGGGTGACATCAATCTTAAACATGTTCGTACCGACAAGCAATTGGCGGGTATCTTCACTAAACCGCTTGATGAAAAGGTATTTTGCCGTTTGAGAGGTGAATTGAATATCATTGATGCCTCAAATTTGGAGTAGAGACTCCTTGGATGCATGCAAGGCATGAGCATATGTGACTAATCCTTGATGTTTCTCTTATGATATTGACTATTTATCTTGAATATATTTGCACCCTTGTATGTTATCTAACCCTTGTAGGTACTTGGATGAGCCTCAATCTATGAGATTGCAAATCACTCACATCTTGAGTAATCTCTACATCACCAAGTATTTATGGTTGGTTGTTGAAGACAAGGAAGCATGAACTTACTCCACATATCCTTTGACAATATCTATATGTCAAAATTCATAATTATCAATTTGGATACACAAGTGCTATTCCTTGCAAGACTAACCCATGTAGGAAGATGAACTTCAACTCCAAAGGATGCTTCCAACCCTTGATGGACTACATCAGCCATGAGCATCCAAAACAAGTTCAACTACATGATCAAGATCAACACCACAACCCAAGGTATGTCATTCCATCTTAGAGAAGCTTTGCTCCAAGTCATGAGTTAAAGCAACTCAACAAGATGTGAATACATCAAAATGCTTAAACGGAAAATGGCAACCCCATTTTGAGCTTAACGATGAGTATGACCTACGATCAAGTGATCTCACTTGACTCCTAAGTCAATATACTCTGACATAGGTGACTTTGTCGCCGACCACCTCTAGATGAAGTTCTCTAGTGTTCCTTTGTATATTGCTTTTCAATTGCATTTCTTCTTTTGTTTCCCTTCTAAAACAAAAAACTTCATCTAGATCTCTTTTGATTTTTGTTTTATTAGTCTCTGGTTAATTCATTGCAAATCCTTATGAAAATTCCTTGAAAATCCTTATGAGATTTCATTTGCAAAGTGAGCTGACTTGACAAAACTTTTCTTTTGCATTGAACTCGGCGTCACTGATTTAAGCCCATCGGGCAGACCGAAATACAAGTTCTACATGTATGTAGTTCATCGGTTCAACCGAAACGGACTCACTCAGTCTCACCGATGAGCACCTTCAGTGACTCTGCTAACTCAGAGTCACCGATTCAAACAAATCAGTGCCACTGATTTCATTGCTGAGAAAACTATTTGCCATCTTTTATTGCCTATTCTCTTCAGCTCCACTCAATGATTCTTTTCCTCTATCTGCATCTTGAGCTACATTATGCTTACATGTGTCTCTCAAGGACCACACTCACTTGGCTCATATCCATGAAACCTACCCTTCTTGGAAATTGATGTCAAAGGGGGAGAGAGAGCACATCAGAGCTTATTCTCATATAACTCTTCCAAGAAAGGAAGAGAGATCCAATGTCATAAGAGGAGAGAAGTTACATGTCTTTAAGAGGGGAAAGACATGTTAGTATTTGTTTTGAGATCTTTGAATCCTATCCATTTATGCTCTTATTGGTTCATTTATCTTTGCTCTGATTTTATCTCACCCTACATTCTCCCATTATCCAATGTTACATTCAGGGGGAGGAAGAGTCCATGTTTTAGGGGAGAAAAATCCTTGGAATTTATTGCAAATATTTAAATTCTTGGGGACATCTCTACATTTAAAATGAAGTACTCACCCTAAGGTACTCACCTATTACATGTCATCCCAGTCTTGGTACTCTTGTGGATCTTGGAATCCTTCTTGTTTGAAGTTTTCTTGTGTTATCTGACCTTGTTTTCTCAAGATTGCTTCGTCTAGAATCAACTCAAGAACCACAAGGTAAGTATACGCATCACACTCATGTGCATGATGATCTCTTGCTTTTGCACATATTGTTTTCAAGAGGGATTCATAAAGCATGAAGGTACAACCTATCTACACTCATTTTTTTACTCTGATGCATATGACCAAGATACATGTAACTCATTTCTTGCTCTGTCATGTTGTGCACTCACATGCTATTCAATTTCATCATTACATGATTGCACACATATAGGGGGAGCTTATGCATGTTACATGTTATTCCAAAGCTTTACTTACTACTCTTCATATTATCATTTACTTGAAGCTTTGATGTATGTTGCCATCAATTACCAAAAAGGGGGAGATTGAAAGCACAAGTGCTCCC
The DNA here is from genome assembly GCA_011799875.1 of Thinopyrum elongatum. Classification (NCBI taxonomy): domain Eukaryota; kingdom Viridiplantae; phylum Streptophyta; class Magnoliopsida; order Poales; family Poaceae; genus Thinopyrum; species Thinopyrum elongatum. The sequence goes on along the minus strand of CM022298.1, from coordinate 544,395,639 downwards.
TCGGTGATTTTTGTAATTCATGTCAACATATCTCTTGTTGGACTAATGGTATTATCTAGTATGTTTCAGACAAGTTCAACAACGGTGTGGCATGGATAAGAGGATGTGGAACCCCTTCAGAATGCTAAGGTCAAAGATTGGCAAAAGCTCAAGACTCTTCATTTATATTTTAGTCATCCAAGATCACATTGAGTCCATAGGAAAACCAATACTATTAAAAGGGGATGAGGTGTTTCTTAATGGTCTACTTGCTCAAGTTCTTAGTGATATTGCTCCAAAACCCTCAGCCACTTTCTCCATCCAAATATGTCCAAAATCTAAATCCAAACTCAGCCCCACCGATTCTTTCTACCCAGAGCCACCGAGTTCATTTGACATAGCCACTGCCAGAAACCCTACCAGTTCGGTCTCACTGATACGGATCTCGGTCTCACCGAGATGGCCTTGCCAACTCTCTGTTATCAGTTGCAATTATTTCGGTCTCACCAAAATTGCAATCGGTCTCACCGAGATGGCTTGACCAACTCTCTGTTGCGTTATTGCTTCACTTCGGTCTCACCAAGTTGATGCAATAGGTGCCACCGAGACACGGTTTTCCCTAAGCCCTAGCACATTAGTCCCACCGAGATTCCTAACGTTCATATTTTTGAACAGATCGGTCTCACCGAGTTTTCTGATCCGTGCCACCGAGATGAGTCAAAAGTGTGTAACGGTTGGATTTTGTGTGGAGGCTATATATACCCCTCCACCCCCTTCTCCTTTTGTGAGAGAGCCATCAAAACGTGCCTACACTTCCACCATACATTTTCTGAGAGAGAGCCACCTACTCATGTGTTGAGATCAAAATATTCCATTCCTACCATTTGAACATTGAATTCTAGCCTTCCCCAAGTTGCTTTCCACTCAAATCCCTCTTCCACCATAGCCAAATCTGTGACACAGAGTTGAGTGTTGGGGGGACTATCATTTGAAGCACAAGAGCAAGGAGGTCATCATCAACACACCGTCTATTACCTTTTGGAGAGTGGTGTCTCCTAGATTGGTTAGGTGTCTCTTGGGAGCCTCCGTTGTGATGTGGAGTTGAACCAAGAAGTTTGTAAGGGCAAGCAGATCGCCTACTTCATGAAGATCTACCTAAGTGAGGCAAGTATTTTGTGGGCGATGGCCATGGTGGGATAAACAAGGTTGCTTCGTCGTGGACCCTTCGTGGGTGGAGCCCTCCGTGGACTGGCGCAATCGTTACCCTTCGTGGGTTGAAGTCTCCATCAACGCGGACGTACGATAGCACCACCTATCGGAACAACGCCAAAAATACTCCGCATCTCCATTGCGTTTGCATACTCCCATCCCATCCCTTACTTTCTTGCAAATTGCATGCTTTACCTTTTTCCGCCGCCTATACTCTTGTCATGATTGCTTGAAATGTATTTTGTGTGCTTTCACTTGTGCTAAACTCAAACTTAACTTGAAGAAATTAAAAACTGCCACTTTTGCTTGTTAAGGGTCTAAACACCCCCCTCTAGACCTATCTTCTCGTTCCTTTTAAATGTGTAGTATTTGGTTGTTGCATCTTGCCACACCATGCCCCATTAAACAGGACATGTATCATATTTGATCATATATCATGCCATGGTTATGATATGTGTGTTTACCGTGTCATTTGTTCTTTCTGGTTTGCTTCTCTCGTTAGCGTCCGGTTACGTTGCGAAGTTGGAGGATTCCTTCAACTATGCTTGTTGGACTACATGGATTCAATCATCTTCCAAGCGGGATTCTTGGGAAGATGATCATTACCTTGAATATCATTAATAGCTTTGCGTTGCTAGTTGTCTCGATGCTATGGTTTGGTCTCGCAACCTACCACTTGTTTGTCAGATTCCCAATTCCCATGATAAGCCTCCAACCTCCACTATCCTAGCAAACCTTTGTTTGGCTATGTTACGGCTTTACTCAGCCACTCTTATAGCGCTGCTAGTTGCAGGTGCAATTTGTTCCATGTTGGGAAATGGATGTCATGGGATATCACAATATCTTGTTTATTTCATTAATGCATCTATACACTTGGTAAAGGGTGGAAGGCTGATACGTCTTCGTCGTATCTACTTTTCCAAACACTTTTGCTCTTGTTTTGGACACTAATTTGCATGATTTGAATGAAATTAACCCGGATTGACGCTATTTTCAGCAGAATTGCCATGGTGTTGTTTTTGTGCAGAAACCAAAGTTCTCGGATTGACTTGAAAATTTACAGAGAATTTTTGTGGAATATATAAAAAATATTGGTGGAAAAAGATACCAGAGGGGGGCCACCCAAGAGCCGCAAGCTCAGGGGGCGCGCCCTGTAGGCTTGTTGGCCCCCTGGACCTCCGGTAACCCTAATTCCGACTCCATATATACCTATTCGCCAAGAAAAAATAGAGAGAAGGATTCATCGCATTTTATGATACGGAGCCACTGCCACCTCCTGTTCTTCATCGGGAGGGCTGATTTGGAGTCCGTTCGGGGCTCCGAAGGGTGGACTTCGACGCCGTCATCATCATCAACAACCTTTCTCCATCACCAATTTCATGATGCTCACCGCTGGGAGTGAGTAATTCCTTCATAGGCTTGCTGGATGGTGATGGGTTGAATGAGATCAATCATGTAATTGAGTTAGTTTTGTTAGGGCTTGATGCCTAGTATCCACTATGTTCTGAGAGTGACGTTGCTATGACTTTGCTATGCTTAATGCTTGTCACTAGGGCCCGAGTGCCATGATTTCTGATTTGAACCTATTATGTTTTCATGAATATATGTGTGTTCTTGATCCTATCTTGCAAGTTATATGCACCTATTATGAGTTATGATCCGCATACCCCAAGGTGACAATAATTGGGTTTCTTTCTGGTGATTACTGTAGTTTGAGGAGTTCATGTATTCACTAAGTGCTAATGCTTTGTTCCGGTTCTCTATTAAAAGGAGGCCTTAATATCCCTTAGTTTCCTTATGGACCCCGCTGCCACGGGAGGTGTCGTGGGAAACCACGGCCACCTATGGGGCTATGAGCCCCTTTTGGTTTGGCGGGGGGATGGGCACGTTGCACAAAGAGCGGAGAAGTGTCGCGCAGCATGACAGAGATCACATGGGCTGTCTTTACCCAGGTTCGGGCCGCCGTGAGGCATAAAACCCTACTCCTGCTTTGGTGGATTGATGGTGGGTAATGGTGGTGGACGCAGCACACTCGCCCTGCAAGGTCGCTCTGGGGGCGAGAGTGGCTACACGCGTATGGATATGCGAGGGTCCAACCCTTTCTACGGTCGCCATGGGCCTCCTTTTATAGATTAAGGGGTCACCACAGTGGCAAATCAGTCTTTGCGTACTGATTAGATAGCTAACAGTGCTATCATATCTAACTCTGCAGGCTGACAGAGCGCATTAAATGGGCTGCTCAGTGTCACATCACAGCTCGCCCGGCAGGCCCTGCCGGGCTGTTTTGCCAGCTTCGCGCCTGCTCGCTTGACACGTCTCAGGACGGGTGTCATATGGAGGTGTTTGCTGTAGAAAGTGGCTGCCATGTGGCAAAAAGCAGCCACTTAGTCTCCTTGGAGCTCGACACCGCTCTGATTAATGACTCGCGTTGCTTGTGAGATGGAGCGGTGGAGTGGCTTGCCTCCGCCAGCCCCGAGAGGCCTGCTGGGACGATCTGGGAGCTTGCTTCCGGGGCAGCTCGCCTGTCCGGCAAGGCAGGTCCTTCCCTTAGCGATGCCTTGTTCCTCCGGCTTACCTTGGCCTTCTCGACTTGCACTTGGATCCTTCAAAGGAATTGATCCTCCTTATTTGGTCTGATCTTGGTCTTGTAATCTTGTCTCTGGCCTGTGCACAGTCTGTGCAATGGACCCAGGGTTTGTTGCACCGATAGGAGCCCTCGGGCCTGGCACGAATGCGCCGCTGGGCGTTGTCGGGGTAGGACCTAACCAATGCACATGCAGAAATGTAAGGACGGCTCCGCCCTTTGAGATCTTCTTTGTTTCTTCATTAACCTGAGCTTGGGTCAGTTTTCGGTTTTCCCGCGCGTCGTGCAACGCCAATTGTGGTGGGGCCATTCTTGTAATGGCCCGTGAATGACTTTAACGCACGGGCGGATAACTGCCAATTCACTCTTCCCACCGCGCCCTTATATTTTAGCCACGTATGCCGCATGCATTGAGTGGGGTAGGTAATGGAGGCGCGTGGTGCGGGAGAGCATCAAGGCAGGGGCCCGATCTTCTTGGATTGGTGGAGGAGGACGGTGGGTACTCGCCGGGGAATCAGCCCCCACACCCAGCTTGCCTATAAAAGGAGGAGTGGGGGAGGAGCGGAGGCATTCATCCACATTCCTCTCCTCCTCCGCCTTCTGCTTCTTCTGGGTATGTTGAAAGTAAGAGCCCGGGGCCCTAGCTTGGAGTTTCGTGTGAGCCCCATGGGGGCGCTCGGGTGGCGCGGCGGTAGCACCGGAGGTGGCGACTCTGGTGTGCTCGTCGCCGGGTCGCCCGTGGCTTCAACTTCAGTGAGAGGTGACACAAACGACACCATGCCGAGGCCCATAATGGGCAAAAGGTGTGGTAGTCGATTGTGGCCTATCCCCCCTTTTCCTGCGGCGTTGGAGGGAGGTTGCAAAAATGGTTCACCATTGGTGAGGGCGGACCCTATCTCCCCGTACTCCGCCCGTCCGGTGCATGGGAGAGCCTCTAGTCCTTGTGCATGCTTCCTTAACGGGCGGGGTCTTCGTATCACCGGGCCGTCGGGGATGTCCATGCTCTCTGTGGGGTCTCCTGGGGTGCGCAGCGTTCGCATCGATGGGCGTGGTGGGAGTTTTGGGCGATGGTGGTGCAGAAAGCGGCGGCAACCCACGACGCGTCAAGAACGGGGGCGACCGTTCCGATGAGTCATGTTTGCCGGTGACTCCGTCTGGGTTCCCAGCAGTGCCACCGCCCGCGCCTGCCCTCCGGTTTCCTCCTCTTAGCCCGTCGACGGTGTTCTCCTGATCCTGGGGAGGCGTCGAATCCCAGCCAGGCCCGCCTTCCGCCTTCTCCGTTCCTTCCTGCGATTTCCTGAAGGAGATGGACAAGGGCAAAGGCATCACGGGGCACTAATCTTTTTTCAATCTTAAATCTATAGGCACTTGCCAAATTTTGGTTCAAATAATGTAATCTCTTGTATCCATGTTTATGTTCCGTGAGATTTGTACTTGTTGATCAGCATATTAATGAAAAAGATAAGCTTTGCCGGGCACTTGTGCATGTATGATATCCATGCAGAGGTGAAACGCCTCCATACTTTCATGTAAACAAGTGGATCCCGGTAAGCTACCTTGCCGATACCCCATAGGACTGCTGCCGTGAGGCTGAGCCTGCCGGGCGCAGAACCCATTGGGAGAGACCAGCCCCCCGCCAACCCCTTTCAGCCAAAGGCCACTACGACCATCCTGACCGAAGCAACGTTCGTGTCAGTAGATGGGAGCACCTTTGTTTCTGAGGTGGCGAGGTTTTCATATACACAAGTCCTACTCACGAAACATGTATGGATAAGAGATGGAACTTATCTGTTTGGCTTGCCGGAGACCGCAGTGCTGGCTTGTTTTTGCATCCTCTTCCTAGGACAAAGTCCACAGCAGGAGCCTGCAGTTTATGCAAATGAAGATGATGCCAGATGCAATCTATCTACATGATCATGCAACATATCTACATGAATCATGCAATGCTTATGATATGCGTATGCATGCATGCAACTTGTCAGGGGCCCCCAGCACTTCATTTATTTCTCTGTTGCTCAGGGTTTGCGCCTGGCTTTGTACAAGGGGTTACATGCAGCTAAGGCAAGGCCTGTACAAAAGGGTGGCTGCCGGGCAAGGCCCGACTTGCCCGGTAGCCACCTTACGAGTAGAACTTGCGGAGATGCTCAATATTCCATGAGTTTTGCAATTGAATGCCATCTCCGGTCTCCGGACGGACTGCGCTAGGTCTGGTGACTCATACCACCCGGTAGGGGCCTTCCCACTTCGGCGACAGCTTGTTTGTACCCTTGGCGGACTGAACGCGCCTAAGGACAAGGTCGCCTTCCTCAAAACACCGGGCATGAACCCTACGGCTATGATAGCGACGCAGGGCTTGCTGATAGCGTGCAGCACGTGTAGCAGCCCGGAGACAGTTCACATCGAGAAGCATGGCATCGTCACGCATGTGATGTTCCTGCGCTACTTCATCGTAGGCAAGCACTCGAGATGACCCGTAAATGAGTTCTGTGGGGATAACTGCTTCTGCCCAATAGACTAAAGAGAAGGGAGTCTGTTCGGTAGCTCGGTTTGGTGTTGTTGTGAGGGACCAAAGAACCACCGGCAGCTCATTGATCCATTGCCTGCCGTGCTTCTGCAGCTTATCAAACGTTCTTGTCTTGAGTCCTCACAACACTTCAGTGTTCGCCCTCTCAGCTTGTCCATTGCTTCTGGGATGTGCGACAGAGGCAAATGAGATCTTGCTTCCGAGGGCATGAACATATTGCATGAAGGCGTGGCTCGTGAATTGGGTGCCGTTGTCGATGATGATCCGGGCAGGGACCCCAAAGCGGCACACCAACCATTTCAAGAACTTGATAGCTGACTGAGCAGTCACCTTTCTCATGGCATCTACTTCCGGCCACTTTGTAAACTTGTCGATTGCGACGAACAAGAATTCAAAGCCCCCGGCAGCTTGGGGGAAAGGGCTGAGGATATCGAGCCCCCAGACCAAAAACGGCCATGACAAAGGGATTGTCTGGAGTGCTTGGGCAGGCAGATGGATAATTTTGGAATGGAACTGACAGGCTTCACAGTTGGTGACGAGCTTAACCCCATCTTGGAGGGTTGTGGGCTAATAGAATCCTTGCCGGAATACTTTCCCAACCAAAGCCCTTGATCCAATGTGGGAGCCGCACATGCCTTTGTGTATCTCTTCCAGCAGTTCCTTTCCTCCTTCCCGGCAAATGCACTTCAATTTCACACCGTTGGGCCTTCTTCTGTATAGTGTGTCGTCGACAAACTGATACATACTGGCCCTTCGGGCTACTCTTTCAGCTTCTTCTTGCTCTTCGGGAAGTTCTCCGGTTTGGAGGAAATGGACTATGTGCCTTGCCCAAGTTGGAGCCTGAGGCTTGGCAACGAGGACTAGCGGCACCTCCTCATTCGTGGGGGCGCATCCCTTGACCGCGGGGACCAGTGGCCCGGCAGGAGGGTGTAGCCCGGCAATCGAAGGGGAGTTGTTTCCGGCAGGGTCCCTGCCAGGAGCCCCGAAAGGCTCTACCGGTAGAGGCTTACCGGAGTCCAATTTCCTCCTCTTTTGGGCCATTGTTGTCGGGGATACGGAGGGCCGAGTAAGATGGAGAACAAAAGTTCCTGGTTCCACAGGAAGCTTCTACGCAGCACACTTCGACAGGTGATCAGCAATGCTGTTTTTCGCACGGGGTACGTGCTCTGTTTGCAACCCGTCAAAGCGCTCCTCCAATCTTCTCACTTCCTCGACGTATGCCTCCATCAATGGGCTTTGGTAATCCTTGTTGACTTGTCTCACCACTAGTTGTGAATCTCCTCGAATGATCAGCTTCTTGATTCCCAATTCTGTGGCAATCCTGAGCCCAGCAAGAAGCCCTTCATATTCTGCTGTATTGTTGGTCTCCTCCTCCCGGGGAAAGTGCATCTGGACGACGTACCTCAGGTGCTCTCCAGTGGGAGCCACGAGAAGCACGCCTGCCCCTACGCCTTGTAGGGAGAAGGCACCATCGAAATACATGATCCATTCTTGGGGCGCTTCCTTGCCGGGGATAACTGTTTCCTGTACTTCTTCATCAGGGGTTGGCGTCCATTCTGCAATACACTCTACCAACGCCCTGCTCTGGATTGTTGATGTGCTTTCAAACTTCAGGCCAAAGCTGGATAACTCCAATGCCCACTCCACTATCCTGCCGGTGGCCTCTGGGTTTCAAAGTATCCTTTGCAACGGGAAGCGGGTGACAACCATGATCTAATGGGCTTGGAAGTAGTGGTGCAGTTTCCTTGAGGCCATGACAAGGCCAAAGATCAACTTTTGCATGCCAGAATACCTGGATCAAGCCCCCTGCAACAGGGAGCTGACGAAGTATACTGGGCGCTGCACCACCTTCTTCCTTGCCGTGTCCTTGGGGTTGTTTCTGCTGTCGTGCTCTTCTTTGTCCTGATCCGTATCTGGCCTTGCCGGGCCGCTCTCTTCCTCTTCCCTGGGCGGGACACTTGCTGAGGTAGCTACTTCTTCCACTTCCCGCTGCACTACTAGGGCCGCACTAACCACTTGATTAGTTGCTGCCAGATATAGCAGCAACGGTTCTTGTGGTTTGGGTGCGACCAAAGTAGGCACAAAAGACAAGTAGGCCTTCAAATCTTGCAGTGCTGCATCTGCTTCCGGGGTCCACTTCATGGGTCATGACTTCTTCAAAATCTTGATGAACGGCAAGGCACGCTCGGCAGACTTGGAGATGAATCTGCTAAGCGCGGCAACGCATCCTGTCAAACGCCTCACATCCTTAACTGTCTCGGGTGCCTGTATCTGCTCAATAGCCTTGATCTTATCGGGGTTGTCCTCTATCCCATGGTGGGACACAAAGAAACCAAGTAGCTTGCTGGAGGGAACGCCAAACATGCACTTCTCCGGATTCAGTTTCAAGTTGATCTTGCGCAGATTAGCAAATGTCTCTTCTAAATCCTGGATGAGGGTTGATCTGTCCTTGGTCTTGACCACAATATCATCCATATAGGCTTCAATGTTCCTGTGCAACTGTGGTTCAAAGCCAATCTAGACTGCTCTTGCAAAAGTGGACCCGGCACTCTTCAACCCGAAAGGCATGCGCACAAAGCAGTACGTGCCGCATGGGGTGATGAATGAGGTCTTTTCTTCGTCTTCCTTGGACATAAAAATCTGACGGTATCCAGAGTATGCATCCAGAAAAGAGAGCAACTCACATCCTGAAGTAGAATCCATGATCTGGTCGATGCGCGGCAAGGGAAATGGGTCCTTTGGGCATGCCTTGTTCAGATCCGTGAAATCTATGCAAAGCCTTCATTTTCCATTAGCCTTGCGCACAACCACTGGGTTTGCTAACCATGTTGGATGCAGTACTCCTCTGACCAAACCAGCTGCTTCAAGTTTCTTGATTTCCTTGGCAATAAACTACCGCCGCTCCAAGGCCTACTTCCGAACCTTCTGCTTGACGGGCCGGGCATGTGGGCAGACAGCAAGGTAGTGCTCGATTACCTCCCTGGAACACCAGGGATATTAGATGGTTGCCAGGCAAACACATCAATATTCGCCCGCAGGAAGGCAATGAGCGCGCTTTCCTATTTGTCATCAAGGGTGGTGCTGATAGTGAAAGTACCATCAGTGCCAGCCAGCCTTGCCATGACCTTTTTCACTTGGGGTGGAGCAGCCTTGGATCTCTTGCTGTCGGAACTCTCTGGCATGTCATGAATGGGCGCGGCACATTCCACAGAGGTACGCTTCCCGGATTCCTTGCCAGTGCCTCTGCTATGCTTTTCCTTGGCGGGAACTGTGGCTTCTGCGACCTCCGCCGCAACCGCGTCCCGGTACATCTTATCCACGCAAATAATTGCGTCTTTCTTGTCCGATGGAACGGAAATGATGCCCATCGGCCCTGGCATCTTCAAGGTGTTGTAGGCATAGTGGGATGCTGCCATGAATTTGGCCAGGGCCGGGCGCCGAAGGATCCTGTTGTACGGCAGGGGGAGGTCAACCACATCAAACACAACTTTCTCAGTCCTGTAGTTCAACTATCCTCCAAATGTCACTGGCAACGTAAACTTTCCCTTAGGACGGCTCCTGTCGGGATTGACTCCTTGAAACGTGCATGTGGCCTTAAGTTCTTCCTCTGCTATCTGGAGTTTGCTGATAACCTTTGGGAAAATCAGATTCAACCTGGCCCCGCCGTCAACCAACATCTTTGTGACCTTGAGGTTGCAAATTTTTGGTGAGACCAACAAGGGCAAGCACCCTATCGTAGTAATGCGGTCGGGGTGGTCATCTTCATCAAAGATGATGGGCGTGCGTGACCACTTGAGCGGCTTCCGAGAATCTGCCGCTGGCTCCACAGCATTGACTTCACGCGCCCACTGTTTAAGTTGGCTGTGAGAGAAGTGCAAAGATGCACCCCCGTCAATGCACAGGGCGTCAGTGGCTTTCTGGAACTCCTGCTCGCTGGTTTCCTCTTCATTCCCTCCATCACTCTCATTACTGCAATCCTCCTTTTCTCGGCCTTTGGCGGGTTTCCCTTGGTTCCGAGGAGCCTTGCCGGGGCGATTTGCTTCACCACCCCGGCCCTTCCCACCAGCGCCATTCTGACCTTTTTCCTTATTGCGCTTCTCATACTCAGCCTTCTGTCTCTTGACGAGCTGCTCAACCTGATGACACTCCTGGAGATCATGGCCCTTGGTCTGATGAATCTTACAGTACGGCCCATCACTTTTCCCAGCTTTCTCGGCAGCCGCCGCCTCCCGGCAGTCAGCGCATGCGGTAGCCTCCTTGCCGGGGGCTTCAGCCTTGGCCTTCTTGCCGGTATTAGGCGTGCCTGACCCCTCAACAGTCATCAGAGTCTTATCCTTGCGCTTCTTGTTGTGCTTCTTGTTCTTCTTCTTCTTACTGATGGTTTCATCGTCATCTTCTGAGTCGATGTCGACACCATCTTCCTCTCCAGGAAGTTTCCTCCCCTGCTCCACCCGAGCACATTTGTCCACTAAAGTGTAGAGCTCCTTCACAGTCTTGGGCAACCGAACATTCATCTTGGAACGTATCCTGCGGTTGCGCACGTTGGATTGGAAGGCAGCTATCATGGCAGCTGGGTGGATATCTGGGATATTTCTGTGACTCGACTGAATCTCTGCAAGTACTTCCGTAGAGCTTCTCCTTCTTTTTGCTGGAGAAGCTGCAAGTCGCTGGGCCGCCCTGGTTCTTGATGGCCGCCCGTGAAGGCACCAATGAACTCGTGGCACAGGTCAGCCCAGGTTGAAATGGAGTTCTCCGGCAGATGCATGAACCAAGACCTCACATTTGACTTGAGGGCCAAAGGGAAGTAGTTGGCTAACACCTTCTCATCTCTTCCCCCGGTAGCTTGAACAGCGATGGTGTAGATGCTCAAGAACTCTGCCGGGTTTAGTCTCCCATCATACTTCTCGGGTATCTCTGGCTTGAACGTGCGAGTGGACAGCCAACAGACTTGCCGCAGCTCACGGGTGAAGGCAGGGCACCCAACCACGAAAGGCAGGCACCCGCTATCTCTGAGCACGGGCTCGTCGATGTCGGGGCCTTCCCCTCGCCTGCCCTCCGAGGCACGCTGTCGGCCTTGACGTGCTCGAGGGTCTGACGAGGCCATCGAGACGTCACCGGGTGCTTGGTTTTGCGGCTCTCGGGCAGCTTGCCGTGGTGGGGATTGCACTATGAGGGTGGCCCCTCCCGCACGACTAGCCGCACGAGCCGTCGTTGCTGCCTGGGAAGGCCATGGCGGTCCGACCCGCTGTGATCCTTCCACCTCGGCAAAACCAATCAGACTTTGGATGGTGGCTCGCCACTCATCCATCTGGTCTACCGCCAGTGGAAATCTCAATAGCTGTTGGGCTCGCGCCATGGCCTCTGAGGCAGTGCTTGGCATAGGTGATGATGATGTAGATCGTAGTGTCGCTCGGCTCCTGACATTGCCAGTGGCGACCGCGCCGGGCCCTTGCTGCTGCGAACCTGCCATTTGGACGGCATGATGACGCGGCGGAGGCGCCTGAGGGCCAGTGGCTCCGTTGGGCACAGTAGCTAGGTCAACCCGCCCCGGGGGTGACGCATGCCCTGTGGTCGCGCCCGCAGCGGGGGCGGCCGGAGGGTTGCGATTCGCCCCAGAATGAGCGTCATCACTGCGACTGTGCCCGTTGGCGAGGAGAAGGGGTTCAGGCGGAATGATCCCTCCATCCGTACCTCGTGGAGCATGGCCGTCAGGAGGTTCCTGATGTTGTCCTTCCCCGGTACCTCCCGTTCCTGCTTTGGCCGCGGGAGAGGTGGTGACGGCACCGCCTGCGCCGAGCACGTCCCCCATAGCATCCACACCCTCGCGAGCCCCCACACACCCCGCGACGTCGGTGGTCGCGGGTAGCGGAGCCTTCGAGGTGGACGGGTGATTTGCAGCTCCGGGCTTCCTTTTGGGCGCCATCGTCGATGACGCCGTCGGCGACGAAAATGTCCATGAAGATGACGCGCAGCGTACGCTCTTGGTTTCGCGCAAGGGATCCCCCTACCTGGTGTGCCAAAGATGTCGTGGGAAACCATGGCCACCTATGGGGCTATGAGCCCCTTTTGGTTCGGCGGGGGGATGGGCACTTTGCACAAAGAGCGGAGAAGCGTCGCGCAGCACGGCAGAGATCACACGGGCAGTCTTTACCCAGGTTCGGGCCGCCGTGAGGCGTAAAACCCTACTCCTGCTTTGGTGGATTGATGGTGGGTAATGGTGGTGGACGCAGCACACTCGCCCGGCAAGGTCGCTCTGGGGCGAGAGTGGCTACACGCTGATGGATATGCGAGGGTCCAACCCTTTCTATGGTCGCCATGGGCCTCCTATTATAGATTAAGGGGTCACCACAATGGCAAATCAGTCTTTGCGTACTGATTAGATAGCTAACAGTGCTATCATATCTAACTCTACAGGCTGACAGAGTGCATTAAATGCACCGCTCAGTGTCACATCAGAGCTCGCCCGGCAGGCCCTGCTGGGCTGTTTTGCCAGCTTCGCGCCTGCTCGCTTGACACATCTCAGGATGGGTGTCATATGGAGGTGTTTGCTGTAGAAAGTGGCTGCCATGTGGCAAAAAGTAGCCACTTAGTCTTCTTGGAGCTCGACACCGCTCTGATTAATGACTTGCGTTGCTTGTGAGACGGAGCGGTGGAGTGGCTTGACTCCGCCAGCCCGGGCAGGCCTGCCGGGACGATCTGGGAGCTTGCTTCCGGGGCAAAACCCAACCCTGTCGGGCTCGCCTGCCCGGCAAGGTAGGTCCTTCCCTTAGTGATGCCTTGCTCCTCCGGCTTACCTTGGCCTTCTCGACTTGCACTTGGATCCTTCAAAGGAATTGATCCTCCTTGTTTGGTCTGATTTTGGTCTTGTAATCTTGTCTCTGGCATGTGCACAGTCTGTGCAATGGACCCAGGGTCTGTTGCACCGACAGGAGGGTAGGACAAAAGATGTCATGCAAGTTCTTTTCCATAAGAACGTATGACTATATACAGAATACATGCCTACATTACATTGATGAATTGGAGCTAGTTTTGTGTCGCTCTAGGTTATAACTGTTACATGATGAATGCCATCCAACACAATTATCCATCACTGATCCAATGCCTACGAGTTTTTCACTTATTGATCTTTGCTAAGTTACTTTCACCGTTGCTACTATTACCATTACTATCATACTCCTTTGCTACTGATCACCTTGCTGCAGATATTATGTCTTCCAGGTGTGGTTGAATTGAAAACTCAACTGCTAATACTTGCGAATATTATTTGGCTCCCCTTGTGTCGAATCGATAAATTTGGGTTGAATACTCTACCCTCGAAAACTGTTGCGATCCCCTATAATTGTGGGTTATCAAGACCTTTTTTCTGGCGCAGTTGCCGGGGAGCATAGCTCTATTTGCTGAGTCACTTGGGATTTATATCTGTTGATCACTATGAGGAATCTTAAGGATGAAAGAACCAAGATCGTTCCCTCTAAGATGAGGGGAGGTACGTAACTGTTATCTAGCTTTGCACTTGATTCACCTTCTGTTTTGAGTAAACTTGCAACACCACCACCTGCTATTAATCATGATATGTCACAAGTAATTGATGATGCTACTTCTGCTATGAATGATGCTAGTACCTTGCTTGATGATAATGTGCCACTGGGTGAATTTCTTGATGAACAACTTGCTAGAGCTAAAGAAATTGAGAATGCTGAAACTAATGAAATTATTGAAACTGAAAATTATGAAACACCTATAAGACCTAGCTCTCCTAGATATGAATTGCCTGAGATACCTGAGGGTTATGTTATGGATGGAGGTAGCTAGGGACTTTCTTGCTTGTAAGGATAGAGATGATCTTAAGAAATTATTATGCAAGTTGAAAGAAAAAGCTTTGAATGCTAGAATGAAATATGATCCTGAGTTTGCTACTTCACCCATCTTTGTTACTGATAAGGATTATGAATTCTCTAACAATCCTGAGTTAGTTACTTTGGCTGAATCTGATCCTTTCCATGGTTATGACTCTGAAACTGTTGTGGCACATCTTACTAAACTGAATGATATAACCACCCTATTTTCTCATGAGGAAAAAATTTGCTACTACTATATTCTTAAGTTGTTTCCTTTCTCATTAAAGGGTGATGCTAAGATATGGTTTAATTCTCTTGCTCCTGGTTGTGTGCGTAGTCCCCAATATATTATATATTACTTCTCTGAAAAATATTTTCCTGCTCACAAGAAACAAGCTGCTTTACAGGAAATATTTAACTTTGTGCAAATTAAAGAAGAGAATCTCCCTCAAGCTTGGGGGAGGCTTCTCCAATTACTTAATGCTTTGCCTGATCATCCTCTCAAGAAAAAAGAAATACTTGATATCTTTTATAATGGACTCATCGATGCTTCTAGGGACCACCTAGATAGTTGTGCTGGTTGTGTTTTCAGGGAATGAACTGTTGAACAAGCTGAAGAACTATTGAATAATATATTAAGGAATGTTACTGATTGGACTCTTCCTGAACCACCACCCAAGCCAACTCCAAAGAAGAGGGGTATTCTATTTCTCAGTCCTGAATATATGCAAGAGGCAAATAAATCTATGAAAGAAAAAGGTATTAAAGCTGAAGTTGTCAAGAATTTACCACCTATTGAAGAAATATATGGTCTCGATACCCCAACATAGGTAGTAGAGGTAAATTCCCTCTATAGATTTGATGAAGGTGATATTCCTTATACTAAGTCTGCTAGTCAATGCTTGAATGAATTGAATAACTTTATTGTTAATCAAGAAAACTTTAATGCATATTTTAGTAGACAATTCAAATGAAATGCTTATATGATTGAACGCTTGAGTGACTTTATGTTTAGAATTATTAATGATGTCAAGGGTGTGAGTAAACATGCTTCCGTGATAAAAACCCAAGTAGAACAAGTCATCAAGTCACAAAATGATTTGCTTAATGAGATGAACAATAAGATGAATGATCATGCTGTTAGAGTTATGACTAGGGGTGGTAAAATGACTTAGGAACCCTTGTATCCTGAAGGTCATCCTAAGAGAGTTGAACAAGACTCTCAAGGAATTAATACTGATGCACCTAGTCCAACTAAAAATAAAAAGAAAGATGATAGGACTTTGCATGCTTCTAGTGAACCTTCTGTAGACACACCTGAGAATCCAAATGATATTTCTATCTCGGATGCTAAAACACAATCTGGTGATGAACATGAACCTAGTAACAATGATAATGATGATGTTAATGTTGATGCTCAACCTAATAATGATAATGATGTGGAAATAGAACCAGTTGTTGATCTTGATAACCCACAACCTAAGAATAAAAGATATGACAAGAGAGACTGCATTGCTAGGAAACATGGTAAAGAAAGAGAACCATGGGTTCAGAAACCCATGCCTTTTCCTTCTAAAGCTTCAAAGAATAAGGATGAAGAAGAATTTGAGCGCTTTGTTGAAATGCTTAGACCTGTCTTTTTGCGCCTTCGTTTGACTGATATTCTGGAAATGTCTCCTTATGCTAAGTGCATGAAAGATATTGTTACAAATAAAAGAAAGATACCGGAAGCTAAAATTTCCACCATGCTTGCAAATTATTCATTTAAGGGTGGAATACCAAAGAAACTAGGAGATCCAGGAATACCAACTATACCATGCTCCATTAAAAGAAACTATGTTAAAACTGCTTTGTGTGATCTAGGAGCCGGTGTTAGTGTTATGCCTTTCTCTTTGTACCGAAGACTTGATTTGAATAATTTGATACCCACTAAAATCTCTTTGCAAATTGCTGATAAATCAACTGCTATACCCATCGGTATTTGTGAGGATGTGCCTGTCGTAGTTGCAAACGTTACTATCTTAAAGGACTTTGTTATTCTTGATATACCCGAGGATGACAGTATGTCGATCATCCTTGGTAGACCCTTTTTGAATAATGCAGTGGCTGTTATTGATTGCAACAAAGGCAATGCCACTTTTCATGTCAATGGTAATGAGCATATGGTGCACTTTCCAAAGAAACAACCTCAAGTGAATAGTATCAATTCTATTGGAAAATTTTCAACAATTACTATTGGAGGTTTTGAATTTCCTATTCCTACTGTCAAAAAGAAATATGAAATTCTTATTGTTGGGGACATGCATATCCCCATTGAGGTAACCTAGTGTTATACAAAGATTCTTCGGTTTCATGTCATTCGGAAGAAGTTTTTTAATAAGACTTGATCAACCTTATTAATGGATTCCTTTTGACGGGCATGTGGTCGATGAATTTAGTAAACACAACTTTTTGTACCCACTTTTTACTTTTTGTTATTTAGAATTAATAAAGTAGAAATACCTTGATTATACTGTTTTCTGAATTATCCGTCTAATTAAAAATGACCAGAAAATAAAAGTTCTCCAAATGCCCTGAAAATTTAATATGATTTTTTCTGCAATATATGAAAATAGTGGCACTGAACACACCCCAGAGGGGTGCACCTGTGAGCCACAAGTTCACAGGGCTCGCCCACCCCCTGCGTGTGGCCCGAAAGCTTGTGGGGCCCACGTAGCCCCCCTCACTTATTCCTGCCACTCATGCTCTTCTTCTTCTTCCTCCAGAAAAAATCACTTGCTTGCTCAAACCCGTGTTCTTGCTCATCTTGCTACCATTTTCGATCTGCTTGCTCGTAGCTCCAATTCTAAAACTATTTTGGTGGATTGCACATCGAGAAAAGGAAAACCATGAGGAGTTGGTTAAGGGGCTCATCAAGCCGGGATTCAGAGGAAAATCTGAAGGAGAAGCCCAAGAACCATCTTCCGCGTGCAGCGGAGGTTCGACCGTCGTGTGACACATTCTTGAAGTAAGCGGGAATTTATGAGGATTTCTATTACTTGGCGAACAATGCCGGCATCATTCCCTTCCTCGAAGATAAGTGTGATCAATATCTCCTACCAACTAATACCTTCGTGCAAAACTTTCACTTTTATCCTAGGAAGGAACCACCCATGGTAGAATTTAACCTCTATGATGTGCCTAAGGAAATGACACTATATGATTTTTGCAATGTTTGTAAAATACCTTATGAGGGCAGCCATGGTGATCCACGTCCTAGAGACATGGAGGATTTCATCTTTGAAACTATTGTGGGAGAGAAGAGAGGAGTGTCAGAAGCGAGAGTGGCTAGTTTATATTTTTTTCTGTTTTGCATTACTATGCATTATTTGTCGGGAGATGTTTGATTGTTCATGGTGAGAGTGGATCGATCAGTGCGCTTGATCTTGCTATTTTGCGCCATGCCTTATATGCTGATAGAACTTTTAGTTTGGGCGCTATGGTTGCTCGACGGTTACACACAAACCGTTCGAAGGGTGTTATTTATGGTGGCATCTATGCTTCCCGCCTCGCTAGACATTTTGAGATTCCTATTAGACATGAGGAGGCGGAGGAGAGGTTGCTGCCTACTAAATATTTAGACTATGCTAGTATGGTGGGGCCTCATTTTATTGACAAAGATAAGCACAAGCGCCTTCGTTACAACTTAGTATTTATTGAGGGGACTCGTGAGATTATTACTTTGCCTACACCTTCTTTGTTTGATCTTTATTCAGGCAGGTACACTATTATTCCCGAGGATATATATGCACACTGGGGTCTGACACAACCCCCAGCAGCTGAGCAAGCACCAGTACCCGAGCCATATCAGGAGCCTATTTATCAGTGGGAGCCATAGGAGCTCGCCTGTCAGTGGAACCCATAGGACCCCCACAGTATCCAGGGCAGGGCTACTTCGAGCCGTGGCCATAGACCAACTTAGGCCAAAAGCCTAAGCTTGGGGGAGTACGTATTTCTCACCAGCATTACATTCATGTTCACACATTCATTCCAGTTGTCGGTGTTCATCCTTTTTCATTGTATAATCCATGCTAGTTTGATTTTGCTTTCTTCTTGTGTGTTTCAAAAATTTGCAAAAACCCAAAAATATTTCTCGTTTCTTTTCGGTTTTTCTTTCTAGTTTTATTTGCTAGTAGTTCATAATATTAAAAGAAAACACACAAAAAATTCTCATTCCTCTTTTGCTTCTTGGGAGCTTTCCCGTGTAAATAGTTTTCTCATTTTCGTTCTTCTTTCATTTTACTTTCTTCAGAAAAACAAAAACTCCAAAAATATTTCAGTGTGTTTCTTTGAAATTCTTTTCTTTTCTTTGGGTTGTCATAAGGAGAAGACCACGATGAAAATGTTGAGTGGCTCTCATATGCATTATTGTTGATCTAACAAAGAGCCCATATTACTTTGTCTTTTCCTTTGAATAAATGTTTGCAGATTCCAGCTTACTCCATGGCATGTGCACTCTTATTATTATTCAGGTCATTCGGCCATGCAAGTGAAAGGCAATAATGATGAAATTTGATGAATTGATTGAGGTGGAGAAAAGCTGGTATGAACTCAACCTGTCTTGTTTTTGTAAATATGTTTAGCTCATCGTTCTTGATTCAGCCTATTATGAATGAAACATGTTTGCAATGACAATTAGAGATCGTAGTTACTCATGGCATGCTTAATTCGCTAGGAGTGGATGATGGTTTATCTTGAGTTTCAACATGCATTTAAAATGGTTGTGATGTAGTATGATAGGATGGTATCCTCCTCTGAATGATTCAAGTGGCTTGACTTGGCACATGTTCACGCATGTAGTTGAATCAAAACCAACAAAGCCTCCACGATATTTATGTTCATGGTGTTTTATATCCTACTCATGCTCATATTCAATGTTGATTAACCTCAATATGCATGTTTATGGCCGTTGTCGCTCTCTAGTTGGTCGCTCCTCAATCTATTTGCTAGCCTTCACTTGTACTAAGCGGGAATACTGCTTGTGCATCCACTTCCTAAAACCCAAAGTTATTCGATATGAGTCCGTACCTACCTATATGCAGTAATTACCTGCCATTCCAAGTAAATTTGCATGTGCCAAACTCTAAATCTTCAAATAATAATATGTTTTGTATGACCGAATCACTCATGAAGCGACAGGGGGTGGTCAGTATCTTCCATGCTAGGTGGGTAATTCTCACGAGGAGTGTTTATTCACTTGTCATTCACAAGAAAGTGGCTGGTAATTGGGATGCCCAGTCCTATGATCAAAATCAAAAGCAAAATATAATAATGAAACAAAACTCCCCCGGATTGTTGTTGGTATGGAGGGCACCCGAGGATTCGGCTAGCCATGGCTTGTGTTTGTTGGTGGTGGGGGAGTAAAACTTTACCTTTCTGCTTGGGAACCGCCTATAATGTATCTAGCATGGAAGGTCGTGAGAACATTCGGTTGCTACATTGACAATGAAAGCATACCTCCCAAAATTATATTCATCTCTGTTTTAAAAGCTTCGAGCTCTGGCACCTCTGCAAATCCCTGCTTCCCTCTGTGAAGGACCTATCTATTTACTTTATTGTTGAGTCATCATCTTCTCATTAAAGCGCCAACTAGAGAGCACTATTGTCATTTTCATGCTTTGTGTTTAGTTAATATTGAGTGTGAGTGTGACTGGATCTCTTTTACCATGAATTACAATGTCTAGTTAGTGCTTGAACTTCAGAGGTGCTCTGCATTTATGTTTTGCGGTCTCAGAAAGGGCTAGCAAGATACCATTATGTCATATTATATCATGATTATTTTGAAAAAGGGTTGTCATCTGAGATATCTTATTATTGCTCGCTAGTTGGTTATGACATTGATATGAGTAAATGTGATACCTAAATGTTATCATGAATATGGTTAGTTCATAATCCTTGCTGAACACGTGAACATGGTTAGTCATATTTACAACAAGAAGATCAAACAGAGTTTGTAAAAGTTTTTCTTTGTCACTTTTAGTTTGTCAACTGAATTGCTTGAGGACGAGCAATGACTTAAGCTTGTGGGAGTTGATACGTCTCCGTCGTATCTACTTTTCAAAACACTTTTGCTCTTGTTTTGGACTCTAATTTGCATGATTTGAATGAAACTAACCTGAACTGATGCTGTTTTCAGCAGAATTGCCATGGTGTTGTTTTTGTGCAGAAATCAAAGTTCTCGGACTGACCTGAAAATTTACGGAGAATTTTTGTGAAATATATAAAAAATATTGGTGGAAAAAGATACCGGAGGGGGCCACCCAGGAGCCACAAGCTCAGGGGGCGCCCCCCCCCCCCCCCATGGCGTGCCCTGTAGGCGTGTGGGCCCCCTGGACCTCCGGCAACCCGAATTCCAACTCCATATATACCTATTCGCCAAGAAAAAAATCAGAAAGAAGGATTCATCGTGTTTTACGATACGGAGCCGCAGCCACCTCCTGTTCTTCATTGGGAGGGGTGGTCTGGAGTCCGTTCGGGGCTCGAGAGGGTGGAATTCGACGCCGTCATCATCATCAACCTTCCTCCATCACCAATTTCATGATGCTCACCGCCGGGAGTGAGTAGTTCCTGCGTAGGCTTGCTGGACGGTGATGAGTTGGATGAGATCTATCATGTAATCGAGTTAGTTTTGTTAGGGCTTGATGCCTAGTATCCACTATGTTCTGAGATTGATGTTGCTATGACTTTGCTATGCTTAATGCTTGTCACTAGGGCCTGAGTGGCATGATTTTAGATCTGAACCTATTATGTTTTCATGAATATATGTGTGTTCTTGATCTTATATTGCAAGTTATATGCACCTATTACGAGTTACAATCCGCATACCCCAAGGTGACAATAATTGGGATTCATTCCGGTGATTACCGTAGTTTGAGGAGTTCATGTATTCACTAAGTGCTAATGCTTTGTTCCGGTTCTCTATTAAAAGGAGGCCTTAATATCCCTTAGTTTCTTTATGGACCCCGCTGCCACGGGAGGGTAGGACAAAAGATGTCATGCAAGTTCTTTTCCATAAGCACGTATGCCTCTATACAGAATACATGCCTACATTACATTGATGAATTGGAACTAGTTTTGTGTCGCTCTAGGTTATAACTGTTACATGATGAATGCCATCCTACACAATTATCCATCACTGATCCAATGCCTACGACTACTTTGCTACTGATCACCTTGTTGCAGACATTAAGTCTTCCAGGTGTGGTTGAATTGACAACTCAACTGCTAATACTTGCGAAAACTCTTTGGCTCCCCTTTTGTCGAATCAATAAATTTGGGTTGAATACTCTACCCTCGAAAACTATTGCGATCCCCTATACTTGTGGGTTATCAAAGCTAGGCCTTTTGCTTGGTGTTTTGTTCCACTCTTGCCGCCCTAGTTTCCGTGATACCGGTGTCATTTTCCTTGATGAGCGCTCCTAACACATTTGGGATGTTATGCCCCCCCCTGATAATTCGTCTTTGAATAAAACTCTTCCAGCAAGGTCAACTTTGGTTTTAAAATTTGCCAACATAATAGTTCTGTTAATTAATTAAAGCATAGGGCGTCATGAACAAGCGGATTCTTAATTCCACATAAGTAGGTGGGCCAGTGTTGAGTGTGCTGGTCCAACGGGCTGCCTGCGGGGCCACCATGGGGCAACTCGAGGACTAGTTTTATCGAGGTTGTTGACACGACAGGAGGTCTTGCTGGACTTGTTTTACCTTAGTAGAATGTCTTGTGCACTGGGATTCCAACGATATGTCGTGCTATCACGATGTTGAGGTCTTTCAAAGCAGCTTGTGGTTAATTTTGTAATTGGACGAGTTGGAGCACCCCTGCAGGACTAAATCTTTCAGAAAGTTGTGCCCGCGGTTATGTGGTGACTTGGAAATTTATAATATCCGATTGTAGAGAACTTCAAAACTAAACTCTATTAAAGTACACCAATCGTGTGCGTAACCGTAATCGTCTCTTTTCGAGGGAGTTCGGGAAGAGAACACGGTGAGGTTATGAATGACTCATAAGTAGTTGTTCAGGATCACTTCTTGATCATTACTAGTTCACATCCGTTTATGCATAGTTTACTCTTCTTATTCTTGTACTCGTAAGTTAGCCGGATACAACTGCTTAGTGCTTGTTGCAAGCTCACCACTTAACCATTCCATACCTATTAAAGTATTGTTAGTTTTGCTACCCATGGTAATGAGATGGCTAAGTCCCCAAAGGCCCACAGATTACTACAATAACAGGTACAGGTAAAGCGATGCTTTGACGTGAGAGTGATGCTTGTTCTATTTGGAGTTCTTCTTCTTAGTCTTCTTCTTCATCTTCAACGATCATAGGATGGGTTCCCGGTTGGCAGCCTGGGATTAACAGGGTGGACATCGTTCTTGTTTCGTTTGGTTTCATCCATAGTCGGCCGCTGCTCTTCTGTATGATGATTTTATTGATGTATTGAGATATTCATGTTCTAGCTTGTAGCGAGTGTAAGCCAACTATATCTTGTATTCTCTTCTATTCAGTTAATGGTATTTTGTAATGATGTCCACCTTGTTAAACAACTCCCATATGCATTTCTACCCCTATCGAGATTCTCAAGTTTGGATCGGCCTAGAGCTGCATGTTGGGCGTTACACTCTTCCATGATAACTAACATCATCTTCTCGTCTCCTGGCATGATCGGTTTTTCCGTCCCTACTCCATGTGACTCACCATCCATATGGAACTCCAAGAACCCATAACCATACTCACATCCATGGCTAATACCTCTCCTCCAAATCTTGATGTGCTCATTGCACTACAAAAAAATACACTTCGGTGATGATACGTGTTTGTAATAGTAGGTCATGTTTTCTGTCATGCATGTACATCCATGATGATTTTATGACAGAATCAAGATAGTCATACCTGTGCTGTCGTAGAAGTGTTCCATGACAATACCAAAATTATCATCACGGAAGTGTCCACTTCCATGACGATAAATCGAGCATCATGGAAGTGTTTTTGTCAAGGGTAATCGACACATGGCACCCATCGTAACAGGTCGCCATTAAGCTATCGTGTTTCGGTTTCGATCCGGTAACCCGTTAACAGCCCCGACCAATGGGGATTTTCCACGTGTAAAATTCTCATTCGGCGGAGTATCCACGTGTTAGCTCAGTGCTAGGACAGATGTCATCCAACGAATGGAAGGGATGCGCCTATGATACGTCGACACATGGCTCGGCCCAACAAGGGCCCATTCAGGTCAAAAGGCCGGCCCGTTTGACTTAGTCAAAAGGTAGCGGCCCGGCCCACGGAAGGCCTGTTAACGGCATACTCGCATATAGCCCATTTACAACCCGCTAACTCACGGCCCGTTATAGCTTATCCGAATTTGGCCCAGTAGCGCCATATGGGCCGTCCAATATGATTCCAGCCCATTGTAACTTTCGGCCCATGTATGGCCCATGACGTCTTTCGGCCCATATGAGGCCCTTTGTAAATCTTGGCCCATAAATGGCCCGTGGTGAAACTGGCCCATAATGAACAGTATATCGCTTTATACCCATTAACGGCCCATTATTCCATTGGGCCGTTTCAGCCCGTATTATCTTTCGGCCTTCTAAGGGCCCATTTATTATTGGGCTCATTTCCGGCATTCGATTACTTACGGTCCGTTACTGGCCTGTTCCGCTTGTGGGCCATATTCAGCCCGTGGTTAAAGTCGGCCCGTCTGTGGCCCTTTAATCCGTTGGGCCGTTTTCATAGCGTCATCAAATATGGCCCATTAACGACCTGTTATGCCTGCCGATAGAATTAAGCCCATTGTACACATGGGCCTATTAACGACCCGTTATGGTCGGCCCATAAATAGACGATTCCCATTATAGCCCGGTTACGGCCCATATTGCGGTCCGTTAATTGTCTACGAAAGTATGGCCCATGTTTGGCCAATCGATCATACGGCCCGTAGAAGCCCATTGAATCTACGGCCCGTAGAAGGCCCATGGATCATACGGACCTTAGGAGGCCCACTACAGCAGGCAGCAGGACCATGGTTACAACGGTTCGTATGTTGCCCATGGTTATTGTGGCCTAGTTCTAAATAAAAAGGTTACCGCGGAAAAAGAACTGCAGTGACTACAAGCGAAAAAATAAACAAGACAATAAGGAAATAAATAAGGAAGCAACTTATGCTAGGCTATTACGACTATTACAAATATTACATCCACTGGGCATCAAAGTTCGCCATCAGTGCAAATATAGTGAACAAAGCAGCATATTACATACACTGGGCGTCTAAATTGGCCACCAGTGAAAATAAACGCGGCAGCAAAACAAGTCCAGAACTGAAACCACTTCAGAAGAGCTCAAGAAACGATATCCTGGATATCCACCATGCTGGCAAGAAGCTTAGCAAGCTTATTAGTTTTCTCTTGTTTGGCGTTAAAATCATCCAGCGCTTGCTGTTGCACCAGAAAGTATGCATCTGAATTCTGCAGGGACTTCCTCAGTCCTTCGGCTTCTTGCTGCAGCACAACTGACTGATGCCTTTCAGCTTGTAGCTGAGACTGAAGAAGCCGAAGTGATTCAGGCAGCGAGTTCGAAGAGCTTCTGCCAGCGGTAGTGGCCAGTAACTCGAACACTACATCAACGCAGGACTTTGGGGTTGTCTCACTGTCTACAAGATAGTTTTTATCACCTTTCTTGGAGACCAACAAGGTTGTCTCACTATCTTGAACCTTATCTGCATTACTTTCTCTACCATTGCATAATGGGGTGCTCTTCTCCAATATTCTGTTCGCATTCTACAAGAGAAACAAGCAGACACATCACATGTTTAGCATGTAGTATATGAAACTCATTTTGGTAAACTGGTTCAGTAGTAAGGTAGACAGGATAACAACATGAAACAAACATATATCTATGTACTATGGTCACTGTATTGTCTATATCATTCTAGTTTATGTTGCCCAATCAAGATTGAGACACAGTTCAAATCATATCTTTTTAAGACACAGCAGCATACACAGAATATAAGTGTGGGAAACTACACAGCACTGGCAACACTTGTAATGTGCATGACATGAGAACAACTGTTTATACAACTGAAACTAAAATCAACATAGAGCAAGAAGTTAGAACAGCAATCCAGTTAAAGAAATAGGTTTAAAACATACCTGTTGCGCCATTGGAGTTTCAATTGGATCCTACAAATTCGAAATTAGTTGGTATGAGTAAATACAGTGATGCAAGAGCAAAGAAGTATGGACCATAGCTACAGAATCTGAGCTAAGAACAGTTGCTCTTCTGCTTTAAACATGGAGTTTGGGTTTGCTGTGGTGGTCTTCATGCTTTGGACACTGCAGTTGCTTTACAAACTGCTTGTGTGGGGGTACTCTGTGGTGGACATGGTGCTGTGTCAAATAGAAGTGGGTTACTATCTGCTGGGTTTGGGGTTAGATGGGGTGTAGCTGGTTCTCTATCCAACGGTGTAAGTGTACAGTCTGGAAGAGTCTCGATTATGTGTGGTGGGGCTAGTTTGTGGGCCAGTACAACCATGGTTCTATCTGCATCGACGGGTAGCACCGTCTTTTGTGAAGAACGGGTTTTTACTCCCTTAGATACTGCCATCACCCCCTCCAATTCAAATGGCTAATAAACAAGAAAAGAAATTGAATGTACATACATTGTATGATAGACAGATGTGGTAATTCACATATATGTTGTCTAAGCAAACAGGACAGCATGACATAGTTTCAGATATATGATGGATAACTTAACAAGATACAATGGCATAATTCAACATATGATGAGTATCTAAATAGGATGACATGACAAAACTATATGATGTCTTTCTAAAATAGGCTGGGATGAAATAATTAACATACATGTTGTCTAAGTATACAGGATGGCATGATATAATTCACATAATTGATTCATATACTAAGCAGCTGGCACACGCATGTATGATCTCTAAACTAAGCAGATGGCATTGAATATTGTGTATATGATGTCTAAACTAAGCAATGCAAGACACCATATGCATGATATGAGAAATATAAACATTGCAAGTTAGAGCATACACCTCAGGTGGGATATAGGACTGGTCATCTGTCTCTGAATCCTCCTCTGAGGAGCTATCTATAACCATCGAGATATATGTTTCAACAGGTACCATTGCCTGCTCTGAAGACCTTGTTTTCACTCCAGATTTTTCCATAACCGGCTCAAAAGGCTGATACACATGAAGAGTAGTTCAATATACACAGATTGTCGACAAATGGAATACGTAATGAAAAAAAGGATGGCATGAGATAATTCACATATATGATGCCTGGCTACACAGGATGGCGGTGCATAATTCACATATATGATAACTGGCTAAAAAACTTGGCATTGCATAATTCACATATCTGATATAGAAAGCAAACAGGAGGCATTCACACAAAGCATGTCTAATCTAAGCAGATGGCATGGCAATGCAAGACACCATATGCATGATATGAGCAATATAACCTTGCCAAGTTAGAGCATACACCTCGGGGGGAATACAACTGGTCATCTATCTCTGAATCCTCCTCTGAGGAGCTATCTGTAACCAGCAAGAAATCCACATCAACAGGTAGCACTGACTGCTCAGAAGACCTTGTTTTCACTCCAGATTTTCCCATCACCGACTCAAATGGCTGATGCACAGAAAGAGTAGATGAATGTACAAACATTGTTGACAAATGAAATACATTATGAAAAAAAATAGTATGGCATGATACAATTCACATATACGATGACTGGCTAAACAGGATGGCATTGCATGATTCATGTATATGATGCCTGGCTAAAGAAGATGGCATTGCATAATTCACATATACTCTCTCCATTCCTAAATATTTGTCTTTTTAGAGATTTCAAATGGACTACCATATACGGTTGTATATAGACATATTTTAGAGTGTAGATTCACAAATTTTGCTCCGTATGTAGTCACTTGGTGAAATCTCTAAAAAGAAAAATATTTAGGGATGGAGGGAGTATGATATAGAAACCAAATAGGTGGCATTCACACAAAGCAAACCTAAACTAAGCTAACGACATATAAGATGTATAAAGTAAGCAATGTGAGGCGCCATATGCATGATATGAACAACATCAGCATGCCAGGTTGGAGCAAACACCTCAGGGGGTAAATAGGAGTGGTCGGCTCCCTCTGAATCCCCCTCTGAATAGTTATCTTCCTCTGGAATACAATCTGGAATGGGGGGAGGGGGGCCCCACTTCGCCCACCATGGAGCGGCGTCTCCATGACATTATATTCCCACACAACGGTCTTCTCTTTTTCTCTACATGTTCAGTGCGATTGTGTACAATAACTGACGTACATAATAAAAAAACATAGTTAGATTATGTAAGGTGATACGTCTCCAACGTATCTATAATTTTTGGTTGTTTCATGCGATTATATTATCTGTTTTGGATGTTTTATATGCATTAATATGCTATTTTATATTATTTTTGGGACTAACTTATTAACCTAGAGCCCAGTGCCAGTTTCTGTTTTTCCTTGTTTTTGAGTTTTACAGAAAAGGAATATCAAACGGAGTCCAAACAGAATAAAACTTTACGATGATTTTTCGTGGACCAGAAGACATCCACGGAGCTTGGAGAGGGGGCCAGAAGAGTCCTGCGGGACCCACAAGCCCTCAGGCCCTCAGGCCTTGCCCTAGGGGGTGCCTCCCTGGCTTGTGGGCCCCTCGGGAGTCCTCCAACCCTAATTCTTGCGCTATAAATTCCCAAATATTCCCAAACCAATAGAAGCGTCCACCAAAATACTTTTCCGACGCCGCAATCCTTTGTTCCCGTGAGATTCGATCACGGAGGGCCTCTACATCAACCTTGATGCCCTTCCAATGAAGTGTGAGTAGTTTACCACAGACCTACGGGTCCATAGCTAGTAGCTAGATGGCTTCTTCTCTCTCTTTGATCTTCAATACAATGTTCTCCTCGATGTTCTTGAAGATCTATCCGATGTAATATTCTTTTGCGGTGTGTTTGTCGAGATCCGATGGATTGTGGATTTATGATCAGATTATCTATGAATATTATCTAAGTCTTTTCTGAACTCTTTTATGCATGATTTAATATCTTTGTATTTCTCTTCGAATTATCGGTTTGGTTTTGGCCAACTAGATTGGTTTTTCTTGCCATGGCAGAGGTGCTTAGTTTTGGGTTCAATCTTGCGGTGTCCTCACCCAGTGACAGTAGGGGTAGTGAGGCAAGTATTGTATTGTTGCCATCAAGGGTAAAAAGATGGGGTTTTCATCATATTGTTTGAGTTTATCCCTCTACATCATGTCATCTTACTTAAAGCGTTGCTCTGTTCTTATGAACTTAATACTCTAGATGCAGGCAGGAGTCGGTCGATGTGTGGAGTAATAGTAGTAGATGCATAATCGTTTCGGTCTACTTGACACGGATGTGATGCCTATATTCATAATCATTGCCTTGGATATCGTCATAACTTTGCGCTTTTCTATCAATTGCTCGACAGTAATTTGATAACCCACCGTATCATTTTCTTTCAAGAGAGAAGCCTCTATTGAAACCTATGGCCCCGGGGTCTATTTTCCATCATATATTTTCAGGTCTATAAACCAAAAAACCCAAAAAATACATTGTTGCAATTTATTTGTTTTTACTTTGTTTTACGTTTTGGTAATCTTGTATACCTATCTCTATTAGATCTCACTCTTGTTCGAGACCGTGAAGGGATTGACAACCCCTTTTTCGCGTTGAGTGCAAGTGTTTGTTAGTTTGTGCAGGTGCATAGATTGAACACTTGCTTGTGCCTCCTACTGGATTGATACCTTGGTTCTTAACGGAGGGAAATACTTATCTCTACTTTGCTGCATCACCCTTTCCTCTTCAAGGGAAAAATCAACGCAAGCTCAAGTAGCATAAGGCCTAAGGGGTGCATGCAGAAATCAAGACTGATGGTAGCAAGTGAGCGGATAGATCCAATACTAATGATAGCAGGCAGATGATAGCTTCAGTTTAAAAAGATAGACGATGGCTCATCTACTGTTTGTTGCCCATCCAACATGAACCACATAGAAGACCCCAGATGAACCAGATAGTAAATAGATACTATTTGTTGTTGCCTCGATATGTGCCCCAAAGGCATTTTAAAACTCAAGTTGGAACATTAGTTTGGACCTGACTCAGAGTCTAAGAGGTGAACAGGACGATAAAGTAGCAGGTAATAATAACGGATGTATAACGTAAGCAGACACGAAAGAGTGCGACCTCTCTTCCAGAACTGTGTAGTCCTCAGGTTCATCTGCTCAGTCGATGATGGTAATGCAGTTGGCTGCTGGCAACGAGGAAGATGATCTGAGGCTACGAAAGAAGGTCTGCAGGGGGAATCTCTGCTGCCGTGAACGCTTTCGTCGATGGTGCACCTCAGGTGGGGTGCATGACGGCACGGCAGGAGCGGGACAAAACACACATAGTTTTGTTTGACACCTATCTGAAAATGAAGTAAATCTGTAAGGGCTCCTTAGAATTGGAGGATTCTAAAAAGGCAGGGACAGGAAAAACACAGAAATAGGATAGGAATGCACGTGCAAAATAGAGCATTTGCAAACATAGGATTTCTGTCAACCTGGGTGTTTGGTTCACATGAATTGGAAGAACACAGGAATGGAGAAACATGGTCAAATTAAAGTCAAACCACATGAAAATGTAAAATAAGAATCTTATTATGCCAGTAGTACACTTAGTCCTGTTCCTCATGCATATTAATTTGAAAAGGACGTCCAAGTGGATATTCAAATTCCTACGTTTTTTCTTTGAAAGAGACACCAAAGGAAAAAAATCCTCCAGTTTTGCTTTGCTCCATTCCTTCTAACCAAATGCACGAATAGTAGTACCATAGTAAAGTTTCCAATTCCTATGTTTTCCTTCACTTTTTCTTTGAACCAGTGGCGATTCTAGTAGGCAGTCTTCAACAGGTTGAAGCCTGCCCTTGAAATATTTTGTGAGCTTAGATTTGGTCCACATGAATATCATATAATGGCTATCTTGCTAAACTGATTCAAATCATGGTTCAAAAGAGCATTTAGTTTTCTCCTTGTTAACTTTGTGACCACGATTCATTTCTTTCTAGATTTGCAACTGCTTTGAACCAAAGGATCCCTGAGGGATTGACATGAATGTAGAGTAACAAAGTGATGCGATGAGTGTACAACCTCTTTGGCATAGCTTTGTCGACCTCAGCATCATTGGGTTGGACGTGGAGGATGGTGATGCTGGTGTGACTGTCGGAGGCAGGGAAGAAGATTTGAGGCCTCTAGAGACGGCGCCGAGGGTACTGCTCCGCTGTGATGGACGGTTCCGTCATTGAGTCGCTCCGGTGAGGTGTACGACGGCGAGAATGAAGCAGGACAAGACAGACAACGTTAATCTGAAGTGGGAGTCTAATAGCATGTGCAATAGATGATGTAAAATACATCACCAAAAAGTGCTAGATGTAAAATGCATCAGCCGTGCCGCGGCCGCTCCGACAGATGTTGTAAATACTGTTGACTCTGAACTTAACTGAAGATACTGAACTTTACAGTTGAAACTGAATTTTACTGTCGAAACTGAATTTTACTGACGAAACTGGTTGAACTAGTAGTAGAGCACTACAATAGAAGTTTAGGGCGTTCGAGCACTGATTGAACGCACTAGCAGAGAGCAGCTCATGCAGCAGCACTGCGAGTGAGTGCTAAAGCAGCAACTCCTGTAGCTACCACAGGTCGTGCAGCAGCAGCAGCGCGAGCGAGAGCAACAGCAGAGCAGAGGAGCAGCACAAACGAGAGCAAGAGCGGAGCAGCAGCATGAACGAGAGCAAGAGTGGAGCAGCAGCGTGACCAACAGCAAGAGTAGAGCAGAGCAGCAGCGCGAACATAAGCAAGAGCAGTGCAGCAGCGTGACCGAGAGCAAGAGCAGAGCCACAGCGCGAGCGAGAGCCGGAGCAGCAGCAACAGTGCGAGCGAGAGCCGGAGCAGCAGCAGCTAGTGGTGGTGTGGAAGTCGCTGCCGAGGAAGCGACGACATGGGGGAGAGACGATGTGGAGGAAGTGGCCGGCGATGGTGCCGTCGATGGAGACCCGCCATGGCTGCTTGGTATCGAGCACCGGCAGCCCCGTGAGATCGAATAAAAGATAAAATGTAGGGGTGAGTGTAGAACCTCCTTGGTGGCACCGAGTAGGCCTCGGCTTCATCGGAGGAATTGGTGAGGGTGCTGCGGTTCTGGTGGGGCAGGTCAAGACACCGCTGTGGGGATGGAGGTGGCGCGATAGACGAGGCGAACATCGGGGCAGCTCCTTGGAGGTGGAGAACGGGGCGGCTGATCCGGCGGGATGACGAGATCGATGACAGATCCTCATCCGGTGCGGTGGATGAGGGATGTCGAGCTGTTGCTGTGGACAACATCGCTGGGGAAGAGGCTCTGGCTGGGCGGCGGTCGGGAGGTCGACGGAGGAGCGTGGGGTTTCACGGGTTTTGGCGACCTCGGTGTACGAATGGGGGTGCAAAGGGGAAGGTAGGGGGAGCCATGGCTTAGGGACGCGCTTGTCTGAAATGTGGGGTAAGTTATGAACGTACCCCCACAGGTTTTGACCACGCGACGTTGAGGCGGCATTTCCGGCTGAGGAGTAGAAGGGGGATTTTGCGTGTCTGGGCTGCGAGACCGATTTCGGATGAGGAGGGAGTTTTCGCACGCGTCGAAATTTCAGGATAAAAAGGCGCGGCGCGGGTTGGAGAGGCAGGAGTTTTGCAGCAGAAGACACAAAAGATACTCGAGCTTGAAAATTTCAGGATAACAAGGCGCGGATTCCATGTTCAGCAGAACAAACTTAATGTGTACAGAAAAAAGACAATTCATACAAGACACAAGAGAGTCATGTCCCCTTTTACTATATTGCTATAAATGCCATTGAAAAACTATAAGAAAAATGTAAAAAAAATCGGGAGAACAAGATTAGCATGTACAGTACCAAATCAATTCGCACTTCCCTCAACAACAACAAAAAACAAATAAATTCCCACCACAAGAAAGAGTCATGTCTCTTTTTATATGATTACAAATGCCAGGATCTCGAATTTCAATTTTTGAATCCACGTTATGTTGAATTCGAATATATCGTTAGGTGATCTTGCGGTTTATAATGGATGTAGTCCTACATTTTGATCTTCCATCTTATATGAATAATTTACTCCACCCTATGAATATATATATATTGTCGTCTACTATATGGACTAAATTTGAATCAATTTTCCTTATTTGAATACGATTGTTGTCAAGTTATACCATCACTTAAATATTATCTTGATAACAGACAACATGCATATAGTAGTAATCATATTTAAATATGCATGAACTACATGTACCATACGATCTCCAATTCAAATATTTGTATCCATTTTATGTTGAATTCAAATCACAGTACATTGGTCTAGGTAGCGAGATGTTCGGGATTATCTAAACCCTATTTTCATATGTATAAAATTTGTCCGAATTGGGACAAGTTTTGGTATAAGCTTCTTGCAAACCAGAGCTTCTCTCAAGAAGCCTCGTGGTTCCGAGAGGGAACATGTTACCTTTGTGTGCGAAATGATATACGCCGCCTCCCCCCTGATTTTCTTTACAGAGGCAACATAGAACTATATGAGTGTCATGTTAAATTTTGGAATTATTTCAGGTTCGTTGGCCTTTTTTATACATTAATTGAGTTTCTGGTCATTTAATGTGCATAATTCAAATTTGAACTGCAAGCACATGCTCCAGTGCACCAAAGTTGGTTGAAAAATCACATGTGTGTCCTTGGGTGAATTTCTAGGTCCCATGCAAGAAATGGGAATGAAATTCAAACATATGGGCATCATGGCTCGGCCGAGAACATTGAGAAACTTAGTTTTTTAAATTCCTGTAAATCCAAAACTCGCCTGAAAATCATGAAACTTGGCATGGTGTTATGTCATGGCACTAACATGCTGTGGTAAAATTTTTGGCCGAATTGGAACAAGTTTTGGTATAAGCTTCTTGCAAACCGGAGCTTCTCTCAAGAAGCCTCGTGGTTCCGAGAGGGAACATGTCACCTTTGTGTGCGAAACGATATACGCGCGCCTCCCCCCTGATTTTCTTTACAGAGGCAACATAGAACTATATGAGTGCCATGTTAAATTTTGGTATTATTCCGGGTTCGTTTGGCCTTTTTATACATTAATTGAGTTTCTGGTCATTTAATGTGCATAATTCAAATTTGAACTACAAGCACATGCTCCAGTGCACCAAAGTTGGTTGAAAAATCACATGTGTGTCCTTGGGTGAATTTCTAGGTCCCTTGCAAGAAATGAGAATTAAATTCAAACATCTGGGCGTTGTGGCTCGGCCGAGAACATTGAGAAACTTGGTTTTTAAATTCTTGTAAATCCAAAACTCGTCTAAAAATCATGAAACTTGGCATGGTGTCATGTCATGGCACTAACATGCTGTGGTAAAAAAATTGGCCTAATTGGAACAAGTTTTGGTATAAGCTTCTTGCAAACCGGAGCTTCTCTCAAGAAGCCTCGTGGTTCCGAGAGGGAACGTGTCACCTTTGTGTGCGAAACGATATACGCTGCCTCCCCCCTGATTTTCTTTACAGAGGCAACATAGAACTATATGAGTGCCATGTTAAATTTTGGAATTATTCCGTGTTTGTTTGGCCTTTTTTATACATTAATTGAGTTTCTGGTCATTTAATATGCATAATTCAAATTTGAACTGCAAGCACATGCTCCAGTGCACCAAAGTTGGTTTAAAAATCACATGTGTGTCCTTGGGTGAATTTCTAGGTCCCATGCAAGAAATGGGAATGAAATTCAAACATCTGGGCGTCGTGGCTCAGCCGAGAACAATGAGAAACTTGGTTTTTAAATTCCTGTAAATCCAAAACTCGCCAGAAAATCATGAAACTTGGCATGGTGTCATGTCATGGCACTAACATGCTGTGGTAAAAAAAATGGCCCGGATTGGAACAAGTTTTGGTATAAGCTTCTTGCAAACTGGAGCATCTCTCAAGAAGGCTCGAGGTTCTCCGAGGGAACGTGTCACCTTTGTGTGTGAAACGATATACGCTGCCCCCTTGATTTTCTTTACAGAGGCAACATAGAACTATAAGAGTGCGGTGTTAAATTTTGGAATTATTCCGGGTTCGTTTGGCCTTTTTTATACATTAATTGAGTTTCTGGTCATTTAATGTGCATAATTCAAATTTGAACTACAAGCACATGCTCTAGTGCACCAAAGTTGGTTGAAAAATCACATGTGTGTCCTCGGGTGAATTTCTAGGTCCCATGCAAGAAATGGGACTGAAATTCAAACATCTGGGTGTCGTGGCTTGGCCGGAAACATTGAGAAACTTGGTTTTCTAATTCCTGTAAATCCAAAACACGCATGAAAATCATGAAACTTGGCTTGGTGTCATGACATGGCACCAACATGTTGTTGTAATTTTGCTGTCCGATTTGCGACAGCGCACACATTAACAATCAACAAAGTCATTTTGGAACAAGTGTTGTCACGTTACAATCGGAAATACAAGTATTATTGAAACCGTGGGCATTCTACTTACCATTTACATGCCACCATGCGTCCCCTTTTTTTATTGGCTAGGAGGCGATGTGCGGGGTAGCTATTTGAGTATGGGAGGCGTGTGATCAGGCCCCTGCGCGTGCTTATCAGGAGGAGAGCCCTTTGACCTCCATCTGCCGCCCACCTCTCTCCCAACGTCTCCATTAATGGCGCCCGAGCCCCTATTTAATGGTGTGGCTATGTCTCACTCGACTGAGATTTAAGAGAGAAAAAAGAAAATCTAAAAAGAAAATCCTGCACGGATCTTGATGTAAGATCCGACGGACCTATATAGCATCTACTGTGACTTATACCAAGACTGATGAATATATAAGGACGATGACAGTGGATAATAATTGTCTTACATATTTAGGAAGATAATTAAAAAATCCACATGCGGCTATGCCCGAAATACACAAGGGCAAAAGAAGAAGGAAGACGCATACAACGATCTGGCTCACTGATCTCTACTTTGTTGATGCGCTGCAGGTCACGGAGACTAGTTCTCGCGGCGAGCGGCGATGATATCTTTCATCAGTTTCATGTCCTCAATACGCTGCTTGGTAGCATCCACGGATTCCTCCGCCATCCTTTCGCGCTCGATGCGGAGCATGGCATTCTCGTCCATAAGTTTCTTGGCGATGACGCCCGTCCTCTTCAACAAGGCAGCAGTCTCCTTTGCCTACTTCGCCCTTCCGGCGATCTTTGCCCTTAGTAGGTCGCGCTTGGTGCGGAGCTTTGCCTTGTCCTCCCCTAGTCCCCAGATGACGCCGGTAGCATTTTCAAACGAGGCATTCATCTCGTCTTGCAGCTTCATCCAGCCGGAGATCCGACCCATCAGGCCATTGAGCATAGCACGCATGCGCTTGTGAGAGTCCTCGCCTTCCCGCGAGACATTTTCCCAGGCCGCCACGGCGCGGGAGGACCTCCCTGCTGCATTCGCAGCGCGGCGGCACATCTCTGCTGCTTCTGCGGCACGGCCGGACCAGTCTGCTGCATCGACGGTGCGACGGGACCTCTGTGCTGCTTCGGCGGCGTGGCGAGACCTCTGTGCTGCTACGGCGGCGCAGTGGGACATGTCGGCTGCTTTCGCGGCGAGGCGGGACATCTCTCGTGTTTCTGCTTCCATGCTTGCCTCTCGCTAGTAGTAATCTCTCGACCCAGAACTCATGCGGGCCATGGCAGATGCAAGGGAACGACGATGAAACACTTGTTTGTTTTTGTGGACGAGGAGTTGAGGAGGAATGTACAGTCATCTTGGAGTAGGTAGTATTTATATCCGAGTACTAATACGCTCCTAAGTGGGAAACCATTTAGGTTTTGATCGGTGTGAACAGGTTTGCAATTAAATATAGCGTGGTAGTAGCACCAACACACGGTCGGTCCGGCCCGCCGCTCACCGAAGCGACGCGCATAGGCTTGGTACATCACTTATGTTTGCCCGCATGTGAGTAGTAGCAAACCAACAGGCCAAGCTCCCCTGTCTATCGCGCGCCAAAAGCCCGGCCTTTTATTGTAGATCCCTTTAAAAAAATGAAGATCGCACATAGGAGCAGACCATGGCAGTTGCGAACGCTCGAGTGGCAGTTTGTAGGGGAGGGGCATGGTGTAGCAGTTTTGTAATATGCATAGTACTTCTTTTTCTACTGCTGTGTACGTGCAATAACTGGCATCGTTGGATACATATCTTACGGTTATTGGGGGCGTTCGCCAGGAATAGCCTCGTGACGAGCTATAGACTAGTCTTTTTTTCACACGCATTACATCGACACATATCATCTCTCTCCCTCTTTCCCACGCACACACCTAGTTTCTTGGGACTTCTCGCAGGCACCATCTCTAGCTCTCTAGGTCGATGCCACCCACATACACTTGTACTCTGAGTTTAGTACGTTACACATGAAGAGAAGAGGTGCACGCACGCACTCGTCCTCTCTCTCACACGCATCTGTAGCTACGAATTGTAGTGTTCTCAACCATCCGATTGGCTCTATCATAGGTTCCCATTGCTCCTTGCCCTTGATATTGAGAAGTTTAAAACACAGAGGCTAAGCTGGAGGGACGAGGTTTTGGTTAATGTGCGGGCCGCACACAGCACCAACACGACACGAGCTTCGTCTGCCTGGTGCGCAGTCGGGTGAGTACTAATAGTAGTAGTACTACTTTGATGTGTCACGTCAACTCGCAGAAGTATGCAACACTTCCTCAACAAACAAGCATATAAGCAGCTTATACTCCTTACCCAAAGGATCTTTATATCCAAAAGACACAAAATATCCCTTCGACTGTAGGAAATTACTTTAACTGCTGATCTGATGTCGAAGTAATTGCTGCATCGCCACCAAAATCCACCATCTCTTAAGCTAAAGTAGACCGAGCTAACTCCTATATTAGCATATTACTAAGATAAACAGAAGGCACTATATTATCATTTAGGAGGTGAGCTTGCCAATCTGAATGTGGAGGGACACCGTCCTGGACAACCCAGCACCGGCCAACAGGTTGGGCGGAACTGTGAAGAAGGTCAGCTCCTGCATGGCGATGGCGCCGGGATCCTTGCTGCTTGTCACCTCGATTTCCACCTTGACGGCATCGGTCCTGCCTTTGGGCTCCCCCGGCGAGCCATTCGCCCACAGCTTGGCCGCATAGTGCAGTGGTGGGGACGCCCTCGCTCTGATGTAGACGATTGTCATAGCGATAGGCGTGCTGATGTCGAGCACGCCACCGACCACGAAAAACGCGCGGCCATCCTCCTCCGCGAACAGCAAGAGCCGCGGCTCTGACACTGACACTTGCAGATGGAGCACCTTGCCGTACTGGATCCTGTGCACGGGCATGGATGCACGGTGCTGATGTGGTGGGGGAGCGCCGGCGGCGGGCCTTCAAAGCCGCAGACGGGAACGAGGCATTTGCAGGGCGCGAGCGGACACACGCTCTGGTGATCGGCGAGCTTGTGGTAAGTGACGTAGAGCCCACAACCTTCATGAGGGCACTCAACCCTCACCGAGGAGAGGACGGTGTCCATCGCCGTGTTGCACACGTCGAAGCTGCCGCCGCGCTCGCACTTCTAGCATTGCCGCTGGTTCCCGGGCTGCTCGCCGCGGCAGTCCGCGCAGGCCAGGTGCCCTCCCTTGCACTGCACAAATCAATCGAACAACACATCAATCAAGAAACCTGCACCTTGCTCGATCAGCCGAACATATGAGGTGTATTCGAACCTCGTACACTGGAGGCTTCAAGGGGCGGAGGCACAAGGGGCAGTGGAGCAAGGTGAGGTCCATAGAGACCATAGAGAGCTCCATCGTCGGGTCATGTTCCGTCGGCATGATCTCACCCTCCTCGTGCACCACCATCTCTCGCTTTAGGGCCGGGGCATTAGAAAGTTTTACCATCACATATTCATACTACTTCAAGGTGCATTAAATCAACACATGCAAGTATCAAAAGGAAAGTCACGGCATGCATGCATGCGTTGTAATTAATGCATCGGTAAACGCAAATTATTGAAATATATCGAGTGCACTGCTTTGATGTGTCGCGTCAACTCGTACAACAAGGGGAAGTTTGATTACAACGCCCTCTCCCTCGCCCATGAGCGTGGTGGCTCGCAGGACTAGGAGAAGCTTTCACTACACGCTCTCCCTCCCGCACGCGGTGGACATGCAGCAGTTCATTCGGTGTCAGATGGCCAGAATCATACTAGTAGTACTCCACTATAGTAGTACCTTCATTGTTCGACTTCCCGAAGAGGCGAAGAGCCAAGCGCAACCCGAACGCTCGTGTGGCAGTTTCATGTGTAGGGGAGGTAGTATAGTAACATAGTCTAGGATAGCGTGTACCGTGCCTCTAAGCTGAAAATCGTTGGAGTCGGCTCCATGCTATGAGGCCGTCTCAAAGCATTTTTTTGATTAAAATAATCTTCTGGCCCTACCTGTCATCTTGGTTATTGTAGTTTGCACGCTGATCTAGTCAAGAGAGGAATATATATTTTAATTTGTGGTGGGGTAAATGTTAGAGGTTGCAGCAAATATTGTACAATGTGTGTCTTTTAGCCAAGTTTAGAGGCAAGCATGTGGTGCTCGTGCTATGATGTGTCGCCTCAACTCGTACAACAAGGAGAAGCTTGATTACTAGTAGTACGCCCTCTCCCTCGCCCATGCGCGCGGTGGCTCGCAAACGAGGAGAACCTTTTGCTTTTACTACTCCTACAACAAGCTCTCCCTCGCCCACGCGGTGGATGGGACATTCAGTAGTTGATTCGATATTGTAGAAGTAGTAACATCATTTTTTGACTTCTCAAAGAGGCGAAGAGCCAAGCGCAACCCGAACGTGGTAGTTGGGAACGCTCGCGTGGCAGTCTTATGTGTAGGGGTGGGGCGTGGTGTGGCCGTTTTGTGGCAATTCTTTTCTATTGTTGTTTGCGTCCAATAGGTGCCACCATCAGATGCAGATCTTACGGTTATTGTGGCGATTGCTAGTTATAGTCATCTTACGAAAATCAAATAACCCCAAAACAAACCCGACCACATTTCTTGTTTCTAGACATGAATAGGAATCAACCAATAAGAGACGTGGGTCGTGTATGTTTTTAATTCCTTGAGACGTACCTAGCACAGCATGCAGCGGTCAGTTCATTGCATGTAATGGTATTAATTAGCAAATACTCCCTCCGTTCCTAAATATTTGTCTTTCTAGAGGACTACATCGTAATGAGTACATACGGAGCAAAATGAGTGAATCTACACCGTAAATATTTAGGAACGGAGGGAGTAAATATTAAGGCTACTCAGAGTGGGGAGTATCATATACTAGTATCATGCATATGATACTAGTGTATGATGCTATCTCCATAGTGCATAGTACTATCATAGAGTAGTATCATAGATGATCATATTTATTGCCATGCATGACACAAAGTAGCATAGCATTTAACATGATATGGTATCTGATGTCTACTAAGCAACTTTATTCTTGTAGACTCGTGTTGGGCCTCCAAGTGCAGAGTTTTGTAGGACAGCAGCAATTTTCCCTCAAGTGGATGACCTAAGGTTTATCAATCTATGGGAGGTGTAGGATGAAGATGGTCTCTCTCAAACAACCCTCCAACCAAATAACAAAGAGTCTCTTGTGTCCCCAACACACCGAATACAATTTGTATAGGTGCACTACTTCGGCGAAGAGATGGTAATAAAAGCGTAGTAATGATAGTAGATATTGATTTTTGTGATAGGAACAATAAAAAACAGCAAGGTAGCAATTGATAAAACGGAGCACAAACGGTATTGCAATGCTTGAAAATGAGGCCTAGGGTCCATACTTTCGCTAGTGGAATCTCTCAATAATGCTAATCTAATTGGATCATATAACCATCCCTCAACGTGCGATGAAGAATCACTCCAAAGTTCTTATCTAGCGGAGAACATAAGAAGAAATTGTTTGTAGCTATTCTTTCCGATCGATCTATCCAAGAGTTCGTACTAAAATAACACCAAGTTATTCTTTCCAATCGATCTATCAAGAGTTCGTACTAAAATAACAAAAGTTATTCTTTTTTATCAATCTACCAAGAGTTCGTACTAAAATAACACCAAAGCAAATTCAGATTCATAATACTCAATCCAACAGAATGAACCTCAAAGAGTGCACCAAGATTTCTACCGGAGATACAAAGACGAGAATGTGCATCAACCCCTATGCATAGATTACCCCAATGTCACCTCGGGAATCTGCGAGTTGAGTGCCAAAACATATCTCAAGTGAATCAATATAATACCCCATTGTCACCACGGGTATTCATATGCAAGACATATATCAAGTGCTCTCAAATCCATAAAAGTATTCAATCAGATAAAACGAAATCTCAAAGGGAAAACTCAATTCATCACAGCAAGATAGAGAGGGGAAAACACCATATGGTCCAACTATATTAACAAAGCTCGCGATACATCAAGATCGTCCCAACTCAAGAACACGAGAGAGAGAGAGATTAAACACATAGCTACTGGTACAAACCCTTAGCCCCGAGGGTGGACTACTCCCTCCTCATCATGGTGGCCGCCGGGATGATGAAGATTGCCACCGGTGATGATTTCCCCCTCCGGCAGGGTGCCGAAACGGGGTCTAGATTGGTTTTTCGTGGCTACAGAGGCTTGCGGCGGCGGAACTTCTGATCTAGGGTTACCCCGAGGGTTTTTGGAATATTTGGCAATTTATAGGGCGAAGAGGCGATGCGGGAGGTCACCGAGGGGGGCACAACCCCCTGGGCGCGTCTGGGCTCCTGGGCGCGCCCAGGTGGGTTGTGCCCACCTCGGGCCTCCCCTCTGGTACCTTTTTAGCCCATCCTGGGTCTTCTGGTCCAAAAGAATTCTCCAAAAAAATCGCTGCATTTGTACTCCTTTTGATATTGATTTTCTGCGATGTAAAAAACAAGCAAAAAACAGCAACTGGCACTGGGCACTATGTCAATAGGTTAGTCCCAAAAAATGATATAAAGTTGCTATAAAATGATTGTAAAACATCCAAGAATGATAGTATAACAGCATGAATACTTCATAAATTATAGATACGTTGGAGACGTATCAGTATCTACCAACTCTGTTACTCTAACCCTCTCTCTCTTCTTTAATTGTCTGCCACATAAGCATGTTTGCTAGTCCCAAGTGCATGATACTGGTTATTTATTATGTTACCCCCACTATGGCCAGCCTATGTTCTCTCGTTTTCCTCTCCGCCTTGGTCGCGGTGCACAATATTGAGTACTACTACTGACTACTTTTTAACACGCATTTATGTTGTTAGTAGTCTCTTTTTGACACGCATTTACGTTGATACGGCTTGAATGCCAACGAAGGAGAGGGTAGTGGTTCCCGAAACATTGAACGGTCAATGATGCCTCCTCATTCAATTAGCATGCAGAGGGAAGTAATTGGAGAAGCAGAATGGAGCCAACACGATGTGAATGCAACGCAGTTTGGACTCTCATATAAAGGTGCCCCACCACTCCAATCCATCTACTCCTAGTCTCTGGGCAACACTGCTCACTCCAATCCAAGACCAAGTGACTAGAAGCCACAAGCACCCATGGCGTCGATGGACGTGAGCGGCAGTTGGCTGTGCCAGATCATCCAAGACGCCGGCCTGCGGCCCCGCACTTTGCAGCATTTCCAGATGGTGCTAGCGACCACCAGGGTCATCGCCCTCGTCGACGCCGGCTTTGCCTCTCGCATGGGCGAGATGATGGTCCGCTCCATCTGCAAGTTCGCCGCCGTCAAGAAGCGCGCGGACAACCTTGCCGTACTCCTCCAGCCCACGCGCCCAGGCTCCTCATTACTTGCCACCCTCATCGGCCTCCAAGGTGATGAACTCTTTGAAGCACTGGTGGCCCTGCAGCTGCCGGAGGTCGCGACGAAGAATGTGCACCTCGAGGCCATGCTCGCCGCGCAGCGCCTCGCCATGCAAGAAACCGTCGACCTGCACATCCACATCGATGAGGAAATTGTCTACATAGGCCACTACAAGGCCAACGAGGACAGAAAGACGTTGGCTTTCTTCCACCGGCTGGAATCTTTGGACGCCATTGTTCGGAAGCACGTTGACCTGGCCACGAAAGCCGCTGCTACTTAGCCGCCGTTCGGTGGGTCGGCGCCCTGAGCCGAGGAGGAGGAGGTCGTCGATGGATGCATCTTTCTTCTTGCCTCCTATAACCAGCACTGCATCGCCTCATGGCCTTAATGTTTTATTAGTGTATGGCATTTTTATTCCAGTCGTAAATGACATCATTGTTCGATTTCTCGAAGAGGCGAAGAGCTAAGTGCAACCCCGAACGTGGGAGTTGCGTACGCTCGCATGCCAGTCTAATTTGTAGGGGAGGGGGCGTGGTGTCGCAGTTTTGTGGCATTTCTTTTCTATTGCTGTTTGCGTCCAATAGGTGCCACCGTCGGATGCAGATCTTACGGTTATTGTGTCGATCGCTTACGAAAACCTTATAATCCCAAAACACTTAGGCACAGAGGATTAACTCAACCTCGTTTCTTGTTTCTTGACATGAATAAAGGAACCAGCCGATAAGAGACGTGGGCCGTGTATGTTTTTAGTGCCTTGAGACTACCTAGCACGACATGCTGCGGTCAGTTCATTGCATGCAATGGTAGTACTACAGTAAAAATATTAAGTTCTCTCATTTTCCCCTCCGCCTTGGTCGTGGTGCACAATGTAGTAATGGCTAGTCTCTTCTTGACCCGCATTTATGTTGATACGACTTGAATGCCAAGGAGGGAGAGGGTAGCGGTTCCCGAGACATTGAACGGTCAATGATGCATCCTCAATTAACATGTAGAGGGAATTAATTGGAGAAGCAGAACGGAGCCAGCACGATGTAATGCAACACAGTTTGGAATCTCATATAAAGGCGCCCCACCACTCCAATCCATCTACTCCTAGTCTTTGCGTAACACTGCTCACTCCAATCCAAGACCAAGTGACCAGAAGCCACAAGCACCTATGGAGGCGATGGACGCGAGCGGCAGTCGGCTGTGCCAGATCATCCAAGACGCCGGCCTGCGGCCCCACACCACGTAGCGTTTCCAGACGGATGCATCTTTCTTCTTGCCTCCTGTAACCAGCACTGCATCGCCTCGTGGCCTTGATGTTTTATTAGTGTATGGCATTTTTATTCCATTTGTAAATGACATGGGTGATCCCTTGCTCTTATTTGGCTTTAATTATATGTAGTATCACTGTCTTCGTCCTGGTGTACTACCTAGATCCCGATTTATTAGTCCCTTCTATAATAAATTTTGACCAAAGATTTAACTGACAAAATGTTAGTGCATGTCAACAAAAATTATATCGTTTGATATGTATTTGAACATAGTTTTCAATGATATAATTTTGGTGACATGCATGAACCTTTTGTTAGTCAAATTTATGGTCAAATTTTGGCACAGATTACGATGGGGAGCAATAAACATGACGGAGGTAGAGTGGTCACCATCGTGTTTTTTGTCAAATTTTGACTTCAATGACCCAACCTACATGGAGGGAGTTGATAACCCACAAGTATAGGGGATCGCAACAGTTTTCGAGGGTAGAGTATTCAACCCAAATTTATTGATTCGACACAAGGGGAGCCAAAGAATATTCTCAAGTATTAGCAGCTGAGTTGTCAATTCAACCACACCTGAAAGATTTAATATCTGCAGCAAAATATTTAGTAGCAAAGCAGTATGGAAGTATAGGTAACGGTGGAAAAAGTAACGGTAGCAGTTTTGTCGCAATTGTGACGGCAGCAGCACGAAAGTAACTTAGCAAAAATCAATATGTGAAAAGCTCGTAGGCATTGGATCAACAATGGATAATTATGTCGGATGGCATTCATCATGCAACAGTTATAACCTAGGGTGACACAAAACTAGCTCCAATTCATCAACATAATGTAGGCATGTATTCCGAATATAGTCATACGTGCTTATGGAAAAGAACTTGCATGACATCTTTTGTCCTACCCTCCCGTGGCAGCGGGGTCCTAATGGAAACCAAGGGATATTAAGGCCTCCTTTTAATAGAGAACCAGACCAAAGCATTAGCACTTAGTGAATACATGAACTCCTCAAACTACGCTAATCACCGAAAAGAATCCCAATTATTGTCACCTTGGGGTATGCGGATCATAATACGTAATAGGT
Organism: Thinopyrum elongatum; assembly: GCA_011799875.1. NCBI lineage: Eukaryota > Viridiplantae > Streptophyta > Magnoliopsida > Poales > Poaceae > Thinopyrum > Thinopyrum elongatum. The sequence goes on along the minus strand of CM022298.1, from coordinate 544,351,160 downwards.
GTCTACAACTTGCAAGATAGGATCAAGAGCACAAATATATTCATGAAAACATAATAGGTTTAGATCTGAAATCATGGCACTCGGGCCCTAGTGACAAGCATTAAGCATAGCAAAGTCATAGCAACATCAATCTTAGAACATAGTGGATACTAGGGATCAAACCCTAACAAAACTAACTTGATTACATGATAAATCTCATCCAACCCATCACCGTCCAGCAAGCCTACGATGGAATTACTCACGCACGGCGGTGAGCATCATGAAATTGGTGATGGAGGATGGTTGATGATGACGGCGGCCTCGATTTCCCCTCTCCGGAGCCCCAAACGGACTCCAGATCTGCCCTCCCGATGAAGAACAGGAGGTGGCGGCGGCTCCGTATCGTAAAACGCGATGAACTCTTCTCCTTGATTTTTTTCTCCCCGGATGTGAATATATAGCGTTGGAGCTAGGGTCGGAGGAGCTCCAGGGGCCCACAAGCCTACAGGGCACGCCCCCAGGGCTTGTGACCTCTGGGTGGCCCCCCTCTGGATAATTCTTGCGCCAATATTTTTTATTAATTCCAAAAATATTCTCCATAAATTTTCAGGTCAATCCGAGAACTTTTATTTCTGCACAAAAATAACACCATGGCAATTCTGCTGAAAACAGCGTCAGTCCGGGTTAGTTCCATTCAAATCATGCAAATTAGAGTCCAAAACAAGGGCAAAAGAGTTTGGAAAAGTAGATACGATGGAGACATATCAACTCCCCCAAGCTTAACCCATTGCTTGTCCTCAAGCAATTCAGTTGACAAACTGAAAGTGACAAAGAAAAACTTTTACAAACTCTGTTTGATCTTGTTGTTTTAAATATGTCTAACTGATGTTCAGGTTTTCAGCAAAGATTATGAACTAACCACATTCACAATAACATTTAGGTCTCACATTTACTCATATCAATGGCATAGTCAACTAGCGAGCAATAATAATAAATCTCGGATGACAACACTTCTTTCAAAACAATCATGATACAATATGATAAAATGGTATCTCGCTAGCCCTTTCTGAGACCGCAAAACATAAATGCAGAGCACCTGTGAAGACCAAGGACTGACTAGACATCATAATTCATGGCAAAAGAGATCCAGTCACAGTCATACTCAATATCAATTAATAACAAAGCATATAAATGACAGTGGTGCTCTCTATCTGGTGCTTTTTATAAGAGGATGATGACTCAACAATAAAAGTAAATAGATAGGCCCTTTGCAGAGGAAAGCAGGGATTTGCAGAGGTGCCAGAGCTCGGAGCTTTTAAAACAGAGATGAATACAATTTTGAGCGGTATGCTTTCATTGTCAACATAACAACCAAGAGATCTCACTATCTTCCATGCTAGATACATTATAGGCGGTTCCCAAACAGAATGGTAAAGTTTTTAATCCCCCTCCACCAAACAATCACACTCCATGGCTGATCCGAAACAACGGGTACCATCCATACCAACAATAGTCCTGGGGGAGTTTTGTTTAATTATTATATTTTGATTTGATCTTTTGATCATAGGACTGGGCATCCCAATTACCAGCCACCCTCTCATGAATGACAAGTGAATAAACACTCACCGTGAGAATAACCCACCTAGCATGGAAGATACTGACAGCCGCCAGTCACTACATGAGCGATTCGGGCATACAAAACAGATTATCATTGGAAGGTTTAGAGTTTGGCACATGCAAATTTACTTGGAACGGCAGGTAAATACCGCATATAGGTAGGTATGGTGGACTCATATGGAACAACTTTGGGTTTAAGGAAGTGGATGCACAAGCAGTATTCCCGCTTAGTACAAGTGAAGGGTAGCAAAAGATTGAGGAGCAACCAACTAGAGAGCGACAACAGTCATAAACATGCATTGAGATTAACCAACATTATATGCAAGCATGAGTAGGATATAAATCACCATGAACATAAATATCGTGGAGGCTATGTTGTTTTTGTTTCAACTACATGCGTGAACATGTGCCAAGTCAAGGCACTTGAATCATTCAAAGGAGTATACCATCCTATCATACTACATCATAACCATTTTAATTTGCATGTTGGCATACAAGATAAACCATTATACACTCCTAGCTAATTAAGCATGGCATGAGTAACTATAATCTATAATTGTCATTGCAAACATGTTTCATCCATAAAGGGCTGAATCAGGAACCATGAGCAAATCATATTTACAAAAACAAAATAGGTCGAGTTCGTACCAGCTTTTCTCCATCTCAGTCATTTCGTCATATATCGTCATTATTGCCTTTCACTTGCATGACCAAACTGTCGGATTCAGGGCTCCGCAGACCCAAGAAAGGTTCAAACTCTGGGGTGCGTGTGAAGAACTCAATCTCCCCAGCCTGCCGACTCGTCGATCTCACCGCCTAGCTTGATAAACAGGAAAGGAAAGGGACTCAGCAGTTTACCCAGGTTCGGGCCACCTTGCGGTGTAAAACCCTACTCCTGCTTTGTGGTGGATTGGCCTCGAGGTGGGCTAAGGATGAACTAGTACAGAGGGAGAACAACCTCAGGAGGAGTGTTCTTGTGCTGGTGTGAGCTGGTGAGGATGATCTCGTCTCCCCGGTTCCTCCCATCTATGGTGGTAGCCTAGCTATATTTATAGTGGCCTCGGTCCTCTTCCCCCAAAACGAAGGCGGGAAGGGATCCCACAACGGCCAAGTTTGAAGGGAGACAAGTAGTACATCTTATCCTGACGAAAGGTGGTCTTTGCCTGCAAAGCTTCTGGTCGTGACGTCGTGGTGGGCTCGGCGATGACCTCCGTCCTGCCATCCTGGTCTTGTAGCACGGGAATGGAAACCTTTGGCTGATTCCTTGGGACTCTGCGTCTGCGCTTGCTTGCTTAGCACCAAAGAGGAAACCTGCTGTACTGCGCCTGCTGGCGCCCGCCTGGCCTTGGTCGTCATGGCTTGCATCATCTGAACCTCACGAGGTGGGGCTTGCATGGAAATCTCCGCTCCTCACGAGCCGGCCTGGGGAAGCCGCTCCCTCCGGAGGTCTTGGCGTCATCCGCCTCGTGAGGTTTGGCCCCTCATGAGGGTCTTGTGTGGTTGATGCTGGAGAAGGGCCGTACCAGGCCGCTGATGAAGCCACGCTATGGGCCACAGGCAGGCAAGTCCCCGGTTCCCAGAACGCCAACAGTAGCCCCCGGGCCCAAGGCGTGCTCGGACTTGGCTTCGAGGCGAAGCCAAAGGGCAAGGGCGAAGCGCCGCGGGCCCTAACCGCCTGCGGACCCGGTCGACGCATGGCGCTTGATGGGACGTGGGTGTCTCCGCTTCCCCACGCTACCTCGGTAACCGTCCGACTTGACAATAACCTGTTGCATGCAAAAAGATCATCATTACCGGAGATCGTGGAGGCCGGCGGTTGGTCTCCCTTTGGCTATAAATGGGAGGAGGGGCGGAGCCCCCTGCTCATCTCCGTCTTCCCGCTGCTTGGTTCTTCTTCCTTCTTGTCGCACCGTCTTGACGAAGCGTCCATGGAGCCGATAAGGAGGTTTTCCGCGTCGGAGAAGGGAAAAGCCCCTCCGGAGGAGCCCGGGCCACTCCCGCCGAAGAAGAGGCTCGGCCGCTCCCGCGACGCCGGCGAAGGGGCCGAGGTGATGCGACCTTGGCACGAGCGAGCTCCACCGGGCTTCCCGATCCCTATGTATGCCCGCTCGTAGGGCCCTGCGCTTGGAGACAGTGCCCAGCGCCACGTGGCTAGGGTCGTGGAGGAGGACAGGCGACGGCTTCCCGGCCTTCCGGCTTGTGAACTCACGCCGAAGGTGCGTCACGCGAGTTTGTGGTGTGGGCGGCAATGCCGCCACGCACGTGGATCCGACTCCCACGGTTCTTCGCGGAGGATATACCACCAAGGGGGCCCGTTGAGCTGTGGCTGCCACACGCTGGGTGCTGCAGCCAAGCTACCGAAGCGGAGGTCGAGGTCATCCGCCCTAGTGAAGTCTTCATCACCCGGGGATGGGGCGAGGTCGCCCGTGCCTGCTGCCTGGAGGGGGCCCTCGCCATCCACTTTGAATACGACGGAGCCTCCACGATTTTCTTCAATGTCTTCGACGAAGACGGCCGGCGCCTGGAGAACTGCTCCGGAGGAGGCGATCCACACGACGTGGCCACGGGCGCTGAACTTGCCCTTGGCCGTGCCAGCAGCTCCTCTGGTGATAGCAGCTCTCCAGAATCCAGCGACTCTCCAGAGTCCAGCAACGACGACAGCTACAAGCCGCCGAGCTCTCGCCGCGCGCGGAGCGCGACAGCGGCGTCGAGTCGGCAACGTCGGTGACGTCCTGAGGCCGGGGTTCTCCAAACTCCCTTCTTTTGTTTTTCCTGCACAAAACCGTGATGAGCCTCGTGGGGGCATGTAAGAACTGTAATGCTTTTGCCTTAGCGTTATTGTTCCTAGTTCGATGATGCGATCGCGTATCTCGTTTTGGCATGGTGCTCCCTTTCGTTCTCGCGGTAGCTTTAGCGCTCTACGCTGACAGGACCCAGTCCCCAGGCGGCTCCAGCTGTCACTGGTATGCCAGGTCGCGATGCCGTGGTCAAGGCCAGGAGGTGGGCGGCCCAAGGTCCGGTAAGAGCCCCTGAGGCGCGATGCTCAGGAGGTCCCCTTTAGCGCGCAAGCAGCCCCCTGAAGACCGATAGGAAAACGGCCTTGCCCGAGCGAGATCGCGAAAATCAAAATACTGGGTCATGAGATTTATGCCGACATGTATGTGGTGACTTATCTTGGCAGGCCTGCAGTGATTCCTCCGCCCGACGCCTGACTGCGTCCTAGTGGTGGCGGTTCTAGGCAGGGCTCACGCCGATCCCCTTTTTCTTGCTCATCTGGATGCTCTACGTTCTCGGGTCCCAGCCCTCGAGCGAGGCTCAGCCGCCGCTGGTATGCCAGGTCGCGATGCCGTGGTCAAGGCCAGGGGGATAGGGCTCGAGAGCCAGTAGGAGTCCCTGAGGCATGATGCTCAGGGACCCCCCTTTAACATGCAAGCGAATTGCGTGAAAAAGGAGTGGCCTGCGGGAGCCGCTCGTAGTCTGGTTCTGGAGGTTCCTGCGAGTTAGTACACATAGCCGCGCTTGCCGCCCAGCCGTTGATCTTTCCGCAAGAAGACGAAGGCACTGAGGATCCGGTGAGGTGACGTGCGCTGGGCGGGCCGCGAGCCAGAGCTCTATCTCTCAGGTTATCAGCGCTGCAGGGACGTACCCGAGCACAGGCGCCGTGCCAGCAGCTCCCATGGCAGGATGAGCAACAGGTGGGTTCGCAACGCGCGGAGGCCGCGAAGGGGCGACAGGGCACCGGGCAGGTGGATGATAATCATAAAGCAAATCATGAAGAGGTAAGGCCAGCTCTGATAGATGCAAAGAATGATACATGCCATAGGGATGAACCCACATGGCTCGGGGATAATGCAGCCCGAAGGGCGCCCCCAACTGAACAAACTGAAAAATGTCACCTGGCACCATTGCTGAAGAAGTGTTGGAGTAGCTAAAGACGCGAGCCGCAGAAGTCATTCCTCACGAGCCGTCCAGGTCCTGGGCCTCGTGAGTCCCCGGGGGCCCGTGGAGCTCGCGAGGGTCCGGCGCCTCCTCCAACAGGATCGCCTGGTGCCTGGCCTCGTGAGCCGCCAGGACGCTCCGCATGTGGTGCTGGTGTGTGGCAGCCTGGTTCAGCAAACCGAAAGGCATGCGAACGTAGCTGTGAGGGGGGCCCTCGCACCGGCCCACGTGGGACGGCCAGTAGAGCTCTTGAGACGCGGCCCGGTTGAGCCCTGGGATGTTGATGCAGACACGCAGCCCGCTGCCCTCGTCAGGGGAGGGAGCTGCGCCTGGTGGTGCATGGCGATGCTCGCCTCGCATGGCCCTCGCCTCTTGAAGATCCTCTATCGCCTTGGTGATGAACTCCTGAGCGCCTGGCGCCTCGCGCCCTGCGCTCTTCTCGCGGAAACGCGCGTCGAAGCACGCCTCCACATGGTGCCCGAACGCCTCCCTCGTGACGCTGGCCAGGTCTGAGGCCCTCCAAAGGAGAGCCCCCGAGCCCAGCCTGAGAGGGGCGCCGGGCGCGCCTTCCTATGCGAGAGGGGAAGGCGCCCCATCAGTGGGCGCAGGTCCTGAGGCACGGTCATCGGGCGCCCCATCCTTCTGGGGTCCCGGGCAGAGAAGCTGCTTCTTCTTCTTGGGAACAGCCTCGGGAGGGTAGGCAGCGCCCTCATCGTCTGGGTTCTCGACCGCTGCAGCCTGGTAGGCGCGCTCGAGGGAGCACACTGCATCCTTCTCGCCGCAGGCGACCGTGATGATGCCACCGCTCCCTGGCATCTTGAGGACATTGTAGCCATGGTGAGTGGCGGCCATGAACTTGGCCAGGGCTGGATACCCGAGGATGGCGTTGTACGGGAGGCGGATGTGGGCGACGTCGAAGTCGATGAGCTCAGTGCGGTAGTTGTCGCGCTTGCCGAAGGTGACAGGGAGGCGGACCTGCCCTATCGGGGTGGTGAAGCCGTCGGTCACTCCTGAGAAGGGCTTGGTAGGCTGAAGCTGGTCATACAGCACCTGGAGTCTGTCGAACGTCTCGACAAAGAGGACATTGAGTCCCGCACCGCCATTGATGAGTGTCTTGGTGATGAGGACGTTGCTAATGGTAGGTGAGCAGAGCATTGGGAGCGCGCCGGCAGCGGCCGCGCACTTGAGCTGGTCAGTAGAGTCGAAGGTGATGGCGTACTTGGACCACCTGAGCGGACTCGTCGCCTCGAGCTTGGGGAGGGCCGCATTCACCTCACGAGCGAACTGCTTGAAGATGCGGTGAGAGGCGGGAGCCTGAGCACCGCCCAGGATGCAAGCCACGGCACGAGGCTCTTGGAAGCCCCCAGCCCCATCATCTTGGTGGTGGTCATCATTCCTCCTTGGCGGCGGCAGCGGAGGAAGGCCAGCGTTGCCCTGAGGGCAGTCCTCACGAGGCTGATCCCTCCAGGGGCCCTCGTGAGGTTGGCCCTGCTAGCAATCCTCACGGGGCTGATCACACCAGTCCTGGCGGGGGTCACGATTGTCCCAGCGTCCGCCACCTCGGCCTCCTCCACAGTCGTAGCCGCGGTCGTTGCGCTCAGGGCGGCGGCCAAGGCGCCCATCCCGGATGGCCCTGAGCTCTTGGCAGTCGTTGGTGTTGTGGCTGTGCATGTTGTGGAAGACGCAGAATGGACGGCTGCCCTTGGAGGACTCCGAGTAGTCGCAGCCGCACTTCATCTCAGGTTCAGCCGCGAGCACAGCTGGCCCCTTGCGCTTTACGTCCTTGGCCTTGGCCTTCTTGTCTTCTGGGTCGGCTTCTGGGAGCTCGAGGAGGGTGAGGCGACCTTCCTCGGCCCTCGCACATCTGGCTGCCATGTTAAACATTTCCAGAGCCGAGCACAGGTCCTCGTGCATGACGAGCTCTTCCTTCATCTTGACATCCCGGACGCCATCAGTGAACGCGGAAACGATGGCCTCGTCCGTCACCTTGGGAATCTTGAGGCGAACATTGGTGAAGCGCTGGATGTACTTGTGCAAGGTCTCCCCAGGCTGTTGCTTGACGCGTCGCAGGTCGCCTACAGCCGGAGCGCGGTCTCGAGTGCCCTGGAAGTTGGCGATGAAGCGCTCCTTCATCTCATCCCATGAGGAGATCGATCCAGCGGGGAGGTTCAGGAGCCATGAGCGCGCGCCGTCCTTCAGGGCCATGGGAAACCAGTTCACCATGACCTTCTCATCGCCGTTGGCCACCTCGATGCTCAGCTCGTAGAGCTGGAGGAACTCTGCAGGGTCGGGGGTGCCGTCATAGCGTGGAGGCAGGTCTGGCTTGAACTTCCCTGGCCAGACGATGCCACGCAGCTCCGGGGTGAACGCACGACAACCCGCCGCACCCACGGGAGCCCACCACAGAGGGGGAGCCTGGACTTGGCACTCGCGCACCGCCGCCTCAGGCAGCACGCGGTCTTGACGTGGCGGCGTTGGGAGCGCGCGCGCCTCTCCTTGGGGACGCTACACCACTTGGCAGCTTTCTTCGTCGCGCGCCGGCGCCCTGCGCGGCGGGTTGCACTGAGAAGCCTCACGCCTTGGCTCGAGGGCGACTTCTTGCCTGGGAGGTGGAGGAGGCGCACCATGGGCCACGTCACCCGCAAGAGGTGGCTGGGGAGGCGGCGAGCGAGATGGAGCAGGGGTCTCTCCGGCGGCGCTGACGAGCTCGGCGATGCGGTCCAGCCAGTCTTCGTAGAGGTCCTCGGTCGGGCGATAGCGAAGAAGCTCGCGCGCCATGAGCAACGCGGCCTGTGCATTCGTCAGGCCGCGACGGGCATGGGAGGACGAAGCAGCCGCCGGAGTCAGCAACGGGGTGGCGGTGCGCCTGTCGCGCCGTACAGGGGGATGCAGCGACGAAGCCTGCTGCTCGTGGGCCGCGGGGCCGATGGCAGCGTTTTCCCCAGGCGACGGGGAATGGCAGGGGGCGCCGTTGCCCGCAGGTGCAGTTTGGGCGACACGGGCGGCGAGAGCAGCCCGGCGCTCAGCACGAACTCGACGAGCGTCGGCCATGGGAACGGTGGAACGGCGGCGAATCAGTCGGCGGAAGAGAGGCTCCGACGCACCCCTACCTGGCGCGCCAAATGTTGGATTCAGGGCTCCCCAGACCCAAGAAAGGTTCGAACTCTGGGGTGCGTGCGAAGAACTCAATCTCCCCAGCCTGCCGACTCGTCGATCTCACCGCCTAGCTTGATAAATAGGAAAGGAAAGGGACTCAGCAGTTTACCCAGGTTTGGGCCACCTTGCGGTGTAAAACCCTACTCCTGCTTTGTGGTGGATTGGCCTCGAGGTGGGCTGAGGATGAACTAGTACAGAGGGAGAACAACCTCAGGAGGAGTGTTCTTGTGCTGGTGTGAGCTGGTGAGGATGATCTCGTCTCCCCGGTTCCTCCCATCTATGGTGGTGGCCTAGCTATATTTATAGTGGCCTCGGTCCTCTTCCCCCAAAACGAAGGCGGGAAGGGATCCCACAACGGCCAAGTTTGAAGGGAGACAAGTAGTACATCTTATCCTGACGAAAGGTGGTCTTCGCCTGCAAAGCTTCTGGTCATGACGTTGTGGTGGGCTCAGCGATGACCTCCGTCCTGCTGTCCTGGTCTTGTAGCACGGGAATGGAAACCTTTGGCTAATTCCTTGGGACTCTGCGTCTGCGCTTGCTTCCATAGCACCGAAGAGGAAACCTGCTGTACTGCGCCTGCTGGCGCCCGCCTGGCCTTGGTCATCATGGCTTGCATCATCTGAACCTCATGAGGTGGGGCTTGCATGGAAATCTCCGCTCCTCAGGAGCCGGCCTGGGGAAGCCGCTCCCTCCGGAGGTCTTGGCGTCGTCCGCCTCGCGAGGCTTGGCCCCTCGCAAGGGTCTTGTGTTGTTGATGCTGGAGAAGGGTCGTACCAGGCCGCTGATGAAGCCACGCTGTGGGCCGCAGGCAGGCAAGTCTGGGCACCCCGGTTCCCAGAACGCCGACACAAATGATGTAAATAATAATAAGAGTGCACGTGCATTGGACTAAGATGGAATCTGCAAACATTTATTTGAAGGAGAAGACAAGGTAATATGGGCTCTTGTTAGATCAATAATAATTCATATGAGAGCCACTCAACATTTTCATCGTGGTCTTCTCCTTACGACCCAAAGAAATAGAAAAGAATTTCAAAGAAACACACTGAAATATTTTTGGAGTTTTTATTTTTCTAGAAGAAAGTAAAACAAGAACGAAAAAAACTGTTTACACGGGAAAGCTCCCAACAAACAAAAGAAGAACGAGACATCTTTTTGAATTTTCTTTTAATACTACAACTAAATAAACTAGAAAGAAAAACTAAAAAGAAGCGAAAACTAATTTCTTTGGATTTTCTCAAAGTTTTTCAAACACACAAGAAGAAAGCAAGAAAAATAAACTAACATGGATAATACAATGGAAAAGCATGAACACCAACAACTGGAATGAGTGTGTGAACATGAATGTAATGTCGGTGAGAAATACGTACTCCCCCAAGCTTAGGCTTTTGGCCTAAGTTGGTCTAGGACCATGGCGAGAAATAACCCTCTCCTCGGTACTCCGGAGGGTCCTGAGGGTTCCACTGGTTGGTGAGCTCCTACGGCTCCCACTGATAAACAAGTTCCTGATATGGATCAGGTGATGGTGCTGGCTCAGGGACGGGGGATCGCGTCCTCTCCTAGTACGCATAAATATCATCGAGCATAATGATGTACCTGCCTGAATGAATGTCGAACAAAGAAGGTGCAGGCAAAGTAATAATCTGATAGGTACCCTGACTGAATACTAAGTTATAGATGAGCCGCTTGTCATCGTCTTTCGAAATAAATTCATGTGCTACCATACTAGCATAGTCTAAGTACTTAGTGGATAACAACATCTCTTCTTTCTCATCAAGCCTAATGGGTATCTCAAAATGTTTAGCTAGGTGAGAAGCATAGATACCTCTAAAAATAGGACCCCTCGAACAGTTTAGACTCAACCGTTGAGCAACCATAGCGCCCAAACTAAAAGTTCTATCAGTATATAAAGCATGGCGCAAAATGGCAAGGTCAGGAGCATTGAGGCCTCCACTCTCCCCACGACCAATCAAACATCTCCCCGCAAATAATGAATAATAGCGTAAAACAGGAAAATGTAAACTAGCCACTCTGGCTTTCGACACCCCTCTCTCTTCTCCCACAGTTGTTTCAGCAATAAAGCCCTCCACATCTCTAGGACGTGGTTCACTGACGCTGCCCTCATAAGGTAATTTGCAAACATTACAAAAATCATAAAGAGTCATTTTCTTAGGCACATCATATAAGTGAAATTCTACCATAGGAGGATCTTCCCTATAACAAAAGTGCAAATTTTGCACGAAGGTGTTAGTGAGAAGGAGGTATTGGTCACACTTATCTTGGAGGAAAGCGGTGATGCCGGCATTCTCCGCCAAGAAATAAAAATCATCATAAATTCCGACCGCCCTCAAGAATGTATCACTTGGCCATTCACATGGCCGAACTTCCGCGGCGCGAGGAAGGTTGTACTTGAACTTCTTCTTCTCCTCATTCTCCTTTTCTCCTGAACCCCGGCTTGAAGAGCTTCTTAACCATCTCTTCATCATTTCTTTTCTCTGAAAATTTCTGAAATTTTTAGTGACTCAAAATAAAAGTGAACCAAACTCAACAAAACTAATAGCAACTACTCCCACAAGTGCCTAGAGGCAATATCATGCAACAAAACTACTTTGGACAATATAAATTTGACATGCAAGCTCAAGAACATGGTCACCACAGCAGTAAAATTTTGCAATATATAAAGCACTAGAACAAAAACTAATTGGACCATTGGAGGAGTCACATACCGATGAACAATCCCCCAAAACAGTTTCGCAAATGGAGCTTTGAGCAAGGAGATCGAAAATGGCAGCAAGATGAGCTAGAACACGGGTTTGAGCAATGGTGGGATTTTTTCTGGAGCAAGACGAAGTGGATGGGTGCTGGAATAAGTGAGGGGGACCCACGCGGGACCCACAACACTTGGGGGCAGGCCCAGGGGGTAGGGCGTGCCCTGTGGGCTTCTGGCCCACTGGTGCACTCCCCTGATGTGTGTTCAGTGCAAAAAATTCTTAAATATTCTGGAAAAAATCATACTAAATTTTTAGGGCATTTGGAGAACTTTTATTTTCTAGACATTTTTTATTGCACGAATAATTCAGAAAACAGAAAAATAAAAGCAATTCTACTTTATTTATTCTAAATAACAGAGAGTAAAAGTTGGGTACAGAAGGTTGTGCCTTCTAAATTCATCCATCTCATGCCCATCAAAAGGAATCCATTAACAAGGTTGATCAAGTCTTATTAACAAACTTCTTTCGAATGACATGAAACCGGAGAATTTTCGAATAACACTAAGTTACCTCAACGGGGATATGCATGTCCCCAACAATAAGAATATCATATTTCTTTTTGATAGTAGGAATAGGGAATTTAAAACCTCCAATAGCAATTGTTGGAATTTCTCCAATGGAGTTGATACTATTCACTTGAGGTTGTTTCTTCGGAAAGTGTACCGTATGCTCATTACCATTAACATGAAAAGTGACATTGCCCTTGTTGCAATCAATAACAGCCCCTGCAGTATTCAAGAAGGGTCTACCAAGGATGATTGACATACTGTCATCCTCGGGTATATCAAGAATAACAAAGTCCATTAAAATAGTAACATTTGCAACTACGACAGGTACATCCTCACAAACACCGATGGGTATAGCGACTGATTTATCGTCCATTTGCAAAGAGATTTCAGTTGGTGTCAACTTATTCAAATCAAGTCTACGATATAAAGAGAAAGGCATAACACTAACACCGGCTCCAAGATCACATAAAGCAGTTTTAACATAGTTTCTTTTAATGGAGCATGGTATAGTTGGTATTCCTGAATCCCCTAGTTTCTTAGGTATTCCACCCTTCAAAGTGTAATTAGCAAGCATGGTGGAAATTTCAGCTTTCGGTATCTTTCTTTTATTTGTAACAATATCTTTCATATACTTTGCATAAGGAGACATTTTCAGAATATCAGTCAAACGCATACGCAAAAAGACAGGTCTAAGCATTTCAGCAAAGCACTCAAAATCCTCGTCATCCTTTTTCTTGGATGGTTTAGGAGGAAAGGGCATGGGTTTCTGAACCCATGGTTCTCTTTCTTTACCATGTTTCCTAGCAATGAAATCATTCTTATCATATCTTTTATTCTTAGGTTGTGGGTTATCAAGATCAACAGCAGGTTCTATCTCCACATCATTATCATTACTAGGTTGAGCATCAACATGAACATCATCATTAACATTATCACTAGATTCATGTTCATCACCAGATTGTGTTTCAGCATCAGAAATAGAAATATCATTTGGATTCTCAGGTGTGTCTATAGTAGGTTCACTAGAAGCATGCAAAATCCTATCAGTTTTCTTTTTCTTCTTAGATGAACTAGGTGCTTCAGTATTAATCCTCTGAGAATCTTGCTCAATTCTCTTAGGGTGGCCTTCAGGATACAAAGGTTCCTGAGTCATTCTACCACCTCTAGTCACAACTTTAACAGCAAGATCATTCATTTTATTATTCATCTCATTAAGCAAATCATTTTTCGCCTTGAGTACTTATTCTACTTGAGTTTTTACCATAGAAGCATGTTTACTAATAAGCTTAAGATCATTAATAGTTCTACACATATAATCACCCAAGAGTTCAAGCATATAAGCATTACGTTTCAATTGTCTACTAACATATGCATTGAAGTTTTCTTGTTTAACAATAAAGTTATCAAATTCATCCAAGCTTTACCTAGCAGACTTATTATGAGGAATATCACCTTCATCAAATCTATAGAAAGAATTTACCTCTACTACCTATGTCGGAGCATTAAGACCATGTATTTCTTCAATAGGTGGTAAATTCTTAACATCTTCAGCTTTAATACCTTTTTCTTTCATAGATTTCTTTGCCTCTTGCATATCTTCAGGACTGAGAAATAGAATACCTCTCTTCTTCGGAGTTGGCTTAGGAGGTGGTTCGGGAAGAGTCCAATCATTATCACTGCTCAATATATTATTCAATAGTATTTCAGCTTGTTCAACAGTTTGTTCCCTGAAAACACAACCAGCACAACTATCTAGGTGGTCCCTAGAAGCATCAGTTAGTCCATTATAAAAGATATCAAGTATTTCATTTTTCTTGAGAGGATGATCAGGCAAAGCATTAAGTAATTGGAGAAGCCTCCCCCAAGCTTGTGGGAGAAAAGCCCATTTTTTGTCATGATTTTTTGTCATAGAAGTAGGAGCCCACCACATCTATGATGATACGTGGTTTTGTCACAATTATCGTCATAGAAGTGTCATAAGCATGATAGAAAAAAAATTGTTCGGGCCAAAATGTCACGGATGTGTCTTTTTTTTGTAGAGTTGGCCCAAGATGACTTAAATTGCAAGAGGGACTTTCTCCCACCAGCGGCAATGACTCTGCAATCAAATTGAAGAAGCCAAAACCTCCGAAGTTGGGGTCCTGACAATGTCCACGGTGTGTGCGTTCAACCGGCTCTTGTGGGTAAAGGCTCCACCGGCGTGCTTGACCACCTGTGTGAGGTGGCCGTCCATGGTTGGCTCTGATGTGGTGATGACAGTTCTCCCTAGCTGTGATGAGCTCTATTTTCGTAGAGTTCGCATCATCGCTATGAAGAATCTCGCTCATGCTTTTGGTTTTCTGGACTTTTGTTACACGCTGGGAGGGAGCTTTTCATCTTTGTCTCTACACCAAACAATGGGAGGAACAATCACACCCATGGTCATCTCACCCGTTGATCTATGTGTGATAAAAAATCTCTCTCTTGATTCCTCTCCCTGGGTATTATCTCCCCAATAACCAAATGAAGCCATAGGAATCTAAAGTCTCGCTTGGCTTCTCGGCTACTACCAGCCTTCTTGTTACGTTTGTCTTTTGAAATTTGAGGTCCCAGGTATGAAATAGAATTAATAATTTTGTCATGTGTTGCAATATGTAGATCATGCGTGCTTGCATCTTCATCGTTAGCCCAACAACTTCTCTGAGTGGATCATTGTTTTTTCCTTTCCTTTTTCCCCACATGGTCAGCTTCGGCCTTGTATAACTTTTCTCTTAGCTGATGTGATCATTTGTGTGTGTGCGTGCATTCGTATTGGTTGTGTGCATCCTAGTCGTGCAGAGGGTGGTGTGTGCTTATTGTGCTTTGTATCTCCTTGATGCAAAAAACACCCTTTACAAAAAATGTGTTGTAATATGCAAGTGTATGCTTATTATTCTTAAAGTAGGTGAATCTCATCTTACAAATTGTAAGGTCTAGTTATCTTATCGATTGCTATAGAGGGTTTATCAACTATATAAAAGTACATTTCTCATATCCACATCAATCCAAAGGTTGCTACTTCTCTTGCATACATTCTAGGGTTTTGATCTCCTTGTTTTCATGTACTTATTTAGGTGTTCCTCTCTCTACCCATAAACCGTGGTTGTCTTCTTTCCACCCAATCATTTCCACATTTGGTAGTCGCCACGCGGGGTGGCGAGGTAAGCACCTATCTGTTGGGGGTAATGCTATCCTTGTTAGGCTAACTGGCTCTTAGAGCAATGCCCACCTTGTGAACATTGTACTCCTCCCTCTAGGTACTTTCCATGAAATGGATAAGTGGAGTCTTTGTGGACTCGTGAGCATCATGTCAAAAGTGGTCAATGCAAGGTCATGTGGGGGGGAGGGGAGTCTGCACTTCTTTCGGAACATGAGACTTGAGTTCATATGCTTGCACTCTCGCGAGATCTCCTTGTTCATGAAGATTCTTGCCAAATTTCATGACCTTCGTACCTCTCCTTTAGAAATTTGATTCTCATGTTCTTATGGTTGGCATGGCGACCATGACCTAGATGACAATCATTGTATTAATATATAGTTTGGGAAGAGATCTTAACCTACATGTCGACCTTCCGCGGGGGCACTTCGGTTTCTATAAAAAATGATGCCTCTACTTTCTTTTGGTTAAATATTTGGGATGGATCAGATACATTAGTCGTCCAAATCCTAGCCTTATTTCTCCACTCTGCTTGGAAAAACACTTCACTTGATGTGGGCTTTCAATCCTCGAGTTGAAACTTAGTATGTAGTGGAGGTTTTCTCATGTTGCATATATGTATTCTAGGGTGTCATGATATTTCGATGAGAGGCACTCATTCAATTTGAGATAATATCGACCTTGACAATCTAGGTACATCGAACAGTAGATTTTGCATCTTGGCAATCCCTAGACCAATCTCCTAGGGGTTACCGAGGGTGCTGGAGTCACGAACCACGAAGGTCTAATCCATGCGTGCGATTGAGAACAAGCAAGAATTATGAATATCATTGTGATTTCGAATATGAATGAAAGATTGATTAAAATGGGACTAGGAAAATCAATTTGTCGGTGGTCGGTGGTCGTTGGACAAATCACTTTACATGAAGTTCCAACAATGGCTAACTTTAACTAAACAAGATCCAAAGTCTAGTTCAATGTTCTAAAGGGGAATTTAAAGTAGGGACAAAACTGGGGTTTACCCAGCCAAAGGAGTGTGGCCATATGCATCCCTAGGCTGGTTGCTCCCTATGTAGAAACTCAAAAATCTACTTATTGTCAATAATTCTAAAAAAATTGGATCTGGACCTAAAGTGAGATGCTGCAACACCTATAGATGGTTTGGTAGTAAATTATGAATTGTCATGTTGTGTATTTTGTCCATGTCTTCATGCATCATTATGGCAGCTTCACAATCCTAATATCTCCACTCGAAACTCTATCCTCATTCCTTATATACCTGCTACCACATCACGCTTGATCATTCTTCAATGATTGCCCCTCTCATCCACCCTAGGTTGTTCATCCTTAATGAAACATACATATTCAATTTAGTCAACATCATATTATCATGGGCGTAAAGAAAGTTCATAGAAATGAAGTGCCTTATATTTAGGTTGACGTGCACAAGCGCTAGTGATTGACCCTTGTATTTGTGAATCTTGAGTAGATGTAGTTGTGTGGTTGTGGTTGTAAATGTAATATGGACGTCATCATGCATCATGCCTCTAGTGAGATAACTAGTATTCTTTCTTTGTTGGAATCATTAGGTTAACTATAGGTATCAGACTCATGGTCTTGCAAGATTACAGGCAGAGTCTTAAAGCCAATGATATCATGTAATGTCTTCTCCGTGCATATTGCGGATGGTCCACTAAATGACTTAACTTGGAAGAACTACTAGCCGAACAAATGTAAGGTTTATTATTTGTCTTACATTTTGCCATCATATTCTTACTAATGAATACATGTTTAGGAAGGGTCTGCAAACTCACCTTTCCACTCTCTACCTAAATCCTCGACACTTGTTCTTGCAATGCAAATAAACCAATGTCATGCGTACGACAATCTATGGGACCGGCAAAGGCCCCTTTGCGGTTCAACAAGGGAGATCAACATGCACAAAGAGCAGATGTGGCAATCAACACAGAGATTTACTTGGGTTCGGGCTACTGTGAAGCATAAAACACTACTCCTACTTTGTTGTATTGAGTGTGTGAAGCACAAATACAAGGAGCCGCAACTTGCCAGCAAAGTTGCGCGGGAAGTGCAGCTACGCATGTAAATGAGCAAAGTTCCAACCCTTGTAAAGGTAGCCATGGGCCTCCTTTTATAGGGAAAGGGGTCACCACAGTGGCAAAATGGTCTTTACATAAGGCAAATAGTGGCTACAGTGTCAAATACCTAACTCACCGACTCGCTCGCAGTCGTCTCGCGGGGTGGTTTACGGAGCTGGACATAATTTTTGTCATTTCTCGTGCTCCTTATGTTGTCATGACAGTTTGAATAGATTGAAAATTTTTCCTCGCAAAAAACAAGTTCTTTTTCTCAAATACGCACGAGTGTGCGTATCATATATTAGAGAGGGGAGCGGGCAAGAACACCCGTCCACCTTGTTGTGTTTACATATTACATGTAAGATTGCACAACTCCACCCCGGCCGCTAAGTCTACTCTAACTTGTCCCGGTAGCCCGACTTGTCAACACGCCGAAGAAGGCATCTAGGTCCCCTTTCAGAAGCCCTGATTGTCTCCAGCTCCTCCCCTCACGCTCGAACACCTTGGCCACCTGAGATATGGATGGTGTGACTCCATCAAAAGCAATATCATTGCGATGCTTCCAAAAGGCCCACATGACCAACACCACAATTGCCCGAACATCATTGGTACGATGCACCTGCATGCTTACTGATGCACCACTTGAGTCTGTCATTCACGATTGGAGTCCACCCAGGCCTTCCTAGTGCCCTGCAAACCGTCGCCCAAATCTATCTTGCAAACACGCATTCAAGTAGATGATTTATACTCTCCTCATGTTGAGCACACAATGGGCATGCATCTTGATGTGGCAATCCTCTCCACGCAAGCTTATCCAATGTCCAACACCTATTCCGCAAGGCTGGCCAAGTGAAAAAACGACATTGCAATGGTGCATTGTATTTCCATGTAAAATCTGCTGCAGCCTCTACTTCCCTGTCCCAAAACTTCGCTGCATACGCCAATCGGGGCGAATACTCTCCATCTTTCTCCCAAGCCCACTGCACTAGGTTTCTTTTAAGTGGGTTAAGCTCAATCTATGCAACCGAAGACCAAACTGCAAAGTACTCCCGCAATAGCTTAAGGCCAATATCCACGCCAATGTCTCGAGCCCATGCTCCATTTGAGAGTCCCTC
Organism: Thinopyrum elongatum; assembly: GCA_011799875.1. Lineage (NCBI taxonomy): Eukaryota > Viridiplantae > Streptophyta > Magnoliopsida > Poales > Poaceae > Thinopyrum > Thinopyrum elongatum. The sequence continues at coordinate 544,332,803 of CM022298.1, read as the reverse complement.
CTGAACTGTTCTAGTTGTCCCTTACTCTTGCCATAATTCTGTCGTAAATCCACAGATCTATGTCCTGAAACCGCCAACCAAGCACCCAACGATCTTCCCAGAATAATGCCTTCATGCCATCTCCCACCGTCATTTGTGCAGCTGCATTGAAAATGGCTAGTGCTTTGGCCGACACATTGAGCTTGAATTCCTTCCATGGTTTGGATGCATCCGAGCGCTGTAACCAAGGCCATTTGGCTTGCAGCGACACATTTACCCACTTGGAAGACCATTTTATGTCCTTTTCAGTGTTAGGGCATCTTCAACTCCGACCCGTAAACCTCCCGAAACTGTCTGGACCGGGCTGTCTGAACCGCGGAAGCCATCCAAAGCCGACCTGTATCGATCCATGGAGCGGTCCGGACGTGATTTCTCCCACAAACCGTAAACAAATGTGGGGGAGGTTTGCGGTAGTTCGGACACACAAAACATCACTCTCCGCCGCCCTGGCCAACCCAAAAGGAGGGCCGAGCTCTGATGACCCACAAGTATACGGGATCAATTGTAGTCCTTTCGATAAGTAAGAGTGTCGAACCCAACGAGGAGCAGAAGGAAATGACAAGCGGTTTTCAGCAAGGTAATGTCCGCAAGCACTGAAATTATAAGTAACGAGTAGTTTGGTAGCAAGATAATTTGTAACGAGCAAGTAACGGTAATGGTAACAAAAGTGCAGCAAGGTAGCCCAATCCTTTTGAGGCAAAGGACAGGCCAAAACGGTCTCTTATGATAAGCAAAGCGTTCTTGAGGGTACACGGGAATTTCATCTAGTCACTTTCATCATGTTGGTTTGATTTGTGTTCGCTACTTTGATAATTTGATATGTGGGTGGACCGGTGCTTAGGTGTTGTTCTTACTTGAACAAACCTCCTACTTATGATTAACCCCCTCGCAAGCATCCGCAACTATGAGAAAAGTATTAAGAATAAATCTAACCATAGCATTAAACTTTTGGATCCAAATCAGTCCCTTACGGAATAGCGCATAAACTAGGGTTTAAGCTTCTATCGCTCTCGCAACCCATCATCTAATAACTACTCCACAATGCATTCCCTTAGGCCCAAAATATGGTGAAGTGCCATGTAGTCGACATTCACATGACACCACTAAGGGAATCACAACATACATATCATCAAAATATCTAACACATATCAAGTTCACATGATTACTTGCAACAAGATTTCTCCCATGACCTCAAGAACAAAAGTAACTACTCACTAATGATAATCATGCTCAAGATCAGAGGAGTATTAAATAGCATAATGGATCTGAACATATAATCTTCCACCAAATAAACCATATAGTAATCAACTACAAGATGTAATCAACACTACTAGTCACCCACAAGTACCAATCTATAGTTCCGGTACAAAGATTGAACACAAGAGATGAACTAGGGTTTGAGAGGAGATGGTGCTGTTGAAGATGTTGATGGAGATTGCCCTCCCCAAGATGGGAGAGTTGTTGGTGATGATGATGACGATGATTTCCCCCTTCGGGAGGGAAGTTCCCCCGGCGGAATCACTCCGCCGGAGGGCAAAAGTGCTCCTGCCCAAGTTCCGCCTCGAGACGGCGGCGCTTCGTCCCGAAAGTCCTCCCCTTATTTTTTCTAGGTCAAAATGACTTATATACCAGAAGAGGGGCACCAGAGGTGGGCCGAGGAGGGCACAACCCACCAGGGCGCGCCCAGGTGGGTGTGCCCACCTGGTGGGCCCCCTCTGGTACTTATTGGCTCCAATAATTCTTGTATATTCCATAAAAATTCCTCGTGAAGTTTTAGCTCATTTGGAGTTGTGCAGAATAGGTAGCCTGACGTAGCCTTTGCAGGTCCAGATTTCCAGCTGTCGGAATTCTCCTTCTTCGTGTGAACCTTGCATATTATGAGAGAAAAGGCATTAGAATTACTCCAAAAAGCATTATTATGCATAAAACATCATAAATAACAGTAGGAAAACATGATGCAAAATGGACGTATCAACTCCCCAAGCTTAGACCTCGCTTGTCCTCAAGCGAAAACCGAAATCGAAAAACATGTCCACATGCTTAGAGAGAGAGGTGTCGATAAAAACAAAATACGGACATAGAAGCATCATGTATATCATTATAACAGCAACAAACTTCAACATAAAACTTTATCATAGAACTTTTATCATATAACTTCTCATGAACAAGTAACAATTCATCACAACATCAAAGTATAAAGCATAAACTGTATTGAAAACCAACAAACTATGTTCTCAGTCAACTTTGCAACTACAATTCATCATCTTTTCAGGAAGGGTCACGTATCGGAGCCTTTTTGGCAAGTCCACATACTCAACCATCATATAGTCTTCTATGATTGCTAATACTCACTGCATACACATGAGCAAAACGTTTCAACCAGACACATAGAAAGATAGGGGCTTAAAGTTTTGCCTCCCAACATACTCACCTCGAGGGTGATGTCAACAATAATAACTCATGCTAATCATATCCAACTGGATATATGTGCCTAGATCTTTCCTCACCACATGATGCTTGCCAAAAGAGAAAATAAAAAGGAATAGAGAGAAGAACTTTGACTCTTGCATAAAAGTAAACACATAAAAGTAAAAGATAGGCCCTTCGCAGAGGGAATCAGAGGTTGCCATGCGCTTATTTGTTTGTATGCTCAATCTCTTAGTGCAAAAGAATGTCACGTTATATTGCCCCTTATGATAGCAACCTTTATTATGCAGTCTGTCACTTTTATTCTTTGCCATCACAAGTTAGTACAACGCTCAATTTTCTCTTACACTAAATGATCCAACACTTTTAGAAGCAATTTGTATTGCCCTTTTTGCACCGATGACAACTTACTTGAAGGATCTTACTCAATCCATAGGTAGGTATGGTAGACTCTCAACATAAGATGTGGGATTAAGGGTTTCTTGGATGCACAAGTAGTATCTCTACTTAGTGCGGAATTTTTGGCTAGCAAAGATGGGGGCAAGCACCACATGTTAAAGGATCTATTACAATATATCTTCTATGTGAATATGAACAAACATAAATCATTACGTTGTCTTCCTTGTCCAACGTCAACAATTTTGGCATATAATATTTTGATGGGGGCTCACAATCACAAAAGATGTCCAGGATAGTGTATTTGCATGTGAATCTTCTCTTCCCTTATTAATTCTTTCATGAATTGCATCATTGACCAATGCTATGTTTGTCAATCCCCAATAAAATTTTCTACTTATACTCTTCCTTATGTGATGTCTTTACTTACCATAAAATTAGCATATGATCTTTTTCATTTATTTCCTTTCTTTTTATTGAACATGAAAGTAAAGAAAACAAAACTCAAACTAAACTTTATTATATATATCTTGCACACGATTACAAAGAAAGATCACTAAGCAAACACTCGAAAAGAAAGGATCGAACTAAACTTTTATTTATCTAAAGCAAAAGATAACTATGGATCGAACTAAGATAAGTAAAGGCAAAAGATAGTGGAGGTGATAGATACCGGGGCACCTCCCCCAAGCTTGGCACAAGCCAAGGGGAGTGCCCATACCCGATAGTCAATTTTCCTTTGGTAATGAAGAAGGAGGTGGTGGTGATGAAGTAGAGGGTTTGTCTTTCTTCCTTAGTTTACGCTTGAGGACGGAATTTTCCTCCTTTAAATCACCGATCTCCTGCTCGAGCTCTCCTATCCTTTTGCATAATTCTTGCTTGTTTTCCTGCAAGAGACGAAAAGGGATAAACTGGACCTTAGGTTTCTTTACTTTGCTGGGGAGACTTGATTTCTTGAATTCCACGTGCATGTCCCCAGGTTGAGGCAATGGAACTTCAGCTTCGTCTGAGCTTGTCTCCTCCTCCCTTTTAGGGTCATAGTCTTCTTCTTCCTCCGAAGTCCAGCTATAGTGTTCCACATCCCCATAAACCTTGGGGTTTGCGATATAATCAGCAACATAGCTCTCACCCTCCGAGTCTTGGGATGACATATTTTCAGATATGTTAGGAAAACAGCAAGAAAAGAAAACAGAGGATTTCTCCACGATACGGTGGTCAATAGGTTCGGGGGGTATATAAATATTATTTTATCTTGGGAAACAAGCAAACGGAAGAAAAACGGAGTTCGGAACGTACCTGAGGTGGGCACAACCCACCTGGGCGCGCCTGGCTGCCAGGCGTGCCCTGGTGTCTTGTGCCCATCAGGGTCACCTTCCTGGTAGTTTCTTATTTTCCTAATTTTTTAAATATTCCAAAACTAACAAAAAATATTTTTGCGGATTTTTTGGAGTCCGTTTACTTACCGTATCACGTACCTCCTCCTTTTCGGTTATTCTGGAGTGTTCCAGAAGGTTTCCTTTATGTGTTCTTCCGGTGTCATAGTTTGGATAATATTGCTTTCAACATTAATGGGCGTACCTGAGATATAATGCTTTATTCGTTGCCCATTAACAACCTTCGGGTTAGTACCTTCTGCATTATTTATCTTGATAGCTCCGGATCGATAAACCTCCTCGATAACATAAGGTCTTTCCCATTTGGAGAGGAGTTTTCCTGCAAAGAATCTGAAACGAGAGTTGTACAAAAGAACATATTCTCCAACTTTGAACTCACGCTTTTGGATTCTTTTGTCATGCCATCTTTTAACTTTTTCTTTAAATAACTTGGCATTTTCATAGGCTTGGGTTCTCCATTCATCTAGTGAGCTAATATCAAATAACCTCTTTTCATCGGCAAGTTTGAAATCATAGTTGAGTTCTTTAATTGCCCAATATGCTTTATGTTCTAACTCAAGAGGCAAATGACAAGCTTTTCCATAAACCATTTTATACGGAGACATACCCATAGGATTTTTATATGCTGTTCTATAAGCCCAAAGTGCGTCATCTAACTTCTTAGACCAATTCTTTCGGGACCTATTGACAGTTTTTTGTAATATTAATTTTATTTCTCTATTGCTAAGTTCAACTTGACCACTAGACTGAGGATGATAAGGTGATGCAATTCTATGATTAAGGTCATATTTAGCAAGCATTTTATGGAAAGCACCATGAATAAAATATGAACCACCATTAGTCATTAAATATCTAGGGACTTCAAACCTTGGGAAAATGACTTCCTTAAGCATTTTAATAGAGGTGTTGTGATCAGCACTACTAGTTGGAAAAGTTTCTACCCACTTAGTAACATAATCAACAGCAACCAAAATATGTGTATACCCATTAGAGGAAGGAAAAGGTCCCATGTAATCAAATCCCCAAACATCAAATAGTTCAATAGCAAGAGAATAATTCATAGGAATTTCCTGATGCTTACCAATATTACCAATTCTTTGACATTCATCACAAGATAAAACAAACTTACGGGCATCCTTGAAGAGAGTAGGCCAATAAAAACCAGATTGCAATACCTTGTGAGCAGTTCTATCTCCCGCATGATGTCCTCCATAAGCTTCAGAGTGACATTTCCGTAGGATTTGTCCCTGTTCATGCTCAGGTACACAATGTCTAATAATACCATCTACTCCTTCTTTATAAAGATGTGGGTCATCCCAAAAGTAATGTCTTAAATCATAGAAGAATTTTTTTCTTTTGTTGGTATGTGAAGCTAGGTGGTATATATTTAGCAACAATATAATTGGCATAGTCAGCATACCAAGGGTTGTTATGAGAGACATTTATTGCAGCTAATTGTTCATTAGGAAAACTATCATTAATAGGTTGTGTATCATCAAGAATATTTTCTAACTTAGACAAGTTATCAGCCACGGGGTTCTCAGCTCCCTTTCTATCAGTGATATGTAAATCAAATTCTTGTAGCAAAAGAACCCACCTAATGAGTCTAGGTTTAGCATCCTTCTTTTCCATAAGATATTTTATAGCAGCATGATCGGTGTGAACAGTCACTTTAGAATCAACAATGTAAGATCTAAATTTATCACAAGCAAACACAACTGCTAAAAATTCTTTTTCAGTAGTAGCATAATTTCGTTGAGCACTGTCCAGAGTTTTACTAGCATAATGAATAACATTAATTTCTTATCGACTCTTTGTCCTAGAACAGCACCAACAGCATAATCACTAGCATCACACATAATTTCAAAAGGCAAGTTCCAATCAGGTGGTTGAACAATAGGTGCAGAAATCAAGGCTTTCTTAAGTGTTTCAAAGGCTTCTACACAATCATTATCAAAAACAAATGGAACATCCTTTTTTAAAAGATTTGTAAGAGGCCTAGAAATTTTAGAGAAGTCTTTAATAAACCTCCTATAGAAACCAGCATGACTGAGGAAACTACAAATACCTTTGATATCTTTAGGGCATGGCATTTTCTCAATTGCATCAACTTTAGCTTTATCCACCTCAATACCTCGTTCAGAAATTTTATGTCCCAAGACAATACCTTCATTAACCATAAAGTGGCACTTCTCCCAATTCAAGACAAGATTAGTTTCCTCACATCTCTGCAAAACTCGATCGAGGTTGCTCAAGCAATCATCAAAAGAAGTTTCGTAAACGAAAAAATCATCCATGAAAACCTCAACAATCTTTTCACAAAAGTCAGAGAATATAGCAGTCATACATCTTTGAAAGGTAGCAGGTGCATTGCATAAACCAAAAGGCATACGTCTATAAGCATAAGTTCCAAAAGGGCAAGTAAAGGTGGTTTTCTCTTGATCAGGTTGTGAGACAGGTATTTGAGAAAAACCGGAATATCCATCAAGAAAGCAAAAAATGTGTGTGCTTTGATAGTCTTTCTAACATTTGATCAATAAAAGGCAGAGGGTAGTGATCTTTTCAAGTAGCTTTATTTAGTTTTCTAAAATCAATTACCATTCTGTAGCCAGTGATAATTCTTTGTGGAATAAGTTCATTCTTATCATTAGGAACAACGGTAATACCTCCTATTTTAGGGACACAATGAATGGGACTCACCCATCTACTATCAGCTATGGGATAGATTATACCTACTTCCAGAAGCTTCAGTATCTCTGTTCTTACCACTTCTTTCATTTTAGGATTTAAACATCGTTGGTGATCAACAACGGGTTTAGCATCAGGCTCCATATTAATTTTATGCTGAAAGAGAGTGGGACTAATTCCCTTTAAATCATCAAGAGTATATCCAATGGCAGCTCGGTGCTTCTTCAGAACCTTCAATAATCTTTCTTCTTCATGTTCTGAAAGGTTAGCACTAATAATAACAGGATAAATCTTTTTCTCATCAAGATAAGCATATTTCAAAGTGTCTGGCAATTGTTTTAATTCAAACACAGGATCACCTTTAGGTGGAGGAGGACCTCCCAGAGTTTCAATAGGCAAATTATGTTTAAGCAGAGGACGTTGTTCAAAGAAAATCTTATCTATTTCATTTCTTTCATGCAGATGCATATCATTTTCGTGGTCTAGCAAATATTGTTCTAGTGGATCGGTAGGAGGCACAACAATAGAAGCAAGACCACTTATTTCATCCTTACTAGGCAATTCTTCCTTATGATGCTTCCTACTAAACTTAGAAAAATTAAACTCATGAGACCCATCACCAAAACTAACACCGACGATTTGTTTTTCACAATCAATTTTAGCATTGACGGTGTTCAAGAAAGTTCTACCAAAGATAATGGGACAAAAGTCATCTTGTGGGGAACCAAGAACAAGAAAATCAGTAGGGTATTTTATTTTCCCACACAAGACTTCAACATCTCTAACAATCCCAAGTGGTGTGATGGTGTCCCTATTAGCAAGTTTAATAGTAACATCTATGTCTTCTATTTCAGCAGGTGCTATATCATTCATAATTTCTTGATATAAGGTAAAAGGAATGGCACTCACGCTAGCACCTATGTCGCATAAACCATGATAACAGTGATCTCCTATTTTAACTGAGACAACAGGCATGCCAATAACGGGTCTATGTTTATCTTTTTCATCGGGTTTGGCAATTCTAGCAGCTTCATCACAGAAGTAAATAACATGCCCATCTATATTTTCAACCAAGAGATCTTTAACCATAGCAACACTAGGTTCTACTTTGATTTGTTCAGCAGGTTTGGAAGTTCTAATATAACTTTTGTTGAGCACAGTTGAGACATTAGCATGTTCCTTTATCCTAACAGGGAAAGGTGGTTTTTCAATATAAGCAGTAGGCACAACTGGATCAACATTGTAAATAATAGTTTCATCTTTAGCTATTACTGGTTCTTTAGTTTCTTCTTTGATAGGTGGGTGATATTTAAACCACTTCTCCTTAGGGAGGTCAACATGAGTAGCAAATGATTCACAAAAGGAGGCTACTATCTCAGAGTCAAGTCCATATTTAGTGCTAAACTTTTGAAAAGCATCGGTATTCATAAAAGATTTAACACAATCATACTTGAGCTTAATACCTGACTCTTTACCTTCGTCGAGTTCCCAATCTTCAGAGTTACGTTTAATTCTTTCTAAAAGATCCCACCGGAAGTCAATAGTCTTCTTCATAAAGGAACCAGTACAAGAAGTATCAAGCATGGATCGATCATCATGAGAAAGCCGAGCATAAAAATTCTGAATAATAATTTCTCTTGAGAGCCCATGATTGGGGCATGAATATAACATTGACTTAAGCCTCCCCCAAGCTAGAGCAATACTTTCTCCTTCACGAGGCCAAAAATTATATATATATAATTCCGATCACGATGAACTAGATGCATAGGATAAAATTTTTGGTGAAATTCTAATTTCAATCGATTCCAATTCCAAGATCCAATATCATCACATAGCCTATACCATGCCAATGCTTTTCCCTTCAAAGATAAAGGGAAAACCTTCTTCTTAGCTTCATCTCCGGGTAAACCTGCAAGCTTAAATAATCCACAAATTTCATCCATATATATCAAGTGCATATCAGGATGTTCAGTTCCATCTCCTGCATAAGGATTAGCTAGCAGTTGTTCTGTCATACCCGGAGGAATTTCATAACCAATATTTTCAGTAGGTGCAGTAGGTTGAGGGGTAACTAATTGTGGTTCCGTTCGAGGTGAAGATATCCCGAACAAACCCCTCAAAGTATTGTTCTCCATAGTAACAAGTGACAATAAATATTCAGCACGTAGTAATAATTCTTCCTTACCGATTTCCACTTACCAAAAGCGCTTCACTCCCCGGCAACGGCGCCAGAAAAGAGCCTTGATGACCCACAAGTATAGGGATCAATCGTAGTCCTTTCAATAAGTAAGAGTGTCGAACCCAACGAGGAGCAGAAGGAAATGACAAGCGGTTTTCAGCAAGGTAATGTCTGCAAACACTGAAATTATAAGTAACGAGTAGTTTGGTAGCAAGATAATTTGTAACGAGCAAGTAACAGTAATGGTAACAAAAGTGCAGCAAGGTACGCCAATCCTTTTGAGGCAAAGGACAGGCCAAAACGGTCTCTTATAATAAGCAAAGCGTTCTTGAGGGTACACGGGAATTTCATCTAGTCACTTTCATCATGTTGGTTTGATTTGTGTTCGCTACTTTGATAATTTGATATGTGGGTGGACCGGTGCTTAGGTGCTGTTCTTACTTGAACAAACCTCCTACTTATGATTAACCCCCTCGCAAGAATCCGCAACTATGAGAAAAGTATTAAGAATAAATCTAACCATAGCATTAAACTTTTGGATCCAAATCAGTCCCTTACGGAATAGCGCATAAACTAGGGTTTAAGCTTCTGTCACTCTCGCAACCCATCATCTAATAACTACTCCACAATGCATTCCCTTAGGCCCAAAATATGGTGAAGTGCCATGTAGTCGACGTTCACATGACACCACTAAGGGAATCACAACATACATATCATCAAAATATCGAACACATATCAAGTTCACATGATTACTTGCAACAAGATTTCTCCCGTGACCTCAAGAACAAAAGTAACTACTCACTAATGATAATCATGCTCAAGATCAGAGGAGTATTAAATAGCATAATGGATCTGAACATATAATCTTCCACCAAATAAACCATATAGTAATCAACTACAAGATGTAATCAACACTACTAGTCACCCACAAGTACCAATCTATAGTTCCGGTACAAAGATTGAACACAAGAGATGAACTAGGGTTTGAGAGGAGATGGTGTTGTTGAAGATGTTGATGGAGATTGCCCTCCCCAAGATGGGAGAGTTGTTGGTGATGATGATGACGATGATTTCCCCCTCCGGGAGGGAAGTTCCCCCGGCGGAATTGCTCCGCCGGAGGGCAAAAGTGCTCCTGCCCAAGTTCCGCCTCGAGACGGCGGCGCTTCGTCCCGAAAGTCCTCCCCTTATTTTTTCTAGGTCAAAATGACTTATATACCAGAAGAGGGGCACCGGAGGTGGGCCGAGGAGGGCACAACCCACCAGGGCACGCCTGGGCTCCCTGGCGCGCCCAGGTGGGTTGTGCCCACCTGGTGGGCCCCCTCTGGTACTTATTGGCTCCAATAATTCTTATATATTCCATAAAAGTCCTCGTGAAGTTTCAGCTCATTTGGAGTTGTGCAGAATAGGTAGCCTGACGTAGCCTTTTCAGGTCCAGATTTCCAACTGCCGGAATTCTCCCTCTTTGTGTGAACCTTGCATATTATGAGAGAAAAGGCATTAGAATTACTCCAAAAAGCATTATTATGCATAAAAACATCATAAATAACAGTAGGAAAACATGATGCAAAATGGACGTATCAAGCTCACGCTTTTGTAGCCTCCCGCACTGTTTCCGCGCCAAAATCCCCCACTCTCTTTTTCCACTCCCCGCCGCTCTCCGCCCAATTCCCACTCTTTTCACCCACCCTCTCCTTCCCTCTGCCGCCGACACATGGAACCGTCGGAGAACCTGTTGGAGATGGAGGCGTCGGAGGTGCCGGAGGTGCTGGCGGATCCGAGCATCACGCTTGCCCGGAAGATCAGCTCGGAGACGTGGCAGAATCGCCGCGTCAAAGCGAAGGTCACAAAGGAGGAGAAGATGAGGAAGCGTCTGGCCGCTGGTGGGACTGGTAGTGGCGATGGTCGTGGCGGACGGGGCCGTCGGCAAGGCCGTGGCTGACGCCGCCAGACGGGCGCGCCCACAGTACTGACGACACCGTGGCTGGAGCCTTACAAGCCTTCGTACTACTACGCCGTCAAGCAGCTCGCAAACCCCGCCGGTACGGTTCCTTACATCGTCGATGTTAACGGGACGCCGCTCTTCTTCGAGTATTCTTCGTCATCGCTCGTCCGGGCGAGGACGGCGGGGGAGAGAAGATGGGTGCCGGCGCGCTATTTGCTACAATGCCAAGAGCGGGTGAGCTGGCGTACAACGTGGACAGGGAGATACTCGATATCATCCACGACGGGGGCAAGGGAGGAGGAGGGGGCTACGACGACGGGCAGGTGGAAGACTCGGATCCCACCTAGTCCGGCAACTACCAGCAGCAGAAGTCCTACACCCACACGGCCACGCAGCAGTCCTACACCCAGACCGGCGATGGCACACAGCAACAGCAGCATTGGGCCACCGGAGAGTAGCATCCGGAGGGGAGGGAGGGGGAGGAGGGGGAGGAGGAGGAGGAGGAGGACGGCGACGATGATGATCCGGATAATACAGCCGGCGATCTGAAGAAGAAGGGCAGAGGAGAAAGCTTCAACATGCAGGAGGACGAGCTGCTGTGCGACACATGGTTGGCAACTAACCTCGATTCTGTCCATGGCGCGGAGCAGAAGGGCACAACCTTTTGGAGGAACATTCACATATGGTTCCATGAGCACAAGCATTTCGCGCCCTACTCTGACGCGTTGATCCGCAACCGTGAGTGGAAGTCCCTCAACCATCGATGGTACACCATCCGAGAGGCCGTCTCCAAGTATTGCGGGCACTTGAATCATCTCATCGCACGGTGGCCTAGTGGTGCACAAATCACCGAGCAAGTAAGTTGATCAGTAGCCAGATATGCTCTAGTTTCGTTGATCAGTAGCTGGATATGCTCTAGTTTTGTTGATTAGTAGCCGGATATGCTCTAGTTTTGTTGATTAGTAGCCGGATATGCTCTAGTTTTGTTGATCAGTAGCCGGATATGCACTAGTTTTGTTGATCAGTAGCCGGATATGTATTATTTTGTTGTTCACTAGACGGAATTGCATTGTTTCATTTTTGTAGCCTACTCGTGCTTGTGTGGTGTACAAGAAGTTGGAGAAGATGTCCTTCACCGTCATGCATTGTTGGTTGAAGTTGAATGGGCAGCCGAAGTGGAACCTTCTCATTGCCAAGACCGCCGCCCAAGCCAACGAGCATGAAATCGGTGACCCTACCGACCCAGCCCAAGAACCGCCGAAGAAGATTAGAAGAAATCTGTGGGGCAAGAAGTGGGAGGAGGAGAGGGCGAAGCGAGAAGGTGCGGCGGCCAAGCTGGCGGAGAGGTTCGAGGAGATCTTGGCGAAGAAGGAAGAGGCATGCGTGAGGCGGTCGGACATCAAGGAGGAGTGGAAGGCGGAGAGGTTCAAGCAGTTGATGAATGCGACGGAGAAGAAGATCAAGCTCGAAGAGAGGATGACCATGATCGAGGAGAGGAAGGCCGCACTCAAGGAAAAGAGAGTGAAGATCGCCGCCAATGCGGATGACGCCAAGATGTTGACATTGAACATCGACTCTTTGGATGCCGACACTACAATTATCGTGCAATCCGTCCGCTATCAGATGCTGGAGCGGCAGAAATATCGGTTGGCGGCGGTGCAAGATGAGGACGTGGCGGAGGCGGAGGTGGACGCAGGCGTGGAGGCTGCCTAAGCGGCGGTGACGGCATCTCCTTGATCGGGAAGCATCTTGCTGGGATGGCCGGTCCGGCAGGGCAAAAATGTACGGACCGGACTTATATTCTTTTGGATTCGGGCATGTAAAACTAAACATATTTGCCTAATTTTGGTTGTGATCGGGGATGCGATCCGGCGCGGGTGTGATCCGATGCGTTGTGTGGACCAGCATAGATTTAAATTTGAATTTGACGATGGACAGTATGCGGCTAGTGTTGGAAGGCTGCCTTTCATATTCATGTCTGCGGATTGGTCCTCTGTCCACGGACGAATGCGGGAGGTTTTTTGTGGTTGGCCGTTGGAGATGCCCTTAGTACATTTTTAGATAAACCACTCTTCATCCAACGGAAAACATTCGTTCATGCAAAAACGAAAACAACGAAAACATTTGTTGACGCAAAAAAGAAAACAACGGAAAAACATTGGAGGGACTATGCTATACATGTAGACATCGAGGCGTGTCGCCCTGCTTTAGTGAGGAGATCAAGATGTTTCGGTCCTCAGCCCTTCAGCGATCAAGGAGATAAAGACGTGCGTGGCACTACTTCTCGCCAACCGTTCCACCACGCCGTTGGTACCGTCGGGGTGCGGCACAGCGGGCAAGTGCCGGCCTCGCCGCTGCCGATCCAAGAATCGATGCAGGCGGCGTGGAACGCATGCGAGCAGTTGCACAACTCCGTGACCAGTTGCCCTCCCACCTCGAGCGCCGCCAAGCAAATCGCGCAGATGCCCACGCACCCGTCGGCGTCCTCGGCTCCCTCGACATCCGCCGGCGCAACCCGCCGTCGTCTGTACTGTGGCACCGTCCACGAAGACGAACGATTCACCTTCGGCGGCGAGCTGGACTGCCAGAACGCTGCCTCCATGAGGCGCTCCATCGGCGCAGTGTCAACGAGCTCGCTCCAAGGCTCACCGGGCAGCATCTCGCCTTCGAACGAGACGATGCCGAGGCGGTCTAGGACGACCGCCGCGACGAAGCGGACGTAGTCGAGGAGGTGGTGCAGGTCCAAGAGATACCGTCGCAGCACAAGGTCGTAGGCGTGGCAGGAATGGGCCATGGTGGTTAATCAGCAAAAAGCTTGAGCTGCGCCTACTAATTTGCAACAGGGCTGGTCCTTATAAATTGTCGCCTGGCAAGTATGTTTGGTGCTCTACAATGCATCATGGGGGTTGAAAGTTGGGTGGCTGTCAATTTGACAATTGGTAGGTGCGAAGATATTTTCCTGAGGAAAAGTCATGGTAAGTAGGGAGCGCCCATGCAGTGGCACTCTCACTTGGGGCAACGTCAGGGCATCTTCTTCCTCTTCTTAGATAGTCGTCAACCTCATCGTGCAATGCCTTGTCTCTTGACCGCACTGCAGTTTTCTTCGTCATCGCTAATGTTCTTTTCTCCTTCCCCCTTCTACTTGCCAGTGAAACCTGGCGGAGGCAACCGAAGACAATTATTCACCAGCGGGGTTAACTCATCTTGTTTCATCGGAGCTGAAGCGGGAGACAGAGCCGACTGTGTGCCACCTTTATTTACTTAATTAAAGTGAGATAGTATCATCCGTGTCACTGGACGCGACAACGATAATAACAGGAAAGCAACCTCGGCGTGCATAATGGAGAACAGAAGGAGATAAGACCGTGAGAGATGGAAGAGGATTCACGACACGCAAGTGCGGGAGCACTCATGTCTTTGGTGCCAGCTTTTTATTTTGGTTTTCGATTTTCAAACTTCTATATCTTTTAAACGAAAAACTCAAATTAAGTTATGTTTTTCTATTCGTGTTTCTCGCGACCAGTGCTTTCAAATAAGATTCATTTTGAATATATTTTGATGATTAAAAAAAAGTAAATTTCAATTGTTGAAACTTAGTACGAGCGACCGATAAAAATCTATTATTTTGTATCTTCGATTGACATGAAAAAATTGCTTAAAATTATATCTCTGAAACTTGTTGAAACTGGACATTTTTTTATGCAAAAATGGTAAGTTTCATCGTCTAAACTTAAATCGTTTTGTGGGATTTTCTTTTTTACTGGATTCAACTACTTCGTAAATCGGGAGGCAAATCGAGCACGCGCCATGGCTTGGCAGGTGAGTGCCCCCGCAAATTTTCGGTGACAGATGAGATAGGACAAAAGGAACGGGAAGGCGCGGCCGTGATCACCAGGTGAAAGTTGTTTTCTGAACTGGAGGATGTGCACTCTTATTTTCAGTGTCGTATTTTGAAGAGAGAAAAATTACAACAACCGTCCTTTAAATCAGGGCGACCGCTAGGCGCCGGCGCGCCGGCCAAAATTTCAGCCGGTCGGCCCCCAGCCGCACGATGCGTGCGTCCCAGACCGCACGATTTCACCCCTCTCCTCCCACGCGCCTGTCTCCTTCCTTTCGACAGTTTTCCCCAGCCCTCGTGCTTCCTCGTCGCCCTTCCATGGCCTCCCGCTTGAAGCTTTGTGGCCGCCGCTCACCGGCTCGCCGGACCGCCCACCGGCTCGCCGTCGCCGCTCGCCGGGCCCGCTAGTCGATTGGATGGTTGCAACAAAAATCAGTTGCTAACAAATCTGGTCCCAGCTCCGCTTCAGGCGGTTCCAGCAAAAATCAAAGCTCGTTGTAGCAAAATCAGTTGATGGTTCCAGCAAAAAACAGAAATGCAGCAAAAATAAAGAAAGTGCCTCGCCGCCGCACCTCATGAAGAAAAAATGGTTCCAGCAAAAAAATCAATGGGTTCCAATAAATTAAATCACCGGTTGAAGCTTTTTTCCACCATTGAAGCTTTTTTTCCTGCGGTGGAAGCATTTTCCTCATGGCACTTGAAGCTTTTCCTCCACCCGGATGAAGCTTTTCCACAACTGGTTGAAGCTTTTTCTCCGCAGCGTGGAAGCTTTTTCCCCATGCTGGCTTGAAGCTGGTTCCAGCAAAAAGCAAAAACAGGGTAGCAAAAAAAATGACTGTTCCAGCAAAAAACGAAGGCGTTGGCAGCAAAAATTGGGGCTTGCTTGCAAAAACGAAAGGCTGGATCTCCATCACTTGTCGCCGTGGTTGCAACGCCCCAACGCCAGCCGCCGCGCGTCTCCATCACCTGTCGCCGCCATCGACAGCACTAGTGGGTGTTGGTTTGCAGCACTTGTCGCTGGTGAGATGTGAGGGGGCGCGGGGGTGGGGGCAGCACTTGTCGCTGGTGGGGTGTGAGGGGGGCGGGGGTGGGAGCAGCCATCGCCGGCCGGCACAACCAGTTACTGGCGGAGAATGCGTGAGCATCTACAGAAGAGGAAGAAGAGGAGAGCAGAGATTGCGGTGTAGAGGAGAATGAGCGGATGGCGTTGTCCCTTAAGAGATAAGGTAATATGCGGTGGATGTTCAGTGGGGCCTACGTGCAGACGCGGAGCGAGCGATGCGACCGGCCGAAAACTCAGCCCGCGCGCCGCACGTAAACGTTTCCCTTAAATCATTGCCGTGTAACAAGAAAATATCTTCGAACTTGAGAACCACTATAATATGGTATATATACACATGAATACTCCCTCCGTCCGATGAAGAGTGTACATCTAGCTTCAAAATTTGTCCACAAAAGAGTGTACTTCTATCTTCCCAATGCACTTTAAAGTAGAAAAAAATACTTCTCTCTTATCACACGGTAATCAAGACCAATAGCAATCTACACATGATCTTCTTAATTTCTACATGCACTTAGCTCATTGGGGGTTGGATAATTAAAGAGGAGAGAGATGGTGGCGTGCACCTTTCCAATGCATTTTTTACTTAACACCATAATTTGTCCTAAAATTTCTAGATGTACATTCTTCACCGGACGGAGGGAGTACGTGACACTACGGTCACATATACGGTCCCGCAAACGCTCGTGCGCTGTGTTGCCGACACGTACCCCTCTCGATGACCGTTTTGCAAAAAAAAAAAAAACAACTCGCTTTGTCTGTAAACTAATACTCCCTCCGTTTCAAAATATAGCGCGTTCACGTTTTCCGAGGTTCAACTTTGACCATAACTCTAACCAACGAGACCGACAGCGGCAGAAGCAAAAATTATACCAGTGAATTCGTATTCAAAAGAAGTTTTCAATTATATAATTTTTGCTCCCGTCACAGTCGGTCTTGTTGGTTAAATTTATGATCAAAGTTGAAGCGCGGAAACCGAAGACGCGCTATATTTTGAAACGGAGGGAATTGTTTTTTACGGCAATCAAGCCCGTGCGAGCCGGTGGATCACGTCGTGGAAACTTGCACTGGTGGACTGGAAGAAAGTTCATCGAAGAGGAGTGGAGGTAAGGTAGCCAAATCTCCGACCATGAGATCCTCATGCGCCGGGGATGGATGTGTTGGAGGTGCAGTACCGCAACCGTGTTCTACTGACAATCGTGTCCGGAGACAACAACGGTGAGATGACGCCCGCTGCCCTGCTTGACGTCCTGCAGGGGAAATCATGCGTCAGGCTGTCGCGGGTGTGCATCGAAGTGGCCACCCCTCCGCGCGATCTGTGTGGCTCGCCTTCACCGACGGCGTGACGTACACACACGTTGGAGTTCCGGTTTAGCCACTGGAACCACGTGGTGTGCGCAACGCCCGACTCGTTGGACTACAAGACCACAATTAGCTTCGAAGGGCTACCCGACGAGGTGTATGAGCCGGAAGCTGTCATGGGTCTCCTGACCAAGCTAGGCGGCGAGCTCATCGAGATTAGGCCATCGGAGGACAAGTGCGAGATGGTCGTGGGCATGTGGTTCTGCAATCCCTCCAAGGTTCCCAAGGTTCTAGATCTAGAAGAGGTGCCGCCCACTCCTGTGTCGTCAACGTCCTAGCGCACCCTGAAGCACACTATCAGCATCCATGTCACGTATGTGGTTGACCATGGCGAGTTGATGTCCGAAGATTTGCAGAACCATACCTCCCTAATGAAGGTGAATGCCTCGGTCGTGAGCACGAGTTCGTGTGTTGGCGTAGGATTGTTGACGACGCCAGACCTGCACGTGACGCTGGACACTCTAGAGAGTGAACACATGCTCTGTTCTTTCTACGTAGGTTAAGTTCAGTTTAAATTCACTTGAAATATGTGCTCTGAACTATTTTAAATTCGGTTTAAGTGTGATGTAATATTTAAGAACTGGGTTGTAGTGCTTTTAAGTGGCCTTTTGCACTGAATTGTGAGGTAATATCTGATTTGAAGAACAGAATTTCAGTGTGTGCTTCGTACTTTGAATTTGAGTGTCACATCCTAGATTTTTCCCAAATATGTTATGTTAAAAATTTCACAAGGAATTAAAATTTTCTAGGAAATACCCATGATTGCCTAGGATTATTGAATTTGACTTTGCTTTGTTTGATTGTTTGCCTAGAAGGGGTAAATCCCAAAGCAACCAGTAGGAACCCAAACCACTTTTGAAATATAGTTGGGCAAAAGCATTCTTAATAAGTCCCAAGAATATTCAAGCCAAAGTGATTTTCCAAGAACTGAGTTAGATTCAATTTGAGATCAATTCAAATCAAGGGAAAATTATTTAAAATAGCCTTGCATTTGTTTTGGCAGGAAGATAATTCCACAAGTACAAACAATGACCTAGACCCTCTGCCATATTTCTAAAATGAATTTGAAGCACATTTGGTTTTGAAACTAAACTCAAATTCAAATAGAAAATAGAAAATATAAGTTACAGGAATTATATGTCCAAAATGGTCAAACAAAAAGTTCACATGTTCACAAATATTCCATCTGGAATTTAGAAAATATTCTCTATTGGGAGAAAGATAAAATTCAAAACCTATTTGAATTAATAGAGAAAACAGAAAAGGAAAGAAGAACATAAAACAAAAAAGAGAAAATAAAGAGAAAAAGAAAAATGGCCCAGCCAGGCCAGGCCGGCCCATCTAACGGCCAGCCAGCCACCGCCCCCTCTCTCCCTTCTCTCTCTGACCGCTCGGACCCACGCGTCAGCTGCTTCTCCCACCTCTCGCCCGCAATCGTTGCCCATGTTCGCCACGACCCGCACGCCCACGTCCGCGCACCCACACGTTCTCCGGCCACGCCCGCGCCTGAGACTATATCCTATAAATTCCCCTCACCTATCTCTCTCTCTCTCTCTCTCTCTCTCTCTCTCTCTCTCTTCTCTCTCTCTCTCTCTCTCTCTCTCACTCTCTCGTTCGCCCAGGTCATAGCACCCCTCGCCGCAAGGATGCTCCGCCGCGACCCCATTACCGCCGTCCTGACCTAGCTTTGCTCCGGCCAGCACAGCCTCCACCTCGAGCCACCACTGCTACCAACACACTTCCCAACTCCGTGCGCACCTCCCAGACAACCCCTACACGCCCAAGACCACCTAGAGCTCCGATTTCATCGGAAGCCGAACCTCGCCGCCGCTCCGTCGTCGTCTCCAATGAGGTGAGCTTGCCCCGGACCTCTTATCCATGTCTATTCAACTTGCGGTGATCGCGCGCACCTGTTGACCTCCTTGCCTAGTCCAGGAGCGCTCGAATTCGAGCACCCCATCTTCACCAGAGGAGCCCCGCCGCCCGCGCATCTCCGGCGAGCTCGCAACCATCGCCACTGTTGTCCCCATCCCCGGCCGAGGCCACCATTGTCCTCCCCGCGTCAAGCCGCGTCCACCTGAGCCCTCCGTCGTCGCCAGAATCCTCTGGAGCGCCGAATCTGTTGAAGTCCGAGCTGTGCGCCACTGAGTTCGCAAATTCCGGCGAGGCTCTCCGATGACCTAATTTCGGTGAGATCCCGATTTGTTCTCGTCCGTTAGGTCCAAATCGCACACACCACACGCACTCACTTAAGCCAACCGGTACGGACCAACCAGAGAGCGCCACATCATCAACATTTTCCAAAACCTTATCCACTCGTTTTCTGTTAATTGATTAAGTGGCAAATTTAAAGGAAAACCCCTGAACTTAAAACACACACAACTTTTTATCTGTAGACCCAAATTGAGTGTTTCTTTTTGCAAAATGATCCTTATGAATATACTACCACCCTAAAAAGTGAAATTTGGAATTTGAATAAGTCAAAATTTAAATTCAAACAGAGTGAGTTCAAATTCAAATAGGGCATAACTTGCAAATCATAAATCCAAATTAATTCATTCTTTTTGCATTTTGAAGCTAGTGACTTGTAGTTTCATCTTAGCTACTGTAATCTAATTTTAAAATAAATAAATTTTGAATTTGAATATAGTTTAAACAGTAGCGGTAATTCAAATAGTAAATTAAACATAAATTGGTTTACTTTGAATTAAAAATGTTTATTAGAATAATTATTATACAGATGAGTTAAGAAACTATAATATGAACTTAAGTAAATATTTTTGGATTATTATTTGACTTTAAAATATTCAAATAACATTTGAATTAAATTCAAACAATGTTTAATTATAACTCTGAAACCCTGATTTAATTTGAATGAAACCAATGCAAATGATTTAATGAATTAAATTGGACCTAGTAATTATTTTCGAGTTAATAATTGACTTTAGGAAAATATGAACTCAAGTTAATAATTAAATAGAGTTTGAAAACTAATGCACATAGTAAATCATTGGGATTTTATTTGACTTAGTTCAAATCAAATAAATGAACTTAGTCATAATTGGATTTATATTAGACTTTAGTCTAAATAAAATCAAATAAATAAACTATAGTAAATATATTGGATCTATATTTGACTTTAGTTGAACTTAAATTTAAATAAATACTTAGTAAATATGTTGGATTGGTATCTGACTTTAGGGAATCAAACTTGTTTTGTCTTAGTTCAGACTTAGTGGGATTGAAAACATTTGCACTTAGTAAAAGACTTTGGATGAAACTTGAATTTAGCTCAAACTTGAAGAAGGTTCAATAATAAAACCTTAGTAAGTGATTTTGGAATCACATTTGACTTTAGATTAAACCTATAATAAATAAACTTTAGTAATGTATTGGATTTGTATTTGAATTTATGAAAATTTCAAACTTTATTTGAATTTGTTTAAACTAGTGAAACTCACGTAGAGTAATTTAATTAATCTAATTTAAATGAAATAATTTTGCAAATGAATTTATGAACCAACATTAGTCAATTATGAAATATTTTGGACTTGAACTAGCTTTGATAATTCAAACCTAATTCAATTCAAATCTTAATTCAATTTGAATTAAGACATGGAGAACCCTTATTCCATTTCAAATAGAATTGGAAGCCAGAAGAAGATATCATTTTCATACACTAGTGTATTCAAGCTCATTAAAGGTCTACAAGTTTGAATTATCATTCAAACTTGAACATGAACTTGGCTATCCAAGTTTCATAAACCATGACTCATGTTGTTAAAATTCTTCTAATTGGATCTGACAACCACAACTTGACATTGCATACTCCTTATGTGATGAAAACCTTTACTATGAAACTTGCATGTGAACCCTTATTTCACATTGAAAGCGCGGGTTAACTCCCACAGGGGGGTGAATGTGGGATTTTTAGAAATTCGTCAAACTCTACAGAATTTGACGAAGATCAAAGTGAAGAAATAGAAACGCGGGGAGACTAATTCATCACAGAACAGAAAGCATGCATACAAGATACATACAAGTGAAGAACATGCAATCATATAGGCATACACATATGAGGAAGATGAACTGAAAAAATAGAATACAACATGATAAAAGTCTTTATTTCAAGTTCGCCAGAAAGTAGATCATAAATTCTTCAGTAGCGGAATAACGTAAAGGTAAGAGTGACGAATTTGAAACCAGGAAGGCTCGATGAAGACAATGATTTGGTAGACCAGTTCCAGTTGCTGTATCAACTGTACGTATGGTCGAGGCGGCTGAGATGAACTCAGAGGACACTTAGTCCTCACCGTATTCCTCTTGAGCCAAGGTCACTTAGATCTCGCCCAATCACTCGTGGTAAGTCTTCAAGGTAGACTTCCAAAACCTTCACAGACTTGTTCATCGGCACACCACAATGACTCTGGGTGCTCAGAACTTAACACCTAACCGTCTGGAAGAACGATAGTCTTCAAAGGTAACAGGCGTCAGATCACACAGATCAATCTCTTCAGTGATGCTCAATCACTTTGACTCTGGGTTTTTTCCTCACTTGGATTCTCTCAAAGTCGTCAGAGGATGGGTCGCTCTCAAATGACAAGTGTCAAGTTCTCTCAGAGCAGCCAACCAACAAGTGGTTGTGGGGCGCGACTATTTATAGCCAGGGGCTACCCAACATGAATTGTCATAAATGCCCTTCTCTGATATGACTATTGTCAGGATAAGGATCCAGTCGACAGCTGGCCTACGGCGCAGCAACGGTCGAATTTTGAACTCTCAAATTCGTCGGGGCACTCAATTTCCTCATGATAGGCAGATCGCACTAGCGAAATCCTAACTCCTCGGAGTGACCAAATTCGTCAGTGACCAAATGAACTTCGTCACTGTCGCTAGCAAATGCGTCAGCTGTTCTGGAGATTTCCAAAGGCTTCACTCGAAGCGGCTTGTGTATGTATAGGTTTGAGCATCACTTTGGAAATGTGAAAAATGTTTCACCTAGACCCCCTTTAACAGTACAATTTTTCCTATGACTCAAATAAGAAGAAAGAAACTACGAAAACAAAAGTCTTCAAGCTTCAAAGTCTTCACATCAATTTCTTCAAAGGCCGTACCAATTTCATCACCAAATTCTTCACTTGAAGAAATCCATTTTTAGGGGTTGTCTTCCATCGGTTAAACCAAATCTTTAGGGACTATAACTATTGTGTACACTCACAAACACATTAGTCCCTTAACCTATTTGTCTTCAATACTCCAAAACCACTAACGGGGCACTTGATGCACTTACAATCTCCCCCTTTTTGGTGATTGATGACAAATCAGTTAAGTTTTCAATGGGAGTAAATAATGTAATTGAAAGTACTGAGTATGAAGAAATTAGTTACAAGATATCGAGGAACTCGCCCTGAAGATGTGCATATGAAGAATTTGCTTTGGATTGCAAATGCACACGACAGGTTAAAATTGTGGAGATCTCCCCCTATATCTTGGAATCCAATCATGCATGATCATAAGATATTTGAGGACTTTCAATGCATGATGAAAATTGGTGTCTGACGAAATTGTGCATGCATGAGCAGATATATTTAATTTCAGAGCATGCAGATAACAAGTAGCAAAAGAGTAAGACAACCAACAGTTATTTAAGTTACAACTCATCAAAGAGCGAATCAAATGAAGTCCAAGAGTTGTAACTCAGCAAAAACCAACCCATATAATGACCCGCTTGAAGACTAACTCTCATGTCTCCCCCTTTGTCATAAAATGACCAAAAGGAGATGAAACCGAGAACTAACGCCCCTGAAGAAAATCTTGACGAAGTCGGAGGAGCGCCAGCGTTGTTGGGGTCGTGTGAAGCAGAGGGGCTAGCAGCAGTGTCTTCAACAGCTTCATTTTCATCAGTAGTGCGTGATGAAGACTCTGAGCTTGGGACGAGAGGAGGAACTTGAACCTTTTTGAACTTCTTCCTGGGCGGATCTGCCCAATCAAAGTTCATCTGGAAATCCATTGTAGCAAGTTCTTCGTCTGTCTTCAGGTGTGAGAGTATGGCCCATGTTCTGTCAAAGATTTCGTAGGCATAGTAATGGTTCTTGCGCACGGAGTTATGCGTCATAGTCATATTGGCTTGGATGACAACAATTTGACGCTTAACCAAGTTGTGATTCTTGTCAACTTTCTAGTGCAGGCTTATGAGGAGTTCACTGTCAGTCATCACACATGGAGCTTCTTGTTGACGAGATGGTCTTGAAGCTTTTGCTGCTGTGTCTTGGCTAGCAGTTTCATCACCAGTTGACTGTGAAGCGGGCTGACGAAATTGCCCGCCAAGGGGACAAATTCCTTCATATATGACAACCTTGCCCTTGCTAGGAACTAAAGAGATGGTGCTTTGAAGAACTTCTACTTCTGGCAAAAAACTGAGATGATTTTGACAATCAGCCTTGTAATGAATTGAAGACCGGGATCTTATACTTCTACTTCTACTCCATGGAGCATACGGCTTCAAATCAAAAGGTGACTGGGCCATTGTGACCAAAGTCCTCATGAAGAAATCATGGATATCAATGGGAGTACCATGTATGATGTGGAATAGCAGATTCTTCATAACTCACACAACTTCTTCAGTGTTGGAGTTGTGACCTTATACGTCTCCAACGTATCTACAATTTTTTATTGTTCCATGCTGTTATAGTATCAATCTTGGATGTATTATATACATTTACTAGCAACTTTATATCATTTTTTGGGACTAACCTATTAACCTAGTGCTCAGTGCCAGTTGCTATTTCTTTGCTTGTTTTTTACTTCGCAGAATATCAATACCAAACGAAGCCAAATGCCACGAAACTTTTGGAGATTTTTTGCTGTTGATAAGAGACCCTGGAAGCTTTTGGAGCACACGAGAGGAGGCCCATGGGGCCCACTAGACACCAAGGCATGCAAGGGGCCTCTGGCACACCCTGATGGGTAGTGGGG
The DNA here is from genome assembly GCA_011799875.1 of Thinopyrum elongatum. NCBI lineage: Eukaryota > Viridiplantae > Streptophyta > Magnoliopsida > Poales > Poaceae > Thinopyrum > Thinopyrum elongatum. The sequence continues at coordinate 544,308,503 of CM022298.1, read as the reverse complement.
CCCACGGGAACCGCCTTGACCTACTTTCGCCTCTATAAATACTCTAAAATCCCGGAAAACCCTAGGAGAGTCAACGAAATACTTTTTCCACCGCCGCAAGTTCCAGAACCACGAGATCCAATCTAGAGGCCTTTTCCAGCACTCTGCCGGAGGGGGCAACGATCACGGAGGGGTTCTTCATCATCCTTGTTGCCCCTCCGATGATACATGAGTAGTTTACCACAGACCTACGGGTCCGTAGTTAGTAGCTAGATGGCTTCTTCTCTCTTTTTGATCTTCAATACAATGTTCTCCTCGATGTTCTTGGAGATCTATTTGGTGTAACTCTTTTTTGCGGTGTGTTTGTTGGGATCCGATGAATTGTGAGTTTATGATCAGTTCTATCCATGAATATTAATTGAGTCTTTGCTGAACTCTTTTATGCATGATTGTTATAGCCTCATATTTCTTCTCCGATTTATTGGTTTGGTTCGGCCAACTAGATTGATTTATCTTGCCATGGGAAGAGGTGCTTTGTGATGGGTTCGATCTTGCGGTGCTCAATCTCAGTGACAGAAAGAGACATGGCACGCATGTATCGTTGCTATTAAGGGTAAAAAGATGGGGTATATTCATACGTGAGTTTATCATGTCTACATCATGTCATCGTTCTTAATGCATTACTCAGTTTTTCAATGAACTTAATACACTAGATGCATGTTGGATAGCGGTCGATGTGTGGAGTAATAGTGGTAGATGCAGAATCATTTCAGTCTACTAATCTTGGACGTGATGCCTATATACATGATCATTGCCTTGGATATCGTCATGATTATTCACTTTTCTATCAATTGCTCAACAGTAATTTGTTTACCCACCGTATGATATTTTCTTGAGAAAAGCCTCTAGTAAAATCTATGGCCCCCGGGTCTATTTCTTATCATATTAAAACCAAAAATACCTTGCTTCAATTTTCCTTTATTTATTTTATTTTGTGTTTTAGTTATATCTATTTATCAAAACCTATACAATTTAATCTATCTCAATACCGTTGAGGGATTGACAACCCCTCTTACGCGTTGGGTTGCAAGTTTTTGTTGTTTGTGTGCATGTGTTGTTTACATAGTGTTGCTTGGTCCTCCTACTAGATTGATAACCTTGGTTTCATAACTGAGGGAAATACTTACCTTTGTTGTGCTGCATCATCCCTTCCTCTTTGGGGAAATACCAATGCAGATACAAGCAATCAGGAAAAATTTCTGGCGCCGTTGCCGGGGAGACATCATCAACATCTATCAAGTATCTACGCATAAAACTTTCGTCTCCTTGCAATTACTTTATTTGTCATTTGCCTCTCATTTTCATCTCCCCCGCTTCTAAAATGTTTTATCGAAAAACACAAAAATGTTTTACTTTGTTGCTTTGCTTGTTTGTTTGGCATAATTGTATGTTTATTGGAAATTAGAAACAAAAAGCTTATGGATCCTCATCCACTTGCTAATATTTTTAAAAGTTCCAACTATGACGAACCAAGCTAGTGAGTTGAGTGCACTAGATTATCTTTATGAAGTTTTGCTTGAAATTCATGAATCTGAAAATTGTGATGAAGTGTTAAAAGAAGAAATTTATAAAGTGGTTCACGACAGTTCCTTGAATGAAAACCATGATTGCAATGATGTTATTATAAATTCTATTAATGTCAATTGTGTTAATAGTATGCAAAACCCCAAGCTTGGGGATTCTAATTTTGCTATGTCCACTACTTATTGTAATGATCATGATTGGGGTGATTCTTCTTATGATCTTGAAAATTTATTTAAGCCTCATGATGAATATGATATTGATAATAGTGTTTGCAATAATATTGAAAGTGGGTTTGGAAGAGTGTCAAATCTAGGTAATAATGATCCCACTACTTTGCAGAATGATCAATCTTATGAAATTTTTGATAAAAGTGGGCTTGGAGAGGTCATGCTTTATTTGATGATAATCCCACTATTTTGGAAGAGTGCCAACTTTGCATGCATGTGGATAATGAAGAGAATATTTTATGTGATAATTATATTGTTGAATTTGATTATTATCCTACATGTAATTATTATGAGAGAGGAAAATATGGTTGTAGAAATTTTCATGTTACTAAATCACCTCTCTTTGCGTTGAAATTATTAATGCTTCCTTCTCCTATTTGCATATGCTAGAAATTGCTTGTCTTGATAAAACTTTTCCCTATAAAATACCTATACATAGGAAGTATGTTAGACTTAAACTTGTTTTTCACATGCTATATGATGCTCTCTTTGTGCTTCAATTTTTTGTCTTTCATGTGAGCATCATTAAAATTATCAATGCCTAGCTAAGAGGCTTTAAAGAAAAACGCTTGTTGGGAGACAACCCAATATTTTTATTTTATGTCTTTATGTGTGCACACAATGATCCTACCATTATGATTGTGTTTTAGTGTTCTAATTAGTGTTTGTGCCAAGTAAAGCCTTTAGGATTATGTTGGATGATAGTTGATTTGATCCTGTTGAAAAACAGAAACTTTTGCGTCCGGTTCTGGAATTTTGTAAATTCACAGAAACATGTTTTTGCTTTGATTGTTTTACACTGGATTGATATACAAATTTCCCATGTCATCCTAATTTTTTTAGATTTTTTAGAGTTACAGAAGTATGAGCAAAATTCAAGTCTCTATAGACTGTTCTGTTTTTGACAGATTCTGTTTTTGTTGCATTGTGTGCTTATTTTTATGAATCTATGGATTGTATCGGGGGGTATAAGCCATGGTAAAGTTAGAATACAGTAGGTATAATGCAATAACAAAATATGAATGGGTTTGCAATAGTACTGAAAGTAGTGATTGGTTTTCTTATACTAACGGATCTCACGAAGGTTTTGTTAAGTTTTGTGTGATTGAAGTTTTCAAGTTTTTGGTGAGATCACGATGGATGAAGGAATAAGGAGTGAAAAGAGCCTAAGCTTGGGGATGCCCATGGCATCCCAAGGTAATATTCAAGGAGAACCAAGCAACTAAGCTTGGGGATGCCCCGAAAGGCATCCCCTCTTTCTTCTAACGACCATCGGTAATTTTACTTGCTATATTTTTATTCGTCACATATCATGAGTTTTGCTTGGAGCGTCTTGTATTATATCAGTCTTTGATTGTTTTGCTTTTTAGTTTGTCACAATCATCCTTGCTCGACACACCTATTTGAGAGAGCCATAATTATGCTATGATTTGTTAGAATTGCTCTATGTGCTTCACTTAAATTTTTTGAGCTATAGAATTGCTCTAGTACCTCACTTATATCTTTTTGAGCATGATGGTGTTTTAAATTTTTAAGAAATACTCTCATGCTTCACTTAGATCATTTTGAGAGTTAGATTTTTTTTAAAGAAATATCCTCTAATGCTTCACTTATATTATTTTGAGAGATGAAAATTTTGAAGAAATATTTATGCTCTCGTTCTTCACTTAAATTTGTTTGAGAGCTTGTTAGTAGCAATGGTAATATATGAGATTGGTCCCAAAGTGATAGATATTCAAGAGGGATATAATAAAAACTTTCATGAAGATCATTGGATATTAAAACTTGACTCCTTATAATAGTTTTGCGATATGGAGATAGTAATATGTGAGTCATGTTGGTGTGTAATTATGCTTTAGTAAGAATATTGGTGTTAAGGTTTGTGATTCCCTATGCAAGCATGAAAGTCACTAGTTATGCAATGAAGTTACATCCTACTTGTGGTGCATTATTCAGTGTTAGTTATGTTCAATGCTCGTTTATGATGCTTTTTGTTTTTTGGTTGCTTGCTTCTCAATCTATTTGCCAGCCTTTCCTTGTACTAAGCGGGAATACTGCTTGTGCATCCAAATCCTAAACCAAGTTGTGCCAAATGAGTCCACCATACCTACCTATATGCGGTATTTCCATGTCATTCCAAGTAAATTTGTATGTGCCAACTCTAATTTTCAAAATGAATTTCCTTTTTGTGTGCCCGTACCGCTCATGAAGCGGTAGGGAGCGGCCAATGTTTTCCATGATAGGTATGTTATTCTCAAGATGAGTGTTTATTCACTTGTCGTTGCACGAGAGTGTGGCAGGTAATAGGGATGCCCAGTCCCGAAATGCAAAAAAAATACTATGATAATAAATTCCTTCGAAAGTGTTGGTATGGAAGGCACCCGTGGATACGGCTGGCCATGGATTGTGAAAGAATGGTGGAAAAGGAAATAAACTTTATTTTATGTTTGGGAACCGCTGATACGTCTCCAACGTATCTATAATTTTTGATTGTTCCATGCTATTATATTATCTGTTTTGGATGTTTTATATGCATTAATATGCTATTTTATATTATTTTTGGGACTAACCTATTAACCTAGAGCCCAGTGCCAGTTTCTGTTTTTTCCTTGTTTTTGAGTTTTGCAGAAAAGGAATACCAAACGGAATAAAACTTTCGCGAAGATTTTTCTTGGACCAAAAGGAAACCAGGAGACTTGGAGATGAAGTCGAAGGAGCCACGAGTCGGCCACAAGGACGGAGGGCGCGCCCAGGGGGGTAGGGCGTGCCCCCACCCTTGTGGTCCCCTCGTGCACCTCCTGACCTAATTCTTTCACCTATATATACTCATATATCCCCAAACCAACAGAAGCATCCACGAAAACACTTTTCCACCGCCGCAACCTTCTGTACCCATGTGATCCCATCTAGGGACCTTTTCCGGCACCCTGCCTGAGAGGGATTCGATCACGGAGGGCTTCTACATCAACACCATTGCCCTTCTGATGAAGCGTGAGTAGCTTACCTCAGACCTACGGGTACATAGCTAGTAGCTAGATGGCTTCTTCTCTCTCTTTGATTCTCAATACCATGTTCTCCTCGATGTTCTTGGAGATCTATTCGATGTAATACTTTTTTGCGGTGTGTTTGCCGAGATCCGATGAATTGTGGCTTTATGATCAGCTTATCTATGAATATTATTTGAATCTTTTCTGAATTCTTATATGCATGATTTGATATCTTTGTAATTCTCTTCGAACTATCGGTTTGGTTTGGCCAACTAGATTGGTTTTTCTTGCAATGGGAGAAGTGCTTAGCTTTAGGTTCAATCTTGTGGTGTCCTTTCCCAGTGACAGTAGGGGCAGCAAGGCACGTATTGTATTGTTGCCATCGAGGATAAAAAGATGGGGTTTTCATCATATTGCTTGAGTTAATTCCTCTACATCATGTCATCTTACTTAATGCATTACTCTGTTCTTTATGAACTTAATACTCTAGATGCATGCTGAATAGCGGTCGATGTGTGGAGTAATAGTAGTAGATGCAGAATCGTTTCGGTCTACTTGACACGGACGTGATGCCTATATTCATGATCATTGCCTTAGATATCGTCATAACTTTGCACTTTTCTATCAATTGCTCGGCAGTAATTTGTTCACCTTTTCTATCTTGAGAGAAGCCTCTAGTGAAACCTATGGCCCCCGGGTCTATTTTCCATCATATAATCTTCTACTTTTCATCATACAAGTTTCCGATCTACTATTTTGTAATCTTTTACTTTCCGATCTATAAAACAAAAATACCAAAAATATTTACTTTATCGTTTATCTATCTCTACCAGATCTCACTTTTGCAAATAACCATGAAGGGATTGACAACCCCTTTATCGCGTTGTGTGCAAGTTGTTTGATTGTTTGTGCAGGTATTCAGTGATTTGTGCGTTGTCTCCTACTGGATTGATACCTTGGTTCTCAAACTGAGGGAAATACTTATCTCTACTTTGCTGCATCACCCTTTCCTCTTCAAGGAAAAAACCAACGCAAGCTCAAGAAGTAGCAGGAAGAATTTCTGGCGCCGTTGCTGGGGAGATCTACGCCAAGTCAAGACATACCAAGTACCCATCATAAACTCTCATCTCTTGCATTAAATCATTCGCCATTTGCCTCTCGTTTTCCTCTCCCCCACTTCTAAAATGATTTTCGAAAAGATTTGCCTTTTTCTTCGCCCCTCTTCCGTTCGTCTTCTTTGTTCGTTTTCGGTTTGCTTGTTTGCTAGATTGGTTTGTTGCCATCATGTCTGAAATTGGGGAGGTTATCGTTGAAAAGGATAGTAGTAACGATGGGGGAAACTTTGATGCTTTTGCTAATACTAATCCTCATGAAGAATCTACTATCTTGCACAAAAAAAAACTTCGCATAGGTAGCGGCAATATTATTGGAAAAGGGGTTATTCAAGATTTCTTTACTTGTGCCGGTGCACTACCCACTTTAGGTGGATTCTCCATAAAACTAGTAGTCTTGCGGATGCTATATCTTTGCTTGTGCTTGAACTTGAAAGACAATTTGTTCATATGCATCCATCCATACAAAGGATTTTTCTAATATTGAGCATTCTTCCGTTAAGCGCGCCGCCACTATATTTCTAGCTCATGAATTTAGATTTATTATGAAAGAAGCTAGTGAAATTTTTGCGCATTATAAAGTAGATGGTGGTCGTCTGCCCATAGAGGGAATTCTCTTTAACCAAGAAGACATAATGCGTTTACGATCTTTAGATCATGTGGCTTATAATGAAAATTTAAGAAAGAGGGTCCCCACCGATGTTTTAGTTAATAAGATTTCCGAGCTTAATGATAATTTTGCTATACAAAACAATGGATTGGGTTTTTCTCTTGGACACAAGCTCATGACTTTTTGCCAAAAGAATGCTTATAATGATGAGTTGGTTATACAATATGAGGGGCCGAAGGAGGAACCAATTCCTCCCGAGATTGATGTTGGGGATTCTTATCCCATTAAATTTAGCCCTTTTGATTACTTTTGCTTACCACAAAGGAAACTTGCTGCTGAACGAAGGGAGTATGAGATGAGTTTTCGAGATTTGCCCTATCATTATTACGATTATACCTAGATCTATTCGTGTTTTTATGCCTAGCTAAGGGCGTTAAACAATAGCGCTTGTTGGGAGGCAACCCAATTTTATTTGTTCTTTTGCTTTTTTGGTTCTGTTTTGCAATAAATAATTCATCTAGCCTCTGGTTAGATGTGGTTTTATGTTTTAATTAGTGTTTGTGCCAAGTAAGACCTTTGGGATGGCTTACGGTGATAGTTGATTTGATCTTGCTGAAAAATAGAAACTTTTGCGTAAAGTCTCAGAATTTTAATAATTCACTAGAGCGTTGAAAAACACTGAATTTTTTATACGAGATTTACATACAAATTTCCTATGTTGTCATAATTTTTCAGAATTGTTTGAGTTACATAAGTATTAGAACAATTCGGATCTTCCCAGACTGTTCTGTTTTTGACAGATTCTGTTTTCTTTGTGTTGTTTGCTTATTTTGATGAATCTATGTGTAGTATCGGGGGGTATGAACCATGGAAAAATCGGAATACAGTAGATATTACACCAATATAAATAAAGAATGAGTTCACAACAGTACCAAAGTGGTGATTTATTTTCTTATACTAACGGAGCTTATGAGATTTTCTGTTGAGTTTTGTGTTGTGAAGTTTTCAAGTTTTGGGTAAGGATTTGATGGACTATGGAATAAGGAGTGGCAAGAGCCTAAGCTTGGGGATGCCCAAGGAACCCTAAGGTAATATTCAAGGAAAACCAAGAGCCTAAGCTTGGGGATGCCCCGGAAGGCATCCCCTCTTTCGTCTTCGTCTATTGGTAAATTTACTTGAGGCTATATTTTTATTCACCACATGATATGTGTTTTGCTTGGAGCGTCTTGTATGATTTGAGTCTTTGCTTGTTAGTTTTCCACAATCATCCTTTTTGTATACACCTTTTGAGAGGGACATGCATGAATCGTGATTTATTAGAATACTCTATGTGCTTCACTTATATCTTTCGAGCTAGTCAATTTTGCTCTAGTGCTTCACTTATATCTTTTTAGAGCACGGCGGTGGTTTTATTTTATAGAAATTATTGAACTCTCATGCTTCACTTATATTATTTTGAGAGTCTTTAAACAGCATGGTAATTTTCTTTGGTTATAAATTTAGTCCTAAAATGATAGGCATCCAAGAGGGATATAATAAAAACTTTCATATAAAGTGCATTGAATACTATGAGAAGTTTGATTCCTTATGATTGTTTTGAGATATAAAGATGGTGATATTAGAGTCATGCTAGTGAGTAATTGTGGATTTGAGAAATACTTGTGTTAAGGTTTGTGATTCCCGTAGCATGCACGTATGGTGAACCGTTATGTGATGAAGTCGGAGCATGATTTATTTATTGATTGTCTTCCTTATGAGTGGCGGTCGGGGACAAGCGATGGTCTTTTCCTACCAATCTATCCCCCTAGGAGCATGCGCGTAGTACTTTGTTTCGATAACTAATATATTTTTGCAATAAGTATGTAAGTTCTTTATGACTAATGTTGAGTCCATGGATTATACGCACTCTCACCCTTCCACCATTGCTAGCCTCTCTTGTACCGCGTAACTTTCGCCGGTACCATACACCCACCATATACCTTCCTCAAAACAGCCACCATACCTACCTATTATGGCATTTCTATAGCCATTCCGAGATATATTGCCATGCAACTTTCCACCGTTCCGTTTTATTATGACACGCTTCATCATTGTCATATTGCTTTGCATGATCATGTAGTTGACATCGTATTTGTGGCAAAGCCACCGTTCATAATTTTTTCATACATGTCACTCTTGATTCATTGCACATCCCGGTACACCGCCGGAGGCATTCATATAGAGTCATATTTTGTTCTAAGAATCGAGTTGTAATTCTTGAGTTGTAAGTAAATAAAAGTGTGATGATCTTCATTATTAGAGCATTGTCCCATGTGAGGAAAGGACGATGGAGACTATGATTCCCCCACAAGTCGGGATGAGACTCCGGACGAAAAATAAAAAAAAGGCCAAAAAAATGAGAGAAGGCCCAAATAAAAAAAATGAGAGAAAAAGAGAGAAGGGGCAATGTTACTATCCTTTTACCACACTTGTGCTTCAAAGTAGCACCGTGATCTTCATGATAGAGAGTCTCCTATGTTGTTACTTTCATATACTAGTGGGAATTTTTCATTATAGAACTTGGCTTGTATATTCCAATGATGGGCTTCCTCAAATTGCCCTAGGTCTTCGTGAGCAAGCGAGTTGGATGCACACCCACTTAGTTTCTTTTTGAGCTTTCATAAACTTATAGCTCTAGTGCATCCGTTGCATGGCAATCCCTACTCACTCACATTGATATCTATTGATGGGCATCTCCATAGCCCGTTGATACGCCTAGTTGATGTGAGACTATCTCCCTCTTTTTGTCTTCTCCACAACCACCTTCTATTCCACCTATAGTGCTATGTCCATGGCTCACGCTCATGTGTTGCGTGAAAGTTGAAAAAGTTTGAGAACATCAAAAGTATGAAACAATTGCTTGGCTTGTCATCGGGGTTGTGCATGATTTGAATATTTTGTGTGGTGAAGATGGAGCATAGCCAGACTATATGATTTTGTAGGGATAAGCTTTCTTTGGCCATGTTATTTTGAAAAGACATAATTGCCTTGTTAGTATGCTTGAAGTATTATTGTTTTTATGTTAATATTAAACTTTTGTTTTGAATCTTACGGATCTAAACATTCATGCCACAATAAAGAAAATTACATGATAAATAGGTTAGGTTGCATTCCACATCAAAAATTCTGTTTTTATCATTTACCTACTCGAGGACGAGCAGGAATTAAGCTTGGGGATGCTTGATACGTCTCCAACGTATCTATAATTTTTTATTGTTCCATGCTATTATATTATCTGTTTTGGATGTTTTATATGCATTAATATGCTATTTTATATTATTTTTGGGACTAACCTATTAACCTAGAGCCTAGTGCCAGTTTCTGTTTTTTCCTTGTTTTTGAGTTTTTCAGAAAAGGAATACCAAACGGAGCCCAAACGGAATAAAACTTTCGCGATGATTTTTCTTGGACCAAAAGGAAACCAGGAGACTTGGAGATGAAGTCGGAGGAGCCACGAGGCGGCCACAAGGACGGAGGGCGCAACCAGGGGGGTAGGGCGCGCCCCCCGCCCTTGTGGGCCCCTCGTGCACCTCCTGACCTAATTCTTTCGCCTATATATACTCGTATATCCCCAAACCAACAGAAGCATCCACGAAAACACTTTTCCACCGCCGCAACCTTCTGTACCCGTGAGATCCCATCTAGGGACCTTTTCCGGCACCCTGCCGGAGGGGGATTCGATCACGGAGGGCTTCTACATCAACACCATTGCCCTTCCAATGAAACATGAGTAGTTTACCTCAGACCTACGGGTCCATAGCTAGTAGCTAGATGGCTTCTTCTCTCTCTTTGATTCTCAATACCATGTTCTCCTCGATGTTCTTGAAGATCTATTCGATGTAATACTTTTTTGTGGTGTGTTTGCCGAGACCTGATGAATTGTGGATTTATGATCAGCTTATCTATGAATATTATTTGAATCTTTTCTGAATTCTTATATGCATGATTTGATATCTTTGTAATTCTCTTCGAACTATCGGTTTGGTTTGGCCAACTAGATTGGTTTTTCTTGCAATGGGAGAAGTGCTTAGCTTTGGGTTCAATCTTGCGGTGTCCTTTCCCAGTGACAGTAGGGGCAGCAAGGCACGTATTGTATTGTTGCCATCGAGGATAAAAAGATGGGGTTTTCATCATATTGCTTGAGTTAATTTCTCTACATCATGTCATCTTACTTAATGCATCACTCTGTTCTTTATGAACTTAATACTCTAGATGCATGCTGGATAGCGGTCGATGTGTGGAGTAATAGTAGTAGATGCAGAATCATTTCGATCTACTTGACACGGACGTGATGCCTATATTCATGATCATTGCCTTAGATATCGTCATAACTTTGCGCTTTTCTATCAATTGCTCGGCAATAATTTGTTCACCCACCGTATTATTTTCTATCTTGAGAGAAGCCTCTAGTGAAACCTATGGCCCCCGGGTCTATTTTCCATCATATAATCTTCTACTTTTCATCATACAAGTTTCCGATCTACTATTTTGCAATCTTTTACTTTCCGATCTATAAAACAAAAATACCAAAAATATTTACTTTATCGTTTATCTATCTCTATCAGATCTCACTTTTGCAAATAACCGTGAAGGGATTGACAACCCCTTTATCGCGTTGAGTGCAAGTTGTTTGATTGTTTGTGCAGTTATTCGGTGATTTGTGCGTTGTCTCCTACTGGATTGATACCTTGGTTCTCAAACTGAGGGAAATACTTTTCTCTACTTTGCTGCATCACCCTTTCCTCTTCAAGGGAAAAACCAACGCAAGCTCAAGAAGTAGCAACCGCCTATAATTTATCTATCATGGAAGATATTGGGAATTCTCGGTCGTTTTCGTTGACGGGAGAAGCATGCCTCTCAAAACAATTTTATCTCTCAATTTAAGCTATGAGCGCTAGCACGTCTACAAATATCTGCTTCCCTCTGCGAAGGACCTATCTATTTACTTTTATGCAATTTTTGTTTTTATTGAGTCTCCATCTTCTCTTATAAAGCACCAACTAGGGAACACTATTATCATACTTGTGCATTGGATATAGCTAATATTTGAGTGTGTTTCATGAGTGGATCAGTGATTGAGCATAATGGGCTAGGGATAGCTTTCTTTAGCGTTGATATTTTGAAAGACATGGTTGCTTGTTGATATGCTTGAGTATTGATGTCCTCATGTCAATTATAGATTATTGCTTTGAATCATCTAAAGTCCAAGTGTCCATGCTACAAAAGAAAAGAATATGTGATGAACATGTTAGGCAGCATTCCACATAAAAAATTCTGTTTTTATCATTTACCTACTCAAGGACGAGCAGGAATTAAGCTTGGGGATGCTGATACGTCTCCAATGTATCTATAATTTTTTATTGTTCCATGCTACTATAGTATCAATCTTGGATGTTTTATATACATTTACTAGCAACTTTATATCATTTTTTGGGACTAACCTATTAACCTAGTGGCAGTGCCAGTTGCTATTTTTTGCTTGTTTTTTACTTCGCAGAATATCAATACCAAACGAAGTCCAAATGCCATGAAACTTCTTGGAGATTTTTTTTTGGTGATAAGAGACCCTGGAAGCTTCTAGAGCACAAGAGAGGAGGCCCGTGGGGGCCACTAGACACCAGTGGCGTGCCCTGATGGGTAGTGGGGCCTACGGGAACCGCCTTGACTTACTTCCACCTCTATAAATACTCTAAAATCCCAGAAACCCTAGGGGAGTCGATGAAATGCTTTTTCCACCGTCGCAAGTTCCAGAACCACGAGATCCAATCTAGAGGCCTTTTTCGGCACTGTGCCGGAGGGGGCAACGGTCACGGAGGGGTTCTTCATCATCCTTGTTGCCCCTCCGATGATGCGTGAGTAGTTTACCACAGACCTACGGGTCCGTAGTTAGTAGCTAGATGGCTTCTTCTCTCTTTTTGATCTTCAACACAATGTTCTCCTCGATGTTCTTGGAGATCTATTTGATGTAACTCTTTTTTGCGGTGTGTTTGTTGGGATCCGATGAATTGTGAGTTTATGATCAGTTCTATCCATGAATATTAATTGAATCTTTGCTGAACTCTTTTACGCATGATTGTTATAGCCTCGTATTTCTTCTCTGATTTATTGGTTTGATTTGGCCAACTAGATTGATTTATCTTGCCATGGGAAGAGGTGCTTTGTGATGGGTTCGATCTTGCGGTGCTCAATCTTAGTGACAGAAAGAGACATGACACGCATGTATCATTTTTATTAAGGGTAACAAGATGGGGTTTATTCATACGTGAGTTTATCTTGTCTACATCATGTCATCGTTCTTAATGCATTACTCCATTTTTCCATGAACTTAATACACTAGATGCATGCTGGATAGCGGTCGATGTGTGGAGTAATAGTAGTAGATGCATAATCGTTTTGGTCTACTAATCTTGGACGTGATTCCTATATACATGATCATTGCCTTGGATATCATCATGATTATTCGCTTTTCTATCAATTGCCCAACAGTAATTTGTTTACCCACCGTATGCTATTTTCTTGAGAGAAGCCTCTAGTGAAAACTATGGCCCCAGGGTCTATTTCCTATCATATTAAAACCAAAAATACCTTCCTGCAATTTTCCTTTATTTATTTTATTTTGTGTTTTAGTTAGATCTATTTATCAAAACCTATACAATTTAATCTATCTCAATACTGTTGAGGGATTGACAACCCCTCTTACGCGTTGGGTTGCCAGTTTTTGTTGTTTGTGTGCAGGTGTTGTTTACATAGTGTTGCTTGGTTCTCCTACTGGATTGATAACCTTGGTTTCATAACTGAGGGAAATACTTACCTTTGCTGTGCTGCATCATCCCTTCCTCTTCGGGGAAATACCAACGTAGATACAAGCAATCATGACCTTTGATAGGGCTAAGGGTTTTGGCCAGAATCCGATAGTTTGTTCTTGGCACGTATAGAAAATCCTTCACAAGGAAGGTTGTCCTTGGAGCTTCTCCTTCAGCCAATGGCTTCATAAGCACTTGCATCAGATGATGTGGTAGCTCAGGTTCTTCATAGACTTTATTTGCTTCTTCATGGGGTGGATCAACTAGTAGAGCATGAAGTAGTTCATCAACAGGTGCTTTATAGTGAGTGTCTTCACTCATCCAGTCCAGAGCCCATGTTGCAATGTCATCAGCGTTTCCTGAGAAATGCACTGTTGTGTAGAAATGAAGAATTAGCTCTTCATTCCAATCGCAGACATCAGAGCAGAAGCTAAGTAACCCAGCATCATGAAGTACAGCCAGCACGGGTCTGAAGCAAGGAATGGATATCCACGTGAGGAATATGGTGATCCGAGAAGATCTTGTTTTTGTCAAACAACAGTGAGGCATAGTAGTTCATCTGCGTTTTGGTCCAGAAGCGCAGACGCCTGATTTTGGCTGAGTCATATGGTGACTCGCCAATGAAGAAATTCTTCTCTACGAAGAATTTGGCATTGTCAAATTGTGGCCGTCTGAGGCTTCTGCCAATCTTTGGCATGAACAAAACTGGTTGAAGATTTGTCTTCTTCGGCCTGACATCAAATACTGGTCTTGGAGACCCAGTAAAATCCTGAGGATCTGTCACAGCAAGTGGTTTGGCAATTTCCTCAGCAGTAGCAGGTGCAACTGTATCAATATCTGCTGAAGGAATTGAATCAGCGCGCTGAGGGGATGTATGGACGACATCCACCATCAGGTCGTCTTGAGCAGTCTCATCAGCTGGTATAGCTAGAATTTCTTCATCAATGGTCTGGAGAGAAGGTTATCTTTCTTCTGAACCAGTGTGAATTTGTTCAGTGATAATAGGTGACTGTGGCACTTGCGTCAGAGGAGTAGTGAGGGGCGAATTTGGGTGAAATACTTCCCAAAATTAATCATGGATTGGAGGAGTTGTTGCACCATCAATGTCCACATCCTCTTCAGTTTCTTCACTGCTTCTAGATGGAGCAGCAGTTTCTTCAGTCAGCAGAACTTGTGAAGGCTTCCGTGATGACACATGTTGAAGAGAAGCATCTGCTTCAACTTCAATTTCTTCATCCATCTGCTCTGTGGTAGCAGCAGAATGGATATCTTCTTCATCTTCATCAGCTGGCGGAATTTCATATTCCACCCCAAAGGGTATCATCTGAAGATTTTCAAGATTTCGTGCAGGGGGCACTGATGAAATAGGGATAGCATTAATTGGAATGACTGAAGACAATGGGGCCATCTTCAATTCCTTCACATTTTTCGAGTCAGTAGGAGGAGTTGAAGCCTTTCTCTTCTTTGCTTCCTTCTCAGCAGCCTTGGTTTTCTTTGCTTATGATGCAGAAGGAAGTGTGATGATCTTGAAAGATGAACTCGATGTTGCTAAGGAACTTGTTGGAGCATTTTCATCAGGCGTGAGTAATGCAGTCACCCTGGCAGATTCTTCAAGCACAACTGATGCAGTTGCCCTGGTAGTTCCTTCAGGTGCAATTTCTTCAGTTGCCCTGACTTGTGCTTGCGGAGGAGTTGAAGGCACACTCTCACTGGCCCGAGCAGTTGGTGGAGGAATTGAGGAACTTGAAGGAGGCCCAATGCCAAACTTGGCAGCCTAACACTTGTTGTGATCGTCAACTACCTTGGTGGTGGCAGTGATGAAGCTGCTCTTGACGCCACAACAGTGATTGGCTTGGCGTTCATATTCTTCAGACATCTGTTGTATTTCAGATTGAAGAGTCACGAGCTGCTGAGGAGATATCGAAAGCATATTTTTCCTCAATTCTTTCTCCTTATGTATTTGTTGTTTCTTCACCAGCTTGGCTTGAGCGATCTTGTGCTTCTCATTGAGTATGAAGGAAGACAACACATGACTTGGGCCTGGAGGCAAGTTGAGATCGTCAAACGGTGTATCTGGCTTAGTGCACCATATATCAATGAAGTCTAGAAGCTTCTTGGGATCCAGCAGTAATGGGACTGAGGAGTTCTTTGCAATAGCAGCTTGCTCTTACTTTCTTATGAGGAACTCGGCAGTTCATCTTCATCAGCCAGCCCATGTTCATCAGCTTGAGGCACTACGGCCTTGCTTTTGGGACTTGGCCTTGTACCACGGCCAGCAATGACCTTTTTCTTCAGCTTGGGCAGTGATGAAGGTTGCCCGCTAGCCGAGGCAATTGATGCAGCTATTGAGGTTGTTGGAAAGCCCTCGATGCGCTGGCATGATGCGAGCATGACTGGTGTTGAAGCTCTTGCTGCAGCCATTGAAGAAGTGGTGGCAGGAGGAGGAGCCGAAGATTTTGCAGCCTTAGGCACATAGCCTTTGAAGCAGTTGGTTTGGCCACTGAGGTCTTTGGATGTGACGGCTTTGGATTGTGTGCAGGCTTCTTTTGCATGGATTTCTTCAGAGCATTGCCACTTCCACTAGCTTCAGCTGAGGCCTTTGTGGCCCTATTGAATTCCTCAACGGCCTTCTTGGCCTCTTTCGCCAGTTTAGCCTGACGCCTTGCCCATTTTTTTTGGGAATTCTTCACCCCTTCTAACACTTGTGGGATGAGCAACTTGACCTTCAGCAAGCGGTGTCCTATTGCATGGAGGCTTCACAACAAAGTCCTTCATGTACTTCAGAGTCACATATCTATAATCCCTCCATTCATACATCTAGTACCTCTTGATTTTCTGTGTGTGCGTTTTGTGCTTCTCTTTAGTCTCTTTACCATGAGTTGCTTCATCGGGCGTGCAATACCCTGAGTAAATATCCTTGGGGATCTCAAAAGCAGTGTGTTCCTCTTTACGCTTTTCTCCTTTCTGAGTCTTTTTGCCATCGACATTTTCTTCATCTAAGGTTTTTGAGCTTTTGATGACTCTGAAGAAGTTTGAAGATTTTCCTCAAGCAATGCTGCAAATGAATTAAGTTGATGAGAACCAAGAGATTCATCGGTAGACATTTGTACATGTGAACAGAGTATAGTTGCAAGGAAATTGGGAAGAGTCACATGTGTTCTCAATTTTTTTGATATAAATCAGTTGAGGAAATTGACCCTTATCGGCTTGAAGCATTTCACTAAGCGTTCTTGACTTAGGTTCCAGAGTTGTACAGATTGATGCAATTGCACAATTGAGGAATCTAACTGTTAAGCATAACTTAGATGAAGAACTCAAGACTGGCCAAAAGGAAGTGTTGAAGAATTGAAAGAGTAAAAAAACAGCACTTGAAGATTTATGAGTAGAGTGAAGATCAAACTGGGTAGTAAATTAGCATTTAATTAACCCAGTGATGAACTTGATGACGAAACGATGGAAATCGTCAGTTCAGATCTTCCGTGCCCTAACTCGGCGACGAAAGACAGCTACGACGGCGGTGGAGGTGAAGAAATCCGCGACCAGCGCGAGTACGACGACGAAGAAGTCAAGGCAGTGAAGCTCTCCTTCTCCGGCGGTGATGAATTCCAGCGGCAGCGCTAGGCTTTGAGAGCGACATGGGAGAGGGAGCGGAATGAACTGAGGTTGACGGGGTCAAGGCTATTTATAGCCGGAGTGAAAATCGAGTGGTCCGAAAATTTTGGACAGATAAGCCCCTGACCATTCGCATCTCGGTGACACACATCACACATGCATTTTCACCCTTATCCATGTGAGTGAAAGTGCGGGATGAAGTTACTATGGCAATCGCCAATTTTTTTTTTTGGAATTACAAAATGTGTTCGCAATTTCTTCAGCTGTCAAGGACACAATAAAGACTTTGAACAATGTCAAGTAGAACACATATGAAGAATTTGTGAACAGAGTGGTTTGAGTTTAACATAGAGGGGAGCGGGTCCGATCACATCCACATAGATGAAGAAATCAACTTGAAGAATTAGCAATATGTGGATGTTGTTCAGGACACAAAAAACTCAAATATTTATATATCAGCTCAAGCAATGAAGAATGACCTCGAATGGCGAAGTTGAAAATTTTGACGAAATTGCAAATGACGAAAAACTCAAATTTGAAGAATGTCAATAAGAGGTGGTGGTGTTGCCCACCGTATAAGAACTATGATGACTACAGACACCGCGTACAATTATCGTAGGGTTCTGAGAGTCAAGTTCTTCGTTAATTTCTTCACACTTAGAGGGTAAGTCTTCATTGATTGAAGAAATACGTTACTTCATGTGTTGTGCATCAAAGTCATCAAAAATGAATAAGTGTTAGGATGTGTGTACACTTCAGAGGACATTCGAAGATTCTAGGATGTTTACCTCACACCGCAACATGCAAAACCTCTTCTTATCCAAGGACTTAGTGAAGATATCGGCAAGCTGGTCTTCAGTCTTCACGTGGTCGATGACGATGTCTACCTTCAGCACATGATCACGAAGAAAGTGGTGACGAATCTGAATATGCTTCGTCCTTGAGTGTTGCACTAGGTTGTGGGTGATCTTGATAACACTCTCATTGTCACAGTAGAGAGCGACTTCACATTGACGCCATAATCCTTGAGGGTCGGTTTCATCCATAGCAACTAAGAGCAGCAGGCACCAGCGGCAATGTACCCAGCCTCTGCTGTAGAAAGTGCGACGCTGTTCTACTTCTTTGAGGACCAACAGACAAGAGATAGTCCAAGGAAATGACATGTGCCTGATGTTGACTTGCAATCCACATGATCTCCAGCGTAATCGGAATCAGAAAATCCATCTAGATCAAAAGATGAGCCCTTGGGATACTATAATCCAAGCGTTGGTGTGTGAGCTAAATATCGAAGAATTCGCTTCACAGCCTGGTGGTGTGATTCCTTCGGTGTCGCTTGAAATTGGGCACACATGCAAATGCTAAGCATAATATCTGGCCTAGATGCACATAGGTAAAGCAGTGAACCAATAATGGAGCGATATACCTTCTGATCGAAATCTTTACCATTTTTGTCAGTGCCGAGTTGACCATTTATAGGCATTGGAATTTTGAGGCCTTCGCAATCTTGCACGCCGAAGTTCTTCAGGCAGTCTTTAAGGTATTTCTCTTGAGAAATGAAGATGCCGTTGTCTTGTTGACGAATTTGAAGACCAAGGAAGAATTTCAATTCTCCCATCATAGACATCTGATATTCTTCTCGCATCATATATGCAAATTCGTCACTAAAACTCTTGTTAGTTTAACCAAAGATAATATCATCAACATATATTTGGCATATGAACAGTTCACCATCATAAGATTTTGTGAAAAGAGTAGGGTCAAGTGAACCGGATTTGAATCCCTTTTTCTTCATGAATCCCTTCAGAGTGTCATACCAAGCCCATGGGGCTTGCTTGAGGCCATAGAGAGCCTTGTTGAGTCTGAAGACTTTGTCAGGATGCTTTGGATCCTCAAAACCTAGTGGTTGAGCAACATATACTTCTTCCTCAAGCTTATCATTGAGGAATGCACTTTTCACATCCATTTGATATAAGAAAATATTGTGATGGTTAGCATATGCAAGCAGTATACGAATAGCTTCAAGCCTAGCAGCAGATGCAAATGTTTCATCGAACTCGATACCCTCAACCTGTGTGTAGCCTTGTGCTACAAGATGGGCCTTATTCCTCGCCACTTGGTCATTTTCATCTTGTTTGTTGCCGTAGATCCACTTGGTGCCAATGACATTGTGTTTGCATGGATCTGGACACTTGACAAGCTCCCACACATTGTTGAGCTCGAATCGATGCAATTCATCTTGCATGGATTGAATCCATTCAGGCTCCAGAAATGCTTCATCAACTTTGGTGGGTTCTATGATAGAGACAAATACAAAATGCCCACAAAAGTTAGCTAAATGTGAAGCTCTTGAGCGAGTGAGCGGACCAGGTGCATTGATGTTGTCGAGGATCTTCTCAATCCTCACTTCATTTGCCACTAGTGGATGAGTTGGACGAGGGCCTTGTTGTTGTTGAGCATTTTCCTCATAGTCATTTTCTTCAGGACCAGGAGTTTCTTCACGGCGGGGAATGATCACTTCTTCATCAACTATTTCTTCACTGGGCACAATTTCACCAGTGCCCATCAACTTGATGGATTCCTCAGGAGGCATTTCATCTAGCATAGGAGGCAGGTGCTCTCTTTGTGAGCCGTTAGTTTCACCGAACCGCACATCTACAGTTTCAACAACCTTGTTGTGGTAGGTGTTGAAGACTCTGTAGGTGTGCGAGTCTTTTCCGTAAGCAAGCATAAAATGGTCATGTGCTTTCAGTGCAAATTTAGAATTGTGATGAGGATCTCTAATCCATCATTTAGCATCAAAGACATTGAGTGTATTCGTCAAGCATAGTGCGAGCTATCTCGATGAGTGTCCTGTTCTTCCGTTCAACAACCCCATTCTGCTAAGGGGTATATGGATCAGATAGCTCATGAATGATACCGAGTTCATCAAGATAGTCATCAAGGTCAGTGTTCTTGAACTCAGTGCCGTTGTCGCTTCTGATGTGCTTGATCTTGAGACCATAATTCGTCATGGCCCAATTTGCGAATCGCCTGAAGGCACCCTGCACTTCAGTCTTGAAGGTAATGATATGCACCCAGGTGTAACGAGAATAATCATCAACTATGACGAATCCATAGAGTGATGTTGCATTGGTTAGTGTAGCATAATGAGTGGGACCAAAGAGATCCATATGAAGTAATTCAAAGGGACGAGTAGTGGTCATGATTGTCTTCGCGGAGTGCTTGGATCTGGTCATCTTCCCAGACTCACAAGCACCGCAAAGGTGATCTTTGACAAATTTGACGCCCTCGACATCAATGATATGCTTCTTCTTCACGATTGTGCTCAAATTCCTCATGCCAACATGTCCAAGTCGTCGATGCCACAGCCAGCACTCTGAAGCTTTTGCCAGTAGACAAGTGGTTGGTTGAGGACATAGAAAGAAATCTACAATGTACAAATCACCTCTCCTAAAGCCTTCAAAGACTTTGGACTTGTCAGATTCCATTAGCACAATACATCTATATTTGCCAAAGATGACAATCATATCAAGATCACAAAGCATTGAGACAGACATGAGGTTGTATCCTAGAGACTCGACAAGCATCAATTTTTCCATGTGTCAATCCCTTGAGATAGCAACCTTACTGTAACACCCCCAGTGGTTAGCCACAGTAATTCCATTTTGATAATGCCAAGTCAGCATGATTAACAGTGCATGATCATCAGTAGCATCATATTGCATTTCAACTCCTAAGTCAAAATTCAGATTTAAACTAAAGTGGGAAATAAAAGTTGTTCAAACTGGAAAACTAAAATGTGCCTCATGTTGCAAATATTCCCATAGCATTTGTAAAAATGATTGCAACATTAGTTGAAATTGTAAAAGGACTCGAACAACTAGAAACAGCAGCAACATAACACTGTTTAATCCCTTTTCAATTAAATAAAATCCAAACCAAAAAGATATGGACCCCAAACCAATTTCTAGCAGTGACAAATAATGCACTGTAAATAATGGAGCAAGTCTCATATTTTACAAAAGTCCTTTGGAATAAAAATAAAAGGCAAAACAGAAAGGAAAAATAAAACAAAAGACAATAGGAAAATAAAACAGAAAAATAAAAGAAGCCCCTTCCCCCTTGGACCAACTGGGCCGTGGCCCAGCTGGACCACCAGGCCGGCCCACCTACCCCCCCACTTAACCCCCCAGCCAGAAAACCCTAGCCCACCGACGCCATTTCCCCCCCACCCCCGATCCACACCCCCCGCCACCCCTCTACCCTCTACCTGGACCCCCTACCCCCCCCCGAGATACAGGCCCGACCCCCCCCCCGAGGAGGCCGCCGCCGCCGCCACCTCGCCGCGCGTCGACGCCGTCGCCGGACCCCGCCACCACCTCGCCGTCCTCCTCGTTCCTCCCTTCACCGACGGCCTCCCCAGGCCGCGCCTCGCCCTTGCGCCCCTCGCCCGACGCCCGCCGACGCCCGTCGCCACCCTGACCTCGAGCCCGACGCCCCCTTCTCCAACGCCGTCGCTGTGCGCCACCTCACCGTCGCCCGAAGCCGTCCCCGACGTCGCCCCTCCACCTCGCCGGCCGTCCCCGACAGCCTCCCCGAGCCGCTTCATCGCGCCTCGCCGAACCCGCTCCCCTGCTCGCCGGTGAGGCCCGGCCTCCCCTTTCCCCCTTCCCCGTCGCTCGTCCCGGCCAGCGGCCGCTCACGCTAGCGCGCGCGCCCGCGCACCAGCCTCTCCTCGCCGCGGACTGCAGCTGCTGCGCACGCACGCGCCGCATCGCCGCCGCGGCCCGCGTCGGCGCCGTCCCGCGTCCCTGTCCCCGGCCGACCCCGTCGCCGCGCCCCGCCCGCAACCGCGCGCGCTCGCCCGCACGCCCTCCTGCGGCCACCCCGCGCTGCCGCGCACCACCCCCCTCCCGCACGCGCTGCCGCGCGCCGCGCCCGCACGTCCGTGGCCTCATGCCACTGACGGGTGGGGCCCTGCCACCCCCTGTGCCACTGGCCCGTGGGGCCGTACACCCCCTGGCCTAATGACGAACGGGGCCCACGCCCAAAAGTGGAAAAAAAATAAATAATAATAAACAGAATAATTAAAATAAATAATTAGATAATTAATTTAATTAATCCTGTTTAATTAGACTAATTAATTAGTTAACTTAAACTAACCCTAATGACTGCTGACGTCAGCATGATGTCATGCTGACGTCATCTTTTACTATTCTAGATAATGTTTATTTTAAATAATTAAATAAATTCCAGAAATTAATAAAAACTTTAGAAAATCATTTTAAATAATCCGTAACTCCGATGGAAAAACTTTGTACATGAAAGTTGCTCAGAACGACGAGACGAATTCGAATACGCGCTCCGTTCGTCCGTCACGCGTCTCTAACTATCCGAACGTGCAACCGTTCCCCTCCGGTCATCTGTCTGACAAATGTCCGGAACCGGGAAAACATTCCCGGATGGGTTCCTCCTTCCTCGGTGACGTGCAACCATACGTTAGGACACACCTGGCACTGCATATTGTCATGCCGTACTTTGCGTTGCTCATGTTTGCTCTTTATTTATACTGTTTCCTCCCCCTCTTCTCTCTCGATAGATCCCGGCGCAGCTCCGGAGACCGAAGACACCATTGACAACCTTGCCCTTGCCGCCGAGCAACCAGGCAAGCCCCCCCTTTGATCATCCCGATATCGCCCATTCTATATTCTCATGCTTGCATTAGAATTTGCTACTGTTACTGTTTGCTCCTATTCTGATGCATAGCCTGTTTATTGTAACCTGCCATTGATACTTACCTGCTTATCCTAAACTGCTTAGTATAGGATGGGTAGAGACCCACTAGAGGACCCCACTTTGATCCTTGTTGCCCCGCTGGATTATCAGAAGACCCGATCAACGGGATTGAAGACCTGTGACTTTACTGCTGAACCTTGATAGAGACGGGTCGGCCCCGAAGGGGGACCCGAGGAAGTTACTTTTACTACAGGACTGAAGGGACAGGCGGTACCACCCAGTAGAGGTGGACCTGAGTTCCCGACAGTCTTTTACGAGACGGGTTGACCTGGATGGTGCCCGAGTGATGAATACGAGGCGCGGCCGGGCATTCTTAGCCCTTGCAGCAAGTCCTCGAGACGGGGCGACGGGGTCACATCTTTCGTGAGTCTCTGCTCGTTTTCCGCAAGCCCCTAGGCCACTTACGATTTGGATATTTGATCCGAGCAGGCCTCTGGTCTGATAGCACTAACCATCACATGGGCATAGTATGGGCGTTCTGCATCGTAGCATCAGCCGAAAGTTCTGTCAGACGTCCAGTTCAGCATTGCGGCCGGGACGGACCGGCGCCCCCCTGGTGCCTGGCTTTCCCCTGCACGCAACGACTCGGAGTGCACAGGGCGATGGCCCAAGACCTCTGAGCGCTTAGGATGTAGACCGACGGGGACCTCTCTGCTGAGCTGTAGGTCGGGTTGCGATGTGTTGTTTGGCCGAGGCCGGGCATGACCCAGGAAAGTGTGTCCGGCCGGAGTTAAGCGAGCGTGATGGGTAAGTTGGTGCACCCCTGCAGGGAAGAACATTTCTATCGATAGCCGGTCCTACGGTAAAGGACACTCGGAGTTGTATCCCGATCGATACAACTAGAACTGGACCCTTGAGACGTTAACAGGTTGATGACTGTATTGGCTCTGGGATCGCTTTCTCACAGGGAGTCGAGAAAGGATCTCAGGACGAGGTTTGATGACTTTATGGCTCTGGGATTGCTTTCTCGCAGGGAGTCGAGAAAGGATCTCTGGGTGAGGTTGATATTATTTCTGCTACATTATATTGTATTGTACTACTCTCTTCTAGTGCTGCAAGACCGCTGAAGATGCTAGTCTTCGATAGGACTAGGCTTCTCTCTATTCTGGCATTTCTGCAGCCCAGTCCACATATACAGCCTCCCTTTGATAATGTTGCATATGTAGTGTAGATCCTTGCTTGCTGAGTACTTCAGAGTACTCACGGTTGCTTTTCTTTCCTTTTTCCCCCATATCAGTTCGTCGTGACCAGATGACGGAGCCGCTGAGACAGCTACCCCCGCCGACGTTCGACTACTACTACTACTACCCCGAGGATGGCTTCTGCTACGAGTTGGCTGTCGACCAGGAGTAGGTTCGGAGGGTCCCAGGCAGGAGGCCTGCGCCTTTTGATCGTAGTGTTTTATTTTGCCCCGCCTTTCTAAAGGCCTTTCTGTTTCTCTTTCATATCTGTACTCAGATAACTGATGCTTCCGCTGACGCTTGTATGCCATCGAGCTATGTATTCGAGCCCTCGAGGCCCTGGCTTGTAATATAAAGCTTGTATGACTTTATTTATGTTTTAGAGTTGTGTTGTGATATCTTCCCGTGAGTCCTTAGGCTTGATCGTGTGCATTTGCGTGTATGATTAGTGCACGATTAAGCCGGGGGCATCACACTTACCTAGACCCAATACCTTGCTTTTTTCCTTTGTCAGCGTAGGTGATATGCTTCAGATGATACGGAGTAAGGGGAGCGTTGGTGAGGAGATTCCTATCACCAGTCATGTGATTCGTGCAACCACTATCCAAGACCCATTCTGTGGCTTTTGGTGAGTCATCTTGTAGAAGCATTAGTCTCACTTATAGATTCATATACTTCAGTTTGAAGAATATGATTATCAATTTCGTCAGTGAATTTCATCAACAGTATACAACTAGCAGCATAAGGGATGTGTGAAATGAGGAATTCATTTCATCATGGTTAGCTTGCATCCCAACAAGCATATGTCGGGTCTTCAGCAAATTCATCAGACATTTAGTTTGTCTAAAGACCTGACCCTGCAGAAGAGATTAGTTCTTCTTCTTAACCATCCACATTTGAATGGGTGGCTCAGAAGCAATGAGACATTGAGCATTGATAGAGAACTTAGGCATTGAATAATATGTATTTCTCTTCACAGGTGGGTTATAGTACTCGAAAGAATAAGCAGAGAAATTCTTCGAAGTTTTGTGACATAGTGATTTGACGAATAATGCACATATTCATCAGATCACTGTTTGTTTCCCTGCGAAACAGAAGCATTAGTGCGACCATTAGTAGGTATGCGTCCATTTGACGACTTCGGTCCATGTGAAGAATTTGCCCTAGGGTTTTCCTTCTTTGGTGGTGTCATGATGACATTCACCTGAAGATTTTGAAGAAGATTTTTGGGCACCCGGATATTCTTCACTAGGGGGCCATTCCTGCAGTTAGTACCAACAAATTTGGCAAATACTTCACCATTCTGATTTTTGAACAGTTTATAGTTGGAGTCAAATGACTCATCTAAAGAGTATGAAGTATCATAGTTGTACCCAGAAAAGGTGGATGGATCAACTAGAGGTCCTTTTGTAGCAACCCATGTGGTTTTGGGATACTGCTCAGGTTTCCAATATGATCCATCAGCTTTAAGCTTTCTCTCAAAAGCAATGCCCTCTTTCCTAGGGTTCCTGTTCAGAATCTTCTTCTTGAGCACATCACAAAGAGTTTGGTGCCCTTTGAGGCTTTTGTACATGCCTGTGACGTACAATTGCTTCAGACCTGCATTTTCGTCAGTAGCACTTGTGGTCTCCTCAGATGAGGGGATTGAAACCACAAATACATTTGAAGATATAGCAGCAGTTGAAGCATTTGAACATTCAGTTGAAGGATTTGCATTTTGACGTTCAAGGCATTTTAAGCATGGAGCAACAAATTCTTCCTGAGCTGTGCTGATCTGTTGGGAAAGTAATGAATCATTCTCTTTTTGAAGATCATCATGAGACGCTCTCAGCTTCTCGAGTTCTTGCTTCCTTTGAAGAAATTCATAGGATAGCTTCTCGTGTTCGGCTGAGAGGGCCACATGACGACTTTCAAGTTCATCATATTTTGACTGAAGACGCTCAAGATCATCAGTCATACTTTGAGAACGTTCCATTTCATCATTCAACAGATCATCACTCTTATCTAACAGATTTTGAATCCTTTCCATCGCAGTTTGTTCCTTAGTAGCAATTTTCGCAAGTTTGGAGTAGCTAGGAGTCATGTTTTCATCAGATTCACCTTCACTTGAAGAAGATGAGGAACGTTTGAGTGCCTTGGTGCCTTTGTCCATGAGGCATGTTGCTAAAGAAGATGAATCCGGATAAAATGTCATGGATTTCAGGGATTCCTTGAACTTGAGGAACCAGGGATCTTGACAGGTGTGGTGCCCTTCATAGACGTCCGAGATCCTGTCCCAAACAAGCTTCACGTTACGGAGATGCATGATACGCCTGAACTCATCTCTGGATAGGCTAGAGCAAATGTCAGCCTTTGCCCAAGCATCCAACTGAGTGTATTGTGAATGTCATCAGCGCTAGCCATCTTGCCAAGACCAGTAAGTCATATCTCAGCGACGGTCCACAGCTCGCTATTCATAGATAGGAGACGCTTCCGCATCATGGCCTTCCACTTGGGATAGTCAGTGCCATCGAAGATGGGGCACACAGCAGATACCTTAATCATACCTGCGGTCGACATAACTAAAACTCCAGGTGGTTAAACCAAAATCACACAGAACAAGGGAGTACCTTGCTCTGATACCAATTGAAAGCGCAGGTTAACTCTTGGAGGGGGTGAATGGGAGATTTTTAGAAATTCGTCAAACTCTGAAGATTTTGACGAAGATCAGAGTGAAGAAATAGAAACGCGGGGAGACTAATTCATCACAGAATAGAAAGCATGCATACAAGATACATACATGTGAAGAACATGCAATCATATAGGCATACACATATGAGGAAGATGAACTGAAGAAATGGAATACAACATGATGAAAGTCTTTAGTTCAAGTTCGTCAGAAAGTAGATCACAAATTCTTCAGCAGCGGAATAACGTAAAGGTAAGAGTGAGGAATTTGAAGCCAGGAAGGCTCAGTGAAGACAATGATTTGGTAGACCAGTTCCAGATGCTGCATCAACTATACGTCTGGTTGAGGCGGCTGAGATGAACTCAGAGGACACTTAGTCCTCACTGTATTCCTCTTGAGCCAAGGTCACTTAGACCTCACCCAATCACTCGTGGTAAGTCTTCAAGGTAGACTTCCAAAACCTTCACAGACTTGTTCACCGGCACACCACAATGACTCTTGGGTGCTCAGAACTTGACACCTAACCATCTGGAAGAATGATAGTCTTCAAAGGCAATAGGCGTCGGATCACACAGATCAATCTCTTCAGTGATGCTCAATCACTTTGGCTCTGGGTTTTTCGTCACTTGGATTCTCTCAAAGTCGTCAGAGGATGGGTTGCTCTCAAATGACAAGTGTTAAGTTCTCTCGGAGCAGCCAACCAACAAGTGGTTGTGGGGTGCGACTATTTATAGCCAGGGGCAACCCGACATGAATTGTCATAAATGCCCTTCTCCAATATGACTGTTGTTATGATAAGGATCCACTCGACAGCTGGCCTACGGCGCAACAACGGTCGAATTTTGAACTCTCAAATTCGTCGGGGCACTCAATTTCCTCATGATAGGCAGATCGCACTAGCAAAATCCTAACTCCTCAGAGTGAACAAATTCGTCAGTGACCAAATGAACTTCGTCACTATCGCTAGCAAATGCGTCAGCTGTTCCGGAGATTTCCAAAGGCTGCGGCTTGTGTATGTATAGGTTTGAGCATCACTTTGAAAATGTGAAATATGTTTCACCTAGACCCCCTTTAACATTATAGTTTTTCCTATGACTCAAATAAGAAGAAAGAAACTACGAAAACAAAAGTACATGGGTTAAACCAAATCTTCACGGACTATAACTCCCGTGTACACTCACAAACACCTTAGTCCCTTAACCTATTTGTCTTCAATACTCCAAAACCACTAAGGGGGCACTTGATGCACTTACACACATGTATTCGAAGTGACAACCACTATGTTGTTTTCCAAACTCTTATGAGGATCTCACAACACAATGACACTAACACCATGCACAACACTTGTTGTATGTTTGATTTGTATTGTATGTTTGTTTATGATTGCTCTTTACTTACGATAGATTGTTCAGAGAGTGAAGAGTAGCCTTATCAAGATTGTGTATGTGAAGAACTTCATCAATTACCAAGATTTGTTTATGTGAAGAACTTCATCATTTACCAGGCAAGTTGCATTTTTGATAATATTTTCCCATGTTTCACCTTGTTGTCATACTATGCTGAACCTAAAATAGGTTAGCCACATGTTTACCCTGAACGTTGAGTCTACAACATAGTGTAGGCTTGGGACTTGACATCAGGTGAATGCTTTCTTGGATGATGCACTTTGGATGTCCCCATTGAATGCTCCGACGAATGAGTATGCACTTGCATTTCAGGATTTTTCCTTTCCGAGTGACATGCGTCTATGGTTGATGCGCTCTGGAGTCCCCATTGTTGCACCGTTGTCTGAGCGCACTCGAAAGCATATACCCTTGTCCTCTCTGAGAATTCAGGATGCTTCTCATCAATAGTTAGAAACGGTAGACGGGTCTTCCTTGCCCTAACCACACAAAATGGTTGGCCATGATTTTGGAAAAGGGTTTGATTGAAAAGGTTTGATACGAAACAAGCTGGAGACCCCTTTACTCATTCGTAACATTGGAGGATATGTTTTTATTAGGTGTAGCTTGCCAATACATTCAATGTATTGACCCTCGTGGCTGCAACGTATCATGTTGCAGGATTTCCTTATCGAAGGAGAGATACGAAGTAGGGTTACGATGCTATACTCAACTGCTACCTATGAGTTGATGGATGCTACAAGATATTATTGTATTTCTGCTGCATAATGTATCAAGCTAGCCTTGAGCTAGCAGGTATGTGAGACTGGATCTGCGATGTAATACTTTCACATGTGTTATTTCTGGCATTTCATCATGAACTGTGCGCGCCAGCAACCGATCCAGGGACTGGCACATGAAGCGCAGAGATTTGGGGCCCCTACCAGGATCGGGTCATCACATTAAGTGTTTGATTTCAATCAATTATTGTTAGTTAACAGAAGAAATGGTCAGTAAAATGCACTTCTATAAGGATAACAGTAACATGATCTAAACATATCAGGTTTTTGGCATACATCAACAAAGTTTTTGCCATACATCAATGACAATAGGCTAAAATATGTCAAGTTTTTGTCATATCAGCAACAATAGGATGAAATATGTCAAGTTTTGTCATGCATCAACAACAACAGGGTGAAACATGTCAAGTTTTTTGGCATATATCAGCGGAAACAAAGTTCCACTACATGATCATCAACATAACTTGAGTATGCACTTGCTATGATCACTACATGTTCATGACCATACAAAATATTAGTTGTTCACAAAATACATCAGTGTCTGAAGATATCAAACATGCTTGACTAGGCTGTTACCTGGATGAACTATCTGAAAATATCAAACATGGTTGACCTTCTGGGTTTTTCAAATTCAGGTGATCATTGAAATATCTTCTTGGTTGCATGTTGTGCTGCTGCATGGATGAGCTCTCACTCTCTAGCCTCAATGAGCTGTCATAGTAGTTCTTCAAAATTTGCTCTTCCTTAGCTTCTCTCTTCTTCATTTCCTCAGCTTCTCTCTTCTTCATTTCCTCGGCTTCTCTATTCTTCATTTCCATAGCTTGTTGCATGCTCAGTTTCCCAACTTGCATCTCTTCCTCCCATGCATGTCGTCTATTATGGTCCTCCATTTGCACATATTGGTTGGTTCTCCTATACTTCTCTTGATCCTCATGTTGAAATATGAGAAATTCATATTCATCTGCAGCTTCTCTTGCTCCTCTGTTCTCTTCTCTTTGCCTCTTCTTCTATGCAGCTTTCCTTTTCTTTTTGCATCCCTAAACATCTTCTGCTCCTCTGCATATTTATTTCTAGCTGCCAAACCTATCTCTTGGCTTCTGTAAGGGCAATCTTGGCCACTTTTCCTTCTTTTTTTCTCGCCATTTGCTTTCGTTCTTTCTTTAGTAAATCTTAGTCCTTGTACCTACAAATTTTTCTTTTCTCTCTTCATTTGCTTTCTTCCTTCCTTCAGCCTCCTCTGCCTTCTCCGAGATAGTTGTAAAATCTTCTGATCTTCCTCTTGTATTTTGGCCATTGCAACATCAAACTTGAGCTTGTCTGCAACCTCTCTTTGTTATGTTGTTGCTCTAAGTTTAAGTAGTGTTATTACCTCTCTTTTACTAATAATATTGCCATCCCTAGTGATTGTAGTTTTCACCATAGGGATATCCATCTACACATGGTTTCCAATGAATCCAGAGTCTAGTAAAGTTGCTGCTAGAGTCCTTTCTTCACGTACTTCTGACTAGTAGTTACCCTCTGCACATAACACTATATTAGTGATCATATGTAAAATCACATTGATTAATTAACTTGAATGAGCATGAAACAATTATATTGCCTCTTGTATTAGTGTAGATATGCCCTCTGCTTCATAAATAATTTTTGCATAAATAAGCTCATAGTTTCCAAGTTATTTGTTGGAAATATGCTCTAGAGGCAATAATAAAGATGTTATTATCATATTTCCTTGTTCATGATAAATGTTTATTATCCATGCTAGAATTGTATTGACCAGAAACTTAAATACATGTGTGGATACATAAACAACACCGTGTTCCTAGTGAGCCTCTACTAGACTAGCTCGTTGATCAAAGATGGTGAAGGTTTCCTAACCATAGACATGAGTTGTCATTTGATAATGGGATCACATCATTAGGAGAATGATGTGATGGACAGACCCAACTGTAAGCTTAGCATCAGATCGTATCACTTAGTTTATTTGCTACAACTTTCTTCATCTCAAGTATTTGTTCCTTAGACCATGAGATCATGTCACTCCCGAGTAACGAAATAATACTTTGTGGGTTATCAAACGTCACTTCATAACTGGGTGATCATAAAGGTGCTCTACAAGTATCTTAGAAAGTGTTTGTTCGGTTGCATGGATCGAGACTGGGATTTGTCACTCCGTGTGACAGAGAGATATCTCTAGGCCCTCCCAATAATACAACATCACAAGAAGCATGCAAGCATGTGATTGATGAGTTTAGTCACGGGGATCTTGTATTATGGAACGAGTAAAGAGACTTGTCTGTAACGAGATTGAACACGATGCCGATGATCGAATCTCAGGCAAGTAACGTATCACCGGACAAAGGGAATTGTATACGGGATTAACTGAATCCTTGATATCGTGGTCCAAACCGATAAAGATCTTTGTTGAACATGTGGAAATCAATATGGGTATCCAGGTCCCGCTATTGATTATTGATCGGAGAGGTGTCTCAGTCATATCTGCATGATTCTCGAACCCGTAGGGTTACACACTTAACGTTCGGTATCGCTAGGGTAGTATTGGGATATGAATAATGGCAAGACCGAATATTATTTGAAGTCTGGGATGGGATCCGGGATATCACGAGGAGCTTCGGAATGGTCCAAAGGTAAAAATTTATATATGGGAAGTCATATTCAGGGTTCCGAAAAATGTTCAGGATTTTTCGGTATTGTACCGGGAAGGTTCTAGAGTGGGGCCCACCTGCATGGGGGACTCACATGGACATGGGTAGTGGGGCAAGGCCCCACACCCCTGGTCTAGGCGCACCAAGATCCCCAGCTAAAAGGAATCGGATCATATCCCAAAGGGATAAGATCAAGATCCCTAAAAAAGGGATAGCGATTGGTGAGGAAGGAAAGGAGGGATTTCCTCCCTCACCCCTTGGCCAACGATATAAAGGTGGGGAGGCATAGAGGGCAGCCACCCTTCCACCCTTGGCTGCCTCTCCCTCTTGTTACTCCTCCTCTGCGTAGCGCTTGGCGAAGCCCTGCCGGTGTTCTGCTGCCACTACCACCACCACGCCATCGTGCTAGCCTAGATCTCATCTACCTCTGCACCCTCCTTTGCTAGATCAAGAAGGCAGAGACGTCACTGAGGCGTACTTGTGCACATCTCGGAGGTGTCGTTCGTTCCGCATTGGATCTAATTGGATCGCGAAGGGAGTACGACTATGCCAACCACGATCTCTAGATCGTTAACATTTTCTGTCTACAAGGGTATGTAGACACACTCCCGTATCGTTGCTAGCATCTACAGAGAATAGATCTTGGGTGTTTCATAGGAGAAAATATTGTTTTCCATGCAACGATCCCCATCATTATCATCCTTGGTGGTGACAACCGGTTCTTGCTCAGAAGAAGAAGAAACTTCAAGTTCCGCTCTAACTTTCTTCCTCTTTGATTCTTACTGGTTTGAACCCTAGTTTGAAATCACAACAACCGCCTATGGTGTGCCCTACATGCCCACAATAGCTGCAATGGATAACTATTCCACGTCTCCCTGCTTTTATCCCAACTGTACCCTCTTTCTCTTCTGGTTGTTGCCTCCTGTTCTTTTGCTTCCTTCATTTCTTCTTTTTAATAGGAGGAGTTTTATTGGTGGTCCATTCATTTTTCTTCCACTCACTTATATCTCTGCATGGCATGATATTGTTCTGTATGCCATGCAAAATGTTCAATTGAGTAGCAAGGGTGTACTATACACTCAGGTGAGATCTTGTGATGTCTCATTGCTGAAGCACCTTGATAGCAAGGAACACCAGTTAGCTTCCACCTCTTGCAAGTGCATTTCTTAGCAATGATGTTAGTAGTGACTTGCATATTCATGTCCTTAACTTCAAACACTCCATGTCCTGTTGGGTCAACATGGCAAGTTTTTGCTGCTTCTACATGCCTGAGCAGCCTTTTTCTCACTTTAGGTAAAATGGCACCTATACACTTTATTGCCTCCTCTTTCTTGACATAGTGTCTTCCGATGCACTGCCCTTTTATCCTCTATATCATGCTTAAGATGGGAAGTTCTCTGGCATCCAAGATCCATCTATTAAATAGTTCACAATTATTGTTCAATAGGACATCACATTTGGAAAATGCCTGCATAAATGCCCTCACCCAAGTTTTAGGGTCTAGCTCCTCCAACCAATCATGAGCATATTTATTTGGAACTAGCATGATATCCATGTTTGGCCTCCATTGAGCTTCAATAGTACTTCTAGCACATCTTCACAATTTATGTTTCAATACTTCTCCATTCAAAATTTTAGCAAAGTTTTGTTGCATGTGTCTTACAGAAAATTGTGTTCAAAATCACAAAAGAAAGCTCTAACTGCCTTAACCAGTCCCTGGTTCTGAACATGTAAAATCTAGCATTAGTTTCAATTCAACAATAAGAAGTACCATGTTTAATAATAAATGACCTTACTTTCTGCTTGTCTGACATTATAGTCCAAGCAGAGTTGTTGACAATCTCAAGGTCTTCTTTTAAAGCAATCAAGAATCACTTCCATCCATTTGTGTTTTCTATTTTCACCACAACAAATGCCATTGGATATGCAATCATTATGGTCCATCCCAATTTCATTTAACAAAACCGCTCCAAACTGAGTCTACAAGTGACATCCATCAAAGAAAAACACACATGCCTACAAAAAGACATAAAGCCCCTACTTAGGGATCAAATGAGAAATAACACTTGTTGAATTGGCGATGCTGATCAATGTACAAGAAAAATATACTCCCAGAGTTTGATCTTCTTAACTCTGCTGCATAATGCCATAACTTGTTGTACTAAGCAATTTCATCTCCATAAAAAAAATTGAATGCATGCCTCCTTGATTTCCAAGGCTTTTGATTTCCAACTGTCATGTTCCACTCTTCTTGCACAAGTGCTCATACTTGAAAGTATTTACCATAATTACTTGTGTCTTGTTATCATATGATGCATAAAGATACCAAGGGCATCCATCACAACACTTTGCTACCACCCCTGATCTGACATTTTTTGGAAAGATAAGTCCCAATCACTCCTTGCAACTACAGCCTAATAGCCATTAGGAACAAGTCAACTGAGAAGAAAAGATGCCCATACCAAAAACTTGGTGAATTCAAATTTGATTTAGAGAAATGTGGGAAGTTGAACTTCATATCCTCATTTTTTGAATCAGAGAAGTCACATACTTCATCATATGGATTTTGATCTTCTGTCATTTGCTTCCCGTTCCCTTTCATTCTCCCTTTCTTATCTTCATTATCAGTCAAATCTTCCTGCACCAAGTTTCATCTCCATCTTCCAAGTGATACTCACTGTCAACCACCAAATCTTCTGGAACACAATCTGAATCCTCTAACTCACTAGTTATTCTTCTTCTTCTTCTTCTTCTTCTTCTTCTTCTTCTTCTTCTTCTTCTTCTTCATGTCTTCTTGCTCTGGTCATTGCCCTGGCAGTACTCCTTGGTGCTTCTGCATTGCATACAAATTGTGTGTGCTATCATTAACACATACAAGGCTCATGCACTGATCTAAATTACTATCCTTTGTGACCTCCCTTTTCTCTTCATTGCATTGATAATAGGATGCGGATTTGCAGCTAGGTTGTAATCCACATCATCACTCAATTATCAACACACATGATGTTCTCATGATAAATAAAGAACCTAAGATATATGTGCCTCTCTCTAACCAGTGCCCTGATGCAGGTGGTCTCATTGTTATCTACAATAAGTTTAAGTCCATGCTCATTGATTTGCATTCCACGCTGCGGAAAATATGTTTGTATTCTTCCTGCCATCTCATACCCCAAATCATGCCAACACTAACATGCAAGTTTCCCTAACATCACAAAAATCATTAAAGGCCTTCTTCCCATCCAGATATGACCTGTTTGTCTAGTACCAAAGAAAAATCCGGCATGCACTAACTCTACGGTGTAGAAGTCATTGCCTTCATCTGTCAATGACGAAAAAAATAAAATAAAACACTCGACTAAAACCTAAAATGCAGAGTAAAACCCTAGGCAAACAAGCTCGAATCAGCCATGTTTTATGATTAAAAAAAAACAGTACAAAAGCAGTCTAAATGCTCCCAATTGAGTTGCAAGTGGACCAAATCGACGAAAATTGAGCAGCAATGCTGCTTACCGTACTGTGGGAGGGGGTTGTGCTCCAACCGTTGTATGCCCATCTCACGAACTTAGACTGGGCGACGAGAAGGTCGTCGTCGGTTGCGCTATATCGCCTGCGCCAGAGCCTCTCAAGTCGACGCCACAACCACGATCACGTCGTATCGCCGCACGAAGTCGTCTCTCTCGAGCACGAAGGGGCATTTCAGTTGGTAAATGGCGACGAGTGAATTTGCACTATCAGAACGGGCCGTATTGCAAAATTCAGAGCGGTGTCCGCAACTATGGGGCGTGGGTTCATTATGTAGAAAGCGAGGAGGATTTCCGCAAAATGGCCGTCACACCCTTGAGAGGGATAAATATCAGAAGCATACCGCACAAGCGTACGGTAGGACCGTAGATGTGACGTATTTGTATGCACGAATACCGTACTGAGGTAATTCTCAAGTTCAAGGACGTTTCTGTTACGCGCTAGTGAGTTCAGTGACGATCAGTGTAATTTTTCTCTATTTTAACAACTTAATTTGCTATCTTCTAAGGCAAGTGAGAAATGACTATTTTCACTCACCAATAAGAATTGTTAGATCCAATCATTATGACTTGTGCAATGAAAATATTTTGAAACGAGGGATAATTCTTATTGATGTTTCAGTGTTTTTAGGAAAACACGCATTTTTTATCATTCATGAGAACGGTAACACCGGTGAGCACTTGAGTAAAATTCATTAAGCCTTTTAATTAGGCCATGAACATTTATTTTCATTCATACGGACATTTTGTTGTCAAATGTACATGAACCTTTTCTTTTCTTAGATACGAGACAATATGAATCTGTGTTAAGAACCTGAACATTTTTTGTAGGGCACGAACAGTTTTTTCATATATATAATATTCATTTTGAAAACATATCAACACCTATTTTGAGATACATAATCATTTAAAAATAATAATGTCACAATTGTTTTGTTATTCTAGCAACTTTTTTCACTACTGGCATTGACATATTATTTAGTATGCATGAACAAGTCTCAAAAGATGCACGTACAAAATTTAAAACCGGACATACTTTTTATCTCTTAATTAACATATATTTTATTAAATAGATTAATGATAGTAAAAGGTCATATAAAATGATGTTAGAAAATGTAATAATCTATGTACTAAACAGCCGCGACAATGTGCCGCTAAAGATTATCAAAATGCTATATACCAATAAAAAAACTCGGGCCTAAAAGAGTAAAAAAAAATCAAAATGCTATATAATTTAACATTACATTAATATTTGAAAAAAAATCTGTGAACACTTCTTAAAACGACAAAGGTTAAGATTTTTGTAATTATATAAGCCTTTTAAAGAAATGTGTACACTTTTTAATATTACATAAGCATTTTTAAAAGGCATGAACACTTTATTTAAATTACAAAATTTTAAAAAAATCTAAAACATACACACTTTCTGAAATTACATGGATATTTTAAAAGAATACTTGTACTTTTCTCACGTAAATAAATGTTTAAATTTTACATGTGCAAATAATTTTTATAACACACCAATATTTCTTACTTCTTTTTAGTAGTACTTTCATAACTAAATACAAGACGTTTCTGCAGTTTAAATTGAACAACAAAAACGTCTTATATTTAGTTACAGAGGTAGTACTTCTTATTCCATTAGGATTTACAAAATAAAATACTGAAAAGTAAAAAAGAAACACAGCTATGTAAGTGGGCCACACTTACAGCAGCCCATTTTAGTGTGCCGTGCGGTATTGGTTGCTTCGGGAGCTCCTATACGCCGCTCGTTGCGGCAAGGCGTCGGCACTTCGCACAGGATCAGCTCACCTGGGCCGGCCCATGTTGCGGGAGCACCACGTCCGCGAGGTAAAAAATCACGGAAAGGATTGCAGCCGCTGGGAATCGAACCCGCCTCTTCCTATTGATGTATGCACTGAGCTAGCCACGGTAAATATCAGTTCTTATGCTAAATTGGCAATACAAACCTAAAAGAAACTAACAGTCGCGACAAAACTAAAAATATCAGTTCGTTAAACTACACAGAACTAAAGTGTGAGTGAGGGATCGAACACGCTACCTTCCTCCAGGCAAACAAGCAGCTAGCCACTGTAATTCCTGAGATTTCATGTCAAAAAAGGTAGCCCGGCATATATGAAGTATAAGCCGCGAAAAAGACCGCAATTTAAAAAAAAAATCAAATGTTACTTTCTGTTTGGAAAAGGTAAATATTTTTAGTAATGCAACCATTTATAATTTGTGAACAAAATTTTAAAATTAGAACATTGTGTGAAAATGCAAACATTTTTTGGGGATAAAAAAGGAACAAAATTGAAAACAAGAACATTATTTAAAATTGCGAACACTTTCAAATTTGTGAAAAGAAATTAGAACATTTTTGGAATCTCAAACATTTTTTACAAAAGGGAATAATAAAATGAAAACCAGAACATTTTGAAAATTTCTGAATATTTTTTAATTGTACTTGCGAACAATCTTGAAAAAGACGACCAAATTTTGAAAATTTCTGAAGTATTTTTACATTTTAACTAAATTTTAAAATGACGAACATTTTTTAAAATTTAGAGAACAAATTTTGAACATGAGCATTTTTTAAAACACGAACATTCTTTTAATCTTGAGAACAAATTTTGAAACAGAGAACAATTTGAAAGCGCGGACAATTTTTTAATGCATGAACATTTTTTTGAATCTTCTGAACAAATTTTGAAACGGAGAACAAATTTGGAAGCGCGAATAATTTCTTAAAGCACGAACATTTTATGAATATTGAGAACAAATTTTGAAATGGAGAACAAATTTTAAAAATCCCGATCAAATTTGGAAGCACGAACATTATTTGAAAACGTGAACAAAAAATTGAAATCTGGTACATTATATGAATTTCGAAAGTTTTGGAACTTTTTAGTGTAACAAAAACAATTTTTGAATTTAGAGAACATTTTTTGAAAACTGAACATTTTATGGAAGCACAAACAAATTTTGAATATTTTGAAAAAATAGAGGAGAAAAGAAAAATAAAAATAAATAACAAACCAAAGAAAGAGAACAAACACAAAAAAGGAAAAAGGAAGAAAAGAAAAAAGAAACAGAAATGACTAGAAACGAAAAGAAGAAGCAAAAAGCTTCGCTTGTTGTTGGGCCGGGCCACTGCATCGTTCGCTCCCGCACCCCCCTGTGCGAAGCATCGATATTATGACGCAACGAGCGGCGTATAGGATTTTCCGGTTGCTTCACCCTCATTAGGACGCGGCAAACCCTATTCGGCGCCTTCACCGCCCGTTATAGGGTTTGCAAACGGGCACACGCATCCCCTCCCCGCTGGGCTGGCCCGTTTACCCTTTCTTTTTATTCTGTTTAATGCAGCATTATAAAAAATAGCGTACCGCTCAGATCCAAGCCCGTAATCCTTCTAGCTACGGTAGCCAACTATGCAATGCACCCAGCTATGCAATGCACCCGACGATATTTGTTTCCACCTTTTCTCTCTTTTATTCCTTTTTATTTTACTTTATTTTAATCTTTTTTCCTTTTTCTTTTCCCATTTTCTTTTTTCTTGTCACTTTTTTTTCTTTTTTCTCAAAATGCGTGAACTTATTTTTATCAAAATAGATGAAACTTTTTGCAAAAATCCTGTGAACTTTTTGAAAAATTGATGAACTTTTTAGGCAGCCGTGACCTTTTCTTAAAAATCCGTGAACTTTTTTAAAAATCCAGAGAACTTTTGTTATAGAAACCAATGAACTTTTTTTAAATCCGTGGAATTTTCTCAAATTCTTGAACTTTGTACGAGTTCGTGAACATTTTTTTAATCCGTAAATATTTTTCAAAATCTGGTGAACGTTTTTTAATAAAAATCGGTGAACATTTTTAAAATCTGTGAACTTTTTCTCAATATAGGGTGAACTTTTTTAAAAATTCGTGATATTTTTGCCAAAAGTGTTGAACTTTTTAAATTTTTTGCTATAATTTTTTGAATATCCATGGACTTTTTTAATTGGTTAATTATTTTTGTAATTTAGGTTTTCTTAAATAATTTATACTGGGACCAAAACAAGGATTAAATAGTGTTTTTTTTCAGATGTTAAACATCAGTTTGATTGTGGTGCAGTAGTTATGGAGTCAAGTCCGATGACGTCATCATGCAGGTTCGATCCCCACTTCCGCCTTTGAGGGCGAACGAGCCTAAGCGGTGCTGAGGGCGCTGAACAGGAACTACCTTAGGACGCCATGGCTACTTCTCGCTGGGAGCTCCTATTAGGCGCTTCACGCTCCAGGGAAGCTCCCTGGCGCCGGCACTTGTGGGCCGAACCATGTACACATTCAAAAAAACGAAAAAAATCATGAATTAATAAATTGTCATGGATTTTCATAAATGTTCATTGAATTTGAAAAAACTTCAATGATTTTGGGAAAATTACATTAATTTGGAAAAAAGTTCATATAATTTTGAAAAAAATTCATCGAATTTGAAAATAAGATGCTCAATCTGGCAGAGATTTTTGTAAAATTCATTGATTATAAAAAAAGTTCATCAAGTTTGGAAACAATTCACTAAATTGAAAAAGTTCATAGTTTTTTTTTAATCACCGACTTTACAAAAATTTGACGAAATTTAAGTACAGAAAAAATAGCTAAACGTGCCGGCCGCTTGGAGGCTTCAATTGCCCGTTTCCAAAATGTACAGTAACAGGCGCTTCAAATAGGATCTGCCCTTCTCGCCCGTATAGAGACATAGCTTAGTCTCACCTCGGGGCGCGAGGGAGTGGCCCGGTCCAGTACTGTAGCACATCAGGTTTGTAGTGTTTTTCATTTATTTCTCTGTGTTGTTTCTTATCAGTTTTCACTGCTTGCGTCTGTTTTCCTTTGGTTTTCTTCAGTTTTTTTGTCTTCGGGTTATTTTGGATTTCTTAGTTTTTTTTTTCAGGTTTTCCAATTTTAAGACATGTCTAGTTTTTTTTGTACATGTTGTATATTTTCTGTATACATGTCTAGTTTTCCAATTTTTGTATACACCTGAAACATTGTGTATACATGTCATAACATTTTTTAGATACATATTAACATTTTTTCAAATACATGTTTTTGAGCATTTTTCCAATGCGTGTCAAACATTTTTCAAATACAGGCTGAAGCACTTTTTTAGAATCATACGAAACATTTTTTTAGCTGTGCGAACAAGTTATATGCAATGTATATAAAAGTGTCTTTAAAATTTTAGGAATATAATTTTGAAATGCTTGAACATTTTTTAATGTAACATACAATTTTTTTGAATCGTAGGAAACTTTTTTTTGGAATTATATGACATTTTTTTACATTGTATATACATTTATTTTGAAAATTTTCCATACATTTTTCTGAAACGCGTGATCATTTTTTACATGCTACAAACATTCTTTGAATGCTGTCAACATTTTTTTAACTACGCTAATAGAAAATTATATTGTGTTTACATTTTCCATATTTTTTTTACTTTTTGAAGTAATTTAAACCTTTTTGGAATTTCCGTGTCTAAATTTTTTTTCTTTCAAAAATATGAACGTAAAAGAAATAAAAATGAACTAACTGCAAGGAACTACTTGGGCTGGAAATGGAGTGGAAACTTTTGATTATCCTGGAGGAAAAATGGAAAGAAAGAGGAAATTTGAAAACAGAAATGGAAATGCAATTTTTTATGCGGAAACGGAAACAAAAATAGAATGACGTTTTTCGGTGGAACAGACGTGGAAATGAAACTTTCCGTTTTCGTGAATATGAAATTTCCCTTTTTACTATAGGTCTATAGTTGTTTTGTAGCACAACCACCAAACAACACACAATGACACGATGAGTAGAATGGATCATTTAGGCCCAACTTCTACTACCACACATGTACTCAACTACTCCCTCCGTAAACTAATATAAGAGCGTTTAGATCATTAAAATAGTAATCTAAACACTCTTACATTAGTTTACAAAGGGAGTAGATCCTATACGCAATTGTCCAATACTACTACAAATCTACAATACTATGCTAAGTGCTAACATAATTATATTATTGAATTTGTTTGTTTTTGTTTGTATTTCTCTATGATTCACGAGGTTTTAAGTTCCGGTCAACACCCACTTCTATTTCCATGTCCGCTCTGTATTCGCTCCGTGTCTGCTGGTAGTATCCGTTTTCATATTCAGTTATGGGGTTTCTGTATTCATTTCCGCATCTGCAAAAAATATATGAAAACAAATGTGGTAGCACCAGTTCCGTCCGTTTTCGCTCCGTTTTCATCCCTAGTTGAGTTGATGCATTTTTTTAGAATTTCCTATACGACGCCTTTAGCACCGGTTAAAGGCCACTAGACAAACAGGCGCACACCCCTGCATCCTAGGCTCGACCACTAGACAAACCGGCATACACCCCCTGCATCCTGGGCTCAGTCGCTAGACAAACCGGCGCACACCCCCTTGCACCCTGCACTCGGCCCATTTTTTTCTCAACGTTCAAAAAATGCCGCGGGTGGTGAGGTTCGAACTCGGAACCTATCTGTTTCCTTCGAACGCAACAATCAACTCAAAATGGCTGAACTTTTGTCAAATTTTGTGAACTTTTTTCCATTTTTTTTCTTCAAAATCGATGATCTTTTTTTTTCAAATTTCCTTTTTTCATATTTTGATGACCTTTTTTATCTTCAAAATCATCGATTTTTTTCAAATTCATGAACTGTTTTCAAATTCGTGACCTTTTTGCAAATTCATGAATGTTTTTCTAATTCATGAACCTCTTTTTCAAATCACCTTTTTTTAAAGTCATGATCAACAGTCAACAGGTCAAATGTCAACAGTGAATGGTCAAATCAAAATCAAAATACATTCCCCGAACTACCAAACTACTCTTGTGGAAAAACCACCAAACTACTCTTGTGGTGACAAGTGATGCATATACATTCCCCAAAAAGACAAGAACCTTTATTTTGAAATTCAAAAACAATCTATTCGTGTAAAAAATAAGACATATTTTGTTTCTCGCTATAGAATTAGTTTCTTCAGATTCTGGGTAAACCATTGTAAGAGATACCCATTAAGTAACAATCCGCATAAAAAACACGTATGAAATTGTGCCATATCGATAGGCTGCACAGCTGTTTCGTGCAGTATCTTGGATAATCGGCTATTCTTACAGAGCGACCACACCTTGGGCTGGTCCCTCAAAAAAAATACATACTGGTTTTTCTTTTCGTTTTTCCTTGCTTAAGTGTGCGTTTCTTTGGTTCTCCCCTAGTTTTTTCCTTTT
Organism: Thinopyrum elongatum; assembly: GCA_011799875.1. NCBI lineage: Eukaryota > Viridiplantae > Streptophyta > Magnoliopsida > Poales > Poaceae > Thinopyrum > Thinopyrum elongatum. The sequence goes on along the minus strand of CM022298.1, from coordinate 544,266,266 downwards.
CAGATTTACTTTTTATTTTTATAAAAAAATTTATTTCATTTTTTGTTTGTGATTTTCCATTTTTCTTATTTCCTTTTCATATTTTGTTCATGTTATTATTATATGTTTTTTGTAAAAACATGATTTAAAAATATACATCGTAAAGTTTAAAATACATGGTGGACATTTTTAATATACAATGAGTATTTTATAAATACTTTAAAAACATCTTTAAATACATTATGAATATTTTATAATACACATGAAAATTTTCTGAAATACATAACAAAATTAGAAAATACACTGTGAACATTTTTTCGATATAAGGTGTTTTGTAAATGCGTGATGCACATTTTTAAATGCATTGTGAATAACTTTTCAATGCACGATAAATATTTTTAAAGTTCACGTAATTAAAAAAAGTTTCCACCTCTAATAATTTGTTCCTATGTTCTATAAAAAAAGAGAATCGACAGAACAATCAAAACTATAAAAATGGAACAAAAATAAAAATCACTGGAAAATCAAACTTAATAAGAGCTTAGAGCATCTACAGTCGGGCATCCCAAACCGCCCCAAACGCTCGGGCGGATGACACGGTCACAGACGGTCGTGAAAAACCGACCCAGACGGGGGCCTTAAACTGTCCTCAAACGTCCGGGCTGTACGGCGCCCCTCATATCCAGCTCAAATATGGGGCGGCCCGAGCGCGTGCGGGTGCGTCCGCGATGTCTGCTTGGCCCAGCCCGGCCCAGGCGTGCCCGACAAATATCCCTATCCAGAAAACCCTAGACCGCACTCAATACGAACTCCACTTCAGTCCCCTCTCCGTCCACTCCACTTCTGATCCCCTCCGAACCCATTCATGGCCGGTGACCGAAACAGCGCTGCCTCGGGTGGGGAATCCGGCTCTGACGACGACTGGGCGAGCCCCTGCGTGAAGCGGAGCCTGATTATGTGGAGGAGGTCGCCCTCCGCATCGCGTTGAGGCATTCGCAGCTAGAACAAGGCGGATCCGGCTGCGGCGGATCTACTTCATCAGCGTCCGCCGCCCGTCAACGCAGCGCCGGTGACGTCTCCGGCCCTTCCCGCCCAATGCTTAGCTCCGCCCGCTCCGTCCGCTCCTTCAGGTGTGCCGCCAACCTCCACCACCCTCTGCTCTGGAAGTAGTACCCGGCCATCGCTGGGTTCTCGTGCCCGCGCCGGGGCCGACGCGCCCGAGGACGCCCGAGTTCGAGGCACGTGCAACCCGACGCGAGCGGCAGTGGGCGAGGGAGAGGGCAGCGGTAGGGGAGACGATTTCCGTGCGTCGTTCACGCGCGAGCACGCCGGTCGATCCCGAGGCCGCGCTCGTTGCATCGGTCCTTCGCCGCTCTCTCAGGACGGCGAAGACGGATGCGCGGCGCCTCTGCCATAAGAATGCCAAGGCGCTCCGACTCACCATCGAGTTGTTGGAGCGCAAGGCAAACAAGGAGGCGGCGGCGAAGGCAAAGGCGGCCGGGCATGCCAAGGAGCAGGACCGCCTGCTAGGCTATCGGGCAAAAGGTGCAGCTCCGACTCCTCCGACCCGACGGACGGCTCCAACTCCAATTCCGACACACCTCCGCACACCAACACCTACATGGAGGAGGGGCACAGCCGCGCCGACGACTGGTAGGGGAAGGGGCTGACGAGGAAATGGTGATTTCCTTCGCCCTTCCCCGTTTTATTTTCGTTTTATCTATGTTCTAAGTATTTGTAGTGAATTTGCACTGTCCGCCGATAAACCTTCGATGAACTATGTGCTGCAATGATGATCCGGATAGTTGACCGTGTTTTATACTTTATACGTAGCGTTGCATGGTTTGCATGGTTTTGAGGTTTCAGATATGAGGAATGCGGATGTGAAAGCCAACATATATATGAGGCGTGTCCGGTTAGTGCCTGTGGATGCACGAGCATTTGAGGGGTCGGATTTGTCAAATCTGACTGTAGATGCTCTTAATAACGCTAACCGGGGCGAACCATAACACCAGTACCTTGTGTGTTTACACGCATACCCATTGTAATGAGCAGCTAATAGGAGCTCTCGCATGGGCATAGTAGATGATAAATCTCAAATGACTTTTTTTGGGTAGGGTAGATCGAGTTAGTGCCCTTCTGCTCAGTTGATCGTCATCCCAGATGCTGGTGTTTGCCATTCTGCTCAATTTTGTTTGTCCTTGTCCACTCCATGGTCCTCCTTCTACAGCCGGGGGAAATATTTTTGGCGCGAAAGCCTGTTGGATCCGCCGAGTTAGTGACTAGGCGCGTTCGTCGTCCTCATCGCCTCGTTTTTCCACGGGGAATCAATGCGAAGGCTGCCGCCGGTCAGCCTTCCATTGATACCTCACGGGCGGCGCAGTGAAGGCGCGCCGACGCGCGTCCCGCCCCCTCCCGCACGCGTACACACGGCTGCTGCCCGCTCGCCGCCCACCCGCTGCTATAAAAGCCGCCCTCCCTCGCCGGTGGCCACACACTCCCTCGCCACAGCCCCTTCTCCTCCGACGACGCCCCTCTCGCCCTCTTGCCGCCGACGCCCCCTCTCCCTCTCTCCCCGTCGACGACCATGGCCGAGAGGTACCCCGGCGACGGAGCGGCGGCCAACGGCTTCGGCCGCCACCACCTGCACGAGGACGAGGCCCGCCTCCTCTACGAGGCGGACTACACGGTGCCACCGGACATGCGGGTGCCGGGTTCGTGTAGGCTGAGCGCCGGCGGAGTCCCGATGCCACCGCCGCCCTCTGGAGGTGTCCGGCGCGCCGAGATCGCGCGCATCCGATCGTCGCTGCCGGAGAGCGCGGGCTCTTACCGGACCTCGGGCCGCTCACCTCCTGGCCTTGACCACGGCATCGCGACCTGGCATACCAGCGACGGCTGAAGCTTGCCTGGGGATTGGGTCCTGTCGGCGTAGAGCACTAAGCTACCGCGAGAATAAAAAGGGGGAACCGTGCTCAAGCGAGAGACACAAACACAACATAAGTTGGGGATGCTAACATTAAGGCAAAAGTGTCATGATCTTTACATACCCGTGCGGGGCCCTTCATGACTTTTGCGCAGGAATGAAACGAAAGGAAAGGACCTCCTGAGGATCGCGACCCAGGCGGTGTCGCCCATGACGCCTGGCCGGCGCCATTCCTCCCTCAAGCCCGAGCGCGGCGGCACGATGGCTCGTAGCTGTCGTCGTCGCTTAAGCTTGGTTCGGAGGAGGCGTCGCTGCTGCTGGAGGAATCACGGACAAGGCCAAGGGCAAGTTCACCGCGAGGGGCCTCGCCGATTTGCCGGCCTGTGAGGGGGTCGCCGTCTCGATCGCCTCCCCTGGGGCAGCACTCCAGACATCGGCCGTCCTCTCCGAAGACCTTGAAGAAGGGCGTCAACGCCCCGTCAAGCGCCACGCATCAGCCTGGCCCGCAGGCGATTGGGGCCCGCGGCGCTTCGCCCTTGCCCTTTGGCTTCGCCTCGAACCCAAGTCCGAGCGCGCCTTGGGCCCGGGGGCTACTGTCGGCGTTCTGGGAACCAGGGTACCCAGACCTGCCTACCTGCGGCCCATGGCGTGGCTTCATCGACAGCCTGGTATGGCCCATCTACAAGACTATCAAGACAAGACCCTCACGAGGGGCCAAGCCTCGCGAGGCAGACAGCGCCAAGACCTCCTGAGGGAGCGGCCTCCCCAGGCTGCCTCCTGAGGAGCGGAGATTTCTATGCAGGTATCCAACCACACGAGGTTGCGGTGACGCAAGCCATGACGACCAAGGCCAGGCGGGTGCCAGCAGGCGCAGAAGAGCAGGTTTCCTCTTTGGTGTTAAGGAGGCAAGCGCAGGCGTGGGTTCTCGAGGAATCAAACAAAGGTTTCCATTCCGGTGCAATGAGACCAAGACCGCTAGGACGGCAGGACGGATGTCATCGCCGAGCCCACCGCGGCGTCACGACCAGAAGCTTTGCAAGTGAAGACAACCTTTCGTCAAGATAAGATGTACTGCTTGTCCCCTTTCAAATTGGCCACTGTGGGATCCCTTCCCGCCTTCGTTTTGGAGGAAGAGGACCAAGGCCGCTATAAGTATAAGCTAGCCACCACCGTAGAGAGGGAGAGACCGAACTGAAGGACGACTCACCCTCACCCCAGAGCAGACCTCGCGAGGTTGTTCTTCCCTTGTACTAGTTCATCCCCAGCCCCTTGTGAGGCAAATCCACCACAAAGCAGGAGTAGGGTCTTACACCGCAAGGTGGCCCGAACCTGGGTAAACTGCCGTGTCCATCTCCTTCCTTGATCCATCGAGCTAGGCTGTAGGGCGACGGGTTGGTTGGTTGGATAGGTTGAGTTCTTCACACACGCCCTAGAGTTCGAACCTTCTTTGGGTCTGCGGAGTCCTGAATCCGACAGAGGCCAGCAACTCGCCGCGGTTAGAATACCCGGCGCCCCCTCCTTCTCTCGCCGTCGCGGTAGCTCCTGGACGCCGAGCCGAATGGAGACGACGTCCTCGTCCTCGTCGGGCTCCCGCTCCTCCGGGTCATCGGCGCTCCTCCCCGTCAAGCCAGAGCCATGGGAGACGCCGCTCGGGCGGCGCACGCATGGTGGCGCCCTCGTCATCAACGAGGGCGGCGTTCCTTCTCCTTCGGTCTCCTCCTCCCGCCTCGTCAAGCCGAAGACCGAGCCGGCGCTCCTCCCCGTGAAGAAGGAGCACGAGGCCATGGCCGCCGGCGAGGAGACCGACCTGAAATGGGCACGGGACGACTACGTCCTGCAGGAGATGGAGCGCCAGTGCCACGCCCTCGAGGAGATCGCCGCCCAGCGCCACGGCCGCGAGGAGGACGGCGTCGTCGTCCTCGATGACAGCGATGATGAGGCGCCCGGTGTCGGTGTCAAAACCGGCGGATCTCGGGTAGGGGGTCCCGAACTGTGCGTCTAAGGTCGATGGTAACAGGAGACGGGGGACACGATGTTTACCCAGGTTCGGGCCCTCTCTATGGAGGTAATACCCTACGTCCTGCTTGATTGATCTTGATGAATATGAGTATTACAAGAGTTGATCTACCACGAGATCATAATGGCTAAAACCCTAAAAGTCTAGCCTGTCTGATTATGATTGTCCCTATGGACTAAACCCTCCGGTTTATATAGACACCGGAGGGGACTAGGGTTGTACAAAGTCGGTTACAGAGAAAGGAATCTTCATATCCGAACGCCAAGCTTGCCGTCCACGCCAGGGAGAGTCCCATCCGAACACGGGAGAGAGTCTTCTGTCTTGTATCTTCATGGCCCATCAGTCCAGCCCACGTTATGTAGTCTGGACGCCCGAGGACCCCTTAATCCAGAACTCCCTCAGTAGCCCCTGAACCAGGCTTCAATGACGATGTGTCCGGCGCGCAGATTGTCTTCGGCATTGCAAGGCGGGTTCCTCCTTCGAATACTCCAGAACAGACTTCGAGCACAGAAAGCGTGTCCGGCTCTGCAAGACAAGTACCACACACAACCGTAGAGAGTATAATATTTCACGAGTCCCATCTGCTGACAACTTTTTGTAACGCGACACCACGTTCCTGCACGGTCATTATTTCGAACCGTTTTCTTTTTAGCCTCCCACTCCATGTTTCGAGAAGCGGTTTTATTGGCACGTCTTGTCGAAGCAGAGATCATGTCCCCTTATTACGAGATTCTCATCAATACGGGTGTGGGTAACCCAACCGTCCCGTTGGTATGATTCCTTGGGAATAGGCAGGTTTTGAGGCCTAGGAGGAGGCATTTCGATATTCATCGCCTTTATAAAGGGGCACAGACCCGTCCTTCTCCTCTACGCTTTCCCCTCCCCTCATCCTTTCCAACCTCGAGTTCTAGCACCCAAGGTTCAATTTATTTGTTCTGAGTCTCTTAGCCATGTCCGGACCCAACCTTCAAGGCCGGTGGGTGGCCTCCTCCGTCATAGAGGAGGATATCGCGACGCTCCGGGCGGCAAAATACCTGACCACGGAAATCCCCCACAGGCTCCTTGCTCAAGGGCAGGTCATTCCTACTCCCAGATCCGGCGAGAGGGTCGTATTCATCTCTCACTTCCTCCGAGGGCTAGGGTTCGCTCTCCATCCCTTCGTTCGCGGACTCATGTTCTATTACGGGCTAGATTTTCATGATCTAGCTCCGGACTCCTTTCTTCACATCTCAGCGTTCATCGTCATGTGTGAGGCCTTTCTCCGTATTCCCCCGCACTTCGGCTTATGGCTTAAGACCTTTAATATGAAGCCAAAGGTAGTCGATGGGAAGCAAGCGGAGTGCGGTGGTGCGATGGTGAGCAAACTCGCCCACACACCTTGGCCAAAAGGCTCTTTCACGGAAACCTCCAACCTATGGCAACGGGAGTGGTTTTACATCACTGAACCCTGTGGTACCAAGTGGGCAGCTACACCTTCGTTCCGGCCTGGCCCTCCATTACAGCTCGCATCATGGATTAATAAGGGGCTGGACTGGGGATCAACGGATGAAGTGCAGACACTTCAAAGCCGCATCCGGAGCTTCCTCGAGAAGGACACCGGCCTCGTCGACGTAATCCAGGTAATGCTAGTCCGCCGGGTCCTGCCGTGCCAGCGACGGCCCCTCCGCATGTGGGAGTTCAATCCGGAAGGACCACAGACTCTTCAGCACTTCTTTGGCACGACGCACAAAGGAATGTGGAAGTTATTCTTTGGGACACGAAAACAGTCGCCGGATACTACCGAGGACGTCGGCCTTGACTGCAACCATCCGGATACCTCGGTAGGCCCTCGACTCCTAAACACAGCTTAGTTAAATATCTCGTAACAATATACTGAGAAAACCGTCTTCGACCAGGGCTGGATCAAGAAGGCGGAAAGAATTAGGTGTTCGACCCCTCTTCCCGAAGACTCAGCAGATCCTGTGTTAACAAGGATGCTGGCTCCGGCGCCATACCAAGTGTCGGCGAAGGGGGACAAAGAGGAGAGCAAGAAGGCCGAAGGTGGCCTCTATTCTAGAGGTACACCAGACACTATGTCCAGAGAGATTGGAACTCCCTCTTCCGAAGACAAAAGAGAAGGAGAAACTGACATCCCCTCTCCCGATGGGAAGAAGAGGGCCGCCTCCGAAGATTTGGAAGCAAAGGCTCCTAAACGAGGGAAGACGTCCCTGTCAGGTGGCTCGGGTTCAGAAGACGACGTTGTGGCGTAGTTCCTCCGTAAGGACAAGCCTTTAGCCGAATCATAAGTGAACAGAGGCGTCCGAAACATATCCCATTGCTTTCCGGTTACCAGGGTAACATTTAAAATATATGTTTGTAGTCCGGCGTGCAGTCTTCCTCAACAGTCCTCCTCCTCGGGGGATCTTCTTCCGGAGATGATGGAAAGCGAGACGCCTCCACAGACCTTCTCGCCTGAAAGGGCAGACGACTCCGAGGTGTCATCTCGGAGGATCTCTCCCGACCAACAAGCGGTGCGAGGGATAATGAAAACTACGCCCGAAGGTGATACTTCGGCCGTCCAGAGTCCGGGGCATGCGGACCCTATGAGGACCAACAATAAAGGGCCCGGACTATCCGGTCTACAGCCGGGGACGACTCTAGATCCGGACAAACATATTCTTTCCAGGGGAGTCCGTACTCCTGCGGCCGCTCCCAGGGATCCGGGGGCGCCGGATACAATGACGGGCATGCTGCAACATGCGTCCGTTTCAGAGGAACATCGTACCTTAATGGGTACGGTTGTTAAGAGGATTCTGTCCGCGAAAAGCGGATTGAATGAATCCTTCATGAGCCTGCTAAGAGGCTTCGAGGTATGCAATGTAATATCTTTAATTGCACTTCTACGTGCAAAATGCACCTGTGTATAGATAGTAGCCCCTGAGACTCTAGTTGCCGTCCGAAGGGAGGCGATCAGAGGATCAAAAAAGATATTCCCAGGAAATAATCTGATGAGTTGGAACACATGCTATTTCATCCATGACGACTGCCCAAGCTACAGAGGTTGCAAGGCTAAAGCAGAAACTTGATGTGGCGGATGATGACCACACACTTATTAACAGGCAGCTAGACGAGGCGCAAGGTATGTTTTTGGGGCCGTCAGTATATGTAAATATGATAATATGAGCATGAAGCTGAAAATTTTATACTGAGATATGCATAACTGCAGATAATGCTGCTGCAGTTGAGGCCCTACGGGCTGAGCTTGCCCGAGCCAAGGAGCAAGCCAGGATGAGTGAGGCAGCTGCCAAGAAGACAACTGCTGAGTTAAAGGCCGAACAGGCTGCTCGGCGCCAGTGCGAGGAGAGAATATCTACCATGACACGCGAGCTAAAGGATGCCAATGTTCGATGCGAATTCCTCGAGAAGGATAATAAAGCCAGAACGGTCAAACTCGGCAAGGCCTTACAAGAGGCGAGAGAAGCACGGTCCGAGTCTAGAGCGGCTCGGGAAGAAATCCGGCAAGCTGGGGAGATAGCGGCCGGTAAGCCTTTCTTATTACAGACTAAATTCGGCGATCCGAAGTATGCCCCCCTTAATCAAATGTGGAGTTCTCCAGACGCATTCTTGGACTTGCCGAAGAGTGTCTCCGATGCGGCGCAGTTTTTCCAAGCGCAAGAAGGACGTGCAACGGAGAAGCTTTTCTGGTCGCAATTCAGCATGTCAAAGCGTCCGCTATTGCTGAACGAACAGATGGCCCAGTGGGCCGAGCTCCACAAGATATCCGGATCTTCCATGAAGGACGTCGTGGTCCGGCTGTGGCCGGCTGAGCCAATTCCGAATAGTTATTTCGGTTTGGTGCAGCGACTTGTTGATGCGGTGCCGCGTATCGACGCTGTTAAGCGGTCAACGTGCATTGAGGGTGCACGGATGGCCTTTGCCCGCGTCAAGGCGTACTGGACAAAGATGAAGGCCACCGATATTGCAGCGAAGAGTCCACCCGAGGGCCAGGACCATCACACGCCAGAGCATTATTTTGAGGACGTCCTAGAGGGTGCCCGCTTGATAGAGGGTCAGTGCTCGAAAGATATGATGTTCGAGTGAATATACCAAGTTTGTAAAAACAATATTATGGTATATTAAGGCCATATTTTTATTACTTTTGCCTGAAAGTATTGGTTCCTCCTGTGCGGCCGTTCTTTGTATAATCTGAAAGTTTGCCAGTCGTCGGCTTCAGCCCCCTCGCATATAATGTGGGGGTGTTCGGAAAAGCACTTGATCACTCTTGACCCAACGTCTTGGTCCATGAAGGAGGTGTCAATGCGGCGAACTAAGCAATCGGACTATAGGGCTTTAACACTTTCAATTAGCCATAAGAGTTTGACGGCGGGTCTATGATATAGCCCCTGGTATGTGCGCGTTTACCAGAATATGGTGCATTACATAGGTGACCAGAAAAAATAGTCCTTCATGTAATACGGAAAGAATCGCTAAGGATTCTGATGAGTCATCGAGTGGTTGACCAGCTCTCGCCGCATCATGACAGTCAGTTTTCGGCTTTCTCTACTGAGGTGCTCATCCGGATGAACCAGGACACAATCGCAGTAGTTCTCCCCTTACTACCCTAGCCGATATAGCGGAACGTAAGGTAGTAAGCACAGGAGCCGGGCAACCCAACTATTGACCAAAGACATGATTCGGAGCTGATGCATATAAGGCCAAACTCGTGACGCCGAAGTGTGCTGAAAAGCAGTTCGGACTTGTCGGCAACTCATGTGTTGCCGTATCGAGCCCCTGGCAATTTGTGCCGAGGTGCGTTCGTGAAACAACCGAAGAAGCAAAATTCAGAACGTAGAAAAAGCGAATACTGAATACAGGTTATGTTCACTGGAATCTGATTGATACGTCAAACGCAATTCTACAGATTATAACACCCCTACCCGGGCTATTTAACATGCCGGGGGCCGAGGGTTGAGGAAAAAGGCAATTTACAGGTTTAAAATAAAGAGTGCGGTCTTACAAAAATCATTAGGACCTCCTGTCGCACGTCTGCGCTGCTTTGCCTCGGTGAAAGGACTTCTTGGTAGAAATAGCCTTTGGTTATTTATACGAAGCCGGACTGTAGAAAGAGTCCGTAAGATGACCAGGCTTTGAATCACCTATTGTAAAGGATAAAAAAAAGTAGTTAGAAAAAGTAAAAAGACTATGAGAGTGCGGACCGCATTGTAAGCCTGTCCGTACTGTGCCTCCGCCGATGACCACGGTATTTTAAGTGCATAATTATATATGCGCGGTATAAACTTCGCAGCTATATGGGGTGGACGACGAAGGCTGAACTGCTAATCCAGCTTTGTGATTGATTGGTCCTGTTTAGTAGAGACCGGCGGCTTGACGGCCAATGGGATGAGCGGCTTAATAAGGCCGCTTTGTACTTCGGCTGCAGCAGCCATAGTACGCTCCTCTGTACGGAGGGAGCATTCCGTATTTCCGTTTATTGTGATGACGCCGCGTGGACCGGGCATCTTAAGATTGAAATAGGCGTAATGTGGGACCGCATTAAAACGAGTAAAAGCGGTACGCCCGAGTAGTGCGTGGTAGCTGCCGCGGAGCGGTACAATATCGAAGGTCAAGCCTTCGCTTCTAAAGTTGTTTGGCGAGCCGAAAACGACTTCCAATGTAATTGATCCCGTGCAGCGAGCTTCTACGCCGGACACTGCACCTTTGAAGGTAGCTGTGGTGGGCTTGATTCGTGAAGGATCAATGCCCATTTTGCAGACAGTGTCTTGGTAGAGTAGATTAAGACTACTGCCGCTGTCCATAAGGACTTTCGTGAGATGGAACCCATCAATAATTGGATCGAGGATCAGAGCTGCCGAACTTTCGTGACGGATACTGGCTGGGTGGTCCTTGCGATCGAAAGTGATCGGGCAGGCCGCCCATTGGTTTAATTTTGGGGTGCCTGGCTCTATGGCATTGGCGTCCTGTAGTGCGCGCTTGCGCTCTTCTGTAGGGATGTGTGTCACGTATACCATGTTGACTGTTTTTACTTCGGGGGGAAATTGCTTCTGACCCCCGGTGTTCGGTTGGCGAGTTTCTTCGTCATCGCTGTCACTGGGCGGCCCCTTCCCCTTGTGTTTGGCGTTAAGCTTGCCGGCTTGTTTGAAGACCCAACAGCTTCTGTTGGTGTGATTGGCTGGTTTACCGGGGGTGCCATGAATCTGGCAGGGCCGATCCAGTATCTTGTCTAAATTGGATGGTCCGTCTCTGTTTGCCTTGAATGGCTTTTTCCGTTGACCGGCTTTGGAGCCGCTGAATACGGTGTTTACCGCCGTGTCTTGCGTTCCTTCATTATTATTTCGACGCTTGTGTTTATTGCGTCGTGGCCTGCCGTTGCCGTCTCGAACTTCGGAAGTGCCCGGATCACTAGTGCTAGTTCTTCTATGAGCGAGCCAGCTATCTTCTCCTGCGCAAAAGCGGGTCATCAGAGCGGTAAGGGCTGCCATGGATTTTGGTTTTTCTTAACCGAGGTGGCGGGCAAGCCATTCGCCTCGGACGCTATGTTTAAAGGCCGCGAGGGCTTTGGCGTCCGGACAATCGACAATGTGGTTCTTTTTAATTAGGAACCTAGTCCAGAGCTTCCTGGCTGATTCCCCGGGCTGCTGGATGATGTGACTTAGGTCGTCGGCGTCCGGAGGCCGGACATATGTACCTTGAAAGTTATTGTGGAAGGCGTCTTCCAAGTCTTCCCAGCTGCCAATGGAGTTTTCTGGGAGGCTGTTCAGCCAGTGCCGTGCTGGTCCCTTTAATTTTAGTGGGAGGTATTTGATGGCGTGGAGGTCATCACCGCGAGCCATGTGGATATGGAGAAGGAAATCTTCAATCCATACTGCGGGATCCGTTGTTCCATCATATGATTCGATATTCATGGGTTTAAACCCTTCCGGGAATTCGTGTTCCATTACTTCATCAGTGAAGCAAAGGGGATGTGCGGCACCTCTGTATCGGGCCAAGTCGTGACATAGTGCGGATGTAGTCCGTCTGCGGTTTTTGGCCCGGACGTGGTTATGCTCGGTACGTCTGGCTTCAATGCCGTCGTCGCGCACCAGGGCATGCCCCCACGATCCATAGATCGGTCTGGACTGACCTGCTCTATTCTCCCGGTTTTGCCACATGTCATATGTGTATTCCCGAGCTGTGGTGTCTTTGCCTTTACGGCGAGGTAGTATGGGCAGGTGTTCGGCTTGAGTTGCCACTTTGTCCCGGCCACGTGGTGGTCGGTCAGCCGCATTACGTGTTGATGGCATGGGCTCAAGTGCCTCGTCGTCGAATTGGAGTAGCAATTTGCGCTTCGGGTAACTTTTAATGGGGCGCTCGAGTCTGTATTCCTCGGCTGCCAGGACATCAGTCCATCTGTCGTTGAGCAGATCTTGATCAGCTTGAAGCTGCTGCTGTTTCTTTTTCAGGCTCCTCGCAGTGGCTATTAGCCGGCGCTTAAAGCGCTCCTGCTCGACGGGTTTCTCAGGCACGATAAAGTCTTCGTCGCCAAGGCTCACCTCATCTTCGGAGAGTGGAAGATAGTTGTTGTCCTCCGAGTCTTCATTTATGGCCTGTTCGTCAGGGCTGACTTGCCCATCTTCCCTACCGTCCTGTTCGGAAGTCGGCTCGGCGGGATCTTCTTTGTCTTCGGCATCGTCCGGAGTATTGTTTTCTCTTGTGCCGGTATTGCTGTCTTTTCCACGGCGTGATTTAGAGCGGTGCCGCTGACGTCGGCGCTTTGGCTGTGTCTCAGGAGGTTTATTCTCGACTGGATCTTTCTCGTTATCGCCATTATTCTCTTTGGGAGTATCCACCATGTACATGTCATACGAGGAGGTGGCTGTCCAGCGCCCAGTAAACGGTGGGTTTTGGGCTTGCTCCTCTCCGGCATCGTCGTCCATACCGTCGATGTCTTCGGAGTCGTGATCGAGCATGTCGGTTAAGTCTTCGACAGTGGCAATGAAGTGGGCGGTGGGTGGGAAGCGAAATTCTCCGTCATTAGCCTCCAGTTCAAACTGGATATAATTCGGCTGTGAGTCCCCCGCTAAGGAGAGGGTTTTTAATGATTTGAGCACATCACCCAAAGGTGAGTGTCGAAAGATGTCCGCGGAGCTAAACTCGATGATCGGCGCTCGATCGAGCTTGATGGGCGCGGACGCACGCGGTTCGGAACCTGTGGCCGGAGATGAATCCGAGGTTTCGATGACACAGAACCCGTTCAAAGTTGAGTCTATGTGCGGCTCCAACGCCGCTGAGTCTGCGGCTTCCGTGGCGGGGTTGAGCTTCCCGTCCTCGGATGGCGCAATCTGCTCTGGATCTAGGGCCAGGGCAGTTACAGGCGCTATCTCCCGGGTGTGGTCCGATGACAAATTTAGGTCATGTTCATCGCGGTGGTAGGGAGCGGCTGCCATGGGCTCGAATCCGTCGAAGATCAAGTCTCTGCGGATATCAGCAACATAGTTCAAGCTTCCAAACCTGACCTGATGGCCAGGGGCGTAGCTGTCGATCTGCTCTAGATGGCCAAGCGAGTTGGCCCGCAGTATGAAGCCGCCGAATACGAAGATCTGGCCGGGAAGAAAAACCTCCCTCAAGGCCGCATCGTTGTGGATGATTGATGGAGCCATCGAGTCTTCTAGCGACGACACAGTGGAACTCTCAATGAAAGCACCAATGTCGGTGTCAAAACCGGCGGATCTCGGGTAGGGGGTCCTGAACTGTGCGTCTAAGGTCGATGGTAACAGGAGACGGGGGACACGATGTTTACCCAGGTTCGGGCCCTCTCTATGGAGGTAATACCCTACGTCCTGCTTGATTGATCTTGATGAATATGAGTATTACAAGAGTTGATCTACCACGAGATCGTAATGGCTAAAACCCTAAAAGTCTAGCCTGTCTGATTATGATTGTCCCTATGGACTAAACCCTTCGGTTTATATAGACACCGGAGGGGACTAGGATTGTACAAAGTCGGTTACAGAGAAAGGAATCTTCATATCCGAACGCCAAGCTTGCCGTCCACACCAGGGAGAGTCCCATCCGGACACGGGAGAGAGTCTTCTGTCTTGTATCTTGATGGCCCATCAGTCCGGCCCACGCTACGTAGTCTGGACGCCCGAGGACCCCTTAATCCAGAACTCCCTCACCCGGGCCATCCAACCCCCCACGCATCGGCGACGCAGGTTAGGGGTGTAGCAAGGACGGCGGCGACGACGACGACGGCGAGTACACCAACTTCTACAGTCTCCTCAGCATGTAGAAGGCTCAAGGTGGCGTGGCGGGCGGCGGCGGCGTAGTAGTAGTAGTTGTTTTTAGTTTGTTTTTAAATTATGTTTTCAATTTGTACAAATATCAATGAAACACCTAAATTTTCTCCAAATTTGTGTCGTGTTTGGCCAAATTTTGGCCGAGTTTGGTTTTTAAAAAACGGCGTCTGGGGTAATCTTGGGGCGGCGGTTGGGAAACCGATCACCCCACGCCCATTTTATCGCCGATTGGCTCCCAGACGGCGCTCTTTCAAGCCCCCGGGGGGCCGAACGGCTGGAGATGCTCGGGTCGTGTTGTTGTGGCTGGACTATAAGTTCTTGCGGTGGATGGTTCTTACTTCCATGTCTTGTGTTTGACTATTGTGCCAGTCTAGGTTGGGTAAGGCCGTTTTGTCACAGATCGCTGAATTTCGAAAATATTAACGTCCACACGCGTGGCACGAAGCAACATGGACCAAACGCCTCCATTACCATCCATTTTGCCACGTCAAAACAAATGACACCAGCGAGAATCTTTTTTTGTTTTCGGTTTAAAAATGTTTTATCTCCTAATTTAAAAATCTAATTAAAAATCTGTTTTCACCATTAAATCCGTCTCGACGAGATCTTCAAAACTATATCCTATGTTGATATGTTTCAACGAATTTTTTTTGGCCAAAAGTTGCCATGATGTTTACACTATAGTTGCCATAGTGTTTACACTAAAGTTGCCATGACATGTTTTACCTTTTTTTCTTCTAGATTTAAAGCTACCATTGTATTTTCAACTACTTTTTACGTCAATTTTTATTAATTGACCATGGTAATTTTTAGTAATTAACCACAGCAAATTTAATGCATGGATCATGGCAATTTTTAGTAATCCATCATGGCAAATTTAGTTTATAGATCATGGCAATTTTAGCTTTTGACCATAACAATTCTAGTACTTTGACCATGGAAATTATTTTTTGTATAAACCATGACAAATTTAAGTGCATATATCATGGCAAATTTAAGTAATTCACCATGGAAATTTTAGTTTATGGTTCATGGCAAGTCTAGTTTCTTAATTCTCCATTTTATAATATGTCAAAATTTACTTTTAAATGTAGAAGAAAAATAGCTGAAACATATCATGGCAACTTCAGTGTAAACACCATGGCAATTCATGTGCAATAAACATGACAACTTTTAACCCCCCCAAAAAAGTCATCGAAACATATTGATATGAGATCTAGTTTCAAAGATCTCGTCGCGATGGATTTAATGGTGAAAATGGATCTTCAATCGAATTTTTTATTTAAGAGATAAAACATTTTAAAAACTAGAAATCCAAACAGATTCTCACATGCATGCATGCGGTGACATGGCGTAATCTGTGTGTTATACGGCGTATGGGCGGGTGTTGCTCCCACCACACGTGTGGGCGTTATCAGCATCCCTGAATTTTGGGTCGGTGATCCTAGGTCGCTTAGGTTTTATCCGATGGGTCGTGCCGCTATGGCAATGTTTGCATCCTGCCTTCTTTGGCGTTGTATCATCTTCTTTCTTAATGAATTCACATGCAGCTCTCTTGCATGGTTTGAAAAAAGGTTATTTAAACTACATCCAATAAAAAGACTAGGTAGACTACAGCCCAACACTTGAACCATCCATTGCCCCACGGGCCTCGTCTAGGAAAAGCAAGCAAGAAAGGATAAGGCTTAGGAAAGCCCTGAGGGACCGCGATGCAACTGGAAGCGGCGCTGCCGGGAGCATCGCTCCAATGAGCATGCGAAGCTGCGACTCTGCAACGATGGCCAAAGATGTTACGACAACAACCACCGGTGCTGCGAGGCCTGTGACCGGCATGGCAAGGGCGCCGACGTGTAGTGACCTGGTGCAGGTGTGCCGTTCTGCTGCAAGGTGTTGTTGCGAGCTGCATTGAGGAGACCCACGACAGCGGTTGATGCTACTGCATTGGGACGTGTGACGCCGGCTTGCAAGCCATAGATTGTTGGGTAAAAAGACAAAATTAACCCGTGGACGAAATCAATTCACAAACTGAACTGCTTTCGAGTTTTTTTCGCTTAGTTGAACCTTTTGTGTGGCGCCCGACACCAAGGTGCCACACTCTACAGTGCAGCGCCTAGGTCTCAGGTGCTGCACTGCTGGATGAGGGGCACCCCGGGCCTCGCACCCAACAGTGCAGCGCCTGATAACTAGGCGTCACATTGGTAATGTGCAGCGCTTGAGAGCTAGGCGCCACACATGTTACATGCAGCGCCTAGTGCTTATGCGCTGCACATCCTGTTAGTAGTTGGTATGTTGGCCTCCCTCCCCCACTCCCCCACACACCCCCAACCCCAACCCCACCCCCACCAGTGATTTTCTCTCTCTCCCCCTCTCAAATCCTTCTCCAAATCTTTCAAATTTAAAGATTTTCTCCGTGGATTTCGAACCCAATCCCTCCCTCAAGGTCATCTCCTCCGATCCCCTTGTTTTGATCCAAAAAATGCTAACATTTGCTCATTTGTTGCTAGTTTGGGGAAACCCTAGTTTTTTATGGATCTTGAAATTTGTATTGACATATGAGATGTTTGTTTGCCAATTTCCTAGGATTAGGGTTGTTAGTATGTTAGGGCTATTGTTATGGGTGTTGTTATGTTGGTGCTAGGGTTAGACTTGTTAATATGTTAGGGTTAGGGTTACGAGTGTTGTTATGTTGGGGCTAGGGTTAGGGTTGTTAGTATGTGAGGGTTGTGCTTATGGTCATTGGTAAGTGGGAGTTAGGGTTATTGTTTCATATCTATGTTAGGGTTTGTATTCCGTGTTAATCTTCGGATGAACACTTATGGAAGATGTGTTATGTTTTGTTGTTTTAATGCTTATAGGGATGGGAAGAACATGTGTGTATGTTCATCATGTGGACATAGTTGACTTTTTGAAAGGCAATA
This sequence comes from Thinopyrum elongatum, assembly GCA_011799875.1. Taxonomy (NCBI): domain Eukaryota; kingdom Viridiplantae; phylum Streptophyta; class Magnoliopsida; order Poales; family Poaceae; genus Thinopyrum; species Thinopyrum elongatum. Next base: position 544,249,154 of record CM022298.1, on the reverse strand, counting down.
TTGAACCGGACCCGGATGAGCTAGACATGGTGTTTGATAGTAGTCCTAGCTATGCCGAGGTCTTGGAACAAGTGAGGAAAGATTTGAATTGGATGGACCCAAGTGGTACCGTTGATTTTGAGGGAAGGCATAATGTTGGTTTTGGAATGCACACCATTGGAAGACCATGCGTGTGAACTCCGAGCAACGTTGGGTTGCATACAAGGAGACGGTGGCCGGATCACTATACAAGGCTCTTGAGTTATTTGTTACGAAGAAGGTTGATTCTAGTTTGCATTTGGACTTGAACCGGAAGCCCTCCCCGTTGGTTGCTAGTAGTCCCCCACGCATGAACCAAGATGAAATGAGTGAACCTCCTTTGACTCAACAAGTGTGGCCAACATTGAGCCTGATTTCAGACAACCAAAATGAAACTTTGTAAGAGGTGAATGATGAGTATGCGGACGATGACAATGAAGTTGATCTCCATGACAACAATGTGGGTGATCTCGACAAATATCATGTGCAAGAGAAAATGGACCCTTCCATCCCTTATTCCCATGGCTATGCATCAGAGTCAGATGACGAAGGTCCCGATGAAGAAGTTGATGAGGAGGGGTTCACGGTGAAGGAGGCCGAAGGTTTTGAGAAGGTATTCGAGCGGGATCATCGGACACCATTGTTCAAGGATTTTAGTCTCACGGATGAAGCCGTGGTAGATGGCGGCCAAGGTATATCTCTTAGAATTAGGCCAAGTTCTCGCCGGGATTTGGAAGACGACAAGAACGGGATTTCTCATGGGTCTAAGTTTCAAACCTTCTTGGAATTGAAGATGTGGCGCAAGTACAAGTACAAGTTCCCACCCGAGGTTGATGAATGGTTGGAATTTCGATCACGGAAGGCGGACTCACAAGAAGCTATTTAAACCAATAAGGATGCTAGCCGGCCCTCCTTCATGGAGCTCCCCCGGATTGGCACGTTCATGGTCGTTGGATCATCTTTAACTTTCGTTCTGATCGTTTGACTGTTAGTAATTTTTTGTCACCATATGATTGTTTTTATCGGCCAATGACTGGTGGGCTCTTCCCTCGCGTGGATTGGCTGGGTCAGCCGTTGCCGTGTCCGCGAGGGATTCGCCAACAACTCTGCACCCGCCCCACGCTTGACGTGCAGAGCGCCCCGCGCCCCCCTCCAGGCCCCCACTCTCTTCTCCCCGCTCCCTCTCTCCCAACCCTAAAACTTTTTCCCTCAGTCCCCCCCAGCCGCCTCCCCCAGCCCCTCATCCCCTGCACTCCATCGATGCAGCCTCCTCCCAGCCCTGCTGCACAAACCTAGACTCCCCAAGCCCACAGCGTCTCCCTCCATCCTCCCTCATCAGCCGCCGCCGCTGCCGCCACTATTCTGCCTCCCTCCTCTCTCTCCTATGAAGCTAGGAGGAAGCGGCCCTTCGTGGCTCCATACCGCTGTCGGGGTGCCGCGCAAGAGGTCAGGGGCTGCCGACGTCCGTTGGCGAGCCTCCGGGCAGGAAGCCAACGGCGAACACGCCGTCAACAAGCCGCCAGGAGGACGTACCGGCCAGTCCCGTGTCGTCGAGCAAGGGCCGCCAGTTGCGTCATCGTGGGAGGAGGCGCACCGAGAAGCAGTAGGGGAGGAGACGAGGACACGCCCCCGGACCCCCTATTTTCTTTGGGTCGCACCTTCCCTGAGCCATCTCTCTCTCTCGGGCAGCTTCCATACGGGATTTGGATGAGGAAAAGGAGACCAGATGCGGGGCGACGACGACCGCTAGTGAGTTGGCTGAACGGGTGCCGGGCCCATGGCCGCGGTTGGGGAGCTGCGCACACATCCATGGACAACGAGCACGTCGAACGCCAACACATCTAAGTGAGCTTCACCCAATCTCTCTCTATCGCTGTCTGTGTGTGGTCACGGTGCATTATCCTGGACGGCGGCAGTAAGACGCGAGCGCATCTGATGCATGGAATAGGAAGGAGGCCATGGACCTTTTTTTCCTATTGGTGCCATGAGATTTGTGACAGATGCGTGGATGGCGGGCGGATTAAGGTTTGGATTTTCACTTTTTGAGACGGGAATACAGAAATTCTTAGGTCAGTAGAAATAGCTCTAATGGTTGCATGCATCTCACTATATGATCGTTAGTTTAATAGTACTCTAGAGAAAATTTCATTTCTATGTTCTTCAGGGTAGAGGTCGATTCATGTTCAATTTGTCTAATCTACACATATGGTATTGCAAGTCGATTGATTGTAGGTACTTTGACTTTAGACGGGACACTTGCCCCTTTGGTGGTCGATGTTTTTACAAGCTATACATATGTTGATCTTGTTTCAGATTTTGCAACGATTTGCTGAAATGCCCTTCTATTATTCACTCAGGGTTATCTTATTTTGTGTGTTAACCTTTGGTAAATTATGTACTCTTTGCAGCACAACATCTCTTTACAGAACTTTTTTGCATAATAAAGACAATTTATTTGGAATAGATTTCAATGTTGGTTGCTATCTTTGTTTAATAATGATTTGGAGCATGCAGATGTCTCATCTCATGCAATCACGCCCTGCCGTTTAGCGACTGACCATTTTGTTTCTATTTTTCAGAGGGCAATGGAGGCTTGCTATATTTTTTGAAAGCTAAAGGTTTGGCTAGCTCATTGAGTGCTGGTGTTGGCACTGGAGGAGCACAACGATCCTCGTATGCCTCTATCTTTTAGATGTCTATCCGCCTTTTCTGATTCTGGACTTAAAAATGTATGCAAGTTCATACGATGCTTACCTTTCTTGTTCTATCTGCATATATTTTTTGGTTGAAACTCCTTTTCTCCTCGCATCAAAGTACTTTAGTCTTTACATCATTTTTGCAAAACTGTTGTAATTAACAACTACCGGCAAATGCCTTCTGCTAAGGCATATGTGATTGTTTTGTAGTTGGCATCATTTTCTACCATGAAGTTGGCTGCCAAACATTGTTGAGACTAATATTCATCAGAAATTTTGTAACTAGCAGCAATTCATCCAATCTTTGGATAATTCTTGCATTAACATGTCTTACTATTTACTTGCTAGAGAAGCACAATAATACATTTTCTGACATGCAATGCTTTTGCAGCTCTTCGAGGTCTTTACGACCATGTACCAATATATAAATAAATCTACTTAAGTTTTCTGATCTGCAAGAATGGACATTTAAGGAACTCCAGAACATTGGGTACATGGAGATTGAGATTTGCAGAAGAGCAAACTCCAGATGATTATGTAGTAGATCTTGCAGGTCATCATCTTTTCGATCTTGTTTCGCTTAATTTGTATATGATGGATGCTGGTCTTACTTAAATTCTACTTTGCAGAAATATGTTATTCTGAAAAGCACATAATTTCTGGAGAATATATTTATGAGGGATGGGAGCTAGAGTTAGTCAAGCATCTTCTCATTGTTTGCTCCAAATTATTCACCGAGACACTGGAAACACATATATTATGTTGATTAAGTCAAAGGTAAATCCCTGTTTAAGGTAGATGAGAATGACAAATTGGGAAACTACCGCACCTACGAATGTGTGAATTTTCGACTGAAACTTGACAATGACAATTGTCAACTAAAACTTGACAATTGTCACTAACTTCATAGCTGCCGATGATAAGTCATGCAAATAATTTGTCATAGTTTGAACTAACGCCTCTACGTAAGACTGACAATATTAAGTTTTCTGCAATTAGTGCTAGCTTAGGTGATGTCGAATGTTAAGAGTAGCTGAATGGTATGTCCATCAAGGCCATGCTTTGTAAAATAGGGACTGTCAAATGGCCTTGGAATATAGCCATTGTAATTTGACCCATGTAATGAACTTTGCAAAATAACATATATGGTGGTTCTTTTCTCCTTTCTTTCAATAGTCATATGAACATGCCCCTAACTTGATTGATTAGAAAGTTTATTTTGTTGCGGTAGTTTATTTTTGGTTTTCATTGTCAAAGTTTCTTTAGTTATTCTCCTCTTGTGGTTATATGGATGATGGCGTGACATCTTCCTGTCAGTATGCATCTGAATCGTAGTGTGAGTTGGAAACCCAACATACCAGGATAACTTTGTGTATGAATCAGAGTTAGTACTTGGTCGGTGCTTACATTGTTGCATTGTTATCAGGGCACTCATTACTTTTGTATCTGGTGAAATGTTTTAATGGTGCCATCTAGCACAAGCAATGATTATGTACTTGTGCTGCTTCATCAAATGTATTTAGTAATTTGGTGTCTAAGCAGTGGTTATCTATTGATGTTTCAACATTACTACTATCACTTGTAATCATTATTTAGATCTATCTTTTCATCTTATCAGGTTTCCAAGTATGCCACTCTCTTGGTGGTGGTACTAGATGTCTAGATCAGGCATGGGTACACTTTTGCTATCAAAGATCAGGGAGGAGTGCCCTGACGCATGATGCTAACATTCTCTGTTTCCTCACCGGAAGTATCTGATACTGTGGTGGAACCTAACAATGGCACTCTTTCGGTCCATCAGTCGGTTGAGAATGCATATGAGTGCATGGTTCTTAACAATGAGGCCCTTTATGACATCTATTTTAGGACTCTCAGCTGACCACTCCACTCCCAGTTGTCAGCAAAATTTGTACCTTATTGTTATTTTCTATAGATGAATATGAGCATGATGTCAAGTGGATCTTTGTAATTCTGATTATTCATAACTGCATGTTATTATATGCTTAATGACACAAATATTAATAAATACTTTCTATTCACAACCCAAAAATTGGAACATGACGTATTCATTGGCTTACTTTTTGTATAATGTCTGCCCAAACTATTCTTGTACGTCAGTTTTGGTATTCTTAGACATGGTCTGAAACTCTAAATGGATTCTTGTGCTTGAGTTAGCTCAGGGCTTTCATTTATATGCACTTGTATTTCGGTTTCAGTGTGATGCATGCTTATTGCCGATGGACCTCCCATTGTTTATATCCTACCAGTATAGCCATGCTCCCCGTCATCTTATCTGTTGAAAGAGCCTCCCCATGGTGTTGTTCGTCAAAAGCTTTCTTCCTCTTTCTCTGGAAATTATAGGAGTTGTTGTGCAGAAGTACATGGTAATTCCTTCGAGATGTTTAGTTTTGTAATATAGTTCTGACCTGAACTCTGCCGAGCAACAAAATATATTCCTCATTAGTCTACGATGCACTAACACTTTTTTAGAGTCTGAGGATGCTTTGGCCTAATGAAGGGTATGAAGAGAAATGCCTCTGCCTTAGTTCAAGAGAGCAAGGCAGGCAACAAGGAGGAGAGTCTGGCGGAAGTCAAGAAACAAGAGAACACCGACCTAGAGAAACTCTATGTAGCAGACCTTCGTCGGAGAGATGGCCGTACTACAATTTTCAAGTGCCTCTGGTGTACACGGTTCATTGGTTTCTTTATCCTTACATGAGGAAATTTGGCTTGTCAATTTTGCATCGACTGTGGAAACATCCTGACACTATCCAGTTGTAGTGATAGCTTTGGGCGTGACTGTGCTTCCTTTCATGTAATTGTCTTCCCCCAAGTAAATGTATAACTATGATCTCACATATTGTCTCTACCCTATTTGAGGAAATAATTGGACTAATAGTTATAATAATTTGGTGTTGAGAAAAAAAAGATGGAATGCTCATTGAGTGACTTCTGTTTTCTTTTCCACCGTACAATGTACCTTTACTTTGTAAGTGAAGATCCTTACGTATACCTATATCGTATCTAAAACTTACAGCTATAAAATTAACGCAAAGAATTTCAAAACATTTCAGGTGTGTTAGGCAGCAGCAGGAGGCTGGATGGGATCTTCTGCTATGACGAGCGTTTGCTTCTGTCAGTACGAAATACTTCTAAAACTGCAGCTTCATTTCTTGGTCTGATGTACTCTCTCTGTAAAGACGTTTTTGGGATTCAAATTGCAAACCAAAAATATCTTATATAAATGTAGAGAAGCTCCAATATTGTTGGCAATAGACGCTAGAGAAAGTAGTGATTGGGTTGTGAGTGAGGCGTTTTGGAGCTCAGCCTCCATGGAGGCCGAAGTTTTTGAAAAAAATCAATTTGAACTATTCAGTTTAAAAAAAATCTGAAAAGATTGTACAAGTAAAGATGGATATGATGTGTATGTGTGTAAAATTTTAGGATGAAATACCTTGACATACAATCTGTGCAAAGAAGACAAATACATGGAGTCTAAGGATGAATAGTGCATCTACTAAAAAGCCTCAGATTTGTCTATTTGAGTAGCACTCATTTTAACGTATTTTGAGCTGAAAATTTACACACTTGTGCATTATGTCTCTAAGTATATGTGTATTTTTTTTCATTTTTTTTGAAATTAGAAATTTGAATTTTGATCATTTGAAATCCAGCCTCCATGGAGGCCGAGCTCCATTGGGCATTTTCATTGGGTTGTAGGCTTATATGGGATAGTTCTTTATGTCCGTTGTGTGATGGGAAATAGCACGCTTTAATTAACTATCGCATGAGTTCTCAATAAAAAAAAGTAGCTTCCTGATGTATATGATGTAGGATAGCCATGCGTATGATGTTTCATGTATCAGACTCCAGGATTTTTTAGATGGGCGATAAGCTCCCCAAGTTTGATGTTTTTTTTTTACATTTTCAGAATCAGCTGCCGGCTTCCAACTCCTTTCGGAAGGGTGATGGAGGAAGAACAACCGCCCGGATTGAGGCTGCACATGAGGGGCTGCTGTAACGGCAGCATGCGGGCGAACGTAGAGTTCCCTGCACCTCATGTCATGCTTCTCCGGCATGGCTGGAAAACCTTCGCTCATGCCCACAGCTTGGCGGCGGGGCACATTCTCCATTTCAAGCTAATGGAGGCTAATCTGCTCTCCATCAAGGTCTTCAGGCGTTCGGGTGCTCGCTTAGGGTGCTGCGCGGAAAGCTCGACCGACGACGAAAGCTCCTCCTCGAGTGAAGACGACGGCTCCGAGCAGGAGGACGACGGCTCAAGCTCCAGCTGAGCGCAGGCCGCACCGTCACCGTCAGGAGGGCGGCGGCGGCACCATCATCTGCACCTGGGTCTTCTTCCCCCGGTAGAGCAATTTGCCGGGGTGTTGGGTGTGGATGCCTCCGCCTCCTCCAGCAGTCTTCCAGCTGGGTCCCCGGCAGGCTTCCTCGTGGGCTACGGCTTCATCCGCCCTGCCGGTGCTCCTCCCACCGCGTCCTGCTGGCCCTGGTGGCGGTGACCAGGGCATCGCCTAGCCGCTCTCTCCGCCCGTCGTCTTTGCCCCCGCCCCTCTCGATCTTGTCAGACTGCGTCCCGTGGGCCCTGACGGGGTCAGGCTGGGCTTCTGCCCAGGCACTCCTTTTGCCATCTTCGCCTCCCACTGTAGCCCCTAGGAGGAGAGGGACAAGAAAGGGATTACGGGGCACTTATCTTTTTTCAATCTAAAATATGTAGGCATTTGCCAATCTTTAATCTAAAATATGTAGTCCTCTACCCATGCTTGTACTCTGTATGATTTGTACTCGTTTATAAATGTATTAATGAAAAAGAAAGCTTGCCAGGTACTTTTGTGCATGTGCAGTGTTCATGCTAAGGAATGAATCCTCAATACTTTCAAGTAAACAATGTTCCCCGGCAGCAAATCTTGCGTGTTCCTTCCCCTTCTACTACTACGCCTTTACCCTAGGGTAGGAGCGAGGATAGGAGCAGGCCCCTCGTCAGCTCTTCTTAGCTGTTACTACAACCAACCTTTGATCGAAGGAACTTCAGACCAAGAAAGATGGGAGCACAGAGGATAGGAGCGACTAGGTTTCCTCACGCTAAAGTTTTTCATACAGAGGTACATGATGGATAGTGGAGTGAACTTAGTTGCGTCTACCGTTCTTCTTATTATCCCCGGCAGCAATTGTTTGTTGGGGATTGACACGCTGGCCCGCCCTTTACTTTTCCTTTCGGGAAGTTCGCCCGCGGTGGAAGCTGTGAACCACTGGTACAACGAGGTGCTATACAAACGGTTTTTAACCCCTTTCCGCGACGGCGTTTCGAACCGTCGCCAAGTGAGTGACTACGATAGGGGGGTCCTTCCGACACGACCCAGAAACCGTCGGGGATATGCCCTCCTGGCACACACGCTCGGCAAAATGAGGCCGTGTGCGACCGGCGAGCGATCAAATATGGTTATACGTACAGTTGTGCTAAAAAAATACAATTATACAGGCCAAATCGTTTCCGGTCGTAAGTACATCCCACACAGTCAGTCCCCGCTAAACATTTCCGTTCGTATGTACATTCCACACAGTCAATCCAAGGAATATGTTTCCGTTAGTATGTACATCCCACACAGTTAATCCAAGAAGTACGTTTCCGTTCGTATATACATCCCACACAGTCACTCCAAGGAAAACGTTTCCGTTCGCAGGTACATCACACATAATTTTCCCCATTAAATCGTTTGTGATAGCATTGCCATTGCACACAATATTAACAATTTTATCATTTGCGTTATTCAATGCATCACACACAGTGCGTAGAAGAAACTGTGTGGCAAAGGCTGTCCATCACACACACTTTTTATGTGGTAAACCTTTGCGCAAGGTGGCCTAATGCAAACAGTTTTCACGAGGATGTCATGTGTGATTGTTCATTGATCCAACATGGTTTATTCCTAGAAACTGTGTGCGTTGCCTGAGGTCATCGCCCACGGTGTTTTCTCAATAACCGTTTGCAATAGAAAAACCCAATTAGCAGGCTAATTGGCCTATTATTAATAATCCATTTATTAATCTAATTGACATTTCATATTAAGCACACAATATATTTCATTTCCATATTAAGGAAGCAGGATTTCATAATTGAAATACATCAGAGTACAACATCATATAGCTTCAGCACTCAGCTACCCCATTACACAACTGCACCAACACCAAGTTTCACATGCAACATCTATAACCTTTCGAAATTAGCATCATAAACGGTACATAGACAGATGCATCTCATCTGGAAAACTCCTGAAGTGGAAGGCGAATATTGAGCCTTCATTGATGTTGAAGGTCTTTGCAACTTTAGGCCAGTGCCTGTGGATGATTGACCGTCCATCCTTTGTCCTCTTCAGGAACACTTCAATATTGAACCATGGGTGTTGTATGAAAACCTTCCTCGCCTCCTGACCATACAGGTGGTTTGAGAGGTAATCATCAGTGAACTGCTTTGGAAAGGCCTGAAAACAAGGATTTGCATAAATATCTTCTCTATATTGGAAATGGGGCAAAGGAATAAAAAAAGGCAAGGTATAATAGTTAGTACCATCTTGTAGTGAACTGACATCTTCTTCATTGTGCAGACAAAGATGTTGTTTTTTGTCGCTAATTTCTTTATCCTAACAATCTTTCTAAGTTTCTTGACTTGACTGATATTCATGGACAACTCATTTCCCCATATGCAAAAAGGGTCAAACAGTGGGTCAAAACCTCTAACAGCAGGACCTACATGTGCAAGACCAAATTGTTAAAAACCTAAATATTAGAATGGTTTCTGCAATTGCACAATAATGTGATATTAGACAAAGGACCATGCATGTGCAAACCTCGATTGTAAACCTCAGTGCTTCCCATTGTTTACCTGCAACACATATAAGGTAGTTAGTCATCAGGTTAAGTGAGGGTTCGCATGCTATCAGTAAAATATGTTGATGAAAAATAAGCACATTGCAGATTCATCGGATTAATTCAAGCCACATGGAAAACCCATTTATCCAAACCAAGCATGATTAAGAACTAGAAAATATAGCAGTTGTATATGTTTCTCATGTATTAAGTGCAGCCAAATTCGATTTATTCCTCACATGCACAACAATACAAAATTCTACCCACGACAATTGGACATCGCATTGCAGAATTGAACCAAGCAGTTAACTAAACACCACAACAAATGAACCAAACATTAACTGAGCACCACATTGCACAATATAACATACTCCTACTAGAAGATCAGACAGTTAACCAAACCAAGCATGCTTAACAACTTGGAAATATGGCAATTGTATTTGTTTCTCATGTATTTAGTACAGCCAAATTCGATTTATTTCTCACATGGTATACAATAATAGAATGCACCCACAACAATTGAACATCACATTGCAGAATTGAACCAAACAGTTAACTAAACACCACAACAAATGAACCAAACATTAACTGAGCACCACATTGCACAATGTATAACATACTAGAAGATCAGACAGTTAACCAAACCAAGCATGCTTGACAACTTGGAAATATAGCAATTGTATTTGTTTCTCATGTATTTTGTAAAGATAAATTCGATTTATTTCTCACATGGAAGACAATACAAAATTGCAGCTTGAAGAATTGAACATCACATTTGCAGAATTGAACCAAACAGTTAACTGAAGACGACAACTAATTAACCAAACAGTTAATAAGTGAGCACCACATCGCATGACATATAGAACATATACACTAAAGCAACAGATTGCATGGTAAAAGTAGATAGCACAATTCACTAGAATTTGTTAAGGAAAGGCAGGAGCAGCACATGCAACGGGTAAACCAAGCATGCTTAACCGGCGTAGCTAGCAAACTGAACATGGGCCCTTATAGTGAGCTAAGAAGACAAGCTACTCCTCATCGTCGAAGATATCGATGATGATTGGCTCCTTGGACATGGAAGAGGGCGAGGCCTCCACATCGTGGGTGCCCTCGTCGTAGTGGTGAGTTGCCTGAGCCGCTCCGGGCACCAACCTGCTGGCTCTCAAGTTGAGGTAAGCACGTGCACGCTGAGAAAACACCTCATAGTCTTCGTCGAAGGCACCGAGGCTGGCCTCAAGAAAATGCCATGAACTGTCATTTAAAGCAGCCAACCACGTCGTGGCGTCGACGCGCAAGGCGTCGACGGTGGCCTCGACGACGAGGTGCTCCTTCAAGATCTGGGGGTCAGCATGAATGGTAGCCATCACGACCTCATCCGCGCGTGCGGCCGCGATTTGCTTCTGTGCTACCAAATGCTCCTTGAGCTCCTGGCTATACTCCATGCACCATGGCTTAGGGTGGCGCTTATTTGGGGGAGGGGTCAGTGATTTGGGTGGAAGGTGTCGCGCCGGCGATCGGGGCATGTGGGATGTGGAAGGAGGAGGAGGATGGGGGTCGGGTGTGGATTACCTACCTGGATAGACAAGGCCGAGCAGCATGAAGGAGGGTCGCCGGCGAGGAGGCGGTGCTGCAAGCAAGGAGTGAAGGTTTCAACTTGGAAAGGAAGGCGGAAACAGGGGAAATGTGGCTTTTGGTAAGGGGGAGGGGGCGGGGAGGTAGATATTTCCGCGGAAGCCAAAATTTTTGAATCCGTGCAGCGAAAAAACTGGCGCGCAAAGTGTCATCAGACACGGTCCCTTATTCAGCACTGTGTACGATATGTGAACATCACAAACGATTCATATAGCTTAACCCGTGTGTGATGAGTTTGAACCTCAAAAATTTTGGTTCGAATTTCCCTGGTTACAGTGGTCATCCACGTCATTGCATAATTTGGGTACACAAAGGAGACTACAACACACCCACACTTCTTAATCGAGCAAGTTCAGCAATTAAACAGAGCTAGCTGACCTAAACATTACTCTAACAAATTAAAGACCGGCACTCTTAATTAAATAAAACAAAGAGTACTATTACGGCTGGTGCTCGTCGATCTCCGCCGCCTCCTCCATGTCCAGCTCGTGCCCGACGGTCTCCTGGGAAGGGGCTCCATGGCATCCATCACACCATACTCGGCAAGCATCTCGCCATTGGCGTCCGCCATCTCTTTGGAAAAGGCCGCCATGAGCTGGGCGTGGGCGGTCGCGATCTGGGCTTGGATGGGCTCTGTCGTGGCATGGTATGCGGCGGAGGAACGGACGGCTGCTCGAACGCTCTTGGTGATTGCCAACTCTTCGGCCGTGGGTTGCCGACCGTTGTCGGAGAAGCTTCATTCGATTTGTGCGGTGACCGCCATGAGCTGGGCATGGGCGGCCTCGACATGGTCGTGGGCGGCCTCCATCAGGGCTAAGGCTGCCGCTACGGAACGGACAGCTGCTGTGCCGCTCTCGCCAGTTGCTATCCCCGAGGCAGATGTTGCTGCCGCCACCTGAGGAGCAACATCGGCCGTTTGGGCTGCCTTGACCGCCCGATCGCAGATTGCAGCCGCGCTCATGCACCTTGTTAGCACGTGCATGGCGGCTGCGGCCGCGCTCTCGCCGGAGTGGGCCGCCGAAGTTGCCCTCACAATGCGGGTCCACGTCCCCATCTTTCACCGGTGACGATTGAACAGTGAAATGATATTTGGGGAGCGAGCTAGTGTGCTTGACACGCCGGCTGTGGACTGTAGCCGACGCACCTTCTCGCGTAAGCCATAGGCGTACTATACTCCGACGGTGCTCCAAGATATTTTGTACCGCATCTCACACGGTTGGTGATAATAAACTGTGTGTAATCTACTTGATTTTTCATCGTGATTTGAATTACATAATGGGGTCACAGCGGCAATGGAGTGTGTTTAAATTGCTAGAACTTTTATCTGCAGTGAACATGCAACTATAGGTGTGTCGTAAACAAATTGGAATTATTCAGGGTTCGTTTGGACATTTTTATACATTAATTTGGGTTTCCAGCCATTTTAGGTGCCCAATTTAAAATTAAACTACATGCACATGCTCCGGTGCACCAACATGGGTTGTAAAATCATATATGTGTCCATGGGCTTATGCTTATGTCCCATGCAAGAAATGGGGATGAATTTCGAACACCACAGCACCATGGCTCTCCGGCAAACGTTGAGGTACTTGCTCTTGTAATTCTAGTAAATCCAAAACCCGTCTGAAATTCACGAACCTTGGCATGCTATCATGGAATGGCATCAACATGCTGGGGTAAAAAATATTGTCCCATTTGGGGTAGGTTATGGTATAAGCTTCTCACAAGAAGCCTCATGGTTCCATTAGGGAAACGTGTCACCTTTGTGGACAAAAACGATATTCGTCGCCTCTTCTTGCTTTCAATTTTTTCCTGGTGTCAACATAGAACAACAGGAGTGTCGTGTTAAATTTTGGAATTTTTTGGGGATCGTTTGGACATTTTTATACGTTAACTGAGTTTTCTAGGCATTTATGTGCATAATTCAAAATTGAACTACGTGCACATGCTCTAGTGCATAAAAACGGGTTGAAAAATCGAATGTGTGTCCTTGGTTGCAAGCTTAGGTCACATGCAAGAAATGAGAATGAATGTCAAACACCTTGACACTATCGCTCGGCCGCTAACATTGAGATACATGGTTTTAAAATTCTAGTAAATCGAAAACTCGTCTGAAATTCATGAAACTTGACATGATATCATGGAACGGCATTGACATGCCGTGGTAAAAATATTGTCCCATTTGGGGCTGGTTTTGGTATAAGCTTCTCGCAAACTAGAGCTTCTCTCACAACAAGCCTGATGGTTTCGGTAGGGAACGTGCCACCTTGGGGGACGAAACGATATCTGTTACCTCTTCTTACTTTCAAATTTTTTCTCGTGTCAATATAGAACAACAGGAGTGTTGTGTCAATTTTTGGGATTTTTCGGGGTTCGCTTGGACATTTTTATACATTAACTGAGTTTCCTATGCATTTATGTGCATAATTCAAATTTGAACTGCATGCACATGCTCCAGTGCATATAAATGGGTTCAAAATTGAAATGTGTGTCCTTGGTTGCATGCTTATTTAAGTCCTATGCAAGAAATGAGAATGAATGTGAAACACCTTGCCATCGTCACTCGGCCGCTAACATTGAGATACATGGTTTTTAAATTCTAGTAAATCGAAAACGGGTCTGAAATTTATGAAACTTGACATGCTAGCATGGAACGGTATCAACATGCCGTGGTAAAAATATTGTCCCATTTGGGCAGGTTGGTGTATAAGCTTCTCACAAACCAGAGCTTCTCACAACAAGCCTCATGGTTACGTTAGGGAACATTTCACCTTTCTAGATGAAACGATATCCGTTGCCTCTTCTTGATTTCAATTTTTTTACTAGTGTCAACATAGAACAACATGCGTGTTGTGTTAATTTTAGGAATTTTTCGGGGTTCGTTTGGACATTATTATACATTAACTGAGTTTTCTATGCATTTATGTGCATAATTCAAATTTCAACCACAGGCACATGCTCCAGTGCATGTAAATTGGTTGAAAAATCAAATATGTGTCCTTGGTTGCATGCTTAGGTCCCATGCAAGAAATGGGAATGAATGTCAAACACCTTGCCACCGTCGCTCGGCCGCAAACATTGAGATACATTGTTTTTAAATTCTAGTAAATCCAAAACTCGTCTGAAGTTCATGAAACTTGACATGCTATCATGGAGCGGCGTCAACATGCTGTGGTAAAATTTTGTCCCATTTGGGGCAGGTTTGGGTATAAGCTTCTCGCAAACCAGAGCTTCTCACAACAAGCCTGATGGTTTCGGTAGGGAACGTGCCACCTTTGGGGATGAAACGATATCCGTTGCCTCTTCTTGATTTCAATTTTTTTTCTAGTGTCAACATAGAACAACATGAGTTTTGTGTTAATTTAAGGAATTTTTTGGGGTTCGTTTGGACATTTTTGTACATTAACTGAGTTTTCTATGCATTTATGTGCATAATTCAAATTTGAACTACAGGCACATGCTCCAGTGCATGTAAATTGGTTGAAAAATCAAATCTATGTCCTTGGTTGCATGCTTAGGTCCCATGCAAGAAATAGGAATGAATGTCAAACACCTTGCCACCGTCGCTTGGCCGCAAACATTGAGATACATGGTTTTTAAATTCTAGTAAATCCAAAACTCGTCTGAAGTTCATGAAACTTGACATGCTATCATGGAGCGACATCAACATGCTGTGGTAAAATTTTTGTCCCATTTGGGGCAGGTTTGGGTATAAGCTTCTCATAAATCAGAGCTTCTCACAACAAACCTGATGGTTTCGGTAGGGAACGTGCCACCTTTGGGGATGAAACAATATCCGTTGCCTCTTCTTGCTTTCAAATTTTTTCTAGTGTCAACATAGAACGACAGGAGTGTTGTGTCAATTTTTGGGATTTTTTGGGGTTCGCTTGGACATTTTTATACATTAACTGGGTTTTCTAGGCATTTTATGTGCATAATTCAAATTTGAACTACATGCACATGCTCCAGTGCAGAAAAATGGGTTGACATATCAAATGTGTGTCCTTGGGTGCATGCTTAGGTCCCATGCAAGAAATAGGAATGAATTTCAAACACCAGGGCACTGTTGATTGCCGGCAAAATGTTGAGATACTTTGTTTTTAAATTCTAGTAAATCCAAAACTCATCTGAAATTCATGAAACTTGGCATGCTATCATGGAATGGCACCCGACATGCTGTGGTATTTTTCGTGTCCATTTTGAGAGAAGGCGCACTCGAATAACAGCCAACAAAGGCATTTTGAAACAAATAGCTGCCACTTTAACATCTCAAACGTTTGTATAATTTAAATCGTGTGCGTTTTGTTAACCATTCACGTGATGCCACGTGTCTCTCTTTTAATGGCTATAGGAGGTGCCGTGCGGACAATTGCTTGACTGAACGGGAGGCGCGCGAGGCAGTCCGGTGCGCAGGCTGACCGAGAGGCGTGCAAGTTGTCCTCCAATGCGCAGGCTCACCGGGAAGCGCGTGAGCTATACGCTGCGCAGGCTCACTGGGAAGCGAGCCCTTTGACTTCCATGGCCGCCCGCCTTGCTTGCATCCACTCCATTAATGGTGCCCGAGCCGCTGTTTAATACGGGCGGCCTTATTGTTCGCCTCCCATTCCCCTCCCTCTCGAAGACCTCCACGAACGCCATGGCGCAGAAGGATCATCTGCCACTAATCTTCAAGTTTGGTGAAGTCGACTCCGAGCCAGAGAAGATAGAAAATAAGGAGGAATGGGGCCTCATGGACATGGCCCTGAACGAGCTGGCCGTGGCGGTTGCTGCCCCCGCGCCCGTCCCAGCTCCCATCCCAGCGCCCGCGCCAGCGACCATCCCCGTAGCATTGACGGGATGGTCGCCGAGCACTATCGCAGAGCTGGAAGCCGCGGGCGTCAGCGAGGTCTCCGCGGACCTGCGCAAACTCGTGTACATGCCAGCGCCAGCGCCCGTGCCCGTGCGCGCCCCTGCACCCACCGCGGCGCCGGTCCCCGTGTGTTTGCCTGCACCCGCCGCGCCCGTGCCCATGCGTGCGCCCCCTTTAGCGGCATGGGACACCGCCATTGACCGCTACCTCACAACGCCACCAGTTGCCGTCCTCCCGCGCCCCGCCCGTCGATCGCGCGACGACATGATGTTTGATTTCCAAGTGAAGAACATTCTGTGCTGCCTTGAAGACTTCAACAACGGCATCCCGGAGAACGACAACGACAACGCCGGCGCGGCACGCCGCCTCCGCCGCCGCCGGAAATAGTTTTTTTTTGGGTTTAAAATTGTATCTCGATCATATGAATATAAATTCGCAGTGTGACTGAATGAAAGATATGGTTTGAACGAACTTGCGTTTTTCTCTCTTAATGTACATACTTATCAAACGATTTTCTTTAAAAAAAACGTCAATGGTTTTTAAATATAAAACACTCATCACAAATGTTTTAGTTAGAACACCCGTATGCAAACCGACAGCTTCCCCAAGAAGCCAAGGGAAAATGTGACGAGCAGGATTTGTGCAGCTCTTGATCGCAAACGTTTTAGATAGAACACCCATATGCAAAGTGAGAGCTATGGTCTTCCCCAGTAAGTCAAGGGAAAATTCGCAGCGCAGGATTTGTGCATCTCTTCAACGCAAACGGTTCCGATTGAATACGGTATGCAAAGCCAGACTTCGGCGCTAAGCCAAGAGAAAATGTGCCTAGCAGGATTTGTACATCCCTTCAATACAAACGGTTGTTTTGGATGACCTGTGTGCAACCACGTACAGACAATTTGGTAAGATTTGCATCTGTCATATTGGGTATATTGCCATTTATCAAACTGGAACGATTGACATTTGTTGATCTAGTAACATTGCCATTTGTCAACCTTGTAACACTGCGATTTGTCAAAATATGCAGCTAAAAATCACTAGCACTATCTAATTTTTGCAGCTAAAATTCAGTAATTAAGCATAGATTTCATTCATAGATTAAGCAGTCGTTCTTTATACAAACAGTTCAACTCGACAGCTGAACCGACCAAACTTTTCCCCAATTGTTGCCAACCACGTACTGAAATAGCTAGTTCAACTATATATACTAGCTAATTTTAAGTACGTTGTACAGTTCCACCACATCTATAGTCAGATGAACTAAACAAAATAGCCCCTAAATACTACTACTACGGAGGGGCTTTGTACTACTTCCGGCAGCCTCTCCTCTGCTGAGCACACTCAGTAAGAGGCAGAGGAGGAGGAGCCTACCGACGAGCTGGACAACTGCAATACGGTGCCTACCGCTGCTGCACCTTCAGCGACGCTCACCTCGAACGCCCTCTGCCGCTCCAGACGACCCCTCTCGAAGCGGTGGTTCTCCTCGTAGATCTCCTGATTTCTCGCCTCTGCGCGGCGTGTGCTGCGGCCACGGCGGCGGTAAGGCTCTTTGCGTGCTCGACGAGGCACTCCTCCTCCTCCCGCAGGAACTCGATGTAGCGCGCAAGGTCGCTGACGCACATGAGGGCCTCCACCTCCACCTCCCAACTTCGGGAGGCGGTGGCGGAGTGGGTGATGACCTCGGCGGTCGATGGTGGGCTACGACCACGGCGGCCGACGATGGGGTGGCGGCCACGACCACCACCTCCCGCCTTCGGGCCGCGGCGGCGGAGCGGGTGATGGCCACGGTGGCCGACAGTGGGGTGGCGGCCACGACGACCACCTCCCACCTTCAGGCCACGGCGACGGAGCGGGCGATGGCCCTGGCTTTTGACGGTGGTGTGGCGGTCACGACGGCAGACGGTGGGGTGGCGGCAACGGAAGCCGGCAACAGGTGCCGACGGGCAACGGTGGCGGAGCGTGTGGTGGGTGTTCCGCGCACACCCAACAGGGACGCCACGCGTACTACACTACGCCGGGGACTGCACCGCTGCCGCGGTGTAGCCTCCCAGCTGGAGCTGTCCTCTGATGACGGCGGAGTGGCTGAGCGACGACGACGGACCGGTGCCATTGGCGATTGTGGGAGAAGCAGACGAGATAAGTTACAGGGAGGGAGGGGAAAATGCGATGCAGGACTCGCCGGCCATGAGGGTTTATATAGCAGGCCGGTAAGCATTGGGATGTTGGGGGATTTCACTGAGTCGGGCGGGAAGCTTGCGCGGGAACCTGCGCGGTTGTGCAGGAACGGGCTCACCACTGTTTGGCGAAAAGAACGCCCCCGCGCGCTGCTCAAGCTTGCGCTCTAAGCCGTCTGTGGCAGCGGGGTGACAAGACGTGCGAGAGGAGGACGAAAGGACACATATACATACGGTTAATAAAATAAAAACGTTTGCGATTAAATTACCTACTACCCCCGTCCTGGTTTAAAAGTCGTCTATGTATTATTGTGCCAAATTTTGACTAGATATTTAACTAATAAAATACGAATGCATGTCGCCAGAGATTATATCGTTGGATTCGTATTTGAACATAGTTTCCAATTATATAATTTTTGTAACATGCATTAACATTTTGTTGGTTAAATTTAAGGTGAAAACATGGCACATAATATAAAGGGGACTAATAGACCAAGACGGCGGTAGTAGCACACGGCCGCTCTCTACGCAGCGACACAACTGTCGGTCGGCTTGTAGACGACCATTTCCTGCGTGTTCAACTGCTCTATGCGTGTGGTTGCTTGCGGTTGAGACGGCCGCGGCACGCTCTGCTCGCGTCCCACCGGGCGCTCTGCCCTTGTCCCTCCACGCGCGCTGCCAGTGTTTGGGGCCGGCGCACGATCACGCACGTTCATGTGCATGCGGTTGCGCCTGGCGCGGCGCCACGATGCAGTTACCCGCTGCAAAAACTGCCATGCGGACGCATCGAGAATCCAGGCCGCACGGCTCCCATTTATTCTTGCGGCCATTTACCTTCATCTCTCGCGCCACACGACACAATAAGCACACCCACGATGACACATACAGAGAGGACATCCAGCGATTCCAATGGCGCTCCCCGTGGCTCCAATGGCGCTCCCAGCGGCCGACGATGACAACGGCGGGCAGTTCACCACGCATCACATAGTGGACACCCACGTGAGGGGGAAGGCCCTTTCGGTGGTGTACACGAACGAGCCGGTCTCGGTGGAGAGCTCCATCCAAACTATGGAGCAGTTGCTTACTGAGGACAAGTACCAAGTGGTCGGCTTCAACCTCGAGTACACCATCGGTTGTGTCGGGCACGATCAGAAGATTGCCGTCGCCCAGTTGTGCGTGCGACATGATGTCCTCGTCTACAACTACCACCTGGCCACAAGGCCTTGTGAGCGTTTCTCCAGGTTTATCAACAGCCCCGACTATTTCGCTACGATGGACGCCACCAATGATCTAAAAGCGCTCAAGGTTTCGGGCTTGAAATGCCAGAATCTTGTCAACATCCAGGACCACTACAAGGTCTGGGGCAGCGACAACAACAAATAGAACTCCCTGGTTGACCTCGCCTCGGCCATCATCGACCCCTACTACATGAAGATGAAGGATGAGAGCAAGAAGGACAAGAACGCCTGGCACAATGTGTGGCATGAGAGACTGGATGAACAACACGTCAAGTACACGGCCAAGGACGCGTACACAAGCTACGGGATGTACATGCGGATCGTTGACATGAGGGAGTGTCTTCTTCCTACCCCAGACGAGGGATCAGCCACATAGCAGTGGCGGGAGCGTCACAAGAAGTAGATGACTAGACGATCGTTTCTCCTAGTTTAGAATGCATACAATTGTTTATTGATGTGTGTGCGAATGATCTGTATAGTCACTTATGTAATTGGATGTTTATTTCAGTTATATATATATATATATATATATATATATATATATATATATATATATATGTTATTCTTCTGTAGACAGAGCAAATCTCACGGCTTATTAGCAGCAATCGTCTGTGTTATTATTAGTCTTCGCACACATTTCTGATTATGGTCCTGTTTGCCACGTATCACACACATCTTGTTCAGTTGAACCGTTTGTATTGTGTTGCCTAATCACACATAGTTCATCCTAGTGAACTATATGTCGTATATCGCACACACCCTCATCTGGCTGCCCGTTTCTGTTGTTCTGCCTCATCGCAAACAGTTCTGCTGGATTAACCATTTGCCACGCATCGCACACGCAACTCTAATATGAACCGTGTTTGATGTCACTGCCATCGCAAATGTTTTGCATCTTTTTTGATTGTTTTATTACATCACCGTTTGTGATTGATGCATCGAACACAGTTTCGTCGAAGGGTCTCTGATCGGACTGTCGCGTTTGGACCATCCTGCAGTAGTGAACCAAAGAAGCACAAGGTAGAAACTGGCAGTATACGATATCTTTGTAAAGGATTAATCAGCTCATGGTAATCATTGTTATAATCCTAACAAAAATATATGCTCAAACTAGTCATGCATGCAAGTTTTTAGGGTGGCAGCGCTTCGTTTTATTATCTTTGCACGGGGTCTGCTCCTAGCTTTGTACAAAGGGTTACATGCTCATCGGCAAGGCTTGTACAAAAGGTGGCTGCCGGGGCTGGGCCCGGCAGCCGCGCCTTACAGGTAGAACTTGCGAAGATGCTCAATATTCCATGAGTTTTGCACTTCGATGCCATCTTTAGTCTCCAGACGGACTGCGCCAGGTCTGGTGACTCGTACTACCTGGTAAGGGCCTTCCAACTTCGGCGTCAACTTGTTGGAACCCTTGGCGGACTGAACATGCCTAAGGACAAGGTCGCCTTCCTTAAGGCTCTGGGCATGGATCCTGCGGCTATGATAGTAGCACAAGGCTTGCTGGTAGCGTGCAGCACGCACAGCGGCCCGGAGACGATCTTCCTCAAGGAGCACGGCATCGTCATGCCGGTGCTGCTCTTGCTCTACTTCATCATAGGCAAATACTCGAGGTGACACGTATGTGAGTTCCGTGGGGAGCACTGCTTCTGCCCCATAAACTAGGGAGAAGGGAGTCTGTTCGGTGGCTCGATTTGGTGTCGTACGGAGGGACCAAAGAACCACCGGCAGCTCGTCGATCTAGCGTCTACCGCATTTCTTCAACTTATCAAAAGTTCTTGTCTTGAGCCCACACATCACTTCAGCATTCATCCTTTTGGCTTGACCGTTGCTCCGGGGATGAGAAACAGAAGCAAAAGAGACCTTGCTCCCAAGGTTTTGGACATGTTGCATGAAGGTGCGGCTTGTGAATTGG
The DNA here is from genome assembly GCA_011799875.1 of Thinopyrum elongatum. Lineage (NCBI taxonomy): Eukaryota > Viridiplantae > Streptophyta > Magnoliopsida > Poales > Poaceae > Thinopyrum > Thinopyrum elongatum. The sequence goes on along the minus strand of CM022298.1, from coordinate 544,227,756 downwards.
GTGTCGGTGTCAGTGATCACTCTGGCGGGTACTCCGAAACGGCACACCAATCCTTTCAAGAACTTGATAGCTGATTGCGCGGTCACCTTCCTCACTGGCTCCACTTTCGGCCACTTTGTAAACTTGTCGATTGTAACGTACAAGAATTCAAAGCCCCCGGTAGCACGGGGGAAGGGGCCCAAGATGTCGAGCCCCCAGACCGAAAATGGCCAGGATAAAGGGATCGTCTGGAGAGCTTGAGCTGGCTGATGGATGTTCTTGAAGTGGAACTGGTAGGCTTCACATCTGGTGACTAGCTCAACCGCATGTTGGAGGGCCGTGGGCCAGTAGAAACCTTATCGGAAAGCTTTCCCAACCAAGGCCCACGATCTAATATGGGAGCCACACACACCCTTGTGTATCTCTGCTAGCAGTTCCTGCCCCTCTTCCCGGCAAATGCACTTCAATTTCACACCGTTTGGCCTCCTTCTGTACAAAGTATCATCGATGAACTGGTACATTCTAGACCGTCGGGCTACTCTTTCAGCTTCTTCTTGCTCTTCGGGAAGTTCTCCTATTTGAAGGTAGTGGACTATGTGTCGTGCCCAAGTTGGAGCTTGAGGCTCGACAACTAGAACCAACGGCACCTCCTCCTTCGTGGGAGCGCTTACCTCGACTACAAGAACTTGTGGTTCCGTAGAAGAGTGCGGCTCACCAAGCGAAGTGGAGTCATTCCCGGCAGCCTCTCTACCAACGGCCTTGGTAGGCCCTATCGGGAGAGACTTGTCGGAGTCCAACTTCCTCCTTTTTCTGGCCATTATCAATTTAGATACTGAAGGCTGAGTCAGGTGAAGGACAAAAGTCCCTAGTTCCACAGGGAGCTTTTGTGCTGCACACTTTGATAAAGAATCTGCAATGCTATTTTCTGCACGCGGTACGTGCTCTGTTTGCAATCCATCAAAGTGTTCCTCCAACTTTCTCACTTCCTCAATGTACACCTCCATCAATGGACTCTGGCAATCCTTGTTAACCTGTCTCACCACAAGCTACGAATCCCCATGAATGACCAACTTCTTGATTCCCATCTCTACTGCAATTCTGAGCCCGGAAAGGAGCCCGTCATACTCGGCAGTGTTGTTGGTAGCTTTCTCTCGGGGAAATTGCATTTGGACCACATATTTGAGGTGCTCTCCAGAGGGCGCAATGAGAAGCACGCCAGCTCCTGCGCCTTGTAACGAGAAGGCACCGTCAAAATACATGATCTATTCCTGAGGTGCCTCCTTGTCGGGGATAACTGTCTCTGATATCTCTTCATCTGGAGTGGGCATCCATTCTGTAATGAATTCCGCCAGCGCTCTGCTCTGAATGGTTGAGGTACTTTCGTACTTCAGGCCAAAGCTTGACAGCTCTAGTGCCCATTCAACTATCCTGCCGGTAGCTTCAGGGTTCCTCGGTATGCGCTGGAGTGGGAAACGAGTGACAACTGTGATCTTGTGGGCTTGGAAGTAGTGACGCAGCTTCCTCGAGGCCATGATCAGGCCAAAGATTAGCTTTTGCACTCCAGAGTACCTTGACCTAGCCCCCTGTAACATGGAGCTGACAAAGTATGCCAGCTTGCTCTTCCCCACCTTGAACTGTGCCCAATCTTGCCGCGACCGGTTCAGTTTCTTTTTCGGAGAGGACAGTAGCTGCGCTGCTCCTTCGTCTACTTCCCGCTGCGCCACCAGTGCTACACTAACCACTTGATTAGTTGCCACTAAGTATAGTAGCAACGGCTCTTGTGGTTTAGGAGCGACCAGGGTGGGGCAGAGGAAAGATAGGCTTTCAAGTCCCGCAGCGCTGCTTCTGCCTCTGGGGTCCACTTCATTGGCCCTGCCTTCTTCAAGATCTTGAAGAAAGGCAGGGCACGCTCGGCAGACTTGGAAATGAACCTACTCAGTGCGGCAACACATCCAGTTAAACACCTCACATCCTTGACTGTCTTGGGTGCTTGTATCTGCTCGATTGCTCTGATCTTGTCAGGGTTGGCCTCTATCCCTTGGTGAGACACAAAGAAGCCAAGTAGCTTGCCGGAGGGAACACCGAACACGTATTTCTCGGGGTTTAACTTCAGGTTGATCTTGCGTAGGTTTGCAAAGGTCTCTTCCAAATCTTGAATGAGCATTGATTTGTCCTTGGTCTTGACCAATATATCATCCATGTAAGCTTCTACATTCCTATGTAGCTGAGGCTCAAACCCAATTTATACTGCCCTTGCAAAAGTGGATCCAGCGCTTGTCGGGGACGAATCCGCGATCACCTATGGGACCCAGGGAAGGACCCCTTTACGTTCGGCAGGGAGAGACGGTCGCACGAAGAGCAAATCTAGTGAAGAACACGACAGTGCACGAGAGAGATTTACCCAGGTTCGGGCCGCACGGATGCGTAAAACCCTACTCCTGCTTTTTGGTTTATTATCTGTATGATTGTTCTAGCTCCAGGAGCGCTACAGTACCGAGTAGCTGCGTACAATACTGGAGTTCTCCATCTCCCAGTTCCTCTCCCCCTCTACATTGCCCATGGGCCTCCTTTTATACGCACAAAGGGGTCACCAACAGGTGGCCAACAGTAAAGGTAGAGGTGGAAAGTTGCTACAGTAAGGCCATTATTACCAGGATGACATGTCCTACCTACCACTGACGGCAGGGGACAAGGGCATTAAATGCCCATGCCTTTGCTGTCCACATACATGTACCCGGACGTCTTGGACGTGGGAAAAGCCTATCCCACCTGCTCCTGCACCGCTAGCTACGGTGTATCGCCGTCTACACAGTGCCCTGCCACACACGCTTGGAAGGACCCAGAGCGCCACGCTGGCAGAGGCACCGGAGCAGCACAGTAGCACAGTGGTACAGTAACGCTTGCCGCGGCAAGACCTTGCCGCACCTGACAGCTTGCCGCAACCCATAGCTTGCCGCGCAAGGTAACTTGCCGGGGCAAGTACCTTGCCGCAGCTGCTATCTTGCCGCAGCCAATACCTTGCCGCAGCCAATGACTTGCCGGGGCAAGTACCTTGCCGCGGCAAGTACTCTGCTACAGCAAACCTCAGGCTGGGCCTCAGCTGTCCCTCCCGGCAAGCTCCTCTTGCCGGGGCCTTAACTCTTGCTTTGTATACTTTGTTCTTGAATGGCTTAATAATCTTGAGCTTCTCTCTGGCTGTCCTGCCGCAAGCCTGGCCACGGGATGCTACTACTGCCCGTGCACAAGTACGGGGTACTAGGGTACCCCTATTCTAGTACACCGACAGGAGCCCCCGGGCCTGGGCCACACACGGTGCCGGGCGTTGTTGGGCCAGGCCCAAACAGTGCACGGGCACGAGTGGCTAGGATAAGCCGAAACGTCTCTATGCTGTTTAATTGCACGCTCTCCCACGCGTCGCGCGTTGAATGCAGAGCGTGGGAAGCGTGCGCAGTTATCTCGAATGACGAAGGGGCGGATGGTTCCGCATCTTTCCCCATAAAAGGAGGGACCTGCAGAAGCACTCACACACCCCTCTCACCATTCTCGATCTCCAAATCTCCGCCTTCTTCTTCCTCCGCTCCAAAACAAAACGGTTTCCCAATCCTCCGCCATCGCGCGCGTCCGCATCTCCCTCGGTCCTCAGCTCCGCCTTCGCCATGCCTCCCAAAGGAGAAAAGGGAAAGACGGGGAAGTCCTCAAGGACGGAGACCCAGGCGCAGATGAAGAGGCAGAAGTACGCGCTCTTCGCTCCGACGCTCACGGGGTCGGATCTGAAGGCCAAGTTCCAAGGCATGTGGGCCGCGAGGACCAAGGCGCATCCGGCTACCCGCGTTCGCCCAGCCACCGACGAGAGCGAAGTGAGCAAGTACCCCTTCTTCGCTTGCTACTTTTGGTGCGGGCTCTGCCCACCGTACTCGGATTTCTTCAGTGACGTCATGTACACCTTCAATCTCCGTCTGCTGGATCTCACACCGAATGCCGTATCCACCATGGCAATATTTGCACATCTGTGCGAGAACTTCGTCGGCGTCGCACCCAACACCGCGCTGTTCAGGCATTACTTCACTCCCCGTGCTGAAAAGGGGGGAGCCTCTCACTGTTGGCGTCTCGTTCGTTTAAAGATTGGGCGCCAAGGAGCATTATCTGAAGGGGGATCTCCGCCCAAGGTGGGGAGAAATCCGGTCTGAATGGTGTTGGATCATTGACGACGAGCCGCCACCATACTATGAGCTTCGCAAGACCCCAGCAGCGCGTGGCATAGACTGGAGCGATCTGGATCCCCAGGACAAAAAGCTGGAGATTGCCGCTACCAGGATCATATGGCTCAGGGAGGCCGGGCTCACCATAGGGATGGTTGGCGCAGACTTCCTCCGCCGCCGCATTGCTCCTCTGCAGCAGAGAGGAAGGCCGGCCTCTGATTGGAAGAACCCAGCCGATATCATGCGGCTGCGCCCTGGACTGATCAACAACTTCACAGTTCTGCAGCACGACTTTTTCATGCGAGAACTGTTCAAGCAAGAGACAGATCCAGAGAAGCCCGACAAGGCGTTCACGCTGCCGAAGCACATCGTGCCCCTTTGCAACAACTCCGCATTGAGTGCAATCATCGCTATGATGCCGCTCTGCAATGCGCACAACGTTGAAGCAACTTGGGACGTGCCGCTCGAAGAAGACGTGCGGCGATTCTTTGACTCCACGATCGAAAAGCAGGTCCGGGTGGAGGAGTGGCTCGTCCGCAACACCACTGAGCAAGAAATAGAATTCATTGCTCGAAGAGTGGAGGAGGACAGGCACGCCAGGGAAGCTGGCGATTTTGGTTATACTTTGGCGGAGCTCGACGAGGCACAAAAGGAGAGCCTTGCCGAGCAGGGGATGCTTGCCGGGAAGGGCGAGCTCGCCGCACCCGGCAAGGATGTCGGGCCAAGCCAGCCTGCCGACGAGTCAGGCAGCTCGGAGGATGAGGGCTCCTCTTCCGAGGAGGGCACCGAAAGCCCACTGCTGTCAGAGTCCCTAGCCCCTTTGAGGAGGAAACGCCTTCGTAGGCTTGGCAAAGTGGCTGAGCGGCAAGAAGTTCAACAACCGCCGGAGCGCCGTTCGACGCGCTCGACCGCGGCAAGGGCTGGTGCTGCGGGAGCGTCTCACGCGGCCCCGGCAACTGGAGCAGGGTCATCAAAGACCGCTGCTACTACCCCCGCCAAGCGGCCAAGGAGCCTAGCTCCCCCTCCTCCCCCTCCTCACACGGAGGCGGACTTTGATTTTTCCGCCCTCAGCGAAGAGGACGACGAGGAAGAGTAAGTTCCCTTGCCGCGACCCTCAATCTTTGTAAGGTTTTGTTTCTGTCCTCACTTGTCGCGCTCCGGCCTTGCTTCCGCAGGGAGGAAACCTTGGCGGAGAGGACAAGGAAGAGAGCTAAGGTCTCGACGAGCAAGACCGTGGTGGTCATCGAAGATGAGCCCACGGCAACCACCGGGAGAGCGTCTGAGACCATCCCGACCAGCTCGGAGCCCAGCCCTCGTCGCAGCCCCCAGCGTAAGTATTTCAACTACCGTTCGCTGGCGGTCGCTGAGGAACAAGCATTTTGTCACTGACATCTTTGGGCGTGTAGGAGAGGAGCAGCAAGTGGAGCCATCTGAAGGTGCTCCAGAAGTACCACCCCCCTCGACCACACCGCCAAGGAGAAGATCTCCGGTAAGGGCTCCCACTAGCGAGCCGAGCCACGAAGAGGAGCCGGCAAGCGCCGAAGTGCCAAGCACCAGCGCTAGCGACCCCACCCCAATGACAAACGTTGACGGGGGAGGGGAGCCCACCGCTCCTGAGCTCAACACGGGTAAACCCACTTGCCGCAAAACTCTTTTTGCTTTCTTTCTTTTGTCTTCTTGAATTTCTTCCTGAAGCTCTTTTTGCTTTACTTCTCGGGTTGGCAGAGCCCTCCTCGGTGGAGCCAATGAACATTGACTCTTCTGCCGAGGAGAACACCACAGGGGCCATCGACGACGAGGCCGCCAAGGCCGACAAGCTGGCAGCCGACAAGCTTGCCGACGAAGAAACTGCCAGGGCTGCCGAAGAGGCCGGCAAGGCCGCCAAGGATAATACCGCCAAGGCGCCCACCGATGAAGCCGCCAAGGCTGCTGATGCTGAGGCCGCCCAGAAGGCTGCTGAGGAGGCCGGCGAGGGAGCCGGTGGTCGTACTGACGGCCCTGAGGCCACAGGAGCTCCAGGCGCTACTCCAACCACGGGTCCCTCAACCACTGACGAGGCGGCAGCGCCCAACTCGCCTCCGCCAAGCAAATACATCCGGGTCGGCGAGAACGTCTACGTCAACCTCCCCTGGACGATGGGCTCCAGAGCGCCAACCGAGGAGGATGTTGTGGACGAGGAGATCCTTGCCGCTGCCGGGCTCCAGCTTGTGGATGCGCCAGGCGCCAGCAGCAGCAGCACGTCTGAAGAGGAGCAACTGCTTCAAAAGCTGCTAAATCTTCATCGCGCCCGACGGGAGAAGCTAGCTTCCAGGGAGCCGCTCATCGAGAAGGCCGAAGCTGACATGTTGAGGCGCGCGGAGATCTTGGCGGACGTCCGCGCGCGATCTCTTAATGCGTTAGAGGTCAAGCGGGCACAGCTGGCCGAAGAACGGCAGGCCCTCCTCCTGATGAAGCAAGACATTGAACAAAAACAGGAGGAGACCGCCAAGGAGTTGTCTGCTCAGGCCGGTGATCTGAACCAGCGGAAAGTGGACCTTGATGCCCACGAAAAAGAACTTGCCGAGCGCAAGAGGAAACTTGCCGAAACCCTCCAGCAGAAAGACGAGGAGGTGGCAAGACTTGTCGCAGAGCGGACCCAGGGGCAGGCACAAAAACACCAGAAGGAAATCGAAGCCTTGGCCCAGGAGTACGCCAGCAAGTTGGTGGAGGCCACCGACACTGTCGCTGCTGCAGAAGTGAACAGGAAGGAAACTGAGGAGAAAGTGGCAAGACTAGAGGCCGCCCTCAAGGCAAACGGTGACAAGCTCTCAACGCTTGAAAGTGAGAGGGCAAAGGTGACCCACACTTTGGCGGAGATGCAAGTTACCATAGCCAAGAAGAACAATCTGCTTGCCGCCGCCAACGACTCCAGAGCAGACCTGAAGCTGAAGCTGACCACGCTGAAGGAGACGCTCGACACCACCAGAAAGCGCGAAGGGCTTCTAATGACAGAGCTCCAGAAGGAAAAGGGTCTGCTTCAAGACGCTATTGCAACCCACAAGAAGTTCAGGGATAACGTGGGGATCTTCACAGACAGGCTTGCCAGCGCCGCCGAGGACATCGACAAGGAGCTGACTGCCCTGAAGGTGCCGGACTTCGGGTACTCCACCGACAAGAACACGCAAACTAGCGTCAAGCTAGCCGAGTTCTTCGACGGAGTAGTAGAAGCACTCCAACAGCTCCAAGTCAATCACAAAGCTCAACTGGCCGACGAGTCACGCAGGCTTTGCCGGGGAGTTCTCCGGAGGTTGTTGGTGAAGATAGCATACAGAAACCCGGGCGTCGACTTCAGCAACATCTTCAAAAGCTTGCCGAAGGGATACGACCCCGCGCCACTAGAGGCCCTTGTCGCGCCCATCGTGGAGAGGGTGGACCAAATCCAGAGAGTCGAAGGCGAGCACCACAATTAGAGAGCCCATTCTTCTCCCTCCTTGCCGCCACTAGACATGTTAAAGAACAATCTGTTTAAGCCGCGGCAACTTATCTTGTAATATAACTTGTAATATTTTGAAGTTAATGCATGTCATCTCCCTTGAGCAATTTCTTTCTTTGTGTGTACTTGCCCTACGCTTATAGGGAACTTGCCGGTGCGCGCACCATTGCCGCGAGCGCTGGGTGCGGGACTTCAGCAGCCTGCTGGTGGTGCCGCTGCCGGCAAGCAACCTTGTCGCGCTCAGTGCAGCCACTTAGGTTGTTGAGCGGACTCGAAACAAGGTAAGGGCGCGACCGATTACGCTTAGGTTCCGTCGCGCACAGGTTTTCCATACAAAGAGTAGTATCGTTCAAGGAAAATAACCTTGAAAATAAAAAAGAATTTGATTGTTCAAACTTTGGCACTTAGCTTTGTCGCTGATCTCTCCGTGGCAAGGTCTTGTCACTGCTTGCCGCTGCCTTCTTCCCGGCAAGGCAAAGTTTCTTTGAACGACGCCTGGTCCACGCCTGGTCCATATCATTATCCCATCCCCCTCGGCAAACTTGTGCGCGAGGGAAGCTTCTGTCTCTTTGAGAAAAAGAAAGAAGAGAAAATAAAGATATAGGAGCTTGGCGGCTCGTTAATGCTTACCGGGGAGGCTGTACTGCACAGTATGTCAGATAATCATGCAAAATAAAAGTAAACATGAAATCGTCAAAAACTGCGAAATACAAAAGCTTTATTTATGCACAGGGTCTGCGCCTGGCTTTGTACAAAGGATTACATGCAACAGCGGCAATACTTGTACAAAAGGTGGTTGCTGGGGAAGGGCCCAGCAACCGCGCCTTATGGAAAAAACTTACGAAGATGCTCAATGTTCCAGGAATTGATCACTGGAATGCCATCCTCGGTCTCCAGGCGGACAGCGCCGGGCCTGGTGACTCGTTTCACCCGATAAGGGCCTTCCCACTTCGGCGTCAACTTGTTTGAATTCTTGGCCGACTGAACGCGCCGAAGAACAAGGTCGCCTTCCTCGAGACTTCTGGCATTAACTTTGCGGCTATGGTAGCGACGCAAAGCTTGCTGGTAGCGAGCAGCTCTCACAGCAGCCTGAAGACGATCCTCCTCGAGGAGCACAGCGTCATCTTGCCGCAGTTGCTCTTGCTCAAGCTCATCGTAAGCGAGCACTCGAGGTGACCCGTATACGAGTTCCGTGGGGAGAACTGCCTCTGCTCCATAAACTAGAGCAAAAGGCGTCTGGCCAGTAGCTCGATTTGGCGTCGTCCTGATCGACCAAAGAACCACTGGCAGCTCCTCGATCCAGTTCTTGCCGCACTTGCGCAGCCTGTCGAAAGTTCTCGTCTTGAGCCCACGCAGCACTTCAGCATTTGCCCTTTCAGCTTGACCGTTGCTTCGCGGGTGAGCAACAGAAGCGAAACAGACCTTGGCGCCAAGGTCTTCGACATACTGCATGAAGGCGTGGCTCGTGAACTGGGTACCGTTGTCGGTGATGATCCTGTTAGGAACACCAAGGCGACAAACAATTCCCTTGAAGAACTTGATGGCTGATTGTGCTGTCACCTTCCTCACTGCTTCCACTTTCGGCCACTTCGTAAACTTGTCGATGGCCACATACAAGTACTCGAAGCCCCCGGTGGCACGGGGAAAGGGGCCGAGGATGTCGAGCCCCCAGACCGAAAATGGCCAGGAGAGAGGGATTGTCTGGAGAGCTTGAGCTGGCTGATGAATCTGCTTGGAATGAAACTGGCACGCTTCACACTTGGTTACTAGTGCAGTTGCATCCTGGAGGGCGGTGGGCCAAAAAAAACCTTGCCGGAAAGCCTTTCCAGCAAGGGCTCTTGACCCTATGTGGTGACCACATATGCCTCCATGAATCTCCACCAACAGCTCCTGTCCTTCTTCCCGGGGAATACACTTCAATTTCACACCGTTTGGTCTTTTTCTGCACAGCATGTCATCGACAAATTGATACATATTGGACCGTCGGGCTACTTTCTCCGCTTCTTCCTGCTCTTCGGGAAGTTCTCCTGTCTGAAGGAAACGGACGATCTGCTGCGCCCACGCTGGAGCCTGTGGCTCGACAACGAGGACTAAAGGCATTTCTTCTGCTGCGGGAACATCAGGCCCTACGGCAAGAGCTTGTCGTTCTACCAGAGCCGGCCGTTCCCCGATGAGCTTGGCGGGAACAGCCGCTTCAACGACAAGAGCCTGGGGCCCTGCTGGAACGTGCTGTCCTTCAACAAGCTCATCGGGAGCGGTTGCTTCAATGACGGAAGCCCAAGGCCTCGTCGGAGCATCTTGCTCCTCAGCGATTCGATCAGGAGCGCCTGCTTCAACGACAAGGACCCGAAGTCTTGTCGGAGCAAGTTGCCCCTTTGCCTCTTGCCTAGGAGCACCCGCTTTAACGACAAGAGCGTGAGGCCTTGTCGGAGCAAGTTGCCCCTCTGCATCTTTGGCGCTGGCTTTGGCAGCCTTCTTGCCGGCGGCTTCGGGGAGCTCTGCCGGGAAGTAGTCGCCAGAAGCCAACTTCCTCTTCCTGCCTTGCCCTACTGATGGCATCACGGATGGCTGAGTTAGTTGGAGCACAAAAGTGCCTGGTTCCACAGGCAATTTGAGTGCGGCGCGCTTTGACAAACCATCAGCAATGTCATTCTCAGCATGTGGGACGTGCTCCATTTGTAGGCCGTCAAAGCATTCCTCCAACTTCCTCACCTCATCTACATAAGCTTCCATCAATGGGCATTGGTAGTTCTTGTTCACTTGCCTGACGACAAGCTGCGAATCTCCCCTGACGATAAGCTTCTTGATCCCAAGGTCTGCCGCGATCCTGAGACCGGCAAGCAACCCCTCATATTCTGCAGTATTGTTCGTCGCCTGTTCCTTGGGAAAGTGCATTTGGACCACGTACTTGAGGTGCTCTCCGGTTGGTGCGACAAGCAGTACGCCAGCACCGGCGCCTTGCAGCGAAAAGGCACCATCAAAGTACATAAGCCACTCTTTGCTTGTCTCCTTGCCGGGGAGAGTCGTCTCTGGGATTTCTTCGTCTGGCGTTGGTGTCCATTCTGCGACAAACTCTGCCAAAACTCGGCTTTGTATGGTTGATGTACTCTCAAACTTGAGACCAAAGCTCGACAACTCCAACGCCCACTCGACAATCCTGCCTGTCGCTTCTGGATTTTGCAAAATCCTTTTCAGCGGGAAGCGAGTGATGACGGTAACTTCATGTGCTTGAAAGTAATGGCGCAGCTTTCTCGCGGCCATGAGAAGGCCGAAAAGCAGCTTCTGCACACCAGAATACCTTAACCTAGCTCCCTGCAGAAGAGAGCTCACAAAGTAGACCGGGCGCTGCACTATTTTCTTCTTTTGTATCACTTCGCCTGACTGCGCAGACGAATCCTTGTCGGCAGCAAAACTTGTCGGGGGAGCCCCTAGCTTGTCGCTAGACGTGCTTGCCGCAGTTACTGCCTCCTCATCCACCTCTCTCTCCGCTACCAGCGCAGCACTAACCACTTGATTGGTTGCCGCTAGATACAGCAACAACTTCTCTTGTGGTTTAGGTGCGACAAGTATTGGAGGAGAGGAGAGGTATCTCTTCAAGTCTTGCAGCGCTGCCTCCGCCTCCGGAGTCCATTTCAATGGACCTGCCTTTTTTAAGATTTTGAAAAATGGCAGGGCGCGCTCAGCTGACTTGGAGATAAACCTACTGAGAGCAGCAACACAGCCGGCAAGTCGGCGTACATCCTTGACGCGCTTCGGTGCTTCAATTTGCTCAATGGCTTTGATCTTGTCAGGATTGGCTTCAATTCCACGTTGAGACACAAAGAACCCGAGAAGCTTGCCGGAGGGAACTCCAAACACGCACTTCTCGGGGTTGAGCTTCAGGTTGATCTTGCGCAGATTTACAAAAGTTTCTTCTAGATCTTGAACCAAAGTAGCCCCGTCCTTGCTTTTGACCACTATATCGTCCATATAGGCTTCCACATTTCTGTGCAGCTGAGGCTCAAAAGCAATCTGGACGGCTCTTGCAAACGTTGAACCAGCATTTTTCAAACCAAATGGCATACGTACGAAACAGTATGTGCCACAGGGTGTGATAAATGCGGTCTTTTCCTCATCTTCCTCAGCCATGAAGATTTGATGATACCCTGAATATGCGTCAAGAAATGAAAGCAAATCACATCCTGCCGTGGAGTCAACAATCTGGTCTATGCGGGGCAAAGGAAATGGGTCTTTGGGACAAGCTTTATTGACATCAGTGAAATCAATACAAAGCCTCCATTTTCCATTCGCTTTGCGCACGACAACAGGATTGGCCAACCACGTAGGATGGAGCACTCCTCTGACGAGGCCTGCTGCTTCCAACTTCTTGATTTCTTCCGCAATAAACTCTTGCTGCTCCACAGCTTGCTTTCTGGCTTTCTGTTTGACGGGCCTCGCGTGGGGACAAACGGCAAGGTGGTGCTCAATTACTTTCCTGGGAACACCGGGGATGTCGGACGGTTGCCATGCAAATACGTCGACATTCGCCCGCAGGAAAGCAACGAGCGCGCTTTCCTATTTGTTGTCAAGTGTGGCACTGATGGTAAAGGAACCACCAGTGCCGTCCTCCTTGGCGGGCACCTTCCTTGTCGCCGGCGGAGCGGCTTTGTTCTTTTTGCACTTGCCGGTGGAGCTCTCTGGTGCGTCCTCGACGGCAGCGCAGCACTCCGAAGAGGTGCGCTTGCCGGAGTGGGCACAGGAGCTCTTGCGATCACCTATGGGACCCAGGGAAGGACCCCTTTACGTTCGGCAGGGAGAGACGGTCGCACGAAGAGCAAATCTAGCGAAGAACACGACAGTGCACGAGAGAGATTTACCCAGGTTCGGGCCGCACGGATGCGTAAAACCCTACTCCTGCTTTTTGGTTTATTATCTATATGATTGTTCTAGCTCCAGGAGCGCTACAGTACCGAGTAGCTGCGTACAATACTGGAGTTCTCCATCTCCCAGTTCCTCCAGTAGCCGCAATCACGTCGGCACCCTCCTGCATGGGAGCAGGCGGGTTGGACGTAGACGCACCGATGGCCGAAGTCTTCTTTTTTGGAGCCATAAGACGGAGGATGGCCCAAAAACTAATGTGCAAATCGCTAGATTAGGTTCACACAACCTCCTTCCCCCTACCTGGCGCGCCAAAGATGTCGGGGATGAATCCGCGATCACCTATGGGACCCAGGGAAGGACCCCTTTACGTTCGACAGGGAGAGACGGTCGCACGAAGAGCAAATCTAGCGAAGAACACGATAGTGCACGAGAGAGATTTACCCAGGTTCGGGCCGCACGGATGCGTAAAACCCTACTCCTATTTTTTGGTTTATTATCTATATGATTGTTCTAGCTCCAGGAGCGCTACAGTACCGAGTAGCTGCGTACAATACTGGAGTTCTCCATCTCCCAGTTCCTCTCCCCCTCTACGTTGCCCATGGGCCTCCTTTTATACGCACAAAGCGGTCACCAACAGGTGGCAAACAGTAAAGGTAGAGGTGGAAAGTTGCTACAGTAAGGCCATTATTACCAGGATGACATGTCCTACCTACCACTGACGGCAGGGGACAAGGGCATTAAATGTCCATGCCTTTGCTGTCCACATACATGTACCCGGACGTCTTGGACGTGGGAAAAGCCTATCCCACCTGCTCCTGCACCGCTAGCTACAGTGTACCGCCGTCTACACAGTGCCGTCAGTGGTAGGTAGGCAAGGTAACTTGCCGGGGCAAGTACCTTGCCGCAGCTGCTATCTTGCCGCAGCCAATACCTTGCCGCAGCCAATGACTTGCCGGGGCAAGTACCTTGCCGCGGCAAGTACTCTGCTACAGCAAACCTCAGGCTGGGCCTCAGCTGTCCCTCCCGGCAAGCTCCTCTTGCCGGGGCCTTAACTCTTGCTTTGTATACTTTGTTCTTGAATGGCTTAATAATCTTGAGCTTCTCTCTGGCTGTCCTCCCGCAAGCCTGGCCACGGGATGCTACTACTGCCCGTGCACAAGTACGGGGTACTAGAGTACCCCTATTCTAGTACACCGACATCGCTCTTTAACCCGAAGGGCATTCGTACAAAGCAGTACGTGCCATATGGAGTTATGAACGCGGTCTTCTCTTCGTCTTCCTTGGACATGAATATTTGATGGTATCCAGAGTATGCATCCAAAAAGGAAAGCAGATCACACTCGGAAGTGGAATCCACAATCTGATCGATGCGCAGCAAGGGGAAAGGGTCCTTCGGGCATGCCTTGTTCAGATCTGTGAAGTCTATGCAATGTCTCCATTTCCCATTCGCCTTGCGCACCACCACTGGGTTTGCTAACCATGTTGGATGCAAAACTCCCCTGACCAAACTAGATGCTTCAAGTTTCTTGATCTCCTCAGCAATAAACTGTTGCCGCTCCAAAGCTTGCTTTCTGACCTTCTGCTTGATGGGCCGAGCATGAGGGCAGACAGCAAGGTGGTGCTCGATTACCTCCCTGGGAACGGCGGGGATGTCAGATGGTTGCCAAGCAAACACATCGACATTCGCCCGCAGGAAGGCAATGAGCGCGCTTTCCTATTTGTCATTAAGGGTGGCGCTGATGGTGAACGTACCGTCAACACCATCCTGCCTTGCCGGGACCTTCTTCACAGCAGGTGAAGCGATCTTGGGCCTCTTACTAGTGGAACTTTCCGGCAAGTCATCAACAGGTGCAGCACACTCCGGAGTGGTGCGCTTCCCAGATTCCTTGCTGGTGTCTCTGCTAGCCTTCTTTCCTTTCTTTGTTTCCTTGGCGGGAGCTGTAGCTTCAGCGGCTTCAGCAGCTACCGTGTCTCGGTACATCTTATCCACGCATATGATTGCGTCTTTCTTGCCTGACGGGATAGAGATGACGCCCATCGGCCCTGGCATCTTCAAGGTATTGTAAGAATAGTGGGATGCTGCCATGAACTTTGCCAAAGCTGGGCGGCCAAGGATTCCATTGTAAGGCAGAGGAGGATCGACAACATCAAACACAACCCTCTCAGTCCGGTAATTTAGTTCTCCGCCAAATGTTACCGGTAGTGTAATCTTCCCCTTAGGACGACTCCTGCCGGGGTTGATTCCTTGGAACGTGCCAGTGACTTTGAGTTCTTCATCTGATATTTGTAACTTGCTGACAACCTTGGGAGAAATCAGATTCAGCCCAGCCACGCCGTCAACTAGCATCTGTGTGACTTTGAGGTTGCGGATTTTTGGTGAGACCAACAACGGGAAACACCCTACCGCAGTAGTACGGTCGGGGTGATCCTCTTCATCAAAGATGATAGGCGTGCGGCACCATTTGAGCGGCTTCCGGGTAGCTGGCTCCACGACATTGACTTCTCGCGCCCACTGCTTGAGTTGGCAGTGAGAGGAGTGCAAGGATGCACCTCCGTCAATGCACAGGGCTTCAGTTGCTTTTTGGAATTCTTGCTCACTGGTTTCTTCTTTATCTCCTTCATCACTCTCATCATCACCTTCCTTCTTCTCACGGCCCCTGGCAGGTTTCTCTTTTTGCTGAGGGGTCTTGCCGCTGTGTCCACCTCTGCCGCCACGGCCCTTCCCGCCAGCACCTTCTTGGTCTCTCTCTGTCACGCTTTTCATACTCCGCTTTCTGCCTCTTAACGAGTGCTCGGCTTGATGGCATTCTTGGAGATCATGACCTTTAGCGCGGTGGATTTTGTAGTATGGCCCATCGGACTTCCCAGCTTTCTCTGCTGCCGCAGCCTCCCGGCAGTCAGCGCATGCAGCAGCTTCCTTGCCGGGGGCTTCGGTTTTGGCCTTCTTGCCGGTGCTGAGATCGACAGAACCCTCAACAGCCAATACTGACTTCTCCTTGCATTTCTTGTTGCGCCTCCGACCCTTCTTCTTCGGGCCAGTGGCCTCGTCATCGTCATCCGAATCAACCTCTACTCCTTCCTCCTCTCCAGGAAGTCACCTTCCTTCTTCAGCTTGAGCGCATTTGTCCGCCAAGGTGTATAACTCATTGACGGTCTTGGGCAGTCGGACGTTCATCTTAGAACGTATCCTTCTGTTGCGCACGTTCGAATGGAACGCGGCAATCACAGCTGCCGGGTGTATCTCTGGAATGTTGCGGTGCACTTGACTGAATCTCTGCATATACTTTCGCAAGCTTTCTCCCTCCTTCTGCCGAATAACTTGCAGGTCACCGGGGCGTCCTGGCTCTTGATGGCCGCCCGTGAAGGCGCCAACAAACTCATTGCACAGGTCAGCCCATGATGAGATGGAGTTCTTCGGCAGGTGCATCAGCCACGACCTCACATTTGACTTAAGCGCCAAAGGGAAGTAGTTGGCAAACACTTTTTCATCCCTGCCCCCGGCGGCTTGAATGGCAATCGTGTAGATGCTCAAGAACTCTGCCAGGTTCAGCTTTCCATCGTATTTTTCTGGCAATTCTGGCTTGAAATCACGGGCAGATGGCCAACGGACTTCCCACAGCTCGCGAGTGAAGGTAGGGCACCCGACCACGAAAGGTAAGTACCCACCCCCACTGGGTGCGGGTTTGTCGACGTCTCGGCCATTGCGTCTGTCAGATTGACGGCGGATCTCCCGGCACCGCTCTATAGTGACGCACGCATCTTCCCTCCGCCGATCTTCTAGAACCTGCCACTGATTGCGGCGGGCTCGTGGATCGGACGAGGCCATCGAAGCTTCATCAGGCTCGTGGTCGCGTTGCTCTTGTTGCTGCCTCTGGGTTTGCTGTCGCGGAGAGGACTGCACCGTTAGTGCGGCCCCCTCAACGCGGCCAGCAGCTCGAGCTGTTGCCGTCGCCTGTGGGCGTTGCGATGGCTCCGCCCGCTGTGACCCTCCAGCTTCAGCAAAACGATCAAGCTCTGGATGGTGGCCCTCCACTCATCAATCTCATCAGTTGCCGGCGGAGATCTTAGTAGGAGTTGGGCCCGTGCCGTGGCTTCCATAGCTGTGCTTGGCATAGCTGACGAGGCAGATCGCAATGTTGCTCAACTCCTGGTAGTACCAGCAGGGGCATCGCCGCGATCACGCCATCGCGGATCAGTCGCCAAGGCGGCCTGATGATGAGTGGGCTGTGCTCGAGGACCGGTGACCCCGTTCGGTGCTTCAGCTTGCTCGCCTTGTTCTGGGCGAGGTGCGTGTCCAGTGGTCGCGCCCGTAACAGGCACGACCAGAGGGTCACGACTCGCACCAGAGCGGGCGTCGTCGCCGCGGCTGTGTCCGCTGGTGCGGCGGGGTGGTGGAGACTGAACGCCCCCTCCATCCGCAGCTTGCGGGTCATGCCCGTCTGGATTTTGTTGATGCTGTCCTCCCCCGGCGCCTCCCGCTCCAGCTTCGTCCATGGGGGACACAACGACAGCGCCAGTTGTGCCTCCCGTGGTGCCCGCCTCACCCAATGCCGTCGTAGTGCCAGCGGCGTCCGTGGCCGCATGATAGGGGGCCTTCGAAGTGGAAGGGTGCGCGGTTGCGCCAGACTTCTTCTTGGGCGCCATGCGCGAGGATGATGATGATGATGATGATCGACGATGGAGTTCGACGCGCTGTTCACAACTTCAGGTTCGCACCAGCAATCCCCCCTACCTAGCGCGCCAAAGATGTCATGGGGGTCACGATCACCTATGGGGCCATGAGCCCCTTATGGTTCGGCAAGGGGGAGATCACGTTGCACAAAGAGCAGAAACCATGGAACAACACGACGGTGGTGACGCTGGTGGTTTTTACCCAGGTTCGGGCCGCTGGGTAGCGTAAAACCCTACTCCTGCTTTGGTGGATTGAGTGGAAGGATACAACAAGCACGCAACACTCAAGCCCGGCAAGGGTGCCTTGGGGAGAGCAGCTACACGTGTACAAGTGTGTGAGGGTCCGAATCCTTTGTTAGGTCGCCTTGGACCTCCTTTTATAGCTTAAGGGGTGACCACAATGGCAAAACAGTCTTTATCTATTGATTAGATAGCCAACAGTGCTATCATACCTAACTCTGGCAGTTAGGACAAAGTGCATTAAATGCACTGCTAGGTGTCATGCTGAGGGCAAAGCCCGACAGGCCTGCCGAGCCGCTTAATCATCTCTTGCTTATCATCTTGACACGCCTCTGGACGGGTGTCACTTGGATAAATCTTCTCTTCCAATGGGCCACCACGTGCTTAGCAGAGGCCATTTAATCACTTGGGGGCTTGACACCGCACTGATAAGTGACTTGCGTCGCTATGCGGTGGAGCGGTGGTGTCTTGGCAGGGATCCCGCCTCTGGCAGACCCGGCAAGCTTGCCGGGGAAGTCTTGGACTTGTCCCTGGGGCGGCCTCGACCCGGCCAGGCTCTCCTGCCCGGCAAGGGAGGCTTTCCCAAGGTGATATTCTTCTATCGTGCTTATTCTTGGTCTTCTTTATCCGCTTTTTGATCTCACTAAGAGTTGGCTCTCTGGCTTGGGTGTTGATGCTGAACAAACAATTCCAGTGCACCTGTGTGTAAGTCCGGGCAACAAATGTAAATGTTAGTTGCACCGACAACTATTGCCACACATTTCATCGAAATATCTGCCCATTCCTTGTAAAAGCCATGAGAATTTACTAAATGGCACGAGCATGGTTTTCCAGGCCGTTCTTGTGCACCCTTTCATGCGCCGATTATTTGAACTTGAATTATGTGCATTAATGCCTAGAAAATGCACATAATCCCCTAAATATGGTAAATGAACCCGAAAAAGTGCCAAATTTGAACACAGTGATTTGCATGGTGTATGTTCTTCGTAGAAAAAAATCATGGACAAAGGACTAAGGAAATTTGGATTCCCCTTCAATCTTGGTGATTTCCCCCTCAAAAACATGAAACTTCCTCGGTGATGGTTCGATTTATGAAAGGCGTGCATGATGACATAAGGCAAACATTCTTGAATTTTTACCAGGGCACGGTGAGGCCATACCATGGCACCACACCAGACGTCATGTTTTCCAAGCATGTATTTCATTTTTCTATAGTTGTTAACCCAGTAAACGACGCGTTTGTGGTTGACTATTGCCATACATTCCCTTGAAATCTCTGCCCATTCCTTGTAAAAGGCATGAGAATTTACTAAATAGCATGAGCATGGTTTTCCAGACCGTTCTTATGCACCTTTTCATGCACTGATTGTTCGAATTTGAATTATGTCGATTAATGCCTAGAAAATGCACATAATCCCCTAAATATGGTAAATGAGCCCGAAAAAATGCCAAATTTGAACACGTTGCATTGGAGGGGGTATGTTGATTGTAGAAAAAAACTGAATGACAAACTAGGAAGGAAATTTGGATTCCCGACCCCTTCAATCTTGGTGATTTCCCCCTCGAAACCATGAAACTTCCTCGGTGATGGTTTGATTTATGAAGGGCGTGCACGACGACATAAGCCAAACCTTCTCAAATTTTTACCAGGGCATGGTGAGGCCATACCATGGCACCATGCCAGCCGTCATGTTTTTCAAGCACGTATTTCATTTTTCTACAGTTGAAAAACCAATAAACGACGTGTTTATGGTTGACTATTGCCACACATTTCCGTGAAATCTCTGCCCATTCCTTGTAAAAGGCAAGATAATTTACTAAATAGCACGAGCATGGTTTTCCAGACCGTTCTCATGTGCCTTTTCATGCACCGATTGTTTGAATTTGAATTATGTGCATTAATGCCTAGAAAATGCACATAATCCCCTAAATATGGTAAATGAACCCGGAAAAGTGCCAAGTTTGAAAACTGTGATTTGCAGGCTTTATGTTCATCGTAGAAAAAAACTTATGGACAAAGGACAAAGGAAATTTGGATTCCCCTTCAATCTCGGTGATTTACTATCGCACACTATTTATCTCCGTTGCCTCTGCGAACCGTGTGTGTTCACCCACACATGCAAAAGGAAAAAAACCCTCGCCCACTTTGTCCCCACCCACTCGCTGCAGACTCCTCCGCAACTCTGCACCTCATCAACTTCTATCGCGGCGGCCACCCTAAGCTCGATGGCTGTAATCGGCGGGCGGAGGTCGTGCTCCAAATGGCATGGGATTTCGCCCCTACCGCTTGCCGCCGCCTATCTGCACCGACTTGCACCGACATTCTAGACTCTGGTCGATTGGGGTTTTCTGCGGGATTGGGCCAGGGATTTTTCTCATGGAGAAGGTAATCAATTTAGCGAAATATTCAATCATCTATTATCGCAGTCCTTCCGTCGCTGTTAATCAACCAGAGGAAATCGCCGTGGATACATTTTTCTTCTAGCTGATTCGAGGGTTTTCATTCATGTGTCCACAGTGCGAGCACAAATCGGGCAAGTGTGGTTGCGGCCAGTCGGAAACGAAGCTCTATCTCACCATTCCGGATGACTTCAGGGAGTGCTCGGTATGTTCAATCTCACCCTACCACGGTCGGCATGGCCTAAATTTGTGAACATATACCATCTATTGCTACATTTGGATAAAAGGTACGGTGCCACGTGCAGCCTAGATGTCGAAGCCGATTTTCCCCCCATATTAGGCAAATTTATGATGTATTGTTCATTCAGTTACTCTCATATTTGCATCAAATATTTGTTACATTATCTATTTTTAATTATATATTTTTGTACTTTGCTTTCAGCTATATGTTGATCTGTTCTATCAGTTGCTCCCATATTTGCATCTTGCTCTGTTATTTCAATATATCTAATTTACGATCTTAATTTTCATTTCAAGCAGTACATCCCTTGCTTTGCAAGAACAGGAGTAGAAGGAAATCTTGGGCTTTACTTTGTTAATGACTCCATGGATGTCATATTGACAACACAACATGGATTTACAATGACAGTTAGCATAAAACTTGATGAAGATGGTCACTCCTATTTTGATGCGGACCTTTGGAGAAAAATGTCTAAGTGTTATGAATTGAAAGCTGGCAACAAAATTCTAGTGCGTGCACCACAGCCTGGTCTAATTAACATGGATGTTTACTTCCCCGACGTCATCAGCCGATCAAAGTCTGATCGAGGTTAGTGTCCTTTCAACTTTCTCCATGCTGGCATATTACTTAGCAAAATCGGGGTATTTGTTCTGACTAATTGATCACTATTTAAGCAACCAATTATGATTTCATTTTTTGACTCCGTTCCTAGGCAGTAACAAATTCTATTTACCAATTTATGCGCACTATATATTCTCCTGCCATGTTTTGAATAAATAATACCTGTCCACCTTTTAAGCAGGATATGTTGGATGCATAGTTAATGATCTGTATGTTACTAAGCGTACCAAATTTCACTGGAAGGACTTGAAGCATGTCATAAAATTCGTTGATAATCTGACAGAGATAGCACAATGTATGATCGCTGGATTTTGGATGGGATTAATTATACCTATGGTGCACACATTGAACAAGACCAATTGTGTGCACAAAACGCTGGTACAAAGTCTTATTTTTATGTTGATGCTCATAAACTATATATATCTTCAACGATATGTTACAATTGGTTTTTATTCTACATTTCAACAGAAATTGCCCACTGTAGCTGTTCCTGGATCGATTTCCCGGCGTGGTCAAATTACACTTGTGCCTGCTAATAACGCCAAAGTGATTGCAAGGTACTACATTTCCCGCAGAAATGGAACCATTCAAATTAACAAGTTCTCACTTGTCGTGGCAATGCATCCATATTGGAATATTGGAGACACCGTTCTACTCATGTTCTACCAAGGCACAGGAGGGTTCTTCCTTTTCATTGATGAGATGCTGAGTCACCGTGATCAAGCTGCTTCCAGCGGGTAGTTGTGGTTGTTGGCCCTCAGCCTCTTAAAATGTGCTAGCTGTTACTATGTTAAGTATGTAGATATGGACCATATGGTTGTTGGCCCTCAGCCTCTTAAAATGTGATAGTTGTTACTTTGTTAAGTATGTAGATATGGCCCATGTAGTTGTCAAAACCGTGTTACGAAGATCCTCCTTTTATCGAATAGTGTAACCACTATATATATGTTACTCAAATGATGTTAGCCAAGTTCTTAATTTTCATGGAAAGTATTAGCATCGTACATAGTTCATTGAGTTTAAGCGTGTGCCCGATAGAGCGGTAGTGTAGAGGACGTCCATGTTTTGGACATGGCGATCAGCAATGATATCCAGAAGGCATTTGCATATTAATTGTCCATATTGCAAATTCACACATGTGTTAACATAAGGAAACGTATGTGTAACTTACTAATCATCGCACACGAGTACTCGCAGACGCATCGTGTGCGATACTCCTAGCCACCGCAAGCAACTAGTTTGCATTTTTCAAAGTTTTTTGTACACACAGAATCGCACACGAATTAACTATAGTAATCGTCTGTGTTATAATTTCTCATCACAAACAATTCATCCGAGTGGCCTATTTGCTGCGTATCACACACATCTTGTTTACATGACTCATTTGTGTTCTTTTGGCTCATTGCAAACAATTCATCTATGTGAACTGTATGCCACATATCACACACATCTTGTTAAGCTGAACTGTTTCTGTTGTGTTCCCTAATCGAAAACAGTTCGTCCGAGTGAACCGTATGGCGTATATCACACACACCTTGATCTGGCTAACCATTTCTGTTGCACTCCCTAATAGCAAACAGTTCATCTGAGCAAACTGTATGCCGTATATCGCACACACCTTGATATGGCTGCCCGTTTCTATTGTTTTGTCTCATCGCAAATAGTTCGTATGGATCAACTGTATGCCCTGCATCGCACACGCAACTAAAATCTGAACCGTGTTTGATGTCTCCGCCATCGCAAATGTTTTGCATCTTTTTGACGGTTTTTTACATCACCGTTTGCAATTAATGCATCGCACATAGTTTCGTCAAAGGGTCTCTGATCGTAGTGTCGTGTTAGCAGCATCCTGCAGTAGTGTCACACTTGTATACCACCGGTCGTGTTAGGAATGTGGACGTCAATCACCCACTCACCGTGACGGAGTCGGAGTTCTCAATCATGACGGTCAAGAATACATGGGCTCCCTGATTTCACCCATACTTTGACCAAGCACAATGGCCGGAGTACCATGGAGTTCAACTATGGCCGGATCCGGAGTTGAAGGTTGTTAAATGGGGTAGACATAAGGCAAAGCATCTTAGAGGTGACATGGACGGATGTGGCCATGGTGGCGGCCGCGAAACCGGGCCACCGCCAATTCCAAGAGCCTTGTGAGAGCTCCCGTTGTGGGTAATGCGAAGGTCAGGGCCACAACAAAAGAAAATGTACCAAACCAAGAAAGAGGTCAGAGAAAAATGATGCAAGCACAAGCCAACAAGGAGGTACACAAGGTCCTAGCCAAGAAAATAGTACTCAACAAGGTCCTAGCCAAGCAAATAGTACTCAACAAGGGCAAGCCAAGCAAGTGGTAGCCAACAAGTGCCAAACCAACCAGTTAGTAGCCAACAAGGGGCAGGCCAAAGAGAAACTAGGCAAAAAAGAGGAAGGCAACTAGGACTTACAAGAGGACGTGGTGGTGGTAGAGCTCGTGGTGGTGGTCTAGGCCTTGACGGTGTTCTAGGCCGTGGTGGTGGTCTAGGCCGTGGCGGTGCTCTAGGTCGTGGTGGTGGTCTTGGCCTTGGTGGTGATCTTGGCCGTGGTGGTGGTCTGGGCAAGGTCGTTATAGAGGAATGTTTGAATACCTCGATCGACCATTTCCGTATGTTCCTCGCTAACTATAATGTTTCAGTTTACATATTTTTCATATGTTGTTCTTGTCCTTATTCACTAATATGTTGCAATTTACATGTTTTTCCATATGTTCTTCTTGTTATTACTAACTATTACATTTTTCTCATCATAGGTCACTACAAAAAAAAGTACACTTCCGTGATGATACGTCTTTGTCACAGTAGGTCACGTTTTCTGTCATGCATATACATCCATGACGATTTTATGACAGAATCAAGATAGTCATACCTGTGTTGTCGTAGAAGTGTTCCATGACAATACCAAAATTATCATCACGGAAGTGTCCACTTCCATGACGAATAAATGGCGCATCATGGAAGTGCTTTTGTCAAGGGTAACCGACACGTGGCATCCACCGTAACGGGTCACCGTTAAGCTATCGGGTTCCGGTTTCGATCCGATAACCCGTTAACAACTCGGACCAATGGGGATTTTCCACATGTAAAATTCTCATTCGCCCGCGGATCCACGTGTCGGCCCAGCGTTGGGACAGTTGTCATCCAGCGAATGGACGGGATGCGCCTATGATACATCGACACGTGGCTCGGCCCAACAGTGGCCCATTCAGGTCAAAAGGCCGGCCCGGTTGACCTGGTCAAAAGGTAACGGCCAACCCACTTAAAGCCTGCTAGCGGCCTGTTCGCATATAGCCCATTTACAGCCCGCTAACTCACGGCCCATTATTGCCTATCCGAATTAGGCCCAGTAGCGTCATCTGGGCCGTCCAATATGATTCCAGCCCGTTGTAACTTCCGGCCCATGTATGGCCCACGACGTCTTTCGGCCCGTATGAGGCCCTTTGTAACTCTTGGCCCATTAACGGCCCGTGGTGAAACTGGCCCGTAATGAACAATGTATCGCTTTATACCCATTAACGACCCATTATTCCATTGGGCCGTTTCCAGCCCGTGTTATCTTTCGGCCTTCTCAGGGCCCATTTATTCTTGGGCTGATTTTCAGCATTCGACTACTTACGGTCCGTTACTGGCCTGTTCCGGTTGTGGGCCAAATTCAGCCAGTGGTTAAAGTCGGCCCGTTTGTGGCCTGTTAATCCGTTGGGCCGTTTTCATAGCGTCATCAAATACGGCCGATTAACGACGGCCCGTTATGGTCGGCCCATGAATGGACGATTCCAACTCTAGCCCGTTTACGGCCCATAATGTGGTTCGTTATTGGCCCATGTTTGGCCAATCGATCAGATGGCCCGCAGAAGGCCCACTGATTCTACGGCCCGTAGAAGGCCCATTGTTTGTACGACCCATAGAAGGCCCATTGTTTCTACGGCCCATAGAAGGCCCATTGTTTCTACAGCCCGTAGGAGGCCCATGGTCACTACAGTAAATATGTAGCCCATGGTTATTGTGGCCTAGTTTTAAAAAATAGGTTATTGCGGCCACTAGCAAACAACGGAAAAAGAACTGCACTGACTACAAGCAAACAAATAAACAAGGCAACAAGGAAATAAATAAGCAAGCAACTTACGCTAGGCTATCACAGCTATTACACATATTACATCCACTAGGCATCAAAGTTCGCCACCAGTGCAAATATGGGGAACAAAGCAGCATATTACATACACTGGTTGTCAAAGTTGGCGACCAGTGCAAATAAACGCCGCAGCAAAACAAGTCCAGCACTGAAACCACTTCACAAGAGCTCAAGAAACAATATCCTGGGTATCCACCATGCTGGCAAGATGCTTAGCAAGCTTATTAGCTTTCTCTTGTTTGGCGCTTAAATCCTCCAGCGCTTGCTGTTGCACCAGAAAGTATGCATCTGAATTCTGCAGGGACTTCCTCAATCCTTCGGCTTCCTGTGATAGCACATCTGATCGATGTCTTTCAACTTGAAGTTGAGACTCAAGAAGCCGAACTGATTCAGGCAGCGAGTTCGAAGAGCTGGTGCCAGCAGTAGTGGCCAGTAACTCGAACACTACATCAAGATAGGACTTTGGGGTTGTCTCAGTGTCTTCAATATAGTTTTTATCAGCTTTCTTGGAGACCAACAGGGATGTCTCACTATCTTGAACCTTATCTGCATTACTTCCTTTACCATTGCATAATGGGGTACTCTTCTCTAATATTTTGTCCGCATTCTAAAAGAGAAACAAGTAGACAGATCACAGGTTTACCATGTTGTATATGAAACTCATTTTGGTAAACCAGTTCAGTAGTAAGGTGGACAGGATAACTGCATGAAACAAACATATATCTATGTAGTATGGTCACTGTATGGTCTATATCATTCTAGTTTATGTGGCCAAATCAAGATAGAGACAGTTCAAATCATATCTGTTTAAGATAAAGCAGCATAGACAGAATATAAGTGTGGGAAACTACACAGCAATAACAACACTTGTAATGTGCATGGCATGAGAACATAACTGTTTATTCAATTGAAACAGAAATCAACATAGAGCAAGTTACAACAACAAATACGTTAAAGAAACAGGTTTAAAACATACCTGTTGCGCCATTGGAGTTTCAATTGCATCCTTCAAATTTGAAATTAGTTGGTATGAGTAAATACAGTGATGCAAAAGCAAAGGAGTATGAACCATAGCTACGGAACCTAGCTTGAGAACAATTCTTCTTCTGCTTTAGGCGTTGACTTGGGGTTCGGAGTGGTGGTCCTTGTGCTTTGGGCACTGCAGTTGCCTTACTAACTGCTCGTGTTTGGGTGCTCTGTGGTGGAGATGATGCTGTGTCAACTAGAACTGGGTTACTATCTGCTGGGGTTGGGGTTAGAAGGGGTGTAGCTGGTTCTCTGTCGAACTAGGTAGGGGTACAATCTGCGTGAGTCTGGGCTATGTGTGGTGGGGCTAGTTCTTGGGCAAGTACAACCGTGGTTCTATCTGCATCGACCGGTAGCACGATCTTTTCTGAAGACCGTGTTTTTACTCCCATAGATACGGCCATCACCCCCTCCAATTCAAATGGTTGATAAACAAGAAAAGTAATTGAATGTACAAACATTGTAAGATAGACAGGTGCAATGGATAGTAGGGAAGAAAACAGGGCATGACATAATTCACATTTATGTTGTCTAACCAAACAGGACAACATGAGATAATTTCACATATATGATGGCTAATTAAACAGGATAGCATGACACAATTTCACATATATGATGGCTAACTAAACAGGATAGAATGACATACTTCAAAATATGATGACTATGTAAAAGGGATGACATGATATAACTATACGATGTGTCTATTAAAGTGGTTGGCATGCCATAATTCACAAACATACCGTCGATGGAAACATGATGGCATGATATAATTCACGGATAGAATGACATAATTCAATATATGATGACTATGTAAACATGATGAGATGATATAACTATATTATGTCTTTAGAAAATGGGTTGGCATGCCATAATTCAGATACATGCTGTCTATGTAAACATCATGGCATGATATAATTCAAATATATGATTTATATACTAAGCAAGTGAGCAGAGGGCAATCGCATATATGATGTGTCAACTAAGGAGATGGCATTCAATATTGTGTATATGATGTAAAAACTAAGCATTGCAAGACAACATATGCATGATATGAGTAATATAACCCTGCCAAGTTTGAGCATACACCTCAGGGGGGAAATAGGACTGGTCATCTGCCTCTGAATCCTCCTCTGAGGAGCTATCTGTAACCAGCAAGATATCTGCTTCAGCAGGTAGCATTGTCTGCTCTGAAGACCTTGTTTTCACTCCAGATTTCTCCATCACCAATTTAAATGGCTGATGCACCGGAAGAGCAGTTGAATATACAAACATTGTCGACAAATGGAATGAGTAATACAAAAAAGGATGGCATGATATAATTCACATATATGACGCTTTGCTAAACAGCGTGGCATTGCATAATTCACATACATAATGCCTTGCAACAAGATATCATTGCATAATTCACATATATAATGTATTGCAACAAGATGGCATTGCAAAATTCACATATATGGTAATTAGACACTAAACAGGTGGCACTCACACAAAGCATGTCTAAACTAAGCAAATGACATGCCAATTCAAGACACCATATGCACGATATGAGCAATATAACCCTACCAAGTTAGAGCATGCATCTCGGGGGGGGGGGGGGGGAATACGACTGGTCATCTGTCCCTGAATCCTCCTCTGAGGAGCTATCCGTAACCAGCAAGACATGCGCTTCGTCAGATAGCATTGTCTGCTCTGAAGACCTTGTTTTCACTCCATATTTTTCCATGACCGTGTCGAATGGCTGATGCACAGGAAGAGTAACTGAATGTACTAAAATTGTTGACAAATTTAATACGTAATAAAAAAGGATGGCATGATATAATTCACATATAAGATGACTGGCTAACCAGGATGGCATTGCAAAATTCACATATATGATGCCTGGCTTAACAAGATGGCATTGCATGATTCACATATATGATATAGAAACTAAACAGATGGCATTCACACAATGCATGTCTAAACTAAGCAGATGACATATTTTATGTATAAAGTAAGCAATGCAAGGCACCATATGCATGATATGACCAACATCAGCATGCCAAGTTAGAGCAAAAGACCTCAGGGGGTAAATAGGAGTGGTCTGCTCCCTCTAAATCCCCCTCTGAATAGTTATCTTCCTCTTGATTACAGTCTGGAATGGGGGGAGGGGGGGGGGGTTGCTTTTGCGCCGACCATGGAGCGACGTCTGCATGAAATTTTATTGCCATGCAAGGCTCGTCTCTTTTGCTCTACATGTTCAGTACCATTGTGTACAATAACTGACATGCATAGGAATAAAACATAGTGAGATTATGTAAGGACTGCATGCACAAATTCAGAGTGATGGTAGCAAACTATGGATAGACCCAAAACCAATGATAGCAGGCAGATAATAGCTTCAGTTAAAAAATACAGATAATGGCTCCTTTAATGTTTATTTCCACCCAACATGAAACACATAGTAGACACCCGAGATTAACCAGATAGTAGACAGATAGTATTGATTGCTGCCCCAATATGTACCCCACAACCATTTAAAAACTCAAGTTTGAGCATTAGTTTGGACCTGACTCGGAGTCTAATTGGTGAACATGGCGATAAAGTAGCATGTCATCATATTAAGCGATGCATAACGAAAGTAGACACAAAAGAGTGCGACCTCTCTTGCGGACCCGTGTAGTCCTCAAGGTCATCTGCTCAGTTGATGATGGTAATGCAGTTGTCGTGGCTGCCGGCGGTGTGGAAGAAGATCTGAGGCGGTGAAAGACAGTCTGGAGGGAGGATCCCTACTGTGGTGAACCTTTCCGTCGTTGGAGAAGCTGAGCTGGGGTGGACGACAACGCAGCAGGAGCGGGACAAACCACACAAGGTTTTCTTTGACACAAATCTATAACAGAAGTAATTTTGTAAGGGATTGTTTGAATTGGAGGATTCTAACGATGCAGGGATAGGAAATACACAGGAATACGATAGGAATGCACATGTAAAACAGATAATTTAAAAACATAGGATTTCTGGCAATCTGGGTGATTGGTTCACAAGAATTGGAAGATCACAGGATGCAAAGAAGCATGGTGAGATTAAGTCAAACCACAAGAAAATGTACGGTTATAATGCTCTTATGCTACTATCTCTTAGTCTTGTGCTTCATGAATGGGAATTTGAAAAGGAGGACAAGTGGATATTAAAATTCCTACGATTTTTCTTTCAAGGAGACACTAAAGGAACAAATCCTACATTTTTCCTTTCCTCCATTCCTTTGTACCAAATACATGAATAGTAGTACCATACGAAACTTTCCAATTCCTATATTTTTCCTTCACTTTTCCTTTCAAGCACTGGCGATTCTAGTAGGCAGGCTTGAACAGGGAAAAGCCTACACTCAAAAAATGTTTTTGTGCTACTTCTACTACTTTGGACCCAGGCCACTGCCCTACTAGCTCAACTCCTAGGCCCATCTACAAATGCACAGCTCAAACGCGCAGAAATAAATAATGGTGGTGTTCAAGAGAGTCCATCACGGATAGCTAAGTTGCCTAGTATCTCACTGCTTGTCATATAGTAGGAGAAACTAATCATATTTCACATTACTACGTGTGCTCAGTGGACAATATATATAACATGTAGAGTAAAAAAGCGATGCAACAAGTGTACAACCTCTTTGGCGAAGCCATGTTGATCTCAGCATGATTGGGTTGGTCGGTGAGGATGCTCCGGCTGATTTGGCTGTCGGAGGAGGGGAAGAAGATCTTAGGCGTCTGGAGATGGAGCCGGGGGTACTGCTCCGCTGTGATGGAGGGTTTCATCGTTCGAGCAGCTCCGGTGAGTTGTACGACGGCGAGGCTGAAGCAGGACAAGAGAGACAACGTTAACCTGAGTGGAATTCTAATAGCATCTCTAATAGTTGATGTAAAATACATAACCACAAAGTGCTAGATGTGAAATACATTAGCCGCTCATCTCTGAACTTAACTGTCAAAACTGAATTTAATTGTCGAAACTGAATTTTACTGTCGAAACTGAATTTTGCTATCAAAACTGAATTTTACTGTCGAAACTAAATGCACTAGTAGCAAAAAAGCAGTAGCAGCAGCAACGCGCGCGAGAGCCGGGGCAGCTAGTCATGTAGAAGCATCTCGGGTAGCATCTGCAGGGGCTCGAGCGAGAGCAGGATCGTTGCTCGTGCAGCAGCAGCGCGAGCAAGAGTAGAGCAGCAGCGCAAGCAAGAGCAAGAGCGAGAGCAGCAGCGCGAGCAAGAGCAAGAGCAGACCAGGCAGGGACCGAGAGCAAGAGCAGAGCAGCAGCGCGAGCGAGAGCCAAAGTAGCAGCAGCTCCTACTGATGTGGACGTCGCCGCCGAGGGAGCGACGTCGTGGAGGAAGTGGCCGGCGACGCCGCCGTAGATGGAGCCGCGCCATGTCGGCTCGGTACCGAGCGCCGGCAGTACCGTGAGATCGAATCAAGAAGAAAATGCAGCGATTAGTGTAGAACCTCTTTGGTGGCGCCGATTAGGCCTCAGCTTCATCCGAGGAATCGGTGATGATGCTACTCTTCTGGTGGTGCAGGTGAAGACGATGGTGTGGGAATGGAGGTGGCACGAAAGACAAGGGGAACGTTGGGGCAGCTCGTTGGAGGTGGAGGATGGGGTGGCTGAACTGGCAGGACGACGAGATCGACGACGGATCCTCATCCGGTGCGGTGGATGAGGGACGTCGAGGTGTTGCTGTGGACGACGTCATCGGGGAAGAGGCTTTGGCTGGGTGGCGGACGGAGGAGGGTGTGGGGCTTCGTGGGTTTTCGCGGCCTCGGTGTACGAATGGGGGGTGGATGGGATGGGAGGGGGGAACCATGGCTTAGGGACGTGCTTGTCTGAAATGTGGGGTAAGTTATGAAAGTACCCCCACCGATTTGAGCTAGGCGGTTCTTTCGGTTCAGGGGTATCACGGGCATTTCGCGTGTTGGGATTTCGTAGGAGGTGGGAGTTTTCACGCGCGTTGTAATTTTGGGATAGCAAGGCACGGGTTGAGATGGAGGGAGTTTTCGGAGCACAACGAGACAAAGTGCTATCTTAAAATTTTGGGGTAACAAGGCGCGGGTTGAAGAGGTGGGAGTTACGCAGCACGATAGACACAGATGCTAGCTTGAAATTTCGGTATAACAAGGCGCGACTTGAAATTTCGGGAGAACAAGCTTAACGTGTACAAAAAAAAGACAATTCGCAGCTCACTAGAGAGAGCCATGTCCCGTTTTACTATATTACTAGAAATGCATTCAAATACAACAACAAAACACTAAAAAAATTGAGACAACAAACTTAACGTGTACAGTACCAAATCAATTTGCACTTCCCTCAACAATAAAAAACAATTCATGTTGTCTAGCATATGGACTAAATTTGAGTACATTTTCCCTGTTTGAATGGGATTGTACTCGGGTTAGTTATACAACCATCTAAATATTATCTTGACAACACATGGCATGAATATAAGAGTAGTAAATTCCCATATAAATATGAACTACATGTACATATACGATCTCGAATTCAAATATATGTATCCATTTTATGTTTAATTCAAATCATAGTACATGTATGCTCTAGCTAGATGTTCGGAATCTAAACCATGTATGATACTACGTACAATGTGTTTAACACACACACACCCCATTCAGACTAGTAAGGTACACGTGCATTGCACGCATGAGATTTGGCAACCAAATTATGAATAAATATCACATTATAGCATGTAAGCTTTGAGTCATATATGCATGATGTAGATGTTCGTTTAATTCTTATAGTTCATCTCATTCAAAATCAATTAGTTTTTATAAAAAAGCTAATCTATTTTAAGATTCATGGAATTGTGCGTTGTAAAGCATAAAGTAATTGATTAGCTTTTTACAACGGAGCACAAGGCGGAGGCGCAAGTCGATCTCAGGGGAGAGATGCTGAGGGATGTCAGCATCTGGCAGCGTCGTGTTGATTTCGAGCTGGGTCTAATGGCAGAGATTGTGTTCACGGAGTCAACTGCGGAGGAAAGAACGCGCATGCCTGCGGAATGGCATGAGTAGCCAGGTGCAACTGTTGAAATGGGCGGTAGGAGAAGCCAAATCGCGGGATCAGCTGCGGCGGCGCCGCTGGGCATGCATCGTAGGCGAGGTGAGCTGCACTCCTTCCCCGCCAGCGATGCAGTGACCTACTCGGTTGCTGCTGCAGTGAACTTGCGGCGCCATAGCGGTTTGCAACCGTGATAATCACTCCATCTATATGTATTGTATTCCTGTGAAAATACTTGGTCGTTTGGAAAAAGATGGTAATTGATTTACCACTAGTTTGTTTTTGAATGCTTGGTCATGACAATCACCCGAAGCCACAACCAGAAGTCTCCATCGTGTAATACTTACGGTCGGTCGCACCAACAGACGGTCGGTCAGACCCGCGTCTCACCAAAGGGACACGCATCGGCTTGGTTTGACATGTACGACCAGTTACATCACTGACTTGTGCGACCGCATTTGAGCAGTAGTACTTGAAATTTGTGTTCCAGGAAACTCATCGGGAGCCGTTTCGGGCCTCGAAACCAAAACCATCAATTAATCTTTAGCTTGTTCCCATCACATTCCAAAGCAGTACTACCATGCTATAATTAAGTGCAAACCTGCTCACACCTAGTACGTATCAAACCTGAACATGTTCCCACTATGCAGGTTTTAGTACTAGTGCTAGTACTAGGTTATAAAAAGGGGAACTACCTAGCCAAAAATCACTCTACCTTCCTCCTCATAAGTCTTTCTTGTTCGTCCGTCCTTGCCATGGCCGGTGTGCAGAGCTCTAGGTCGAGAACTACTCGTAACAAGGGAGCGGCGACCAAGGCCGCGGAAAAAAAGAGATGGCTCGCCGCCTCACAGAGACCTCGAAAGATCTCTCACGGGCAGGCGAGGGCTCCCAGGAGCGCCCTAGCCACGGAGGCAAACATACCGAGCTGACGGTGCTGGAGTCGTTATCCCTCGACGACATGCCCGATCAGCTCAATAAGCAGAAGGAGTTCATCGACGGCTTGGTGGAGCTGCTGAAGGAGATCCTCGATGACATGCCCTGAGCTCAATAAGAAGGAGGAGTTGACCACCGGCTTGGTGATGCTGCTGAAGGAGAGCATTGCCTCGGGTAAGAAGGCAACCGGCAAAATCCTGCAACTTCAAGAAGACAAGGCGAAGCTCCGCCATGAGCTCGACCTGCTGAAGGAGGAGAACGCCGGCTGGAAGAAGCTGCATGAGAAGAGTAGTTCCTCGGTGAAGATGCTGCACACGCTCGTCATGGAATAGAAGGAGGAGTTGGCGAAGCTCCGCATCGAGCACCCGGCTGCTGTCAAGGTACATAATGCAGCCGTGGAACAGATGATGAAGGCTCGCGTCGAGAAATCCCGTGTCATGGACAGAATGAAGAAGATGGCGGAGGAGATGAGCGAGGAGATGGAGGTTGTGGAGGCGATGAAAAAGCAGTTACGACTCCGCGGCCAGCAACCCTTCATGTAGTAGAGAGCAGTGCCCCAGACTTGTGTGTGCGTCTTCCTTCTTTTTTGGGGGGATAATCTTCCTTCTTCTTTTGCTCCTGTGTTTCTTCTTTTGCTTTGGGTGTTTCGCTGCACGTGTCACGTTCTCTGCGAGGCATGAATAGAACAATGCTAACGATGAGCAGCGCCGTGGGATCGATGACTAGCAAATTAGATCAATTTTTATCTCACTGGGCTGCCGTGTTTCGTGCTCCTCCGTCGTACTAGTACTCCAGTGGAAAACTTGAGTATACCGCATGGTTCTTTGCTCCTCCTCAGGTCGTCGGCAACATTTATACGAGCAGTCAAATCACAAGGCCCCACCTTCCAGCAGTAATGAGCCGTCAAATCACAAAGGCCTTCGCCTCTCGTGAAACCGACCAAGCGAGACTGCCCCGCCCTCTAGCCTTTTAAATGTATACTTTTGTACAGTAGTAGTATCGATGGATTACACCATGGAGCAAAACTAACAAGATGAAATTAAAGAAAAAAGGTGGTACATATAGAGAGCACTCATCGCCAAATTATGCATATAGTACTATTAAAAAAGCTAGTACGTGCTTAGATGGGGTGCTAAAGTCTATTAAAGAAATTAGCATACCTATTTAATTCTTTGACAACTAAACTCCTCCATGCTTTGGGTAAACTTCTCTCATTTAAGTTTTTTTAGAATTACATATCTCATTTAAGTATTTTGTGTATGTGGCATGCTTAGAGCGTGGTTAATAGTATAGCCAACTGCTGGATATATGATGTTGGCCATATATATTGTACGTATATAATGTGAAGAAACGAGTGGTAGTACTACAAACTTCAAAATGAACTGTAAGAAATACTAGCATGTACGTACTGAAGAGTTAAAGTAACAAGAAGGAACATAACATAGTTCTGCTGGGGGCTCAGCACAACACACCCCTCAAATAAAGCTAAGCACCCTGAAATTAAACTAAGCAACTAATCCGGTAGACACTGCATTAGAACCACCATGAGCAACGACACTGCCCCCTTACTCGGACTCCTCGTCCACGTGCTCGACTTCGTCCTTGTCCCTCTTCCTCTTGGCCGATACTTCTTTGCTTGAACCGCACACTTGGCTCTCGCTCTTCATCCAACCCTTGTAGATATTGAAACAAAGGTAGGCATCCATTGCAGCGTACTGGATGTGGTCTCTATCTAGTACATTCCACTGCCATGTAAGATGAAACTCGGGCAGAGGTTTCGTCAGTTTACTATACGAAGGATCAACCATGGTGTGACGACCCCGGCTTAATCGTGCACTAACCATACACGCAAATGCACATGATCAAGCCTAAGGACTCACTTGAAGATATCACAACACAACTCTAAAACATAAACAAAGTCATACAAGCTTTATATTACAAGCCAGGGCCTCGAGGGCTCGAATACATAGCTTGATGGCATACAAGTGTCAGCGGAAGCATCAGATATCTGGGTACAGATATAACAGAGTTACAGATAGGCCTTTAGAAAGGCGGGGCAAAATAAAATACTACGATCAAAAGGCGTAGGCCTCCTGCCTAGGACCCTCCGAACCTACTCCTGGTCGTTGGTCGGCTCCTCGTAGTAGTACTCGCCGGGAGGGTAGTAGTCGTAGTAGCCGTCGGCGGGGGCAGCTGGCTCAGGGGCTCCATCCTCTGGTTGCGACAAATGGATATGGGGAGAAAAAGAAAGCAAAGCGTACTCATCCGAAGTACTCAGCAAGCAAGGATCTACACTACATATGCAACATTTTCAAAGGAAGGCTGTATATGTGGACTGGGCTGCAGAAATGCCAGAATAGAGAGGAAAGCCTAGTCCTATCGAAGACTAGCATCTTCAATATCTTCATCGGTCTTGCAGCATTAGAAGAGTGCAGAATAACATAATGTAAAGTAACAGTAGTATCATCAACCTCGCCCAGAGATTCTTCCTCGACTCCCTACGAGAAAGCAATCCCATAGCCATACTATCCATTTCATCTCAAGTCACCAGTTCTAGTTGTACCGATCGGGATACAACTCCGAGTGTCCGTTACAGTAGGACAGGCTATCGATAGAATAGTTCTTCCCTGCAGGGGTGCACCAACTTACCCACCACGCTCGCTTAACTCCGGCCGGACACACTTTTCTGGGTCATGCCCAGCCTCGGCCAAACGATACGCCGCTACCCGACAAAATACTTAATAGAGAGGTCAGCACGCCGGACTAAACCTATGCGCCCAGGGGTCTTGGCCTTTGCCCCGGGAACTCCTGTGCGTTGCGAGGGCGGCTGAAAGCATACCTAGCCACCTTAATACAAGCACGGGCTTAACCAAACCAATCCAGCGCGCGCCGCTACTTGCTGACGTCTATTAAGCTTTGGCTGATGTATACGACGTAGAATGCCCATACTATGCCCACGTGATGGTTAGTGCTATCAGGCCAGAGGTCCCTCGGATCAAATATCCAAACCGTTAGTGTGTTGGTAGTGCGGTAACGAACAGAGACTCAAAAAAGAGGTGACCCCGTCGCCCCGTCTCGAGGACTTGCGGCAAGGGCTAAGAATGCCCGGCCACGCCTTATAGTTATCTCACGGGCACCTTCCAAGTCAACCCGACTCCATATCACTCTCATCAAAATCTCGTGCGGGTACCCCTCAGGGACGACCCGTCTTTAACCAGTTTAATCAGTATCGACAGTAATGTAAAGGCATCCGTGTGGTTACCATATCAAGAAGGAATCCGAGGCATCACCCTCGTTGGATTCCCACCTGACGTAAACATCAAGGTGAACGAAGGAGGAATCACCCTCGAGGTCCACTCTTGAGGAGTTGCGCGCCGGTGTCGTTATCGGGGGTGGTGTAGGAGGAATCACCCTTGCTGACCACGACCGAATAACTAACCTACAAGGTTATCATCAGAGGTGATGACGAGGTATCACCCTCGGCAGTCGATAGTAACCCAGTAGTGTCGAGCAACTAAGGGGAAAGTGATGTGCGGTGCCGGGGCCTAGTCTTCGATCCCGTTGATCGGGTCTTCTGTTAATCCAACGGGGCAGTCGGGATTAGTGGGGTCTTTGATGGGTCTCTACCCAACCTATACTAAACAGTTTAGGATAAGCAGGTAGGTAACAATAGCAGGTTACAATAACAGGCTATGCAGCAGCAATAGGATAACATCAGCAGCAGTAACTTTTAATGCAAGCATAAGAGAGAAGAGAGTGGGCGATATCGGAATGCTCAAAAAGGGGGGTGCTTGCCTGGAAGCTCGGCGGCAAGGGTCTGGTCGTCAGCTGTGTCGTCGGGCTCCTGAGCTGCGTCGGTCTCGGGAGCTACGTCGACGCCGGGGTCTACCGAGAGAGAAGAGGGGAAGGAAACATATAAATACACATTAAACGATGCAACACAGGGCATGCTACGCCTAGGATGCAGTGCAGGGTTGCCTAAAATATGTCTAAGTCATTTTAGTTATTTTTGGATTAAAGTTGGATTTATTAACCGGTGTATATGCACTATTCATCTACCGGAAATGGACGGAAAGTTATGGGTTCTCCTACATAGGGGGTTCCAACATAGAAACAGGCGACACGATCAGATTCGTCCCGTCGTTCTGAGCAACTTTCATGTACAAAGTTTTTTGATCTGAGCTGCGTTTTATTTATTATGAATTTTCAAAGTTTAAGCTATTTTCTGAATTTATTTTAAATTAACAGAATTGGAAATATGATGTCAGCATGATG
Source organism: Thinopyrum elongatum (assembly GCA_011799875.1). Lineage (NCBI taxonomy): Eukaryota > Viridiplantae > Streptophyta > Magnoliopsida > Poales > Poaceae > Thinopyrum > Thinopyrum elongatum. The sequence continues at coordinate 544,190,645 of CM022298.1, read as the reverse complement.
GAATGATGACATCAGCAGGCAACAGCCGCACTGACCAGGTCAAACCTGACCAGTGGGCACCACATGTCAGCCTCTGTTACTAACAGAGTTTAATTTAAGCTAAACTAACTCTAATTATCTACTGGACCCCACCTGTCAGTGACTAATTAACTTAATTAATTTATTTTTATTTATAAAACGTTTAGTTAATTAAAAGGGCGGTGGGGCCCGCGTATCAGTGGCACAGTGGGCGCCCAATCAGCACGTACCCAGTCAACGGGGCCCAGGGGCCCCACTGGCAGTGACCCAGGGGCGGGGCCCACCTTGCCACATCGGCCGGCCGGCGGCTGAACGTCGACGAGCATGAAAACGCGGCGGAGGGGCGCGGCCAGCGTCGGAAATGCGCCACAGAGCGTCAAATCGCGCGCGACAACTTGCGTTCGAACTGCCGCAATGTTCTGCGTCGATCTGTGGTGGCGCTGGACCAAAAGGTTGCCGAAAAAGTGGCCGGCGATGAGCTACGGCGGAAGTGCGATCGGTTCCTCGACAGGAACTATACTAGGAGGCACGGGGAGGCACGGGCTCAAGCTCGTTGGGCTCATGGGAGCACCAGGAGATCGATGCTGTGCCCAGGCGAGCACGACAAGGGCTATGGCCACGGCGGCGAGGCAATCCGCGGTGACGGGCTCACGGCAATGGCGATGAGGTACCTACGGTGCGCGAGGGGATCAACGGGGAGTAGCAGGGGACGGAGGAGCTCACCGTGCGGCATGCAAGTTGGCCCTCAAGAGATTAGGAGCAGCAGAGGAGCTCGAGGTCGCCGACGAGCACCGGAGACGGAGGAGAAAGGGGAGGTGGCGTGCAGCAGCTACATGGCCTCCCCACTCCAGCTGGGTGCACTGATCGACGAAGCGGTCGCTGGCGAACCTCCTTGGCACCACGGAGGAGGCAGCAGACATCGGTGGCCACGGCGAGCAGCAAGGCACGGCGGCGACGGCGCTCGGTGATGGATCTGATGGAGGAGAAGGAGGAGAGAGGGCTAGCGAACGGGGGAGAAAGGGGAGAATGACGAGGAGGAGGCCAGGGGGGAGGAACGGGGGATCATTATCCCCTCGGGCGTCGGCGGGCGTTGTCGTGTTGACGTCTCGTCGGCGCGTGCGCGCGCAGCCACAGGCGTGCCGACACGGTGGCGAGAAGGACGACGACTGTGTGGTTAGCAGGCTGGGCCTGCCACTGTGCACTAGGGTCCAACCGGTCCAGGCCTTTTCCTTTTTCTTCTTTTCTGTTTCTTTGTTTATTTCTTGTTTTGTTAATTGTTTGAGCACTTATTGATTTTTGTAAAATGTGTGACCTAGCTCATAATTTAAAGTGCAATATATCCTAACATCAAAAACTAGTTTGGTTAAAATACTATTCCATTTTGTTTTGTATTAATTTAAAAGGCTATTAAATGTTGTTTTTAGCCACTGTTTGAGGTGATTAGAGTTACTCAACTAATTCTATAATTATTTATTACAATTTTATCATTGCCTCTGGATTATTTGCTATTTATTGAACATTTTTCCAATAGTGTTTGAGCAACTTCATATTTCACTTTTGAATTTGAGTTGATTTTTAGAATAGAATTTGAATTGTTTTGATTAACCATTATGACTAGGCACTGCAAATGAAGTGACTTGGCATTATTAGCAGATGATCATAGTGGCTATTACACAGGGGTGTTACAAATTCTCCTCCTCTAGAAGAAATTCTCGTCCCTAGAATTTAGGAGGTAGAAGGAAAGAGGTCTGGATATTCTTCCCGAAGATGATCCTCGCGTTCACAAGTGGCTTCATCTTCAGTGTGATTCGACCACTGCACTTTCAAGAACTTGGTCATGTTCTGACAAGTTCGATGTTTAGCTTCATCGAGGATTCGGATGGGATGCTCCTTATAAGAAAGATCATCTTGCAATTCGAGCATTTCATGATCCACTGCTCGGTGTGGGGATTCCTTGAAGCATTTACGAAGTTGCGACACATGGAAGACGTCGTGGATATGAGAGAATTGTGGTGGCAACTCCAATTTATATGCCACCTGTCCACGTCTGGCAACATGCGAAAGGGGCCGATGTAGCGCGGAGCTAGCTTGCCCTTGATTCCGATATGACGGGAGCCCTTCATAGGAGTGACACGAAAATAAGCTTTATCACCAGGTTGATAGGTCAAGCCCCATCGTTTGCGATCATAGTTGCTCTTCTGGCGGTCCTGAGCCGCCTTGAGATTTTCTCGAACAATGCGGACTTGTTCTTCGGTGTGTTGAATAATGTCCGGTCCCACGAGAGGTCGTTCCCCAGTTTCTAACCAATTCAGAGGGGTTCGACACTTATGTCCGTAAAGAACTTCGAAGGGGGCCATTTTCAAGCTGGCTTGATAACTGTTGTTATAAGAGAATTCAGCATATGGGAGAGATTCTTCCCACTTCTTACCGAATGATATAACACAAGCCAGAAGCATATCTTCAAGCACTTGATTTACTCGCTCGACTTGGCCTTGGGATTGGGGATGATAAGCTGAACTCCAGGTAATGTGAGTTCCCATAGCTTCTTGGAAACTTTCCTAGAACTTGGAAGTGAAAAGAGCGCCACGGTCCGAACTAATCTCCTTCGGAATACCGTGGAGTGAAACGATTCTGGAAATATACAATTCTGCCAGCTGACTAGCGGTGATAGTCTCCTTGACAGGCAGAAAATGTGCAACTTTGGAAAGTTGGTCGACGACGACAAGAATAGCATCGTGACCCTTCTGAGACTTGGGAAGACCAGTAATGAAATCCATTTGAACCTTATCCCATTTCCACAAAGGAATAAGAAGTGGTTGAAGAATTCCAGCAGGCTTCTGATGTTCTGCTTTCACGCGACGGCAAACATCACATTCAGCAACGTATCAAGCAATGTCCTGCTTCATTTTAGACCACCAGTACCTTTGACGAAGATCATGATACATCTTAGTGCTACCCGAATGGATAGACAGCGGTGTATCATGTGCCTCCTTCATGACTTTGTCAATCATAAGCTCGAAACGAGGAACGACAATTCGATCTCTGAAATACAAGGTTCCGTCTTCAGCAATTGAGAAATACCTATACTTCTCGAAGTGAAGCTCTTTCTTCATCAGATCTACTTCGGCATCTTTGGCTTGCGCAATCTTTACAGCTTTCTCAAGATCTGGCTGTACCACAAGGTTATTAAGAGAACCCTGCGGAACGATACGGAGGTTCAACTTGCGCAGTTCTTCATAAAGATGGGGTTGAGCTTGCATAACCATGAGGTTGTTGCAATAGGACTTGCGGCTCAAGGCATCCGCCATCACATTAGCCTTGCCAGGGGTATAAGAAATACAACAATCATAGTCCGTGATTGTTTCCAACCATCGCTGTTGACGGAGATTAAGATCCGGCTGAGTGAACAAATACTTCAGACTCTGATGATCGGTATAGATCTCACACTGGTTACCAAGAAGGTAATGTCGCCACTGCTTCAAAGCATAGATCGCAACAGCGAGTTCGAGATCATGCACTGGATAGTTTTCTTCATGCGGACGCAATTATCGCGAGGCATATGCAATTACCTTTCGCTCTTGCATTAGGACACAGCCTAATCCTTGACGAGAGGCATCGCAATATATCACAAAGTCCTTGCGAGAATCGGGAGGAGCAAGCACTGGAGCAGAAGTAAGCTTGTCCTTGAGGGTCTGAAAACTCTCCTGACATTTGTCTGTCCATTCAAACTTAACGCCTTTGTGGAGCAGGTTAGTCAGGGGCTTGGCAATCTTGGAAAAGTTCTCGACGAATCGACGACAATAGCTTGCAAGGCCGAGAAAACTTCTAACTTGCTTGGCGTTCTTCGGAGGAGTCCAGTCAAGAATAGCCTGAACACGCTCCGGGTTAACGGCGATACCATCCTTGGAAATCACATGTCCAAGGTAGGTTACTTCAGAAAGCCAGAACTCGCATTTGGAGTACTTGGCATACAACTTGTGTTCTCGAAGCCTTTCTAGAACAAGGCGAAGATGTTCGGCATGTTCTTCCTTATTCTTCGAAAATACCAGGATATCATCCAGATAAACCACAACGAACTTGTCGAGGTAATCCATGAAGATATAATTCATCAGGCGGGAGAACGTAGCTGGAGCATTCGTTAGGCCAAATGACATGACGGTGTATTCATAGGAGCCATAACGAGTAACAAAGGAGGTCTTCGGAATATTCTCTTCACGGACACGGATCTTTTGATAACCCAACCTCAAGTCGAGTTTAGAAAACATCGATGATCCAGCAAGTTGATCGTATAAATCATTGATCCGAGGAAGCGGATATTTATTCTGAATGGTTGCCTGGTTGATAGGACGGTAATCTTGGACCAGCCTATTCGTACCATCTTTCTTTTTGACGAAGAGAGACAGTGCTCCCCAGGCAGAGGAACTAGGGCGGATGAAGCCCTTCTTAAGTGACTTGTCGATTTCTTCCATAAGCTCGAGAAGGTGATGCAGAGGCATCTTGTAAGGACGCTTCGCGATAGGAGTGGTACCAGGCTTCAAGTCGATGACGAACTCGACAACTCTAGCAGGGGGTATTCCTGGAAGTTCTTCTGGAAAAACATCCTGGAAGTCACAAACGACTAGAATGTTTTTGATCCCCTCAAGCGGAGAAGCGTTCAACGCATTCAAGGCATAAATCTGAGCCTCGACATTCTGAGTGAGGTGAGCATGATAATTCACTATCTCATCTGATGGGTGTAGGAGGTGTACAACCTTAGTGGCACAATTGATTGAGGCATAGTGAGCCTTCAACCAATCCATTCCCAAAATGAGATCAATTTTGGAAGATCTCAGGATAATTGGGAATGCCTGGAACTTCAACTGCTCAATTTCAATAGTGACTTTGGGGCTAAATAGGGAGGCTCGGCACTGGCCCACGGGAGTGTTTCTTGCTAGTGGATGTTGCAAGTTTTCACATTTAATGCCATGCATGAATGCAAAATCTTGCGACATGAATGAATGCGATGCTCCTGAATCAAATAAAACAGATGCAGGTACTGAATTAACAAGGAGTGTACCCATCACAGTTTCTGGTTGATCCTGAGCTTCAGTCATGTTGATGTGGTAGTACTGTCCATGACCATGAGAAGGCCTGACATTGTTGTTACGCTGCTAAGGAATTCCACGGCCATCACCACGGCCAGCTGGAAGAGGCAACAGCTGATTCTGACTCTGAGAACAGTCTCTGGCACGGTGACCTGGCTGGCCACACTTGAAGTAGAGTCCACTGTCTGGACGTGGTGCAGGAGCTTGAGGTGGTGGAGCTCGAAGAGGCTGCCTCGGTGGTGGAGGAGGCAGACGAGGTGCAGCATAAGCAGGTATGTACACTGGAGCTATGGGACGATACATGCTTTGTGGAATCCAGATGCGGCGCTTCTGCGAAGACGAGCCCGAAGATGAGCCCGCTTCACGGGTGCGTCTGGTCGCTTCCTTGTGCTTCTTCAGACCAGTCTCGACCATAATATCCTTATTCACCAAGGAGGCGAAGTCAGGGAAATCTTGGATGAGCAGGGCTAGCTGAATGTCATGGTGTAGCCCATCACGGAACTTCTTCTGCCTACGTGCATCAGTGGGGATGTCTTCTTCAGCGTAGCGAGACAAATCAAGGAAGTCTCGCTGATAGACTTCTACAGTCTTGTTGCCTTGAATGAGGCTGCGGAACTCGGCCTTCTTCCGATCTATAACTCCTTGCGGAATATACCGGGCATGAAAAGCAGTCTTGAATTCCACCCCAAGTGACAACAGTTCCAGGGGGTAGGGTCTGTCTGTGAGTTGCCCACCATTGTGCTGCCGGTCCCTTTAGGAAGTATGTCGCGAAGGTGACATAGCTGACAGGGGGAACATCAGCTGACTCCATCTCATAGAAGATGTCACGCAGCCAGTCATCGGCATCCAGCGGATTAACTGTGTTGCGGAATACCGATGGGTTGAGACGCACAAACTCTGGCAGCGTAATTGAAGCTGGCTGGTGGTTGGCATTGGGACGGGGGAATTGATCCATAATCCCCGTCATGAACTGACGGTTGAGTTCAAATTGTTGCATCATAGCGGCCATATAGTCAGTCGGTGGCGGCGGTGGTGGATTGTTATCACCCATCCTGCTAAATTCAACAGGGGTAGTTTAGTAGAAGCCATTGCGAGTTTTTAGCAACTAGCATGATGTAACACAATGGAATTTAAGTAGTGTAACAGATGCTTAACAGTAGTCATTAGGACATACAGATCCATACACAGGCGGTTACAATCAGACAGCATAACAGCGCAAATTCAAAAGCTAGACATGCTAGGCGGCACGCAGGCACGCGGTAAGGAAGTACACAATGAGACATAGCAAAGGCTACATCAACGTCCGAGAAAACCACTGAAATAGGGTAGCTGCAAGTGCGGACGATGAATGTTCGTCGCGGAAGGATCCTGCGCTCCATGTGCACTCTAATGCAGAACCCAGTCTCAAACTGAAAGAAGAGGTCCACGTGTAGGTGTGTGACCTCCCACAGCAGGCCAATTGATCCCTGGTGGCATCTCGGTCCTGCACGGGTAAAGGATGTGCTTCGGATGTATCCCTGCACGAATAGCTGGTAGCAACTGCGTCATAGCATCGTAGAGGCATGCTCGAGTGGCAAACAACTCGATGGTAAGAGCCCGAACAGTGCAATCCAGAGCCTGAGTACACTGAATCAGAACTCGCGGATCGTAGCGACAAGGCTCGTACGGGGCACAGATAGCTGTGTAGTATCCTGTAGCATCTCCAACAGGGGCATACGGAATGTATCGAAACTCAGAAGCATCCAAGCTAGCGCTGAGCTCTCCTCGGAGACGTGCGACAGCAGAGTAAGCGGCATCATGGACTGCCATCTCAATCATCACGCCGATACCGTGGAAAAGGTACAGCTCAGTGTCCGAGTCATCCTGCTGATCATAGATGCGAACATCAGTATAATACTGCTCCTGGTTGAACTCGCGGAAAACCTCGTAGACCATGTACTCGGGGTACCAGCGGTAACCCAGTCTGGTCAGGAGGGCGATCAGGACAGCTGGAAAACCAGGGGCATGTCGAGCCCAAGTGCGAAGCACAAGCTGCGTCGTAGGACGTGGTGGAAACAGACGATCCATCTGAAATAAAGGAAATTCAGGATTGTCATTTGACAATGAGAAGTATAACAGATCTCGAAAAGAAAGGTTAAACAAAACAATGGAAAGGAAAATGATTATCAGACTAATCAGATTAATGACAGGGAAATCGCACAGATATCCAGCTCTCCGGGTGGACGGAATTTACGAGATCCTAAGTGTCGGTGTTAGTAAATTTATTTAACCCGAATAGAAGAGAGATCAGAGTCCCAGAGTAAAGACGAGGAATAGAAGATCCTAATACCACCCAGTTGGTGACGTGGGCCCGTAAGCCACACAGCCAAGTTAGTAAAACAATTTTCAGTTACTAGACTCAACTTCGGCCAAGGAGTTGGAAAGGGGGATTCCTAGAGGCAGTCGGCTCTCATACCAGCCCGTGACGACCCCGGCTTAATCGTGCACTAACCATACACGCAAATGCTCACGATCAAGCCTAAGGACTCACTTGAAGATATCACAACACAACTCTAAAACATAAACAAAGTCATACAAGCTTTATATTACAAGCCAGGGCCTCGAGGGCTCGAATACATAGCTCGATGGCATACAAGTGTCAGCGGAAGCATCAGATATCTGGGTACAGATATAACAGAGTTACAGATAGGCCTTTAGAAAGGCGGGGCAAAATAAAATACTACGATCAAAAGGCGTAGGCCTCCTGCCTAGGACCCTCCGAACCTACTCCTAGTCGTCGGTCGGCTCCTCGTAGTAGTACTCGCTTGGAGGGTAGTAGTAGTAGTAGCCGTCGGCGGGGGCAGCTGGCTCAGGGGCTCCGTCCTCTGGTTGCGACAAATGGATATGGGGAGAAAAAGAAAGCAAAGCAAACACGAGTACTCATCCGAAGTACTCAGCAAGCAAGGATCTACACTACATATGCAACATTTTCAAAGGAAGGCTGTATATGTGGACTGGGCTGCAGAAATGCCAGAATAGAGAGGAAAGCCTAGTCCTATCGAAGACTAGCATCTTCAGTATCTTCATCGGTCTTGCAGCATTAGAAGAGTGCAGAATAACATAATGTAAAGTAACAGTAGTATCATCAACCTCGCCCAGAGATTCTTCCTCGACTCCCTGCGAGAAAGCAATCCCAGAGCCATACTATCCATTTCATCTCAAGTCACCAGTTCTAGTTGTACCGATCGGGATACAACTCCAAGTGTCCGTTACCGTAGGACAGGCTATCGATAGAATAGTTCTTCCCTGCAGGGGTGCACCAACTTACCCACCACGCTCGCTTAACTCCGGCCAGACACACTTTTCTGGGTCATGCCCGGCCTCGGCCAAACGATACGCCGCAACCCGACCAAATACTTAATAGAGAGGTCAGCACGCCGGACTAAACCTATGCGCCTAGGGGTCTTGGGCCTTCGCCCCGGGAACTCCTATGCATTGCGAGGGCGGCTGAAAGCAGACCTAGCCCCCTTAATACAAGCACGGGCTTAACCAGTCCAATCCAGCGTGCGCTGCTCCTTGCTGATGTCTATTAAGCTTCGGCTGATGTATACGACGCAGAACGCCAGTACTATGCCCACGTGATGGTTAGTGCTATCAGGCCAGAGGCCCCTCGGATCAAATGTCCAAACCGTTAGTGTGTTGGTAGTGCGGTAATGAGCAGAGACTCACGAAAGATGTGACCCCGTCGCCCCGTCTCGAGGACTTGCGGCAAGGGCTAAGAATGCCCGGCCACGCCTCGTAGTTATCTCATGGGCACCTTCCAAGTCAACCCGACTCCATATCACTCTCATCATAATCTCGTGCGGGTACCCCTCAGTGCCGACCCGTCTTTAGCTAGTTTAATCAGTATCAACAGTAATGTAAAGGCATCCGTGTGGTTACCATATCAAGAAGGAATCCGAGGCATCACCCTCGTTGGATTCCCACCTGACGTAAACATCAAGGTGAACGAAGGAGGAATCACCCTCGAGGTCCACTCTTGAGGAGTTGCGCGACGGTGTCGTTATCGGGGGTGGTGTAGGAGGAATCACCCTCGCTGACCACAACCGAATAACTAACCCACAATGTTATCATCAGAGGTGCTGATGAGGTATCACCCTCGGCACTCGATAGTAACCTAGTAGTGTCGAGCAACTAAGGGGAAAGTGATGTGCGGTGCCGGGGCCTGGTCTTCGATCCCGTTGATCGGGTCTTCTGTTAATCCAGCGGGGCATTCGGGATTAGTGGGGTCTCTAATGGGTCTCTACCCAACCTATACTAAACAGTTTAGGATAAGCAGGTAGGTAACAGTAGCAGGTTACAATAACAGGCTATGCAGCAGAAATAGGATAACAGTAGTAGCAGTAACTTCTAATGCAAGCATAAGAGAGAAGAGAGTGGGCGATATCGGAATGCTCAAAAAGGGGGGTGCTTGCCTGGAAGCTCGGCGGCAAGGGTCTGGTCGTCAGCTGTGTCGTCGGGCTCCTGAGCTGCATCGGTCTCAGGAGCTACGTCGATGCCGCGGTCTACCGAGAGAGAAGAGGGGGAGGAAAGATATAAATACACAGCAAACGATGCAACACAGGGCATGCTACGCCTAGGATGCAGTGCAGGGTTGCCTAAAATATGTCTAAGTCATTTTAGTTATTTTTCGATTTAAGTTGGATTTATTAACCGGTGTATATGCACTATTCATCTACCGGAAACGAACAGAAGGTTATGGCTTCTCCTACGTAGGGGGTTCTGACATAGAAACAGGCGCCATGATCAGATTCGTCTCGTCGTTCTGAGCAACTTTCATGTACAAAGTTTTTCGATCTGAGCTACGTTTTATTTATTATGAATTTTCAAAGTTTAAGCTATTTTCTGAATTTATTTTAAATTAACAGAATTGGAAATATGACATCAGCATGATGCAATGATGACATCAGCAGGCAACAGCCGCACTGACCAGGTCAAACCTGACCAGTGGGCCCCACATATCAGCCTCTATTACTAACAGAGTTTAATTTAAGCTAAACTAACTCAAATTATCTACTAGACCCCACCTGTCAGTGACTAATTAACTTAATTAATTTATTTTTATTTATAAAACGTTTAGTTAATTAAAAGGGCGGTGGGGCCCGCGTATCAATGGCACAGTGGGCGCCCAGTCAGCATGTTGACTGGGTCAACCCAGTCAAACGGGCCCAGGGGCCCCACTGGCAGCGACCCAGGGGCGGGGCCCACCTTGCCACGTCGGCCGGCCGGCGGCTGAACACCGGCGAGCACGAAAACGCGGCGGAGGGGCGCGGCCGGCGTTAGAAATGCACCACAGAGCGTCAAATCACGCGCGACAACTTGCGTTAAACTGCCGCAACGTTCCGCGTCGATCTGTGGTGGCGCCGGACCAAAAGGTTGCCGGAAAAGTGGCCGTCGACGAGCTACGGCGGCAGCGCGATCGGGTCCTTGACGGGAACTATACTTGGAGGCACGGGCTCGAGCTCGTTGGGCTCATGGGAGCACCAGGAGATCGATGCCGTGCCCAGGCGAGCACGACAGGGGCTATGGCCACGGCGGCGAGGCGATCCGCAGCGACGGGCTCACGGCAACGGCAATGAGGTAGCTACGATGCACGAGGGGGTCAACGGGGAGTAGCAGGGGATGGAGGAGCTCACCGTGCGGCACACAAGTTGGCCCTCGAGAGATTAGGAGCAGCAGAGGAGCTCGAGGTCGCCGGCGAGCACCGGAGACGGAGGAGAAAGGGGCGGTGGTGTGCAGCAGCTACATTGCCTCCCCGCTCCAGCTGGGTGCATCGGTCGATGAAGTGGTCGCTGGCGAACCTCCCTGGCACCACGGAGGAGGCAGCAGACGTCGGTGGCCACGGCGAGCAGCAAGGCACGACGGTGACGTCGCTCGGTGATGGATCTGATGGAGGAGAAGGAGGCGAGAGGGCTAGCGAACAGGGGAGAAAGGGGGAGAATGACGAGGAGGAGGCCAGGGGGGGAGGAACGGGGGATCCTTATCCCCTCGGCCGTCGGCGGGCGTCACCGTGTCGACGTCTCGCCGACGCGCGCGCGCAGCCACAGGCGAGCCGACACGGTGGCGAGAAGGACGACGACTGTGCGGTTAGCAGGCTGGGCCGGCTGGGCCTGCCACTGTGCACTAGGGTCCAGCCGGTCCAGGCCTTTTCCTTTTTCTTCTTTTCTGTTTCTTTGTTTATTTCCTGTTTTGTTAATTGTTTGAGCACTTATTGATTTTTGTAAAATGTGTGACCTAGCTCATAATTTGCAGTGCAATATATCCTAACATCAAAAACTAGTTTGGTTAAAATACTATTCCATTTTGTTTTGTATTAATTTAAAAGGCTATTAAATGTTGTTTTCAGCCACTGTTTGAGGTGATTAGAGTTACTCAGCTAATTCTATAATTATTTATTACAATTTTATCATTGCCTCTGGATTATTTGCTATTTATTGAACATTTTTCCGACAGTGTTTGAGCAACTTCATATTTCACTTTTGAATTTGAGTTGATTTTCAGAATAGAATTTGAATTGTTTTGATTAACCATTATGACTAGGCACTGCAAATGAAGTGACTTGGCATTATTAGCAGATGATCACAGTGGCTATTACACAGGGGTGTTACACATGGCTCCTGCCAGGGCCAGCTTTGAAGGCTGATGGGAGGGCACCAGCCCATTCTTCTGGAGGTCAAAGGGCTGGCCTACAACGAGGCCTATCCGACTCAGGACTCTTTTGTCGTTCGTAAAGTATACAGTAACGAATTTGACTTTGTCGCCCGCGAGAAAGTTCTTAAAATCCTCGCACTCAACGTCGGCATGTCATATGTGGTAGACGAAGCACAAGTTATGCACGCAAACCTGGATCACGGCAGGCTTCTTCCTCTCTTCCTCCTTTAGATTCTTCTCTTTTCCCAAGACTGTGGTGTACTCAACATCTAGCCCAGCGACCCACTCATCACCATTTGACTTTTCGAACATGTGTCTAAAGCGAGCAAGGCATCCTTTCACCGTCGCGGAAGAACGGGTGTACATGACATCGAACTCATCGCCGGTGATGGTTCTAACCTTGTACTCACCGCCGATCATGGAGATTTGGGACGCCATGGATTTGGGAGGAGGGTTAGGATTAGTGGAACTGCTATAATGTGAAAGGACGGGACGACTAGGAGCGAATTGCCATAATGTTAAAGGACGGCCGGGGACGAGTAGGAGCGAACTGCTAGCGGTTTTCCGATTGTAAAAATGCTTGAGTGGGTCGTGCGAACGGCATGGTAGTGGCTTGCCCGGTGGATAAATGGATTCATGCACAGTACTATGGGGGCCCAATTAGATGTCATGTCTACTAGACGCCCAATTAAATGGCTTCATGCATCTGCGTGTTCGCACATCAAGCGTCGGGAAAATTACATGTGATACGAAGCTTTCCATGCTCCCATGATACGGGCTTCCGAGAGCCCTTGGATCTGAGATCGAATGGTTGCATGGCGTGATTCTAGACCTATGGGTGAATATCCTATCCTTGAGGGTTATTCTGCAAATTTTCAGGAACTTAGCATGCGACCGTTCGATCTCAGATCCAAGGGCTGTCAGCAGCCCGTATCATGGTCGGGCCTACCACGACCGTCGCCTCGCTCGCGCGGTCGCGCCCTTGGAGTTTCAGACGGCTATAAATGAGCATTTTTTTGCCTACTTCGCACGCATGAAACTACTTCCTCCGTCCAGGTGCGTTAGGCTATCTGATGATGGCATGTCATACATAGTCATCACTTAGTCACTCATACAAGGTTAGCTATAAGATTGGCTATAAGAGTATTTTTTTACTTCTCTCTATCTCTTTCTTCGTCGTATTTACTGCATTTGCCAAGGAGTAGGGAGTACTAGTACTTGGCACCTGTATACCATGGAGGTGGTTAGGAATCGGGAGACTCACGCCGGTCGTAGCGCCGCAGTAATAATGATAATGGCAAGTCAAATCATAGGGCCCACCTGTCCAACAGTAACGAGTCGTCAAATCACACAGCCCTACGTTTGCAGCAGCCTACTCCCTCATCTTCTCGCCTCTCTGTCGAACCGACTAGGCAGAACTGCCCCGGCTACCGCGTGGGAAAAGCCCCGCCCTCGACTTTAAATATAATTTTGTATCCATGGATTGCGCCATGGAGCAAAGCCTCAATAAATGGCGGTACACATGCATGCAGCACACCCGTCGCGTTCGCGTCGCACCCCAGACGGTCGGTTGGTCTGGCACGCCGCTCTCCGAATGGAACGTGCGTCATATTGCATTTGCACACACATGTGGGACCGCAATTGAGAACCGACCATAGGCACACTCCCCCGTCCCCGCAAGTCGGCTGAGTTAATAGAAGAGAGAGACGCGCGATAGTACTGGAGCAGTGTTGTAAACACATCGGTGCCTGGAGGATCCCTGCACGACACGGGAGATCAGTTCGTCCATGCATGTGACCAGACTCCAGCAGACGGCTGGATTGGCTATTGTCTACATATTGTGTAGGCTGTCTTGTACAAGGGTGTAGTTCTGATGAGAAATCTAAAAAAGGTTTCTTGTCATCTCGCAATGTTAAGTGTCATGTGCTTCGGATCAGTGCGAGGGTTAAACAGCGACAACTACGTTCCTCCAAGGCGCTGGTCATTGGGGGCACATGCACGAAGACTACTCGGCTGCCATCTAGGTCAAGCCGGCTATGTTAATTAGGACATCTATTGATTGACCCCTTTTCTACGAGTTTGTCTTTAATTTGAGCTTTGATCCTCATCTAGTTTGTCCGTCGGGATTCATGTTGTCTCCTTGGGGCAGTGACATTATGATTTCTTGTCATGTGGCATTTTTTCGTGTTATATGTTAATCCGGTGCTTCAGATCAAAATGACGACAACTGCACCTCCAGGGCACGTGCATGAAGACTTCTCAACAGTCCTTGATGAGGTCAAGCCGGCTCCAGTAGATAAAAGAAAACTACTCCACTATATAGGCAGGAGCCTCCGCGCTTGCTTGCTAGTGTTGCTCTCTTCACACTCTCTCGTCCTCTCCAGATCTAAACACAACAGTGGTGGCCACACTCTCTCTCTGCTCACCGCTGGTCACAGATCCGATCGGATCCTTTCCGCCGGGGAAGGTGAGAAGGTGCAATGTTCACGCGGTCGTGCTCGGCGACGGCTCTTACCCACTGCCGGTGCGTCCCGATCAGCGTGCCTTGCCATTCTCTCCCATGCAGCGCCGGCTAGGGAGGGCCTCTGACCCTTTCTTCCTTGCTGCCGCAGTGTGGGCAGATCCGGCCTCCCGCCGCCCACCTAGCGACATCCCGGCGACCCTCAGGTATAACTTCCTTTGAAACCAGCCTTGCTCTACTGCCCCAGCTCCTGACGTCGCTGCATTTGTATCTTTTACTATTTCTCAGGCCCCCTTGTAGATAGGATCGATCGACTGTTCGAAAGCCACCTAAATTTTTACTATTAAGAGGTAAAACTACTGCATGCAGTCAAATCTAGTACTACTTGGTTCAAACAGGGAAGAAAGGGGGTGGGGGTGGGGCAAGATTTGTTACCTGAATCTAGGACTTGGTCGAAAGAGGAAATAATGGGGGCGAAAAGTAGCAGAGACTGGCTATCCAACTGGTCTCTTGGTCTAATAGGGAAATAAAGGGAAACGCAGTACAAACTCAATATAAACCAATCTATTGGTTGAAAAAGGAAAGAAAGTGGGGACTGGGGGACAAGTCAACAGAGTATGTCCAACACTAGATTTGCTAGCCTCACACAATATAAGGTGGCTATACCGAAGAAAAATGGGACCAACCCAGATATCCTGTTCTGATGTTTGTTGCCCCGAGACCCTCTTATGTAATGCCACTGGTAAAATGTAGCAGTTTGTAATGCCACTGGTAAAATGTAGCAGTCCCACTATTAAAAGTAAGGACACGTTAAACCAATGTTGTTTTCAATGTAATGCCTCCAGTAATATGAATCAATGGCACTGTTTTTCATGTCCTACCAAATTTCCCATTAAGATAAGTTGCTTCTTTTCATTAGAAATGCAACTGTCCTGGTCCGCCTACTCTTCCGTGCCCAAATATCAACTCTTTAGCAGCTGTTAATGTAATGTTGCTGGTAAAATGAAGCAATGGCACCATTAAAGTAATGTCGTATTTAACGGTTGTCATAGTTAATCCTAATGCCCACACTAATATCTAGCAATGCTGCTGCTTTAGAAATTGCTACTATCCTTGTAGGATCGCCATTCAGATAAGCAACATGCTTCTTTTCTTTTGATGTATGTTTCATCACTTGTTAGTCACCCTCCTTTCCACCTTTTTGTGCAAACAGAGATATACATTTCACACTTGATCTTAGTTGAACTACACAAATGATATCCAAATTATGGTTGAACATTCCACGAGCTTCATGACCAACCTTGATGTTGCTCAATTTTATTGCAACTAATGAAGAAGAAGCTGCTAGCTCATGGGACATTGCTTCATTTTAGGTGAACTGCACAAAAAGGTCCCATGAATTGAATCATCCATGTTGGTGACTGGTGTCATCCCTTCTACGATGGTGTTGACTGCAGATATGGTTCCCATCATGAGGTATCTTCCTTTTTGGTCTGACCATTTGCCAAAGATCCTGCATGTTGACTCTGCTCTTGTGCTACTGTTTTGGCACTGCCATGATAAAGCAGTAATGTTATTATTTTGCACCTTAATCTAGTGGCACTATTAATTTGAGGCAATGTTTTGGCACCGCTAGTGCCACTGATTTTTTTTATATATCGAAAGAGGGGGTTTCCTCTGATTTCATTAAAGAAACCCAACCATAGAGAACCATTATCTGACAACTTCTCAGTGTAAATGGGTAGTTATGCAACTACTACTAGAACGGACTGAGTACTAGCAGGAGACAAGTTCGCCACATAAGCTAGGCAGGTAGGGGGACGCAGCACCAACTCGACCAAGTTTGGATTACAACCCAAAGAGCCAGCTTCAGCATCCCAGTCTAAGCACCCCCGGCCTCCATCCTTGCGACGCACGGTACACCTCGCTTGCCACCTGCTCGACCCTAGTGCCACTGATAAAATGAAGTAATAATACAGTTAAAATAGACTGAGTGTCCTCTCTATCATTTCATTTCCAATGTAGATAAAGAAAGTGCTTCTCTTTGTTAGTATATGTTTCATCAAGTAGTCCCATTGTTAATGTTTAAGTGTTTCGGCAAACTGGGGTGCACAAAAATAGAGATTGTAATGTCTCAAGGCCCCTCCTTGTACTACCGCTATACACTGATGTTCATCACTGGCAGAAGGTGTATCGGGGAGAATTTGGTCGATTTCCAGTATGAGGCCTACCGTATGAGGTGTCGCAGGGCCCATCTCGCCCTCGCAGCATGGCATACTGTAATACTATCGCCATATTTTCCCATTAAGAAAATGAAGTTTCTTCTATTTATTAGTGTATGTTTCATCAACTAGTGCCACTATAATGTAATCACGCTTTTTCATTATCTATGCAAACAGGGTTATTCAGCTGCATTTTGGTGGAACTGCACAAATGTACGGATGGAACCGGCATATATGCAGAGTGCGAGGTGCCAAGTAAAAATTACCGACACCAACCATGCTCCATCTAAGCATTGGCATCCACCACCAGTGGATGGGTGGCGCTCTCTGTGGACGGATCTTTCTCGGCAGCAAATCCTCTAATCAAATACTAGTAGCTTATATTAGCACTTTTCTAGGGAGCACTCTTTTCTGAAAGAAGCACCAATCTATTTTTCTTTATTTGTTCACAGTGTCACAACTTTGTTTTTGGTCCAGAGCTATTTTAGGGTGATTGGCATAGTACTCGGAGACTGATTGTAAGCATGATTTTCATTAGCCATCACACTGATTGTAAGCATGAGCAGATGGAAGATTAGGTTAGTGCGAAGCTTACCTTAAGCCCTACCGCCGCCGTTGAAACAAGGCGAGCGGTGAGGGAACCATGGAGAACGGCGGGGAAGCGACGTCGCTCCATCCAGCCTCCTCTTGTGGTGGAAGAATGAATACTCCTGTGGGTCCGGCTGGCACTGCACCCTCACGAACGGCACACCATACTCGATCGATTCGTTATCCTCTGGATGCTCGACCTTTGACCTGTACGGCCACCACCTCCGCCTGACTTTTGCGTCGGGCGAATCTGTCTGCTCCATCGCCTAGAGGAGATACTCGGGGAACTCGAAGGACTGCGGTGTGACTGCCGCCAGGGAGTACATCACCGCCCTCATCGCCGTCGTCTCGCTCTTTCGCATACATTGCCACATGGCCCTCACCATCCTCGAAATCTCCCACTCGTTGTCAAACCAAGTAAGGATCTCCTTCAACCTGGCTAACTTTGCCTGGTCGCCGCTGGCGATCTGCCCGATTCGCTGCTGCATCCTCTCCATAGATGTCCTGCTGACAGGTCCGGTGCTAGCTTTGGAAGATGGGAGGTGAGACGGTGGTCTTGCAATGGAGAAAAGGGAGATGCGAGATGGTGGTTTTGCAATGGAGAAGATGGAGAGGAGAGGGGGTGGTTTTGCAATGGAGAAGAGGGAGAGGCGAGACGGTGGTTTTGGAATGGAGATGATGGAGAGGAGAGGGGGTGGTTTTGCAATGGAGAAGAGGGAGAGGCGAGACGGTGGTTTTGGAATGGAGATGATGGAGAGGAAAGGGGGTGGTTTTGCAATGGAGAAGAGGGAAAGGAGCGTGCGTCAGCAATTTAGGATTGGACAAGAGGGCCGGCGCGCTGTGACTGGATCAAAATCAAAATCAATTTACCCTTCAGTTAAGAAAGCAACCCCACATTAACTAGTCTCCCTTGTATTCTGGGTCATATTTGACCATGATTTTCACAAATAAAATATATGTTATACGTTGCAAAAATAATGTAATTTGAAAGTACATTCAGATACGAACCAAACAATACAACTTTTGATGACATGCATTCACATTTTTCTTGTCAAATACAGTATGCGGTCAAACTTTGACCCAAAATACACAAAACAAAAAAATACTTCCAAGACCAGCGCTGCTCCTCTCCTCTTAAACCACCGCCTCTCCTGTTCCAATCCAAATCCAGCGCCGCTCCTCTCCTCTTCCATTTCAAAACCACCGCCGCTCCTCTCCTGTTCCAATCCAAAACCAGCGCCGCTCCTCTCCTCTTCCATTTCAAAACCACCGCCGCTCCTCTCCCATTCTAATCCAAAACCATTGCCGCTCCTCTCCTCTTCCATTCAAAAACCACCACCGGCGAGTGAAGGTGCTGCGAAGAAGTAGATCAATGGAGGAGTACAACCGATACGTGTGGCTCGCAGGCGGCGACCTTGTGAAGCTAGCTAGGATGTTGGAGATATAGTCTTGGTTTGACAACCCGGAGCAATTAGTGGCGAAGGCGAAAGCGATGGCCAAATATCTGGAAAAGAGTGAAAAGGAGGCGATACACCGGGAGGGAGTCGCGCGGGAGTACATAGAGCTGCTCCTCTGGGCCATGGAGCAAACAGATTCACCAGATCCGATCGTGAGGCTGCGGTGGTGGGAGTATCGATCCAAGATGGAGCGTCCACCCGAGATTGAAGGATCGAGCGTCTACACGGTGCCGTTTGTGAGTGTGCCGTGGCAGAGCGAGCCGGTGGAGTCTTCGTCGACCGAACCCAACTACAAGAGGAGAAAAACAGTTAGCGCGACGACGCTTCCCCGCCATCCTCTCCCTCGCCATTCACCTCGTCCCACGGGGCGGCTGTCTGCCGCCGAGGAATAGGAGGGGACCCCCCCCCCCCCAAATAGTCTGAGGAGGAGCTTAGGGTTGTCCAGTATTTGCAGGTTGTGTTTTGTGTTTCAGATTTGAGAGTACTTTCATATATGAATGTCTTTTGAATTTCAGATTTGCTGTATTGAGTATATGAAGTATTTTATGAATTCTAGAGATCTATTTTTAGCACTTAAAAAAATGTAGTTTCATATAAAGTGCAAACAATGTGATTCTCAGAGAAGAAGCTGCAAGTTTCAGTTTCAGATAAGAAACTGCAAGTTTCCGAGGCAGAGCATTTATATAAACACGTCCTTTTCAAACAGGGATAACATCATGTTGGAAGTTTTATTCACGGTCGAAAATGGAACTACCAGCCAGTTAACATCATGCTAATCAACATTCATGCATAGAACATCTTCATATGATGCACAGTCAAAAAGATATGCTATTTTCAAAATGCCCACACAATGTTGAGTGTGTTGGAGGTAGTGTGCGTAGATGACAATGGGCACCCACATATCAGAGGCAGAGGCAAAAATTTGTGGATATTTTCACTGCATCAGGTGGAATCGAACCCGGGCGGAGCAGCGGTTGGGGAATGGAACTTGGCCACTGGGCTATTCCAGTACTTTCGCTAGAAATTAGGCACAACATCTACCACTACTGTAGCACATCTATGGCCCTACCAGGTCCATGGCCGTACGCAAGCAAGTGCCTCATTGAAAAAATACTTCCTCCTAATGCTATACTGACGTTGGGGGCCACGGGGTTATCAACGTAGTTACTAAGGAAGATAAATTTACAACGAAGTCATCGGGGATCTGGCATGTATCATTTATTATCAGTGGGCCAACAAGTATCAGCTGGGTTGTGGGCTGCCCAGTCTAGGCTTTCTTTTTTAACATGTGCAGCCCACGATATGCCGGTTTGTATTTGTTTGAGGGCCGTCATGTATCGACTAACCTATGGCCCTCCCATCTTAGGTTTTATTTGTTCTTAAACATCTGCAGCCCAACTAATGTATTTTTTTGAAGAAAACGCAGAGGTATGTTCTATTTTTCTATATAAGAATAGGAACGCGAGGTCCAACTTATGTTTCCCTTCTAACTATATTATATATATTTATATTATTTTATATGTTATTATATATTATTGTTATTATCATCATATATTTAACAGATACTTACATATACAAGGAAAAAAATTCCATGTATTATGAACTTATAAAAATAAATGTTTAACAAGAAAATCCTGGTTTTTTTGACTTAAGGTCAACGAAAATACAGGTGATTGTGTACAAAAGCTTGGTAAGATTTGAGGACCAATGTAAATAAAGCACTTATTATTTAAATATATTTATAACAAAATGCTCAGCCCCTGTTTATTTTTTGATAACATTGCTCCGCCCAACCCAACATTATAATTAGAACCAGCCCAGCAAAATCATGTATTTCGAGAAAGTACAAATGGGCTATAATTTTTTAGGAAAAAATAAATGGGCCGCATGGACGCTACATTATTTGTTCACCCAGGCCAGCAAATTCGTGTATTTCTAGAAAGTGCAAATGGACTGTAGTTTTTTTAGAAAAAAATTAAGTGGGCCGCATGGACGCTACATTATTTATTCACCCAGGCCAGCAAATTCATGTATTTCTAGAAAGTGCAAATGGGCTGTAGTTTTTTTAGCAAAAAAAAAATGGGCCACATGGACGCTACATTATTTGTTCACCCAGCGCAGCGAATGGACTGTAAATTCTAAAAAAAAATGGGTTGAATATGTGCGACATTTTTGGAGGCTGAAATGTGGGCCAATAGGTCGAAGCCAACGCAAGGCATTGTCAACTTAGTCAACAAATGATTCTGACGTCGATAGCCGTTAGATTTACATCTAACGGCCAGCATTCATCTTCAATCTCTCGTCTTCTTCCTCCAGCGCCGCCGGGACCAACTGCTCCCGCCTCCGGCTGCTAGTAGCTCTGCTTAGCATGCTTCGCTGCAAAAGCGCTACCCTA
This sequence comes from Thinopyrum elongatum, assembly GCA_011799875.1. Taxonomy (NCBI): domain Eukaryota; kingdom Viridiplantae; phylum Streptophyta; class Magnoliopsida; order Poales; family Poaceae; genus Thinopyrum; species Thinopyrum elongatum. Next base: position 544,169,730 of record CM022298.1, on the reverse strand, counting down.
CCGCCGGCCAAGCCATCCCTCCACCCCTCCACACCTCTTGTTATTCTCCGCCGACTTCAGAACCACGCCGCACAAGAACCAGTTAACCCTCGTACACCTCTCCGTCTCCGACTCCACCGCCGCGTCTTCCCATCACTGGCTCGTTGCCGTCCGGGGCCTCGCCGTCGTCCACCGCCTTGGTGCGCTCGGCGCGGCATGGTCAACATGGTCAACAAACGAGAGTCATCGAACTAGGACTGCACCAGGTCCATGGACGCACGCATGCAACCGCCTCCTTATTACGTGAAAATAAAATTATTCCTCCCCCTGAAAGCTGGGACCCACCATGTATATCTTTGCAAGGAAGGAAGTGCCTCCTTATGCCTGCCCCTGACAGCTGGGACCCACCGACAACATCTTTGCACGCAAGGAAGTGCCTCCTTATTACGGGCAAAAAAAATATGATTCCGCCCCTGACTGCTGGTACCCGCCAGATATATATTTGCACGGAAGGAAGTGCCTCCTTGCCCTCCCTGACAGCTGGGACCCACCCGGTCGAAGCGTACGTAGCGTTGTCTGTGTACATACCGGTCAATCGGTTTGTCTGCCACGATGAACCATGGCCGAGTAAGGAGCGGTAGCAGTTCAGGCAGTCCAGTCAAAACCATGTACACGTATGTACATCCAGATGCCAAAAAATACGGCCACGTACGTACATACGGGCGGGGTCTCGAACGCGTACTCGCGCATACGTATGGCCAGGGCTCATGTACATGGAGAGGCAACGGACGGTAGCAACGGCGTCCTGTTCATCGGAAGCCAACCGGCTGGGTCGGAACGGAGAAACTACGTTGTGTTCATCGGGAGGCAATGGAATGCGTCGTGTTCATCGGGAGGCAACGGAATACGTCGTGTTCATTGGTAGCCAACGGCTTGGATGGAACAGCCGAAACGAGGTCTGGCGTACCACAGAACAGAGGAAACGGGCCTTCTATTCGACCACGTACGGTCGAAACGGGGTCCTGTGCATCGGGAAGGGTCTGGCGTACCACAAAACGGAGGAAATGGACTTGTGTTTAAGTGCCTACGGTCGAAACGGGGTCCTGTTGATCGGGAGGGGTGTGGCATACCGCAAAACGGAGGAAACAGACTTGTGTTGGAGCGCCTACGGTCAAAACAGGGTCCTGTTCATCCACCGTCTACTGCCTCGCTCCAGCCTCCACGGGCTACTGTCATCCACCGTCGACCTCATCCAGCCTCCACGGGCTACTGTTCATCCAGCCTTCACCGGCTGCTGTTCATAGAGCCTCCACGGGGTCCTGTTCATCCACCCCCAACCGGCTGGGGTGCGGCGGCCTCCTCGGGGTCCTGTTCATCCAGCGGCAACGGCCTACTACCACGGGGTCCTGTTCATCCAACCCCCACCAGGAACTGTTCATCCACAGCCAACCAACCAGCTCGACTCACCACGTCTCGACTCGTTCTACGTACCGCACGCATGGTAGCAACGGTCACTGTTCATCGAGAGGCAACCCAACACCGGCTGGCTACGTCTCGCACAGGGGCTCGATCGGCTTCAGTAAGCAGCAGTAGTGATCGATCGCTCGGTTCAGTTAGCAGCAGCAGCGAAGGAATCGCTCGGGTTCAGTCAGTAGCCAAGGGATCGTTCACTTGGGTTTAGTTAACAGCCAAGGGATCGATCGCTCGGGTTTAGTAATGTGCGATCGCTCGGGTTCAGTTAGCCAACGCCTCGCACACACGCCCGTACACGAGAGAAACACACAAATCTCCGTGCATCGCTCGGCCCCGACGACCCACCGTAACCGGGAACTCCCCGATATTTTCCTCGCGCTCGCTTCTACCATGCTTTTTTCCGTCATGGACGGCCCAAAGAATGTCATGCAGCTGTGTCTCCGGCCTGCCCAGGACGAAAAGCCCATTTCTGTCATGATTTTTTGTCATAGAAGTAGGAGCCCACCACATCTATGATGATATGTGCTTTTGTCACAATTATCGTCATAGAAGTGTCATAAGCATGACAGAAAATAATTTTGTTCAGCCCAGAATGTCACGAATGTGTCTTTTTTTTGTAGTGGGTATGGCGACTTCTCAACCCAACAAACCAACAATGAAGGGAGTGGAGGAGAAGGATGGCGAAGGTGAGATGGCGGGGTGGTGGGAGAAGGCTGCGAAGAAGCTGAGATAGGAGGATGCATCCACACTAGAGAAGAAGAAGCAAGAGGAGATCGAAGAGAAGAGGAAGGAAAAAGAGAAAGGGATATTTGAGGAGCTCACAAGAAGGGACAAGTTGAGGATTGCATGTGAGAAGGCAGAGAAGAAACGTCTAAAGGTTTTTCAAGAAAGAACATTGAAACTTTGGGATTTCGAAGATGCAAAGAAAGAGAGGGAGAGCAAGATATTCATGGAGAGGGTGGTTCAGGAGGCTCATCACATAAGGAAAAGGGAGGAGGAAGAAGAAGAAGAGCGGAAGAAGAAGGGAAAGGGGCCTTGCTCGACACAATAGAGCTATGTGATCTTCAATTTGGTTGTGGACTATGACCTTGTTTTCCTCTAAACTATGATCTTCGATTTGGTTGTGAACTACTATGTGTTTTGGACTCCTCCTCGATTTGGTTGTGACCTTGTTAACTCCTACATGTGTACCATCTGTGTGCTATGGACTCCTCCTCTATTTGAACTAGTATGTGCTATGGACTCCTCCATGTGTAGCACTCTATGCTCTGATTGTGTATGTGTGCTATGTGTTGTCTATTTCAATATATGCTTTCTTCAATATTCCCAAAAATGTGTTGTCATCACTAGTGCTGCAAAAATACAAAGTGCAGCACCTACCACTGAGGCGCCATACCACATAGTGCAACGCCTAGATCTGAGGCACCACACAACTCTGATTCTGCTTGTAACCATTTGTTGCTCACTGTACTCCATGTCCAGACATGCAACACCTACCTCTGAGGCGCCACACCACACAATGCAATGGCTAGCTCTGGGGCATTGCACATGTGGACAAATGTCCAGAGAGCAACAAAAGGTTTCCAGCCGGTTCTGCGGCAAAATTTTCGCTAAGTCCTTGTGTGGCGTCTACCACCGAGGTGCTGCATTGCATAGTGCAACGCCTAACCATCGGGCATTGCACTGTGCGGTACATCGCTTGTGTGGTAGGTGTCACACATGGACTTAGCAAATTTTTTGCCACAAAACTATCTGGAAACCTTCTGCTGCTCTCTGGACATTTGTCCACATGTGCAACGCCTAGCTCTGAGGCGTCACACCATATAGTGCAACGCCTTAGCGGTAGGCGCTGCACTATTTGGTGTGGCGCCTCAGAGCTAGGCGTTGCACATGTGGACAAATGTCCAAAGAGCAACAGAAGGTTTCCAGCCACCAGTGAGGCCAAATTTTTGCTAAGTACTTGTGTGGCGCCTACCACCGAGGCGCTGCACTACACAGTGCAACACCTGGTAGTTAGGCGTTGCACAGTGTAGTGCAGCGCCTTGGTGGTAGGTGCCACACATATGTCAACATGCAGAAACTAAACAGCTCTGCACATTTTCATTCTAGATTTCTAGCATAAATGTTATGACAATTCCATGAACTAATATGATAAAACTTAAGCAATTAGGATCAACTAAAACATCCATTGAACTTAAAGAAAGTCAAGAAGTTCAACATTGCTACAAGTTCATCGACATAACAAGTTCAACAAAGCCTAGAAGTTCAACATTGCTACAAGTTCATCGACATAAGAAAACGATGACTAGTCGAGTTACATAAGAAAAGAAGGACGACGATTAGTTCCTTCCGCGCTTAGTGCCGCCTCTTCCCCTCTTGACAGCTATCTTCTTCTTCCTAGAACGAGCAACCGGCTTCGGTTCCTCCTCCTCCACCTCGTCCACATAATCATCCAAGTTCGCCATCCGCGAGGTGCCGACCGTCCTCTTGCCTTTTTCGTTGAAGTCTTCGGGTGTGTACCGATTGATTCCCGTCCTAGGCTTTAAAATGTATGCTGACCGAACTTGATAGTTCTGCAAGGTCATGTCATCATCAACCTATTATAAAAGTAAACGATATGGTAAAGAACGTGCTTCAAGATGAAGTTAGCAATGCATCAAAGAAATGAATATGTGCTATTGGCATACCTCTTGGGTGACCACACCCACATCCTCCAAAGGAGCCCCATGGTCAGAAGTGGGATTTGATGATGTAGCCGACCTAGACCGCTCAGGTGATACATATTCAGGGTCACGACAACCGACATGGTTCAATAACTGTCTTAACCTTTGGCCCTGACGCTACAACATGTACAAGCGAATGAGATATCAAACGTAGCAACATATGTAACATGGACAATTGAAAGAGATGTGTACGTTAATGAATGCTTGAAGTGCACCTTCCCCATCGCTTTTTCCAACCGGGGTTGTCTCCAGAATAGTCTGGCTCTCATGAGTTGCTTTTTTTATCTGGGTACGCTGTCAGCAGAAACGACATAAACGTGTTAGGCAAGCAAAGATGTGAATAGGGCCAACGGGAAAGCACAGAGGGCAAGTCTTTAGCACAAAGTTCATCACTGGAGCTGAAGGGACTCGGTTGCCTTCCCTGACAAGTTTGTTGTGCTGGTGCTGGGTTAGCTCATCAAAGACGGTGAGCTCTTGCAAAATCTCCTCATTATACGGCGGCTTTGCATATCTCCACATGGGTACTTGCAAGAAACCATGTGAGGTAGTTTTTGAACGCGAGTGGGCAGTGCTCATGAAGCTTGGATCCTTTAGCATCCTTAGCCTGCTCCACACTAAGCGTGGATAGTGTGACATACTTCCTGTTATGTTTGTCCCTGTCCTTGATCTTACGCTGCTTTCTCCTATCCAACCTGCATATTAAAAATCAGAATATTAGCACCATCAAAATGGACCTGACGCTGCTAAGTGCACAAGGTTCATTCTCTCTTACCCGTGTAGCAGTTTGTCCGTGTCCTCCCACTCCGGCGGGTGAGGTTGGAACAAACCAAACTGGCGGTACACCTGATGAGGGAGTCATGGACTAAGGGGTCCTCGGGGCGACGACCCATTGTACATGGGCTGGACTGGTAGAGCCGTATAATGACAGGAGATCTATGAAGCTGTGGTGTGCCCTCCAAGTCAAGAAAGCGGAGGATCTCTTTAATTCCTTATTCTAATCTATCTTCGGTAACCGTAACCCTACAGGTGTCTATATAAACCGAGGGTTTTTAGTCTTTAGGGCTAGAGCTACATTCATCACCTCATAGCCTTAGGGTTTAGCTCATGTTGATCTCGAGGTAGATCTACTATGTAAACCACGTTATACATTCAATACAATCAAGCAGGACGTAGGGTTTTACCTCTTCGAGAGGGCCTGAACCTGGGTAAACACTGTGTTCGTCGTCCCTTGTTACCCATCGATCCTAGATCCACAGCTCGGGACCCCCTACCCCGAGGTCTGCCGGTTTTGACACCGACATTGGTGCTTTCATTGAGAGTTTCGCTGTAGGGTCGCCCAAAGGATCGATGGCTCGCCTGATCATAGGAGAAGGCATCGGATCCCGGGACTTCTTCGTCCCCGGTCAACTCTTCGCGTTCGGCAGCATTGCCCTGCACGCCAACCCGTCAGGTCGTCTGGATCAAATCGACAACTTCGCCCCTGAACATCAAATTCGATTCGGCAACCTGGAATACATGGCGGACTCACGGGGTGATCTGGTCTTCGCCGGATTCACTACCCCATCCCGCATCCATGCAGGCCTCGTCGTGCCCGCCCCGGAGTCTCCCTCCAATCTGATCTACGGATCGGCCCCAGCAACTTCGAGCCAGGAGAGCTCTGCTTTGAGCGGAGGCCAGACTCCAGCTTCACCCGAACCCAGCATGTCCACGGAAGATTTGTCCTCGACCTTCGAGGCAGGATCAGGAGGTGGAAGCCAGGAATCAATCTCGGTCGAACCATTCCTCCACAATGCTCACCCAGCCGTGAACTCCCACGACGAAGTGGTGGCCAATGGCCAGAAATTACTCCCGGCCCGAAGCAACTCGATCTCAAGCCCCGGTGTGGAATCCACACTGTAACACCCCATATGTAACACTTCCCATTTTGGGCATTATATCCAACTTGATTCTCATCTAATTCCATGTGGGTTCCTTCATTTGTGGCTTCATTTGTTTTTGTTGTTGTTTTATTCATTGCTTTGTTATGCCTTCATCTTGTTGCATTGTCATAACATGTTGCTTAATGCTTGGCTAGGCCTTGTTGTGTTGTGCATGGTGGTTTTCACCTCATCATGTCAAGTGCATCATCATGTCATGGCATCTTCATCACTATTCCCCCTCATCTCTCCACCTCTTCCTTTTCTTTTTTGGCAAGCAACATTATTTGGCTTCAAATAATGTTCAACTTATCCTCAATATTCTATCAAAATGTCCTAAAACTCTCTGCCAAATTTCATGCAATTTGGAGTTGATTTGGACAGGTTCAAAAATGGCCCAAGTTTGAATTTAATTCAAACTTGTTTTATTTTTCTACCTCTAAAATAGTCCAAACCAATTTTATCAAATAGGGTATTATTCTAGGATCATGAGGATATTTTTATATTACTCATACACCTCTCCTTCCACCCTGTGCTTTTCTCTTTGTTTTCTGTTTGAAGAAAATTAAAGAAAAAGAAAAGAAGCAGCAGCAGCCGTGCAGCCCAGCCGTAGCAGCAGCAGCAGCAGTGCAGGCCCAGTCACGCCCCAGCAGCGCGCCAGCCAGCCCACGCGGCCTCCCCCTCCCTGCCTTTTCTCACCGAGGCGCACACCCCCCCACTAGCCCCTTGCCACGTGTCAACTCCGGCCCCGCCTGCCAGCAACGGGCTACAGGCGACCCGCCACCCACCTTTTCGTCCAGCTCTCGCCAGCGCCATGGGGAGCCCGTGCCAAGAGCGTGCGAGCTCCATCCTGTCGTCCTAGCCCCTTTTAAACCCCCTCTCCTTGTCCCTCATCTCTCTAGGGTTTCCCTCTCCCATCCGCCGCCGCCACCACGTGAGTTTAGCCACCAGATCCGCCAAGTTCGCCGCCTCCCGAGCGCATCTGGGAGCACGGGCTCGTCACCGGCATGCCCCTCATCGACCTCCGTCTCACCAAGCCTGTCCATCTTCTTCCCCGTCGTCGACTACATCCCCTACATCGACTACGTTGAGCCAGAGCCCTCTGCAGCGACCTATTCTTCCCCGTCTTCGACTTCGGCCGTCGTACGTGTTCGATCGCCGCCATCGCCGACTCCGACCACCTCTTGTCAGGCCGAGCACATGAGTGTGTTTGTGGTGAGCATGCGCGCCTCCCCATGCTCTTATTCCCCTCGTTTGCATGCTCCGTCGCAGTTTGCCATGTTCGCCGAGCCCTCCGCCATCGGACCTCATCTCCGGTGAGTGCCCCGACCTCCTTAGCTCTTCCGCGCATGCCCGTCATGATCACCACGTCGCGTAGGCCAGATCCACGTGTTCAGTAGCTCGCTTAAGCCATCACCTCGCCGCGTTCGTCTTCGCCATCGCCGCCTCTACAAGTCATCGCCGGCGATGCCTCCGTCGTCGTCTGGTGTGGCTAGTGGCACCCACGAGCGCGGGATTCTCCTACGACCTCGTAGCACCCCTCCGCCGCTCCTATAGCCCACCGCAGCCAACTCCGGGGAACTCCTCCGCTGCGCCGTGCTCGTCGCCGTCCTCCCCTGTTTCTCCTCTATTTTGCCCCGCCGCGAGTCACTGCCATGTGGGACCCTGCGCGACCCATCCATCAGCCACATAGGGACCAGGACCCACCAGCCAGCCTCGGAAAGCCCCAGCCTTCCAGTTCGGGCATATTCCATTTTTGGCAGTGTACATTTCGAGCCTTTTCCGTTTCAGGCAAGTCCATTTCTGGGCATTTCTAATTCTGGAGATTGCCATTTCTGTTTATTTCCTTTTTAGGCAGTAGTGCATTTTAAGCATCTGTGGTGATTTTTCTACAGTAACCCATACATATTATATATGTTTTGGGCTAGAAAAATCCAATGAATCCATTGGTGGCATCCATTTCTTCATTTGAGCAAGTTTGCACACATGTCATTTTTACATTACATTGCTGTTTTGTCATTTTTGTGTCATTAAATTCAAATATGCTATGTGGTAGTTTTGCACATGAATAGCTTCATTTTCATGTCTACTTCATGCTAGATTTAATTCCATGCCATAAAGTGCACTGTGATGAGTGCCACAAGCTTGCTAACATGAGAACATGAATCTATTTCTGCCAAGTCATGCTTATTTTGCTGTCTGAAACTGTCAGCATAACTTGTCATTTTGCATTGATGCTATCATCATATCTGTAGATCTTTGGGACAAGTTCAGTAAGGGAGTTTTGTTAACTGCATTTAGTACTAGAATGCCATGCTCTTGTTTGCTATAATATGTTCATGTAGCATATATTTTACTAGTCCTAAACATTGCTATCTGAATCTGTTTTGCCATGTTCAGTGAATTTCTGCCAAGTCTGTAAAACTGTTATCATTTGCATTTTTGCCATGCTGTTTTAAATATGTTCTAGTGAGTTTTAGCAGTAGCTCAGTAATCATTTTTTGTAGTGATTGACATGTACTTCAATGACATGCCATTCATTTTCATGTTGCTGTGCTGTAGCATATTTAAACTTTGCATCCAAGTTATCATGTTGCTGTTTTCAACAGATTGCATTGTATATGGTTTTGCTTGTCATTTTCAAACCGTGCATTCATCTCCGGTGATCTTTATATCGATTTCAACCGAAATATTCCAATCTTTCCAGTGGCATGCTTGGTTTACCAAGATTCTACCCATATCCATCTTGTCTTCACCATTTCCGTCCCGTTGATGTACCCCTCGTTCCGGTAGAACCGTAGCTCCATGCATAACGTTGTTCATATGCATTCATGTTAGAGTTGCATAAAGTATATGTTCATTGCCATGCCTTGTTTGTTTGTTGTATGTTTGTGCTTCTTGTGGGTAGTTCTGGGAGACGAGTTCGAGTCTGAGGACCCTGTCGAGTACGTTCACGAGGAGCAAGTTACCGATACCATTGAGGACAATCCAGGCAAGATGATCATTACCCTCGATATCACTTCTATCTTTGCTTGCTAGTTGTTCATTCTATCGCTATGTCGCGCTACCTACCACTTTTTTATATAGCCTCCCATGTTGCCATGAAAAGCCTCTAACCCACCTTCCTAGCAAACCATTGTTTGGCTATGTTACCGCTTGCTCAGCCTCTCTTATAGCGTTGCTAGTTGCAGGTGCAGTGCAGGTTGCTCCATGTTGGAACATGGATATCTTGGGATATCACAATATCTCTTATTTAATTAATGCATCTATATACTTGGTAAAGGGTGGAAGGCTTGGCCTTTTGCTCGGTGTTTTGTTCCACTCTTGCCGCCTTAGTTTCCGTCATACTGGTGTTATGTTCCTTGAATTTTGCGTTCCTAATGCAGTCGGGGTTTATGGGCCCCCCTTGATAGTTCGCTTTGAATAAAAGTCTTCCAGCAAGGCCCAACTTTGGTTTTACCATTTGCCTAATAACAACTAAAATCTGCATAGGGAGTAATTAACCCGAGGATTCTTAATCAACAACCCGGGCCAGTGCTCCTCATGAGTGTTGGTCCAAACTAGAGCACCTTGCGGCGCCCCCTTGGCAAGTTGGGTCTCAGCGACCGTAAGCTTAGCTCGTTCGATCGTGGCCTGAGACGAGATACGCGCGGCTACTATCAGGGTGTCGGCACATCGGGAGTTCTTGCTAGTTTTGTTTTACCATATTCGAAATGTCTTATGCACCAGGATCCCGAGTTTGATCGGGGTGTCCCGAGATGGAGGATTGTCTCCATGGATCGTGAGCTTGTCATGGGCTAAGTTGGGACGCCCCTGCAGGGTTTAAACTTTCAAAAGCCGTGCCCGCGGTTATGTGGCAGATCAGAGTTTTAATATCCGGTTGTAGTGAACTTGACACTAAACTCTTCAAAATACACCAACCGCGTGTGTAACCGTGATGGTCTCTTTCGACGAGGTTCGGGAAGAGAACACGGTGGGGTTATGTTTGAACGTAAGTAGTTCAAGATCACTTCTTAATCATTACTAGTTCGCGACCGTTTGTGTAGCTTCTCACCTTATTCTTGTATTCGTAAGATAGCCACCATACATATGCTTAGTGCTTGCTGCAACTCCACCACCTAACCATGCCATACCCATTTAAGCTTTGTTAGTCTTGATACCGTGGGTGATATGATTGCTGAGTCTCCGTGGCTCACAGAATACTACAAACACAGTTGCAGGTACCGTTGAGTCTGATGCAGGAGATGCCATATAGCTCCAGTGGGAGTTTGACGAGGATCATGGGCGTTTCTATGTTACCTATCCGGACGATCAGTAGAGGACCTAGTCGGAGTATCCGGGGATAGTAGCAGGGTGGTGTTTTCTTTTTATCTAGTTCGTAGTAGGACTCTACTATATGTACGGAGGATTATATGATGATTGTCATATTTATGCTACTCTAGGGGAAGTGTTGCCTGGATCTCATATTCTATCTATTCACTTGGTTGTATGTATTTGTATGCCACCTTGCTACGCGTCCGAAATGCGATTGTGCCCCAATCATGAGTTCATCACGTGATTGGGAAAGAATTGCATCTTGGGCGTTACACACACGCAGGGATCAAAATCCGCCCTTGACTTCCGATGACTGTCCGGACCCCTTCGAGGATCCGGTCCCGCACCCCGAGCTCAGCTCGGCTTGTAGAAATCAAGGACTGGCTAGGGCATTGACTGCCCCTGTTGCAACGGAATCTGGCCTAGAGCCCTCGAGTTCGGCGACCCTCGCTATGATAAATGAGGCATTGGACCAAATTCAGAAAATGACTATCTAGGAGGATCTCTCCCCCGCTCATGATCGTCAACCCGTCGAGGCGTACTATAGGGAATTTTGCATCCGACCCACTACCCACTTGGTAGCCACTATCGATGATTTAACCGATATGCTAGACGATAATTCAGAGAATACCGAATACATGGACGAGGGGGACGGAGCCACGGCCAGTGCCGATGTTGCCCCCCCCCCCCCCCCCCGTTACCGGCCGCTGGTCGGCCACTTCCACCTATGACATTTACATGGTGGACACCCCCAAGGACGGCGACAGCACCCCCAAGGACGGCAACGACACCCCCAATCAGGATAGAGGCAAGCCCAGAGATGAGTCGCCCGAACGCCGAAAACAGCACCGTCGATCAAAGCCACGTCGAAGCCATGCAAGCAACGTGGAATCTGCGGAGAACGGCACCGTAAATAATACTGATGACCTTGCCAGAGACGCAGCCTTCGAACATCATCAGGATGACCTCGCTGGGCAGGAGGACCCACTCAATTCAGAAAACCCCGATGACTCCGAGGATAGCAACTACCTCTCACTCTCTGAAGAGTAGGCCAGTCTTGGGGAGGATGATTTCATCGTCCCGAAGACCCTCTAGAGCAAGAACGGTTCAAGCGGAGGCTTTTAGCCACCGCTCGTAGCCTAAAGAAGCAAAAATGCAAAATCAAGGCCGAACAGGACACCCTCAACGACCGATGGACTAAAGTCCTAGCAGCCGAAGAGGGGTACGACAGCGATCAGCCAAACAGGAGTTATCCCAAGCGAAGACTCCTGCCATAGTTCGACGACGAGGCCGTAGAGCCCACACACCCAATATACACAAACGCCGAACAACCGGACCGCCCCCCTAGAGGGCGGGACAGGGAAGCTGACGAGGCCGAACACCCAGCCGCCCCACCTCACTGTCACGGCAAGGATCAAATGTGGCCCACTTACGAATACGACCTCAGCCATGACTTAGATGCTCGTGGAGGCCGTACCAGGTCCATCTATGGACCCAGATTGGACCTTCCCGCGTATCGGGAAGGATACTACGATCGGTTAAACCGAAACGATAGAGTCCGGGAGCAGCAGCAGATTAGGAGGGCCGAAGACCTCCGACGCGACGTAGTCTGAGTTTGGGGCGCCGCACACCCCCTGTGCTTCACAGAGAGGGTAATGCAACATCAACTCCCGGAAGGCTTCAAGCCTGTGAACATTGAATCATACGACGGAACCACAGATCCACCCGTATGGATAGAGGATTTCCTCCTCCACATCCACATGGCGCGAGGAAATGACCTCCATGCCATTAAATATTTGCCGCTAAAGCTTAAAGGCCCAGCTCGACATTGGCTGAACAGCCTTCCCGAAGACTCTATAGGTTGTTGGGAAGAGCTTGAGGAAGCTTTTCGAGCAAACTTTCAGGGCACCTATGTCCGGCCTCCGGATGCTGACGACCTAAATCGCATCACGCAATGACCCGGAGAATATGCCCGACAGTTTTGGAATCGATTCCTGACAAAGAAAAATCAGATCGTTGACTGTCCGGATGCCGAAGCTTTGGCTGCCTTTAAGCATAGTGTCAAGGACGAATGGCTTGTACGGCAGCTCGGCCAGGATAAACCAAGAACTATGGCAGCCCTTACTTCCCTCATGACCCACTTTTGCGCGGGCGAAGACAGTTGGCTTGCTCACAAGAACACCAACCCAGACACACCCGGTACCTCCGAGGTTTGGGACGGAAATGGAAAGCGCCGACGCAGCAAGATTAAACGTCGCCACGATAATGGTGAGGGTGAGGATACGGCAGTAAATGCCGGATTCCGAAACCAAAAGTCTGGAACTCGAAAGAAAGCCCTTAAAGGCAATGGTGATGGCCTGTCTAGACTGGACAGAATTCTGGACAGGCCTTGCCAGATCCACGGCACATCAGAGAAGCCCGCCAACCACTCCAACCGAAATTGTTGGGTGATCAAATAGGCCGGCAAACTCACAGCCGAAGACTCGGGCAAAAGCCCACGAAGCGAGGACGATGACGAGCCTTGCAGGCTGAATAGTGGAGGCCAGAAACCCTTCCCTTCTGAGGTCAAGACGGTAAACATGATTTACGCAACCCACATACTGAAGAAGGAGAGGAAGCGAGCGCTACAGGACGTATACTCCGTCGAGCCAGTAGCGCCGAAGTTCAATCCAAGGTCAGCTTGCCCGATCACGTTCGATCGCAGGGATCATCCCACCAGCATACGCCATGGAGGGTCCGCAGCCCTAGTGCTAGACCCCATCATCGATGGATTCCACCTCACTAGAGTCCTAATGGACAGAGGGAGCAGCCTCAACCTGATATACGAGGATACAGTGAGGAAAATGGGGATCGATCCATCAAGGATTAAACCCAGTAACACCACCTTCAAGGGGGTTATTCCGGGAGTGGAGGCCCGCTGCACGGGCACCGTGACTCTTGAATTATGTTTGGATCTCCGGATAACTTCTGAAGCGAGGACTTGATCTTCGATATCGCACCTTTTCGCAGTGGCTATCACGCCCTCCTCGGCCGAACAGCGTTCGCCAAATTCAATGCCATTCCGCATTACACGTACCTCAAGTTGAAGATACCTGGTCCTTCTGGCGTCATAACTATCAACGGCAACATAGAACTCTCACTTCGAACCGAAGAGCACACTGCGGACCTAGCGGCCGAAGACCACACCGGCCCATATAGGCCCGGATGCCGACCCACCGTAAGGGCCGGTGACAAAAGTAAACAGGTTCGAACCCGTTCCCCGTCATGGGAACCCGCATGCGTTCGCCGCAAATAGGGATACGGGCCCCACGGCACGCCCACATTCTTCACGCTCCATGTGCCTCGTTAGCACAACTTCGCACTCAAAATACCATGGGCAGCCGTGAGGCATACATTAATCCGAAGTACATATTCGGTTAAATCGAACTTCGGAATTACCTCATCTTCGGACGACCCGGGGACCAATTCTGGATATCCCCAAGCTTAAAGCTCCATCGGCAGGGTCCTCGCCCATCAAGGTCTCATCAAAGGTCCCAACCCCCACTTATCAGAGGCAAAGGCGCAGACGTGCAGCAGGGCACAGTGAAGGCTTCAACTCACGTATCAAAGCCCTGCGTCAACCTTTACTCTGTAAAATTTCTTTTTCTTTCTCTCTTACAATTACTGCCTTCATAGTTCGAATTGTACGGTTAGACTTCCTGAGCTTACGAGATATAATAAAAATACCCTTTACGGTGTGCGGATATCCACATCTTGCAATTTTTTCTGTATCCTTCCGGATTCCCCACTCGCTCTTCGAACAGCCCGGCATGAAAATATATTAACTAGTCAAGAGTTCGATTTATGTATCAGCGCAATATCTTCAAGTCTGGCACCACTTTCCGCTAGGTGTTCGGCGTCTCGGATATTGCACTATATGCATCTGTTCTGAACTATGTCTTGGGTCAATAGTTGGGTTGCCCAGCTCCTGTGCTTGCCTCTTATGTTCCACACGTTTGGCTAAGAGTACAAAGGGAGAACCCTTGCGATTGTACTTCTGGTTTGCCCGATCAAGTACCTCAGGAGGAAAAAGCCAAAAACTGACCGTCATAGTAAGCATGAACGGGTCCGCGATCCGATGATGAGGTTTGACTCTAAAAATCGTTGGCAATTTCGCCGTGTCACACGAAGGGTTTGGCTTAACACAAACCATGTGATCGGAAAGGGCAGGGTTCTATCCCTAAGTACATCACAATACACTGGGGGCTAGTCCCTAGTCCCCACCGTCAAGCTCCTAAGGCTAAGTGAAAGCAGTAAAACCGAATAGTCTGATTGCCTAGTTTCGCTCCCGCACTACCGCCTCCGGGACCAAGACGTTGGCTAAGGGTAAAGTGCGGAGACAAAACACCCCTCATGATATTCACCTGGGGGCTGAAGCCGATGACTGGTAGCTTTCAGAATAAATATACTGCCACATAGGAGTCAAAATTTAACCATTACAATATCAAATAAGTCCATCGGGCACATAATGAAGCATAAGTCCCACTTGATACAAACTAAATACAACTACTCAAACATAACATCTTTCGAACACTGGCCCTCTATCGCCCGCGCTCCGGTTATCACCTGTGCGAAGTACTGCTCGGGGCGGCGATGCTCCTTCCCCTTGGGCGGAGGACCAGTGGCCATCTCCATTGGATTCATCCTCGGCCAATGAACCAGATTCTTCACAAATGCGAGCCTCGTCCCCTCAAGGCACACTGACCACTTTACGGCGTCAATCCGGAGCGACGCCTTCCACAGCTTCTGCACAAGGCCAAAGTAGGTGTCCGGAATGGGCTCGGCCGGCCACAGGCCGACAGAGAGGTCCTTCAAGGCCAGCTCGGACATCCGATGAATCTCCATCAGCTGCTTCATTTGATCGCTGAGGAGGGGTGGACGCTCGGAGTCCGGAAACTGTGACCAGAAGAGCCGCTGCGTGGAGTCCTCCTCGAGGGTGGTATAGTGCCTCGCCGCGATCACTGCATTCTTCGGAAGTTCGGCGAAGGCACCTGCGGAGTGCCAGACCCTCGTCAACAGGGCGAATCTATTGTCTCCGAACACACTCTGCAGTAAATATTTCTTACCATTGGCAAGTTGCGCGGCTTGCCAGAGCTCCTCCCGGACACCTCGAGCGTCACTCCTTGCCTCCTGAAGCTCCTTCTCTGTCTTGGATAGCCGGGAGGATTACTCCTCCTGCCCCTTCTCAAGGGCCTCCAGCTTCTTGGTGGCATCTTGGAGCTCCACTTGGACTTCGGTCACCCGAGCCTCATGTTGCTTGGCAGCAAGCTTGGCCTTCTCAAGTTCGGCCACCGCCTTCTCAGCGGCTGTCTTCTTCTCGGCCGCCTCCTCCTCGGCTTTCTTCAGGGCCTCCTTCAAGCCCTCGACCTCGGCGGCAGCAGCTACAAGGTCATCAAGATAAGGGATTAGCATACAGTCTGGATCGTCAATATCCGGCATCAAGCAAGTACACAGCTTCTCACAGGGCTTACCTTGCGCCTCGTCAAGCCGTTTGTTGACAAGGTCAAGCTCTTGATCGAAAAGCTTGAGCTTCCAATCCATCACCACTAACGCCGCGGCATTAGCAGCCGCGGTCACGGAAGATGCCTGCGTCAGCAAAAAATATGTCGACATTATTATTCGGCTTACCGAATTTGATCCTCTACAGGTCTCTCTGAGGTCCTGGCAGAGTCTCGGGGGCTGCTATGTATACGGCCTACCTAAACAAACAATTACAACCACATTATGAGGAAAGAGCATTACTTGACTTACCTCAAAGCCTGTTAGAAGGCCTTGGACAGCGTCGTTCAGTCCGGACGGAATGAGCACTCTGCATAACCGCACTCATTAGAGTGCGGTGCCCATCAACGATGACGGAGCTGCTCACCAGCTCCTCCAGAACGTCTGGCCAGCCAGCTGCCGCCCGTGTGGAGGTGTTCGGCGCTGGCGTTGGCTCCCCAGCCCCTCCCCCGCTGGGAGGAGCCTGTGCCGTCGAAGGCCTTGGGGGCTCGAGAGCGGTCGACGGTTGGGGTCCGGATGGTCTGGACTCCTTTCCCTCGCCAGCCAGGAGGGACACTCCCTCCTAGTCTTTGGTGACCAAGGTGTTAACATTGGTCATTATGGCATCCGCCTCCCCCTCTGTGTTCGAAGGAAGAGGAGTCCTTTGGGACCGCACCTCCTCAACATCTTCGGGTATCGGAGGAGGTGCGGAGTGCACCATAGACCCACTGTCTGCCAGTTCGGTGGGTGGAGACGTCCCCTCCGAAGTCTGCTCGGTGGGGCATTCACATGGGGGACTGCAACTCGGAGGGGTTAACCTTCAATTAAAGCAAATTACTAAAAACGAGATAGCTAAAAATGCCAACGCCTTACCTGCTGGCCGGGGGCTAGGCCCGAGGATCCTTCGCCGGAACCTTCTAAGACAGTTCGGACTCGTTGTTGGAGTCCAAACTATCAGACAAGACCATCTTGGGCCGGCATCGTCTCTTCGAGGCCGGAGAAGGTTGGACCTCCTCGATGTCTTTGGACGCCGCCCTCTTCTTGGAATGCGAGGAGGCACTCTCCTCCTCGCCACCATCCTGCACAGATGGGGCCGCAGCATCTCCGGATCGATTACCCAGACGAACCCTACGGTGGAGGCCCTCCCTGGCCTCCGACTCTCCTTTCTTCTTGCCCTTCTTGGCGGGCGCCTTATAAGGCACCACGACCAGCAGCTTTTCCAGCTGCTCTGATCGGGGCCCTTCCGACAGAGGCGCTAGGCCATGGATCTTCTTGGCCTTGGCGAGCCAGCCCTGCAAAATCCACATACCAGGGTTAGACCGAATCAAACATGGTGTGAATATCTGAACACTTCTCGAAAAAGAATGCCGCTCACCTCCCTTGGGGGTTCGCGGTGTCAAGGCCGATGTCCTTCCCCTCGACCGGCCACTCCTTCTGGGGCTGGAATAATTGGCCCATATCTTGTCAGGAGTCATACCAAAGTGGTGTCGCGCGGTGGCCGGATCCTCGGGCTCATGCTCCCACATAGGCTTGGCCCTCGCCTGGCAAGGGAGGAGCTGGCGGTGGAGCATGATCTGGACCATGTCGACCAGCTTCTCGCCGGTCTCTATTATGTTGTTGACGCACTTCTGCGGCATTTTTGTGTCGGCAACACACCCCCAGTCCGGGCTCTTGGTGGTCCAGGAGGCCAATCTGGTAGGGGGTCCGGACCTGAATGCGGGGGCCGCTCCCCATGCGGCCTCCTTCGGCTCGGTGATATAAAACCACTCCTTCTACCACATCCGGACGGTGTCGACAAAGTGGTCATTTGGCCACTGGACCAGTGTCAGCTTACTAATCATGGCCACTTCGCAGTCCGCATGCTCACCGCCGACCACCTTGGGCTTGACATTGAACACCTTCAGCCATAAACCAAAGTGCGGATGGACTCAGAGGAGCACTTCACAGACGACGATGAAGGTCAAAATGTGGAGGAGGGAGTTGGGGGCTAGATCATGAAAATCCAGCTCGTAGAAGAACATCAGCCCCTGCACAAAGGGATGCAGGGCAAATCCGAGCCCCCTAAGGAAATGGGGGGAGAAAAACTACCCTTTCGCCCGGATCGGGCGTAGGGATGATCTGGCCCTCTTCGGTGGCCCGATGGGCGACATCGGCCGGCATGTAGCCGGCCTCCTTCAGCTTCAGAATGTCCTTGTTGGTGACGGAGGAGGCCTCCCACTTCCCATTGGCACCAGATCCAGCCATGGTCGAAGGAGGTGAAGTGGGATTCGATGTGGAAGCAGAGAGAAAGGGCGCTGGAGCTCTGAAGGTCTGCGTGAGCGGTAGGTGGAAGAGGGCATGGGATGCAGACTGTAGCGGCCCCCCCTTTATAGACTGTTGGCAGGCCGGGGATTCCTTTTTCCACGCAGCTGGCCTCTCCACTTCCCGATATCTCCGCAACATTATGAGCGGGGAGGGGAATCAAAATCATTAACCATATCCCCCGAAAAGCGGGACACGATCTCCACCTTGAGGGGACGTGTCAAACGTGGCATCAGCCTCGAGTCGCGCTTTGAGAAATAGTAACTTCTTGGCGTTATGGCCGGAAGTGACTCTTCGTTGAAAGAGAAAAAGTTGTCAGATAAAGGCACTATTTGCCCTTGAGCGATGTTTTTATCATTACCTTTGGTGTTAAGTAAAACTACCGTTTCAGATTCTGGACATCACTTGGTTCCGAATAGGGGAGAGACATACTAAGGAAATCGCCCTGCAAGCCGAATACTGGTTGGATGGATGGATACTGGATACATGTCTTGGCGTTGGAGGCAAGTTCGGGGGCTACTAAGGGAGTCATGGACTAAGGGGTCCTCGGGGCGATGGCCCATTGTACATGGGCTGGACTGGTAGAGCCGTATAATGACAGGAGATCTACGAAGCCGTGGTGTGCCCTCCAAGTCAACAAGGCGGAGGATCTCTTTAATTCCTTATTCTAATCTATCTTCGGTAACCCTAACCCTACCGGTGTCTATATAAACCGAGGGTTTTTAGTCTTTAGGGCTAGAGCTACATTCATCACCTCATAGCCTTAGGGTTTAGCTCATGCTGATCTCGAGGTAGATCTACTCTGTAACCCATGTTATACATTCAATACAATCAAGCAGGACGTAGGGTTTTACCTCTTTGAGAGGGCCTGAACCTGGGTAAACACTGTGTTTGTCGTCCCTTGTTACCCATCGATCCTAGATCCACAGCTCGGGACCCCCCTACCCCGAGGGGTGCTGGTTTTGACACCGACACCTGATGTGGCATGTGAAGCTCAATCGTCCAGTTGCATATGAGTGGGCACCGCATATGCCAAAGATCCCTATCCCTAAGGCACATCGGATTCAGCATGAAATCTCCAGGGTTACCTAATCTATCCAGGGTGCCATACGGCTCCCATTCCACCTGCAACATAGCATACAACAAGGCAACATTGATGTCAAGTTTTGATAAAAGCATGAGAATGAGTGATGCAATGTCAAATAACCTGCTTAGCCGTAATCGTGTCCAACTAGCTCGTGTACTGCTTATACAAGAGAAAGGGATCATCCGTCATCTCATTTAACACATCCCACTTGTAAGCCCAAGTGGGGAGCCGTAGTGGGTCGTCTTTGTCGTCCCACTCCTCGTACTTCACCTGCTTCGGGCGTCCAACTGGCAAGCACTCCCAGCTCCATACAAAGTACGAGCATACAACCACCAATACATCCGTCCCTTGAGATCCTACAAGACGCGTCGTCCAACTGCACATAAAAGAAAACATGGTTGACTTAACAGGAAGATCACATTGATAATGAAGTGAAAACAAATAACTGCGTACCTGTCTATATAAGTAAGCCAGTGCCGCCGAACCCCAACTCCATTTGCTATCGAAGACGGTCAACGCCTTCAGCCACATCCATGGAGCATTCTTGCCTGTGCCGTCAGCAAACAGAGTCCTGGAGATAACATACCACATGTAGACATGAGCGTATGTCTGGACCTCTTCATTGGTAGCATCCTCAAGGCAATTCCCAAAGTTCCATGCAATCCAAGTGAAAGGAGCACCGACTGCGACTCTTTCCTTCTTCTTGTCTCCTTCTGGTTCTGGAGGCTCTGGAGGAGACATACCGATAAGGGCCTCCATCTGCTGGCGCCACCCATCAGAATCGATGCTCATACAGAGAGGATTCCCCTCGATAGGTAGACCGGCGATCATAGCGATATCCTGGAGTGTCACGGTCATCTCCCCGGTCCGAAATGCAAACTGTGTGTCTCCGTCCTCCACCGATCAACAAGCACGGTGATTGCTGTAGCATTGAGGCTCGACGTCGACCGGCTGACCAGCTGAATGAAAGGGAGGAGTCATGTCTCCCTTATGTATGGTGTGTACCGCTCATCATAGCCCATCCCACCACTGGTGACCTGATACGTCCATTTTGCATCATGTTTTCCTACTGTTATTTATAATGTTTTTATGCATAATAATGCTTTTTGGAGTAATTCTAATGCCTTTTCTCTCATAATATGCAAGGTTTACACAAAGAGGGACAATACTGGCAGCTGGAATTCTGGACCTGAAAAAGCTACGTTAGAGTTACCTATTCTGCACATCTCCAAATGAGCTAAAAATTTACGGAGAATTGTTTTGGAATATATAAAAAATACTGGAGCAAATAACTACCAGAGGGGGCCACCTTGGTGAGCACAAGACACCAGGGCGCGCCCTGGTGGGTTGTGCCCTCCTCGGCCCACCTCTGGTGCCCATCTTCTGGTATATAGGTCATTTTGACCTAGAAAAAATCAGAGGGGGACTTTCAGGACGAAGCACCACCGTCTCGAGGTGGAAATTGGGCAGGAGCACTTTTGCCCTCCGGCGGAGTGATTCCGCCGGGGGAACTTCCCTCCCGAAGGGGGAAATCATCGTCATCATCATCACCAACAACCCTCTCATCTTTGGGAGGGAAATCTCCATCAACATCTTCAATAGCACCATCTCATCTCAAACCCTAGTTCATCTCTTGTGTAAATCTTTGTGCCGGAACCTTAGATTGGTACTTGTGGGTGACTAGTAGTGTTGATTACATCTTGTAGTTGATTACTATATGGTTTATTTGGTGGAAGATTATATGTTTAGATCCATTATGCTATTTAATACTCCTCTGATCTTGAGCATGATTATTATTTGTGAGTAGTTACTTTTGTTCTTGAGGTCACGGGAGAAGTCATGTTGCAAGTAATCATGTGAACTTGATATGTGTTCGATATTTTGATGATATGTATGTTCTGATTCCCTTAGTGGTGTCATGTGAATGTCGACTACATGGCACTTCACCATATTTGGGCCTAAGGGAATGCATTGTGGAGTAGTTATTAGATGATGGGTTGCTAGAGTGACAGAAGCTTAAACCCTAGTTTATGCGCTACTTCATAAGGGACCGATTTGGATCCAAAAGTTTAATGCTATGGTTAGATTTTATCTTAATACTTTTCTTGTAGTTGCGGATGCTTGCGAGGGGGTTAATCATAAGTAGGAGATTTGTTCAAGTAAGAACAGCACCTAAGCACCGGTCCACCCACATATCAAATTATCAAAGTAGCGAACACGAATCAGACCAACATGATGAAAGTGATATGGTGAAATTCCCGTGTACCCTCAAGAACGCTTTGCTTATCATAAGAGATCGTTTTGGCCTGTCCGTTGCCACAAAAGGATTGGTCTACCTTGCTGCACTTTATTTACCGTTACCATTACTTGCTTGTTACAAATTATCTTGTTATCAAACTACTTGTTACCGACTATTTCAGTGCTTGCAGAAAATACCTTGCTGAAAACCACTTGTCATTTCCTTTTGCTCCTCGTTGGGTTCGACACTCTTACTTATCAAAAGGACTACGATTGATCCCCTATACTTGTGGATCATCAAGGCTCTTTTCTGGCGCCATTGCCGGGGAGTGAAACGCTCTTGGTAAGTGGAAATTGGTAAGGTAAAATTATTACTATGTGTTGAAATTTAATGTCACTTGTTTCTATGGAGAACCATCCTTTGAGGGGTTTGTTCGGGGTATCTTCACCTCGACCGGAAGCCCAATTAGTTGCCCCTCAACCTACTACACCTACTAGAAATATTGGGTATGATAGAACAACTGCTAGCTAATCCTTATGCAGGAGATGGAGCTGAACATCCGGATATGCACTTGATATATGTGGATGAAATTTGTGGATTATTTAAGATTGCATGTTTATCCGGAGATGAAGCTAAGAAGAAGGTTTCCCTTTATCTTTGAAGGGAAACACATTGACATGGTATAGGCTATGCGATGATATTGGATGTTGGAACTGGAATCGATTGAAATCGGAATTTCACCAAAAAAATTATCCTATGCATCTAGTTCATCGTGATCGGAATTATATATATAATTTTTGGCCTCGTGAAGGAGAAAGTATCACTCTAGCTTGAGGGAGGCTTAAGTCAATGTTATATTCATGCCCCAATCATGAGCTCTCTAGAGAAATTACCATTCAGATTTTTTATGCTCGGCTTTCTCATGATGATCGATCCATGCTCGATACTTCTTGTACTGGTTCTTTTATGAAGAAGACTATTGAATTCAGGTGGGATCTGTTAGAAAGAATTAAATGCAACTCTGAAGATTGGGAACTCAACGAAGGTAAAGAGTCAGGTATTAAGCTTGAGTTTGATTATGTTAAATCTTTTACGAATACCGATGCCTTTCACAAGTTTAGCACTAAATATGGACTTGACTCTGAGATAGTAGCCTCTTTTTGTGAATCTTTTGCTACTCATGTTGATCTCCCTAAGGAGAAGTGGTTTAAATATCATCCCCCTATTAAAGAAGAAATTAAGGAACCGGTCATAGTTAAAGATGAAACTATTATTTACAATGTTGATCTAGTTGTGCCTACTGCTTATATTGAAAAACCACCTTTCCCTATTAGGATAAAGGAACATGCTAAGGTTTCAACTGTGGTTCACAAAAGTAATATTAGAGCACCTAAACCTGCTGAACAAATTAAAGTCGAACCTAGTGTTGGTATGGTTAAAGATCTCCTAGTAGAAAATATTGATGGGCATGTTATTTACTTCTGTGATGAAGCTGCTAGAATTGCCAAACCCGATGAAAAAGATAAACATAGACCTGTTGTTGGCATGCCTGTTGTCTCAGTTAAAATAGGATATCATTGTTTTCATGGTTTATGTGACTTAGGTGCTAGCGTGAGTGCTATTCCTTTTATCTTATACCAAGAAATTATGAATGACATAGCACCCGCTGAAATAGAAGATATAGATGTTACTATTAAACTTGCTAATAGAGACACCATCACACCACTTGGGATTGTTAGAGATGTTGAAGTCTTGTGTGGGAAAATAAAATACCGTACTGATTTTCTAGTTCTTGGTTCCCCACAAGATGATTTTTTGTCCCATTATCTTTGGTAGACCTTTCTTGAATACTGTCAATACTACTATAGATTGTCATAAACAAACTGTCAGTGTTCGCTTTGGTGATGAGTCTCATGAGTTTAATCTTTCCAAGTTTAATAGACAACCTCATAAGAAAGAATTACATAGTAAGGATGAAGTAATTGGTCTTGCTTCTATTGATGTGCCTCCTACTGATCCACTAGAACAATATTTGCTAGACCATGAAAATGATATGCATATGCATGAAAGAAATGAAATAGATAAAAATTTCTTTGAACAACGACCTCTGCTCAAACACAATTTGCCTATTGAAACTATAGGAGGTCCTCCTCCACCTAAAGGTGATCCTATGTTTGAATTAAAACAATTGCCTGATACTTTGAAATATGCTTATCTTGATGAGAAAAATATATATCCTATTATTATTAGTGCTAACCTTTCAGAACATGAAGAAGAAAGATTATTGAAAATTCTGAAGAAGCACCGTGCTGCCATTGGATATACTCTTGATGATCTTAAGGGCATTAGTCCCACTCTCTGTCAGCACAAGATTAATATGGAACCTGATGCTAAACCCGTTGTTGATCATCAACGACGTTTGAATCCTAAAATGAAAGAAGGGGTAAGAACTGAAATATTAAAGCTTCTGGAAGCAGGTATAATCTATCCCATAGCTGATAGTAGATGGGTGAGTCCCGTTCATTGTGTCCCTAAGAAAGGAGGTATTACTGTTGTTCCTAATGATAAAAATGAACTTATTCCAGAAAGAATTGTAACTGGCTATAGAATGGTAATTGATTTTAGAAAATTAAATAAAGCTACTAGAAAAGATCATTACCCTTTGCCTTTTATCGATCAAATGTTGGAAAGATTATCTAAGCACACACACTTTTGTTTTCTGGATGGATATTCTGGTTTTTCTCAAATACCTGTTTCACAACCTGATCTAGAGAAAACCACCTTTACTTGCCCTTTTGGAACTTATGCTTATAGACGTATGCCTTTTGGTTTATGCAATGCACCTGCTACCTTTCAAAGATGTATGACTGCTATATTCTCTGATTTTTGTGAAAAGATTATTGAGGTTTTCATGGATGATTTTTCTATTTATGGAACTTCTTTTGATGATTGCTTGAGCAACCTTGATCGAGTTTTGCAGAGATGTGAGCAAACTAATCTTGTCTTGAATTGGGAGAAGTGCCACTTTATGGTTAATGAAGGTATTGTCTTGGGGCATAAAATTTCCGAACGAGGTATTGAGGTGGATAAAGCTAAAGTTGATGCAATTGAGAAAATGCCATGTCCTAAAGTTATTAAAGGTATTTGTAATTTCCTTGGTCATGCTGGTTTGTATAGGAGGTTTATTAAAGACTTCTCTAAAATTTCTAGGCCTCTTACAAATCTTTTACAAAAGGATGTTCCATTTGTTTTTAATGATGATTGTGTAGAAGCCTTTGAAACACTCAAGAAAGCCTTAACTTCTGCACCTATTGTTCAACCACCTGATTGGAACTTGCCTTTTGAAATTATGTGTGATGTTAGTTGTCGGTGTCAAAACCGGTAGACCTCAGGGTAGGGGGTCCCGAGTTGTGCATCTAGGATCGAAGGGGAACAAGGGACGACGAACACAGTGTTTACCCAGGTTCAGTCCCTCTCGAAGAGGTAATACCCTATGTCCTGCTTGATTGTATTGGATGTATGATGTGGTTTATAGAGTAGATCTACCTCGAGATCCGTATGAGCTAAACCCTAAGGCGATGAGGTGATGAATGTAGCTCTAGCCCTAAAGACTAAAAACCCTCGGTTTATATAGACACCAGTTGGGTTAGGGTTACCGAAGATAGATTACAATAAGGGTTTAAAGAGATCATGCGCCTTCTTGACTTGGAGGGCACACCACGGCTTCATAGATCTCCTGTCATTGTACGGCTCCACTAGTCCAGCCCATGTACAATGGGCCGTCGCCCTGAGGACCCCTTAGTCCATGACTCCCTCAGTAGCCCCCGAACTTGCCTCCAACGCCAAGACTTGTATCCGGTATCCATTCATCCGACCAGTATTCGGCTTGCGGGGCGAGTTCTTCAGTATGTCTCTCCCATGTTCGAAACCAAGCGATGTCCGAAATCTGAAATGGCAGTTTTGCTTAACACCAAAGGTAATAATAAAAAATAATGCTCAAGCTCAAATGATGCCTCCATCTGACAACTTTTTCTCTTTCAACGAAGATTCGCTTTTGGCCATAACGCCGAGTAGTTACTATTTCTCGAAGCGCGGCTCGAGGCCGACACCGCGTTTGACATGTCCCATCGAGGTGGAGATCGTGTCCCGCTTTTCGTGGGATATGGTTAATGATTTCGATTTCCCTCCCTGCTCATAACGTCGCGGGAATATCGGGAATTGGAGAAGCCAATGACATGGAAAAAGGAAATCCCAGGCCTGTCATCGGCCTATAAAAGGGGGGGCTGCTACAGTCTGCATCCCACGCCCTCTTCCACCTCCCGCTTACGCAGACCTTCAGAGCTCCAGCGCCCTTTCTCTCTACTTCCACAGCGAATCCCTCTTTCCCTCCTTCGACCATGGATGGATCCGAAGCCAATGGGAAATGGGAGGCCTCCAGCGTCATCGAGGGGGACATCTTGAAGCTGAAGGAGGCTGGCTATTTGCCGGCCAATGTTGCTCATCGGGCCCCTGAAGAGGGCCAGATCATCCCCACGGCCCAGCCAGGCTAGAGGGTCGTGTTTCTTCCCCATTTTCTTAGGGGGCTCGGATTTCCTCTACACCCCTTCGTAAGGGGGTTGATGTTCTTTTACGGGCTAGATTTTCATGATCTAGCCCCCAATTCCCTCCTCCACATCTCGACCTTCATCGTCTTCTATGAAGCGCTCCTTCGAGTTCAGCCGCACTTTGGTTTATGGCTAAAGGTGTTCAACGTCAAGCCCAAGGTGGTTGGCGGCAAGCATGCGGACTGTGGAGGGCCATGATTAGTAAACTGACGCGGGTCCAGTGGCCGGACGGCCACTTCGTCGACACCGTCCAGATGTGGCAAAAGGAGTGATTTTACATCACCGAGCCGAGGGAGGCAGCATGGAGAGCGGCCCCACATTCAGGTCCGGATCCCCTACCAGATTAGCCTCATGGACCACCAAGAGCCCGAACTAGGGGTGTGTCACTCACAAGAAGGTGTTGCAGAAACGCATGGACAACATACTAGAGACCGGCGCGAAGCTGGTCGACGTGGTCCGGATCATGCTCCATCGCCGGCTCCTCCCTTGCCACGAGAGGGCCAAGCCTATGTGGGAGAATGAGCCCGAGGATCTGGCCACCGTGCAACACCTCTTCGGCATGACTCCTGACAAAATATGGGGCCAACTATTCCAGCCCCAGAAGGAGTGGCCGGTCGAGGGGAAGGACATCGGTCTCGACGTCGCGAACCCCCCAAAGGAGGTGAGTGACACTCTTCTGCGAGGAGTGTCCGGATATTTATACCGAGTTTGGTTCGGCCTGACCTTGTTATGCGGATTTTGCAGGGCTGGCTCGCCAAGGCCAAGAAGATCAGCGGCCCGGCGCCACTGCCGGAAGAGCCCCGATCAGAGCAGCTGGAAAAGCTGCTGGTCGTAGTGCCTTATAAGGCGCCCATCAAGAAGGGCAAGAAAGAAATGCCGGAGGCCAGGGAGGGCCTCCGCCGCAAGGTTCATCCGGGTAACCGGTCCGGAGACACTGCAGCATCATCCATGCAGGAGGGGGATGAGGACAAGGAGGAAAGCGCATCCTCGCACTTGAAGAAGAGGGCGGCGTCTAGCGATGTCGAGGAGGTTCAATCTCCTCAAGCCCGAAAGAAACGGTGCCGGCCCAAGCTGGTTCTGTCCGACAGTTCAGACTCCGACAAGGAGTTCAAAGCGTCTGAGAAGGTTCCGGAGAAGGATCCCAGGGTCAAGCCCCCAGTGGCCAGGTACGCACTGCGACATTTTCAATTGCTTTATGCTTTCAGTAGTCCCTGATAGAATGTAGATTTATTGTTTTTCTAATGGTGCATCCCTCTGCGTGGCAACCCCGCCGAGGAGACCTCTTCGGGGACGTCGCTGCCCGCCGAGCTGGCGGACAGTGGCTCACGCTCGGCACCCACTCCAATCCCCGAAGAAGTTGGGGAGGTGGTGTCACAGAAGACCCCTCCTCCCCTGAAAACGAGGGAGGAGGTCGATGCTACCATGGCCGAGGCTGACGCCTCGGTCATTGAAGACCAGGGGGATGATTCCCCCTTGGCCAACACGGGGAGGGAGTCCGGACCATCCGGACCCCCTCAGCCGCTTGCTCCTGAGCCCCCAAGGCCCTCGACGGCATTAGCTCCCCCTTCCGGTAGCGAAGGGGTCGGGGAGCCAACGCCAGCGCCGAACACCTCCACACGGGCGGCGGCTGGCTGGCCAGATGCGCTGGAGGAGTCGGTGAACAACTCCGTCATCGTTGATGGGCACCGCACTCTTATGAGTGCGGTCATGCAAGGTGTTCGGTCCGTCCAGTCCGAACTAAACGATGTTGTCCAAGGCCTTCTAACAGGCTTTGAGGTAAGTCAAGTAATGCTCTTTCCTCATAATGCGGTTGTAATTTATAGTCCGGGTAGGCCGTATACATAACAGCCCCCGAGACTTTGCAAGGGCTTCGAAGAAAACTGGAGAGGATCAAATTCGGTAGGCCGATTAATGATGTCAACATTTCTTTTGCTAATGCAGGCATCTTCCATGGCCACGGCTACTAATGCCGCGGCACTGGAGGTGATGGATCGGAAGCTCAAGCTTTCCGATAAAAAGTTTGACCT
This sequence comes from Thinopyrum elongatum, assembly GCA_011799875.1. Classification (NCBI taxonomy): domain Eukaryota; kingdom Viridiplantae; phylum Streptophyta; class Magnoliopsida; order Poales; family Poaceae; genus Thinopyrum; species Thinopyrum elongatum. Next base: position 544,141,550 of record CM022298.1, on the reverse strand, counting down.
TGTCAACAAACGGCTTGACGAGGCGCAAGGTAAGCCCTATGAGAAGATGTGTACTTTTCTTGACGTCGGATATTGACGATCCGGACTATATGCTAATCCTTTATCTTGATGATCCTGCAGCTACTGCCGCAGAGGTCGAGGGCTTGAAAGAGGCCCTGAAGAAAGCCGAGGTTGAGGCGGCCGCGAAGAAGATGACCGCTGAGAAGGCGGTGGCCGAGCTTGAAAAGGCCAAGCTTGCTGCTGAGCAGCACGAGGCTCGGGTGACCGAAGTCCAAGTGGAGCTCCAGGATGCCGCCGAGAAGCTGGAGGCCCTTGAGAAGGGGCAGGAGGAGCAATCCTCCCGGCTATCCAAGGCGGAGAAGAAGCTCTAGGAGGCGAGGACTGACGCACGAGGTGTCCGGGAGGAGCTCCGCCATGCCGCGCAAATTGCAAATGGTAAGAAATACTTACTGCAGAGTGTGTTCGGAGGAAACAGGTTCGCCCTGCTGACGCGGGTCTGGCGCTCCGCAGGCGTCTTCGCCGAACTTCCGAAGAATGCGGCGGCCGCAGCGAGGCACTATGCCACCCTCGAGGAGGACTCCACGCAATGGCTCTTCTGGTCACAGTTTCCGGACTCCAAGCACCACCCCCCCCCCTTCTAAGCAATCAAATGAAGCAACTAATGGAGATGCATCGGATGTCAGAGCTGGCCGTGAAGGACCTCTGTGTCATCCTGTGGCCGGCCGAGCCCATTCCGGACACCTACTTTGGCCTTGTGCAGAAGCTGCGGGAGGCACCGCTCCGGATTGACGCCGTAAAGCGGTCAGCGTGCCTTGAGGGGGCGAGGCTTGCATTTGCGAAGACCATGGTGCATTGGCCGAAGATTAATCCAATGGAGATGTCCACTGGTCCTCCGCCCAAGGGGAAGGAGCATCGCCGCCCCGAGCAGTATTTCGCGCAGGTGATGACCGGTGCGCGGGCGATAGAGGGCCAGTGTTCGAAAGATGTAATGCGTGAGTGATTGTATTAAGTGTGTACCAAGTGGACCTTATGCTTTATTATGCATCTGCCTGACTTGTTTTATATTGTCATGATTTAATTTTGACTCCTGTGTGGCCGTATGTTTATTCTGAAAGCTACCAGTCGTCGACTTCAGCCCCCAAGTGAATATCATGAGGGGAGTTTCATCTCCGAACTGTTACCCTTAGCCAACGTCTTGGTGCCCGGAGGCGGTAGTGCGGGAGCGAAACCAGGCGATTGGGCTATTCGGTTTTATTGCTTTCACTTAGCCGTAGGAGCATGACGGTGGGGACTAGGGACTAGCCCCCGGTGTATTGTGATGTACTTGGGGATCAAAACCTGCCCTTTCCGATCACATGGTTTGTGTTAAGACGAACCCTTCGTGTGACACGGCGAAATCGCGAACGATTCTTAGAGTCAAACCTTGTCATCGGATCGCGTACCCGTTCGCGCTTACTATGACGGTCAGTTTTCGGCTTTTTCCTCCTGAGGTACTTGACCGGGCATACCAGAAGTACAATCGGAGGGGTTCTCCCTTTGCCCTCTTAGCCGAATGTGCGGAACATAAGAGGCAAGCACAGGAGCCGGGCAACCCAACTATTGACCCAAGACATAGTTCGGAATAGATGCATATAGTGCAATATCCGAGACGCCGAACACCTAGCGGATGGCGGTGCCGGACTTGAAGATATTGAGCTGATATATAAATCAAACTCTTGACTAATATATTTTCATGCCGGGCTGTTCGAAGAGCGAGGAGACAATCGGAAAGGGAATAGACAAGTTGCAGAATGCGGATATCCGAACACCATAAAGGGTATTTTTATTATTTCTCGTAAGCTCGGGACGTCTATCCGTACAATTCAAACTGTCAAGGCAGTACTTGTGAAAGAAAAAGAAAGTTTACAGAGTAAAGGTTGACGTAGGGCCTTGATGCGTGAGTTGAAGCCTTCACTGTGCCCTGCTGCACGTCTGCGCCGTTGCTTCTGATAGGTGGGGGTTGGGACCTTCGATGAGACCTTGATGGGCAAGGACCCTGCCGATGGAGCTTTATGCTTTGGGGTTTCTGGAATTGGTCCCTGGGTCGTCCGAAGACGAAGTAATTCCGAAGTTCGGTTTAACCGAACATGCACTTCGGATTTATTAATATATGCCTCACGGCTGCCCATGGTATTTTGAGTGCGAAGTTGTGCTGATGAGGCGCGTGGAGCGTGAAGAATGTGGGCGTGCCGTGGGGCGTGTATCCCTATTTGTGGTGAGCGCATGCGGGTTCCCATGACGGGGAACGGGTTCGAACCCATTTACTATTGTCGCCGGCCTTTAGGGCGGGTCCGCATCCGGGCCTATATGGGCCGGTGTGGTCTTCGGCCGCTAGGGCCGTAGTGTGCTCTTCGGTTCGAAGTGAGCGTTCTCTATTGCCGTTTATAGTTATGATGCCCGAGGGACCAGGCATCTTCAACTTGAGGTACGCATAATGCGGAACGACATTGAATTTGGCGAACGCTGTTCGGCCGAGGAGGGCGTGATAGCCACTGCAAAAAGGTGCAATATCGAAGATCAAGTCCTCGCTTCGGAAGTTATCTGTAGATCCGAACACTACTTCAAGCGTCACGGTGCCTGTGCAGCGTCCTCCACTCCCGGAATGACCCCCTTAAAGGTGGTGTTACTGGGTTTAATCCTGGATGGATCGGTCCCCATTTTCCTCACTGTATCTTCGTATATCATATTGAGGCTGCTACCTCCGTCCATTAGGACTCTAGTGAGGTGGAATCCATCGATGATGGGGTCTAGCAGTAGGGCTGCAGACCCTCCATGGCGTATGCTGGTGGGATGGTCCCTGCGATCGAACATGATCGGGCAAGCTGACCATGGATTGAACTTCGGTGCTACTGGCTCGACAGAGTATACGTCTCGTAGTGCTCGCTTCCTCTCCTTCTTCAGTATATGGGTTGCGTAAATCATGTTTACCGTCTTGACCTCGGAAGGGAAGGGTTTCTGGCCTCCACTATTTGGCCTGCGGGGCTCATCATCGTCCTCGCTTTGTGGGCTTTTGCCCGAGTTTTCGGTTGTGAGTTTGTCGGCCTATTTGATCACCCAACAATTTCGGTTGGAGTGGTTGGCGGGCTTCTCTGATGTGCTGTGAATTTGACAGGGCCTGTCCAGAATTGTGTCTAGTCTAGATGGCCGTCATTGTTGCCGTTAGGGGCTTTCTTTCTGGGTCTGGACTTCTGGTTTCAGAATCCGGCATTTACTGCCGTATCCTCACCCTCGTCGTCATTGTGGCGACGTTTATTCTTGCTGCGTTGGGGCTTTCCATTTCCGTCCCGAACCTTGGAGGTACCGGGTGTGTCTGGGTTGGTGTTTTTGCGAGCAAGCCAACTGTTCTCGCCTGCGCAAAAGCGGGTATTGAGAGAGGTGAGGGCTGCCATAGTTATTGGTTTGTCCTAGCCAAGCTGCCGTACGAGCCATTCGTCCTTGACACTATGTTTGAAGGCGGCCAAGGCTTCGGCATCCGAACGGTCGACAATCTGGTTTTTCTTGGTTAGGAATTGATTCCAAAATTGTTGGGGAGACTCTCCGGGCTGTTGTGTGATGCGGTTTAGGTCGTCAGCATCCGGAGGCCGGACATAGGTGCCCTGAAAGTTTGCTCAAAAAGCATCCTCAAGCTCTTCCCAGCAGCCTATAGAGTCTTCGGGAAGGCTATTTAACTAGTGTCGAGCTGGACCTTTAAGCTTTAGCGGCAGATATTTAATGGCGTGGAGGTCATCTCCTCGCACCATGTGGATGTGGAGGAGGAAATCTTCTATCCATACGGCTGGATCTGTGGTTTCGTCGTATGATTCGATGTTCACAGGCTTGAAGCCTTCCGGGAATTGGTGTTGCATTACCCTCTCTGTAAAGCACAGGGGGTGTGCGGCGCCCCGAATTCGGGCTACATCACGTCGGAGGTCTTCGGCCCTCCGAGCCTGCTGCTGCTCTCGGATTCTATCGTTTCGGTTTAGCCGATCGTAGTATCCTTCCCGGTAAGCGGGCGGGTCTTCTCTGGGTCCGTAGATGGACCTGATACGGCCTCCTCGAGCGTCTAGGTCATGGTGGTGGTCATACTCGTAAGTGGGCCGCACTTGATCCTTGCCGTGATGGCGAGGTGGGGCGGCTGGGTGTTCGGCCTCGTCAGCTTCCCTGTTCTGCCCTCTTGGGGGGCGGTTCGGCTGTTCGGCGTTTGTATATGTCGGGCGTGTTGGCTCTACTACCTCGTCGTCGAACTGGGGCAATAGCCTTCGCTTGGGATAACTCCTGGCTGGTTGTTCGTGGCCATACCCCTCTTTGGTGGCTAGGACTTTAGTCCTTCGGTCGTTGAGGGTGTCCTGTTCGGCTTTGATTTTGCGTTTTTGTTTCTTTAGGCTGCGGGCGGTGGCTAAAAGCCTCCGCTTGAACCATTCCTGCTCCAGAGGGTCTTCGGGGACGATGAAATCGTCCTCCCCAAGACTGGCCTCCTCTTTAGAGAGTGGGAGGTAGTTGCTATCCTCGGAGTTGTCAGGGTTTTCTGAATTGAGTGGGTCCTCCTGCCCTGCAGGGTCATCCTGGTGATGTTCGAAGGCTGCGTCTCCGGCGAGGTCATCCTTATTATTTACGGTGCCATTCTCCGCAGAGTCCACGTTGCTCGCATGGCTTCAACATGGATTTGATCGACGGCGCTGTTTTCTGCGTTTGGGCGGCTTATCTCTGGGCTTGCCTCATTCCTGATTAGGAGTGCCGTCGCCGTCCTTGGGGGTGTCCACCATGTAAATGTCGTACGTGGATGTGGCCGACCAGCGGCCGGTGACGGGGGGGGGGCAACATTGGCATTGGCCATGGCTCTGTCCTCCTCATCCATGTATTCGGTGTTCTCCGAATTATAGTCTAGCATATTGGTTAAGTCATTGTTAGTGGCTACCAAGTGGGTGGTGGGTGGGAAGCAAAATTCCCTATGGTACGCCTCGAAGGGTTGATGATTGAAGGCGGAGGGCAGGTCCTCCTGGATGGTCATATTCTGAATTCGGTCCAGCGCCTCATTTATCATTGCGAGGGTCGCCGAACTCGAGGGTTCTGTGCCAGATTCTGGCGTAATGGAGTGGGGGGTGATCAATGCCCTGGCCGGTCCTTGGTTTCCGCTGGCCGTGCTGAGCTCGGTATGCGGAGCCGGATCCTTGAAGGGGTCCGAGCCGTCACTGGAGGTCAGGGACGAGCTTTGGTCCTTGCTTGTGGTTTCCCCATCGGGGTTCGAGACCGAGCTACTTTGGGCTGGGGTGACCCCTGGCTGTTGGCTGCCTCTTTGTCGTAAGGGCTCAAGGCCAGGCGAGCGTTGTGAAAGGGAGGTTCGGCCGAGATTGACTCTTGGCCTCTGCCTCCTGATTCTACCTTGGAGGTCGAGGATAGTTCTTCCACAGTCATGATGTGTCCGGACGGAGGCGGAGTCTGGCCCCCACTCGAAGCGGAGCTCTCCTGGCTCGAAGCTGTTGAGGCCGATCCGCAGATTGGATCAGAAAGGGACTCCAGAGTGGGCGTGTCGAATGTGAGGGAGGGGGAAGTGAATCCGGTGAAAACTAGATCGCCCCGTGTGTCCGCAACATATTCCAGACCACCGAATCGAATTCGGTGTCCAGGGGCGAAGGCGTCGATCTGATTTAGACGACCAGTTGGGTCGGCGTGCAGCACGATGCTGCCAAACGCAAAGAGTTGCCCGGGGACGAAGAAGTCCCCACATCCGATGCCTTCTCCTATGGTCAGGCGAGCCATCGATCCTTCAGGCGACCCCACAGCGGAACTCTTAATGAAAGCACCAATGTCGATGTTAATACCGATAGACCTCGGGGTAGGGGGTCCCGAGCTGTGGATCTAGGATCGATGGGGACAAGGGACGACGAACACAGTGTTTACCCAGGTTCAGGCCCTCTCGAAGAGGTAATACCCTACGTCCAGCTTGATTGTATTGGATGTATGATGTGGTTTACAGAGTAGATCTACCTCGAGATCCGTATGAGCTAAACCCTAAGGCGATGAGGTGATGAATGGAGCTCTAGCCCTAAAGACTAAAAACCCTCGGTTTATATAGACACCGGTAGGGTTAGGGTTACTGAAGATAGATTACAATAAGGGTTTAAAGTTATCATGCGCCTTCTTGACTTGGAGGGCCGACCGCGGCTTCATAGATCTCCTGTCATTGTACGGCTCCACCAGTCCGGCCCATGTACAATGGGCCGTCGCACCGAGGACCCCTTAGTCCATGACTCCCTCACTAGTGATTATGCTGTTGGTGCTGTTCTAGGACAAGAGTTGATAAGAAATTAAATGTTATTCATTATGCTAGCAAAACTCTAGACTGTGCCCAAAGAAATTATGCTACCACTGAAAAAGAATTTTTAGCAGTTGTGTTTGCTTGTGATAAATTCAGATCTTACATTGTTGATTCCAAAGTAACTGTTCACACTGATCATGCTGCTATAAAATATCTTATGGAAAAGAAAGATGCTAAACCTAGGCTCATTAGGTGGGTTCTTTTGCTACAAGAATTTTATTTACATATTACTGATAGAAAAGGAGCTGAGAACCTCGTAGCTGATAACTTGTCTTGATTGGAAAATATTCTTGATGACCCACTACCTATTGATGATAGTTTTCCTGATGAACAACTAGCTGCAATAAATGTTTCTCATAACACTCCGTGGTATGCTGACTATGCTAATTATATTGTTGCTAAATACATACCACCTAGTTTCACATACCAACAAAAGAAAAAAAATTCTTCTATGACTTCAGACGTTACTTTTGGGATGACCCACATCTTTATAAAGAAGGAGTAGATGGTATTATTAGATGTTGTGTACCTGAGCATGAATAGGAACAAATCCTACGGAAATGTCACTCCGAAGCTTATGGAGGTCATCATGCGGGAGATCGAACTGCTCATAAGGTATTACAATCTGGTTTTTATTGGCCAACTCTCTTCAAAGATGCCCGTAAGTTTGTTTTATCTTGTGATGAATGTCAAAGAATTGGTAATATTGGTAAGCGTCAAGAAATGCCTATGAATTATTCACTTGCTGTTGAACCATTTGATGTTTGGGGTTTTGATTATATGGGACCTTTTCCTTCCTCCAATAGGTATACACATATTTTGGTTGATGTTGATTATGTTACTAAGTGTGTAGAAGCTATTCCAACTAGCAGTGTTGATCATAACACTTCCATTAAAATGCTTAAAAAGGTTATTTTCCCGAGGTTTGGAGTCCCTAGATATCTAATGACTGATGGTTGTTCACACTTTATTCATGGCGCTTTCCGTAAAATGCTTGCTAAATATGATGTTAACCATAGAATTGCATCACCCTATCATCCTCAATCTAGTGGTCAAGTTGAACTTATCAATAGAGAAATAAAACTAATATTACAAAAAAAAACTGTTAATAGGTCCCAAAAGAATTGGTCTAAGAAATTGGATGATGCACTGTGAGCCTACAGAACAGCATATAAAAATCCTATGGGTATGCCTCCTTACAAAATGGTTTATGGACAGGCTTGTCATTTGCCTCTAGATTTAGAACATAAATCATATTGGGCAATTAAAGAACTCAATTATGATTTCAAACTTGCCGGTGAAAAGTGGTTATTTGATATTAGCTCATTAGATGAATGGAGAACCCAAGCTTATGGAAATGCCAAATTATTTAAAGAAAAAGTTAAAACATGGCATGACAAAAGAATCCAAAAGCGGGAATTCAAAGTTGGAGAATATGTTCTTTTGTATAACTCTCGTTTTAGATTCTTTGCAGGAAAACTTCTCTCCAAATGGGAAGGACCATATATTATCGAGGAGGTTTATCGCTCTGGAGCCATCAAAATTAATAATGCCGAAGGTACTAACCCGAAGGTGGTCAATGGGCAAAGAATCAAACACTATATCTCAAGTATGCCTATTAATGTTGAAAGCAATATTATTCAAACCATGACACCGGAGGAACACATAAAAGAAACCTTCCGGAACACTCCAGAATACTAAAAAGGAGGAGGTACGTGATACGGTAAGTAAACGGACTCTGAAAAATCCACAAAAATATTTTCTGTCAGTTTTGGAATATTTTAAAAATTAGGAAAATAATAAACAACTAGGAAGGCAACCGAGGAGGGCACAAGACACCAGGGCGCGCCTGGCTTGCCTGGCGTACCCAGGTGGGTTGTGCCCACCTCGGGAACCTTTCCGACTCTGTTTTTCTCTCGTTTGCTTGTTTCCCAATATAAAAAATCTTTATATACCCCCCGAACGTATTGACCATCGTATCACGGAGAAATCTTCTGTTCTTCCTTCTTGTTGTTTTCTGTCAGATCTGTCAAGCCAGGCATCATGTCTTCTCCCTCCTCCAACAAAGTAGAAGAGGATGCTTGGTTGATGAAGATAGAACTAAAGAGAGAGGAACCAGAGGAAACCATCAAGGGTGATAAGGTCAAGGAAGTCGCGGGAGATCAAGTTCCGGCAGAAGGGTAGGCCGTTCCAGCAGCAGAAGAAGAAGACATCCTTCAACCTTACTATGATCATCTTACCCCTCGTGAAATTGAAGCTTTCAGGGTCATTGAAATAGTTCGTGTGCAAAATAAATATCTCACTCTTGAAAATATTCTGTTGCAAGGGCATATCATCGTCTTCCGGAGCATCATTCGTAGATTGGAGTACCTCCTGAGCCTGAAGTGTGAAGCTACCTCATCACCACCACCGTTATCATCTTCCCCACCAAAGGAGACTTGAGTTCATGGTATGGGCACTCCCCTTGGCTTGTGCCAAGCTTGGGGGAGGTGCCCCGGTATCGTATCACCACCACTATCTTTGCCTTTATCTATTTTGGTTCGATCTTTAGTTATCCTATGATTTAGTTGAATAAAAGTTTAGTTTGATCTTTGCTTTTCGAGTGCTTGCTTAGTGATCTATCTATCTATGTAATCGTGTGCGAGATATATAATAAAGAGTAGTTTGAGTTCTGTTTCTTTACTCTTTTGTTTCAATAAAAAGAAAGGAAAATAAATGAAAAAGACCATATGCTAATCTTATGGTAAGTAATGACATCACATAAGGAAAAGTATAAGTAGTAAAATTTATTGGAGATTGACAAACATAGCATTGGTCAATGATGTAATTCATGAAAGAATTAATAAGGGAAGAGAAGATTCACATGCAAATACACTATCTTGGACATCTTTTATGATTGTGAGCCCCCATTAAATATTATGTGTCAAAATTGTTGACGTTGGACAAGGAAGACAACGTAATGATTTATATTTGTTCGTATTCACATAGAAGTTATATTGTCATAGATCCTTCAACATGTGGTGCTTGCTCAATATCTTTTCTAGCCAAAAACTCCGCACTAAGTAGAGATACTACTCGTGCTTCCAAAAATCTTTTTGAGAGTCCACCATACCTATCTATGGATTGCATAAGATCCTTCAAGTAAGTTGTCATCGGTGCAATAAGGCAATAAAAATTGCTTCTAAATGTGTTGGATCATTTAGTGTAAGAGAAAATTGAGTGTTGTACAAACTTATGATGGCAAAGTAATAAAAGCGACGGACTGCATAATAAAGGTTGCTATCATAAGGGGCAATATAACATGACGTTCTTTTGCATTAAGGGATTTGTCATCCAAACAAAAATCGCATGACAACCTCTGCTTCCCTCTACGAAGGGCCTATCTTTTACTTTTATGCATTTACTTTTATGTAAGAGTCAAAGTATTCTTCCCTATTCCTTTTTATTTTCTCTTTTTGCAAGCATCATGTGGTGAGGAAAGATCTAGGCACATATATCTAGTTGGATATGAGTGGGCATGAGTTATTATTGTTGACATCGCCCTTGAGGTGAATGCGTTGGGAGGCGAAACTATAAGCCCCTATCTTTCTATGTGTCCGGTTGAAACTTTTTGTTCATGGGTATGTTGTGAGTGTTAGCAATCATAGAAGGCTAAATGATGGTTGAGTATGTGGACTTGCCTAAAGGCTCCGATACGTGACCCTTCGTGAAAATATGATGAATTGTAGTTGCAAAGTTGACTGAGAACATAGTTTGTTAGTTTTCAATCAGTTTTATGCTTTATACTTCAATGTTGTGATGAATTGTTACTTGCTCATGAGAAGTTATATGATAAAAGTTATGTGATAAAGTTTTATGTTAAAGTTCTTTGCTGTTATAATAATAAGCATGATGCTTCTATGTCCGTATTTTGTTTTTATCGGCACCTCTCTCTCTAAGCATGTGGACGTGTTTTTCGATTTTGTTTTTTCACTTGAGGACAAGCGAGGTCTAAGCTTGGGGGAGTTGATACGTCCATTTTGCATCATGTTTTCCTACTATTATTTATAATGTTTCTATGCATAATAATGCTTTTTGGAGTAATTCCAATGCCTTTTCTCTCATAATATGCAACGTTTACACAAAGAGGGAGAATACCGGCAGCTGGAATTCTGGACCTGAAAAAGCTACGTCAGAGTTACCTATTCTGCACATCTCCAAATGAGCTGAAAATTTACGGAGAAATGTTTTGGAATATATAAAAATACTGGAGAAAATAACTACTGGAGGGAGCCACCCTGGTGAGCACAAGACACCAGGGCGCGCCTGGGCCCCTAGGCGCGCCCTGGTGGGTTGTGCCCTCCTCAGCCCACCTCCGGTGCCCATCTTCTGGTATATAGGTCATTTTGACCTAGAAAAAATCAGAGGGGGACTTTCGGGACGAAGCGCCGCCATCTCGAGGCGGAACTTGGGCAGGAGCACTTTTGCCCTCCGACGGAGCGATTCCGCCTGGGGAACTTCCCTCTCGGAGGGAGAAATCATCGTCATCGTCATCACCAACAACCATCTCATCTTTGGGAGGGCAATCTCCATCAACATCTTCAACAGCACCATCTCATCTCAAACCCTAGTTCATCTCTTGTGTTCAATCTTTGTGCCAGAACCTTAGATTGGAACTTATGGGTGACTAGTAGTGTTGATTACATCTTGCAGTTGATTACTATATGGTTTATTTGGTGAAAGATTATATGTTCAGATCCATTATGCTATTTAATACCCATCTGATCTTGAGCATGATTATTATTTGTGAGTAATTACTTTTGTTCTTGAGGTCACGGGAGAAGTCATGTTGCAAGTAATCATGTGAACTTGATGTGTGTTCGATATTTTGATGATATGTATGTTGTGATTCCCTTAGTGGTGTGATGTGAACGTCGACTACATGGCACTTCACCATATTTAGGCCTAAGGGAATGCATTGTGGAGTAGTTATTAGATGATGGGTTGCTAGAGTGACAGAAGCTTAAACCCTAGTTTATGCGCTACTTCATAAGGGACCGATTTGGATCCAAAACTTTAATGCTATGATTAGATTTTATCTTAATACTTTTCTCGTAGTTGCGGATGCTTGCGAGGGGGTTAATCATAAGTAGGTGATTTGTTCAAGTAAGAACAACACCTAAGCACCGGTCCACCCACATATCAAATTATCAAAGTAGCGAACACGAATCAAACCAACATGATGAAAGTGATATGGTGAAATTCCCTTGTACCCTCAACGAATGCTTTGCTTATCATAAAAGACTGTTTTGGCATGTCCTTTACCACAAAAGGATTGAGCTACCTTACTGCACTTTATTTACCGTTACCGTTATTTTCTCGTTACAAATTATCTTGCTATCAAACTACTTGTTACCGACTATTTCAGTGCTTGCAGAAAATACCTTACTGAAAACCATTTGTCATTTCCTTCTGCTTCTCGTTGGGTTCGACACTCTTACTTATCGAAAGGACTATGATTGATCCCCTATACTTGTGGGTCATCATGACCCCGTGAGACCGAATCTTCAGAGGTTGAAGCTCCTACAAACAAGCAAATCAGAATATTACATATGGGGCATGTGTGTTTGAAATAAACACAAAATTCATAATACCGGCCACTTTGATTATTACCCGCTGCTCCATCGACATAAAGTAGGCCCGTTGTCGACTGTCATAGTGATCATCCAGAAGCCAAACCATCCTACAAATTTTATACAATAAACATACATTAGCTAACTACCATACTTCCTACGCAAAATTTCAACAATCGGTACAAACTAAAAGGAAAATGGAATACTAATGTCATATATACAATCAAACCATGCCAACAATCATCACAAAAAACATATGTATCCGAAACAATATAGGGTTCCATAATGGTTTCATCTAAAAATCATCTCAACATGTAGGGTTCCGCAATGAAAGCATTCTTGTCAATAAAAATCTAGGATTTCATCTCACTCATCTAAATAAACATCACGGGGTCATTTAGACATGTATAGAGTTCATCTCACCAAATCGTCAGAGTGCATGCAAGTTTCTACAAATCCTAAAAAAACATCAAAACAAACATCTAGACATGTATAGGGTTCATCTTACAAATCATCTACAAATCCTAAACCCACAAATCTATTTCAAAATATACATGCAAGTTTCTAATCCAACCAAACAAAGGTTCCACAAATCTTTAAAATAAGTAAGATTTTTTAGATAGAAAGAAGGGGATCGGAGCAGAATACCTTCTAGGATGGATTGGTGAAGAAATCCACGCACCAAATCGTCAGATCTGAAAATTTTGAGAGAGAGGGTTGAGAGGAGGAGAGGAGTAGGCCGCCGCCGCGTCTGTTTTCTGTAAGTGCAAGAATGGGGTGGGGTGGGGGGAGGGCCAGCGCGCGGCTGTTACAAAGTCATAGTGCAGCGCCCAACGCTTAGGCGCTGCACATTACCAGTGTGGCGCCTAGCTCTCAGGCGCTGCACTGCTGGGTGCGGGGCCCGAGGGTGCCACACTGGCCAGACGTGCAGCGCCTGAGAGCTAGGCGCTGCACTGTAGAGTGTGACGACTTGATGTAGGGCACCACACAAAAAGGTCAGTTGAGCGAATTTGTTTTAAAACCAGTTCAGTTTGTGAATTGTTTTCGTGTATAGGTTAATTTTGTCGTTTTTGCCATATTGTTGCCTGTGCGCCACCAGGAAGGCGTGTGGTGATGCGATTATAGTTGCGGTCGCTCGTGTCGAATGCTGGATCAGGATGCCTCGGCCACACACGGGCCAATGGGGCGGCTGGCGAGGCAGCTGATCCTTTTGCTTGTGAGCCACCGGGCAGGCGTGTGATCGTGATTATAAATGACGTGATGCTGCTGTCGCTCATGTCGAATGGTGGATCTAGATGCCTCGGGCACGCACGGGCTAATGGGGCCGCTGGCAAGGCGGCTCATCCATGCAAGGATCAGTCGGCAGGCACCTAGCGTTGTCCCAGAAGTAAACACCAATCAGCAGTAGCTATGCGTGTGTATCTTAGCCAATGAGAAACTAGAACATGTGCATGCTGAACCTCGACCTGATGGTTGCATAGGATGCATGTGCGGAAGAATACTTCAAAATACATGCTTTCAAAGCCAAAGCCCCCCAAAACTAAATAAGTTTGTTAAGAAAAAACATATTAATGTAAATACACAAAATACCAGACCCATTGATTGCGGCGTGTGAGTACATACTCCCGCTCCTCATATACCACACATATGAATCTTTTATATTTTTTAATATACTTCATTAATAATTACGAGATACCTCAAAATGAGTTTCATGAAAAAAATTATGTAAATCTATATATTTTTAAAGGTTTACGTATATAGTGATTTGTTCGTATGTGAAAAAGATATATTATAAAAAGTACTTCACAAATGATATTTTTTCCACAAAACTCATATTGAGGTATCTTACAATATTTAATGAAGTATATTAAAAATTATAAAGAGGTATAATTAATGCATATACAAGGTATATTGAAGATGGAAAGTACATACTCTCAGTAGTGTAGGATAAATGGTACAATAGTAGCGGCGTTGGGTTGCTGTACAACCGTCGCAAAGTATTGTATTACAGGCGTGTGGATAGGATCCAACGCCACTACCTTCTTGAAGAAGCTAGCAAGTGGTTTGACTGGTCCAGTGGTCTCCCATCTCTCTCACTGCCACGTGGGCACCACCGCTGTGTTAAAAGGAAAAACCCCCTTTTCCCACTCACACTCTCACTCTCTCGCTCTCTCCCGTCCCTCACACTTGAGGAAAAATCCCAATCCCCCCATCGGAGCTACAATGGCCGGCCGCAATGACACCGTCCGTCGCCGTCGCATTGCTCGAACGCGAGCGGGGTGGCTCCTTCGAATGGTCCACATCCGCCCTCCACCGTGTCGCAGATCCAGCGGCTTCGGGGCCTCTGCCGAAGCCCGCCATCCTCGCCGCGCCCCACCTATAGTAGGGTTGGCTCGACGACGCCCGTCTGAAAGCACAAGTGCTCCCTGTGAAAGCACAAGTGCTCCATGGGTGATTTTGGTAATTAATGTCAACATATCTCTTGTTGGACTAATACTTTCATCTAGTATATTTCAGATAGTTCAACGATGGCGTGGCCTGGACAAGAGGATGTGGAACCCCTTCAAAATGCTAAGGACAAAGATTGGCACAAGCTCAAGACTCTACATTTCTATTTTAGTGATCCAAGATCACATTGAGTCCATAGGAAAAGTCAATACTATTAAAAGGGGATGAGGTGTTGCTTAATGGTCTACTTGCTCAAAGTGCTTAGTGATATGCTCCAAAGCCCTCAACCACTCTCTCAATTCCAGATATGTCCTAAACCTAAAGTCAAACTCGGCCCCACCGATTTGATCTATCCGGCGCCACCGAGTTCCTTTGACATAGCCACTGCCAAAAACCCTAATCAGTTCGGTCTCACCGATAGGTGTCTCGGTCTCACCGAGATGGCAATGCAGACTCTTTGTTTCCCTTCGTAACATTTTGGTCTTACCGAGATGAGCGATCGGTCTCACCGAGTTTGCCTTGCAAACTCTCTGTTGCCTGTTGCAACTATTTCGGTCTCACCGAAATGTGCAACCGGTCACACCGAGTTTGCCTGACCAATTCTCTGTTTGCTCATTGCTGAAATCGGTCTCATCGAGTTCATGCAATCGGTCACACCGAGATGAGGTTTTGCCCTAACCCTAGCACATCGGTCCCACCGAGTTGAGTATATCGGTCCCACCGAAAATCCTAACGTTCACATTTTGAATTGAATCGGTCTCACCGAGTTATTCTATTCGGTCTGACCGAATTGGGTCAAATGTGTGTAACGGTTAGATTTTGTGTGGATGCTATATATACCCCTCCACCCCCTTCTCTATTCAAGAGAGAGCCATCAGAACGTGCCTACACTTCCACTACTCATTTTCTGAGAGAGAACCACCTACTCATGTGTTGAGACCAAGACATTCCAATCCAACCACAAGAATCTTGATCTCTAGCCTTCCCCAAGTTGCTTTCCACTCAAATCATCTTTCCACCATAGCCAAATCTGTGAGAGAGAGTTGAGTGTTGGGGAGACTATCATTTGAAGCACAAGAGCAAGGAGTTCATCATCAACACACCATTTATTACCTTTTGGAGAGTGGTGTCTCCTAGATTGGTTAGGTGTCACTTGGGAGCCTCCGACAAGATTGTGGAGTTGAACCAAGGAGTTTGTAAGGGCAAGGAGATCGCCTACTTTTTGAAGATCTACCCGAGTGAGGCAAGTCCTTCGTGGGCGACGGCCATGGTGGGATAGACAAGGTTGCTTCTTCGTGGACCCTTCATGGGTGGAGCCCTCCGTGGACTCGCGCAACCGTTACCCTTCGTGGGTTGAAGTCTCCATCAACGTGGATGTACGATAGCACCACTTATCGGAACCACGCTAAAAATCTCCGTGTCTCCAATTGCGTTTGCACACTCCAATCCCATCCCTTTACTTTCTTGCAAATTGCATGCTTTACTCTTTCTGCTGCTCATACTCTTATCATGGTTGCTTGAAATGTATTGTGAATGCTTAAACTTGTGCTAAAACTCTACCTCAACTTGAAGAACTTAAAAACTGCTACTTTTGCTAGTTGAGTGTCTAATCACCTCCCTCTAGACACCTCTTCTCGATCCTTTCAATTGGTATCAGAGCATTGGTCTCCATTGCTTTGGTTTAATCACCATTGGAGGAAGATGGATGAGTCTACGATTGGGAGTATTAGACGTAGAGTACCTTTACTTGATGGAGAGTTCTATCATGATTGGAAAAATGAGATGCTTGTGATTTTCAATGAATATAATTTGAACAAGTATATTACTTGCCCTTGTGCACCTCCTATTGATCCTTTGCATCCTACCCCCGATGAGTCTCTTGACATGATCCGCAATCTTAGAAATATTAATCTTATCATTAGAGGATTGCCTAGAAACTTGATTGTGTGCTTGCCTACACTTGAATGTCCTTACACTATATGGAGATATCTCGAGAAACGCTTTCCAAACTATTCCATGAAAAATCTAGAGGAGATTCTTCAAAAGTCCATTGCTTTCAATAAGATGAATTCTAGTGATCCTAAGTTTGATGATTGTTTATTTGACCTTTGTGACCTCATGCAAGCCAAAGGAGATGTTGGAATCATTAGTGACATTATCTCTCAAGTTATTATAATTCATAAATATGAACATTGTCATGGTCATAAATCTAATGAGTTACCTTCTCTAGGTAATGATCACTCATATGATGGTGATGTTGAGCATGGATATTATGATGAGGATGATGATAGTGACTTTGACCTTGAAGAGTCTATGAGGCACTTTGGTCTTATGGCTAACTTTCATGGTTACATGGCCAGAGGAAAGGAATGGGTTTTTGATAGTGGATGTACAAATCACATGACCGGAGACAAGAAGGTGTTTCGTGAGCTTGCTGAAAACGACGGCCCTAGAAAGTATGTTACTTTTGATGATAACTCAAAGGGTAAGGTGGTTGGCCTTGGTAAGGTGGCCATCTCACATGACAGCTCCATCCAAAATGTTATGCTCGTTGAATCTCTTGGCTACAATTTACTTTCCATATCTAGACTAGCCGATTTCGGTCTCAATGTTCTATTCACTGAAGTAGATTGCCAAGTGTTTCGAAGAGATAATCATAATATGGTCTTTACCGGTATACGTAGAGGTGATCTATACATTGTTGACTTCACTAAAAAAGCTCAACCTAGAATCTGCTTAATTGCTAAATCTTCTAAAGGTTGGTTGTGGCATAGAAGGTTAGGTCATGTGGGCATGCGAAATCTTGATAAGCTTATTAAAGGTGATCATATCCTTGGTGTTAAAGATGTTATATTTGACAAGGATAGACTTTGCAGTGCTTGTCAAGCAGGAAAACAAGTTGGAGGAAGTCATCCCGTAAAAAACATCATGACCACGAGAAGACCGCTTGAGCTACTTCATATGGATCTTTTTGGTCCCAATGCATACAAGAGTCTCGGTGGTAACTCGTTTGGTTTGGTCATTGTTGATGATTTTTCAAGATTTACGTGGGTATTCTTTCTTGATGATAAATCGCAGGTCCAAAAGATTTTCAAGAACTTCGCCAGGAAGGCCCAAAATCAATTTGAAGTGAAGATCAAGAAGGTTCGCAGCGACAATGGAACGGAGTTCAAGAACGCCAATGTGGATACCTTTCTAGACGAAGAAGGGATTTCACATGAGTTCTCGGCTACATACACACCTCAATAAAATGGAGTTGTTGAGAGGAAGAACCGGACACTCATTGAGATGGGAAGAACGATGCTTGATGAATACAAGACGCCAAAACACTTTTGGGCGGAAACGGTTGAGACAGCTTGTCATGCAACAAACCGACTATATCTTCACAAGCTACTCGGCAAGACGGCATACGAGCTTCTCACCGGTAACAAACCCCAAGTTGGATACTTTCGAGTATTTGGCTCAAAGTGCTACATTCTTGATAAGCATCGTCATTCGAAATTTGCTCCTAAATCTCATGAAGGTTTCCTACGCAGTTATGGCTCAAACTCTCACACTTACCGTGTCTACAACAATTTCACTCGAAAGGTTGAAGAGACGGTAGATGTGAAGTTTGATGAATCTAACGGCTCGCAAGTAGAGCAATTGCTAATTGATGTAGGTGACAAAGACCCTTCGGAAGTGATTCAAGACTTGTCTATTGGCAAGATTCGCCCAACGGAGGTGAAGGAGAGTACCTAGTCCGTTCAAGTGGAAGCCTCAACTTCACACCAAGGTGAATCACAAGTTGACTTGGAGGCATCCACAAGTGGAACACGTCAAGATGAAGGAAACGAGGATGCACACCAAGATGAACCTCATCGACCTTCTTCTCCACCTCCACAAGAGAACATCAACGCCAACAACAATGAAGAAAGACAAGAGGAAGAACAAGATGATGAAGAGGATGTTGCACCCCAACCCAAACAAAAGCTCTCGCGTGTTAGAGCAAGAGTTTCAAGAGATCATCCTGTTGAACAAATCTTTAATGATATTCAAACCAGGAGAATTACTCACTCTAAGTCTTGTTTAGCCAACTTTTGTGAACATTATTCATTCAATTCTAACATTGAACCTATGAAGGTTGAAGAAGCTCTTGATGATCCGGATTGGGTGAACGCTATGCATGAAGAGCTACACAATTTCGAAAGGAATCAAGTATGGACGCTTGTTGAACAGCCCGATGAAAAGCACAATGTCATTGGAACCAAATGGGTGTTTCGGAATAAGCAAGATGAATATGGACAAGTTGTACGCAACAAGGCCCATCTCGTCGCCCAAGGTTACACACAAGTCGAAGGTATGGACTATGATGAGACATATGCCCCCGTTGCTAGCCTTGAGTCCATACGCATCTTACTTGCTTATGCAAATCACCATGATATCACTCTATACCAAATGAACATTAAAAGTGCCTTTCTAAATGGAGAAATTGAGGAGGAAGTCTATGTTAAACAACCTCCCGGCTTTGTTAATCCCAAGAAACCTAATCATGTTTACAAACTTCACAAAGCTCTTTATGGTCTTAAATAAGCTCCTAGAGCATGGTATAAATGCTTGACTAAGTTTCTTATTGAAAAAGGCTTTGAGATTGGAAAAATTGATTCTACACTTTTTACTAAAAGGGTTAATGGTAAATTATTTGTGTGCCAAATTTATGTGGATGATATCATATTTGGTTCGACTAACCCTCATTTTAGTGAAAAGTTCGGAAGGCTAATGTCGAAGAAGTTTGAGATGTCTATGATGAGTGAACTCAAATTCTTTCTTGGTTTGCAAATCAAGCAAGCTAAGGAGGGTACCTTTGTTTCCCAAACAAAGTATACCAAGGACTTATTCAAGAAGTTCAATATGCAAGAGAGCAAAGGTATGAAAACACCCATGCCTACAAGTGGACATCTTGACTTGTCTAAGGATGGCAAATCGGTTGACCAAAAGGTTTACCGCTCTATGATTGGTTCATTGTTATATCTATGTGCCTCCCATCCCGATATTATGCTAAGTGTGTGCATGTGTGCACAATATCAAGCGGCCCCTAAAGAATGTCATCTTAAGGCTGTGAAAAGGATAGTGAGATACTTAATTCATACACCAAACTTTGGCATTTGGTATCCTAAGAGGTCCTCTTTTGATCTTGTTGGCTACTCCGATTCGGACTATGCCGGTGACAAGGTTGATGAAAGTCCACTTCAGGAACTTGTCAATTTCTTGGTAGATCTCTTGTGTCTTGGTCCTCCAAGAAACAAAACTCGGTATCCTTATCCACCGCCGAAGCGGAATACATTGCCGCCGGTTCATGTTGTGCTCAATTACTTTGGATGACCCAAACTCTTAAAGATTATGGGATATATGTGAAACATGTTCCATTGCTTTGTGATAACGAGAGTGCCATTAAGATTGCTCACAATCCCGTGCAACATTCTCGAACTAAGCATATTGAAGTTCGTCATCATTTCATTCGAGATCATGTTGCTAAAGGAGACATCGATCTCAAGCATGTTCGTACCGATAAGCAATTAGCGGATATATTCACCAAACCGCTTGATGAGAAAGTATTTTGTCGTTTGAGAGATGAATTGAACATCATTGATGCCTCAAACTTGGAGTAGAAACTCCATATGGATACATGCAAGGCATGAGCTTTTTAACTAATCCTTGATATTTCTCTTACGATGATGATCATATGTCTTGGATCTATACTTGTACCCTTGCATGTTATCTAACCCTTGTAGGTACTTGGATAAGCCCAAATCTATGAGATTGCAAGCCACTCACATCTAGAGCGATCTCTACATCACCAAGTCTCTAAATATGGTGGTTGAAGACAAGGAAGCTTGAATTCACTCAACATATCCTTTGACAATTTCTATATATAAAATTTCATTTGGTATCAAGTTTCATAATTGTCATTTTGGATACACAAGTGCTCTACCTTGCAAGACTACCCCATGTAGGAAGATGAACTCAAACTAGAAGTGGTGCTCCCAACTCTTGATGAACTACATCAACCTTGAGCATCCAACACAAGTTCGACTATATGATCAAGATCACCACCACCACCCAAGGTATGTTATTCCATCTTAGAGAAGCTTTACCACAAGTCATGGGTCAAAGCAACTCAACAAGATGAGAATACATCAAAATGTTTAAACGAAAAATGGTAACCCCATTTTGAGCTCAAACGATGAGTATGACCTACGATCAAGTGTTATCACTTGACTCCTCAGTCAATATACTCTAACATAGGTGACTTAGTCGCCGACACCTTCTAGATGAAGTTCTCTATTGTTTCTTTGTGTTATTGCATATGTTTCTTGCTTGTTTGTTTCCCTTTTCAAAAAAAAAACTTCATCTAGATCCTTTTTTTATTTTTTTCTGCACTTTCTGCATCTAATTCATTGCAAATCCTTTAGTTAATTCCTTGCAAATCTTTGAGAGATCTTATTTGCCAAGTGAGCTGAGGTGACAAACTTTTCCTCTGTACTGAACTCGGCCTCACCAATTCACGCTAATCGGCTAGACCGAACTACAAGAACACCTTGTAGATAGTTCATCGGTGCAACCGACAAGGACTAACCCGGTCTGACCGATTTGCATCATCTATGACACTGCCAACTCGGTGTCACCGATGAAAATGAATCAGCGTTACCGATTTCACTACTGAGAAAACATTTTGTCATTACAAACGTCATTTCTTCTCCAGCTCCACTCGATGATTCTTATCCTCTACTCGCATATTAAACTACATGCTGCTTTATAATGTGACTCAAGGACCAATCCTATTTGACTCATGCTCCAGAAGACCCTTCTTGGAAATTGATGTCAAAGGGGGAGAGAGAGCACATGAAAGCTTATCACATGGGAGAGCAAAGCACATCTCCAGATGCTTATTAACAATAGAGGAGAGAAGTCACATGTCTTTAAGAGGGGAAAGACATGTTAATGTATGTTTATTTTTGCTCTGATATTTTCTTGCTCTGATTTTCTCTTACCCTACCTTATCCCATTATCCAATATCAGATTCAGGGGGAGAGGGAGTTCATATCTAAGGGAAGAAAATCTTTGGAATTCATTGCATATCTTTAATCTTTGGGGACATGTCTATACCCAAATAGATTACTAAGTACTCACTTACTACATGTCATCCCAGTCTTGGTACTCTTGTGGTTTTCTGAACTTGCTTTGTTTAGTAGTGTTTCTGTGTTATCTAACCCTGTTTTCTCAGAGTCATCTCTTCCAAAGCCAGCTCAAGATCACAAGGTAAGTATATGCATCACACTCATGTGGATGATGATCTCTTGCTGATGTACATATTGTTTGCAAGAAGGACCCATGAACATGAAGGTACATTCCCTGTCTCTACATCATTTGCTCTGATGCATATAGCCAAGATACATGTAACTCATTGCTTGCTCTGACATGCTTATGCATTCACATGATCTTTCATACTATCTTTACATGATTGCATACATGTAGGGGAGCCTATGCATGTTACATGTCCTTCCAAAGCTTTACTTGTTACCTTTCATATCCTTATCTAAAGCTTTGATGTATGTTGTCATCAATTGCCAAAAAGGGGGAGATTGAAAGCACAAGTGCTCCCTGTGAAAGCACAAGTGCTCCTTGGGTGGTTTTGGTAATTAATGTCAACATATCTCTTGTTGGACTAATACTTTCATCTAGTACATTTCAGATAGTTCAACGATGGCGTGGCCTGGACAAGAGGATGTGGAACCCCTTCAAAATGCTAAGGACAAAGATTGGCACAAGCTCAAGACTCTACATTTCTATTTTAGTAATCCAAGATCACATTGAGTCCATAGGAAAAGCCAATACTATTAAAAGGGGATGAGGTGTTGCTTAATGGTCTACTTGCTCAAAGTGCTTAGTGATATGCTCCAAAGCCCTCAACCACTCTCTCAATTCCAGATATGTCCTAAACCTAAAGTCAAACTCAGCCCCACCGATTTGATCTATCCGGCGCCACCGAGTTCCTTTGGCATAGCCACTGCCAAAAACCCTAATCAGTTCGGTCTCACCGATAGGTGTCTCGGTCTCACCGAGATGGCAATGCAAACTCTCTGTTTCCCTTCGTAACATTTTGGTCTTACCGAGATGAGCGATCGGTCTCACCGAGTTCGCCTTGCAAACTCTCTGTTGCCTGTTGCAACTATTTCGGTCTCACCGAAATGTGCAACCGGTCACACCGAGTTTTCCTGACCAATTCTCTGTTTGCTCATTGCTGAAATCGGTCTCACCGAGTTCATGCAATCGGTCACACCGAGATGAGGTTTTGCCCTAACCCTAGCACATCGGTCCCACCGAGTTGAGTATATCGGTCCCACCGAAAATCCTAACGTTCACATTTTGAATTGAATCGGTCTCACCGAGTTATTCTATTCGGTCTGACCGAATTGGGTCAAATGTGTGTAACGGTTAGATTTTGTGTGGATGCTATATATGCCCCTCCACCCCCTTCTCTATTCAAGAGAGAGCCATCAGAACGTGCCTACACTTCCACTACTCATTTTCTGAGAGAGAACCACCTACTCATGTGTTGAGACCAAGACATTCCAATCCAACCACAAGAATCTTGATCTCTAGCCTTCCCCAAGTTGCTTTCCACTCAAATCATCTTTCCACCATAGCCAAATCTGTGAGAGAGAGTTGAGTGTTGGGGAGACTATCATTTGAAGCACAAGAGCAAGGAGTTCATCATCAACACACCATTTATTACCTTTTGGAGAGTGGTGTCTCCTAGATTGGTTAGGTGTCACTTGGGAGCCTCCGATAAGATTGTGGAGTTGAACCAAGGAGTTTGTAAGGGCAAGGAGATCGCCTACTTCGTGAAGATCTACCCGAGTGAGGCAAGTCCTTCGTGGGCGATGGCCATGGTGGGATAGACAAGGTTGCTTCTTCGTGGACCCTTCATGGGTGGAGCCCTCCATGGACTCGCGCAACCGTTACCCTTCGTGGGTTGAAGTCTCCATCAACGTGGATGTACGATAGCACCACCTATCAGAACCACACCAAAAATCTCCGTGTCTCCAATTGCGTTTGCACACTCCCATCCCATCCCTTTACTTTCTTGCAAATTGCATGCTTTATTCTTTCCGCTGCTCATACTCTTATCATGATTGCTTGAAATGTATTGTGAATGCTTAAACTTGTGCTAAAACTCTACCTCAACTTGAAGAACTTAAAAACTGCTACTTTTGCTAGTTGAGTGTCTAATCACCCCCCCCCCCTCTAGACACCTCTTCTCGATCCTTTCACCGTTGTCGCGGCCGGGCCTTCCCGTCGCAGCCACCCGCGCCACATGCTCGATCGAGGCGTAGCATGGCCGCTCAACCTCAACCTCATGCTCCGCTTGCCAGGCGCCTCCGCCTTCAACCCCCCTTGTCCGACCTACGAGATGTCAGTGGCGGGAACCAGCGCGCAGGGGCCATTGATCTTCCTCGGCCTGGGTGGTGCCCCCGTCTCCACTGTCTTCCATCCCGGAGCTGCAGACCTTAGAGGAGGAGGAGGTGATGGTCACGGTGGCGATTGCGTGCTCTAAGGTGGAGTTCGCGCCCCCAACCCACTGCCGGCGCCGGGTGCCGGTGGCTTCCTTGCCTGCTCCGACGTGGAGGAGGCAGCCATGCTCGAGCTGGACATCGCCGAATCCGACCTTGATGCGGCCACGGCCGCTGCCGCACAGGCTGCCGCCGACACAGCCATGGCCGTCGCGTTGGCGGCCTTCATTCGCTACCACTCCGGCCCGACGCTCTAGGCGCGTGGGCGCCCGACCAGCCGGCGACAAAAGAGGTGCAGGATGTTGACAATGAGGAGCGGTGCCTAGCTAGGTGTAGGATCAAAAGTATGTCTAGAGGGGGGGTGATTAGACTACTTGACAAATAAAAACATATCCTTTTCCCAATTTTAATGGTGGACAGATTTTAGCAATTATGACAAGTCAAGCAATCGACCTACACGTGCAATTCTAAGAGTGTAGCAGCGGAAAGTAAAGCATTGCACATGAAGGTAAAGAGAAGGGTTTGGAGAAGGCAAACACAATGGGGACACGAAGATTTTTGGCATGGTTCCGATAGGTGGTGCTATCGTACGTCCACGTTGATGGAGACTTCAACCCGCGAAGGGTAACGGTTGCGCGAGCCCACGAAGGGCTCCACCCACGAAGGCTCCATGAAGAAGCAACCTTGTCTATCCCACCATGGCCATCGTCCACGATGGACTTGCCTCATTCGGATAGATATTCACGAAGTAGGCGATCTCCTTTTCCTTACAAACTTCTTGGTTCAACTCCACATGATGTCGGAGGCTCCCAAGCGACACCTAACCAATCTAGGAGACACCACTCTCCAAAAGGTAATAGACGGTGTGTTGATGATGAACTCCTTGCTCTTGTGCTTCAAATGATAGTCTCCCCAACACTCAACTCTCTCTCACATATTTGGCTATGGTGGAAGAGGGATTTGAGTGGAAAGCAACTTGGGGAAGGCTACAAATCAAATTTCAAATGGTAGGAATGGAATCTCTTGATCTCAACACATGAGTAGGTGGTTCTCTCCCAGAAAATGAGTGGTGGAAATGTAGGCACGTTCTAATGGCTCTCTCTATGGAGAAGAAGGGGTTGGAGGGTTATATATAGCCTCCACACAAAATCCAACCGTTACACACCTTTGACCCATCTCGGTGGCACCGATCTGTGTAAAGATATGAACGTTGGGAATCTCGGTGGGACCGATGGGAACAGCTCGGAGGGACCGATGTGCAAGGGCTTAGGGCAAACCTCAACTCGATGGCACCGATTGCATCATCTCAGTGGGGCCAAAGTGAAGCAATAAGGCAACAGAGAATCGGTCAAGCCATCTCGGTGGGACCGATTGCAATTCTCGGTGAGACCAAAATAATTGCAACAAGCAACAGAGAGCTGGCAAGGCCACCTCGGAGGGATCGAGATCCATATCAGTGGATCCGAATTGTTAGGGTTTTGGCAGTGGCTAAGTCCAGATGAACTCGGTGGCTCCGGATAGGCAATATCGGTGGGGCCGAGTTGGAGTTTAGGTTTTGGACATAGTTGGATAGAGAAAGTGGCTAAGGGTTTTGGAGCAATATCACTAAGCACTTGAGCAACAAGATCATTATGCAACACCTCACCCCCTTTTAATAGTATTGGCTTTCCTATGGACTCAATGTGATCATGGATCAATTAAACAAAAATTAAGAGTCTTGAGCTTTTTTGACAATCCATTTCATTAGCATTTTGAGGGGTCCACATCTCTAGTCATTGCCATGCCAATCATTGAACATCCTGAAATATTTATCTTGAATGGACATTAGTTCAAAGAGATATATGTTGTTATGAATTACCAAAGCCACCCGGGGATTAGTTGCACTTTCAATCTCCCCCTTTTTGGTAATTGATGACAACATATAGATCAAAGCTTCAACAAAAGATTAAATGAATGAAATACATCGTCGCTTTGAGAAGTATGTGATAAGCAAGAGCTCCCCCTAAATTTGTGCATTTTTAAAAATTTGCGTTTGAATGCAAATGCACAATCGATTAGGATCATGGGTCACTCTTGCATGTCACATACAACTTGGTGGAGCACGCAAAATGATATGAATGGAATAGTAAGCACACATCACCAAAAACATAAGTGAATGATCATACACAAATAGTTATAGAGATAGGCACTAAGCATCACATGAAGCATAGTATGATCAATCACACATAACAAACATAGTTTCTCACACACATAACGACCAAAGTAGCACAAATCAAATGGAAATAGTAGCAAGAACTCAAGAAAAAATCAACGAGCAAAAGCAAGACACTCGCTCTCGAAGCCTAATGATCTATACAAATTCTCCCCTTTTGGCTACAAGTACCAAAAAGATTGAATAGGTATAGAGCTATACGTCTCTCTAGGCATGATCCTCGGTAGCTCCTGAAGGTGACTTCTGGCTGGTGGCTTCGGTGTGCGTAGATGGCGTGGAGAGAAGTGCATCTGCGAAGGATTCATCTGATGTCAGTTGAGCTGGGGGCGTAGAGACTGGAATTGGCACAGTGGCAGTGGCAGCAGGTGCAGAGTGAGTGGTCCTCATGTCTACAACTGGCACAGCAGCATATCTAGATCCTCTGGACATTGTCTAAAACCTGTCAGTCGTAGCTCGCTCATCTCCACTGTCCTCTGCAGTAACTCTAGCTGCTTCAACATCATCTCTGAGCTTCTCCACAATAGTCTGTACCTCAGTGATCTTCACATCAAGATCATGAACCTTAGTCTCGACTATCCGCTCTAGACTCTCCTAGTTCTTGGTGAGGTTGGCCAGACTTCGTTCAATCCTTAGGGTAGCTTCTAGTACATAATTCATCTGGTCATTCTTTGTCTTGAGGTTGGCTATTGGGAGCATTGGGTGTAGATGCCTCCTATGCTGCTCTAGCTGCTACATCTGCCTGTATTTCCTCTTGAGCTTGAGCAAACGAAGGATGTGAAGGGTCCATCACAACAACATTGTCCTCAAACTCGGGCTGCAATGGGAGATGCTCATGATCAAGTAGATACGTGTTTGTTCCAACCTTGGAGTTGATGAGCAACTGAATGTGCGGAGCAAATCCACATGATCTCTTCCAGTCAGCTACGGTTCTCTTGATTGTCTCAACTATCAGGATCATTACCTTGAACTTTTGCAGAGTGTCAAACAAATATATCAAGTTGATGGAGCAGCCACAGATCATCTTGTCATCTCCAGACTTAGGCAAAAGAGTGTGCCTCAAGATAGTGTTGGTGGTGGCCAAACCAGCAAGCAGATGCTTCACTGAACCAAGCTTATGCGTGTCAAGATCTTTCCTGGGAATAGGCTTGTACATGTTGGCCATTGAGTTGTGATCCATCCTGGGTGTGACGACCCCGGCTTAATCGTGCACTAATCATACACGCAAATGCGCACGATCAAGCCTAAGGACTCACTTGAAGATATCACAACACAACTCTAAAACATAAATAAAGTCATACAAGCTTTATATTACAAGCCAGGGCCTCGAGGGCTCGAATACATAGCTCGATGGCATACAAGCGTCAGCGGATGCATCAGATATCTGGGTACAAATATATTACAAAGAGAAAGATAGGCCTTCACAGAGGCGGGGCAAAATAAAATACTACGATCGAAAGGCGTAGGCCTCCTGCCCTGGACCCTCTGATCCTACTCCTGGTCGTCAAACGGCTCCTCGTAGTAGTAGTAGTACTCGCCAGGCGGGTAGTAGTACTGGTCATCGGCTGGGGCGTCTGGCTCAGGGGCTCCATCGTCTGGTGGCATCAATTGGATATGGGGGAAAAAGAAAGTAAAGCACACGTGAGTACTCATCCGAAGTACTCAGCAAGCAAGGATCTACACTACATATGCAACATTGTCAAAGGAATGGCTGTATATGTGGACTGGGCTGCAGAAATGCCAGAATAGAGGGGGAAAGCCTAGTCCTATCGAAGACTAGCATCTTCAATAATCTTCGACAGTCTTGCAGCAATAGAAGAGAGCAGATGAACATAATGTAAAGTAGTAGTAGTATCATCAACCTCGACCTGAGATCCTTTCTCGACTCCCTGCGAGAAAGCAATCCCAGAGCCGTACTATCCAGTTCTCATCTCATGTTCTAGTTGTACCGATCAGGATACAACTCCGAGTGTCTGTTACCGTAGGACATGCTATCGATAGAAGTTTCTTCCCTGCAGGGGTGCACCAAGTTACCCACCACGCTCGCTTAACTCCGACCGGACACACTTTTCTGGGTCATGCCCGCCCTCGGCCAAACGATACGCCGCAACCCGACCGAATACCTAACAGAGAGGTCAGCACGCCGGACTAAACCTATGCCCCCAGGGGTCTTGGGCCATCGCCCCGGGAACTCCTGCACGTTACGGGGCCACCGAGAGCAGACCTAGCAACCCCTTATACAAGTGCGTTTGCGTTCCCAGTCCAACTCGATGTGCGCCGCTCAGTCGCTGACGTCTATTAAGCTCCGGGTGAAGTATACGACGCAGAACGCCCATACTATGCCCACGTGATGGTTAGTGCTATCAGGCCAGAGGCCCCTCGAATCAAATATCCAAAAAGCTTAGTGGTTTAGAATCGCGCGGAAACGAGCAGAGACTCACGATCGATGTGACCCCGTCGCCCCGTCTCGAGGACTTGCGGCAAGGGCTAAGAATGCCCAGCCATGCCTCGTGTTATCTCGCGGGCACCATCCAGGTCAACCCGACTCCACATCACTTCGCATTAAGCTCGCGCGGGTACCCCTCAGGGCCGACCCGTCTTTAGTAACATGGTTTAGTGCAAGTCAAATCATCAACAGTATCTGTGTGTCTGACACCAAGGGAGTCCTGAGGAATCACCCTCGATGGAATCCCACCTGATGTTATAGTCAAGGTGAACGAAGGAGGAATCACCCTCGAGGTCCACACTTGAAGCGTTGCGCGACGGTGCTGTTATCGGGGGTGGTGTAGGAGGAATCACCCTCGCTTACCACGACCGAGTAACTAACCTTCAAGGTTAACATCAGGAGTGCTGACGAGGTATCACCCTCGGCACTCGACGGTAACCCAGTAGTGTCGGCAACTAAGGGGGAAGTGATGTGTGGTGCCGGGGCCTGGTCTTCAATCCCGATGGTCGGGTCTTCATATATCCAGCGGGGCAGTCGGGATCAAGTGGGGTCTCTGATAGGTCTCTACCCAGCCTATTCTAAACAGTCTAGGATAACCAGCAAGGTAGCAAGGCAGGTTACAATAATCAGGCTATGCAGCAGATATAGGAAAATAGTAGCAATAGCAGTTCTAATGCAAGCATAAGAGAGAAGAGAATAGGCGATATAGGCATGTTCAAAATGGGGGTGCTTGCCTGTTTGCTCTGGGGCAAGGGCAAGGTCGTCGGTGGTGCTGTCGGGGACGTAGTCGTACTCCTGAGCTGCGTCTGCCTCGGGAGCTACGTCAACGTCGGGGTCTACCAAGAGAGAAGAGGGGGAAGAAACAGGTAAATATAATGCAAACAGATGCAACACAGTGCGTGCGACGCTATGATGCAGTGCAGGGTTGCCTAAATATGCATCTAAGTCAGTTTAGCTATTTTTAGTATTAATCTGGGATTTATTCACGGGTGTGTGTGCACTATTCATCTACCGGATTCGGGTCCAGAGTTACGAGTTCTTCTACGTAGGGGGGTTCCTACAAGGAAACAGACGGCACAATCAAACTCGTCTCGTCGTTCTGAGCAACTTTCATGTTTTAACTTTTTCGATCCGAGCTACGGTTTAAAAGTTATTAATTTTCAAAGTTTATTTGATTTTCTAGAATTTCTGGGTTTAATTAATTATTAAATTCGAATTACAACAATGAAATACTTTTATTACACAGACTCAGCCAGCCACAGTCAATGACATGTGGGGCCAGTCAACTACTGACTCAGCAGTCAACATAGACCAGGTCAAAGAGTGAACAGTGATGGTGGGGCCCAGGTGTCATTGACACAGAGGTTAATTAATCTATTTAATTGTGTTTAATTAGTGGTGGGGCCCCACTATCAGTGTCACAGGGACTTAATTAGAGTTAAATAAGCGCTACAGTACATGGGTCCAACATGTCAGCATCACATGTATTAACTGAAGGTTATTTGCGGTGGGACCCGTTGTCAGTGGCTATTAGCAGACTAATTAGTGCCTAATCAATAGTTAGCGACCCGGGCCCACTGTCAGAGAGACAGGGCCGGGTCAAACTGGTCGTGCGTGCGCGGGCGAACGCCGGCGACCACAGGCGCGGCGGAGGTCCGCCGGAATCGCGGCTCCGGCGACCATTCGAGCGGCAGATAGGCACGTTCGAAAGAGGGCGGCATCGCGAATCGAGCGGTGGCATTGGTTCGTCTGGAGATGGCCGGAGCTGGCCGGAGCGTTGACGGCGAGCGACGGTCAGGATCGGGCGAGCACGGGATTGGTGCTACGAGGCACGGCACGACGAGCCAAAGGGCCCGTTGGCTACCTGGGGCTCCCAGGAGCTCGATGAAGGGCTCGGATGCGAGCTTTGCTCGCCATGGCTGCGGTGGTGAGGTGCAAGGCGGCGGTGAGCTCACGGGCGTTGCGAGGATCGAAGCTACGGGGAGAGGGGTAAAACGGGAGAAGTCACAGGGGACCGAGAGCTCACAGCGAAGTTGGAGACGAGCTCGGAGAAGCCGGGCTGGTCGGAGTGGCGTGCGTCGGCGTCGAGCAGCGGCGGGGATCCGTCGGAGAAGACGGACCGATGGCGGGGCTCGGAGGCGTCCGGCTCGCTCTGCTGCCCGCGGTCGAAGGAGTCGACGCCGGCGGTCCTAACGGGCATCAGTATGAGGTGCGGGGCGGCCGGTGGCCACGGATCGACGACGGGCACAGCGCCGACACGCCCGGCCGAGGGGGAAAAGGAAGAGGGTGAGGCAAGGGAGAGGAGAAGGATTAGGGTTAGCAGAGGGAGGGAGAGAGAGGCCGGTGGGGGTCCTTATCCTCCTCCTGATGCTCCTGTAGTAGCAGCGTGTCGATGATCCGCCGGCGACGATGCATCCGACCGCGCGGGCAGCGACACGGCGACGAAGGAGGGAGAAAGGGGAGGTGGGCTGGGCCGGTAGTGTCTTGTGGCCACTAGGGCCCAGATGTACAGTAGTTAGCTAGGCCTTACTCTTTTTATCTCTCTATTTTATTTTCTGTTTGTTGTTTTGCATTTATTTAGGGCCTCAAATGAATTTAGTTTAGGTTTAAACGTTGTACATAAATCAAGTACATCATTTCTAGACCACCCAACAATCTTCATATTGGTTGGACAAGTATAATTATTTATTTGCATTTAGATGTTCCAATTAAAGGTTGTTGGACCACTAATTTGTTGCTATGGTCAGAATAGGAATCCAAATAATGTTGGTTTTATTTTTATAAAAGCTTTAGGATTATTTGCAACAGTCTAAACATTTTAGTTTTGCTGTTTGAAAAAATAATAATTTGACTTGAGTTTAGAATTTGAATTTGGAGTTGAATTATTTTCTAATGAAATTTTATTAGAGTGATCATGATGACATGACAGGTTAAGTAGCTTAACCAGAGTGGGGTAACCTGGGGATGTTACAAGTCTCCTCCACTACAAGAAATCTTGTCCCGAGATTTAAGTGGGGAAATAAGGAGTATCTTCGCGAGAACTGATCCTTATAGGATCGATTAGTTGGTGGACAATTCAGGGAAGGCGGCAAAAGTTTCTCTCGAGTTGAGATTTAGGAAACATTGAGAGCAAAGTATGAAGGTACAATAAGAAGTTTCAATCGAATGGACATTCAATCGATACCTGAACAAAGTGTGAACAGGGGTTCAGGGTATCGAGGGTAGATCATCTCTCGAGGGGTGACTCGGGACAACACATAGTCAAAGGCAAAGGATGCCTCAGAATCAAGGATGCTACAGGAGAGTCAGGTTCCAATCCTGTGGGACTATGGAGGGGTGCCGATCAAAGTAGGGAGAATGGTGACATCTTACTGGTCACGACAACAAGGTATGTCAGAGAATAGTCTGTCAGTTATGTCGGTAACAACATCGGTACCAAGGGCGAGAGACGAAGAGAACCATTTTCCTGCTCGTTGAACGAGGCGGACCAATAGGCAAAGTTCTCGTCCATCGGTGGTTACCGGAATGTTTTCGACGATAGTAACAGGGTCTCACTGACAGGGTTGTAGACCGATATGTTTTCATAAGCAGAGAATTTATTTCTGCCTAGACAATTTAGATTACAGGAAAGGTTAAACAAAACAATGGAAAGGAAAATGTGTTTGCACACATGAACTAGGGGTATCTCATTTCCCATGGATAAACGGAGCATGATACACCTGATAGATCAGCAAGTCCAAAAGCATTTAGACAAAGAGGCGAGGAAAGAATCATGATGTTTACCCGAAAAATCGTGTTTGGGATAATTGATTAAGGAGCAGGTGGTATGGATCTTCCACTGTTCTAATGGACATTCAGAATACCGTAGTCATGCTTCAAGGAAGCAATAACATAATGTTTCAGTTAAGGGTTGGAGCAGAAGATCTCAAGGAATTCAAAGGATCATTTCCCAGAATATCACGACCAAGTCTTTGTTGGTGAGAAGTTAAAGGATGTTATCGATGATATCACAAATCATCGAGGGGCAGAGATGGTATTTCTAGCCAAGAATTCGATGGGCATCTCCGATGAAGTCAAAGTGTTGACGGTGATCATGACAATTTTGTCGAGAGGTTTCTATGAAGAGGCCATCGAACAGCGATGACATCAAGCAAAAGAAATGATGCAACGAAAGGTTATTGGAATCACGGGTACGACACAAGCTCGAAATCAAGCTTGTTATTCAAGGTGGTATGATAAGATGAGAAAGATCGATGTAAGCTTAGCTCATCGTCGAAGTTGTCCTCCGGGTATAAGGACCAGGTAGCACAGTTAAAAGTTGACATGATAAAGATATAGCCGATCAGGCTAGGGATGGCATGATGGAGTAGTAAATTTCCCAGCAACAAGTACTAGGGGTATTGAATCACTGAGTGGAATCGATTCATTGATTGGTGGTCTCGGTTGACGACAACCCAGAACCCACGGAGTGACTATGTCAGGGAAAAGTTTCACTCCATCGGGAAAATTGATAGGACGTAGTACAATAGGATGATATCCTCGAGATAGTAGGGGGAGTGATGCTCGAGGTAGTTTAGTATAGAGGTTGGACAGGTATATCGATTCGCAGAAGACAAGTGCTTTAGCTTGTCCGCGAAATAGTATCAAAGAAGAACAATCATGGTCGGAACCACGATTGCAAATGATCAATTCATAGATACGAGATGAACTTATACCAAGGGGGAATTATTTTTACGAGCAGCTTCCATGCTAAGTTCTATATTGGGTCCATGGGCATGAACACAAAGGTTCAAGGTCAACCCCCACTTCTTCAATGCATAACCTTTCATTCACTTCTCGTTTTCGAAGAAAATGGTAGTGTTGAAGATTTATCTGGTGAAGCGCCAGAAGAGGATGACTCATAAAAGTTTTTGCGTTCTCGCAGATGGCAGAAGCATAGATACAACCCATCGGGACGATTTTACGAATCTATATAACCAGATGCCAAAGCAAGGGATGCGAACTGAAGCAGGGTATCGGAGTCAAAGCGGGTGATACAATGTATTGAAGGTATTGGGTAACGGGGGTTATCTATCAAGGTTATGGAATATGGAGGACACTATCAGATAATGTTCCACCAAAAGATCTGGCGGACCGCAAAAGATAAGATTGTGGGTATCGGCAATCAATCAGATGAGGAAAGGATGCAAAGGCATCGGATTATAGAAACATCAAAATAATTCGGCGCCTAAGCACAAAGGCGTTACGATTCTCAAAACGAAGGATCAAAAGCAGAGGCTTTAATCAATGGATGAGTAAGTTGGATAGAACTAGATGGGCAATCATTTGCAACTTGACTGGCCGAGTTCCAGCTCTTATCCGAAATGATGTCTGAGCCAGAAGGATGAATTAGTAGGGAAGAACTGATGATTGCGAGTATTCGCACACATGTTGAATCAATGGGATCGGAATGATAACGACAAGGGATATTAACAATAATTACTTGACATATTGAGCTAACCATAATGCAAGCAAGCAAGAATTTTAGGAGCAGTAAGCTGCAGAGGATTCTCGGGAGATCAGATAATATTTCAAAGTGCTTTGGGAATCACAGGAACAATTGGGGATGAACGGATCCCCGATAATGTAAGGAATTATCCACAGTGCGAAAGAAGCTGCACGGCAGTAGGTTCAAAGGATTCCCGGTTTAACGAGGAGTATTACGGGGTTTCTCGTATATACATGAGTGACTGGCCATGATGATACAACGACAAGGATGTGCAGATATCCACGGGGATTATCGGTGTTAGTAAACTGCAAAAGCAGCGGTTAAAGGGTCTCGGAAAACTTCGGGAAGTATCTTCAGAGTCTTCTGATGAAGTAGGCGATCATCTGTGGTGAAGGAGCTCTCCGGGAGGAAGTGGTTACGAGATCCTAATGCCAGAGTTAGCAAAAATCATTTAACCCGAATAGAAGAGAGATCAGAGTCCCAGAGTAAAGATCGAGGAGTAAAAGATCCTAATACCACCCAATTGGCGACGTGGGGCCATAAGCCACACAGCCAAGTTAGTAAAACAGTTTTGGACCACTAGACTCAACTTCGGCCAAGGATTTGGGAAGGGGGATACCTAGAGGCAGTCGGCTCTGATACCAACCTGTGACGACCCCGGCTTAATCGTGCACTAATCATACATGCAAATGCGCATGATCAAGCCTAAGGACTAACTTGAAGATATCACAACACAACTCTAAAACATAAATAAAGTCATACAAGCTTTATATTACAAGCCAGGGCCTCGAGGGCTCGAATACATAGCTCGATGGCATACAAGCGTCAGCGGAAGCATCAGATATCTGGGTACAGATATATTACAAAGAGAGAGATAGGCCTTCACAGAGGCGGGGCAAAATAAAATACTACGATCGAAAGGCGTAGGCCTCCTGCCCTGGACCCTCCGATCCTACTCCTGGTCGTCAAACGGCTCCTCGTAGTAGTAGTACTCGCCAGGCGGGTAGTAGCACTGGTCGTCGGCTAGGGCGTCTGGCTCAGGGGCTCCGTCGTCTGGTGGAATCAATTGGATATGGGGGAAAAAGAAAGTAAAGCAAACGTGAGTACTCATCCGAAGTACTCAGCAAGCAAGGATCTACACTACATATGCAACATTGTCAAAGGAATGGCTGTATATGTGGACTGGGCTGCAGAAATGCCAGAATAGAGGGGGAAAGCCTAGTCCTATCGAAGACAAGCATCTTCAACAATCTTCGACAGTCTTGCAGCAATAGAAGAGAGCAGATGAACATAATGTAAAGTAGTAGTAGTATCATCAACCTCGACCTGAGATCATTTCTCGACTCCCTGCGAGAAAGCAATCCCAGAGCCGTACTATCTAGTTCTCATCTCATGTTCTAGTTGTACCGATCGGGATACAACTCTGAGTGTCCGTTACCGTAGGACAGGGTATCGATAGAAGTTTCTTCCCGACAGGGGTGCACCAAGTTACCCACCATGCTCGCTTAACTCCGGCCGGACACACTTTTCTGGGTCATGCCCGCCCTCGGCCAAATGATACGCCGCAACCCGACCGAATACCTAACAGAGAGGTCAGCACGCCGGACTAAACCTATGCCCCCAGGGGTCTTGGGCCATCGCCCCGGGAACTCCTGCACGTTACGGGGCCACCGAGAGCAGACCTAGCAACCCCTTATACAAGTGCGGTTGCGTTCCCAGTCCAACTCGATGTGCGCCGCTCAGTCGCTGACGTCTATTAAGCTCCGGCTGAAGTATACGACGCAGATCGCCCATACTATGCCCACGTGATGGTTAGTGCTATCAGGCCAGAGGCCCCTCGGATCAAATATCCAAACCGCTTAGTGGTTTAGGATCGCGCGGAAACGAGCAGAGACTCACGATCGATGTGACCCCGTCGCCCTGTCTCGAGGACTTGCGGCAAGGGCTAAGAATGCCCGGCCACGCCTCGTGTTATCTCGCGGGCACCATCCAGGTCAACCCGACTCCACATCACTTCGCATTAACCTCGCGCGGGTACCCCTCAGGGCCGACCCGTCTTTAGTAACATGGTTTAGTGCACGTTAAATCATCAACAGTATCTGTGTGTCTGACACCAAGGGAATCCTGAGGAATCACCCTCGATGGAATCCCACCTGATGTTATAGTCAAGGTGAACGAAGGAGGAATCACCCTCGAGGTCCACACTTGAAGCGTTGCGCGACGGTGCTGTTATCGGGGGTGGTGTAGGAGGAATCACCCTCGCTTACCATGACCGAGTAACTAACCTTCATGGTTAACATCAGGAGTGCTGACGAGGTATCACCCTCGGCACTCGACGGTAACCCAGTAGTGTCGGCAACTAAGGGGGAAGTGATGTGCGGTGCCGGGGCCTGGTCTTCAATCCCGATGGTCGGGTCTTCAGATATCCAGCGGGGCAGTCGAGATCAAGTGGGGTCTCTGATAGGTCTCTACCCAGCCTATTCTAAACAGTCTAGGATAACCAGCAAGGTAGCAAGGCAGGTTACAATAATCAGGCTATGCAGCAGATATAGGAAAACAGTAGCAATAGCAGTTCTAATGCAAGCATAAGAGAGAAGAGAATAGGCGATATAGGCATGTTCAAAATGGGGGTGCTTGCCTGTTTGCTCTGGGGCAAGGGCAAGGTCGTCGGTAGTGTCATCGAGGACGTAGTCATACTCCTGAGCTGCGTCTGCCTCGGGAGCTACATCAACGTCGGGGTCTACCGAGAGAGAAGAGGGGGAAGAAATAGGTAAACATAATGCAAACAGATGCAACACAGTGCGTGCGACGCTATGATGCAGTGCAGGGTTGCCTAAATATGCATCTAAGTCAGTTTAGCTATTTTTAGTATTAATCTGGGATTTATTCACGGGTGTGTGTGCACTATTCATCTGCCGGATTCGGGTCCGGAGTTACGAGTTCTTCTACGTAGGGGGTTCTGACAAGGAAACAGACCGCACGATCAAACTCGTCTCATCGTTCTGAGCAACTTTCATGTTTTAACTTTTTCGATCCGAGCTACGGTTTAAAAGTTATTAATTTTCAAAGTTTATTTGATTTTCTGGAATTTCTGGGTTTAATTAATTATTAAATTCGAATTACAACAGTGAAATACTTTTATTACACAGACTCAGCCAGCCACAGTCAATGACATGTGGGGCCAGTCAACTGCTGACTCAGCAGTCAACATAGACCAGGTCAAAGAGTGAACAGTGATGGTGGGGCCCAGGTGTCATTGACACAGAGGTTAATTAATCTATTTAATTGTGTTTAATTAGTGGTGGGGCCCCACTATCAGTGTCACAGGGACTTAATTAGAGTTAAATAAGCGCTACAGTACATGGGTCCCACATGTCAGCGTCACATGTATTAACTGAAGGTTATTTGCGGTGGGACCCGTTGTCAGTGGCTATTAGCAGACTAATTAGTGCCTAATCAATAGTTAGCGACCCGGGCCCACTGTCAGAGAGACAGGGCCGGGTCAAACTGGTCGTGCGCGCGCGGGCGAACGCCGGTGACCACAGGGGCGGCGGAGGTCCGCCGGAATCGCGGCTCCAGCGACCATTCGAGCGGCAGATAGGCGCGTTCGAACGAGGGCGGCGTCGCGAATCGAGCGGTGGCATTGGTTCATCTGGAGATGGCCGAAGCTGGCCGGAGCGTTGACGGCGAGCGGCGGTCGGGATCGGGCAAGCACGGGATTGGTGCTACGAGGCACGGCACGACGAGCCAAAGGGCACGTTGGCTACCTGGGGCTCCCAGGAGCTCGATGAAGGGCTCGGACGCGAGCTTTGCTCGCCATGGCTGCAGTGGCGAGGTGCAAGGCGGCGGTGAGCTCACGGGCACCGCGAGGATCGAATCTACGGGGAGAGGGGTAAAACGGGAGAGGTCACAGGGGACCGGGAGCTCACAGCGAAGTTGGAGAAGAGCTCGGAGAAGCCGGGCTGGTCGGAGTGGCGCGCGTCGGCCTCGAGCAGCGGTGGGGATCCGTCGGAGAAGACGGGCCGATGGCGGGGCTCGGAGGCGTCCGGCTCGCTCTGCTGCCCGCGGTCGAAGGAGTCGACGCCGGCGGTCCTAACGGGCATCAGTATGAGGTGCGCGGCGGCCGGTGGCCACGGATCGATGACGGGCACAGCGGCGATGCGCCCGGCCGAGGGGGAAAAGGAAGAGGGCGAGGCAAGGGAGAGGAGAAGGATTAGGGTTAGCAGCGGGAGGGATAGAGAGGCCGGTGGGGGTCCTTATCCTCCTCCTGGTGCTCCTGTAGTAGCAGCGTGTCGACGATCCGCCGGCGACGATGCATCCGACCGCGCGGGCAACGACACGGCGATGAAGGAGGGAGAAAGGGGAGGTGGGCTGGGCCGGTAGTGTCCTGTGGCCACTAGGGCCCAGATGTACAGTAGTTTGCTAGGCCTTACTCTTTTTATCTCTCTGTTTTATTTTCTGTTTGCTGTTTTGCATTTATTTAGGGCCTCAAATGAATTTAGTTTAGGTTTAAACATTGTACATAAATCAAGTACATCATTTCTAGACCACCCAACAATCTTCATATTGGTTGGACAAGTATAATTATTTATTTGCATTTAGATGTTCCAATTAAAGGCTGTTGGACCACTTATTTGTTGCTATGGTCAGAATAGGAATCCAAATAATGTTGGTTTTATTTTTATAAAAGCTTTAGGATTATTTGCAACACTCTAAACATTTTAGTTTTGCTGTTTGAAAAAATAATAATTTGACTTGAGTTTAGAATTTGAATTTGGAGTTGAATTATTTTCTAATGAAATTTTATTAGAGTGATCATGATGACATGATAGGTTAAGTAGCTTAACCAGAGTGGGGTAACCTGGGGATGTTACACTGGGCTTGCCATAGACATCGATGTCATCTTCCTCTTCCTCTGGAGCATCAAGAAGTTCAACCCATTCTGAGATAATGACTGGTACCTGTGTCCCTTAGACATCTACACAATCCTACCATCTGGATAAACATGTGTTATGGAATAGAATTGCATGATCATCTCATCATTCCACTTTGTGAGCTTCTTCCCAACAAATGCATCAACTCCTACAAGCTTGCAGCTTTCATGTACATGGGGAAAGTAATCTTCATTGGCACCAATGTACTCCTAGTCCAACCATCTCATGTCACTGCCTATGGGCTTTTTGTCAAGCAGAACGGTCTCATAGAAATCTTGTTTGCTCTCGTGTGTGACAGCAAGAGTCACATGTAGTCCTTATCTTGACAGAATATGGATCAGACATCCTCCACTGACGCAGTCCTTTATCCTTCTCGAGCATCATGTTTTTCGCCACTGGATGAGAGTTGTCATGGTTTGGAATCTTTGGCTTTAACTTCCTGAGCACTAGTGGCTCTTCATCAGTTTCATCCTCAGGCACTGGGGCCTTGTTCTTCTCACTGGCAGAGATGTTCCTGGTAGACCTATTAGGTGCTGGAGCTTTGGGCTTGGACTTAGGCTTGGAGGGAGCAACAGACTTCATAGCATCTGACATAAGCTTTTGAGTCTTGGCTGGAGGTGCCTCAGCTCCTGGTTCCTCCTCCTCATCTTCTTCTTCCACCATGGAAGGTTTGCCAATCACACGAGCAGTAGTCTTCCTTGGCCTTTTCTTCTTCTTGCCTGCACCAGCCTCTGTATCACTTGGCTCCTCAAGTGTGAATGTCATTGTTTTCCTTGGAGCTGTGGCTTTGTCAGACTTCGACAGAGGAACTTCCCTCATAGCAGATCTATCCTTGGCACTTGGCCTGGTACTAGCAGATGTACCATACTCTTTCCTCAACACAGCCCTCTTCTTTGATATTCCTTCACTAGCCACAAAATCTTCATCCTCATCATCTGAGTTCTTCTTCTTTCTGTTCCTTGTGGAAGCTTTGGGCAATTCAGGTGAGCTCCTCACTCCTTCATAGTAGCTGCCCTCAGGACTGGATCCGTCACTAAGATCCTCATGCTGCTTTGACATGTTCTGGCTATCACTGGCACTAGACATCTTGCAAGCAGACCCTGTGAATAGATAGGTATGGGCAGAGTAGATGAGTTATCACAAAAGAAGATAGTTTTCATGAAAATTCAGTTCAAATCTTAGTGTGAAGTTTTCACAGAATGCATTTCGGATCAACCGAGTTGATAATCTCGGTGATACCGAAGCACTCAACAGAACCTAAACACATTGTTTCGGTCAGACCGAGATGTGATTCGGTGTCTCCGAGTTGCTAGGGTTTCACTAAAACGTTACTTTCGGTCTCACCGATTCGTACTTCTCGGTGGCACCGAGGCGTACTAGTGCAATGGCCAGGGCCAAATCGGTGGCACCGAAAATTTCAATTCGATCGGTCCGAGATGCTTTTGGCGGAAACCTAAACCTAAAATTTTAACTCGCATCTAATCTACAGAATCAATCTAGTGGATAGACGTGTTTCAAACGTAGCAAGATACATGGCAAATCCCTAGTGCATTGAATCGGAAAAAGTGAAGCACAAGGGGATGGGATTTTACCCTAACTTGGCGCAAATCCCCTACGGCGGCAACGGCGGATGAGAAGTCAATGTTGATGGCGGTGGAGTCCAACGACGAGGGCGCGCTGGATGCAACAGCGAAGTACGGAGACGACGTGACGGTAGCAGAGGGGGTGCAGGAGGTGCGACGTTTGAGAAGTTTCAACCGTACGGAACTCGCGGGATAGATATACCCAACTGCTGTCAGTGGCACCGAATGGAACAAATAGGTGGCACCGAGACGTGCGGTTACAGCAAATCGGTGATGCCGAGTTGGTCTAATCGGTAGCACCGAGATTGAAAACCTAGATCAATCAAACCATTTCGGTGAGTTCGAGTAAGAGTGGATTGGTCACATCGAAAGCAATTTGAAGGTTTTGGAGTTCAGCCTCTTCAGATTGGTAGCTCCGAGTGCGCCTCACCCGGAGGGTCCGAAAAATACCTGTCCAATTTTTGTGATGTAGCATGAAAAGAATTTGAGACAAGAAAGCATAGGTAGCTAAAGAAGGTTCTTAGGCATTCTTGTACATCCACTTGGCCAGAAAAACCAAGACAATCAAAACAACAAATGGATGTCCTCGAATGGAGAAAATATGCAAATCAACATGCTCACACAATAAATAGCAAATGAAATATGTATCAAACATGCACAACCAATTCTAGCATCTATCAAGCAATTGGCAATGACTAGGTCATCTATATATGAGTATATTGACTTAGGAGTCAAATGAGAACATTTGATCATAGGTCATACTCATCGTTTAAGCACAAGTGGGGTTACCACTATTACATAAAGCATTAATGTGTTCACACCATTACAGTTGCTTTAGCTCAATTTTTAGAGCAAAGCTCCCCCTAGATGTGATATCCCCCCAAAGAGGGATGAACTAACCTTGGGTTTTGTCGATGATGACTTCATATAGATAGTGAAGATGTGGATGCTCAATGTTGATGTAGTCCATCATGAGTTCGGAGCAATCCTATGGAGTTTTGCACTTTCAATACCTACATGGGTTAGTCCCACAAGGAACATACAAGAATATCCATAGACATAGAGTGAATTCCACACATGATGATGTCTATGAATGCATTGAGTTACCTTGTCCCTTGTCTTACCAACAAGAGGGTTTGTGACTGCATGAACTAGTGCAAGATGTGAAAGTTGATTGCACAAGTTCTTGCCAAATGAATATGAGTGAAGTATGTTGGCGGAGTCAGCCATAAGAACACTCTAGTTCTTCTTCTTTGGGACCCACATCAACTTGATGGGAATCCTTGGAGTTGTAGTTGAACTTGATGAAGTAGAGCCTGAAGTAGTCTTGGGAACCCACTTGACCATTGCTTTAGGTGCTTCTTCAAATGAGTTAATCTCTTCTTGAAGCTTGTCTTTGCCTTTTAGCTTGTGGTCTTGTGGTGGAAGATCATCTTGAGCTTGTGTTCCCTCAAAAGAAGTGGGGTCATACTTCTCTTGTTGAGGAACAAACTTTGTCTTGGGGTATTGATCTTCTTCCCATTCAACTCCATTGGCATTGAACTTTTGATCAAAACCAACACCTTGATTCTTCCGGTGCCTTCCTTGCTTGCGTACAATTTCCTCAAATTGCTTACTCCCTACAAGACTCTTGTAAACACCTTTCTCTATAATTCCCTTCAATAAGCTATTTTCTTGATCAAGTGTAATGTGGCTAAGAGAATCATTAGTGGAATCAAGAGAATTACTAGAAGCAACAATATTGGATTTAGCATAGTTATTGTTACTACTAGAAGAAGAATATTTCTTGCTCTTGTTACTAGGTTTAACTTGTGGCATGCAAGTAGACAAGAGGAGATGTTTGGCAATGTAAGAAGAACTCTTCTTTCGAAGATCATCATTGATAGCTTTTAGAAACTCATGCTCTTGCTCTAAATTTAGCTTCTCGAAGCATAGCTTCTCATGAGTTCTTAGGAGCTCTCTATGATCCTCTTGAGTTGTTTCATGAGCTAACTTAAGAGTGTTTAGTTCTTTAGTTAGACGCTCAATCTCCTTCTTATCATTGTCATTCATTTCATCTTGATTAGCATGATTACTAGCAAGTTCATTATAGTTTTCATCACTAGTTTTGTGAACAAGTAAATCATCATCACCTAGAAAATCATCTTTGTCACTATTGAAATCAAGATACTCAGGGTGTGATACCTTAGGGCCT
The DNA here is from genome assembly GCA_011799875.1 of Thinopyrum elongatum. NCBI lineage: Eukaryota > Viridiplantae > Streptophyta > Magnoliopsida > Poales > Poaceae > Thinopyrum > Thinopyrum elongatum. Next base: position 544,098,748 of record CM022298.1, on the reverse strand, counting down.
TTAGCCATGAAGCATCTTCCAATTCCTTCATTTGGAGAATCAAATTTGTCGTGGGAGTTTTATGATACTAGAGCAAGTCCGGCAACACCTTCATCTTGAGTATATTCGGAGTCGGAGTGATAGCTTCTCTCCGAGTAGTTGTCGGAGTCGGAACCGGAAACCCATTCACCAACATGAGCTTGATGTCTTCGTCTTGTGTAGCTCTTTGATGACTTGTCCTTCCCTTTCCGAATCCTTTCTTCTTCGAGAGGGTCTTCATTCATAACGATCATCGCTACTCCTTCTCTCTCTTGGAGGTTATTCATCTCTTCTACTCCTCCTTTTTGGTGAGTCTTATATTTTCTTGTAGGGAGCCGTACACTCATTGGAATAGTGTCCGGGTCTTCCACAATTGTAGCAATTACGATCACGACTAGAAGATCTTTTCTCATTGTAGGACCTTGACTTGGAGCTTCTATCTTTGCTTCTACCTTTGTAGAATTTGTTGAAGTTATTCACCATTAAGCTCAATTCTTCATTGGAGACTAGCTTGTCACTTGATATTGTAGGAGCATCATTTGAAGCTTTGTATGCACCACTTGACTTGTTGTGGAGCTCTTCCTTATCCTTGAGTGATAGCTCATGAGCAACAATTCTACCAATGACTTTCGTGGGCTTGAGATCTTTGCAGTTGGGCATCATTTGGATCAATGTGCACACAGTATCATATTTACCATCCAAAACTCTAAGGATCTTCTTGATGATGACTTTGTCGATCATCTCTTCACTTCCTAAGCCGGCAATCTCATTTGTGATGAGAGCAAGCCTAGAGTACATTTCGGCGACTCCTTCACCATCCTTCATCTTGAACTTGTCAAGTTGACTTTGAAGCACATCCAACTTGGATTCCTTCATGGACTCGGTAAGTTTGTGTATATCAACCAAAGTATCACAAATTTCCTTTGCATTCTCAAGGTGGCTAATTTTGTTGAATTCTTCGGGGCACAATCCATTGAAGAGAATATCACAAGCTTGAGAATTGTATTGCAACATCCTCAATTCTTTCATGGTCGCTTCATGATCCGGTTCTCTACCATCTTCAAAGAATTCACCTTGCAAGCGAATACGAACAACAGCCCAAATGGCGGGGTTATGACCAAGAATATGCATTTTCATCTTATGCTTCCAACTAGCAAAATTTGTACCATCAAAGTAAGGACCTCTACGGTGATAGTTACCCTCACTATACGCCATACTCTCCTAGGTTGTGAAATCAAGGCTATGATAAACAAAGCAATGGAAATCAAGGCTTACGGAGACCAAAGCTTTGATACCACTTGTAGGATCGAAAGTATGTCTAGAGGGGGGGTGATTAGACTACTTGACAAATAAAAACCTATCCTTTTCCCAATTTTAATTGTGGACAGATTTTAGCAATTATGATAAGTCAAGCAATCAACCTACACATGCAATTCTAAGAGTATAGCAGCGGAAAGTAAAGCATTTCACATGAAGGTAAAGATAAGGGTTTAGAGAAGGCAAACGCAATGGGGACACGAAGATTTTTTAGGTGGTTCCGATAGGTGGTGCTATCGTACGTCCACATTGATGGAGACTTCAACCCACGAAGGGTAACGGTTGCGCGAGTCCACTGAGGGCTCCACCCACGAAGGGTCCACGAAGAAGCAACCTTGTCTATCCCACCATGGTCATCGTCCACGAAGGACTTGCCTCACTCGGGTAGATCTTCATGAAGTAGGTGATCTCCTTGCCCTTACAAATTTCTTGGTTCAACTCCACATCATGTTGGAGGCTCCCAGGCGACACCTAACCAATCTATGAGACACCACTCTCCAAAAGGTAACAGACGGTGTGTTGATGATGAACTCCTTGCTCTTGTGCTTCAAATGATAGTCTCCCCAACACTCAACTCTCTCTCACAGATTTGGCTATGGTGGAAGAAGGATTTGGGTGGAAACCAACTTGGGGAAGGCTAGAAATCAAGGTTCAAATGGTAGGAATGAAATCTCTTGATCTCAACACATGAGTAGGTGGTTCTCTCTTAGAAAATGAATGGTGGAAGTGTAGGCACATTTTGATGGATCTCTCTATGGAGAAGAAGGGGGTGGAGCGGTATATATAGCCTCCAGACAACATCCAACCTTTACACACGTTTGACCCATCTCGGTGGCACCGATCAGAAAACTCGGTGGCACCGACCTGTGTAATCATATGAACGTTATGAATCTCGATGGGAGCGATGGAAACAACTCGGAGGGACCGATGTGCAAGGGCTTAGGGCAAACCTCAACTCGGTGGCACCGATTACATCATCTCGGTGGGACCAAAGTGAAGCAATAAGGCAACAGAGAATCAGTCAAGCCATCTCGGTGGGACCGATTGCAATTCTCGGTGAGACCGAAATAATTGCAACAAGAAATAGAGAGCTGGCAAGGCCATCTCGGTGGGACCGAGATCCATATTGGTGGATCCGAATTGTTAGGGTTTTGGCAGTGGCTATGTCCAGATGAACTCGGTGGCTCCGGATAGGTAATATCGGTGGGGCTGAGTTGAAGTTTAGGTTTTGGATATATTTGGATAGAGAAAGTTGCTGAGGGTTTTGGAGCAATATCACTAAGCAATTGAGCAACAAGATCATTAAGCAACACCCCATCCCCTTTTAATAGTGTTGGCTTTCCTATGGACTCAATGTGATCTTGGATCACTTAAACAAAAATGAAGAGTCTTGAGCTTTTTGCCAATCCATTCCCTTAGCATTTTGAGGGGTCCACATCTCTAGTCATTGCCATGCCAATCATTGAACATCCTGAAATATTTATCTTGAATGGACATTAGTTCAATTAGATATATGTTGTTATGAATTACCAAAACCACCCGGGGTATAGTTGCACTTTCACTAGGGCGCATGCACTGCCAGCGCGCGTAGTGGCCTGCTGCGGTCTCCTTCGCCGCTCTGCATCTAGCTTACCAGTAGAGTGGTGTAGTATAGTCTAGCTAGTTATGCCACATTTTGGAGCTATGACGACGAAGACGTGAAGTTGATGTGTGTTTGATCAAAATTGACACACGTAATATATTTTGGTGGCCTATCAATGTGACGAACTATAAGTTACATATGTCTATCTAATCGAGTTTAACTTCACTTCATGCGTTTGCATGTGCCAAAATTTTAGTTTACAATGATGTATTCATGTATTATTAGAGTTTTTGCCAAATTTGATGGCTAAATTAATAAAGGCGTTCGTCTTGTGACCAACGCCATAGATATGTGCTTCCATTTGTGCAGCGTGTGCTGGAGAAGCCAACTTTGGTGGTACTTCATGATCAAGAGGTGCTGCCAAGTTTTGGAATGCCTATGCTATTTAGCAAAATTCCAGAGGCGTTGACACATATTTCAACACCGGCAAGAACATTTAGCATAGGCGCTTATATTTTCTCTGATAATAGCAACGGCGTCCAGTTTCCACACTCCACTGGTAATTAACTATTCCTATAATACATGTCAACGACAATTCGGATGAGGTAACATATATTTAAATGAAGAAAGAGAGAGAGAGAGTTGAGTATTATATTATCTTGATACCGTATCATAATAAATAATATACAATATGTCTTGTATGCCAATAAATAAAGTCATCTATAATGACATACATTACGAATAGCATACATCGGTACCATATGCATAATTCAACTTATAATACTATCCATTACGGGTAAACTATTGTAAACCGGGAAGAGTGAATAAAAACGCATCGACGGTGTCGGCAGTAATAATGTCAGCTGGTCAGGTTTTGTAAGCTTCAACTCCAGTGCAATCGTGGAAAACATGGTTGGTGCACTCGGTGCCTCTACAACCATTGTCAAGAAAAATGACACCATGGAAATTTGAGGAAGTTAGGCAACAGACGTGATCGCACAAACATTTCTATAGCACCCTATGATATGTTCGCTATAGTTTTTTATAGGAACTGCTATTGAGATATACTCAGAGCATCTCTAACCGATCTCTTATAATTTAAAGGAGTATATGGCCTCTTATCTTCCAGAGAGAAGTATATTTGCTCCTTTTAAAAAGTATGGTTTCTAACCGAATCACTAAACTCAACTATCTAAACTTACATTTGGCTCATGTATTTTATCGAACACTTGCTATGCGCCTCTGCGGCGAGAGGCGACGATGGTGACCACACCGGTGGCGCTGAGAGCACGTGGGGCACGCCTGTCGCAGTGGGTCACGTGCGCCGTCTGGATCGACGCGGCGGTTCCGGCCGGCATGTCGCGCGCCATCCTTGTCACCAAGCACCACGACGGGTTCTCTCAACACACAAGCGGCAGTGCCGGAGGAACCCCTCTCGCAAGCTAGCATGATGGGCACAACAACATCAACACCTTGCACGAACAGGAAGCTCATCGACAAGTGCACTGAGCGGCATCCCACAAACAACTAATGCCCGCTACCGGAGTTGAAGACAACGCTAGGGACGTGTTTGGTAGCCTACATTAGGTCGGGCAGGCCCGAGCGTTATGAAAATGGGCTGTTTGGATGCCTGTGTTTACTGTTTGGCCCGCATAGCACGAACCTCAAAGCACCCCTCATCCAGGCCCGCTAGGAACGGCCGAATCGGCTGTTTCCAGCGAGCCAGGCTTGAGCGATGCAGGGGAGGGGAACGCCGCGCTGCACTGCACAGGGGAGGGAGATGGCGGGAGCGATGGCGCATCTCTGAAAAAGCGACGGGACGAATTCAAGTCACTGCCCGCCGATTCGGTCGCCCTATATATCAAGGGTGACCGCCGCGGCAGAACTCTCGCCACCATTTCCCCCCTCTCGAGCTTTCCCTCCAGCGTGGATCCACTTCGACGATGAGGTAAGTGGCGCAACTACTCCGACGACCGGTTGACTGTGGCGGCGGGTCGACTCCTCCTCCTCTCCGACATGCCAGGCACCTCCTCCACGGTTGTCATGGTTTTGTCATGGCAGATGTCCTAGTGTGAGGACTTTGTCGTGAGGCCATCGCAACTAGGTAGTAGCTTGAATGGGGTTGGACGGAATCGAGAGACGCGAGTTTAACCCAGGTTCGGCCCGTCGCAGTGGAGGTAAAAGCCTACATCCTGCTTGATTGATATTGAGGATGATGATGATCTCGGTTACAAGGGCGGTGTTTCGCTACCTCTATCTCGAGAGCATCTACTTTGATCTTATGTAAGACTTGTCTGTCTGTCTAAACTTGTCCCTCTTGGGGTGCCTTACCCCTCCTTATATAAGTTGAAGGGGCGTCTTACATGTAGAGTCCTAGTAGGATTAGGACTAGTCTATTTTCTTATTTACAAGTGGAATCCTAGTCCAGATCTTGCTTCCCTTGTAAGGAAAATACTCCTTATGCCTTTCCTCTCAAGCCAGCCCACCGGATACCGTACCTTGAGCCGGTCTTCTCACGAGCCGCCATATAGGCCTTGGGCCTTGTCATTCGTCTGACCCACCTACCGGATCACCAGTGAGTCGCCAAGCTCAGCCGGGTCACTAGTGAGTCGCCAAGTTCGGCCGGGTCACCAGTGAGTCGCCAAGTCTCGGCCGGGTTGTACCACGGGGTATATCCCTGACATTAGCCCCCGGTTTAATTTGGATTTATCCATGTTAAACTTATCCTGCAAAATAAAAAACAAGAACAAATTTCACAGGTTGTGCGCCGGGTCGAAGGTTCTTCTGAGCCGGCATCTATTCATCCTTAAGTCCTTGTCATTTCTTTCTATGAAAACACTTGACCGAGTCAATATTTGCCGGGTCGTGCAATTCTTGAGTTATTCCATATCCCGTGTCTTCGTTATATTCAAGGTAATCCCTCCTGTAAAGTCCGGGTCTCTTTGTTATAGCAGTAGGCCAACTTCAAAATCAATCTGCTGACCTTGGTTTCTTGCAGAAAAATATTGGGGAAAAAATAATCCATTTGAGTCGGCTTCCAATGCTCTGGCTTGACAAAAATATTGGACTTAAGATATTTATCTAATTTTCAGCCGGCTTGAGGATGTAGAACTTGCCGAGTTGCGATCGCCGAAATTGCCAAGTTATAGAATTTGATCACACCAGGTCATGATTGTTATAGACGGCGGGTCACATAATTGGTCTTCTTGAGTTCTTCAGGCCAAATCCTTATACCTTGTGATGACTTAGTGCTTGCTTTTGTAAATATAGCTTCCAATCGTTGAGTCAGCTACTTGGCCTTTCTATGAATAGCTTAGAAGAGATAAACTTTGCCAATTTCTCCCCTAAGAATATGATACCTGGTTTGCTCGAAACTGAAAACTTGAAGATGTTCCTCCCTTATATCCATATCACCTGTAACCCCCAAGTCTTAAGAAGGGAATGTAGTGATATCTTAAGACTTACTTCAATATAAATGTTGCAACTTTGGAGAAATCTGGGTTCTTCATCTGAGTCACCAGTCATAAGCTGAATGTTCTGTATTCCACATATGTAGCCCCCAAGTACCGGGTTGTCTTGCCTGCAGCAACCTGGGACTTGTAATTGTCTTATGCTCATAAAACTTCAGCTAGTGTAGCCCCCAAGGGCCGGCACAGTAAGATAGTACTGGGCTGGGACTTAGAAAATGATGGAAGGCCGGCTCATCTCCCTGAGATAACCGGGTCTATTGACAATGTGATGATTTGAAAAACAACTTGCATTAGCCCCAAAGTGTCGTGGTGCATGCTTGCAGTGACATGGGACTTGCATACTTGATATAATCGTGACTTGAATAATGTAGCCCCCAAGTGCTGAATCGTGTGCCTGCAGCGACTCGGGACTATTGCTTCCATTGTAGAATAAAATCATATCCACTGTTTGGAGGATGTTACTGAATGCTTTGCATATCAATATTGAACCATGCTTCTTGCTGTAAATTGGTATTTTTGGATGAGGAAATAATAGCCATTTTTCTGAAGTGGCTTTGAAAACCTCAATCATTAAATACTGGTTATGATAACCGTAATGAAAATCTAGCCATGTTGGCTATTAAAGACTGGAATAATGTAACCCGGTTTGAAAAACTGGTTCCTGCAACATAAACCAGTATATTCATGCATATATGATGCACGGTATGATGATGCAATGATGATGCAATGTATGATGCAATGTATGATGATGTATTTGTATGATAACAGAGTATAAAAATGTCGGCTTTCGAAGAACGAAAAAAAGACCGGCTTTCGAGGCTCGAGTCTTGCTTTAGTGAAGCTGGCATGATAGCCTTGGTTTATTTTTACTTCCTGTCAGTCGGCTTTCATGTGACATAAGCCGCCGTTTTAACCTTGACTAGTTCAGGGTCATAAAGATTGACTGTCAAGAGTATGGTGGGTCACCTTTTTGGAGTAGCATCAAGCAAACAGATAGGTTTATCCTCGCTTTCTGTAAGCTGGCTCTCACGTGACTTAAGCCGCCATTTTAACCTTGACTAGTTCAGGGTCATAAAGATTGACTGTCAAGAGTACGTTGGGTCACCTTTTTGGCGTAGCATCAAGCAGATAGGAAGGTCTAACCCATATTGTGGTGTTTATTTGCTAGTCAAGAGGGTAAGATAGCTAAACTCGGTGAGTTGGAAGCCCCCAAGTGACCTTATGATCAATTAATAAAATACTCTTGCACAATATATGTGATGAAACGACAGAGGCCCCGAGTTTCGGGGATGCCGGATTTATTACGTTGATCATAATATGATAAGCCAATAAGGCATGATACCCATGTTTGAACCGCGCATCTTGGGAGCTAGTCCTCTTTGGCAACCTTTAATTTTTTCGCCAATCTGGCAAGATACCCATGTTTGAACTGCGCATCATCGCAGCAAGTTCTCTTTGGCAACCTTTAATTTTTCGCCAATATGGCAGGATACCCATATTTGAACTGCGCATCATGGCAGCAAGTTCTCTTTGGCAACCTTTAATTTTTTTTGAGAACTCAAACTTGCGAGAGATGGATTCCTCTTGACTCGGATGTTGAGCCAGATATTGAGAGCTCAAAACTATGTGAAAGACGGATTTCTCTTGAGCCGGATTTTGAGCTGGAACCTTTTCTGATAACCCGGAATCTTTCTTTTGAGCCAGAAACTTTTCTGATTGCCCGACACTTTTTGAGCCGGAAATTTTCTGACGATCTTTAAATTTTCACCAATGTGGCAGCAGTCCCCGGGTACAGGTTGTCTTCCCTGCAATGATCCGGGGTTCTTGAATTTGTGAAAGCGGGCAAATTTCCCGAGTCATGTCTGTGTAGCTCCCGAGCCTTAAATCAACTTGAGGAGCCGCCTTGAAATTCTTCATACTTGGCCGTGGCATAATCGGCATATAGTTGACAGCGGAACGCTGGAATGTGTTGAAGCTGGAGGCGAGGTGGCGAGTTAATGATCTTCGCGACACTCATTGTATATCCTTGGCATTGATAACGTGATGTGAATCCACGGAAGGTTGAGGTCGACCGTGGTGGGTTATAAATGATCCTGTATGAGTTGTGTCAGTAACCCGGCCAATGGTTCATCCCGGCTGATTGTTGAAGTTAACCAAACCACAGTGACGGCGACTTGTTCGTCAGTCCATTGAGCCATCCAGTGCAGGCGGAGGCTTATAATATATTATGATTTGCTCTAGAGTTATTGGAATAGACCGGGCCGTAGGAGCGGCTACTTGCGTGCGCTCAATAAGCAGCTCGTGCAGATGGGTGCGGCTCCGGTGTGTTGATGTAGACCAGACTGCGGGGGTGGCGGCTTGCGCACATCTGCTGAGCAGCGAGCAGGCGCGGACGCTAGGGCATGATGATTCTAGGGCACACTCCGTATCCGTGGCATGGCACCACTTTTATAATGAATAATTGTCCTGCATAAAAGATATCACAGGCGAGAATAATTGTTCTCGGAAGAAAAAATGTATCTATAAAAATAGACCGGATGGATTTCACCTGATTCGTCCGGACGATGATCCAAACACAGCATCCTTGGATCACCTCCAGTAATTTCAATGACGATTTAGCCACTCTCTCCTTCTCTTGCAAAATATGAGGCCGCGGGGGAGGTGGCGGGTCGTAGCGGCGAAAATGGGTCGAGGAGAGACCGCGGATGTTGCGACAGAGGCAGCTCGTAGCGGAAGCACGACGTCTCGAAACAAGGCCGAGCGGGGGTGACTCAGCGTGAGGTCACAACAGCGACTTGAAATGCAGCCGCGGCGGAGTCTGAGCTGGTGATGAGGCCGCGGCGGTGGACGGCCTGAAGTGAGGCTGATGATGAGGCCGCGGCTCGAGAAAGGTGGAGGCGGCAGGGCTGGCCCGACTTGACCGCTGCGGTGGAGACCGGCGAAGGTGACGTGACTTGTCTTAGTCGTGAGGACAGTAACTCGGAGGCGGTTGGCGGCCCAAGGTGCGGCGACTCAGGGCGCGGGGAGGCCGCAGAAACGGAGGCACGAAGGCGGTTGTGGCCCGAGGCGCGGTTGGAGGCGCGCTCCGGCAGCGAGGTAGCAGCCCGGCGGAGGTGAGCCTGCGTAGGCGAGTCGATAGGGCCGGCTCGTGGCGTGCTCTAGTAGTTAGGCGGCAGGCGTAGCTGCTGCTTTTTTTCTCTTGGCCTGCCCCCATCAGCTATATTTTTTTCTTTCTTTTCATCGGATGCAGCCTGGTGCAGGGGCGCAGCGCGGGGTGCTGGAGCTAGCACGGGAGCGGAGCCGGCGACCGGCGCAGCGACGCGGCGTAGGCGAGCTGACTATAGCGGCTCGGAGGCGGGGCTTGAGGCGGCTCAGAGGCGGCGGGTCGGGACGCAGCGCGGTGGCCCAGAACAAAGGCGGTTTGCGGAGGGGGTGGCGTGACGAGGCCGGGGCAAGGCCGCTCGGCTCCGACAGGGGGCGGCTTGGAGGCGGTGGGTCGGCGGCTTGGAGGCCGCGGGTGACCGGAGCGCGGCCAGGCGAAGAAGAGGGTGCCGGCGCAGACGCAGTGGGGTCGCGCGGGGAGGAGTGTGACGGCGAGCGGAGCCAGCCAGGGGCGCGGCGGGAGCACCGGGTTAGAGGCCATGCAGGCGAAGAAAGCGTGACCCGACGCGTGCGGGGGAGCCGGCTTCGGGACGGGAGCTGGCCGCGGGGCGGAGCAGAGGGGTCGCGGTGGCCCGAGACGCGCGGGAGGGCCGGCGCGGACGCGCTGCCATGGGCGGAGCAGAGTGCGAGGGAGGAGAGACCAGCACACCGCGAGGCGGCCATGGGTCTTGCGGTGGTCAAGGAGCTGCAAAGGGACTCGGGTCGGAGGCAGCTTGCGGCGCTTCTCCGTTCGGGCGCAGCAGGGGAGGCCGCGGCTTGAGACCGAGGCGAGGTCGGCCTGGCGCGACCGCGGAGGAAAGGCGCAGGCAAGGCGAGCCACGGCACCGGACATGACCGAGGCAGAGGCGGAGGCGGCTCGGCGGTGGCTGCTTGCTGAGACCGAGGCAAGGGCGGCGACTCAGAGGTGCGTTGACCAGAAGTAGAGGCAGCTCGAGGCCTGCTCCGATGAGGGCGGTGTGAGGCCAAGGCGAGGTGAGGGCGATACAGGCCACGGCTGCAAAAGTCGAGTCCGTGACCTCCCCCCCTCATTGACTCCTTTTTTTTATCCCTGCAACATGCATGCGCGATCGGTGGTGTGCGCGCTTCGGCCTCCAGCCATGCTTCGTGGTTCGTCTTTTGTATGATGACGTGGAGGACGTGGAGTAGTACTAGCAGCTACGGTTTGGAAGTAGTCCGATCAGCAGCAATAAAACACGAGAATATCAACGCGTCGATCAAACAGGCTATAGCGGAACGCTGCCTCGGGACATAATCCGATATGCTTTGGTCTACAGAGTAGTATTCGGACTACTGCAGCGGAATTTCTTGACCGTCTCAGATTGGTGACTTGTGGTGGTCCATGGAAACAATATGGCTGGCGGATTACCACGGCGCCTACGGCGGTCGTACGCAACCCCAGCTCTTGTCTTGATCTTGTAAACTTAACCATGATTCTGACCACAACGATGAATTTTCCGGTTCTGCTCAAGGTTGCCCTGTGCGATTATTCCGTGCCGGTTTTTCTTCACCCGACCAATCTTAAGCTTCTTGATCCCTGAGAGATCCCTCCAACAACTCAACACCACTATGCGTAGGCCCCACGGTGGGCGCCAACTGTCGTGGTTTTGTCACGGCAGATGTCCTAGTGTGAGGACTTTGTCGTGAGGCCATCACAACTAGATAGTAACTTGAACGGGGTTGGACGGAATCAAGAGACACGGATTTTACCTAGGTTCGGCCCCTCATGATGGAGGTAAAAGCCTACATCCTACTTGATTGATATTGATGATGATGATGATCTCGGTTACATGGGTGGTGTTTCACTACCTCTATCTCGACAGCATCTACTTTGATCTTATCTAAGACTTGTCTGTCTGTCTAAACTTGTCTCTCTTGGGGTGCCTTACCCCTCCTTATATAAGTTGAAGGGGCGGCTTACATGTAGAGTCCTAGTAGGATTAGGACTAGTCTATTTTCTTATTTACAAGTGGAATCCTAGTCCAGATCTTGCTTCCCTTGTAAGGAAAATATTCCTTATGCCTTTCCTCTCAAGCCGGCCCACCGGATACCGTACCTTGAGCCGATCTTCTCATGAGCTGCCTTCTAGGCCTTGGGCCTTGTCATTCGTCTGACCCGCCTACCGGGTCACCAATGAGTCGCCAAGCTCGACTGGGTCACCAGTGAGTCACCAAGTCTCGGCCGGGTCATACTTCAGGCCGGGTTATACCGCGGGGTATATCCCCAACAATGGCCGTTCCGATGGTGTCTGTAATTTCAATCACCACCTCCTCTCTTCTAGTTCTAGCTAGATCTGTCCATGTGCTAGGGTTAGGTCATCCGATCTGTTTGATTGTGATGTTGCAGTAGCTAGTTGTGATGGATTTGGAGCATGCTAGGGGTTGTTTCCATGTGGGCAAGTGTTGGTAGCTAGTGGTCATGGATGGATCGGTGGTATGCTAGTGTGCAAGTGTTGAACAAGATCATCCATGTGTCCATGATTAGTGCTTTGTTCTCCATGATTAGTGCTCTGTTTTGCTGTGTTGAGCTGTGGTATGCTTGTGCTGTCTTCAACTAGATCAGCCATGTGTGCATGTGTTACTGCTAGTTTGATCTGTCCATGATGTACTGCTAGTTCCTACTATCCATGTGTAGTGTCTTGTAGTTTTGATGACGCTTACGTTTGTAGGACATGACCACGCAAATGTAAGAGTTTAGTTAGGCCCTCGTGTTGTCATAAAGCCAGTTCCCGCTGTCATACGTCGAGGACTCCTGGCCTCCTATGGAACAGATGCCTCTTGATTCAGAGGTTTTCGAGGTGCCGCCTACGGTTCCTCCATTTGTGCTGACTCAGCCCAATCCTATTGCTCATGCTGCTGCTCAAAAGGCAGTTGCAAAGGAGAAGAAGGATGGCAGGGGGAACAACATGAAATTGCAGCCGTTCCTCTCCACTTTTGTGCTTAATAAGATGTGTGAGATCATAGCTAGTGAGGTGAGGACTGACAAGGGCTTCAAGGAGGTGCACTTGAACCTTGTTGCAAAGCAGGCGTTCGACTTTTGTGGACAGGAGGTCACCTCGACCCAGGTGTACAACCACCTGAGGAAGTGGAGAGTGAGGTGCATCACCGCGTCCAAGCTCAGAGACCTCAGCGGTGCTTCATGGGATGAGGACACCTGCTCGATCCTTCTGGAGGCAGAGCACTACCAAGGCCACGCCGCGGTTAGCTCACAAACCATGCCATTCTAACAAACCAGCAGTTCAAACCTATGAACCATTGCCATACTAACTAACCTCACTGCCCTATTTCTTCTTAGGCTCACCCCAAGGACGCAGAGTTCTTGAACACCCCTATCCATAACTACCACCAGATGCAGCAGATCTTCTCCTTCGGGCTGGCAACCGGCAAGAATGTCATGGGCTCTGGTCAGCCGCTGGGCTCACCGATGCCCGAGTATCCAGACACCCAGGAGTCAGACACCATCAACGTTGATGCTCCTGAGAAGGATGGTGAGCATGTTCCTGTGCTTGATAGGAAGAGGAAGCAGGCAGGCTTCATGGAGGAGGAGCTGAGCGTCTTCAGCAACATGACTGACACAGTGAAGGAGGTGGCCACCACCATGGGAGAGCAAGAGTGTGGACGTCCACCCTTAGCTCTACAGCGCCATCATGGAGCAGATTGGCTTCAGCCCAGAGGCTCTCATGGTGGCTCTCAGCCACCTGTTGAACAACAAAGCCCAGGGTGTTGGGTTTGTTGCCATGGGAGTAGCCCATAGGGTGCTCTGGCTGAGAACCTAGCTGGGAAAGCACTACTACTAGTGTTGCTTCTGCTGGTGGCGACGGCGTGCATGATCCTCGATGGCGATGGTGACAAGGACGACAATGACGATGACGACGTATATTTTGTGTAGTTAGGGCTTGAAAACAATCTTATGGTCTATCTATTTTGGTGAGGTGGCATATACTAACCCCTCACGGTGATCCTCGCGATGATCACGAACTTGTGGTGGTAGGATGACACCCTCTTTTGGATGTGGTGGTAGGATGACACCAAAGTAGTGCTAGGTTGAACTTGCTATGATCATGCATGCTTACTAATGCTCTTCTGCTCCATGGCTTGCTCCTAGAGTTCTTCATTGCTTGTTGTTTGTGTGTTCCAATGCTTGTTGCTTGAACTTATTGCTCATTTGCACTGCCAGGGCAAGTGGTATGTGGTGTTCGAAGGTAGGGTTCCAGGGATTTATAGTTCATGGGAAGCTTGCAACAAACAAGTTTCACGGTACAACGATAACAACCACAGAGGAGGGTTTAAGACTAGGCAGGCGGTAGAAGATGCTTAGTCCAAGTATGTGCGAGAGCATTCATGCAGCAAGGTGGAGGTTGGCAAGGTGGATCGACCGTTAGTGCAAAAGAACTTCATCATCTTCGTCCAGTTCATCGTCATAGCAGTGTTGTGGCGTTGGTGTGCTCGGTGTGATCGTGTGTAAGGTGTAGTAGTATTGGTAAGCTCACCAAGTAGGGTACAAGGTGAGCACAACTCTATGCTCGTATGTAACCAAACAACATGCACCCGTGTGAGCACATACAATGCGAGCAACCAAACGCGATGCATAGAGGCATCATTACGATGCAGGGAGAGGACATGCAGACATCCAAACTAAGTGCAGATGTTAGTTTTTGGCTTGCATTTGCTCAGTCAGGCCCAACTGAGACAAGTATGCAAAAGGGCAAAAAATGATGCAAGTAACCAAACACGCCCTAGGCGAACCAACGCACACTCGATCCCGTTGGTTGGCGGCGCTGCAGGACTGGTGGAGTTCATATCCCTCGTCAGGGAGGCGTTGGGAACCGAGGGGCAGCATGGCAGCATGGCAGGGCTGGCGGAGCTTGAATCCGTCGATGGGGAGGCGCTGGGTGGGGAAGGGGGAGGGGCAACATGAATCGGGCGACGGCGTGCTTGATAAAGGAGGCCTGCATGCGCGGCAATCGAAGCTCCATGGCCTTCGTGTCGACCCCGGGGACCAACGCAACAACCATGGGTGCATGTGGCACGGCAAGTCCGCCTAGCCCAGCCCTGCCTCCAAGTGCCTTTTCGGAGGGAATAATTTTTATACTCCAGCTGGCTGCGCCCGCGTATATTTAGAGCACCTCCAACGCAGCGACCCAAAACGTCCGCCTGCGTCTGTTTGGGTTGGTGCGGACAAAAGTGAAGGCCCAACGCGCCGACCCAAACACAAAACGCGTCCGCGCCGACGCATTTGCGGCCCAAATTTGCGGCCGAAATGCGTCGACGCGGACATGAAGCGACGCCTCGCGCGCCTTCTCAGTGTCCGCCGCGTCCCCACCTGGCGGCCGTCCAACTACCCCAAGGCCAGTTTAGTCAGCTTAATTTATGACGGCCGCCACCTCTGGCCGACGCGTCAGCGACGGCGGTCGTCCTTTTTTAAGTCGAGCGTGCAGGGAGGCCGTCCTCATCTGCTTCCAGAAAGCCCTCGTCCCCATCTCGCCACCCTCTGCTCCCCCGTCGACGGCAACCCTAGCCACCTCTAGCCAAGCAAAGATGGGGTTCTTCTCTGGCTCCGGCTCCGGCAAAGCCAAGGGCAAGGCCCCGGCCGCACCTCTCCCCCGCCTCCCCCCGCCTCCGCCGGCGCCTTCTCACCGGCCGAGGCAGCGCGTCAACGTGCCAGTGCACCAGGCAGAGTGGTGTGACGACCCCAGCTTAATCGTGCACTAATCATACACGCAAATGCACACGATCAAGCCTAAGGACTCACTTGAAGATATCACAACACAACTCTAAAACATAAATAAATTCATACAAGCTTAATATTACAAGCCAGGGCCTCGAGGGCTCGAATACATAGCTCGATGGCATACAAGTGTCAGCGGAAGCGTCAGATATCTGGGTACAGATATATTACAGAACAGAGAGAGAGATAGGCCTTCACAGAGGCGGGGCAAAATAAAAACTACGATCGAAAAGGCGTGGGCCTCCTGCCCTGGACCCTCCGATCCTACTCCTGGTCGTCAGACGACTCCTCGTAGTAGTAGTACTCTCCGGGCTGGTAGTAGTAGTGGTCATCGGCGGGGACGTCAGGCTCCGGGGCTCCGTCGTCTGGATGCGACAAATGGATAAAGGGGGAAAAGGAAAATAAATTAAACGTGAGTACTCATCCGAAGTACTCAGCAAGCAAGGATCTACACTACATATGCAACATTTTCAAAGGGGGCTGTATATGTGGACTGGGCTGCAGAAATGCCAGAATAGAGGGGGAAAGCCTAGTCTTATCGAAGACTAGCATCTTCAGCATCTTCAACGGTCTCGCAGCATTAGAAGAGAGCAGACCAACATAATGTAAAGTATAGCAGTAATGTCATCAACCTCGGCCGGGGATTCTTCCTCGACTCCCTGCGAGAAAGCAATCCCAGAGCCGTACTAACCAGTTCTCATCACATGTTCTAGTTGTACCAATCGGGATACAACTCCGAGTGTCCGTTACCGTAGGACGGGCTATCGATACAAGTTTCTTCCATGCAGGGGTGCACCAACTTACCCACCACGCTCGCTTAACTCTGGCCAGACACACTTTTCTGGATCATGCCCGGCTAAGCAACACGCCGCAACCCGACCAAATACTTAACAGAGAGGTCAGCATGCCGGACTAACCTATGCCCCCAGGGGTCTTGGGCCATCGCCCCGGACGCTCCTGCACGTTGCGTACACCGCCGGTGAGCAGACCTAGCAACCCCTTATACAAGCGTGGTTGCGTTCCCAGTCCAACCCAGCATGTGCCGCTCAGTTGCTGACGTCTATTAAGCTTCGGCTGAAGTATACGACGCAGAACGCCCATACTATGCCCACGTGATGGTTAGTGCTATCAGGCCAGAGGCCCCTCGGATCAAATATCCAAACCGTAGTGGATTAGGAGCGCGCGGTAACGAGCAGAGACTCACGATCGATGTGACCCCGTCGCCCCGTCTCAAGGACTTGCGGCAAGGGCTTAGAATGCACGGCCACGCCTCGTAGTTATCTCGCGGGCACCTCTCAGGTCAACCCGACTCCACATCACTTCGCATTCATGCTCGCGCGGGTACCCCTCAGGGCCGACCCGTCTTTAGTACCATGGTTCAAAGTCAAGTCATAGCATCCAAGGTAGCTGTGTGTCTGACACCGAAGGGAACCCTGAGGAATCACCCTCGATGGAATTCCCGCTCGATGTTATCATCACGGTGAACGAAGGAGGAATCACCCTCGAGGTCCACACTTGAGAGGTTGCGCGACGGCGTCGGTATCGGGGGTGGTGTAGGAGGAATCACCCTCGCTTACCACGACCGATTAACTAACCTGCAAGGTTATCATCAAAGTGCTGACGAGGTATCACCCTCGGCACTCGATAGTAACCCAGCAGTGTCGAGCATCTTAGGGGAAGTGACGTGCGGTGCCAGGTTCTAATCTTCAATCCCGTTGCTCGGGTCTTCTGAGAGTCCAGCAGGGCTGTCGGGACAAGTGGGTCTCTGATCAGGCTCTACCCATCCTATCTAAACAGTTTAGGATAACAGGCAGGTATCAACAGTAGGCTACAATTAAACAGGCTATGCAACAGATATAGGATGGTAACAGCAGCAGTAACATCTAATGCAAGCATAAGAGGGAAGAGAATAGGTGATATCGGAATGCTCAAAATGGGGGTGCTTGCCTGTCTGCTCGACGGCAAGGGCAGGGTCGTCGGGGACGTAGTCGTACTCCGGAGCGGCGTCTGCCTCAGGAGCTACGGCAACGTCGGGGTCTACCGAAAGAGAAGAGGGGAAGGAAACAAGTAAATATAATGCAAACAGATGCAACACAGTGCGTGCGATGTTATGATGCAGTGCAGGGTTGCCTAAATATGCCTCTAAGTCATTTTAGTTATTTTTAGAATTAACCGAGGATTTATTAACCGGTGTGTGTGCACTATTCATCTACTGGAATTGGGCTCGGAGTTACGAGTTCTTCTACTTATGAGGTTCCGGCAAGGAAACAGATGGCACGATCAGACTCGTCTCGTCGTTCTGAGCAACTTTCATGTTTTAACTTTTTCGATCCGAACTACGGTTTAAAACTTATTAATTTTCGAAGTTCAAATGATTTTCCGGAATTATTTTTTATTTACAGAAATGAATTATGACATCAGCATGACATCACTGTGACGTCAGCGGTCAACAGTGTCGCTGACCAGTCAAACATGACATGTGGGTCCAGTGGGACCCACATGTCAGTCTCTGTTAGTTAACAGTGCATTAAACTAAACTAACTAAGCTAATTAGGGGTGTGGGCCCTGGGTGTCAGTGAGAGATTAGGTTAACGAATTAGTTTTAATTTAGAAAATGTTTTATTTAAACTAAACAGTAGCGGGGCCCACATGTCAGTGGCTGGACCGCGCCCAGTCAGCACGTTGACCACGGTCAGCGTGGTCAACTGGGGCCAGGGGGCCCACTGGCAGTGACTGGGAGGTGGGGCCCATCGAGCCACGTCGGCGGCCGGCGCCGGAGACGCGCCGGCGACCGTTTTCGCGGCGGAGGATCGCCGGAGCGGCTCGGATTTGCTCCACACTTCACCAAATCGCGCGCGGTAACTTGCGTTAGAAAGCTAGCGCTCGCGCGCATCGCGTGGTGTTCAAAGCTCCGCCGGAGGTGACCTAAATCGACGGCGGCGTCCATCCTTGCGGCGGCCGGAGTTCGGGCTCGGGCAGAAATGGTGCTAGGAGGTACGGGGGAACGTGCACGCGTGCTCACAGGACCCGCACGAGCTCCAGGAGCTCGATGCTGGACTCGGACGAGCACGACAGTGACTACGGTCACGGCGGCAAGGTGCTCTGCGGCGGCGAGCTTTCGGTCAGTGATGGCAGCTAGCTGCAGGCGACGACAGGCATCGCAAAGCGACGGAGAGAAACGAGGGGAGCTCACCGAGTGGTCACGAAAGACCGTTGACAGATTAGGAGCAGCAGGGCAGCTCGAGGTCGCCGGAGTTCACCGGGGATCCGAGGAGGAAGACGAGGATGGTGTGCTCGATGTAGAAAGGCCCGGCTCTGCCCGATGGCACTGATCGACGCAGCGTTCGTCGACGGAGATGACAGGCACGGAGAGGCGGTGAGACGGGGTCTGTGGCCGCAGCGAACGACGGAACGCGGCGGCGGTGGTGCTCTGCTTCGATGGATCTGAGGGGGAAGACGAACGTAGCGAGCGATGGTAGAGGGGAGAAGTGACGGGGAGGACCAGGGGAGAGGGAATGGCTCGCCCTTATCCCCTCCTCGTGCCTGTAGCGTCGGTGGGACGGCGACGTGTCGGCGCCGCGCCGGCGCGCGCGGGCTCGGCCAGCGGGAGGGCGACAGCGCGAGGGAGAGAGGTGAGTGGGCCTGCTGGGCCGGAGTTCGGGGCACTGTGCACTCAGGCCCAGTGCACAGTGTCTCATTTTTATTTTTCTGTTTCTGTTTCTCTTTTTCTTTTATTCTTTTCTGTTTTGTATTAGTTAGGGCTCTTTTGCATTTTTGTAAGGTATGAGAGTTGTCCCCAATATTACAATGCAATATTCCCTTCCACCAAAAATTGGTTTGGGCATAGTTAGATTTCATTTGAATTTAATATAATTTTAAATGGATTTAATATTGCTGTTTTGGTGCTGTTTCAATTTGTTTAAGTCATTTAATTAGTCCAAGTGCTACTGGTGTTATTTTTATGTGTGCTCTTGGAATATTTGCTAATTAGTGAACATTTTTCCAAAGGTGTTTGAGCAAACTTATTTTGCACTTTTGAATTTTGAGTTGATTTTCAGATTGGAGTTGATTTGCTTTGGTTAACCACTTTGTTTAGGCACTGCAAATGATATGACTTGGCAATATTAGCAGCTGATCACAGTGGTAGTTACACTGGGGTGTTACAAGTTCTCCTCCTCTAAAAGAAATTCTCGTCCCGAGAATTTTAGGAGGTAGAAGGAAAGAGTCCGGGATATTCTTCCCGAAGATGATCCTCGCGTTCCCAAGTGGCTTCATCTTCAGTATGATTCGACCACTGCACTTTCAGGAACTTGGTCGTCTTCTGACGAGTTCGACGTTCAGCTTCATCAAGGATGCGGATCGGATGCTCCTTATAAGATAAGTCGTCTTGCAACTGAAGCATCTCGTGGTCCACTGCGCGGTGCGGAGATTCCTTGAAGCATTTTCGAAGTTGCGACACGTGGAAGATGTCGTGGATATGAGAGAATTGCGGCGGCAACTCCAATTTATAAGCCACCTGTCCACGTCTAGCCACGATGCGGAAAGGACCGATATAGTGAGGAGCTAGCTTGCCCTTGATTCTGAAACGACGGGTGCCTTTCATAGGAGTGACACGAAGATAAGCATGATCACCTGGTTGATAAGTCAGACCCCATCGCTTGCGATCATAATTGCTCTTCTGGCGGTCTTGAGCTGCTTTGAGATTCTCCCGGGCAATTCTGACTTGTTCTTCGGCATGTTGAATAATGTCCGGTCAAACAAGAGTTCATTCCCCAGTTTCTGACCAATTCAGAGGGGTTCGACACTTACATCCATAGAGCACTTCGAAGGGGGCCATTTTCAAGCTGGCTTGATAGCTGTTGTTAAAAGAGAATTCGGCAAACGGGAGAGATTCCTCCCATTTCTTACCGAAGGATATAACACAGGCTCGACGCATGTCTTCAAGCACTTGATAACGCACTAAACTTGGCCTTGGGATTGGGGATGATAAGCTGAACTCCATGTAATGTGAGTTCCCATAGCTTCTTGAAAACTTTCCCAGAACTTGGACATGAAAAGACCGCCACGGTCCGAACTGATCTCCTTAGGAATACCGTGGAGTGAAACGATTCTGGATATATACAGCTCTGCTAGCTGGCTAGCAGTGATAGTCTCCTTGACAGGTAGGAAATGAGCAACCTTGGAAAGTTGGTCGACGACGAAAAGAATGGCGTCGTGACCTTTCTGAGACTTGGGAAGACCAGTAATGAAATCCATCTGCACTTTATCCCACTTCCACAGAGGAATAGGGAGCGGTTGCAGAATTCCAGCAGGCTTTTGATGTTCTGCTTTCACGCGACGACATACGTCACATTCAGCAACATATCGAGCAATGTCCTGCTTCATTCTAGACCACCAGTACCTCTGTCGGAGATCGCGATACATCTTAGTGCTACCTGGATGGATAGACAGCGGTGTATCATGAGCCTCCTTCATGACCTTGTCGGTCATCAGCTCGAAACGAGGTACTACAATGCGGTCTCTGAAATATAGTGTTCCATCTTCAGCAACTGAGAAATCCCGGTACTTATCTAGATGAAGCTCTTTCTTCATTAGGTCAATTTCAGCATCTTTGGCTTGCGCTTCCTTAACAACCTTTTGAAGGTCTGGTTGTACCACAAGGTTTGTAAGAGAACCTTGGGGAACAATTCGCAGATTCAGCTGATTCAATTCTGCATAGAGACGAGGTTGAGCTCGCCTAACCATGAGGTTGTTGCAATATGACTTGCGGCTCAGGGCATCGGCCATCACGTTAGCCTTGCCCGGGGTATATGAAACACCGCAGTCATAGTCCGTAATTGTTTCTAACCATCGTTGCTGACGGAGATTAAGATCCGGTTGGGTGAACAAGTATTTCAGACTCTGGTGATCGGTATAAATCTCACACCGGTTACCCAAAAGGTAATGTCGCCATAACTTTAATGCATAGATCACTGCAGCAAGTTCAAGATCATGCACTGGATAATTTTCTTCATGCGGACGCAATTGACGTGAAGCATACGCAATCACTCTTCGTTCTTGCATTAGGACACAGCCTAATCCCTGACGAGAGGCGTCGCAGTATATGGCAAAGTCCTTTCGAGAATCCGGAGGAGCAAGCACTGGAGCAGAAGTAAGCTTGTCCTTGAGGGTCTGGAAACTTTCCTGACATTTATCTGTCCACTCAAACTTAACGCCTTTGTGGAGCAGATTAGTCAGGGGCTTGGCGATCTTAGAGAAGTTCTCGACGAATCGGCGGCAATAACTGGCTAGACTGAGGAAGCTTCGGACTTGCTTGGCATTCTTCGGAGGAGTCCAGTCAAGGATAGCCTGAACACGCTCCGGGTTAACGGCAATACCGTCCTTGGAAATCACATGTCCAAGGTAGGTCACTTCGGAAAGCCAGAATTCACATTTGGAATACTTGGCATATAACTTGTGCTCTCGAAGCCTCTCTAGAACAAGGCGAAGATTTTCCGCATGTTCTTCCTTATTCTTCGAATATACTAGGATATCGTCCAGATATACCATGACGAACTTGTCGAGGTAGTCCATGAATATGTAATTCATCAGACGGGAGAACGTAGCTGGAGCATTCGTGAGGCCAAATGACATGACGGTGTATTCATAGGAGCCATATCGAGTAACGAATGCAGTCTTCGGAATATCCTCTTCGCGGACACGGATCTGGTGATAACCCAACCTCAAGTCGAGTTTAGAGAATACCGAAGATCCAGCAAGTTGATCATATAAGTCATTGATCCGGGGAAGCGGATATTTATTCTGAATGGTTGCCTGGTTGATAGGACGGTAATCTTGGACCAACCTATTCGTACCATCTTTCTTCTTGACAAAGAGGGACGATGCTCCCAAGGCAGAGGAACTAGGGCGAATGAAACCTTTCCTTAAGGATTTATCAATCTCTTCCTTAAGCTCGATAAGATGGTGCGGAGGCATCTTGTAGGGATGCTTCGCAATGGGAGTGGTGCCAGGCTTCAAGTCGATGACGAACTCGACAGCTCTAGCAGGGGGTATTCCTAGAAATTCTTCTGGAAAAACATCCGGGAAGTCACAGACAACTGGGATGTTCTCGATCCCCTCAAGCGGAGAAGCATTCAACGCGTTCAAGGCATAAATCTGAGCCTCGGCGTTCTGAGTGATATGAGCTTGATAATTCACTAACTCATCTGATGGATGAAGGAGGTGTACAACCTTAGTGGCGCAATTGATTGAGGCGTAATGAGCCTTCAACCAATCCATTCCCAGAATAAGGTCAATGTTGGAATTATTCAGAATTATGGGGAAGGCCTGAAACTTTCTCTCTTCAATCACAATAGTGACGTCGGGGCTGAATATGGTGGCTTGGCACCGACCCGCGGGAGTGTTTACAACTAACGGATGGTGTAGTGTTTCACACTTAACGTCATGCAAGAGTGCAAAATGTTCTGACATGAATGAATGCGATGCTCCTGAATCAAATAAAACAGTTGCAGGAACTGAATTAACAAGAAGTGTACCCATCACGGTTGCTGGTTGTTCGAGGTCTTCATTCATGTTGACATGGAAGGCCTGCCCACGACCATAAGAAGGTCTGGCATTATAGTTGCGCTGCTGAGGAATACCACGGCCAATTCCACGGCCAGCAGAGGGAAGGGCCAACTGATTCTGACTCTGAGAGCAATCTCTGGCACGGTGACCTGGCTGGCCACACTTGAAACATAGTCCATTGTCAGGACGTGGTGCAGGAGCTCGAGGTGCTGGAGCTTGCAGAGGCTGCCTCGGCGGTGGAGGAGGCAGACGTGGTGCAGCATAGGAAGGCCTGTGCACTGGTGCTACTGGACGATACATACTCTGAGGGATCCAGATACGGCGCTTTTGGGAAGACGAGCCCGAAGATGAGCTCGTCTCACGAGTGCGTCGGGTAGCTTCCTTGTGCTTCTTCAATCTAGTCTCGACCATAATAGCCTTATTCACCAAGGTGGCGAAATCAGGGTAGTCTTGAACAAGCAGGGCTAACTGAATATCATGATGCAGCCCTTCACGGAATTTCTCCTGCCTTCGGTCATCAGTGGGAACGTCCTCTTCAGCGTAGTGAGACAAATCAAGAAACTCGCGCTGATAAACTTCCACAGATTTGTTGCCCTGAACGAGACTGCGGAACTCGGCCTTCTTCCGAGCTATGACAGCTTGGGGAATGTAGCGGGCACGGAAAGCAACTTTGAATTCTGCCCAGGTGACGACGGTACCAGGTGGTAAGGTCTGACGGTGAGTAGCCCACCACTGTGATGCGGGACCCTTCAGAAGGTATGTCACAAAGGTGACATAGTTGACCTGGGCGACACCAGCAGACTCCATCTCATGGGAGATGTCACGCAGCCAGTCATCTGCATCCAATGGGTTGACGGTGTTGCGGAAGAACGACGGGTTGAGCCGCATAAATTCTGGCAAGGTGATGGAAGGTAGCGGCTGGTCGGCATTGGGACGGGGAAATTGCTGCATAATCCCCGTCATGAATTGGCGGTTGAGTTCGAACTGTTGCATCATCGCAGCCATATAGTCAGGTGGCGGCGGTGGTGGTGGATTGTTGTCAGCCATCCTGCTAAATCGATAGGGGTAGTTTAGCAGAAGCCAATGCGAGTGTTTAACGACATGCATGATGTGACGTGACGGAATTTAACTAGTACATCAGATGCTTAATAGTAGTCATTAAGTCATACAGAACCATACAGCGTCGGTTACATTCGGGCAGCATAACGGCGCAAATTCAAAAGCTAGACATGCTAGGCGGCGCGCAGGCTCGCGGTAAGGAAGTACACAACGAGACATAGCAAAGGCTACATCAACGTCGGAGAAAACCACTGAAACGGGGTAGCTGCAAGTGCGGACGATGGACGTTCGTCACTGAAGGATCCTGAGCTCCATGTGCACTCTGATGCAGAACCCGGTCTCGAACTGTAAGAAGAGGTCCACGTGCAGGCGTGTGACCTCCCACAGCAGGCCAATTGATCCCTGATGGCATCTCGGTCCTGCTCGGGTAAAGAATGTGCTCCGGGTGTATCCCTGCACGAACAGCTGGTAACAACTGCGTCATAGCCTCATAGAGTCGTGCTCGAGTGGCAAACAACTCGACAGCAAGAGCGCGAACCATGCGATCCAGAGCCTGAGTACAATGAATCAGAACTCGCTGATCGTAGCGTCGAGGCTCGTAAGGGGCACAGACAGCTGTGTAGAATCCAGAAGCATCTCTAGCAGGGGCATACGGAATATAACGATACTCGGAGGCATCCAAGTCAGCACTGAACTGTCCCTCGAAGACGTGCGACAGCAGAGTAGGCGGCATCATGGACTGCCATCTCAATCGTCACGCCGATACCGTGAAAACGGTGTAGCTCAGTGTCTGAGTCATCCTGCTGATCGTAGATGCGAACATCAGCATAGTATTGCTCCTGGTTGAACTCACGATAAACCTCGTAGACCATGTATTCGGGGCACCAGCGGTATCCCAACCTGATCAAGAGTGCGATCAGAACAGCTGGAAACCCAGGGACGTCTCGAGCACAGGTGCGAAGCACAAGCTGTGTCGCAGGGCGAGGTGGAAACAGACGGTCCATCTGAAATAAAAAGATTCAGGATTGTCATTCGACGACGAGAAATATAGAAAATCTCGAATGAAAAGATTAAACAAAACAATGGAAAGAAAATGATTATCAGACTAATCAGATCAAAGACAAGGAAATCGCACTGAATCCAGCTCTCCGGGTGGATAGAATTAACGAGATCCTAAGTGTCAGTGTTAGTAAATTTTATTAAACCCGAATAGAAGAGAGGTTAGAGTCCCAGAGTAAAGATGAGGAATAAAAGATCCTAATACCACCCAGTTGGCGACGTGGGTCCGTAAGCCACATAGCCAGGTTAGTAAAACAGTTTTTGACCACTAGACTCAACTTCGGCCAAAGAGTTGGAAAGGGGGACTCCTAGAGGCAGTCGGCTCTGATACCAACCTGTGACGACCCCGGCTTAATCGTGCACTAATCATACACGCAAATGCACGCGATCAAGCCTAAGGACTCACTTGAAGATATCACAACACAACTCTAAAACATAAATAAATTCATACAAGCTTAATATTACAAGCCAGGGCCTCGAGGGCTCGAATACATAGCTCGATGGCATACAAGTGTCAGCGGAAGCGTCAGATATCTGGGTACAGATATATTACAGAACAGAGAGAGAGATAGGCCTTCCCGGAGGCGGGGCAAAATAAAAACTACGATCGAAAAGGCGTGGGCCTCCTGCCCTGGACCCTCCGATCCTACTCCTGGTCGTCAGACGGCTCCTCGTAGTAGTAGTACTCTCCGGGCTGGTAGTAGTAGTGGTCGTCGACGGGGACGTCAGGCTCTGGGGCTCCGTCGTCTGGATGCGACAAATGGATAAAGGGGGAAAAGGAAAATAAAGCAAATGTGAGTACTCATCCTAAGTACTCAGCAAGCAAGGATCTACACTACATATGCAACATTTTCAAAGGGGGCTGTATATGTGGACTGGGCTACAGAAATGCCAGAATAGAGGGGGAAAGCCTAGTCCTATCGAAGACTAGCATCTTCAGCATCTTCAACGGTCTCGCAGCATTAGAAGAGAGCAGACCAACATAATGTAAAGTATAGCAGTAATGTCATCAAACTCGGCCGGGGATTCTTCCTCGACTCCCTGCGAGAAAGCAATCCTAGAGCCGTACTAACCAGTTCTCATCACATGTTCTAGTTGTACCGATCGGGATACAACTCCGAGTGTCCGTTACCGTAGGACAGGCTATCGATAGAAGTTTCTTCCCTGCAGGGGTGCACCAACTTACCCACCACGCTCGCTTAACTCCGGTCGGACACACTTTTCTGGGTCATGCCCGGCCTCGGCTAAGCAACACGCCGCAACCCAACCAAATACTTAACAGAGAGGTTAGCACGCCGGACTAACCTATGCCCCCAGGGGTCTTGGGCCATCGCCCCGGACGCTCCTGCACGTTGCGTACACCGCCGGTGAGCGGACCTAGCAACCCCTTATACAAGCGCGGTTGCGTTCCCAGTCCAACCCAGCGTGTGCCGCTTAGTTGCTGACGTCTATTAAGCTTCGGCTGAAGTATACGACGCAGAACGCCCATACTATGCCCACGTGATGGTTAGTGCTATCAGGCTAGAGGCCCCTCGGATCAAATATCCAAACCGTAGTGGATTAGGAGTGCGCGGTAACAAGCAGAGACTCACGATCGATGTGACCCCGTCGCCCCGTCTCGAGAACTTGCGGCAAGGGCTTAGAATGCCCGGCCACGACTCGTAGTTATCTCGCGGGCACCTCTCAGGTCAACCCGACTCCACATCACTTCGCATTCATGCTCGCGCGGGTACCCCTCAGGGCCGACCCGTCTTTAGTACCATGGTTCAAAGTCAACTCATAGCATCCAAGGTAGCTGTGTGTCTGACACCGAAGGGAACCCTGAGGAATCACCCTCGATGGAATTCCCGCTGGATGTTATCATCAAGGTGAACGAAGGAGGAATCACCCTCGAGGTCCACACTTGAGAGGTTGCGCGACGGCGTCGGTATCGGGGGTGGTATAGGAGGAATCACCCTCGCTTACCACGACCGATTAACTAACCTGCAAGGTTATCATCAAAGTGCTGACGAGGTATCACCCTCGGCACTCGATAGTAACCCAGCAGTGTCGAGCATCTTAGGGGAAGTGACGTGCGGTGTCAGGTTCTAATCTTCAATCCCGTTGCTCGGGTCTTCTGAGAGTCCAGTGGGGCAGTCGGGACAAGTGGGTCTCTGATCAGGCTCTACCCATCCTATCTAAACAGTTTAGGATAACAGGCAGGTATCAACAGTAGGCTACAATTAAACAGGCTATGCAACAGATATAGGATGGTAACAGCAGCAGTAACATCTAATGTAAGCATAAGAGGGAACAGAATAGGTGATATCGGAATGCTCAAAATGGGGGTGCTTGCCGTTCTGCTCGACGGCAAGGGCAGGGTCGTCGGGGACGTAGTCGTACTCCGGAGCGGCGTCTGCCTCAGGAGCTACGGCAACGTCGGGGTCTACCGAAAGAGAAGAGGGGGATGAAACAAGTAAATATAATGCAAACAGATGCAACACAGTGCGTGCGATGTTATGATGCAGTGCAGGGTTGCCTAAATATGCCTCTAAGTCATTTTAGTTATTTTTAGAATTAACCGGGGATTTATTAACCGGTGTGTGTGCAATACATCTGCTGGAATCGGGCTCGGAGTTACGAGTTCTTCTACTTAGGAGGTTCCGGCAAGGAAACAGACGGCACGATCAGACTCGTCTCGTCGTTCTGAGTAACTTTCATGTTTTAACTTTTTCGATCCGAGCTACGGTTTAAAAGTTACTAATTTTCGAAGTTTAAATGATTTTCTGGAATTATTTTTTATTTACAGAAATGAATTATGACGTCACTATGACGTCAGCGGTCAACAGCGTCGCTGACCAGTCAAACATGACATGTGGGTCCAGTGGGACCCACATGTCAGTCTCTGTTAGTTAACAGTCCATTAAACTAAACTAACTAAGCTAATTAGGGCTGTGGGCCCCGGGTGTCAGTGAGAGATTAGGTTAACTAATTAGTTTTAATTTAGAAAACGTTTTATTTAAACTAAACAGTAGCGGGGCCCACATGTCAGTGGCTGGACCGCGCCCAGTCAGCACGTTGACCACGGTCAGCGTGGTCAACTGGGGCCAGGGGGCCCACTGGCAGTGACTGGGAGGTGGGGCCCATCGAGCCACGTCGGCGGCCGGCGTCGGAGACGCGCCGGCGACCGTTTTCGCGGCGGAGGATCGCCGGAGCGGCTCGGATTTGCTCCACACTTCACCAAATCACGCGCGGTAACTTGCGTTAGAAAGCTAGCGCTCGCGCGCATCGCGTGGTGCTCAAAGCTCCGCCGGAGGTGACCTAAATCGACGGCGGCGTCCATCCTTGCGGCGGTCGGAGTTCGGGCTCGGGCAGAAACGGTGCTAGGAGGTACGGGGGAACGTGCACGCGTGCTCACAGGACCCGCACGAGCTCCAGGAGCTCGATGCTGGGCTCGGAGGAGCACGACAGTGACTACGGTCACGGCGGCGAGGTGCTCTGCGGCGGCGAGCTTTCGATCAGCGATGGCAGCTAGCTGCAGGCGACGACAGGCATCGCAAAGCAACGGAGAGAAACGAGAGGAGCTCACCGAGTGGTCACGAAAGACCGTTGACAGATTAGGAGCAGCAGGGCAGCTCGAGGTCGCCGGAGTTCACCGGGGATCCGAGGAGGAAGACGAGGACGGTGTGCTCGATGTAGAAAGGCCCGGCTCCGCCCGGTGGCACTGATCGACGCAGCGTTCATCGGCGGAGACGACAGGCACGGAGAGGCGGTGAGACGGGGTCTGTGGCCGCGGCGAACGACGGAACGCGGCGGCGGTGGCGCTCTGCTTCGATGGATCTGAGGGGGAAGATGAACGGAGCGAGCGATGGGAGAGGGGAGAAGTGACGGGGAGGACCAGGGGAGAGGGAATGGCTCGCCCTTATCCCCTCCTCGTCCCTGTAGCGTCGGTGGGACGGCGACGTGTCGGCGCCGCGCCGGCGCGCGCGGGCTCGGCCAGCGCGAGGGCGACAGCGCGAGGGAGAGAGGTGAGTGGGCCTGCTGGGCCGGAGTTCGGGGCACTGTGCACTAAGGCCCAGTGCACAGTGCCTCGTTTTTATTTTTCTGTTTCTGTTTCCGTTTTGCTTTTATTCTTTTCTGTTTTGTATTAGTTAGGGCTCTTTTGCATTTTTGTAAGGTATGAGAGTTGTCCCCAATATTACAATGCAATATTCCCTTCCACCAAAAATTGGTTTGGGCATAGTTAGATTTCATTTGAATTTAATATAATTTTAAATGGATTTAATATTACTGTTTTGGTGCTGTTTCAATTTGTTTAAGTCATTTAATTAGTCCAAGTGCTACTGGTGTTATTTTTATGTGTGCTCTTGGAATATTTGCTAATTAGTGAACATTTTTCCAAAGGTGTTTGAGCAAACTTATTTTGCACTTTTGAATTTTGAGTTGATTTTCAGATTGGAGTTGATTTGCTTTGGTTAACCACTATGTTTAGGCACTGCAAATGATATGACTTGGCAATATTAGCAGCTGATTACAGCGGTAGTTACACAGTGGTGTTACAAGTGGCACTGGCTGCACCGCGTCCCTCTCCCCAACTCGGATGTCACCCTGCCGCACGACTGGCATTTGGATCCGAAGAGGATCCCAGTGCTGGCGGCGCCGCGGTCGGCGAGGGCGCATGCGGAGGAGGTGCGGCGCCGGCGGGCGCTGCTGACGCCGGAGCTACGCTGCGACGCCGCGTACGACGTCGACTCGTCCTATTGGGCTCGTTGGTTCGCCTTCGAGTACGAGAAGGCGAGGCGACGCGGCGTCCGCGAAGTCGCTCGCAGCTCGCCACTGCCCTCCATCGTCGTTCGCGACAAGGACCAGGAGGCGGAGGCCGCCTACCAGGCGGCCATGGCGGCTGTCTTTCGGGAGAGCGAGGAGGAGCGGTGCAGGGCGGCGGAGGACGAGGAGGAGGAGGCGGTGTACCAGGCGGGCATGGCGGAGACCATGGTGCTGTCCGCGGCGGGCGACTGCGTCGTGCCGCCGGTGGCCCCCCGTCCCCAGTCAAGGCCGAGCCGGATCCGGCCCCCGTCGAGCGGTACTCCTGGACCGGAGTAGTGCAGGAGTGGGTGAGCGCGCCGCCGATCTGGCTCGAGGCGACGAAGGCGCAGGAGGCAGCGTACCTCGAGCAATGGCGCCAGCGACGGCTGGCCGAGGAGCGCCGCCACGGCGAGTACCTCGAGCAGCTCGAGCGCGACGCCGAGGAGGAGCAGCGCGAGGCGGAGGAGGAGGCGCGCCAGGCCCAGGCAGCAGCGGCACAGCCCGCGCTCGACATCGCCATCGCCTGGAACACAACATTCCCCTGGGCCGGCCCTGCGCCGACGCTCATCGACCTCACCGACCCCGACGACGACGACGAGGACGCCTAGGGCAGCGCACTGCCTCGTAGTTAACTTTTTTTTAATGTTAATTAATGTAAATGTGGACGCGTGGACTCTTGTCGGCCTTCGTGGCCGGCTTTAATGTTTAATTAATGTTTGTTTTTATTTTCGAAATATTTGTATTTTTTTTCGCGCACCGTCAAAATGGATCGGGCCAGTGTTAGGCGCATGTGTCGACCCAAACGTGAAAGCGAACGTTGGTGTCCGCCGGACCGACCCAAACAGATAAAAAGCGGACAAAATGGCCGTCCGTTTGGGTCGGCGCGTTGGAGTTGGTCTTAGGGATCAAGAGACGGCTTGGCTAAAAATTGTACTTTTCTAATGCTTATGAGTGATCGGTTAGGTGTGGTTTAGCGAAGAAAAATAGAAATTTTACTCCTCTAAAAACATTAGTATAAGTGATCAGTTACAGATGCTCTAAGCCACCAGTCCCTTTCCTTACCAGAATACATTGAAGTTTTACATGGAAACAGCGAACAGTACCCATGGTGCCGTGCCGAAATAGATGATCGATGCCGCTACAACCATGTATAGAGATACAGTCTGTGCCTGACCAACACCATGCGATGCATGCATGACGGGGAAGAACAAGAAAATGAGTTCCGCCGCTGAGTAATTCCATTTTTCTCCCTGTAATGAGATGCCGGGCAGCGCGGGAAATGCCCAAACTACACGGTGCTCTGTAGCAGCACGTTGTGGCTGGGGACGCAGTCTGTACTGCGTACGGACAACGGGTGTCGCGCTCTCCCTGATAACGGTCAGAGACCAGCGTATGTCACGGGGTCACGAGCCCAACACATATGCATGCAAGTCTCTATCCATTACCCTATCACGATCGCTGGAAAATCAGCGGCGGCTCCGTCCTCACACCGGCAAGCAACCCTGCTTCACTGGTTTCTTCGTCGTGGTCCTGTTTTCTTCTGGGAACGTGTTGCAGGGGGACTCAGGATCTGCAGTTTGTGCTGGAGCGGGTGAAAATGGACGAAACTAATTCTTTTTTAAAACTTCAACACAAAATGGCCCTAATCTGAAAATATTTCTGAAACTGGCCCCTTTGCATGACGCCCGGGGCTAGTGCGCCATGCTAGATAGCATGACGCCCCGGACTAGGGTGCCATGCTATTTGACATGACGCCTTAGCCCGGAGCGCCATGCTACAGATCGCTACCATGACGCCCTAGCCCGGGGCGTCATGCGAAAAAGGGTCAGTTTGTGAAATATTTTCAGATTTAGACCATTTTATGTTAAAGTTTTGAAAAAGGGTCAGTTTCGTCCATTTTGACCTGGAGCGTGCCTAATCATCGATCAGCGCATGGCCAGGTCAAGACGCCATCCCGCTGCGTGCTCGTGACACTGTACTGCCCATATATGCTATTTTTTAGGAGCCAATCAGCTCACAGCAGCCGGCAGGTTGCGTGCTTGCCTTCTTGGTGACTTTGATCTGGTCTCAGGTCTCGCCTAGTACGGACAGACATAGATCGTGATCGCAAGAATTTGGTTTTACAAGTGGTAAAACAAGAGGGGGTGTACGTGCGCAACTTGGCCTGGACTTTCCATGACGACCGATAAACGACCAGAATGCAAGTTGTACAACACAGAAAACTACATGAATCATCCTTTGGATAGGACAACGTTGCATAGAAAAAACACAGAAAATTTGCCTCAGTTGTATTTGAATGACCGTAGAAAACAGGTTAGAGAAGATTGAACTTCATATTAACCGAGGCATATATGAAACCAATAAACAGGAATTTCCATGCTCAAAACTTAGAATTCCATGTTAATGAGGAAAATTCATTGGCTGGCTTGTGACAAATTTATGGAACCAAAAGGTGAGGACGGTATGGGTTTCCACGATCTTAGAAGTGCTTCCCGCAAAGCAGGCTTGGGGGTTGGTCTTATTCCGGACTCGTTATGTGCAAAGTTGATGAAGACAAAGTATTACCCTCAATGCCATATTCTTGATACCGTTTTTCTGCAGTCGGCGTCGTTGACTTGGTAGGGTTAACAAAGTTACACAACATCAATGTTCTTCAAGTATGTGTTCTATCTATGGTGTGGAAAATGA
The DNA here is from genome assembly GCA_011799875.1 of Thinopyrum elongatum. NCBI lineage: Eukaryota > Viridiplantae > Streptophyta > Magnoliopsida > Poales > Poaceae > Thinopyrum > Thinopyrum elongatum. Next base: position 544,066,318 of record CM022298.1, on the reverse strand, counting down.
GATCACCTTTCATGCTCTAGTGACTTGCCCTAAGGCGAGGGCTCTGCATATTTTCGAAAAGGGGCACTTTATTACTTAAAAGATTTAAGTATTATTACACCCGGCCTCTGCATAATTAAGATGCACACAGTCAAACAAGGTCCTCTCACATCAATGAAAAATAAAAAGGCAAAATACAAGGAAACATGTATAGTCCATATAACGCCTAAAGCGGAGGGAGGCTAATCCTAAGATCATGATGCTATCCATGTTGGATAAAAGTATCCCTCGTCGTAGCCTCTAATCGTGTACACACCTCCGTAAATAGATCTCGATTCTCCACGTGTTGTAGGGAGGACCATAAACGAGGAGTCCTTGCATATAGCTATGAGAGACGATTGGAATATTCTCGGGGAAGACGTCTTCAAGTATACGGGGCCGGACTAGTTGCTTATTCTGCTGGATTAGTTGAGGTCGCCGCAACCTGAGAAAATGATCTTCATTTTTTGGAGGGCTTAACACTTAAGATATTATTTGATTTCTGGTAACGAGAAGGAATCCATCTCAGTCTATGCTTGTTTTATGAAAAAATATTGGGCATCTTTTTCGCTTTGTCATTCAAATGTAGAGGTGGTGGCCAACCACAAAGTGAAGGGGGGTGGTGGCTAGGGTTAGCCTCGCTGCTCATTGAGAACCCAGGTGATGTGGCAGCCTCCCCCTTCTGATTATTTAAGATTAACGTCAACGCGAACTTTGTGGAGAGTATTAGCGCTGCGTGGGTGGTGTTGTTGCTAGAGACTCTTCTGGAGAGGTCATTACATCACCCTGTGATTTTATTGGTTTATGCACAGGTGTTGAAGAAACGGAATTGCTGGCCTGCCTAGTTTGTCTAGATACTGATATCACCCTTCATAATCCTATAAGTTTGGAGACGAATTTTTCTTTTGTGGCTTCATCCCTTGCAAATGAAAACCTTGACAGGCTCCCTCTTGTTGATCTGAAGGAGGCGCTGAGCATCACCAAGTTTCTCAAAGTGTTTAAGGTGTCTAAAATTAATTGATAGTCCAATGAAATGGCGCATGGGATTACTTTAGTTTTGATAATAGGACAGATGATGTTCTTATTAAAAGTTTCCCACCCCTTATATGAGATTATACCATGAATGATCATAGTCATAAATATTGCAATATTAATCGGTGCCCAACTGTAATTTGTTTGCCACGCCACTTGCTTGTTTGAGAGAGATGTCACTAGTGAATCTATGGCCCCTTGGGTCTATTCTCCTTTACTGAAAACAAATATTTTCCTTACTGCCCTGTTTTATTTTTTATACCAATTATCTCTACCTATTACGTTTAATCTTGTGACTAGCAAGACAAGGGGCTTGACAACCCTCTTGCTGTGTTGGGGACAAGTTGTTTTGTGTTTAGTGTGCATGTGCTGCTTACTTTGTTCACTTGGAGAAGCTCCTACTGGATTGATAACCTTGGTTCTCTAACTGAGGAAAATACTTCCTGTTGTTCTGCTTCACCCTTACACTTGGGAGGATTCCAATAACTCATGCAGGGGCAAGCAACTACCCATGACATAGTTGGCTCGTGCGAGATTGTGGTTCTGGGTCGCGTCAACCTTACTGAGCACCACGTCTAGGGTGAATCTCTATTCTACCATCTATCCATTCAAAAACCATAGAGGGAACAACGAAAAAGGACAAGCACCATACCTATCAAACTGTTGTTGATCTGGAATAAAGGAGTGATTGTTATGGGCCCATGTGAGAAAATAGGGGATAATTACGGTGATGTGCACATAGAAGAAGGACACAGTACCACTGGATCAAACGGGTTGTGCCGCACATCTGTGGCGGCAGCCCTCCTTGGAGATGGATCGCGTGCAAGGGGGAGGAGGGGCATGTTTGCCAGAGCGCGGGCAGTGGTGGCTCTGGCGGCAGCGACAACCATCAAGGATGGTAGGCAGACACGAGAAATGATGGTAGGGAGCACCTCTTGGGGGTGGGAGTAGGTCGAGCGCTAGTGGGCAGAGGAAGGGGCGCACAAAGATCAAGAAGGTGGCGCGACAGTGAGTGGGGAAGCATATTGAGAGTTTGGATTTCTGGGATGTAGCTTTTGGTGTGTTTTTCTTTGGTGGTTTGTGTGCATGTTATTTTTGTTTTTTCACAGCTATGTGTGCGACGACAATGGAACAAAAACAGAGAAGCAGTGGATGATGTATGAATTGATGGACAAAGAATGAGCAAAATAGGAAATATTGTGCTATTTTTAAGCAAGAGATATTAATATCACGATAGAGTACAATGGGGGTTATAAGGATGGTCTCGATGAGTTGGGAGGCAAGTCTTCTAGTTCTAGATGAACGATCTCGACAAGATGTTTTGGATCTGGCTAGGGCAACTAAGCTTCAGCTTCCATCGATATTTCTCTCCTCCCTCGTGTTATCGGGTGCCCTATATGGGGCCTATCTTGCTCGCCTTGGCCTTCCTTGTGGTATTCTAGGTGCTTAACGATCCAGACTGCTCCGTATTCGGTGAGGTTGTGGTTGTTGGGCTACGCTAGGTGCATCGGCTGCAATATAAAATTTTCCCTATGCGCAGATCAACCAGGAACATGCTATGGCAGATGGATCATGGATCGTTACCACTAGACGCGTAATGCCGTGCATCGGTAGTAGAGTTGGGGCAGCGCGTCTCCAGAGTCGTCTCCTCCTCGTCGATCTCCCACGTAGCCGAGCCCCCGCGAACAACAAAGACCCGCGAACGGTGATCTCCCGCGAACGGCTCTTAGCGGATCCCTCGAATGGTTTGTCCAAGCACCGCAAGTGCGATACCTCCAAGGTGTCCACACGTAATGGGAGCAGCGTTGGGCGGCGGTCTGTTAGGTCCGGTCACATGGCATGGTGTGTGGGGATTGGCGGCGGCTATCTAGGGCGTAAAAAGATCAACCCTGCTACTTGTGAGTTGTGTTGGGATTTTCATCGAAGAGGAGGGGAGATGCAGTACAGTAGAGATAAGTATTTCCCTCAGTGAGAACCAAGGTTTATCGAACCAGTAGGAGAATCACGCAAAGCCTTGTGAACAGCACATGCACACACAAAAGCAAATACTTGCACCCAACTCGGGCAAGAGTGTTGTCAATCCCCATGAACTCTTGGAAGGATCAAATCTTGAATAGGTAGATAGATAAATTTCAATACAAAATAGAAGATATATAATTGCAGCAAAGGAATTTTGGTTTTTATAATATGATAAAAGTAGACCCGGGGGTCATAGTTTTCAATAGAGCCTTCTCTCTCGAACACATAGCATACGATGGGTGAACAAATTACAGTTGGGCAATTGATTAAAAAGCGTATAGTTATGACGATATCCAAGGCAATGATCATGTATATAGGCATCACGATCGAGACAAGTAGACCGACTCCTGCCTGCATCTACTACTATTACTCCACCAATCGACCGCTATCTAGCATGCATCTATGATATTAATTTCATGAAAAATGGAGTAACACCTTAAGCAAGATGACATGATGTAGACAAAGTAAACCCAATCAATATGAATAAACCTCGTCATTTTACCCTTAATGGCAACAATACAAATATGTGTCTTGTCCCCTTCTGTCACTGGGTCATAGAGCACCGCAAGATTGAACCCATCACAAAGCAGCTCTCCCATTGAAGATAAATCAATCTAGTTGGCCAAACCAAATGGATAGATCGGAGAGAAATATAAAGCTATAACATGCATAATAAAGTTCAGAAAAGACTCAATTACTTCTCATGAATATTCAGATCATAAAGCCACAATTCATCGGATCCCAACAAACACACGGCAAAAGAAGATTACATCAGATAGAACTCAAAGAACATCAAGGAGAACATTGTATTGAAGATCAAAGAGAGAGAAGAAGCCATCTACCTACTAGCTATGGACCCGTAGGTCTGTGGTAAACTACTCACGCATCATCGAAAGGCAGCAAGGATGATCTAGAAGCCCTCCGTGATCGATTCCCCCTCCGGCAGAGTACCAAAAAAGGCCTCCAGATGGGATCGCGAAAGAACAGAAGTTTGTGATGGTGGAAAAAGTGTTTAGGGTGGCTCTCTATTGGTTTCGGAATATGGGAATTTATAGGAGCAGAATTAGGTCAAACGGAGCTGCGTGGGCCCCACAAGCTTAGGGGGCATGCCTACCCCCCCCCCGGGGGGGCGTGCCCCTCGAGCTTGTGGCTTTCTCGTATCTCATCTGTTCTCCTCCCGAAGCTTCGAGGGTCCCTTCTGGTCCAGAAAAAATTTATCCAAAGTTTTTTTTCCGTTTGGACTTCATTTGATATTGATTTTCCGAAAAGTCAAAATAAGCAAAAAAAACATCAACTGGCACTTGGTTAATAGGTTAGTCCCAATAAATGATATAAAATAGCATTTAAAAGCATATAAAACAACTAAGATTGATAATATAATAGCAAGGAACAATCAAAAATTATAGATACGTTGGAGACGTATCAAGCATCCCCAAGCTAAATTCCTGCTCGTCCTTGAGTAGGTAAATGATAAAAACAGAATTTTTATGTGGAATGCTACGTATCATGTTTATCATGTAATCTCTCTTTTTACGGTATGAATATTAAGATCCGAGTGATTCAAAACAATAGTCTATAATTTGATATAAAGACATCAATACTCAGGCATACCAACAAACAATGATGCCTTTCAAAATAAAAATGCTAAAGAACGCTATCCCTACAAAATCATATAATCTTGTCATGCTTGGTCTTCCTAACACAAAGTATTAATCATGAACTACCCCAATGACAAGCCGAGCAATTGGTTCATACTTTTTACCGCGCTTTAGCTTTTTCAACCTCATGCAATACATGAGCGTGAGCCATGGACATAGCAATATAGGTGGAATATAATGCGGTGATAGAGATCAATAAGGGGAAGTAAAAAAAAGAAAGATAGTCTCACATCGGTGCGGCTAATCAACGGGTTACGGAGATGCCCATCAATTGATGCCAATGCGAGGAGTAGGGATTGCCATGCAACGGATGCACTAAGATTTATAAGTGTATGAAAGCTCAACTGAAAGGTAAGTGGGTGTGCATCCAACTTGCTTGCTCATGAAGACCTCAGGCATTTGAGGAAGCCCATCATCGGAATATACAAGCCAAGTTCTATAATTAAAAATTCCCACTAGTATATGAAAGTGACAACATAGGAGACTCTCTATATGAAAAACATGGTGCTACTCTGAAGCACGAGTGTGGAAAAGGATAGTAACATTGCTCCTTCTCTCTTTTTCTCTTTTTTTGTTGTCTCTTTTTGGCCTCTTTTTTTCGTGTAGTTCCTCATCCCGACTTGTGGGGGAATCATAGTCTCCATCATCCTTTCCTCACTAGGACAATGCTCTAATAATGATGATCATCACACTTTTATTTATTTACAACTCAATATTACAACTCAATACTAGAAACAATATGACTTTATATGAATGCCTCTTGCAGTGTACCAGGATGAGCAATGATGCTAGTGTAACATGTATAGTAATGATGAACGATGGCTGAGCCACAAATACTATGTCAGTTATATGATCATGCAAAGCAATATGACAATGAATGTGTATGTCATAAAAATGGAACGGTGCAAGTTGCATGACAATATATCTCGGAATAGTTATGGGAATGCCATGATAGGTAGGTATGGTGGCTGTTTTGAGGAAGATATAAGGAGGATTATGTGTGATAGAGCGTATCATATCATGGGGTTTGGATGCACCGTCGAAGTTTGCACCGACTCTCGAGGTGAGAAAGGTCAATGCGCGGTACCGAAGAGGCCAACAAATGGCGGAAAGGTAAGAGTGTGTATTATCCATGGACTCACATTAGTAATAAAGAACTCACATACTTAGTAAAAGTTTATTAGCACTCAAAGAAAAGTACTACTATGCATCCCCTAGGGGGATAGATTGGTAGGAAAATACCATCGCTTGTCCCCGGCCACCACTCATAAGGTAGACACTCAATAATAAATCATGCTCCTACTTCGTCGCATAACTAGAGACTATACGTGCATGCTTCGGGAATCACAGACCTTAACACCAATATTCTTACTAAACCACAATCATTCACTAGTACCCCCCACATATTACCATCTTAATATCGCAAAACTATTACAAGAAATCAAACTTATCATATTCAGTGATCTACATGAAAGTTTTTATTATATCCCTCTTGAATACCTATCATATCAGGACCAATTTTGTAACATGTGCATATTGCCATTACTATTCATTAGACTCTCAAAAAGATATAACTGAAGCATGAGAGTGCAACTATTTCTTTAAAATATAACCACCGTCATGCTCTAAAAGATATAAGTGAAGCACTAGAGCAACTGCCTAGCTCAAAAGATATAAGTGAAACACATAGAGTATTCTAACAAATTGTGAATAAATGTGTGTCCCTCTCAAAAGGTGTGTGTGCAGCAAACAATGATTGTGGCAAACTAAAAAGGAAACAAAGCAAAGACTACTATAATACAAGATGCTCCAAGAAAGACTCATATCATGTGATGAATAAAAATATAGCTCCAAGTAGTATACCGATGGATTGTAGATAAAAGAGGGGATGCCATCCGGGGCATCCCCAAGCTTAGATGCTTGAGTCTCCTTGAATATTACCTTGGGGTGCCTTGGGCGTCCCCAAGCTTAGGGTCTTGCTGCTCCTTATTCCTTCATCCATCGTGATCTCACCCAAAACTTGAAAACTTCAGCACACAAAACTCAACAGAAACCTCGTGAGATCCGTTAGTATAATAAGCAAATCATAAACTTTAGGTACTGTTATGAACCCATTCATAATTTATTCTTGCATAAAACCTACTGTATTCTAACTTCTCCATGACTTATACCCCCCCCCCCTGATATAATTCATAGCATCACTAAAACAATAAACTATGCAATAGAAAACAGAATCTGTCTAAAACAGAACAATCTGTAATGATCTGAACAAACACTACACTTCTGTAACTCCAAAAAATCTGAAAAATTAGGACAACGTGGGAAATTTGTAAATAAAAAATGTGTAAAAAATATAGAATTTATCACGTTCCAATAAGTCATAGTAATTCCAGAACTTGGTGCAAAAGTTTCTGTTTTTTCAGAGAATCAAGTCAACTATCAACCAAATCATCACAAAGGCTTTACTGGCACAAACACTAACTAAAACATAAAAACACAATCATAGCAGTAGCATAATTGTGTCAACACTCGAAAACAGAAAGAAAAACATAAAATTTAAGAGAACTATTGGGTTGCCTCCCAACAAGCGCTATTGTTTTACGCCCTAGCTAGGTGTAAGGCAAAGTTTCAAATGTTGTCATCTTTCACATTAATTCCATAGGTGGCCCTCATAATAGATTCATATGGTGGTTTAATTCTATTCCTTCTTTCATATCAATAATAGCACCTATGGTTCATAGGAAAGGCCTACCAAGTATTATAGGACAAGATGGATTACATTCAATATCAAGCACAATGAAATCCATGGGCACATAATTTCTATTAGCAAGAATAAGTACACCATTTATTCTACCCAATGGTTTCTTACTAGTTGAATCCGCTAAGTGCAAATTAAGGGAACATTCATTCAAATCAACAAGGCCTAGCACGTCACATAAAGATTTTGGTACTAGAAACGCTAGCACCTAGATCACATAAATCATTACATTCATAATAGTTAGTAGGTGCCCATTCATCATGCAATTTTCTAGGTATTGAAACCTGAACTGTAGCTTTTCTTCATAACCTTTTCATCATAGCTTCTACAATATGTTTAGTAAAAGCTTTATTTTGTTCATAAGTATTGGGTGAAATTTATCATGGATTGCAACAAGGAAATGCATTCAACCAAAGAACAATTATCATAATTAAAGTCCTTGTAATCAAAAGTAGTGGGCACATCACTAGTTAAAGTCTTGACCTCTTCAAACCCACTTTTATTATTTTTATCTTTAAGATCATCACCCTCCGAACAATTGGGACACCTTCTAGCTAAATTTGACTCATCTCCAGTCCCTTTTTATCAAGTTTTATATTACTAAACAAGGATTCAATAGGTGAGACAACAATCATTTTAATATCTTCATCATGATTACGATAAAAACCGGGTGGAATAGCCTTTTCTAGGAATTCACGCTTAGCTCTCAACCTAGCGGTTCTCTATTTCCTTTCATTAATGGAGAAATAGATAGATTTACTTGAATCATTAATATCATGCTTAGGTGGCAAAATTTTAGATTTAAGAGTTTCCACATCATGAGCAATTCTATCCATATTTCTAGCCATATCATCAACTTTATTCATTTTTTTTCTACCATGGCATTAAAATCTTTTGAGAACTAATATTCTTTAATGTTTTACTCAAGATCAGTAGGTATCCTATTATTATTATTATTATTATAAGAATTTCCATAGGAATTGCCATAATTATTGGAGGAATTTTCGGGATACGGTCTAGGATTAAAATTACCTCTATAATCATTGTTGTTAAAATTATTTCTAGAGACAAAATTCACATCAATAGCATCCTTATTTTTCTCAATCAAAGTAGATAAAGGCACATCATTAGGATCAACATGAGCATTTTTGCTAGCAACCATTTTCATAAGAGCATCAATTTTATCACTCAAAGTAGTAATTTCTTCAACAAAGTTTACCTTCTTACCTGTTAGTGCTTGTTCGGTGTGCCATTGAGAGTAATTTACCATTATATTATCAAGGAGTTTGGTAGCTTCTCCCAATGTAATTTCCATGAAAGTAACACCTGTAGCAGAGTCTAGAATTTCTAGAAACAAAGTTTAGTCCCACATACAAATTTTGTATTATCATCCATAAGCTTAAACCATGAGTGGGACAATTTCTAATCATTAATTTCATTCTCACCCAAGATTGTGCAACATGTTCATGCTAAAATTGCTTGAAATTCATAATTTGATTTCTAAGAGAGATAATCTTAGCGGGAGGAAAATACTTGGCAATAAAAGCATCCTTACACTTATGCCATGAATCAATACTATTTTGAGGCAAGGATGGAAAACAAGTTTTAGCACGATATCTTAACAAGAAAGGAAATAATTTCAACTTTATAATATCATTATCCACATATTTTTTTCTTTTGCATATCACATAATTCAATGAAAGTATTAAGATGGGATGCAACATCCTTATTAGGATTTCCATTAAATTGTTCTTTCATACCAAGATTTAGCAAGCATTAATATCATATGACTCCACACTAGTGGCGGGAGTAGTAATTGAAGTACTAATAAAATCATTATTATTAGTATTTGAAAAGTCACACAACTTGGTATTTCCTTGAGACATAGCGACAAAGCAAGCAAGCAAACGAGCAAACTAACAAAGTAAATATTTTTGTGTTTTTGTATTTTTATGAGAAGTGACGGAGATGAAAACGAGAGGCAAAGGCAAATAACAAGTAGAGCAAGTAGATGATAGTTTGTGTATAGGTACTTGATAGGTTTTGAACATGTCTTCCAGACTCTGGAAGGGCACTACGAGTACAAGGGCATGTCCTTTGGCCACGCGGGAGTACCAACCACCTTCTTGGGAGCCATGAACGCCACTCTGAAACAAACCCCTGTCGGCGTTCTGGGAACGGGGGTACCTAGACTCGCCTGCCTGCGGCCCAATGTGTGGCCCCATCGACGGCCCGGCGTGGCCCAGCTACAAGACTGCGCGAGGAAGACCCTCGCGAGGACCCCCCCCCTCCCCCAGGCCTCGCGAGGTAGGTGACGCCAAGGCCTCCAGAGAAGCGGCCTCCCCAGGCTGCCTCCCGAGGAGCAGAGTTTACTATGCAGACCTCCCGCCTCATGAGGCCGCGGTGACGTGAGCCGTGACGACCAAGGCCAGGTGGGCGCCAGCGGGCGTAGGAGGGACAGTTTCCTCTTTGGTGCTAAAGAAACAAGGACAGGCGCGGGTTCCCGAGGGGGGTCCCAAAGGTTTCCCTTCCGGTGCAACAAGACTGAGACCACAAGCTCGGCAGGACGAGCGTCATCTCCGAGCCCACCACTGCGTCATGGCCAGAAGCTTTGCAGGCAAAGACCACCTTTCATCAGGATAAGATGTACCTCTTGTCCCCTTTCAAAATTGGCTGTTGTGGGATCCCTTCCCGCCTATGCCATGAGGGAAGAGGACCAAGGCCACTATAAATAGGAACTAGCCTCCACCGTAGAGAGGGATCGGATCCAGACCGACCCATCCTCCCCACTTGAGCCCTCGCGAGGCTATTCATCCACTGTACTAGTTCATCCTCTACCTCCTCGTGAGGCCAATCCACCAAAAAGCAGGAGTAGGGTTTTACACCACAAGGTGGCCCGAACCTGGGTAAATATCTGTGTTCATTCCCTCCGCACGATCCAGTGCACTTGGCGAGATCAGGCCATGGGCACGGCAAACTAGCGTTGTAGTGAAGTGGGATCTTCGTTCACGCCCTTAAGTTCGAACCTTCTTGGGTCTGCGGAGCCCTGAATCTGACATTTGGCGCGCCAGGTAGGGGGCGTGTCGAAACCTCCTCCCAGTTCCGTTTCGCCCCCGCTTCATCGTCCCCATGGCCGACGCCGCTCGCCCCACGTCTTGTCCCTTCGTCACCGGCGTCGCAACGGGATGCCCCGCCTTCACTCCAGACCTGAGCCGGGTTTGTTGGCCGGTGAGGTTCAGGCCGGCGTTGCCTTCGCGGTATGATGGCACGGCCGATCTAGAGGAGTTCCTCCAGCTGTACGAGCAGGGTATCCTGGCAGCAGGAGGCAACGAGAAGGCCATGGCGAACTGGCTCCCTCTGGCCCTCACGGAGGCTCCCCGTTCTTGGCTCTGCGGACTCTCGGAGGCGTCAGTATCCTCATGGGAGGAGCTCCGCGGGCGATTCATCGAGCACTTCGCGGCCCCGGGACCCCACACGGTCGCGTGCATCCTTGGTGGGTCATAGGCACCTATGTCTAGTCGCCACGCCAAGAAGCTCCTCCGCCGGGCGATCACCGCCCGACCACGGCTCGAGACCCCACAATGCCCTGGGTAGCACGAGGTTGCCATCACCTTCGACCACGGGGATCACCCAGGATCTATGGTCGCTTCGGGCGCGCTCCCCATGCTCTGCACACCCACCATCAGCAACGTGTCCGTCACTAAGACTCTCATCGACGGGGGCGCCGGGCTCAACGTTCTTTCCGTCGAGATGTTCGAGATGCTTCAGGTGCCTCATGACCAACTCCTCCCCACCAAGCAATTCTCCGGGGTGACCAGCGGCTCCGCCACTCCCTTGGGGCAAGTGCGCCTTCCCGCCACCTTCGGCAGGCACGAGAATTACCGCACCGAGCTCATCGACTTCGACATGGACCGCATCGGCCTCCCTTACAACGCCATCTTGGGGTACCCCGCCCTCGCCAAGTTCATGGCAGCGACTCACCCAGGCTACAAACGTCATCAAGATATCGGGCAACAGCGATGTCATCACCGTGACCGGAGACAAGAGAGATGCGGCTCGGGTGCTCAAGCTCGCCTACAGGGCCGCGGCGGCCTCACGCCCGGGCGGCGAGGACACCTCGGGGGCTCCTGAGGCTGCGCCCACGAAGAAGAAGCAGTTGTTCTCCCAAGACCGTGCCAAAACGAAGACGGTGCCCGTCGACGACGACAACTCGGGCCCTACTTTCACCATCGGTGCCGGCCTGCCCGCGGACCAGGAGCAGGCGCTCGTCCGCTTCCTCCAAGCAAACAAAGATGTGTTCGCATAGAGGGCGTCCGATCTGGTTGGCATCCCGAGGGAAGTAATCAAACATCACCTGGCGGTGTGTCCTGGCACCCTCCTAGTGAAGCAAAAGGCTAGATGGCAGGCGCAAGAAAAGCATGCGTTCATCATCCAAGTGGTGTGCAAGTTACAAGAAGCAGGGGTTATACGGGAGGTGCGACATTCGGAGTGGCTCGCCAACCCCGTTGTTGTCCCCAAGAAGGGCGGGCAGGAGCGCATGTGTGTCGACTTCACTAGCCTCAACAAAGCTTGCCCTCAGGACCCCTTTCTGCTCCCGCGCATCGACTAGATCGTGGATTCTATCGTGGAGTGTGATCTGCTGTGCTTCTTGGATGCGTTCTCGGGTTACCACCAAATCAAGATGGCGGCGGCAGATGTTGAGAAGACGGCCTTCATCTCGCCGTGTGGCGTGTATTGTTACATCTGCATGCCCTTCGGGCTAAGGAGCGCCGGCGCCACCTTCCAGCGGCTTATGCACATCGCGCTGGGGCCGCAGCTAGGGAAGAATGCGGAGGCTTATGTTGACGACATCATTGTCAAACCACACAAGGTAACGACCCTGATCGAGGACCTGGAGGAGACATTCGCCAACCTACACAGGGTGAACCTCAGGGTGAACCCCGAGAAGTGTGTTTTCGGGGTCCCGTGTGGCAAGCTGCTCGGTTCCCTTGTCTCGCACCGAGGGATAGAAGCGAACCCAGAGAAAGTCAAGGCTATCAAAAAGATGCGCCCGCCCGAAACCCTCAAAGAAATGCAGAAGCTGGCGGGATGCGTGACCTCCTTGGGGCGCTTCGTATCCAAGTTGGGCGAGCGCGCGCTGCCATTCTTCAAGTTGATGAAGAGGAAGGGCTCCTTCGAGTGCAGCCTCCGAGGACCTCAAGAGGTACCTCACGAGCCCGCCTGTCATGGTGGCGCCCCACCCTCGCGAGCCCTTAGTGCTTTACCTAGCGGCCACCCCGCATTCGGCCAGCGCTGCGCTCGTGGCGATCTGAGAAGAGCACAGCGGCCCTCGAGGGAAGCCCCACGACCCGCGCAGGGCCGCAAAGCCTTCTGAGTCCTCGTCGCCTCAGGACGGTGCTCATGAGGGCTCCGTCCCCAGGCCTCCGGTGAGGTCCCTGAGCCCCGCGCGCCCGGCATGAAGCGTGACTCCGCTGACGCTCCACGCCTCATCGAGCACCCGGTGTACTTTGTCAGCACGGTGCTCCGGGATGCAAGCGCGCGTTACCCTATGCAGCAGAAGCTCCTCCTCACGCTCCTGGTCACCTAAAAGAAACTACGCCACTATTTCCAGGGCCACCCCATAAAGGTCGTATCCGCATACCCCCTGGAGAGGATCTTGCAGAGCCCTAACACCGCCGGCAGAGTCGCCGAATGGAACATCAAGCTGCAGGCCTTCCAGCTGGAGTTCAGCACGACCAGGATAATCAAGGGAGTGGCGCTCGCCGACTTCATGGCGGAATGGACAAAAGCGTGTGACTAGGAGCGGCGCGAGGATCGGTCCTTGGTGTCGGGCGATGAGGCACCCGACGGTTGGGTCATGCACTTCGATGGAGCCTTTGCACGGGGAGGTGCGGGACCCGGGGTTGTGCTCATTCCCCCGACCAATGACAAGCTCTACTACGCCGTCCAGCTATGCTTTCAACACGGTGAGAAGGTCTCGAACAACATCGCGGAGTACGAGGGCTTGATCGCTAGGCTCAAAGGCGCAGCTGCCCTAGGGGTCAAGTGCCTCACCATCAAGGGCGATTCCCAGCTCCTCGTCAACTTCTCCAACAAGGAGTACAAGCCAAAAGACGCACATGGCGGCGTACCTGGAGGAGGTACGTAAAATCGAGAAACAATTCTTGGGTTTGGAATTGTAGCACGTCCCGAGGGGCGCGAACAAGTAAGCAGACGACATCGCCAAGCGGGCATCGCGCCGCGAGCCTCAGAGCCCCGGCGTCTTCGAGGAAAGGCTCTTCAGACCATCAGCTGCACCCCCGACATCGGAGACGATGATATCTTAGGAGGAGCTACCCCTCGCACCACCAGCAGGCGTCCCGGCCTGTGGCCCGACCACGGGGGCCCGCCTGCTCCTGGCGATGGAGCCTCAGGAGGACAGCTGGACCCAGGAGTTTGAGGCGTACTTACTCCATGGCACCCTGCCTGAGAAGGAGGAGGACACGGAGTGCATGGCCCGCCAGGCCACCGCCTATTGCTTGCGGGATGGCAAGCTGTACCGAAGGTGCCCCAACGACGTCTCGTTGAAGTGCATTTCCGAAAATCAAGGACGCGAGCTGTTGGCAGATATCCATGGGGGAGATTGCGGGCACCATTCGTCGACATGCACCCTCGTGGGAAAGGTGTTCCACAGCGGGTTCTACTGGCCTACGGCGCTCCATGATGCCACCGAGATGGTCCAATCCTGCGAGGCCTGCCAGTTCCGTGCCAAGCAGATTCATCAGCCAGTGCAAGGGCTCCAGACCATCCCACTCTCATGGCCTTTCGCGGTCTGGGGGCTGGACATACTGGGTCCGTTCCCCAGGGTGCCTGGGGGCTACCGCTACCTCTACGTCGCCATCGACAAGTTCACCAAGTGGGCGGAAGTGGAGCCGATGCGCACCATCCCCGTCGGGTCGGCCGTCAAGTTCATCAAGGGCCTCATGAGCCGGTTTGGTGTCCTCAACCGCATCATCACCGACAATGGCTCGCAGTTCACAAGTAGTATTTTTAGGTCACATTGTGATAACCTTGGAACGCATGTATGCTACGCCTCGGTGGCCCACCCGAGGAGCAACGACCAGGCTGAGCGTGCCAACGCGGAGGTCCTGAGGGGCCTCAAGGCCAGGAGCTTCAAGAAGAAGCTCGAGGCCTGTGGACGGGGGTTGGCTCGATGAGCTGCAATCTGTGTTGTGGTCCGTCCACACCTTCGCGACTAAACCCACAGTCGAGACCCCGTTCTTCCTCGTCTACGGGGCCGAGGCGGTCCTTCCGCTCGAGATCAAGCATCGTTCCCCGCGAGTCTTGGCATTTGACGAGGAGCTTCAGGATGTCTCACGGGGGACTGATCTTGTGCTCGGAGAGGAGGCCCACTGCCAAGCCTCTCTCCGGGCAGCAAGGAACCAGCAGGCATTGCGGCACTACCACTGCCGCAACATCCGCCCCCGGACCCTCGAAGTTGGTGACCTCGTCCTGAGGCGGGTCCTTTCCAGGGAGGGCCTTCATAAGCTCTTGCCCATGAATGTGGGAGGGCCCAATAAGGGTCGCCCGCCTGGAGACGGAGAACGGGGTCCCCATCCAGAATGCCTGGAACATCATAGACCCACAATTCTTCGGATCCCAACAAACACACCACAAAAGAAGATTACACCAGATAGAACTCCAAGAACATCGAGGAGAACATTGTATTGTAGATCAAAGAGAGAGCAGAAGCCACTAGCTACTAGCTATGGATCCATAGGTCTATGATAAACTACTCATGCATCATGGAAAGGCAGCAAGGATGATGTAGAAGCCCTCCGTGATCATTCCCTCTTCGGCAGAGTACCGAAAAAGGCCTCGAGCAGGGATCACGGAAGAACAGAAGCTTGCAGTGGCGG
Source organism: Thinopyrum elongatum (assembly GCA_011799875.1). Taxonomy (NCBI): domain Eukaryota; kingdom Viridiplantae; phylum Streptophyta; class Magnoliopsida; order Poales; family Poaceae; genus Thinopyrum; species Thinopyrum elongatum. The sequence goes on along the minus strand of CM022298.1, from coordinate 544,050,935 downwards.
AAAAAGTGTTTCAGGTGGCTCTCTGTTGGTTTGGTAATATTTGGGAATTTATAGAATCAGAATTAGATCAAATGGAGCTGCATGGGGCCCACAAGCTCAGGGGGCGCGCCCCTCGAGCTTGTGGCTCTCTCGTATCTTGTTTGGTCTCCTCCCAAAGCTTCGAGGGTCCCTTCTGGTCCAGAAAAAATTGATCCAAAGATTTGTTTCCGTTTGGACTTCGTTTGATATGGCTTATGAAAAGCGAAAAACAAGCAAAAAATGGCAACTGTCACAGAGCACTAGGTTAATGGGTTAGTCACAAAAAATGATATAAAATAGCATATAAATGCATATAAAACGTCCAAGATTGATAATATAATAGAATGGAACAATAAAAAATTATAGATATGTTGGAGACGTATCAAACCCTAAGTGGTGCGCCCACTCCCGTTTATATAGACCTCCGAGGTCGGCTCAACACTTGAGCCCACTAGGAGTCTACATCAATTTTCCACTTGGATCCAATCCGGATGGGCTGCTGCCCCTTAAGTGTGCGACCCTATAGGTTCACATACACATGGACTTGACCCGAGTCGATAGTTGGTAGCAGCTCCTAGTAGAATGTGTCAACTCCCATGTGTCTGTAAAATTGTTTGACGAACCTTGACAACATGTCACACTTTCGTTCCCTTTGCCACACGATATATGTTGCCGAACTCAAGGCGAGTATGTCACCCTTGTGCTAGCCCAGCATCTTCCTCGTTCCAGTGATGCTGATTGCTTGTATCTGCGTTGGTATTTCCCCGAAGAGGAGAGGATGATGCAGCACAACAACGGTAAGTATTTCCCTCAGCTATGAAACCAAGGTTAGCAATCCAGTAGGAGAACCAAGCAACACTATGTAAACAACACCTGCACACAAATAACAAATACTTGCAACCCAACGCGTAAGAGGGGTTTTCAATCCCTCCTCGGTATTGAGACAGATAAAGTTGTATGAGATTTGATAAATAGATCTGACAAAAGCACAAAATAAAATAAATAAAGAAAAAGTGCATCAAGGTATGTTTGGGTTTTTGGAATAATAGATCTGAAAATAATATGATAGGAAATAGACCCGGGAGCCGTAGATTTCACTAGTGGCTTCTCTCGAGAAAATAGCATACGGTGGGTAAACAAATTACTGTTGGGCAATTGATAGAAAAGCAAATAATTATGACAATATCCAAGGCAATGATCATGTATATAGGCATCACATTCAAGATTAGTAGACCGACTCCTGTCTCCATCTACTACTATTACTCCACACATTGACCGCTATCCAGCATGCATCTAGTGTATTAAGTTCATGGAAAAACAGAGTAATGCAATAAGAACGATGACATGATGTAGACAAGATCTATTCATGTAGGAATAGACCCCATCTTTTTATCCCTAATAGCAACGATACATGCATGTCACTTCTCCTTTTGTCACTGAGATTGAGCACTGCAAGATCAAACCCATCACAAAGCACCTCTTCCCATTGCAAGAAAAATCAATCTAGTTGGCCAAACCAAACCAAAGTTTTGGAGAAGAAATATGAGGCTATAAAGATCATGCATAAAAGAGTTTAGAGAAGACTCAAATAATATTCATAGATAGAACTGATCATAAACTCGCAATTCATCGGATCCCAACAAACACACCGCAAAAAAGTCATTACATCAAATAGATATCGAAGAACATCGAGGAGAACATTTTGTTGAAGATCAAAGGGAGAGAAGAAGCCATCTAGCTACTGCCTACGGACTCGTAGGTCTGTGGTAAGCTACTCACACATCATCAGAGGAGCACCAATGAGGATGATGAACCCCTTCGTGATTGTTTCCCCCTTAGCAAGGTGCCGGTAAAGGGCTCTAGATTGGATCTCGTGGTTCTAGAACTTGTGGTGGCTGGAATTGTTTTTCGTCGACTCCCCTAGGGCTTCTGGAATATCTGGGTATTTATAGAGCTGAGAGGTGGTGGAGAGGATACCCATGGGCCCCACTACCCAGCAGGGCATGCCATGGGCCTCTGGCATGCCCTGGTGCCTTGTGGGCCCCACATGCCTCCCCTCCTATACTTCCTTGGCTCCCAAGTTGTCTTCTGGGTAGAAAAAAATCTCCAAAAAGTTTTGCTGCGTTTGGACTCCGTTTGATATGGATATTGTGCGAAGTAAAAAACAGGCAAAAAAACAACAACTAGCACTGGGCACTATGTCAATAGGTCAGTCCCAAAAAATGATATAAAGTTGCTAGTAAATGAATATAAAACATCCAAGATTGATAATATAACAGCATGGAACAATCAAAAATTATAGATACGTTGGAGACGTATCAGCATCCCCAAGCTTAATTCCTGCTCGTCCTCGAGTAGGTAAATGATAAAAACAGAATTTGTGATGTGGAATGCTGCCTAACATGTTCATCACATATTCTTTTCTTTTGTAGCATGGACATTTGGACTTTTAGATTATTCAAAGCAATAGTCTATAATTCACATGAGGACATCAATACTCAAGCATATCAACAAGCAACCGTGTCTTTCAAAATATCAACACTAAAGAAAGCTATCCCTAGCCCATCATGCTCAATCATCGATCCATTCACGAAACACACTCGAATATTAGCTACATCCAATGCATAAGTATCATCATAGTGCTCCCTAGTTGGTGCTTTATAAGAGAAGATGGAGACTCAAGAATAAATAAAAATTGCATAATGTAAATAGATAGGCCCTTCGCAGAGGGAAGCAGAGATTTGTAGAGGTGCCAAAGATCAAAGCTTAAATTGAGAGATAAAATATTTTGAGATGCATGCTTTTCCCGTCAACGAAAACGACCGAGAATTCCCAATACTTTCCATGCTAGATACATCATAGGCGGTTCCCAAACATAAAATAAAGTTTATTCCTTTTTCCACCATTCTTTCACAATCCATGGCTAGCCATATCCACGGGTGCCTTCCATACCAAAACTTTCCAAGGAATTTATTATTTGACAACATAAATAATTTTTTTTCATTTTGGGACTGGGCATCCTATTACCCAACCACACTCTCGTGCAATGACAAGTGAATAAACACTAATCTTGAGAATAACACATCTAGCATGGAAAATATTGGCCACCCCCTGCCGCTTCATGAGCGGTACGGGCACACAAAAAGGAAATTCATTTTGAAAATTAGAGTTGGCACATACAAATTTACTTGGAACGACAAGGAAATACCGCATATAGGTAGGTATGGTGGACTCATTGGCACAACTTGGTTTAAGGAGTTTGGATGCACAAGTAGTATTCCCACTTAGTACAAGGAAAGGCTAGCAAATAGATTGAGAAGCAACCAACCAAAAAACAAAAACTCTCATAAACGAGCATTAAACATAACTAATACCGAATAATGCACCACAAGTAAGATGTAATTTCATTGCATAACTATTGACTTTTGTGCTTGCATAGGGAATCACAAACCTTAACACCAATATTCTTACTAAATCATAATTACTCACCAACATGACTGACATATTATTATCTTCATATCTCAAAACTATTACAAGGAATCAAGTACATAATATCCAATGATCTTCATGAAAGTTTTTATTATATCCCTCTTGAATATCTATCACTTTGGGACTAGTTTAGTATATTACCATTGCTTATGACAAGCTCTCAAACAAATTTAAGTGAAGAACATGAGCATAAATAAATTTTCTCATCTCTCAAAATAATATAAGTGAAGCACGAGAGAAAATTTCTTCAAAATTTTACTAACTCTCAAATTGATCTAAGTGAAGCATGAGAGTATATTTCTTCAAAATTAAAACACCACCTTGCTCAAAAAGATATAAGTGAAGCACTAGAGCAATTCCATAGCTCAAAAAATTTAAGTGAAGCACATAGAGAAATTCTAACAAACCATAGCATCATTATGGCTCTCTCAAATAGGTGTGTCTAGCAAGGATAATTGGGACAAACTAAAAAGCAAAACAAGCAAAGACTCACATAATACAAGACGCTCCAAGAAAATCTCATGATATGTGATGAATAAAAATATAGCTCCAAGTAAAATTACCAATGGTTGTTAGAAGAAAGAGGGGATGCCTTTCGGGGCATCCCCAAGCTTAGTTGCTTGGTTATCCTTGAATATTACCTTGGGGTGCCATGGGCATCCCCAAGCTTAGGCTCTTTTCACTCCTTATTCCTTCATCCATCGTGATCTCACCCAAAACTTGAAAACTTCAATCACACAAAACTTAACAAAAACCTTCGTGAGATCCGTTAGTATAAGAAAACCAATATTTACTTTAAGTACTATTGAAAACCCATTCATATTTTGTTATTGCATTATACCTACTGAATTCTAACTTTACCATGGCTAAACCCCCCGGTATAGTCCATAGATTCATCAAAATAAGCACACAATGCAACGAAAACAGAATCTATCAAAAATAGAACAGTCTGTAAAGACTCGAATTTTACTCATACTTCTGTAACACCAAAAATTCTGAAAAATTAGGAGAACAGAGGCAATTCAGAATTTTTCGTCGCTCTAGTGGTTTTTAAAATTCTGCTACTGGACGTAAAAGTTTCTATTTTCCAACAAGATCAAATCAACTATCACCCAAAGCCATCCTAAAGGCATTACTTAGCACAAACACTAATTAAAACATAAAAAAACACAATCATAACAGAGGCATAATTGTGTGAACACAGAAAAATAGAGACATCAAGGAAAAAATATTTTATTCATTGGGTTGCCTCCCAACAAGCGCTATTGTTTCACGCCCCTAGTTAGGCATAATGCATTGATTCAACTATTGACATCTTTAGTTTTTGCTCCATAGGTTGCCCTCATGATTGATTCATATGGTGGATTAATTTTAGTTCTAGGGAAGTGTTCCATACCCTTTCTTAGTGGAATTGAAATTTAATATTACCTTCTTTCATATCAATCACGACACCTATAGTTCGTAAAAACGGTCTACCAAGTATTATAGGACAAGATGGATTGCAATCAATATCAAGCACAATAAAATCTATGGGCACATAATTCCTATTTGCAAGAATAAGAACATCATTAATTCTTCCAAAAGGCTTTTTAATAGTAGAATACGCCAAGTGCAAATTAAGAGAACACTCTTCAATATTGGTAAAACCAAGCACATCACATAGAGATTTCGGAATTGTGGAAACACTAGCACCTAAATCACATAAAGCATTGCCCTCATTATTTTTCATCTTGACTCTAATGGTGGGTTCCCATTCATCATATAATTTTCTTGGAATTGAAATCTCTAACTCCAATTTTTCTTCTAAAGCTTTTAGCATGGCATCCACAATATGTTTAGTAAAAGCTTTATTTTGTTCATAGGCATTAGGTGAATTTATCATGGATTGCAACACATAAATACACTCAATCAAAGAACAACTACCATAATTAAAGTCTTTGTAATCCAAAAGAGTGGGCACATCACTAGTTAAAGTTTTGACCTCACCAAACCCACTTTTATCAAATTTTTCAACAAGATTTTCACCCTCCGAATTATGGGGATGCCTTCTAGCTAAAGTTGACTCTTCTTTAGTCCCTTTATCATCAATTTTAATATTACTACACAAGGAATCAATAGAAGAAACACCAATCATTTTAAGATTTTCATCATTATTATGAAAGCAATCAGTCGAAAACGCTCTTTCTAGAAATTCCATTTTAGCTCTAAGCATAGCGGTTCTTTTCTTACTTTAATTCATGGAAACATATAAAGATTTAATTGATTCATTGACATCAACCTTAGGTGGAAAATTTTTAATCTTGAGATTTTCTACATCATGGGAAATTCTATCAATGCTTCTAGACATATCATCAATCTTATTCAACTTTTCTTCTATCATAGTGTTGAAAACTTTTTGAGCATTGATAAATTATTTAATATTACTCTCAAGATCAGAGGGCATCCTATTATTATTATAAGAAGAATTACCATAGGAATTGCCATAAGAATTGCCATAATTATTAGAGGAATTTCCAGGAAAAGGCCTAGGATTAAAATTACCTATATAAGCATTGTTATTAAAATTGTTTTGCGAGACAAAATTCAAATCTACGGAATCACTATTTTGCTCAATAAAAGTAGACACAGGCACATCATTAAGATCAATAGGAGCATTTTTACTAGCAACCAATTTCATAAGAGCATCAACTTTTTCACTCAACCGAGTTAACTTTTTTACTAGTAGGTGCTCTTTCGGTATGCCATTGTGAATAATTTGCCATAATATTATCAAGCAATTTAGTGGCTTCACCCAAAGTAATTTCCATAAAAGTACCACCCACGGCGGAATCTAAAAGATTTCTTGAAACAAAATTCAATCCCGCATAATTTTTTTGTATAATCATCCAAAGATTTAAATCATGAGTAGGACAATTTCTTACCATTAATTTCATTCTTTCCCAAGATTGCACAACATGTTCATGCTCAAGCTGCTTAAAATTCATGATTTGGTTTCTAAGGGAAATAATTTTTGCAGGCGGAAAATACTTAGTAATAAAATCATCTTTGCACTTATCCTAAGACTCAATAGTATTGCGAGGCAAAGATGAAAACCAAAATTTTGCATGATCCCTCAAAGAGAAAGGAAATAATTTCAACTTCACAATATCATTGTCCACATATTTTTTCTTTTGCATATCACACAATTCTACGAAAGTGTTTAGATGGGACGCGGCATCCTCATTAGGAGTACCAGAAAATTGCTCTTTCATAACAAGATTCAACAAAGCGGCATTAATATCATAAGACTCCGTACTAGCGACGGGAGGAGCAATCAGAGTACTAATAAAAGCATTATTATTAGTATTAGAAAAGTAACACAATTTGGTATTTTCTTGAGACATCGTGACTACGCAAACAAGATCACAAGCAAACAAAAGATCAAATGAGAAAAAGGCAAACGAAAAAGAAGGAAAATATTTTTGTGCTTTTCGCAAAAACGTTTTAGAAGTGGGGGAGATGAAAATGAGAGGCAAATGGCAAATAAAGTAATTGCAAGGAGATGAGATTTGAGATTAGGAACCTGATAGATGTTGATGATGTCTCCCAGCAACGGCACCAAAAATTCTTCTTGATTGCTTGTATCTGCGTTGGTATTTCCCCGAAGAGGAGAGGATGATGCAGCACAGCAACGGTAAGTATTTCCCTCAGTTATGAAACCAAGGTTATCAATCTAGTAGGAGAACCAAGCAACACTATGTAAACAACACCTGCACACAAATAACAAATACTTGCAACCCAACGCGTAAGAGGGGTTGTCAATCCCTCCTCGGTATTGAGATAGATAAAGTTGTATGAGATTTGATAAATAGATCTGACAAAAGCACAAAATAAAATACATAAATAAAAGGTGTAGCAAGGTATTTTTGGGTTTTTGGAATAATAGATCTAAAAATAATATCATAGGAAATAGACCCGGGGGCCGTAGATTTCACTAGTGGCTTCTCTCGAGAAAATAGCATACGGTGGGTAAACAAATTACTATTGGGCAATTGATAGAAAAGCAAATAATCATGATGATATCCAAGGCAATGATCATGTATATAGGCATCACGTACAAGATTAGTAGACCGACTCCTGCCTGCATCTACTACTATTACTCTACACATCGACCGCTATCCAGCATACATCTAGTGTATTAAGTTCATGGAAAAATGGAGTAATGCAATAACAACGATGACATGATGTAGACAAGATCTATTCATGTAGGAATAGAACCCATCTTTTTATCCTTAATAGAAATGATACATGCGTGTCACTTCTCCTTCTGTCACTGAGATTGTGGACCGCAAGATCGAACCCATCACAAAGCACCTATTCCCATTGCAAGAAAAATCAATCTAGTTGGCCAAACCAAACCAAAGTTTCAGAGAAGAAATATGAGGCTATAAAGATCATGCATAAAAGAGTTCAGAGAAGACTCAAATAATATTCATAGATAGAACTGATCATAAACTCGCAATTCATCAGATCCCAACAAACACACCGCAAAAAAGTCATTACATCAAATAGACCTCCAAGAACATCGAGGAGAACATTGTATTGAAGATCAAAGAGAGAGAAGAAGCCATCTAGCTACTGCCTACGGACCCGTAGGTCTGTGATAAACTACTCACGCATCATCGGAGGAGCACCATTGAGGATGATAAACCCCTCTGTGATCGTTTCCCCCTCCGGCAAGGTGCCGGGAAAGGGCTCTAGATTGGATCTCGTGTTTCTGGAACTTGTGGCGTCTGGATTTATTTTTCATTGACTCCCCTAGGGTTTCCGGAATATCTGGGTATTTATAGAGCTAAGAGTTGGTGGAGAGGACACCTGTGGGCCCCACTACCCACCAAGGCGAGCTAGGGGCCTCTGGCATGCCCTGGTGCCTTGTGGGCCCCATAGGCCTCCCCTCCTGTACTTCCTTCGCTCCCAAGTTGTCTTCTGGGCAGAAAAAAATCTCCAAAAAGTTTTGCTGCGTTTGGACTCCGCTTGATATGGATATTCTGCAAAGTAAAAAAACAAGCAAAAAAAAGCAACTGGCACTGGGCACTATGTCAATAGGTTAGTCCCAAAAAATGATATAAAGTTGCTAGTAAATGAATATAAAACATCCAAGATTGATAATATAACAACATGGAACAATAAAAAATTATAGATACGTTGGAGACATATCACGGACCACCAACAAATTATCTCATAATCCTTGTGGCATAGCCATGCTTATCTTCATCAGATCACACGAGGGGCCCAAAGTATATCTCTCCTGATCGGAGGGGAAATCCCATCTTGCTTGACCATATCTCGCAACATGGGTCTAGACAAGCCTGAAACTTGCCTTTATAACTATCCAGTTACAGAGTAGCGTTTGGTCGGCCCAAAGCAGGTCTGTCACCATCCTGAGTACATGCGCCAGCTCAGGTCTTAGGACATAGAACGTATGTTCTACTAGAGACTCACAAATGACCTATCACTGCATCTCATAGTCGGGTCTGTCCAACTCAGACCTTATCTGAACTCGGATCCGACTATGTCGGATCCGACTAGATCCTTCCGAGTCCATATTATCCGGCTAGCATCCAATGATCCATGGCTAGTGACACCGAGCCATCCACCTTGTCATATGCTAGTCTAGTCCGCTGCGCGTCCACACAACCCTTTAGACTAGGGACCTTTTAGGACAATCATCATACAATGCATAGTCCCACAAACAAGTCAGACACTTGCTGATACACATCATTGATAATGTCCAAGGACTAGTCGGGTTATGACCAGCCGGGTTAACATCATCCTAGTGTCTTGCAGTTGAAGCTTGCGGGTTATCCTGTGCCGGCTCTTCGTCGCTTGCAATCTAAAGATTTTACGATGTCCAGTCGATACCAGTTAAAGCTTCGAAGATTGCTTCATCATTCATGACAAGAGAAGGGTTAATGTAAGAGGCAAAAATATGCTTACGCCTTTGAGAAGTTAAGTCCACAATGTCGAAGGAGGGCGCCTTGATGCGAGTGTTGTTGCTGTCATAAGCCGGCTGGTACTTCGTCAGATCCAGCTCTTATGCAAGTTGGCACGCCAAAGGCTACATCTCTTTGACACATCTGGCAAAATCTACTTTGTTGAAAACAGACCCATCATCATTATATTCCGGAGACCCGCCAGCCATCTCTGTTGGGTCCAGCTTTGATTGGTAAGCTTTGGCCCGGCTTAGTGCGGTGATGTCTCCTGAACAGGCGACTGACAATTTTAGTTCTTTAACTTGCTTCGGCACTGTGGACCATTGATTCAACACATCTTTTATGAGTGGTGGCGGCTTCTTGCCATTTGATACAGCTACAAGCGTCTGAAGACTTCCAGCATATAACTTTTCTGTTAAAGAGTATATGGCTTTCAGCTTTGTCACCACACTTCGCCCAAGGCTAGCACTTCTAGCAGCTATTATGAATTCAAACAAGAGTCGCCAGGCGAGTTAGTATCATATTCCTTAAATCGCCGAGCGAGTTATTTCAATTATTTACAAATCTTACTTACCAAAGATGGCGGCAGTCATTTGAGAGACATGATAATTTAAGCCAACTAACTCTGTAGCCACTGGCTTAAGTTGGTTCTCAGCATCTTCTGCATGCTTCACTAAGGCGGCTTTTTCAGTTTCCAAAGCAAATCTATCAGCATCAAATTTGACATTCATTTTTTCTAAGTCCTCCAAAGATGACTTCAAGCTTGATTCAGCTTTGGCGAGTTCTGCTTGTTCAGACTTTAAGTTCTTTCTTAAGCCGGCCAAATCTAACTCGCCCAGGCTTAATGCTTCCTGCAAAGTTAACAAGAGGGTTATCATTTAAAGGAACTACTAAGTGTGTTGATTTGTTTAAGACGGCCTTTGACACGATGTTAAGGCAAGAATTATTTAAGTCCCAAGCATATTGCAAGCAATATCCTTGGCACTTGGGGGCTAATGTATGTCGTTTTGTTTCAAATTATGTTGAAGAAGACCCGGCTTATCTTATAAAGCTAAGCCGGCCCTTGGGGGCTACAGGCGATTTCTTCTAAGTGGTTGTGATCAAAGAACTGGCTCACTTTATAAAGCTGAGCCCACCCTTGGGGGCTACATGATGTTTTCCTTTTCAAACAAGGTTTAAGAACCGGCTTATCACTTGCATGATAATCCGGCCCTTGGGGGCTACAATTTGGAGTCTAAAGAATTTTCTCAAGTCTTCACCACACTAAAAAAATTTCCTATGGTTAAGACTTGGGGGCTAAATACAGGGACATAATAGGAGAGAAATTAAACATACCTCATACTTCTGCTTCATTATATGTACTAAGATGGCCTCCATGTCCTGACTTGTATTCAAGTGGCTCAAATAGCCTGCATATACCTCTTCCGCGCTAAGTGCTTCATAGTTTGGCGGTTCAAGCTTTGTTTTTCCCTTTTCCAGCAAGGGCGACTCTTCTTTTGTTGAGTGCTTAGCTAGCACAGTCGAGGTCTTGGGTGTTTCCTGACTCGCCCCAATAATGGAAATATCATCAGTATTTTCCTCAAGAGGGGCTCCTTCAGTGGTCTTCACAGTAGTTGAAGAAGGAATTGGACTTGGCGGGTCACGATTATCTGTCGGGTTAGCTTCAATATCCATGGCCTCAGAGGCCGTTGCATCAGCTTGTGGAGGCAGGTCATCTTGCTTGCTATGATGCTCTTCAGGTTGTTCGATGTTGACTTTAGGGGTCACCAGCACCTGTTCCTCCGACTCAGGGACTTGGGGTGCCTTGGAAGAATTGCCAACCTTTCTTTTCTTCTCCTTGGCTTTGACCCTATGATCACATTGGAGTGTTAAGACATATATGACAATAAGTTTTAAAGTTATAAATAAATGCAAGGACTTACCCTCGGTTTACAATGAAGGCAGCTAGCTGGGTTTGAGATGAGCCGCCTGAAGACGGTGGCGACTCCTAGTAATTGGAGTCAGAAGGGTTAAGAGGATATCTCATAAGACCAGCTTTGGGTAAAGAAGAAGTTGGACTATGTGGCACCTCAGCAGGCCGCTTACGGGCAGAGGGTTCATGAGTTAACTCGGCCATTAAATCACCTGAGCCGCCACTCCGAGTCTGGCGTCTTAGGTCATGCTGAGTTTTCTTCAAAATAAAGTGTGGATCTAAGTGAGCATCTGGATGAGAAAACTTTACTTTCCGGACAACCCGCCGTATTTTCTCTGAAGATGCAGGGTCTGAGCCGGAAGAGACAGGAATTACCTCAACGTCGTCAGCTCGGCTTGTGGCAACCTCATCCTGAGAATAAGATGTTGGAAATATGCCCTAGAGGCAATAATAAATTAGTTATTGTCATATTTCCCTGTTTATGATAATCGTTTATTATCCATGCTAGAATTGTATTGATCGGAAACTCGGATACATGTGTGGATAATAGACAACAACATGTCCCTAGTGAGCCTCTACTAGACTAGCTCGTTGATCAAAGATGGCTATGGTTTCCTAGCCATACACATGAGTTGTCATTTGATAACGGGATCACATCATTACGAGAATGATGTGATGGACAAGACCCAAACTATAAACGTAGCATATGATCGTGTCAAGTTTATTGCTATCGTTTTCTGCATGTCAAGTTTATGTTCCTATGACCATGAGATCATGCAAATCACTGACACCGGAGGAGTACCTTTTGTGTACCAAACATCGCAACGTAACTGGGTGACTATAAAGGTGCTCTACAGGTATCTTCGAGGGTGTCTGTTGAGTTGGCATGGATCAAGACTGGGATTTGTCACTCTGTATGATGGAGAGGTATCTCAGGGCCCACTCGGTAATACAACATCACAAGAAGCTTGCAAGCAATGTGACTAATGAGTTAGCCACGGGATCTTGTATTACGGAATGAGTAAAGAGACTTGCGGGTAACGAGATTGAACTAGGTATGGAGATACCGACGATCGAATCTCGGACAAGTAACATACCGATAGACAAAGGGAACTACATACGGGATTAGCTGAATCCTTGACATCGAGGTTCGGCCGATAAGATCTTCGTAGAATATGTGGGAACCAATATGGACATCTAGGTCCCGCTATTGGTTATTGACCGTAGAGGTGTCTCGGTCATGTTTGCATAGTTCTTGAACCCGCAGGGTCTACACACTTAACGTTTGGTGACGATATAAGTATAGTTGAGTCATTATGGTGGTTACCGACGGTTGTTCGGAGTCCCGGATGAGATCTCGAACGTGACGAGGAACTCCGGAATGGTCCAGAGGTGAAGATTGATATATTGGATGAAGGGTATTGGAGTCCGGAATTGTTCCGGGGGTACCGGGTGATGACCAGCATGATCGAAAGGGGTTTCGGGGGCCCCGACAAGTGTTGGGGGCCTCATGGGCCAAGGGGAGGGAGCAAACCAGCCCACTAAGGGGCTGTGCGGCCCCCTCACCCCATCCCACATTGCCAGAAGAGGTGGGGGCGCCTCCCTAGGGTTTTGCCTCCACCTGGCTTGGCGGCCAAGTCTCCTAAGGGGAGGGCCAAAAGCCATCTAGGGTTTCCCATCCCTTGTGGCCGCCGCCCCCCTAGATGGGATCTAGGGCGCCCCCTCCTCCTCCCTTCCCCCTATATATAGAGAGTTAGAGAGAGGGCAGCCGCACCCTTGAGCACATCTCCACGCCACGGTGCTGCCCTTCCTATCCCTCGTAGCCCTCTTCCTCTCTGTAGTGCTTAGCGAAGCTCTGCTGAGATTCCACCACCACCACCACCATCACGCCGTCGTGCTGCCGGAGGACTCGAGCTACTACTTCACCACTGCTCGCTGGATCGAGGAGGTGAAGGCGTCATCAAGCCGTACGTGTGTTGAACGCGGAGGTGTCGTCTGTTCGGCACTTGGATCGGAGTTCGCGGGACAGATCATGATTGGATCGCGAAGACATTCAACTACATCAACCGCATTTCTTAATGCTTCCTCTTAGCGATCTACAAGGGTATGTAGATCCAATCTCTCCTCTCGTAGATGGTCATCTCCTAGATTGGATCTTGGTGAGCGTAGGAATTTTTTTTGTTTCCCATGCAATGTTCCCCAACAGTGGCATCATGAGCTAGGTCTATGCGTAGATGACATCACGAGTAGAACACAAAGGAGTTTGTGGGCGTTGATATTCAGATTGCTTCCTTCCTTGGTCTTTTCTTGATTCAGCGGTATTGTGGGATGAAGCGGCCCAGACCAACTTTACATGTGCACAAACATGAGACCGGTTCCATCGACTGACATGTGACTTTGTTGCATAAAGATGGTTGGCGGATGTCTATTTGTCCCACCTTAGTTGAATCGGATTCGACAAAGGCGGTCCTTGTAGAAGGTTAAATAGCAACTTGCATATCACTGTTGTGGCTTTGCGTAGGTAAGAATCGTTCTTGCTAGATACCCATAGCAGCCATGTAAAACATGCAACAACAATTAGAGGACGTCTAACTTGTTTTTGCAGGGTATGTTGTGATATGATATGGCCAAAGACATGATGAAATATATTTGATGTATGAGATGATCATGTTTGTAATAGTTTATATCGACTTGTATGTCGATGCATACGGCAACCGGCAGGAGCCATAGGGTTGTCTTTTATTATTGTATGACATGCGTGTCAATCATTAAGCGCTATGTAATGCTTTACTTTATCGCTAAGCAGTAGCAATAGTAGTAGAAGCATGGTTGGCGTGACAACCCCGATGGCGACACGATGATGGAGATCATGATGATGGAGATAATGGTGTCATGTCGGTGACGATGGAGATCATGCCGGTGCTTTGGAGATGGAGATCAAAAGCACAAGTTGATGGCCATATCATGTCACTTATGATTTGCATGTGATGTTAATCCTTTTATGCATCTTATTTTGCTTAGGACGACGGTAGCATTATCAGGTGATCCCTCACTAAAATTTCAAGATAAAATTGTGTTCTCCCCAATTGTGCACTGTTGTGAAAGTTCGTCGTTTCGAAGCACCACGTGATGATCGGGTGTGATAGACTCTATGTTCACATACAATGGGTGCAAGCCATTGTTTCACATGCGGAACACTTGGGTTAAACTCGACGAGCCTAGCATGTACAGACATGGCCTCAGAACGCAAGAGACCGAAAGGTCGAACATGAGTTATATAGTAGATATGATCAACATGGAGATGTTCACCATTGAAACCACCTCATCTCACGTGATGATCGGACTTGGGTTGGTGAATTTGGATCATGTTACACTCGGACGACCGGAGGGATGTCGATTTGAGTGGGAGTTCTTAAGTAATATAATTAGTTGAACTCATTATCATGAACATAGTCTAATTTGTCTTTGCAAATTATGTTGTAGATCAATAGCTCGTGCTATAGCTTCCTGTTTTAATACGTTCCTAGAGAAAGACTAAGTTGAAAGATATTGTAAGCAATTATGCGGACTAGGCCCGTAGTCTGAGGACTGTCCTCAGTGCTACACAGAAGGCTTATGTCCTTGATGCACCGCTCGGTGTACCAACCCCTCTAGCGTCGTCTGTGGATGTTGTGAACATCTGGCAGACATGTTCTGATGACTACTTGATAGTTTAGTGCGCCATGCTTTACGACTTAGAATCGGGGATCCAAAGACGTTTTGAATGCCATGGAACATATGAGATGTTCCAAGAGCTAAAATTGGTATTTCAGGCTCATGCCCGTGTTGAGAGGTATGAGACCTCTGACAAGTTCTTTGCCTACAAGATGGAGGAGAATAGCTCAGCCAGTGAGCATGTGCTCAGAATGTCTAGGTACTACAATCGCTTGAATCAAGTGGGAGTGAATCTTCCAGATAAGATAGTGATTGACAGAGTTCTTCAGTCACTATCACCAAGCTACTAGAGCTTCGTGATGAACTATAACATGCAAGGGATGGAGATGATCCCAGAGCAGTTCGCGGTGCTTAAGGCCGCGAAGGTAGAAATCAAGAAGGAGCATCAAGTGTTGATGGTTAACAAGACCACTGGTTTCAAGAAGGGCAAGGGCAAGAAGGGAAACTTCATGAATGGCAAGCCCGTTGCCGCTCCAGTGAAGAAAGCCCAAGGTTGAACCCAAACCCGAGACTAAGTGCTTCTATTGTGAGGGGAACGGTCACTGGTAGCGAAACTGCCCCAAATACTTGGTAGATAAGAAGACTGGCAACTTCAACAAAAGTATATTTGATATACGTGTTATTGATGTGTACCTTACTAGTACTCCTAGTAGCACCTGGGTATTAGATACCGGTTCAGTTGCTAATATTGGTAACTCGAAACAAAATCTGCGGAATAAACGGAGACTAGCTAAGGGCGAGGTGACGATGTGTGTTGGAAGTGTTTCCAAGGTTGATGAGATCACCATCGCACGCTCCCTCTACCTTCGAGATTAGTGTTAAACCTAGATAAATGTTATTTGGTGTCTGCGTTGAGCATGAACATGATGAGATCGTGTTTATTGCAATGCGGTTATTCATTTAAGTCAGAGAATAATGGTTATTCTGTTTACATGAATAATACCTTCTATGGTCATACACCCAATGTGAATGGTTTATTGAATCTCGATCGTAGTGATACACATGTTCATAATATTGATGCCAAAAGTTGCAAAGTTAATAATGATAGTACCACATACTTGTGGCACTACTGCTTAAGTCATATTGGTGTAAAGCGCATGAAGAAACTCCATGCTGATGGACTTTTGGAGTCACTTGATTTTGAATCACTTGACACATGTGAACCATGCCTTATGGGCAAGATGACTAAAACACCGTTTTCCGGTACAATGGAACGGGCAAGTGACTTGTTGGAAATCATACATACTGATGTGTGCGGTCCGATGAGTGTTGACGCGTGCGGTGGATATCGTTATTTCCTCACCTTCACCGATGATTTGAGTAGATATGGGTATATTTACTTAATAAAGCATAAGTATGAAACGTTTAAAAAGTTCAAGCAATTTCAGAGTGAAGTTGAGAATCATCGCAACAAGAAGATTAAATTCCTATAATCCGATCGAAGGGGAGAATATCTGAGTTATGAGTTTGGCAATCACTTAAGATAATGTGGAATTGTTTCACAATTGACACCACCTAGAACACCACAGCATAATGGTGTGTCCGAACATTGTAATCGTACCTTATTGGATATGGTGCATTCTATGATGTCTCTTGCCGACCTACCACTCTCGTTTTGGGGTTATGTGTTAGAGACAGCTACATTCACTTTAAATAGGGCACCATCTAAGTCCATAGATATGACACCGTATGAACTGTGGTTTGGAAAGATACCTAAGTTGTCGTTTCTTAAGGTTTGGGGCTGCGACGCTTATTTGAAAAGGCTTCAGCCTGATAAGCTCGAACCCAAAGCGGACAAATGTGTCTTCATAGGATACCCAAAGGAGACGGTTGGGTACACCTTCTATCTCAGATTCGAGTGCAAAGTGTTTGTCGCTAAGAATGGGTCCTTTCTTGAGAAAGAGTTTCTCTCGAAAGAATTGAGTGGGAGGAAGATAAAACTTGATGAGGTTGTAGAACCTTTACTTCAACCAGAGAGTAGACAGAAAGATGTTTCTGTGGCATCTACATCAGTTGAAGAGGAAGCTAATGATAGTGATAATGAAGTTTCGGATCAAGTTACTATCAAACCTCGTAGGTCGACAAGGATACGTACTGCTCCTAAGTGGTACGGTAACCCTGTCTTAGATGTCATGTTGTTGGACAACGATGAACCTACGAGCTATGGAGAAGCGATGGTGGGCCCGAATTCTGACAAATGGTTAGAGGCCATGAAATCCGAGACAGAATCCATGTATGAAAACAAAGTATGGACTTTGGAAGTATTACCTGAAGGGCGAAAGGCCATTCAGAATAAATGGATCTTCAAGAAGAAGACGGACGCAGACGGTAATGTCACCGTCTATAAAGCTCGACTTGTGGCAAAGGGGTTTTCACAAGTTCAAGGAGTTGACTTCGATGAGACTTTCTCACCCGTAGCGATGCTTAAGTTCGTCAGAATCATGTTGGCAATAGCTGCATTTTTCGGTTATGAAATCTGGCAGATGGATGTCAAAATAGCGTTCCTTAACGGTTTCCTTAAGGAAGAGTTGTATATGATGCAGCCAGAAGGTTTTGTCGATCCAGAGAGTGCTGACAAAGTGTGCAAGCTCCAGCGATCCTTCTATGGACTGGAGCAAGCATCTCGGAGTTGGAATATACGCTTTGATGAGGTGATCAAAGCTTTTGGGTTTATACAAAGTTTGCAAGAAACTTGTATTTACAAGAAAGTGAGTGGGAGCACTACATCATTTCTGATAAGTATATGTGGATGACATATTGTGGATCGGAAATGATGTAGAATTTCTGGAAAGCATAAAGGGTTGTTTGAAAGGAGTTTTTCAAGGGAAAACCTGAGTAAAGTTGCTTACATATTGGGCATCAAGATCTATAGAGATAGATCAAGACACCTGATAAGACTTTCACAGAGCACATACCTTGACATGATTTTGAAGGAGTTCAAAATGGATCAGTCAAAGAAGGAGTTCTTGCCTGAGTTGTAAGGTGTGAAGTTGAGTAAGACTCAAAGCTCGACCACAGCAGAAGAAAGAGAAAGGACGAAGGTCGTCCCCTATGCCTTAGCCATAGTCTCTATACAGTATGCCATGTTGTGTGCCGCACATGATGTGTGCCATGCCACGTGTCTAGCAAGGGGGTACAAAAGTGATCCAGGAGTGGATCACTGGACAGCGGTCAAAATTATCCTTAGAGGAATAAGGAAATGTTTCTCGGTTATGGAGGTGATAAAGAGTTCGGCGTAAAGGGTTACGTCGATGCAAGCTTTAACACCAATCCGGATGAGTCTCAGTAGCAAACCGGATACGTATAGTGGAGCAGCCATTTGGAATAGCACCAAGTGGAGCATGGTAGCAGCATCTACAATATGACATAGAGATTTGCGAAGTACACGCGGATCTGAATGTTGCAGACCCGTTGACTAAAACCTCTCTCACAAGCATAACATGATCAAACCCCAGAACTCATTGGGTGTTAATCACATGGTGATGTGAACTAGATTATTGACAATAGTGCAAGTGGGAGACTGTTGGAAATATGCCCTAGAGGCAATAATAAATTAGTTATTATCATATTTCCCTGTTTATGATAATTGTTTATTATCCATGCTAGAATTCTATTGATCGGAAACTCAGATATATGTGTGGATACATAGACAACAATGTGTCCCTAGTGAGCCTCTACTAGACTAGCTCGTTGATCAAAGATGGCTATGGTTTCCCAGCCATAGACATGAGTTGTCATTTGATAATGGGATCACATCATTAGGAGAATGATGTGATGGACAAGACCCAAACTATAAACGTAGCATATGATCGTGTCAAGTTTATTGCTATCATTTTCTGCATGTCAAGTATATGTTCCTATGACCATGAGATCATACAAATCACTGACACCGGTGGAGTACCTTGTGTGTACCAAACATCGCAACGTAACTGGGTGACTATAAAGGTGCTCTACAGGTATCTTCGAGGGTGTCTGTTGAGTTGGCATGGATCAAGACTGGGATTTGTCACTCCGTATGATGGAGAGGTATCTCAGGGCCCACTCGGTAATACAACATCACAAGAAGCTTGCAAGCAATGTGACTAATGAGTTAGCCACGGGATCTTGTATTACGGAACAAGTAAAGAGACTTGCCGGTAACGAGATTGAACTAGGTATGGAGATACCGACGATCGAATCTCGGGCAAGTAACATACCGATAGACAAAGGGAACTACATACGGGATTAGCTGAATCCTTGACATCGAGGTTCGACCGATAAGATCTTTGTAGAATATGTGGGAACCAATATGGACATCTAGGTCCCACTATTGGTTATTGACCATAGAGGTGTCTCGGTCATGTTTGCATAGTTCTCGAACCCGCAGGGTCTACACACTTAACATTTGGTGATGATATAAGTATAGTTGAGTCATTATGGTGGTTACCAAAGGTTGTTCGGAGTCCCGGATGAGATCCCGGACATGACGAGGAACTCCGGAATGGTCCAGAGGTGAAGATTGATATATTGGACGAAGGGTATTGGAGTCCAGAATTGTTCCGGGGGTACCAGGTGATGACCAGCATGACCGAAAGGGGTTTCAGGGGCCCCGGCAAGTGTTGGGGGGCCTCATGGACCAAGGGGATGGGGCAAACCAGCCCACTAAGGGGATGTGCGCCCCCCTCACCCCATCCCACGTTGCCAGAAGAGGTGGGGCGCCTCCTTAGAGTTTTGCCTCCACCTGGCTTGGGGGCCAAGTCTCCCAAGGAGAGGGCCAAAACCCATCTAGGGTTTCCCATCCCTTGTGGCCACCGCCCCCCTAGATGGGATCTAGGGCGCCCCCTCCTCCTCCCTTCCCCCTATATATAGAGAGGTAGAGAGAGGGCAGCCGCACCCTTGAGCACATCTCCACGCCACGGTGCTGCCCTTCCTCTCCCTCGTAGCCCTCTTCCTCTCCGTAGTGCTTAGTGAAGCTCTGCTGAGATTCCACCACCGCCACCGCCATCACGCCGTCCTGCTGCTGGAGGACTCGAGCTACTACTTCACCACCGCTCGCTGGATCGAGGAGGTGAAGGCGTCATCAAGCCGTACATGTGTTGAACATGGAGGTGTCGTCCGTTCGGCACTTGGATCGGAGTTCGCAGGACGGATCGTGATTGGATCGCGAAGATGTTCGACTACATCAACCGCGTTTCTTAATGCTTCCACTTAGCGATCTACAAGGGTATGTAGATCCAATCTCTCTTCTCGTAGATGGTCATCTCCTAGATTGGATCTTGGTGAGCGTAGGAAATTTTTTGTTTCCCATGCAGCGTTCCTCAACATAAGAGGTGTCAGCTAATTCAATAAAGAGTCGGCCAAGAGAGTCGAGTTCTACCTCTGATTGATTGTCAACGTCAGCTAACTCGCCCACAGCAGCTGGCTGAGCTGCGGTAGCTGCCTTGTTCTTTTTTGACTTTGGGCCGGTCCTGGTCTTGGCCACGACGGTCTTTATCTTTTTCTTCCAAAAAGCAGAGTCGGGTTGTGTAATAAGAAAGGATTGACAAGTGAGATACAGAATAAAATCAGGTATATTTTAGTCGGACATAGAATAGTACTTACAGTTGGGGCCGGGTTAAGTTTGAAGAATGGAGGTAGTCCTATCTTATTACAATTTTCTTGAGACTCCCCGAGTAAGGAGTTCACAGCTTGAAAGATCTCCTTAGCAGTAAAGTTATCAGAGTTGTATCGCTGAGGTTCATCTGACTCGCCTGAATATTCGCACATTAAACTGGGCCGGCGGCTTAAGGGAAGAATTTTCCGCGAGACCCAGCAATGGGCTAAGTCAATTCCAGTCAACCCATTGGCTAACAAAGTTGTTACTTTGGGATAATATTGGAGTGCCTCAGTATGTTCATCTGGAAGAAGTTTGCTTGGCGGGTCAAAATTGATAGGGAGGTGATCAGCCCGGTAACCCGACAGAGGATTCTCATTGGCTGGGGTAGTATTCTTGCAATAGAACCAAGTTTTTATCCATCCTTTGGGGTGGCTTAGTAAAGTGGCCGCAGGAAAGCCACCGTCTCTATGTCTCTGGATTGAGACTCCGCCTAATTCTTGAGATGGACCACTTGCGCACTTAGTCTGGCGGTTTATATAGAAGAATTCCTTGAAGAGAGCAACGGTAGGTTATACTTGCAGATAAGCTTCACAAAAGATTTGAAAGTAGCAAATGTTTGCTACTGAATTGGGGCCTATATCTTGAGGATGAAGGTTGAAATAGTGCAAGATGTCTCGAAAGAACTTTGACCCGGGCGGTGTGAAGCCTCTGAGGATATGATCAGTAAAAACTATCACTTCTCCTTCACCAGGATTGGGGACATTCTCTCCTTGGCTGACACGCCAACCAATCTCTTCCTAGGTCGCCAAGAGACCTTGGTCCACAAAATCTTTAAGGATTACATCAGTAACTAGGGAAGGACCCCAATTGCAGAGGGTGGTTTTTGTCATGTTGAGCCGCCTAAAGGACGATGGAAGCTACAGAATCAGAATATGGCGGGTTATTTGATAAGCATGAATATAAACCGCCCAAAGTGATGGCGAGTCAATTAAAAGAAACAACTTATGAAATATTGGCGAGTTACAGCTACATTGGTAAGCCACCCAAGGTGCAAGGCGAGTTATCTAAAAACTAGGGATTGTTGAAAATTCTGCTAAGTGTGGAGTAAACAAGTTTCACAATCAACAGCTATATTTATGGATCTACGGGAAGTTCAGAAAAGAAAAATAATTGCTAAACCTAAAAGGGTGGTGACGGAAGAACTAGGAGGCTACCCATTGATTCTAGAGAGAATACAAGTTACCCAAGGTATAAGATGGTGTCAAAACTGCTACCGCAGTACTTCTATGATATTTCGGATCAAAAACATGATCTATTCCAAGATATAATGAACTAAGAAAAGGATGAACACCGATGAACTCCATGAACTCAGGTGAACTAATGTAGATCTGAAGAAAGAAGGTAAGTAGTACCTGATGGTGATGGAGGAAGGCGGAGGTGTGCCGCTGAGTCCCGACGACGACGGGGTGGTGTCGCGACCTCGACTGAAGAAAGCAGCTCGACGGGCACGGCGGAGCTCCGGTTGTGAAGGGACTCACGAGGAAGAAGAAGAAGCAGAGAGGACAAGGTAAAAGGTAAAAGGTGGGGCCCTCATGCCTATTTATAAGGAAAAGGGGGAACAGTAAATGGCCGGTGCGAAGATCGAGGAGGCACAGTAAATTTTACAACAAGGGGGCGCCTCGATTTCCGGAATGATAGATTTATACAAAGATTCGTTATGGCGTCATGAAGGTTTTCCTGAAATCGCGGAGGTGACGTCATCTTTTCTCATGGCGGGTTATGAAGATATTCAAGACTGAGATTAAAAAGGATAAAAAGAAGACTCGCCAGACGGAGGGATTGAAGATTGACAAGAACAAGTTCAAATCAATCTAGGGCCTAATGTTGGGGATATAACCCCATGATATACCCCGCCCTGAAAGGGCCGGGTTAGGCCGCTGGCAACTCAACACGACGGGCCTCAGACAGGCCCGAGAGATCAAAGTACAAGGCTGAAGGGGCAGCTCACAAGATGGGCCGGCTTAGGGCCTGGATCCAGAAGGTGGCCCAGAGGTGTAAGCCGCCATATGGCGACTTGTCTTACAAGGCAAGGCGATCTAGAATATGACTCGGTCACGGGTCGTAACCCGACCCGGACTCTTGTAAGCCGGCGGCCTCGACCTGTATATAAAGGCGAGTCCCCGGCATAGAATAGACAGATAATTACAATCAATCGATAGCTAGGTCAAGCGAATCCGCTCCCTTGTAATCGATACCCAAGCAATAAGCAACAAGAGCAGGAGTAGGCTTTTACCTCCACTGTGAGGGACCGAACCTGGGTAAACCGTGTCTCTCATCCCGCTCAACCCCGACAAGCTAATCACCGTTGTGATGGCTTCACGCTTAAGTCCTTTCACTAGGACATCTGTCATGACAAAACCACGACAGTTGGCGCCCACCGTGGGGCCAGCGCACGGTGGTTTCGAGTTCTTGAAGGGCTCTTTCCCGGGGATCGAGAGATACGCCGTTGGTAGGATGACTAAGAGTCACCGCGGCAAAGCTCTACATTGACGATGCTAGCCGGGGCCCCGAGGCCGACTCAATCGAGTACGGGTACCGGGCCCCCTTCGGCGGAATTCACGTCTTCATCGGCATGATCGGTGGATCAGAACCTGAGCCAGACATCTGCACCGACATCGTCGAGTCGACTAGGCGCGTGCAACCCGCCTGGGTCCAAGCCGGGTGGAGGCACGCTTTCGTGGGCTTCACGCAAGGGATGGAACTTGTGGAAGATTCCGCATCTGAAGGAGAGACTCTCATCTACTCAGGTGATGAGTCCTCAACCGGAAAGACGGAGTCAATTTACCAGCTTCAGGACGGCGGGCTTGGGGGCTGCTCCGATGGTAACAGTATTCTGGACCCCTGCGAGCCGCCGAGCTGAGCCGCCATCTTCATGGCGGGTACGGCGCCAGCTCTTAACTCTTCGGTGGCTGGTGCAACTGCAACAGCTGACCCGGCAGCCACAGCGGCTGGCGCATCCGGCTCAGTCAAGCCGCCAGCCGCCGGCTCAAGTTTTGTCTGAGTTGATGGGAACCTTGACGACCCTGCTGGTGACTGAGGTCACGGCGGAGAACCAAGCTGAGCGTAACGTAGAGATCGCGAAGCTTAGGGAGCAGATGACTAAGGCCCAGGAGGATATCAACGCGGAGAACGCTCGAATGGCAACAGGGCAAGCTCAGAACAATGCTGAGTCGGAGCGCTTGAAAGCAGAGGCTTGGCGTTTAAGTCTGGATCAGAATGCCTCCAACGCAGTTCTTCGAAGGAGGCATCAGTCCCGTTTGCCTTTAGTCTAAAAGCATATCATCCTGGGCTGTGAAGAGAGTTTGGTAAAAATTTATTGGCTGCCACTTCTAGCTCAGGTTGTGGAGTAATGGTCCTACCATCTCCCATCGTTAAAGCTTTGGTTTTATTCATCCGAGCTCGCTCCCTAGTCTGAGCATGAAAAAAATTCTTTGTTCCGGTCGCCCTCCCTCAACCATGTTACTCTAGAACGTTGTTTTGCCATCATTTCTTCCTTAGCAAAGAGGTTCAGAAATCCTCCTTATCAATGTTTTCTCTTCTGCTGACGGGCCCTGCCATAAAGAATTTGCTCTCAGGTTCTCTAACCACGATCTCATTGTTTTGAGCTACTTATGCACCGAGCCAAATTCTTCTCTGTTCAACTTCCGAAGGCCTTTCTTAATATCAGTCAGTGCCTCCGTTACCTCGAGCTATAAATTGTCATTAGTAGGCACCCATAACGTCTCAACTGTTTCGGCGTAGTTTTCATGTCTAGTCCAAGCATTTTCAAACTTGAAAGGCCTGTTTGTAACTCTACCAGATGCCCAGTCTGACTTGGATATACTCACGACCAAAGCACAATGATCGGACTCGGTAGTCTGCACATGTGTAACCGTGGTATTATTAAACAGTTCCATAAATCTGTCATCTCCTAGTCCACAGTCCAACCTCACTTTGATGTTCCGATTCCCTTGCTGTCGGTTGTCCCAGGTGTAAGGTGTAAGGAAGCCCTGAGTAACCCAAGCCAGTGAAGCTGCAGACATTTACCGCATCTCGGAATCCATCCATCTTCCATTCCTCCCTCTAAACACCACCTAATTGCTTACTATAATCTAATACCTTGTTAAAATCGTCCACACACAACCATGGGTTATCATATTCACCTTTGCTGTAAGTGTAAATACTCCCTCCGGTCCTTTACATAAGGTGTATTTGTTTTTTCGATAATATTCTACAATGTAAGATGCATTTTTCTAATTTCTCGTAATTCCTTTTCGGCCCTCCAAAAAAAGGGAAAGTATCTCTCCCTCGATTGCATGTATCTCTCCTTATAGACAAAAAAAGAAATTATCTCTCTCCCGATTGCGTGTATCACTTATTATAACTAGCCTAAATGATTTACTTGCTGCTAATAAATGATTTAGCCAAGGTTAATTTCGTCTAAATTTGTCTATAATTATGTGCCATGGTCACGATGCCGAAAATAATACACCTTAAAAATGGAATGGAGGGAGTAGTTGCCAGCTCTTCATCCTTTTGGATCTCATTGGCTCGCCTTAGAATCCAGTAAGTCTCCACTCCCTATTGCCAGTATGCTCATTCTAAACCAATGCATTAATATGAGTCCTACTGTAGGATTTCAGACTTACCACGAAATCATCATTCCAAAACAGTGCAAGTCCTCCACTGAGGCCCACACTTGACGCCAAAGGCATGCCATGATCCCAAACTAAACCTTAGATCTTGCGTTCTCGTAGCTGTCAGTTTGGACTCCGAGAGAAATACCAAACACGGACGATGCAACTGTGCCAAGTTGCGTATTCTTGAACTGTCTCGGACAATCTGCAGCCCCGACAGTTCAGACATAGGGCATTCATTGTGCCCGACGATCACCCTCACGGGGCGCTGCCAATCCTGCAAGAGATTCATCACTGTTACCACTATCCACGGAATCTCCATCTACCCCTCTCAATTTCTTCCTGTTTGCACTTTTTGCGTGGTAACATTCGGGTCCTGCTCACTCCCTTCGAACGATTCCTGCTCATTCAACTTCTCTTTCTTCCCCCGGGCACCCTTCTATTGCTGCATATGTGATTCATCTACAGAAGACTCCTGGTACACCATCTCAGGACCATACTATTGCATAGTTGCTTGTATCTATGGGAAACCACAATCAAAATTTTGAACTCATCTTCTCCTCTCCTCCCCCTCTTCTGTTTCCAATTCTAATAGCTGACACCTCTTCTGAACCGCCATCTTCCCCTTCTCCGGTGACTTGGCATCCAACTTCCCTCAACTCATTGTGTTTCAACTAGCCAAGACCAACACTACCACGTTACCACATAGTCCCATCCTAACCCAACCACCATCACCACCCGTCTTGTCTGCGTCCCAAGCAATCCTACCTGGGGGTGCGACTTTATATAAGCCACTGCCCTGTGCATCCAAACATAATCTCCGCACGAAAAAAAACTCTATTCCCATCTATGTCGCCTCCGCTTCGGTGAACACAAAGAAATCACATGATGGAATTATTGGATTTTAGCCCATTTATTTTACCTAATAATTCCTATGATAACCTTGGAGGTCCATATGGCCCATTATTCATGCATGATAAGGGGGTGTGTGAAGTTTAGTCCCATCACGCTAGTGGAGAGTGTGGGAGAAAAACTTATAAGGTGCGTTGTTCTACACACCACTAAGAGCTTGAGAAGAGAGCACACACACGTTCGTTCCTCCTCCGCCGTCAGCCTCTCGCCTCGCACACGCGTCGTGTTTTGTGAAAGAGCGGCGCTAGGACCTATGCAACGTGTGCGTGCTGCCTTAATTTTTGTCACGCGAGAAAAAGAAGTTGAAAGACAATCCTGTATGGGAGAGAGGCAATTGGGTTTTTGGGGAGCGCTATAGCATGACTGCTGGATCTTCCTCTATCATGACTGAGCACGATGACTTCCTGGACGACGACTTCTTCCCTGACGTCAACTACCCCCTCGGCGACATGACGAACGGCGCACATACATCTCCTTCCACCGCATCGTGCGTCGTCTTCTCTCTTCTGTAAGGATTTGCGTCCGGTCTACTGCTTTCATCTACCGATGTGGATATAATGTTCGTCTATTATATACCCAGTTGCATGACTACTTACATCACTTTGCTATGTTCTACCTACCATTTGTCTTGATTAAACTTAATGAAAAATTGCTCAATATTCAACATCACATGCATGGTTGAAAATTCAACCGTGATCCTTAAAATCTCTCTCGCGCAAGCTGTAGCAAGTGCTTACATACAACTCCATCACTACATGTGTTCCAATAGGAAAAAAATCCATCACTACATGGATCCTAGGCTGACTACCAGGCTACAAATAATCACGCGTGTAAAGCTTACATTGATGAACTTCAACAGCAATCATATTAAGGATTCATGCCGCGCACATTAGAAAGAACAACTCTGAGTAGATTTGCATGACCCTGTTACAAAATTAAAAAGAAATAGTACTAGCCCAGTCGACATGCAAAACCACAAGATATTGTTAACAAAAACTCCAGCTTAGATGCTCAGCATACTCTTAATTTGATCGTCGAGTTCATCCCGTACGTTCACTTAGATACAAATATTGTTCATCGTTGATATGTGGTAATCGCATGTATATCCATGCCACAATAAGCTAGTCCTTTGAGTTGCATGCATCATCAATAGAACGCCACTCTTGGAAAAGCTCTTTGAGTTGCTGACGTGCCACGAGTCCCATCGCATCTCAAAGTGTACGTCCCCCTTTTAAAAGTTGGACGACAAAGAAACAGCTCTACCGTGAATGCGTGTCATGTCCCATGGTTGCCGGCCCCCCTTCGTTATATATATGCGGCATATTCCACAGCTCATATACGGAGTACGTTGCATGACAAATAAAATCTCTAGGAGGTAACCTGATTGATTGGATGGGCCTATTTGTATGTACATGGGCCAGTGGGCCAGGCCAGATATGAACGTGCCGCTTGGTGGAGCTCCGGGTTATACCAGCCCGGTCCACTGCGCGCGTCAACGCGTAGACGCGTGCCCTCGCCGGCCTCACCGAGTCTTCGGGTACTCGATATATGGCGATCCCCCTCGCTCCTCCCCCTTCTTCTACCGCCGCGCGAGACTGAGCCTCGGCTAGGCCCCGAATGGCGACCCAGCTTCTGTCCACCGTCGCGCACCGCGATACCCTCCCGGAGGGTTACACGCGGCCCGAGAATGACCGCCCGCAGCTCGCCGATGTTGTGACTGACAGCAACATCCCCCTCATCGACCTCGCCTCGCCGGACAAGCATCGCGTCATCGCGGAGATCGATCGGGCTTGCCGCACCTACGGCTTCTTCCAGGTCCGCCTTCTCACCACGTGCATGCCCTTGCTTTTGTTCCAGTTCGCACTATGCATGTTAGCGTCGGTTAAGCCTCGAAAAATGGCGGCTAGCTAGCTAGATTACTTTTCCAAGGCTTCACGGCTTGCTTCGCTTCATTCTTCACGCAAGCCTGCCGTGGCTTTAGAACGTCGGAGCTGGCCTTGGGTGCTGCCATGCCCTCTCTGATGGACGTATACAGCAATTAATCGGACATAACATGCATTTAACTAGCATGGGTTTGCCAATTTCTTTTAGATCATAAACCATGGGATATCAGAGGAGCTGCTGAAGAAGGTGATGGCTGTGGGGCTGGAGTTTTTCCGGCTCCCCCCGGAAGAGAAGGCCAAGCTCTATTGTGACGAGCCATCCAAAAAGATAAGGCTCTCTACGAGCTTCAACGTCCGCAAGGAGACAGTGCACAACTGGCGGGACTATCTGCGCCTTCATTGCCACCCGCTGGAGGAGTTCGTGCCTGACTGGCCGTCCAATCCTGAAACGTTCAAGTAAGCACTAGCCAACTCTTAGTGCATGTTAGTTTTGAGACAGGCTTTTTAGGACCCGGGTGTCCCGGCACCCCTTTATCGCCACCGTCCATGCAGAACAGGAGTCCCGGGGATCTGTGCCATGCACTGCAACCTTTTTTGTTTAGCAGGCTTACTGAAACAGTAACAAGTAACAGCAGGACCTGGGCCTCGTAGGGAACTGTAGCAGATTCCAATGCACCTATCACTTCCCGGTCGCGCCGATTGATATGTCTGTCGATCGAGGTTGACTGCACGATTAGGAGAATAGCACGTGATGGTGTGAGCTCACAATTGAACTTTGTCTGACGCAGCAGACTCGTAGCTAGCAATGGGCCAGTGGCATTAAACGGACTATCTTTACCACTGCCGAATGCTTTTTTCCTACGGTTCTTAGGCTATACTACCTCCATTTCAAAATATAGTGCGCTCGCACTTTCCGAGATCCAATTTTGACCATATATTTAACCAACGAGACCGACTACGGCGGGAGAAAAAATTATATAATTGAATTTTTTTTAATACGAATTCACTGGTATAACTTTTGCTCCTGCCACAGTCAGTCTCGTTGGTTAAATTTATGATCAAAGTTGAAGCATGGGAATAAAGAAATCACTATATTTTGGTATTTTGGAACGAAAGAAGTACAACTGACATGGATTGATTTGACCACACATCTTTAGACTCTGGCTCTGTCTGCAGCAAAACTAAATTAGACTGCATGCCCCTTTTTTTAGAGATGGAGGAGGACCCCGGGCCTTTGCATCTGGACGATGCATGCAGTCATTTTATTAATTATTCACACAAAACCTTATAAAGTGATACAACAGTAAGACTGAAGTCACCGTCTAGGCAACAAACTGTCGCTACTCCTATCCAATTGATGAAGGGATGCTGATAGTCTGGGCCTAATACTAAACAGACCTCGCAGCCAAACCTAAACATCTAAGACCTGAGGTCCCAACCAGGACGTCTGCCGGGTATGGGCACCCACCAGTCCGGCGTGCTCCTCAACCAGGACGCCTACCGGGTATGAGGCCGCCGCAGCCACCTGCCACCAATCCATCTTCAGAGCTGTACTGCTGCATCTACCTTGCCCGGTCTATCTGCTGCCGACGCCACCACGACGCCAGACAGCATCGACCTCCTGCGCGTGTCCATCGCCACACATCTGACGCCAAGCCTCCGCTGCTCCATGCCGCCAAGAACCTCCGCCATGAATATGTAGAAAGAAACACCGCTCCACCGAAGAAGCCAACCGCTGGTCCCTCGAGCCCGAGTGCATCCCCAAGAATGCCGCCCCCAAGGGGGTAACGACACATGAATGCCGCCGTCATCCGATCAACTGATCTAGGGTTTCCCCCGGAGGTATTGGGTGGGGTTGGGAGTTTCACCTCGATGATGCCTTCATGAAGGAAACGATGATAAGGGCATCGTCATCACCGGCTCCGGCCAACGACCGAATACCAGGTTTTCACCCGGATCCGTCCTAAGGAATCCACCCGACAACCTGTGCACCGTCTCGACCGCCTTCAAAGCCCCAGATCTAGCCACCTAGATCCGGCGACCAACCGCAACAGCAGTGCCACCGTAGGAGCCCTGGCACACCGGCCACTGCCAGAGTGTGCCACCACTGGAGCCTGGGAGGAGGGCTCCCACCCCCACCTAGCCAAACCGGGAGAGCCGCCGAGATGGATCCCGCGCGCTCGTCACCGTCTCTGATCCGAACCAGTTCGCCGTCACAGATCCGCCTTGGACAGGGACTGCACCACGCCATGCCGCCGTGGGAAGCCCGAGCTTCACCCGCCGCCACCATCCAGGGCCGCCGCCCCGGGATCCAGACAGAACATCGCCGCTGCCACCGGCCTTGTTCCGCCGCCGCCGACCGGCCGAGCCTCCGGCGCCATGCCGCCGACGAACCTGGGCGAGGATATCCATCCTCCCCGAGGGCACACGCCGCAGCCTCTTCACAGCGTACCGCACGGGAAGCCACCGCGGCCGCGTCCCCACCCCTCGCCGGATGCCGCGCACGTGCCGTCCCGCCGCCGGCGAAGGCCGCCGCCACGAGGAGACCTGCACGCAGCCGCCACACAGCTAGACAACGACCCCGTCTGCAGCCGCGCCATCGGGCCCGCCGCCGTCAAGATTGTCGCCGGCGCGCCGCCAAGATCCGCGCGCCCCGGCGCCTCCGCCCGGCCTGGCCGCTCCCGCAGGCCACGGACGCGAGGAGGGGAGAAGGCCCCCGCCGCCAGCCACCGCGGGGGGCTTTGCCCCGACGGCGGCGAGGAAGGGGAGGAGGGGGAAGGCTAGCGGCAGAAGGTGGCGACGCCGCCCATGTCGCCCGCGGGAGGGGCGACACGGGGGACTGGGGGATTCAAGAGACTAGGGCTTATGGACTGCATGCCCCTACTTCCCCTACCACACGTTGTACGAAAGGCATGGCCACTCACATGGCAAAAACAGTGACCTCCTGTCATAGCTGTCAGGTACAGGCTAGTCACAAATACTAGCTGCCTATCGCCTGCCGTTACTGACCAGTCCAAAAGCTATTAGATGTGGCAAACGATCTGACAAAGCTGGCACTTCCTGTAAATGGTCTGATCCTAGTCAGACTTCAGCACGAATCTCAACCCAACTGGACGGGGTTGATAAAGGGGTGCCGCGAGTCCCGGGTGCCATCACACCTTTTCGTG
This sequence comes from Thinopyrum elongatum, assembly GCA_011799875.1. Lineage (NCBI taxonomy): Eukaryota > Viridiplantae > Streptophyta > Magnoliopsida > Poales > Poaceae > Thinopyrum > Thinopyrum elongatum. The sequence continues at coordinate 544,019,617 of CM022298.1, read as the reverse complement.
TAGTTTTTCCTGATGTTGTCTATCAAAAATAATTAGTTTTCAATTGATTGCCCATAGTCATCCGGTAAAAAACTCCTCATCCTCTTGTACTTCTCGAAACAGGGTTTCATTAGTTATATATATAAAGCCCAAATGGCTGAACTGACACAAAGTGATAAGGAAATCCTCAACAAGCAAGTCAAAAGAAAAATAAAAGGAGAACCAAGCGAGTAGCACAAGTTCTACCAACTCAACACTGAGCGTGAAAACATGAGACACTACACCTAACAAGAGACAACCTAGACTATCAAACAGGACTGAAACCGCATCACCTTGAAAAACAACACACCGAAACACACCAAACCATCCTCGGAGGGGGTCAACACGTCGTTGAGACCGTCCCCTTGTTCGAGGCCATGGCGTGCTCCTTCTGCCATAAGATAGCAAGAACGGAGAACCAAGACCACGAGGTCCTCTTGTACTTTGCCAATCTTCGGTACCTGAATCAACATCTATTTCCCACTAGCCTATGAAATATCAGGACACAAGTAAAAGTTCTATTGGCCATGCGGTGATAACTGTATGCATAATGCATTAATGCATATTAGACTGTGCCAACCTCTGCTCCCTCGAGTTCACAAACAAATGACTTTTTGACATAGATGTGGTCTTCGAGATGCAATTTTTATCATTATTTTTATTACACTATATGTATAAAATCGAAAAATATATATCGTTTGAATACTTCCATAAACGAACGTATCCATGATTTTCGGGTCTCGAATCCAAATATCTAAAGCGATATTGCTAATCGAAGTTTTAAAAAGTTTGACTGGAGGCTTGTAGAAAATGAAACTTCAATATTTTGTGCATCAGAGGGAATGCCTTTTTCTGGACATGTGAGGTAGGTGATAAATATTTTTTACTCCATTTTATGTGAAAGTATTTTATTTCATTAACAATGAGCATTCGAGATGAACAAAATAATACTCTCTCATCTCAGGTTCACAAGGCCCATATGATTTTTTAATGATATAATTATGTCATCAAAATATGAGTTATAAACCACAAAAATTACACCATTTGATACTTCCTTTGAATATTAATCCAAGAATATATGTTTTGTACCATCAAATTATTATTTTGTTGATCAATAATTTTGTTAAAATATGTCCAGACCTTATGAATCTGAAAGGAAGGAACAGCATATTATAATAATAAAAATATAGAGCGTAGGATAATAAACCAAAGTTTTCTCCCAAATTAGTTTAGCCAAATAATACTATTTATGTGTAATTTAAAAAATTGGAGATAAAGATTTTTTTTCAGACTATTAGTTTGATTTATGAGGTTGTTTAGCCCAATATACTATTTTAGCATAATTTAAAATCAATTGTAACAATGTATTACAGTTATGTTGTTTATACATTGTTTACGTAAACAGTGGCCCCCTGTTATTAAGATCCTTGTTCTACCACTGATTATATAGTAATATGACAATGATCAAGCCAAATACTGATAACCATGTCAAGAAAAACTTGTGACATGATTCTATGTTGCACTATCACAAGAAATTGGTAGGAATTCTTTTTTCATCAATCTTTGTACGGAAATCATATAAGAACTATATTTACTGGCACACATCATCCGTACATGCGCATCAATTCATGAACGCGTATGTACAGATAATCAATCAGACATAATTATAGTTGGGGCAAAAGGCAGGAAATATACGAAAGTTAATTATATTTCCATCTGTGGTGAGACGTGGCAGCTGTGGTTAAGGAAAGATAATACACTTTACTTTCGCAGAGAATATTGTAACAAGCTATATTGCAGGTCAAAGTTTCTCCAACTTATATTTTAGAGGCACCACTTCTTTAAGCAACGGAGCACTCAGAATTGCTTAGTTGTATTACATATCAAGATGTAATTATTTTTAGAGGGGTATCAAGAGGTGGTGCGTCTAAAAAAGCTCGTAATACGCTTTGCTATGTGGATGGTTTTGAGCAGTGGCAACCAGATATATTTTATATTTTAGCCAGGGGAACAATCTAAAAAAAATTGGTGCACAACGCTGAACACTTGCCGAATCATATACTCTGATATTTTTGCTGAAGACAAACTCACTAGCTAGCGGCCAATGAAATAAAAACAATATCATCCTTGGAGAAAAGACAACTTGTGTCGAAGAAGCTAGAAGAACTGGTGCATCCAGAAAATGAATGTACGCGTACCTACCAACGCTCAAGAACAGGCTAGAGTGAACTGGAAATACCCAAAACAATTTTAGAAACTAGAGATTCAACTTTCTACGACTATAATTCCATATACACACCGGAACATAGAATGGACGAGATCCATATCACGAACAAATCTCATCTTACAGGTCACCGTGTGGGTACCATGTCCTCCTGCTCTATATATAGCACTGGACATGGGATAGGACCTGTGTTTTGAAATTCGGCCGAAAAAATTGAATTTCGGCCGAAATTCGGCCATGTCGGCCTGGGGCGAAAAGCAGTTTTCAGCGAAAAACATAGATTTTGGTCAAATTTTAGCCAATTTTTTGTCAAATTTCGGCCGAAATTTTTGAAAATGGCCGAAATTCGGCCATGTCGGCCTAGGGCGAATTTTTTCGCAAACCGAAAGTCAAAACGCTGGATAGGACTAGATATGTTGATAGCAACTCTAGAAACCTATCTAGAACTAGCAACTTCCAGATCGCAGAGTAAATCCACATTTGCAAGACGCCGAATCCTTGCATTATCGGCCGGCCGGGGGTGCCAGCATCGGTCTTTTTCTGATAGTGTCCTGGCCAGGCACAAGCACTGGCTAGTATATCAGACCCTCAGCCTTGAGGCACTGCGACTTCACAGTTCACACCAAATGATCAGTCACACTGTTCGAAAATGCGTGGTGTGTGTGCGTTGACCCGAATATGCTGGGCCCACCACATAATGTGTTGCGATGTAGGTGCTCCCTCTGTCCCACAATGTATACAATTTTTTGACACCAGTTTAGTGTAAAAAAAAACATCTTACATTATGGGATGGAGAGAGTAGATGATAGGCAGTGCGCTGGCCATTTGACCACCTGTGTGCGTGGCATGTTACGAGCGTTGTGGTGCCGCTAGCTACGTTGCGGATGGTGCTTTCGCGTCCAATTCTCTCTAGTGATCATAGATACCCGATACGTGTTGGGTGCACTATGATATCGAGCGAAATGAGCACGTGGTGGTGGTGCGGCCTAGGCATTGTCGTTTTGCAAAAGTGCGGTGCTCACTTCGAGCTTTCTCTCCCCATGCGTACGTCGGATAAACTCCACACCACTAGGATTTGCTTTTTACTACACCTTTTGTCACTTCACAGTTTTGTCCTCTCACCATGCTGTTTTACTGTGCTACATACCGCCTAACCGGTTGCATGCATCACTTTTGCTATGTCTCCTAGCTAGCCGAACTTCTTTTTATCTCTCGAAATGTCTAGCGTTTGGCACGTGCAAGAAACCTTCGAGACGCTAAATTCGGATGAGGATGACAGAAAAGATCTTACGCAGAGCGTAGGTTAGCTGATATGCGTGTTCCTTTTTATTTTCTGTTTGAGGACGATATAGGAATGTTATGTTCGTTCACCCATCATCATCATTGACCAAGTAAAGACAGATAAACATATCGTACATGCTGATCTGAATAGACTTCTATCCCAAGTTTGCCGCGGTGAGAGGAAAAAATATGGAAGAAATAGCAGTAGAGTACTTGATTCCGACCACAGTGGAGTGCATGCCCAACTTCGCTTCCTTTAAATCTGGAGTCAAACCGGCGACTTCCACAGAGGCACAGACTGACCTCATGCATGACCTCTTTTCCCTCGTCATGCAGGGAGATCATCAGCACCTACTGCCGCGAAGTCCGGCTGCTCGGCCTCCGACTCCTGGGCGCGATCTCCCTGGGCCTGGGCCTCGAGGAAGACTACATCGAGAATGTGCTGGGCGAGCAGGAGCAGCACATGGCCGTCAACTACTACCCACGGTGCCCCGAGCCGGACCTCACCTACGGCCTGCCCAAGCACACGGACCCCAACGCCCTCACCATTCTCCTCATGGACCCCCACGTCTCCGGCCTGCAGGTCCTCAAGGACGGCGCCCAGTGGATCGCCGTCGACCCTCGGCCCAACGCCCTCGTCGTCAACCTAGGCGACCAGTTGCAGGTAAAATTCTTACGAGCCCGTGTGCTTGGGCAGGCCGTAGGCTACTCATTTACGCAGTTGTGGCGAGCTGATGCAAACTATGCACGTACAGGCGCTGAGCAACGGCGCGTACAAGAGCGTCTGGCACCGCGCGGTGGTCAATGCGTCGCGGGAGCGCCTGTCGGTGGCATCTTTCCTGTGCCCGTGCAACAGCGCGGTGATCGGCCCGGCGGCCAAGCTCGTCGGCGACGGGGACGAGCCCGTGTACCGCAGCTACACCTACGACGAGTACTACAAGAAGTTCTGGAGCAGGAACCTGGACCAGGACCACTGCCTGGAGCTCTTCACGGGTCAGAAGTGATCCGTGTGCACAAGCTTTGCCTCATCTACGGTTGGGTGCAGACCAGCTGGATTACCTGCTGCTTGGGTTGGGTGGACATCCACGGCGCAGCATTACTCAAATAATAAATACCCCCAATGTGCGGGGTTACTCGAGTAGTAGCATATGCACCTATATATAGAATAAACTTTGAGAACATTCCATGTGTATATGCAAATAGACTTCAAGAACCGATAATGTTATTATAAAGAAAGGGGGTGCAAAATTGTTAGTATTGGTAATCAACAACAACATAGAGAAACGGCCACTCATTCAGCAGTATATTCTCTCTTAATATTGGAAATCAACACAAGGACAAAGATAAATTTCAGGAGTATATTCTATCTCGGCCCAAATCCTACAACCGCATACATACCTGAAAAAATAAATTGAGAACCCTCTATATTTGCAACAAAGGTGAAAGTAGAAGAGCTAAAATTAAAGGAGCCGCATCAATCAAGAAAGGTCCAAACCTAAGATGATTGATGTCTACTAGAATGGCCATGCTGCCCATGCATGTAAAATAAAGCAAAGCGAGACACAACCAGGGCACAGATAGACAACTCTTTCACTACTCAGGTTGGGAGAGGGGGGAATACATCCAGACTCACAGATACAAGTTTGCCTCCCACCTCGCTCCCGCGGGCGGCTCTTTAGCATACCCTAGCCACCGCCGTGAGCTCCCTCCCCTCCGTCTCATCCTCCCCTCGCCGCCGCCGGCGGCAGGCGCCGGGCAAAGCCCGCGCAGCTCCGCGGCAGCGGGGCCTTTCTCCTCCTTTGTTCAGGCTGCTGCCGCGGGCTGGTGGATTCGTCAGGAGCTCGAGCGGCCACGCTCGTTTCAGGGCAGCGCTGCTCACCGGCGAGGCTGCGCACGGCTGACTCTGGCGCGTAGGAGGTGTGCTGGGCGGGGAGGCTGTTAGCCGCGCGGATCTGGCGTGTTGAGGGCGCGTGTGGTGACCGTGTTCGGTTCACAGGAGCGGATGGGGGTGGCGGTTCGGCGAGGCGACGGCGGTCGCCATGGTAGTCGCGAAGCAGCGGCCCGGCGGCTTGGCTGGTCGCTGGGTGTCGGCGCACGGTGCTGGTGGTAGCAAGGCTTTGGCCATGTGGTCTGCGGCCCGGGGATGTGGATCTGGCTTATTTCTCCCGACCTGTGATTTGTGGGCTGGTGGCTAGGAGGGGACGCCTCCGGCGGTTGGTGCTTCCCGGATGGCGCTTGCTGGAGCAGGGAGGCTGCGGTCATTCTGGATGCGCGGGGTGCAGGCCCAATCCGGCTTCTGCCGGACCAATGCCGAGGAAGGTGGTGGCCCTACGCACCGTTGGCGTGCTCGCTACATTGGGGTGCACGGTCGAGTGGAGGTACATGTCGACCTCGGTCGGCTATGTTGGAGTGGTTGCTCCGGGTGAAAGTCTGTCCGGTGCTTGCCGGCCGACGGCGACGGCACCCATGGGCGTCGTTATGCTTCTTGGAGGCACCGCCGGGGATCCACACAACCTCTACTCCCGGATCAAGATCTTTGGGCGAAAGCCAAGATCCTGTTGCAGGGTTGGGCGATGGTGTCTTCTTCAACATCGTTTCCCCTCTTTAGGGCACAGTCTGGAAGATCTGGATCCCATTAGTGCTTCCTACGGGCTGGACGTGCATGGTAGCTTCTGTGGCAACGATGACGAAGGTGAGCGAGGTCGGAGGCATGGCATTGGTAGTGGTAGTCGGCTCTTCTCCAGCATGTCCGTGTGATTGCCTTGGCTGTTTGTTGCTGTGAAGTCATTCCTGCATCGGTGAGGCCCCGAGTGGCATAAAATGACACGTGACAGGTGGTCCATTCGACGATCTTCCGCAAGGCAACCTTGCCTAGTTTCTTTGTAGTTCTCTGTTGGAGTCAGAGCTGCGCTGTCTTGTCGTGGGTGGATGGAGTTCCGCCTTGTGAGTGTAGGGTCGTTGTGCAGCTATTAGGGTTGTTGTTTTTCTTTTTCTTTGATCTTCGGATCTTCACCATGTTGTTCTTCCGTTGCTTTGTGCTAAATTTGAATCAAGCTAGCAATTTTACTGGATCTTTCAAAAAAAGAAGCAAAGTTGAAACTAAATTAATATCTAACATCACTAAAAAAAAGACACATTCGTGACATTTTGGGCCGAACGAAAAAATATTATGTCATGCTTATGACACTTCTATGACGATAATTGTGACAAAACCCGGTATCATCATAGATGTGATGGGCTCCTACTTCTATGACAAAAAATCATCACAGAAAATGGGCTTTTCATCCTGGGCGGGCCGGAGACGCACCTGCATGACATTCTTTGGGCTGTCCATGACGGAAAAAAACGTGGTAGAAGCGAGGGCGAGGAAAATTTCGGGGAGTTTTCGGTTACGGTGGGTGGTCGGGGCCGAGCGATGCGCGTTTCTCTCGTATACGTACGCGCGTGTGTGCGAGGCGTTAGGTTCTAACTAAACCCGAGCGATGCGTTCGCTTACTGAACCCGAGTGATTACACTAGCTACGTTACTGAACCCGAGCAATCGATCTCTTGGCTGTTAACTGAACCTGAGCGATTCCTTCGCTACTGCTGCTAACTGAACCCGAGCGATCGATCGCTGCTGCTGCTTACTGAAGCCGATCGAACCTGCTGCCTCTTGATGAACAGTGAATGTGGGGTTTGCGGTTGAACGAGTCGAGACGTACGTGGTTGGGGTTGGATGAACAGTTCCCGGTGGGGGTTGGATGAACAGGACCCCGTGGTAGTATATAGGCCGTTGCCGCTGGATGAACAGGACCCCGTGGTAGTATATAGGCCGTTGCCGCTGGATGAACAGGATCCCGAGAGGAGGCCGCCACAGCCGAGCTGGTTGGGGGTAGATGAACAGGACCCCGTGGAGGGCTGGTTGAACAGTAGCCGATGAAGGGCTGGATGAACAGTAGCCCATCGATGAACAATAGCTGGTGGAGGCAGGAGGAAGACGCGGTGGATGAACAGTGCAGGTGGAGGCTGAAGCAAGTCGACGGTGGGTGAACAGTAGCTCGTGGAGTCCCGTTTTGCGGTACGCCACACCCCTCCGATGAACAGGACCTTCGTTTCGATCGTAGCGCTCCAACACAAGTCCGTTTCCTCCGTTTTGCAGTGCGCCACACCCCTCCCGATGAACAGGACCCCTGTTTCGACCGTAGCGCTTCAACACAAGTCCGTTTCCTACGTTTTGCGGTACGCCACACCCCTCCCGATGAACAGGATGCCGTTTCGACCGTAGCCGGTCGAACAGAAGGCCGTTTCCTCCGTACTGCGGTACGCCAGACCGCGTTTCGGCTATTTCGTCCAAGCCGGTTGGCTCCCATTGAACAGGACGTATTCCGACCCAGTCTGTTGCCTCCCGATGAACAGGACGCTGTTTCTCCGTTCCGACCTAGCCGGTTGGCTGCCCGATGAACAGGACGCTGTTGCTGCTGTCCGTAGCATCTCCATGTACACGAGCCCTGGCCGTACGTATGCGCGAGTAGGCATTCGAGACCCCGCCCGTATGTACGTACGTGGCCATATTTTTTGGCATGTGGTTGTACGTACGTGTACACGGTTTAGAAGGGACTGCCTGAACTGCTACGTCGGGGGGTCTACTACTACACATGCCGCTGCTTGCTCGGCCACGGTTTATCGTTGCAGAGAGACCGATCGACCAGTATGTACGTACATGTTCACGACAACGCTATGTACGCTTCGACTGGGTGGGTCCCAGCTGTCAGGGAGGATAAGGATGCACTTCCTTGCGTGTGAAGATATAGCTGGTGGGTCCCGCCTATCAGGGGGAGGAATCATTTTTATTTTGCGAGTAATAAGGAGGCACTTCCTTGTGTTCGAAGATGTAGCTGGTGGGTCCAGCTGTCAGCCTCACAGCCTAAAGTCCACTTCCGATGGCTGTCATTCGTTGACCTCGTTGACCACGAGGCGCCGAGAGCATCAAGGCGATGGATGACAGCGAGGCCTAGGAAGGGAACGACGAGGAGCCAGATTAGACGAGGCGGGTGGATGCCCACGCGGAGGGGAGTCTGAGGGTTCACTGGTTCGGCTGCGGCGTAAGGCTGCCGTCGCCGGAGAATAACAGGGGGTGTGAGTGAGTAGAGGGAAGGCCTGGCCAGTCGTAGTATGGTCGGTCCGTGAGGCCCGCGCAGCAGCACAGCCGGACATGGGAGGCTGGAGCAGGCGGTACGGCGGGCCTGGTTTGGGCGGCTGGAGTAAGAAGACCAGATGTTGAAGACGCAGCACGGCCGTTGATTTAACATCCAACGGTCAGTGCAGCTAGAATCGTTTTGACTATAAGTTGACAAAGCCCGTACGCGTCAACTTAATTGGCCCACAAGTCAGCCTCCAAATCTGGTGGGTTCCAGCTAGCAGGGGGGAATCATTTTTTCGCTCATAATAAGGTGGCACTTCCTTGCGTGCGAAGATGTTTTCTGGTTTTTTTAATTTCTTCTTTTTCGAGTTAGAATAAAAAGAAAACACTTTAGCATCTTTGGTACAATCTATATTTTCGCGAAATTGATGATAATAAAGCTGGTGGGTCCCAGCTGTCAGGGAGAGGTAGCTTTTTTTTTCTGCGTAATAAAGGAAACACTTCCATGCGTGCGAAGATATAGCTGGTGGCTCAAACCTATCAGGGGGAGAAATCATTTGTTTTCGTATAATAAGGAGGGACTTGCTCGCGTGCGGCCATGGGCCATGCGGGTCCCTACCGTCAGCCACTCCATGTACATGTCTCTTCCGATGGCTGTCGTTTGTTGACAAAGTTGACCACGCCGCGTCGAGAGAACCAACACGGTGGACGATGGCGAGGCCTAGGAAGGGAACGACCCGGAGCCAGCGCAGACACATCAGTGGATGCCCACGCGAAGGGGAGTACGAGGGTTCACTTGTTCGCCTGCGGTGTGAGGCTGCCATCGCCGGAGAATAACATGAGGTGTTGGTTAGTAGAGGAATGGCCTGGACGGCGATGGGAGTAGGGTGGGCCGGTGAGGCCTGCGCGGCAGCACAGCCGGCCACGGGAGGCAGTAGCAGGTGGTACCACCGGCGGTGGTTTGGGCGGCTGAAGCATGAATATCCGAGATTGAAGAAGCACCAAAGCCGTTAGATGGACATCCAACGACCACTGCTACTAGAATCGTGTGTTGACTATAAGTTGACAAAGCCTTGCGTACTCGTCAACTTAGTAGGCCCACAAGTGACCATCACATCTGTGGCATAGAACATATAGCCCATTTGCGATTTGTTATAATGTACAACCCATTTTTTTTATTCTAATGGAATTTACTCAGCCCATTTACTGTTTGTTAAAATTACAGCCCATTTTCTAGCCAGGACAACGGTTAATAATTTCAACCAACCACTCAAAAAAAAATCAACAAAATTTCCCACATTTTGATGGGATCCGAAATATTTTTTAACCCGAAATTTCGAGTCAGATTAAATATAATTTCAAAATAAATTTGTATTAGGTAAAAATCTAACGAAATTTACGCGCGCAACAAGTAATGAAATTAAAAAAATTACCCGTTAAGGTGCATTTTTTATATTTACAGCAAATTTTTTTAATTACAGCCCATTTATTATTTCTTAAAGCCCATTTTCTTGGCAAGTCTAATGCGGGGCGGAGAATAACAAGTTAACCTGGGTTGAGTATTCCGCAAAAAAAATATAGCTGGGCTAGCCATTTTCACATTGAAAAATTAATATCTGGGCTGGATATTTGGTCGACATAAAATAATAGCCTGGGCCAGACGGGCCAGAGCCGGCCCAGTTGATACCCTGCTCCTCTGAACAACAACAAAAACATCGCTCCACAAAAACTCTGCTCACACCTCAAAAAACAAATACTGCTCGAGCTGCTGGGTCCAGCTGTCGGCCGCTCCTTGTGCAATTCTCTCGTTTATTGACTATATAGGTTGACAATGGTGTGGGACCGTGATGTCAGGAAACCAGGAGGAAGCAAAAAAAATTATAGTTGTATATAATAAGGAGGCACTTGCGTACGTACGGCTATGGCCCTGGTGGGTCCCCACTGTCATCCTCTCCAAGTAAAGTCATCTCCTCATTCCTCATGTTCGTTGACCATATTGACAACGCGAGACGGCGGCGCCACGGCGAGCGCAATAACTCAAAGGACGACGGAGAGGGCCTCGCGGGCCCTACGGATGGTCTGATACAGTGCCCGCTGCTCATTCAGGAAGTCAGGATCATAGGGCCACATGTCCGCGACGGCATTGTCGTTCGCTTGTTCGCCGGCGATTCGTCCTTCCGCGAGCCGGTGCTCGTTGAGGAGACGGAGGTTGCTGCACAGGTCCTCCTGCGCTGGTAGCTCTTCCGCCATTAGGGCGTCGAAGTGCGGCCGCACCTGCTCTATGGTGAACATGAACCGGCTTGGGCGGTGGCGCCGGCTCCTGGTCGGAAGCCACGTCCATTGTCTGATTGTGGTCGCTCAGCTCAGCGAGCTCGCTGGCGAGCCAGCATGTCCCGCTGCTGGACCGACCCGCTGCCAGGCATGAGTCTGACCGCCCTGGCCCAGCCAGACCGCCTCCCTCGCCCACGCTCGTGTTCTGCCCGAAACGGTCAGCGCCGCCCGCGCCGCTTCCCGGTGCAGGCGATTGCTCCGCGTTCAAATGACACAAGTGCCGTCCGTCCGTCCGTCTGCCGCCCACATTAATGATACGTGGTTGCCGAGGCGGCTACTCCGGCGCCACCCGTCCGTCCCTCCGCCGCCCACCATTGCTATATAAACTGCTGCGCCGGCCATAGCCGCAGTCATCCGCCTCCGTTCCTTTTCTCCTGTCCACACCACTCCCACCACGGCTTCCTCGCGCTCCAGCGCTCTTCGGGACGGGCGAACGATGGACAAGAAGGAGATGGCAGCCATTGCTGCCGACTGGCTGGCCGGCAGGCAACTGAAGGACGACGACGTCCCAATGGAGAACGTGGTAGTCGATGATCCGGCGCCAACCCCCTCCTCCGCTCCATCCTCGCTGGTGCATTGCACCATGACCATCGGCGAGTAATGTGCCCAATACATGGACATGGTGAGGCAGAAGCATGAGGAGCAGTTCCGGGAGGCGCAGGCCGACGCCGCCTACAACCACCATGTCCTCCAGGAGGACCTGCAAGCGGAGGAGCACATCGCCGCGGAGCAGGCAGAGCAGGAGGCGCTGCTCGAGTCGTACCGCTCCGCCCACGAGAGCCGCCTCGCGCGCTGGTGGTACCGCATGCTTGTGGCGAAGGTTGCGGTCACCTACAAAGAGGGCGATGAAGCGGGCGAGGCGCTTTTTGGCGAGACCGACGAGGAGGCGGAGGACAATGCCGGCTCCGTCGAGGCCCCGCCCCGCCGGCACCGAGGTGGAGGACTTCGCCGGCTTCGGCGAGGCCCTGCTCCGCCGAGGCCCCGCCCCACCAACAACGAGGCAGAGGACACCGCCGGCTCCGCCGAGGCCCCGCCCCGCCAACAGTGAGGCAGAGGACATCGCCGGCTCCGCCGAGGCCCCGCCCTGCCGGTAACGAGGGGGAGGATTTCCCCCGCTCCGCCGAGGCGCCGCCTCACCGGCAACGAGACAGAGGACATCGCCGGCTCCGTCGAGGCCTCGCCCCGCTGCCAATGAGACTGCGCCACACAGAAAACGAGGAAGAGTAGAACACGGTAGGTCTCCGCCGCTCGGGTCCAAGTAAGGCCACCGCTGCTACCCTCCGGTTGAAGCCAAGCTTGGCGGGTTGAACACTGACGGCCGATTATCTTCTTGGCGGTGACGTGGAGTCGGAGAGCTGTGCTGGAGAATAAGCTTCTGTTTGGCTCAGCCAGACACGGGAAATGGGCGCCAGAGATCATAGATTAGGTTAATTAATTATACCTCCAGCGCACCCCTTTTTAGTTGAAGAATTTATGAAATGTAATGAAATCCGGCATGTTTATATGAAATCCGACCATGTATGAACGAATTTAGTTCGAATTCTTGTATCGCTGGCATTGGATGAACATGCAAAACAATACGTACTAGCATTATTCCCAGGACGCACGATGATCACCTCGTTTGCAGCAGTTTCACACGTACAAAAAGTTTGAGCAGCTTTTTAGCGTGCCTGTACATTGCAATCAAACTCAAGGCCTGGCAATTCATATAGAACATTCAAAACAATCGATGATTATGCATCTCAGTGATTCACATGTCAGAGCCAATATTTACTACTAAAGAGCGTCCCATTCGAAAATATCTAACGCATGTCTTCTTGCTAACATCAATCAGCAAAATTTGACAAGGTTGTCCCATTCCAAAATATCAAATGCGTGTCTTTTTGCGTACATCAATAAGCAAACTTTGACAAGGTTTTCCCATTCCAAAATATCAAATGCCTACGATTGTGGAATGGGCGGGGTTTGCCATCAGTTCGGACATTGACATGGCACCTCGTGCTAAATAAACCAGCTGTTCTTTTTGTGCAGTTCCACCAAAATCAACCAAATTCGCGCGTAGCTTGTATGATTTTGCCTTTATATGTTGCAACGCCTTGAACATATCGACACCTCCTTTCTTGTAGCTAATTTTGTGGTTGGAGGTGGAAATGAATGATTCGAGAACATTCGATGTATTGTGCATGATGAAGTATAATGGACACGAACCATCGGAACATTTTGTACAGTTCCCATTGAAATCAAGCTGAGCACCCCTGTTTGCATAAATACAAAAAAAAATGATTAGTAAAGCAAACTGTATTATGAATTTACCGTTTAAGCAGGCACCTACATGGTCCATGTAGAGCACCCATTTAAAAAAATGGAACTCACCAGAAAGAATCCTAGAACAACACTGTACTTGCCCATCACAGCAAAAAAGATGGAAATATGTGAGTCCTTCTGAGCTGAAGTTAGTTTGGTCTTGTGGGGAGTAATGTAACCATCCCTGAACTGCTCCTTCTGATGAGAAGATAGACTGGGCTTCTTCATCCTGGCACAATCGGAACTAGGCACTTCACGCACTCCATATTCTTCTTCAGAGGAGGATGATCCTGTTGTGCAAAGACAAGAGAATAACTAAATGCTAGCATCCCTGTTTGCTCGAAAAAAAGGAAAGAAAATATTTAAAACAACCATTACATTAACAAAGGGAGTAACTGATGAAATGTATAGTCACAAAGAGATGCATCTCCTCATTATCCTCATAGGAAATGATATGATACCAAACACAGTAGCTCAACTTGAACTGTATTATTACTTAATTTTATCAGTGGCTCTAACGGTGGCAAACCGGTGCATCAATTTATTAGCAGCCTTAGATTAACATGCGAAACAATACCACTTTCTCATGAGAGTAGCTAAACAGTAGTAGCACAACACCAATAGAGATGACAAAGCTCAATCATATGGATGAAATCCGTGGGCCGGTACCAACCTTTGTCAGGAGGCTTATTGTGTAGAGCATGCAGATGAAGCACTTCTCCGGAACCATCCGTTATTATCTAGTGTGGTTGCCATGCTTACTATAAACTCCTCGATTAGTTTAATGTTTCCAACATCTTCTTGTGTAGTTCCACTAAAATATATGTTATCTTCAAACAAGATCCTTGTTTGCACAAGTAGAGATAATTACATATTACATTAAGAGTGGCATCAAATCACAGTTGCAAAACAATTGCTCGTTCCAGCCATAGCAATAAATTAAGATGCAAAACTATATCATTACTTGTGTCATCACAGTTCCAGTGCTTCATTACAGCACCGGGAGTTGATTTTTGTTCTTCTTCCGCTTATTCTTCCTCTTCATCACTCGGTTCAATAACAGACAAGCTTCGCCTTCAATGTAAGATTTGGCATGTCAATTAGGGAGCACAAGTATAGCACTAAACAACAACATTACTTTTCTGATGAAAGTAGCAAAATACAGGCCAACAGTTGTGAAATATCATTATCTTACCTCAATGGGATATTACGGTGCACATACAGATTGGAAGTCTGGTCTCCTTTTGTGGAGTTCACTAAAATCAAGCAACATTACCCTGTAAGTAGCAGAACATATGAAAGCACACTGCACAATCATGTGGAAGAAGGCCATTACTAACCTCTCATGACGCGGAATTCAAACAACTCACAAGAACCAACACAGATAGGAAGTCAGATCTCCTCTTGTGCAGTTCCACTAAGATCAAGCAATCAAGCAACGTTGTCGGTGTGACATTTTGGTTGAACTACACAAAACACTCTTAAAGCAAAAGTGTTTTGTGCAGTGCAACCAAAGGTCGCAATAGCAACGAGGTGAAGTAGATAACCCTGTTTACACAGAGGTGCAAAGGAAACAGATACTGGTCAATAACGGTGGATGACATAGAAGCCCACAAAAAGAAGCATCTTACTTATCTTAATGGGAAAGAAAGCAAGACAGTAGCATTTCTCAAATAGTGGCATTGATTTATATTAACAGAGAGATTATATTAACAATAAAAATCGTTAAGCATGTAATTTGCTTTTAATTGTGGCATTGCTTCAATTTTCCAGTGGCATTATTAGATTAACAACAGCTAAAGAGTTGCATGGGATAGTGGACGCACCAGCACCATGTGCATCTACCGATGTATATAAAGGGGTGATGCACAGTCTGTTGCAACAAAGAACAAACAACCAAGGAGCATATTTGTGTTGGTCCCAGTTTTGTTATCTTTAGACACCTTTCCCTATGTGAGGGCAGCAAATTTAGTCCTGCTCAAACTCTACAGCCTTGTCCCCCACCCACAGAAAGATCAGTTCGTTACAGATGTGCGTACTGCGTTTGTCATTGTTTTTCCTTTTCGACCAACGTAGGTGCTGGATAGCCAGTCTGTACTACTTTCCCCCCTTCCTTTCCTCTTTGAACCACATCCTAGATTCATGCTATACAACTTTCCCCACTACTTTCCTGAATGATCCAACACCTAGATTCGAGTGCAGAAGCGGAAAAAATCCACATGCAGCTAGAGCAATGCATGTGGATAAAGTAAATTATACCTTAAGGTTCTCGGGGTGTGGCTCAGTGGGCGGCCGGAGGCCGATCTGCGCACACTATGTACAGCAGCGAGGAAGAAGGGGTCGGAGGCCCTCTCGCGCCGCCACTGGATGAAAGAGAACAGCTGCGCCGGTAGTGGATTCCCTCCCTCGCCTACGGCGACAGCGTTAAACCTCCTTCCCTTCCCCAGCAGACGGGATCTTGCCGGCTCTTTGACCAGCAGTGAGGGGAGTGAGAGAGAGGCCAACACAGTCTTGTTTAGATCTGGAGAGGGTGAGAGAGTGTGAAGAGAGCAACTACAAGCGCTGAGGCTCCAGCGTGTATGTATATAGTAGAGAGAGAGAGTGAAGAGAGCAAACCCTAGAAAACAAGCGCCGAGGCTGCAGCGTATATAGTTGGAGTGGTTTTCTTTTTCTCTCCATAAAAATTGTTATAAATTGTGCATGAAACAGAACTCTTTATTTAACGTAGTGAAGAAAAATACTAGGGCAATGCTAATACGTGAAGAAAATTTAACGCTCGAAGGAGTCAACTCACAATTAACGCTGCACGACCCTCCGAAGTGAACAACAACTGAAGCACACACGGTCAAAATATCGGAAAGGTGGGCTGCACCATCCTCCAATTTTAAATATTTTCGAGAAATTCAATTTTAATTACTTTGTATGTACACTTTGCTCTCTTCCAATAATGAGCGGGCACTTGTATTCGGCCTAAGTCATACTACTACCTTCGTCCAGGTTTTTACCCCACGTCATATATTTTTTGTCAAAGTTTGACCAAAAATTTTAACTACACCCTCCTTTCCGGTTTATAGGGCTTAAATATGAAATCTCATCAACCAAGGCAGATGATGAGTGGACAAATGTACTCCATCTCATAGTTTACAAAATTACTCAAACTTTAATCTGCATTAATTACAATATTTTCATGGACGACCACTAAATGAGTAGGAATGGTTACATGCACTGGTTGGTTTCTTTTAATCCTTGCATGCATCAATTTAAGGCACCTTGGAATGTGAGCATGTGGTGGAAAGAAGTGAAAATAAGACTGTAATAATATGGTAAAACGAAGAAAATGAGATTAGCCGGGAAGTAGTAAACTACTAATACATGCCAACCAAAAATAAATATTATTGGCTTCTTTTTTTATGTGTTCTAAACGCTATAGTGCGAGGCAGCGACTGTGTCTCCGACGGACCTGCGTGTACCTCTTCTCTTCTTGTACGTACTCCATTTATCTCACTTCCTGTGGCTTCCCACTCCCACGATATTCCTATTCTATGAACCTGTGTGTGCGTGTGTGTGTGTTTTTTTAACAACGTGTGTGTGTTAGAGAGAGCGACACATCGACCTACAGAGAGATGGTGTGTAGTACTACGTACTTACTAACTACGAAGCCGCGAGAGTCGGTGCATCCTCTCGTTTCCGGGCGTCCGGTCAGGACAGCTGCCACGCCCGCTCCTAACTGACCACGCTGGCCCACCCAAGGGACCTCCATCGCTCGCGCGCGCTTCCCGCCCGAAACGGTCAGTGCCGCTCCAGAGAATCGGTGTCGCATTCATGCCCGGGCAGAGCGGACGCGACCTCTCACTGGCGCATGCGTTGAAGGGAGGAGCGGATTCAACGAAGAGTGATGGTTGCTTCGTCTGTCCAACTTACTACCAGGTCTATGTGATTTGACGGCCCATTGGTCATTATTACTGAGGTGGTACGACGGTGTTGAGTCTCACTTGTACTGTACACTTTACTTTGGTGCATGACATGTGCACCGGATGCTAGATGTCCCACGTTTCGGTGAAAGGAGGTAGAGCGTGTCCACTCTTTACAATTTTCTCCACTCTTACAGTGGAGGAGTGCGAAATCAGCGAAAACACGGTAGCTCAGTGAAAACACGAAAGCAGCGAAAAATGTACAATGCTATGTAGCTTTCAGCTTCTGTTTCATGTATCTTGCATCCAAGGTTGCCCGTTGCAACATTCCATCAAATACAAAGGAGACTAACATGCATGCTATTGCATCTCAATGGTTCACAGATCATAGCCGATATGCCCTCCGTTCTAAAATAAGTGTCTCAACTTTATGCCAACTTTGCCAACTTTAGTACAAAGTTGTACTAAAGTTGACACTTACTTTGGAACAGAGACAACTAAAGAAAAAAATGATCCATGCAGTCCCTAGGCCTTGAACCCTAAACCCTAACCAGGCTTTAATTTGCTGGTGAGGTTGAACCTTCCGAAGAAATGAAGTTTGCAACCCTTTGACCATCGGATCATTTTGTGCAGTTTCACTAAAATCGAGCTGAGCATCCCTATGGCAAAGAAATTGAAGTGTGATTAGAATAAGACTAGTGGGGCTAGTTTTTATGAGACATAAACTCATCACAAATACGGTAGAAGCCAATAGAGGTACGTGCGGGGCAAAGAAGTAGAGAAATATCCACATGGAGCGATGTGGGCAGCTGGGGCAGTGGTGCAAGCCGGCTATAAAGGAAGTTGTACCTGAGGGATGTCGGGATGTAGCTAGCTTAGAGGAGGGCGGCGGGAGGCGGCAACTTTCCATGTCGCGGCAGTGAGTAAGGGGCGAAGGCAACCGCACCGGCTTTGTGAGAGAGAACGGTTTGGACCCATGATCGGGATGCGCCGACAATGGGTTTTCGCCATTGGCGACGGCGACCGCATCTACACAAAGCATCCACCCCTTCCCACGGTGGACGTGATCCGCCCGGATGTTAGAGATGTGGCCACAGTCGTTTTGTGCGAGAGAGTGTGAAGAGAGCAATCCCAGCAAGCAACCGTGTAGGCTCCTGGCTATGTTATATATAGTGGAGCAGTTTCTTTTTCTCTCCATATGAACCTATTTATACTGCGTATGTGCCACTGAAGAAAAAAAACTTTATTTCTAAATAACGCGGCACCGTTCATGCGTGGTTCCCGACCCTCCAATAAGTGCTACTAGACGCGTCAAATTATCACGTGGGCTGCATCATCGTACAGAAATGAGCTCCACCGTGTCACGTGTGTGGTTGGGGTCTTGGGGAGGACGCAAAGAGTGCTACTAGTACGTGCGTGGGTGCGTGCACCTCTTCTCTTCGAGCATGGTTATTAAAAGTATAGTCAACTACTCTACCACGCGGTTCTTATATGGGCAAAGAGTATAGGCAGTAATAATGACTAATGAGCCGTCAAATCACGAGGCCCACCTTTCTCTATGTTTAACCGAGGAAGCAACCATCATTTCACTCCTCGTTGAATATCCATCCGCTCCTACCTCTGCAAATAAATAAAAATTCACTGCTACCTCCGCAGCATGGTTAATAAGATAGCCATGTCAATCACGGCGTACAAATATCATTCACTGATACAATAGGGCTGGCTCTAAGGCTGGTGATTTTTTTTACTTTGTCTCTTTCTCTTTTTGTCTCATTTACTCATTTGACATAGGAGCACGTGTAGAGGATGGCTATTCCTTTCGATGGGACTTCTTCATGGGGTTTCAGACTAAGCAGCTCCGAATTATTCCCACTGCCCACCACTCTGAATCGTGCCATCTATGATAGTACTCCCATTGCAACAATGAGGTCCACTAGGTCTAGCATGTCCTGTAAGAAGAGACTGTCACGCAAAACATACATTCTTATTGCCTTCTTCCTCATACAGTATGTACTACTAGTACTACTACTACTCGTTCTCCTATAAACCTTGCACTTAGCATCTAAAAAATATTAACCTTACGCTTGGCTCTTCGCCTCTTCGGGAAGTCGAGCAATGATGGTACTACAGTATATGGTTCTGGCTATCTGAGACCAAATGAATTGCTGCACGTCCACCACGTGGGCGAGGGGCGAGGGAGAGTGCGTACTACTACGTCCATTTCAATATGGACTACATACGGAGCAAAATGAGTGAATCTACACTCTAAAATACGTCTATATACATCAGTGTTTGGAGTATGTACTAGTAGTTCATATTGAAATCTGCTAAATGACATATATTTCAAACAATATGATAATCTCTCTAACCAAGGTAGGGGAGTATATGTCTAACGGAGGGAGTAGTAAAATTTTCTCCTCGTCCTGTGAGCCACCGCGCGTGTGGGCGAGGGAGCGGGCGTATGCGTAGTAAGCAAGCTTCTCCTCGTCCTGCGACTCTGCGAGCCACCGCGCCCGTGGGCGGGGGAGAGGGCGTACTAAGTAAGCTTCTCCTCGTTCTGCTAGTTGACGGGACACATCAAAAGTAGTACAGAGCAACTCCAGTGTATAGAGCCTTGCCTCTAAGGTAGGCCCCACATGGTTTGCCTCTTTTTTTAAATAACGCATCAAGTCGCAATTTGTTTGTTCAACTGTGGTACACGATCCTCCATCAAGTGGACAACTAGTACACGTGTCAAATTACCACGTGGGCTGCCTTTTCGTACAGAAATGAGCTCCACCGTGTACCCGCGCGGGTGTGGTTGGGAAAGAGACGGGAGTACGTGCGCCGTGCGTGCACCTCTTCTCTTCGTGCTTGTCCCCCACCTCCGTGGGTGTGTGTGAGAGAGATACAAACCTAGAGAGATGCCGTGTGCGTTCGTGAGTGTTTTTTTGTTATGGGGGGGTGATTTCATAAATGTATTTGCAGGAATATGTGTCGATGATGTCTCAAAAAAATGTGACACATGCAATGTGTGTGAAATAGAGGCCTACCTATACCATATATAGAGGGGGCGATCCACGAGAAGAGAGGAAGGGGTAATACATATCGATATAGTCGAAGAGAAGATCAAGTGTGTGGGTGCGAGATCGATGAAGAGAGCCATCGAAATTGTGTGCGTGCACGTCAAAGATATAGGGCGACTAACCTACCGGAGCATCAGAGGGGAGAGGGCAAGTTTGTGTGTGACGGGGAGACATGACTAGAGCGCTCGATGTATTGGTGTGTGTGGGGGGGGGGCAGAGACCTAACTAGAGAGGTAGATCGACTCGTATATGTTTTGAGAAGGAGAGACCTAGCCATGTCTTGAGGGAGATTGGTCGACATCTATACATAAGTGAAGGATGGGAAATAGGTTGGGACAGAGAGAGAGAGAGAGGGAGGTAGAGTGCCGGAGGGGTGGTGGAGTTGCTTCTCGGAGATGGTGGGAGATGCCTACTAGACAAACTGAGGGTACAACTGCAATATCAAGAAGAGTGGGGATGTGTTTCTGTGTGTGCGTGTGCGTGATAGATGTGTCGGGAGGCATGCATGGATGATGAAGGGGGACCATGTGTTTGGTAAGAAGACCTAACTAGATCGGTAGATCAATTGTTGTGTGTCGGAGGAAGGGAGAGACATAACTAATGAGGTAGATCGATCGACGCGTGCAGAAAACGAGTTATAAACGACCTAGCTAGCTATACATATAGTGGAAGATCGGTCGGTGTACATCCATTTGTTAGAGGCAAATAAGGCCCAGGAGACGGATAGAGAGAGAGAGAGATGGAGCTAGGAGGTGGTGCGAGAGGCCTACTAGCTAGATAGGGGGAGGAGTGTGCGATTGTGAGATTGATGAAAAGAGGGCGAGAGTTTACACGTGTGTGGGACCGTATGAGAGACACGAGGCATGGACAGAGAAAGGAGGAGATGGAAAGTGTGTGTGTATGTGGTAGGCAGACATCGCTAGAGAGGTTTATCGATCGGTGTGTGCCGGAAAGAAGGAGTTGTGGAGACCGTGGGAGAACGACCTAAAGAAAAAAATGAATGTGCGCGATGGATAGAATGCTGAGGGAGGGGGAGGCCGAGGAGGGCGTGTGCATGCATGAGAGAAAGTTAGGGTTAGCTACAAAGGTTAGAGGATTGTGTGGGTGTAAGAGACTAACAAAGATCATAATTTGATATGAAAGTGGATTCATATATTTGAATAAGAGATCGTAGTGTTATAAACCTATGCATGCATGTATATAGCGGTGATACGCGTGGTGTAGTTTTGGACATGTTATACTATAATGTGATAATGTGTGGCGTTTGCAACTCACAGCTAAATATCGAACAATCTAAACCATACCATATATCGAACAATCTCACATTTTATTTGAATTTGTGATATTATGTGGCGTTTGCAGCTCACAACTAAATATCGAACAATCTAAACCATACTACTATATATCGACCATCTCACATTTTATTTGAATTTGTGATAATGTGTGGCATTTGCAACTCATAGCTAAATACTTGTAGGCGTAGGGGGCGGGGCACCATACATTATGTGATAAACACATTATACATACGAGACATGGTTTAGATTATGAAGATCTAGCTAGAGCTTGAAATTTACTGTGATTTGAAATCAACATAAAGTGGATTCAAAAAATTGAGTTCGAGTTCATATAGTACACATAGTTCATATCTAACTCGACAGTAATCATGTGGTGTGCTGTGAAGATAATATACAAACAATGGTTTAACTTGACAATAATGATGATTGTAGATCTTATTAAAATAGAGAAACGAATTCAAATGGTTTAACTTGACAACAATCATGCTTGTAGATCTTATTCAAATAGAGAAACAAATTCAAATTTAGTTCATATTGAAGCGTAGTATATACATTTGGAATGCACTAAAATGTTCATTTGAGTAGCAGGTTGCATGCATTATACACGTAGCGAAATATTTTAATTGAACATAACATGGATTCAAAGTTTTGAATGGCATTTGTATTGCGAATTGATTTGGTACAGTACACGGGACTAGACTCTCTTGTGTGGTGCGAATTGATTTCTTTTTGGTTTTTTCATTGAGGGAAGTGCGAATTGATTTGATATAGTATACACGTTAGGCTTGTCCGGAAATTTCAACCCGCGCCTTGTTATCCCAAAATTTTAAGATATCTTTTTGTCTCGTTGTGCTCCTAAAATTCCCTCCATCTCAACCTGCGCCTTGCTATCCCAAAATTACAACGCGCGCGAAAACTCCCACCTCCTGCGAAATCCCGAGACGTGAAATTCCCGTGATACCCCTGAACCGAAAGAACCACCTAGTTCAAATCGGTGGGGCTACTTTCGTAACTTACCCCACATTTCGGACAAGCGCGTCCCTAAGCCATGGTTCCCCCCTCCCATCCCCTCTGCCCCCATTCGTACACCGAGCCCGCGAAAACCCGCAACGCCCTACACCCTCCTTCGTCCGCCACCCAGCCGGAGCCTCTTCCCCGATGACATCGTCCACCGCAACAGCTCGACGTCCCTCATCCACCGCACCGGATGAGGATCCGTCGTCGATCTCGTCGTCCTGCCGGTTCAGCCACCCCATCCTCCACCTCCAAGGAGCTGCCCCGACGTTCGCCTTGTCTATCGCGCCACCTACATTCCCACAACGCTGTCTTCACCTGCACCATAGGAATGGCAGCACCATCACCTATTCCTAGGATGAAGCTCAGGCCTAATCGGCGCCACCAAAGAGGTTCTACAGTAATCGCTGCATTTTCTTCTTAATTTGATCTCACGGTGCTGCCGGTACTCGGTCCGGAGCCGCCATGGCGCGGCTCCATCTACGGCGGCGTCGCCGGCCACTTCCTCCACAGCGTTGATCCCTTGGCGGCGACGTCCACATCAGTAGGAGCTGCTGCTACTCTGGCTCTCGCTGGCCGTGCTGCTGCTGCTGCTTCGGCCCTCACTCGCGCTGCTGCTCTGCTCTTGCACTCGGTCCCTGCCTCGTCTGCTCTTGCTCTAGCTCCCGCTGCTGCTCTTGCTCTTGCTTGCGCTGCTGCTCTACTTTCACTCGCGCTGCTACTGCATGAGCAGCAGCTCCGGCTCTCACTTGAGTCCCTACTGCTGCTACACGACCAGCTGCCCCGGCTCTCGCACGCGCTGCTGCTCCGGGCGCTGCTGCTGCTGCAGGACCAACTGCCCCGGCTGCTCTCTGGTAGTACGTTCCCTGTTGGAGCGGCTACCGATTTAGATCACTGCTCCTCTGCCACTAGTGCTCGAGTGGCCAAAACTATTAGTGCACTGCTTTTCTGCTACTAGTGTGTTCAGTTTCGACAGCAAAATTCAGTTTCGACAGTTAAATTCAGTTTTGGCAGTTAAGTTCAGAGATGAGCGGCTGATGTATGTTACATCTAGCACTTTTTGGTGATGTATTTTGTTTACATAATCTATTGCAAATGCTATTAGAATACCACTTTCAGGTTGACATTGTCTCTCTTATCCTGCTTCAGCTTCGCCGTCGTACACCTCACCGGAGCTGCTCCAATGATGAAACCCTCCATCACAGCGGAGCAGTACCCTTGACTCCACCTCCAGACGCCTAAGATCTTCTTCCCCTCGTCCGACAGCCACATCAGCCCCAGCATCCTCAGCTACCAACCCAATGATGCTGGGATCGACATGGCTTCGCCATAGAGGTTGTACACTTGTTGCATTGTTTTTTTACTTTATAGGTTATATATATTGTCCACTTAGCACGCGTAGTAATGAGGAATACGATTAGTTTCTCCTATATGACAAGCAGTGGGTACTAGGCAAGTTAGCTATCCGTGATGGACTCTCTCAAAAGCCATCATTGTTTATTTCTGCACGTTGGAGCTGTGCATGTGTAGATGGGCCTGGGAGTTTAGCTAGCAGGGCAGTGGCCTGGGTCCAAAGTATTATTTGTTCCTTTAGTGTCTCTTTCAAAGAAAACCGTAGGAATTTTAATATCCACTTGGCCCTCCTTTTTAAATTCTTATTCATGAAGAACAAGACTAAGTGATAGTAGCATAATAGCATTATAACTGTACATTTTCTTGTGGTTTGACTTAATTTGACCATGCTTCTTTGTATTCCTGTGAACCGAACACCCAGATTGACAGAAATCCTGTATTTGCAAATGCTCTATTTTGCACGTGCATTCCTATCCTATTCTTGTGTATTTCCTATCCCTACGTTGTTAGAATCCTCCAATTCAAACGAGCCCTTACAGAATTACTTCTGTTCCAAATAGGTTTCGAAGAAAACCTTGTGTGGTTTGTTTCGCTCCTGCCGCGCCGTCGTCCACCCCACCTCAGCTGCTCCAACAATGGAAGGGTCCAGCACAGCAGGGATCCACCCTCCAGACTGTCTTTCGCTGCCTTAGATCTTCTTCCACGCCGCCGGCAGCCACCACAACTGCATTACCATCATCAACTGAGCAGTTGACCTTGAGGACTACACGGGTCCGCAAAAGAGGTCGCACGCTTTCGTGTCTGCTTATGTTATGCATCGCTTAATATTACCTGCTACTTTATTGTCCTCTCCACCTGTTAGACTCCAAGTCAGCTCCAAACTAATGCTCAAACTTAAGTTTTTAAATGGTTGTGGGGTACATATCGGCGCAGCAACGAATATTATCTGTTTACTACCTGGTTAATCTCGAGTGTCTACTACGACTTTCATGTTGGGTGGGAAACAAATAGTAAAGGAGCTATTATCTGTATTTTTTAATGGCAGCTATTATCTGCCTGCTATCACTGGTTTTGGGTCTGTCCACAGGTTGCTACCATCACTCTAGATTTCTGCATGCACTCCTGACATAATCTCACTATGTTTTATTCCTATGCATGTCAGTTATTGTACACAATGGTACTGAACATGTAGAGCAAAAGAGACGAGCCTTGCATGGCAATAAAATTTCTTGCAGACGTCGCTCCATGGTGGGCGCAAAGGCAGCCCCCCTCCCCCCATTCCAGATTGTAATCAAGAGGAAGATAACTGTTCAGAGGGGGATTCAGAGGGAGCAGACCACTCCTATTTACCCCCTGAGGTCTTTGCTCTAACCTGCCATGCTGATGTTGGTCATATCATGCATATGGCACCTTGCATTGCTTAATTTATACATTAAAATGTCATCTGCTTAGTTTAGACATGCTTTGTGTGAATGCCATCTGTTTACTTTATATATCATATATGTGAATTATGCAATACCATCTTGTTTAGCCCGGCATCATATATGTGAATTTTGCAATGCCATCCTGCTTAGCCAGTCATCTTATATGTGAATTATATCATGCCATCCTTTTTTTCATTACGTAGTACATTTTTCAACAATGTAAGTACATTCAACTACTCTTCCTGTGCATCAGCCATTTGACACGGTGATGGAAAAATCTGGAGTGAAAACAAGGTCTTCAGAGCAGACAATGGTATCTCACGAAGCGCATATCTTGCTGGTTACGGATAGCTCCTCGGAGGAGGATTCAGAGACAGATGACCATTCCTATTTCCCCTCGAGGTGTATGCTCTTAACTTGGCATTGTTATCTTGCTCATATCGTGCATATGGTGTCTTGCCTTGCTATGTCATTTGCTTAGTTTAGACATTCTTTGTGTGTATGCCACCTATTTAGTGTCTAATTACCATATATATGTGAATTATGCAATGCCATCTTGCTGCAAGGCATTATATATGTGAATTATGCAATGATATCTTGTTGCAAGGCATTATGTATGTGAATTATGCAATGCCAAGCTGTTTAGCCAAGCATCATATATGTGAATTATATCATGCCATCCTTTTTTGTATCACGTATTCCATTTGTCGACAATGTTCTTATATTCAACTACTCTTCCTATGCATCAGCCATTTGAGTTGGTGATGGAAAAATCTGGAGTGAAAACAAGGTCTTCAGAGCAGACAATGCTACCTGCTGAAGCAGATATCTTGCGGGTTACAGATAGCTCCTCAGAGGAGGATTCAGAGACAGATGACCAGTCCTATTTTCCCCCTGAGGTGTATGCTCAAAGTTGGCAGGGTTATATTACTCATATCATGCGTATGTTGTCTTGCATTGCTTAGTTTTTACATCATATACAAAATATTGAATGCCATCTACTTAGTTTAGACATCATATATGCGATTGCCATCTACTTACTTGCTTAGTACATAAATCATAAACAGTATTTGAATTATATCATGCCATCATGTTTACATAGACAGCATGTATCTGAATTATGCCATGCCATCCCATTTAATGAAGACATCATATTAGTTATATCATCTCATCCTGTTTACATAGTCATCATATTTTGAATTTTGTCATTCTATCCGTGAATTATATCATGCCATCTGGTTTCCATAGACGGCATGTATGTGAATTATAGCATGCCAACCACTTTAATAGACACATCATATAGTTATATCATGTCATCCTGTTTACATAGTCATCATATTTTGAATTATGTCATTCTATCCTATTTAGTTAGCCATCATATATGTGAAATTGTGCCATGCTATCCTGTTTAGTTAGCCATCATATATTTGAAATTGTGTCATGCTATGCTGTTTGATTAGACAACATAAATGTGAATTATTTCATGCCCTCTTTTATTCCCCACTATCCATTGCACCTGTCTATCATACAATGTCTGTACATTCAATTACTTTTCTTGTTTATCAGCCATTTGAATTGGAGGGGGTGATGGCAGTATCTAAGGGAGTAAAAACACGTTCTTCAGAAAAGATAGTGCTACCCGTCGATGCAGATAAAACTACGGTTGTACTTGCCCAAGAACCAGCCCCACCACACATAACCCAGACTCTTGCAGATTGTACCCCTACCTAGTTTGACAGACAACCAGCTAAACCTCTTCTAACCCCAACCCCAGCAGATAGTAATCTAGTTCCAGTTGACACAACACCATCTCCACCACAGAGCACCCAAACATGAGCAGTTAGTAAGGCAACTGCAGTGCCCAAAGCACGAGGACCACTACTCCGAACCCCAAGTCAACGCTTAAAGCAGAAGAAGAATTGTTCTCAGGTCAGGTTCCGTAGCTATGGTTCAGACTCCTTTGCTCTTGCATTACTGTATTTACTTATACCAACTAATTTCAAATTTTAAGGATGCAATTGAAACTCCAATGGCGCAACAGGTATGTTTTAAACCTGTTTCTTTAACTGGTTTGCTGTTGTAACTTGCTCTATGTTGATTTCAGTTTCAATTGAATAGACAGTTATGTTCTCATGTCATGCTGTGTGGTTTCCCGCACTTATATTCTGTCTATGCTGCTTTGTCTTAAACATATATGATTTGAACTATCTCTATCTTGATTTGACAACATACACTAGAATGATATAGACCATACAATGACCATAGTACATAGATATATGTTTGTTTCATGCTGTTATCCTATCCACCTTACTGCTGAACTAGTTTACTAAAATGAGTTTCATATACAACATGGTAAATCTGTGATGTGTCTGCTTGTTTCTCTTTTAGAATGCAGACAAAATATTGGAGAAGAGTACCCTGTATGCAGTGGTAAAGGAAGTAATGCAGATAAGGTTCAAGATAGTGAGATATCCCTCTTGGTCTCCAAGAAAGCTGATAAAAACTATCTTGAAGACAGTGAGACAACCCCAAAGTCCTGTCTTGATGTAGTGTTCGAGTTACTAGCCACTACTGCTGGCACAAGCTCTTCAAACTCTCTGCTTGAATCAGTTCGGCTTCTTGAGTCTCAACTTCAAGTTGAAAGACATCGATCAGATGTGCTGCGATAGGAAGCCAAAGGACTAAGGAAGTCCCTGCAGAATTCAGATGCATACTTTCTGGTGCAATAGCAAGCGCTGGATGATTTAAGCGCCAAACAAGAGAAAGTTAATAAGCTTGCTAAGCATCTTGCCAGCAGGTTGGGTACCCAGGATATTGTTTCTTGAGCTCTTCTGAAGTGGTTTCAGTTCTGGACTTGTTTTGCTGCTGCGTTTATTTGCACTGGTCGCCAACTTTGACAACCAGTGTATGTGATATGCTGCTTTGTTCCCTATATTTGCACTGGTGGCGAACTTTGATGCCCAGTGGATGTAATATGTGTAATAGCCATAATAGCCTAGCGTTAGTTGCTTGCTTATTTATTTCCTTATTGTCTTGTTTAGTTGTTTGCTTGTAGTCACTGCAGTTCTTTTTCCGCGTTTTCTAGTGGCCACAATAACCTATTTTTATAACTAGGCCACAATAACCATGGGCAACCTACGGACCGTTGTAACCATGGTCCTGCTACCTGCTGTAGTGACCATGGGCCTCGTACGGGCCGTAGAATCCATGGGCCTTCGACGGGCCATATAATCAATGGGCCTTCTACGGGCTGCACGATCGATTGGCCAAACATGGGTCGTACTATAATGATCCGCAAATTGGGCCGTAAACGGGCTAGAGTGGAAATCGTGTATTTATGGCCCGACCATAACGGGATGTTAATCGGCTGAAATGTATAACGGGACTAATTCTATCGACAAGCATCACGGGTCGTTAATGGGCCGTATTTGATGACGCTATGGAAACAACCCAAGAGGTTAATGGGCCACAAACGGGTCGACTGTAACCACAGGCTAAATTTGGCCCACAAGCGGAACAGGCCAGTAACGGACTGTAAGTAACCGAATTCGGGAAATGAGCCCAAGAATAAATGGGCCGTTAAAAGGCCGAAAGGTAACACGGGCTGGAAACGGCCCAACGGAATAATGGGCCGCTATTGGGTGTAAAGCGATACACTGTTCATTGTAGGCCAATTTCACCATGTGCCTTTAATAGGCCCAGAGTTATGAAGGGCCTCGTGTGGGCCGAAAGACGTCACGGGCCATACATGGGCCGAAAGTTACAACGGGCTAGAATCATATTGGACGGCCCAGATGACGCTACTAGGCCCAATTCGGATAGGCCATAACGAGCCGTGAGTTAGCGGGCTGTAAATGGGCTATATGCGAACAGGCTGTTAATAGGCTTTCCGTGGGCCGGCCCGCTACCTTTTGACCAAGTCAAATGGGCTGGCCTTTTCACCTGAATGGGCCTCTGTTGGGCCGAGCCACGTGTCGACTTATCATAGGCACGTCCCGTCCATTGGCTGGATGACATCTGTCCCAAGGCTAAGCTGACACGTGGATCCTCCGGCGTATCAGAATTTTACACATGGAAAATCCCCATTGGTCAGGGCTGTTAACGGGTTATCGGATCCAAACTGGAACCCCATAGCTTAACGGTGACCCGTTACGGTGGATGCCACGTGTCGGTCACCCTTGACGAAAACACTTCTATGACGCGCCATTTGTCATCATGGAAGTGGACACTTCCGTGATGATAATTTTGGTATTGTCATGGAACACTTCTACGACAGCAAAGGTATGACTATCTTGATTCTGTCATAAAATCGTCATGGATGTACATGCATGACAGAAAACATGATCTAATGTGACAAACACGTATCATCACGGAAGTGTATTTTTTTCTGTAGTGCATGAACAGTACCATAGAAGAATCATCAAAGGGGTGATACGTCTCCAACGTATCTATAATTGTTTTATTGTTTCATGCTATTATATTAGCAACCTTGGATGCTTTATATGATTTATTATACTATTTATATCATTTTTGGGAACTAACCTATTAACTCAGTGCCCAGTGCCAGTTCATGTTTTCTGCATGTTTTTTGTTTTTCATAAAATCAATACCAAACGAAGTCCAAACACAATGAAACTTTACGATGATTTTTTCTGGACCAGAAGGGACCCTAGAACTTCGGGAGAAGACCAGAAGAGATACGTTAGGCCCACAAGGCGCGCCACCTGAGCTTGTGGGGACCATGCAGGTCCGTTTGACCTAATTCCAAGCCTATAAATCCCCATAAATCCCAAAACCAACAAAGAGCCAGCCGAAACAATTGTTCCCCCGCCGCAAGCTTCTATTCTTCGGTCATCCCATCTGAAGGCCTTTTCTGGTACTCTGCCGTAGCGGGAATCGATCACAGAGGGCCTCTACATCAACCTTGCTGCCCTTTCGATGATATGTGAGTAGTTCACGACAGACCTGTGGGTCCATAGCTAGTAGCTAGATGGCTTATTCTCTCTCCTTGATCTTCAATACAATGTTCTTCATGATCTCCATGGAGTTTTATCCGATATAATCTTCTTTTGCTGTGTGTTTGTTGGGATCTGATGAATTGTGGGTTTATGATCAGATTATTTGAAAGTAATTGAGCCTTTTCTGAACTTTATTTTGCATGATTTTTATAGCTTTGTATTTCCCTCCAATCTATCCATTTGGTTTGGCCGACTAGAATGATTTATCTTCAGTGGGAGGAGTGCTTTGTACTGGGTTCAATATTGTGGTATGCTCACCAAGTGGCAGTAGGGGTAGCGAGGCACGTATTTGTATTGTTCTCATTAAGGGTAAAACGGCTGGGTTTAATCATATTGCTTGGTTTTATTTTGTCTGCATCATGTCATC
Organism: Thinopyrum elongatum; assembly: GCA_011799875.1. Lineage (NCBI taxonomy): Eukaryota > Viridiplantae > Streptophyta > Magnoliopsida > Poales > Poaceae > Thinopyrum > Thinopyrum elongatum. The sequence continues at coordinate 543,988,891 of CM022298.1, read as the reverse complement.
TTGCTTAAAGCATTACTCTACTTTTCATGAACTTAATACCATAGATGCAGCCAGGAGTCGGTCAATTGGTGGAGTAATAGTAGTAGATGCAGGCATGAGTTGATCTACTTGTCATGGACATCTTGCCTATGTACATGATCATTGCCATGAATATCATCATAACAATGCGCTTTTCTATCAATTGCCCAACAATAATTTGTCTACCGATCGTATGCTATGTTTTGAGACAGAAGCCTCTAGTGAAAACTATGGCCCCTGGGTCTACTTTAATCATATTACTAATACCAAAAATACCTTGCTACAATTTATTTACTTTTCAATTTATCTATCTATCACTATCAGATTTAATCCTTGCAAGTAACGAGTTCAAGGGGATTGACAACCCTCTTGCTCGCGTTGGGTGCAAGTATTTTCTCTTGTATGTGTAGGTACTTCTCACTAGGATTTGCTTGGTTCTCCTATTGGTTCGATAACCTTGGTTCTCACCGAGGGAAATACTGACCACTACTATATTGCTTCACCCTTCCTCTTCGGGGGAAATCCCAACGCAGCTCGGAAGTAGCAGAAAGAATTTCTGGCGTCGTTACCAGGGAGACATCATCAAATACATACATGTTCCTTCACGCAAATTATCAATTACTTGCTCTACTTTTTATTTGCTTTTATTCGCCTTCTCTTTTTCATGTCCCTCCACTTCTCTAAAAACAATCAAAAACACAAAAATATTTTATTTTGTTTGCTTGCAATAATCATGTCGTCTCACTAAAAAAAAGACATATGGATCCTCATCCACTTGCTAAGCTTTTCAAATTTGTTGCTTATTGTAGACCAACAGCTAAAAATCAAGAAGATGTAAAAGAAAATGCTATTGGAATACAATTATTGAATGAAAAGCATGATTGTGATTACATTAGTATAGATTCTATGAACATCAATTGTGCTAATGATCATGATTGGGGTGATAATTATGGTGCATCTTGTGATCTTGAAAATTCGTTTGAGCTTCATGGTGAATATATTATTGGTAATGATATTTGCAATACTACTAAAAGTGGTTTGGAAGAGCGTCAACTTTAGGTAATAATGATTCCACTACTTTGGAGAATGACCAATCTTATGAAATATTTGATAGAAGTGGGTTTCGAGAGGTCATGACTTCAGTTGATGTTAATCCCACTATCTTGAAAGATTACAAAAAAATTATGCATATGGATCATAAAGAGAATATTGTTTATGATAGCTATATTGTTGAATTTGAATATGATCCTACATGTAATTATTATGAGAGAGGAAAGTATGGTAATAGTAATTTTCATGTACTAAATTACCTCTCGTTATGTTGAGATTATCAATGTTTTATTCCTCTTTCTTGCATATGCTAGATTTTTCTTGTCTTGATAATTTGTTTGCTTATAAAATGCCTATGCATTGGAAGTATGTTAGACTTAAATGTGTTTTTCACATGTTCTATGATGCTCTCTTTGTGCCTCAATTCATGTCTTTGACATGAGCATTATTGAAATTTCAAAGCCTATCTTAATGGCTATAAAGGAAGAGCTTGTTAGGAGACAACCCAATTGTTATCATTTATGTTTTTGTGTGCAAACATGATTATTGCTACTGCAATGATTGTGTTTTTATCTTTTAATTAGTGTTTGTACCAAGTAAAGCCTTTGGGATGATTTGGATGATAGTTGACTTGATCCTGTGAAAAGAAAGAAACTTTTGCTCTTAGTCCAGGAATTACTATAATTCATTCGAACATGCTTTTGATCTGAAACTTTTACACATGATTGATATAGAAATTGCCAACTCTGTCATAATTTTTCAGAAATTTTGGAGTTACATAAGTATGGCTTTTGTTCAGATTCTATTTTTTATTGCATAGTGTGCTTATTTTGATGATGCTATGGATTATATCAGGGTGTATAAGTCATGGAGAAGTTAGAATACAGTAGGTATTATGCAAGAATATTTATAAATGAGTTTACAACAGTACCTAAAGTTTATGATTTGTCTATTATACTAACAGATCTCACGAAGTTTATGTTGAGTTTTGTGTGCTGAAGTTTTCATGTTTTGGGTGAGATCACGATGGATAAAGGAATAAGGAGCGGCAAGACCCTAAGCTTGGGGATGCCCAAGGCACCTCAAGGTAATATTCAAGGAATACCCAAGTGTCTAAGCTTGAGGATGCCCCGGATGGCATCGCCTCTTTCGTCTACAATCCATCGGTATATTACTTAGAGCTATATTTTTATTCATCACATGATAGGAGTTTTGCTTGGAGCATCTTGTGCCATAGTTTTTGGTTTGTTTGCTTTTCAGTGTGCCACAATAATTTTTTGTTGGACACCTCTTTTGAGAGGGACACACATTCATCATAATTTGTTAGAATACTTTATGAGCTTCACTTATATCTTTTAAGCTATGCAGTTGCTCTAGTGCTTCACTTATATTTGTTAGAGCCAAAGGTGGTTATATTTTATAGAAATGATTGCACTCTCATGCTTCACTTAAATATTTTTGAGAGTCTATTAAATAGGAAGTGGTAATATGCACGTGTTATAAGACTAGTCCAAAAATGATAGGTATTCAAGGGGGATATAATAAAAACTTTCATGTAGATCACTAAATATGAAACGTATGGTTTAATTATATTGATGTCGTAATATGAAAGGGTGTTAGTTCATGATCATTGGTTAGTGTAAATATCGGTATTAAAGCTTGTGATTAACTTCTCATTTAAGTGTTGGTCATGGCATGGTGGGGAGGTTTGAGCATTTTTATGTCTGATTGAATCCTTGAATGCTGTCATAATCGGGGTGCGTGATGGTTAACTCCTACCAACCTCCTCCCTAGGGGCATGCGAGTAGTACTTTGTTTCGAGGGCTCATAAACTTTCACAATAAGTATATGAGTTCTTTTTGAATAATGTGAGTCCATGGATTATACGCACTCTCATCCTTCCGCATATTGCTAGCCTCTTCGGTACCGTGCATTGCTACTTGTGAGCTGCGTTGGGATTTCCTCGAAGAGGAGAGGATGAAGTAGTATATAGTAGAGATAAGTATCTTATCCCTCAGTTAAGAACCAAGGTTATCAATCCAGTAGGAGAACCACACAGAACCTCATTACCAGCACCTGCACACACAAAAGCAAATACTTGCACCCAACAAGAACAAGGGGGTTGTCAATCCCCTCGGCAGTTACTTGCATGGATTAAATCTCATAGTGGTAGGTAATAAGATAAATTGCAAAACCAAATAAAACAAATTAAATTGTAGCAAGGAATTTCTGTGTTTTTATATATGATAAAAGTAGACCTGGGGGCCATAGTTTTCACTAGAGGCGTCTCTCTCGAGCACATAGCATACAGTGGGTGAACAAATTATTGTTGGGCAATTGATAGAAAAGCGCATAGTTATGAAGATATTCAAGGCAATGATCATGTATATAGGCATCACGTCCGAGACAAGTCGTCTGACTCTTGCCTGCATCTACTACTATTACTCCACCAATCGACCGCTATCCAGCATGCATCGATGGTATTAAGTATAAAACAGAGTAACGCCTTAAGCAAGATGACATGATGTAGATAAAGTTAACTCAAGTAATATGAATAAACCCCATTGTTTTATCCTTAATGGCAATAATACAAATACGTGTCTTGTCCCCTACTTTGTCACTGGGATAGAGCACCGCAAGAATGAACCCATCACAAAGCACATCTACCATTGCAAGAAAAATCAATCTAGTTGGCCAAACCAAACCAATAGCTCAGAGAGAAATACAAAGCTATAACAATCATGCATAAAAGAGTTTAGAGAAGACTCGGTTAATATTCATAAATAATCTGATCATAAACCCACAATTCATCGGATCCCAAAAAACACTCCACAAAAGAAGATTACATCGGATAGAACTCCAAGAACATCGAGGAGAACATTGTATTGAAGATCAAAGAGAGAGAAGAAGCCATCTAGCTACTAGCTATGGACCCGTAGGTCTGTGGTGAACTAGTCATGCATCATCGGAAGGTATCAAGGATGATGTAGAAGCCCTCCGTGATCGATTCCCCCTCCGGCAGAGTACCGGAAAAGGCCTCCAAATGGGATCTGGAAGAACAGAAGCTTGCGATGGCGGAAAAAGTGTTTCGGGTGGCTCTCTGGTATATTGGGAATATTTGGGAATTTACAGAGGCGGAATTGGGTCAAGAGGTGCCACAAGGGGCCCAAAAGCCTGGGGGCGCACCCCCTCCCTGGGGCGCGCCTAGCGAGCTTGTCGCTCCCTCGTGGCTCTTCTGGTCTTCTCCCGAACCTTCATGGGTCCCTTCTGGTCCGGAAAAAATCAATCCAAAGATTTTTCTCCGTTTGGACTCTGTTTGATATTGATTTTCGGAAAAGCCAAAAACTAGCAAAAAAACATCAACTGGCACTCGGCACTAGGTTAATAGGTTAGTCCCCAAAAATGATATAAAATGGCATATAAAACATCCAAAATTGATACTATAATAGCATGGAACAATAAAAAAAAAATATACGTTGGAGACGTATCATGCATTGCCCTTTCTCAACTTGAGAGTTGGTGCAAACTTAGTCGGCGCATCCTAATCCCGTGATATGATACGCCCTATCACACATAAGCCTCCTTATATCTTCCTCAAAACATCCACCATACCTACCTATTATGGAATTTCCAAAGCCATTCCTAGATATATTGCCATGCAACTTCCACCGTTCCATTTCATGACATGTGTTTTCATCGTCTTATTGCTTTGCATGATCATATAGAGTTGACATGATATTTGTGGCACATCCACCATTCATCATTGTTATACATGTTACGCTAGATCATTGCACATCCTGGTACACTGCCAGAGGCATTCGTATAGAGTCGTCTTGTGTTAGTGTTATCGAGTTTTAATATCGAGTTGTAAGTAAATAAAAGTGTGATGATCATCATTGTTAGAGCATTGTCCCGGTGAGGAAAAAGGATGTTGGAGACAATGAATCCCCCACAAGTCGGGATGAGTCTTCGGACTTAACAAAAACACGAGAGAAAGGAGAGAAGGGGCAATGTTACTATCCTTTTGCCACACTTGTGCTTCAGAGTAGCACCTTGTTCTTCATATAGAGAGTCTCCTGAGTTATCACTTTCGTATACTAGTGGGGATTTTTCATTATATAACTTGGCTTGTATATTCCGATGATGGGCTTCCTCAAATGCCCGAAGTCTTCATGAGCAAGCAAGTTGGATGCACACCCACTTAGTTTTCATTGAGGTTTCATACACTTATAGCCCTTAGTGCATTCGTTGCATGGCAATCCCTACTCCTCGCATTGATATCGATTGGTGGGCCTCTCCATCTTCCCTTTTGACTTCCCTTATTGATCTCTACCACCGCATTCTATTTCACCCATAGTGCTACATCCATGGCTCACGCTCGTGTATTGAGTGGAGTTGAAAATGCCGAAGCGCGTTAAAAAGTATGATCCAATTGCCTGGTTGGACCCCGAGGTGCTCATGATTTATATTTATGCGGTGAAGGTGGAGTCATGCCATGCTAACATGATAAAATGAGTAGGGATAACATTCATTAAGCATCATATATTTTGAAAAAGTAATGATTATGTTCTTGTATTCATGGATACTATTATGTTGATATTATTACTTCATCGTTTCTAAATATTTATACCGTAAAGAGATTACATGATAAACATGCTAGATAGCATTCAACAACAAAAATTCCATTTTTATCATTTACCTACTCGAGGACGAGTAGGAATTAAGCTTGGGCATGCTAATACGTCTCTGATACGTCTCCAACGTATCTATAATTTATGATTGTTCCATGCTGTTATATTATCAATCTTGGATGTTTTATATTCATTTACTAGCAAATTTATATCATTTTTTGGGACTAACCTATTGACATAGTGCCCAGTGCCAGTTGCTATTTTTTGCTTGTTTTTTACTTCGCAGAATATCAATACCAAACGGAGTCCAAATGCCACGAAACTTTTTGGAGATTTTTTTCTAGACAGAAGAAACCCAAGGAGCCAAAGAAGTGCACGGGAGGAGGCCTGTGGGCCCACTAGGCACATGGGCACGTCAGAGGCCCCCGGCGCGCCCTGGTGGGTAGTGGAGCCCACGAGAAGCTTCTCCACTGACCTCTGCCTCTATAAATACTCTAAAATCCAAAAAAACCTAGGTGAGTCGAGAGAAAACAGTTTTCGCTGCCGCAAGTTCCAGGACCACGAGATTCAATCTAGAGGCCTTTTCCGGCACTCTCCCGGAGGAGTCAACGATCACGGAGGGGTTCTTCATCATCCTTGTTGCCGCTCTGATGATGCGTGAGTAGTTTACCATAGACCTACGGGTCCGTAGCTAGTAGCTAGATGGCTTCTTCTCTCTTTTTGATCCGCAATACAATGTTATCCTCGAGGTTCTTGGAGATCTATTTGATGTAATTACTTTTTGCGGTGTGTTTGTTGGGACCCGATGAATTGTGGGTTTATGATCAGTTCTATCCATGATTATTTGAGTATTTGTTGAACTCTTTTATGCATGATTTTTATAGCCTCGTATTTCTTCTCTGAAATTTTGGTTTGGTTTGGCCAACTAGATTGCTTTTTCTTGCCATGGGAAGAGGTTCTTTGTGATGGATTCGATCTTGCGGTGCTCAATCTCAGTGACAGAAAGAGACATGACACGCATGTATTGTTGCTATTAACGATAAAAAGATGGGGTCTATTCCTACATGAATAGATCTTGTCTACATCATGTCATCGTTCTTATTGCATTACTCCGTTTTTCCATGAACTTAATATACTACATGCATGCTGGATAGTGGTTGATGTGTGGAGTAATAGTAGTAGATGCAGAATTGTTTTGGTCTACTAATCTTGGACGTGATGCCTATGTACATGATCATTGCCTTGGATATCTTCATGATTATTTGCTTTTCTATCAATTGCCCAAAAGTAATTTGTTTACCCACCATATGCTATTTTCTCGAGAGAAGCCTCTAGTGAAAACTACGGCCCCGGGTCTATTTTCCTATCATATAAAACCAAAAATACCTTGCTGCATTTTTTCTTTACTTATTTTATTTAGTGTTTTATTTAGATCTATTTATCAAATATCATACAATTTAATCTATCTTAATACCGAGGAGGGATTGACAACCCCTCTTATGTGTTGGGTTGCAAGTTTTTGTGGTTTGTGTGCAGATGTTGTTTACATAGTGTTGCTTGGTTCTCCTACTGGATTGATAACCTTGGTTTCATAACTGAGGGAAATACTTACTGTTGTTGTGCTGCATCATCCTCTCCTCTTCGGGGAAATACCAATGCAGATATAAGAAATCAGGAAGAATTTCTGGGACCGTTGCCGGGGAGGATCTAGTCAAGGTAGTCTCTCGTCAACTTGCCAATTTCTGGCGACGTTGCCAGGGAGACATCATCAACATCTATCAAGTACCTACGCATAAACTCTCATCTCCTTGTAATTACTTTATTTGCCATTTACCTCTCATTTTCATCTCCCTCACTTCTAAAAAGTTTTTACAAAAATACAAAAATATTTTCTGTTTGCCTTTTTCCCATTTGCCTTTTTGCTTGTTTGCTATCTTTGCTTGTGTTACCATGTGCCTTTTATTTACTTGCATCTTCGCTTGCTAAACATCTGTTGATATGGATCCTCATCCACTTGCTAACCTTTTCAAAAGATCAAATTATGTTGAACCAATCGCTAGTGAGTTCAGTGCACTTGATTATCTCTATGAAGTTTTGCTTGAAAATCATGAATCTGAAAGATGTGATGAATTGTTAAACGAATTTTTTTATAAAGTGATTCATGATAGCTCCTTCAATGAAAAGCATGATTGCAATGATGTTATTATAAATTCTATTAATGTCAGTTGTGCTAGTAATATGCAAAACCCCAAGCTTGGGGATGATGATTTTGTTATGACCACTACTTATTGCAATAATCATGATTGGGGTGATAAAGATTTCTTATGATCTTGAAAATTTATTTAAGCCTCCTGATGAAAATGATATCGATAATAATATTTGCAATAATATTGAAAGTGGGTTTGGAAGAGCGTCAACTTTAGGTAAAAATAATTCCACATATTTGGAGAGTGTTCAATATTATGAAATTTTTGATAAAATTGGGTTTGGAGAGGTCATGACTTTAGTAGATGTTAATCCCACTACCTTAGAAGATTGTAAAACTTTTATGCATGTGGATCATGGAGAGAAAATTTTATATGACAGATATATTGTTGAATTTGATTATAATCCTACATGTAATTATTATGAGAGAGGAAAATATGGTTGTAGAAATCTTCATGTTACTATATTACCTCTCTTCATGTTGAGATTGTTATTGTTTATTTCTTCTTACTTGCATATGCTAGATATTTCGTGTCCTGATAATTTGTTTGCTTATAAAATCCCTATGCATAGGAAGAGAGTTAGACTTAAATGTGTTTGTCGTATGTTTCATGATGCTCTCTTTGTGTTTCAATTATTATCTTTTATGTGAGCATTGATACGTCTCCAACACATCTATAATTTTTGATTGTTCCATGATGTTATATTATCAATCTTGGATGTTTTACATTCATTTACTAGCAACTTTATATCATTTTTGGGACTAACCTATTGACATAGTGCCCAGTGCCAGTTGCTATTTTTTGCTTGTTTTTTACTTCGCAGAATATCCATATCAAACGAAGTCCAAATGCCACAAAACTTTTTGGAGATTTTTTTTCTGCCTAGAAGAAACCCAGGGAGCCCAGGAGGTGTACCAGAGGAGGCCCGTGGGGCCCACAAGACACCAGGGCACCAGAGGCCCCAGGCGTGCCTGGTGCCTTATGGGGCCCACGGTGATCTTTTCCACCACCTCTCAGCTATATAAATACTCAAATATTCAAGAAACCCTAGGGGAGTCGACGAAAAACAATTCCAGCTGCCGCAAGTTCCAGAACCACGAGATCCAATCTAGAGCCCTTTTTCGGCACCGTGCCGGAGGGGGAAACGAGCACGGAGGTCATCCTCATTGGTGCTCCTCCGATGATGCGTGAGTAGTTTATCACAGACCTACGAGTCCGTAGGCAGTAGCTAGATGGCTTCTTCTCTCTCTTTGATCTTCAATACAATGTTTTCCTCGATGTTCTTGGACATCTATGAATTGCGAGTTTATGATCAGATCTATCTTTGAATATTATTTGAGTTTTCTCTAAACTCTTTTATGCATGATCTTTATAGCCTCATATTTCTTCTCTGAAACTTTCGTTTGGTTTGGCCAACTAGATTGATTTTTCTTGCAATGGGAAGAGGTGCTTTGTGATGGGTTCGATCTTGTGGTGCTTATTCTCAGTGACAGGAGACATTACACGCATGTATCGTTGCCATTAAGGATAAAAAGATGGGGTCTATTCCTACATGAATAGATCTTGTCTGCATCATGTCATCGTTCTTATTGCATTACTCCGTTTTCCATGAACTTAATACACTAGATGCATGCTGGATAGCGATCGATGTGTGGAGTAATAGTAGTAGATGTAGGCAGGAGTCGGCCTACTAATCTTGGACGTGATGCCTATATACATTATCATTACCTTGGATATCGTCATGATTATTTGCTTTTCTATCAATTGCCCAACAGTAATTTGCTTACCCACCATGTGCTATTTTCTCGAGAGAAGCCACTAGTGAAACTTACGGCCCCGGGGTCTATTTCCTATCATATTATTTTCATATCTATTATTCCAAAAACCCAAAAAATACCTTTCTGCACTTTTTATTTATTTATTTATTTTATTTTGTGTTTTTGTCAGATCTAGTTATCAAATCTCATACAATTTTATCTATCTCAATACCGAGGAGGGATTGACAACCCCTCTTACGCGTTGGGTAGCAAGTATTTGTTATTTGTGTGCAGGTGTTGTATACATAGTGTTGCTTGGTTCTCCTACTGGATTGATAACCTTTGTTTCATTACTGAGGGAAATACTTACCGTTGCTGTGCTGCATCACCCTCTCCTCTTCGGGGAAATACCAATGCAGATACAAGCAATCGGGAAGAATTTTTGGCGCCTTTGCCGGGGAGTCATCATCAACATCTATCAGGTACCCAATCACAAATCTCGTCTCCTTGCAATTACTTTATTTGCCATTTGCCTCTCGTTTTTATCTCCCCCACTTCTAAAACATTTTCATGAAAACACAATAATATTTTCCTTTTTATTTGCATTCTTTTCGTTTGCCTTTTTCTCGTTTGATCTTCTCTTTGCTTGTGTTGCCATGTACCTTCTATTTGCTTGCATCTTCGCTTGCTAAAAATCTATTGATATGGATCCTCATCAACTTGCTATTCTTTTTAAAAGATCCAATCATGATGAACCGATTGCTAGTGAGTTGAGTGCACTAGATTATCTTTATGAAGTTTTGCTTGAAATTCGTGAATATGAAAATTGTGATGAAGTGTTAAAAGAAGAAATTTATAAAGTGGTTCACGATAGCTCCTTGAATGAAAAGCATGATTGCAATGATGTTATTATAAATTCTATTAATGTCAATTGTGATAATAATAGGCAAAACCCCAAGCTTGGGGATGCTAATTTTGTATGTCCACTACTTATTGTAATGATCTTGATTGGGGTGATTTTTCTTATGATCTTGAAAACTTATTTAAGCCTCATGATGAATATGATATTGATAATATTGTTTGCAATAATATTGAAAGTGGGTTTGGAAGAGTGTCAACTCTAGGTAATAATGATCCCACTACTTTGGAGAATGATCAATCTTATGATTTTTTTTATAAAAGTGGGCTTGGAGAGTTCATGACATTATTTGATGATAATCCCACTATTTTGGAAGAGTATCAACTTTGCATGCATGTGGATCATGAAGAGAATATTTTATGTGATAGTTATATTGTTGAATTTGAATATGATCCCACATGTAATTATTATGAGAGAGGAAAATATGGTTGTAGAAAGTTTCATGTTATTAAATTTCCTCTCGTTACGTTGAGATTGTCAATGTTTTATTCCTTTCCTTTGCATATGCTAGATGATTCTTGTCTTGATAATATGTTTGATTATAAAATTCCTATGCATATGAAGTATGTTAGACTTAAATGTGTTTGTCACATGTTTTATGATGCTCTCTTTGTGTTTCGATTATTATCTTTCATGTGAGCATCAATAAAATATTATGCCTAGCTAGGGGCATAAAACGATAGCACTTGTTGGGAGGCAACCCAATGAATAAAATATATATATTTCTCTTTTTTTCTATTTTTGTGTGTTCACACAATTATGCCTCTGTTATGATTGTGTTTTTTATGTTTAATTAGTGTTTGTGCCAAGTAATGCCTTTAGGATGGCTTTGGGTGATAGTTGATTTGATCTTGTTGGAAAACAGAAACTTTTACGTCCAGTAGCAGAATTGTTAAAAATCACTGGATCGACGCAAAACTCTGAATTGTTTACGCAAGATTGGTATATGAATTACCCCTCTTTTCCTAATTGTTCAGCATTTTTGGAGTTACAGAAATAAGAGTAAAATTTGAGTCTTTACAGACTGTTGTGTTTTTGACAGATTCTGTTTTCGTTGCATTGTGTGCTTATTTTGATGAATCTATGGACTATACCGGGGGGTTTAGCCATGGTAAAATTAGAATACAGTAGGTATAATGCAATAACAAAATATGAATGGGTTTACAACAGTACTTAAAGTAAAGATTGGTTTTCTTATACTAACGGATCTCACAAATATTTTTGTTGAGTTTTGTGTGATTGAAGTTTTCAAGTGTTGGGTGAGATCACGATGGATGAAGGAATAAGGAGTGAAAAGGGCCTAAGCTTGGGGATGCCCAGGGAACCCCAAGGTAATATTGAAGGATAACCAAGCAACTAAGCTTGGGGATGCCTCAGAAGGCATCCCCTCTTTCTTCTAACGACAATCAATAATTTTACTTGGAGCTATATTTTTATTCGTCACACATCATGAGTTTTGCTTGGAGCGTCTTGTATTATATGAGTCTTTGCTTGTTTTCATTTTTAGTTTATCACAATCATCCTTGCTAGACACACCTATTTGAGAGAGCCATAATGATGCTATGATTTGTTAGAATTTCTTTATGTGCTTCACTTAAAAAAAATTGAGCTACGGAATTACTCTCATGCTTCACTTAGATCAATTTGAGAGTTAGTAAATTTTTGAAGAAATACTCAATGCTTCACTTATATTATTTTGAGAGATGAGAAAAATTATTTATGCTCATGTTCTTCACTTAAATTTGTTTGAGAACTTGTTATAAGCAATGGTAATATATGAAACTAGTCCCAAAGTGATAGATATCTAATAGGGATATAATAAAAACTTTCATGAAGATCATTGGATATTATAAACTTGATTCCTTGTATTAGTTTTGAGATATAAAGATAATAATATGTGAGTCATGTTGGTAAGTAATTATGCTTTAGTAAGAATATTGGTGTTAAGGTTTGTGATTCCCTATGCAAGCATGAAAGTCAATAGTTATGCAATGAAGTTATATCCTACTTGTGGTGCATTATTCGGTGTTAGTTATGCTTAATGCTCGTTTATGATAAATTTTTTTGGTTGGTTGCTTCTCAATCTATTTGCTAGCCTTTCCTTGTACTAAGCAGGAATACTGCTTGTGCATCCAAAATCCTAAACCCAAGTTGTGCCAAAAGAGTCCACCATACCTACCTATATGCGGTATTTCTATGCCATTCCAAGTAAATTTATATGTGCCAACTCTAAATTTCAAAATGAATTTCCTTTTTGTGTGCCCATACCGCTCATCAAGTGGCAGGGGGTGGCCAATATTTTCCATGCTAGATATTTTATTCTCAAGATGAGTGTTTATTCACTTGTCATTGCACGAGAGTGTGGCAAGGTAATTGGGATGCCTAGTACCAAAATGAAATAAAATGTTGTAAAAAAATAAATTCCTTGGAAAGTGTTGGTATGGAAGGCACCCGTGGATACGGCTAGCCATGGATTGTAAAAGAATGGTGGACAAAGGAATACACTTTATTTTATGTTTGGGAACCGCCTATGATTTATCTAGCATGGAAAGTATTGGGAATTCTCGAACATTTTCGTTGACAAGAAAAAGCATGCCACTCAAAACAATTTTATCTCTCAATTTAAGCTATGAGCTCTCGCACCTCTACAAATCTCTGCTTCCCTCTGCGAAGGGCATGTCTATTTACTTTATGCAATTTTTATTTTTATTTGAGTCTCCATCTTCTCTTATAAAGCACCAACTAGGGAACAGTATTGTCATACTTGTGCATTGGATATAGCTAATATTTGAGTGTGTTTCATGAATGGATCAATGATTGAGCATAATGGGCTAGGGATAACTTTCTTTAGTGTTGATATTTTGAAAGACATGGTTGCTTGTTGATATGCTTGAGTATTGATGTCTTCATGTCAAATATAGAATATTGCTTGGAATCATCTAAAAGACCTATTGTCCATGCTACAAAAGAAAAGAATATATGATGAACATGTTAAGCAGCATTCCACATCAAAAATTCTATTTTTATCATTTACCTACTCGAGGACGAGCAGGAATTAAGCTTGGGGATGCTGATATGTCTCCAACGTATCTATAATTTTTGATTGTTCCATGCTATTATATTATCAATCTTGGATGTTTTATATTCATTTACTAGCAACTTTATATCATTTTTTGGGACTAACCTATTGACATAGTGCCCAGTGGCACTTGCTATTTTTTTTCTTGTTTTTACTTCGCAGAATATCAATACCAAACGGAGTCCAAATGCCACGAAACTTTTTAGAGATTTTTTTCTGGACAGAAGACACCCAGGGAGCCAAAGAAGTGCACGGGAGGAGGCCCGTGGGGCCCACTAGGCACTAGAGCGCGCTAGAGGCCCTGGCATGCCCTGGTGGCTAGTGGAGCCCACGAGAAGCTTCTCCACTGACCTCTGCCTCTATAAATACTCTAAAATCCCTAAAATCCTAGGGGAGTCGAGAAAAAACAATTTCCGCCGCCGCAAGTTCCAAAACCACGAGATCCAATCTAGAGGCCTTTTTCTGCACTCTGCCGGAGGGGTCAACGATCACGAAGGAGTTCTTCATCATCCTTGTTGCCCCTTCGATGATGCGTGAGTAGTTTACCATAGACCTACGGGTCCGTAGCTAGTATATAGATGGCTTCTTCTCTCTTTTTGATGTTCAATACAATGTTCTCCTCGATGTTCTTGGAGATCTATTTGATGTAATTACTTTTTGGGTGTGTTGGGATTCGACGAATTGTGGGTTTATGATCAGTTCTATCCATGAATATTATTTGAGTCTTTGCTAAACTCTTTTATACATGATTTTTATAGCCTTGTATTTCTTCTCTGAAATTTTGGTTTGGTTTGGCTAACTAGATTGATTTTTCTTGCCATGTGAAGAGGTGCTTTGTGATGGGTTCGATCTTGCGGTGCTCAATCTCAGTGACAGAAAGAGATGTGACACGCATGTATCGTTACTATTAAGGATAAAAAGATGGGGTCTATTCCTACATGAATAGATCTTGTCTACATCATGTCATCGTTCTTATTGCATTACTCCGTTTTTCCATGAACTTAATACACTAGATGCATGCTGGATAGCGGTCGATGTGTGGAGTAATAGTAGTAGATGCAGAATTGTTTCGGTCTACTAATCTTGGACGTGATGCCTATATACTTGATCATTGCCTTGGATATCGTCATGATTATTCGCTTTTCTATCAATTGTCCAACAGTAATTTGTTTACCCACCATATGCTATTTTCTCAAGAGAAGCCTCTAGTGAAAACTACGGCCCCCGGGTCTATTTTCCTATCATATAAAACAAAAAATACCTTGCTGCGTTATTTATTTATTTATTTTATTTTGTGTGTTAGTTAGATCTATTTATCAAATCTCATACAATTTAATCTATCTCAATACCGAGGAGGGATTGACAACCCCTCTTACGCGTTGGGTTGCAAGTTTTTGTGGTTTGTGTGCTGGTGTTGTTTACATTGTGTTGCTTGGTTCTCCTACTGGATTGATAATAATGAGGGAAATACTTAGCGTTGCTGTGCTGCATCATCCTCTCCTCTTCGGGGAAATAGCAACGCAGATACAAGCAATCAGTCTCCAACGTATCTATAATTTTTTTTATTGTTTCATGCTATTATATTATCAATCTTGGATGCTTTATATGCTTTATTATACTATTTTATATCATTTTTGGGAACTAACCTATTAACTCAGTGCTCAGTGCTACTTTCTATTTTCTTCAAGTTTTTGTTTTTCAGAAAATCAATACCAAACGAAGTCCTAACATGATGAAACTTTAAGTTGATTTTTTTACCAGAAGGGACCCTAGAAGCTTTGGGAGGAGGCCAGAAGAGATATGAGAGGGTCACAAGCAGGCATGGCGCGCCCCTAGGGTGCGCGCCACCTGAGCTTGTGGGCCCGTGTAGCTCCGTTTGACCTAATTCCAAGCCTAATCCCAAAACCAACAGAGATCCACCCAAAACAATTTTTCTGCCGCTGCAAGCTTCTATTCTTCCGTGATCCTATTTGGAGGCCTTTTCCGGTACTCTGCCGGAGGGTGAATCGATCACGGAGGGCCTCTACATCAACCTTGTCGCCCTTTCGATGATGTGTGAGTAGTTCACCACAGACCTACGGGTCCATAGCTAGTAGCTAGATGGCTTCTTCTCTCTCCTTGATCTTCAATACAATGTTCTCCATGATCTCCGTGGAGTTCTATCCAATATGATCTTCTTTTGCGGTGTGTTTGTTGGGATCCGATGAATTGTTGGTTTATGATCAGATTATTCATTGAAAGTAATTGAGTCTTTTTTGAACTCTATTATCCGTGATTTTCATAGCTTTGTATTTCTCTCCGATCTATCCGTTTGGTTTGGCCAACTAGATTGATTTATCTTCACTGAGAGAGGTGCTTAGTAGTGGGTTCAATCTTGCGTGTCCTCACCTAGTGACAGTAGGGGTAGTGAAGCACGTATTTGTATTGTTTCCATTAAGGGTGAAACGACGGGGTTTAATCATATTGCTTGGTTTTATTATGTCTACATCATGTCATCTTACTTAAAGCGTTACTCTGTTTGTCATGAAATTAATACAATAGATGCAGGCAGGAGTCAATAGATTGGTGGAGTAATAGTAGTAGATGCAGGTAGGAGCCGGTCTACTTGTCACAGACGTGATGCCTATATGCATGATCATTGCCATGAATATTGTCATTACTATGCGTTTTTCTATCAATTGGCTAATAGTAATTTTTCTACCCACCGTATGCTATGTTTCGAGAGAGAAGCCTCTAGTGAAAAGTATGGCCCCCAGGTCTACTTTAATCATATTAGTAAAACCAAAAATACCTTGCTGCAATTTATTTACTTTTCAGTTTATCTATCTATCACTATCGGATTAAATACTTGCAAGTAACGAGTTCAAGGGGTGACAACTCTCTTGCCCGCGTTGGGTGCAAGTATTTGCTCTTGTGTGTGTAGGTACTGCTCACTAGGATTTGTTTGGTTCTCCTATTGGTTCGATACCCTTGGTTCTCACTGAGGGAAATACTGACCATAACTATATCGATTCACCCTTCCTCTTCGGGGAAAATCCCAACGCAGCTCACAGGTAGCAAGGGGCAACCACGGCCAAATCACATCAAATTGGACCAATTATTTATTTTCGAAATAGAACTGCTAATTCAATAGTTCAGGGAGCATATAGCTAGAAGAATAATGGAACCCAATTTAGTTAGTCTAATAGTAAAAAATGTTAGATATGCAAATATTACCATCCAATAGTCAACTGGCTTAAGGTGTTGTGGCACGGACAAGTAGCTCAAAGAACTCAATCTCAGCAAAATCATCAAGCCGATTCAGTCCGATAGCACCAACCCAAGGATTAGAGGCTGGTAGGCAGCATCATGTGGAGCACCGTAGCTTGGGAAGCAAGAAGGAGTTGAGTCGCTCCAGGGCTTCTCAGCAAAATTGTGTTCGCTTCCTAGCATTCGGTAATCATCTCCACCGCGCACTGCAAAATTCAAATGCAAAGCTGTAACCAAATCCTTACATAGAAGCACAATCAACCTAAAGAAGAAGTTTGGTTTGGGGGGGATGTGTCCCGAGAAGAGAGATCCTTGGGGCGCACACATGGGGTATGACATGGGGAGGCAGGGCCTCGCATGCGAGGATGATGATAAGGATGCTCTTGCCAGTGCCGAGGTCACAGACGAGCACCACCGGCAGGCGATCAAGCGCTTCACCAATGTCTTGGGGGGCTGGTGTTGATGCCTCCAATAAATTCGCCTAGTCCAACACAGTGGCGGTAAACAAATGGGGGGTAAGGGGTGCAAATATGCAGCTTTGGTGTAGACTATGGGATTTGAAGCATACACATGTTTTTAGTGGAGAAGATGAAGAGGGAATAAGAAATCCAGCAGTCTCTTTTGCAAAATAGTGGAGTAGATGAGAAGAAGGAGATTTGGTAGAGAAGAGAAAATACAATGGTAAAATTCGGTCAATCGAGGAGTAGTTGAGGAGACAAAAGGGTTGCGACGGAAATCGTCTACAGAAAAAGAGAAGAGGCTAGCATGATAATCAAATAAGTAGGCATATGCTTGCTACATGGGCTTCTACCAATAATCAAAGTAGCTACATGGTACGTACTATCGGCCTGGGAAGCCTATGCGTAAAATTGTAGCTTCTTACACCTAGGTTGTTAGCTTAAAATTCAATGGGCAAAATGTGGAGCTCATACAGCCCAAGTTATCGGCTTAAATCCATCAGGGGAAACAAAGGGACTATGATGTATTCTTTTCTTCATGTGAACCATATGGGCGGCAGCGATAGGGTTAGCCATGACATGGCTGCATGTGAAATCGGTTTTTGCTTAGATCACATGGTTGCCAATGTGGATAGGTTGCATGTTAAAATAAATAAGATAGTGGGGATGACTCTCTTAGGTATATAGGATTCCTCCCTCCCAATATGTGCATCTCCCTGCCTCTCCACATGCAAGCATTAAGAGCAAATATAATAAGAGGCTTCTAGCATGTTTTATATGACACTTTTGTAGATATGAAGAAGAGAGACACTACAAAATAATAGTGAGCTCTCATGCGATATTACAAGTGTCACAAAGCAAACATGACAAAATATAATGAAAAGAGAATGAGAGAAGGTGAAAAACAAAATCTAATAGCCACCAGTTAGTTATATTATTAGTTGTGCTCTAAGTGTTTATAGTGAACCTAGTGGCTACTCTAATACCCATGTTATTACATGAGTGTTTTCTTATGAAGGCTTTTAGGTGATATGGCATTCACTATAGAGACAACAATCTACTATCTTATTACCATTGATCATATGTAATAAAAAACAAATAAAGCCCATTTCCACTCGTGTGCATTGTGTCCCGTGATAGCACGATATGGGCTAAAGAGGCTAACATTGGTTCATGGGTTGGGTGGTGGTTGAGATCGATCGTCTTAATTTGAAGCCCCTTCACTTTCATAACTTGAACAATGTACTGCCGAGTGCTCTTTTTTGGGAGACGATGCATGTCCTTTATCTGGTCATTTTAGATTACGCGCATTGAGTTACGTCCACAAACATGCAACAATTTATCAACCTCATAAGTTGGTTGCATTACTGATCTATGAGCATAGCTTAGATGGTTACCGGGTTTGTTGCGGAACCAGTCCACCCCGCTTTAAGTCATTGACTTCGCAAATGTTCTTTGCATTTCCCTTAATTTATTCTAGAATTTTTAGCAATGTTCATTCAATGGAAGATGGTGTTCCCGTCAAGCCCAGTCTCGAGGAGGTGCTCATAGGATAGGTTGTGCGTGTGTGCGTTCATAAGGGTGAGTGAAACAATTTTTCTAAAAAAATGAGTTGGTTGCATGGGGTGTAATGAAAGTTTATCTTTGATGGGAAATGCAAATTTTGGGCCAATTTCTTTAATATAATGCAAATCAAGAAATAGTACAAAGATTATTTACATGAGCTAAAATAGAAGGGAAGAAAGAAAATAAACACAAAGCATGTTTTTGCTCCACTACCAATTTTAAGTTGAGTGGATTTTGATAAAAGACCCATGTCTTCGCATAACATGGGAGAGCCAATTGTGAAGCCCCCGACTTAATCCTGTACTAATCATACACGCAAATGCGCACGATCAAGATTAGAGACTCACGGGAAGATATCACCACACAACTCTAGACACAAATAAAATAATACAAGCTTTATATTACAAGCCAGGGGCCTCAAGGGCTCGAATACATAAGCTCGAATACACAAGAGTCAGTGGGAGCAGCAACACCTGAGTACGGACATAAGATAAACAAGTCTGCCTTAAGAAGGCTAGCAAAACAACAACAACAACTGGATCGAAAAGGCGCAGGCCTCCTGCCTGGGAGCCTCCTAACTACTCCTGGTCGTCGGCGGTCTCCACATAGTAGTAGGCTCCGTTGGTGTAGTAGTAGGCATCGGCGGGATCAACTCACTCGTGGACTCCATCATCTGGTCGCATCAATTGGGTAAAGGGGAAAAGAGGTAGCAAAGCAACATTGAGTACTCATCCGAAGTACTCGCAAGACTTACGTCAGATCTATGCTAAGAATGCATTGGTATCAATGGGAAGGGGCTGCATCTGTGGACTATACTGCAGAATTGCCAAAACAGAGGGGAAGGCCTAGCCTATCGAAGACTAGCATTTTGCAGCAACAGAAGAGAGTAGAGTAACATAACATAATATTAGTAAGTATGTTGGAATAACGCCTAGAGATCCTTTCGCGACTCCCTACGAGAAAGCAATCCCGGAGCCATCATATCCAATTAGTGACTCATGTATCCAGTTCTAGTTGTAATATATAGGGATACAACTCCAAGCGTCTGTTACCATGGACACGGCTATTCGAATAGCCATACTTCCCTGCAGGGGTGCACCAACTTACCCAACACGCTTGATTAACTCCGGCCGGACACACTTTTCCTAGTCATGCCTGGCCTCGGCTTATCGACACGCCATAGTCCTACCTAGGCTCCGCAGAGAGGTCCCCGCTGGTCTACGTCCTAAGTGCTCAGGGGTCTTGGGCCCATTGGCCTTTGCACTCCGGGTCGTTGTGTGCAGGGTAGATACCAGCGCCACCTCTCTCCAGGATGGCACGATCTGACCGTGCCACGATGCTGAACTAGACGTCTGCCAGAGCTTTCGGAAGAATCGTACGATGTCGAGTACCCATGCTTATTCCCGCGTGGTGGTCAGTGCGAAAAGGGCAGAGGCCTACTCAGATCACATATCCAAACCCATTAGTGTCTTGGGGGGGGGGGCGCGGAGACGATCAATGACCCATGATTTGTGGTCCCGTCGCCCCATCTCGCGGACATACGGCAAGGGCCAAGAATGCCCGGACGTGCCACGTAATTATCTCGCAGGTACCCTCCAGGTCAATTTGACTCACAAGGGGCCGTCGGGAACTCAGATCTACCTCTACCGGGTTGGTACTACATGTCCCTTCAGTCCTGCGGAAATAGTAACTCTCGCGGGTACCGTCACGGTCAACCCAACTTCACATCTCTCGCGGCTACCCCTCGGGGCCGACCCGACTTCAACATGGTTCTGAGGTAAGGTCAAGGTAACCATGTGTCCATAATATCAAGGGGGAAATCCGAGGAATCACCCTCGATGGACTCCCACTCGATGTAACCATCAAGGTGAACTTGGAGGAATCACCCTCGAAGGGTTCACACTTGAGGTGTTGCATGACATAGCCATCATCGGGAGTGGTGAAGAGAAATCACCCTTCATAATCCATGACCGATTAGCTACACTACAGAGATATCATCAGGAGTGTGTTACGAGGTATCACCCTCGGCACTCGATAGTACCTCTGCAGAGTCGTACCACTAAGGGGTGTGCGGTGATGTGTCGGTCCCTGCACATCGATCACATTGATCGATTCATCGGTGATCAAGCGGGGGTAACAGGGACAAGGTGAGGGGTCACTGATGGATCACTACTTAACCTATACTAAGCATATAGGATAACAGGTAAGGTAACAATAGCAGGTTACAAAAGCAGGCTATGCATCAGAATAGGAGCTATCAAACAACAATAGCAAAATCTAATGCAAGCATGAGAGAGAAGGAATGGGAGATATTGGGATGATCAAGGGGGTTTTGCTTGCCTGGAAGCTTTGCTGCAAGTGGCTGGATGTCAGAGGTGTAGTCGTACCCGGGAGCAGCGGCGGTCTCGGGGTCTACCGGAGAGAAGATGGGGAAGAAACAATAAATATAAAAGCAAACAAATGCATCATGATGCATGACATGGCAATATGCTGTACTAGGGGTGATCAAACGTAGTGCTACACATTACAGACGGAGCAGGAAAACATCTGGGAATGTTTTCCCGGTGTTTGGCAATTTTCGAACAGATGAATAGAAGGGGAAGGATCCATGTTCATCATGTTAGAGGCATGTGACAGATGAGTGCATAGCATATTCGGATTCGTTATATGTTTCTGAGCAACTTTCATATATAAATTATTTTCATCTGACTTATAGATTATTTTATATGATTTTTTAAAGTTTTAAACATTTTCTGGAATTTATATTTGAATTGAATTCAGAGGGGAATTTGAAATGAGAGTTGAATCAAAGTGATCAAGCACTATTTAGCAAAGTGTCTTAGCATAATCAGAGAGCGTTACTGTAGCCTAATACATGGGGGTGTTACAACTCTCCTCCTCTAAAAGAAATTCTCGTCCCGAGAATTAAGAGGTAGAAGGGAAAAGATCGGGGTATTCTTCTCGAAGATGTTTCTCGCATTCCCAAGTGGCTTCATCTTCAGTATGATTCGACCACTACACTTTGAGGAACTTGGTAACCTTCTGACGGGTTCGACGTTCATCTCGATCAAGAATACGGATCATATGCTCTTTGTAAGCGAGATCCTCTTGCACTTCGATCATTTCAGGATCCACTTCACGGTGCGGGTCCTTGAAGCAACGACGAAATTGCGACACATGGAAGACTTCATGGATGTGAGAGAACTGAGGTGGCAATTCTAATTGATAAGCCACATGTCCACGGCGGGCGAGAATGCGGAAGGGACCAATGTAGTGAGGAGATAACTTGCCCTTGACTCCAAACCGATGAGTGCCTCTCAAAGGAGTGACACGCAGATAAGCTTGTTCACCAGGTTGATAGGTGGGACCCCAGTGTTTACGGTCATAATTGCTCTTCTAGCGGGACTGGGCCGCCTTGAGATTATCCCGGATAATGCGGACTTGCTCTTCAGCTTGTTGGATAATATCTGGACCAATGAGCGGTAGTTCCCCAGTTTCTGACCAATTCAGAGGGGTTCGGCACTTACATCCATAAAGTACCTTGAAGGGTGCCATCTTGAAGCTAGCTTGATAGCTGTTGTTGTACGAGAATTCAGCATAAGGGAGAGATTCTTCCCATTTCTTGCCAAAGGAGATGACACAAGCACGCAACATATCTTCAAGAATTCGATTGACTCGTTTGACTTGACCTTGGGACTGGGGGTGATAAGCAGTGCTCCAGGTTATATGAGTTCCTATAGCTTCTTGGAAAGTATTCCAGAACTTCGAGGTGAAAGTGCTGCCACGGTCTGAATTGATCTCCTTCGGAATGCCATGGAGTGTCACAATTCTGGAGATATACAAGTTTGCTAACTAACTAGCAGTGATTGTCTCCTTGACTGGCAGAAAGTGTGCAACTTTAGAGAATTGGTCGATGACGACAAAAAAAGCATTGTTACCCTTTTGTGATCTGGGGAAGCTAGTGACGAAATCCATTTGAATCTTATCTCATTTCCATTCAGGAATAGGAAGTGGTCGCAGAAGTCCAGTAGGTTTCTGATGTTCTGCTTTGACGTGACGGCAAACGTCACATTCTTCAATATATCGAGCAATGTCTTGCTTCATCTTAGACCACCAGTATTTTTGATGAATGTCTAGATACATCTTGGTACTTCCCGAATGAATAGAGAGAGGTGTGTCATGTGCTTATTTTATCACTTTCGCTGCCATAAGTTCAAATTGGGGTACCACAATCTGATCTCTGAAGTACAAGGTTCCATCTTCAGCAAGCGAGAAATCTCCGGCTTTCTCTAAAGCAGGATCCCATTTCATCTGATCAACTTCAGCGTCTTTTGCTTGCGCGGTCTTAATAGCTTTCAGAAGAGTCAGTTCCAGGACAAGGTTATTAAGAGAACCCTGTGGAACTAGGTGAAGGTTCATTTTGCAAAGTTCTTCATGAAGGAGGGGTTGAGCTTTCTGAACCATGTAGTTGTTGGAATAAGACTTGCGACTCAGGGCGTCGGCCATGACATTGGCCTTGCCAGGGGTATAAGAAATACCGTAGTCATGGTCCATAATTGCTTCCATCCAACGTTGTTGACAGAGATTCAGGTCTGGCTGAGTAAACAGATACTTCAGACTTTGGTGATCGGTGAAGATCTCGCAACGGTTACCGAGAAGGTAATGTCGCCACAACTTTAGTGCATAAATAACCGCAGGAATCTCGAGGTCATGAACTAGGTAGTTCTCTTCATGAGGACGCAACTGTCCGGAGGCATAAGCAACCACTCTGTGCTCTTGCATTAGGACACAGCCTAATCCATGACGAGAAGCATCGCAATAGATGACAAAGTCCTTGCGAGAATCTAGAGGAGCAAGCACTGGAGCAGAAGTCAGCTTGTCCTTGAGTGCCTAGAAATTTTCCTGACATTCTGTCCAATCAAACTTAACGCCCTTGTGAAGCAGACTAGTCAATGGCTTGGCAATCTTGGAGAAATTCTCGACAAAACGACGGCAATAGCTGGCGAGTCTGAGAAAACTTCTGACTTGCTTGACATTCTTCGGAGGAGTCCAGTCAAGAATAGCCTGAACTCGTTCCGGGTTGACAGCAATACAATCCTTCGAGATCACATGACCAAGGTAGGTTGCTTCGGGTAACCAGAATTCACACTTGGAATATTTGGCATATAGCTGATGCTCTCGAAGCTTTTCCAGTACAAGACAAAGATGTTCAACATGTTCTTTTTTATTCTTGGAATATACCAGGGTATCATCTAGATAAACCATGACGAACTTGTCGAGGTATTCCATGAATATATAGTTCATCAGATGAGAGAATGTCGCTGGAGCATTGGTTAAGCTGAAAGACATGATGGTGTACTCGTATGAACCATAGCGAGTAACGAATGCGGTCTTTGGAATATCCTCTTCACGAACCCGGATCTGATGGTAACCAAACCTCAAGTCGAGTTTAGAGAATAAAGAGGAACCAGCAAGTTGATCATAAAGATCATTGATCCGAGGAAGAGGATACTTGTTCTGAATTGTTGCTTGGTTGATAGGTCGATAGTCTTGGACCAAACGATTCGTTCCATCCTTCTTCTTGACAAACAGAGAAGGTGCTCCCCAAGCAGAGGAACTTGGATGAATGAAACCCATGTGAAGTAAATTATCGATTTCTTCCTTAAGTTCAAGGAGTTCATGCGGCGGCATCTTGTAGGGTCGCTTAGCGATAGGAGTGGTGCCTGGTTTCAAGTCGATGACAAATTTGAAAGCTCTAACAGGGGGTATTCCTGGAAGTTCTTCTGGAAAGACATCTTGGAAGTCGCAAACGACTGGAACGCTTTCAATCCCCTCAAGAGGTGATGTGTTCAATGCATTCAAGGAGTAAAGGCATGCTTCAGCATTTTGAACAACATGAGCATGGTAGCTTACTATCTCATTCGAAGGATGTAGGAGATGGACGGTTTTAGTGGCACAAACGATAGAAGCAGTATGTGTTTTCGACCAATCCATTCCCAGATTGAGGTCAATATTGGCAGACTTCACAATAATGGGAGAGACATGGAATTCCAACCCTTCAATTTCAATGGGGACATTGTGGCTAACCATGGAGGTTTGACATTGCCCCGCAGGGGTGTGTACTACTCATTGTACATTCATGTCACACCCTGATTTTTGTCCCTTTCTTTTTCTTTTGGATTTATTTAAATTTTTTATTTGAATTACTTTTATGTGGCTCTGTGGTCCTGAAACATGGGAAGAGCATCTCTTCTCAGCCTCCCAAGTGGCTTTTCATCCTCAAAACCCTCTCAAGATCATGTCATTTCCATCCTAGCCCAAATCACAATATTCTTTTTATTGGGAATATTCCTTTTTCTATTAAAGGAATAATCCTTTTTACCCTAGGGTGTGAAACAACCTATATTTCTGTCACTCCCAAAATTTCCAAATAATTTTCATAAATTTTTTGGGTCATATATTCCACAGATAGGTCAAAACCCTTCATTGGCATCATGAAAGATAATTCACAAATATTCCTTTTCTCATTCTGCCCAAGTGGCTTTTTGAGAAGGAAGTGTCATTTATCTTTGCTTGATTGACTGCAAACTTTTTGGACACCTTTTCTTGTCCATATCATTGCCCCATGCCAAAATTAAACTTAATTTGCCTAGTGAACCTTCCTCGTCAAATTTCCAAAGTTCCTGTCTGAGGGAAGCCTTTGTGAAGGAAGTACTAGCTAGGGTAATCCAAATGAGTTGAAATTTTGCAAGGCCCTTCATATGATCAAATCATCACTCTCCTCAAGATTTGGGATCATTTCATACCTCTATGTAAGCTCAGCATCAATTCTTGGTTTCTGGTCAGAATTTCAGTTTGTGAAGAAACTATATTTTATACTGCTTCATTATTGCTGAAAATTTACTAGGCCATTATCTTATCCATATAAACTCTCTACACCAAATTTGGGCTCATTCCATCTAGCCATTTGCCTTGTGCGATTTTTCTAAGTTTCTGTCCAGATTGAAGCTCTGTGAAGCAAGTACCATTTTGGTATTTCCAACTGGCATGAAAAATTTACAGAGTCTTCATATGCCCATATAACTCATCTCCTCCAAAATTCAGCTCAATCCAACTTGATATATGAGTGCTACTTCATACTTTGTATTTCTGTACAGTATGGTGCATTCTACATCAAGTACCCTCTAGGCTACTCCGTTTGTGCTGATATTTTTCCAACACGGTCACCTTATCATGTGATCAAGCCATGCCAAAGCTCCAAGTCCATCTCCTAGCATGTGAGCCACATCAGGCAACAAACACTTTGTTGTCGATCTGCTTTGGAGCTAGGTGCTAATCTCTTCTTTGCCCCTGGGCTGAGTTATTTCTTCCTTTGAACGAAGGGCAGTAAGGTCCATCTACATGACATGGTCAGACTGGCCATAACGCACCGTGTGCGCCAATTCATGCGGTGACCACGGGGCAGACGAGCCAAATCTCGTGCTCTGCCGACCCCACGCCCTGTAGCCACCTCTTTCCTCCTCGTATCGACGTCCCTCCATGTCTAGTAGCTCCCCCGTGAGCCTCTGCATCGCTCTGTTCCTCTTCCCCGCCCTGTTTCACTGTCGTTTGGCCGCCGTCGAGCATGCCTGTGGCACTAGCTGCTCTGCCTTCTGCTTGGCATGTCGGCCAAGGCCTCTAGAGTGCTCCCGAGCCCTCCCCTCGGATATATATAGCACCCCCGTCCTCTCCCGCACCTTGTAGCACTCTCCTTTCCCCTCCTCGACCACCGGAGTCAGCCCACTAATCCTCCACCGCCGCGGCCATCGCCGGAGTTCGAGCAAATCCGGCCAGCCGAGCTCCTCCTCCACCCACTGACCCATCCACTAGCTCCCCCACTCTCCGGCGGACCTCTCCATCCCCTCTGCTCATCGCCGAAGTCCACTGGTGCCGCGCTACCCAAGTCCGGCCACCGCCATTGCTCTCGGCCACCTCGTCTAGCCGTCGTTCCAGCCCTCCCCGGCGCTTGTTCTCCCTCTGGACGGACGCGGCGTCGACTCCTGAGCTCGACGGTGCCTTTCCCTCGACCGGAGACGGCCGGAGCCACCAGTCCCATCGCCGGCCGCGCCTCATCTGCCTCCTCTGTTCGTCATCGCCGCCTTCACCATGTCGCTCCCCAGCGCCCGCAACCCAGCCCTTTGGGAGCGGCGCCTCCTCCTGAGCTCGCCGGTGGTCGCAGCTTGGCCGGAGCTGGCCGGAGCCGGAGGGGCCCGTCGCCGGCAGAGCCCTGCCCTACTTCTACTCTGTTCCGATCGGGGGAACGAGCAGGGGGAAGACGACGACGCCAGCGGCCCCCTCCCCCTGCCCGTGGGACCCCTCTGTAAGTGACTCCCACCCCAGGCCCAGCTGACTTAAGTGGAAACTTATTTTCAAGAACTACGTTTTCAACTCCGAAAAACGTATTTTCCTCCTTCTTCAGCCCAAAATGCGCTTTCTCAGTTCTGAAAGCGTATTCTTCTGAAATACGCTTCTGCCTTATCCACTCAGGGACTTTTTTGTGATGATATATTTGCAGATTGGTCCCTAAACTTCCACCTCTCGTATCTCCGCGACCGTAACTCCGTTTGAGGTGAATCCAATGCCTACTTCTTCATCTCATTGAGCTCTATCTGTTAGTATCATTTTCACTGGGTGGTCCCACTGTGAAAATGACCATTTTGCCCTTGCCCTTATCAGCCCCCTTTGAGAGAGAAGTACTTCCGGCAAAGTCTTCCACAAGCTTTCCGCACTTCTTCCTGGAGTATTCTTTACCCCCAGGCAAGCAGCGATAGCCACTTGCATGATGGATTTACAGTAGCCATGGTTTCTACTTAAAATGTTTAATAAATGTTTGCTCTTTTACCACTGATGTTGCTGTTTCGGTTATGCTTGTGGATCCCTGATTATCATCATGTTATGCTATGCTGCACTCTGTTAGTCGTATGATTACTTGCCAGTAGTATTGCTCTCGTATTTCATGCTAGTACTTATATCATGCTAGTGATAGTGATGTTCATCTGATGCATGATTATCGTCAGTTATGAAGAGTATCTGTGATATGCATGATCATCGCTATGCCATGTTCATCTACACCTAGTAGTCTAAGTGTTGCATTATTACTGATGCTAGTGATTCATATGGTTATGTTGTTCCTCCATGCTTATGTTAATATCATGCTCATGTGCATTCTTATTTCATCATATTATGACTCAGCATCTTTTGCATTCAAGTTTAACCGGACATTAATTAAACTTGAACACCTGTTGGCTGAGTCATAGTGCCATCGAAATCGAACTGACCAGTGCAGCCACATTTGCCTTTATGGGAAGGCCCTAATGCGGTCTATTATTGTGCCTCTCGCCGGTGCCTCCAACTAGGGAAGGTTATGGGGGTGCGCTACCCTGATCAGGTAGGCGGACATAAGCCTTGTGTGCCCGTTGTTGTTGTACCCGGGTTGTCCCCGTTTGGGACTGCTTTGTTTTGCCACGACGGTGGTCGTTGGATGTCACGAGGTGACATCGGGGCCACCCATGAGTTAGCCCAAAGGGGAGTTTGTCAGAGTGGCTGGGAGAGTGTCATGGCAATAGATCAGTTTTGTCGGAACGCCGTTGGTCCACCCGAATGGGAGGACGAGGCCTTGGGTTCTGTGGTGTGGGTATAGGGTGCTAACCTCTGCAGAGTGTGTATAATCTATCGATAGCCGCACCCGCGGATATGGGCCCAGTTCATAGTAGGTCACACTATGGGTCAACATTAATAATAACCTGCTTAATAATAACCCTGGTTCGATAAGGAAAGAAGTTGGTTGATCTTTATGTGATCGCGAGAGGATCATAGTGGTATCAAGGATACCGAAGATGGTTGAGGTTTATGGTGTTATGCGAGAATCAAGGGTAAAGATCAAGCTCCTTGTGGTCATGTAATGATTACTACGGTATTGTTAATACCAAGCTTGATTTGATCCTAAGGTGATCGTGTGATGACCATGATGGTAAGTGATTCATGTGGTGGTTACGAGGTAACCCCGAACAGAGTAAGTTGGTGCATGATATTGTTAACATGTTGAATGCTAGTATCATCATATGTTCATGCCATGCTCATCTGGTATTGTTCTAGTGTTATCTTGTTCACCATGTCCATGCCATGTTGCTCTAGCTGTATCATGTTCATCCTTGCTAAGTAACCTGTAATTGCCATGCTATTGTTTGTCTTGATTGCTTTGGTTGCTGTGAGCTTGCAAGTACATTCAATTTACTGACCTGGCGTGTCATGCCAGTTTGCAGGTCATGCCTTGTCTACTTGCTTGTTTGCCGAGTATCTTGAGTTTGCGAGCTAGGATAAGCGTTCCAGCCAGAGTCCCTGCGGAGTGGAGTCCATCACCATCGTTGCTGTTCCGCTGCTAGTAGTTATTTCACTGCTATGTGTTGTTCTGCTGCTTGCATAGAGCAACCTTGGGAGGCGTAGTGTCGTCGTGCCGCTGTAATTCCCTTGTACCCCTATCGATTGTAATAAAGAGCTGATTTGTTCTATGCCAAGTAGTGCCATATTCTAGAATACTTACCTCGCTCTCTGGGCTGGAATACAGGGCGTTCCGGTCTCTCTGAGCCAGGGTGCCACAAGGCTTGGTATTAGAGCAGGTCTGGCTGTAGGACGCCCTAGTCTGCGCGAGCGTTAGAAAGCGGTAGTATAGAGTCTTGTCGGTTTGCTGCATTTGGCTGTTGCATTTGTTTGCTGCATAGCATGCATATAGACTTATTATCTTGTCACTAACGGTTAATCTTGTGAGTGTAGGTGGTATAGGTTTCGATCCACTACATGCACCCTCCTTCTTTGCATACTTGCTCTTCGGTGTTCGGCGTCATCTCTGTCCCAGCGGAGTGATGCCGAGGTACCAAGTGTTCCAGACACCATTTGTGGGTATCGTATCCTTATCCTTCCGCCAGTCACCCCTATCGGTGATAGCCATGTTTCTATCCCGGATCGTGACATTCATCTCGTCGTGTTGGCAACCCTTACTGATCTTCGCTATCAGAAAAGGGGCAATGCCAGCAAGCCCAGTTTTCCACCACTATCCTACCCTGTCACCCCATTCTTTGGACATGTATGGTTCCCTTCCGTACGCTTGATGATGGTGTGGTCGTGACCTCCGCGTTCCGCCACATGATCACCAAGTCTGTCCTCACCTCCGTGTCTGCCCAGATGCAATCGGTGTTAAGCCAGCGATTGGTGTAACCTTGTTTACACCAACTCTTTCCACACTTGGATTCACTTTCGTGCACACCGCCACAGCATATTAGGTCGTAGAACCAGAGTTTTCGCGAGATCTGTGTGCTTAAGTATGCATGCATATTATTGTTGTGAGTAGCAGTAATATGTGATGTTTCTTGAATATGATATTGCTTGTATATAATCTTGATTGCCTTGTGTGCTTTTGTTTCATTGGTTTCTTTTGTTTATTTCTTTGGGCCCTTGGTTTTGCATTATTTTCCCCTTATTGAAGTTGCTCATCAACCGACACCGGACCCGAAGGGTCAGTAAGGAGACAAATATTTGAGAGCTCAGCAACATTATGGAATTCTCAGCCGACTGCATTATATTGGGAATATCTGGTCTGAATGCAAAGGATATCCTGACTGGATTATCAGCTTCACGTCTACCTCTGTGCAAATTTTTCACAGTACTAATGATGAAATCATACGGAAAGCCAGTGGTGTGCAAGACCAATGGTATATTATCAGTCAAAGGTATGGTTCATATACAACGATTGATTCTATTATGAGTACAATGTTGAAACGTGCTATACCCGGAAGCCAGCCAAAATATGCCATGTACCCAACGCTCAGCAAGGAGGATACTCGAACAACCCCTTTCATACAAGTGACCGGCAGCAGAAATATTAAAGGGTATATATATACGGCATTGAGTCAACATATTTCATATAGAAGCTTCTGGTGTAAGCAATCCAGTCTTCCCTCGCAAGCTAACATAGAAGCTTACAATGCAAGTCTCCTCGGTCTTCCTCGGTACGCTATGTGGATGACTTCCAGCACAAGATACTCCGTCTTCCTCAGTAAGGCACCGCAAAAGCTTCCGGCATAAGGAACCCAGTCTTCCCCAGCAAATCTTTAAGGGGGGAAGCTTCTGAAGTATGCTACCCAACCTTCTTTAGCAAGCTGTCTGACAAAAGCTTTGAGCACAAGCTATTCAGTCTTCCTCAGCGCGATGGCTTTCAACACAAGCTTCCTCAGTATGGCACTGGTACAAGGTATTACACAGCGAGTTGACAGCATATGGCAGTGCACCTTAAAAATCAGATCCACAACAGTTTGGTCAGGAACACGAGCCAGTCTGGACACAAGTGTCTCCCTCAGAAACCAAATTTCTCAGCTACACATGCATTCATTGTGAGCATACAACCAAGGTCTTGCAAGTCACTCGAACGATGATGAAAATAGAATCTGACAACCACATGAGTATTGCTGAAAGAAGGAAACCAGTTATACACCTCAGTGTGACAAAGGACTATGAAGATTGACGACAACAGTGAGCTCTGTAGAAGTACCTGTGAACCTGGTATATGATCTTGATGAGCCCTTGTCTACTTTTCTCCGGTGACGGCACCACGCCTGTGTTTTGAGCTACTTTTGGCCGTCCGGAGTGGATGCCGACTTTATTTCTCTCTATTCAACAACTGTCATGAGTTCTGAGCTGCTTTCTGACCGTCTCGTACAGCTGTTGAGTTTCTTTTTGTGACAGTGGCCCTATGCTCTGAGCTGCTTTCCAGCTGTCTTAGGGAAGTGCCACTTTCTTCTTATCAACACGGTCTCATGCTCTGAGCTGCTTTTCGGCCATCTTGAGTCGTGGTTGAGTTATTTCAGTAATGTCCCAGATCTGAGTTGTAAAGACCGTTCTGGTGGCTACTGATTTATTTCCCGATTTCTTGCAAGGGTTCGGATGATCATTTCCCTATGGTTAAAACTTGAGAGGCGATGAGCCCGCCATCTAAACGATGTTACCATGACAGGAGATGAGGATAAAAGTACGCCTGTCGAAATATTTCCCCTGACAGTACCTGTGGTCACACGAAGAATTAAGGGTATATATATGGCCAAGCCCTCCATCGTCAGTCAAGTCTGTGGATACTATCGTTACAAGGCCGTACCCCTTTGTGCTGGTCCAGACAAACGGCAGTCAAATCTTTGGTACGGATCTAATACTCGAGACAGTGGAGCTAGCCAAAATGATTCAGGGATACCTGCAAGAAGTCAGATTCCGCCAGGAGAACAGTATGATTCACAACACTGTGTTGAACCTGGATGGACATGCAACAATTTGAGCAACCCACTGCAAGGAGTAAGATACTTTGTGTCCACCAAGAAAGTTGTTCACAACTCCATGGAATGTGGTCAGTGAGACACATCCATCAGAAACAATTCTCGGACTTGTGAGATGGGCATATATTGTAGTCATGATAATCTACCGCACCCCATTAAGCCGACAGCTATAAAAGAAATGGGAGTCAAAGTAACATATGAGGTAAGGCCGGTTAGCATATGGATACAGTGAAGCAAACCACCCCAGAGTCACGCAGTCACTCAGATGAAATTTCATGGGAACATAATATAAAGGAAAAAAGGATACCTGAGTTGGAAACGGTTTCCTTAAGTCAGAATATTCATACTTGTTCCCTGAGCAACCAAATCTCGAGGACGAGATTTCTTTAAGGGGGGAAGGTTTGTCACACCCTGATTTTTGGCCCTTTCTTTTTCTTTTGGATTTATTTAAATTTTTTATTTGAATTACTTTTCTGTGGCTCTGTGGTCCTGAAACATGGGAAGAGCATCTCTTCTCAGGCTCCCAAGTGGCTTGTCATCCTCAAAACCCTCTCAAGATCATGTCATTTCCATCCTAGCCCAAATCCCAATATTCTTTTTATTGGGAATATTCCTTTTTCTATTAAAGGAATAATCCTTTTTTCCCTAGGGTGTGAAACAACCTATATTTCTGTCACTCCCAAATAATTTTCATAATTTTTTTGGGTCATATATTCCACAGATAGGTCAAAACCCTTCATTGGCATCATCAAAGATAATTCACAAATATTCCTTTTCTCATTCTGCCCCAAGTGGCTTTTTGAGAAGGAAGTGTCATTTATCTTTGCTTGATTGACTCCAAACTTTTTGACACCTTTTCTTGCCCATATCATTGCCCCATGCCAAAATTAAACTTAATTTTCCTAGTGAACCTTCCTCATCAAATTTCCAAATTCCTGTCTGAGGGAAGCCTTTGTGAAGGAAGTACTAGCTAGTGTAATCCAAATGAGTTGAAATTTTGCAAGATCCTTCATATGATCAAATCATTACTCTCCTCAAGATTTGGGATCATGTCACACCTCTATGTGAGCTCAGCATCAATTCTTGGTTTCTGGTCAGAATTTCAGTTTGTGAAGAAACTTTATTTTATATTGCTTCATTATTGCTGAAAATTTACCAGGCCATTATCTTATCCATATAATCTCTCCCCACCAAATTTGGGCTCATTCCATCTAGCCATTTGCCTTGTGCAATTTTTCTAAGTTTTATCCAGATTGAAGCTTTGTGAAGCAAGTACCATTTTGATATTTCCAACTGGCATGAAAATTTTACTGAGTCTTCATATGCCCATATAACTCATCTCCTCCAAAATTCAGGTCAATCCAACTTGATATGTGAGTGCTACTTCATACTTTGTATTTCTTCACAGTATGGTGCATTCTACATCAAGTACCCACTAGGCTACTCCGTTTGGGATGATATTTTGGCAACACGGTCACCTTATCATGTGATAAAGCCATGCCAAAGCTCCGAGTCCATCTCCAAGCATGTGAGCCACACCAGGCAACAAACACTTTGCTGTTGATCTGCTTTGGAGCTAGGTGCTAATCTCTTCTTTGCCCCTGGGCTGAGTTATTTCTTCCTTTGAACGCAGGGCAGTAAGATCCATCTACTGGACATGGTCTGACTGGCCATAACACACCCCATGCACCAGTTCACGCGGTGACCACGAGGCAGACGAGCCAAATCTCATGCTCTGTCGACCCCGCGCCCTGTAGCCACCTCTTTCCTCCTCATCTCGACGTCCCTCCATGTCTAGTAGCTCCCCCGTGAGCCTCTGCATCGCTCTATGCCTCTTCCCCGCCCTGTTTCACCGTCGTTTGGCCACCGTCGAGCATGCCCGTGGCACTAGCTGCTTTGCCTTCTACTTGGCATGTCGGCCAAGGCCTCTAGAGCGCTCCCGAGACCTCCCCTCGGATATATATAGCACCCCCGTCCTCTCCCGCACCTCGTAGCACTCTCCTTTCCCCTCCTCGACCACCGGAGTCACCCCACTACTCCTCCACCACCGCGGCCATTGCCGGAGTTCGAGCAAATCTGGCCAGCCAAGCTCCTCCTCCACCCCCTGACCCATCCACTAGCTCCCCCACTCTCTGGCGGACCTCTCCATCCCCTCTGCTCGTCGCCGGAGTCCACTGGTGCTGCGCTACCCAAGTCCGGCCGCCGCCATTGCTCTCGGCCACCTTGTCTAGCCGTCATTCCAGCCCTCCCCGGCGCTTGTTCTCCCTCTGGACGGACACGGCGTCGACTCATGAGCTCGCCGGTCCCTTTCCCTCGACCGGAGATGGCCGGAGCCGCCAGTCCCATCGCCGGCTGCGCCTCATCCGCCTCCTCTGTTCGTCATCGCCACCTTCGCCACGTACCTCCCCGGTGCCCGCAACCCAGCCCTTTGGGAGCGGCGCCTCCTCTTGAGCTCGCCGATGGTCGCAGCTTGGCCGGAGCTGGCCGGAGCCGGCGGGGCCCGTCGGCGACAGAGCCCTGCCCTGCCTCTGCTCTGTTCCGATCGGGGGAACGAGCGGGGGGAAGACGATGACGCCAGTGGCCCCCTCCCCCTGCCCGTGGGACCCCTCTGTAAGTGACTCCCACCCCGGGCCCAGCTGACTTAAGTGGAAACGTATTTCCAAGAACTACGTTTTCAACTCCGAAAAACGTATTTTCCTCCTTCTTCAGCCCAAAATGCGCTTTCTCAGTTCTGAAAGCGTATTCTTCTGAAATACGCTTCAGCCTTATCCACTCAGGGACTTTTTTGTGATGATATATTTGCAGATTGGTCCCTAAATTTCCACCTCTCGTATCTCCGTGACCGTAACTCCGTTTGAGGTGAATCCAACGACTACTTCTTCATCTCATCATCGCTCTATCTGTTGGTATCATTTTCACTAGGTGTTCCCACTGTGAAAATGACCATTTTGCCCTTGCCCTTATCAGCCCCCTTCGAGAGAGAAGTACTTCCGGCAAAGTCTTCCACAAGCTTTTCGCACTTCTTCCCGGAGTATTCTTCACCCCCAGTGTGACACCCTGATTTTGGCAACTTTTTCTTTTTGAACTTTTCCTGGTTTTATTTGGAATTTGAATGGGTTTTGAATTTTTCACTTGGTCTTGGTCTTGGAGACTATGCTTATCTTCGAGTAACCCCTACGAAGGGAGTAAAAAGGATTGTCATTCGGGGAAAGTTGGCCCCAAGATACATCGGTCCCTTTCCGATGATTGCTAGGAAGGGCAGAGTCACATATCAATTAGAATTGCCACCAGCATTGTCAGACGTTCATGATGTTTTTCACATCTCACAGTTAAGGAAATGCATTGCACCCCTAGCCAAGCAAGCGGATATGAGTGAATTAGAGCTGGCTAAGGATTTGACTTATGAGGAAAAACCTGTTAAGATCTTGGATGAGATGAAAAGAACCACGAGAAGTAAAATAATAAGATTTTACAAGGTGCTATGGGAGCACCACACTGAGGAAGAGGCCACTTGGGAAAGAGAAGATTTTCTGAGATCCGCATATCCGTATTTGTTCGCTGAGCAACCGAATCTCGAGGACAAGATTCATCCTAAGGGGGGTAGGTTTGTGACACCCTGATTTTGGCAACTTTTTCTTTTCAAACTTTTCCTGGTTTTATTTGGAATTTGAATGGGTTTTGAATTTTTCACTTGGTCTTGGTCATTCTTTAATCTTCTCCAAAGTGATCCCAAGCCTCAGCATCTTGCCAAAACCCTGCCAAGTACCTCAAGGACTCAAATTCCAATTTAAATTATTTTCAATAACTCTTTTCTTTTAGTTGAGGATTTAGGGCATTACTTTGGGTTGTGAAGCCACCTATGGTTTGGATGCTCAGAAAATTCTCAAATAATTCTTAAAAATACCTTGGACTATATCTTGCTCCAATATCCAAAAATATTCAATAAAATATTTCATAAACTTTGCAAAATAATTCATTTTAGCTCCTGGTCAGTCCGGACCTTTGTGAAGGAAGTGTATGCTAGGGTTGTCCAATTGCTCTCAAATTTTTATAGCATGAGGACACCTCCAAACAACCTTCCTCCACCAAGTTTTAGCATCTGAAGATCTTCTATGTGAGCAGTGCTTCAACTTTCTGTTTCAGACCAGATCTGTCACTTACACATGAACTACCCTCACTTCTTATCCAAACCACCTCAAACTTGGCCAGTTTGGAGTTCTTCTAACGTGGATCACTCCAGACACTATCTTTGGCTCAGTCTCCACCTCATCTCTTCCCTGGAACCTCCCCAAGTTTGCTGTCAGAAACTGTTGCTGATCTTACTGCTCATCTCTGCGTGAACCAAGCCAAACGAAGGCTGTAGGTGATCTGAGGGATCAAAGGTTGACATGCCAGAAAAGAAATGCCAGGCTTGTGTGGCCTCCTGGTGGCCACCACCGTGGTGAGCACGGCTGCGGCATGCTTGTCGCCGCACTCTGCGCCGCGCCCATGTCTGTTCCATCGCGTCCGACTGCCCCTTGCCTTAGTTTCGTGTCTGAGCATGCCGACATCACCCCTGGTTGACACGCAGCCCCTCCAGAACCCTCCTCCTCCCCGGAGATGCCCTCGCCGGCCGCCACGCCATCGCCACAATGTGGCGCCCGTGCGGTCACAGTGGCGGGCACGCCGTCGTCTTCCTCCCCGTGTTGTCTCCTCCCGCATTGAACGCCCCTACTCGTTCAAGTCTCCTCGCCTGCAAGCAGCCAGCCAGCGCGGCGTACATCGCCA
Source organism: Thinopyrum elongatum (assembly GCA_011799875.1). NCBI lineage: Eukaryota > Viridiplantae > Streptophyta > Magnoliopsida > Poales > Poaceae > Thinopyrum > Thinopyrum elongatum. The sequence continues at coordinate 543,951,838 of CM022298.1, read as the reverse complement.
GCGCCATGGCCCGCATCGAGCCGCTTTGGGAGAGATCGCTGCTCGCCGCTCCCGCCTACGTAAAGCCCTGCCCGGCCTCGCCTAGCTTCTCACCCCTCTCCCTCCTCCTCAATCGCCCCCTCAGAGCAGGAGCCAAGGCCGAGAGGCCCTCTGGCCTCGAGCTTCACCGGAGCTCCGCCGCCAGCTGAGCTACACCTCCAGCCTTCTCTCCAAGCCATCCCAGCTCCGCCCGAGCCCACCGTCGAGTTCGTAGGGTTCCACGGGTGCTTCCAGACCCCTCCCCGAAGCGAACCGCTGCCGGAATCATCTCCTCCGTCGACCACCGTAGCTGCTGTCCACCAGAGAAGAAGGGCGTGCCGCTGTCCGGCCATCTCCGGAAGAGCTACGGGTACAGGGAGGACCGTCTTCGACTGCCCGATCGATCCCCGTTGTTTCCCAGCCCAACCGCCGTCCCTATCGCCGGTGAGCGTCGCTGGAGCCCTGCCTCCCTCTGTTCCCTCTCTCCCTCCTCTGTTTAAACGGGCCGGGACCCACTAGCCAGCGACTGGCCGAAGCGGTAAGTGGAGGCGCCCAGGGCAAATACGCCTTCGACGTGGCCCGTTTCTGTTTTTTTTATTAATGGAGTTGACCAGAAACTTTGACCATTAATAACTTTTTACAGAAAAGTCCAAATGAATTGATTCTTTTTGCATTGTGTTCATAATATAATTCTTTATTTTTCCACCAAGTTTGGTATTTTTCTCACACTCACAGAATTGTTGGTGAATAAAAAGGACTTATGTGACATTTTCCTTTGTTATTTTCAAATATTTTCAGAAGGAGATTCTTGTGGATTTGAAGACCAGGAATTTCTGAACAACCCAACTGATCAAGGCAAGCCAGGACATCCATATTATGAGGCATTTCATAGCATTGCATAATTCATACTCATTTCTTGCATTTAAGTTATCATTGATAATTCAAAGTAAATTATTGAAATGCCTTGTGTTGATAACTCAAGCTGAAATGTTGAACCACCATACTTGATAAATGAAACTTTGTTCGTTGATCAAGAGTCACCTGTCCGGGCTTACCCGTGCAGCCACATTCGCTGGTATGGGACGGCCTTGACTTGGTCTGGCTTCGTGCTCTTTCACCGGTACCTCCAAGGAGGGAGGGTTATGCGTGTGTGCTGCCCTGATCAGGTAGACGGCGATAACCCTGTGAGCCCAGTTGAGTTATTTGCCGGCGTCCCCATTTGGGACAGTTTAGTTAGGCCACGACGGTGGCAGGTGTCACGAGGTGGCACGGGGCCACCCAAGGCTTGACTCCGGGGGAGTATTATCGCCGGTAGTACGATGGAAGAGTCACGAGTCAGGTGGGTTTCGTTGGAGCAATGCTGGTCCACCCGAATGGGATCACGAGGTCAGTGCTCCATAGTGTGGGGAAAGTGCGCAACCTCTGGAGAGTGTAAAATTTATTTGAATAGCCGCGTCCACGGTAATGGACAGCCCGTCCAGACCTCTCTAGGTGATCAACCGTAATAACCATATTATTGATGGAAGAACTTGTCCTATGAGCGGAATTACTCGTTGAGTTCAAGTATTTCGAGGGTTCTGAGGCAACCCAGATATGAGTAAGTTAGCGACAGTAAGTAAAACACTTGGAGTTTAACATGTCATTGCCATGCTATTATTTGCTGCATATTTGGTTGTCATGTGCTTGCGAGTACATTCAAAGTACTCACCTGGCGTATCATGCCAGATGCAGGAGAAGACTGAGACGGAGGTCTCGACGTCCGTGTTGTGATGCCTAGGATGTGTCCTCAGCAGTGTCCCTGTGGATGGAGTTACTATCAAGTTCCGCTACGTAGTAGTCTTCCGTTGTAGTATTCTGCAGTAATACCGAGGCCCTGATATGTGGGATAAATAATGTAGATATTGTCATAGCACTAGATGTGCTTTTGGCCTCGATGATCATGTAATATATAGCTTGTACTCGACTATTATCAATAAAAGTTCAGCTATGTTCTGTCCCAAGTTGTTGTGTGTTTCCAGAAGACATGATCTCTGGGTTGGAAACACTGGTAAACCGGTTCTTTGAGCCGGGGTGCCACAACGCTTGGTATCAGAGCCGTGCTGACTGTAGGGCACCCTATGTAACCCGTGCTAGGACTACGATTAGCATAGGACTTTGAGTGTGCATCCTGCTTGTTGCATTTGATTGTTGCATACCATGTCTCATGCATCATAATTCATTATGTTACTAACTCTTGGCATTGTGAGTGTAGATGTCACCAGTTCCATACCACTTCCATCATGAGCCAGAACCCCACACTTTTCCAGCTCTGCTTCGTAGCATCTGGCTTCGGCTGTATCCCGACGGTGACGACCCGGTGTACCAGGTGTTTCGAGAGCAGTTGAGCGAGTCAGTATATGAGTACCATGCAGTGGATTACATGACCACGACTTTGGATATTGGAAGCTCTTCTCGCTCTTCCAAGGGTGGAGTGGCTTCTACTCCAGAGCTGGCGATCCAGTTTGCTGCCATGGAGGCTATTACTGACTTGCGCTTCCACGAGGCCGAGATGCAGACCCATCCAGGTTTCTTCCACTATCCCACTCTGTCGCCTACGACAAAGCGAGTCCTTTTCTCACCCGTTGACTCGGCGTGTGATCATGCGGTTGGTGTTTTGTCCCGCTATCTGAATGCCAGTTATCGTATGATCATTTCCTTGGCTGAGGAGCTGTGTCGTCTTCAGGGGGCACTTGCAGCAGTGACTCCAGCACCTCCTCCTCCTGTAGTTTCACCCAGTTATCCACCACCAGTTCCACCCCCGCATGTACTCGATACCCCTTCTGGTTTTTCTGGACCATCAGGCTTATCGTCTGGTAGTCGACTCGAGAACCCAGCTGAGTGGGCCTCACTCTTAGCCACTCCTGCTCCACCGATGCTGAGGCGACGTGCTCTTTCTTCCACCGAGGGAGAGCCGTCTCAGCAGCGACGTCGCGTCTCCTTTAACCCGATGACTCACATCATCAGTTCTGATTCTGACTCAGGATCTGACGACGAGGACTCTTTAGATGGGCAGTGCTCGTGTCACCGACGCACTAGACTGGACCTTGACTAGTACTGCATGCATCTTTGCATATGCTGACTGTCGTATGAGCAGTCTAGTCATGATAATCCCCTACTAGCTTGCCATGTATGATGTTGGGTTATCTTGTATAATTATGTTGTTTCCATTATTCGCCTTTTTCGACAATTTCCTTTTGGTGTCATATTATTGTATTTCTCCTTATGGATGTTGCCCATCGGTTCGGTATTTGCCATGGGAACAAAAATTAGGATGAAGAAAGGAAATAGCAGTCAAGGCGGTGATGGAAACCCCGTCCGTCGATCCGCCAGGCAGGCAGGGCAACAGCCCAAAGACTAACCACCACCACCACCTCAAGCACCAACCACAGATCAGATAATGAGAATGTTTGAGGAAAAGAGAAACCAAGACCTCATGGAATTTCTCAAGAGTATGCAGACAATAGTAGGTCAGAACAATGGCAATGGGGTGCATTCCAAACTGTCTGACTTCCAGCGTACAAAACCACCCAGCTTCAATCAGGCTGCGGATCCTATTGAGGCTGATGACTGGATTAGAACCATGGAAAAGAAATTGGACATCGCTCGTTGTGAAGAAGCAGACAAGGTCCCATTTGTCACTCATTATCTCGAAGGCCCAGCAGCCATATGGTGGGATAACAACAAGCTAATGTGGCCTGCAGAAGAGATTTCCTGGGGGAAATTCGAAGAGCTGTTCCGTAAGTATCGTATCCCCACGGGTATCATGAAAGTGAAGCAGAGAGAATTCCTGGCCCTCACACAAGGAAACATGTCTATGGGAGAATACTTAAACAAATTCAACAATTTGGCCCGGTACTCTCCTTATGATGTGGCTACCGAAGAACGGAAAATAGACCAGTTCCTCGGAGGACATAATAATGCCCTCCGATGTCAGCTATGCATGTTGGACTTCCCTGATTTCCAGACCTTGGTTGATAAGGCCTTCATCGCCGAACGAGAACACAAGTCCGGCAATGATGATCGTAAGAGGAAGTTTGAGACCAAGAAGGACAGCAAGGAACCATATGCGCAAAAGCTGCGCAGTTGGCAGCCAGGGTCATCTGAAAACAAAACAGTGTGGAACAATGGTGGCAGCAACAGTAAGCCGAGCAACCAGAGCAAGACCTTCGGCAAGCAGCAAGTCATAGAGGACTGCCGCCGCAACAATACTTGTTTCACTTGCGGCCAGAGTGGACACTACGCCAAGCAATGTCCTACTAATAACAACGGAAAGCAATCAGCTGGCCACAAGCCACAAGTCAACCACCTTGGACGCCGCCCCAACCACAACTTCAGCCATGGATGCGTCCACCACGTCTCTGCCGAAGAAGTCTGCGAAGCTCCAGACATTGTCCTTGGTATGTTTTCTATCAATAACATACCTGCCGTAATTTTATTTGATTCTGGGGCTTCCCATTCATTTATATCGCGAAGTTTTGCCACCTTGCACAAGTTTTCTCCTTCGCTTTTGGACAAAATCATGGTGGTACAATCCCCTGGCTCTATGCTCAGAACAAATATAATATATAAGGATCTGGAAATTTCAATACATGGAGTCAAATTCCCGGCCACCCTTGTTGCTATTGACTCCCCAGGACTGGACATAATACAGGGAATGGACTGGTTGGCACCGCACCAAGTGTGTATCAACTGCGGCACCAGAACGGTGACATTGGTGAACCCCGCCGGACAAACCGTCCAATTTCTGGCCAGCAAAATGATAACAAGAAAGGACACGACATACCAGACCACTGTTACAGATATGAATCTGATCCCGGTAGTGGGTGAATTTCCGGATGTGTTTCCTGAGGAATTACCCGGAATGCCGCCCGACCGAGAATTGGAGTTTGCCATTGAAGTAATTCCTGGTACATCTCCAATATACAAGAAATATTATCGTAAGCCAGGCCCAGAGCTGGCAGAGCTAAAGAAGCAGTTAGATGAATTGCTACAGAAAGGATATATTCATCCAAGCATCTAACCATGGGGGTCACCAGTATTATTTGTCAAGAAGAAAGATGGAAGTTTACGGATGTGCGTAGACTATCGCCAGCTTAATGAGGTCACTATCAAGAACAAGTACCCAATCCCTTGAATTGATGACTTATTCGACCAGTTGAATGGAGCACGGGTATTCTCTAAGATCGACCTCAGAACGGGATATCATCAACTGAAAATCCGAAAGGAGGATATCCCCAAGACAGCGTTCACCACTCGTTATGGACTATATGAATTTACAGTTATGGCGTTTGGATTGACCAACGCTCCAGCCTACTTCATGAGTATGATGAACAAAGTCTTCATGGACTTTCTGGACAAGTTTGTAGTGGTGTTCATCGATGACATCCTGATATACTCTAAGGATGAAGAGGAGCATAAACAACATCTTAGAGCTGTCTTGGAAAGGTTGAGAACCCATCACTTATATGCCAAGTTCAGTAAGTGCGAATTTTGGCTAAAAGAGGTGGGATTCCTTGGACATATTCTGTGAGAGAAAGGGATAGCTGTTGATCCCAGTAAGGTTACTGCAGTCTTGAACTGGAAGGCACCAGCTACGGTGACGGAAGTCCGTAGTTTCCTGGGCTTGGCAGGCTACTACCGTCGCTTCATTGAAGGCTTTTCTAAGATAGCCAAGCCACTGACCGAATTGTTGAGAAAGAACCAAAGGTTTATCTGGACAGACGAGTGCGACAGCAGTTTCCAGGAATTAAAGACAAGGCTAACCACAGCCCCTGTCTTAGTCCTCCAAGACATTCACAAGAGTTTCGACATATATTGCGACACATCCAGGCATGGAATTGGATGTGTGCTAATGCAAGAGGGAAAGGTTGTAGTGTATGCATCATGATAGCTATGACCTCATGAGAAGAACTATCCCACACATGATTTGGAGCTAGCTGCTATGGTTCATGCCCTAAAAATTTGGAGGCATTACCTTATTGGACAACGATGTGAAATATACATAGACCACAAGAGTCTCAAGTATATTTTCACTCAACCCAACCTGAACCTCAGGCAGCGAAGATGGCTTGATCTAGTCAAGGACTATGATGCTGGAATAAACTATCATCCAGGGAAAGCGAATGTGGTCGATGATGCCCTAAGCAGGAAACAAGCTGCAGTGAATGCACTAGTTGAGGGTATGCACCCAAGCTTACGAGAAGAGTTTGTCAAGCTCAATATGGTGCTGTGCGGCCCAACGACTCTGGACACGTTGTAAATTACTCCAACTCTCATGGAGGAAATCAAGGAAGCACAGAAGTTAGATGAAGAAATTCGGAAGATCAAGGAGTTAACTCAGCAAGAGAAGGCCAAGTCCTTCCGTATAGATGAACAGGGTACCGTATGGTTCGAGAAACGAATTTGTGTGCCGAATCAGAACAACTTGAGGCAACAAATACTCAAGGAAGCACATGAGTCCGCATACTCGATTCACCCGGGAGGTACCAAGATGTATCAGGACTTGAGGGAAACTTTTTGGTGGTCAGGAATGTGGAAAGATATAGCATACTATGTCGCCTGCTGTGACATTTGTAACAAGGTCAAAGCTGAGCATCAGAAACCCGCTGGGCTACTACAACCTTTACCGGTGCCCAAGTGGAAGTGGGATGACATATGTATGGATTTTATCGTGGGACTACCCAAGTCCACGAGAGGCAATGATGCTATTTGGGTCATCATAGACATACTCACAAAAGTGGCCCACTTTATCCCAGTAAAGACCACTTTCAAGGCAAATCAGCTGGCACAACTCTACATGTCCCGGATAGTCAGTCTGCACGGAGTACCCAAGTCTATCACTTCAGATAGAGGTTCCTTATTTACCTCAGCATTCTGGCTACGGCTACATCAAGCTTTGGGAACCATGCTAAAACACAGCACAGCATACCATCCACAGACAGACGGACAGACCGAGCGAGTGAACCAAATATTAGAGGATATGCTTCGGTCATGTGCTCTCTCCCATGGACCTAAATGGGAGGATAGTTTGCCGTACGCGGAATTCTCCTACAACAACAGCTATCAGGCAAGTCTCAGGATGTCGCCTTTTGAGGCATTATACGGATGAAAGTGCCGCGCCCTGTTGAACTAGTCCCAAACAGGAGATAGTTGCATCTTTGGTACGGACTTGATGCTCGAGGCTGAAAGGCAAGTCAAAGATATTCAAGAGCGTCTGCAAGCAGCCAAGTCCCGACAAAAGAGCTATTACGACCCAAAACACCGGGAAGTAACTTTCGAGCCTGGAGACTATGCTTATCTTCGAGTAACCCCTATGAAGGGAGTAAAAAGGTTTGGCATTCGGGGAAAGTTGGCCCCAAGATACATCGGTCCCTTTCCGGTGATTGCTAGGAAGGGCAGAGTCACATATCAATTAGAATTACCACCAGCATTGTCAGATGTTCATGATGTTTTTCACATCTCATAGTTAAGGAAATGCATTGCACCCCCAGCCAAGCAAGCGGATATGAGTGAATTAGAGTTGGCTAAGGATTTGACTTATGAGGAAAAACCTATCAAGATCTTGGATGAGATGAAAAGAACCACGAGAAGTAAAATAATAAGATTTTACAAGGTGCTATGGGAGCACCACACTGAGGAAGAGGCCACTTGGGAAAGAGAAGATTTTCTGAGATCCGCATATCCGTATTTGTTCCCTGAGCAACCGAATCTCGAGGATGAGATTCATCCTAAGGGGGGTAGGTTTGTGACACCCTGATTTTGGCAACTTTTTCTCTTTGAACTTTTCCTGGTTTTATTTGGAATTTGAATGGGTTTTGAATTTTTCGCTTGGTCTTGGTCATTCTTGAATCTTCTCCAAAGTGATCCCAAGCCTCAGCATCCTGCCAAAACCCTGCCAAGTACCTCAAGGACTCAAATCCCAATTTAAATTATTTTCAATAACGCTTTTCTTTTATTTGAGGATTTAGGGCATTACTATGGGTTGTGAAGCCACCTATGGTTTGGATGCTTAGAAAATTCTCAAATAATTCTTAAAAATACCTTGGACTATATCTTGCTCCAATATCCAAAACTATTCCATAAAATATTTCATATACTTTGCAAAATAATTCATTTTAGCTCCTGGTCAGTCTGGACCTTTGTGAAGGAAGTGTATGCTAGGGTTGTCCAATTGCTCTCAAATTTTTATAGCATGAGGACACCTCCAAACAACCTTCCTCCACCAAGTTTCAGCATCTGAAGATCTTCTATGTGAGCAGCGCTTCAACTTTCAGTTTCAGACCAGATCTGTCACTTACACATGAACTACCCTCACTTATTATCCAAACCACCTCAAACTTGGCCAGTTTGGAGTTCTTCTAATGTGGATCACTCCAGACACTATCTTTGGCTCAGTCTCCACCTCATCTCTTCTCTGGAACCTCCCCAAGTTTGCTGTCAGAAACTGTTGCTGATCTTACTGCTCATCTCTGCGTGAACCAAGCCAAACCAAGAAATGCTAGGCTTGCGTGGCCTCCTGGTGGCCAGCACCGTGGTGAGCACGGCTGCGGCATGCCTGTCGCCACGCTCTGCGCTGCGCCCGTGTCTGTTCCGTCGCGTCTGACTGCCCCTCGCCTTAGTTTCGTGTCTGAGCATGCCGACATCGCCCCTGGTTGACACGCAGCCCCTCCAGAACCCTCCTCCTCACCGGAGATGCACTCGCCGGCCGCCACGCCATCGCCGCACTATGGCGCCCATGCGGTCACAGTGGCGGGCACGCCGTTGTCTTCCTCCCCGTGCTGTCTCCTCCCGCATTGAATGCTCCTGCTCGCTCAAGTCTCCTCACCCGCAAGCAGCCAGCCAGCGTGGCGTATGTCGCCGGCGCCATGGCCCGCATCGAGCCACTTCGGGAGAGATCGCTGCTCGCCCCTCCTGCCTATGTAAAGCCCCGCCCGGCCTCGCCTAGCTTCTCACCCCTCTCCCTCCTCCTCAATCGCCCCCTTAGAGTAGGAGCCAAGGCCGAGAGGCCCTCTGGCCTCGAGCTTCGCCGGAGCTTCGCCGCTAGCTGAGCTCCACCTCCAGCCTTCTCTCCAAGCCATCCCAGCTCCGCCCGACCCCACCGTCGAGTTCGTAGGGTTCCACGGGTGCTTCTAGACCCCTCCTCGAAGCGAATCGCTGCCGGAATCATCTCCTCCGTCGACCACCGTAGCTGCTGTCCGTCGGAGAAGAAGGGCGCGCCGCCGTCCGGCCGTCTCTGGAAGAGCTACGGTACAGGGAGGACCGTCTTCGAGTGCCCGATCGATCCCCGTCATTTCCCAGCCCAACCGCCGTCCCTATCGCCGGTGAGCGTCGCCGAAGCCCCGCCTCCCTCTGTTCCCTCTCTCCCTCCTCTGTTTAAACGGGCCAGGCCCCACTAGCCAGTGACTGGCTGAAGCGGCAAGTGGGGGCGCCTAGGGCAAATACGCCTTCGACGTGGCCCGTTTCTGTTTTTATTTTTATTTTTATTTATTAATAGAGTTGACCAGAAACTTTGACCATTAATAACTTTTTACAGAAAAGTCCAAATGAACTGATTCTTTTTGCATTGTGTTCATAATATAATTCTTTATTTTTCCACCAAGTTTGGTATTTTTCTCACACTCACAGAATTGTTGGTGAATAAAAAGGCCTTATGTGACATTTTCCTTTGTTATTTTCAAATATTTTCAAAAGGAGATTCTTGTGGATTTGAAGACCTGGAATTTCTGAAAAACCCAACTGATCAAGGCAAGCCAGGACATCCATATTATGAGGCATTTCATAGCATTGCATAATTCATACTCATTTCTTGCATTTAAGTTATCATTGATAATTCAAAGTAAATTATTCAAATGCCTTGTGTTGATAACTCAAGCTGAAATGTTGAACCACCATACTTGATAAATGAAACTTAGTTGGTTGATCAAGAGTCACATGTCCGGGCTTACCCATGCAGCAACATTCGCCGGTATGGGACGGCCTTGACTTGGTCTGGCTTCGTGCTCTTTCACTGGTACCTCCAAGGAGGGAGGGTTATGCGTGCGTGCTGCCTGATTAGGTAGACGGCGATAACCCTATGAGCCCAGTTGAGTTATTTGCCGGTGTCCCTGTTTGGGACAGTTTAGTTAGGCCACGACGGTGGTAGGTGTCCCGAGGTGGCACAGGGCCACCCAAGGCTTGACTCCGGGGGAGTATGATTGCCGGTAGTACGATGGAAGAGTCACGAGTCAGGCGGGTTTCGTTGGAGCAATGCTGGTCCACCCAAATGGGATCACGAAGTCAGTGCTCCATAGTGTGGGGAAAGTGTGCAACCTCTGCAGAGTGTAAAATCTATTCGAATAGCCGCGTCCACGGTAATGGACAGCCCGTCCAGACCTCTCTAGGTGATCAACCATAATAACCATATTATTGATGGTAGAACTTGTCCTATGAACTTGTCCTTCGAGAGAGAAGTACTTCCGGCAAAGTCTTCCACAAGCTTTCCGCACTTCTTCCCGGAGTATTCTTCACCCCCAGGCAAGCCACGACAGCCACTTGCATGATGGACTTGCAGTAGCCATGGTTTCTACTTAAAATGTTTAATAAATGTTTGCTCTTTTACCACTGATGTTGCTGTTTCGGTTATGCTTGTGGATCCCTGATTATCATCATGTTATGCTATGCTGCACTCTGTTAGTCGTATGATTACTTGCTAGTAGAATTGCTCTCGCATATCATGCTGGTACTTATATCATGCTAGTGATAGTGATGTTCATCTGATGCATGATTACCGTCAGTCATGAAGAGTATCTGTTATATGCATGATCATCGCTATGCCATGTTCATCTGCATCTAGTAGTCTAAGTGTTGCATTATTACTGATGCTAGTGATTCATATGGTTATGTTGTTCCTCCATGCTTATGTTAATATCATGCTCATGTGCATTCTTATTTCATCATATTATGACTCAACATCTTTTGCATTCAAGTTTAACTAGACATTAATTAAACTTGAACACCTGTTGGTTGAGTCATAGTGTCATCGAAATCGAACTGACCAGTGCAGCCACATTTGCCTTTATGGCAAGGCCCTAATGCGGTCTATTGTCGTGCCTCTTGCCGGTGCCTCCAACTAGGGAAGGTTATGGGCGTGCGCTACCCTGATCAGGTAGGCGGACATAAGCCTTGTGTGCCCATTGTTGTTGTACCCGGGTTGTCCCTATTTGGGACTGTTTTGTTTTGCCACGACGGTGGCCGTTGGATGTCACGAGGTGACATCGAGGCCACCCATGACTTAGCCCAAAGGAGAGTTTGTCGGAGTGGCTGGGAGAGTGTCATGGCAATAGATCGGTTTTGTCGGAACGCCGTTGGTCCACCCGAATGGGAGCACGAGGCCTTGGGTTCTATGGTGTGGGTACAGTGTGCTAACCTCTGCAGAGTGTGTATAATCTATCGATAGCCGCGCCCGTGGATATGGGCCCAGTTCGTAGTAGGTCACACTACGGGTCAACAGTAATAATAACCTTCTTAATAATAACCCTGGTTCGATAAGGAAAGAAGTTGGTTGATCTTTATGTGATCGCGAGAGGATCACAGTGGTATCGAGGATACCAAAGATGATTGAGGTTTATGGTGTTATGCTAGAATCAAGGGTAAAGATCAAGCTCCTTGTGGTCATGTAATGATTACTACGGTATTGTTAATACCAAGCTTGATTTGATCCTGAGGTGATCATGTGATGACCATGATGGTAAGTGATTCATGTGGTGGTTACAAGGTAACCCCGAATAGAGTAAGTTGGTGCATGATATTGTTAACATGTTGCATGCTAGTACCATCATATGTTCATGCCATGCTCATCTGGTATTGTTCTAGTGCTATCTTGTTCACCATGTCCATGCCATGTTGCTCTAGCTGTATCTTGTTCATCCTTGCTAAGTAACATGTAATTGCCATGCTATTGTTTGTCTTGATTGCTTTGGTTGCTGTGAGCTTGCAAGTACATTCAATGTACTGACCTGGCGTGTCATGCCAGTTTGCAGGTCATGCCTTGTCTGCTTGCTTGTTTGCCGAGGATCTTGAGTTTGCGAGCTAGGATAAGCGTTCCAGCCAGAGTCCCTGCGGAGTGGAGTCCATCACCGTCGTCACTGTTCCGCTGCTAGTAGTTATTTCGCTGCTATGTGTTGTTCTGCTGCTTGCATAGAGCAAGCTTGGTAGGCATAGTGTTGGCGTGCCGCTGTAATTCCCTTGTACCCCTATCGATTGTTATAAAGAGCTGATTTTTTCTATGCCAAGCAGTGCCGTATTCCAGAAGACTTACCTCGATCTCTGGGCTGGAATACGGGGCGTTCCGGTTTCTCTGAGCCGGGGTGCCACAATTCAAAGGAATAGTTGCAGATAATCTAGCTCTCCGAGTGGATGTGATCACGAGAACCTAGAGTAAGAGTTAGTAAAATCTTTTAACCAGAATAGAAGAGAGATCAGAGTCCCAGAGTAAAGACGGGGAATAAAAGATCCTAATCCTGTTAGCGTTCTGGGAACCAGGGTACCCAGACTTGCCTGCCTGCGGCCCACGGCGTGGCTCCCTCGACGGCCTGGTACGGCCCATCTCCAAGACCACCAAGACAAGACCCTCACGAGGGGCCAGGCCTCGCGAGGAGGAAGACACCAAGACCTCCCGAGGGAGCGGCCTCCCCTGGCGGCCTCCCGAGGAGCGAAGATTTCTATGGAGGTACCCAGCCTCACGAGGCTGCGATGACGTGAGCCATGACGACCAAGGCCAGGCGGGCGCAGACGAGGTAGTTTCCTCTTTGGTGCTAAGGAGGCAAGGACAGGCGTGGGTTCCCGAGGAATCTCCCAAAGGTTTCCATTCTGGTGCTACAAGACCAAGACCACAGGCTCGGCAAGGCGGAGGTCATCATCGAGCCCACAGCTGCGTCACGACCAGAAGCTTTGCAGGAGAAGACCACCTTTTGTCAGGATATGATGTACTACATGTCCCCTTTCGAATTGACCATTGTGGTATCCCTTCCTGCTTAAGTTTCGAGGGAAGAGGAACAAGGCCACTATAAATATAAGTTAGCCACCACCATAGAAGGGTCGACTCATCCTCACCCCCGAGCCCTCGCGTGGCAGCTCATCCACTGTACTAGTTCATCCTTAACCTCCTCGTGAGTCCAATCCACCACAAAGCAGGAGTAGGGTTTTACACCGCAACGTGGCCTGAACCTGGGTAAACTGTCATGTTCATCTTCTTCCTTGCTCACGTGAATTCGGCTAGGATAGGCTGTGGGGCGACGGGCTCTAAGCTTGAGAGGTTGAGACCTTCGCACACGCCCCAGAGTTCGAACCTTCTTATGTCAGCGGAGCCCTGAATCCGCCATTTGGCGCTCCAGTTAGGGGCGTGTCGGATTCCTTCTTCCACCATTCGCTTCGCCTCCGTTCCGTCGCTCCCATGGCTGAAGCTCGCCGTGTCCGCGCCGAGCACCGGGCCGCTCGTGTTACCCAGATGGCACCCGTGGGCAACGGCGGTCCTCGCCGCTCTGCCTCCCCCGTGGCTAACGCTGCCACTGACCCTGCTGCTCATGAGCAGCAGGATTCATCGCTGCCACCTTCCGTGCGGCGTGATGGCCACACCGCAACTCCATTACCCATTCTAGCCATGGCGTCATCCTCCCATGCTCGCCGTGGGCTGGCGAACGCGCAAGCTGCGCTGCTCATGGTGCATGAGCTCCTGCGTTATCGCCCGGCCAATGACCTCTACGACGACTGGCTTGGTCGCGTCGCCGAGCTCGTCAGTGCCGCCGGCGAGGCCCATGCACCGTCCCACTCGCTCCCTCCCCCACCATCCCAGGCGGATGACGTGGCTCACGGCGCGCCTCCTCCTCCTCCTCTGCGCGGCGCCAACCCCGAGCCCAGGCGTGACGCGCCCCAGCGTGACCCACCGCGCGGGGCGCCGACGCGCAATGAAGCAAGCTGCCAGGTGATCTAGCGCTCGCAAGCCGATGCGCACGCGCTCCCGGCGCCATAGCGCCAGCACCAGGACCGTGCACCCCAGAGGTCGCGGTGTGCGGGCATCAAGACCGAGCTCCACCCATGCGGCCCGCACCTGTGAGTGCGGCAGGCTGTCGTGCTTTCACCCCGGAGCTGCGCTGCATCGTCTGGCCCAGCAAATTCAAGCCGGATCTGCCTCCATGTTACGACGGCACCCCTGACCCCACGGAATTTCTCCAGCTCTACGCACTGAGCATCGAAGCGGCAAACGGCGATGACAAGGTCATGGCGAACTGGTTCCCCATGCCCTCAAGGACGACGCGCGCTCTTGGCTCCTAAACCTCCCGGTGGGGTCGATCTCCTCCTGGGACCAGCTTCGCGAGCGTTTCATCACCAACTTTCAGGGTACTCGCGACCTTGCTCCTGCAGTGGGTGACCTGTGGCACGTGAAGCAGCAGCCGGGCGAGACCTTGCACAAGTACATACAATGCTTCATGAACGTCCGTCTCAGGATCCCGAAGGCGTTCGATGAGGACATCATCTCGGCATTCTCTGAAGGCGTCCGGGATGTCAAGATGAAGGAGGAGCTCGCCATCAACGAAGACCTATGCTCAGCCCTGGCCTGATGAGGGGGCCGCAGTCCACCAGCGCAAGGGCTTGGGGAGGAGGCGGCATCGGCGCGTCGGCTGGCGCCATCACCAGGCAAGCGGTGGAAAGGACGGCTTGGAGCACCGGAGGCTCCGAGCCCCCCTCAGGCATGGTAGGGGTGGATAGCTCCGCGGCCTGCTGGCCCGCGGGGGGCGCCTCCTCCCGAGGCCGCACCACCATGTCCTGGGGGCCTGCTCCATCGCGAGGGGACGAGAGACGGCCTCTTCCGCCTATGCCGGAGTCATTACGACTGCGGTGAGAGGTGGCGCCTCCTGAGTCCTGGCTCCCTCCTTCCTCTTCTTCACCACGACGCCCATGCTGGTCATCGGGAGGGGAGCACTATGGGCACGGTGCCAATCTATGCTAAACAAAAGCAAGGTAAGGTACTTACTCGTCGAGAGCGATCCACGTCCTCTTCTTCTCCTTCTTGGCCGGGCCTGGGACGCCCCCACTTTTCCTTGATGGCCTTGGTCGGGCTTGGGGAGTTTGCGAGGTGCTCTTCGGCCGGCCCCGGCGCGGCGCTGCCGCCTGGCAAGGCACAGGCGTCACCCTGAGGGGACACGACCTGCAGGACGGCGCCCGCTCGGGCGGCCGGGGGGGTGCCCCTCGGAGGAGGTACCGCCCCGCTCTTCTTTGGGGTCACCTGGCCTGACCTTCGCAGGGTCCGGGGAGTGGCTCTGAACCTCGTGAGGACCCCGGTGGAGCATGGAGATTCCACGGCCGGGGGCTCATCGGCATCGTCGTCGTCTGCGAAGCTGCGAAGGAACTCGCTCTGCGACATGGGGAAGATCTCTGCCACATCGTCCTCAGTCAACTCTGAGTCCTCCTCACCCTCTTCGCCGGCACTGACGTGGGAGGACACCAGCACCGGGGAGTTTGGGTGCTCAGGCGATGCGAGCCCCAGCTCGTTGAAGACGGGCATGGCGGTGGTCAACTCTTCCCTGTCATCACGGCGGTATAGTGGGAAGTAGGCCTCCGAAAGCTCCCCAGGCTCACCCTCGAGCAGGGTGTTAATGGCCTTGTCCAGCTCCTCGCCCATCAAGCTCTCTGGGCGCAGCCTGATGTCGTCCGCCGCGCCCCGGAACTCCCACATGGGGCGCATGTGCGACTGGAGCAAAGCCAGGCGCTGCGTCAGGAACTCCTTCACGAGCATGCCCCCCGTCAGCGCCCGGGCATCCATGTATGAGGTCATCTTCCTCAGGACAGGCACCGCCCGGGGGTCAGAGAACTTCTCATGGCTCCACCTCTCGAGCCGTTCGGGCAGCGCAGTCGGCAGCTTCAGCTGCTCGTTGAGGCCCTTGGTGTCCATGAAGACCCAGCGGTGCCGGAAGCTTTCCACCTTCTTCCCGATCCTCATGAGAATGTTATTCTTGTGGACCATGACAAAGGACACGCAGCTGGAGCACTGGGTCGGATCGTGCATCTGCAGAGAGAAGAAGTGCCAGAGGAGTGGCACGGAGGGCCTCACGCGCACGAATGCCTCGCAGTAGAAGGCAAAAATGGATAGGAGGAGGATGGAGTTGGGTTGAAAATGTAGGGCCTGAACCTGGTAGTTGTCGAGAACGGCGGAGAAGAACTCAGAAAGAGGGGGGACGAGCCTTGCGAAGATGCTGTGGAGGAAGAAGGGGTAAACCGTCCGTTCCAGAGTCCGTTGCTCGGCGGAGCCGGCCAGGATCATGGTCTCCTTCCACTCGTTCTCGTCGCTCGCCGTGTACGGGAGCACGAGGGCGAGGTGCCCCTCCTCGGTGATGGAGGACACGTTGAGTGTCGGCGTAGGAGAGGGGGAAGAGCTTACGGCTTGCGCTGCAGGCTTCGACTTCTTGGGAGCCATCTGCCAAGTCACCGGTGCCGGAGTTGGAGAAGGAATGGGGAAGCCGAGATTGATTGGATCTGGAGAGGTCCTTGGATGAGGAAAGGGGATCTGAGGCAAGGCGAGGAGGAGTAATGATGGCCTGGCGGTGTGAGCTAGCCTTTTGTCAGTCCGGACAGTTGCCGAGGCGACTTGGGGAAGCGGAGGCATCCACGTCCCGCCAAGCGCCACGCGTCAGCCTGGCCCGCAGGTGATTGGGGCCACGACGCTTCACCCTTGCCCCTTGGCTTGGCCTTGAAGCCAGCTCGAGTGCGCCTTGGGCCCGGGGGCTACTGTCGGCATTCTGGGAACCAGGGTACCCAGACTTGCCAACCTGCGGCCCACGGCGTGGCTCCCTCGATGGCCTGGTATGGCCCATCTCCAAGACCACAAAGACAAGACCCTTGCGAGAGGCCAGGCCTCGCGAGGAGGACGACATCAAGACCTCCCGAGGGAGCGGCCTCCCCAAGCGGCCTCCTGAGGAGCGGAGATTTCTATGCAGGTACCCAGCCTCACGAGGCTGTGATGACGTGAGCCATGATGACCAAGGCCAGGCAGGCGCCAATGGGCGCAGAGGAGGCAGTTTCCTCTTTGGTGCTAAGGAGGCAAGGAGAGGCGTGGGTTCCCGAGGAATCTCCCAAAGGTTTCCATTCCGGTGCTACAAGACCAAGACCACAGGCTCGGCAAGGCGGAGGTCATCACCGAGGCCACCGCTGCATCACACCAGAAGCTTTGCAGGAGAAGACCACCTTTTGTCAGGATAGGATGTACTACATGTCCCCTTTCGAATTGGTCGTTGTGGTATCCCTTCCCGCTTAAGTTTTGAGGGAAGAGGACCAAGGCCACTATAAATATAGGTTAGCCACCACCATAGAAGGGGTCGACTCATCCTCACCCCCGAGCCCTCGCGAGGCAGCTCATCCATTGTACTAGTTCATCCTTAACATCATCGTGAGGCCAATCCACCACAAAGCAGGAGTAGGGTTTTACACTGCAAGGTGGCCCGAACCTGGGTAAACTGCCATGTTCATCTTCTTCCTTGCTCATGCAAATCCGGCTAGGCTAGGCTGTGGGGCGATGGGCTCCAAGCTTGAGAGGTTGAGATCTTCGCACATGCCCCAGAGTTCGAACCTTCTTGGGTCATCGGAGCCCTGAATCCGCTAAATCCCACCCATTTGTGATGTGGGATCGTAAGCCACACAACAATGTCAGTAAAATAGTTTTTCAAAGACTAGAATCAACTTCGGCCAAGGAGTTGGAAAGGGGCTTCCTACAGGCAGTCGGCTCTGATACCAACTTGTGATGCCCCCGACTTAATCTTGCACTAATGATACACGCAAATGCGCAAGATCAAGATCATAGACTCACGAGAAGATATCACAACACAACTCTAGACATAAAAAAAATAATACAAGCTTTATATTACAAGTCAGGGGCCTCAAGGGCTTGAATACATAAGCTCGAATACACAAGAGTCAGCGGAAGCAACAATATTTGAGTACAGACATAAGATAAACAAGTCTGCCTTAAGAAGGCTAGCAAAACAACGACAACTGGATCGAAAAGGCGCAGGCCTCCTGCCAGGGAGCCTCCTAACTACTCCTGGTTCTCGGCGGTCTCCACGTAGTAGTAGGCTCCGTCGGTGTAGTAGTAGGCATCGGCGGGATCAATTGGCTCCTGGACTCCATCTGGTTGCATCAATCGGGTAAAGGGGAAAAGAGGTAGCAAAGCAACCGTGAGTACTCATCTGAAGTACTCACAAGACTTACATCATATCTATGCTAAGTATGCATCGGTATCAATGGGAAGGGGCTGTATCTACGGACTATACCACAGAATTGCCAGAACAGAGGGGAAGGCCTAGCCTATCGAAGACTAGCATCTTGCAGCAGCTTGCAGCAACAGAAGAGAGTAGAGTAACATAACATAATAGTAGTAAGTATGTTATAGTAACGCCTAGAGATCCTTCCTCGACTCCCTATGAGAAAGCAATCCCGGAGCCATCATATCCAATTAGTGACTCATGTATCCAGTTCTAGTTGTAATAGATCGGGATACAACTCCAAGCGTCCATTACCGTGGACACGGCTACTCGAATAGATATACTTCCCTCCAGGGGTGCACCAACTTACCCCACACGCTCGATTAACTCTAGCCCGGCCTCGGCTGATTGACACGCCGTATTCCTACCTAGGCTCTGTAGAGAGGTCCCCGCCAGTCTACATCCTAAGTGCTCAGGTGTCTTGGGCCCATCGCCCTTTGCACTCCGGGTCATTGTGTGCAGGGTGGATACTAGCGCCACCTCTCTCCTGGATGGCATGATCTGACCGTGCCACAATGCTGAATTGGACGTCTGCCAGAGCTTTTGAAAGAATCATAAGACACCGAGTGCCCATACTTATTCCCGCGTGGTGGTCAGTGTGAAAAGGCCAGAGGCCTACTCAGATCACATATCCAAACCCGTTAGTGTCTCGGGAGCACGCGGAGACGATCAATGACCCACGATCTGTGGTCCTGTCGCCCCGTCTCGCGGACTTACGGCAAGGGCCAAGAATGCTTGACCGTGTCGCGCAATTATCTCGCGGGTACCCTCCAGGTCAACCCGACTCACAAGGGGCTGTTGGGAACTCAGGTCCACCTCTAATAGGGTGGTACCTCCTGTCCCTTTAGTCCTGCAGAAATAGAATTTCACGGGTACCCTCACGGTCAACCCAATTTCACGTCTCTCGCCGGTCCCCTCGGGGCTGACCCGACTTCAACATGGTTCTGAGGTAAGGTCAAGGTAACCTTATGTCCATACAATCAAGGGGGGAAATCTGAGGAATCACCCTCGATGGATTCCCACTCGATATAACTGTCAAGGTAAACTTGGAGGAATAACCCTCGAAGGGTTCACACTTGAGGTGTTGCACGACATAGCCGTCATCGGGTGTGGTGGAGAAGGAATCACCCTTCGTAATCCATGACCAATTACCTACACTACAGAGATATCTTCAGGAGTGCGTTACAAGGTATCACCCTCGGCACTCGATAGTACCTCTCTAGAGTCTTACAACTAAGGGGGTGTGCGGTGATATGTCGGTCCCTGCACATCGATCACGTTGATGTGGGGGCAACATGGACAAGGTGAGGGTCACTGATGGATCACTACTCAACCTATACTAAGCATATAGGATAACAGGTAAGGTAATAATAGCAGGTTACAAAAGCAGGCTATGCATCAAAATAGGAGCTATCAAACAACAGTAGCAAAATCTAATGCAAGCATGAGAGAGAAGGAATGGGCGATATAGGGATGATCAAGGGGGTTTTGCTTGCCTGGAAGCTCTGCTGGAAGTGGCTGGACATCAGAGGTGTAGTCGTACCCGGGAGCAGCGTCGGTCTCGGGGTCTACCGGAGAGAAGAGGGGGAAGAAACAATAAATATAAAAGCAAACAAATGCATCCCGATGCATGACATGGCAACATGATGTACTAGGGGTGACCTAACATAGTGCTACACGTTACAGACGGAGCAGAAAAACATCTGGGATTGTTTTCCGGCATTTGGCAGTTTTCGGATAGATGAATCGGAGGGGAAGGATCCATGTTCATCATGTTACATGCATGTGACAGATGAGTGGATATCATATTCGGATTTGTTATATTTTTCTGAGCCACTTTCGTATATAAATTATTTTCATCTAACTTGTAGATTATTTTATATGATTTTTTGAAGTTTTAAACATTTTCTGAAATTTATTTTAATTCAAAATTAAATGGCTAAATGCTAGGTACACCCAAAAGTATACCCAGCCAGGGGTCAGTGAGGCTGACAGTGGGCCCTGTTGACCGCTGAGTCAGAAGTTAATAGTCAACTGTTGACTGGTAAAACTGACCACATGGGCCCACTTGTTATTGATAGAAAAGTTAACAGGGTTTAAATTTAACTAATTTGGTTAATTACCTAGCAGGGCCCACTAGTAAGTGACTAATTAAGTTAACTAATTAATTTAATTAGTTTAGTTAGTAAAAAAAGGGGGGCCACCATTCAGTGACTCTGCTGCCAAGTCAACACAGTTGACCGGGGTCAACGGGGTCAGTTGGGCCCCTGGGACCCACTGATCAGTGACCCAGGGGGCCCACGCGTTAGGCCAAGTCAGCGGTGCCGGCGTTTATACACCGGCGACCAAATACACGGCGAAGGCCACGGGAGGCATTGGAAAACGCACTCCGGCGACCATTTGGCGTGCGCGAAGACGCGTTCGATCGAGGCGACGAAGCTGCATCGTTTGGCGGTGGTGGCGTCGCCGGAGGAGGCCTACAGCGCCGACGGCGACTAGTGGGGCGGTTGCCGGAGCATGTCTGTAGGCGCGCGCGTAGCTACGGGGAGGACGGGAGGAACGCGCGTGGGCTCGCTGGGCTCCTGGAAGCACCAGGAGCATGGTGCTGGGCTTGGGCTGTAACCCCGATTATCATGCTACAACAAACCCCTGTTAATGCCGCCAGGTCATCATAATTAAAATTTTGCTAAACCTCACTTGTTTCAAACTAAGTTCAAATACAAATTCAATTAAAAAGTCAAATTATAGTATCATAAAACAATGAATAAAAAATGTTCAAAATGTTACAAATATTCACTAAGTAATTGTCATGTAACAACCAACAACTTTTGAATTATTAAAAGGCCCCTAACCTAATTAAAACAGTACCAATAGCAAATTAATTAACCAATTCAATTTCTAAAAATTATTAAATAATTGCAATTGCCCTGAAACTTTTTGTGCACTCCTAGAATATTACCTAGTATTTATGTGCCAAGTTTCAAATTAAACAAAAGTCATTTGCTAGCATTTTTTTTTTGAGAACTTGTCATTTGCTGGCGAAATCAAAATACAAAACAGAAAAGAAAATGAATAAAAACAAAAGGCTACTTTCCACTTCCGGCTTGCTGCTACAGGAGCCGGTCCAACCCACCACCACCGCTTCCTTCAACCTCTGTTCACAGAGGGCGCAATGGACGCCGCGCATGCGTCCGTGGCGCCGATGGCCACGTGGCGCCCATCCGCTGGCTCTGCGAGGTGGATAAGGTCCCCCTTGACCCCCTCTCACAAACCCCAACCATGTTTGCCCCTCTCCCTTGCCCCTCCCCATGATCTGGTCAACTCCCGCCGCCATCGCTGCCATGCCTCACCTCGCCACCGGGGCCACCGAGCTCCCCGATGGCTAGGACGTGTCCAGAAGCACCGACGTCGTCCGTCGCATCGTCCACGAGCTCGAGTTGGGCACCTTTACTTCATCCGGATCAGCCTCGTCTACCTCCTTCGGCCTTCGTCATTCACCGCATCAATCTGTTGCCCTCTGCTGCTACTAAGCTCCCCAATGAGCCACCATGTGCAACCCAGTGAGCGCCTGTCGTTTACCCTCTCTCGCCCTGGTCGACTGTTGCTCTAGCTAGTGTTTCCCGCGGGCCGAGACCGACCGCCGCCTGTCCTCATCGCCGGCATCATTCCGGTAAACATTTGGTCACGCGGGCATGTCCAACGGCCTAGCGTGCAGCCGTAGTTCCAAGCTAGCCCGTTATATCGCTTGCATCCGCATGCTAAGACATTGCCGTGGTAGCCCGAGCTCCGGCCGCCGCTAATGGCATCGCCGCCGTCCCCACGCTCCACCCCATCACCTCCCGCCACCACCGCTGGACGCACCGCGCCGCGGGTGTTCCAGGGAGCCAATCGGCGAATCTAGCCGTGGCATGTGTGCCGTTTCCGCGCCGCTTCGCTGAGTCGGGTGGTCGTCGGAGCTGCGCCTACGCGTTTGAACTCCGGCCGAGTCCCTGACTCGTGGGCCCGGGTGATTAGCCACCCTAGTTAACCAGTAAGCATTAATGACAGGTGGCCCCGCGCTGTAACAATTAGTTAAATAAATTAAACTCTTTTAATTAGTTCAAAAACTGCCATTGGGCCACACCGCTGCTAATTAACTTAATTAAATAAACTAGCCAGTATTAACTTTAACAGTCACTGACTATTGGGCCCCACTGGCATTGTTGACCAGTCAACGCTGACTGGTTGACCTGCTTACTGGGTAGATGACCTGGTGAACAGGGGCCCACTGTCAGCCTCTATGTGCACAGCTCGATCCACTGCACCGGGTGCACCTTGCAATTTCCCTTTTAATTTCGAATTAATTTAAATTCCAAAATTTGATTAAATCTTTGAAAATTCGTATAAAATAATATGTAACTTGGATGAAAGTATTTATATATGAAAGTTGCTTAGAAAAATAAGACGAATCCGAATATGCTATCCACTTATCTGCCACATGCCCCTAACATGATGAACATGGATCCTTCTCCTCCGGTTCATTTGTCCGAAAAATGCCAAACACCGGGAAATCCCCTTGGGATGTTTTCCCTCCTCATCTACAACGTGTAGTACTACGTTAGATCACCACTAGACCTGTATATTGTCATGTCATGCTTAGTGTTGCACTTGTTTGCTTTATATTTATTGTTTCTTCCCCCTCTTCTCTCCGATAGACGCCGAGACCGACGCTGCTGCCGGCACTATGCCTCTGATGTCTAGCCACTTGCCGTAGAGCTTCCAGGCAAGCAACCCCCCCTTGATTATCCCTATATCGCCCATTCCATTCTCTCTCATGCTTGCATTCGATTTTGCTACTGTACTTGATTGCTCCTATTCTGATGCATAGCCTGCTGTTGTAACCTGCTCTTGTACCTTAACTGCTTATCCTAAAGTATTTAGTATAGGTTGGTTAGTGTTCCATCAGTGGCCCCTCACCATTTCCCTGTTGCACCCGCTTTATGTTCGATGACTCGATCAACATGATCGATGTCCAGGGCCCGACACATCACATCACACCCCCTACTATCGAGTGTCGAGGGTGATACCTCGTATAACACTTCTGATGTTAACTCTGTAGTGTAGCTAATCGGTCGTGGTCTTCGAGGGTGATTCCTCCTTCACCACTCCCGATAATGACTCTGTCGTGCAACCCCTCGAGTGTGGACCATCGAGGGTGATTCCTCCAAGTCCACGTTGATGGTTACATCGAGTGGGAATCCATCGAGGGTGATCCCTCGGGTTTCCCCCTTGCTGTTTTGGACACACGGTTATTTTGACTTTACCACAGAACCATGTTGAAGTCGGGTCGGCCCCGAGGGGTACCCGCGAGTTGATGTGTAGTCGGGTTGCCTTGGAGGGTACCCGCGAGGTTTCTACGTGACACGACCGGGCATTCCGGGCCCTTGCCGTAAGTCCAAGAGACGGGAGGACGGGGTCACATGACCGTGAGTCTCTGCTCGTTACTGCATGCTCCCAGGACACTAATGGATTTGGGCAATTGATCTGAGTTGGCCACTGGCCTATACGCACTAACCACCACGCAGGAACATATATGGGCACTCGGCGTCGTATGTACCAACCGAAGCTCTCCAGATGTCAGCGACTGAGCGGCACGTGCCCGGGTGGCCCGCGTAAGCACCTGCATTTTATAAGAAGGTTGCCAGGACTGACACCGGCCGCCCACGCAACATGCAGGAGTGCAAAGGGCGATGGGCCGAAGACCCCTGCGCACTTAGGATGTAGACCGACGTGCTGGCCTCTCTGTTGAGCATAGGTAGGGCTACGACGTGTTGATCTTCCGAGGCCGCGCATGACCCAGGAAAGTGTGTCCGGCCAGAGTGATCGAGCATGTTGGGTAATGTGGTGCACCCCTACAGGGAAGTTAATCTATTCGAATAGCCGTGTCCATGGTAAAAGGATGAATTGGAGTTGTATCCGATCGATCTATATAACTAGAAATGGGTTCTCAGATTTGAAATGGATATGATGGCTCCGTGATTAATTTCTCGCAGGGAGTCGAGAAAGGTTCTCTAGGCGTTAATACTACAACATGCTTGATTAATAATATGCTATTCTGTACTCTTCTAGATGCTCCAAGATGCTTGAAGATACCTCTCTTTGATAGGCTAGGCTTTCCCCTCTCTTCTGGCATTCTGCAGTTCAGTCCATAAATACAACCCATTCCTTTAATACTGATGCATACTTAGTTTAGATCTCATGTAAGTCTTGTGAGTACTTTGGATGAGTACTCACGGTTGCTTTGCTACCTCTTTTTTCCCCCATACCCGATTGTTGCGATCATATGGTGGATCCCTGGAGCCAGATGCCACCACCGATGACTGCTACTACCCCCGGCAATGCCTACTACTACGTGGAGACCACTGACGACCAGGAGTAGTTAGGAGGCTCCCAGGCAGGAGGACTTGCCTTTTCGATCGTTGCTACTTTTGTGCTAGCCTTCTTAAGGCAAACTTGTTTAACTTATGTCTCTACTCAGATATTGTTGCTTCCGCTGACTCGTATGTATTTGAGCCCTCGAGGCCCCTGGCTTGTAATACGAAGCTTGTATGACTTTAAGTTGTGTCTAGAGTTGTGTTGTGATATCTTCCTGTGAGTCCATGATCTTGATCGTACACATTTGCGTGTATGATTAGTGTACGATTGAATCGGGGGCGTCACAAGTTGGTATCAGAGCCAACTGCCTGTAGGTAGCCCCCTTTCCAACTCCTTGGCCAAAGTTGAGTCTAGTCTTTGAAAAACTTTTACTAACATTGTTGTGTGGCTTACGAGCCCACATCACAAATGGGTGGTATTAGGATCTTTTATTCCTCGTCCTTACTCTGGGATTCTGATCTCTCTTCTATTCGGGTTAAGGATTTTACTAACTCTAACTCTAGGTTCTCGTAACCACTTCCTCCCGGAGAGCCCCTTCACTACAGATGATCGCCTGCTGCACCAGAAGATTCTGGAGATACTCTATGATGTTCTCTCGAGACTTTGTGCCATCGCTTTTGCAATTCCCTTCTATCGATAAACCCCTATGGATAACTACATACACTTGCCATTCATACAATCATTCCCCGTTGATCTTGATATTACAAGGTACCTCGAAATTCTCTCTATTGTTCTGAGAATACTTTGTGCCTACTGCCTTGCAGTTCTTTGCCACATGAAGTCCCCTACGGATAATTCCTCGCACTTATCGAGTATCCGCTCATCCCCAGTTATTCATGTGTTTCACAAAATACCCTGAAATGCTATTCGACCATCCGAGAATCCTTTGCAACCTATTGCTTTGGAAAGTCTTGCGTGCCTGCATTATGGTTAATTCCATATGTCTAGCAATATTCATGAGCATCCTTTGCCATCGTCATTTTGAGCCTTTGATTCGATATATTTGTGAATACTCGCAATCAGTAGTCGAACTAGAATTCGTTCTTCCGGCTCAGACATCATTCCGGATATGAGCTGGTTCTTGATGTCGCTTGAACTACATCGCTATTTCCCCAAAGAGGAAGGGATGATGCAGCACAGCTACGGTTGCTATTTCCCTCAGTTATGAGACCAAGGTACCAATCCAGTAGGAGAACCAAGCAACATTATGTAAACGGTACCTGCACACAAAGAACAAATACTTGCAACCTGACGATTAGGACGGGTTGTCAATCCCTCTACGGGTAACGGTGCCAGAAATTCGCTGGTTGATGGGATAAAAATTGTGTAGATTGGATAAATAGATCTCGATAAAATGCAAAATAAAATAAATAAATAAAAATCCAGCAAGGTATTTTTGGGTTTTTGGAATAATAGTTCTGAAAACAAAGGCAAATAAAAATAGATCTCAAAGAAAATATGATAAAGAATAGACCCGGGGGCCGTAGATTTCACTACTGGCTTCTCTCCAGAAAATAGCATACGGTGGGTAAACAAATTACTGTTGGCCAATTGATAGAACATCAAATAATTATGATGGTATCCAGGCAATGATCATTATATAGGCATCATGTCCAAGATTACTAGACCGACTCGTGCCTACATCTACTACTATTACTCCACAAATCGACCGCTATCCAGCATGCATCAAGTGTATTAAGTTCATGGAGAAACGGAGTAATGCAATAAGAACGATGACATGATGTAGACGAGATCTATTCATGTAGGAATAGCCCCCATCTTGTTATCCTTAATAGCAATGATACATGCGTGTCTTGTTGCCCCTTCTATCACTGGAAAAGAACACCGCACGATCGAACCCATCACAAAGCACCTCTTCCCATGGCAAGAAAAATCGATCTAGTTGGCCTAACTAAACCAAAGATTTGAAGAAGAAATACAAGGCTATAAGTAATCTGCATAAAAGAGATCAAAGAACTCAAATAACTTTCATGGATACAGATCTGATCATAAACTCAAAGTTCATCGGATCCCAACAAACACACCACAAAAAGAGTTACATCAAATAGATCTCCAAGAGACCATTGTATTGAGAATCAAAAAGAGAGAAGAAGCCATCTAGCTACTGCCTACGGACCCGTAGGTCTACAATGAACTACTCACGCAACATCAGAGAGGCACCAATGATGGTGTCTAGATTGTATCTCGTGGTTTTGGAACTTGCGGAGGCTGGAATTGTGTTTCGTCGCCTCCTCTAGGGTTTTTGGAATATTTGGGTATTTATAGGGCGAAGAGGCGGTGAGGGAGGCCACCGAGGTGCGCACAACTCACCAGGGTGCGCCTGGGCCCCCAGGCGCGCCCAGGTGGGTTGTGCCCCCCTCGAGGCACCCCTCTGGTACTTCTTTGGCCCATGTTGTTCCTTCTGGTCCATAAAAATTCTCCAAAAAGTTTTGCTACGTTTGGACTTCGTTTGGTACTAATATTCTGTGAATAAAAAAACAAGCGAAAAACAGCAACTGGCACTGGCCACTATGTCAATAGGTTAGTCCCAAAAAATGATATAAAGTTGCTATAAAATGATTGTAAAACATCCAAGAATGATAATATAACAGCATGGAACAAGCAAAAATTATAGATACGTTGGAGACGTATCAGTTCTCGCCAGTCAAATTGCCACCGAATTGTGCCCCTAAGTCTATTAAACTTATCCATCCTTGATCAGAGCATCTGCTTCTAATCCTTCGATTTGGAATCATAATTCCTTTGCATTTAAGCTTCAAATTATTCAGATGATTCCATAACCTGATGCATTTGCATCATTTCCTCTTCTAGCTGAGTACCATACTCCCCTTAGCTCCTTTGTGGACCGCCAGATCCATTGTCGGGTTAATATCTGACAGTGTCCTTCACATTCAAAATTCTTGTGAGTTCTTCCCCTGATACATAATTCCTTTGCTAAATTGTATCCTCTGCTTTTACCAACCATGCTCTACTATCGAGCTTGTGTTATTTACTCTTGTAGTTTATGGCATATGTTCCTAAGATGCCCCAATGGGTTGAACCAATGCCTTCCCCAACCTGTGTGAACCCGAAAGATTTCATGGGTCATACTCATATGGTATTCCACCAGGTAAAACTTTCAACACTAATGCCATTCTCGAAACGAGAAGTGAATGGAAGGTTATGCATTGGAGAAGTGGGAGTCGACCTTGAACTTTGTGTTCATGCCCATGGACACGATGTACACCTTATCATTGAAGCCTCTTGTAAAAATAATTATCCCCGTGTTATAAGTTCATTTTGTATCTTTGATGTGATCACTTGCAATCATGGTTCCGACCATATTGTTCTCCTTTCATTTCATTTCTCGAACAAGTTAAAGTACTTGTCTTCTGTAAATCCATACATCTGTCCAACATCAATCTTGCTCCAACTTCGAGTATTACCCCTGGTATCTCAAGGATATCATGCCATTGCACTATCTCTTATGAATTCTTGTTGGACTAATACTCTCCCCGTTTTAGTCACTTCGCAGGTCTGCATTGTCCGTTACTCGAGAACTTTGACAAGTGACTCGAATCCGCACTGTGATTCAGTACCCCTAGTAATTTGTTGCTGGGAAATTTAAACTCAATCTGGTCATTCGTAGAATGTCGGCTACATCACTGTCGTGCTAATTTTAACTGTGCTACCTGGTCCTTCTTCCTGGCGCACAATTTTCGATGATGAGCTAAGCTTATGCCGATCTTTCTCGTCATATTGTTTTGCCTTGAACAACAAGCTTGATTCCGAGTTTGTGTCATTTCTGTGGTTCCAATAAACTATTGCTTCATCATTTCTTTTGCTTAATGTCGTCGTAGATCGATTACATCTTCAAGAAACCTCTCGACAAATGTGTCGTGATCATCATCAACATTCTGAACTCTTCCAGGATATCAGTCCAATTCAGGATGAGAAATACCATCCTTGCCCCTCGATGATTTGATTATCATCGATAACATTATTGCCTTCCCTCCAACACAAACTTGTTCATGTTATGGAGCTCCTTGCTATCCAGCTTATGCTATGTTCTACCTTGGAGTATTACCATCTATTATGTCAAGGATGTTGTGAGAATTGCTCCACCTCTCATGAATTCTTGATACAGTGATGCTTCTCGCCATCACCTTCCATTCCTCAGTTCCCCGTGTTGTTTCTAATAGGAAAACCGATTAACAAACTATGATGTGTGAATTCAAAACTTCCAGCAATTCTATTGCTTTGAAGTGAATGGTCGATAGTTTCATTCTAAGTCTTTTGGTTATTGAATCACTATTCTAACATTGATCGTGCTACTTGGTCTATATTCCAGGTGCACTTTCGTTCATTGTTTAATTGTGGATGTTCTCCCCGAACATACTTCATTATATACTTTGATGTGTCCAATGCTATCACCTTGTTCACTTAATTGTGGAAATCCATGTTTATGGAAATTTCGATGAATTGCTACTGAGACCGTCGACCACATCCTCATCTTATCCTTACTGAAATTGTATGACTTATTTTATAAGTTGTTTCCGATGGATCCTTTGTTTATCCAAAATCTGACCTTTACCTAATGACCCTGTCAATGCTATCCCGAAGCATAACTGTAGTACTCAAACATCAACAGGAACATTTAAAGCATAATGCTAAATGTTTCTTGTTCAATTATGCAAACACCGTTGTATGGGTAAACCTCATAAATTACCCTATCATGTATATCAGGCTCCACTTTTCCTTGGGAAAGATATACTATTGATACGCGGGTATAAACACATTGTCCTTTCCGTTGGTCTTATTAATATACTAATCACAATTTTCCTTTCCATTGTTTTGTATAACCTTTCTCGTAATATAAATTATCTGAGCAGTGATAATTCCCTACTTATGTAAACACCTCGATGTACAACTCTGTAGTAAAACCTTGTTACTATTGTTGTTTGACATTCTGGTAACCATCGATGGACGAGAACTTTGCCTACTGGTCCGCCTTGTTTCAACGAGCAGGAAAATGGTTCTCTTCGTCCCTCGCCCTTGGTACCAACGTTGTTACCAACATAACTGACAAGCTATGCTCTGACTTACCTTGTTACCATGACTGTGCAAGATGTCAGCGCCCTTCCTACTTTTAACCCACATGGTCGGCCCATAACCCACAGTTCCACAGGATCAAAACCTGACTCTCCTGTACACCCTTGTTTCCAAAGTTTGTCATCATGCTTGGCTTTGTATTTAAATCATGAGCCACCTTCCTAGAGGTGATCTACTCTACGCAATACTTATTTTCATTGCTCTGAACCCCTTTCACATTCTGATTAGGCATCAAATGATTGCTTGCCTGCTCAGAACTTCTCATGGTACCTTCTTACCTTGCTCTCGATATTTTCTTAAGTTTCAACCCAAGAGATACTTCCTGCCACATTCCCTGAGTTATCTACCAGATAATCAACCTTACAAAGGCCCATTCTCCCAAAATATCCCCTTATACTTTCGTAAGTACGATGAAGACTTCGAAGGAAGGATGATAACTTCATCATGACTTACAGAAGCAGAGGAATGGAGGGACAAACATCATGGATCAACCTCTTCGAGAAGAGCAACCAAGAACGAGAATATCCGTTAGAATTTCATAACCAGAACCTTCCCCCTTACTCCACCTCTTAAAATCTCGGGACGAGATTTCTTGTAGTGGAGGAGATTTGTAACACCCCGAGAATCATGCTACAGTAAACCCCTCTGTTAATGATGCCAGATCATCATAATTATTGCTAAACCTCACTTGTTTCAAACTAAGTTCAAATACAAATTCAAATAACAAGTCAAATTATAGTTTCATAAAACAGTGAATAAAAAATGTTCAAAATGTTACAAATATTCACTAAGTAATTTTCATGTAACAACCAACAACTTTTGAATTATTAAAAGACCCCTAACTTAATTAAAACAGTACCAACAGCAAATTAATTGACCAACGCAATTTCTAAAAATTAAAGGCCTCAGAAACTTTTTGTGCACTCCTAGAATATTACCTAGTATTTATGTGCCAAGTTTCAAATTAAACAAAAGTCATTTGCTAGCTAAATCAAAATAAAAAATAGAAAAGAAAATGAATAAAAATAAAAGGCTAATGTACACTTGTGGCCTGCTACTACAAGAGCCGGCCAAGCCAACCACCACCGCTTCCTTCAACCTCTGTTCACAGAGGGCGTGCGGCGCCCATCCATTGGCTCTGCGCATGTTGCCGTGGCGCCGATGGCCACGCGGCGCCCATCCACTGGCTCTGCGAGGCGGATAAGGTCCCCCTCGACCCCCTCTCGTGAACCCTAGCCACATTTGCCCCTCTCCCTTGCCCCTCCCCATGATCTGGTCGACTCCCGCCGCCGTCGCTGCCATTCCTCACCTCGCCACCGTGGCCACCGAGCTCCCCGATGGCTAGGAACGTGTCCAGAAGCACCGGCGTCGTCCGCCGCATCGTCCACGACCACGAGCTCGAGCTGGGCGCCTTTACTTCATCCGGATCGAGCTCGTCTACCTCCTTTGGCCTTCGTCATTCACCGCATCGATCTGTCACCCTCTGCTGCTACTAAGCTCCCCAACGAGCCCCCATGTGCAACCCGGTGAGCGCCCGTCGTTTACCCTCTCTAGCCCCGGTCGATTGTTGCTCTACCCCGTGTTTCCTGCGGGAAGAGACCCACCACCACCTGACCTCGTCGTCGGCATGATTCCGGTGACCATTTGGTCACGCGGGCATGTCCAATGGCCTCGCGTGCAGCCGTACTTCCCAGCTAGCCCGTTATATCGCTTGCACCCGCACGCTAAGAGATCGCTGCGGTAGCCCGAGCTCCGGCCGCCGCTAATGGCGTCGCCGCCGTCCCTACGCTCCGCCACCACCGCTGGACGCACCGCGCAGCGGGCATTTTAGGGAGCGAATCGGCGCATCCAGCCATGGCCGGTGCGCCATTTCCGCGCTGCTTCGCTGAGTCGGGTGGTCGTCAAAGCTGCGCTGGCGCGCGCCGACAGGTTTGAACTCCGGCCGAGTCCTTGACTCATGGGCCCGGGTGATTAGCCGACCTAGTTAACCACTAAGCACCAATGACAGGTGGCCCCATGATGTAGCAATTAGTTAAATAAATTAAACACATTTAATTAGTTTAGACACTGCCATTGGGCCCCACCGCTGCTAATTAACTTAATTAAATAAGCTAACTAGTATTAACTTTAACAGTCACTGACTACTGGGCCCCACTGGCCCTGTTGACTAGTCAACGCTGACTGGTTCACCTGCTGACTGGGCAGATGACCTGGTCAACAAGGGCCCACTGTCAGCCTCTGTGTGCACAGCTGGGTGCACTGTACCGGGTGCACCTAGCAATTTCCCTTTTAATTTTGAATTAATTTAAATTCTGGATTTTGTTTAAATATTTGAAAAGTCATATAAAATAATCTGTAACTCAGACGAAAATATTTTATATTTGAAAGTTGCTCAGAAAAATAAGATGAATCCGAATATGTTATCCACTCATCTGTCAGATGCCTCTAACATGATGAACATGGACCCTTCTCCTCCGGTTCATCTGTCCGAAAAATGCCAAACATCGGGAAATCACCACAGGATGTTTTCCCTCCTTGTCTACAACATGTAGTACTATGTTAGATCACCACTAGCCATGCATATTGTCATATCATGCTTAGTGTTGCACTTGCTTGGTTTATATTTATTGTTTCTTCCCCCTCTTCTCTTCGGTAGACACCGAGACCGACGCTGTTACCGGGACTATGCCTCTGATGTCCAGCCACTTGCC
The DNA here is from genome assembly GCA_011799875.1 of Thinopyrum elongatum. Classification (NCBI taxonomy): domain Eukaryota; kingdom Viridiplantae; phylum Streptophyta; class Magnoliopsida; order Poales; family Poaceae; genus Thinopyrum; species Thinopyrum elongatum. The sequence goes on along the minus strand of CM022298.1, from coordinate 543,919,257 downwards.
GCAGAGCTTCCAGGCAAGCGAACCCCCCCTGATCATCCCTATATCGCCCATTCCATTCTCTCTCATGCTTGCATTAGATTTTCCTACTGTACTTGATTGCTCCTATTCTGATGCATAGCCTGCTGTTGTAACCTGCTTTTGTACCATACCTGCTTATCCTAAACTATTTAGTATAGGTTGGTTAGTGTTCCATCAGTGGCCCCTCACCTTGTCCCTGTTGTCCCCGCTTCATGTTCGATGACTCGATCAACGTGATCGATGTCCAGGGCCGACACATCACATCACACCCCCCTTAGTAGTACGACTCTGCAGAGCTACTATCGAGTGCCGAGGGTGATACCTCGTATAGCACTTCTAATGTTAACTCTATAGTGTAGCTAATCGGTCGTGGCCATCAAGGGTGATTCCTCCTTCACCACTCGCGATAACGACTCTGTCGTGCAACCCCTCAAGTGTGGACCATCGAGGGTGATTCCTCCAAGTCCACCTTGTCGGTTACATCGAGTGGGAATCCATTGAGGGTGATTCCTCGGGTTCCCCCCTTGCTGTTTTGGACACATGGTTACTTTGACTTTACCACAGAGCCATGTTGAAGTCGGGTCGGCCCTGAGGGGTTCCCGCGAGTTGATGTGTAGTCGGATTGACCTGGAGGGTACCCGCGAGATTTCTACGTGGCACAGCCAGGCATTCCGGGCCCTTGCCGTAAGTCCATGAGACAGGGCAACGGGGTCACATGATTGTGAGTCTCTGCTCATTACCGTGTGCTCCCAAGACACTATTGGATTCGGGTATTTGATCTGAGTTGGCCACTGGCCTATACACACTAACCATCACGCGGAAATAGATATGGCACTAGGTGTCGTATGTATCAGCTGAAGCTCTCCAGACGTCAGCGACTGAGCGGCACGCGCCCGGGTGGCCCGCGTAAGCACCTGCCTTGTATAAGGAGGTTGCCAGGACTGACACCGGCCGCCCAAGCAACATGCAAGAGTGCAAAGGGCGATGGGCCCAAGACCCCTATGCTTAGGATGTAGACCGCCGTGCTGGGCTCTCTATTGAGCCTAGGTAGCACTACGACATGTTGATATTCCGAGGTCGGGCATGACCCAGGAAAGTGTGTCCGGCCAGAGTGATCGAGCATGTTGGGTAATGTGGTGCACCCCTGCAGGGAAGTTAATCTATTCGAATAGCCGTGTCCAGGATAAAAGGACGACTTGGAGTTGTATCTGATCTGTACAACTAGAACTGGATACTGAGATGTGAAATAGATATGATGGCTCTGGGATTGTTTTCTCACAGGGAGTCGAGAAAGGATCTCTGGGCATTAATACTACAACATGCTTGCTTAATAATATGCTATTATGTACTCTTCAAAATGCTGCTAGAAGCTTGAAGATGCTTGAAGATTCTAGTCTTCGATAGGCTAGGCTTTCCCCTCTCTTCTGGCATTCTGCAGTTTAGTCCACAGATATGGCCCATTCCTATGATACTGATGAATACTTAGTTTACATCTGATGTAAGTCTTGCGAGTACTTTGGATGAGTACTCATGGTTGCTTTTCTACCTCTTTTCCCCCCATACCTGATTGTTGTGATCAGATGGCAGATCCTAGGAGCCAGATGCCACCACCGACGACAACTACTTCCCCCGATAGTGCCTACTTCTACGTGGAGATCGCCGATGACCAGGAGTAGTTAGGATGCTCCCAGGAAGGATGCCTTGCCTTTTCGATCGTTGCTACTTTTGTGCTAGCCTTCCTAAGGCAAACTTGTTTAACTTATGTCTCTACTCAAATATTGTTGCTTCCGCTGACTCGTTTGTATCCGAGCTTACATATTCAAGCCCTCGAGGCCCCTGGCTTGTAATATGAAGCTTGTATAACTTTAATTTGTGTCTAGAGTTTTGTTGTGATATCTTCCCGTGAGACCATGATCTTGATCGTACACATTTGCGTGTATGATTAGTGTATGATTGAATCGGGGGCGTCACAACACTACTGCAGGATGCTGCTAATGCGACAATACAATCAAGACCCTTCGACAAAACTGTGTGCGATGCATTAATCGCAAACAGTGATGTAAAAAAACCATCAAAAAAGATGCAAAATATTTGCGATGGCGGATACATCAAACACGGTTCAGATTTTAGTTGCGTGTGCGATGCGGGCATACGGTTCAGTTGAATGAACTATTTGCGATGAGGCAGAACAATAGAAACGGGCAGCCAGATGAAGGCGTGTGCGATATATGGCATACAGTTCACTCGGATAAACTGTTTGTGATGAGGCGGAACAACAGAAATGGGCAACCAGATGAAGGTGTGTGCGATATACGGCATACAGTTCACTCAGATGAACTGTTTGTGATTAGGCAACACAAAAGACATGGTCAGCCAAATCAATGTGTGTGCGATATACGGCATACGGTTCACTCGGATGAACTATTTTCAATTAGGCAACGCAACAGAAATGGTTCAGCCAGATCAAGGTGTGTGCAATGGAGGGCATACAGTTCATTCCGATAAACTGTTTGTGTTGAGCCAAGAGAACAGAAACGTTTTGTGTAAACAAGATGTATGTGATACGCGGCAAACATCCAATTACATAGGTGGCTAGTACACACTTGACATTTCCACACACCAAAGTAAACTATTACATGCATAATTAACTAGGATAAATGATCATCTGATCATCATCTGCTTCTTGTGACGCTTGCCGCCACTGCTCTACTAGGATAAACAGAACAATATTCTTTACTATGAATAGTGTGCTCTGTTGGGCACACAAGTATATGGATCATAGCCTTGGGCGAGCAATGTGCCCGCACGCGTCGTGCTAGCTTGATGTTCCTTGTATGCTAAGTTTCCATTAATTGATGGCGTTTTATGAACATGCCACCGTTTCCTACCATTTCCTCACCGGTTTCCTGCCGCCACCCAGCGATATTGCGCATAAAACTAGACGACGCGTGATGCACGGAGGCAACAAGCACAACCTGTAGCACATCTACCTTTTCCAAGCATGCCAACCCATCAAAGCGCCGCCTCTGCCATCAACCTCCTCGATGAGGAAAATGAGAAGGCGCCACAGCCCGTCGAGGCCGAGACGCTCCCTGGCAACACGATGGATGACGTCGTGATGCGCGTTAATGCCAGGGTTGAGCAGACCCTTGGCGCATGGCGCTTCAATGCCACGGATCAAGATAGGCATGTCAGCACCGAGAGGCTACAACTCGCTGCACAACATGATCGATGGTGCGCCGTAGAGCAAGCTATGCGCGTCCGCGCCGATAGGCTGCGGCTTGCCACACAACGAGACCGTTGGCGCGCCGCACAGCAAGAGCGGATACATTGATGCTTCCCTGCTGTCGACAGGGCATCGCAGCTGAGTACACGTCCCGTCAGTACCCCTATTCCTCGCCAGGAGTGGGCAGAGGCGATCTGTGCCGTACATGTACCAGAGGCTGACCGCGCCGTACTTGCACCGAACACCCGCCGTGCCGTTCGCATGGGTCGCGCCGTTCGCCTTGTCTGCGGCCCGCTCGATGCCAACGCGCTGGTCGCTAGGCTTGACCGCCTCCTTGGCCCAGGTGTCCACCTGGGCGTAGTAGAGGAACATGGTCGTCGCATCCTCGAGCTAGTGATCTCCGATGAAATAGCCAACTTGGAGCTCAAGAACGCGCTCTAGATGTATCACGAGCGTGTTGACCGCTTGGACGAACGCCTGCACGAGTTCAGGCAGAGCCAAGAGCTACCGTAGGCAAGGGCTACTGGTCATGGTCTCATGGACGCGTTTTATTTTGTTGAGTCGTTTCGACATGGATCGCTATGTATTCACAACAATCATAATATTGCTATGTTTATTGCTCTATTTCAATGTGTGTACTCTATTTTTCCGTTCTTATATGTTCTGTTTCAATGTGTGTATATATGCTTTCCATTCTGTATATGTAGATGATAACAGCTAGATACAAATTAGTATACAAAAACAGATAGAAAATGGAATTCATAATATATATTAATTGTTCAATAGTTCATCAGAAAATATATATATAATATCATCACATATACGTGATGATACTTAACTACTAGGTACAATGCATAAAATTGAAAATGAACAATACTAAAACTAATTATCCCTCCTAGGGGCAGTATTCCGGCAGCCCCTCGCCAGCAGCTCCCTAGTGCGTGGCGTCTTCCCAGCACGGAGACAGTACTCCACCTCCTCCGCCTCACAACGCTTAACGCATCGATCTGCCTCTTGCTGGCGGACAAGCGTGAACGATCTTGCCATTTCCTTAGGCGGCTGCAGGAGCTCCTCGTCGGTGGCACGCTGGAGCTTATCGGCCCACCTCCACGCAGCGATGAGGCGCCTAGCGTCTTTGACCTTCCTGGCAAAGTACCCATCTTCGTACACCTCCTCCGCACGACGACGGGCCCGCCCCCAAAGCTCCACCGCCTCCTTTTTCCAGGCGGCATCACGGGCTTCACAGGCCACCTGATACCTGGCTTCCTTCTCCGCCATCTCCTTCTTGAATGCCACTTGCCTGGCTTTCTCAGCCGGCGACAGAAACTTCCATAAACAAAGATTGTACCGCCCCCTAAACCACTCCAAAGTTGGGGGGGGGTCCGACGCAACCTCGTCCGGCGGCGCGTAGGGGTCTTCCTTGTCGCTACTCTTCGACTGAGCATCCTCGGGGGGCGGCGCCTCGTCGTCGACGCATGGGCAGATCGGCGGCGCCATGGCAGAGATTTCAGAGAGAGTGAGCGAGTGAGGGGAGGATGTAGATGAGAATGCAGGCGGGACGACGTGAGCAAGGTAGTATTTATTGGCGGCCGGAATCTAGATCGACGGGAACAGTACACACACCGGTCGCCGGAATTTACGAGTACTGTAGTTTGAATTACACACGATTCCCATAGCAAAAGCCGTGTGTGAACTTAATAACTGACTGTTTCCAATACAGAACTGCGTCTGATTAATAACCCGCGTCTGATTAATAACTCGCGCCACTCACCTTCCAAACCTCAAGGCGCGAAATAGAGTGCCAATCGTGTGGGGCCCGGTTGTCTTGCCAGATCTTTACATTTCTTTTTTGAACACCAGATATTTACATCGCCTGATCATTTTTTAATTTTTTGGAATTTAAATGCCATGGCACTCCATTTATGTGTCCAAGCCGTGACATCAATATGTTTGAAAATTCGTTCCAATTTACTGCACATGGAATTTACTCGCACACAAGTACACAAATATGATTTTTCAAACCATTATGGTTAGCCGTTGCATGTAGATGTAGTTCTAATTTGGATTATGGTCATTAAATGACTATAAAATCACTTAAATGTCTTAAAAAGGTCAAATGGCCCATGGATTTTTCCAAATGTTGACATGACAGTTTTATTAATGCACGTTAACTGTAAAAATAATTTGAAGGCCATAAGAGGAAGCTATCGTCGATTCGTCATCAAACATGCATTGTTCCCTCTCGGAACCATGAGCCTTCTCGTGAGTTGCTCCAGTTTGTGAGGAGTGTGTGTCCAAACTTTCGTCAAACAGGCCAATTTTTTACCACATCATCTTGGTAGCATGACATTACGTCAAGCAAGGTTTTATGTGTTTCTGATCATTTTTTAATTTTTTGGAATTTAAATGCCATGGCACTCCAAGCATGTGTCCAGGCCGTGACACCAATATGTTGGAAAATTCCTTCCAATTTACTGCACATGGAATTAACTCGCACACAAGTACACAAATATGATTTTTCAAACCGTTATGGTTAGCCGTTGCTTGTAGATGTAGTTCAAATTTGAATTACGGTCATTAAATGGCTAGAAAATCACTTAAATGTCTTTAAAAGGTCAAATGACCCCTATAATTTTCCAAATTTTCACATGACAGTTGTATTAGTGCATGTTAAATGTAGAAATTTCTTGAAGGCCATAAAAGGAAGCTATCACCCATTCGTCATCAAACATGCATTATTCCCTCTCGGAACCACGAGCCTTCTAGTGAGTTGCTCCGGTTTGTGAGGGGTGTGTGTCCAAACTTTCGTCAAAGATGCCAAATTTTTTACCACATCATCTCGGTGGCATGACATTACATCAAGCAAAGTTTCATGTGTTTCTGATCTTTTTTTAATTTTTTGGAATTTAAATGCCATGGCACTCCATGCATGTGTCCAGGCCGTGACACCAATATGTTTGAAAATTCTTTCCAATTTACTGCACATGGAATTAACTCTCACACAAGTACACAAATATGATTTTTCAAACCGTTATGGTTAGCTGTTGCATGTAGATGTAGTTCAAATTTGAATTACGGTCATTAAATGGCTAGAAAATCAATTAAATGTCTTAAAAAGGTCAAATGGCCCCTGAAATTTTACAAATTTTCACATGACAGTTGTATTAGTGCACATTAACTATAGAAAATTTTTGAGGGCCATAAGAGGAAGCTATCGCCCGTTCATCATCAAACATGCATTGTTCCCTCTCGGAACCACGAGCCTTCTAGTGAGTTGCTCCGGTTTGTGAGGGGTGTGTGTCCAAACTTTCGTCAAATAGGCCAATTTCTTTACCACACCATCTTGTTGCCATGCCATTACGTCAAGCAAGGTTTCATGTGTTTCTGATCATTTTTTAAATTTTCGAAATTTAAATGCCACGGCACTCCATGCTTTGTGCCATAGCCGTGAGACCAATATGTTTGAAAATTCCTTCCAATTTACTGCACATGAAATTAACTCGCACACAAGTACACAACTATGACTTTTCAAACCGTTATGGTTAGCTGTTGCATGTACATGTGGTTCAAATTTGAATTACGGTCATTAAATGGCTAGAAAATCACTTAAATGTCTTAAAAGGTCAAATGACCCCTGAAATTTTCCAAATTTTGACATGACAGTTGTATTAGTACTACAAATTTTCTTGTACATTTAAAACACCATCCGTTGCCACTTTATTCCAAATTCGTTTTTCACAGCTAATAAAAACTATCAACAACATCACACACAGTTTTTTTGTAGGAACCGTTTGCGATGAAAATTCGTTGGTCTATTTAGGTCTTCCTCCTTAAGCTTGGCCGGCTTCATCTGCTCCAGTGCCGGCAACCCCTAAATCCACGAATCCCGATCCCCATTCCTGCAACCCCTTCTTGCAAAGATGACACCGTGGAAACGATTCGTGAGGGCCCGTACAGTGGCCGTGTCCTCCCCGAGCGACGCCGCCTGCGCCGAGAGCGCGACCGCCTATGCCGAGAGTGCCGCCGCATCCGCATTGATCGCGGCCGCATCCGCCGAGAGGGTGTCTGCGGCAGCCGAGACGGCTGCAGCAACTACTACAATGGCGGCTACAAACGCCGAGAGCGCTCGAGCTGCCATCGGTGCCACCGATGTCGCCCTGACCCGAGTTGAGGCCATCCACACCAAGATCGAGGACGCACATGCCAAGATATTCTAGGCCACCTCAGAATCCAGCATGCAACCCACTTCTGAAAAGGCGGCGGTGGCCATGGAGCACCTATTTCCTCATGAGATCGCCGACCAGGAGTTGGAGATGCAGGAGGCGGCGGAGATCGAGGAGCGCCGGGAGGAGGAGTTGCGCGTGGCCGAGGTCGAGGTAGAGAATAGTCTGTCCATCGAGTAATCGGCGATGGAGTGCCAACGCGAGCTCTGGTGCAGCCACTACTATGAGTACTATAACCTTGAGGGCAGCGCCGAGGACGAGGACAAGGATGAGGACGCGGTCGACTTCAGCAGGGGGGACGCGCAGTCCACCAATGGCGGCATGTCGCGAGGACAAGTCATCGATGTCTCATCTCACACCGGTGATGCACAGGCCGGCGACGCGGCAGCTTTCTTAAAATTATGCGTACTTAGGCTTTGTTTTTAATGTTGGTATTTTGTTAGATCAATGTTTAGGTCAACTGGCTTTGTTTAATCACTAAAATTGCTCGATTCAGTAAGTGTGGTTTGTGTGTTGTATGCTCTTTTGTGTGCCCAAATTAGCAAGCGATGTTAAATTATGCAATGACGTGGATGAGGACAGTACCCAGGGAAATTTCCACCAAATTTTGAATTATCAAACTCATCCCATGCGCATAAAGAAGAAGAATCATTTGCGATGCACACAATCGTTCAAAGTGAATGGTGTCTGGCGTCACCGTGCGCAAAGTTTCCCTCCACGTTTCAAAATTTTTGGCCTACCGCCAAAATATCTACCCCCCCTTCCCCACCCCCTTTTATCCCCGACCACAAGGTCACATTTCTCCTGTTTCCTCCTTCCTTCCTTCCAAAGCTATAGCCGCTTCCTCGCTCTCGCAGTCTCGCATCCTACCGTCGGGGTTGCCATGGTCTTCTTCAATGACCTCTCCAGCGGTTCCTCCTCCTCCGACGACTCTTTCACCACCCAGGTATGCCTCTCTTCTCTCTCTCGGGTTATGACTTGGAATGAAGGATTTTAACCTGGCGGTCGATTTGAGTCATTTCGTCGTCTTGTAACTCCCTAGGACCATCAGTTGCAACGAATGGAGCGGGGTGGCTGAAGATCTGCCTGCTCATTGTCACCATCAATCTCCATGCATGAAATTAGTTGCGTTTGAATCTGTGGACAATGGGAGGAAGTTTCTGGCATGTGCAGAGAAGGTTAGCCACTATCACTGTGCTATGTTATTCTGGATGTTAAGACAGTGTCACAGTTTGTACCTGGTATCTAAAAATGTTGCCATCTCATCAGGGGTGCCATTAGAAAATTATTTGGCACCGCTTCAGCAGTTTATGCAGCCAACTTTGGTCCACACATCCGAGCAGCCAAGCAGTAAAATACTAAATCTTTATGGCACGAAGGAACTGGGCATCAGAGCAACTAGGTGCTCCGGAGTCTGGTTCCATGATTTTTTTTCCGCTGCATCGGCTCGCCAGTGTAGGGCACCGGTGCCAAATGTAGCAATAGTTGTCTTGACACCGGTTTTGGCATACATAGTGGACGGCCTTAGTGCTATTAGTTCTATGTTACTAAATTTGTGCATGTACACACCTGTTAGAATCAATTTGATGTCATCCAAACACTGTCGCTATGTTGTTGCAGTTATATTTAGCTTCCTCATAAAATGTTCAATTTGTTATTTATAGTACATGACTAAGAACTTGTAGCGTTGTTGTAGTTAATTATAGCTTTTGATGTTTTAGAATTTGGTTATTGTCTCAGTAGCAATTAATTCATTTGCACATTGACCTTTTTGAGAAGATATGTCATAATTAACCTGTTTCTTCAGTTTTTCAAAATATGTATTTGGTGATTTTCTATGTTGCTAGAAACCCATTTCCCTACAATTGTTACTGATCTAGTTTTAAATATTATAGGATGAACAGAAGTGTTTTTACCTGGAGTGGGTTGATCAAGAGTGGCCGCAGTCTTTGAAGATGTGCCTAGCAAAGCTCTGGAGCATGTATGAGGAAGAGAACAGAGGTAGGCTTAGAGAAAGTGTTGTCAACGCTGAAGAATATTTCAAGATGCGGGGGAAAAAGAGGAAGGTGGAGAATGAGCTCAGATTTTTTAAATTATACTTTGCTAAGATGGTGTTGGCGAAGGAGGAGGCACTTTCCCAGTTGGTCAGTGCAAAACAGGTTCTTACTGAACTGAAAGTAGAGGTGGATAAGACGAGCCTGGATGATCTCGATTAGGGAAATGAATATATTGTTCTAATATTGTTCTTATGAAGGTGAACTAGCTATATGTTGTACTATGCTGTTTTCAGGTAGCTATCGTACTGTGATGTTAAAATATATTTATGTGCCTGATATGAAATTGGCAAACAGCTGTTCGATATGAAATGTGAATTTGCGTAATACTGGAATTATTAATTGTAAATTAATAAACGTGCTAAATGGGTCATGCAACTTTGCAAACGGTTCTAGCAGTAAAAGCGGTTGTGATGGATTGCCCAATGCCATACAGTTTTCTTCATCAAATTGTGTGTGATGTAGTTGAATAAAGGCAAACGGTTAACCAAGGCAGAGCGTGTGTGATAGTTACACCTATCACACACGAGGCTATACATAAAATTGTGTGGGATGTATATACGAACGGAAACGTTTTCCCTCGATTGACTGTGTGGGATGTACATACGAACGGAAACATACTTCTTGGATTGACTGTGTGGGATGTACATAAGAACGGGAACGTATTCCTTGGATTGACTATGTGGAATGTACATAACAAACGGAAACGTTTGTCTGGGACTAACTGTGTGGGATGTACTTATGACCGGAATCGATTGAGCCTATATAATTGTATTTGATCGCTCGCCTGTCGCACACGATCTCATTTTGCCCAGCGTGTGTGACCGGAGGGCCTATCCCCGACGGTTTCTGGGTCGTGTGGGAAGGACCCCCCTATCGCCCACACTCAGTTGGCGATGGTTCAAAATGCCACCGCGGAAAGGGGTTAAAAACTGTTTGTACAGCACCTCGCTGTACCAGTGCAATTTGGTATCAGAGCCAACTGCCTGTAGGTAGCCCCCTTTCCAACTCCTTGGCCGAAGTTTAGTCTAGTCGTTGGAAAACTTTTACTAACATTGTTGTGTGGCTTACAGGCCCACATCACAAATGGGTGGTATTAGGATCTTTTATTCCTCGTCCTTACTCTGGGATTCTGATCTCCTATTTGGGTTAAGGATTTTACTAACTCTAACTCTAGGTTCTCGTAACCTGTTGGCGTGGAAGCACGATCACCTATGGGGCACAGGTGCCCCTTTGTGGTTCGGCATGGGGACGGCCGCGTTGCACAAAGAGCAGAAGCAGCAGGGGACAGCGCGACGATGGCAGCTCTCTTTACCCAGGTTCAGGCCGCTTTGCAGGGTAAAACCCAACTCCTGCTATGGTGGATTGACCTTGAGGAAGGCGAAGACGCGAGGTTCACTAGCCCGGCAAGGATGCCTGGGGGAATGCAGCTACGGGCGTACAAGTGTGGGGGGTTGAAAAGTTCGAACCCTTTGCTAGGTTGCCTCGGGCCTCCTTTTATAGCTAAAGGGGCGACCACAATGGCAAAACAGTCATTTGAATGCGATTAGATAGCTAACAGTGCTATCATACCTAACTCTGGCAGTTAGGACAAAGTGCATTAAATGCAATGCTAGGTGTCGTGCTGAGGTTGAAGTCTGGCAAGCCTGCCGCGCCGCTTATCTGCCTCTTCTTATTAGCGTGACACGTCCTCTGGACGGGTGTCAATAAAGCTAATCGCTTCTCTATCACGCTGCCACGTGCCTGACAGGATCCACCTGGTTGCTTGATACCTTGACACTGCATCGATTAACGATCCGGGTGCGATGAGGTGGAACAGTGGCCTCTTGGTGAAGTTTCCCCAGCAAAGGAGCTTGGCGGGTCCTCGCCTTGGCGGTGCCGGTAACCCTGCCGGGGCGAACTGGACTTGTCCTTAGGTGCGGCCTCGACCTGGCCGGGCTCTCCTGCCCGGCAAGTGGGCCTTCTCAAGGTGGCCTTCTGCTATCTTGTTCTTCTTAATGCGCTCCTTGATCTCACAAAGAGCGGCCTCTCTGGCTTATCTTTATGTCACGCATTGGTGCTGGATGTATGATCGTTAGCACGCGTGTGCATGAGTTCGGTTAGCAAATGTGAATGTTTGCTGCACCGACAGGAACCCCCGGGCCTGGTCCAAACTTGCTACCGGGCATCGTTGAGGTAGGCCCAAACAATGCATAGGCGGGGACCTTGACCTTGCCATGGCGGAATTCATGTCCTTGAGATCTTATTTGCTTCTTCATTAACCTGGATTTGAGTTAACTTCCGGATTTCCCGCGAGTCGTGTAATGCCAAACGACGTGGGTTCACCCATGCGGCAGACCAGAGGACGCCCACGTTCGTGGGGGTTGACTGAAGTGCCCGCGCATGATCCGGGGGTAACTGCCATATCAGGTTGCCCACCATGCCTGTCGTTTCTGCCACGTGCGCTGCATGCATTGCGTAGGGTTGTTGGTGGATGTGCAGGGCGCGGGAACATGTGCCATAGCAGAAAGCGTAGCGCCCTAGATTGGAACAGAGGGGCGGCCGGCGAATGTGGACGCTGTCAGTGGCGCAGATAAGCCGAATTGGAGGAGTGGGGCGGTTGCCCCAGGATAGTGGAGAGCCAGCCCCTGCCCTCGCTCTGCTATAAAAGGGAGCATGAGGGGGACGGAGATGCTCATCCACGCACCTTCTCCTCCTTCTTCTCGTGTTCTTCCTCCACCATGGTGAGGGGAAGGGCGCGCGCTCGGGCTCTGGTGACGGCGACAAGGGCTTCCTCTCGGCACCGTATCCCCGCCCCCGTTGGGGAGGCAGGGGCGGGGTCCAGTGCGCAAGGCGGAGCCGCAGGACGAGGTCACGGCCGGCGAGGCGCACTACAAAAAAAAGACACATCCGTGACATTTTGGGCCGAACGATTTTTTTCTGTCATGCTTATGACACTTCCATGATGATAATTGTGACAAAAGCACGTATCATCATAGATGTGGTGGGCTCCTACTTCTATGACAAAAAATCAAGACAGAAAATGGGCTTTTCATCCTGGGTGGGCCGGGGACGCACCTACATGACATTCTTTGGGCTGTCCATGACGGAAAAAATCATGGTAGAAGCGAGGGCGAGGAAAATTTCGGGGAGTTCCCGGTTACGGTGGGTGGTCGGGGCCGAGCGATGCACGGAGGAATTGCGCGTTTCTCTCGTACACATACGCGTGTGTGTGCGAGGCCTTGGGCTCTAACTGAACCCGAGCGAGGCGTTCACTTATTGAACCCGAGCGATTGCACTAGCTACATTACTGAACCCGAGTGATCTTTCCCTTGCTGTTAACTGAACCTGAGCGATTCCTTCGCTCCTGCTGCTAACTGAAGCCGATCGAAGCTGCCTCTTGATGAACAGTCCCCGGTGGGGGTTGGATGAACAGTTCCTGGTGGGGGTTGGATGAACAGGATCCCGTGGAAGGAGAGGCCGTTGTCGCTGGATGAACAGGACCCCGATCGAGGAGGTGGCGGTGGATGAACAGTAGCCGGTGGAGGGTCCCCGTGGAGGGCTAGTTGAACAGGACCCCATGGAGGGCTGATTGAACAGGACCCCGTGGAGGGCTGGTTGAACAGGAGCCGGTGGAGGCTGGATGAACAGGACCCCGTGGAGGGCTGGTTGAACAGTAGCCGGTGGAGGCTGGATGAACAGGACCCCCGTGGATGAACAGTAGCTGGTGGAGGTAGGAGGAAGTCGACGGTGGATGAACAGTAGCAGGTGGAGGCTGGAGGAAGTCGATGGTGGATGAACAGTAGCCCGTGGAGTCCCGTTTTGCGGTACGCCACACCCCTCCCAATGAACAGGACCCCGTTTCGACCGTAGGCGCTCCAACACAAGTCCGTTTCCTCCGTTATGCGGTACGCCACACCCCTCCCGATCAACAGCACCCCGTTTCGACCGTAGGAGCTCGAACACAATTCCGTTTCCTCCGTTTTGCGGTACACCAGACCCCGTTTCGGCTGTTCCGTCCAAGCCGATTGGCTCCCAATGAACACGACGCATTCTGACCCAGTCTGTTGCCTCCTGATGAACACGATGCTGTTTCTCCGTTCTAACCCAGTTGGTTGGCTGCCGATGAACAGGACGCCATCGCTGTACGCGTTCGAGACCCCGCCCGTATGTACATACGTAGCCGTATTTACTTTCTTGCAGCATGGCTATACGTACGTGTACACGATATAGACGGGACTGCCTGAACAGCTACTGCTCCTTACTGGGCCACGGTTCATCATGGCAGAAAGACTGATGGACCAGTATGTACGTACATGTTTGCGACCAGAATGACAACGTTACGTACGCTTCGACCGGGTGGGTCCCGGCTGTCAGGGAGGATAAGGAGGCACTTCCTTGCGTGCGAAGATATTGATGGTGGGTCCGAGCTGATAGGGGGAGGATTCTTTTTTTTGCGCGTAATAAGGAGGCACTTCCTAGTGTGCGAAGATGTAGCTGGTGGGTCCATCTGTCAGCCTCACCGCGTACAGTCCTCTTCAGATGGCTGTTGTTCGTTGACCACGTGGACCACTCCGTGTGGACATCACTAGGCAGTGGATGACGGTGAGGCAGGGAACGACGCGGAGCCTGGGAACACGCGGAGGGTAGTACGAGGGTTGACTGGTTCGGCTGCAGTGTGAGGCTGCCGTCGCCGCAGAATAACAGGGGGTGTGGGTGAGTAGAGGGATGGCCTGGCCAGCGGTGGGAGTAGTAGGGGGCGGTGGGGCCTGCGCGGCAGCACAACCGACCACGAGAGGCAGGAGCACGCGGTGGTTTGGACAGCTGGAGCAAGAAAATCAGAGGTTGAAGAAGCAGGACGACCGTTGGATGTTAACAATCCAACGGTCACTCGTGATAGAATCGTTTGTTGACTAAGTTGACAAAGCCCTGTGTACGCGTCAACTTAGTAGGGCCACAAGTCAGCCTCCATATCTGGTGGGCCCCAGCTGTCATGGGGAGCACTCGTTATTTTTCGCTTAATAAGGAGGCACTTCCTTCCGTGCAACATATAGCTGGTGGGTCCCAGCTGTCATTGGGAGGATTCATTCGTTTTGGCGTAATAAGGAGGTACTTGCTTGCGTGCGGCCATGGACCATGTGGGTCCCAATTGTCAGCCTCTCCATGTACATCCCTCTTCCGATGTTGTCGTTTGTTGACAATGTTGACCACGCCGTGCCGAGAACACCAACGCGATGGACGACGGCGAGACCCAGGAAGGGAATGACCCAGAGGTGGCGAAGCCACAATAGTGGAGGGATGTGGGTGAGTAGAGGGATGGCCTGGCCAGCGGTGGGAGTAGTAGGGGGCAGTGAGGCCTGCGCAGCAGCACAGCCGGCCACTGGAGGCAAGAGCACGCAGTGGTTTGGACGGATGGAGCAAGAAAATCAGAGGTTGAAGAAGCAGGACGACCGTTGGATGTTAACAATCCAACGGTCACTCGTGATAGAATCGTTTGTTGACTAAGTTGACAAAGCCCTCGTACATGTCAACTTAGTAGGGCCACAAGTCAGCCTCCATATCTGGTGGGCCCCAGCTGTCATGGGGAGCACTCGTTATTTTTCGCTTAATAAGGAGGCACTTCCTTCCGTGCAACATATAGCTGGTGGGTCCCAGCTGTCATTGGGAGGATTCATTCGTTTTGGCGTAATAAGGAGGTACTTGCTTGCGTGCGGCCATGGACCATGTGGGTCCCAACTGTCAGCCTCTCCATGTACATCCCTCTTCCGATGTTGTCGTTTGTTGACAATGTTGACCACGCCGTGCCGAGAACACCAACGCGATGGACGACGGCGAGACCCAGGAAGGGAATGACCCAGAGGCGGCGAAGCCACAACAGTGGAGGGATGTGGGTGAGTAGAGGGATGGCCTGGCCAGCGGTGAAAGTAGTAGGGGGCGGTGAGGCCTGCGCAGCAGCACAGCCGGCCACGGGAGGCAGGAGCACGCAGTGGTTTGGACGGATGGAGCAAGAAAATCAGAGGTTGAAGAAGCAGGATGACCGTTGGATGTTAACAATCCAACGGTCACTGGTGATAGAATCATTTGTTGACTAAGTTGACAAAGCCCTCGTACATGTCAACTTAGTAGGGCCACAAGTCAGCCTCCATATCTGGTGGGCCCCAGCTGTCATGGGGAGCACTCGTGATTTTACGCTTAATAAGGAGGCACTTCCTTCCGTGCAAGATATAGCTGGTGGGTCCCAGCTGTCATTGGGAGGATTCATTCATTTTTGCGTAATAAGGAGGCACTTGCTTGCGTGCGGCCATGGACCATGTGGGTCCCAACTGTCAGCCTCTCCATGTACGTCCCTCTTCCGATGTTGTCGTTTGTTGACAACGTTGACCACACCGTGCCGAGAACACCAACGCGATGGACGACAGCGAGACCCAGGAAGGGAATGACCCAGAGGCGGCGAAGCCACAACAGTGGAGGGATGTGGGTGGGTAGAGGGATGGCCTGGCCAGCGGTGAAAGTAGTAGGGGGCGGTGAGGCCTGCGCGGCAGCACAGCCGGCCACGGGAGGCGAGAGCAGGCGGTCTCGAGTGAAAGGGTTTTCAGCGTGAAAAGTTTCACGTCGCCGAGTGGAACAACTTTGATGTTTAGGTTATTATCGTCCAACCCTATCTTAGGGGCTGAAACTGTGCTCCGAGTGGCAGAATTTATTGTTCCGAGTGCTTTTCAGCCAGTTACGCCTTCAGGACGACCTCGGATGAAGGAGCACTCTACTTGGATTGTCTTCGTCTCGTCGAGGCAGTCGGTTTTCATATATAAATCATCTCAATCCGAGTTCGTATGCAAAAGTTAGAGATAATACACTGCAGACTGAACCTAAACGGAAATATGGCGCGAGGTACCAAACACCCTGTCTGATGGGTCGCGCGAGTCATTTGGCCTTCAAGATGGCCTTGAATCGAAAAACCTTTAGCACGAAAAAGCTTCATCTCGTCGAGCCTATCAATTTTCATATATAAATCGTCTCAATCGGAGGTCGTATGCGACCTGGAGAGGCAAATCAAGATCATGCTATATTTTCAGTCGAGAAATCCGAGTAAAAAGTTTGCCAGCAAAAGGAAAAGCTTGCCGGCGTGGAAGCTTGCCGGTGTGAAAGCTTGCCGGGATGGAAATCTTGCCGGTGTGAAAGCTTGCCGGGGTGGAAATCTTGCCGGTGTGAAAGCTTGCCGGCGTGGAAGCTTGCTGATGTGAAAGCTTGCCGGGGTAGAAACCTTGCCGCGGTGGAAACCTTGCCGATGTGAAAGCTTGCCGGGGTGGAAACCTTGCCGGTGTGGAAAGCTTGCCGGGGTGGAAACCTTGCCGGCGTGGAAAGCTTGCTCGAAAAAACTTGCCGGGAAAGTGGAAGCTGTCAAAGTCAATCCGACCAAAAGTTGGAGATGGGCTCAAAACACTATTCAGATGACCTTGGATAGAAAAGTGTTCTACACGGAAGTTGTGCGTATCGTTGAAACGGTCAACTTTTCTTTTGGATTCATCATCATCAGAGATAGTATACGGCCTGCAAAGTTGTTACAAGACTCGGACAGTTCAGAAAACTGCATAATTGAATCTGACCCATAGTTAAAGATGGGCCCTAAGAGTCATAAATACAGCCTTAAAAAGAGAAGTGGCCCGCATTGTATTTTGCAGATCATCGAGTCAAACAAGTTTGATGTTGAACTTGACTCCATCCGAGTTAGTATGCGATTTATACAGCCCACGCAAGAAGCGGGACAGAAGTATGGGACAGATTCGGGCTGAATCCGAGTTGGACTGAAACTAGAACTGTAGGACGTGAATTGATGTAATTTTCTTGTAAGGAAAGCCTAGATGAATCCTTTACTTATACGGAAAGTCCAGCCGCCTCTTATATATGTTAGGGGTGACGGCCGATTGAAACAACACACAATCGAACAAATCAATATACTACGTTTTATCTCTCCATCGTTTTTCTCTCTCGTTCTTCGCTGTTCTTCGTGTTTGAGAGCTGCGAATCCCGAGGATCTAGGGGCGAGCGAATCGACCTAGGGCAGCCCATAGCCGCCGCACTCCCTGACGGGGTCCCTCCCGGGCGTGTGGGGTTTCGGGTCCTAAAAGCACCCGCCGACTGTCTTGCGTATCGCGCTGTCGGTTGGGTCTCCTTCGACGTGAGCTGCGGTGCACCACCCCTGGCGTCGAGGGTACACGGTGACGTGTTCGTGTGTCAACACACTTTTTGGCGACTCCGCTGGGGACTGAAGATCAATCATCATCATCCACCATGTCTGATCTTCCCAAGCCATCTGAGGTAGACGCCGATAACATCATTAAGCCTAGTCTTGATGAGATATCGGCCGATCATCGCCAAGTCTATGAGGAGTACAAGAAGGCGCATGAGGAGAAGGACTAGCAGGAGTTCCTTGCAAAGTTCAAGAAGGATTGCCAAGGCAACATCACTCCGATTGAAGAAATCAAGTTCCCTCCTCTTCAAGCTGAGCAGGTTAAACCCTCTGTAAGTACTGCCTTTTCTCCTGAGTAGTGGGCTGAGATTGAGAGTCGTATTGCTGATGGTAGCAATCTGGTTTATCAAACTTTCCTAGAAAATACTAATGCTCAGAAGAATATATCTGAATCATCTAGTGGTAATGGTGGTATAGCTGCTAGTGTGCAAAACCCTAATCTGGCTTTACCTATTTCATCGGGGCCTCCCGTGCCGATGACTTATTATCCTACCCAAACCAATCAGATTGTGGCTGCACCCATTAATCCTATCATGAGCATGCCAGGTTCGGTGGCAACGCCAAACCAAACCCTACCTACAGGTACAACCACCCGGCCACTACTAAACTATGGTTCGGTATACATGCCACAATTCCTACATACAGCTAGTAGTCCTACTCCTCCTATGCCACTGCAACAAGCTTCATCGTCTACTATAGACGATGCGCTAGCTAATTTTAGAGAGGAGGTGGCTAAAATGCTTAGAGAGAATTTTGGAGTTGAGTTGCCTCGGAATCGGACTTACCAAAAGCCGTACCCCGAGTACTTTGATGCCATCCAGTGCCCTCCAGGATATAAAATTTCAGATTTTGTTAAGTTTAACGGAGAAGGCACAAAAACCACGTGAGAGCATGTTAGTCAATATTTAGCACAATTAGGTGAGGCAGGCTCGCTAAATGAATTGAAAGTGCGTTTGTTTCCTTTATCATTAACTGGTACTGCATTTTCATGGTTTTCTTCTTTACCACATGGTTCCATTCGGGTTTGGTCGCAGCTAGAGCAGAAATTTCATGATCACTTTTATAGCAGCGACAATGAACTCAAGTTGTCACATCTAACATCGGTTAAACAGAAGCATGATGAATCGGTCTCCAATTACGTCAAGAGATTTAGAGAAACAAAAAACCGATGTTATAGTTTGGTGATAACCGAGAGAGACTTGGCAGACCTAGTGCTGAATGGTTTGAGAACTCCCATTAGAGAAAAGCTAGAAGGCTATGAGTTCTTAAATATCAACCAAGTCTTACAAAGGGCTTTGGCTCACGAAAGCCGAAGCAAAGATCTCAAAGAAGTGCATAGATATAAAGCTGATCGTCCTGAGATGAACATGGTTGAATATGATAGTGATCACTCGGACGATGAGGGTGATATCTATGCTACTGAATTTGTTTGGCCATCTAAGGCCAAACCCTTTACTTGCAATGATCTGAAATCGATTCATAAGAATCGTGATGAGGAGATGAAGTTTACTTTTAACATTGCCAAGTGTGATAAAATATTTGATGCTTTGCTGCAAGCCAAAATTATTAGAATATCTCATACTTTACCGCCGTTTGAAGAGCTGAAACGGCGTGCATATTGCAAGTACCATAATTCTTTTTATCATGCTACTAATGATTGCAATGTTTTTCGACGACAGATACAATCGGCCATTAATGACGGACGATTGAACTTTTCTGAGATGCAAGTTGATAAACAGCCCTTTCCAATGAATACCATGGAGTTAGAGGGGAAGAAGCTACTCATTCGGCCGGAGGTAGCCGAATCTGCTAATAAAGCTAATGTCATTGTTGGTGAGCCCAGGAAAGAAAAGGAGGGCGGCAAGGTCTTGGGGAGACAGGTTGTGCTTGATAAGCAACCCGATGGCAAGGAGGTGATCAAAATCATCATCAAGAATCCTACACTCGGGGGGCAACCACAAGTGCAAGAGAACACTCATGTCAAATTTGTTAAGCCCAAGAATCCAGAGGTTGGCAAGTGGAAGACAAATGAACCTAAAGTGCAGTGCAAGAAAATCAAGCCAACTTTTGATATGTTGTTATCCAAGTATGCTAGTCAAGCGGCCTGTTCTAGCTCTAACCGGTCATCAAATTTGAAGCGCTCAAGGTCACCTCCTCGGGAAGAATTTCAGCATCATGCAAGGCCATATGGGTCGTGGGCACCGGGACCATGGATGCCGCCACACCCTATGCGCCATACTACATGGGAGACTTCAATGGAGGATGGTGGCAGCCTCCAATGGCCCCTTATGCTTTTCATCCGGGTTGGGCAGAACCAAGGAGGCCCATTCATGAGAGAATTTCTTATCCCACACGAGGCCGTTTGAACAATGGTGTCAATCGGCCAATGCAAGATAATCAAAAAAGGGTTGGCAAGCAAGTGTGGCATGCTAAATCACCAAGTGCAGAAATTTCAGAGCCTAGCAAGCAAAAGGAGAAGAATACTAGTGCTGAAACTATTATGATAGGCACTAAAGAATTGACAATCAAAGAGCCGATTATTGTTGAAAACCCGGCTGATTCCAATAAAGATGTGGTTGTTGTACAGCAAGGTCCCATGGCTAATGATCATGAAGCTAGCACAAGCAAGGCCAAGTCGAGGGATCCAAAATATACTCAGCCTAAGTGGTGTCCTTCCGGTTTGACCAAGGCACAAAAAAGGAGACTGCAGCGCATGAGGAGTCAAGAGATGGCAGAACAGGAGGCCAAGAAGTAAAGAGATAAATTGTTCAATGACATTCGGCCCATGGTACCTACAAAACAAATATGGATGCCTAAACAAATGCAAGGTGGAGTGGCTTCTACATCTGTCACAACAGCACCTACACCAACAAAGGAGAACGATGCCACCACTATTACATCATCCGCAACACCTATTGATTCCACTTCGCTCGGACAGATTTCAGAACCGATGAACACACCTGAGGAGGAAGATGATATGTTGGATTATGAGCCTACACCGGTCTGCGACGGTATGCATATCAATATGGTGTATTACTTACCCGCTGAATTTCATGCTATAGATGAAGAAGGGGAAGTGGCTCAGCTAGATTTTGGTCCTAAAAATGCTATATTCAAGAAGCCAAAAGAACCGGTGACACACTTGAAGCCATTGTTCTTTAAAGGTCATATTAATGGATCGCCGGTTGCTAGAATGCTTGTTGATGGTGGTGATGTGGTGAATCTTATGCCATATTCGGTCTTCAAAAAATTGGGGCTGCGTGACGAAGAGTTAATAAAGACCAACATGCTGCTTAATGGATTTGAAGGCAAAGAGAAAACTGAAGCCAAAGGTGTAATGTATGTGGAGCTTACGGTGGAAAGCAAAACTTTGGCTACCGCATTCTTTGTCGCCGAGGTGCAAGGTAACTACAATGTGATATTAGGCCGCGATTGGGTTCATGCAAACCAATATGTGCCATCTACTATGCACCAGTTTTTGATTCAATGGGTGGATGATGAAGTGGAGGTCATTCATGCGGATAATTTGGCTTGTGTTGCTTTGGCCGATGCATCGGTGGATTGGCAACATCCCAATGCTACTTGCTTGACGGGACGTGACTTATCAGAATTTGATTTTCTTAGCGCCACAAAAAGTGGTTTCATGCCCGTTTCTTTAAAGCCGGTTGGTGATAATCGGCTCCAAGGTATGATGTATTTAAATGGATTCTAACTCAGATTGGTTGCAAAAGCGTCTTGTTGAATATCGGTCCAATGAGAACGATATGTATGAATCTATAGAGGAGTTAGCTGATATGGATAAATTAGGACAAGGTTTTACGTCGGCCGATCCATTAGAAGAGATAGATATAGGAGATGGTTCAATTCCTAGGCGGACATTCGTAAACGAAAATTTGAGAGCCGATCATAAAGCTAAGTTGATCGAGCTTTTGAAAGAATATGTTTGTTGCTTTGCATGGGAATATCATGAGATGCCAGGTTTAAGCCGAGAGCTAGTGGAGCATCGGTTACCTATAAAGGCTGGTTTTAGACCATACAAGCAATCGGCCAGAAAGTTTAATCCAAAAACATATGACCGGATCAAGGAAGAGATCGGTCGTTTGCTTAAAGCTAATTTTATTAGACCTTGCAGGTATGCCGAGTGGATTTCTAACATTGTACCAGTAGAGAAGAAAGGCTCCGGCAAGTTGAGGGTGTGCATTGATTTCAGAGATTTGAATAGAGCTACACCTAAAGATGAGTATCCCATGCCAATAGCCGATATGCTTATTAATGATGCTTCTGGACATAAGGTCATTAGCTTTCTTGATGGTAATGCGGGGTATAACCAGATTTTTATGGCCGAAGAGGACATGTCCAAAACGGCTTTTCGATGTCATGGTTTCCTTGGTTTATTTGAGTGGACAGTGATGACCTTTGGATTAAAAAATGCCGGTGCAACGTATCAAAGGGCTATGAATTTAATTTTTCATGATTTACTTGGCGTTATACTTGAAGTTTATATTGATGATATTGTTGTCAAATTGGATGCTTTCGGATCTCATCTAGCCGATTTGTGTTTAGCTTTTGAAAGAATGAAAAAATATGGACTGAAGATGAATCCTTTGAAGTGTGCATTCAGCGTGTCGGCTGGAAAGTTTTTGGGTTTCATTATTCATGAAGATGGCATAGATATTGATCCCAAAAAGATAGAGGCCATACAGAAAGTGGAGGCTCCAATATGCAAGAGAGATATGCAAAAGTTCCTTGGCAAGGTCAATTATTTGAGAAGGTTCATAGCTAATCTGTCATTGAAAGTTGATGCATTTACTCCTATCCTTCGGTTAAAGAATGATGTTGATTTCACTTGGGGGGCAAAACAGCAAGAAGCATTTGATATGATCAAGAACTATTTGTGCACTCCTCTGGTGATGAAAGCGCCCAAGCATAGGGAACCCTTTAAGCTTTACATTGCAGCAGAAGAAGGTGTTATTGGTGCTGTTTTGACTCAAGAAACCAAAGGAAAAGAGCATTCTATTACATATTTGAGCAGGCGTTTATTGGACTCTGAGACAAGGTATACATTTATTGAAATACTATGCCTATGCTTATATTATGCTTGCACAAAATTGATACATTATTTAGTACCGAGTGCTTGCATAGTAGCTTGTCAAACCGATGTCATTAAATACATGTTGCATAGGCCAATTCTTAGTGGTAGAATTGGCAAGTGGGCTTATGCTTTGATTGAATATGATTTGGCTTATGAATCTCTAAAATCCATGAAAGGCCAAATCGTTGCTAATTTTATTGTTGAGCATCGGATTAATGACAAGCATGATGTTGATATAAACCTTGTTTCATTAGTACCTTGGAGATTATATTTTGATGGTTCAGTTTGTAGCAATGGCCAAGGTGTTGGTATTGTTTATATATCTCCTCATGGTGCTGTTTTTGAAGCCTCATGCCACTTAGAATATTTTTGCACAAATAATCTAGCTGAATATGAAGCATTGTTATTCGGCTTGGAGATGTTGCTTGCCATAGGTGCTACACATATTGAGGCTTTTGGTGATTCGTTATTAGTAGTGCAACAAATATCCAAAGTCTTTTAATGTTTTGATGAATCACTTAATGTTTATCTTGATAAATGTCTAGATATAATTTCTACTTTGGATTATTTTAGCATTGCTCATATATCTAGACATGACAATTGGAGAGCAAATGAGTTGGCACAACAAGCATCTGGCTATCATGTTGATCATGGCATGTTTCATATTTCTCAAAGGCCGATGTCTAGTCTTGCCAACATAGGGGAGGCCGAACCGGAGCCCACCGTTTCGGCCACTAATGAAATATTCAATGCAGGAGAAAATCAAGACTGGAGGAAACCCATCATTGATTATTTGTGTGATCCTAGTAGAAGGGTGGATAGGGCTGTTCGGCGTATGGCTTTCAAATACACAATGAGAGATGATGGTCTTTATCACCGAATGGTTGATGATGTTCTTTTAAAGTGCTTGGACGAGGACCAAGCGAGAGTTGCTATGGGAGAGGTCCATGAAGGTATTTGTGGCACTCATCAGTCGGCTCCCAAGATGAAATGGTTACTACGACGTGCTGGGTTTTATTGGCCGACTATGATTAATGATTGCTTCAGATATTACAAAGGGTGTGAAGCTTGTCAAAAATTTGGTGATATTCAATTGGCTCCTGCTGCTATGTTACATCCTATTGTCAAGCCGTGGCCTTTCAGAGGATGGGGTTTAAATTTTATTGGAGAAATTCACCCGTCTTCCTCAAAGGGGCATCGGTTCGTGTTGGTGGCAACCGATTATTTCACTAAGTGGTCTGAGGCAGTACCTCTCAAGAACATGACACATACAGAGGTAATCCAATTCATAACTAAGCACATTATTCATAGATTCGGCATTCCTCAAACATTAACTACAGATCAAGGTTCATCTTTCATGTCACATCAAGTCAGAGAATTTGCCGAATCTTATAACATAAAGTTGCTCAATTCCTCTCCGTATTATGCCCAAGCTAATGGACAAGTTGAGTCCAGCAATAAAATTTTAATCAAGCTTATCAAGAAGAAGATTGAGGACAATCCGAGAAGATGGCATGAGTTGTTGTCTGAAGCTTTGTGGGCACATAGGATCTCAAGGCATGGTGCTACGAAGGTGACTCCATATGAGCTAGTATATGGTCAAGAGGCTGTTTTACCGGTGGAAGTAAATTTGAATGCTTTGAGAATAGCCAAACAAAATGATTTATCGGCAATAGACTTTTATAACTTGATGATGGATAATATTGATGATGTTGCCGATAAACGTTTGGCTGCTTTAAAGGCCATAGAGAGAGACAAGTTGAGGGTGGCAAGAGCTTACAATAAGAAAGTTAAGTTGAAGAATTTTCAAGTTGGCGATCTCGTCTGGAAAGTGATTCTACCGATTGGTTCAAGAGATAGAAAATTTGGGAAGTGGTCTCCAAGTTGGGAAGGTCCTTTTAGGATTACAAGAGTTGTTCCTGGAAACTCTTATTTGGTGAAATCTGTACAAGGGGCATTGTTACCTAGAGCTCTCAATGGCAAGTACTTGAAGAAATACCACCCAAGTGTGTGGCAAGAAGCCTAAGTAGGCAATGGCCGATATATGATTATCGCCCTTAGCACAAACAAGGGAGATACATAATTATCGCCCTGAGATGTATAAATGGCCGATGGAGTGTTGACATCGTCCTTAGAACAAATACCGTTCATGTTATTTTTCGGCATGCAAGCTTTGCCAAAAAATAGGAGGGCATGTGTTGACATCAGATTTTGGCACGGCATAAAAAGAAAATGAGATGGTCTCGAGTGAAAGGGTTTCAGCGTGAAAAGTTTCACGTCGCCAAGTGGAACAACTTTGATGTTTAGGTTATTATCGTCCAACCCTATCTTAGGGGCCCAAACTGTGCTCCGAGTGGCAGAATTTAGTGTTCCGAGTGCTTTTCGGCTGGTTACACCTTCAAGACGACCTTGAATGAAGGAGCACTCTACTTGGATTGTCTTTGTCTCATCGAGGTGATCGATTTTCATATATAAATCATCTCAATCCGAGTTCGTATGCAAAAGTTAGAGACAATACACTGCAGACTGAACCTAAACGGAAATATGGCGCGAGGTACTAAACACCCTGTCTGATGGGTCGCGCGAGTCATTTGGCCATCAAGATGGCCTTGAATCGAAAAACCTTCAACACAAAAAAGCTTCGTCTCGTCGAGCCGATCGATTTTCATATATAAATCGTCTCAATCCGAGGTCGTATGCAAAGGCTATATTTTCAGTCGAGAAATCCGAGTAAAAAGCTTGCCAGCAAAAGGAAAAGCTTGCCGGTGTGGAAGCTTGCTGGTGTGAAAGCTTGCCGGGATGGAAATCTTGCTGGTGTGAAAGCTTGCCGGGGTGGAAATCTTACCGGTGTGAAAGCTTGCCGGCGTGGAAGCTTGCTGATGTGAAAGCTTGCCGGGGTAGAAATCTTGCCGGGGTGGAAACCTTGCCGGTGTGAAAGCTTGCTGGGGTGGAAACCTTGCCGGGGTGGAAACCTTGCCGGTGTGGAAACCTTGCTGGCGTGGAAAGCTTGCTGGAAAAAAGCTTGCCGGGAAAGTGGAAGCTGTCAAAGTCAATCCGATCATAAGTTGGAGATGGGCTCGAAAGACTATTCAGATGACCTCGGTTAGAAAAGTGTTCTACACGGAAGTTGTGCGTATCGTCGAAACAGTCAACTTTGCTTTTGGAGTCATCATCATCGGATATAATATACGGCTTGCATAGTTGTTACAAGCCTCAAACAGTTCAGAAAACTGCATAATTGAATCCGACCCACAGTTAAAGATGGGCCCTAAAAGTCATAAACGCGGCCTTAAAAGGAGAAGTGGTCCGCGATGTATTATGCAGATCATCGAGGTGAACAAGTTTGATGTTGAACTTGAGTCCATCCAATTTAGTATACGATTTCTACAGCCCACGCAAGAAGCGGGACAGAAGTATGGGACAGATTCGGGTTGAATCCGAGTTGGACTGAAACTAGAACTGTAGGACGTGAATTGATGTAATTTTCTTGTAAGGAAAGCCTAGATGAATCCTTTACTTATACAGGAAGTCCAGCAGCCTCTTATATATGTTAGGGGTGACGGCCGATTGAAACAACACACAATCGAACAAATCAATATACTACGTTTTATCTCTCCATCGTTTTTCTCTCTCGTTCTTCGCTGTTCTTCGTGTTTGAGAGCTGCGAATCCCGAGGCTCTAGGGGCGAGCGAATCGACCTAGGGCAGCCCATAGCCGCCGCACTCCCTGACGGGGTCCCTCCCGGGCGTGTGGGGTTTCGGGTCCTAAAAGCACCCGCCGACTGTCTTGCATATCGCGCTGTCGGTCGGGTCTCCTTCGACGTGAGCTGCGGTGCACCACCCCCGGCCTCGAGGGTACACGGTGATGTGTTCGTGTGTCAATAGAATGTCACATGGCAAAACCTGCATTGTAAAATTGCAGCAAAAGTAAGAAAACATGACAGTAAATCAATAAGATTTACTTGATGTGACACGAGTGAATCCTTACGAGGAAATCACTATGTTCAAGTTCTAAACAGAAGGTTGATCGTCCAATTACGGGTGGCATGCAGGGCCCCCGCTTACTCCCACAAGCAGGACAGTCCAAAGGTCATGACAAATCGTATGAACCGAACATCCATGGGACTGGAAATCCTGGTGGGTGCGATAAACCATACAATGCATACAGATATTGGAGTGTAACCATAATTGATAACCCGTCCTCACAAAAAAGATGATCTGGATACTACAAAATATACATACTGAATTGAGTGGACAGACATTACCATAGACTGTTCTCAGGACTCACCACACAACAAAAGCGGCAGTACTAAACAATACAGGGTTCACACACACAAATCAAGTACTGAACAATAGTACTTGATACAGACAAGCAAAGTTGCACTAATTAAACTCTGCAGACTATTTCTTTCCTCCGACCTACGGGATGTACCCCACATAACTGACTAGGCCATGGACTTCGTGAGAGATGTCTACCAGCACCATCGCCAGCTCATCAACCTTGGAGAACCTAACAGAGCGGTCTTTCCACTCATAAACATGATGATGAAAATAGTCCGCATCAGATTTGTCGGGAAGCTTTACAAGATCCACACCCTTCGTAATCGAAGGCACGACTAGGAAACTGTTGTGGTGAAGTACACCCTCAAGAACACGCCTGACAACAATGCTACAGGAAAACACTAGTTCACGACACATGGCGACAAGGACACGGCAGCTGGATAGTTTAGTAGTAGAACTCATCTCAGGTCTTCCAGTTCACACGGCATGACTTTGAGAACTTCATCTCCACCGCGGACCTAGTTCTAATTCAAACAGAAACCAAATATTTTATTACTACTCCGTTCAGAAATATAAGATGATTTTCGATATTTTACTCCATATAAGACTATATATATGCACATAAAAGAGTGAACAAAGACACTAGAACATGTCTTCAAAGGCATGAGAGCAGAGGGATTACTTGCAATATCCATAACACAAGTTACTGAGGCTAATATACACTCTTCAAAGGCATGAGAGCTAAAATCTTGCATTTCCTACAGCTAGCATTGATGTTCATAAAGTAGTTGAAACTAATCTACAAGAAATCAGTGTTATGTGCAATAATCATATTTATGTCAACCTCTCTCATGTTTTGGTCAAAAGAGCAATTTAGAACCGTCATTTGGCACACATAATTCACATGCAAGATCACCCAGAAAGCTGTACTACTAGTATTAGTACTGCGTGTTAGATGAAAAAACACGATCAAGATCGTCAAGAAGAGATATTACCTGGACTTGCTTAATGAGGGATCCTGGAGAGGGGGGCTTGGATAGGGCGATGGCCTTGAGCTTGTCTGCGGTAGTCTCGGCGGGGTGCTTGCGCTTCTACATACCCTAAGCCTCGACGGTTTCGGCCAGAGACATAGACATCACTTTGGTCGGTGCTCCAGGGTCCATCAAGAAACTGTCAAATAGAAATAAAAGAAAAGAAACCATAATCACAAACCCAAAAGAAGAACAGAGAGGGAGTTATAGGATGTAACACCCTGGTTTTTGGCCCTTTCTTTTTCTTTTTGATTTATTTGGTTTTTGCTCTGATTTTATATTGGAGTGGATTTGTGGACTTGAAACCTGGGAGATCATCCTCATTTCTTCTCCCAAGTGGCTCATCATTCTCAAAACTTTCCCAAGATCATGTCATTTCTATTCTAGCCAACCCTAAAACTCTTTTTCTCAGGAATATTCCTTTTTCTATTAAAGGAATAACCCTATTTGTCCTAGGTTGTGAAGCAACCTATACTTCTATCACTCCCAAAATTCCCAAATAATTCTCATAATTTCTTTGGGTCATATATTGCTCAAATATGCCCAAAATTTCCTTTCCTAGCCCAAAAATAATTCCCCAATATTTATTCTTCATTTCTGAACAGTATGGTTTTCTGTGAAGGAAGTGCCATCTATCCTTTCTTGAAAGCTCCCAAACTTTTTGGGCATGCTATATCATCCAAATCATTGCTTCATGCCAAAATTCAGCTCCATTTGCCTAGTGAATCTTCCTCGGAAATTTTTCAAACTTTCTGTCAAACAGAAGCCATTGTGAAGGAAGTACTAGTTAGGAGTACCCAAATGAGTTGAAATTTTGCGCACTCCTTCATGTGCTCATATTATCACACTCCTCCAATTTTCAGCTCCATCCAATCATCTATGTGAGCACAGGATCAAATCTTTGATTCTGTTAATATTTTCAGGTTGTGAAGCAAGTATAATTTATATTATTTCATTAATTCTGAAAAATTACCAGATCATGCTCCTACCCATAAAAGCTCTCTCCACAAAATTTGGCATCATTTAAGCAATCTATTTTCTCACCAATATTATTCTAAGTTTGTGGACAAAGAGGATAGCTGTGAAGGAAGTACCATTTTGGCAAGTCCATTTGGTATGAAATTTTTACAGCATCTTTATATGTCCATATCATCATGATATACCCAATTTCAGCTCAAGTGGCTAATCTATGTGAGTGCACCATCCTAATCTTGATTCTGGACCATAATGGCAGCTGCAAAGCAACTATGCTTAATTTTGGTCCATTTCCTTCCAAAACCCCCAGGATCATAGTCCTTCTTAACCTAAACACCCCAGACATCATATTTGACCCTTAGCCCTTCTTTGCTGATCACAGGTGTGCAGCCAAGTTTGCTACAGCAAACTTTCCTCGAAGCCTCACATCTCTCCCTGGCTCCTTCTCTAGATATTTGACTCCTGGGAAGCCTTGGGGAGCAAGGACTAGCCACCAGACAAGGTTTGCCAGCCCCTCCTGTCCTCCCCGTGACATGTCACATGGTGACCGCGTTGGATTTTTCCTACGCACGCGCTCTACTCGCAGTGGCCGCGTCCAGAACGTCATTTTGCTTCGGGCCCCTCTCTCCGGCGAGCCTCGCGCATCCTCAGGTGCCGACCACCCTCCTCCTTCTTCCACCTCACTCCTCTGGACCCCCTTCCCCTGCTAGCTGCTCGCCGAACCAAGCCAAAGCGACGGCCACGAGCACACTGTGGCCGACCGCCACTGTTGCCACCCTGTCTTCTTCCTCCCCGTGCTCCTGGCGTCGCCTCTGCCCTGTGAACCTCCCTGTTATGCTCCCGTTGCCTACCGTCGAGCTCGCTTGCATGCCCACGCGTTAGCAGCTCCGGCCATGTGTCCGCGGCGGCCGCCAGCGCTGCACCTCCTTCCCTCGGCTATTTAAGCCGCCCCGGCCGCGTCTCTCCTCACCATCCACTCCCTCTCATTCCCAGTAGCGCCCCCGACCACTCAAGCTAGCTCAAGGATGCCTCGAGCCCTCCAATGGCCGCCTCGGCCGCCGACGACCTCTGCTCAAATCCGAGCGAGCCCGAGCCCCTCCCTCCATTCCATCACCACCATAGCACCACTCAGATCCCGGCGGGCCTCCCCTACTCTTCAGCCCCTCCTCCGGCGCACCGGAGTGCCGTGTCCCTCCTCCACCGTCCACCGGCATCAAGGCCATCTTCGTCTCGGGCCACCCCGCCGGCAGTGGATGGGATCAATGTGTGTGTCTCGCTGCTCTAAGCTCATCCATGGGCTGAGCGCCACGGGAGACGGCCTGGAGCTCCGGCAATCACCATCGGGAGCCGCCCCTCTCCTCTACCTGGCGCGTGCGAGAAGAAGACGAAGACAATGACCCCCCTGCCAGTGGGTCCCGCTCGTCGGCCTCTACGCGTTGACCCGGCCGGCCCGCTGACATGGATTAGTGGAAGCATATTCCCAGGAATACGTTTTCCCTAAACGAAACCGTAAACTGGTGCGGCTATGGGAAGAAATGCGCTTTCTTATCTGGAAAGCGTATTTCAGCAAAGGTGCGTTCTGTTTTTCCAGCCGAGGGCCTGTTTGTGATGATTTTAATTACAGATGGGTCCCTGGCAGAAAAACCTTTATAACTTTTTGCTCACAACTCCAAATGAGGTGATTCCAAAGCCCACTTCTTCATCTCGTCGAGCCCGTTCTGTTGGTATCAATTTCATGATGTTGTCACATTCTAAAAATGACCATTATGCCCTTGCCCTTATTCAGCCCCCACCGAGAGAGAAAGATTTCCGGCGATTCTTTCCGCGAGCTTCTCGCACTTCCTCCCGATGAATCCATTTCCCCCAGGCAAGCCACACCCTCCATTTGCATGATTGCAATGCAATGCATGGTTTAAATTATTTAAACTTGCTTAAAATTTGCATTAGCTACATATGACTTGTTCATGGCATTTCTCGAAGTAATATTTTGATCTTGCTATTGCCAAGATGTTGCTTGGAGTTCTAGGACTAATATTTTGCAGCTGATGAGGATGACATGTGCCATTGGATTATTAGTGGCTTATATTATTTTTGTGATGGTATTGGATATTATGCTTTGGAGTATTACTTTGGATATGATGTCAGCTAGCTTACTCTTATTATTGGATTAATAGTATCTTGGTACTTGGATTCATTATGATAGTAGTGCTATGCTACCCTCGGAGTATTAGGTTATGACTATACCTGGATTATTTGTTGGATATTGCTATGACTTGGATTACAGGTTGATAGATGATATTGGAGTATCAGTTAACACAGATCTATCTTGGGGATAAATTATGTCATTTCGTTGGTCAGGTGCCACCGAACCGGGCTTTTCCAATGCAACCACATTTGCCTTTATTGGGAGGCCCTAATGCGGTCTATTGTTATGCCTCTCGTAGGTGCCTCCAACTAGGGAAGGTTATACGCGTGCGCTACCCTGATCAGGTAGGCCGGTATAAGCCATGTGTGCTCGTAGTTGTTTGTGTACCATGTCCCCATTTGGGACGATTGTTTTGCCACGACGGTGGCCGTTGGATGTCCGAAGTGGCATCGGGGCCACCCATGACTTAGCCCAAAGGGGAGTTGGTCGGAGTGGCTGGGAGAGTGTCATGGCAGTAGATTGGTTTTGTCGGAACACCGTTGGTCCACCCGAATGGGAGCACGAGGTCATGGGTTCTATGATGTGGGTACAATGTGCTAACCTCTGCAGAGTGTGTGTTTAATCTATCGATAGCCGCGTCCTCGGTCATGGGCACAAGTTCATACTAGGTCACACCGTTCGATCAACACTCACATGACGGAATGACTTATATGTGATTTATATGTTGATATATTTGAGCAATACAGTTTGGCAGGATGATGATGAGGATATTGGGATGATCTCGAGGATGATCATTCAGTTTGTGATGTGGTCACGCGGTGATCACGTGGAGGTATTGATCACGAGGTGTTCGAGGTGATTTATTGCTTGGCCGAATAGCCAAGATTGAGATGGTTCTTGAGATGGTGGTTCAGCAGTAATTCTAGTAGTATCATATCATGCTTCGTAGTTGCTTTCTCATCATAGTAGTTGTTAATAACTTAACCTGTTAAATGCTATGTTATTGTCTTGCCTTGATGCTTTTGGTTGCTGTGAGCTTGCAAGTACATCCAATGTACTGACCTGGCGTGTCATGCCAGATTGCAGGTGATGTCATGATTGATTGATTGGTTGTCGAGGTTACTGCACATGCGAGCTAGATCGTGTCCCAGCCAAAGTCCCTGCGGAGTGGAGTTCACCACTGTCGTCGTTGCTCCGCCGCTAGAAGTTATTCCGCTGCTACGAGTTGTTCCGCTGCTAGCATAGAGCTACCTTAGCAAGGCGTAGTGTCGCCATGCTGATGTGATTCTTTGTAACATCAGACCTTTGTATCCCTTATCCTTTGTAATAAAGAGGTGATTTGTTCTATGTCGAGAAGTGCCGTATTCCAGAAGACTTGCCTCGATCTCTGGGCTAGAATACTGGGCGTTCCGGTATCTCTGAGCCGGGGTGCCACAGAGCTTGGTATCAGAGCAGGTCTGGCTGTAGGACAACCTAGTTAGCCCGAGCGGTAGAAATCGGTAGTATAGAGTCTGGCTTGTTTGTTGCATTTAGTTGCTGCATTTGTTTGTTGCATAGCATGCATATAGCCTTTTTATTTGTTGCTAACGGTTTATCTTGTGAGTTTAGCTGGCATCGGTATGGATCCACTACAGCTAGCTCCTGCATCTCTCTCGTCTTCCTTTCTTGCCTAATCTTCGGTGTTTGGCGTCATTTCTGTCCCAGCGGAGTGATGCCAAGTGTCGGGGACGAATCCGCGATCACCTATGGGACCCAGGGAAGGACCCCTTTACGTTCGGCAGGGAGAGACGGTCGCACGAAGAGCAAATCTAGCGAAGAACACGACAGTGCACGAGAGAGATTTACCCAGGTTCGGGCCGCACGGATGCGTAAAACCCTACTCCTGATTTTTGGTTTATTATCTGTTTGATTGTTCTAGCTCCAGGAGCGCTACAGTACCGAGTAGCTGCGTACAATACTGGAGTTCTCCATCTCCCAGTTCCTCTCCCCCTCTACGTTGCCCATGGGCCTCCTTTTATACGCACAAAGGGGTCACCAACAGGTGGCAAACAGTAAAGGTAGAGGTGGAAAGTTGCTACAGTAAGGCCATTATTACCAGGATGACATGTCCTACCTACCACTGACGACAGGGGACAAGGGCATTAAATGCCCATGCCTTTGCTGTCCACATACATGTACCCGGACGTCTTGGACGTGGGAAAAGCCTATCCCACCTGCTCCTGCACCGCTAGCTACAGTGTACCGCCGTCTACACAGTGCCCTGCCACACACGCTTGGAAGGACCCAGAGCGCCACGCTGGCAGAGGCACCGGAGCAGCACAGTGGTACAGTAACGCTTGCCGCTGCAAGACCTTGCCGCACCTGACAGCTTGCCGCAACACATAGCTTGCCGCGCAAGGTAACTTGCCGGGGCAAGTACCTTGCCGCAGCTGCTATCTTGCCGCAGCCAATACCTTGCCGCAGCCAATGACTTGCCGGGGCAAGTACCTTGCCGCGGCAAGTACTCTGCTACAGCAAACCTCAGGCTGGGCCTCAGCTGTCCCTCCCGGCAAGCTCCTCTTGCCGGGGCCTTAACTCTTGCTTTGTATACTTTGTTCTTGAATGGCTTAATAATCTTGAGCTTCTCTCTGGCTGTCCTCCCGCAAGCCTGGCCACGGGATGCTACTATTGCCCGTGCACAAGTATGGGGTACTAGGGTACCCCTATTCTAGTACACCGACAGGAGCCCCCGGGCCTGGGCCACACACGGTGCCGGGCGTTGTTGGGCCAGGCCCAAACTGTGCATGGGCACGCGTGGCTGGGATAAGCCGAAACGTCTCTATGCTGTTTAATTGCACGCTCTCCCACGCGTCGCGCGTTGAATGCGGAGCGTGGGAAGCGTGCGCAGTTATCTCGAATGACGAAGGGGCGGATGGTTCCGCATCTTTCCCCATAAAAGTAGGGACCTGCAGAAGCACTCACACACCCCTCTCACCATTCTCGGTCTCCAAATCTCCGCCTTCTTCTTCCTCCGCTCCAAAACAAAACGGTTTCCCAATCCTCCGCCACCGCGCGCGTCTGCATCTCCCTCGGTCCTCAGCTCCGCCTTCGCCATGCCTCCCAAAGGAGAAAAGGGGAAGACGGGGAAGTCCTCAAGGACGGAGACCCAGGCGCAGATGAAGAGGCAGAAGTACGCGCTCTTCGCTCCGACGCTCACGGGGGCGGATCTGAAGGCCAAGTTCCAAGGCATGTGGGCCGCGAGGACCAAGGCGCATCCGGCTACCCGCGTTTGCCCAGCCACCGACGAGAGCGAAGTGAGCAAGTACCCCTTCTTCGCTTGCTACTTTTGGTGCGGGCTCTGCCCACCGTACTCGGATTTCTTCAGCGACGTCATGTACACCTTCAATCTCCGTCTGCTGGATCTCACACCGAATGCCGTATCCACCATGGCAATATTTGCGCATCTGTGCGAGAACTTCGTCGGCGTCGCACCCAACACCGCGCTGTTCAGGCATTACTTCACTCCCCGTGCTGAAAAGGGGGAGCCTCTCACTGTTGGCGTCTCGTTGGTTTCAAGATTGGGCGCCAAGGAGCATTATCTGAAGGGGGATCTCCGCCCAAGGTGGGGAGAAATCCGGTCTGAATGGTGTTGGATCATTGACGATGAGCCGCCACCATACTGTGAGCTTCGCAAGACCCCAGCAGCGCGTGGCACAGACTGGAGCGATCTGGATCCCCAGGACAAAAAGCTGGAGATTGCCGCTACCAGGATCATACGGCTCAGGGAGGTCGGGCTCACCATAGGGATGGTTGGCGCAGACTTCCTCCGCCGCCGCATTGCTCCTCTGCAGCAGAGAGGAAGGCCGGCCTCTGATTGGAAGAACCCAGCCGATATCATGCGGCTGCGCCCTGGACTGATCAACAACTTCACAGTTCTGCAGCACGACTTTTTCATGCGAGAACTGTTCAAGCAAGAGACAGATCCAGAGAAGCGCGACAAGGCGTTCACGCTGCCGAAGCACATCGTGCCCCTTTGCAACAACTCCGCATTGAGTGCAATCATCGCTATGATGCCGCTCTGCAATGCGCACAGCGTTGAAGCAACTTGGGACGTGCCGCTCGAAGAAGACGTGCGGCGATTCTTTGACTCCACGGTCGAAAAGCAGGTCCGGGTGGAGGAGTGGCTCGTGCGCAACACCACTGAGCAAGAAATAGAATTCATTGGTCGAAGAGTGGAGGAGGACAGGCTCGCCAGGGAAGCTGGCGATTTTGGTTATACTTTGGCGGAGCTCGACGAGGCACAAAAGGAGAGCCTTGCCGAGCAGGGGATGCTTGCCGGGAAGGGCGAGCTCGCCGCACCCGGCAAGGATGTCGGGCCAAGCCAGCCTGCCGACGAGTCAGGCAGCTCGGAGGATGAGGGCTCCTCTTCCGAGGAGGGCACCGAAAGCCCACCGCAGTCAGAGTCCCCAGCCCCTCTGAGGAGGAAACGCCTTCGCAGGCTTGGCAAAGTGGCTGAGCGGCAAGAAGTCCAACAACCGCCGGAGCGCCGTTCGACGCGCTCGACCGCGGCAAGGGCTGGTGCTGCGGGAGCGTCTCACGCGGCCCCGGCAACTGGAGCAGGGTCATCAAAGACCGCTGCTACTACCCCCGCCAAGCGGCCAAGGAGCCCAGCTCCCCCTCCTCCCCCTCCTCACACGGAGGCAGACTTTTATTTTTCCGCCCTCAGCGAAGAGGACGACGAGGAAGAGTAAGTTCCCTTGCCGCGACCCTCAATCTTTGTAAGGTTTTGTTTCTGTCCTCACTTGTCGCGCTCCGGCCTTGCTTCCGCAGGGAGGAAACCTTGGCGGAGAGGACAAGGAAGAGAGCTAAGGTCTCGACGAGCAAGACCGTGGTGGTCGTCGAAGATGAGCCCATGGCAACCACCGGGAGAGCGTCTGAGACCATCCCGACCAGCTCAGAGCCCAGCCCTCGTCGCAGCCCCCAGCGTAAGTATTTCAACTACCTTTCGCTGGCGGTCGCTGAGGAACAAGCATTTTGTCACTGACATCTTTGGGCGTGTAGGAGAGGAGCAGCAAGTGGAGCCATCTGAAGGTGCTCCAGAAGTACCACCCCCCTCGACCACACCGCCAAGGAGAAGATCTCCGGTAAGGGCTCCCACTAGCGAGCCGAGCCACGAAGAGGAGCCGGCAAGCGCCGACGTGCCAAGCACCAGCGCTGGCGACCCCACCCCAATGACAAACGTTGACGGGGGAGGGGAGCCCACTGCTCCTGAGCTCAACACGGGTAAACCCACTTGCCGCAAAACTCTTTCTGCTTTCTTTCTTTTGTCTTCTTGAATTTCTTCCTGAAGCTCTTTTTGCTTTACTTCTCGGGTTGGCAGAGCCCTCCTCGGTGGAGCCAATGAACATTGACTCTTCTGCCGAGGAGAACACCACAGGGGCCATCGACGACGAGGCCGCCAAGGCCGCCGCTGCCAAGGCCGACAAGCTGGCAGCCGACAAGCTTGCCGACGAAGAAACTGCCAGGGCTGCCGAAGAGGCCGGCAAGGCCGCCAAGGATAATACCGCCAAGGCGCCCACCGATGAAGCCGCCAAGGCTGCTGAAGCTGAGGCCGCCCAGAAGGCTGCTGAGGAGGCCGGCGAGGGAGCCGGTGGTCGTACTGACGGCCCTGAGGCCACAGGAGCGCCAGGCGCTACTCCAACCACGGGTCCCTCAACCACTGACGAGGCGGCAGCGCCCAACTCGCCTCCGCCAAGCAAATACATCCGGGTCGGCGAGAACGTCTACGTCAGCCTCCCCTGGACGATGGGCTCCAGAGCGCCAACCAAGGAGGATGTTGTGGACGAGGAGATCCTTGCCGCTGCCGGGCTCCAGCTTGTGGATGCGCCAGGCGCCAGCAGCATCAGCACGTCTGAAGAGGAGCAACTGCTTCAAAAGCTGCTGAATCTTCATCGCGCCCGACGGGAGAAGCTAGCTTCCAGGGAGGCGCTCATCGAGAAGGCCGAAGCTGACATGTTGAGGCGCGCGGAGATCTTGGCGGACGTCCGCGCGCGATCTCTTAATGCGTTAGAGGTCAAGCGGGCACAGCTGGCCGAAGAACGGCAGGCCCTCCTCCTGATGAAGCAAGACATTGAACAAAAACAGGAGGAGACCGCCAAGGAGTTGTCTGCTCAGGCCAGTGATCTGAACCAGCGGAAAGTGGACCTTGATGCCCACGAAGAAGAACTTGCCGAGCGCAAGAGGAAACTTGCCGAAACCCTCCAGCAGAAAGACGAGGAGGTGGCAAGACTTGTCGCAGAGCGGACCCAGGGGCAGGCACAAAAACACCAGAAGGAAATCGAAGCCTTGGCCCAGGAGTACGCCAGCAAGTTGGTGGAGGCCACCGACACTGTCGCTGCTGCAGAAGTGAACAGGAAGGAAACGGAGGAGAAAGTGGCAAGACTAGAGGCCGCCCTCAAGGCAAACGGTGACAAGCTCTCAACGCTTGAAAGTGAGAGGGCAAAGGTGACCCACACTTTGGCGGAGATGCAAGTTACCATAGCCAAGAAGAACAATCTGCTTGCCGCCGCCAACGACTCCAGAGCAGACCTGAAGCTGAAGCTGACCACGCTGAAGGAGACGCTCGACACCACCAGAAAGCGCGAAGGGCTTCTAATGACAAAGCTCCAGAAAAAAAAGGGTCTGCTTCAAGACGCTATTGCAACCCACAAGAAGTTCAGGGATAACATGGGGATCTTCACAGACAGGCTTGCCAGCGCCGCCGAGGACATTGACAAGGAGTTGACTACCCTGAAGGTGCCGGACTTCAGGTACTCCACCGACAAGAACACGCAAACTAGCGTCAAGCTAGCCGAGTTCTTCGACGGAGTAGTAGAAGCACTCCAACAGCTCCAAGTCAATCACAAAGCTCAACTGGCCGACGAGTCACGCAGGCTTTGCCGGGGAGTTCTCCGGAGGTTGTTGGTGAAGATAGCATACAGAAACCCGGGCGTCGACTTCAGCAACATCTTCAAAAGCTTGCCGAAGGGATACGACCCCGCGCCACTAGAGGCCCTTGTCGCGCCCATCGTGGAGAGGGTGGACCAAATCCAGAGAGTCGAAGGCGAGCACCGCAATTAGAGAGCCCATTCTGCTCCCTCCTTGCCGCCGCTAGACATGTTAAAGAACAATCTGTTTAAGCCGCGGCAACTTATCTTGTAATATAACTTGCAATATTTTGAAGTTAATGCATGTCATCTCCCTTGAGCAATTTCTTTCTTTGTGTGTACTTGCCCTACGCTTATAGGGAACTTGCCGGTGCGCGCACCATTGCCGCGAGCGCTGGGTGCGGGACTTCAGCAGCCTGCTGGCGGTGCCGCTGTCGGCAAGCAACCTTGTCACGCTCAGTGCAGCCACTTAGGTTGTTGAGCGGACTCAAAACAAGGTAAGGGCGCGACTGATTACGCTTAGGTTCCGTCGCGCACAGGTTTTCCATACAAAGAGTAGTATTGTTCAAGGAAAATAACCTTGAAAATAAAAAAGAATTTGATTGTTCAAACTTTGGCACTTAGCTTTGTCGCTGATCTCTCCGTGGCAAGGTCTTGTCACTGCTTGCCGCTGCCTTCTTCCCGGCAAGGTAAAGTTTCTTTGAACGACGCCTGGTCCATATCATTATCCCATCCCCCTCGGCAAACTTGTGCGCGAGGGAAGCTTCTGTCTCTTTGAGAAAAAGAAAGAAGAGAAAATAAAGATATAGGAGCTTGGCGGCTCGTTAATGCTTACCGGGGAGGCTGTACTGCACAGTATGTCAGATAATCATGCAAAATAAAAGTAAACATGAAATCGTCAAAAACTGCGAAATACAAAAGCTTTATTTATGCACAGGGTCTGCGCCTGGCTTTGTACAAAGGATTACATGCAACAGCGGCAATACTTGTACAAAAGGTGGTTGCCGGGGAAGGGCCCGGCAACCGCGCCTTATGGAAAAAACTTACGAAGATGCTCAATGTTCCAGGAATTGATCACTGGAATGCCATCCTCGGTCTCCAGGCAGACAGCACCGGGCCTGGTGACTCGTTTCACCCGATAAGGGCCTTCCCACTTCGGCGTCAACTTGTTTGAATTCTTGGCCGACTGAACGCGCCGAAGAACAAGGTCGCCTTCCTCGAGACTTCTGGCATTAACTTTGCGGCTATGGTAGCGACGCAAAGCTTGCTGGTAGCGAGCAGCTCTCACAGCAGCCTGAAGACGATCCTCCTCGAGGAGCACAGGGTCATCTTGCCGCAGTTGCTCTTGCTCAGGCTCATCGTAAGCAAGCACTCGAGGTGACCCGTATACGAGTTCCGTGGGGAGAACTGCCTCTGCTCCATAAACTAGAGCAAAAGGCGCCTGGCCAGTAGCTGGATATGGCGTCGTCCTGATCGACCAAAGAACCACTGGCAGCTCCTCGATCCAGTTCTTGCCGCACTTGCGCAGCTTGTCGAAAGTTCTCGTCTTGAGCCCACGCAGCACTTCAGCATTTGCCCTTTCAGCTTGACCGTTGCTTCGCGGGTGAGCAACAGAAGCGAAACAGACCTTGGCGCCAAGGTCTTCGACATACTGCATGAAGGCGTGGCTCGTGAACTGGGTACCGTTGTCGGTGATGATCCTGTTAGGAACACCAAAGCGACAAACAATTCCCTTGAAGAACTTGATGGCTGATTGTGCTGTCACCTTCCTCACTGCTTCCACTTCCGGCCACTTCGTAAACTTGTCGATGGCCACATACAAGTACTCGAAGCCCCCGGTGGCACGGGGAAAGGGGCCGAGGATGTCGAGCCCCCAGACCGAAAATGGCCAGGAGAGAGGGATTGTCTGGAGAGCTTGAGCTGGCTGATGAATCTACTTGGAATGAAACTGGCACGCTTCACACTTGGTTACTAGTGCAGTTGCATCCTGGAGGGCGGTGGGCCAAAAGAAACCTTGCCGGAAAGCCTTTCCAGTAAGGGCTCTTGACCCTATGTGGTGACCACATATGCCTCCATGAATCTCCGCCAACAGCTCCTGTCCTTCTTCCCGGGGAATACACTTCAATTTCACACCGTTTGGTCTTTTTCTGCACAGCATGTCATCGACAAATTGATACATATTGGACCGTCGGGCTACTTTCTCCGCTTCTTCCTGCTCTTCGGGAAGTTCTCCTGTCTGAAGGAAACGGACGATCTGCTGCGCCCACGCTGGAGCCTGTGGCTCGACAACGAGGACTAAAGGCATTTCTTCTGCTGCGGGAACATCAGGCCCTACGGCAAGAGCTTGTCGTTCTACCAGAGCCGGCCGTTCCCCGACGAGCTTGGCGGGAACAGCCGCTTCAACGACAAGAGCCTGGGGCCCTGCTGGAACGTGCTGTCCTTCAACAAGCTCGTCGGGAGCGGTTGCTTCAATGACGGAAGCCCAAGGCCTCGTCGGAGCATCTTGCTCCTCAGTGCTTCGATCAGGAGCGCCTGCTTCAACGACAAGGACCCGAAGTCTTGTCGGAGCAAGTTGCCCCTTTGCCTCTTGCCTAGGAGCACCCGCTTCAACGACAAGAGCGTGAGGCCTTGTCGGAGCAAGTTGCCCCTCTGCATCTTTGGCGCTGGCTTTGGCAGCCTTCTTGCCGGCGGCTTCGGGGAGCTCTGCCGGGAAGTAGTCGCCAGAAGCCAACTTCCTCTTCCTGCCTTGCCCTACTGATGGCGTCACGGATGGCTGAGTTAGTTGGAGCACAAAAGTGCCTGGTTCCACAGGCAATTTGAGTGCGGCGCGCTTTGACAAACCATCGGCAATGTCATTCTCAGCACGTGGGACGTGCTCCATTTGTAGGCCGTCAAAGCGTTCCTCCAACTTCCTCACCTCATCTACATAAGCTTCCATCAATGGGCATTGGTAGTTCTTGTTCACTTGCCTGACGACAAGCTGCGAATCTCCCCTGACGATAAGCTTCTTGATCCCAAGGTCTGCCGCGATCCTGAGACCGGCAAGCAACCCCTCATATTCTGCAGTATTGTTCGTCGCCTAATCCTTGGGAAAGTGCATTTGGACCACGTACTTGAGGTGCTCTCCGGTGGGTGCGACAAGCAGTACGCCAGCACCGGCGCCTTGCAGCGAAAAGGCACCATCAAAGTACATAAGCCACTCTTTGCTTGTCTCCTTGCCGGGGAGAGTCGTCTCTGGGATTTCTTCGTAAGATGTCGGGGACAAATCCGCGATCACCTATGGGACCCAGGGAAGGACCCCTTTACGTTCGGCAGGGAGAGACGGTCGCACGAAGAGCAAATCTAGCGAAGAGCACGACAGTGCACGAGAAAGATTTACCCAGGTTCGGGCCGCACGGATGCGTAAAACCCTACTCCTGCTTTTTGGTTTATTATCTGTATGATTGTTCTAGCTCCAGGAGCGCTACAGTACCGAGTAGCTGCGTACAATACTGGAGTTCTCCATCTCCCAGTTCCTCTCCCCCTCTACGTTGCCCATGGGCCTCCTTTTATATGCACAAAGGGGTCACCAACAGGTGGCAAACAGTAAAGGTAGAGGTGGAAAGTTGCTACAGTAACATGTCCTACCTACCACTGACGGCAGGGGACAAGGGCATTAAATGCCCATGCCTTTGCTGTCCACATACATGTACCCGGA
Source organism: Thinopyrum elongatum (assembly GCA_011799875.1). Lineage (NCBI taxonomy): Eukaryota > Viridiplantae > Streptophyta > Magnoliopsida > Poales > Poaceae > Thinopyrum > Thinopyrum elongatum. Next base: position 543,877,383 of record CM022298.1, on the reverse strand, counting down.
CGTCTTGGACGTGGGAAAAGCCTATCCCACCTGCTCCTGCACCGCTAGCTACATAGTACCGCCGTCTACACAGTGCCCTGCCACACACGCTTGGAAGGACCCAGAGCGCCATGCTAGCAGAGGCACCGGAGCAGCACAGTAGCACAGTGGTACAGTAACGCTTGCCGTGGCAAGACCTTGCCGCACCTAACAGCTTGCCGCAACCCATAGCTTGCCGCGCAAGGTAACTTGCCGGGGCAAGTACCTTGCCGCAGCTGCTATCTTGCCGCAGCCAATACCTTGCCGCAGTCAATGACTTGCCGGGGCAAGTACTCTGCTACAGCAAACCTCAGGCTGGGCCTCAGCTGTCCCTCCCGGCAAGCTCCTCTTGCCGGGGCCTTAACTCTTGCTTTGTATACTTTGTTCTTGAATGGCTTATTAATCTTGAGCTTCTCTCTGGCTGTCCTCCCGCAAGCCTGGCCACGGGATGCTACTACTACCCGTGCACAAGTACGGGGTACTAGGGTACCCCTATTCTAGTACACCGACACCAAGTGATCCCGACACTGTTTACAGAAAATGGTGCTTAGGTATCGCGCCGATATCCTTCTTTCAGCCCTTCTTATCGTTTCGGTGGTAGACATGCTTCTACCCCGAATCGTGCTTTTCGTCTTGTCGTGTTGGCAACCCTTAATGATCCTAGCTATCAAAAAAGGGCAATGCCAGCAGACTCAGTTTTCCCCGCTATCCTATTCCTTGGACAAGCACGGATCCCTTCCGTCCACTTGATGATGATGTGGTGGTCACTTTCGTCTCCCGCTACATGGTTACCAAGTACGTCCTCGCCTCCGAGCTAGTCCAGGTTGCTACCTGACTAAGCCCGCACTTGGTGTAGCTATGTTTACACTAACTTTTCCACACGCTGATACATCTTCGTGCACACCGTCACAACATGTTAGACCGTAGTACCAAAGTTCCCGTGAGATTTGTGTGCTTAAGTAGGCATGCATATTGTGTGAATAGCATTAATATGTGACTTTGTTTTTGTGTGCTTTTGTTTAGTTGAGTTGTTTCTTTTGCTTCTTTCTTTTGAGCCCTCAGTGTTACCTTATTTCCCCTTATGGAAGTTGCTCATCAACCGACCCCGGACTCGAAGAAGCAATAAGGATTTCAAATAGTCGGAAGAAGCTCTGCTAAACACATCAAGTCTACATCAGTACTTAATCCTCACACAGTAATGGTCAAGTCAGAAGGAAGATAAGCCAGCTGCAAGATCAACGGTATATTTTCAGTCAAAGTAACCAGCCGCAAAATATTATGGGTGTGTGTATGGCTTTCAGCCTGCATATCACAGTATGAAGCTTTGGATATAAGAAACTCAGTCTTCCTCCACACGCTATCGAAGAAGTTTACGATGCAAGGCTCCTCAATTTCCCATCAGTACGATATATGGACAGATTCCGGTCCAAGATACCTAGTCTTCCACAGCAAGATACCTTGGTAAAGGCTTTTGACATAAGAAATTGAATATTTCTCAACAAGCAACCCTAGGAGAAGCTTCTCAGTAAGCTACTCGGATGGCTTCCCACATAAGACACCCAGCCTGCGTCAGTCCAACACTCTGCATCATCGTCAAGTATTACACTGTGAGTTGGCAGTATATGACAGCGCAGTTCAAAAATCAGATTTGTAACATTTTTGTCAGAAGTATCACTCAGTCAAGACATATGCCTACCGCAAGGAACGAGTGTTCGTTTGCATATTCTTCATATATATATGGTGAGCATGCACACCCGGTCATATCAGTCCCTCATACGAGATGCGCCAGTGATCAAGAAGATATATCTAAGAAAGGTAAGGATCTAACAATCTCATGAGTCATGCCCAATGAAGATAAGCAGAGATACATCTCATGTAATGCAAGGATCGACAAGTTCTAGAGTTGACAACGCAAAATCAATAGTCTTGACAATGGTTACCAAGGCTAATATTCCCGCACCCGACAAGGTAATATCCAGAACTCTTGTCACCCTCTTGTACGATTGGCCTCAACAACAAGCTCTGTACATCTACATGCCCTGAGTATATGTCATATATGTGCGGACCCAGGTCAGGAAACAAGCACAAGGAGTGGTGCCAAAAATATTGCACTAACCACATTCATGGTCATACGAAGAATCAAGGACATATGTGGCCAAGCTATATTGGTAAGGTATCCCGACAAAGAAAATCATGACCGTCAAAAGGTGAGACTGACAACAACGGTATGATGATTTTGCGCGACCATCAGGGTCCGGATACCCAAGTCAATTGGAGGTCATGATTCCATATGGATCCAGAAAAGACATACCCTCAGAGACCTACTCCGTTCTACAAGGACTTCATATCCCGCTGACCCGCTTAGAATGGTTAGTGTGGAATATCCAAGTCTGTTCTGTCAGATCCAAGATTTCTTTGCAACGTCAGCAGTTTGACTTCAGCGGCAGTGTTAAAGCATCTCACAGCCTATTACCACAGATGAGTATACCGACCCCATGGGTAAGTCAAAAGCCAAACAATCAGCTCAGAACAGGTATACTCACTGGTGGAACCAAGTACATGGATAGACTATCAGGAAAAGTATATTTCCGCCAGCACCTCTGTCAGGCCAGTCTCAAGATGCTAATGTTTGAAGTATGCTATAGCTATAAGTCCATACCCTTTTATATTGCTCACGACAGAAGGTAGTCAAATCTTTGGTACGTATCTCATGCTCTAGCCAAAGAAACAAATCAAGATAAGTCAGTAGCACCTATGAGCAACCAGATCTCGTCAGGAGAATGGTCATGATTCTCAACATTTATTGAACCCGGAAGACATGCATTTGTTTGAGCAAACCCCATGGCAGAAGTAAAAAGGTTTTCATGACCAAAGGAAGATTTATGCTCAAATCCATTGGATATCACCACAGATATGAGAGAATCAACGTCAGCAAAAGGATTTGGTATATGAGCAAAAACCTGTCAGAATTTGGGAAAGGTGAAGCAAACCACCCCAGAGCAAGGTAAGAAAATCATATGAAATTCTTGAGGAAACAACATATAAAGGAACTGGATACCCGAGTTGGAAACGGGGTCCTCAAGTCATACTTGTTCCCTGAGCAACCAAATCTCGAGGACGAGATTTCTTTAAGGGGGGAAGGTTTGTAACACCCTGGTTTTTGGCCCTTTCTTTTTCTTTTTGATTTATTTGGTTTTTGCTCTGATTTTATTTTTGGAGTGGATTTGTGGACTTGAAACCTGGGAGATCATCGTCATTTCTTCTCCCAAGTGGCTCATCATTCTCAAAACTTTCCCAAGATCATGTCAGTTCTATTCTAGCCAACCCTAAAACTCTTTTTCTCAAGAATATTCCTTTTTTTATTAAAGGAATAACCCTACTTGTCCTAGGTTGTGAAGCAACCTATATTTCTGTCACTCCCAAAATTCCCAAATAATTCTCATAATTTTTTTGGGTCATATATTGCTCAAATATGCCCAAATTTTCCTTTCCTAGCCCAAAAATAATTCCCCAATATTTATTCTTCATTTCTGTCCAGTATGGTTTTCTATGAAGGAAGTGCCATCTATCCTTTCTTGATTGCTCCCAAACATTTTGGGCATGCTATATCATCCAAATCATTGCTCCATGCCCAAATTCAGCTCCATTTGCCTAGTGAATCTTCCTCAGCAATTTTTCAAATTTCTGTCAAACAGAAGCCATTGTGAAGGAAGTACTAGCTAGGAGTACCCAAATGAGTTGAAGTTTTGCACACTCCTTCATGTGCTCATATTATCACTCTCCTCAAATTTTCAGCTCCATCCAATCAACTATGTGAGCACAGGATCAAATCTTTGATTCTGTTAATATTTTTCAGGTTGTGAAGCAAGTATAATTTATATTGCTTCATTAATTCTGAAAAATTACCAGACCATGCTCCTACCCATATAACCTCTCTCCACAAAATTTGGGATCAGTTAAGCAATATATTTTCTCACCAATATTATTCCAAGTTTTTGGACAGAGATGATTGCTGTGAAGGAAGTACCATTTTGGCAAGTCCATTTGGTATGACATTTCTACAGCATCTTCATATGTCCATATCATCATGATATACCCAATTTTAGCTCAAGTGGCTAATCTATGTGAGTGCACCATCCTAATCTTGATTCTGGACCATAATGGCAGCTGCAAAGCAACTATGCTTAATTTTGATGCATTTCCTTCCAAAACCCCCAGGATCATAGTCCTTCTTAACCTAAACACCCCAGACATCCTATTTGGTCCTTAGCCCTTCTTTGCTGATCATAGGTGTGCAGCCAAGTTTGCTACAGCAAACTTTCCTCGAAGCCTCACATCTCTCCCAGGCTCCTTCTCTAGATATTTCACTCCTGGGAAGCCTTGGGGAGCAAGGAATAGCCACCAGACAAGGTTTGCCAGCCCCTCCTCTCCTCCGCGTGACATGTCGCGTGGTGACCGCATTGGATTTTGCCTACGCACGCGCTCTGCTCGCTGTGGCCGCGTCCAGAACGTCGTTTTGCTTCGGGCCCCTCTCTTCGGCGAGCCTCGCGCGTCCTCTGGTGCCGACCACCCTCCTCCTTCTTCCATCTCACTCCTCTGGACCCCCTTCCCCTGCTAGCTACTTGCTGGACCGAGCCAAAGCGACGGCCACGAGCACACTGTGGCCGACCGCCTCTGTTGCCTCCCCGTCTTCTTCCTCCCCATGCTCCTGGCATCGCCTCTACCTCGTGAACCTCCCTGTTACGCTCCCGTCACCTACCGTCGAAGTCGCTTCCGTGCCCACGCGTCCGCGGCTCCGGCAACGCATCCGCGGCGGCCGCCAGCGCGGCACCTTCTTCCCTCGGCTATTTAAGCCGCCTCGGCCGCGTCTCTCCTCACCATCCACTCCCTCTCATTCCCACTAGCGCCCCCAAGCACTCAAGCTAGCTCAAGGATGCCTCAAACCATCCAATGGCCGTCTCGGCTGACGATGGCCTCTGCTCTAATCCGAGCGAGCCCGAGCCCCTCCCTCCATTCCATCACCACCATAGCACCACTCAGATCCCGGCGGGCCTCCGCCGCTCTTTAGCCCCTCCTCCGACGCATCGGAGCGCCGTGTCCCTCCTCGCCCGACCACCACCGTCCGCCGGCGTCAAGGCCATCTTCGTCTCGGGCCACCCCGCCGGCAGTGGATGGGATCAGTGTGTGCGTCTCGCCGCTCTGAGATCATCCATGGGCTGAGCGCCACGGGAGACGGCCTGGAGCTTAGGCAATCGCCGTCGGGAGCCGCGCCTCTCCTCTGCCTGGCACGTGCGAGAAGAAGACGAAGACGACAACCCCCTGCCAGTGGGTCCCGCTCATCGGCCTCTACGCGTTGACCCGGCCGGCCCGCTGACGTGGATTAGTGGAAGCGTATTCCCAAGAATACGTTTTCCCCAAACGAAAGCGTAAACTGGTGCGGCTGTGGGAAGAAATGCGCTTTCTTATCTGGAAAGCGTATTTCAGCAAAGGCGCGTTCTGTTTTTCCAGCCGAGGGCCTGTTTGTGATGACTTTAATTACAAATGGGTCCCTGGCAGAAAAACCTTTATAACTTTTTGCTCACAACTCCAAATGAGGTGATTCCAAAGCCCACTTCTTCATCTCGTCGAGCCCATTCTGTTGGTATCATTTTCATGATGTTGTCATATTCTAAAAATGACCTTTATGCCCTTGTCCTTATTCAGCCCCCTCCGAGAGAGAAAGATTTCCGGCGATTCTTCCGCGAGCTTCTCGCACTTCCTCCCGGTGAATCCATTTCCCCCAGGTAAGCCACACCCTCCATTTGCATGATTGCAATGCAATGCATGGTTTAAATTATTTAAACTTGCTTAAAATTTGCATTAGCTACATATGACTTGTTCATGGCATTTCTCAGAGTAATATTTTGATCTTGCTATTTCCATGATGTTGCTTGGAGTTCTAGGACTAATATTTTGCAGCTGATGAGAATGACATGTGACATTGGATTATTAGTGGCTTATATTATTTTCATGATGGTATTGGATATCATGCTTTGGTGTATTACTTTGGATATGATGTCAGCTAGCTTACTCTTGTTATTGGATTAATAGTATCTTGGTACTTGGATTCATTATGATAGTAGTGCTATGCTACCCTCGGAGTATTAGTTTAAGACTATATCTGGATTATTTGTTGGATATTGCTATGACTTGGATTACAGGTTGATAGATGATATTGGAGTATCAGTTAACACAGATCTATCTTGGGGATAAATTCCATCATTTCGTTGGTCAGGTGCCACCGAACCGGGCTTTTCCAGTGCAACCACATTTGCCTTTATGGGGAGGCCCTAATGCGTTCTATTGTTATGCCTCTCACCAGTGCCTCCAACGAGGGAAGGTTATACGCGTGCGCTACCCTGATCAGGTAGGCCGGTATAAGCCATGTGTGCTCGTAGTTGTTTGTGTACCATGTCCCCATTTGGGACGATTGTTTTGCCACTACGGTGGCCGTTGGATGTCCGAAGTGGCATCGGGGCCACCCATGACTTAGCCCAAAGGGGAGTTGGTCGGAGTGGCTGGGAGAGTGTCATGGCAGTAGATCGGTTTTGTCGGAACGCCGTTGGTCCACCCGAATGGGAGCACAAGGCCATGGCTTCTATGATGTGGGTACAGTGTGCTAACCTCTGCAGAGTGTGTGTTTAATCTATCGATAGCCGCGTCCTCGGTCATGGGCACAAGTTCGTACTAGGTCACACCGTTCGATCAACACTCACATGACGGAATGACTTATAGGTGATTTATATGTTGATATATTTGAGCAATACAGTTTGGCAGGATGATGATGAGGATATTGGGATGATCTCGAGGATGATCATTCAGTTTGTGATGTGGTCACGCGGTGATCACGTGGAGGTATTGATCACGAGGTGTTCGAGGTGATTTATTGCTTGGCCGAATAGCCAAGATTGAGATGGTTCTTGAGATGGTGGTTCAGCAGTAATTCTAGTAGTATCATATCATGCTTCGTAGTTGCTTTCTCATCATAGTAGTTGTTAATAACTTAACCTGTTAAATGCTATGTTATTGTCTTGCCTTGATGCTTTTGGTTGTTGTGAGCTTGCAAGTACATCCAATGTACTGACCTGGCGTGTCATGCTAGATTGCAGGTGATGTTGTGAATGATTGATTGCTTGTCGAGGTTACTGCGCGTGCGAGCTAGATCATGTCCCAGCCAGAGTCCCTGCGGAGTGGAGTTCACCACTGTCGTCGTTGTTCCACTGCTAGAAGTTATTCCACTGCTACGAGTTTTTCCGCTGCTAGCATAGAGCTACCTTAGCAGGCATAGTGTCGCCATGCGGATGTGATTCTTTGTAACATCAGACCTTTGTATCCCTTATCCTTTGTAATAAATAGCTGATTTGTTCTATGTCGAGCAGTGCCGTATTCCAAAAGACTTACCTCGATCTCTGGGCTGGAATACGGGGCGTTCCGGTCTCTCTGAGCCGGGGTGCCACATAGGATCAGTCTTGAGGTTGCAAGACCGGGCCTTGGCCAGAATCAACACCATTGATGCGCTCACCTTTCCTTCTTTGGGAGAGAAGAACAATGGCAGAAGCGCGTCGGGGTTTTCTTGAAGAAATGAGGAACAAGATGAGGGGGAAGCGAGTTGGGGTTTTCTTCAAGAGAGGAAGCTGAGGGAGAAGAGTGAAATGATGGTTGCTTCGTCCGTCCAACTTACTGCTGGAAAGGTGGGGGTTTTGTGATTTGACGGCTCATTGGGCATTACTGTGGCGCTTCGACCGGGGTAGTCTACCATGCAGTTGTGCACTCTAGTATGGATTAATTTCATGCATGGTAAGTGGACCCCGATGCTGGCTGTCCCACATTTCGACGAAAGTGTGTAGCAAGGTTCCCGAGGACCGTCGAGGAGGATCCGCACGCTAGAGCATGTCCACTGTTTCTGAAGAAAAAAATGATTACAGCAAGCGTTTCCACTCTTATGACGGAGGAGTGCGAAACACGGCAGCCACTTGAACTTACAAAGTACTAATACTACTAGGCATGTGCAGTGGTTCATACGTCAGTACTACATAATATTGTTGCTAGTGTAGTAAGATATGACGATAACAAATGATGTTGTGCGCATGTCAACTATATGAACAGTAATGTAACATACCCCCTTTTTTGACTGTCCGGTCGAGAATGAATGGTGAGATAAATGTTAACAGAACTAGGTCTACAGCGCATGGAGAGTATGGTGCTACAGTACTCCACGGAACATGAACCATATGAAGCACGAATCAGTGTTAGGCAGGGTGTATGAAGGGTGCATGGGATGGGAGCAAAAGTTCCCTTCTCGACCCACTTTTGGGTGTTTGGCAGAATGCATGAAGGGTGCATGAGTCGACACTAGTAGATTAACACAAATACACTAGGAGCATGCATGAAGAGGGGTGCTGAGATGAGCATGCATGAAGAGGGAACAACTATATTGAGATGAGAATGCAACCAAACACACCCACACGCTTTGTGCTACAGTGACTGATCTGCACCGTCTGAGTTTGATCCAACGGTCATGTTGCGCCAAGACATGGACATGCCCATGCAGATGACGCCTAAACACCACCAAAGTCCCTCTGCTTCTCGAGGCGCACGACGTTGGTGATTCAGGGTGCCACCGCCCACAGAGCCCACTCCCGGTCGACGGGAGCCAGCTCGTCAAAGACGGTGTCCAATGGCACAAATGGATTCCGGTGACGAAGCCCTGAGAGGATTCGCGCAGCAATGGCGACGGCAGCCCGCAACCCCTCCTTGTCCAGCTCCACCCCCACCATCACGTGGAGATGGCTCAGCTCCTCGGAGATATAGGTGAAGAAGGAGACCAGGTCAGGAAGCCGCAGCTCGTTGAAGTCGACGTTGTGGTCGAACGGGTTTAGCCCGACGGCCGGCATGGTCGCCCTGACACGACGGTAGGCATCGCACAGCCGCAACACGTGCATGGCAACATGGTCCACCAAGTGGTTGAGGCGATCCTGGAGCTCGTCATAATCGGCCCGCTCGCGCTCCAGCTGGCTCGCCTGACCGCCTATCGTATCTCCCGCTTTCTGCAGCAACGCTGCTGACACCTCGAGCATCTTTGTGGTGGACTCCTACCGCTTTTGAAGCTCCGTGAACTCCCGCACATAAAGGAGAAGCATGGCACTCCTCTCCTACTTGAGCTCACGGAGCTCCACATCCTTGGCCCTGAGCTCCGCATCCTTGGCCTGGAGCTCCTGTGTCAGGCGCCTCACCTCAGATGATCTGGTGCGCCGCCATAGAACCAGGTAGAAGCAATGGGGAGAGGAAGCAAAGGGGGCAAAACGGCTGAAAGGCAATGCAATCTACGGGAAGGCGGAGGGAACCAGCCGAGAAGCAGGGTGAATCTTTTGGTTTTCACCATGGGAAAACACCAGTCGACGACTTTTCACATCAAGGAGCAGTGCGTTTTACAGGCGGAGTCATCATGACTAATTGCTGCCGCGCCTGCTCCCGTCAAACAAAAAAATAAAAATCCTGCCGCGCCTGCCGCACCCAAAGACCAGAGCAATGCCGCGGTGGATATTTAAATTTACCTGCCGGCAAGGAGAGAAAAAAGGGGTGAAAAAAAATGTGGCGGCGGCCTAGCTAATCGATCGCACTAGCCCAACTAGCTAGCCACCGTGCTTCACTGATGTACTCGGCGGGAAAGGGGGGCTTTTGTGATTTGACAACTTATTTACTTGCTTCGGCGCTACGACCGAGGAGGACCCAGAAAACGCGTGGTAGGGTGTCCCACGTCTCGGCAAGGAAGAAAATATGCGTGCACCACTTGGGAGGACCCAGAAACCGCGCGGTAGGATGTGCCACGTCTCGGCACGGAGGAAAAATGTGTGTGTAAAAATATACTGTATAAGACGTACTACCTATGGTTCGACCTCGGGACCCAGCCAGTCGGTCGAAAACACCCCACTAGCCACACAGCTTCATCATGCTAATGTGGCACGGAGGATAGGTGTGGTTAGCTCCGTCTCGACCAGCCACAACGTCTTCTATTTTCCAAGCATTTTTTTTAGTTACTAGCAATGTGCCCGTGTGTTGCAATGGATCCAAAGTAGAATAGTACTTGTTCACAAACTTGAAAGAAAACACTCTTGTTTTGATATACATATATACCACTCAAAATATATTACTTTTCACTCAAAATATATTTCTCAGGCTGTTTTGATGAGGTGAGGGAGGGATGTGGTTGCTTATAAGATAATAAGGGGTTTTCTGCAAATTGGAGCAGAGAAGTGGGCTATTGTTGCAAAAATGCCACAACTTAACTCACAGCCGTTAGATGCAGATCTAATGGTCAGAAATGACAAATGGCAGACACACCATCATCACCAACTGAGTCTTTTATAGGAGTAGAGATAATAACACCACGGCAAGCTCGCGCCGCTCTTCGTGTGTGCCTGTGCGTCTAAAGGTTAGATGATGGAGAGGAGAGAGAGATCGCAGACATGGGAGCCACCAGTAAGTAAATCAACAGTCATGCATGTGTTGACGAGCCACTCCCTCTACTCTACTCAACGTAATACTGTGTAAAATCAAGTTATGCGACAAAGCCAACAACCGTTGCTGTTTCAGGCTATCGACTTACGCTTTGTAGTCCAGGTTGCCAGTTCGAATCTCATCTTTCATATTTGTTAGTTTTAGGTCCAAATTTGATCAATGACAAGTGGGACCCCCATGTGTTGTTCCGATATTTCAGTGTAGGATTGTTTTTTTGCACAAACACTTTGCGCGGTTAGACAAGTAATGGCACCAGTTACACGTATTTTGCATGTTTAGGAACAAAAATGACAGCGGCATAGAATATCACGTCCACCCCGCAGCTTAGATGCTATGGTGATACGAGTTTTTAGGTCGTTGGATCTGAGATCCAATGGCTTGGGAGTAGTCTTTGTAATTATGCGCAATTTCCAAACTCTCCAAGGTTTTTTTGTTGCAAATAAAACATTCAAGCCTCGTGTGTGCCTCTGCATCTTAGATCCAACGGCTCCCAGTAGCTCATATTAGGTGCTCCCAGTAGCTTAATTAGCCGCTACGGTGATACGAGCATCTAGGTCGTATGATATGTGATCAGATGCCACATGTGTAGTACTTGTACTTTCTGCGCAATTCCCAAACTCTTTGAGGCCTATATTGCAAAAACATTCAAACCTCCTACTGTGAGCCGTTAGATCTCCCGGGAACTCGTATCACCATAGAATCTATGGTGCGGGAGCACCTCATATTCTCCCATGCGAGAAAACATCAGGTGCTCTCGCAGCTTAGATGCTACGGTGATACGAGCTTCGAGGTCGTTCGATTGAGATCCAATGGCATATGAGCAGTCTTTGTGCTTGTAAGCAGTGGCCGAACTCTTTGGGGGCTTTTCTGCAAAAAAACATTCGAACCACCAAGGAGTTGTTGGATCATAGATCCAACAGCTCTATAGAGCTTGTATCACCAAAGCATCTAAGGTGTGGTAGCATGATGTTGGCTTGAACTACGTCGGTATTTCCCCAGAGAGGAAGGGATGATGCAGCACAGCAAAGGTAGGTATTTCCCTCAGTGATGAGACCAAGGTTATCGAACAAGTAGGAGAACCAAGCAACACTACGTAAACAGCACCTGCACACAAAGAATAAATACTTGCAACCCGGCGTGTTAAAGGGGTTGTCAATCCCTTTCGGGTAACGGCGCCAGAAATTGGCAAACGGACGTGATATAAATTGTAGTAGATTGGATAAATAGATCGGGAATAAAATAAAGTGAAGCAAAATATTTTTGGGTTTTTAGAAATATATAGATCTGAAAATAAAAGTGGCAAATAAATAAAAAGGCAAATAGCAATATAGATCTGAAAATATATGACGAGAAAATAGACCCGGGGGCCGTAGATTTCACTAGTGGCTTCTCTCGAGAAAAATAGCATACGGTGGGTAAACAAACTACTAGTGGGCAATTGATAGAACTTCAAATAATTATGACGATATCCAGGCAATGATCATTATATAAGCATCACGTCCAAGATTAGTAGACTGACTCCTGCCTGCATCTACTACTATTACTACACACATCGACCGCTACACAGCATGCATCTAGTGTATTAAGGTCATGGAGAAACGGAGTAATGCAATAAGAATGATGACATGAGGTAGACAAGATCTATTTATGTAGAAATAGACCCCATCTTGTTATCCTTAATAGCAATGATACATACGTGTCGGTTCCCCTTCTGTCACTGGGATCAAGCACCGTAAGATCGAACCCATCACAAAGGACCTCTTCCCATGGCAAGAAAAATCGATCTAGTTGGCCTAACTAAACCAAAGATTCGAAGAAGAAATACGAGGCTATAAGTAATCATGCATATAAGAGATCAAAAGAGTCAAATAACTTTCATGGATAAAAACATAGATCTGATCATAAACTCAAAGTTCATCGGATCCCAACAAACACACCGCAAAAAGAGTTACATCAAATAGATCTCCAAGAGACCATTGTATTGAGAATCAAAAGAGAGAGAGGAAGCCATCTAGCTACTAACTACAGACCCGTAGGTCTACAATGGACTACTCACGCATCATCAGAGAGGCACCAATGAGGATGATGAACCCCTCCGTGATGGTGTTTAGATTGGATCTATGGTTTCTGGAACTTGCGGCGGCTGGAATTGATTTTCGTCGACACCCCTAGGGTTTCTAGAATATTGGGGTATTTATAGAGCAAAGAGGCGGTGCGGGAGGTGGCCGAGGTGGGCACAACCCACCTGGGCGTGCTTGGGCCCCCAGGCGCGCCCTGGTGGGTTGTGCTCCCCTCAGAGCCCCCCTCAGGTACTTTCTTGGCCCATCGTGTGTCTTCTGGTCCAGAAAAAATCACCAAAAAGTTTCGCTACGTTTGGACTCCGTTTGGTATTGATTTCCTGCGAAGTAAAAAACAAGGAAAAAAACTGCAACTGGCACTGGGCACTATGTCAATAGGTTAGTCCCAAAAAATGATATAAAGTTGCTATAAAATGATTGTAAAACATCCAAGAATGATAATATAACAGCATGGAACAATAAAAAATTGTAGATACGTTGGAGACGTATCAGCATCCCCAAGCTTAATTCCAGCTCGTCCTCGAGTAGGTAAATGATAAGAACAGAATTTTTGATGTGGAATGCTGCCTAACATGTTCATCTCATATTCTTTTCTTTGTAGCATGGACATTTGGACTTTTATATGATTCAAAGCAATAGTCTAGTTTTGGCATGAAGATTTCAATACTCAAGCATATCAACAAGCAACCATGTAAGTTATCCCTAGCCCATTATGCTCAATCATTGATCCATTCATGAAACACACTCGCATATTAGCTACACCCAATGCTCAAGTACAATCATAGTGCCCCTTAGTTGGTGCTTTATAAGAGAAGATGGAGACTCAAAATAAAAATTCCATAAAGTAAAAGAAAGGCCCTTCGCAGAGGGAAGTAGGGATTTGTAGAGGTGCCAGAGCTCAAAGCAAAAAGTAGAGATAAAACATTTTGGGTGGCATGCTTTTCCTGTCAACGAAAACGATCGAGTAGTTCCCAATACTTTCCATGCTAGATATATCATAGGCGGTTCCCAAACAGAAAATAAAGTTTATTCCTTTTTCCACCATTCTTTCACATTCCATGGCTAGCCGAATCCATGGGTGCCGTCCATACCAACACTTTCCAAGGAATTTATTATTTGACAACGTAAAGTAAAGTCATTTTTCATTTCAGGACTGGGCATCCCTAATACCTTTGCCGTACTCTCGTGCAATGACACGTGAATAAACACTCATCTTGAGAATAACACATCTAGCATGGAAATATATCAGCCACCCCCTACCGTTTCATGAGCGGTACGAGCACACAAAAGAGAAATTTATTTTGAAATTAGAGATGGCACATACAAATTTGCTTAGAACAGCACGGAAATACCGCATGTAGGTAGGTATAGTGGACGCATATGGCAAAACTGGTTTTAAGGATTTTGATGCACAAGTACTGATCATACTTAGTGAAAATGAAGGCTAGCAAAAGATTGAGAAGCATCCAACCAAGAAACGAAAAATCTCATAAGCGAGCATTAAGCATAACTAACACCAAATAATGCACCACAAGTAGGATGTAATTTCATTGCATAATTACTGACTTTCGTGCTTGCATAGGGAATCACAAACCTTAACACCAATATTCTTACTAAGCCATAATTACTCATTAACATGACTCACAGATTATATCATTATATCGCAAAACTATTACAAGGAATCAAGTTTATTTTGTCCAATGATCTTGATGAAAGTTTTTATTATATCCCTCTTGAATATCTATCACTTTGGGACTAATTTCATATGTTGCTTTTGATAGCTCAAACAAATCTAAGTGAAGAACATGAGCATAAAATTTTCTTCTCTCAAAATAATTTAAGTGAAGCGAGAGAGAATTCTAAAAAAAATAACCAACTCTCAAATAAATCTAAGTGAAGCATGAGATCATTTCTTCAAAAATACTAAAGCACACCGTGCTAAAAAATATGTAAGTGAAGCACTAGAGCAATTCCATAGCTCATAAAGATTTAAGTGAAGCATAGAGAGCAATTCTATCAAGTCATAGCATAATTTAGGCTCCCTCAAATAGGTGTGTCCAGCAAGGATTCATGACTTAAAATAAAAAGCAAAACAAGAAAAGACTCATATCATACAGGACACTCCAAGCAAAACACATGATATGTGACGAATAAAAATATAGCTCCGAGTAAAATACCGATTGTCGTTAGAAGAAAGAGGGGATGCCACTCGGGCATCCCCAAGCTTAGTTGCTTGCTTCTCTTTGGATAATGGCTTGGGGTGCCATGGGGCATCCCCAAGCTTAGCCTCTTCTTACTCCTTATTCCTTCATCCATCGTAATCTCACCCAAAACTTGAAAACTTCAATCACACAAAACTCAACAAAACCTTCGTGAGATCCGTTAGTATAAGAAAACCAATCTTTACTTTAAGTACTATAGAAAACCCATTCAAATTTTGTTCTTGCATTATAACTACTGTATTCTAACTTTACCATGGCTTATAACCTCCAATACAAACCATATATTCATCAAAATAAGCACACAATGCAAAGAAAACAGAATCTGTCAAAAACAGAATAGTGTTCAAAGATACGAATTGTTCTCATACTTATGTAAGTCCAAAATTTCTGAAAAATATGGAAAAGATGGGCCATTTGTATATAAATCTTGTGTAAAAAAGTCAGAATTTTTAGTCGCTTCTGTGATTTTAAACAATTATTCAACTAACGCTAAAGTTTCTGTTTTCCAACAAGATCAAATCAACTATCACCAAAGCTATCCCAAAGGCTTTACTTGGCACAAACACTAATTAAAACACAAAAAACACAATAATAACAGTAGCATAATTGTGCAAACACTCAAGAACAAAAATAAAAAGACAAAAATAAATTTTATTCATTGGGTTGCCTCCCAACAAGCGCTATCGTTTTACGCCCTTAGCTAGGCATAATGCAAAGATCTAAGTATTGTCATCTTTGTTTCTAGATCCATAAGATGCCCTCATGATTGATTCATATGGTGGCTTAATTATTTTTCTAGGGGATTTTTCCATACCCTTTCTCAAAGGAAATTGGAATTTGATGTTTCCTTCTTTCATATCAATCACGGCACCTATAGTGCGCAAAAACGGTCTATCAAGAATAATTGGACAAGACGGATTGCAATCAATATCAAGAACAATAAAATCTATGGGCACATAATTCCTATTTTCAAGAATAAGAACATCGTTAATTCTTCCCATAGGCTTTTTTAATAGTAGAATCCGCCAAGTGCAAATTTAAAGAACATTCTTCAATATCGGTGAGACCAAGCACATGACATAAAGATTTCGGAATTGTAGAAACACTAGCACCCAAATCACATAAAGCAAAACACTCATAATTTTTAATATTGACTTTGATAGTAGGTTCCCATTCATCATGTAATTTTCTAGGAATTGAAATCTCTAATTCCAACTTTTCTTCCAAAGCTTTCATCATAGCATCAACAATATGTTTAGTAAAAGCTTTATTTTGTTCATAGGCATGGGGTGAATTTATCATGGATTGCAACAAAGAAATACAATCAATCAAAGAGAAATTATCATAATTAAAGTCTTTGTAATCCAAAAGAGTGGGCACATCACTAGTTAAAGTCTTGACCTCTCCAAACCCACTTTTATCAATTTTCTCAACAAGATTTTCACCCTCCAAATTATCGGGACGCCTTCTAGCTAAAGTTGACTCTTCTTCAGTCAATTTTTCATCAATCTTAATTTTACTAAATAAGGAATCAATAGAAGAAACACCAATCACTTTAAGATCTTCATCATTTTTGTGAAAGCAATCACTAGCAAACGCTTTTCTAGAAATTCTCTTTTAGCTCTAAGCATAGCGGTTCTTTTCTTACTTTCATCCATAGAAACATATAAATCTTTAATTGATTCTTAAACCTTAGGCACAAAAAATTTCATCTTGAGTTTTTCTACATCATGAGAAATTCTATCAACACTTCTAGACAAATCGTCAATCTTACTCAATTTTTCTTCCATCGTAGTGTTAAAATTCTTCTGAGCATTGATAAATTCTTTAATATTATTCTCAAAATCAGAGGTGCTTCTATTATTATTATAAGAAGGATTACCATATTTATTAGAGGAATTACTAGGAAAAGGCCTAGGATTAAAATTACCTCTATAAGCATTGTTATTGAAATTGTTTTGAGAGATAATATTCACATCTACGGCGTCACTATTTTGCTCAATCAAGGTAGACAAACGCACATCATTAAAATCAATAAGACCACTTTTATTAGCAACCAATTTCATAAGAGCATCAACTTTTTCACTCAAAGAAGAAATTTCTTCAACCGAATTAACCCTTTTACTAGTAGGAGCTCTTTCGGTATGCTATTGTGAATAATTTGCCATAATATTGTCTAGCAATTTAGTAGCTTCACCCAAAGTAATTTCCATAAAAGTACCACCCGCGGCGGAATCTAAAAGATATCTAGAAACAAAATTCAATCCCGCATAAAAAATTTGTATGATCATCCAAAGATTTAAACCATGAGTAGGACAATTTCTTAGCATCAATTTCATTCTTTCCCAAGATTGCGCAACATGTTCATGCTCAAGTTGCTTAAAATTCATGATTTGTGTCCTAAGGGAAATAATTTTCGCGGGCGGAAAATACTTAGTAATAAAAGCATCTTTGCACTTATCCCAAGAATTGATACTATTGCGAGGCAAAGAAGAAAACCAAATTTTTGCACGATCTCGCAAAGAAAATGGGAATAATTTCAACTTCACAATATCATTGTCCACATCTTTTTTCTTTTGCATATCGCATTATTCCACGAATGTGTTAAGATGGGACGCGATCCTCACTACGAGTACCGGAAAATTGATCTTTCATAACAAGATTCAACAAAGCGACATTATCACAAGACTCTGCACTAGTGGTGGGAGGAGCAATCGGAGTGATAATAAAATCATTGTTGTTGGTATTGGAGAAATCACACAACTTGGTATTCTCTTGAGTCATCGTGACTACGCAACAAGATTGCACACAAAAACAAATCTGACGAGAAAACAGCGAACGAGAAAGAGGGCGAATAAAATGGCAAATTTTTGTGAAGTGGGGGAGAGGAAAACAAGAGGCAAATGGCAAATAATGTAAATTGCAAGGAGATGAGATTTGTGATTAGGAACCTGGTAGATGTTGATTATGTCTCCCTGGCAACGGCGCCAGAAATTCCTTTTGATGTTGGCTTGAACTACGTCGGTATTTCCCCAAAGAGGAAGGGATGATGCAGCACAGCAACGGTAGGTATTTCCCTCAGTGATGAGACCAAGGTTATCGAACCAGTAGGAGAACCAAGCAACACTACATAAACAGCATCTGCACCCAAAGAACAAATACTTGCAACCCGACGTGTTAAAGGGGTTGTCAATCCCTTTCGGGTAACGGCGCCAGAAATTGGCAAACGGACGTGAGATAAATTGTAGTAGATTGGATAAATAGATCGTGAATAAAATAAAGTGAAGCAAAATATTTTTGGGTTTTTAGAAATATATAGATCTGAAAATAAAAGTGGCAAATAAATAAAAAGGCAGATAGCAATATAGATCTGAAAATAAATGATGAGAAAATAGACCCGGGGGCCGTAGATTTCACTAGTGGCTTCTCTCGAGAAAAATAGCATACAGTGGGTAAACAAATTACTGTTGGGCAATTGATAGAACTTCAAATAATTATGATGATATCCAGGCAATGCTCATTATATAGGCATGACGTCTAAGATTAGGAGACCGACTCCTGCCTGCGTCTACTACTATTACTCCACACATCGACCGCTATCCAGCATGCATCTAGTGTATTAAGTTCATGGAGAAACGGAGTAATGCAATAAGAATGATGACATGATGTAGACAAGATCTATTTATGTAGAAATAGACCCCATCTTGTTATCCTTAATAGCAACGATACATACGTGTCGGTTCCCATTCTGTCACTGGGATCAAGCACCATAAGATCGAACCCATCACAAAGCACCTCTTCCCATGGCAAGAAAAATCGATCTAGTTGGCCTAACTAAACCAAAGATTCGAAGAAGAAATACGAGGCTATAAGTAATCATGCATATAAGAGATCAAAAGACTCAAATAACTTTCATGGATAAAAACATAGATCTGATCATAAACTCAAAGTTCATCAGATCCCAACAAACACACCGCAAAAAGAGTTACATCAAATAGATCTCCAAGAGACCATTGTATTGAGAATCAAAAGAGAGAGAGGAAGCCATCTAGCTACTAACTACGGACCCATAGGTCTACAATGGATTACTCACGCATCATCGGAGGGGCACCAATGAGGATGATGAACCCCTCCGTGATGGTGTTTAGATTGGATCTGTGGTTTTTGGAACTTGCGGCGGCTAGAATTGATTTTCGTTGACTCCCTAGGGTTTCTGGAATATTGGGGTATTTATAGAGCAAAGAGGCGATGCGGGAGGTGGCCGACGTGGGCACAACCCACCTGGGCGCGCCTGGGCCCCCATGCACGCCCTGGCGGGTTGTGCTCCCCTCGGAGCCCCCCTCAGGTACTTTCTTGGCCCATCGTGTGTCTTCTGGTCCAGAAAAAATCACCAAAAAGTTTTGCTGCATTTGGACTCCGTTTGGTATTGATTTCCTGCAATGTAAAAAACAAGCAAAATAAAAGCAACTGGCACTGGGCACTATGTCAATAGGTTAGTCCCAAAAAATGATATAAAGTTGCTATAAAATGATTATAAAACATCCAAGAATGATAATATAACAGCATGGAACAATAAAAAATTATAGATACGTTGGAGACGTATCATAGCACATGATATTCTTACATACAGGAGAATATGAGGTCCTCCTCCATCTTAGATGCTACAGTGATACGAGCTTTGAGGTCGTTGGATATGGGATCCAAGGGCATCTGAGTAGTTTTTTGTACAAATTGTGTGCAATTCTCAAACTCATTAATGTTTCCTATAAAAATATTAAGACATCCTGTGAGCTGCTATATCTCTGATCTACAAGCTCCAAGGAACTCGTATCAGCATATAGCATCTAAGGTGTGGGGGCACCTGATATTCTCCCGGGGAGGGGGGGGGTGCACAACCAATCGGTGTTTGGGAGGGCGGGGACAAATATAATGTTCAAAAAATATAATCTAAACAATCCTAAACAGAGCTTCACAATTTTATCTAAGGTTGAGGGGTAACCCCCGACAATCTACATAGCTCCGCCTATGCAAGAGGTGTAGTGCGAGCGTCTATGTGTGAGAGAGACGACGCAAAAAAGCGAGGTCAATCGAGTCATTTATAGAGGGAGAGATCGAGGGTGTGTGGCCTAGCGTACACTCGAATGTTAAAGATGATACACCGAGATATGGTGCGATGAAGCTGTGGTGAGGGCTGGAGGGAGATAGTTACCGAGAGAGTGGCCTAGATAGACTTTGTGTGTGCGCGCACGATGAAGGTGTTTTACAAAGGCAACACATGTGTCTTCAGAGAGAGAGGGGGAGCGTTTATCATGGAGGGCACGACGAGGTTGTGTGTGAGAAATACATTTGTTGAAAGTGTGAGGGCGGGAATGACATAAATGGAGATCGAAACGTGAAGAGCAATAATGAGCGCGCGTGTGTTGGATACCAATAGCTCTATTAACAAAGAAATGAACATCAATCAATACATGAAGTATGTGTGTGGGGGGGGGGGTGGGGGGTCGATGGAGAGACCTAAACACAACATTCGCATGTATGTAGTACTAGACTTAATATTCATGTTTCAGTTTCCTATTCATTTTAAATATTGAATTGAGGACCATGCATGGCATACATTTTACTCCCTTCGTTCCTAAATATTTGTATTTTTGGATATTTTAAATGGACTACCACATACGGATGTATATAGACATATTTTAGAGTGTACATTCACTCATTTTGCTCCATATGTAGTCACTTGTTAAAATCTCTAAAAGACAAATATTTAGGAATAGAGGGAGTATTTTTGAATTCGTGTCCTACATGCATGGTTTGGAAAAATAGATGCACTATACTTACTGGATTGTTGTTGTATTCGTGTGTGTGTGTGTGGTCATATGGTTGATACATACAAAGTTTTCTCACCACCATACCATTCATCTTTTAAATTTGAATTTGCAATGAAAAACTTACTGGGGATACCATGAAATGTGAAATCCACGTTGAGATCACTATATCACAAACTCACTCTAATTCAAGAACTCATCATAAATCAATTACCGTGCCTTTTGGAATGACCAGTAATTTGCAAGGAAAATACGGGCATTGTAATACATATAGATTCGTTCGGCAATTTAAAAGATTCCTTTTGTATTCTCGAATGGTAGCACCCAAGGCGTACCAGCCAGATCCTCAAAAAAAAAACCAGGCTCGTGTCCTTCTGGTCCGTAATGACTACCGATGAACAATGGAGGGATGCTTTAGTAACTAGACAACATTACCTACCGTGCCGAGCACGGTTCAATTCCCTCGGTCGCCGCTACCCAAGGTCACCTGTCAACTCCATTACCTAGTACTAATAGGAGTACTACACCAGGATGAGCACAGAATTGAGCCCCGTTTGTTCGTGCCTAGTACTTGAGTTAATATATCAGGCAATGCACTGGTACGGAGGGATTATCCTTTTACTCTGCATATATAACTTGTCTGAAGTCTAACTAAGCAAAATGTTTGACCAAATCCTTTCTTAAAAAATATTAACATCTACAACAGTAAAGATGTATCGCTTGAAAATTTATTGCATGATGCAGGTTATGATATTGTTTTGAATCCTGGATTTTAAATTTCAGAAAATCCAAATGTGACCTGAAATTCATGAAACTAAGCATGGTCTCGTGATATGGCACAAATATGCTGTCGTAATTTTTTTGTTCAATTTGAGACAAGCTGCTTATGAAAAGTTGCACAAATGAAGAGCCAAGGTATTTGGAACAAAGACCTGTCACGTTAACGCGAATGCTTTCACTATTCAAACCGTTGGCGTTTACGTGCCGCCACGAGTCCCGCTTCTCATCGGCAGGTGCCGTCCGAGAAAGCGTATGAGTCGACGGGAGGCGTGCGAGCAGACCGCTGCGCCGGCTGACCGGGAGGCGTGCGATCAGGCCGCTGCGTAGGCTCACCGGGAAACAAGCCCTTTGACCAGGCTCCGCCGCCACCTTCGTCCCAACTGCCCCCACTTTTGGTGGCGCCGGCGCCGCAGTTTAAAATCACCCCCACACTACCCGGTATCGCTACAGTCTTCTCTCTTCCTCTCCGATTCTCCTGTCGTCTACCTCCAACCAGCCTAACCTAACCGTACGCCATGCCGCATCACGATGGTCTGCCCTTAGTCTTCCAGTTTCCTGAGGAAGACACCCAGCCGGAGTCTCAAGAAGATAAGGCACTTTGCGACGAGCTTGAACTGGCCTTGCAGGAAGACCCCGCGCCTGTCCCCGGTCCCGTTCCGGCTCCCGTCGCCCCAACTGCGCCAGCGCCCATCCCCGTGGCATTGATGAGCTGGGAGCCGCACATTGTCGCCGAGCTTGATGCCACGGGGTTCCACGAGGTCCCTGCCGACTTTCACGCACTCATGCACCTGCCAGCGCATGCGCCTGCACGTGCACTGACGCGCGCGCTCGTGCCGGTGCCCGTGCACCTGCCAGCGCATGCGCCTACGCGTACACTAACGCGCGCGCCCGTGCCGGTGCCCATGTACATGAATGTCTCCGCTGCGTCGTTGCCAGCGCCTGTCCCCGCGCGGGTGCCAGTGCCCCCCTCAGCGGCATGGATCACCGACGTCGACCACTTCCTTGCACCAACGCCAGTCGTCTCCTCCCGCCAGTTGACTCACTCCTGGAGACCGAAGTCCAGAACATTCTGGCCTTCCTTGAAGCTAGGGCCAACGACCAGGAGTACGCCAACAAGGGCGCAAGACGCCGCCGTCGCCGTCGCCGTCGGTCAGTGGCCCGATGGCACACAGAGCCCGGCAGAGGAGCCGCTTCCCACCGCAAGACGCCCCCGCTACCGCCGCGTAATCTAAATTTGCCATGAAAAACATTCGAATTGCTATGCTTAAAATCCGAACGTTTGGGATTTATCAATTCCATTTATTTTATTTCGATCGTCGTATGAATGTAAAGTCGGAGTCAGACTGAATGAAATCTATGGTTTGATCGATTGAATGTTCTGCTAGAGCCGTATCAAATTAAATATAAAACGTCATCAAGCCACATGTACTCCTTCTCATCGCAAACATTTCATATTAAATACCACGTCAATTCCAAATATCTTTTTAGGGAAGTCAATTCCAAATACTTGTAGGGCGCGACCAGTCCCCTTGTTCGAGCACTAGGCAATATATCTATTTATCCACGCATTTAATTATGATGGAGTAGTAGATAAATAGTACTACAACTAGCCTAACTTGTCCGTCACGGTCACTTTTGTTCCTAAACTTGTTACATGTATAATACTACTAGTACATGAAACTGGTGCCGTAACTTGTGAACGCGTCCAGATATGGTCAACGGCAACATCGCCCGTGCGTTCTTCGTGTTTGCCCGTGCGTCTAAACGTAGAAGGGGAGGAGAGAGAGAGAGCAGACATGGAACCCACCAGTAAGTGAAGGCAAATAGTATACGTGCTAACAAGCCGGTCCCACTAATGTACTAAAATTAATATTAAAACATGTTATCCATTAAATAGGCTGTGGTAATATAAAAACATTATATCAACAAGGGGGGTACAACAAACGTTGCTACTATGTTGCCTATTGACATGCGGCTTGAAGGCCCTAGTCACATGTTCGATCCTCGTCCTTTTTCATTTTTAATTTATATATGGATCCAAATTTGTTCCATGATAGGTGGGCCCCTCGGTGTGTAGTTTGTAGCACTTTAATTTGTTGGTCGAAATTTGTTCCATTACAGGTGGACTATCGGTGTGTAGTTTGTAGCTTATTTGTAATAATTAAAGAGAACAATAGAGTTTATTGCAAAAATACCATGGTGCGACGTGGAAGGTGAGACAGGACGTGCGAGAGAGCGGTGACCGAGCCAGAGGGAAATCAATTGGGGGAGGTGCAGGCGTTGCAACGGTGTTTGGAGTAGTTGTGGGCCGAATGCTACGAAAATATAATCTAAACCCACCAGAATAAATGCCTTCGCAAATTAATCCAAGGTTGGAGTCCCCCTCGCAATGTAAATAGCTCCGGCTCTGCGAGGGATGGAGAGGTAGCTTCAATGTGTGGAAGATACGGCGTGAGAAAGTGAGGTCAATCAAGACACGGATAGATAGAGAGACAAAGTGAGTGTGGTCCGGCATTCATTGAAAAGATATATATGCTCTGGAGAGATATTGTCCGATTGAGCTTTTGGGAAGGGTGAGGGCTGTAAGATAGAGCTTGAGAGATGATCCAGTCACAGAGATGTAGATATATTTTGTGCGTGGGAGGAAGCAAGGTCAATCGATACATAGATAAAGGGAGAGAGATTGAGCGAGTGTGGCTCGTCATGTGATCGAAAGAGTGAGACGGGTTGGAGAGAGTGAACTAGATAGACAATGTGCGTGAGAGAGTATACAATATGAATATGTCGAATTGGGCTCAAACATGGAGATATATCGTTTGTGTCTGAGAAAGAGCGAGGTCAATCGAGACATACATAGAGAGAGAGAGAGAGAGATATTGAGCGAGCGTGGCCCGCCATGAGGTCGAAAGAGTGGGGCGGCTTGGATGGACTGACCTAGATAGACAATCTGCATGAGAGAGTATAGAGTGTGTCGATCGAGGCCCGAACAGGGAGATATATCATTTGTGTGTGAGAGAAAGCAAGGTTAATCGAGACTTAGATAAAGAGAGCGATATTGAGCGAGTGTGGGCCGCCGTGCGGAAGAAAGAGTGAGACAGTCTCGAGAGAGTGACCTAGATAGACAATGTGCGTGCGTGCGCGCGAGAGGGGGGGGTCTAGATAGGCAATGCATGTATCTAGCGAGAGAGGGCGGGATGGAGAGAGGGAGAGAGCTCGGCATGGAGTGCAATGGCGGCTGTGTGAGAGAGATACATTTGGTAACAGAGTGGAAAAGGGGGATTGTGTAGTTGAGAGAGTTAGAGATCGAAACATGGAGAGAATGAATGAACGTGTGTCAGAAACCGATAGCTTTCTAAGGTGGTTAGGAGAGGAAGATTGATCGATACAGGAAGTATGTAGCGTGTGTGCCGAGGGGGGGTGGGGCTAAAAACAACATTTGAATGTAGATAGTACGAGACTTAATATCGACGTTTCAATTTAGTGTACATTGTAAGATTTGAATTGAGGACCATGCATATGGCTTCCATAACTATTTCGAATTCGTGCCATACTAGGTTTGGAAAAGTTGACATTGACTCGATTGTTGTGCTATTTTGTAGGTCATATGTTTGAATCCATCCAAAGTTTTCTCACTACCATGGTGTTCATCTTATACATATGAATTTGTATTAAAAAAAGTAGCGTGGATACCGTGAAATGTGAAATCCACGTTAGAATTGGAGATCGCTATGTGACACACACTCTAATTCAAATAACTCCTCATTAATTAATTTATAGTATCTCATTTTGAATGACTAATTATTTGCAAGGAAAACACGGGCATGGTAATACAAACAGATTCGTTTGCAAATGAAAGAAGATTCGTTTGAATTCTCAAATGTAGGCGCACCAGGCAGACCAGGGTCGTGTCATGGTTGTCGCGTGTGTCGTACGGACGCTAGCACCCAGCCACCCACCCCTTCCCTCCCTTCGCGCCCCCCCCCCCCCCCCCCCCCGCCCCCCAAAAAAAGATTGACGACAAAAAAAGTTCATGCTTCCACGTTTCGGATTGAAATATCTGGCGACCCCAATTCCAGCCCTGCAAAATCTCCCGTCTCCACCGTCCCCTTCCATGCCCAGAGCGCTCAAATCCCTAATTCGCCGCCAATGCAAGAAAAGTTCGAATCGCCCCTCATCTTGTCTCTTTCCCCACCTCTGTGCCGGACAACGACGATGAAGACGACGGTCGTGCTTCACCACCGCACCGGAGCTACCTCATCTACGCCCTCGTCCACCGCACCGGTTGGTCCACCGACAACGTCGACCGCCGCAACCGACGTCCCTCACAGACACCGACTTCCACCGCATCAGATGCGCTTCACCGACGCCGTCTCCCACCTCACCGGGGCTACTTCACCGAGCACATCGTCGCACCTCCACCCCCCGAGGCCGTTGGGGCTTCACCAACGGTCTCGTCCACCGCATCGTAGTGCTCCATTACCGCTCAAGATCTGCATCCGTGCGCGTCCAGCCAACGCCAGCGCATCACCCTCAATGGCTCTGAAGTGACCCGCACTCTAGCTAGGCGAGCATGCCCAAAAGCCGGCCTGAACTAGGTATCCACATATCACTCCCTTATGCACTGTTCCAACGATGTTTGGATATCCTTTACTGCTCTCTTAGCTTACACGCCTATGCACCTCTGACTTTAACTCTTATTTCTTCTGGAGATATCATCTGAAACAAGCAAAACCATTTTTTAGCGAAGCATGACGGCGCTACGGGATCTGGTACACATCCTGCACACCGGTATAACCTTGTAAGTACCTGTCCTCCGGTACAACAACAAGGTCGATTCCTCTTATTTGATCAACCATTTGCCGTGTCAAAAATGCAGAGGGGGATGCAAGGAGCACAAGGCCTGCACATCCAAGCAAGTGGTAACATGGACTTGTACATGGAACATCCCAAGCGCAAGCAGAGCCGCAGTGAACCTGTACAATGAGCTAGCGTAAGTCCCTGCATTTCATTTAATTCGTACTGGCCTGTGCGTATGATTTGTGTGCAGTGGCGGATCCACGAATTCAAGTTACCAGGGGCGAAAATTTAACTTAAAAAATACGAAGGCACTTGCACTCCAGAAATTAACATAACTTGAGAAATGTGAAGCTACATGCACTTTGGAAACCAGCTAATGATCCAAAGTAGTTCCAGATTATAAAACACTAAATGATGTAAGCACCAAAAAACACAAAATGCAACATGGTGTACAAGGACTACTAACATGTCTGTACCTGCTTGAATTATTCGTTCTCTGGCTGAAAATATCGAAGTGTAATTGCACCTATAACCAGTGCGCAAACTGCATATCAATATATCTATCCTGCACAAGTATGCCAATAGTTTCAAACAACAGATTAGAAAAGTATTTATGCTAGGTTGTCATGATACGGGAACTTTCTGGTAGATGGCCTCGATGTTTCCTCAAGCCATGAAAATGTACTATAATTTGCTTATCATCAATTCCTGCAAATCTCTATCTCTCTCTCAACATAGCAGATCATCCTTAGACACTAAATCCTTCAATGGGAGCTTGCAAAATGCTTGCATTAGATCCCTCATTAGACACTATATGTTCATCACCAGGAGCATGTAAAATGTTTGCATCAAATCCTTCATTAGCAGTCTGTTCATTAGACACTTCAGGCTCAAGAACAACATGAGCTTGTATGTTTGCACTGGAAACTTGATTAGACACATCAGGTTCAGTCAGTTCAGTATTGATTGGTGGAGTTATAAAATAAGCAGAAATTGGTTTCATTTTCTTATAGATTCCCTACATACAAGCAGTTTTACAACACCGTGAGGTTTAACTATTGGCCATAAATTGAACAGTTGAATTAGATATAATGAGGGATGTGATGTACTTGCTCGTTGTGCATGCTGCTCTTGCAAGCTGCGACTGTCCGTTTGCGCAAGCTCGATGCCATGCCCGTGCTGCCGCCGCTGCCTGCCATGCAGGCTACACCCAGGGATGGATCTTCATCTTCTTTTCCTTTCATTCGCTTGAAGCCCGGCGACCGGCGTCTAACGAGGGTGTGAGGAAGTGCTGTGTCGGTCTGTCCAGCGGCGGCTAGGTTAGGAGCGAACCAGACTGGAGGCTGGAGCGAACGAATTGGGATTTTTCCTGCTGTCGATCGATATGGGAGGCGCTCGTTTGGGCCGCGAGCCTGCTATAGGGCCTGCCTTGCACTTACATTATTGGCCCATCCAAATTGAAACATTTTTCTTCATTTTTTACATTGCCTGCTCGTGCGCTGGGACGAACAAAACTAGCCTGGGCCAACCTGGACGACTCAAACTAGGTGCACACTTTCCAGCCACCCGAGGCGGCCACCCATACCAGCCCCTACGGTGGCATTGCCCCTTTTTGCGTGTATGATTGGGGTAGTGAAAAATATTCCAGTGGCGCTTTTGATTTACCCACAGAATGGTTGAATTGCTTGTTTCTATGAACTGAGTTTGCCAATAATGTGAAGGATGCCAGTCTTTTCATCCTATTGTAGATTGCTTAGATCTCGATATGCCAAATGTAATCGCATGAAATATATAGTAAAAGCAAGTGTGATGTGTGTTGCTACAACTAGTCTAACAACCCATCCTCATATAACATATCAAGGACGCACCATCTCATCAGATTAACCATTCGACTTACCAATGCAGTGTGGGAAGAAAGAAGTATTGGGACTGCATATCCAAGCAATTGATGCCATGGACTCCTTCGTAGAACCTTGTAAGCGAAAAAGAAGTTGCAGTGTGCCTATACAAAGAGCTAGTGTAAGTTCAGTTACCTGCTTCTCGGAATTTTAGTTAGCCACTTATTGCAAAACTGTTCAATTATGCTGCTTGGCTTAATTTAGTTTGCTACTGATTACATAATGCCATAGCCTGCTAATCCTATTATAGACTGCGCCTATCTATGTGTTTGATACTTACTGGTAAGAATTACCTATTTTCTTGAACTTAAATAGCTACTTAAGCACGTAGATAGCTGGTCATATGTACTTCTAGGGTGCAGCAAAATTCACGTGTAATTTATGTTCTGATACCCTGTTTGTTTAAATGGTTTGCTGTTATCACTTGTAGCACTAGTAATGTTTGCATGTTCATAGATAGACAATTGTCAGGTTTATATGAGGGGCACCGTCTTTTTAACTTATATATATGTGTCGGAATCATTTTGCTTACATCAAAGAAATTTACAAATGTCTGTGTTGCGGGTAAACGGTACCGACTTGTTACTTTAATACGTTGCCAAGAACTTGTTAGTTTTACTAGTTCATGTGTAATTAAATACGTTGCCAAAACTGGTTAGTTTTACTAGTTTGATGTTAGTTTCTTATGGCTCTTGCAACACTTTATTTATGATTGCTAAAATTCAAGTTTGCAGGATCCAACTGAAACTCCATTGGCACAACAGGTATGTTTTCAGAAACTTCCTTGTTTACCTGGTTTGCTGCTCTAACTTGTTGCTGTAATCATCTTACCAACTTCAAGTTTTCAGGATCCAGTTGGAAGTCCAATTGCACAGTAGGTACATTTTCAAAAATATATTTGTGTAACAGGTTTGCTGCTGTAACTTATTGCTCTAATCAAGTTACTGACTACTCAACTTTTCAGGATCCAAGAGAAACTCCAATGCCACAACAGGTTCTTTTTGCAAAACTTGTTTGTTTATCTGCTTTGCTGCTGCAACCAGTTGCTAATCACATTACTGGCTACTCAACTTTTCAGGATCCAAGAGAAACTCCAATGCCACAACAGGTACCTTTTGCAAAACTTGTTTGTTTAACTTCTTTGCTGCTGCAACCGGTTACAATGATGTTAATAACTACTTTTTAGCATCCAATTGAAACTCTTTAATTCCTTGTTTGTTTAACTGGTTTGTTGTTCTAACTCCCAGTTGAGATGTTTTGCTAACTTCAACTTTTCGGAATCCAATCGGAACTTTATTGGCAAAACAGGTTAGCCCAAGATCAAAGAGCGAGGTCCCCATGGACGTTGTATCATCCCAGAGCAGTGGCACCGGCCCAATCGTGCATCATGAATTGCCAACTGCTGATGCTCTAGAGGCTAAACTATTCATAGAAAGAGATTCTGCTTCTGCACTTAGAGATGAAGTTGACATGTTGAGGAAGCAAACAACGCAATCACAACCAGTACTCAAGACAACCATTAAATATTTGGTGGATTTCAAAACGAAGAAAGCTGAGACTGACCGCATTGTTAAGGTCCTAAAGGAAAAAAGGAAATTAAATTCCCACTTGGTCAATCATAGGTGAAATGTTTTTTCCATCATTGAATAACCTTTGTGTTGTTTGTTCATGTAATCGATCAAACCATTTGTTTTAGAGATCATGTAATATATTTTTTTTGTTTTTTGGTTTGTAATTTTTTTTAGCACGAGTCTGTACTAATAGATAAGACTCTGAGACATTTCATTTTGATTGCTGTGCCAGACCTACAAATACGCCAATCGGGCTGAATGTGCATTTAGCAATAATAGTAGTATAGATGGTCCTTAAGTGGCACGCATCTGAAAGGGCCAAGATGATGTACTAGCTTCGCTAAAAAAATGATGCTCTTCTAGCAAAAAAAGTACAGCGGCCTGGCTTATGTATGTTAGTTGATGTTATTGATACATATACTCTATAGGTGTTTATATGTCTGTTAGTTTTGTACATTATTGGTTGATTGACTCGGTATTTTGAATCTTGAGACATCGCTTGTGTACATAACTAAATGGGAGTACACATTATGCTGCGTGTGACACTTGAGTTGGACATAAAGTGGTTTCAAATATTCGAATTCACCTTAAACTGGATTCTAGCTTCTGAATTCGAGTATCGGCGTTTGTAAATCATATTCATATATGACAGTGGCATACATCTTTGTTGTGCTTTTGAAGATATATAAAAGCAGATAGAAAGATTTATAAAGATTCGTGTAAGAATACAAAATGGATTCAAATTTAGTTGCCAGGGTAAACTTGGATGCTTATTGTCCCAAAATTCGAAAGAAGCGGCAAAATATCCACTCCCACATCGGCTACCCGAAGTCAGTGTTTGCGAGATGGAAATTACTATCTACCCCTTACACGGACAATCCATCAGCCTGATTTCCACTGCTCTCAATAGGGGGTAGGTTAGTAACTTCAATTAGACGTGACACGACCGCCTCTGAGCCCATTCAGACACGATGGGTGCCAAACATGGGCGGCAAAACACATTTAATTCAAGCTCGTTCGAAAGACCTCTGTCTCTCCCTCCATTTCCCCATTCATACACGATGGGTGGCAACACAAACTCGACTCGACCGAAATCGATGTAGGCAAATATTTTCAATAGGGGTAGGTTTGTAACTTCACTCAGACGTGACACAACCGCCCTACCTGTTAGCCCCATTCATACACCGTGGGCGCCAACCATGGGTGCCAAAACACCCTCTCGTCGCCCGAAATCGCTCTGGGCAAATACTGGGGAGACGCGAGATTATCGTCCTATCCCCAACCGATGAGACGTCCAAATTTTAAACGGGGGCTAAGTTCGTAACTTTACCATATTTCAGACAGGCGCGTCCCAAAAACATGGTTCCCCATACCTCTCCCTCCATTTTCCCATTCATACACCGTCCGCGCTAGAACACTATCTCCACACCAGCTCCTCCGTCCGCCACCCCATCCGTCGTCGCCGTCCTCCACCCCATCCATCGTCACCGTCCTCCACCATTCCGGAGCGCCTACCAAGACCGCGTCGTCCACTGCTAGAGATAGACGTTTCTCATCCATGGTGATGGACCAGGAGCCTTGCATCGCGTCCTCTCGCTTCATCGGTACCGTCGTCCTCCTTGCCGGGGCCGCTCCCACGACCTTCTCGTCCATCGCAACGGGACTTATCCCCCGATGCACCCGTCTACCATCGCAGATCTGCTTCAATGCCACCGACAGCCATCGCACCCCCGATGCCTGCACGGTGTCGCAAGAGAGGTGGTACTACTTCATATCTGCTCAACTTTTTTATCTCAACCAGAAAATAGATCATAACTTGGTTACTGTATTTTCTTTTCAGCTCTTAGAAATTAGTTCTTAGTTCGAAGCAAACAATGGTTGCTAAATAGCATTTCTGCGGTTTGCAGCTTCAAATCTACCATGGCATAGTCATAATAGGGTTTAATTGATCATCCTTAGGGTTTCCCCCCTTTTATGATCACTATACGATCAGCATACGTGCTTCGTGTCATAATAGCACTGCTCCACCCATCAAGCTAAACAAGCTTAGTTGTTCAAATACGAATCTGATATTATTAAAACAGAGTCGTTTAATTGGTCAGCTAAATGTTACTAATTTAGTTTCGAAAATGCATGTACACCGCTCGGGTGTGGATCTACAGGGTGCTCACGATGGGCCGCGGCCCACCCTGGGATTTTGGGTTGGCCCAGGCCCCGATTCCCATCTGTTCTGCTGCACTTCCGATCTCTACTCGCCCCCAATTGCCTGCCTCGCCGGAGACTTGCCGTCCCCGGATGGCATGACTCTAGGAGGAGATGCCGGACTAACAGGAGGTCAGGAGCCGCTCGCCCAACAGCGTCACCGCTGCCCGGGTGCGCCGCCGCGCCTACCTTCCCAGTACGTTCAGGGCTCAGGCATGCAGCAGCCACTAAGCCAACCCGATTTATCCTGAGATACGTCCTCAACACTCAGCAGCCACTCCTCATCACCCATTTTCTAATTGATTCATTACTCATTAGGCAGGACTGTCATTAGGGTTTATTGTGTACTGAGTGCTACCTACACTAAATGGTTCAGATGTATTTCAGTAATCTTTAGTACCTGTAAAGTTCACAGGGTTTCAAAATTCCGGCCCTAGGAACAGACACTAGTCATTTTGGATTGTTGGTCACAGTGACATTGACCCAGATTACTACTGCAGGCCAGGTTTGTTGACAATTTTACTTGTCTTTCTTACTCATTCGATATGATATCCAATTATTCACGTCGATTAGTTGCAAACAATAAGTGCTAGACCAACTTCTTGATTCAGATTTTGGACGGTCTCTTACTATAGTTACAATTCTGCATACTTGTCTTAGTAAGCTCGCAAGTAATGATTGATTCACTACCTCTATGCTTGCCTTGTCATATTTGTTGTTAATATTCTTTTAGGGTGGACCACCTTGTTTCAAAATACTGGAACCGCAGACATGAGTGAATAGTATTTCTCTGTGTGATCTCTTCCATCATGTGTGGGCAACGAACACTGCATTGTATAGAAAGAAAGTGTCATTTCCACCTTTTACATAGACTACGATCTTTTACATGGAATACAATCTGCCTACTTGCTTTGTGTCGCACTACCAGCACTCCACCCTTGAAGCTAAACATTATGCCACTCATAATTCCTTAGTTTATTTGTTCAAATACGAATTTGATATGATTCTAATGTTCCTACTTCAGTTTTGAAATGTGTGTCTGCCTGTTATAGAGACATAAGAGGTTTGTATTTCTGTGTGTGGTCTGGTCAGCACGGTTGGGGGGTGAAATTTGCATACGCAGGGGTTTATAGGGAGACACTCTTCGAGTTGAATCCGCAATGCATTCCATAGATAATCTGACTACTTTTTATGTTTTCATGAATCTCAGATACTGAACAGCATCATAATGATTATGAGCTTGCGCGCATGAAAAGAATAAAGCAGACCAATGCCATGGCTGTCAAACATGGCATTAAGTGACTGAAATCAAGTCTGGATGCAATGCAATGCAAACGCTCTCCACCTACAGATTCATGCTCAGAATATGATCCTAATAGTGATTCTGAGCTAGAGGGAGACCTAAGTCAATGTAGCTCCCTAGTGGAGGAGTCAGAGGCAGATGCCCTGTCTTATTCACCCATCAAGGTGCTTGCTCTAACTTTCCAAGGTTATATTGGTCGCACATATCTTGCAACTGATGCTTTGCATTGCTTCTACTTTGTTGCACTGCCATTAGCTTAGTTTACACATTGTGTATGTGAATACGCCCTGCCTATCCATTTTCAGTACATATTCCATCTGTCATCATACCATATTTATCCATTCAAATGTTGTTCTTGTGTATCAGACGTTCAAAAGGAATAGGGCGATTGCTGATCGCGGAGGAGCATGAACAAAGTATTTGGAAAAGGTAGTGACACCTGATAAATCAAATAGCCCATTAGGTGTAGTTGCAATATCACCAGACCCAGAAAACATGGCCACAACTCTAGCAGACTCTAGCCCTACTACACTGGCCATCTCTGATGCCCCAACTCAGCAGACCCCAACTGTCGCAAACAGTATGATGATGCTAGTTGACATAGCACCAACTCCACGATACAAAACCCCCATTCCAGCAAAGAGTACACCAAATCCAGTTGCCAAATCCCTTTTCGAACGAGAGAGAGCCCCAATTGCAGCAAATAGGACTCCTGTTCCACTTCTTCCCAGTTTAGAAGACGAAGCTTATATTGTTGTCAAGAACTTTGTGCGCATCTTTACTTCATGGAAAGATTATACCACAGACAAAGAACAATTTCCAATCTTCCTCCGCAACTTACGCGTAAGTAATGTACTAATGTTATTCATGGTAATTACTGCATATGTTTCTGCTGACAGAAGACACAAGATTTCATTCTTTTAAATAGGCGAGGACCAAACTGGATAGTCAAGATGAGCAAGGGTTGGTTGCGCTTTTCAAGCACTCGTTGATGAAGTATCATTCCTACCTGAGGCAAGCGCACTTTGATGGCAAGCCTCTAAACGAAATTTCTGTAAAGTCTCCGGTGCTACATTTATCAGACAGTGACTGGAATAATCTTGTTACACATTGGTCTCGTCTGTAGCGTAAGGTACTGTCTATGATATCACATCACAATTTGAACTACATTTCTGCATGTGCCTTAACGTCTCACTTGTACGAAAACTGTTTGCAGAAGAACATTCATTCTCAAGGGACCACAAAATCTCGCAACTATACTGCACACTGCATTGCTCTTGTGAGTACCTCTTGCCCTGTATGACCATACTTACTTTCATAGCTGGTTGATTATGTAGCATCACTGCACATGTTAGCCTCGTTAGCCTCCATTTGGTGGACATTATAAGATCCGTATCGACTCTTACATAAATTTAGAATCAACCCAATGCTTTTGAAGAGGTTTAGCTATGCAGTCCTCTTGTAAGAACTGAACAAGAGGACTGAACATCGTCTATCACTGTACTTATATTAACAGCTACTCCCTCCGTCCCATAATATAAGAGCATTTTGTACAGTACACCAGTGTTAAAACACTCTTATATTATGGGAAGAGGGATTGGTTCATTGTGTAGCATTCTGCATCTTATCTCCCTCGCCCACCATTTACTAAAAAATATTAGATCTATATTTAATCTTACCAAAAAGTTGAATACACAGACAATGCCAGTGCAGAAGTGTAGCCCATTGCTCTTGTCAGTACATTTTGTCCTGTAACGCTTGTACTTCCAGGGATTGGTGGTTGATTATGTAGCATCAATCTGCATCTTATCTTCTTTATCCTCTATCCCTTCCAGTATTATCATATCTATAATTACTCTCTACAAAATGTAGAGTACAAGCAATGCTTATGAAGAAGATTATGTGCTGAAATTCTTGAGTTATCCTTCCCTTGACATGGAGAAGGGCATTATAAAGCCGGTGTTAACTGTTAATGTAAGTCAGTCCTTCTAAAGCCTTAATCCTCAACTGCTATTTAATTTGCTCATACTCCCTATCGTTAACTGATGTTTAGTTTGCTGTTTCTATCAAAATGCATGTTCGCAACAACTGTAAGTTCCAAGTTTTACTTGTAAAACCAAATTCTTTATTCATACCATGCACATTACTCAATACTCCCTATATGTATGCTTGTTTTTGTGGATCTATAATCCAGTGTGTGGTGAAGTAGCCCACGTTTGCACCTTGTCATCTCCTGTTTTATCTTAATGATGTGGCTGATGATATGAACAACATGCCATGCACATTAACCAAAATAGATACAATGATTGTCTTTGCCCTTCATCTATGCTTGTTTTGTTGACATGGTAATCCAGTAGTGTGGTGAAGCTCCCCGCATTATGAACAATGCCAAATTATGCTATTGATATTTTGAACTTACTCTTTATTTTCTAATTTGAAATTGGATGGAATTGACAACACAGTTATCATATTTGTTTATACACGTGCAAAACCTATCATCTCTCTGCTTGTTTTAGGGTGATATGCCTGATGGCATGCACAAGTCTGCTGAAGGCTGTGAGACAAACCCAACATATATTGCAACAAAGAAGGCAAAACATCTTGAAGATAGCGAGATAACCCCAAAGTCGTGTCTTAATGCAGTGTTCAAGTTACTTGAGACTAGCAGTCAGACAAGCTCACAGAATTCGCTGTCTGAATCAGTTCAACTTCTTCAGTCCCAAGTTCTAGCAGAAAGGCATTCTGCAACTCAACTTCAACTTGAAGTCCTATCTTTATGAAAGATTGCAGAGAACACCAATGAACCTCATTGCTAAATAGCTACACCTGGAAGCTATGACCGACATGCTAGGCCAGTCTCACAGCCTTGCTCGGCAGCTTGCGCAGTAGTTCCTGCGCAAGGCTAACCTTTCTTGAACTGTCTTGGAAGTGGTCTTGGTTTAGTATTATTTTGTTACACTGCAATGGCGCCAGTTTTTGTAATCTGCTTATTCGTTGCGCTTTATGATCACTGGTGGCGAACTTCAATGCCCAGTGGATGTAATATACCATAAATCCTTTATTGTATAGTGTAGGTTTATTCTAAGTTACTATGCCATAATTTCTTTATTGTATAGAGTAGGTTTGTTCTTAATTCCTACTAGTTACCGTATATGCCATCATTCGCTATCTAAAAAAAGGCGAAAATCTGATGTAGTCGACCGGGCCAAAACATTTGCCTCTAACGGGCCTGCATTTTAGTGGGCCACAATTGGGCCGGCCTGCAACTTTCTTGGGCCTGAAAGGCCATTGGGGCCTTCACACTTTGTGCCAGGCCCACAACTTACACGGGCCTATATTTGGCCCAAAGTTTAGTTGGGCCTTTAGTGGACCCAGCGCTTAGTTGGGCCCATGTAGCTTCGGGCCATTAACAGGCTGAATATTCTGCTGGCCTGTTACGGCCCAGAAGAAACCATGGGCCTTTAGCAGGTCGAAATGCATGTTGGGTCTCAATTTTCACTAGTCGTTTACGGGCCTTCAGCAGGATGAAATGTAGATCGGGCCATTATTGGCCCAGTTATATGACGGGCCATTACCAGGCCGAAACATATCTCGGGCCTTAGTTGGCCCACTGATATCATGGGCCTTTAAGAGGCCGAAAGCTTAGTAGAGGCATCAACGGACCGAATTATACGACAGGCCTTTAACAGGCCCAAAGTCACGTTGGGCTGAACTATTGTGACCTTGATCATGGGCCGTTAGAGGGCCGGATGTCGCATCATACCATATATGGCCCATGGGCAGCACGGGCCATTCCCAGGCCGAAAGACACACCGGGCTGAAATGGGCCCATGTCTACATCGGGCCTCTAACAGGCAGAAATGTCACTGGGCCGTAATTGGGCCCAAATATTCGACAAACAATTAACGGGCCAGATCTAGCTTCGGGCCGTAAATGGGCCATGTTTAAACAGGCCGTTAGTGGGCTGGCCCACTAATACCTGAGTAAATACTACGGGCCTTTGACTGGGCCGGCCTTTTTAACCTATATGGGCCTTTGTTGGGCCCTGCCACATGTCGACGTATCATAGGCACGTCTCCTCCATTGGACGGGCGACATCTGGCCCATCGAGGAGCCGACACGTGTTTCCTCCAGCCAATGATGATTTTACACATGGAAAATCCCCATTGGTCCGGGCTGTTAACGGGTTATCGGATCCAAACCGGAACCCGATAGCTTAACGGTGACCCGTTACGGTGGATGCCACGTGTCGGTTACCCTTGACGAAAGCACTTCCATGACGCGCCATTTATCGTCATGGAAGTGGACATTCCGTGATGATAATTTTGGTATTGTCATGGAACACTTCTACGACAGCACAGGTATGACTATCTTGATTCTGTCATAAAATCGCCATGGATGTACATGCATGACAAAAAACGCGACCTACTATGACAAACACGTATCATCACGGAAGTGAGTTTTTTTTGTAGTGGCGCTCGGGGCTGAGGCGGGCGCGGTGGTGCTCCGACCACGCCTCCCCCAGTTGCTCCAATCCTGATGGAGGGCTATGTTGGAGACACGGTGCTGGACTTCATCGTCAGGGCTCGCGCAGCCGTCTACGGCTTCTTGGCCCCTTTGCAAGGGTAATGGAGGTCGACCAGTCGCACGGGTTCAGGCTACACATGAGGGGTTGCTGCAATGGCACCATGCGGGTGGACGTTGAGTTCCTGGCTCCTCATGTCATGCTCCTCCGGCGTGGTTGGAAGACTTTTGCACGTCCCATAGCCTGGCGGAGGGGCACATTCTCCATTTCAAGCTAATGGAGGCCGATCTGCTCTCCATCAAGGTCTTTGGGCGTTCAGGTGCTCGCTTAGGGTGCTGCGCGGAGAGCTCTACTGATGATGAAAGCTCCTCCTTGAGCGACAGCGATGAAGAGGACACTGACGGCAAAGACGGCGATGC
This sequence comes from Thinopyrum elongatum, assembly GCA_011799875.1. Lineage (NCBI taxonomy): Eukaryota > Viridiplantae > Streptophyta > Magnoliopsida > Poales > Poaceae > Thinopyrum > Thinopyrum elongatum. The sequence goes on along the minus strand of CM022298.1, from coordinate 543,839,188 downwards.
CGAGCCCCTGGTCGCCAAGCATGAGGACTACGACTCGGACTCTGGCTGAGCGATGGACGCACCGTCACCGTCAGCTTGGCGCCGGCAGCACCACCATCTGCAGCTAGACCCCAACAGAGTCATTTGCCGGGGGCGCTTGGCCTGGTCGACTCCGCTTCCACCAGCTGGACCCCGACAGGCTTCCTTGTGGACTCCGGCTTCATCTTCCCTGCTGGTGTCCCTCTTGCCGTGTTCGTCTTGTCCTGGCGGTGGTGACCAGGGCATCGCCTAGCCGCTCTCTCTGTCCCTGGTCTCTTCTTCCTTGTCGGGGAGGCGCCCTCTCGATCTTGTCAAGCTACGTCCCACGGGCCCTAACGGGGTCGGGCTGGGCTTCTGCCCAGGAGCTCCTTTTGCCCTCTTTCCTTCTTGATGCAACTCCTAGGAGGAGAGGGACAAGAAAGGCATTACGGGGCACTTATCATCTTTCAAATTAAAAGATGTAGGCACTTGCCGAGTTTTAGTTTAAATCATATAATCCTCTATCCATGTTTGTACTCCGTATGATCTATACTTGTCTATCTATGTATTAATGGAAAAAAGGTGCTTGCCGGGTACTTGTGCGTGTATCATAAACACGATGTGGAATGATCCTTCAATACTCTCAAGTAAATGAAGTTTTCCGGCGAGACACCCTGCCGGCCCTCAACACAGCTGCTACTGAACCTCGTCTGACGGTTTCAAAAATGGGTTAGGAGCATGGATGAAGGCAGGCCCCTTGTCAGCTCCCCCCAAATGTCCCTGCGACCAACTTGACCGAAAAAGCCTTAGAATCAAAGGATGTGAGCGCAGATGATGGAAGCGACAAGGCTTTCCTACGCACAAGTTTTTCATATGTGAATATGTTATGGATGGCGAGGTGAAGTTATCTGTGTTTGTTGTCTTTCTTATCGCTCCCGATAAGAAAAAGCTGTCGGGGACCAATATGCGGGATAATTCTCACTCTTCTTCCCGGGGAGTCCATTCACGGCAGAATCCTGCTGTTAACTTCAAAAGGAAGGACAGGGGAGAAACAGCTACATATGATCCTTCAGAAGGGATTAGTCACCTTATACTAGGATTATTGTAATCACAATATAATCATACTTAAATAAACATGTATGCAAGTTTTGTGACAGCACTTCGTTTTATTGTCTTTGCACAGGGTCTGCGCCTGGCTTTGTACATAGGGTTACAAGTCCTGGGGACTATGCTTGTACAAAACAGGCTGCCGGGGCAAGGCCCGGCAACCGCGCCTTATGGGTAGAACTTACGAAGATGCTCAATGTTCCATGAGTTTTGCATTGGGATGCCATCTTCGGTCTCCATATGGACTGCGCCGGGTCTGGTGATTCGTACTACCCGATAAGGGCCTTCCCACTTTGGTGTCAACTTGTTTGAACCCTTGGCTGACTGAACATGCCTAAGGACAAGGTCACCTTCCTCAAGACTCCAGGCGTGAACCCTGTGGCTATGATAGCGGCGCAAGGCTTGCTGGTATTGTGCAGCACATACAGCTGCCCGGAGACGGTCCTCCTCGAGGAGCATGGCATCGTCATGCCGTAGCTCCTCTTGCACTACTTCATCATAGGCAAGTACCCGAGGCGACCCGTATATGAGTTCCGTGGGGAGCACTGCTTCTGCACCATATATCAAGGAGAAGGGAGTCTGGCTAGTAGCTCAATTTGGTGTCATCCTGATTGACCAAAGAACCACTGGCAACTCACCGATCTAGTGCTTGCCGCATTTTTGCAATCTATCAAAAGTTCTTGTTTTCAGCCCTCGTAGCACTTCTGTGTTCATCCTTTCTGCCTGTGCGTTGCTCCTTGGGTGAGCAATAGAGGTGAAAGAGACCTTGATTCCAAGGCTTTGGATGTATTGCATGAAGGCGCGGCTTCTGAACTGGGTGCCGTTGTCGGTAATTACCCTGTTGGGTACTCCAAAGTGACACACCAGTCCCTTGAAGAACTTGATAGCTGATTGTGCCATCACCTTTCTCACTGGCTCTACTTTGGGCCACTTTGTAAACTTGTCGATAGCCACAAGCAAGAATTCAAAGCCCCTGGTAGCACGGGGAAAGGGGCCCAAGATGTCGAGCCCCCAGACCGCGAAAGGCCAGGATAAAGGGATGGTCTGCAAGGCTTGAGCTGGCTGATGAACATTCTTGGAATGAAACTGGCATGCTTCACACTTGGTGACGAGCTCAGTAGCATCCCGGAGGGCAGTGGGCTAGTAGAATCCTTGCCGGAAAGCTTTCCCAATAAGTGCTCTTGATCCCAGATGTGAGCCACACACACCTCCATGTATCTCTGCCAGCAGCACTAGTCCATATTCTTGACTGATACACTTTAGCTTCACGCCATTCGACCTCTTTCTGTATAGAATGTTGTCCACAAACTGGTACATACTTGATTGTCGGGCCAGTTTCTCAGATTCCTCTGGATCGTCAGGAAGATCCCCAGTTTGCAAGAATCGGACTATGTGCTGCGACCATGTCGGAGCCTGGGGCTCGACGACGAGGACCAAAGGCATTTCTTCAGCTGTGGGAGCGCTTTCCTCAACGGCAAGTGATATGTCTCCAACGTATCTATAATTTTTGCTTGTTCCATGATGTTATATTATCATTCTTGGATGTTTTACAATCATTTTATAACAACTTTACATCATTTTTTGGGACTAACCTATTGACATAGTTGTCGTGGTGGATCATGATCACCTATGCGGCCATGAGCCCCTTTGTGGTTCGGCAAGGGGGGTCACATTGCACAAAGAGCAGAAGCCATGAAACAACATGACGGCGGTGACGCTGGTGGTTTTTACCCAGGTTCGGGCCGCTGGATATCGTAAAACCCTACTCCTGCTTTTTGGTGGATTGAGTGAGAGAACTTAACAAGCACGCAGCGCTCAAGCCCGGCAAGGATGCCTCGGGGAGTGCAACTACGTGCATACAAATGTGCAAGAGTCCAAATCCATTGCTAGGTCGCCTTGGACCTCCTTTTATAGCTTAAGGGGTAACCACAATGGCAAAACAGTCTTTATCTACTGATTAGATAGCCAACAGTACTATCATACCTAACTCTGGCAGTTAGGACAAAGTGCATTAAATGCGCTGCTAGGTGTCAAGCAAAGGACGAAGCCCAGCAGGCCTGCCGAGCCGCGTAACCATCTCTTGCTTATCATCTTGACACGCTTCTGGACGGGTGTCACTTGGATAAATCTTGTCTTCCAATGGGCCGCCAGGTGTTTAGCAGAGGCCACTTAATCGCGTGGGGGCTCGACACCGCACTGATAAATGACTTGCGTCGCCATGCGGTGGAGCGGTGGTATCTTGGCGGGGATTCCGCCCTCGGCGTACTGAAAGTGCAACTAACCCCCAGGTGGTTTTGGTAATTCATAACAACATATAGCTCATTGAACTAATATCCTTTCAAGTTAAATATTTCAGAAAGTTCAAAGATTGGCATGGCACATGGACTAGAGATGTGGACCCCTCAAAATGCTAAGGACAAATATTGGCAAAAGCTCAAGACTCTACATTTCTATTTTAGTGATCCAAGATCACATTGAGTCCATAGGAAAAGCCAATACTATTAAAAGAGGATGAGGTGTTGCTTAATGATCTACTTGCTCAAAGTGCTTAGTGATATGCTCCAAAACCCTCAACCACTTTCTCAAATCCAAATATGTACTAAACCTAAAGTCAAACTCGGCCCCACCGATTTGATCTATCCGGCGCCACCGAGTTCCTTTGACATAGCCACTGCCAGAAACCCTAATCAGTTCGGTCTCACCGATAGGGATTTCGGTCTCACCGAGATGGGGTTGCAAACTCTCTATTTCCCTTCGTAACGTTTCGGTCTCACCAAAATGAGCGATCGGTCCCACCGAGTTCGCAATGCAAACTCTCGGTTTCCCTTTCGTAACATTTCGGTCTTACCGAAAGGAGCGATCGGTCCCACCGAGTTTGCCTGACCAACTCTCTGTTTGCTCATTGCTGAAATCGGTCTCACCGAGTTCATGCAATCGGTCACACCGAGATGAGGTTTTGCCCCAACCCTAGCACATCAGTGCCACCGAGTTGATCATATCGGTCCCACCGAGAATCCTAACGTTCACATTTTGAATTGAATCGGTCTCACCGAGTTCTTCTATTCGGTCTGACCGAGTTGGGTCAAATGTGTGTAACGGTTAGATGTTGTGTGGAGGCTATATATACCCCTCCACCCCTTCTCTATTCAAGAGAGGGCCATCAGAACGAGCCTACACTTCCACTACTCATTTTCTGAGAGAGAACCACCTACTCATGTGTTGAGATCAAGACATTCCAATCCTACCACAAGAATCTTGATCTCTAGCCTTCCCCAAGTTGCTTTCCAATCAAATCATCTTTCCACCATATCCAAATCTGTCAGAGAGAGTTGACTGTTGGGGAGACTATCATTTGAAGCACAAGAGCAAGGAGTTCATCATCAACACACCATCTATTACCTTTTGGAGAGTGGTGTCTCCTAGATTGGTTAGGTGTCACTTGGGAGCCTCCAACAAGATTGTGGAGTTGAACCAAGGAGTTTGTAAGGGCAAGGAGATCGCCTACTTCGTGAAGATCTACCCACGTGAGGCAAGTCCTTCGTGGGTGATGGCCATGGTGCGATAGAAAAGGTTGCTTCTTCGTGGACCCTTTGTGGGTGGAGCCCTCCGTGGACTCGCGCAACCGTTACCCTTCGTGGGTTGAAGTCTCCACAACGTGGATGTACGATAGCACCACCTATCGGAACCACGCCAAAAATCTTTGTGTCTACATTGCGTTTGCCTTCTCCAAACCCTTCCCTTTACCTTCACATGCAATGTTTTACTTTCCGCTGCTACACTCTTAGAATTGCATGTGTAGGTTGATTGCTTGACTTGTGCTAAGTTGCTAAAATCTGCCAAGACTTAAAATTGGGAAAAGGCAAGATTTTTATTTGGTCAAGTAGTCTAATCACCCCCCCCCCCTCTAGACCTACTTTCGATCCTACGAGTGGTTTCAGAGCTTTGGTCTCCAATTGCCTTGATTTCCATAGCTTTGGTGATCATAGCCTTGGTTTCACAACCTAGGAGAGTATGGCGTCTAGCGAGGGAAATTACCACCGTAGAGGTCCTTACTTTGATGGTACTAATTTTGCTAGTTGGAAGCATAAGATGAAAATGCATTTTCTTGGACATAACCCCGCCGTTTGGGCTATTGTGTGTATTGGTTTGCAAGGTGAATTCTTCAAAGATGGTAGAGAACCAAATCGTGAGGCAACCGCGGAAGAATTGAAGAGGTTGCAATACAACACTCAAGCTTGCGATATCCTCTTCAACGGATTTTGCCCCGAAGAATTCAACAAAATCAGCCACCTTGAGAATGCAAAGGAAATTTGGGATACTTTGGTTGATATGCACGAAGGTACCGAGTCCGTCAAGGAATCCAAATTGGATGTGCTTCAAAGTCAACTTGACAAGTTCAAAATGAAGGATGGTGAAGGAGTCGCTGAAATGTATTCTAGGCTTGCTCTCATCACAAATGAGATTGCCGGCTTAGGAAGTGAAGAGATGACTGACAGATTCATCATCAAGAAGATCCTAAGAGCCTTGGATGGAAAATATGATACCGTGTGCACTTCGATCCAAATGATGCCCAATTACAAAGATCTCAAGCCAACGGAAGTCATTGGTAGAATTGTTGCTCATGAGATGCCCAAGAGAGAGAAGGAGTAGAGATGATCGTTATGAACGAAGACCCTCTCGCAGAAGCAAGGATTCGGAAAGGAAGGACAAGTCATCAAAGAGCTACACAAGACGAAGACATCAAGCTCATGTTGGTGAATGGGTATCCAGTTCCGACTCCGACAACCACTCCGAGAGAAGTTATCACTCCGACTCCGAGTATACTCAAGTTGAAGGTGTTGCCGGTCTTGCACTTGTGTCATCCAACTCCTACGACATATTTGACTCACCAAATGAAGGAATTGGAAGATGCTTCATGGCTAAAGGCCCCAAGGTATCACACCCCGAGTATGTTGATTTCAATAGTGATGAAGATGATTTGCTAGGTGATGATGATTTACTTGTTGACAACTCTAGTGATGAAAACTATGATGAAGTTGCTATTAATCATGCTAATCAAGATAAAACGAATGACAATGATAAGAAGGAGATTGAGCGTCTAACTAAAGAATTAAACACTCTTAAGTTAGCTCATGAAACTACCTTAGAGGATCATCGAGAGCTTTTAAAGACTCATGAGAAGCTACGCTTTGAAAAGCTCAATCTAGAGCAAGAGCATGGGTTCTTAAAAGCAATCAATGATGATCTTCATAAGAAAAGTTCTTCTTACATTGCCAAGCGTTTACTCTTGTCTACTTACATGCCACAAGTAAAATCTAGCAACAAGAACAAGAAAGATTCTACTTCTAGTAGTAACAATAATCATGTTAAATCCAATATTGTTGCTTCTAGTAGTTCTCTTGATTCCACTAATGATTCTCTTAGCCAAGTTACACTTGAGCAAGAAAATAGCTTATTGAAGGGAGTTATAGAGAAAGGTGTTTACAAGAGCCTTGCCGGAAGTAAGCAATTTGAGAAGATTGTACGCAAGCAAGGAAGGCACTGAAAGAATCAAGGTGTTGGTTTTGAACGCAAGTTTAATGCCAATGGAGTTGAGTGGGAAGAAGATCAATACCCCAAGACAAAGTTTGTTCCTCAACAAGAGAAGTATGACCCCACTTCTTTTGATGGAACACAAGCTCAAGATGATCTTCCTCCACAAGACCACAAGCTAAAAGGCAAGGACAAGCTTCAAGAGGAGATTGATTCATTTGAAGAAGCTCCAAAGGACTTGGTCAAGTGGGTTCCCAAGACTAGATCAAGTTCCACTTCATCAAGTATGACTACAACTCCAAGGATCTCCATCAAGTTGATGTGGGTCCCAAAGAAGAAGAACTAGAGAGTTCTTGAGGGTGACTCCGCCAACATACTTCACTCATATTCATTTTGGCAAGGACAAGTGCAATCAACTTCCATATCTTGCACTAGTTCAAGGAGTCACAAACCCCCTTGTTGTTAAGACAAGGGACAAGGTAACCTAATGCTTTCATGGACAACATCATATGTGTATTTCACTCTATGTCTATGGATATCCTTGTGTGTTCCTTGTGGGACTAACCCATGTAGGTATTGAAAGTGCAACTCACTCCAACGGATTTCTCCAAATGATCTACATCAACATTGAGCATCCACATCTTCAACATCTACATGAAGTCATCATCGACAAAACCCAAGGTTAGTTCATCCCTCTTAGGGGGGATATCACATCTAGGGGGAGCTTTACTCTAAGAATTGAGCTAAAGCAACTCTAATGGTGTGAACACAATAATGCTTTATGTAAAAGTGGTAACCCCACTTGTGCTTAAATGATGAGTATGACCTATGATCAAATGTTCTCATTTGACTCCTAAGTCAATATACTCATATATAGATGACCTAGTCATCGCCAATTGCTTGATAGATGCTAAAGTGTTTGTGCATGCTTTGCCACATATTTCATTTGCTATCTTATTGTGTGAGCATGTTGGTTGCATAATTTTCTCCATTCGAGGACATCCATTTGTTGTTCTGATTGATTGGTTTTTCTTTTTGCCAAATGGATGGACAAGAATGCCTAAGTACTCCCTCTAGCAATCTATGCTTTTCTCGTCTCAAACTCTATTCATGCTACATCACAAAGTTTGATCAAGTCGAATTCGGACCCTCCGGGTGAGGAGCACTCGGAGCCACCTATCCGTCAAGGGCTTAAACTTCCAAAACCTCTAAATGGCTTTCGGTCTGACCGATTCATCCATCTCGGTCTCACCAAAATCATTGGGTTGATCTAGGTTTTCACCTTGGTGCAACCGATTAGAACAGTTCGGTCACACCGAGTTGCAATAACCGCTTGCGATTCTACATCTCGGTGCCACCGAGTCGTTCCACTCGGTCACACCGACAGTGACTGGGTATATATATCCGCGGGTTGAAATTTGGAAATTCCTTCAAACTCCCAACCGCGCCTGCCCAGCTCTGCTACTCCCTTGGTCTCCGGATCATCGCCGTCATCGCCAGCGCCCTCCTGTTGCTGGTCTCCGCCGCCGTCAACGGGATTCTTCGCCGCCGTTATCGCCGTAGCGAGTCCGCCGCCAAGTTAGGGTACGGACTCGATCCCTTTGTGTATTCCTTAACTCCGGTTCTTGCACAAAGGTTAATGCCATGCTTCTAGCCACGATTGAGATCATCCTATCCAAACAAAACTTCCTCTAGATTAGTTTTGATGCAAAAACTTAGGGGTAGGTTTCCGCCGAACTCATCTCGGACCGACCGATTTGAAGTATTCGGTCTCATCGATTTGGCCCAGGCCATTGCACATGTACTACTCGGTCTGACCGAAGTGTACGAATCGGTGTGAGCGAGTTTACTTTCTCTGTGAAACCCTAGCATCTCGGAGTCACCCGAACTGCATCTCGGTCTGACTGAAACTGCCTGTTTAGACTCCAAAGTTTCTTCGGTGTCATCGAGTTAGTCATATCGGTAGCTCCAAAATGCTTTCTGCAGAAAACTAAAATTAAGTTTTTGAGTCAAACTTTTTGCCAAAATAGCTGTACTTTGTGATGCTCATCTACTCTGCCTATACCTATCTATTCACAGGGTCAGTGTCAGCCATGTCAGACAATAGTGACAGCCAGAACAAGTCAGAGAAGCAAGCAAATCTCAGTGAGGGCACTAGTCCCTCCAATAGCAGTTATGATGAGGGTAGCAGAAGCACCCCAAGCAACTTGCCTAAGGCTGCAACTAGGCAAAGGAAGAAGAGAACCTTAGATTCTCAAGATGAGGACTTTGTGGTTGATGAGGAGGTCACCTCAAAGAAGAAGGCAGTCAAGAAGGAGTATGCTGCTGCTGCCACCAATCCTGGCATGAAGAAGAAAGTTCCTGCCAAGAGAGTGCCTATGTCAAAAGCCAGAGCCTCCACTCAGGAAACTATGGAGTTCACTCTTGAACCAAGAGAAGAAGAGGCTACTGGAGGCAAGAAAAGGAAGGAAAGGGTCAAGAAGACCATGGCCAGAGTTATTGGCAGATCATCAATGATGAAAGATCCAGATGAAGATGATGAGGAAGAAGCTGTTGAGCCAGCACCAAAGTCTCAGAAGCTTATGGGAGATGCAATCAAGTCTGGGGCTGATTCATCTAAGCCTAAGATAGCTCCAAAGCCATCTGCCCAAGCTCAAGTCCCAAAGCCTACAACACCCAAGAGATCCACCAGAAACATCCCAGCTGCTGAAAAGAACAAGGCCCCAGTGCCTGAAGTTCAAGAGGATGAGGAGCAGCAAGTGCTCAGGAAGCTCAAACCAAAAATTCCAGATCATGATGACAATCATCCCATAGCTGAAAACATGAAGTTGAGAAAGGATGCAGGTCTCAGACTGTGGAGACAGACAGACCCATATGTTGTGAGAAGAAGGACAGCTGTGGACTACAGATTTCACACCAAGGAGCAGCAAGACTTCTATGAGACAGTTCTTTTGGACAAGAAGCCCATAGTCAGTGACATGAGATGGGTTGACTGGAAATTCATTGATGACAATGAAGATTACTTCCCTGGAGTTCATGAGAGTTTCAGGATGAACGGAGTTGACAAGTTTGTTGGTCAGAAGCTGACTAAATGGAATGATGAGATGGTCATGCAATTTTATTCAACTGCACACTTCTATCCGGATGGCAAGATAGTCTGGATGACTGAAGGCACAAGATACCAATCAACTATTGCAGAATGGGCCAAATTGATCAATGCCCCTGAAGAAAGTGAAGATGACACATATGTCTATGCCAAGCCCAGGAAAGATCATAACTCCATGGCTCACATGTACAAGGAAATTCCTGATCATGCCTTGGCGTCTAACAAGTTTGGCTCCATCTACTATCTGCTGTCAGGGCTGCCCACTATCAACACTATACTGAGGCACACTTTGTTGCCCAAGTCAGGAGATGACAGGATAATCGAAGGTCACTCAATAAACCTGCTGCATATGTTTGATGTGCCAGAGAAGTTCAAGGTGATGACCTTGATTGTTGAAACCATCAAGAGAACTGCTGCTGATCAGAAGAGGTCATGTGGATATGCCCCACACATTCAGATGCTCATCAATTCCAAGATGGGAACAGGCACATATCTACTGGATAGAGAACACCTTCCCCCTGAGGCCAGACTTTGAGGACAATGTTGTTGTCATGGATGCATCACATCCTACATCTGTAGAGGCTCAGGAGAAGCGAGAGCAAGCTAAGGTAGCAAAGACTTCCAAGATGCCAGATGTATCAGCTATGAATCTCAAGACCAAGCAAGATCAGCTCACTTATCTGCTTGAGTCTACAATGAGGATTGAGAAAGGACTAGCCACCCTGACTCAAAACCAAGAAAGTCTCGAGAGGATCAATGAAACAAAATTTTATGATCTAGACTTGAAGGTCACAGAGATCCAAACCACGGTTGAGAAACTTCAAGAAGAGGCAGAGGACAGGAGAGGAAGAGTCACCACAGAAGCATTTCACAGAGTGCCAAGAGCACAGAGGTCTGTAGCAGAGCCAGTTGTCACAGATTCCAAAGCTACAGCTTCAGCACCTGCAGCAACTACCACTGTTGCACCTTCAGCTGCAACTCCTCCAGCTCCTCAGACATCAGCAGAAGCCTTTGCAGATGGACTCCTCTCAATGCCATCTACGCACATTGGAGCCACCAGCTCGAAGACCACTTCAGGAGCTCCCAGAGATCGTGCCTAGAGTGCCGAATAGCACTATGCATTTTCGAGCTTTTTGGTAACTTGTAGCCAAAGGGGGAGAAAGTTTATAGATCTTAGGCTTCGAGAGAGAGAGAGTTTTGCTTTTATTTGCCTCTCTTGCTACGTGATATTTGTTCGTTTGGTTGCTACATTATTTGTGCTTGTGTGTGAGATACACTAATGATCATGTGGTTGATCATTATGCTTTAATGTGTGCTTGAATGATGCTATCTATAATACTTGTGTATGATCAATCATGTTTCCCTTGGTGAAGAGTGCATGTGCTTTACATTCTATCATTTTGAGCGCTCCACCAAGATGTATGTGATATGGAAGAGTAACCCATGATCCTAATCGATTGTGCATTTGCATTCAAAAGCAAATTTTAAATAATGCACAAATTTAGGGGGAGCTCTTGCTTATCACATACTTCTCAAAGCGACGATATATTTCGTTCATATTATCATTTGTCGAAGCTTTGATCTATATGTTGTCATCAATTACCAAAAAGGGGGAAATTGAAAGTCCAACTAACCCCCGGGTGGTTTTGGTAATTCATAACAACATATAGCTCATTGAACTAATATCCTTTCAAGTTAAATATTTCAGAAAGTTCAATGATTGGCATGGCACATGGACTAGAGATGTGGACCCCTCAAAATGCTAAGGACAAATATTGGCAAAAGCTCAAGACTCTACATTTCTATTTTAGTGATCCAAGATCACATTGAGTCCATAGGAAAAGCCAATACTATTAAAAGGGGATGAGGTGTTGCTTAATGGTCTACTTGCTCAAAGTGCTTAGTGATATGCTCCAAAACCCTCAACCACTTTCTCAAATCCAAATATGTCCTAAACCTAAAGTCAAACTCGGCCCCACCGATTTGATCTACCGGCGCCACCGAGTTCCTTTGACATAGCCACTGCCAGAAACCCTAATCAGTTCGGTCTCACCGATAGGGATTCGGTCTCACCGAGATGGGATTGCAAACTCTCTGTTTCCCTTCATAACATTTCGGTCTCACCGAAATGAGCGATCAGTCCCACCGAGTTCGCAATGCAAACTCCCTGTTTCCCTTTCGTAACGTTTCGGTCTTACTGAAAGGAGCGATCGGTCCCACCGAGTTTGCCTGACCAACTCTTTGTTTGCTCATTACTGAAATCGGTCTCACCGAGTTCATGCAATCGGTCACACCGAGATGAGGTTTTGCCCTAACCCTAGCACATCAGTGCCACCGAGTTGATCATATCGGTCCCACCGAGAATCCTAACGTTCACATTTTGAATTGAATCGGTCTCACCGAGTTCTTCTATTCGGTCTGACCGAGTTGGGTCAAATGTGTGTAACAGTTAGATTTTGTGTGGAGGCTATATATACCCCTCCACGCCCTTCTCTATTCAAGAGAGGGCCATCAGAATGAGCCTACACTTCCACTACTCATTTTCTGAGAGAGAACCACCTACTCATGTGTTGAGATCAAGACATTCCAATCCTACCACAAGAATCTTGATCTCTAGCCTTCCCCAAGTTGCTTTCCACTCAAATCATCTTTCCACCATATCCAAATCTATGAGAGAGAGAGTTGAGTGTTGGGGAGACTATCATTTGAAGCACAAGAGCAAGGAGTTCATCATCAACACACCATCTATTACCTTTTGGAGAGTGGTGTCTCCTAGATTGGTTAGGTGTCACTTGGGAGCCTCCGACAAGATTGTGGAGTTGAAGCAAGGAGTTTGTAAGGGCAAGGAGATTGCCTAATTCGTGAAGATCTACCCGAGTGAGGCAAGTCCTTCATGGGCGATGGCCATGGTGGGATAGACAAGGTTGCTTCTTCGTGGACCCTTCGTGGGTGGAGCCCTCCATGGACTCGCGCAACCGTTACCCTTCATGGGTTGAAGTCTCCATCAATGTGGATGTACGATAGCACCACCTATCGGAACCACGCCAAAAATCTTCATGTCTACATTGCGTTTGCCTTCTCCAAACCCTTCCCTTTACCTTCATATGCAATGTTTTACTTTCCGCAGCTACACTCTTAGAATTGCATGTGTAGGTTGATTGCTTGACTTGTGCTAAGTTGCTAAAATCTACCAAGACTTAAAATTGGGAAGAGGCTAGATTTTTATTTGGTCAAGTAGTCTAATCACCCCCCTCTTGACCTACTTTCGATCCTACACATACCCAGCAAGCTTTCTAGGGAAGTCTTGGACTTGTCCCTGGGGCAGCCTCGACCCGGCCAAGCCATCCTGCCCGGCAGGGGAGGCTTTCTCAAGGTGATATTCTTCTGTTGTGCTTATTCTTGGTCGTCTTGATCCGCTCTTTGATCTCAGTAAGAGCTGCTTATCTGGCTCAGGTGTTGATGTTGAACAAATGATGCTAGTGTGCCTGTGTGTAAGTCTGGGCAACAAATGCAAATGTTTGTTGCACTGACAGGAGCCCCCGGGCCTGGCCCATACGTGCTGCCGAGCATCGTTGGGGTAGGCCCCAAGAATCACACAGGTCAGCACTTGGGTCATGCCACTATGGGTTTTAAGTCTCTCCAGATGTTGTCCCTGCTTCTTCATTGACTTTTGATTGAGTCAGTTACCGCTTTCCCCGCGAGTCATGCAGAACAATGTGGGAGTACTCATGTAGTGGCTCACGAGCTGCCGACATTCACAGGGAGGGGTAACTGCCATTTTACTCACCCACTACGTCTGTCGTTTCCGCCACGTACGCTGCATGCATTGTGTAGGGTTGGTGGCGGACACGGAGGGTGCGGGAATGAGTGCCATGGCAGAAAGCCAGGCGTCGTGGATAGGCGCAGGTGGATGGTCATTTGATTATGGGTGTCGTCAGCAGTGTAGGGAGGCAAGATTGGTGGAACGGGGCGGCCCCCTCCCAGGTGGTGAGGAGCCAACCCCCGGCCATGCTCCCCTATAAAAGGGGCGTGGATGAGGAGTTTACTCACACACTTCTCCTCCCTGCTTGCCTGATACCCTTCTTCCACCGTAGTGCGGGGAAGAGGACGTGGCCGACCTCCAATGGTGGCGACGAGGGTTTCTTCTCGACAGCACCTCCCTCCTCCTGCTGGGGACGCAAGAGCAGAGTCCAACGCGCAAGGTGGCGCAGTTGGTCGTGGATGCGGCCACCGTGGCGCACGGGGTCAACGAGGCTGCGGTGGGGCTCTGATAGCCCCTCCGCCAGCCGTCTCTGCCCCGGACGAAGGCCATGTTGGGGACCAACCGTTGGAGTTCATCGTTCAACTGTGCGGGCCTCCGCGCAGTTGTCTTTGGCTCCCAACTCCCTTCGCGAGGGTGATGGAGGAGGAATAGCCACCCAAACTGAGGCTGCACATGAGGGGCTGGTGCAACGGCAGTATACGGGCGAACGTGGAGTTCCCCGCCCCTCACGTCATGCTTCTCTGGCGTGGCTGGAAAACCTTTGCTCGTGCCCACAGCTTGGCGGAGGGGCACGTTCTCCATTTCAAGCTAATGGAGGCTAATCTGCTCTCCATCAAGGTCTTCGGGCGTTCGGGTGCTCGCTTAGGGTGCTGCGCAGAAAGCTCGACCGACGACGAAAGCTCCTCCTCGAGCGACAACGACGAGGAGGACAGTGTCGGCGAAGGCGACGGCTCCAAGCAGGAGGACGGCGGCTCGATCTCTAGCTAAGCGTGAGCCGCGCCATCACCGTCAGGAGGGTGGCAGTGGCACCATCATCTGCACCTGGGTCTTCTTCCCACAGCAGAGCGATTTGCCGGGGGCACTGGGTGTGGATGCCTCCGCCTCCTCCAATAGTCTTCCAGCTGGGTCCTTGGTAGGCCTCCTCGAGGGCTCCGGCTTCGGCCGCCCTACCGGTGCCCCTCCTACCACGTCCTGCTGGCCCTGGTGGCGGTGACCAGGGCATCGCCTAGCCGCTCTCTCCGTCTGTTGTCTTCGCCCCCGCCCCTCTCGATCTTGTCAAACTGCGTCCCGCGGGCTCTGACGGGGTCAGGTTGGGCTTCTGCCCAGGCACTCCTTTTGCCCTCTTTGTCTTCCACGGCAGCCCCTAAGAGGAGAGGGACAAGAAAGGGATTATGGGACACTTATCTTTTTTTAAACTAAAACATGTAGGCGTTTGCCAATCTTTAATCTAAAAAATGTAGTCCCTTATCCATGCTTGTACTCTGTATGATCTGTACTCGTTTATGAGCGTATTAACGAAAAAGAGAGCTTGCCAGGTATTTTTGTGCATGTGCAAATGCCTATGCTGAGGAATGAACCCTCAATACTCTCAAGTAAACAACGTTCCCCGGCAGCACATCTTGCCGGATCCCTCCCTTGCTACTACTACGCCTTAATGTTAGGGTAGGAGCGAGGATAGGAGCACGCCCCTTGCCAGCTCTTCTCAACTGCCACTACAACCAACCCTCGATCGAAGGAACTCTGGATCAAGAAGGATGGGAGCACAGAGGATAGGAGCGGCTAGGTTTCCTTACACTCAAGTCTTCATACAGAAGTACATGATGGATAGTGGAGTGAACTTAGTTGTGCTTGAGGTTCTTCTTATTATCCCCGGCAGTGATAGTTTTGTCAGGGGTCGACGCGCTGGTTCTTCCTTTACTTTTCCTTTCGGGAAATTCATCTGTGGCGGGAACTGGGAATCAAAGAAGCATAAGGGAGAAAACAGCAGCGTAAAATATCTATGTAAAGGATTAGTCAACTCATGTTTAAGCATTATCATAATCCCAAAAGTATATGCTTAAACTAGACATGCATGCAAGTTTTTAGGGCGCCAGCGCTTCGTTTTATTATCTCTGCACAGGTTCTGCGCCTGGCTTTGTACAAAGTGTTACATGCTCATCGACAAGGCTTGTACAAAAGGTGGCTGCCGGGGCTGGGCCCGTCAACCGCGCCTTACGGGTAGAACTTGCGAAGATGCTCAATATTCCATGAGTTTTGCACCTTGATGCCATCTTCGGTCTCCAAATGGACTGCGCTAGGTCTGGTGACTCGTACTACCCGGTAAGGGCCTTCCCACTTCGGCGTCAACTTGCTGGAACCCTTGGCGGATTGAACACGCCTAAGGACAAGGTCGCCTTCCTCAAGGCTCCGGGCATGTACCCTGCGGCTATGATAGCGGCGCAGGGCTTGCTGGTAGCGTGCAACACGTACAGCAGCCCGGAGACGATCTTCCTCAAGGAGCACGACATCGTCATGCTGGTGCTGATTTTGCTCTACTTTTTCGTAGGCAAGTACTCGAGGTGACCCATATATGAGTTCCGTGGTGAGCACTGCTTCTACCCCCATATACTAGGGAGAAGGGAGTCTGGCCGGTAGCACAATTTGGTGTCGTACGGAGGGACAAAAGAACCACCGGCAGCTCGTCGATCCAGCATCTGCCGCACTTTTGCAACTTATCAAAAGTCCTTGTCTTGAGCCCATGCAGCACTTCAGCATTCATCCTCTCAGCTTGTCCATTACTCCTGGGATGAGCAACAGAGGCAAATGAAACCTTGCTTCCGAGGGTCTGAACATATTGCATGAAGGCGTGGCTTGTGAATTGGGTGCCATTGTCAGTGATCACTCTGGCGGGCACTCCAAAATGGCACACCAATCCTTTCAAGAACTTGATAGCTGACTGTGCGGTAACTTTCCTCACAGGCTCCACTTCCGGCCACTTTGTAAACTTGTCGATTGCGACGTACAAGAATTCAAAGCCCCCAGTAGCACGGGGGAAGGGGCCCAAAATGTCGAGCCCCCAGACTGAAAATGGCCACGATAAGGGAATTGTCTGGAGAGCTTGAGCTGGTTGATTTATGTTCTTGGAGTGGAACTGGCAGGCTTCACATCTGGTGACTAGCTCAATCGCATCTTGGAGGGCCATGGGCCAGTAGAAACCTTGCCGGAAAGCTTTCCCAACCAAGGCCCTTTATCTAATATGGGAGCCGCACACGCCTTTGTGTATTTCTGCCAACAGTTCCTGCCCCTCTTCCCGGAAAATGCACCTCAATTTCACACTGTTGGGTCTTCTTCTGTATAATGTGTCATCGACAAACTGATACATACTGGCCCTCCGGGCTACTCTTTTGGCTTCTTCTTGCTCTTCGGGAAGCTCTCCTGTTTGGAGGTATTGGACTATGTGTCGTGCCCAAGTTGGAGCCTGAGGCTCAGCAACAAGGGCAAACGGCACTTCCTCGTTCGTGGGAGCACATATCTCGACCGCAAGAACTTGTAGTTCGGCGGGAGGGTGCTGCTCACCAAGCGAAGTGGAGTTATTCTCGGCAGCCTCTCTACCGGGGACTTCTAAGAGCCCTGCCGGGAAATGCATGCTGGAGTCCAACTTCCTCCTTTTTCTAGCCATCATCGTCGGAGATACTGAGGGTTGAGTCAGGTGGAGGACAAAAGTCCCTGGTTCCACAGGAAGCTTTTGTGTGGCACACTTTGAAAGATGATCAGCAATGCTGTTTTCCGCACATGGTACGTGTTCTGTTTGCAATCCATCAAAATGTTCCTCCATATTCCTCACTTCCCCAACATATGTTTCCATCAATGGGCTTTGGCAATCCTTGTTTACTTGTCTCACTACGAGCTGCGAGTCTCCACGGATGATCAACTTCTTGATTCCCAATTCTATTGCAATTCTGAGCCCGGCAAGGAGCCCCTCATATTCTGCAGTGTTATTGGTAGCTTCCTCCCGGGGGAAGTGCATTTGGACCACATACTTGAGGTGTTCTCCAGTGGGCGCAACAAGAAGCACGCCAGCCCCTGCGCCTTGTAACGAGAAGGCACCATCAAAATACATGATCCACTCCTGTGGCGCCTCCCTACCGGGGATAACTATTTCTGGTGTCTCTTCATCTGGAGTAGGCGTCCATTCTGCAATGAACTCCGCCAATGCCCTGCTCTGAATGGTCGAGGTATTCTCATACCTCAGGCCAAAACTTGATAACTCTAGTGCCCATTCAACTATTCTGCCTGTAGCTTCGGGGTTTCTCAGTATGCGCTGGAGTGGAAACCGAGTGACAACTATGATCTCGTGGGCTTGGAACTAGTGACACAGCTTTCTTGAGGCCATGATAAGGCCGAATATTAGCTTTTGCACTCCAGAGTACCTCGATCTAGCCACCTGCAACAGGGAGCTGACAAAGTACACTGGTCGTTGCACCACTTTCTTCTTTGCCGTGACTTCAGAACTGATCTCGCTAACCTGCTCTTCCTCAACTTGGTCTGTGTCCAACCTTGCCGCGACCGGTTCAGCTTCCTTTCCCGGGAGGACCGTAGTTGTGGCTGCTTCTTTTTCTACTTCCCGCTGCACCACTAGCGTTGTACTAACCACTTGATTAGTCGCCGCTAGGTATAGCAGCAACGGCTGTTGTGGCTTAGGAGCAACCACAGTGGGGGCAGAGAAAAGATAGGCTTTCAAGTCTCGTAGTGCTGCTTCGGCCTCCGGGGTCCACTTCATCGGCCCTGCCTTCTTCAAGATCTTGAAGAACGGCAGGGCATGCTTGGCGGACTTGGAAATGAACCTACTCATCGTGGCAACACATCCAGCTAAACGCCTCGTGTCATTGACGGTCTTGGGTGCTTGTATTTGCTCGATTGCTTGGATCTTGTCGGGGTTGGCCTCTATCCCTCGGTGAGACACATAGAAGCCAAGTAACTTGCCGGAGGGAATGCCAAACACACATTTCTCAGGGTTCAACTTCAAATTGATCTTGCGCAGGTTTGCAAAGGTTTCTTCCAAATCTTGAATGAGCGTTGATCTATCCTTGGTCTTGACCACTATATCATCCATGCAAGCTTCTATATTCCTGTGCAGCTGAGGCTCAAACCCAATTTGCACTGCCCTTGCAAAAGTGGATCCAGCACTCTTTAACCCGAAGGGCATCCATACAAAGCAGTACGTGCCACATGGGGTTATGAACGCGGCCTTCTCCTCGTCTTCCTTGGACATGAATATCTAATGGTATCCGCAGTATGCGTCCAAAAAGGAAAGCAAGTCACACCCAGAAGTGGAGACCACAATCTGATCGATGCGCGGCAAGGGGAATGGGTCCTTTGGGCATGACTTGTTTAGATCTGTGAAGTCTATGCAAAGCCTCCATTTCCCATTCGCCTTGCGCACTACCACTGGGTTGGCTAACCATGTTGGATGCAAAACTCCCCTGACTAAACCTACCGCCTCGAGCTTCTTGATCTCCTCGGCAATAAACTATTGCCGCTCCAAAGCTTGCTTTCTGACCTTCTACTTGACAGGCCGAGCATGAGGGCAGACAGCTAGGTGGTGCTTGATTACCTCCCTGGGAACGCCGGGGATGTCAGATGGTTCCCCGGGAAACACATCGACATTCGCCCGTAGGAAGGCAACGAGCGCGCTTTCCTATTTGTCATTAAGGGCGGCGCTGATGGTAAACGTACCGTCAGTGCCATCTTGCCTTGCCGGGACCTTCTTCACAGCAGGCGTAGCAATCTTGGATCTCTTACTAGTGGAACTTTCCGGCAAGTCATCAACAGGTGCAGCACACTCCGGAGAGGTGCGCTTCCCGAATTCCTTGTCGGCGTCTCTGTTAGCTTTCTTTTCCTTCTTTGCTTCCTTGGCAGGAGCTGCAGCCTTGGCGGCTTCAGTAGCTACCGCGTCTCGGTACATCTTATCCACGCATATGATTGCGTCTTTCTTGTCTGACGGGATAGAGATGACGCCCATCGGCCCAGGCATCTTCAAGGTATTGTAAGCATAGTGGGATGCTGCCATGAATTTTGCCAAAGCTGGGCACCTAAGAATCCCATTGTAGGGGAGAGGAAGATCAACAACGTCAAACACAGCCTTCTCAGTTCGGTAATTCAGTTATCCGCCAAACGTTACTGGCAGTGTAATCTTTCCCTTAGGACGACTCCTGCCATGGTTGATTCCTTGGAACGTGCCAGTGACCTAGAGCTCTTCATCAGATATTTGCAACTTGCTGATCACCTTGGGAGAGATTAGATTTAGCCCAGCCCCATCATCAACTAACATCTTTGTGACTTTGAGGTTGCAAATTGTTGGCGAGACCAACAACGGCAAGCACCCTACCACAGTGGTACGGTTGTGGTGGTCCTCTTCATCAAACATGATAGGCGTGCGGGACCATTTGAGTGGCTTCCGGGAATCTGCAGCCAGCTCCACGGCATTGACTTCTCACACCCACTGCTTGAGTTGGCGGTGAGAGGAGTGCAAGGACGCACCCCCGTCAACGCATAGGGCCTCAGTTGCTTTCTGGAATTCTTGCTCACTGGTTTCCTCTTCATCACTTTCGTCATCACCTTCCTTCTTTTCTCGGCCTCTAGCATGTTTCTCTTTTTGCTGAGGGGTCTTGCCGCGCTAGCCTCCTCTGCCGCCATGGCCCTTCCCACCAGCACCTTCTTGGTCTCTCTCCTTGTCACGCTTCTCATATTCAGCTTTCTGCTTTTTGACGAGTTGCTCAACTTGATGACACTCTTGGAGATCATGACCTTTGGTGCGGTGGATTTTGCAGTATGGCCCATCAGATTTTCCAGCTTTCTCTGCCGCCACAGCCTCTCGGCAATCAGCGCACACGATAGCTTCCTTGCCAGAGGGTTCGGTTTTGGCTTTCTTGCCGGCACTAGGGTTTCCAGAACCCTCAATGGCCAGTACTGTCTTTTCCTTGCGCTTTTTGTTGTGCTTCCGCCCCTTCTTCTTGGAGCCAGTGGCCTCGTCATCGTCGTCCAAATCAACCTCTGCTCCTTCCTCCTCTCTAGGAAGTCGCCTCCCCTCTTCAGCATGAGCGCACTTGTCCGCCAAGGTGTATAACTCATTGACGGTCTTGGGCAGCCGGACGTTCATCTTAGAACGTATCCTTCTGTTGCACACGTTCGAATGGAACGCGGCAATCACCGCCGCCGGGTGTATCTCTGGAATGTTGCGGTGCACTCGACTGAATCTCTGCATATACTTTCACAAGATCTCCCCTTCCTTCTGTGGAAGGACTTGCAAATCACTGGGGCGCCCTGGCTCTCTATGGCCGCCCGTGAAGGCGCCAACAAACTCATTGCATAGGTCAGCCCATGATGAGATGGAGTTCTCCGGCAGGTGCATCAGCCATGACCTCACATTTGACTTGAGCACCAAAGGGAAGTAATTAGCAAACACTTTCTCATCCCTGCCCAGGCAGCTTGAACAGCAATCATGTAGATGCTCAAGAACTCTGCCGGGTTCAGCTTTCAATCATACTTCTCTGGTAGTTCTGGCTTGAAAACGCGGGCAGATGGCCAATGGACTTGCCACAGCTCGCGAGTGAAGGCAGGGCACCCAACCTCGAAAGGCACGTACCCGCCCTCACTGGGCGTGGGGTCGTCAACGTCTGGGCCATTGCGCCTGTCGGACTGGTGGCGGGTCTCCCGGCGCCGCTCTATAATGACGAGTGCGTCTTCCCTCCGCCGGTCTTCCAGGACCTGCCGCTAATCCCGACAGGGTCATGGATCGGACAAGGCCATCGAGGTTTTGTCGGGCTCGGGGTCGTGCTGCCCTGGTTGTTGCCTCTGGGTTTGCTGTCGCGGAGGGGACTGCACTGTTAGTGTGGCCCCCTCGACGCGGCCAGTAGCTGGAATTGTTGTTGTTGCCTACGGGCACTATGATTGTTCCACCCGCCGCGATCCTCCAGCCTCAGCAAAGCCGATCAAGCTTTGGATGGTGGCTCTCCACTCATCCATCTGATCAGCTGCAGGCGGAAATCTTAGCAGAAGTTGGGCCCGTGCCATGGCTTCCGTAGCTGTGCTTGGCATAGCTGACGAGGCAGATTGTGACGTTGCCCGACTCCTGTTGGTACCAGCAGGGGCATCGCCGCGATCACGCCGCCGTGGATCAGTTAAGAGGGCGGTTTGTTGATGAGTAGGCTACGCTCGGGGATTGGCGATCCCGTTCGGCGCTTCGGCTTGCCCGCCCTATTCTGGGCGAGGTGAGCGTCTCGTGGTCACACCCGTAACAGGCGCGGCCAGAGGGTCATGACTCGCACCAGAACGGGCATCGTCGCCGTGGCTGTGTCCGCTGGTGCGGCAGGGTGGTGGAGACTGGACGCCTGCCCCACCCGTGGCTTGCGGGTCATGTCCGTTTGAACTTTGTTGATGTCGCCCTCCTCCGGAACCTCCTGCTCCAGCTTCGTCCACGGGGGACAGAACGACAGCGCCGCCTGCGCCGGTCGCGTCTGCCGTGGTACCCGCATCTTCTAATGCCGCCGCAGGACCAGCGGCGTCCGCGGCCGTGTGAAAGGGGGCTTTCGAAGTGGAAGGGTGCGCAGTTGCGCCAGACTTCTTGGGCGCCATGCGCAAGGATGATGATGATGATGATCGACGATGGAGCTCGGCGCGCTTTTTACAGCTTCAGGTTCGCACTAGCGACGTCCCCTACCTGGCGCTCCAAAGATGTCGTGGTGGATCACGATCACCTATGGGGCCATGAGCCCCTTTGTGGTTCAGCAAGGGGGATCACATTGCACAAAGAGCAGAAGCCATGAAAGAACACGACGGCAGTGACGCTGGTGGTTTTAGCCAGGTTCGGGCCGCTGGATAGCGTAAAACCCTAATCCTGCTTTCTGGTGGATTGAGTGGGAGAACACAACAAGCACGCGCCACTCAAGCCCGGCAAGGATGCCTCGGGGAGTGCAGCTACGCGTGTACAAATGTGCGAGAGTCTGAATCCTTTGGTAGGTCGCCTTGGACCTCCTTTTATAGCTTAAGGGGTAACCACAATGGCAAAACAGTCTTTATCTACTGATGAGATAGCCAACAGTGCTATCATACCTAACTCTAGCAGTTAGGAAAAAGTGTATTAAATGCGCTGCTAGGTGTCAAGCAGAGGACGAAGCCCGGCAGGCCTGCCGAGCCGCTTAACCATCTCTTGCTTATCATCTTGACATGCTTCTCGACGAGTGTCACTTGGATAAATCATGTCCTCCAATGGGCTGCCACGTGTTTAGCAGAGGCCACTTAATCGCGTGGGGGCTCGACACCACACTGATAAATGACTTGCGTCGCCATGCAGTGGAACGGTGGTATCTTGGCGGGGATTCCTCCCTCGGCAGACCCGGCAAGCTTGCCGGGGAAGTCTTGGACTTGTCCCTGGGGCGGCCTCGACCCGGCCAGGCCCTCCTGCCCGGCAGGGGAGGCTTTCCCAAGGTGATATTCTTCTGTTGTGCTTATTCTTGGTTTTCTTGATCCGCTCTTTGATCTCAGTAAGAGCTGCTTATCTGGCTCAGGTGTTGATGTTGACAAAATGATGCTAGTGTGCCTGTGTGTAAGTCCGGGCAACAAATGCAAATGTTTGTTGCACTGACAAAAGTGCCTAGTACCAGTTGCTGTTTTTTGCTTATTTTTTACTTCGCAGAATATCAGTACCAAACGAAGTCCAAACGCAGAGAAACTTTTTGGAGAATTTTTTTGTACCAGAAGACACAACATGGGCCAAAGAAGTACAAAAGGGGAGGCCCGAGGTGGGCACAACCCACCTGGGCGCGCCCAGGAGCCCAGGCGCACCCAGGGGGTTGTGCCCCCCTCGGTGACCTCCCGCACCGCCTCTTCACCCTATAAATACCCAAATATTCCAGAAACCCTAGGGGAGTCGACGAAACACAATTCCAGCCGCCGCAAATTCCAGAACCATGAGATCCAATCTAGACACCATCACGGAGGGGTTCATCATAGACCTACGGGTGCCTCTCCGATGATGCGTGAGTACTTCATCATAGACCTACGGGTCTGTAGGCAGTAGCTAGATGGCTTCCTCTCTCTCTCTCTCTCTTTCTCTCTCTCTCTTTTCATTCTCAATACAATGGTCTCTTGGAGATCTATTTGATGTAACTCTTTTTTGCGGTGTATTTGTTGGGATCCGATGAACTTTGAGTTTATGATCAGATCTATATTCATTAAAGTTATTTGAGTTTTCTTTGATCTCTTATATGCATGATTACTTAAAGCCTCGTATTTCTTCTTCGAATCTTTGGTTTAGTTAGGACAACTAGATCAATTTTACTTGCCATTGGAAGAGGTGCTTTGTGATGGGTTCGATCATGCGGTGTTCTTTACCAGTGACAGAAGGGGCAGCAAGATCCGCATGTATCATTGCTATTAAGGATAACAAGATGGGGGCAATTCCTACATGAATGGATCTCGTCTACATCATGTCATCGTTCTTATTGCATTACTCCGTTTCTCCATGAACTCAATACACTAGATGCATCCTGGATAGCTCTCGATATGTGGAGTAATAGTAGTAGATGCAGGCAGGAGTCGGTCTACTAATCTTGGACGTGATGCCTATATAATGATCATTGCCTGGATATCGTCATAATTATTTGATCTTCTATCAATTGCCCAACAGTAATTTGTTTACCCACCGTATGCTATTTTCTCGAGAGAAGCCACTAGTGAAATCTACGGCCCCCGGGTCTATTCTTTATCATATTTGCTTTGATATCTATTTTTATTTGCTTTTGTTTTCAGATCTATTATTCCAAAAACCCAAAAATACCTTGCTGCACCTTTTTGCTATTTATTTTATTTCACGTTTTATCGAGAGCTATTTATCCAATCTACCACAAATCTATCTATCTTTTTACCGTGGAGGGATTGACAACCCCTCTTACGTGTCAAGTTGCAAGTATTTATTCGTTGTGTGCAGGTACCGTTACATAGTGTTCCTTGGTTGTCCTACTGGACTGATACCTTGGTTTCATAAATGAGGGAAATACCTACCGTAGCTGTGCTGCATCATCCCTTCCGCTTTGGGGAAATACCGACGTAGTTCAAGCGACATCAAAAGGAATTTCTGGCGCCGTTGCCAGGGAGACATCATCAACATCTATTAGGTTCCTAATCACAAATCTCATCTCCTTGCAATTTACATTATTTGCCATTTGCCTCTCGTTTTCATCTCCCCCACTTCACAAAAATTTGCCTTTTTATTTGCCTTCTTTTCCGTTTGCCTTTTTGCTCATTTGCTATCTTTGCTTGTGTTGTCATGTGTCTTCTATTTGCTTGCATCTTCGCTTGCTAAAGATCTATTGATATGGATACTCATCCACTTGCTAATCTTTTTAAAAGATCCAATCATGATGAACCAATTGCTAGTGAGTTGAGTGCACTAGATTATCTTTATGAAGTTTTGCTTGAGATTCATGAATATGAAAATTGTAAGAAATTTATGAAGTGATTCATGATAGCTCCTTGAATGAAAAGCATGATTGCAATTCTATTAATGTCAATTGTGATAATAATATGCAAAACCCCAAGCTTGGGGATGCTAATTTTTCTATGTCCACTATTTATTGCAATGATCATGATTGGGGTGATTCTTCTTATGATCTTGAAAATTTATTTAAGCCTGATGATGAATATGATATTGATAATAGTGTTTGCAATAATATTGAAAGTGGGTTTGGAAGAGTGTCAACTCTAGGTAATAATGATCCCACTACCTTGGAGAATGATCAATCTTATGAAATTTTGATAAAAGTGGGCTTGGAGAGGTCATGACTTTATTCGATGATCCCACTATTTTGGAAGAGTGTCAACTTTACATGCATGTGGATCATAAAAAGAAAATTTTATTTGATAGCTATATTGTTGAATTTGATTACGATCCTACATGTAATTATTATGAGAGAGGAAAATATGGTTGTAGAAATTTTCATGTTACTAATTTACCTCTCGTTATGTTGAGATTGCTATTGTTTCTTTCTTCTTCCTTGCATATGCTATATATTTCTTGTCCTGATAATTTGTTTGCCTATAAAATCCCTATGCATTGGAAGTATGTTAGACTTAAATGTGTTTGTCACATGTATTATGATGCTTTCTTTGTGTTTCAATTCTTGTCTTTCATGCGAGCATCATCAAAGTTATCAATGCCTAGCTAGGGGCATAAAACGATAGCTCTTGTTGGGAGGTAACCCAATGAATAAAATTTGTTTTTGCCTTTTTCTTTCTGTTCTTGAGTGTTTGCACAATTATGCCTCTGTTATGATTGTGTTTTTTATGTTTTAGCTAGTGTTTGTGCCAAGTAAAGCCTTTGGGATAGCTTTGGTGATAGTTGATTTGATCCTGTTGAAAAACAGAAACTTTTGTGTCCAGTAACATAATTGTTTAAATTCACAGAAGGGACGAAAAATTATGAATTTCTTAAACAAGTTTAATATACAAATTGCCTCTGTTTTCTGAATGTTTCAGAATTTTGGGAGTTACAGAAGTATGAGAACAATTCGCATCTTTACAGACTGTTCTGTTTTTGACAGATTCTGTTTTCTTTGCATTGTGTGCTTATTTTGATGAATCTATGGATTGTATCGGGGGGGTATAAGCCATGGTAAAGTTGGAATACAGTGGATATAATGCAATAACAATATTTGAATGGGTTTTCAATAGAACTTAAAGTAAAGATTGGTTTTCTTATACTAACGGATCTGACGAAGGTTTTGTTAAGTTTTGTGTGATTGAAGTTTTCAAGTTTTGGGTGAGATCATGATGGATGAAGGAATAAGGAGTGAAAAGAGCATAAGCTTGGGGATGCCCCATTGCACCCCAAGTTAATATTCATGGAGAACCAAGCAACTAAGCTTGGGGATGCCTGGGAAGGCATCCCCTCTTCCTTCTAACGACCATCGGTATTTTACTTGGAGCTATATTTTTATTCGTCACATATCATGAGTTTTGCTTGGAATGTCTTGTATTATATGAGTCTTTGCTTGTTTTTATTTTTAGTTTGTCACAAGTATCCTTGCTGGACACACCTATTTGAGACAGCCAAAATTATGCTATGATTTGTTAGAATTGCTCTATATGCTTCACTTAAAAATTTTGAGCTATGGAATTGCTCTAGTGCTTCACTTATATCTTTTTTAGCATGGTGTGCTTTATTATTTTTGAAGGAATGCTCTCATGCTTCACTTAGATCTATTTGAGAGTTAGCGAATTTTAAAAGAAATTCTCTCATGCTTCACTTATATTATTTTGAGAGACGAAAATTTTATGCTCATGTTCTTCACTTAGATTTGTTTGAGCTTGACAAAAGCAATTGCAATATATGAAACTAGTACCAAAGTGATAGATATTCAAGAGGGATATAATAAAAACTTTCATGAAGATCATTGGACAAAATAAACTTGATTCTTTGTAATAGTTTTGAGATATGATGATAGTGATATGTGAGTTAAGTTGGTGAGTAATTATGCTTTAGTAAGAATATTGGTGTTAAGGTTTGTGATTCCCTATGTAAGCACGAAAGTCAATAGTTATGCAATGAAATTACATCCTACTTGTGGTGCATTATTCGGTGTTAGTTATGCTTAATGCTCGCTTATGTGATTTTTCGTTTCTTGGTTGTTTGCTTCTCAATCTTTTTGCTAGCCTCCACTTGTACTAAGTAGAAATACTACTTGTGCATCCAACATCTTTAAACCCAGTTTTGCCACATGAGTCCACTATACCTACCTATATGCGGTATTTCCATGCCATTCTAAGCAAATTTGTATATGCCATCTCTAATTTTCAAAATAAATTTCCTTTTTGTGTGCTCGTACCACTCATGAAGCGGCAGGGGGTGGCCAATAATTTTCATGCTAGATGTGTTATTCTCAAGATGAGTGTTTATTCACTTGTCATTGCACGAGAGTATGGCAGTAATAGGGATGCCCAGTCCCGAAATGAAAAAGAAATTTACTTTACGTTGTCAAATAATAAATTCCTTGTAAAGTGTTGGTATGGACGGTACCCGTGGATATGGCTAGCCTGGAATGTGAAAGAATGGTGGAAAAAGGAATAAACTTTATTTTCTGTTTGGGAACCGCCTATGATATATCTAGCATGGAAATTGTTGGGAATTACTCGGTCGTTTTCGTTGACGGGAAAAGTATGCCTCTAAAAAAATTATCTCTCAATTTAAGCTTTGAGCTCTGGATCCTCTACAAACCCCTATTTCCCTCTGCGAAGGGCCTATCTATTTACTTTATGCAATTTTATCTTTATCTGAGTCTCCATCTTCTCTTAAAAAACACCAACTAAGGGGCACTATGATCATACTTGAGCACTGGATGTAGCTAATATGCGAGTGCGTTTCATGAATGGATCAATGATTGAGCATTATGGGCTAGGGATAACTTTCTTTAGTGTTGATATTTTGAAAGACATGGTTGCTTGTTGATATGCTTGAGTATTAAAATCTTCATGTCAAAACTAGACTATTGCTTTGAACCATATAAAAGTCCAAATGTCCATTCTACAAAAGAAAAGAATATGTGATTAACATGTTAGGCAGCATTCCACATCAAAAATTATGTTTTTTATCATTTACCTACTCGAGGACGAGTAGGAATTAAGCTTGGGGATGCTGATACGTCTCCAACGTATCTATAATTTTTGCTTGTTCGATTCTCTTATATTATCATTCTTGGATGTTTTACAATCATTTTATAGCAACTTTATATCATTTTTTGGGACTAACCTTCAGTACCAAACGGAGTCCAAATGCAGCAAAACTTTTTGGAGAATATTTTTGTACCAGAAGACACAACAAGGGCCGAAGAAGTACCAGAGGGGAGGCCTGAGGTGGGCACAACCCACCTGGGCACGCCTAGGGGGGTTGTGCCCCCTTCGGTGACCTCCCGCACCGCCTCTTCGCCCTATAAATACCCAAATATTTCAGAAACCCTAGGGGAGTCGACGAAACACAATTCCAGCCGCCGCAAGTTCCAGAACCACGAGATCCAATCTAGACACCATCACGGAGGGGTTCATCATCCTCATTGGTGCCTCTCCGATGGTGCGTGAGTACTTCATCATAGACCTACGGGTTCGTAGGCAGTAGCTAGATGGCTTCCTCTCTCCCTTTTGATTCTCAATACAATGGTCTCTTGGAGATCTATTTGATGTAACTCTTTTTTGCGGTGTGTTTGTTGGAATCCGATGAACTTTGAGTTCATGATCAGATCTATATCCATGAAAGTTATTTGAGTTTTCTTTGATCTCTTATATGCATAATTACTTATAGACTCGTATTTCTTCTTCAAATCTTTGGTTTAGTTAGGCCAACTAGATCGATTTTTCTTGCCATGGGAAGAGGTGCTTTGTGATGGGTTCGATCGTGCGGTGTTCTTTCCCAATGGCAGAAGGGGCAGCAAGACACGCATGTATCGTTGCTATTAAGGATAACAAGATGGGGGCTATTCCTACATGAATAGATCTCGTCTACATCGTGTCATCGTTCTTATTGCATTACTCCATTTCTCCATGAACTTAATACACTAGATGCATGCTGGATAGCGGTCAATGTGTGGAGTAATAGTAGTAGATGCAGGCAGGAGTCGGTCTTCTAATCTTGGACGTGATGCCTATATAATGATCATTGCCTGGATATCATCATAATTATTCGATCTTCTATCAATTGCCCAACAGTAATTTTTTTACCCATCGTATGCTATTTTCTCAAGAGAAGCCACTAGTGAAATCTACGGCCCTCGGGTCTATTCTTTATCATATTTTCTTTGAGATCTATTTTTTTTGCTTTTGTTTTTAGATATATTATTCCAAAAACCCAGAAATACCTTGCTGCACCGTTTTGCTATTTATTTTATTTCATGTTTTATCGAGAGCTATTTATCCAATCTACCACAAATATATCTATCTTTTTACCGTGGAGGGATTGACAATCCCTCTTACGCGTCGGGTTGCAAGTATTTGTTCTTTGTGCGTAGGTATCGTTTACATAGCGTTGCTTGGTTCTCCTACTGGATTGATACCTTGGTTTCATAACTGAGGGAAATACCTACCGTAGCTGTGCTGCATCATCCCTTCCTCTTTGGGGAAATATCGACGTAGTTCAAGCGACATCAGCAAGAACTTGGGATCCTGCTTGAGGACGTGGCTTATCAGTCAGCGTAAGACCCTTTCTGGCAATCTTCTCACCAGCGGCTTCAGGGAGCTCTGCTGGGAAATGTTCGCCGGTGTTGAGTTTTCTCCTTTCTCTGGCCAAGGCTGATGGAGAAATCAATGGTTGGGTGAGGTGGTGCACAAAAGTGCCTGGTTCCACAGGAAGCTTCTGTGCGGCACACTTTGACAGGTGATCAACGATGTTGTTTTTTGCACGAGGCACGTGCTCTGTTTGCAGCCCATCAAAGTGTTGCTCTAGCTTCCTCACCTCTTCCATGTACGCTTCCATCAGTGGGCTCTGATAATCTTTATTCACCTGCTTCACAACAAGCTAGGAGTCGCCGTGTATGACCAACTTCTTGATCCCCAATTCTACAGCAACCCAGAGCCCGGCAAGGATCCCTTCATATTCTGTTGTGTTATTAGTGGCATCTTCCCTGGGGAAATGCATCTGGATGATGTACTTGAGGTGTTCTGTGGTGGGCGCAATGAGTAATACCCCGAGCACCTTGGAGGGAGAAAGCACCATCAAATACATGACCCATTCCCTGGGGGCCTCCTTGCTGGGAGAGCAGTTTCCATAATCTCTTCGTCAGGCGTCGACGTCCACTCCGCTATGAATTCTGCCAGTGCTCTACTTTGGATAGTTGCGGTGCTCTCAAACTTCAAAGCAAAACTTGATAGCTCTAGAGCCCATTCCACTATCCTACCGGTGGCTTCGGGGTTCCTCAAGATTCGCTGTAGCGGAAGGCGAGTCACAACGGTGATCTCGTGGGCTTGAAATTAGTGGTGCAGCTTCCTCGAGGCCATGAGGAGGCCGAAGATCAGCTTTTGGACTCCAGAGTACCTTGATCTAGCCCCCTGCAAGAGGGAGCTAACAAAGTAAACTGGCCGCTGCACCATCTTCCTTCTTGCCATCCCCTCCCGCCTAACAGTGCCGACATGTGGCTCCCCTTCATCACCGCCGGCAAGCTTTGCCGGGGACAAAGTTAGTTCAACATGGGTGGCTCTGCCGCAGTAGCTTCTACGCTATCCACTTCTCTCTGTGCCACCAGGGCAGCACTAACCACTTGATTGGTTGCCGCTAGATACAGCAGCAACGGCTCTTGCGGTCTGGGTGCGACCAAGGTTGGAGCAGAGGAGAGGTAAGCTTTCAAATCTTGCAGCGCAGCCTCGGCCTCTGGAGTCCATTTCATTGGACCAGCCTTCTTCAGTATTTTGAAGAATGACAAGGCGCGCTCAGCAGATTTAGAAATGAATCTCCTCAGTGCAACCACACAGCCAGTCAGTCGTCTCACATCCTTGACGGTCTTCGAAGCTTGAATCCGTTCTATCGCCTTGATCTTGTCGGGGTTGGCTTCTATCCCTCGCTGAGACACAAAGAACCCAAGAAGCTTGCCGGACGGAACGCCAAACACACATTTCTCCAGGTTGAGCTTCAAGTTGATCTTCCGCAGATTTGCAAAGTTTTCTTTTAAATCCTCAATGAGTGAAGATTTGTCCTTGGTTTTGACCACTATATCATCCATATATGCCTCAATGTTTCTGTGCAGTTGTGGTTCGAAACCAATCTGCACGGCCCATGCAAACGTGGAACCAGCACTTTTTAGCCCGAAAGGCATACGCACAAAGCAGTACGTGCCACACGGGGTAATAAAGGTGGTCTTTTCTTCGTCTTCCTTGGCCATGAAGATCTGGTGGTACCCAGAGTACGCGTCCAAGAAGGAAAGCAAATCACATCTGGAGGTGGAATCAACAATTTGATCAATGCGCGGCAAGGGGAAGGGATCCTTTGGAAAAGCCTTGTTCAAGTTAGTGAAGTCAATACAAAGTCTCCACTTCCCGTTAGCCTTGCACACCACCACTGGATTAGCTAACCAAGTTGGATGCAGTACTCCTCGGACCAAACCCGCTGCTTCCAGCTTCTTAATTTCCTCAGCAATGAATTGTTGCCGCTCCAAGGCCTGCATCCTAATGTTTTGCTTGACGGGGCAGGCATGAGGACAGGCAGCAAGGTGGTTCTCGATTACCTCCCTGGGAACACCGGGGATGTCAGATGGTTGCCAGGCAAACACATCAACATTCGCCCACAGGAAGGCAATGAGCGTGCTTTCCTATTTGTCGTCATGGGTAGCACTAATGGTGAAAGTACCATCAGTGCCATCCTGCCGCGCCAGAACTTTCTTGGTTGCAGGGGGAGCAGCCCTGGATCTTTTGCCAGTTGAACTCTCCGGCAAGTTGCTGTCGGGAGCTCACTCCGAAGAGGCGCGCTTCCTGGGGCCCTTATCGGCGTCCTTGCTGGTTCCCTTAACTTTCTTCTCTTTCTTGGTAGGAGCTGAGGTCCTGATGGCCTCCGCTGCTATCATGTCTCTATACATCTTATCCACACAGATGAATGCATCTCTCTTATCCGACGGGATGGTGATGACCCCCATGGGACCAGGCATCTTCAAAGTGTTGTAGGTGTAGTGGGATGCCGCCATGAACTTGGCCAGGGCTGGTCGACCAAGAATCCCGTTAAACGGCAGGGGAAGTTCAACAACATCGAACACAATCTTCTCGGTCCTGAAGTTTACTTCCCCGCCAAATGTTACCAGCAAGGTAATCTTTCCTTTCGGCTGGCTCCTCCCTTGGTTGATTCCTTGGAAAGTGCAAGTCTTCTTCAGGTCTTCATCAGGAATCTGGAGTTTCTTTAGCACATCAGGGGAGATCAGATTCAACCCTGCCCCACCATCAACCAACATCTTTGTGACTTTGAGGTTGCGGATTGTTGGTGAAACCAACAACGGCATACATCCTACCGCAGTAGTGCGTTCTGGATGATCCTCAATGTCAAAGATGATAGGCGTGCGGGACCACTTGAGTGGTTCTCGAGCGCTTGCCACTGGTTCTGCAGCATTAACCTCACGCGCCCACTTCTTGAGTTGGCGGTGAGAGGAGTGCAAAGATGCACCCCCGTCAATGCACATCGCCTCAGTAGCTCTCTGAAACTCCTATTCACTTGTTTCATCATCCTCTTCTTTGTTGTCATCCTCATTTTTCTTCTTCTCATGGCCCCTGGCAGGTTTCTCTTTCTACTGATCAAACTTGTCGCGGTGTCTGTTGCGACCACCACAGCCCTTTCCGCCAGTACCATTCTAATTTCTCTCCTTGTTGCGTCTTTCATACTCAGCTTTCTGTTTCTCAACCAACTGCTCAACTTGTTTGTAATCCTGAAGATCATGACCCTTGGTCCTGTGAATCTTGCAGTACGGCCCCTCAGACTTGCCGGTTTTCTCAGCAGCCACTGCCGGTCGGCAGTCAGCGCACGCGGCAGCTTCCTTGCCTGGTGTCTTAGTTTTTGCTTTCTTGCTGGCGCTAGGATCACCGAAACCCTCAACGGCCATCACTACTTTCTCCTTTCGCTTTTTGTTGCACTTCTTGTTTTTCTTCATGGGGGTGGCAGGGTCGTCGTTGTCTTCCGAATCGACTTCGACGCCAACCTCTTCCCCTGGAAGTCTTCTGCCTTCTTCGGCACGAGCGCACTTATCCGCCAACGTGTAGAGCTCGCTGACGGTTTTGGGCAACCGAACATTCATCTTGGCCCGCATTCTGCGGTTGCGCACATTTGTATGAAATGCGGCAATCACAGCTGTCGGGTGTATCTTTGGAATGTTACGGTGCACTCGGTTGAACCTCTGCAAATACTTGCGCAAACTCTCTCCTTCTTTCTGCAGAAGGGTTTGTAAGTCACTAGGCCGCCCTGGTTCTTGGTGGCCACCATTAAAGGCACCAACAAACTCGTTGCACAAATTTGCCCAAGAGGAGATGGAATCCTCCGGCAAGTGCATCAGCTAGGACCTCATGTTTGGCTTGAGAGCCAGCGGGAAGTAGTTGGCAAGCACCTTTTCATCCCTTCCCCCAGCGGCTTGAACGGCAATCGTATAGATGCCTAGAAATTCTGCCGGGTTCAGCTTTCCATCATACTTCTCCGGCAAGTCAGGCTTGAAGGTGCGAGAGGATAGCCACTGGACTTGCCGCAGCTCGCGAGTGAAGGCTGGGCAGCCTACCTCATAAGGCAGGTACCCGCCAGCACTAGGCGCGGGTTCATCGACATCGGCTCCATTACGCCTATCTGACTGACGGCGTGTCTCGCGACGCCGCTCAATGGTGACGCGAGCGTCCTCCTTTCTCCTGTCTCTCAACACTTGACATTGATCTTGCTGGAGCCCTGGGTCAGATGAAGCCATTGATGCCTCATCTTGATCTTCAATATCTTGGGATTGCTGAGCTTGCTGCGGCCGCCCTTGAGCGGGCTGTCGCGGAGGGGACTGCATCGTGGGTGCGGTCCTCCCATCTCGGCCACCGGTGTGCGCTGGTGGCGCCGCCAGTGGGCGTCGCGATGGCTCTGCACACGATGACTTGTTGACCTCAGCAAATCCAAGGAGACTTTGGGTGGTAGCTTTCCACTCATCCATCTTGTCCGTTGCTGGAGGAAAGTCCAGCAACAATTGAGCTCTCGCTACTGCTTTGGCCGCTGTCTCTGGCATGGCCAGGCAGGCAGAGCGCGACACCCCTCGACTTCTGGACGAGCCAGAAGGAGTGTTATCGCGTCCTCGCCCGTCCTGGGCCCATTGATAGAGGGATCTGATGCGACTGGAGCTGTTCCTGACGACCGGGCTCTTGGTCAGCTGGGCTCTTCCCGTGCGGGCGTGGTCATTGTGGGCCGACGGCGCCGCTCGGGGTGTTGTTGCGCTCGCCCGACGTGGGATGAGGCGCCCATCCCGTCTCCGCCCCTCCGGACAGCGCGGCCGGTGGATCTCGGCTCGCATCGGAACGGGCAACGACGTCGCATTGGTTGAGCTCGCCGGTGGGGTGTGCGGGAGGAAGCTGAGCGTCCCCGTGACCCGCACCGGTGGAAGTATGATCGGCGAGATGTTGAAGAGGTTGGGCCGCGCCTGCGGCCCCGGTCCCCGCTCCAGCCACGACGGGGGTGTTAGCATCACCGCCCACATTGCCGGCTCCGCACGCTGCAGTCGCGGTGCCTGCAGCGCCCGCGGCTACGTGTGACGAGTCCTTTGAGGTGGAAGGATGCTCACATGCTCCACTTCTCTTCTTGGTAGCCATGGACGATGAAGATTGACGAAGATCGACGCGCTGGCTACTATTTCAGGTTTGCACAAGCAACGCCCCCCTACCTGGTGCGCCAAAGATGTCGGCGTGAAAGCATGATCACCTATGGGGCATGGATGCCCCTTTGTGGTTCGGCACATGGATGGCCACGTTGCACAAAGAGCAAATGCAGCAGGGGACAGCGCGACGATGGACAGCTCTCTTTTCCCAGGTTCGGGCTGCTTTGCAGCGTAAAACCCTACTCCTGCTATGGTGGATTGACCTTGAGGAAGGCGAAGACACGAGGTGCACTAGCCCGGCAAGGATGCCTGGGGGAATGCAGCTACGCGCGTACAAGTGTGGGGGGTCAAAAAGTTCGAACCCTTTGCTAGGTTGCCTCGGGCCTCCATTTATAGCTGAAGGGGTGACCACAATGGCAAAACAGTCATTTGAATGCGATTAGATAGCTAACAGTGCTATCATACCTAAGTCTGGCAGTTAGGACAAAGTGCATTAAATGCACTGCTAGGTGTCGTGCTGAGGTTGAAGCCCGACAAGCCTGCCGCGCCGCTTATCTGCCTCTTCTTATTAGCGTGACACATCCTCTGGACGGGTGTCAATAAAGCTAATCTCTTCTTTATCACGCTGCCACGTGCTTGACAGGATCCACCTGGTTGCTTGATACCTTGACACAGCACCGATTAACGATCTGGGTGCGATGAGGTGGAGCGGTGGCGTCTTGGTGAAGGTTCCCCGGCAAAGGAGCTTGGCGGGTACTGGCCTTGGCGGTCCCGGCGACCCTGCCGGGGCGAACTGGACTTGTCCTTAGGTGCAGCCTCGACCTGGCCGGGCTCTCCTACCCGGCAAGGGGGGGCCTTCTCAAGGTGGCCTTCTGCTACCTTGTTCTTCTTAATGCTCTCCTTGATCTCACGAAGAGCGGCCTCTCTGGCTTATCTTTATGTCACGCATTGGTGCTGGATGTATGATCGTTAGCACGCCTGTGCATGAGTTTGGTTAGAAAACGTGAATGTTTGCTGCACCAACATAACCACTTCCTCCCGGAAAGCCCCTTCACTAAAGATGATCGCCTGTTGCACCAGAAGATTTTGGAGATACTCTACGATGTTCTCTCGAGACTTTGTGCCATCGCTTTTGCAATTCCCTTCTATCGATAAACCCCTATGGATAACTACATACACTTGCCATTCATACAATCATTCCCCGTTGATCTTGTTATTACAAGGTACCTCGAAATTCTCTCTATTGTTCTGAGAATACTTTGTGCCTACTGCCTTGCAGTTCTTTGCCACATGAATACCCCTACGGATAACTCCTCGCACTTATCGAGTATCCGCTCTTCCCCAGTTATTCATGTGTTTCACAAAATACCCTGAAATGCTATTCGACCATCCGAGAATCCTTTGCAACCTATTTCTTTGGAAAGTCTTGCGTGCCTGCATTATGGTTAATTCCATATGTCTAGCAATATTCATGAGCATCCTTTGTCATCGTCATTTTGATTCTTTGATTCGATGTATTTGTGAATGCTCGCAATCAGCAGTCGAACTAGAATTCGTTCTTCCGGCTCAGAGGTCATTCCGGATATGAGCTAGTTCTCACTAATCAAATTGCCACTGAATTGTGCCCCTAAGTCTATTCAACTTATCCATCCTTGATCAGAGCATCTGCTTCTGATCCTTCGATTTGGAATCATGATTCCTTTGCATTTAAGCTTTGAATTATTCAAATGATTCCATAACCTAATGCATTTGCATTCTTTCCTCTTCTAGCTGAGTACCATACTCCCCTCAGCTCCTTTGTGGACCGCCAGATCCATTGCCGGGTTAATATCCGACAGTGTCCTTCACATTCAAAATTCTTGTGAGTTCTTCCCCTGGTACATAATTCCTTTGCTAAATTGTATCCTCTGCTTTTGCCAACCATGCTCTACTATCGAGCTTGTGTTATTTACTCTTGAAGTTTGTGGCATATGTTCCTAAGATGGCCCAATGGGTTGAACCAATGCCTTCCCTAACCTGTGTGAACCCAAAAGATTTCACGGGTCATACTCATTTGGTATTCCACCAGGTAAAATTTTCAACACTAATGCCATTCTCGAAACGAGAAGTGAATGGAAGGTTATGCATTGGATAAGTGGGAGTCGACCTTGAACTTTGTGTTCATGCCCATGGACACGATGTAGACCTTATCATTGAAGCCTCTCGTAAAAATAATTATCCCCGTGTTATAAGTTCATTTTGTATCTTTGATGTGATCATTTGCAATCATGGTTCCCACCATATTGTTCTCCTTTCATTTCATTTCTCGGACAAGTTAAAGTACTTCTCTTCTATAGATCAATACATCTGTCCAACCTCAATCCTATTCCACCTTCGAGTATTACCCCCTGGTATCTCAAGGATATCATGCCATTGCACTATCTCTTATGAATTCTTGTTAGACTAATAGTCTCACCGTTTTAGTCACTCCGCAGGTCTGCATTATCCGTCACTCAAGAACTTTGACAAGTGACTGGAATCTGCACTGTGATTCAGTACCCCTAGTAATTTGTTGTTGGGAAATTTAAACTCAATCTTGTCATTCCTAGACTGTCGTGCTAATTTTAACTGAGCTACCTTGTCCTTCTTCCCGACACACAATTTTCGACCATGTGCTAAGCTTACGTCGGTCTTTCTCATCATATCATTTTGCCTTGAACAACAAGCTTGATTCCGAGTTTGTGTCGTATCCGTGGTTCCAATAAACTTTCGCTTCGTCATTTCTTTTGCTTGATGTCGTCATTGATCGATTGCATCTTCAAGAAACCTCTCGACAAATATGTCATGGTCATCATCAACATTCTAAACTCTTCCAGGATATCAATCGAATTCATGATGAGAAATACCATCCTTGCCCCTCGATGATTTGTGTTATCATTGATAACATTATTGCCTTCCGGTCGATGTCAAAACCGGCAGACCTCGAGGTATGGGGTCCTGAGCTGTGGATTCTCGGATCAATGGTAACAGGAACAAAGGAGACAACGTTTTAACCAGGTTCTAGCCCTCTTGATGGAGGTAAAACCCTACGTCCTGCTCTTGTTTATATTGATGATGGGGTATCGAGTACAGAGTTGATCTACCTCGAGACCATGAGTTGTGGTCTAAACCCTAATGATATGATGGATGTCATAATGATCTTGCCTATCCCTATTGACTAGCCTAGCCTCGGCTTATATAATGTACCGGAGACCTAGGATAACAAGAGTCCTAGTCGGCTACGTTGGTGGATAGGAGTCCTTGTCTTGATCACCAAGTCTTGCGGAATCATCCTTGTATGCGGCATGGGCTACCCGAAGTGGCCCATGAGAGAACCGCCATGGGGGTCCTCGGCCCGATCCAGCTGGTCGGGAGACGACGTGGTGAGTACCCCCTAGTCCAGGACACCGTCGGTAGCCCCCTAAACCGGTCTTCAAGTTGGGGACGCTCCTCGATTCTTCCGAACTGTTCTTCATCTTCGGTCGTCGGTCTTGAAAACTGGTTCAACAAATCTTCCCATCTTCGATCTTGAGGATTGTCGAGCTAAATCCGAAGAGTTTACACGTCGGGAATCCGAGGAGCCCTTTAAGTCTTCGGCCTTTATAAATGCCTTGTTATTTTTACGCCACACCTCGGGTTTGAAGTGTTTCCCGCGCGGCGGTGTCCTCTTGCATCCGAGCTCCAACGCCAGACTGCATCCAAGCTCCAACGCCGGACTATATCTAAGCTCCAATGCCGGAGTGCATCTAAGGTGTCTTTTTGCAGTCGAGCTCCAACGCTGGACTACGTCCAAGCTCCAACGCCGGACTATATCCGAGGTGTCATAGATCACCTTGGTTCGAAAATGTCAAAGGAGTTTAGTCGAGCTTAATGCCAAAAATGCCCTCTATGGAGCCAACCATTTGTATCCGAGCTTTATGCCGGACTGCTTCCGAGGTATCTTCTTGCAGCCGAGCTCCAACGCCGGTCTGCATCCGAAGTGTCATAGACTACCTCGGTCTTGAAAAAGTTGAAACAATTCAGCCGAGCTTAATTCGGAACCGCTCTATAGGGAGCCAACCAATTGCATCCGAGCTTTATGCCGGACTACTTCCGAAGTGGTGCACCACCTCAGGCTTGGGCAGATTTTTAGCGGATATATTTTTCACGATTGGTGCAATTTCTTCTCTGCCGAGATATATAGCCAGTAGCCCTCAAGGTGTGTGTGTCGGCCTAAAATCCGAGATACACCTGAAGGAAAACATGAAACCACTGATCCCAGTAGCCCCTGAGACTCAGGGTAATCTGCAAAATCAGCCTTAGGATCAACTCCTAGCTCGGCAGCATACGCAGGAATAGAAACATAGTGTAATATATAAGTGGAGATAGTGATCGGCGGACGGGCCCTTGAGAGAGGGTCTTGAGAAGTCGCCGTAATATACTAGCTTGATGCCGGATAGGTCCCAGATGGTACAGATTGTTGTCCGAAGACGCGTTTGCCTATAGCTCGGTCAAGCCGAACACTTGGCATTTTAAATTTTTCTGCATTGAATAGGCAATGCAGTAGCCCCCGAGCCACTGGTCGGGTGGCAACACTAGATCAGGGGATCGATGTACCCCTTTAATGGCTTTTAAGTGAGAAGCGCGAAGCCAGTAGCCCCCGAGCCGTAATTTAGATATGTCGGTTCTATATCCGGCATATCTCGTAGTAGGGGTCCTAAGCTAGGCGTCTTGGAGTGATGGTAACACGGACACAGGATTTTACCCAGGTTCGGGCTCTCTCGAAGAGATAATACCCTACGTCCTGTTTTTGATTGTATTCATATGGGGTGTAGTACAGAGTACATGTATCTACCACGAGATTGTTCTAATGAATATCAGATCATCTATTGACTAGCCTGGCCTCGGTTTATATAACACACCGGAGGCCTAGGGTTTAGAGGAGTCCTCGTCTTGTGCGCCAAGTCTTGTGGAGTCTTCCTTGTATGCGGCATGGGCTGCCCAAAGTGGCCCATGATAGAACCGCCATGGGGGTCCTCGGCCCGATCACCTGGTCGGGAGACGATGTGATGAGTACCCCCTAGTCCAGGACACCATCACTTCCCTCCAACACAAACTTGTTCATGTTATGGAGCTCCTTGTTGTCCAGCTTATGCTATGTTCTACCTTGGAGTATTACCATCTGTTATGTCAAGGATGTTGTGAGAATTGCTCCACCTCTCATGAATTCTTGATACGGTGATGCTTCTCTCCATCACCTTCCATTCCTCGGTTCCCCGTGTTGTTTCTAATAGGAATACCAATTAACAAACTATGATGTGTGAGTTCAAAACTTCCAGCAATTATATTGCTTTGAAGTGAACGGTCGATAGTTTCATTCTAAGTCTTTTGGTTATTGAATCGCCATTCTAACATTGATCGTGCTACTTGGTCTATATTCCAGGTGCACTTTTGTTCAATGTTTAATTGTGGATGTTCTCCCCGAACATACTTCATTATATACTTTGATGTGTCCAATGCTATCACCTTGTTCACTTCATTGTGGAAATCCATGTTTATGGAAATTTCGATGAATTGCTGCTGAGACCGTCGACCACTTCCTAATCTTTTCCTTACTAAAATTGTATGACTTATTTAATAAGTTGTTTCCAATAGATCCTTTGTGTATCCAAAATCTAACCTTTACCTGATGACCATGTCAATGCTATCCCGAAGCATAACTGTAGTACTCAAACATCAACATGAACATTTAAAGCATAATGCTAAGTGTTTCTTGTTCAATTATCCAAACACCGTTGTATGGGTAAACCTCATAAATTACCCTATCATGTATATCAGGCTCCACTTTTCCTTGGGAAAGATATACTATTGATACGCGAGTATAAACACATTGTCCTTTCCATTGGTCTGATTAATATACTAATCACAATTTTCCTTTCCATTGTTTTGTTTAACCTTTCTTGTAATCTAAATTATCTGAGCAGTGATAATTCCCTGCTTATGTAAACACCTCGGTGTACAACTCTGTAGTAAAACCCTGTTACTATTGTTGTTTGACATTCTGGTAACCACCGATGGATGAGAACTTTGCCTACTGGTCCGCCTCATTTCAACGAGCAGGAAAATGGTTCCCTTCGTCCCTCGCCCTTGGTACCAACATTGTTGCCAACATAACTGACAGGCTATCCTCTGACCAGCCTTGTTACCATGACCATGCAAGATGTCAGCGCCCTTCCTACTTTTAACCCACATGGTGGGCCCATAACCCACAGTTCCATAGGATCGAAACATCACTCTCCTGTACACCCCTGTTTCCAAAGTTAGTCATCACGCTTGGCTTCATATGTAAATCACGAGCCACCTTCCTAGAGGTGATCTACTCTAGTATCAAACGCAATACTTATTTTCGTTGCTCTGAACCCCTTTCACCTTCTGATTAGGCATCGAATGATTGCTTGCCCGCTCGGAACTTCTCATCGTACCTTCTTACCTTGCTCTAGATATTTTCTTAAGTTTCAACTCGAGAGATACTTCCTGCCACATTCCCTAAGTTATCTACCAGATAATCAACCTTACAAAGGCCCATTCTCCCGAAATACCCCCTTATACTTTCGTAAGTACGATGAAGACTCCGAAGGAAGGATGATAACTTCATCACGACGCACAGAAGCAGAGGAATGGAGGGACAAATATCATGGATCAACCTCTTCGAGAAGAGCAACCAAGAACGAGAATATCCGTTAGAATTTCGTAACCAGAACCTTCCCCTTACTCCACCTCTTAAAATCTCGGGACGAGATTTCTTGTAGTGGAGGAGATTTGTAACACCCCGAGAATCATGCTACAGTAAACCCCCTGTTAATGATGCCAGGTCATCATAAATAAAATTTTGCTAAACCTCACTTGTTTCAAACTAAGTTCAAATACAAATTCAAATAACAAGTCAAATTATAGTTTCATAAAACAGTGAATAAAAAATGTTCAAAATGTTACAAATATTCACTAAGTAATTGTCATGTAACAACCAACAACTTTTGAATTAAAAGGCCCCTAACCTTATTAAAACAGTACCAACAGGAAATTAATTGACCAATTCATTTCTAAAAATTATTAAATAATTGCAATTGCCCTGAAACTTTTTGTGCACTCCCAGAATATTACCTAGTATTTATGTGCCAAGTTTCAAATTAAACAAAAGGCATTTGGTAGCTAAATCAAAACACAAAACAGAAAAGAAATTGAATAAAAACAAAAGGCTACTGTGCACTTGCGGCCTGCTGCTACAGGAGCCGGCCCAGCCCACCACCACCGCTTCCTTCAACCTCTGTTCACACAGGGCGCGCTGGACGCCGCGCGTGCGTCCGTGGCGCCGATGGCCACGCAGCGCCCATCCGCTGGCTCTGCGAGGCGGATAAGGTCCCCTCGACCCCCTGTCGTGAACCCTAGCCCTGTTTGTCCCTCTTCCTCGCCCCTCCCCTTGATCTGGTCGACTCCCGCCACCGTCGCCGCCATGCCTCACCTTGCCACCGAGCTCCCCGATGGCTAGGAATGTGTCCAGAAGCATCGGCATCATCCGCTACATTGTCCAAGACCACGAGCTTAAGCTGGGCGCCTTTACTTCATCCGGATCGAGCTCATCTCCCTCCTTCAGCCTTCGTTGTTCACCGCATCGATCCGTCGCCCTCTGCCGCTACTAAGCTCCCCAACGAACCCCCATGTGCTTCTCGATGAGCGCCCGTCGTTTACCCTCTCTCGCCCCGGTCGATTGTTGCTCTAGCCGGTGTTTCCCGCGAGCTAAGACCCACCGCTGCCTAACCTCATCGCCGGCATCATTTCGGTGACCATTTGGTCACGCAGGCATGTCCAACGGCCTTGCGTGCAGCCGTAGTTCCCAGCTAGCATGCTATATCGCTTGCATCCGCACGCTAAGACATCACCGCCGTAGCCCGAGCTCCGGCCGCTGCTAATGGCGTCGTCGCCGTCCCTACGCTCCACCCCATCACCTCTCGCCACCACCGATGGACGCACCGCGCCGTGGGCGTTCCAGGGAGCCAATCGGCGCATCCAGTCGTGGCCTGTGCGCCGTTTCCGCGCTGCTTCACTGAGTCGGGTGGTCGTCGGAGCTGCGCCGTCGCATTTGAACTCCGGCCGAGTCCCTGACTCGTGGGCCCAGGTGATTAGCCGCCCTAGTTAACCACTAAGCACCAATGACAGAGCTACTATCGAGTGCCGAGGGTGATACCTTGTATAGCACTTCTGATGTTAACTCTGTAGTGTAGCTAATCGCTCATGGTCTTCGAGGGTGATTCCTCCTTCACTACTCCCGATAACGACTCTGTCATGCAACCCCTCAAGTGTGGACCATCGAGGATGATTCCTCCAAATCCACCTTGACTGCTAAATCGAGTGGGTATCCATCGAGGGTGATTCCTCGGGTTTCCCCCTTGCTGTTTTGGACACACGGTTACTTTGACTTTACCACGGTCCATGTTGAAGTCGGGTCGGCCCTGAGGGGTACCCGCGAGTTGATGTGTAGTCGGGTTGACCTGGAGGGTACCCGCGAGATTTCTACGTGGCACGGCCGGGCATTCCGGGCCCTTGTCGTAAGTCCACGAGACGGGGCGACAGGGTCACATGATCGTGAGTCTCTGCTCGTTACCGTGCGCTCCCAAGACACTAATGGATTTGGGTATTTGATCTGAGTTGGCCACTGACCGATACGCACTAAGCACCACGCGGGAACAGATATGGGCACTCGGCGTTGTATGCACCAGCCGAAGCTCTCCAGAACTCAGCGACTGAGCGGTGCGCGCTCGGGTGGCCCGCGTAAGCACCCGCCTTGTATAAGGAGGTCGCCAAGACTGACACCGGCCGCCCATGCAACATGCAGTAGTGCAAAGGGCGATGGGCCCAAGACCCCTACGCGCTTAGGATGTAGACAGGTGTGCTGACCTCTCTGTTGAGCCTAGGTAGCGCTACGACGTGTTGATCTTCCGAGGCTGGGCATGACCCAGGAAAGTGTGTCCGGCCAGAGTGATCGAGTGTGTTGGGTAATGTGGTGCACCCCTGCAGGGAAGTTAATCTATACAACTAGAACTGGATACTGAGATGTGAAATGGATATGATGGCTCTGGGATTGCTTTCTAGCCAGGAGTCGTGAAAGGATCTCTGGGCATTAATACTACAACATGATTGCTTAATAATATGCTATTTTGTAATCTTCTAAATGCTGCAAGATGCTTGAAGATGCTAGTCTTCGATAGGCTAGGCTTTCCCCTCTCTTCTGGCATTCTGCAGTTTAGTCCACAGATATAGCCCATTACTTTGATACTGATGCATACTTAGTTTAGATCTGATGTAAGTCTTGCGAATACTTTGGATGAGTACTCACGGTTGCTTTGCTACCTCTTCCCCCCCCCCCCATACCCGATTGTTGCGATCAGATGGCGGATCCCAGGAGCCAGATGCCACCACCGACGACTACTACTACCCCCGGCAGTGCCTACTACTACGTGGAGACCGTCGACGACCAGGAGTAGTTCAGAGGCTCCCAGGCAGGAGGCCTTGCCTTTTCGATCGTTGCTACTTTTGTGCTAGCCTTCTTAAGGCAATCTTGTTTAACTTACGCCTCTACTCAGATATTGTTGCTTCCGCTAACTCGTTTGTATCCGAGCTTAGGTATTCGAGCCCTCGAGGCCCCTGGCTTGTAATATGAAGCTTGTATGACTTTAATTTGTGTCTAGAGTTGTGTTGTGATATCTTCCCGTGAGTCCATGATCTTGATCGTACATATTTACGTATATGATTAGTGTACGATTGAATCGGGTCATCACATGGGCGAGGGCCGCGACGGCTGTGGCCGCACCGGCGGAGCTGGGCGACAGCGGCGAGCTACGGCAATGGTGGCGCGGCGGCTACGTGCATGGAGAGGGGCAGGAAAGAGGGGGATCTGGACGGGGAGCTCACCGTGCAGCTCAAGGAGGCCGGCGAGAGGCTTAAGAGTGCAGGGGTGGTCGGGGTCGAGGTCGAATGCCAGCGGGTATCAAGGAGGAAGACGACGG
Source organism: Thinopyrum elongatum (assembly GCA_011799875.1). Classification (NCBI taxonomy): domain Eukaryota; kingdom Viridiplantae; phylum Streptophyta; class Magnoliopsida; order Poales; family Poaceae; genus Thinopyrum; species Thinopyrum elongatum. The sequence continues at coordinate 543,794,308 of CM022298.1, read as the reverse complement.
CGACGACGCGTTGCAAGGGGCCCCGACTTGATCTGATTGGCATAGGCGAAGTAGCGGGCAGCGACGGAGCGGCTAGTCACCTCCTCAGGGTGTGGGGGTGACGGTGACCGCGAGAACGACGGAGGCCATGGCGCCGGGGAGGTTGGGTGTAGCGGATCTGATGAGGGGAGAGAAGGGAGAGCGAGTGGGGAGTGAGGGGGGAGGAGACCCGAGGAGGCGCGGGGTGGCGACCTTATCCCCTCCCGTCGGCGTGGCAGCACAGGGCGGCGAGCCTGGTCCGGCGGGGACGCGCGACGCGCTCGGTCGCCCCACTGTAGCGAGGTGGGGGACGACCGGGGGAAAACTGCTGGACTGGGCCGGCTGGGCCTGTTCCTGTGGCCTAAGGCCCAGGGGCAGGGGGTTTTTCTTTTTATTTTTTCTTTTTCTGTTTTCTTTTGTTTAGTCTGTTTTGCATTTATTTTAAATAGCAAATAGGTTTTGTGAAATATGAAACTTGATTCAAAATTAGTGTTGCAAATTTAGGCACTGCCACAAAAGTTTGGTTTTTTTTTGAAACAGTTTGTAATTTTTATTATTTAGAAAAGTATTTTAAATATTGTTTTGGCACTGTTTTAATTGTTTTAGGGCATTTAACCAGTTCATAAAATGTTGGCTTCTCCATGACAATTACTCAGTGATTATTTGCAATATTATGAACATTTTTGTCATAGTGTTTGATGAAATAATTTCTGCACTTTATATTTGAATTGAATTCAGAGGGGAATTTGAAATGAAATTTGAATCTAAGTGATCAAGCACTGTTTAGCAAAGTGCCTTAGCATAATCAGAGAGGGTTACTGTAGCTTAATACATGGGGGTGTTACACCAACCAATGCCAAGGCAACTTTAGGGACGTTGATTGCAGACAAGGCCACTCGAGGTCAGGGTTAAGAGTTGCAACCCCCCACCCCCACCACCACCATTTCCTTTGGCCTACACATCACTCTCTGATTGACAAAGGAATGACTACCACAAGCATGTTCACCATAATCGCCTGTCTAAATGATGGTCCTATACCACTTGTCGATTTTCTGCAGCACGCGGCTAGTTAACGCGAAGACTGTCATGTGATAAACCTCAATCTAGAAGATAAGGAGGGCTTAGCAAGCATAACTCTAGCAACTAGTTTTTTGCCAACCTTGAAGCCTTGCCCCCAATTATCAATAGGAGGTCGGAAAAACCACATTATTTAGCATTCATATTAAGTGTAGAGGTAGCTTGTAAGACTTGCATGCGAGGGTACCATTATAGGCGTTGCAAGAGTGATTCAAAACATCAGTAAAAATTTTTTTTCGAAAGGAGGCACTTGCTCGACTTTAGCAAACTGAAGCCCTTAAGATTTTACAACAACTGACAAGAAAGTCTATGAATGAATTCAACTTCGATACAAACCCAAGAGGGTCCTTGGCTCACAAGTAGAAACGACACAGAACACGAAATAACTCCAGGCGCCGACGAAGCATCATAAGGAAATATTTCACCATGGTTATTGCCCTCCTCCCTAGGAGCCTTGGCATGTTGGCGAAGCTTGTTGCACAACGTCTCAATGGTTGATGGTTCACGGGACGTGCTGAGTAGCTTCCAAAGCTATAAGAATATAGTCATTTTATGAAGTCCATCAGCAAGATGCATAATAAAAAGTCCTTTAATAAGAGCTTTATTACAAATTTCCCAGAGCGTCCAAGCGAGAGAAGCAAAGCAAATCCAGGAAACCCTTTGTGGAAGTCCGGAAAGTCTCCCACTCACGGTGTGGCAATCGCGAAAGATGTTGGTGCCCAAGTACACCTAGTGACATCCCTTATGCATCCCCATAGAAATTTGGCCGTGATGCAAGAGAAGAAAATATGGTTATTGTCTTTCAGTCGTTCCACAAAGCGGACAAAGACCATCACCCGGTCCATGCCTCTTCTGCACTTCTACCCCATATGGTAGACGGTCACGAACCAGCGGTTACAAGAAATCTTTATCTTGGTGGATTATATGGCTTTTCAAATTGGGCTGCCCCATTGTGCAACGTACGATAAAATTAGATAGTTGAGAACTTTCCCGATTTTTTCAACTTCCAACGAAAAGAATCTACATTATTGATTTGTGCGATACTCCTGAGAATATTATCTAGGCGATGCCACTCCTCTCGTTCCTCGGGGCTAAGAGTCCGGCCAAACAGTGGACACCATTGGCGATGCCTCCAATTCTCACTCACCAAAGCGTTCAGGAAGCTGTCTATCGCAAACAGGGCCGGGAACTCGGTTGCTAACTGCATTTTGCCAATCCGCACATCAACAATATCAATATTGTCATACCGGATTGAAAATAGTTCATTCTCATCAAGGATTATAAATAGCTTGCTAGAATTCATCAAAGCAATCAGGGTTCCGGCACTTGCACGAACTCTTCTTTTTCAAAATTGTAGGAACTTGTCGGATCACCAACGAAAAAAATAGCACCCTATAACTACACTAATAGCACGCTATAGCGTTTTAAGCAATGCCTCACTAAACGAAATCAGTACACAAAGGTTCGCTATAGTGACGCGATATAGCCTAGCTCTAGCAGATTTTAAGAGCTGCGCTATGTTGCCATAGCACAATAATTTTTTTTCCATGCGCATCACCACATGGAGAGGCAGAAAAAAAAAACATTTCTGGCCGGCCTGCATGGATACCCTTCTGAAGGTGGTCAATCGTGATAGACTGATACAGAAGGTATCCTTGGCAAAGCCCACAAGCATGATCAAAGGCAGTTCTTGGCAAAGTAGTTCCGTAAATCCGGATGGTTTAATTTATCCCGAACGCTAATTTATTTCACAAACTAGTAAAGTTTCACGCACTTAGAGTAGACAGCTCGATGGACACCCACAAGTTATCCTTGCGTCAAATACCGGTCACATCTCTTTTATAAAAGCACCGGTCCTATCTCCAGTGTCAAGGTCAGGGAGAACTGAAGTTCGTACGGAGAAATTTCTCCCGTTCACCCTGATCTTATAGCCATCCAAAACTATATCTGACGGCTCCGGGAGTCTTTTAGAGGCCTTCCCGTATGGCGACACATCATCGGTAGCAAGCAACATTTGCGGCCCGTGAGATTTTGTTGCCCACAGCCAGCCGGACGGACAGTCCATCATGCGATCGGGCGGAAGCGGTCGAGGCAGCTGGCTGACTCGAGGCCCATGTTCCAGAACTCCTCGTAGTACTCCTGGTAGGTGAAGGGCCGATACGCCAGAGGGTGGCCGCCGTCCACCAGCTCCTCCGCCGGCGCCACCACCGCGTCCGGGGACGGGCAGTAGAACGTCGGCACCGAGATCCTCTCGCTCTCGCTGTTCACGATCACCCGGTGGAGCACGCTCTTGTATCGATCGTTGCTCAGCGCCTGCACGGTATCATAACCGAAACGTTAGTATACAAGCAATTATGTCTACCTGGAACTATCAGAGTTCTCCACATGCACGAAAATGGGTACCTGCAGTTGATCGCCGATGTTGATGACCAGCGCGCCGGGCACGGGGCTGACGGCCACCCAGCGGCCGTCGCGCTGGACCTGCAGCCCGGAGACGCCGTCCTGGAGGAGCAGCGTGACGGCATTGGGGTCCTTGTGCCCCGGCAGTCCGTACGTCAGCTCCGGCTGCGGGCACGGCGGGTAGTAGTTCACCGCCATGTGCTGCGCGTGCCGCCCCATGGCCTTCACCATGTGGCCTCTCTCGAGCCCAAGGCTCTCCGATATCGCCTCCAGCAGCCTGAGCGCCAGCGCTCTCGCCTCCGTCGAGTAGGTGCCGACTACTTCCCTGCTCATACGGTCAGCACAAATTGTCAGTTTATTTCTAATTCTAGTATCTCACAGCAAAATACACCTATCAGTTTGCTAGCGCAGCAGAACAGCAGTTATACTTTGCATCTTTTTCTCTTACTTTCTGTTATACTGTATTCATTATAGCAACAGCTAGCCTGTCATCGTCCTGACAGAGGTCTAACGGTGCACATGTTAGGTATGCGCCTTGTTGGTTTTGACAGGTTAATTAGCGGGCCGGATTGAAAGATTCGATCGGTACGAACAGTATTAAAACTCGTAGGCTAAAGTTAAGTATTAGTGCTAGCAACTAACTTAATTAGTTGGTGACCAGCTGCACGTACGGAAGGTCATCCTTGACACGATAAAAATGAGGCCGAGCGTCTACGGGTGCTCACCTGAAGGCCGGCGGGTTGGAGGGCCACTGGTCGATGAAGCTCTCGAGCGGGTAGCAATGCAGGCGGAGGAAGTCGCGCCAGTTGCTCACCTTCTCGGTGCGCACGTTGAAGCTCGTGGACAGCCGGATCGCCTTCTTGGGGTCGTCGGAGTAGCACTTGAGCCGCTCCGACTCCGGCAGGCGGAAGAACTCCCTCGCCACGCGCAGCATCCCCTCCACGACCGCCTCCGGGATGCCGTGATTCGTCACCTACATACGTAGTAATCGCCGGTGTCAGGTTGTTCAGAGCTCTGTCGAACGTCGTACTGCAACGGCAGGACAAATTAATTAACTGGTCTCAACAACTCGCGCACGTACTACGTACCATGAAAAACCCGTCGTTCTCGCACGCCGCGCCGATGGCCTCGACGACCCTGCGACGCCCCGGCCCGTCGAGGTGCTTCAGGTCGATGAGCGGAATGCCGGCGCCGGACTCGTGGTCGACATTGGCGAGGTCCGGGCGGTCTCCGACCGCTCTGATGTGGCTCGACGGGACTCGCCCGGATTTCGCCACCAGATCGCTTAGGAGAGGCTTTGCGGCGATCGCCGGAGCCATGCTCTTGTCTAGGAATGTTACGATGTGTGCGTACTCGATGCCCGGCTGTTAGCCAGTGTTGCCACTCGCTGCCGTGGTTAGATAATGTGATGCGTGTACATATTCAAGTTGGCCTTGCCCTTTTATAGGCAAATGATGGCACGCACAACAAATAACCTTTTAGCACCTATACCAGCTAGGAGTTCTACTATAAATGAATGAAAATTTTGTGATATACTATAAATTGACTTGAGTTATTGGACTAGTCTTGAGTCGTGACTATAGGTCGGTGCAATAAATTATACTAGAAAAGCTACTAAAAAAAAAACTATGAGTTATAACTGACTACTACCTCCGATTAATTGGTCCCCTTCGTATTTTGCGTCAAACTTTATCATAGATTTCACTAAAGCTAGTCATAGTGAGGAGTAACTTAGACTAGTGTCATGCATACGACACTAGTCTTTGTTACTACCTTCATAGTGCAAAGTAACATACAAGTGGTATCATAGATGATTGCATTTATTACATTATAAACTCATTTTGCTTTGGGTGGCATTATGTTACAGTAACATATTATGTTACTCCAAACACCTCTCTTCTCATTAACTATATGCCACATAAGCAAACTTGTCTTGGAATGCGCTATGTTACTTGCTAAGTTACTCCCACTATGACCAGCCTAACAAAATGTTAATGCATGTCACAAAAAAAATCATATCATTAGATTTGTATTTGAACATAGTTTTTAATTGAATAATTTTTATTGACATGCATTGACACTTTATTAATTAAATATACGATCAAAATTTGATACTAAATACGAAGAAGACCAATAAACCAGGACGGAGGTAGTAACTCTTAGTATTAAGACAAAATCAAGATGCATTTCAGCCACACTATTTCAAAAATGGAAAACAAGTCACAAAACTTGAGTTTTGATGTATATGAGTTATAACTGACTGACTCTTAGTATTATAGACAAAATCGACGGCGTACACAACAAATAACCTTTTATCACTTAAAGTGTTTTTTAATATCGTTTCTATTATAAAAATCCATCGAAATTACAAAGCATCACCAATATAATAAAAATTACATCAAATTCCTAGACCACCGAACGACCATAACGCTGCCAGAATGAGATGCCGACATGATATTGTTGCCACTTCCATACCAAAGCCGGCATAAATCTGTCGATGACAACCCTAAAATCTTCATGCACATGTCCCTAAGAACCAATGCCCTGGAGCCGTAGTCGTTGCCGTTGAACAGTGGAATCAATCTGAAGCACCTGACGGCAAATCTTGCTATCATGGACTTCATGGATTGCATTTTTTTGGTGTACTATAAATTGACTTAGAGTTATTAAAATACTCTTGGCTATGCATATATTCTCCGTAGTACTCCCTTATTTTCAGAATATAAGATGTATTGGTTTCAATGTAAGTCAACAATTTAAATGTTTGACCAAGATTATAAAACAAAATATCAACATCTGCAATACTTAATAGATAAAATATGAAACTACTTCTCATTAAGGATCAAATGATATAAATTTTGTCTTATGGATATTGATATATTTTTCTAGAACTCGGTCAAACATGCATTCATTTGACTTTTGGAAAACAAATACTACATCTTATATAAAAAGGAACGGAGGAAATACTAAACACCGAGGGTGGTGCAATCAATTGTAGTACAGCTGGTGATCCGGGTTGTTAATTTGGATCAGTCACAAACGAGGAGAGTTGTTAATCTGGTGAAACAATACAAGAGAAACGATTGAACAAATTGATATTCCCCTTAATTTATGCGAAAACAAATCGTTGTCTCCAGCACGGCACATGCGTGTCATATCGGGGAAGCTAAAGTTGTTGTGTCAGCCTGTTTGGCACCGTCGCGGACTTGCCACTCTGCCAGCACATGAGCGGTTCCTACCGAGGTGTTCCGCTTCCAGATTGACCCATCTGTATTTGCATTCCGTCGACGCCGGTCGCCGGCGTGCCGTGAACGTCATCGCAAAATTTACCGGAAGGAGAAGATTAGACCGAGGTGCGTGCGTCCAAAGTTGCACCCATGATCGCCCGACAGCTAATTTACCGTAAGATTATCTCTCTCTAAAAAAATATCCAAATCACATGGAACTTGTAACTGAATAAACCACGAGCTTTCGCTGTCGTGGCTGCTAATTAGCGGCGGAGGTTAAACTAATAACTAATGGCAGCAGCGTACCCACGATGCTGTACCCACTTGTGATGGGCCGCAATTGCGCTGCCACGACAATCATGCGCCCACGGGTTTCATTCCGGGAGTACTATAAAAGATCTCGCGCCACGCATCCCACGCCACAGCCGCGGAACGAAAAACAAACAAACTGTAGTGACCGGGGCCCCGGTGGCCCGTCGCCGTATGGCGCACCGACATCTCCAATCGCCGCCACTGTTTCGGCGACGTGATGTCTCGAGGCCACGGCCGGCCGAGTGCTGGGCGCAGCATCGTTATTGCTGCGGGGGCTGCTTAGAATTGTCTTGTCTAAGCAGCTCGTGACGGAGTTGTGTCGAGAAGGCAGCTGATGCTGCACGATCGATCGATCGCGTGTTATTTTAGTGAGATGCTGATCGACCCGCACGACCCCAATGCCGATTGCCGATGCCGTCAGCGGCGTGACGTCGGGGTGGTGACTTCAGCCATGACCGCCTCAGCCTACGTGCGCTAGCAGCCATGGCAGCGCGTCACGCCGGCCTAGAACTACGGAGCAAGGCCGCCTCCGCGTCCGCCGGTAGATCGACAACGCAAACTCCAATACAAATTGTGCAATTCGGCGCAAAATGCTGCGATCGACGTCATGCCTGATTCCAAAGAGCGAGTTGCGGCGGTCAACTTTTTCCCACCGCTGCAAAGCGGCCGCCGCGAGCCTGCCGTGCGTGGTGGCGGCGACGAGCTTTTGGCTGGGTTAGATGCGCCGATATGTTTGCTTGTTCGATTTCGGCTCGTTCTTTTACAAGGAGGAGTGTGTGGACGAGAGTTGGACGGTCGAAATCATCTACTACGTGGGATGCTAACCGAGTTAGGCAGGTTGATGAAGAATTCTGATCTCTTGCAAAAGATCTTGCGGCGGTGCAATGAAATCACCCTGGAGAAGACGTCACTGATGCCTTGTGATTTTCTTTTTAAAGCATGCCTTGTGATTTTTATAGTATACTTTAATTTACATGGTCTGCTAAAGTTAAAGGACTACTTTGATTCAAAGGATTTTCACAAAAAAAAATTTAGAGGATTAGAATCCTTATATTTTTTTTATGTTGGTTGTTTGTGTTAGAAGGGATATAGGGGGATTGGTGGAATCGTTGATGTATTGCTTGAGCCTCGTGTGCATATATATAGAGTACATGATCAACTTGGAGTCCAAGACAAGCTGGAATAATTCCTAGTTTATCCTAAGTTTTTTAATTAATCACTAGCAAAAAACCCGTGCGTTGCAACGGAGACAAAAAAAATCTAAGAGTTCATGCAGCATTCGAGAGTTTACATGTCTGAAATATTGAGTTATATCTCCAAATCCGTCTTATCATGAATTCATATTTATACTTGCCCACTCCAAAGATATGATGACCTGATAGAAAGTAAAGAGTTTACAATGCTTGGCGCTCTTTTGCTGATACGGTGTACCAACAATCGGAGCACCCCCCTTCCCCATGCCAACACGGTCAATTCCCTGAACAACATCACCGGGACTCGATGAGGATAAGGATTGTGCATGCAGAGTTGTGAGAGAGATGATACAACGGAGGAGAATAGACATGTGGAGATAGGGCATGAGAGGGCGTGGTTGTCGTAGCCAAGACCACATGCCTCCCCCCATACACCCACCCAGCTAGGGTACAGGGCAAGACAAAACATGACCAATATGCACTGCTGTCGGACTTTCTCTACTCTTCATCATCTTTTCTTTATCTCATCAACGGTATCGGTGACATTTATAGTGTAGGAATATCGTGATGGCCAGCAAGTCCCGGTGAGGGCGAAATACCTTCTCCCTTAAGCAATAATATTTTTTCTAATATTTCATTCGCATATATATAATGATAATTTATTTGTGATATACGGTCGGCGTGCATATAAAACTATGGCAGTACGACAAACAACAGTCAAGGAATCATTATCGGAGCTCACCCGCATATTTCTTTTTAGAATTAATGCTAACACGTAGAGCAACATCTAGCTGCTTCTAGTCAATGCAGCACAGCACCTAGTAGCAGCAGTTCATAAAAAAAAGCAGTAGCAGCAACACTGAATCCCAGAAATTCCTCATCTCACCGCCGAATACATGCCCTTCTCTTGTCCACACATCGCTATTCCTCCACATCACTCAGCGTTGCTCTGCCTCCTGCTACCTCAACACCCAGCTCTGCTCCTACTCTTCCTCAGCTCCCTCCTACAAACGCCCAGTCGTGCTCCATCCCCAGCCATGACGGCCACCCATGCTCCAGCTGCACCAACACGAGACGATGAAGTTGCCGCCTCATGCTCCCTATACCTCTGTCTGCTCGTGAATCGACCTCCTATTACTCCACAACGACACCAGCCCGTACTCCCTTCCCCTCCTCCATAGCCAAGCAACCGCTGCACTCTCCTCCATCCAGCCTTGACCATGGCGCCCGGGTCAGGCACGGATGCGCGCACCGACTACCGGATCTGGCTGGATGCACGCAGTAGCTCCTCCCTCCCCTGATATTTCCTTGGCGAGCTCACATCTCCACCCTGTTCGCACCAGGAGACGCCGTGCTGGGTGTTGTAGCGACGGAGGTCGTCGATTGGGCGAAAGACGCCCAGTGGCAGGTGACCCGAGGCGAGGTGGAGTCAGCGAGGCGGCGGCGGTTGGGCGGAAAATCTCTATTCTATGTTCTCCATAAGCAGCAATAGTGCGCACAAAACTAATTATCTCTTCCTCGTGTCCTGCAGTGGCGAGATTCGGCCAGATCCTGACGGCGGGGAGCCGAGGTTGCCTACGGGCGCCGGGAGGGAAGACATCCCCTGTTTTGATGAGGCTGGCTCCGGGGGCTCCGAGTCACCGCCAAGAACACCCCGTTGAGGCGCTCCTGGTCCAAGAGGCGCGGAGAGACTCCAGGGGTAGGCTCGTGTGGCCGTCGTTTGCGGGAGAGCCGTCGGCATCCTCCACCCGTATCCCGGCTGGGTTCTTCTCTTCCTCTGCGTCGACAGGCACCCCCCGTGTGGAACCGCACGACTCTGGAACCGACGACCAGAGCTCCGACGACAGGCGCCCGCCACAGAAGGACGCCGGGCCGAGCAGCGGCGGGGCTCCCGCAAGGCGCGGCTACCACCGGGATCGCATCAGGCTCAGAAAAGTCGGTCAGGGAGGAGGACGTATTCGTGGAGCTGCAGGACGCGACATCGTTCGCGAGGGAAGGGAAGAAGGAGGCGCGCGCGGGCATGGGGGGCGCGGGTAGCCCCATGGACGAGGCCGGCCCGCTGGACAAGCGGGGCGGCGACGGCGGCAGGGGAGACGGAGGCCCGCGGGTGTGGGAGCCGGCAACGGCCGCGGCCTCGAGTGTCTCCAGCGGGGTAGGCGGCGGCGGTACGCTGCGGCGGGGTAGGCGGTGGCGGCGGGCTACGGCGGGGCTGGGGCGGCAGGGGGTGGCGGCGCGCTGGAGGTGGAGATGCGATTGGGAGTGTTTTTTTTTTCTATCACTGGTAACTGTTCGGGTTGACCTTGGACTGCGGGTTGATTCGTATAAACTTCAAGGGCTTTTCTGCAAAAGTGCCGACTACGTACGAAAGAAACCCAATTTGCTTTATTATTAGGTAGAGATTATACTCAGCATCCCCCGCAGTCACAACGGTAGCGACGTAAACGGTGAGACTGGAGAAGAATCCGAAGGTAAGCCGACGGACACCCCCCCAGTCGAATGGTCGATGCATCGCGGAAGTCGTGGCTGGAGTGGAACCGACGAGGTTGCTCAAGCAAGGTGGTAGCCCTTTGTGCCGATGTCGATGTAGCCGAGAGCGTAGGATGGTGTAGCCGTGCAAGGGACGCCGTGATCGATGTCGAGTCGGGGTAGCCGGTGTCGAGGTAGTCGCCGTGGACCGGGAAGAAGAGGGGCGACGGCCTGAGTAGGCGGCGGCAACTAGGTCAAGAACGCGGCGGCGGTGCTCGAAGTAGGCGAGGAAGAACCCGACAGCACGACAAAGACCGGCGCGGACGGTGGCGTTCCCGTGTCTAGGAAGGCGGCGCGGCGCATATCACACAGAAGTCGACGCGCGTGACGACGAAGTGAACTGCGTGCCGTGGTGCTACGGCCCGAAGGGGCGACGCAACATCAGCGCGCAGGTCGGGGCGACGGCGGGGAAGACCTCAGGGCAGTGGCATGGACCGCGTGCCATGCTCGCTATGGCCCGATGGGTGACGCAGCGGCAGCGCGAGGGTCGGTGCAGCCACAGAGACAGCCTGGAGCGGACGGCCTCGGGGCGGCGGTGGGCCGCGGGCCGCGGCACTACGACCTAAAAAGGCGACGCAGCGGCCGCACGTGGGTCGGTGTAGCTGAGGGGAGCACCACAGGGCGGCGGCAAGGACCGCGTGCCATGCTCGCTACGGCCCGATGGGACGACGCAGTGGCGGTGCGAGGGTCAGTGCAGCCCCGAAAATGGCTTGAAGCGGACGATCTTGGAGCGGCGGTGAACCACGGACCGCGGCACTACGGTACGAAGGGGCGACGCAGCGGCAACGCGCGTGTTGATGTAGCCGTGGGGAGAAGCACAGGGCCGCGACGCTATTGTCCGAAGGACAACACAGTTGTGGCTCGTTGCTCGATCGGAGGGGCGTGTTGTAATCGGGGACGATATTTACAGATTCGTGCAGCCGGACGGAAACACGTACGCACCGTGCATGGACGTACAAGCATGCAAGCACGCCGGCACCGGATACACTCACGGGCATTACATACAGGACGACGCGAGCAACCGTGTAGCTAGCCGGTGAGTACTCAAGCAGTCGTGACGAAGAAGTCGGCGGGGTTGACGCCAGTGATGAAGTACAGGCACGTTGTTGATGACGAACGGCGGCGGGCGATGCAAGCCGATCTATAGATCGAAGAACCAAAAAGAAGCGTCATCAAGACGATCGGCGTGAAAGAAAAAAAATCCGGATCAAGAATCGTGAAAAAGACTCTCTAGGACAGCCGACCAACACGATCGATGGACGAGCCCTAAGTACGGGCGGCACGGCCCTCGGCGGCGATCATGGAGATCGACCGCCCTGGGGGCACCAAGACAAGCTGGAATTATTCCTAATTATTCCTAAGTTTCCTAATTAACCATTATACTCAACAGTTTGATTCATAGGATTGAATCATATAAGTATCTTTTCAAAGATTTTTTATACTATTTTTCATATGATTTCTAGCATCCACTTAAACCTCTTTAAAAGAATCCATTAATTTTCCTAAGTCAAGCAATCAAAAATCATGTAGGATTGAGATGATCATAACATTTCATTCTATGTTTTTCCTATTCCTGCGTTTTTAGAATCCTGCAAATCAAAGAAGCCCCAGATCATTTTTCTTTCGTAAAGAAAAAGTAATGCTAAATCTTAATGGTGCTTTATTTTTGTCGGGGCATGTACTAGGGGCATCACCCTCATACCCGCCTCAACTCTTTGTCTAATCAAAAAGTATTGACATCACTGTTTGTGAATTTTTTTTGGCCAACCAGGGCTACAATCTATAGTGGACCCACCTTTACAACACACATCTCTCTCTCTGCACATGCATTGTTTTCCTTCCTCTCTCTACCTCTCTCCTCGCATGCATCAGCACCATCTTCTTTCTTCCTTTCTCTCGACCTTTACACCCGAAGAGGCCGGCTCTTTTACAGGCTATAGTAGCTCCTACGAGGCTATAGCTTTTAGTTTAAACCTGGCCTAAGCCTACGTGGATCTGCGAGGCAGCAAGTCGATGCTACACGTTGGTTATGCCTTCAACGAATCAAAAAAGCTTTTTTGTTATGTCAAATATACGATTATATTAACTTATTTTTGCGGGAAACAACTATATATTAACTTATAGATGAGATTAGAATATCTTTTTTTGACAAAATGGTACCCAATTTCATTTAATAGAAATCAAACTACAAAGTCCACTGCCAAAACACAAATCCGCCGCCACATCCACTAGCAATTTGTGAGAGATGGTGACGGTGTCCTGAACTAGGGGGTACCGACCTAGTCGCCCCATAGTCCATGGACTTATGGCCCACCCTTTCTCTAAGGAAGGATTCAAGAGGCCTCATACTTCGACATGATCAAGACGGACTCTACCGAAGACTTGACGTGTACTCCAAGACCTGCATCGGCTCGGCGGCACATGTAATCCTAGATTGGCAACTGACCGTGTGTAACCCTAGACACCCCTAGTGTCTATATAAACTGGGAGGTCTAGTCCGTAGGGAGGAGGATCACAATTGCTACTATCTAGTCTTAGGGTTAGAAAACTACTTACGATCTCGAGGTAGATCAAGCTTGTACTCGATACATCATCATCAATATAATCAAGCAGGATGTAGGGTATTACCTCGTCGAGAGGGCCCGAACCTGGGTAAATATTGTGTCCTTCGTCCCCTGTTACCCATAGATCCGAGATCCACGGATTGGGCCCCCCTCCACAAGGTCTGACAGTTTTAGTACCGACATTGGTGCTTTGATTGAGAGTTCCACTGTGCGATCGGAAAAGGATCGGTGGAACTGTTGGTTAATGGCCATGGCCCTCGCAGCATGACACCCGCGCCCCAATCGCCTGCAGTCGGATCGCACCCCCTCCATCAAGAGACGGGCTCTGACGATCTCTCCATCTTCCCCCTCGCCCCCGGACTAGAGTATCACCTGGCGAGTAAGGGTGAAGACGACCAAACAAAGGAAGCCAAAAGATCAGATCTCAAAATTGATTCAGCCACTCCATCACAAACATGTCCTTCTCAGGACGACGCCACCCGAGTCTCGAGCCCGCGGGCGGCCGGGATCAAATTTTTGTTCCCACCCACCACATCGAGTACTGCCCAAGTAACTTCAGGCCATCCGATGTTTGGGATCTAGTCTACATACAGCAACAACCCGGAGAAACAGTCAGGCAATTCTGGGCCAGATTCCTGCTCGTCAAGAATAGGATGGCAGATTGCCCCGACTCTGATATACTAGCTACCTTCCAGCACAATTCACTACAAAATTTCGTCTATTTAGTGACAAATACCCTGACGACAAAACAGGAACCGTCGCCCAAAACCATTTTCTGTGACAATCCACCGTCACGAGGTGTTTCCCCCCTGGGGCAGGGCCCTAGCCAACTTTGACGATGTTCCGGGCTGATTTTTGACGACGTATTGGGCCATCACTACGCATGTCCATTTTCTCGGACGAGTCTCAGTGTCATAGTTAATGTTGGTGGGCCATTTTTTTGTAAATGTAAATAGAAAAATAACAAGTAATTGTTTTTGAGCTAACTCATTTAGCGGGATCTCTTTTCATAATAGCGGGAACTTGGAATTGGGATCGTCCGGTTCCCTCCTAACAATGGGAATTGGGATCATCGGCTTAGGGCCCTCCGTCATACCACACCCCTAGCAGCGAGTCGAGAGGCCGGCATGGCGAGGTGAACGTGGTTGCGAGGGTACGGCGAGGTGAACGTGGTTGTGAGGGTACGGCGAGGTCACGCACCACAGTTGAAGGGTGCAATCACGCGCGACAGCGGCAACGTCAAACAGGGGCAATTTCAGGTGAGACCTGTTTACTGAAAAACATCATAGTAGCAAATATCAGGTGTGTCCTATTTACTTTTCATGTTATACAACCAATGGATCGTGGTTGGATTACTCATGGAACGGTCCTCAGGCCACCATACATGGCTCGCGTGAATCAGTTTATGGAATCCACGCTTGCTCACAACAACGGGGCTGAAGATATGTTGTGCCCATGCAGAAATTGACGCAATGGGATCCGCGAAACTATTGATGTTGTCAGATGTCACATAAATGTCACTGGTATGTTCAGGTCCTATACGATGTGGATCTATCATGGGGAATCAGGGTACATCGGTGCACACAATTGTACTGCCAATGATGATGGTTATGAATCCGACAACTCTGATGATTTTGAGTTGTACTAACAATCTGTGTTCGATATGGTGGGAGCTCTAGTGGATGACATGGGCAGAATAGATGGAAATAAAGAAGATGCATCTGGTGGGTTAAACATTTTTAAGAAGCTCAATGAAGAAGTGATAAAACCCCTTCACAAGGAATGTGGTAGTATGACACGGATGGCATTCATTATCAGGGTGCTTCATATCAAAACATATACGCGTATGACCAACAAGACATTCAATATGCTTTGTCAGCTGTTGAATACTGCTTTGCCTAAGGTGGACTTCCGGAAATCTTACGCTGATGCTAAGAGAGCTCTTTCTGATCTTGGTCTTGGATACCAGACAATTCATGTATGCAAGTATGACTGCATTTTGTATTGGGGAGACTATGCCAACAGTACTCACTGTCCCCATTGTGGTACATCAAGGTGGAGACACGTCGATGGGATGAAAAAGGTTCCTCACAAGCTCCTTCGATACTTTCCGATAATCCCATGTTTACAAAGTTTTTTTTCTTCGAGGGAAATATCGGAGCACACCTGGTGGCACAAGGAAAAGAGGGTTCAAGAGGCTAATGTAATGAGGCACCCCACTGATGGCGATGCATGGAAGTAGTTCGATGGAAAACATGAAGGATTTGTTAGAGATACCCGCAACTTGAGGTTAGGATTTGCAAGTGATGGATTCAATCCCTTTGGACACATGAGCAGTGCATACAGTATGTAACACCCCCAGTGGTTAACTACAGTAATCCCCTTTTGATTATGCCATGTCATCATGATCAACAGTGCTTAATCATCATTAGTATCATATCTCTTTTCAAATTCAAATTCAAATGGAAATTCAAAAAGTTGTCCAAAATCAGAAACTAAATTGCTCATTAAATAGCAAGTAAATCAAAGACAATTCTAAAATTGAAACCAACATCTTTAAAATTGTTTGAATGTCCTAAAATAAATAAAAGAGTGGCAAAAACAATTAATTAAGTGCCTTTTTCAATTAAATAAAATCCAAACAAAAAGATATGGACACCAGACCAATTTCTAGCAGTGACAAATATTGCACTGCAAATATTGGACTAAGTTACATATTTTGCAAAACTTATTTGGTGGCTAAATTAAATTGCAAAGCAGAAAAGGAAATCAAAGACAAAAAGAAAACAAAAGAGAAAAATAAAAAGAACCTCCCCCCCCACTGGGCCTCGGCCCAGCAGGCCGTCCAGGCCGCCAGGCCGGCCCACCCTGCTCCCCCTTATCCCCTCCCCCGAACCGGAAACCCTAGCCCACCCCCACTCTCTCCCCCACGCCCCTCTCTTCCCCCCTCCTCCTCTCCTCGACTGGATCGGGGCGCGCCCCCGTCGACGCCCCGCGCCCGACGCCGTCGCCGCCTCGTTACCGTCGCCGCCTCGCCGCCCCCGAGCGCCTCCCCAACCTCCTCTCCAAAGGCTCCATCGAGCCTCACCGCCCCTTTCCCCGTTAACGTACGGTGAGGCCACGGCCTCCGTCGCCCCGCCCCTCCTCTTTCCCCCCTGTGCACGCCGCGCACACCGCGCACGACCGAGCCCGCTTGCCGAGCCCGCACTCGCACCCACAGTCGCGCGCTGCTCGCGCTTCGCCCGCGCTCTGCGCCGCCTGCGCGCAAGCACTCTCGCGCGTCCCGTCCGCGTCGTGGCCTCGGGCCCGCGGCCTTGCACCCTCGCCCCCGCATGAGTCCATGGCCGCGCCTGGCCGCCGCCGCCCGCCCCCTGTTGCGGCTCTGCCCAGCCGTAGCTGCGCTCGCCGCCCGGCCCCCGCGCGCAGGCCCCACTGCTACCTCCTGCCGCGCTCGACGCCGCCCCCTGCCCAGTGCCACTCCGCCCTCCCCTACACTGGCACCGTCGCCCAGTGCCCCGCCTCCGCCTCCAGCCCCGCGGGCCATCGTCGCGTCCGCGGCCAACTCCGGCGCCCCGCCGCGCCCCGGCGGCCATCGCCCGCACGCCCGGGGTTGCCCCATCGGGCACCCGGCGTCAGCGCCCGTAGCCCGCGTGCCCGCACGCCCGATAAGCAACCTGTCCAATGACAAGTGGGGCCCATCTAAAAAAAATGTTAATAATAATAATAATATACTAAATATATAAATTAATAAATAAAGTAATTAATTAATTAGTTAGTTAACTTAATTAATTCTGTTTAGTTAACCCTAATTACCTGATTAGTTAATTAAAGTCTGATTAATTAATAAGTGACAATGACAGTGGGCCCCGGTCGTCAGTTTGACCAGTCAACGCACTATTGACCGCTGACGTCATGATGATGTCAGGCTGACGTCATAATCCTGTTTCTGATTTAAATTGAATCTGATAATTCCAGAAAAATCAATAAAATCTTTAGAAAATCATATAAAATAATCCGTAGCTCAGATCGAAAAACTTTGTACATGAAAGTTGCTCAGAACGACGAGACGGATCCGAATATGCGGTCCGTTCGTCCGTCCCACATCCCTAACTACCCGAACATGGAACCGTTCCTCTCCGGTCACCTGTCTGATAAATGTCCGGAACCGGGAAAACATTCCCTGATGGATTCCTCCATCCTCGGTAACGTGCAACCATACGTTAGGGCACACCTGGCACTGCATATTGTCATGTTATACATTGTGTAGCACTTGTTTGCTTAGTATTTACTGTTTCTTCCCCCTCTTCTCTCTCGGTAGACCCTGACACCGACGTCGTCCCCGAGACCGACGCAACTCAGGAGCCCGACGCCACCGTTGACGACCTTGCCTTTGCCGCAAAGCAACCAGGCAAGCCCCCCCTTTGATCATCCCGATATCGCCCATTCTAATTTCTCATGCTTGCATTAGAATTGCTGCTGCTACTGCTTTACCTATTCTGATGCATAGCCTGTCATTGTAACCTACTATTGAAACCTTATCTTCTTATCCTAAACTGCTTAGTATAGGCTGGGTAGAGACCTATCAGTGACCCCACTTATCCCGACTGCCCCGCTGGATTATCAGAAGACCCGATCAACGGGATTGAAGACCAGGCCCCGACACCGCACTTCACCCCCCCTTAGTTGTAACGACACTGCAGCGTTACTATCAAGTGCCGAGGGTGATACCTCGTGTAGCACTTCTGATGTTAACTCTGTAGAGTAGCTATTCGGTCGTGGTCATCGAGGGTGATTCCTCCTTCACCGCTTCCGATAACGACGCCGTCGTACAACACCTCAAGTGTGAACCCAGCGAGGGTGATTCCTCCGAGTTCACCTTGACAGATACATCGAGTAGGAACCCAACGAGGGTGATACCTCGGATTCCCCTGATGTTATGGACACACGGATACTTGGACTGTACTATTGTTACTTGGAAAGGTGGGTCGACCCTGAGGGGTACCCGCGTGTGATGTGAAGACGGGTTGCCTGTATGATGCCCGAGTGATGAATACGAGGCGCGGCCGGGCATTCTTAACCCTTGCAGCAAGTCCTCGAGACGGGGCGACGGGGTCACATCTTTCGTGAGTCTCTGCTCGTTACCGCAAGCCCAAGGTACTAACGATTTGGATATTTGATCCGAGCAGGCCTCTGGCCTGATAGCACTAACCATCACGTGGGCATAGTATGGGCGTTCTGCATCGTATGCATCAGCCGAAAGCTCTGTCAGACGTCCAGTTCAGCATAGCGGCACGGTCGGATCGTGTCGGCCACCCGAGGCGATGCTGGTATCCACCCTGTGCGCAACGACCCGGAGGGCGAGGGGCGATGGCCAAGACCCCCTTGCGCTTAGGATGTAGACCGGCGGGGACTTCTCTACTGAGCTGTAGGTAGGGTTGCGATGTATCGTTTGGCCGAGGCCGGGCATGACCCAGGAAAGTGTGTCCGGCCGGAGTTAATCGAGCGTGTTGGGTAAGTTGGTGCACCCCTGCAGGGAAGAAAACATCTATCGATAGCCTATCCTACGGTAACGGACACTCGGAGTTGTATCCCGATCGATACAGCTAGAACTTGAGATGAGACCTGGATATGAGGCTCTGGGATTGCTTCTCGCAAGGAGTCGAGAAGGGATCTCAGGACGAGGTTGATGACTCTATGGCTCTGGGATTGCTTTCTCGCAGGGAGTCGAGAAAGGATCTCTGGGTGAGGTTGATATCATTACTGCTACATTATATTGTATTGTCCTACTCTCTTCTATTGCTGCAAGACCGCTGAAGATGCTAGTCTTCGATAGGACTAGGCCTTCTCTCTATTCTAGCATTTCTGCAGCCCAGTCCACATATACAACCTCTTTTTGAAAATGTTGCATATGTAGTGTAGATCCTTGCTTGCTGAGTACTTCTGAGTACTCACGGTTGCTTTGTTTTCCTTTTCTCCCCATATCAGTTTGTCGTGACCAGAGGACGGAGCCCCCTGAGACAGATGCCCCGTCGATCGACTATTACTACTACTACCCCGAGGATGGATGCTACTACGAGTTGACTGACGACCAGGAGTAGGATCGGAGGGTCCCAGGCAGGAGGCCTGCGCCTTTCGATCGTAGTGTTTTCTTTTGCCCTGCCTTCTAAGGGCTTATCTGTGTTTTCTTTTATATCTGTACTCAGATACCTGATGCTTCTGCTGACGCTTGTACGCAAGCTTATGTATTCGAGCCCTCGGGGCCCCTGGCTTGTAATATAAAGCTTGTATGACTTTATTTATGTTTTAGAGTTGTGTTGTGATATCTTCCCGTGAGTCCTTAGGCTTGATCGTGTGCATTTGCGTGTATGATTAGTGCACGATTGAGCCGGGGGCATCACAAGTTGGTATCGGAGCCGACTGACTATAGGATCCCCCTTCCCAACTCCTTGGCCGAAGTTGAGTCTAGTGGTCCAAAAACCGTTTTACTAACATGGTTGCGTGGCTTACGGGCCCACGTCGCCAAATGGGTGGTATTAGGATCTTTTACTCCTCGACCTTTACTCTGGGACTCTGATCTCTTTTCCTTTCAGGTTAAATGAATTTTACTAACTCCAACATTAGGTTCTCGTGATCACATCCACTCGGTGTTCTGAAATTTCCCCCTTTCTTCAAGATTGTGGGCCAGGTTCTGCTTGCAGGATCCTCTTATCGAGGGCACCCTGTTTTGTCACTTGCAGATTCCTCGCTCCAATAGTTTTCTCCGACGTTGATGTAGCCTTTGCTATGTCTCGTTGTGTACTTCCATATCGCGTGCCTGCGCGCCGCCTAGTTGTCTAGCCTTCCCCTTTCAGCTGTCGTATTGCCGGATTGTAATTGAGGCTATGTGTGGATTCGAATGTCTGGTGCGAATATGATGAAGTATCTATTGCACTTCCTTCTGTTGTGCGTGTTACTTCATGAATCATTCCATACACATGCAGTTTTCTTGCTAAACTGCCCCTGTTGATTTGGCAGGATGGCTGACGATCCTCCACCTCCACCCTATATGGCCGCAATGATGCAACAGTTTATGACCGGACTAATGGCTCAATTTCCAAACCAGAATGCTCAGCAACAGAATGCTCCAATAACTCTGGCAGAATTCGTGCGCCTCAACCCGTCTGTTTTTCGCAGCTTGACTGATCCAATGGATGCTGATGATTGGCTCCGTGACATTGCCTTCCAGATGAAGTCGGCCAATGTTATCCCTGATAGTTACGTCACCTACGCGACGTATCACCTGAGGGGATCAGTTTCTCAATGGTGGGAAAGCCACAAGGGTATGTTGCCTGCTGAAACTGTAACCACTTGGCAGGAATTCCAGTCAGCTTTTCGTGCACGGTACATTCCTCAAGGTCTGATGGACCAGAAGAAGCAGGAGTTCCGCAAACTCTCACAGGGCAAAATGACTGTGGATGAATATCAGAGGAAATTTCTTGAATTGTCCCGCTATGCTGAAGATGACGTCTGCACTGACGCCCGCAAGCAGGAGAAATTCCGTGAAGGACTGCGTACGGATATAAACCTCGCACTTGCTGTCCTTGATTTTTGCAGACTTCGCAACGCTTGTCAGCAAATCTTTCCAAGTTGAAACAGCTCTGACTGAGTACCAGGAGTCGCTCAAGCGCACTCGTGATGTTGGTTCGTCTTCGGGTCGACCTGTTCAGAAACATCGAGTCTGGATTCCCCACAATGTTTACCACCGACCTGCTCCAACACCAAGGCCGTCATATGTTGCACCTCGTTTGCCTTCACCGCCGAGACAGCTATCGGTTAATGATGGCCGCCTGATGCTATGGCTTTTCATTAGGATGCACCACGTCCTCCCGTTGGTTGCAAGAAGAGCTGTCGGAACCGTCGTCTCAGAAGCTCTAATGCCAGGCCGGCTGCTATAGTTCGGGTCCATGTCAACCAAGTTAACATGGAAGAAGCTCGACAGGACCCCAAAATTGTGATGGGCACCCTTCTAGTGAATTCAATCCCAGCTTCAGTCCTTTTTGATTCTTGAGCATCGCACTCCTTCATGTCCGAAAGTTTTGCGCGAAGCCATGATATACCTTTTGACGAGATGTCCACCCCATTAGTAATCCAGTCACCTGGGGCTAATTGGCAAACTACCATGGTAAGCCACGGTAACCACATTGTGATCGGAGGATTGATGTTCCCCGTTTCTCTCATTGCTCTCAAGACCTCCAACATAGACATTATTCTGGGTATGGACTGGTTGAAGCCTCATAAAGCTTTGATTGACTGTGCCACTGAAATAGTCCGCCTCACACACCCTTCTGGCCAGACGGTCAGATACTCAGCCCGAATAGCTCAGGATGCTGAGAGCCAGATATATGTTCTGAATGAATTGAACGCTTCACCTCTTGAAGGAATCGAGAACGTTCCAGTTGTTCATGATTTTCAAGATGTCTTTCCAGAAGAACTTCCAGGAATACCCCCTGCTAGAGCTGTCGAGTTTGTCATCGACTTGAAGCCTGGCACAACACCTATTGCGAAGCGTCCTTATAAGATGCCTCCGCATCATCTTCTTGAGCTTAAGGAAGAAATTGACACATCACTTAAGAAAGGTTTCATCCGCCCCAGTTCCTCTGCTTGGGGAGCACCTTCGCTCTTCGTTAAGAAGAAGGATGGAACTAACCGATTGGTTCAGGATTATCGGCCCATTAACCAAGCAACAATTCAAAACAAATATCCGCTTCCTCGGATCAATGATTTGTATGATTAGCTTGCTGGATCATTGGTGTTTTCTAAACTCGACTTGAGGTTGGGTTATCATCAGATCCGTGTTCGTGAAGAGGATATTCCGAAGACTGCATTTGTTACTCGCTATGGCTCTTATGAGTACATTGTAATGTCATTTGGCTTAACAAATGCTCCAGCCACATTCTCCCGTCTGATGAATTACATCTTCATGGATTACCTCGACAAATTTGTCGTGGTATATCTGGATGATATTCTGGTATATTCGAAGAATAAGGAAGAACATGCTGAACACCTCCGTCTTGTACTGGAAAGGCTCTGAGAACACCAGTTGTATGCCAAGTATTCCAAATGTGAATTCTGGCTTTCTGAAGTGACATACCTCGGCCATGTGATTTCCAAAGATGGCATTGCCGTTAACCCAGAACGAGTTCAGGCTATTCTGGACTGGACTCCTCCGAAGAACGTCAAGCAAGTGAGAAGTTTTCTTGGCCTTGCAAGCTATTGCCGTCGATTTGTCGAGAACTTTTCCAAGATTGCTAAGCCCCTGACTGATCTGCTTCACAAGGGCATTAAATTTGAATGGACAGACAAATGTCAGGAAAGTTTTCAAACACTCAAAGACAAGCTGACATCTGCCCCAGTACTAGCTCCTCCAGATACCCGCAAAGACTTTGTGATTTATTGTGACGCATCCCGTGAAGGATTAGGCTGTGTCCTAATGCAAGAGCGTAAAGTGATTGCCTATGGCTCTCGTCAGTTGCGCCCACATGAAGAGAATTATCCCGTACATGATCTAGAACTAGCTGCTGTCATCTATGCACTGCAGTTGTGGCGACATTACCTTCTCGGTAATCGTTGCGAGATATATACGGATCATAAAAGTCTGAAGTACTTGTTCACTCAACCATCCCTGAACCTCCGCTAGCAAAGATGGATGGAGGCCATTGCGGACTATGATTTGGGTATTTCCTATACCCCTGGCAAGGCTAACGTGGTGGCTGATGCCTTAAGCCGCAAGTCCTATTGCGACAATCTCATGGTTAGGCGAGCTCAACCTCGTCTTTTTGAAGAACTGCGCAAGCTGAATCTCCGTATTGTCCCATAGGGTTCTCTTAATAACCTTGTGATACAACCAGATCTCGAGAAAGCTGTTAAGAATGCGCAAGCTAAAGATGCTGAAATTGATCTGATGAAGAAAGACCTCTACCTTGTAAAGTACAGGGATTTCTCGCTGTCTGAAGATGGAACCTTGTATTTCAGAAACCGCATTGTCGTACCTCGCTTCGAACTTATGACCGACAAGGTCATGAAGGAGGCACATGATACCCCGCTGTCTATTCATCTAGGTAGCACCAAGATGTATCGTGATCTCCATCAAAGGTACTGGTGGTCTAAAATGAAGCAGGACATTGCTCGATATGTTGCTGAATGTGATGTTTGCCGTCGCGTTAAAGCAGAACATCAGAAACTAGCGGGAATTCTGCAACCGCTTCCTATTCCTCTATGGAAATGGGATAAGGTTCAGATGGATTTCATTACAGGACTTCCCAGGTCACAGAAGGGTCACGATGCTATTCTTGTCGTCGTCGACCAACTCTCTAAAGTTGCACACTTTCTGCCCATCAAGGAAACTATCACTGCTAGTCAGTTAGCAGAGTTGTATATCTCCAGAATTGTTTCACTCCACGGTATTCCGAAGGAGATCAGTTCGGACCGTGGTGGTCTTTTCACTTCCAAATTCTGGGAAAGTTTCCAAGAAGCTATGGGAACTCATATTACCTGGAGTTCAGCTTATCATCCCCAATCTCAAGGCCAAGTCGAACGAGTCAATCAAGTGCTTGAAGACATGCTGCGAGCTTGTGTTATTTCTTTCGGCAAGAAGTGGGAAGAATCTCTTCCATATGCCGAGTTCTCTTATAACAACAGTTATCAAGCCATCTTGAAAATGGCCCCCTTCGAAGTTCTATATGGACGTAAGTGTCGAACCCCTCTGAATTGGTCAGAAACTGGGGAACGACCACTCGTGGGACCGGACATTATTCAACACGCCGAAGAACAAGTCCGTATTGTCCGGGAAAATCTCAAGGCGGCTCAGGACCGCCAGAAGAGCAACTATGATCGTAAACGATGGGGTTTGACTTATCAACCTTGTGATCAGGCTTATCTGCGAGTCACTCCTATGAAGGGCACACACCGTTTTGGAATCAAGGGCAAGCTAGCTCCATGCTACATTGGTCCTTTCCGCATAATTGCTAGACGTGGTCAGGTGGCGTATAAATTGAAGTTGCCGCCGCAATTCTCTCATATCCACGACGTATTCCATGTGTCGCAACTTCGTAAATGCTTCAAGGAATCTCCGCACCGAGCAGTGGATCACGAGGTGCTCGAATTGCAAGATGACCTATCTTATAAGGAGCATCCGATCCGCATTCTCGATGAAGCTGAACGTCGGACCCGTCAGAAGGTTACCAAGTTCCTCAGAGTGCAGTGGTCAAATCATACTGAAGATGAAGCCACTTGGGAACGCGAGGATAATCTTCGTGCGGAATACCCCGAACTTTTTCCTTCTACCTCTTAATTCTCGGGACGAGAATTCTTGTTAGTGGAGGAGACTTGTACACCCGCAACTTGAGGTTAGGATTTGCAAGTGATGGATTCAATCCCTTTGGACACATGAGCAGTGCATACAGTATGTAACACCCCCAGTGGTTAACTACAGTAATCCCCTTTTGATTATGCCATGTCATCATGATCAACAGTGCTTAATCATCATTAGTATCATATCTCTTTTCAAATTCAAATGGAAATTCAAACTTAAAGTAAAAATAAAAGTTGTCCAAAATCAGAAACTAAATTGCTCATTAAATAGCAAGTAAATCAGAGACAATTCTAAAATTGAAACCAACATCTTTAAAATTGTTTGAATGTCCTAAAATAAATAAAACAGTGGCAAAAATAATTAATTAAATGCCTTTTTCAATTAAATAAAATCCAAACAAAAAGATATGGACACCAGACCAATTTCTAGCAGTGACAAATATTGCACTTCAAATATTGGACTAAGTTACATATTTTGCAAAACTTATTTGGTGGCTAAATTAAATTGCAAAGCAGAAAAGGAAATCAAAGACAAAAAGAAAACAAAAGGGAAAAATAAAAAGAACCTTCCCCCCCCCACTGGGCCTCGGCCCAGCAGGCCGTCCAGGCCGCCAGGCCAGCCCACCCCGCTCCCCCTTATCCCCTCCCCCGAACCGGAAACCCACCCACCCCCCGCCCACCCTCAAGCCCACCCCCCTCTCTCCCCCCGCCCTCTCTTCCCCCTCCTCCTCTCCCGACTGGATCGGGCGCGCCCCGTCGACGCCGCCCCGCGACGCCGTCGCCGCCTCGTTACCGTCGTCGCCTCGCCGCCCCCAAGCGCCTCCCCAACCTCCTCCCCAAAGGCTCGATCGAGCCTTGCCGCCCCTCTCCCCGTCAACGTACGGTGAGGCCACGGCCTCTGTCGCCCCGCCCCTCCTCTTTCCCCCCTGTGCACGCCGCGCACACCGCGCACGATCGAGCCCGCTTGCCGAGCCCGCACTCGCGCCCACAGCCGCGCGCTGCTCGCGCTTCGCCCCCGCTCTGCGCCGCCCACGCGCAAGCACTCGCGCGCGTCCCGTCCGCGCCGTGGCCTCGGGCCCGCGGCCTTGCACCCTCGCCCCCGCATGAGTCCATGGCCGCGCCTGGCCGCCGCCGCCCGCCCCCTGCTGCGGCTCTGCCCAGCCGTAGCTGCGCTCGCTGCCCGGCCCGCGCGCGCAGGCCCCACTGCTACCTCCTGCCGCGCTCGACGCTGCCCTTGCCCGGTGCCACTCCGCCCTCCCCTGCACTGGCACCGTCGCCCCGTGCCCCGCCTCCGCCTCCCGCCCCGCGGGCCATCGTCGCGCCCGCGACCAACTCCGGCGCCCCGCCGCGCCCCGGTGGCCGTCGCCCGCACGCCCGGGATCGCCCCATCGGGCACCCGGCGTCAGCGCTCGTAGCCCGCGTGCCCGCACGCCCGATAAGGCAACCTGTCCAATGACAAGTGGGGCCCGTCTAAAAAAATGTTAAAAAAATAATATACTAAATATATAAATTAATAAATAAAGTAATTAAATAATTAGTTAGTTAACTTAATTAATTCTATTTAGTTAACCCTAATTACCTGATTAGTTAATTAAAGTCTGATTAATTAATAAGTGACAATGACAGTGGGCCCCGGTCGTCAGTTTGACCAGTCAACGCACTATTGACCGCTGACGTCATGATGACGTCAGGCTGACGTCATAATCCTGTTTCTGATTTAAATTGAATCTGATAATTCCAGAAAATCAATAAAATCTTTAGTAAATCATATAAAATAATCCGTAGCTCAGATCGAAAAACTTTGTACATGAAAGTTGCTCAGAACGACGAGACGGATCCGAATATGCGGTCCGTTCATCCGTCCCACGTCCCTAACTACCCAAACATGGAACCGTTCCTCTCCGGTCACCTGTCTGATAAATGTCCGGAACCGGGAAAACATTCCCGGATGGATTCCTCCTTCCTCGGTAACGTGCAACCATACGTTAGGTCACACCCGACACTGCATATTGTCATGTTATAGATTGTGTAGCACTTGTTTGCTAAGTATTTACTGTTTCTTCCCCCTCTTCTCTCTCGGTAGACCCTGACACCGACGTCGTCCCCGAGACCAACGCAACTCAGGAGCCCGACACCACCGTTGACGACCTTGCCTTTGCCGCAAAGCAACCAGGCAAGCCCCCCCCCCTTTGATCATCCCGATATCGCCCATTCTAATTTCTCATGCTTGCATTAGAATTGCGGCTGCTACTGCTTTACCTATTCTGATGAATAGCCTGTTATTGTAACCTGCTATTGAAACCTTATCTGCTTATCCTAAACTGCTTAGTATAGGCTGGGTAGAGACCTATCAGTGACCCCACTTATCCCGACTGCCCCGCTGGATTATCAAAAGACCCGATCAACGGGATTGAAGACCAGGCCCCGACACCGCATTTCACCCCCCCTTAGTTGTAACGACACTGTAGCGTTACTATCAAGTGCCGAGGGTGATACCTCGTGTAGCACTTCTGATGTTAACTCTGTAGAGTAGCTATTCGGTCGTGGTCATCGAGGGTGATTCCTCCTTCACCACTTCCGATAACGACGCCGTCGTACAACACCTCAAGTCTGAACCCAGCGAGGGTGATTCCTCCGAGTTCACCTTGACGGATACATCGAGTAGGAACCAAACGAGGGTGATACCTCGGATTCCCCTGATGTTATGGACACACGGATACTTGGACTGTACTATTGTTACTTGGAAAGGCGGGTCGACCCTGAGGGGTACCCGCGTGTGATGTGAAGACGGGTTGCCTGTATGTTGCCCGAGTGATGAATACGAGGCGCGACCGGGCATTCTTAACCCTTGCAGCAAGTCCTCGAGACGGGGCGACGGGGTCACATCTTTCGTGAGTCTCTGCTCGTTACCGCAAGCCCAAGGTACTAACGATTTGGATATTTGATCCGAGCAGGCCTCTGGCCTGTTAGCACTAACCATCACGTGGGCATAGTATGGGCGTTCTGCATCGTATGCATCAGCCGAAAGCTCTGTCAGACGTCCAGTTCAGCATGGCGGCACGGTCGGATCGTGTCGGCCACCTGAGGCGATGCTGGTATCCACCCTGTGCGCAATGACCCGGAGGGCGAGGGGCGATGGCCAAGACCCCCTTGCGCTTAGGATGTAGACCGGCGGGGACTTCTCTGCTGAGCTGTAGGTAGGGTTGCGATGTATCGTTTGGCCGAGGCCGGGCATGACCCAGGAAAGTGTGTCTGGCCGGAGTTAATCGAGCGTGTTGGGTAAGTTGGTGCACCCCTGCAGGGAAGAAAACATCTATCGATAGCCCGTCCTACGGTAACAGACACTCGGAGTTGTATCCCGATCGATACAGCTAGAACTTGAGATGAGACCTGGATTTAAGGCTCTGGGATTGCTTCTCGCAGGGAGTCGAGAAGAGATCTGACGACGAGGTTGATGACTCTATGGCTCTGGGATTGCTTTCTCGCAGGGAGTCGAGAAAGGATCTCTGGGTGAGGTTGATATCATTACTGCTACATTATATTGTACTGTCCTACTCTCTTCTATTGCTGCAAGACCGCTGAAGATGCTAGTCTTCGATAGGACTAGGCCTTCTCTCTATTCTGGCATTTCTGCAGCCCAGTCCACATATACAGCCTCTCTTTGAAAATGTTGCATATGTAGTGTAGATCCTTGCTTGCTGAGTACTTCTGAGTACTCACGGTTGCTTTGTTTTCCTTTTCTCCCCATATCAGTTTGTCGTGACCAGAGGACGGAGTCCCCTGAGACAGATGCCCCGTCGATCGACTATTACTACTACTACCCCGAGGATGGATGCTACTACGAGTTGACTGACGACCAGGAGTAGGATCGGAGGGTCCCAGGCAGGAGGCCTGCGCCTTTCGATCGTAGTGTTTTCTTTTGCCCTGCCTTCTAAGAGCTTATCTGTGTTTTCTTTTATATCTGTACTCAGATATCTGATGCTTCCACTACTAGGAAAAGGGCTATAGCTAATATGGACATTAATGGCGCACCACATATGTGGTGCGCCACTGCTATATAGCAGTGGCGCACCATGTGTAGGTGCGCCATTAGTGTCCATATCACTAATGGCGCACCACACCCACGGTGTGCCACTACTAACAATTTTTTTTTTACAAAACTAGTAATGGCGCACCAGGGCATAGTGCGCCATTACTAGTTTTAACTAGTAATGGCGCACCACACACTCAGTGCGCCACTACTAACATTTTTTTTTCTTTTTTTTTGAAAACTAGTAATGGCGCACCCGGGTATAGTGCGCCATTACTAGTTCAAACTAGTAATGGCGCACCACAACCACGGTGCGCCACTACTAACAATTTTTTTTTATTTTTTTTGCAAAACTAGTAATGGCGCACCACGTAACAGGTGCGCCATTAGTAACCGCCATTAGTAACCAGGGTTACTAATGGCGCATTGTTAGGTGGTGCGCCATTGGTAACCTGAGAGCAGCTAGATATTTTGGACAGCCACCTACCACACTCACTTTCCCCACTTCATTCTCTCCACCTCCTCCTCCAAGCTTGTCTCGGCTGCCTCCTCCTCCACACCTCATTTGCACCATAGATTCACCCAAATTAAGTGGTTAAATTTCCTTTTTTGATAGGTAAGTAAGGGGAAAGCTTTCTTTATGTTGTAGATCTACTTTTTTCTCCCTCCAACAACATGCACATGCACTTTTTATGGCCTAGATCTACGTATGTTTGTGGTGTTGCATATGTTTGTGGTGTTGCATATGTTTATGGTGTTGCATATGTTTGTGTTTGCAGGTACCGGTATTTGAAATGCGATAGTTGCCAATATTTTGCTGGAATGTTGATTCATTTCCGTTTCGGCGAGAATTTGGCACTATGCATTCTTTTTGGTCCTATTTTTAGGCAAAGTCATGCCAAATTTTTTTTGGTTCTAAAATATCGTTTTGCTCTACCCCGCAGGCGACCATGGTCCGCACGATGACCGAAGGCATCGTGAATAGGTTTTTGAGCTCCGCGAAGGCCGAGATGCTTCAAAAGAACGAGACGGAGATAAGATGTCCGTGTCGAAGATGCAAGCTGAAGAGCCTTATGGACCCGGATTCCGTACAGGTGCGGGACCACCTGCTCTTGCGTGGTTTCATGGATGGCTATCGGTGGCAAGGTGATGAAGATGATTATGAAGTCGTCCATGGGGGCCGGGCAAGAAATGAGGAAGGGCAGCAAGACAACCGCGGTGAGGGCGGGCGAGAAGACGAAGAATCTCCAGGACATGATCACGAAGTAGATGCAGTACACAGTCATCATGTAGAAGATGCCAGACATGATGATGAGGAAGATCAAGATGAAGGGCATGATCATGAAGATGAAGATGCCGGAGCAGACGACGATGGACCATCGATGGGCTGGGTGCAGGACCCTCATATTCAAGAGCTGCTTCTCAAGCAGACGGATAACGCCAGAGCTGCCGCCCGAGAGAAAGCCAAGCTGGATCAACTGGAGATAGACGAGGTTACTCCATTGTATGAAGGATGCAGGCCCGAGGATACCCACCTGAAAGTAACGCTCATGGCTCTGGAGATGAAGGTAAAACACAAAATGACCGACGCATGCTACGACGAGAACATATCATTCTGGCACGAACGTCTTCCCAAGGGGAACAAGTGCCCGACCAGTTTCGAGGAGGCGAAGAAAATCGTGTGTCCTCTGGATTTACCGCACGTGAAATACCATGTGTGCATGAACAATTGCATCATTTATCGGGACGAGCACGTGGAGTCTACCATATGTCCGGTGTGCGGCGTCACTCGATACAAGAAGAGGAAGAAAGCTCCTCGAAAAGTGGTGTGGTACTTTCCGATCACTCCTCGTCGGCAGCGGTATTTCGCGGACCCTAAGGTAGCAAAGCTCCTGCGTTGGCACGCGGATAGGGAGGAGAAGAAGCGAGAAGATGACGGAAATGATCCGGAGATAAATAAAAAAGACAAGATGCTGAGTCACCCTAAGGATGTGAGCCAGTGGCAAGCGTTGAACTTCGAACACCTAGAATTTGGGAACAATCCAAGGAACATCGTTCTGGGCACGAGCACCGATGGAGTCAATCCGTTTGGCAGCCAGAGAAGCACACATAGCACCTGGCCTGTGTTTGTGTGGATGTACAACCTTCCCCCCTGGTTGTGCATGAAGAGGAAGTACATTCACATGAGTATGCTAATTGAAGGGCCGAAACAACCAGGGAACGACATCAAACTGTATCTGGGGCAGCTGAAAGAGGAGCTAGACACGTTGTGGAAAACGCCAGCCAATACGTGGGACGCCGCAGAGAAAGAATATTTCCCTATGAGAGCTGCACTGCTCATGACGGTGCACGACTATCTTGGTTACGGATATGTCGCGGGGCAGGTGGTCCACGGATTTTCTGGATGCGTCAGGTGCATGGATGACACAACGTATCGCCAGCTAGATAGAGATCCCGGGTCTTCGAAAACCGTGTTCATGGGACATTAAAGGTGGCTTCGCGATGATGACTCATGGAGAAAACGCAAGGATCTGTTCGATGGTGAAACCGAACCCCGAAGACGCCCACGTACGAGGAGCGGCGAGGAAATAGACGAGCTGTTGAAAAATTGGAAAGAGTGCCCACTGCCGGGAAAGAAGCGAAAGGCGCCAGAGCCGAGAAAGAAGCAAAAGGCGCCAGAGCCGCTGCTGAAGGTATGGAAAACGAGGTCTGTTTTCTGGGACTTGCCGTACTAGAAGATCCTCCGTGTGCCTCACAGCCTTGATGTCATGCATATCACGAAGAACGTGTGCGAGAGTCTGCTTGGTACCCTGCTCAACGTGCCAGAGAGGACCAAAGATGGGCCGAAAGCAAGGGCAGACTTGAAATCAATGGGCATCAGGGAGGAGCTTCACGCTAATGATGATGATGAGGCGAAGGACACGGAAAGTCGTCGCAAAGGCAAAAAGGCCAAGAAGATCAGATATGACTGCCCTCCCGCATGCTTCACTCTAAGTCAGGAGGAGATCGAGCAGTTTTTCACCTGCCTAGTAGGAGTAAAACTTCCTTACGGTTACATGGGGAAGATAAGCAGATACCTAGACTCAGCGAAGCAGAAGTTCAGCGGGATGAAGTC
Source organism: Thinopyrum elongatum (assembly GCA_011799875.1). Lineage (NCBI taxonomy): Eukaryota > Viridiplantae > Streptophyta > Magnoliopsida > Poales > Poaceae > Thinopyrum > Thinopyrum elongatum. The sequence goes on along the minus strand of CM022298.1, from coordinate 543,762,497 downwards.
TCACGACTGTCACATGCTGATGATGCAGATACTTCCAGTTGCAATCCGTGGGATCATGGACGCGCATGTCCGTGAAACGCTATTTGGCCTATGCAACTTTTTCGACGTCATCTCTCGGAAGTTGGTTGGCGTGAGGCAACTCAGAAGGCTACAGGAAGAGATCGTGGTGATACTATGCGAGCTTGAGATGTACTTCTCGCCCGCGTTGTTCGATGTTATGGTGCATCTGCTGGTCCATATCGTGGAGGATATCATCCAACTTGGGCCGACGTTCCTGCACAGCATGATGCCGTTCGAAAGGATGAATGGTGTCATCAAAGGATATGTTCGCAACATGTCACGTCCAGAGGGAAGCATAGCCAGGGGCTTTCTGACCGAAGAGTGCATCTCCTACTGCACGAATTATCTAGGCATCGAGAACCCCGTTGGTCTGCCCGTCAACAGGCACCTCAGCAGGCTCGCTGGATGGGGTCACCGTGAGGGTCGCCGCGAAATGCATGTCGACTTCGAGGGTCGACTCGCCGACTTTGAAAGAGCAAACCTAGTCGCGCTACAACACATAGACGTGGTCGATCCTTGGGTGGTAGAGCACAAAACCTTTATTGAGAAGACGTACAATGACCGAGGCCAACAGAGGACAGACGGAGATATAATCAAAGAGCACAACTCATGTTTCACGTGTTGGTTCAAGGAGAAGCTTCTGTCGTACCCTTTACATGAGGATTCTTCCGCGGAAGAAAAACTCATATTCGCCTTGTCACAGGGCGCCGAGCACAACCTGATGACCTATGAGGCGTACGATATCAACGGCTACACATTCTACACCGAGGAAAAGGACATGAAGAGCGATGGTTATCAGAACTCCGGGGTAACGATGGAATCCTACACCGGTAATGACAAGGACAGATACTACGGAAGGATCGAGGAGATCTGGGAGCTGAGCTACACTGGAGAGAAGGTCCCGATGTTCCGTGTCAGATGGGCCAAGAGCATCCTAAAAGAAGACCGGTATTTCACCACCATGGTTATACCCGAAGCCAAATCCAAGACCGCGGGCACAAACGTCACCGTGAAAAATGAGCCATGGGTACTGGCTTCCCAAGTGGACCAATGCTTCTTCATTACCGACCCGTCAAAGCCCAGTCGTGTTGTCGTGAGGAGAGGCAAAAGGAAGATCATCGAAATGGATGGAGTCGCCAATGAGCAAGACTTCGACAAGTACGGCGACCCGAAGATGGAACATGACGACGGCGATGAAGTGCCATACACCACAAGAAGAAGCAGGACCACCCTACCTAAAGGACATCCGTTCAAGAGAAGAACTCCATTTGCGAAAAAGAAGGGCAAGAAGATTGTGAAAAGATAGCTAGCTAAGATCGATTGTATTTAAATTGTAGTCTTCATTTCTCGATTGTATTTCGACATATGGAAATGACATTTCTTCTGTTCTAGTCCTCATGAATATTTATTTATGTTTATTCTGGTATTGAATTTCTAACTCACAAAAAGTATTGAATTTGTTAATATTTTTTCAAATTTGATGATATTTTTTCATATTCATAAATGTTTTACCAATTCACAAATGAATGCAACTAAAAATCCAAAAAAAAAGTTACTAATGGCGCACCAGGGGAAGGTGCGCCCTTGCTATCACTGTGTTTATGGCGCACCCCCAGATGGTGCGCCATTGCTAACCTTCCCCCCTCTGTATGTATGTGTGTGCTGTCCATCTCGCCAGCCGTTCGTCCTTCTCCCAATCTCACATCTCTCTCAGCCGGAGCAGCGCCCGACCCACTGCGCCGCCGCCCCACCCACTGCGTCGCCGCCCTCGCCCGTGGGACGCGTCCGCTCCCAATCCGCTCCCCCGCCGCCTCCCTCTCCCCATCCTCCCCTTCCTCCCCCTCCGACCCCACCCCGCTCGCTCGCTCGCGCGCCGGGACGACGACGACGACCTCGCCTCCGCGTGCCTGTGCTCGCGAACAGCCGACCAGATCGAGCGCGCCAGCCTGATTGCTCCGTCGCGCCGTCGTCGAGGTATGCACTCTCTCGCCCAATCTTCTCCTCTTCCCTTCCCTTCCCTTCCCTTCCCTCCCCTCATGCCCTTGGTTTGCTTCCTCAGGCAGGTGCACTCACGCGTCCAGTGGCGAACCCTAGCCGTACCTCGAAGCGGAGACGGCGCCTTCCCCAACACCTCTGTCTGGCACAAGCCCCTCTGGTAAAACTGCATCTTTGCCACTTAGTGATGCTCTGTGTGTTTGTTTTCTCGATCCAAATGGGTTACCAAGTTGGAAGTAAACTGCAGACAGATGAGGAAGTTGAAGTATTTAGTGCTATCTTGTGATCATTTCTTTCACACCATCCTGTAGGATGTTTAATTGGAAAACAAGCATAAATTGGAAAACAAGCAATACTCACTTATGAGTCTAATTTATGTCTAGAATGGCAGTATTTAACCCTCACTTATAATGTATACACTAGAAAATGTACTTTTTTAGTGTTCTGTTGTTCTAGAAGTGCATAAGCATTTGTACCAAATAGCATATATGAAACAGTGCATGCTTTCTGCTTAATGTCTTATAATAATTTGTTATTTCTATGTTAAATCTCATGTTCACACGGCTAGCTGCAAGTCAGCATGCCATTGGAAATGTTCAACTTTAAAGAATCATCAAAACTACGGACTTTTCGATGGGTTGTAGCAACATTTGCATTGAATCAATTTTTGCACATCAAAATTAAGCATTTACCACAGGTTAGAAGGTCAAACTTAATATTGATTTTATGGTTGTTGAGATGATTCCAGATAGCATGATATTAAATATACCGTCTCCAGGCAAAGTACATTTTCTAGTGTATACATTATAAGTGAGGGTTAAAAACAAATGCAGTATAGGGTTACCTCGGTTTGTCGTCACAATCAGAATTACAATGTGCAATGCAATGCAATGCTATAAGGAATGGTCAGATGAGCTGCTCCAGTTGTACTGGTTTTAGAAGTATTGCTTGTTTTCCAATTTATGCTATTTTTTGATCTTTTGTGCCAATTAAGTGTATTACTTGTGATGATGCTGCTGCTGCTGCTGTACTACTTGTGATGCTGCTGCTGCTGTACTACTTGTGATGCTGCTGCTACTTGTGATTTTGTCAAGTGATGCTGCTGCTACTTGTGATCTTCTGAAATGACCCCTTTCTCCTGAAATGTTGATTAATTTCCGTTTTGGTTGAGAATGGGGCACTCCTAGGTCAAGAAAATTAGCAAAGGTCATGCCCAATTTTCTTGACCTAGAAGGTGCCCGATTCTCAACCGAAACAAAAATTAATCAGCATGTATCTTGACATCAACCAACTTTCTGGACACATCCCTCGACAACTAGGTTATCTTGAGAACTTAGAGGAGTTGTGGCTTTGGAAAGAGGCCTTGGAAAGCTACTCCTACTAGCTAGATGGAGATCTGTGCTCTGCTGTGGCACACACTAGTTAATTAATTAACCAAAACTAATCTCTGGTCAAAATGATGCGCTAATCATGATTAAATGATAGGAGAGGGATGCATGGCAGTGGCACCCATTGGAGCCATACATATATACAAAGCTATAAAAATATTATACAATAGTAGTGATCTAGTGCTTTAGTGGTTGGATTAGTTTAGTATTTTTTCACACACTCAGACACCCTTGCTTGCCATGTGTGTGAGAGATATAGTGAGAGGAGACAAGAAGAAGGGGGTTAGGAATAACTCTAGTAGCACCCTCTACAAGCTGCTACTGCTTCCGAATAACCTAACAGCCATCGAAATCTAGTTTGAATCAGAAAAATGTGAGAAAACCCATCGATTGAGGCGGACAACTAGTTGTAGATGAGGAAGGGCATTTGAGGCTCCATCGAGTCTATGAAGATGTGATGGGTCCTGATATATTGACTTGTGGATTTATTTTTTCCTAGACTGCATTTAAGAAATAACTCTATTAGCCTTTTTTTCCTATTTAGAGCGAACATGGCCCACAACGATGAGGCCGGCGGTTCGGGCGGCAAGGCATTCTGGGAGCTGTCCCAGGAGATGGAGGAAGAACCTCAGCGCTATGAGGACGCCGCAGAAGACACCGATCCTGACTACACAACCCCTAGTGGCATCGGGGATGACACCACTGATGGTGCCGCCGAGGATGCCACCACTGATGATGGCAGCGCACGCACAGATGGCAGCCAACCGAAGAGGCAACGGAAGGACCGGCGCCCGAACGTGCTCAGTACCGTCAAGGAGGAATTTACTGAAGTGTCCTCCGGTGGGCATCCAACGACGCCCAAAGAATTAGTCAAGGGGTACGCGGGACAGCTCGGGTGCATTCTCCGGAGCACCGTCTCGATCAACACCGAGAACCTAAGGCATCGTGACCGAGGGAATTTGCGCAACCTCCTCTTCACGAAGCTACACGAATGATACAAGTTCCCCGGTGACTGCGCAAACACATGCCTCTCAGGGAATAAAGTGAACAGTGCCGCCCTCACGAAGATGAGCACGGCCCTGGCTACTTGGAGAGCTGCGGTGAAGAGTAGGATTCTAAGAGGTTCATGTTCCTTCCGCAGGAAACTGAAAGCAGTAGCGCGGGGTCGTCTAAGAGCTCCCCTTGGGACACCACTTTAAATAGGGCGTTGAACGTAATGAAACACAAGGATAAGCTCAGTAAGCCGTCGTCAGCTGGTCGTGTGGCCGGCAAAGGCTTGTCCACGAAATGGTCGAATTACTATACCGCTGGGCGAAAGGAGAAAAAGACCAGCTCGGAAAGCCAGGAGCGCGAGGTTCAAGAACTCAAGGCACAAGTGGCGCGGATTCCGGAGATAGTCGAAGAGCAAGTGCGAGACCAACTGGGAGCGACGATCACCGCCATTGTGCCTACCTTGATTGAGGGGCTGCAGGCGTGGATTGCGGGCGGCCAACAGGGGCCGCCCCCGATTCCCAGCTTCACGGGCAGCAACTCGCACAATGCGCCGGCGACGCCATTGGTGTCTCCGACGGAGGCGGCATTGGTGTCTCCGGCGTCGGTGTCGGCATTGGAGCTTAATGCACCCGGGTGTGGGAAGAATACGCCGGCCGGCACCTCGGCAGCAAGCGGCCCCTCCGTCACTTGCACGCCCGCCGTTGGCGGTGCCTCGACATTAGCCGAGCTCGACGCCATCACGGTAACTAATTAAGCCTCTCGGCCGATGACTTCATCTCCTTGCCTTTGACTGGGCATCCCTGACGCCCTACATGTTTTCGCAGGGCGCCGCCGACATTCCATGCACTCTCCTGCACTTCGTGGACGGCCAGTTGATCGATGTCGCCAAGGCCAGAATCGTTCAACCGGGCAGCCTCGTGTTCCACGGTAATCCGATGCCACCCACCGTGTATAGGGTTCAACTGGTTCGGGTGCTGCCGGGCTGCGACGACTTGTTACCTCCGTTTCGACCCCCTGGGGCCGACGAAGATGATGTGATGACCCTCAGCGCCTGCTTAAGCTGGCCCCTGCTTTGGCCGAAGAGCCAGATTCGTTTGGGGGCGGGGGACACCACCCCACAGACAACACCGCCAGTCGTGCCGGCGCCAAGCCATGGCAAGACCGCCGCAACGCTACCGGACATGCCGAACATGCATATGGCACAGGATCCGGACATGCATATGGCACAGGATCCGGACGACGACGACGATGACGACGGTACATTTACCAACGTCGATAAGTACTTCAACGAACATGGGTACGGTGACGAATTCTTGGGGCCTCCTTCTCAAGAACCCAACGCTGCAAAAGACGATCGCGATCTAGCTGTTACCGCGGAGAAACCCAATTGCAACAGGCGTCGTCTGGCATTCAGTTCTCAGGAGACGCCTCCAGCTGCCGCCTTCACCGAGCCTCAAATAGCCGAGGTGCGAAATATTATCAGCCCCAACACACTCAAGAAGGCGGTCTCTGAGCAGAACTCGATCCCATTATAGCAGAAGAAGAAGGGACGGAAAAGAAAGAATAACAAGCAGGGTGCGAGCCAGCCGGCACCAAGTACGATCCGTGCTCAGGACGGGCCACCTTCACCTAAGGATATCTCGAGGAGGGTGCATGTGGCGGGTAGGCCGATGCTACCGACTAATCTGCTCAATGCTGCAACCGGTGCTATGCGGAGTCTGCATGACAGTGTTCTTTCTTTGGAGAAGCGGCGTCTCTCTGAGAATGATGTGGCATACCCGGTTTTCGTGGCCAAGGTGCCAGAGGGCAAGGGCTTTGTCGATAGCACCATCGGGGGTATGATCGTCCTGTGGTTTGATGACATCTTCGCTATGTTTAACCTTCATCCGCTGCACTACACCTTCATTCGGCTATTTTCGCTGAGTATGGAGATGCGGATCATTAGAGACAAGACCCCGAACATCGTGATAGTCGACCCCTTCTACATGCGTGCCAAGATCTTGGGCAGCGCTGGGGACCGGCAAGTCGCGAGTTCACACCTCGAAGGCGTCATTCTGGCAAACCCAGATAAGGATAACTTCCTCGTGCCTTACTTTCCCGAGTAAGTCATCCCCTCACCGCCCCGTAACATATGATTTCTTAGATTTTGATTGTTCTTTTTTTTCTAACATTCCGTGTTTTGTGCAGTGACACACATTGCACACTCATCCTCTTAAGCCCGAAATATTCCACGGCCACGTATTTTGACTCGGACCGTCAGTCGAAGAAAGACTACACAAATATCAAGAAAGTTCTTGATGAAGCTCTTCCCGGCTACGCCAGATCTGGAGGCACCTTCAGCAGGCCAATTCGTAGGTACGGCAAGCACGTGTTCACCCGCAATACGACGTTCCCCTGCATCAAGCAGCCGCCTGGCGGTCAGAAGGATGCCTACTACGCCCTCCATCACATGCGGGCGATCGTACGGGACCATAATCACCTTCTGCTACCAAATAATCTCAAAGATTGGGCCGCACGCTTGTCGGCAATCCAGGACGCGGACATCAGACAAGAATTCTTTCGCATCCAGTCGGAGTTTGCGGAAGTCATCCATCAAGATGTCCTTCGTACCTCGGGGCAGTTCTACCTCAGATATCAACCCTCCAACAGTGAGATAGAAACAACGCTACAAATGCAGGCTGACAACGCCCGCGATTTCATGACCATCACGAAAGATGGCGGCTTCATCCACGCTCCGGTCCCTGAGTCGAGTCGAAAGTAGTGATGCTATGTAGTTCTGAAATATCGATTAGCTCATGTTGTAATTAAACTTTAATGAACTTGTATGTCTCTTTAGTTTGGACAGTCGTTCAACTTATATGTAATCGATGCTATTTATTAGTAGGACCATGAATCGTGCTATTAATGTGTTGCTTTTCTCTTCCGATCCTTTTGTTGCATACTTATATATTGCTTATGTATTGTCTGTGAATTGCTACTAACATTTTGTTTGTCTAGTGCATAGAGATGCCGTCGTATGTCGTGTACAAGGGTAAGGTTCCCGGAGTCTACGACGACTGGGAGGAGTGTCAGAGACAAGTTCACCGTTTCAGCGGTAACAGTTACAAAGGGTACACCACTAGGGCGGAGGCGGAAGCTAGATACGCGCGCTATCTAGCGGGAGAGAGGAGGGAGCGGAGGAGGAACTGGATGAAGACCAGTTTCATCGCGATGATGCTCATCGTGACCGCAGCTCTCTTCTATGTGATGGTAGTTTAGATGATCGATATCGACTTGCAATGTGAAGACAAACTCGCTACTCGCGGTCTCGAGACTTGTAATGTTCTAACTTTGTTCGGTATTTTGAATTCGGAGACTAATATGATGAATTGTATTCGGAGACTAATCTTCTATTGTATTCGATAAATCTGCTGTTTATATGTTGTGCTGTCTATATTCTGTGCAGTAATATATTTTGTAACCTGTGCAAATATCAGAAAAGAAAAAAAAATTCCTAATATTCACACTAGTGGCGCACCATACTGCACTTTAGTGGCGCACTGCAATAAACACACTAGTGGCGCATTATCTAGAAGTGCGCCATTAGTAACCCAGAGCACAAGGTAAATATGGCCCCCTAGGAGGCATAGTAATGGCGCACCGTTTGACATATTAATGGCGCACTGCCTGGTGCGCCACTATTGTCTGGTATACTAATGGCGCACCAGGGGTGCGCCATTAGTATTTGTTACTAGTGGCGTGATGATAGTGGCGCACCTATAGTGCGCCATTAATGGCCAAAACAGGTGCGCCACTAATTAGCCTTTTCCTAGTAGTGTTCCGCTGACGCTTGTACGCAAGCTGATGTATTCGAGCCCTCGAGGCCCCTGGCTTGTAATATAAAGCTTGTATGACTTTATTTATATTTTAGAGTTGTGTTGTGATATCTTCCCTGAGTCCTTAGGCTTGATCGTGTGCATTTGCGTGTATGATTAGTGCACGATTGAGCCGGGGGCGTCACACAGTATATGGCCTGTTTTTATCATTCCATACAACTTCCCACCCTGGATGTGCATGAACCAATCCAATTTCATGATGGCATTGCTAATTCCTGGAAAATACTCACCAGGAAAGGCTTTTCATGTATTTATGCAGCCACTGATAGCAGATATGCAGAAGCTATGGGATGGTGTGGAACAACAAATGTATGCATAGGAAAACCTTTAAATTTACGTGCGATGCTTATTTGGTCCATTCATGATTATCTTGCATATGGCACTACCTCCGGCCGGGGCATAAAGGGTTATTACGCATTGCTACTTGTCAGCTGCGTTGGGATTTCTTCGAAGAGGAGACGATGATGCAGTACAATAGAGATAAGTATTTCCCTCAGTTATGAAACCGAGGTATCAATCCAGTAGGAGAACCAAGCAACACTATGTAAACATCACCTGCACACAAACAACAAATACTTGCAACCGAACGCGTAGAGGGGTTGTCAATCCCTCAATGGTTACGAGCAAGATTAAATTGTATAGTTTTTGATAGACAGTTTGAACAAAAATACAAAATAAAATAAATAAAAGAAAATTTCAGCAATGTATTTTTAGTTTTAATATATGATAAAAGATAGACCCGGGGGCTATAGTTTTCACTAGAGGCGTCTCTCGAGAAAATAGCATACGGTTGGTAAACAAATTATTGTTGGGCAATTGATAGAGAAACAAATAATTATGACGATATTCAAGTCAATGATCATACATAGGCGTCACGTTCAAGATTAGTAGACCAAAATGATTCTCCATCTACTACTATTACTCCACACATCGACCGCTATCCAGCATGCATCTAGTGTATTAAGTTCATGGATAAACAGAGTAATGCTTTAAGCAAGATGACATGATGTAGACAAGATAAACTCATGTATGAATAAATCCGATCTTGTCACCCTTAATAGCAATGATACATATGTGTCATGTCCCTTTCTGTCACTGGGATTGAGCACCACAAGATTGAACCCATTACAAAGCACTTCTTCTCATGGCAAGATAAATCAATCTAGTTGGCCAAACCAAACCAGTAAATCGAAGAAGAAATATGAAGCTATTTTAATCATGCATAAAAGAGTTCAGAGAAAACCCAAATAATATTCATGGATAGATATGATCATAAACTCACAATTCATCGGATCCCAACAAACACACCGTAAAAAGTCATTACATCAAATAGATCTCCAAGAACAACAAGGAGAACATTGTATTGAGAATCAAAAAGAGAGAAGAAGCCATCTAGCTACTAACTATGGACCCTTAGGTCTGTGGTAAACTACTCACGCATCATCGAAGGGGCAGCAAGGATGATGAAGAACCCCTCTGTGATCATTTCCCCTTCGGCGGAGTACCGGAGAAGGCCTCCGGATGGGATCGCTCAAGAACAGAGGCTTGCGGCGGCGGAAAAAGTATTTCGTGGACTCCCCGGTAGGTTTTCTGATTTTAGGGTATTTATAGAGGCGGAGTTAGGTCAAACGGAAGCTCGTGGTCCCCACTAGGTACCAGGGCGTGCTAGAGGCCCCTGGCGTACCCTAGTGCGTAGTGGGCCACTCCTTCGTCTTCTCGTGGCTTACCGAAGCTTCCAGGGTCTCTTATCGCCAGAAAAAAATCTCCAAAAAGTTTCGTGGTGTTTGGACTTCGTTTGGTTTTGATATTCTGCAAAGTAAAAAACAAGCAAAAAACATCAACTGGCACTGGGCACTAAGTTAGTAGGTTAGTCCCAAAAAATGATATAAAGTTGCCTGTGATTGTATATAAAACATCCAAGATTGATATTATAATAGCATGGAACAATAAAAAATTATAGATATGTTGGAGACGTATCATGCATGTGTGCATTGCGATGAGAATCCTTACTTTCAAAAACTAGAAAATAAAATTGGATACATTGGCCATCGACGATTCCTTCCTACAAAACATCGTTTTAGAAAGCAGAAAAAGGTTTAATAACAAGACGGAGCATAGAGTCGACCAAGGAAGTTCACAAGCGAAGAAGTTGATCAGTACTTATAGCTTTCTAAGGAGAATTTCGAACCAGGGAAGTACCCTGATAATGCTAGTAGAAAGAGAAAGCACACGGATAATAATCCCACATGGCACCTGAGGGCGAGCTTACATGATTTGCCATACTGGAAGGATATCTTGTTACCTCACAACCTGGATGTTACGCATATTGAGAAGAACATATGTGAGAGTATCATTGGTACACTCCTTGAACTTGATGGTAAGAACAAGGATACCATCAACGCAAGGTTGGATTTACTGCATATTGGGATGTGGGATGATCATTTGCTGCAAGAAGATCCGAAGAAGGTGGGTTCTTACAAAAAGTATCCTGCACCATGTACACTTAGTAAGGAAAAAAAATAAAGTTGTGCAAGTTTCTGGCTAATGTCAAATTCCCAGACGGTCATGCTGCAAACCTGGCTACATATGGATGTTGAGACTGGTAAATTACACAGTCTGAAGACGCATGATTACCACATACTCCTGCAGACTATCTTACCAGTTGGTCTTAGAGGCATTGTCTCTAAGAACATGTATGAGGCTATCGCTTTACTAGGAAGATTCTTTAAGGAGTTGTGTGCCAAGACATTAAGAATCAACGTTGTGAAGAAATTGAGAGACGACATTCCTGAAATTCTTTGCAAGCTTGAGAAGCTCTTCCCACCTGCTTTCTTCGACATAATGGTGCACCTAGTTGTACACCTTCCGGAAGAGGCACTACTAAGGGGACCTGTCTAGTATGGTTGGATGTTTTCAGTTGAGAGAAGGCTTGGGTACCTCAAGTCAACTATGCATAAAAAAGCAAGGCCTGAAGGCTCAATTGCAGAGTCCTATATCGGCGATGAGTGCTTGATCTTATGCTCTAGATATTTGAAAGAAGACATAGAGACCAGTTTGAACAAGCAAGATAGGAACATTAGTAAGAATGATAAGAAGAAGAAAAGGCAGAAATCTACGAGAGGAAGCCTGGGCATATTTTCAGGTGGTCATCCTGTTGGCATTGGTGCTGCCCACAAGAAAACATGCTCTGAGGATTGGGGCAAAACGCATAGATATATACTTGACAACTGTCCAGAAGTAGAGAAGTACATGGTGTAAGTTTCAACCACCTAACTAAGTCGTACTACCACGTTTGCTAACGAGTATATCTTAACTAAGTTCATGACTAGTTTACTTATTTTCCATAGGGTTCACAAGGAAGAATTAAAGAAAAGGGGTGTGCAAAACTTGGAGCAGAAGCACAAGGCGGAGTTCGTTGACTAGTTTGCAGGTCATGTAAGGAAGTTAAGAAATGCGCCTGAAGATATAAAACTGCTATCAAAAGGGCCAGACATGCGTGTACGTCCGTGGTATGCATGCACAGTAAATGGTGTTAGGTTCCGTACCATGGATTCTAAAAAGGACCGAAGGACTCAAAATCTGGGCGTCATGATGAAGGTAGGCATTGAAAACTCTGAAAAAGAGAGGGACCTATACAGGGTGCTGAAGCAAGTTCTTGAGGTCAGTTATGGAGACAGATCAGTATTTCTGTTTAGATGTGATTGGATTGACCTTGATGGCCTGAAAAAAAAGCTTGAAGATGAAGTCTGATGAGTTTTTTAGAAGCGTGAATACTTCCGCATTCTGGTACCAGGACGCTCCATTCATGCTGGCGTCCCAAGCTACCACATGTATTTACTTGGAAGACACAAAGCTTGGTCACCCATGGTAGGTGGTTGTGCCTATTGGGTCCAGAGGCACATATGATGTTCCAGAAAATTTTGATGGTCAGCAGGACGCGACTGTACAAGCCTATCAAGAAGACGCCCATTGTTCACCACATCATTTTGTTGTGGATGTTGAGGATGAAGTTGAGGATCATGAGGCTTTCGGAGATGTTGAGGATGAAGAGGAGGAAGATGACGCGGTACCAAATGTTCACCGTGAAAGAGATGAAGCATTAGGGGTTTCAGTTCCAGCTAGTGTTGTGGAAGAAATTCGGCGTAAATTTGAACAGGGCAAGGAATACTATGACATGAGCGAGGATGAACTGGTCGACGAGGAAATAGGTCCAAATGATATGGACAGTGATCTAATTTAAAAGTTGTGTTACCAGCATGTTGCTTGGCTGTTAAGATGCTGATGTAATGTCATATTAGGGAGACTCATGTAGAATATCACAGACATTTCTTGAATTTGCTATCATATATTTATGAAAGTGCTTGAAACTAGTTCCGAAATGTGTCCATTTTATTTCCAAAAGGGTTTACAAAAAGTTCTAAAAGTAATCAGATCATTTTATATAATTCACCTGACAAAGATCTGCACGAGAGCATACATAAGTACACATCCACCTATGATAGATAGTGCAGATAAATCCCTTCTATCCCTGCTCTTAATGGCATGCTTCAGGTAGAGCTTTGCCACCTTTATGTCTTCTTTCATGCAAGCTATCTGCTTGTCTTTCTCCATATTTGATTTCTGTAGCACCAAATTTTCTTCAGCGAGCTTGTGGATTACAGTCCTCACTCCCCCTTCCATTCTTCATCCATCCACTTCAAATATCCACTTGTGTTATATCCCTTTAGTACAGAAAAATCGGAGTTAAATTGTGGATGTGACTGATGAACGCAGAACATAGAAAATAATTTGTTTTATTTCAAACCTCTTTTGGGCAGACCAGAAACCTACGCTCGAAATCAAATCCGTCCGTGCAGACTCTACAGATTGGGGTACACAGGTGCCCACATGTCTCTGTCTTCTGTATTCCGCTGAACTGAGGACTTTGCTTGGACATCGGAATACTACGGTGTACCACAGGGAGGATTTCACCGTCCTATTCACAAATACTAGATCGTTCAATGAACAAATAATGCACCGCATTTCATGAGGGACATGGGTACCTAGTTGACTTACCTGTGTTGGCTTTTCCTTTCGAACAGCAGCTCCGATGTGATCTTCATTCGCTAGGCAAGTCACCGCCGCTGCCTCCACCAGTGATGCCTTCGCCATCGATGCCGCCTGTGATGTTGTCGCAGCTACCGGCGGTGAGACGAGGATTGCTTATCGCCCCCGTCGATCCTACAACTCGGCGACCCTCCTTCTTGCCTCCGTGCACGGACATGTTTCACACCTCGGAGGCTAGGGTTTCGCTCGGGGCGTGATGTTGAATGGGAAAGATTAAGATTTGACAAGGTAGTATTCGAAGGTACCGCTTTTAAGGGCCCATAGGTACATTAATTGACTTAATAGTATGATACCACAAATGTTCATAACATTGGAACTCACAACTTCAGCATAAATCGGCCAAGTTTAGCAGAATTTCAATTATATAAATCATAATAAAACTAATCTATTCAAAACTAATATCTCCCATGACGTGCCGTCTCCATTGTGCGTTGCATCCTCTTCATCTTCTTGATGTTTTCATGGATGGCCAGCATCACTTGCCTTTCTTTTGCTTCTAGTCGACCCTGCTTAATGAGGTAGATCCATCTCCATATAGCTAAGCATGCGTACGTGTCCATGCACATGTACGCAATTTGTGCATCACAGAGCTCCACAGCCCAGCGTTGGTGATACTGCTCATCTAACAGATTCTTCATCTCTTCGTAGAATTCATCAATGTTCAATCCGGCTACATCCCCGAGCGAATTCAAAGGCCTGTTTAAGTCATCCAGAACAGCCCATTCGGCTTGGATGTGCTTGTAGTTTGTGACCCTTAAGCCCAAGAGCTCCAACAGTTTTTTGTCACACCGGATGGAAAAATGTACGAATGTATATTGTTCCATGAGGAGGAACTTTCGCAAGGATGTGCTCATCCCTGGCGACAGGCTTACCTGGTAAACTAGACAACTAGAGCCGTCGCAAAGCTGCATGACTGATGCCTTGTCCTGCGAGGGAGTGCACTCGAGGTCTATGCCGACGAACACCAGTTCATACACTCGCATGCACGCCTTGCTCTCTTGTATCCACATGTCGATGACGCTGTGTTGGAAATATGTCCTAGAAGCAATAATAAAATGGTTATTATCATATTTCCCATTCATGATAAATGTTTATTATTCATGCTAGAATTGTATTGACCAGAAACTTAAATACATGTGTAAATACATAAACTACACTGTGTCCCTAGTAAGCCTCTATTAGACTAGCTCGTTTATCAAAGATGGTTAAGGTTTCCTAACCATAGACATGAGTTGTCATTTGATAACGGGGTCACATCATTAGGAGAATGATGTGATGGACTAGACCCAATCGTAAGCTTAGCATCAGATCGTTTAAGTTATTTGCTATAGCTTTCTTCATGTCAACTATCTATTCCTTCGCCCATGAGATCATGCCACTGCCGGATACCGAAGGAATACTTTGTGTGCTATCAAACGTCACTTCATAACTGGGTGATCATAAAGGTGCTCTACAGGTATCTCCGAAGCTGTTTTGTTGGGTTGCACGGATCGAGATAGGGATTTGTCGCTCCGTGTGACGGAGAGATATCTGTGGGCCCTCTCGGTAATACAACATCGCAAAGATCTTGTAAGCAATGTGGCTAATGAGTTAGTTGATTGATTGTATCTGCGTTGGTATTTCCCCAAAGAGGAGAGGATGATGCAGCACAACAACGGTAAGTATTTCCCTCAGTTATGAAACCAAGGTTATCAATCTAGTAGGAGAACCAAGCAACACTATGTAAATGGTACCTGCACAGAAATAACAAATACTTGCAACCCAACGCGTAAGAGGGGTTGTCAGTCCCTCCCCGGTAAAAAGATAGATAAAATTGTATGAGATTGGATAAATAGATCTAGCAAAAACACAAAATAAAATAAATAAAGAAAAAGTGCAGCAAGGTATTTTTTGGTTTTTGGAATAATAGATCTGAAAAAAATATGATAAAAGATAGACCCGGGGGCCGTAGATTTCACAAGTGGCTTCTCCCGAGAAAATAGCATACGGTGGGTAAACAAATTACTGTTGCGAAATTGATAGAAGAGCAAATAATTATGACGATATCCAAGGCAATGATCATGTATATAGGCATCACGTCCAAGATAGTACACCGACTCCTGCCTGCATCTACTACTATTACTCCACACATCGACCGCTATCCAGCATGCATCTAGTGTATTAAGTTCATGGAGAAACGGAGTAATGCAATAAGAACGATGACATGATGTAGACAAGATCTATTCATGTAGGAATAGACCCCATCTTTTTATCCTTAATAGCAACGGTACATGCGTGCCTCGCTACCCCTTCTGTCACTGGGTGAGGACACCGCAAGATCGAACCCATCACAAAGCACCTCTTCCCATTGCAAGAAAATCAATCTAGTTGGCCAAACCAAACCAATGTTTCGACGAAGAAATACAAGGCTATAACAATCATGCATATAAGAGATCAAAGAAGAATCAAATAATATTCATAGATAGATCTGATCATAAACTCACACTTCATCGGATCACAACAAACACACCGCAAAAAGTCATTACATCAAATAGATCTCCAAGAACATCGAGGCGAACATTGTATTGAAAATCAAAAAGAGAGAAGAAGCCATCTAGCTACTACCTACGGACCCATAGGTCTATGGTAAACTACTCACGCATCATCAGAGGAGCACAAATGAGGATGATGAACCCCTCCGTGATCGTGTTCCCCTCCGGCAGGGTGCCGGAATAGGGCTCTAGATTGGATCTCGTGGTTTTGGAACTTGCGGCGGCTGGAATTGTGTTTCGTCGACTCCCCTAGGGTTTCTAGAATATTTGGGTATTTATAGAGCTGAGAGGCAGTGGAAAGGACCTCCATGGGCCCCACCACCCATCAGGGCAAGCCAAGGGCCTCTGGCGCACCCAGGTGGGTGGTGGGCCCCACGGGCCTTCCCTCGTTCACTTCCCTGGCTCCCAAGTTGTCTTCTGGGGAGAAAATCTCCAAAAAGTTTCGATGTGTTTGGACTCCATTTGATATGGATATTTTGTGAATTAAAAAACAAGCAAAAAATAGCAGCTGGCACTGGGCACTATGTCAATAAGTTAGTCCCAAAAAATGATATAAAGTTGCTATAAAATGAATATAAAACATCCAAGAATGATAATATAATAGCATGGAACAATAAAAAATTATAAATACGTTGGAGACGTATCAGCATCCCCAAGCTTAATTCATGCTCGTCCTCGAGTAGGTAAATGATAAAACAGAATTTTTGATGTGGAATGCTGCCTAACATGTTCATCGCATATTCTTTTCTTTTGTAGCATGGACATTTGGACTTTTAGATGGTTCAAAGCAATAGTCTATATTTGTCATGAAGACTTCAATACTCAAGCATATCAACAAGCAACCATGTCTTTCAAAATATCAACACTAAAGAAAGTTATCCCTAGCCCATCATGCTCAATCATTGATCCATTCATGAAACACACTCGAATATTAGCTACATCAAATGCACAAGTATGATAATAGTGCTCCCTAGTTGGTGCTTTATAAGAGAATATGGAGACTCAAATAAAAATAAAAATTGCATAAAGTAAATAGATAGGCCCTTCACAGAGGGAAGCAGAGATTTGTACAGGTGCCAGAGCTCAAAGCTTAAATTGAGAGATAAATTATTTTGAGAGGCATGCTTTTCTCGTCAACGAAAACGACCGAGTAATTCCCAATACTTTCCATGCTAGATACATCATAGGCGGTTCCCAAACAAAAAATAAAGTTTATTCCTTTTTCCACCATTCTTTCATATTCCATGGCTAGCCGTATCCACGGGTGCCTTCCATACCAACACTTTCCAAGGAATTTATTATTTGACAACACAACTAAATTTCTTTTTCATTTCGGGACTGGGCATCCCTATTACTGCCACACTCTCGTGCAATGACAAGTGAATAAACACTCATCTTGAGAATAACACATCTATCATGGAAATATATTGGCCACCCCCTTCCGCTTCATAATCGGTACGGGCACACAAAAAGGAAATTCATTTTGAAAATTAGAATTGGCACATACAAATTTACTTAGAACGACAGGGAAATACCGCATATAGGTAGGTATGGTGGAATCATATGGCATAACTGGGTTTAAGGATTTGGGATGCACAAGTAGTATCTGTTGGGGAACGTTGCATGGAAAACAAAAAAAATTCTACGCAGACGCAAGATCTATCCATGCAGATGCATAGCTATGAGAGGGGGAGAGCATCTACATACCCTTGTAGATCGCTAAGCGGAAGCGTTTATCAACGCGGTTGATGTAGTCGTACACCTTCACGATCCGTCCCGATCAAGTACCGAACATACGGCACCTCCGCGTTCAACACACGTTCAGCTCGATGATGTCCTCGCCTTCTCGATCCAGCAAGAGAGGCAAAGTAGTAGATGAGTTCTGGCAGCACGACGGCGTGGTGACGGTGGTGGTGAAACTATTCCGCAGGGCTTCGCCAATCACAATGGACGTCGACGAAGGAGGAACTAGAACTAGAGGGAGGCGGGGCGCCGCACACGGCTTGGGGATTCGTGGTGTGTGTTGCCCCTCTCCCTCCTCTCATATATATAGGTGGGGGAGGAGGGGTTGCCCTAGGGCGCGCCCTAAGGGGGTCGGCAGCCACCCTGGGTGCCTGCCCTAGCCGCGCCCCCCTTCCTTCTTTGGCGTGTGGGGAAGGAAAGGGGGCCGGCTACCCTAGGGCACCTCCCCTTCCCTTTCTCCCTTGCATGGAGAAAGGCAGGAGGGGGCCAGCCCCTCCCTTTCCTTTACAAGGCCGGCGGCCAGGTTGGGCGCTCCAGCCCCTTGTGGGCTGGTGTGCTCCCCTCCCTTTGGCCCGTTAGGCCTAGTAACTTCCCGTGGCCTTCTGAAACCTTTTCCAGTTATCCGATAAATACCCGGTGCATTCCGAAACCTTTCCGGAGACCAAATACTATCATCCTATATATCAATCTTTACCTCCGGACCATTCCGGAGCTCCTCGTCATGTCCGTGATCTCATCCGGGACTCCGAACAACATTCAGTCACCAACTCATATAACTCATATAATACTATATCATCAACGAACGTTAAACGTGCGGACCATACGGGTTCGAGAATGATGTATACATGACCGAGACGCTTCTCCGGTCAATAACCAATAGCGGGACCTGGATGCCAATATTGGTTCCTACACATTTTACGATGATCTTTATCGGTCGAACCTTTATGACAACATACATAGTTCCCTTTGTCCGTCGGTATGTTACTTGCCCGAGATTCGATCGTCGGTATCTCCATACCTAGTTCAATCTCTTTACCGGCAAGTCTCTTTACTTGTTTCGTAATACATCATCTCGTAACTAACTCCTTAGTCACTTTGCTTGCAAGCTTCTTGTGATGATGTATTACCGAGAGGGCCCAGAGATACCTCTCCGTCATACGGAGTGACAAATCCCAATCTTGATTCACGCCAACTCAATAGACACCTTCGGAGATACCTGTAGAGCATCTCTATGATCACCCAGTTACGTTGTGATGTTTGATAGCACACAAGGTATTCCTCTGGTATCCGGGAGTTGCATGATCTCATGGTCGAAGTAATATGTATTTGACATTAAGAAAGCAGTAGCAATAAACTGAACGATCATATGCTAAGCTAACGGATGGGTCTTGTCCATCACATCACTCTCCTAATGATGTGATCCCGTTATCAAGTGACAACACATGTCTATGGTTAGGAAACCTTAACTATCTTTTGATCAACGACCTAGTCTAGTAGAGGCTCACTAGGGACACGGTATTTGTTTATGTATCCACACATGTATTAAAGTTTCCGGTCAATACAATTCTAGCATAAATAATAAACCTTTATCATGATTAAGGAAATATAGTAATAACCACTTTATTATTGCCTTTAGGGCATATTTCCAATAGTCTCCCACTTGCACTAGAGTCAATAATCTAGTTCACATCACCATGTGATTAACACCCAATGAGTTCTAAGGTGTGATCATGTTTTGCTTGTGAGAGAGGTTTATTCAACGTGTCTGCCACATTCAGATCCGTATGTATTTTGCAAATTTCTATGTCTACAATACTCTGGATGGAGCTACTCTAGCTAAATGCTCCCACATTTATTACGTATCCAGATTGAGACTCAGAGTCATCTGGATCGGTGTCAAAGCTTGCATCGATGTAACCCTTTATGACGAACTCTTTATCACCTCCATAACCAAGAAACATTTCCTTAGTCCTCTTAAGGTTCCTAAGGATAATTTTGACTGTTGTCCTGTGATCCACTCCTGGATCACTATTGTACCCCTTGCCAGACTCATGTCAAGGCACACATCAGGTCTGGTACACAATATGGCATACATAATAGAACCTATGGCTGAGGCATAGGGAATGACTTTCGTTCTCTCTCTCTATCTTCTGCCGTGGTCGGGCTTTGAGTCTTACTCAACTTCACACCTTGCAATACAGGGAAGAACCCTTTCTTTGACTGATCTATTGAACTTCTTCAAAACTTTGTCAAGGTATGTGCTTTGTGAAAGTCCTATTAAGCGTCTCAATCTATCCCTATAGATCTTGATGCCCAATATAAGCAGCTTCATCGAGGTCTTTCATTGAAAAACTCTTATTCAAATATCCTTTTATGCTATCCAGAAATTCTATATCATTTCCAATCAACAACATGTCATCCACATATAATATCAGAAAATCAACAGTGCTTCCACTCACTTTCTTGTAAATACAGGCTTCTCCGTAAGTCTGTATAAAACCATATGCTTTGATCACCTCATCAAAGCGTATATTCCAACTCCGAGATGCTTGCACCAGTCCATAGATGGATCGCTGGAGCTTGCACACTTTGTTAGCACCTTTAGGATCAACAAAACCTTCTGGTTGCATCATATACAACTCTTCTTTAAGAAATCCGTTAAGGAATGTAGTTTTGACGTCCATTTGCCAGATTTCATAATCATAAAATGCTGCAATTGCTAACATGATTCCGACAGACTTGGGCATCGCTACGGGTGAGAAAGTCTCATCATAGTCAACCCCTTGAACTTGTCGAAAACCTTTTGCGACAAGTCGAGCTTTGTAGATCAGCGTCTGTCTTCTTCTTGAAGATCCATTTATTCTCAATGGCTTGCCGATCATGGGGCAAGTCCACCAAAGTCCATACTTTGTTCTCATACATGGATCCTATCTCAGATTTTATGGCCTCAAGCCATTTATCGGAATCTGGGCTCATCATAGCTTCTTCATAGTTTGTAGGTTCACTGTTGTCTAACAACATGACTTCCAGAATAGGATTATCGTACCACTCTGGTGCGGTACGTGTTCTGGTCGACCTACGAGGTTCAGTAGTAACTTGATCTGAAGTTTCATGATCATCATCATTAGCTTCCTCTCTAGGCATCACGGGAACAGTTTTCTCTGATGTGCTACTTTCCAATTGGAGAGAAGGTACAACTACCTCATCAAGTTCTACTTTCCTCCCACTCACTTCTTTCGAGAGGAACTCCTTCTCTAGAAATGACCCATTCTTATCAACAAAGATTTTGCCTTCGGATCTGTGGTAGAAGGTGTACCCAATAGTTTCTTTAGGGTATCCTATGAAGACGCACTTCTCTGATTCGAGTTCGAGCTTATCAGGCTGAAGCCTTTTGACATAAGCATTGCATCCCCAAACTTTAAGAAACGACAGCTTAGGTTTCTTGCCAAACCATAGTTCATATGGTGTCGTCTCAACGGATTTAGATGGTGCCCTATTTAACATGAATGCGGATGTCTCTAATGCATAACCCCAAAACAATAAAGGCAAATCGGTAAGAGACATCATAGAACGCACCATATCTAATAAAGTACGGTTACGACGTTCGGACACACCATTACGCTGTGGTATTCCAGGTGGCGTGAGTTGTGAAACAATTCCACATTGTTTTAAATGAAGGCCAAACTCGTAACTCAAATATTCGCCTCCAAGATCAGATCATAGAATGTTTATTTTCTTGTTACGATGATTCTCCACTTCACTCTGAAATTCTTTGAACTTTTCAAATGTTTCAGATTTGTGTTTCATCAAGTATATATACCCATACCTACTCAAATCATCTGTGAAGGTCAGAAAATAATGATACCCGCCGCGTGCCTCAACACTCATCGGACCGCATACATCGGTTTGTATTATTTCCAATAAGTCATTAGCTAACTCCATTGTTCCGGAGAACAAAGTTTTAGTCATCTTACCCATGAGGCATGGTTCGCAAGTATCAAATGATTCATAGTCAAGTGATTCCAAAAGTCCATCCGCATGGAGTTTCTTCATGCGCTTTACACCAATAGGACCTAAACGGCAGTGCCACAAGTATGTTGCACTATCATTATCAACTTTGCATCTTTTGGCATCAATATTACAAATATGTGTATCACTACGATTGAGATTCAACAAGAATAGACCATTCATCAAAGGTGCATGACCATAAAAGATATTACTCTCATAAATAGAACAACCATTATTCTCTGACTTACATGAATAACTGTCTCGCAATAAACAAGATCCAGATATAATGTTCATGCTCAATGCTGGTACCAAATAACAATTATTGAGGTCTAAAACTAATCCCGAAGGTAGATGTAGAGGTAGCGTGCTGACGGCGATCGCATCATCCTTGGAACCATTCCCAACGCGCATGCCACTTCTTGAGCTTGCGTTGATTTTTTTTCCTTGAAGAGGAAAGGGTGACGCAGCAAAGTAGAGATAAGTATTTCCCTTAGTTAAGAACCAAGGTATCAATCCAGTAGGAGGCACAAGCAAGTCTCCAATCTATGCACCTGCACAAACTAACAAACACTTGCACTCAACACGAAAAAGGGGTTGTCAATCCCTTCATGGTCTCGCACAAGAGTGAGATCTAATAAAGATAGGTATAAAAGATTACTAAAACGTAAAACAAAGTAAAAACAAATAAATTGTAGCAAGGTATTTTTGGGTTTTTTGGTTTATAGATCTGAAAATATATGATGGAAAATAGACCCGGGAGCCATAGGTTTCACTAGAGGCTTCTCTCTTGAAGATAGCATACGGTGAGTGAACAAATTACTGCTGAGCAATTGATAGAAAACTTCAAGGTTATGATGATATCTAAGGCAATGATCATGAATATAGGCATCATGTCCGTGACAAGTAAACCGAAACGATTCTGCATCTACTACTATTACTCCACACATCGACTGACTCCTGCCTGCATCTAGAGTATTAAGTTCATAAGAACAGAGCAACGCTTTAAGTAAGATGACATGATGTAGAGGGATAAACTCAAGCAATATGATATAAACCCCATCTTTTTATCCTCGATGGCAACAATACAATATGTGCCTCGCTACCCCTTCTGTCACTGGGTGAGGACACCGCAAGATTGAACCTAAAACTAAGCACCTCTCCCATTGAAAGAAAAAGCAATATAGTTGGCCAAACCAAACCGATAGTTCAAAGAGAAATACAAAGATATCTTAATCATGCGTAAAAGAGTTCAGAGAAGACTTAAATAATATTCAAAGATAATCTGATCATAAATCCACAATTCATCGGATCTCAACAAACACACCGCAAAAAAGTATTGCATCAAATAGATCTCCAAGAACATCAAGGAGAATATTATATTGAAGATCAAAGAGAGAGAAGAAGCCAATATTGTATTGAAGATCAAAGAGAGAGAAGAAGCCATCTAGCTACTAGCTATGGACCCGTAGATCTGTGGTAAACTACTCATGCATCATCGGTAGGGCAGCAAGGTTGATGTAGAGGCCCTCCGTGATCGAATCCCCCTCCAGCAGATCGACGGAAAAGGCCCCAAGATGGGATCTCATGGGAACAGAGGCTTGTGGCGGCGGAAAAGTATTTTGGTGGATGCCTTTGGTGGTTTGGGAATATTTGGGAATTTATAGCGCAAGAATTAGGGTTGGAGGACTCCTAAGGGGCCCACAAGCCCTCAGGGCGCCCCCCCTATGGCGCGCCTGGCAGGCTTGTGGCCTCCTCGGGCACCTTCTAGCCCCCTCTCCAAGCTCCGTGGATGTCTTCTGGTCCAAGAAAAATCATCATAAAGTTTTATTCCGTTTGGACTCCGTTTGATATTCCTTTTTCGTAAAACTCAAAAACAAGGAAAAAACAGAAACTGGCACTCGGCTCTAGGTTAATAGGTTAGTCCCAAAAATTATATAAAATAGCATATTAATGCATATAAAACTTCCAAAATAGATAATAGAATAGCATGGAACAATCAAAAATTATAGATACATTGGAAACGTATCAAGCATCCCCAAGCTTAATTCCTGCTCGTCCTCGAGTAGGTAAATGATAAAAACAGAATTTTTGATGTGGAATGCTACCTAACATATTTATCAATGTAATCTTCTTTATTGTGGCATGAATATTCAGATCCATAAGATTCAAAACAAAAGTTTAATATTGACATAAAAACAATAATACTTCAAGCATACTAATAAATCAATCATGTCTTCTCAAAATAACATGGCCAAAAAAAGTTATCCCTACAAAATTATATAGTCTGGCTATGCTCCATCTTCATCACACAAAATATTTCATCATGCACAACCCCGATGACAAGACAAGCAATTGTTTCATACTTTTGGTGTTCTCAAACTTTTTCAACTTTCACACAATACATGAGCGTGAGCCATGGATATAGAACTATAGGTGGAATAGAATATGGTGGTTGTGGAGAAGACAAAAAGAAGGAGAAAGTCTCACATCAACTAGGAAAATTAATGGGCTATGGAGATGCCCATCAATTAATATCGATGCAAGTGAGTAGGGATTGCCATGCAACGGATGCACTAGAGCTATAAGTGTATGAAAGCTAAAAAAGAAACTAAGTGGGTGTGCATCCAACTTGCTTGCTCATGAAGACCTAGGGCAATTTTGAGGAAGCCCATCATTGGAATATACAAGCCAAGTTCTATAATGAAAAATTCCCACTAGTGTATGAAAGTGACAAAATAGGAGACTCTCTATCATAAAGATCATGGTGCTACTTTGAAGCACAAGTGTGGAAAAAGGATAGTAACATTGTCCCTTCTCTCTTTTCTCTCATTTTTTTTCTTTTTTTTGTTTGGGCTTCTTTGGCCTCTTTTATTTTTTTATAAAGTCCGGAGACTCATCCCAACTTGTGAGGGAATCATAGCTTCCATCATCCTTTCCTCACATGGGACAATGCTCTAATAATGATGATCATCACACTTTTATTTACTTACAACTCGATACTAGAACAAGATATGACTCTATATGAATGCCTCCAGTGATCTACCGGGATGTGCTATGATCAAGAGTGACATGTATAAAAAATATGAACGGTGGCCTTGCCACAAATACTATGCCAACTACATGATCATGCAAAGTGATAACCCACAAGTATAGGTGATCGCAACAGTTTTTTAGGGTAGAGTATTCAACCCAAATTTATAGATTCGACACAAGGGGAGCCAAAGAATATTTGCAAGTATTAGCAGCTGAGTTGTCAATTCAACCACACCTGGAGATTAATTATTTGCAGCAAAGTGATCAGTAGCAAAGTAATATGATAGTTTTGATAGTAGTAGCAACAGCAATAGTAACGGTAACAATGATAGCAAGGATTTTGTAGCAAGTGTAACAGTAACAATAGCAGTAGTAACTTAGCAAGAACAATATATGGAAAATTCGTAAGCATTGGATCGGTGAATTCATTGGATGATATTCATCATATAACAGTCATAACCTAGGGCGATGCGGCACTAGCTCTAGTTCATAGATATAATGTAGGCATGTATTCCGTAAATAGTCATACGTGCTTATGGAAAGAACTTGCATGGCATCTTTTGTCCTACCCTCCCATGGCAGCGGGGTCCATAAGGAAACTAAGGGATATTAAGGCCTCCTTTTAATAGAGAACCAGAACAAAGCATTAGCACATAGTGAATACATGAACTCCTCAAACTATGGTCATCACCAGAAAGTATCCCGAATACTGTCACTCCGGGGTTTACGGATCATAACACGTAGTAGGTGACTATAACTTGCAAGATCGGATCTAGAACATAGATATAATGGTGATAACATAAACGGTTCAGATCTGAAATCATGGCACCTGGGCCCAAAGTGACAAGCATTAGGCATGGCAAAATCATAGCAACATCAATCTCAGAACATAATGGATACTAGGGATCAAGCCCTAAAAAAACTAACTCGATTACATGATGAATGTCATCCAACTCCTCACCGACCAGTGAGCCTACGAAGGAATTACTCACTCTCGGTGGGGAGCATCATGGAATTGGCAATGGAGAAGGGTTGGTGATGACAAAGATCGAAGATCGCCCTCTCCGGAGCCCCAAACAGACTCCAGATCTGGCCTCCCGATGAAGAACAAGAGATGGCGGCGGCTCCGTCTCGTGAAACGCGATAATTCTTTCTCTCCTCTTTTTTTCTCCGAACATGTGAATTTATAGCATCGAAGATAGTGTTAGCTGGGCCACCAGGTGGGGACAACCCACCTAGGCGCGCCAGGAGGAGGGGTGTGCCCTGGTGGGTTGTGCTCACCAGGGGTCCCCCCTCCGGTGGTTCTTGGCTCCAGTATTTTTCTTTTATTCCATAAAAATCTCCAAAACGTTTCATTCCATTCCGAGAACTTTTATTTCTGCACAAAAACAACACCATTGTAGTTCTGCTGAAAACAGCGTCAGTCCGGGTTAGTTTCATTCAAATCATGCAAATTAGAGTCCAAAACAAGAGGAAAAGTGTTAGGAAAAGTAGATACGACGGAGACGTACCAACTCCCCCAAGCTTAAACCTTTGCTTGTCCTCAAGCAATTCAGTTGATAAACTGAAAGTGAAAAAGAAAAACTTTTACGAACTCTTTTGCTCTTGTTTACATAAATAAGCTTAAGTAGCACCCAAGTTTTCAGCAATGATCATGACTAACCATGCCAACAATAACTCTTAAAAATTATATTAACTCATATCAATGACATAAACAACTAGCGAGCAATAATAAAGCATCTCAAATGACAACACTTTGTCAAAACAATCATGATATAATATGACAATAGTGGTATCTCGCTAGCCCTTTCTGAGACCACAAAACATAAATGAAGAGCACCTCCAAAGTTCAAGCAGCGACTAGACATTGTAATTCATTGTAGAAAAGATCCAGTCATGATGCATCCAACATTAGCTATACACAATGCATGAGGATGACAATAGTGCTCTCAGGTCTGGCGCTTATTTGAGAAAGTGATGACACAACATAAAAGTAAACAGATAATCCCTTCGCAGAGGGAAGCAGTGATTTGCAGCGGTGCCAGAGCTCATATTTTTAAAAACAGAGATAAATGAAATTTTGAGAAATGCACCCTTCCTGTTTACTTCGCGGCCATTAGTTATCGGTATCTTCCATGCTAAACACATTAGTGGCGGTTCCCAAGCGATAAAAGTAAAGGTTTACTCCCCCTCCACCAACAAACACACTCCACGGCTAGCCGAATCCACGGGTACCGTCCATACAAACATCAGTCCTGGGGGAGTTTTGTTTAATTATTTGCAATTTTGAATTCGGGACTGGGAATCCCTATTACCGCCCCTCTCGTGCAAGGATGAGTGAATAAACACTCATCATGATAATAACCCGCTTAGCATGGAAGATACCGACTACCTCCTGTCACTCTATGAACAATCCAGGCACACAAAAACGGATGTTTATTTGAAGTTTTTAGAGGTGGCACATGCAAATTTACTTGGAAGGGCAGGGTAATACCGCATATAGGTAGATATATGGTGACTCATCTGGAATAACTTGGGTTTCAGGATTTTGATGCACAAGCAGTATTCCCGCTTAGTACAAGCGAAGGCTAGCAAATAGGTTGAGAAGTGGCCTGCTAGAGAGCGAAAATGGTCATGAACATGCATTATGCATAAGTAACATTGGATACTAGCATGAGTAGGATATGAACACCATGAACATAAATATCATAGAGGCTATGTTGGTTTTGATTCAACTACATGCATGAACATGTGCCAAGTCAAGCCACTCAAACATTCGGAGGAGGATACCATATCATCATACCACATCACAATCATTTTAATGCATGTTGACATCCAAGATAAATCATTATCCACCCCTAGATACTTAAGCATGGCATGAGAAACTATAATCCCTAATTGTCATTGCAAACATGTTTGATCGTAATAGGCTAAATCATGAATACTAGGTTAAACATATTTACAAAAACAGAACAAGTTGAGTTCATACCCGTTTCTCTCTGCCACAGCCAGTTCATCAAATATTGCCATTATTGCCTTTCACTTGCATGACCGAATGATATGAAAATAATAATAGTGCAAGAGTGCCGTGGACTAAGCTGGAATCTGCAAACATTTTATTCAAAGGGGAGAACACAAAGCAATTTGAGCTCTTTGTTAGATCAACAATAATGCATATGAGAGCCACTCAACATTTTCATTGTGGTCTTCCCCTCGGTATGACTCAATAAAAAGAAAAGAAATTCAAAGAAACACACTGAAATATTTTTGGAGTTTTTAGTTTTTCTTGAACAAGGCAATTTAAAGAGAAAAACAAAAATGAGAAAAACTATTTACACGGGAGAGCTCCCAACAAGCAAAAGAAGAACAAGGAAATCTTTTTGGGTTTTCTTTTTAATACTACAACTAACTACACTAGAAAGAAAAACCGAAAAGAAGCAAGCAACATTTTTTTGGATTTTTTGAAGTTTTTCAAACACACAAGAAGAAAACGAGAAAATAAATCTAGCATGGATGATACAATGAAAAAGTGTGAACACCGACAATTGGAATGAAATGTGTGAACATGAATGTAATGTCGGTGGAAATACGTACTCCCCCAAGCTTAGGCTTTTGGCCTAGCTTGGTAATCACCATCTGTAGCCTGTGTAATAGTTGGAGTGATAGCTCACGGCGGCTCTTGGCGCAGCCTCCTCAGCCTGCCGAGCAGCCACAACCTCTGCGTTGTGTGCGCGAGCCTTGCTCTCAAGAACATAATACCTTCCCTTGCTCTTGAATGTAGGGGCCGAGCTCGGCATTGTGGAAATATTTCTCAAATTCTTCTTTAATACCTGCACTCAACATGAAATTGTTGCACGGCCATAAACATGATTTGGTAGCGGCATCCCGTATTGAACTTGCACTTGGTTCAACATAAGACCGACGGGTTGAGCCACTACTAGAAGATGCCTCCGAGGACCTCCGCCTCGAAGAACTCCTTCCAAAGAAGTTCATCATATATGCGTACAAATTTCTGGAAAAAAAAAATTGGCCACAAAATTTTATTAACAAAACTTCACAAGATTGATTTCAACTACTCATAGGGATGTATAGAGGCCATATTGAGCATTCAAACTACTTAGAACTCTAAGAATTCAACATGCAAGCTCATCTACAGCAGCACCAAGAGTAGCTAATTATTCAAAATATAATCCACTAAAGCAAAAACTAATTGGACAAACGGGGGAGTCACATACCAAGTAGCAATTCCCCAAAACAGTTTCAGAAACGGAGCTTCGAGCAAAGAGATCGAAATCCGTGGGTTTGAGAGCAAGAACCCG
This sequence comes from Thinopyrum elongatum, assembly GCA_011799875.1. Classification (NCBI taxonomy): domain Eukaryota; kingdom Viridiplantae; phylum Streptophyta; class Magnoliopsida; order Poales; family Poaceae; genus Thinopyrum; species Thinopyrum elongatum. The sequence goes on along the minus strand of CM022298.1, from coordinate 543,733,446 downwards.
AGAGAGAGAGCAATGGTGAATTTTTTCTGGAGGTAAGTGGTGACATGGGCTAAAGAGATAAGTGAGGGGCCCACGTGGGGACCACAACCCACCAGGGCGCGCCTGGGGCTGCGGGCGCGCCCAGGTGGGTTGTGCCCACCTGGTGCACCCGCCTCTGATGTTATTTGCATAAAAAATTCTTAAATATTCAGAAAAAATCATATCAAATTTTCAGGGCATTCTGAGAACTTTTATTTTTGGGTCATTTTTTATTGCACGGGAAAAATCAGAAAACAGACAAAACAAGGCATTTTATTTTATTAACTAAGAAAAACAGAGAATAAAAGTTGGGAGCAGAAGGTAGTGCCTACTAAATTCATCAACTTCATACCTTTAAAAAATGATCCATTAATAAGGTTGATCAAGTCTTATTAACAACCACTTTCGATTCGCATGAAACCGAAGAACTTTCGTAAAACACTAAGTTACCTCAATGGGGATATGCATGTCCCCCAGAATAAGCATTTCATATTTCTTTTTGGCAGTAGGTAGATGTAGTTGAAAACTTCCAATAGTGATTGTCGGAGATTTTTCAATAACATTAATACCATTCACTTGGAATTGTTTCTTTGGAAAGTGCACGGTATGCTCATTACCATTGATATGAAAAGTGCCTTGCTTTTATTGCAATCAATAACAACCCCTACAGTATTCAAGAAGGGTCTACCAAGGATAATCGACATGTTGTCGTCCTCGGGCATCTCAAGTATAACAAAGTCAGTCAAGATAGTAACATTAGCAACAACAACAGGCACATCCTCACAAATACCGATAGGTATGGCAGTTGATTTATCAGCCATTTGCAAAGATATTTCAGTAGGTGTGAGTTTATTCAAATCAAGTCTTTTATATAAAGAGAAAGGCATAACACTAATACCAGCCCCTAAATCACATAAAGCAGTTTTCACATAGTTTCTTTTGATGGAGCAAGGTATAGTTGGTATTCCAGGATCTCCAAGTTTTTTTGGTACTCCATCCTTAAAAGAATAATTAGCAAGCATGGTGGAGATTTCAGCTTCTGGTATTTTTCTTTTATTAGAGATGATGTCTTTCATGTATTTTGCATAAGGGGCCATCTTTAATATATCAGTCAAACGAGTGCGCAAAAAGACTGGCCTAAGCATTTCAGCAAAGCGTTCAAATTCTTCATCATCTTTCTTATTAGTTGATTTAGGTGGAAAGGGCATGGGTTTTTGAACCCGTGGTTCTCTTTCTTTACCATTTTTTCTAGCAACAAAGTCTCTTTTATCATATCTTTTATTTTTGGGTTGTGGGTTATCAAGATCAACAGCTGGTTCTATCTCAACATCATTATCTAGTTGTTTATCATTGTCTGGTTGATTATCTTCATGAACATCATCATTATCTTTTTCATTATCACTAGGTGAATGTTCATTACCAGATTGAGTTTCAGCATCAGAGATAGAAACATCATTATCATTATCAGGAGGTTTTTCTATCTCAGGTTCACTAGAGGCATGCAAAGTCCTATCATTTTTCTTTTTCTTCTTCTTTTTAGAAGGACTAGGTGCATCCGCATTAATTCTTTGAGAATCTTGTTCAGTTCTTTTAGGGTGTCCTACAGGATAAAGTGGTTCCTGAGTCATTTTACCTCCTCTAGTTGCTACTCTAACAGCAAAGTCATTTATATTATTATTCATTTCATCTAGCAACTCTCTTTGGGATTTAGCAACTTGTTCTAGTTGAGTTTGAACCATAGAGGCATGTTTTCCTACACCTCTAAAATCATTGGTGATTCTAAATAACAAGTCACTCAAGCGAGCAATCATATCGGAATTATATTTCAGTTGTTTCATAACATTTTCATTGAAGTGATCTTGCTTTCTAATGTAATTATCAAACTCATAAAGGCATTGACTAGGATGCATATTATAAGGATTGTCCCTTTCATTGAATTTCATTAAAGAATTTACCTCTACCACCTTGGGTGGTGGTGTGTCAAGTCCATGTATCTCTTCAATAGGAGGTAAATTTTTAACATCCTGTGCATTAATACCTTTTTCCTTCATGGATTTCTTTGCCTCTTGCATATCTTCAGGACTGAGATATAAAATACCCCTCTTCTTTGGAGTGGGTTTATGCGGTGGTTCAGGAAGAGTCCAATCATCATAATTTTTCAATATATTAATCGGTAATTCCTCAGCTTGTTCAACAGTTCGTTCCCTGAAAACACAACCAGCACAACTATCTAGGAAGTCCCTAGAAGCACCGGTTAGTCCATGATAGAAGATATCAAGTATTTCATTTTTCTTAAGAGGATGATCAGGCAAAGCATTTAGCAATTGGAGAAGCCTCCCCCAAGCTTGTGGGAGACTCTCGTCTTCAATTTGCACAAAGTTAAATATTTCCTGTAAGGCAGCTTGTTTCTTATGAGCAGGAAAATATTTTTCAGAGAAGTAATAAATCATATCCTGGGGACTACGCACACAACCAGGAGCAAGCGTATTGTACCATGTCTTAGCATCACCCTTTAATGAGAACGAGAATAACTTGAGAATATAGTAGTAGCGAATTTTATCCTCATGAGCAAAAAGGGTAGCTATATCATTCAATTTAGTGAAATGTGCCACAACAGTTTCAGTTTCATAACCATGGAAAGGATCAAATTCAACCAAAGTAATTAACTCTGGATCGACAGAGAATTCATAATCCTTATCATAAACAAAGATAGGTGAAGTAGCAAACTTAGAATCACATTTCATTCTAGCATTCAAAGATTTCTCTTTCAGTTTGCATAATAATTTCTTAAGATCATCTCTATCATTGCAAGTAAGAAAATCTCTAGTTGTCTCCTCATCCATAACATAACCTTCAGGTACCTTAGGCAATTCATATCTAGGAGAGCTAGGTCTAACAGGTGTTTCAAGATTTTCAGTTTCAAGTACTTCATCGGTTTCAACAATTTCATTCTGTTTAGCTCTAGAAATTTGTTCATCAAGAAAGTCACCTAGTGGCACATCATCATCAAGCAAGGTACTAGCATCATCATGAGTAGCATTCATAGAAGTAGCATCATCAATAACTTGTGACTTATCAGGATTAATAGCATGTGGTGGTGTTGCAAATCTACTCAAAACAGAAGGTGAATCAAGTGCGGAGTGTGATGGCAGTTCCTTACCTCCCCTCGTCCTAGAGGGAATGATCTTGGTCTTTGTTTCCTTTAGATTCTTCATAGTGATAAATTGATAATAATCCCAAGTGACTCAACAAATATAGCTATGCTCCCCGGCAACGGCACCAGAAAAAGGTCTTGATAACCCACAAGTATAGGGGATCGCAACAGTTTTCGAGGGTAGAGTATTCAGCCGAAATTTATAGATTCGACACAAGGGGAGCCAAAGAATATTTGCAAGTATTAGCAGCTGAGTTGTCAATTCAACAACACCTGGATATTAATTATTGGCAGCAAAGTGATCAGTAGCAAAGTAATATGATAGTTTTGATAGTAGTAGCAACAGCAATAGTAACGGTAACAATGATAGCAAAGATTTTGTAGCAAGTGTAACAATAACAGTAGCAGTAGTAACTTAGCAAGAACAATATATGGAAAATTCGTAGGCATTGGATCAGTGAATTCATTGGATGATATTCATTGTATAACAGTCATAACCTAGGGTGATGTGGCACTAGCTCCAGTTCATAAATATAATGTAGGCATGTATTCCATAAATAGTCATACATGCTTATGGAAAGAACTTGCATGACATCTTTTGTCCTACCCTCCCGTGGCAGCAGGGTCCATAAGGAAACTAAGGGATATTAAGGCCTCCTTTTAATAGAGAAGCGGAACAAAGCATTAGCACATAGTGAATACATGAACTCCTCAAACTACGGTTGTCGGTGTACTAAGTATTGGGCCACTAGTACCCCTTACTTGTGCACGGGCAGTTGTAGCCGTCCTCGCGGCAAGGCTTGCCGGGATCAGCTCGAGGTCGATTCAAGTCATCAAGGAAATCGTCAGGTCAGAGATCTAAGGATCAACAGATAAGCAAAGCTGGAAATCGAAGGCCAGCTTCCCCGGCAAGATCCTTGCCGGGATGGCCGTGGAGCCCGGCAAGGCTTGGTTCCCAGCAAAGCTTGGCGCCCGGCAAGCCCTGGCGCCCGGCAAGGTTTGGTGCCCGGCAAGGATCGGCGCCTGGTGAGATTTCGTCACTGTGCCACCGCTTCGGCACAGTAACAAGCCTGACATTCTGGGTCCTTCTCTGGATGCGTGGCAACGCGCCAGTGGAGGAGAGCTTAAGCGGTGCTGATGGGATGGCCCCTTTTTCCATCCCCAAGAAAGTGAGGACACCTAAACGGACACCTCACGGTGCATTAAATGCGCTTGTCCTAATCCGTTAGGGGTTAGGTATGATACCCTGTAGCTACTTTACACCTCAATGTATGTACATTTTGCCACTGTGGAGACCCCTTTGAGCATATAAAAGGAGGCCCAAGGCAACTGCTACAGAGGAGGAGAACTTCTGGCCCATTCCGCATGCGTAGCTGCTCTTTGAACGTACTATTCATTGCGAGCGCTCCTGAAGGCTGGGCTCAAGAACATCAATAAGAACACAAAGCAGGAGTAGGGTTTTACGCTGATCAGCGGCCCGAACCTGGGTAAAAACCTCTCGCGTCGATCACTGGTTCTGCTCTTTGCGTATACCTCTCCCCCCGCCGAATCGTAAAGGGGTCTCTCGGGACCCCATAGGTGTCGTGCCCCGACATCTTTGGTGCGCCAGGTAGGGGGATTGACGTTTGCGTGAACCTGATCTGGTGGTCGACGCCCTAGTTCCTTCATCATCTTCATCATCATGCCGCCCAAGAAGAAGAACGCTGCGACAGCACAACCGTTTGGGTCCGTTTTGCCCGCGCCTTCGCAGACAGGCGACGGTGTGGGTGCAGAAGGAAGAGGACTAGAACCCCCGCGGCGTTCTGGTGACCCAAGCCAAGCGAGCGGTATCGTTCGCAGTGGCAGTGGTAACTTGCGCGCCGCTGGATCTAGAGATGGTGTTGTGTTGCCTACGGGTGGCACAACAAACTCTAGGGATCGAAGAGCGCCTGCTGGAGCTCCTGCGCCGGCGCGAGCCTCGCAACCTGCCCAGGTCGTGCGAGATGAGCGACATCATGGTGCTGGTGGTTCGGGGCGTCCCCACGAAAAGGTTTCTGCGCATAGATCCCAAGATGCGCAGGACCAGCATGCACACCGAGCTGCCGGCGAAGGTGGTGGGCGGTAGCGTGACCATGGCGGTGCTCCTTCTAACTTGGTTAGGAGTCAGAGCACCTCACGCACATCGCACCTGTCGCCACCACCTACGCCAGCGGAAGCCTTGGCACGTGCACAGCTGCTCCTCGATTTTCCTCCTGCCCCGGAGAAGATGGAGGAGTGGCGAGCTACTATCCAGAGCCTTATCGGCTTCGCTAACAAGGATGGACCACAAGAGGCAGGGCCCTCTCAGCGCAAGTCCGTCGGTCCGATGCGAGCCGGTGCAGAGAAAACCGGAGGTGGTGCAACTACAGTGCACTCTCCTCCGCGACATCAGCGGCGGCCGACGACTCAGCAAGTCGACCGCCATGAGGAAGTTTCCACGGCGTCGTCCGATCCACGGATGCGCCGTGATTAGCGTCTGGTTCTCCAGGAAAGAGGCAAGGAAGACGCTTGAACAACCATCGAGCGGCGGCGGGAAGCGCGCTATCAGTCTGATAAGCGCGCGGGGCCGGTTGTCGATGAGCCTGCGCCAGGGAACGTAGGAGACTTGCCTTACGAGGTAGGACCTCCGGCGTTTACCCGTGAGCTGCGGCAAGTCCAATGGCCCAATCTCCGAACCTTCAAGCCAGAGGTCCCGGAGAAGTACGACGGTAAGACTCATCCCTCGGAGTTCCTGAGCATCTACACCATTGTGGTGCAGGCTGCCGGGGGCCGAGATGACAAGATACTTGCCAACTACTTCCAGTTGGTGCTCAAACCCAACGCCAGGTCGTGGTTGATGCATCTGCCGGAGGATTCTATTTCTTGCTGGTCAGATCTGTGCCATCAGTTTGTTGGCGCCTTTGTTGCAGGCCACCAAGCTCCTGGCCAAGAAAGTGATTTGCACATCATCCCTCAGAGGGAGGGCGAGTCCCTGCGCAAGTTTATGCAGAGATTCAGCCGGGTGCAATACAATATTCCTGACGTTCATCCTGCTGCTGTCATTAGCGCGTTCCATCAGAACGTGCGTAACCGCAGGATGCGGGAAGAGATGGCAATGAACAAAGTCAGGAGTATTGCCGAGCTTTACACTTTGGCCGACAAGTGTGCTCGAGCTGAAGAGGGGAGGAAACTCCCCGGTGAAGCTGTTGGTGCGACAGGCGCCTCACAAGAAGAAGATGCCGCGGCTCCGTCAAGGAAAGGCCGGCGGCGGAATAGGAAGCGCGGAGGCAAGGCCGTGCTTGCCGTCAAGGAATCCGGCAACCCTGGCGCCGCCAAGAAGGCCAAGGTTGGCGACCCCGGCAAGGATCTTGCCGGGTGCCCTTCCTGTCAGGCCTTGGCGGCTGCCGACAAGTCAGGGAACTCCGGCAAGCAGTACTGCAAGATCCATCGCACTAAGGGCCACGATCTCCAAAACTGCCGGCAAGTTGAGCAGCTTGCCGAGAAGCAGAAGGCCGAATACGAGAGGCGAGATAAGGAGAAGGCCCAAGATGGTGCTGAGGGGTCCAGCAAGAAACGCGGTGGCCGAGGAGGTCGCCACGGCAAGGCCAAGCAGCAAAAGGATCGGCCCGCTCGGGGCCGAGATAAAGAAGAAGATGATGATGAAGAAGATGACGAATCCAGTGAGCAGGAATTCCAGAAGGCTACGGAGGCTATGTGCGTTGATGGGGGTGCCTCGCTGCATTCTTCCCACCGCCAACTTAAACAGTGGGTGCGGGAGGTTAATGCGGCAGAGCCATCCCCCGATGCATGTAGGCCTCTGAAGTGGTCCAGCACGCCTATCATCTTTGACGCCGAGGATCACCCTGATCGCACAACTGTGGTCGGGTGTTTGCCATTGTTGGTTTCCCCGACAATTCGCAACCTCACGGTGACGAAGATGTTAGTTGACGGCGGGGCCGGCCTAAACTTAATCTCACCAGATGTGCTCACAAAGCTTCAGATTCCCGACGAAGACCTCGAGGAAATGGGTACGTTTCAAGGGGTCAACCCGGGAAGAACCCAGCCTAAGGGCAAGATCACGCTGCCGGTAACATTTGGCAGCGAGCTTAACTTCAGGACCGAAAAGGTGGTGTTTGATGTCGCCAAGATCCCCATGTCATACAATGGGATCCTTGGTCGGCCAGCGCTGGCTAAGTTTATGGCGGCATCACACTACGCGTACAACGTCTTGAAGATGCCTGGGCCGTTGAGCGTCATCACCATCCATTCCGATAAGAAGGATGCGCTCATCTGTGCCGACCAACTTTACCGGGAAGCAGTTGCAGCACCTGCCATCAAGGCATCTGCTCCTGCTGCTGGAACTCCCAGGGGGAAGAGGAAGACCGGCAGGAACCTTGGCGCCAACTCCGGCAAGCGCACCTCCTCGGAGTGCTACGCTTCCGTCGAGGACGTGCCAGAGAGTTCCACCGACAAGAACAAGAAGTCCAAGGCTGCCCCGCCGGAAACCAAGAAGGTGCCTGCCAGGGAGGACGGGACAGGGGGAACTTTCACCATAAGTTCCACCCTAGATGACAAATAGGAAAGCGCGCTCGTTGCTTTCCTGCGGGCGAATGTCGACGTGTTTGCATGGCAACCATCTGACATCCCCGGCGTTCCCAGGAAAGTAATTGAGCACCACCTTGCTGTCTGTCCTCATGCGCGGCCCGTCAAGCAAAGGGTGAGGAAACAGGCTTTGGAGCGGCAAGAATTCATTGCCGAAGAAATTAAGAAGCTGGAGGCGGCAGGACTGGTCAAAGGAGTGCTTCATCCAACCTGGTTGGCCAATCCGGTTGTAGTGCGGAAAGCGAACGGGAAATGGAGGCTTTGTATCGATTATACAGATATCAATAAAGCTTGTCCAAAAGATCCTTTTCCCTTGCCGCGCATCGACCAGATTTTGGATGCCAGCGCTGGTTGCGATCTCCTGTCCTTCCTTGATGCCTATTCAGGGTATCATCAGATTTTTATGGCAAAGGAAGATGAAGAGAAGACCGCCTTTATCACCCCATGTGGTACGTATTGTTTTATACGAATGCCTTTCGGGTTGAAAAGTGCTGGTTCAACATTTGCCAGAGCAATCCAGATTGGTTTTGAGCCACAACTCCATAGAAATATGGAGGCGTATATGGATGATATAGTGGTCAAAACTAAGGATAAAGCAACGCTCATTCAAGACTTAGAAGAAACATTTGCGAACTTGCGCAAGATCAACTTGAAGCTCAATCCTGAGAAGTGCGTGTTCGGTGTTCCTTCCAGCAAGCTCCTCGGATTCTTTGTATCTTGCCGGGGAATCGAAGCTAACCCCGACAAGATCAGAGCCATTGAGCAAATTGAAGCGCCGAGACGCGTCAAGGATGTGCGTCGTCTTGCCGGCTGTGTTGCTGCTCTAAGCAGGTTTATTTCCAAATCTGCTGAGCGCGCCCTGCCCTTCTTCAAAATTTTGAAGAAGGCAGGTCCAATGAAATGGACTCCGGAAGCGGAGGCGGCGCTGCAAGATTTGAAGAAATACCTCTCTTCTCCGCCGACGCTAGTCGCACCTAAACCACAAGAACCGTTGCTGCTGTATCTGGCGGCGACAAATCAAGTGGTTCATGCTGCACTGGTGGCGCAGAGGGAAGCTGATGAGGAGGCAACATCAGTGGCAGGACTGCCAGATGACGCGGGAAGATCTTCCCCCGCAAGGGTTGATCCCGGCAAGACAGGATCTGCGCAAACAGAGGAACCCGTGCAGAAGAAAAATGTGGTGCAGCGCCCAGTTTATTTTGTTAGCTCCCTCTTGCAAGGAGCTAGGTCAAGGTATTCTGGTGTGCAGAAGTTGCTTTTCGGCCTCCTTATGGCCTCGAGAAAGCTGCGCCATTATTTTCAAGCACATGAGATCACCGTCGTCACTCGCTTTCCGTTGCAACGGATTTTGCAAAATCCGGAGGCAACCGGCAGGATCGTGGAGTGGGCGTTGGAGTTGTCCAGCTTTGGCCTTAAGTTTGAAAGTACTTCCACAATTCAGAGCAGGGCCTTGGCGGAGTTCATTGCAGAATCGACCCCGACGCCAGACGAAGAAGTTCAAGAAACAAGTCTCCCCGGCAAGGAAACCGATCAGCAATGGGTTATGTACTTTGACGGGGCTTTTTCGCTGCAAGGCGCCGATGCTGGTGTGCTGCTTGTCGCACCCACCGGAGAGCACCTCAAGTATGTAGTCCAAATGCATTTTCCCCGGGAGAGTTCAACCAACAACACTGCGGAGTATGAAGGTTTGCTTGCCGGTCTTAGGATCGCGGCAGACCTTGGTATCAAAAAGCTCATTATCAAAGGTGATTCACAGCTTGTCGTCAGGCAGGTCAACAAGAGCTATCAAAGTCCGTTGATGCAGGCCTACGTAGATGAAGTAAGGAAATTGGAAGAGCGCTTTGACGGTCTCCAAATGGAGCATGTCCCTCATGCCGAGAACAGCGTTGCTGACGACCTGTCAAAGCGTGCTGCCCTCAAGTTGCCTGTGGAACCAGGAACTTTTGTGCTCCAATTGACTCAACCATCCGTGGGGCCATCGATGCGGCAAGAAAAGAGAAGAAAGTTGAACTCTGGCCAGTACTTCCCGGCAGAGCTCCCCGGAGCCGCCGGCAAGGAAGTTGCCAGGATCGACACGCTTGCCGGGGAACAACAGGCTCCGGCAGGGCCTCAGGCCCTTGCTGTCGAGACAAATGTTTCCCCGGCGAATGAGATGCCTTTAGTCCTAGTTGTCGAGCCTCAGGCTCCAGCATGGGCGCAGCACATTGTCCACTTCCTTCAGACAGGTGAACTCCCTGAGGAACAAGAAGAAGCGGAAAGAGTAGCCCGTCGGTCTGTTATGTACAAGTTCATTGATGACGTCCTGTACAGAAAGAGACCAAACGATGTGAAATTGAAGTGCATTCCTCGGGAGGATGGACTAGAGCTGTTGGCAGAGATACATGGGGGCATGTGTGGCTCTCACATAGGGTCAAGAGCGCTTGCCGGGAAAGCATTCCGGCAAGGTTTATTTTGGCCTACCGCCCTCCAGGATGCGACTGCACTAGTAACCAGGTGTGAAGCGTGCCAGTTTCATTCGAAGAAATTACATCAGCCAGCTCAAGCTCTTCAAACAATCCCTCTCTCCTGGCCATTTTCAGTCTGGGGGCTCGACATACTGGGCCCCTTTCCCCGTGCTACCGGGGGCTTTGAGTACTTGTACGTCGCTATCGACAAGTTCACAAAGTGGCCGGAGGTGGAAGCAGTGAGGAAGGTGACAGCGCAGTCGGCTGTCAAGTTCTTCAAAGGAATTGTTTGCCGTTTCGGTGTACCTAACAGGATCATCACCGACAACGGCACGCAGTTCACAAGTCGCACCTTCATGCAGTACGTCAAAGACCTTGGCGGCAAGGTTTGTTTTGCCTCTGTTGCTCACCCGAGAAGCAACGGCCAAGCGGGAGGGCCAATGCTGAAGTGCTGCGCGGTCTCAGGACCAGAACTTTTGACAGGCTGAAAAAAGTGTGGAAGACCCTGGATTGATGAGTTGCCGACAGTTCTTTGGTCAATCAGAACGACACCAAATCGAGCCACCGGCTAGACGCCCTTCGCTCTGGTGTATGGAGCGGAAGCAGTTCTCCCCACGGAACTCATATACGGATCTCCTCGAGTGCTCGCTTATGATGAGCTCGAGCAAGAGCAACTGCGACAAGATGACGCTATGCTCCTTGAGGAGAATCGTCTTCAGGCTGCTGTGCGAGCTGCACCCTACCAGCAAGCTTTGCGCCGCTATCATAGCCGCAAAGTTCATGCCCGAAGCCTTGAGGAAGGCGACCTTGTTCTTCGACGGATTCAGTCCGCCAAGAATTCAAACAAGTTGACGCCAAAGTGGGAAGGCCCTTATCGGGTAGTACGAGTCACCAGGCCTGGCGCTGTCCGCCTGGAGACCGAAGATGGCGTTCCAGTGAGTAATTCCTGGAATATCGAACATCTTCGCAAGTTCTATCCATAAGGCGCGGTTGCCGGGGGCTCCCGGCAACCACCTTTTTGTACAAGTCTTGCCGGCAAGGCATGTGATCCTTTGTACAAAGCCAGGCGCAGACCCTGAGCACAGATGAATAAATTTAAGTGTTGTGCATTTCCTTATTGATTCTCATGTTCACATTCTTATATGCATGTTTGTCTAAGATGTTGTATGACACCTGATCCCGGTAAGTTCTAACGAACCGCCAAGGTTTCATCTCTTTATTTTTTTCTTCTTTCTTTTTCTTAAAGACAGAAGGATCCCTCACGTGCACATTTGTCGGGGGGGGGGGGGGGGGAAGGGAGACATGAATACCAGTTGGTGACGTTCGGAATCGTATGCTTGCCGGAGGAAGGACAAAGACAGAAGGATCCCTCGCATGCACATTTGCCGGGGGGGGGGAGGGAGACATGAATACCAGTTGGTGACGTTAGGAATCGTATGCTTGCCGGAGGAAGGACAAAGACAGAAAGCTAAGTCCTAAAAACTCAGAGCAAGTTTTTCTCTTATTACCAAGTTAGTTCCTTGGACGATTCCGACCCTTGTATGGAAAATCTGCACGCGAAGGAACCCTTGTTGTAATCAGTTGCGCCCTTATTTCGTTTCGAGTCCGCTCAACGATTTAAGTGGCTGCACTGAGAACGCCAAGGAGTCTTGCCGGCCGCTGCGCCTCCGGCAGGCTGCTGAAGTCCCGCACCCAGCGCTCGCGGCAGGTTGCGCGCCGGCAAGTTTTTCAGTAAGCGTAGGATGAACTCCATACATAAAGGAATCAGACAAGGAAAGTAGCTAGCATGAGCCTAAACATAGTTAAATTATATTACATCCATGAGTTGCCGCAGTCCTAACTTGAGACTTAACTGTCTTTTACATGAGATGATGGCAGCAAGAATAAAAGAGGAGCACTCAATCCCTGCGCTGGCCTTCGATCCTTTTGATGGAGTCCACCTTCTCAAGGATTGGCGCGATGCACTTCTCAAGCGCCTCAACATTTGCATCCTTTGGCAGGTGGCCGAGTGCGCTGGAGAGGTCGATGCCGGGATTGCTGTGCACCACCTTGAGGAGTACCTTGCGAAGGACGGCCCGGCAAAGCCGGCGAGTCTCGTTCGCCAGTTGGATCGCCCGGCTAGACTGGAGCGCCCTCAACGCGTTGATGATGCTTTCAAAGAACATCGTCAATCTGGCGCTTGGGGATATTCTTTCCTCGGAAGAATATCTGAAGTTCGACAAGCCCATGGTTGACAGTTCTGCGGTAAGCTTCTCCGCGGCAGCAATGAGACGACCGGTCCAGATCTCCACTCCCTTCTCGTACTCGTTTTGGGCAGCGGCGGCGCTCTTGAGCAGGTTCCTCTCTCCTTGGAGATCCTTGAGTAGAGCCTTCTCACGGGCCCTGCCGGCCTCGAGAGATTTCTGCAGCGTGGTCAGCTTCAGCTCCAGAACCGCAATATCATCAGCCGCAGAGGAGAGCTGCTTGGTCTTGTCGGACAGGGCGACTTGCATCTCCGCCAAGGAGTGGAGGGTTTTTTCCCTGTCCCCCTTGAGCGTCGAGAGCTCCTTGCCATGCTCGTCGAGATCTGTCTCCAGCCTCTTCACTTTGTCGCTCAGCTTGTTCTTGGCGGCCTCTGCAACTTCGGCAGCATCGACGGCCTCCTTGAGCTTGCCGGCGTGACTTGCAGTTAGAGCTTCGAGCGCCTCCTTGTGCTTCTGCTCCAGCTCCTGGGTCCGCCGCGCGACAAGATTTTCAATGTCTTCATCCTTTATACGAAGCTTGGCGGTGAGCGCCTGCTCACGTGCGGTGAGATGTTCTTCGAAAGCGTCAAGAGCAACGCGGCGCCCCGTCAGGAGAGCATCTTCGGCAGCGATCCTTTGAACAGCTTCATCATGTGCCTTCTCGATGTCTGATTGCTTCAGGAGGACCTCATTCCATTGCTGGCTCACTTGTTCTCGACCGGTAACCAGCTCTTGAAGGGCCTCGGCGTGCCAGATTTGCATTTGTGCGACGCGCCTTTGAAAATCCGCTTCGGCTGCCTCGACAACTGCCATTCTGGAGTCCGCTTTCTCTTTTCGGGCACGATGGAGAGCCTGGAGTTTGCGGAAGTTCTCGCCCATGGCCTGAAGGAGCTGATCCTCTTCAGACTTGCCACTGCTAGCGCTGGGATCGTCAACAACTTCGAGCCCGGCAGCGGCAATAATTTCCTCGAAAATTTCTCCTTCGGCCGGTGCCTCGGTGCTTGCCGTCCCTGGCAAGTTGATGAATAGGTTTTCGCCAACCTTGAGATACTTGCTGGATGAGGGCTCGTCAGATGTTGATGGCTGGTCTTCAGTGGCCGCCTCACCAGTGACAGGGGGCTCCGCGGCCGATGCAGCCCCTGGCGCTCCTGCGGCAGGAATGCTGTCAGTATGGTCCCCAGCCTCCCTGTCGCCCCCTCCAGCAGGTTCTTCCGCGATTTCCTTTTGTGTTGTCTTGGCGGCCTCCCCGTCAAGAGCATCACCAGCCCCGGCAACATCATCCTGGGTGGCCTCGCTGGTAGTGATCCTGTCCGCTTCGGCAGCAGCATCCCTGGCGGTCTCCTCGATGACGGCGTCGATGTCCATATGTTCCATCGCAGAGAACTCTGAAGGGTGAAGGAGGAGGTCAGAATAAGATCGAGTTTTTAAATTTTGAAGTGACCAAAGATAAAGAAGTAGGGGGAAAAGAATAACTAGCACTCTGAGGCGATCGAGTACCTGCGTCGGGCTGTCGAGAGGTGGCTTCGCCTCTCCCAGCAACCCCGGTTGCCAGGGGCGGGTTGCTGGAGTCCATGCTTGTCGGCTCCTCCTCAATCCGGACGGGCTCGTCGGCAGGATCTCTTGCCGGGGATGTGCTTGTGGGCGGAGCGGTCGATGAAGGAGGCACAATGGGGCAATCTTCTCCTTGTTGCCGTTCTTCTCCTGCAAACCCAAAGATATCAGCGACAAGAATGAAAGCCTCGGCACCAGCCAACAGAAAAAGGGACAATGAACTTACGCTGGGGGCTGCGTTGAGGACTAGGCTCCGGGCTCACAATGACGGTCTCTGGCACGCTAGTGGAGCCTGCCGGGGGCTCGTCGCCCGTAGAAGTCCTTGACCTCTTCGACATCCTCTCCAGCAAGGTTTCTGTGTCACTGCAGAAACAATACAAGTTAGTCAGTAAGACTGATGCAGATTGGAAGGTGGAAGTTGTGACAGGTACTCACTCTTCTTCCTCTCGCTTCGGACTGAAGCCGGAGATGTCGAAGTCGACCTCCGTTGCGATGTCTGAGCGGGGAGGCGGAGGAGGGGTCCTGGGCCGCTTGGCTGTGGCAGGCGCCGGGGCAGCCTCTGGCACGGTTGTACGAGACCCTCCTGCCGCTCTGGCGGTGGCCGCTGGTGTGGGTCTCGCGCGCCGCACGGGCTGTTGACGGGCCCCCTGCCGCGGTCTGGTCTTGTCGGCCACTTTCTTGCCGGGGGATTCGCCGCTCAATGTAGGCTGGCTTGTCGGGACGCCCGATGCGGTTTTCCGAAGGACACGCTTTGTCTTCTTCGGGGGCGAGGGCTCTTCTCGCGTCTCCTCTTCGGCCGTGTCTTCGCCGGATGAGTTTTCAGCGACTGCGCCGCCTTCTTCCCCGGCAACCATGCTCTCCTCGGCAGGTTTTGCCTCCACTACCACCTCTGCATCGCTGGCTTCCCACTCTGTGAAGCCAACGCTGCCGGCCTCCGCGGCAAGATTCGCTTCCTCCACTCTGGTAGCGATGTATGCTACCTCCTGATCTGTGGTGGCGCGAATAAGATCTGACTCTTGCCGGACAGGCTTCTCCGTCAAATTGTCGAAGAATTTCTGCGCTTCTTCTTCGCTTGGCTCGACCCAGGTCGGGTCAAGGCCGTGGGCGTTGAACATCGGCAAGAAGGCAATGATCGACCCCAATGCAGAGTTGTTGCACAAGGGGACGATCCTTGCCGGCAGCCGGTGCTTGTCTTCGCGCTGGAATAACTTTTGGTGGAGAGCGCCAAGCTGCATAACAGTCAGGTTATTGTTCAGCCCGGGGCGCAGCCTCATGACATCTGCTGCGTTCTTATACTCCCAGGCTGGCCTCCCCCTATTCTGCAGAGGAGCGATGCGGCGGCGGAGGAAGTCGAAGCCGATCATCTCCATTGTCAGCCCGGCAGCCTTCAAGCGGAGGATCCTGGTAGTGGCGATCGTGAGCTTCTCGTCTTCTACGGCGAGATCGCCCCAATCCTTGCCGCGGACCACCTTCTGTCGCCGGGGATGACAAAAAGGATGAGGATCTGCTTCCTGGATCCAGCACCATTCGGCCCGCCACTCGTCCCACTTTTCGCGGTAAACTCCATCTGGGTATATCTCTTTGTTCCAGGCCCTTGGAATCCAAGCAATAGATCCAGAGAGAGCCTCTCCTTTTTGGATTCGAGGATAGAAATAGTGGCGGAAAAGAGCAGAATTGGGGATCACGCCAGCGAAATTTTCACAAAGATGGGCAAAGATCGACATGCAAAATACGGCATTCAGCATGAAATCAAGAAGGCGGAAGCCGTGTGTATACATGATGTCGTTGAAGAAATCGGAAAAAGGTGGACAGAGCCCGCAATAAAAGTATGCAGTGAAGAAGGGGTATCTGTCCGATCCGCCTTTGGAACTAGCACCTGGGATTACGCGTGTGGCGGGGTGAGCTTGCGTTCCCTTTGCCCACATGCATTGGTATCGTCCCTTCAAAGTTTCGGTGTCGAGCGTCGGAGGGAAGACGACGAGCCTCTTCCGCATCTTCACTAGTTCGCTCTCCGGAACTTCAGCCTTCGCCTCCTTGTCCGTGCCCTTGCCTTTGCTGGTCTTGGGTGGCATGGCGACTGTGGAAATGGAATCCGGAGGACGGAACGAGCGCGGAAGCAGCGAGCAGAAGAGAAGAAAGGTTTCACTCTGAGCTCGAGCAGAGGAAGGCGATGGCGATGGCCAGATTGGGAAGAAGAGGGAGGTGAATAGGTTTGCGCCTCCACGACTTCTCCTTTTTATGGGGAAAGAGCGGGGCCACCTTGTTTATCCCCCAATATGGATGCGCCTCTTTGGGCGCGAAACAGTTTGTAGCCTTTTTGGCACACTTCCCACATCGCGCGCTCCATGCGCATAGTGGGGGCACAGTAAAACAAGATCTTTACGAGCAGATAATTCCCTGCCACGCGTGCCCGTGCACTGTTCGGGCCTAGCCCAACAACGCCTCGCACTCATGTATGGCCCAGGCCCGGGGGCTCCTGTCGGTGTACTAAGTATTGGGCCACTAGTACCCCTTACTTGTGCATGGGCAGTTGTAGCCGTCCTCGCGGCAAGGCTTGCCCGGATCAGCTCGAGGTCGATTCAAGTCATCAAGGAAATCGTCAAGTCAGAGATCTAAGGATCAGCAGATAAGCAAAGCTGGAAATCGAAGGCCAGCTTCCCCGGCAAGATCCTTGCCGGGATGGCCGTGGAGCCCGGCAAGGCTTGGTTCCCAGCAAAGCTTGGCGCCCGGCAAGCCCTGGCGCCCGGCAAGGTTTGGTGCCCGGCAAGGATCGGCGCCTGGCGAGATTTCGTCACTGTGCCACCGCTTCGGCACAGTAACAAGCCTGACATTCTGGGTCCTTCTCTGGATGTGTGGCAACGCGCCAGTGGAGGAGAGCTTAAGCGGTGCTGATGGGATGGCCCCTTTTTCCATCCCCAAGAAAGTGAGGACACCTAAACGGACACCTCACGGTGCAATAAATGCGCTTGTCCTAATCCGTCAAGGGTTAGGTATGATACCCTGTAGCTACTTTACACCTCAATGTATGTACATTTTGCCACTGTGGAGACCCCTTTGAGCATATAAAAGGAGGCCCAAGGCAACTGCTACAGAGGAGGAGAACTTCTGGCCCATTCCGCATGCGTAGCTGCTCTTTGAACGTACTGTTCATTGCGAGCGCTCCTGAAGGCTGGGCTCAAGAACATCAATAAGAACACAAAGCAGGAGTAGGGTTTTACGCTGATCAGCGGCCCGAACCTGGGTAAAAACCTCTCGCATCGATCACTGGTTCTGCTCTTTGCGTATACCTCTCCCCCCGCCGAATCGTAAAGGGGTCTCTCGGGACCCCATAGGTGTCATGCCCCGACAACGGTCATCACCGGAAAGTATCCCGAATACTATCACTCTGGGGTTTACGGATCATAACACGTAGTAGGTGACTATAACTTGCAAGATCGGATCTAGAACATAGATATAATGGTGATAACATAAACGGTTCAGATCTGAAATCATGGCACCCGGGCCCAAAGTGACAAGCATTAGGCATGGCAAAGTCATATCAACATCAATCTCATAACATAATGGATACTAGGGATCAAGCCCTAATAAAACTAACTCGATTACATGATGAATCTCATCCAACTCCTCACCGACCAGCGAGCCTACGAAGGAATTACTCACTCCCGATGGGGAACATCATGGAATTGGCCATGGAGAAGGGTTGGTGATGACAAAGATCGAAGATCCCCCTCTTCGGAGCCCCAAACGGACTCCAGATCTGGCCTCCCGATGAAGAACAGGAGGTGGCAGTGGCTCCATCTCGTGAAACGCGATAATTCTTTCTCTCCTCTTTTTTTCTTCGAAAATGTGAATTTATAGTGTCGGAGATAGGGTCAGCTGGGCCACCAGATGGGGACAACCCACCTGGGCACGCCAGGAGGGGGCGTGCCCTGGTGGGTTGTGCTCACCCAGGGGCGCCCCTCCGGTGGTTCTTGGCTCCAGTATTTTTATTTTATTCCATAAAAAATCTCCAAAATGTTTTGTTCCATTCCGAGAACTTTTATTTCTGCACAAAAACAACACCATGGTAGTTCTACTGAAAATAGCGTCAGTACGGGTTAGTTTCATTCAAATCTCGCAAATTACAGTCCAAAACAAGAGGAACAGCGTTAGGAAAAGTAGATACGATGGAGACGTATCACAAAGCAATATGACAATGATGGTGCGTGTCATAATAAACGGAATGGTGGAAGTTGCATGGCAATATATCTCGGAATGTCTATGGAAATGCCATAATAAGTAGGTATGGTAGCTGTTTTGAGGAAAATATATGGTGGGTTTAATGCACCGGCGAAAGTTGCGCAGTACTAGAGAGGCTAGCAATGGTGGAAGGGTGAGAGTGCGTATAATCCATGGAATCAACTTTAGTCATAAAGAACTCACATACTTATTGCAAAAATTTATTAGCTATCAAAACAAAGTACTACATGGATGCTCCTAGGGGGATAGATTGGTAGGAAAAGACCATCGCTCGTCCCCGACCGCCACTCATAAGGAAGACAACCAAAAAAATAAATCATGCTCCGACTTCATCACATAATGTTTCACCATACGTGCATGTTACGGGAATCACAAACTTCAACACAAGTATTTCTACCAATCCACAATTACTTACTAGCATGACTCTAATATCACCATCTTTATATCTCAAAACGAATGCAAGGAATCAAACTTCTCATCTTATTCAATGCTCTTTATATGAAAGTTTTTATTATATCCCTCTTGGATGCCCATCATATTAGGACTAAATTCATAACCTAAGCAAATTACCATGCTGTTTAAGACTCTCAAAATAATATAAGTGAAGCATGAGAGTTCAACAATTTCTATAAAATAAAGCCACCGCCGTGCTCTAAAAAGATATAAGTGAAGCACTAGAGCAAACTGCCTAGCTCAAAAGATATAAGTGAAGCACATAGAGTATTCTAATAAATTCACGATTAATGTGTGTCCCTCTCAAAAGGTGTGTACACCAAGGACGATTGTGGCAAACTAAAAAGCAAAGACTCATATCATACAAGATGCTCCAAGCAAAACACATATCATCTGGTGAATAAAAATATAGCCTCAAGTAAATTTACCGATGGATTGAAGACAAAAGAGGGGATGCCATCCGGGGCATCCCCAAGCTTAGATGCTTGGTTGTCCTTGAATATTAACTTGGGCTGCCTTGGGCATCCCCAAGCTTAGTCTTGCCACTCCTTATTCCGTTGTCCATCAAATCTTTACCCAAAACTTGGAAACTTCACAACACAAAACTCAACAGAAAACTCATAAGATCCGTTAGTATAATAAAATAAATCACCACTTTAGGTACTGTTGTGAACTCATATTTATTTATATTGGTGTAATATCTACTGTATTCCAATTTCTCCATGGTTCATACCCCCTGATACTACCCATAGATTCATCAAAATAAGCAAACAACACACAGAAAACAGAATCTGTCAAAAACAGAACAGTCTGTAGTAATCTGGAAATTTAATATACTTATGGAACTCCAAAAATTCTGAAAAACTAGGAAAATTTAGGAAATTTGTATATAAATATTTTGTAAAAAATTCAGATCAAAATCACGTTTCTGTGATTTTTTAAATTTCTAGCAATGAGCGCAAAAGTTTCTGTTTTTCAGCAAGATCAAATCAACTATCACCGTAGACCATCCCAAAGGTCTTACTTGGCTTAAACACTAATTAAAATACCAAAACACAATTACTACAGAGGTAATAATGTGTATTTATTGAAAAACAGAACCAAAATCAAAAAACATAAAAATAAAATTGGGTTGCCTCCCAACAAGCGCTATTGTTTAACGCCCCTAGCTAGGCATAAAACATAGATCTAGGTATTGTCATCTTTGATATGCAAACCATAAGTAGCCCTCATAATAGATTCATATGGCAACTTAATTTTCTTTATTGGGAAGTGTTCCATGCCCTTCCTTAATGGAAATTCAAATCTAATGTTTCCTTCTTTCATATCAATAATTGCACCAATCGTTCTAAGGAAAGGTCTACCAAGAATAATAGGACATGTAGGATTGCAATCTATATCAAGCACAATAAAATCTACGGGCACATAATTCCTATTTGCAACAATAAGAACATCATTAATTCTTCCCATAGGTTTCTTAATAGTGGAATCGGCTAGATGCAAATTCAAAGAACAATCATCAAATTCACGAAAACCTAGCACATCACATAATGTTTCCGGAATAGTGGAAACGCTAGCACCCAAATCACACAAAGCATTGCACTCATAATCTTTAATTTTAATCTTAATAGTAGGTTCCCACTCATCATAAAGCTTTCTAGGTATAGAAACTTCCAACTCAAGTTTTTCTTCAATAGATTTCATCATAGCATCAACGATATGTTTAGTAAAAGCTTTATTTTGATTCTAAGCATGAGGTGAATTTAACATGGATAGCAACAAGGAAATACAATCTATCAAAGAGAAATTGTCACAATTAAAGTCCTTGAAATCCAAAACAGTGGGTTCATCGCTACTTAAAGTTTTGACCTCTCCAATCCCACTTTTATCAATTTTTTCATTAAGATCTTTAAACTCCAAATTATTGGGACGCCTTCTAGCTAAAGTTGACTCATCTCCAGTCCCATCTTTATCAAGATTTATATTAGAAAACAAAGATTCAATAGGAGTCACACCAATCACTTTAAGATCTTCATCATTATTTTCAAAGCACTCCGGTTTAGCGGCCATCTTATTTACCAAAGTAGTTTTCTTATCGGAAATTTGGCCTACTAAAGTTTCAATATGACGAAATTGAGATTTAAGGCCATATATTTCCTTGGTAACATCATTGAGCTCTTTATTAATATACTCCATCATAGTTTTTTGCTCTTTAAGTTCATTTCTAAAGAAACTATTATGCTCAAATTGTAAGGACATGAAACTTTTAGCATTATTTTCAATCTCTTCCAACTTCCTATAGTAAGGATCAAAGCTCTTGGGTTGAGCCACACAGGCAAACAAGAAATCTAGCACATGAGCAAACAAAAAGCAAGCAAAAAAGACGAACAAAAGAAGGGCGAATAAAAAGGCAAATCTTTTTGTGTTTTTCTGAAAATATTTTAGAAGTGGGGGAGAGGAAAACGAGAGGCAAATGGCAAATAATGTAATGCAAGAGATGAGAGTTTATGATGGGTACTTGGTAGGCTTGATGTAGAACCTCCCCGACAATGGCGCCAGAAATTCTTCCTGCTACTTCTTGAGCTTCCGTTGATTTTTCCCTTGAAGAGGAAAGGGTGATGCAGTACAGTAGAGATAAGTATTTCCCTCAGTTAAGAACCAAGGTATGAATCCAGTAGGAGGCACAAGCAAGTCTCCAATCTATGCACCTACACAAACTAACAAACACTTGCGCTCAACGCGAAAAAGGGGTTATCAATCCCTTCACGGTCTCGAACAAGAGTGAGATCTAATAGAGATAGGTATAAAAGATTACTAAAGCGTAAAATAAAGTAAAAACAAATAAATTGCAGCAAGGTATTTTTGGGTTTTTTGGTTTATAGATCTGAAAATATATGATGGAAAATAGACCCGGGGGCCATAGGTTTCACTAGAGGCTTCTCTCTTGAAAATAGCATACGGTGGGTGAACAAATTACTGTTGAGCAATTGATAGAAAAGTGCAAGGTTATGACAATATCTAAGGCAATGATCATGAATATAGGCATCACGTCCGTGACAAGTAGACCGAAATGATTCTGCATCTACTACTATTACTCCACACATCGACCGACTCCTGCCTGCATCTAGAGTATTAAGTTCATAAGAACAGAGCAACGCTTTAAATAAGATGACATGATGTAGAGGGATAAACTCAAGCAATATGATATAAAACCCATCTTTTTATCCTCGATGGCAACAATACAATACGTGCCTCGCTACCCGTTCTGTCACTGGGTGAGGACACCTCAAGATTGAACCCAAAACTAAGCACCTCTCCCATTGCAAGAAAAACCAATCTAGTTGGCCAAACCAAACCGATAGTTCGAAGAGAAATACAAAGATATCTTAATCATGCATAAAAGAGTTCAAAGAAGACTCAAATAATATTCATAGATAATCTAATCATAAATCCACAATTCATCGGATCTCAACAAACACACCGCAAAAAATTATTACATCGAATAGATCTCCAAGAACATCAAGGAGAACATTGTATTGAAGATCAAAGAGAGAGAAGAAGCCATCTAGCTACTAGATATGGACCCATAGGTCTGCGGTAAACTACTCACGCATCATCGGTAGGGCAGCAAGGTTGATGTAGAGGCCCTCCGTGATCAAATCCCCCTCCGGCAGATCACCGGAAAAGGCCCCAAGATGGGATCTCACGGGAACAGAGGCTTGCGGCCGTGGAAAAGTATTTTGGTGGACGCCTCTGGTGGTTTGGGAATATTTGGGAATTTATAGCGCAAGAATTAGGATTGGAGGACTCTCGAGGGGCCCACAAGCCCTCTGGGCGTGCCCCCCTGGGGCGCGCTTGGCAGGCTTGTGGCTTCCTCGGGCATCTTTTGACCCCCTCTCCAAGCTCCGTGGATGTATTCTGGTTCAAGAAAAATCATCGTAAAGTTTTATTCTGTTTTGACTCCGTTTGATATTCCTTTTCTGTAAAACTCAAAAACAAGGAAAAAAACAAAAACTGGCACTGGGCTCTAGGTTAATAGGTTAGTCCCAAATATAATATAAAATAGCATATTAATGCATATAAAACATCCAAAACAGATAATATAATAGCATGGAACAATAAAAAATTATAGATACGATGGAAACGTATCAAGCATCCCCAAGCTTAATTCCTGCTTGTCCTCGAGTAGGTAAATGATAAAAACAGAATTTTTGATGTGGAATGCTACCTAACATATTTATCAATGTAATCTTCTTTATTGTGGCATGAATATTCAGATCCATAAGATTCAAAACAAAAGTTTAATATTGACATAAAAACAATAATACTTCTAGCATACTAATAAAGCAATCATGTCTTCTCAAAATAACATGGCCAAAGAAAGTTATCCCTACAAAATCATATAGTCTGGCTATGCTCCATCTTCATCACATAAAATATTTCATCATGCACAACCCCGATGACAAGCCAAGCAATTGTTTCACACTTTTGGTGTTCTCAAAAATTTTCAACTTTCACGCAATACATGAGCGTGAGCCATGGATATAGAACTATAGGTGGAATAGAATATGGTTGTTGTAATAGCATGGAACAATAAAAAATTATAGTTACGTTGGAGACGTACCAGCGCATCGTCACCTCGTCCTTAGCCAATCTTTGTTTATTCCGTAGCTCCTACTTCGAGTTACAAATATGAGTGTCGGTGCAACAAACCCCCAGGTGTGTTGCCTGGACTGTACACAGGCTCAAGAGCAAGCTTACGGCGTTCAAGACAAGGCCAAGCAGAAGAGATGGCTCTTTGAGAAATCAAAGGGCAGATCAAGAAGACCAAGACCAATCAAATAAGCAAGATATCACTAAGGAAAAACCTCCCTTACCGGGCAGCCGAGCCTGGCGGGGTCGAGGTTACCCCAAGACAAGCCTCAAGACTCCCCCGGCAGGCTTGCCGGGGACGCCAAGGGCGGGTTACCCCGCCAAAGCTCCACCGCTCCACCTCACAGCAACACAAGTCACCCATCGGTGCGCTGTCGAGCCCCCAAGTGACTAAGTGGCTGTTACTTGGTACGTGGCAGCCCATTTCTTAGGAAGATCATCCCTAAATGAGACCCGTCCAGGCGACGTGTCGCGCGGGCAGGCGAAAAGGTGGCTGAATGGCACGGCAAGGCTTGCCGGGCTACACCGCGATGTGACACTAAGTGGCGTATTTAATGCACCCTGTCCTGTCTGCAGAGTTAGGTATGATAGCACTATGGCTATCTAATCAGTGCATAATGACTGTTTTCCAATTGTGGTGACCCCTTGACCTATAAAAGCAGGGCCGTGGCTACCTTAGAAAGGATTCGGACCCTTGTACACTCGTACGCGCGTAGCTGCTCTCGCCCCGAGGCGACCTTGCCGGGCTAGAGCGCTGCGTCTCCACCACGGTCCTTCCATCAATCCACCAAAGCAGGAGTAGGGTTTTATGCCTCGCGGTCGCCCGAACCTGGGTAAAACTGCCCGTGTCATTGTTGTCATGCTGCTCTGTGCTTTCCGCTCTTTGAGCAATGTGCTCTTCCCCCTTGCCGAACCACAAGGGGCCGATGGCCCCATAAGTGGCCGTGTGATACCATGATATCTCTGGCGCGCCAGGTAGGGGGGCAGCGCTTGCGCGAACCCGAAGGTGTGAGCAGCGCGTCATCTTCATCATCATTTTCTTCATCAACGGCTTCATCATCCATGGCGCCCAAGAAGCAATTCGGTGCTTCAGCTCACCCGTCCACCTTGAAGGCCCCCTCGCATGCGGCCACTAGTGCCGTGGGGGCTGCAGGGGAACATGACCGGCGCAGGCGGCGCCATCACCATTCCCCCTGCGGCCGAAGCACGAGCAGGAGGCACCGGAGGAGGGCGACACCAACAACACCCCGGCGGCCATGCTCCACAAGGTACAGGTGGGGAGAATATTCCGTCTCCACCTCCCCACCACACCGAGGGACACAGCCACAGCGGTGGCGCTCGCCCTGATGCAGATTGTAACCTCCTAGCTGCCCCCGCGGCGGGTGCGGCTACAGGGCCTGCGCCACCCCCAGGGCAAGCTAGCTGAGACGATGCACCAAATGGGGTCATCAACCCCCAAGCACATCTGCCTCGTCGTCACGCCGCCCTAGCGACTGGCTCACGGCGGCGAGAACATGGCGCCGACACTACAGGCACCATCAGAAGTTGGGCGATGTCGCGATCCGCGTTGTCGTCCATGCCAAGCACCACTTCGGAGGCCATGGCGCGGACCCAGCTCTTGTTGAGATTTCCGCCAGCGGCCAATCAAATGGATGAGTGGAGGGCCACTATCCAGAGCTTGATTGGTTTCACCGAGGAGGGAGGATCACAGCAGGCAGGCCCGCCACGGCCTCCACCAATAGCGGCAATGGCCCAAGCCGTTGGCCACACCGAGGGAGCCATTCCGACGGTGCAATCCCATCCACGACAGCCAGCACAGGGGCCACAACTAGGCCCACGCGACCAAGAACCCGATGACGTATCAATGGCTTCGTCTGATCCTTAGACACGTTGAGACCAGCGACGGGTCCTGGAAGACAGGCGGAGGGAAGACACGCGCGTCACCATCGAGTGACGCCGCGACACCTATCGCCAGTCTGATAGGCGCAATGGCCCCGACGTCGACGAACCCATGCCCGGTGGGGGCAGGTACCTGCCTTTCGAGGTTGGGTGCCCCGCCTTCACTCATGAGCTGCGGCAAGTCCGTTGGCCATCTGCCTGTACGTTCAAACCAGAGATACCAGAAAAGTACGATGGAAGATTGAACCCGGCAGAGTTCTTGAGCATCTACACCATCGTTGTTCAAGCTACCGGAGGAAGGGATGAGAGGGTGTTCGCCAACTACTTCCCTTTGGCACTCAAGCCAAACGTGAGGTCGTGGCTGATGCACTTGCCAAAGAACTCCATCTCGACCTAGGCTGATCTGTGGCATGAGTTTATTGGCGCCTTCACGGGCGGCCATCAAGAACCAAGGCGGCCCAGCGACTTGCAGCTCCTCCCACAGAAGGAAGGAGATAGTTTGCGGAAGTATATGAAGAGGTTCAGCTGGGTGCACAGGAACATTCCAGGCATGCATCCAGCAGCTGTGATAGCTGCGTTCCAGTCCAACGTGCGCAACCGCAGGATACGTTCCAAAATGAACGTTCGGTTTCCCATGACTGTGAATGAGCTATACACTCTGGCGGACAAGTGTGCCCGAACAGAGGAGGGGAGGCGACTCCCCGATGAAGAAGATGGCGTCAACATTGACTCAGAGGATGACGACGACGCCACCAATTAGAAGAAGAAGAACAATAAACGCAACAGGAAGCGCAAGGATAAAGCAGTGATGGCTGTTGAAGGAGCGAGCACTCCTAGTACCGGCACGAAGGCCAAGACCGAGGCTCCCGGCAAGGAAGTTGCCGCGTGCACTGACTGCCGGGAAGCCGCAGCTGCCGAGAAGGCTGGGAAGGCTGACAGGCTGTACTTCAAGATCCATCGGACTAAGGGACACGATCTTCAAGAGTGTCATCAAGTTGAGCAGCTTGTCAAGAAGCAGAAAGTCGAGTACAAGAAGCGTGACAAAGAGAGAGACCAAGATGGTGTTGGCGGGAAGGGCCGAGGTAGCAGAGGAGGTCGCCCTGGCAAGGCCCCTCAGTAGCAAGGGAAACCGGCCAGAGGCCGTGAGAAGAAGGGATGCGATGATGGGAGTGATGAAGGAGATGAAGAGGAAATCAGCGAGCAGGAATTCCAGAAGGCCACTGACGCCCCGTGCATTGACGGAGGTGCGTCCTTGCACTCCTCTCACCACCAGCTCAAACAGTGGGCATGTGAGGTCAATGCCGTGGAGCCGGCGGCAGATTCTCGGAAACCGCTCAAGTGGTCCCGCAAGCCCATCATCTTTGATGAAGAGGATCACCCTGACCGCACCATTGCAGTCGGATGATTGCCATTGTTGGTTTCACCAATGATTTGCAACCTCAAATCACAAAGATGTTGGTTGACGGCGGGGCCGGGTTGAATCTGATATCTCCCAAGGTCATCAGCAAGCTCCAGATAGCAGATGAAGAGTTCAAGTTTACCGGTACTTTCCAAGGCATCAACCCCGGCAGGAGTCGTCCTAAGGGAAAGATCACACTGTCGATAACGTTCGAGGGGGGGGGAGAGCTGAACTACCGGACTGAGAATATCGTGTTTGATGTGGTCGACCTCCCCCTGCCATACAATGGAATCCTTGGCCGCCCTGCCCTGGCAAAATTCATGGCGGCATCCCACTATGCCTACAACACTC
This sequence comes from Thinopyrum elongatum, assembly GCA_011799875.1. Taxonomy (NCBI): domain Eukaryota; kingdom Viridiplantae; phylum Streptophyta; class Magnoliopsida; order Poales; family Poaceae; genus Thinopyrum; species Thinopyrum elongatum. The sequence continues at coordinate 543,706,464 of CM022298.1, read as the reverse complement.
TGAAGATGCCAGGACCGATGGGCGTCATTTCCGTTCCATCAGACAAGAAGGACGCAGTCATATGCGTGGATAAGATGTACCGAGAAGCAGTCACTGCAGAGGCCGTGGAAGCTACCGCTCCCGCTAAGGAAAGCAAGAAAGGGAAGAAAGCTAGCAAGGACGCCAGCAAAGAATCCGGGAAGCGCGCCTCTTCAGATTGCGCTGCGCCTGTTGATGATTTGCCGGAGAGTTCCAATAGCAAGAGATCAAAGGTTGCTGCGCCTGTTGTGAAGAAGGTCCCGGCAGGGTTGGTTGGCGCTGATGGTACATTTACTATCAGCCCCACCCTTGATGACAAATAGGAAAGCGCGCTCGTTGCCTTCCTGCGGGCGAATGTCGATGTGTTTGCTTGGCAACCATCTGACATCCCCGGTGTTCGCAGGGAGGTATCGAGCACCACCTTGTTGTCTGCCCACATGCCCGACCCGTCAAACAGAAGGTCCGAAAGCAAGCTTTGGAGCAGCAGCAGTTTATTGCCGAGGAGATCAAGAAACTCGAAGCTGCTGCTTTGGTCAGAGGAGTGTTGCATCCAACTTGGTTGGCGAATCCAGTGGTGGTGCGCAAGGCGAATGGGAAATGGAGGCTTTGCATAGATTTCATAGATCTAAATAAAGCATGCCCGAAGGACCCATTCCCCTTGCTGCGCATCGATCAGATTGTGGATTCCACCTTTGGATGTGACCTACTTTCCTTCTTGGATACCTACTCCGGGTACCACCAGATTTTCATGTCCGAAGAAGACGAAGAGAAGACCGCATTTATAACCCCATGCGACACGTACTGCTTTGTACGTATGCCCTTTGGGTTAAAAAGCGCTGGATCCACTTTCGCGAGAGCAGTACAGATTGGCTTTGAGTCCCAGTTGCACAGGAATATTGAAGCCTACATGGATGATATAGTGGTCAAAACCAAGGACAAATCAACTCTCATTCAGGACTTGGAAGAGACCTTTGCAAATCTACGCAAGATCAACTTGAAGCTGAACCCAGAGAAGTGTGTGTTTGGCGTTCCTTCTGGCAAGCTGCTTGGCTTCTTTGTGTCCCACCGGGGGATAGGGGCCAACCCCGACAAGATCAAGGCAATTGAGCAGATTCAAGCACCCAAGACAGTTAAAGACATGAGGCGTTTGACTGGATGTGTTGCCGCGCTAAGCAGGTTCATTTCCAAGTCCACCGAACGCGCCATGCCGTTCTTCAAAATCTTGAAGAAGGCTGGGCCCATGGAGTGGACCCCGGAGGCAGATGCTGCGTTACAGGATCTGAAGACCTATCTTTCCTCTGTCCCCACCTTAGTCGCTCCAAAGCCACAAGAATCGTTGCTGTTATACTTGGCGGCAACCAATCAAGTGGTTAGCGTAGCACTGGTGGCGCAGCGGGAAGTAGATGAAGAAGCAGCTACAACTGCCGTCCCCTCTAGAGGAGGAAGTGAACTCGCCCCGGCAAGGTCAGAGGCAGATCAGAACAAGGAGGAGCGGGGTAATGGAGACACCTCCAAGGTCGCGGCAAGGAAGAAAGTGGTGCAACGGCCAGTGTACTTCGTCAGCTCCTGTTGCAGGGGGCTAGGTCGAGGTACTCTGGCATGCAAAAGTTGATTTTTGGCCTCATCATGGCCTCAAGGAAACTGCGCCACTACTTCCAAGCCCACGAGATCAGGGTTGTCATCCGCTTCCCCTTGCAACACATACTGAGGAACCCTGAGGCCACTGGCAGGATAGTGGAATGGGCTTTGGAGTTATCCGGCTTTTGTTTGAAGTTCGAGAGCACGTCAACCATTCAGAGCAGAGCACTGGCAGAGTTTATTGCGGAATGGATGCCTACCCCTGACGAAGACGTGTTGGAGACAATTATCCCCGGCAAGGAAGCACCCCAAGAATGGATCATGTACTTTGATGGTGCCTTCTCCCTACAAGGTGCAGGAGCTGGCGTGCTTCTTGTTGCTCCCTTTGGGGAGCACCTCAAGTACGTGGTTCAAATGCATTTCCCTCGGGAGAAGGCTACCAACAATACAGCAGAATATGAAGGACTCCTTGCCGGGCTCAGGATCGCAACAGAACTGGGAATCAAGAAGTTGATCATTCGTGGAGATTCGCAACTTGTGGTGAGGCAAGTGAACAAGGATTATCAAAGTCCATTGATGGAGGCATACGTCGAGGAAGTGAGAAAGTTGGAGGAGCGCTTTGATGGATTGCAAACAGAGCACATACCGCGTGCGGAAAATAGCATTGCTGATCATCTGTCAAAGTGCGCTGCGCAAAAACTCCCTGTGGAACCAGGGACTTTTGTTCTCCATCTGACTCAACCCTCCGTATCTCCGGCAAAAATGGCCAGGAAGAGGAGGAAATTGGACTCCGGCAGGCCTCTCCCGGTAGAGCCCTCTGGGGACCCCGGCAGAGAGGTTGGCAGGAACAACTCCGTTTCGCCCGGTGAGCAGCACCCTCCCGCTAAACCACCTGTTCTTGTGGTCGAGGCATGCGCTCCCGTGAACGAGGAGGTGCCGCTAGTCCTTGTTGCCGAGCCTCAGGCTCCAACGTGGGCGCGGCACATAGCCCATTTCCTCCAAACAGGAGAACTTCCCAAAGAGCAAGAAGAAGCTGAAAGAGTAGCCCGGAGGGCCAGTATGTATCAGTTCGTTGACGACACGCTATACAGAAGAAGTCCCAACGAAGTGAAATTGAAGTGCATTTGCCGGGAAGAAGGAAAGGAACTGTTGGCAGAGATACACAAGGGTATATGCGGCACCCACATTGGATCGAGGGCCCTGGTTGAAAAAGCCTTCCGGCAAGGTTTTTACTGGCCCACGGCCCTCCAAGATGTAATTGAGCTAGTCACCAAGTGTGAAGCCTGCCAGTTCCACTCCAAGAATATCCATCAGCCTGCTCAAGCTCTCCAGATGATCCCTTTGTCATGGCCCTTCTCGGTCTGGGGGCTCGACATCTTGGGCCCCTTCCCCCGTGCTACCGGGGGCTTTGAGTTCTTGTTCGTCGCGATCGACAAGTTCACAAAGTGGCCAGAGGTGGAGCCCGTGAGGAAGGTGACCGCACAGTCAGCTATCAAGTTCTTGAAAGGATTGGTGTGCCGTTTCGGAGTGCCCGCTAGGATCATCACTGACAATGGCACCCAATTCACAAGCCGCGCCTTCATGCAATACGTTCATGCCCTCGGAAGCAAAGTCTCATTTGCCTCTGTTGCCCATCCCAGAAGCAACGGACAAGCTGAGAGGGCAAACGCTGAAGTGCTGTGAGGACTCAAGACAAGAACATTTGATAGGCTGTAGAAGTGCGGCAGGTAGTGGATCGACGAGCTGCCGGTGGCTCTTTGGTCCCTCCGTATGACACCAAATCGAGCTACCGGGTAGACTCCCTTCTCCCTAGTCTATGGGGCAGAAGCAGTTATCCCCACGGAAATCATATACGGATCACCTCGAGTACTTGCCTACGATGAAGTAGCACAGGAACAACACAGGCGTGACGACACTGTGCTACTTGAGGAGAACCGTCTCCGGGCTGCTACGCGTGCTGCACGCTACCAGCAAGCCTTGCGTCACTATCACAGCCGCATGGTTCATGCCCGGAGCTTTGAGGAAGGCGACCTTGTCCTTAGGCGTGTTCAGTCCGCCAAGGGTGCAAACAAGTTGACGCCAAAGTGGGAAGGCCCTTACCGGGTAGTACGAGTGACCAGACCCGGCGCAGTCCATCTGGAGACCAGAGATGGCATTCAGTTGCAAAACTCATGGAACATTGAGCATCTTCGTAAGTTCTACCCGTAAGGCGCGGCTGTCGGGCCCTGCCCGGCAGCCACCCTTTTGTACAAGCCTTGCCGATGTTGCATGTAACCCTTTGTAAAAAGCCAGGCGCAGACCCTGAGCAACAGATGAATAAACGAAGCGCTGGGGGGCCCCCGACAAGATTGCATGCATGCATAAGCATATCATGAGCATAGCATGATCATGTAGATGAGGTCGCATGTAGCATTGTTTTCATCTGCACTAAGTTGCAGGGTTCTTGCTGTGGACTTGATCCCAAAGAGAAGAAATGAAGACGAGCCTACACAGCGATCCCCAGCAAGCCAAACAGATAAGTTTCTTCTTATCCATACCTGTTCTGTAAGGTAAAAACTTGTGCATATGAAAACCTCGTTACCTTCGAAACATAGGTGCTCCCATCCTTTGTCCCGAACGTTGCTTCGGACAAGGTGGTCGCAGTTGCCTTTGATGGAGAGGGTTCGACGAGGGGCCGGTCCCATTTTATAGTTTTATGCCTAGCAGGCCTTGCCCCATGACAGCAAACTAAGGGTACCGGCAGGATAGTTTACCGGGGGAAACTTGTTTACTTGAACATATAGAGGCACCTCACCTCTGCATGGACATGATACATGCACAAGTATCCGGCAAGGCTTGTCTTTTTCATTAATATGCTGATAAGCAAGTACAGATCTTACAGAGCACAAACATGGATAAAGAAGTTTACATAATTTATACTAAAGTTTGGTAAGTGCCTACATGTTTTAGACTGAAAAAAGATAAGTGCCCCGTAATGCCTTTGCTCTGTCCTCCTCCTCCTCCTCGGAACCGTAGGGGGAGACGAAGAAGACGGAGGGAAGACCTGACTGGGATTCAGCGCCTCCCCAGGATCGGGAGGACACCGCTCCTGGGCTGGGAGGAAGGAACCGGAGGGCAGGTGCAGATGGTGGTGCTGCCAAGGCCCAGCCGGTGATGATGGTGCTGCCGGCAATCACGCCACGTCGGAGCGGTCATCCCCGCTCTTGACGCGTCGTGGGTTGCCACCACCCTCCTCGTCGCTGTTGCTCGAAGAGGCACGCCTGTCGTTGCTAAAACCACCGATATGGCGACTAGGGCAGACACCAAGCGCTCCGGAGGACCCCACAGAGAGCATGGTCGTCTCCGCTGACCCGAGGCTAGAAGAATACTGTCCCCTTGAGAAGCATGCACAGGCACAAGAATCCCGCCCGTGCACGAAGCAAGCAGTCCCTCGAGGGAGGAGATCTGCCGTAACCAATGACAAACCACCCCCGCAATCTCCTGTGCGCGGCGAGCGGTCTTTTTCACGGTTTTCCTTCATCGGCATGGGTGAAGAAGGGATAGGCCACGGGCGACTATCACGCTTCGTGCCCACTATGGGCTCCGGCGCGGTGTCGCCTAGAAGAACCCTCACCAAGGTTTGGACCGCGGGCGGCCGGGCGACGAGCACGACGTAGCCGCTACCTCTGATGCTACCACCGCGCCGCCCGCGCGCCCACCCAGAGCCTTTCTTACCCACACTGAGCATAGGACCGCCACTCCAGGCCGAAAGCTTTGTGTGGGAACGAGAAGGAGACCCTACCTCAACAGAGGCACAGCCGCACCCTTCTTGGGAAGAAGGGGAAAAGGTGCATGGAATTAGCCCCTCGCCCGCTTCCCTTTTTATAGGAGAACGTGGCTGGGGGCTGACTTCACGCAGCACGGCAGAAGACATGGCCGGGGGGGAGGCTGATCCCTCAGTAGGTAACTGCCCCTCTCCACCAACCAAGGAAGGCCGAGCTCCTGCCCTGGCTCTCTCTCCTGCACCACGCGCCTCCGTCACCTACCCCACTCAATGCATGCAGCATACGTGGCAGAGGATAAGGACGTGGTGGGAAGAGTGAATTGGCAGTTACTCCCCCGTGCGTTAAAGTCATTCACGGGCCATTACAAAAGGTGGCCCCACTGCAATTGGCATCACGCGACGCACGGGAAAACCGAAAACTGACTCAAGCACAGGTTAATGGAGAAGCAAAGAAGATCTCAAAGGGCGAGCTACCACAACCCGCTCACCTGTGTACTAGACAGGGCCTACCCCGACGACGCTCGGCAGCGCATTCAAGCCAGGCCCAGGGGCTCCTGTCAGTGCAACAAACCCCCAGGTGTGTTGCCCGGACTGTACACAGGCTCGAGAGCAAGGTTACGACATTCAAGACAAGGCCAAGCAGAAGAGATGGCTCTTTGAGAAATCAAAGGGCGGATCAAGAAGACCAAGACCAACCAAATAAGCAAGATATCACTAAGGAAAAAACCTCCCTTGCCGGGCAGGCAAGCCTGGTGGGGTCGAGGTTACCCCAAGACAAGCCTCAAGACTCCCCCAGCAGGCTTGCCGGGGACACCAATGGCGGATTACCCCACCAAAGCTCCACCGCTCCACCTCACAGCAACGCAAGTCACCCATCGGTGCAGTGTCGAGCCCCCAAGTGACTAAGTGGCTGTTACTTGGTACATGGTAGGCCATTTCTAAGGAAGATCATCCCTAAATGACACCCGTCCAGGCAACGTGTCATGAGGGCAGGCGAAAAGGTGGCTGAATGGCACAACAAGGCTTGCCGGGCTACGCCACGATGTGACACTAAGCGACGCATTTAATGCACCCTGTCCTGTCTGCAGAGTTAGGTAAGATAGCACTATGGCTATCTAATCAGTGCATAATGACTATTTTGCCATTGTGGTGACCCCTTGACCTATAAAAGAAGGGTCGTGGCTACCTTAGAAAGGATTCGAACCCTTGTACACTCGTACGCGCGTAGCTGCTCTCACCCCGAGGCAACCTTGCCGTGCTAGAGCGCTGCGTCTCCACCACGGTCCTTCCATCAATCCACCAAAGCAGGAGTAGGGTTTTACGCCTCGCGGCGGCCCGAACTTGGGTAAAACTACCCGTGTCATCATTGTTGTGCTGCTCTGTGCTTTCCGCTCTTTGTGCAATGCGCTCTTCCCCCTTGCCGAACCACAAGGGGCCGATGGCCCCATAGGTGGCCATGTGATACCACGACAATGAGCAACCGAACCAGTATCAAATACCCAGGCGCTACTACGAGCATTAGTAAAGAACACATCAATAACATGTATATCAAATATACCTTTGTTCACTTTGCCATCCTTCTTATCCACCAAGTATTTGGGGCAGTTCTGCTTCCAGGGACCATTTCCTTTGCAGTAGAATCACTCAGTTTCAGGATTGGGTCCAGCTTTGGGCTTCTTCACGGGAGCGGCAACTTGCTTGCCATTCTTCTTGAAGTTCCCTTTCTTTCCCTTGCCCTTTTTCTTGAAACTAGTGGTCTTGTTAACCATCAACACTTGATGCTCCTTCTTGATTTCTACCTCCGCCGATTTCAGCATCGCGAAGAGCTCGGGAATCGTTTTTGTCATCCCTTGCATATTACAGTTCATCATGAAGCCTTTGTAGCTTGGTGGCAGTGACTGAAGAACTCTGTCAATAACACTCTCAACTGGAAGATCAATTCCCAGCTGAGTCAAGTGGTAATGATACCCAGACATTTTGAGTATGTGTTCACTGACAGAACTGTTCTCCTTCATCTTACAACTATAGAACTTGTTGGAGACTTCATATCTCTCAATCCGGGTATAATCTTGAATATAAACTTTAGCTCTTGGAACATCTCATATGCTTCGTGGCGTTCAAAACATCTTTGAAGTCCCGGTTCTAAGCCGTAAAGCATGGCACACTGAACTATCGAGTAGTCATCAGATCGAGCCTGCCAGACATTCATAACATCTGCATCAGATCCTGCAGCAGGTCTGTCACCTAGCGGTGCATCAAGGACATAATTCTTCTGTGCAGCAATGAGGATAATCCTCAAGTTACGGACCCAGTCCGTGAAGTTGCTACCATCATCTTTCAACTTAGCTTTCTCTAGGAACGCATTAAAATTCAAGCGAACGGTAGCACGGGCTATTGATCTACAACATAGATATGCAAAAACTATTAAGACTAAGTTCATGATAAATTTTAGTTCAAATAATCAAATTACTAATGAACTCCCACTTAAATCAACATCCCTCAAGTTGTCTAAGTGATACATGATCCAAATCAACTAACCCATGCCCGATCATCACGTGAGATGAGGTAGTCTTCAATGGTGAACATCTCCATGTTGATCATATCTACTATATGACTCATTTTCGACCTTTCAGTCTCAAGTGTTCTGAGACCATGTCTGTACATGCTAGGCTCGTCAAGTTTAACCCAAGTTTTCTGCATGTGCAAACCTGGCTTACACCCATTGTATGTGAACGTAGAGTCTATCACACCCGATCATCACGAGGTGCTTCGAAACAACGAACTTTAGCAACGGTGCATACTCGGGGAGAACACTTTTATCTTGAAATTAAGTGAAGGGATCATCTTATAATGCTACCGTCGTTCTAAGAAAAATAAGATGCATAAAGGATAAACATCACATGCAATCAAAATATGTGACATGATATGGCCATCATCATCTTGTGCTTTTGATCTCCATCTCCAAAGCATCGGCATGATCTCCATCATCACCGCCATGACACCTTGATCTCCATTATTGCATCACGGTCGTCTCGCCAACTATTTCTTCTGCAACTATTGCTAACGCATAGCAATAAAGTAAAGCAATTACATGGCGCTTAAGTGATTGACACGCATGTCATACAATAATTAAAGACAACCCTAAGGTTTCTGCCAGTTGTCAAACTCATCGACATGCAATTCATGAACTTATTACAAAACATGATCATCTCATACATCAACATATATCACATCACATCTTGACCATATCACATCACAACATGCCCTGCAAAAACAAGTTAGACGTCCTCTACTTTGTTGTTGCAAGTTTTATGTGGCTGCTATGGGCAACTAGCAAGAACCGTTCTTACCTACGCAAAACCACAACGGTGATTATCAAGTTGCTATTTAACCTTCTGCAAGGACCGCCGTAGTCAAATCTGATTCAACTAAAGTAGGAGAAATAGACACCTGCCAGCCACCTTTATGCAAAACAAGTTGCATGTCAGTCGGTGGAACCGTTCTCATGTGCGTGGACATGTAAGGTTTGTCCGGGCCGCTTCATCCCACAATAACGCCGAATCAAAATAATACATTGGTGGGAAGCAATATGAACATCACGACCCACAACTCCTTTGTGTTCTACTCGTGCATATCATCTACCCATAGACCTGGCTCTGATGCCACTGTTGGGGAATGTTGCATGGAAAACAAAATAAATTCTACGCACACGCAAGATCTATCCATGGAGACGCATAGCTATGAGAGGGGGAGAGCATCTACATACCTTTGTAGATTGCTAAGCAGAAGCATTTATCAACGCGGTTGATGTAGTCGTACTCCTTCACGATCCGTCCCGATCAAGTACCGAATGTATGGCACCTCCGCGTTCAGCACACGTTCAGCTCGATGACATCCTCGCCTTCTCGATCCAGCAAGAGAGGCAAAGTAGTAGATGAGTTCCCGCAGCACGACGGCATGGTGATGGTGGTGGTGAAACTATTCTGCAGGGCTTCGCCAAGCACAATGGACGTGGATGGAGGAGGAACTAGAACTAGAGGGAGACGGGGCGCCGCACACGGCTTGGGGATTCATGGTGTGTGTTGCCCCTCTCCCTCCTCTCATATATATAGGTGGGGAGAGGAGGGGTTGCCCTAGGGCGCACCCTACGGGGGCCGGCGGCCACCCTGGGTGCCTTCCCTAGCCGCCCCCCTTCCTTCTTTGGCGTGTGGGGGGAAGGAAAGGGGGGCCGACTGCCCTAGGGCGCTTCCCCTTCCCTTTCTCCCTTGCATGGAGAAAGGCAGGAGGGGGCCAGCCCCTCCCTTTCTATTGGAGATATAACCCTGAGGTGTGACCCGCCCAGAAGGGGGCCGGGTTACACCATTGGTGACTCAATGTGAAGAAGGCTCAAATAGGCCCAAGAAGATGAAGCATGAGAACTGGTGGCGGCTTACAAGGTGGGCCTGTTGAAGGCCCAAGACCTGGTGGTAGAATTGTGACCTGGAGGGCGTGAGCCGCCACGATGGCGACTTGTCCAACAAGGCAGGGCAACTTAGAAACCGAGTTGGTCACGTTGTGTGATCCGACTTGGACTCTTGTAAGCCCAGGGCCTCGACCTATGTATACAAAGGTGAGACCCTGCGGCGGGTTAACTTAAGAAACAATTGATCGAGAGCTAGGTCAAGTGATTCCGCTCCCTTGTAATCGATATTCAAGCTATAGTCAACAAAAGCAGGAGTAGGCTTTTACCTCGTTGTGAGGGGCTGAACCTGGGTAAACCTTGCGTCCTTTGTCCCATTCAACCCCTTCGAGCTAACCTACATCGCGATGGCTCCATAGCTAAGTCCTTTCACAAGGGCATCTGCTATGATAAAACCACAATATTTGGCGCCCACCGTGGGGCCAGAGCATGGTGGTTTCGAGTTCTTAAAGGGCAATTTCTTAGGGATCGAAGGATATGCTATGGGCCGGATGACTAAGAGTCGCCACGGCAAACTCTACATCGACGACACTGGCTGGGGCCCCGAGGCCGACTCAATCGAGTACGGGTACCGGGTCCCCTTTGGCGGAATTCACGTCTTCATCGGCAAGATCAGCAAGTCAGAGCTTGAGCCGGACATCTGCACCGATATCATCGAGACGGCTCAGCGCGCGTGACCCGCCAGGGTTCAACCCGGCCGGAAGCACATTTTCATTGGCTTTGTTCATGGGGCGGATCTTGAGGAAGATTCTGCATCTAGTGGAGAGACGGCCATCTATTCAGGTGATGAGTCTTCAACCGGGGAGATAGGGTCAATCTACCAGATTAAGGACGGCGGGCTTGGGGGCTGTTCCGATGGCGACAGTATTCTGGACCCCTATGAGCCGCCGTGTAGGGCTGCTATCTTCATGGCTGGCACTACGCCAATTCTCAACTCATCGACAGCTGCAGCTATGACATCTGGGTCAACGGCTGCGGCGACAGCTGGGGTTGGCGGCTCAGCTCAGCCGCCGGCTCAAGTTTTGTCTAAACTCTTGGGCACTTTGACGACTCTGTTAGCCACAGAGGTTACTGCGGCAAATCAAGCACAACATAATGCGGAAGTTGCAAAGGTGCGAGATGAGGTGGCCAAAGCCCATGAGGATTTTAATGCAGAGAACATCAGATTGGCAGAGGAACGAGCCAAGATGGATGCTGAGTCACAGCGTATCACGGCAGAGGCTTTTCTCTTAAATTTGGATCAAAACACCTCTAATGCGGTTCTTCGAAGGAGGTATCAAACCCGTTTGCCTGCACAGTATGAGGCGCAGAATCTTTTTAACACGCCTGGTGCGGGGCCAAGTAACCCGCCAGGCACAGCCCGGGCGGCTGAAGTCCCAGGGAGCGCATCGACGGCTCAACCCCAATTGCCAGACCCGCCCCGTAGGGATCGAACCCCGCCCCGGCGTTTTTCTACACCGTCTGGTCATTATTCCAACCCGGTGGATAACATGATAGCAGCGGCCACCCGGCTCAATGCAATCCCAATCACAGATGAGACGCCTTTTGTAGCTGAGGCACGGAACGCAATTGAGCTCTTGCAAACAGCGGTTACATAGCAGGAGAAATATACACATAATCGTGAGAGGGTGCATTCAACCCCCCTCCCAAGTCGCAGCTACATCCGACGCATTGAGTCACCGGCGGTTTTCAGTAGCGAGCGATGACGTCGGCCGAATCAATATGACCCGCCCCATGGGAATAACCCGCCCCTTACTCATGCTCAGGCGATTGTGGACGATGCTAGATCCCACCGTGAGGCGGAGGAAGCAGCGGCGGCTCAGCTAGGGGCTTATCAGCAGTCTCCGGTGACCCCTACGATGTCAGTAGGGGCTGGTATAATTTCCAGATTTGTTGGAGTGCCTTGTTTAGTATCAGCTTTATGTAATGAATGCTTGCCTAAGGATTTTAAGGGTCCTCGCAAGGTGGCTTACTATACAGCTGATCTCCCCCCTGAGACCTGGATTGAGAGTTATGAGTTAGCCATGGAGATGCTAGATGTCAATGATGCTATGTGTGCTAAATACTTTACCATGATGTTGGACGGGCCAGCTCAGACCTGGTTAAAAGGATTACCTGCCAACTCCATCAATTCATGGGCAGAGTTGAAAGCACGGTTCATTCAGAATTTTAAAGGAACATGCAAGCAGCCCTTGACAATTATTGATCTTGATAACTATGTGCAGCGTGAGGATGAGTCGGCTCATCATTGGGTCCCGCGGGTCTCAGCTATTATCCATTCTTCAGACATTATTGCGGCGGGTCAGGCGGTTCTGGTCTTGGAGAAGAACTGTCATTTTACCCCCCTTAAGCAGAAGCTTGGGCGGCTTAAGCGTCATTGTAATGACATGGGAGAACTCATGGCGGCTCTCATCAAATACGCCGACTCGGATACCACCAAAGATCCTGGATCTGATGATGAAAAATCCAACAAGGGAAAAAAGGGTGGCAATGGTAAGGGTCAGCAGCAGAATGTGACAGGGCATAACGGTAACAACCAGGGTAACGGTGGTAAGCGCAGACAGCCCGATGGCGGGTCAGATCTTGTAGCTAACACCAACACCGGATATAAAAACCAGTGCCGTAATGGCAATGGTAAGCAGGCCTTTGGAGGGAAGAACTTTAATATCGAGGCAATGATGAATGAGCCTTGCCCAAAACACAGCCTGCCCAATAAGCCGGTGACTCATGCTTGGAAGGATTGTTTCATCATGCGAGAGTACAGGAATTCCAACTTCAATCAGAATCATGGTAACAATAATGGCCCGCCTGGCGGGTTAGGATCCGGCTCACAGGGGCCCGGCTTTGGTGGTGGTGGCTCAAGTTCTGGGTATCAAGGACAGGGCAACCAGGGTGGTTATAACCAATAGTCTGGTCAGGTTAACCAGCAGCATCAGTCAGAATACCACAGTAATCCAAAGCAGCTTAACAATGGCCAGTATCATGTTTTCACCACAAGTCTTTGCAAACAAGATCGGAAGGTTCATAAACGCGTGGCCAGTGCGATTGAGCCGGCGGTACCTCAATACTTGCGATGGTCAGAGTATCCAATCACATGGAGTCGAGAGGATCACCCGCCCCGGGTTGACAATCCGGGTCAGTTAGCGTTGGTGGTAGCCCCTCAGGTCGGGGGTTATAAATTCACTAAAGTGCTCATGGATGGTGGCAGCAGTATCAATATTCTTTATTATGACACCTTTCACCGGATGAATTTAACTAATAAAGAGCTTAAGCCGGCTTCTACAGTTTTTCATGGCGTGGTACCTGGTAAGTTGGCATATCCTGTTGGTAAGATTGCCTTGGAAGTGGCTTTTGGCAATGACTATGACTATAGACAGAGATTTTATGGTTTGAGGTGATCAAGATCAAGAGCCCTTATCATGCCTTGTTTGGACGGCCGGCTTATGCCAAGTTTATGGCCCGGCCTTGTTATGCTTATTTATAGCTTAAAATTCCAGGGCATAAGGGTACTATTACGATCCATGGTGATCGAAAGGTTGCCTTGGAATGTGAGGAAGGAGATGCTGCTTATGCTGAGTCGACCTGCGCCACGGAAGAGCTTAAGTTTTATAAGGATAATGTTGTCCCGGCTGATATGACCCCTTTGAAGAAGCCCACCACTAAGCAAGACCCTTTGTTGAAGTTTAAGTCGGCTGATGATACTAAGCAGGTTGACTTTGTCCCTGGCGACTCATCTCAGCAGTTTATAGTGGGGGCCAATATGGATCCTAAATAGGAAAGCGCGCTCATCGAGTTCATCCGTGAGAATCGGGACATCTTTGAATGGAAACCTTCTGACATGTCGGGTGTACCGAGAGAATTCGCTGAGCACACTCTTAATGTGGATCCTAAATTTAAGCCGGTCAAGCAATTCCTTCGTCATTTCAATGAAGAACGATGTAAGGCCATTGGAGAGGAGGTGACCAGGCTCCTAGCAGCTAGGTTTATCGTGGAGGTTTTTCACCCTGAGTGGTTGGCTAACCCGGTGCTGGTACTCAAGAAAAACGGCACTTGGCATATGTGTGTTGACTACACAGATCTTAACAAAGCTTGTCCAGCCGATCCATTTGCTCTCCCTCATATCGACCAGATTATTGATGCCACGGCGGGTTGTGAGAGTTTATGTTTCCTGGATGCTTATTCTGGTTATCATCAAATCAAGATGGCAGTTAAAGACCAAGAGAAGACGTCTTTTATCACCCCTTTTGGAGCCTTCTGCTATGTCTCTATGCCTTTTGGGCTTAAAAGTGCTCAGGCGACTTATCAACGTTGTGTTCAGAATTGCTTTCACAGTCAGATTGGACGTAATGTGCATGCTTATGTGGATAATATTGTGGTCAAATCCAAAAAGAAGGAGACTCTCCTGGATGATCTAAGGGAGACCTTTGACAATCTCCGGGTCTATAAGATGATGCTTAACCCGGCCAAGTGTGTCTTTGGTGTGCCTGCAGGCAAGCTCTTGGGTTTTCTGGTCTCAGAGAGGGGTATTGAAGCTAACTCGGAGAAGATCAAGGCTATCACTTCATTGGCTAAGCCGGCGTGTGTCAATGACGTCCAATGCCTGGCGGGTCATGTCGCGGCTCTAAGCCGGTTCATAAGCCACCTGGGAGAGAAGGCAATTCCTTTATACCAGATGATGAAGAAGACAGATCATTTTGTCTGGAGTGATGCTACTGATAAGACGGTTGAGGCACTCAAAAAGTAGTTAGCTGAGCCGCCCGTCCTTGCGGCTCCCATTGAGAAAGAACCTTTGCTCCTGTATGTGGCGGCTAATAGTAAGGCTGTCAGTGTGCCGATTGTGGTGGAGCGCAAGGAGGCGGGTAAGGAATACCCAGTCCAGAGGCTGGCTTATTATGTCAGTGAGGTGTTGATTGAGTCCAAGCAACGATATCCACATTGGCAGAAACTGGTATATGGGGTGTTCATGGCGAGTCATAAGTTGAAGCATTATTTTCTTGGTCATCCTATTATTGTGGTCAGCTCTGCTAACTTAGGAGACATTATTCAGAATAGAGAGGCCAGAGACCGGGTTGCTAAGTGGGCAATAGAACTTGGACCTCATGGTTTGAAATATGTGCCAAGAACAGCTATCAAATCTCAGGCTCTAGTGGATTTCATCAATGACTGGACAGAGTTGCAGACGCCTGAGGAGAAGCCTGATAACACATATTGGACGATTCATTTTGATGGGTCTAGGCAGTTGGAAGGCTCGCGGGCTAGAGTTATTTTGACTTCCCCACGAGGTGACAAATTTTGTTATGTTTTAAGGTTAATGTTTCCTTGTACTAACAATGCAGCTGAATATGAGGCTTTACTCCACGGCCTTCGTATGGCCAAGGAGATGAATTTAAGCCGCGTCAGGTGTTTTGGCGACTCAGACCTTGTGGCTCAACAAGTCTCAGGCACATGGGATTCCAAAGACCTGCTCATGGCGGCTTATCGCCGGGCGGTTGACAATATTGCTGGTCACTTCAAGGGCTACCAGGTGGAGCACCTTGAGTGAAGGAATAATGAGGCGGCTGATGCCTTGAGCCGGCTTGGGTCTCAGCATAAGCCGGTGCCTCCTAACGTGTTTCTTGACGTCTTGCATTATCCTTCGGTTAAGTTGCCTTCTGAAGAAGACCTTGCTGTCCCTGACCCGAAGGCGCAGTTGGTGGCGGCTCTCCATGCTATTCCTGATTGGACGCTTCCCTACTTGGCTTATATGACCCGGGGCGAGTTACCTGAGGATGAAACTTTGGCAAGAAAAATAACCAGGAGGTCTAAGTCCATGACTATTGTCAATGGCGAGTTACACCGATGCAGTGTGATAGGCATGTTTCAACGTTGTGTTTCTCCTGAAGAGGGCCATGAGATATCGAGAGAGATTCATGAAGGTGATTGTGGGCATCATGCCGGCTCTAAATCTTTAGTGCCTAAAGCCTTTCGTCATGGTTTCTATTGGTTGACGGCTCATGCTGATGCAGAAGACATCGTCAGTAAGTGTGATGGATGTCAGAAATTTTCTCGACGAGCTCATGTGCCGGCTCAAGAGTTGAGGATGATTCCAATTACTTGGCTGTTTGCGGTCTGGGGGCTTGATATGGTTGGTCCTTTCAAAAGGTCTAAGGATAAGAAGACCCACCTCTTGGTGGCAGTGGACAAATTTACCAAATGGGTAGAGGCAGAGCCAGTTAGCAAGTGTGATGCAGCAACTGTAGTTCAGTTTGTTAAAAAATTGATCTACCACTTTGGTTACCCTCATAGTATCATCACTGATAATGGCACTAATTTTTCTAAGGGTGCTATGAAGGAGTTTTGTCAAAGAGAGCATATTCGTCTGGATGTTTCTTCTGTGGCCCATCCACAGTCTAATGGTCAAGCAGAAAGGGCTAACCAGGAAATTTTGAGAGCTATCAAGCCCCGGCTTATGGTTCCTTTGGAATGAACACTGGGTTGTTGGGTTGAGGAGTTACCTTCAGTGCTTTGGAGTATCAATACCACCCCCAATAGGTCAACAGGCTGTACGCCCTTCTTCATGGTCTATGGTGTAGAGGCGGTTCTCCCAAGTGATATACGTCATGACTCGCCCAGAGTGACGGCTATGTTGAAACTGATAATGAGACGGCACGACAGAACGCGCTTGATGCTTTGGATGAAGAACATGACCTTGCGGCGGCTCGTTCAGCAATATACCAGCAAGATCTGCGTCGCTATCATAGCCGCAGAGTCAAGACTCGGGCGTTTCAAGAAGGCGACCTAGTGCTCCGGCTGATTCAAGATCAAACTGACATGCATAAGCTGTCTCCACCTTCAGAAGGACCTTTTGTGGTTAGTAAGAAGCTCAACAGTGGCTCGTATTATCTCATTGATCTATGTGAGCACAAAAAGTCACACACCTCTGAGCAGGAGACCAACGGGCCGTGGAATATTGCTCATCTTCGGCCTTACTATACTTGAACCACCGGCTCTCCCCATTGTACATACTTCTGATGATGTATATATATCTTTTTATGATCAATATAATAAAACCGGCATCCCTGAAAAATTCAGGGCCTCTGTCGTTTCATTTCTGTGTATCTGAGTCTTTATTAATTAGTCATAAGGTCACCTGGGGGCTTCTAACCCATCGGGTTTAGCTTTCATACCCTCTTGACCAGGCATGAGACGCCAAATTATGAGTTATCCTGCCTATTTGCAACTTGCTACTCCGCCAGGTGACCCGCCGAACTCTTAACAGTCAATCTTTTTTAAGACCCTGAACTTGTTAAGGTTAAAATGTCGGCTTGTGTCACGTGAGAGCCGGCTTACAGTGAGCTAGGATAAACTCGGCGGCTGTGCGGCCTTGAAAGCACAAGGCATGTGAGCCAACTTGTTTGGTCATGTCTTGGAAGATGGCCTAGCAAAGATTTGAGATTTGTTGTATCTCTCTTTTTGATTTTTTCTGATATTCTTTAGGATTTTGCTTTTGTGCAAATTTTGACTACCCGGGTCGTGAGGCTCCGGGTTTTGATTCTCCTGTTTGAGTATCTTTTGGGTTGTAACCCGCCCTGGCTTTGGACTTTAAGTCGCCAGTATGTTTTGATTTCAAACAGCCGTAGTTATGAGACTACAGTCTTTGGGTTGTCACCCTCCCTGGTTTTGGACTTTAAGTCGCCAGCATGAATGATTTGCATAGCTGTGGCTATGAGACTGGGAGGCTTCGGGTTTAGTAACCCGCTATGGTTTCTGGCTTTGAGTCACCAGTATATATGATAATTGGTCTTTTGCAAAATGTATAAGACCTCAGGTGCTGAATATGGTCATCAGGCATTCATATATCTGATCAAATGAGGTAGG
Source organism: Thinopyrum elongatum (assembly GCA_011799875.1). Taxonomy (NCBI): domain Eukaryota; kingdom Viridiplantae; phylum Streptophyta; class Magnoliopsida; order Poales; family Poaceae; genus Thinopyrum; species Thinopyrum elongatum. The sequence goes on along the minus strand of CM022298.1, from coordinate 543,688,789 downwards.
CCACAAAAATCAAATTATTGGACCAAAAGTCAAGATAAAACTTGCACGAAGGCATGACACGGTGGCTCAACATTTTCAACTACCCTATTACAAGGCTTCAACTGAGCCCAAAAGTTGGTGAATCAAGTGTTTTTTGGGGCTGCACCCCCATGACCCGGCCTGAGAGCCGCCTGGCTCATCATTGGTCTGATCAATCCTCTTCTAGACGCTTTGACGACTCTGGGTCATCCTGCGCCGGCTCTTCCTCGTCGATCATCTGAAGATCAGCCGTGGTCCAGTTGATGCCAGCTAAAGCTTTGAATGTGGCTTCGTCATTTAGTATAATGGAATGATCAACATCAGGGGCAAAGATATGCTTACATTGAGGAGGAATGAGATTGACAACATCATGTACTGGCGGTTTAACCTTCTGATTGTTGTCATCATAAGCCGGCGTGTACTTGTTTAAGTTTAGCTCTTCAATGAGCTTGCAAGCCACGGGTTGCATCTCTCGGACGCATTGATTGAAGTCTTTTTCTTCAAAGGGTGACTGGTCATCCTTGAATTCAGGGTACCCGGTGGCTATTTCCTCCGGGTCAAGCTTAGATTGCCATGCTTTGGCCCGGCCAAGAGCAACAATGGCTCCGGCTCGGGCGGCTGATAATTTCATTTCTTCAATCTGGCCTGGGAATGTTGACAGATGATCCAGAACAGTCTTGATTTGACTCGGCGGTTTCCTATTCCATCCCAAAGACACAATACTGTGGAGAGTGCCACTATATAATTGCTCTGCCAGCGAGTAAATCTCCTTCAGTTTCAATAACATGTCCTGGCCAAGACTTGCACTCCTGGGGCCTGTTAAGAAGTCATACAAGAGCCGCCGACGAGTTAGCAATGCATATGGGAGAAGCCAGGTGGGTTACAGAATTTGAATGCATATTATGCTTATCGAAGATGGCAGCTGTCATCTGAGAGATGTGTTGTTTTAAACCGGATAACTCTTCAGTTACCGGCTTAAGCGCAGCTTCAGCATCTTCGGCCTTTTTTGTTAGAGCAGCCTTCTCAGTCTCCTAGACGGCTCTCTCAGCATCAAAACCTGCTTTAAGCTTCTCAATTTTCTCTAATGAGGCCTTCAGATCTGACTTGGCTTTGGAGGTTTCGGTCTGCTGTAGCTTCAAGTTTTTTCTTAAGTCGCCAACTTGCGATTCCTTCATGTTCAATTCTGCATGGAATAAATAAGGCAATGGTTATAGTGCAAGGAGCAAGTTTGTCAAGGTACGGTTAATCAAGTACCAAGCACATTGCAAGCAATACACTTGGCACTTGGGGGCTAATGTAGGTCATTTTAATTTAATTATGACCCAGCTCACTTTGTTAAGTTACGCCGGCCCTCGGGGGCTACATGTTTGGATTTCTTAAGTGATTATAAGTCCCGGCTCACTTTGTTAAGTTAAGCCGGCCCTTGGGGGCTACATGTTTGGATTTCTTAAGTGATTATATGTACCGGCTCACTTTGTTAAGTTAAGCCGGCCATTGGGGGCTACATGTTTGGATTTCTTAAGTGATTATAAGTCCTGGCTCACTTTGTTAAGTTAAGCCGGCCCTTGGGGGCTACGTACTTGGGTCTTAGAGCTAATTATCAATATGGCTCATCCTGTTACTATGGATTAATGGTTGAAAAGCTGTATAAGGTTCGTTCAAGATTAATATTTGAAGACTCGGCTCATCTTGATAAGATAAGCTGGCCCTGAAAGGCTACAGTTTGGACATTTTCATCAAGTCTACAGCATACTCAATATTGTCCTATACTCTAGACTTGGCGGCTATATAAAAGCATATGGAAAAAGGTTAGCAACGTACCTTATAGCATTCCTTCATAAGGTTCACTAAGCCGGCTTCTAGGTCACGGCTTGTATGAAGGCGGTTCAGATAACCTGCGTGGATGTCGCTTGCACTAAGGGCAGCATAGCTTTCTAGATCCAGCTTCATCTTGCCTTTATCCAAGGAAGGAGATTCCTCTTTGGCACTATGTTTGGTCAAGACAGTAGGATTTCTTGGCTCTGTATAACCTGTGCCAGTAATGATAACATCTGCAGTGTTCTTCTCGAGAGGGATCTCTTTAGTTGGCTTTAGAGGAGTTGGCGACTTGGGGCTTGGCGGGTCTGGATGTGTAGCCGGGTTAATTTCAGTATGTACTGGCTCAGTAACATGGGCATCAGTTGACGGTGGCGGGTCATTAACAGGCTCTTCAGGGTCTTGAATAAGGGCCTCAGACATTTCTGCTGCTTGCTTCTCTGGTTCAGCAGCTTTTGGATCTTTTGAAGACCCGCACAGTTTTTGTTTTTACCCGCCTTGGCTATGCCTCTATAACAAAGACGCAATAATTCATGAGAACATGTCACTGTAAATCATTTATGAATAAGTAGAAATACTTACCCTTGGGCGACCTTGAAGACAGGCATTTGAGTTCCTGTAGAGTCGACGGATGATGGAGGTGTTCCCTGATAATTTGAGTCGGAAAGATTAAGAGGTTGACGAAAAAGGCCAACCTTCGGAAGAGAAAGAGTTGGACTATGAGGCACCTCATTTCGACGCTTGCGAGGAACATGAGTGTTGGGTAAGCTGGAGTTGAGGTTTTGAGAACCGTCACTCCGGGTCATACATCTTGAGTCATGCTGCTGCTTCTTCAAAAGAAAATTGGGGTCCAAATGAGCAAGAGGATGAGAAAATCTTACTTTTCGGTTGACCCGCGGGGTTTTCTTTCTTGGCAACGGGTTTGAGTCAGAGGAGACAGGTATTACCTCTGCTGCGTCAGCTTGACTTGTTTTCACGTCGTCCTAAGAAGAGTCGGCGTCAATAAGTTGCATAAAAAGATGACCAAGGGAGTCAAGTTCTACCTCTGACTCGTCATCAAGTTTGAGCAGCTCTTCAGCGGATGGCTTCTTGGGACGACCTGGACCTCGAGTTTTTGTCTTGGGCTTCTTGGTTGGAGCGGCAGCAGGCAGTTTTTTCTTCCAAAAAGGGGAGTTGGCCTGTTTAAATATAGACAAGATAAGTAAGGAATATGCTATACAAGAAGTAAACAAGCAAAATGAAAGATGGTGTAAAATACTTACAGCCGGAGGTGGGTTGAGTTTGCAGAAAGGTTTCAGTCCCACTTTGCGGCACTTGTCCATGGGTTCCCCGAGCAGTGATTTGACTACATCAGTGACATCCTTATCACTCAAGGATGTCTGATTAAAACGCTATGAATCTTTGGTATCAACAGTGTATTCGCACATTAAGCCGATGCGCCGGCTCAAAGGCATTATCCTCCAAGCAACCCAGCAGCGGGTTAGATCCACTGCAGTTAAGCCGTTGGCTACCAATGCCCTTATTTTTTAGAAGGTGGGGGCGTATTTAACGCGCTCTGCAGCGGTTAACCGGTCTGGAAGCTTGCTGTGGGTGTTGAGCCGGAAGGGGCGATAACCCGGTAAATGATTTTCGTCGGCCAAAAAAGTATCTCTGCAATAGAACCAAGTGAAATTCCAATCCTTGGGGTGACTAGGCAGCTTGGCTTCAGGAAAAATTATGTCTCTCCGCCGTTGAATAGAAATTCCTCCAAGTTCCAAGCTGGGTCCATCAGTCATCTCAGTTTGACGATTGAGATAAAAATACTCTCTGAAGAGGTCAACAGTAGGCTCCTCTCCAAGGTACACTTCGCAGAATACTTGAAAATTGCACAAGTTGGAGATAGATTGGGACTAATGTCTTGAGGATGAAGTTGGTAAAAATTTAGAGCATCGCGGAAAAACTTTGACTCGGGCGGGGAAAAACCACGGAGAAGGTGGTCTGCAAAGATCATGATTTCGCCCTCTTGGGGTTCTAGAGTCGTTTCAGAACCACGGACCCGCCAGTGTATGACCTCTTTGGATGGTAAAATCCCCATGTCTACGTACTCCTGTAATGAGAGTTCGGAGACTTGGGAGGCGACACAGTCGGAAGAAGTGGGAGTCTTGGTCATTGTTGGCGGGTTAAAAAGCAGCAGTCTGAAAATTTAAGGTATGTCGGGTTAAAATTAAAGTGATAAACCGCTTAAGCATTTGCAAGGATAAATCAGTGGCAGTGAGGTGGTTCTGGATAAGGGATAAATCCTTATAATGAGAGTATGAAGGAATTATAAGTCGCACTGGTGAGGAGGGAGCGGTGACTCTCGGGTTCAAAACTAAAGTATGGCGAGTCAGAACATATCTGCTAAGCCGGCCAGAGAATGGCAGATGACAGAGTTTACTATTTAAGCCACCCAAGTAACATTAGCACGACGATTGTCTACGGATCTGGGGTTGGAAAATTTTTGCTAAGTATGGGATGAACAAGTTTTACAGAGTATGCCCACAAATTTGGATCTACGACAACTCAAAAAATGAAGAATAAATGCTAAACCTAAAGCATGACAGTGGAAGAACTAGAGAACTGAGGATTGATTTATCGGAAGATGGGATCTATTTTGGATATGAGTAAAAGGCTAAAAACTACTGTCGTGTTGCTTCTTCTTAGTTTTGGACTGGATTACATGTTCTATGTAACAGATGGATAAACTAGGTCGAACTGCGAAGAACTCCGACGAACCCTATAAACTGGATTGAGTTAATGTGGATCTGAGAAGGGGAAAAAGGAGTACTTGGAAGTGTTGACGAAAAGCGGGGGTGTGCTGCCGTTCCCTGGTCCAGTCAGGTTGATGCGCTGGCCTTTTATCGCAGTCGCCGGCAAAGAACGGTCAGAGCGGCGGAGCACTTGCGTAGCGGAGGTCGCGAGGAAGAAGAAGAAGTGAAGGTGAAGGGGGTATAAGTGAAAAAGGAGCCCCCCGTGCCTATTTATAAGGGAAAATGTGAACAGTAAAATGGCAGGCATGGAAATCAAGGAGACGTCATGATTATCTCAACACTGGAGGCGCCTCGGTTCTCGGACGACCCTTTAATGCAATTCGTTGTGATGTCATATGTTTTTTCTGGATTTATTCCGCATGCTGTCATGGCGGGTTACAGTGATTTGTTCAAGGTTAAGCTTTGGAAAGACGATTCGCCAACTGAAGCAGTGAAGATTGACATAAACAAGTTCAAATCAATCTGGGGCCTAATGTTGGAGATATAACCCTGAGGTGTGACCCGCCCAGAAGGGGGCCGGGTTACACCGTTGGCGACTCAATGTGAAGAAGGCTCAAATAGGCCCAAGAAGATGAAGCATGAGAACTGGTGGCGGCTTACAAGGTGGGCCTGTTGAAGGCCCAAGACCTGGTGGTAGAATTGTGACCCAGAGGGCGTGAGCCGCCATGATGGCGACTTGTCTAACAAAGTAGGGCGACTTAGAAACCGAGTTGGTCACGTTGTGTGATCCGGCTTGGACTCTTGTAAGCCCAGGGCCTCGACCTATGTATATAAAGGTGAGACCCTGCAGCGGGTTAATTTAAGAAACAATTGATCGAGAGCTAGGTCAAGTGATTCCGCTCCCTTGTAATCGATATTCAGGCTATAGTCAACAAAAGCAGGAGTAGGCTTTTACCTCGTTGTGAGGGGACGAACCTGGGTAAACCTTGCGTCCTTTGTCCCGTTCAACCCCTTCGAGCTAACCTACATCGCGATGGCTCCACACCTAAGTCCTTTCACAAGGGCATCTGCCATCATAAAACCACGACACTTTCCTTTACAAGGCCGGCGGCCAGGTTGGAGCGCGCCAGATCCTTGTGGGCTGGTGTGCTCCCCTCCCTTTGGCTCGTTAGGCCCAGTAACTTCCCGTGGCCTTCTAAAACCTTTTCCGGTGATCCGATAAATACCCGGTGCATTCCGAAACCTTTTCGGAGACCAAATACTAACATTCTATATATCAATCTTTACCTCCGGACCATTCCGGAGCTCCTCGTCATGTCCGTGATCTCATCCGGGACTCCGAACAACATTCGGTCACCAACTCGTATAATACTATATCATCAACGAACATTAAGCGTGCAGACCCTATGGGTTCGAGAATGATGTAGACATGACCGAGACACTTCTTCGGTTAATAACCAATAGTGGGACCTGGATGCCCATACGTAGTTCCCTTTATCCGTCTGTCGTGGATTTGTCACGGCAGATGTCCTCATGAAAAAGGACTTAGTCGTGAGGCCAACGCATATATGTGGTAGCTTGAGAGGGGTTGAGTGGGAACAAGAAGACACGAGGTTTTACCCAGGTTCGGCCCCTCATGGTGGAGGTAAAAGCCTACGTCCTGCTTCATTGATATTGATCATGGTGCTCACGATTACAAGGGTGCTCTTTCGCTACCTCTATCTTGAGAGCTATTGACTTGTAAAACTTGTCCCTCTTGGGGTGCCCCGCCCCTCCTTATATAAGTTGAAGGGGCGGGTTACATGTGGAGTCCTACTAGGATTAGGTTTAGTCTATCTTCTATTACAAGCCGGATACAAGTCTGGGTCTTGCTTCCTTGTAAGGAAAATATTCCTCATGCCTTTCATCTTAAGCCGGCCCACCATAACACAAGCCGGTCTTCCATGAACCGCCTTCTGGGCCTCCGGGTCTTGTCGCTCCTCTGACCCGCCTGCCGGGTCACCAATGAGTCACCTGGCTTGGCTGGGTCATCAGTGAGTCGCCAAGTCAGGGCGGGTCTCCAGTGAGTCGCCAAGTCCGGCCGGGTCATATATCCGGCCGGTTCATACTGTGGGGTATATCCCCAACATTAGCCCCCAGTTTAATTTGGATTTATCCATGTTAAACTGATCCTGCAAAATAAACACAAGAACAAATTTGACAGGTTGTGCTCTGGATTAAAAAATTTCTGAGCCGATACCTGATCATCGTTAAGTCCTTGTCATTTCCTTCTTCTGGAAAAATCTGGGTCAATAAACCAGCTTTATAGTCAATCTGAATTTCAGCCGGCTTAAAGATGTAGAGCTTGCCGAGTTATGATTGCCAAAATTGCAGGTTTGTAAATATTGATGGCACCGGGTCATAATTGTTGCTAACATCAAGCTTGAAAGTGTACCTCCCTTATATGCATATCACCTGTAGCCCCCAAGTCTTAAGAAGGGAGTGTAGTAACAGCTTAAGACTTGCTTCAATATAAATGCTGCAACTTTGGAGAAATCCGGATTGTTCATGTAAACCATCAATCAAAAACTGAACATTTTGTACATCCCATGTGTAGCCCTCAAGTGCGGGGTCATTATGCAATAATGAGCAGGGACTTTGTAGATATGATCATGCAGATTTGAGCAGCAACGTGTAGCCCCCAAGGGCCAGCTCAGTAAGATAATACTAAGCTGGGACTTTATATATACTTCATTGAAAATAACATCATATGATGTAACCCCCACCGTGGGGCTTGAACCCACGACCATAAGGTTAATAGCTTGTGTACTTTGAATTTTTGACAGGAGCAATTGGTAGCCCCCAAGGGCCGGCTCATTACGATGTGATGAGTCGGGTCTTCAAAAAGGCGAATAAAAAATGACCTTGCATTAGCCCCCAAGTGTCATGGTGCATGCTTGCAGCAACATGGGACTTCCATATTTGATATAATCATGATTTGAATAATGTAGCCCCCAAGTGCCAGGTCGTCAGCCTGCAGCGACTCGGGACTATTCCTTCCATTGTAAATAAAACCATATCCATTGTCCGAATGATGTTGCTTAAAGCCTTTGCATATTCAATATTGAACCATGCTCTCTGCTGTGAGCCGGTATTCTTGGATAAATAAATAAATAATAGCCATTTCTATGAAACGGCTTTTGAAAACCTCAATCATAATACTGGTTATTCATAACCATAATAAAAATCCAGCCATGTTGGCTATTAAAGATTTGAATAATATAACACGGTTGAAAAAACCTCAATCATTCAATACTGGTTATGACAACCATAACGAAAATCCAGCCATGTTTGGCTATTCAAGATTTGAACAATATAATCCGGTATGAAAACCTCAATCACAAGATCTTGTCTGTTGACAAGTAAATCCAGAGTTAAATACTCAGTGGCTCTTGGCCGATGGCGACTTAATGTGCATTCATTGTTATCCAGGATTTGTGTAACCCGGCAGCTTGTAGCCTTTGCAAAAAATTAGGAGTTGATAACCCCATCCATGGCAGCTCATAGTCATGTCCAGTTTTTGAAAAGATCACTTTGGTGGCTCATAGCCTCAACATACTCAATATTGAGCAATATAACCCGGAGCTGGATAACCCGGCAATATCTTCAGATGGCCATATGATGGGTTTAAACGCAATGATTCATATGAGCAATAGCAGTATTCTTACTTATGTGTAAAGCTCTGCATGTCCTACACAAAGTTTAAACAGTATATGCCCTGGCGACTTAATCGTCAAAACCAGGGCGAGTAACAACCCAAACATAATATAGTCTTATGCAATTATGGAAAAGACTAGAATTAAGGCCATTCAAGCCTAAACATACTGGCAACTTAAAGTCAAAAGCCGGGGCGGGTTATCAAACCTCGCATATTCATATAACCAAGAAAACATACCTGTAGGATTGATTTATACTGCTGGCTTACATTGCCATACCCAGTGAAGGAAATAATCCAATGATTTATAAGCGCATGATTCCAATGGCGCAATCCAAAATATACTGGCTACTTAACGTCCAAAGCCAGGGCGGGTTATCAAACCTCGCATATTCATCCAACAATTTAAATATATACCTGAAAAATTGGCTCAAATTGCCGGCTTACATCGCCACATCCAGTGAGGGTAACAATCCAATGATTTATAAGCACATTATTCCAATTGCGCAATCAAAGTATATTGGCGACTTAACATCCAAAGCCAGGGCGGTTTACCAAACCCAAAATATTCATACCATTATTGAAAGACATGCCTGCAGATTAATACCAAGGTGATGCCTTGATAATTATAATCCGGAGCCAGTATCAATCCGGAGTCATAAAATATCATCATTTTGATTGCTCAAGGCAAAGATATCCTGGCGACTTAACATCTGCTATCAAGGCGGGTTATCAAACCCAAAGATGCTCAATGATGAATCATATAATCAAGGCTACATGGCCTGTGAAATCAGTTCATACTGTCGGCTTACAGCCATATGCAGTAAGGGTAACAGCCCAAAAAACTTAGAGCGCAGAACTCCAAGTGCACAATCAAAGCATACTGGCAACTTATCATCCAAAGCCAGGCCGGGTTATCAAAACTCCGGATATACTCAAATATGAGTCATGAGGATTAAGGCTACATGGCCTGAATCAATTTTAAACCATATGTCAATATGGTACAAGGATATGAACCCAAACAATGTTCATAGAAAATAACAAATCAGAAAAAACAAGACTTTCATAGGCTGCCAAACCTCAATATCAAGTGCTGTTCAAGGGCCGCACAGCCACTGAGTTAATCCTTTATTCAAACCTGTAAGCTGGGCCTCACATGACCAATCGCCGTTTTAACTTTGACAAGTTCAGTATCTTTATAAGATTGACTGTCAAGAGTACAGCGAGTCATTCCAGGATTACCTGGGCGGAGTGGCAGACATACAAAGGCAGGATAACCCGGATTTTTGGTGAATACACCTGGCGTCCAAGCCATCAAAAGGGTGAATATAGCTATGTTCATTGAACAGGAAGCCCCCAAGTGACCTTTAACAAGCCATCAAGGCAGGTTACCTATGTTTGAACTGCACATTATAGTAAGTTCTCTTTGGTAACAATTCAACTTGGGCAGAAAACCCCCAAGTTATTTGCAATCAAGGCATACAAGCCGGATCAGTAGGGTAGTCATAGCTATGCTCAATGAGCAGGAAGCCCCCAAGTAATTTTTAACAAGGCATGTTAGCCGGATTAAGAGGGTAATCCCAGCTATGCTCAGTGAGCAGGAAGCCCCCAAGTAATTTGTAACAAGGCGTGGAAGCTGGATCAATAGGGTAGTCATAGCTATGCTCAGTGAGCAGGAAGCCCCCAAGTGACCCATAATATGATAAGCCAATAAGGCAGGATACCCATGTTTGAACCGCGCATCATGGCAGCAAGTTCTCTTTGGCAACCTTTAATTTTTCTGAGAACTCAAACTTGCGAGAGATAGATTCTTTTTGAACTAGAATTTTAAACCGGATATTAAGAGCTTCAAAGCTTTGTGGGAGACAGATTTCCCTTGAACCGGATTTTAAACCGGATATTGAGAACTTCAGAGTTTTGTGGGAGACAGATTTCCCTTGAACTGGATTTTTGAACCGGAATCCTTCTTTTTAAGCCGAAAACTTTCTGACGGCCTTTAAATTTTCACCAATAGGGCAGTAGCCTCCGGGGCCGGGTTATTTTTCCCTGCCATGACCCGGAGTTCTTGAATTCACTGAAACCGGCCAATTCTGCCGAGTCATGTCATTGTAGCCCCCGAGTCTTAAGACAACTCGAGGAGTTTGGCTTGAGATTCTTCATACTTAGCCGTGATATAAACCGCCATATAATTTTGAGTAGCGGAATGCTGAAATTTGATGTAAACCAGAGGCTTAGGCGAATTGACGATCCTCGCAATACTCAATGTATATTTCTAGCATAAATCATTTAGCAAACTCCGTGACATGACGGTCACTTTTGCAGTAGACAATTGTCCTGCGATAAAGAGATTGCAAACCAGAGTAATATAAAAATATACTGGATGGATTTCACCTGATACATTAGGCCAAAAATTATCCACCACGTTGATGATCACGACGGTGAAACTGAAATCAATCACGGGCAAGTCGGCCGCGGGAGAAGATAGATGAGCCGGCCGCGACATTATAAGCCGGTGCGGACAGGCGAGTTAACCCCATCGGTGCACGGACGGGCGAGTCAATCGCAGGCGTGGTAAGCCGTGCGGCCGGCGAGTCAATTGTGGGCGCGGTCCCAACAAGTTGATGTAGATCGAGCTGCACGGGTGGCGGCTTGCGCACTCCCGTTCAACAGCCAGCGAGCACGGACACCGGCGCATGATGATGCTAATGCACACTCCATAGGCACAGCATGGCACCACCTTTATAATGAATCATTGTCCTGCACAAAATATATTGCGGACCTGAGTAATTGTTTTTTGACAGAAACAATATGCGCGAATAAAATAGACTTAGATGGATATCACCTGATTTGTTCGGATGATAAATGATCTGTTCAATGCAGCAGAGGCGGCTCAACATGGCCTGGGCAGCTCAACATGGCGCGGGCGGCTCAACGCAGCAGAGGCGGCTCAACATGGCTCGGGCGGCTCAACGCGGCCTCGACGGCTCTCGGCAGGGAGACGACGGCGACGGACCAGTTGTGACCCCTTCCAAACCGGCTCATCCAGAAAATTGCAAATTTCTCGATCCCTGGGAGAGATCCCTCCAAGAACTCAACACCAACGTACGCAGGCCCCACGGTGGGCGCCAACTGTCGTGGATTTTTCATGGCAGATGTCCTCGTGAAAAAGGACTTAGTCATGAGGCCAACGCATATATGTGGTAGCTTGAGAGGGGTTGAGTGGGAACGAGAAGACACGAGGTTTTACCCAGGTTCGGCCCCTCATGGTGGAGGTAAAAGCCTACATCCTACTTCATTGATATTGATCATGGTGCTCACAATTACAAGGGTGCTCTTTCGCTACCTCTATCTTGAGAGCTATTGACTTGTAAAACTTGTCCTTCTTGGGGTGCCCCGCCCCTCCTTATATAAGTTGAAGGGGCCGGTTACATGTGGAGTCCTACTAGGATTAGGTTTAGTCTATCTTCTATTAGAAGTCGGATACAAGTCCGGGTCTTGCTTCCTTGTAAGGAAAATATACCTCATGCCTTTCATCTTAAGCCGGCCCACCATAACACAAGCCAGTCTTCCATGAACCGCCTTCTGGGCCTCCAGGTTGTCGCTCCTCTGACCCGCCTGCCGGGTCACCAATGAGTCACCTGGCTTGGCTGGGTCATCAGTGAGTTGCCAAGTCAGGGCGAGTCTCCAGTGAGTCGCCAAGTCAGGGCGGGTCTCCAGTGAGTCGCCAAGTCCGGTCGGGTCATATATCCGGCCGGTTCATACCGCGGGGTATATCCCCGACACCGTCGGTATGTTACTTGCCTGTGATTTGATCGTCGGTATCTCCATACCTAGTTAAATCTCATTACCGGCAAGTCTCTTTACTCGTTCCATAATACATCATCTCATAACTAACTCCTTAGTCACTTTGCTTGCAAGCTTCTTGTGATGCTGTATTACCGAGAGGGCCCAGAGATACCTCTCCGTCATACGGAGTGACAAATCCCAATTTCGATTCACGCCAACTCAACAGACACCTTCGAAGATACCTATAGAGCATCTTTATGATCACCCAGTTACGTTGTGATGTTTGATAGCACACAAGGTATTCCTCCGGTATCCGGGACTTGCATGATCTCATGGTCGAAGGAATATTTATTTGATATTAAGAAAGCAGTAGCAATAAACTGAACAATCATATGCTAAGTTAACAGATGGGTATTGTCCATCACATCATTCTCCTAATGATGTGATCCCGTTATCAAGTGACAACACATGTCTATGGTTAGGAAACCTTAACCATCTTTTGATCAATGAGCTAGTCTACTAGAGGCTCACTAGGGACACGGTATTTGTTTATGTATCCACACATGTATTAAAGTTTCCGGTCAATGCAATTCTAGCATGAATAATAAACCTTTATCATGATTAAGGAAATATAATAATAACCACTTTATTATTGCCTCTAGGGCATATTTCCAACAGTATTCCCACTTAGTACAAGGAAAGGCTAGCAAATAGATTGAGAAGCAACCAACCAAGAAACAAAAATTCTCATAAACAAGCATTAAGCATAACTAACACCGAATAATGCACCACAAGTAGGATGTAATTTCATTGCAAAATTATTGACTTTCGTGCTTGCATAGGGAATCACAAACCTTAACACCAATATTCTTACTAAAGCATAATTTCTCAACAACATGACTCACATATTACTATCATTATATCTCAAAGCTATTACAAAGAATCAAGTTTATCTTGTCCAATGATCTTCATGAAAGTTTTTATTATATCCCTCTTGATATCTATCACTTTGGGACTAGTTTCATATATTACCATTGCTTTTAACAAGCTCTCAAATAAATTTAAGTGAAGAACATGAGCATAAAAATTTTCTTCTCTCAAAATAATATAAGTGAAGCATGAGAGAATTTCTTCAAAAAAAATTTACTAACTCTCAAATTAATCTAAGTGAAGCATGAGAGTATAGTTATTCAAAAATTAAAGCACCACCGTGCTCAAAAAGATATAAATGAAGCACTAGAGCAATTCCATAGCTCAAAAAATTTAAGTGAAGCACATAGAGCAATTCTAACAAATCATAGCATAATTATGGCTCTCTCAAATAGGTGTGTCCAGCAAGGATGATTGCTACAAACTAAAAAGAAAAACAAGCAAATACTCATATAATACAAGACGCTCCAAGCAAAACTCATGATATCTGACAAGTAAAAATATAGCTCCAAGTAAAATTACCGAGGGTTGTTAGAAGAAAGAGGGGAAGCCTTCCGGGGCATCCCCAAGCTTAGTTGCTTGGTTATCCTTGAATATTATCTTGGGGTTCCATGGGAATCCCTGAGCTTTGGCCCTTTTCACTCCTTATTCCTTCATCCATCGAGATCTCACCCAAAACTTGAAAACTTCAATCACACAAAACTTAACAAAACCTTTGTGAGATCCGTTAGTATAAGAAAACTAATCTTTGCTTTAAGTACAGTTGCAAACCCATTCATATTTTGTTATTGCATTATACCTACTGTATTCTAACTTTACCATGGCTTATACCCCCCGATACAATCCATAGATTTATCAAAATAAGCACACAATGCAACGAAAACATAATCTGTCAAAAACAGAACTGTCTGTAAAGACTCAAATTTTACTCATACTTCTGTAACGCCAAATCTTCTGAATAGTTAGGAAAACAGATTAAATTCATATATCAATCTTGTGTAAAAAACTCAGAATTGTTCGTCGCTTCTGTGAATTTAACAATTCTTCTACTGGACACAAAAGTTTCTGTTTTTCAACAGGATCAAATCAATTATCACCCAAAGCTATCCTAAAGGCTTAACTTGGCACAAACACTAATTAAATCACAAAAAACACAATCATAACATAGGTATAATTTTGCAAACACTCAAGAACAGAAAGAAAAAAGTAAAAATAAATTTTATTCATTGGGTTGCTTCCCAACAAGCGCTATCGTTTTATGCCCCTAGCTAGGCATAATGCATAGAATCAAGTATTGTAATAGAAGTGAGGGAGATCATCCATGCTCATCTCATATTCCCTCCTTTTGGCTGGAAGTTTCCATTGTGGCAAGCAAAAATAATCAAACGGGCTAAATTTAATTGGGTAGGGATCTATGAGATCAAGTTCGGGAGGAATATGTTCCTCCTTTGGCCCTTTATATTTGATAATTATCTCTTCATTATAAAAGTTCCTTTGATTAAAATCCCTAAGTTTGTCCCTAAGCACAAATCCTAATCCATTATTTTGTATAGCAAAATTGTCATTGAGTTCAGAAATCTTATCAATCAAAACATCGGGAGGAACCCCTTTTCTTAGATTTTCATTATAAGCGGCATAATCTGGAGATTGTAATCTCCTAATCTCTTCTTGATTAAAAAGGATCTCCTCTATAGGAGGGCAACTACAATTCATATTGTAATGAGCAAAAATTTAACGTGCTTCTTTCATAATATGCCCAAATTCATATGCTAAAAATATTGTGGTAACACGTTTAACAGAAGGATCATGAATATTTGAGCATTCTAATAAGATCTATTGTATGAAAGGATGCATGTGAACAAATTGTCTTTCAAGTTCAACTATTAGCAAAGATATTGCATCCGCAAGACTAGAGGTTTTATTAAGGATTGACCCTCCTAACATAGGTAACGTACCGGCACAAGTAAAGAAATCTTGAATAACACCTTTTCCGATAATATTGCCGCTACCTACGCGGAGTTTTTTAGTATGCAAGATAGTAGTTTCCTCTTCACGGGAATCAAAATCATCAAATTTTTCTCTAGCAACTTCATGATTTTTTTTCTTTTTCATAAGTTTTAAAAGCACGGACGGATTGTCCAAAGAGCTTGCACTGGTAGCAAAATCATTACTACTCTTTTCAGATCTAGACATGATGATGAGAGCAAACAAGATCACTCGCAAACAAAAGATCGAACGAGGAAAAGGCAAACGAAAAAGAAGGCAAATACTTTTGTGAACTGGGGGAGATGAAAACAAGTGGCAAATGGCAAATAACGTAAATTGCAAGGAGATGAGATTTGCGATTAGGAACCTGATAGATGTTGATGATGTCTGATACGTCTCCAACGTATCTATAATTTTTGCTTGTTCCATGATGTTATATTATCATTCTTGGATGTTTTACAATCATTTTATAGCAACTTTATATCATTTTTTGGGACTAACCTATTGACATAGTGCCCATTGCCAGTTGCTATTTTTTCCTTGTTTTTTACTTCGCAGAAAATCAATACCAAACGGAGTCCAAACGCAGCGAAACTTTTGGAGATTTTTTATGGACTAGAAGGAACAACTTGGGCCAAAGAAGTACCAGAGGGGTGCCCCGAGGGGGGCACAACCCACCTGGGCGCGCCCTGGTGGGTTGTGCCCACCCCGGTGGCCTCCCGCACCGCCTCTTTACTCTATAAATAACCCCAAAATCCAAAAACCCTAGGGGAGTTGACGAAACACAATTCTAGCCGCCGCAAGTTCCAGAACCACCAGATCCAATCTAGACACCATCACGGAGGGGTTTATCATCCTCATTGGTGCCTCTCCGATGATGCATGAGTATTTCATTGTAGACCTACAGGTCCGTAGTTAGTAGCTAGATGGCTTCCTCTCTCTCTTTTGATTCTCGATACAATGGTCTCTTGGAGATCTATTTGATGTAACTCTTTTTGCGGTGTGTTTGTTGCGATCCGATGAACTTTGAGTTTATGATAAGATCTATTTTATCCATGGAAGTTATTTGAGTTTTGATCTCTTATATGCATGATTGCTTATAGCCTCGTATTTCTTCTTCGAATCTTTGGTTTAGTTAGGCCAACTAGATCGATTTTTCTTGCCATGGGAAGAGGTGCTTTGTGATGGGTTCGATCTTACGGTGCTCAATCCTAGTAACACGTATTCAAAACCCATGGGAAGAGGTGCTTTGTGATGGGTTCGATCTTACGGTGCTCAATCCTAGTGACAGAAGGGGACATGACACGTATGTATCGTTGCTATTAAGGATAACAAGATGGGGTCTATTCCTACATGAATAGATCTTGTCTACATCATGTCATCATTCTTATTGCATTACTCCGTTTCTCCATGAACTTAATACACTAGATGCATGCTGGATAGCGGTCGATGTGTGGAGTAATAGTAGTAGATGCAGGCAGGAGTCGGTCTACTAATCTTGGACATGATGCCTATATAATGATCATTGCCAGGATATCGTCATAATTATTTGAAGTTCTATCAATTGCCCAACAGTAATTTGTTTACCCGCCGTATGCTATTTTTCTCGAGAGAAGCCACTAGTGAAATCTACGGCCCCCGGGTCTATTCTTTATCATATTTGCTTTCCGGTCTATTATTTGCCTCTTTTATTTTCAGATCTATTATTCCAAAAACCCAAAAATACCTTGCTGCAATTTTTTGTTATTTATTTTATTTCGCGTTTCCGCGAGATCTATTTATCCAATCTACTACAAATTTATCTATCTTTTACCCGGGAGGGGTTGACAACCCCTCTTACGCGTCGGGTTGCAAGTATTTGTTCTTTATGTGCAGGTACCATTTACATAGTGTTGCGTGGTTCTCCTTCTGGTTCGATAACCTTGGTTTCATCACTGAGGGAAATACCTACCGTAGCTGTGCTGCATCATCCCTTCCTCTTCAGGGAAAATACTGACGCGGACACAAGCCATCAATGTCTCCCGGGCAATGCTGCCAGAATTTCTTCCTGATTGCTTGTATCTGCGTTGGTATTTCCCCGAAGAGGAGAGGACGATGCAGCACAGCAACGGTAAGTATTTCCCTCAGTTATGAAACCAAGGTTATCAATCTAGTAGGAGAACCAAGCAATACTATGTAAACGGTACCTGCACACAAATAACAAATACTTGCAACCCAACGCGTAAGAGGGGTTGTCAGTCCCTCCTCGGTAAAAAGATAGATAAAATTGTATGAGATTGGATAAATAGATCTAGCAAAAACACAAAATTAAATTAATAAATAAAAAGTGCGGCAAGGTATTTTTGGGTTTTTGGAATAATAGATCCGAAAAAAATATGATAAAAGATAGACCCGAGGGCCGTAGATTTCACTAGTGGCTTCTCTCGAGAAAATAGCATACGTTGGGTAAACAAATTACTGTTGGGCAATTGATAGAAGAGCAAATAATTATGACGATATCCAAGGCAATGATCATGTATATAGGTATCACGTCCAAGATTAGTAGACCGACTCCTGCTTGCATCTACTACTATTACTCCACACATCGACCGCTATCCAGCTTGCATCTAGTGTATTAAGTTCATGGAGAAACGGAGTAATGCAATAAGAACGATGACATGATGTAGACAAGATCTATTCATGTAGGAATAGACCCCATCTTTTTATCCTTAATAGCAATGATACATGCGTGCCTTGCTACCCCTTCTGTCACTGGGTGAGGACACCGCAAGATCGAACCCATCACAAAGCACCTCTTCCCATTGCAAGAAAAATCAATCTAGTTGGCCAAACCAAACCAAAGTTTCGGAGAAGAAATACGAGGCTATAACAATCATGCATATAAGAGATCAAAGAAGACTCAAATAATATTCATAGATAGATCTGATCATAAACTCACACTTCATCGGATCCCAACAAACACACCGCAAAAAGTCATTACATCAAATAGATCTCCAAGAACATCGAGGAGAACATTGTATTGTGAATCAAAAAGAGAGAAGAAGCCATCTAGTTACTACCTACAGACCCGTAGGTCTATGGTAAACTACTCACGCATCATCGAAGGAGCACCAATGAGGATGATGAACCCCTCCGTGATCGTGTTCCCCTCCGACAGGGTGCCGGAATAGGGCTCTAGATTGGATCTCGTGGTTCTAGAACTTGCGGCAGCTGGAATTGTGTTTCGTCGACTCCCACTAGGGTTTCTGGAATATTTGGGTATTTATAGAGCTGAGAGGCAGTGGAAAGGACCTCCGTGGGCCCCACCACCCATCAGGGCTCATCAGGGGACTCTAGCGTGCCCAGGTGGGTGGTGGGCCCCATGGGCCTTCCCTCGTGCACTTCCTTGGCTCCCAAGTTGTCTTCTGGGCTGAAAAAAATCTCCAAAAAGTTTTGCTGTGTTTGGACTCCGTTTGATATGGATATTCTGTGAAGTAAAAAACAAGCAAAAAACAACAACTGGCACTAGGCACTATGTCAATAAGTTAGTCCCAAAAAATGATATAAAGTTGCTGTAAAATGAATATAAAACATCCAAGAATGATAATATAACAGCATGGAACAATCAAAAATTATAGATACGTTGGAGACGTATCATTAGTCACGGGATCTTGTATTATGGAACGAGTAAAGAGACTTGCCGGTAACGAGATTGAACTAGGTATGGAGATACCGACGATCGAATCTCTGGCAAGTAACATATCGTCGGACAAAGGGAATTGCGTACAGGATTGAATAAATCCCTGACATCGTGGTTCAACTAATAAAGATCTTCATTGAATATGTAGGAATCAATATGGAAATCAAGGTCCCGCTATTGGTTATTGACCGGAGAGCAGTCTCGGTCATGTCTGCATGTTCCGAACCCGTAGGGTCGCATGCTTAACGTCCGGTAGCACTAGGGTAGTATTGAGATATTAACAGCAGAAAGTCCGAAGGTTGTTCGGAGTCCTAGATGGGATCCGGGATATCACGAGGAGCTCCAGAATGGTGTGGAGGTAAAGATTTATATATGGGAAGTCATATTTTGGGTTCCGGAAAAAGGTCGGGTTTTTCGGTATTGTACTGGGAAGGTTCTAGAAGGTTCCGATGGTTCCACCATGGGGCCCAACGACCTAGGAAGGGACCACATGGACCAAGGGATGGGGCTACAGCCCACATAGCCTGGCCACCCCATTCCCCAAGGCACATGTTGTTTAACTCTAGAGATAAGGTCTTATCTCTAAATTTAAAGGGTTGAATCTAGAGATAAGATGTTATCTCCAAGTTTAAAGGGATTTCAACCTTGTGGCTGGCCCTAGATGGGTTTTGGACGCCCTCCCCTGCCCCCTAGCCTATATATAGATGGGGGAGACGCATGGGGCTGCCACCCCTTCATCGTGGCCCGTTCCCAATTCCTCCCACATCCCTCCGGTACGCGCTTGGTGAAGCCCTGCCAGAATTCCGCTGCTGCCACCACCACCATACCGCCATGCGGGTTTCGATCTCATCTACCTCCTCTCCCTCACTTGCTGGATCAAGAAGGATAGGATGTCATCAAGCTGAACATGTGCTAATCTCGGAGGTGCCGTCCGTTCGGCACTAGATCGGATTGGATCGCAATTGGATCATGAAGAGTATGACTACATCAACCGCGTTACGACGCTAATGCTTTTGGTCTACAAGGGTATGTAGACACACTCCCCTCTCATAGCTATGCATCTCCTAGATTGCATCTTGGATGTTTTGTAGGAAATTTTTTTATTTTCATGCAACGTTCCCCATCAGTGGCATCATGAGCTAGGTCTATGCGTAGATGTATATGCACAAGTAGAACACAAAGAAGTTGTAGGCGTTGATGTTCAAATTGCTTACCTCCCTTGACTTATTTGGATTCAGCGGTTTTGTGGGATGAAGCAGATCAGACAAACCTTACATTTCCTTGCACATGAGACCGGTTCCACTAACTAACATGCAACTTGTATTGCATAAGGTGGCTGGCGGGTGTCTGTCTCTCCTACTTTTATTGAATGTGATTTGACAAATGTGGTCCTTGTAGAAGGTTAAAAGGCAACTTGATTATCACCATTGTGGCTTTGCGTAGGTAAGAGCGATTCTTGCTAGTTGTCCATAGCAGTGACGTAAAATTTACAACAACAAAGTAGAGGACGTCTAACTTGTGTTTGCAGGGCATGTTGTGATGTGGTATGGCCAAAACGTGATGTGATATATGTTGAGATGATCATGTTTTGTAATAGGTTCACAACTTGCATGTCGATGAGTATGGCAACCGGCAGGGGCCATAGGGTTGTCTGTAATTTATTGTATGACCTGCGTGTCAAGTATTAAACGCCATGTAATTGCTTTACTTTATCGCTATGCGTTAGCGATAGTTGTAGAAGCAATAGTTGGTGAGACAACCACATGACGACACGATGATGGAGATCATTGTGTCATGCCGGTGATGATGGAGATCATGCCAGTGCTTTGGAGATGGAGATCAAAAGCATAAGATGATAATGGCCATATCATGTCACATATTTTGATTGCATGTGATGTTTATCTTTTATGCATCTTATTTTGCTTAGGACGATGGTAGCATTATAAGATGATCCCTTCACTTAATTTCAATATAAAATGTGTTCTCCCTAAGTATGCACCATTGCGAAAGTTCGTCGTTTAGAAGCACCTCGTGATGATCGGGTGTGATAGGCTCTACGTTCGCATACAACGGGTGTAAGCCAGTTTTACACATGCAGAATACTTAGGTTAAACTTGACGAGCCTAGCATGTACAGACATGGCCTTAGAACACGGAGGACCGAAAGGTCGAACGTGAGTCATATAGTAGATATGATCAACATGAAGATGTTCATCGTTGATGAACATCCCATCTCACGTGATGATCGGACATGGATTGGTTGATATGGATCGTGTAAACACTTAGATAACTTGAGGAATGTTGATTTAAGTGGGAGTTCACTAGTAATTTGATTAACTGAACCCATTATCATGAAAATAGTCTAAAGTGTTTGCAAATTATGTTGTAGATCAATGGCTCGCGCTGTAGCTCCCTTGAATTTTAATGCGTTCCTAGAGAAATAAAAGTTGAAAGATGATGGAAGCAACTATGCGAACTGGGTCTGTAATTTGAGGATTGTCCTCACTGCTGCATAGAAGGCTTATGTCCTTGATGCACCACTAGGTGAACCACCCGCTCCCAAAAATCTAGACGCTATGAACGTCTAGCAGACTAGAAGTGATGACTACACGATAGTTCAGTGCGCCATGCTTTACGCCTTAGAACCGGGGCTCAAAACGAACATCGAAAAGCTATGACACAAATGATAGAATCTAGATTTGATAGATCAACATATTCCTCTTTCTATCAAGCTAGTCAACTGGCACTAGAAATATACATACCAACTCTTCTTTCTCCCCCGCCATCACTTGAACCGAAGAATCGACCTGTTTCTTTGCCAATGGGTTTCTACACAGAGAGCTAGATTAGGGTTCCCTCTTCCTCTATCCATATCCTCTAGGTACCACGTTTGCATCAATAGAGAACCTTTTCCTCTGTATGAATCTATATTCTTCCATTCCAATTTATTCCTGAAACACCTCCGACAAGTTCTTTAGCTAGAAGATGGAGGAGAACAGCTCTATAAGTGAGCATGTACTCAAGATGTCTGGGTACTACAACCGCTTGAATCAGTTGGGAGTTAATCTTCCGGATGAATTAGCAATTGATAGAGTTCTCCAGTCACTGCCACCAAGCTACAAAGGCTTCGTAATGAACTATAATATGCAAGGGATGGAGAAGAAGACCCCTGAGCTACTCGTGATGCTTAAGGCTGCGAAGGTAGAAATCAAGAAAGAGCATCAAGTGTTGATGGTCAATAAGACCACTAGTTTCAAGAAAGGGAACTTCAATAAGAATGGCAAGGCAGTTTCTGCTCCCGTGAAGAAACCCAAGGCTGGACCCAAACATGAGACTAAGTTCTTCTATTGCAAGTGAAATGGTCACTGGAAGCGGAACTGCCCTAAGTACTTGGCAGATAAGAAGGCTGGCAATGCCAACAAAGGTATATTTGATATACATGTTATTGATGTGTACCTTACTAGTGCTCGTAGTAGCACCTGGGTATTTGATACTGGTTCGGTTGCTCTTGTTTGTAACTCGAAACAGAAGCTACGGAGTAAACGGAGACTAGCTAAGGATGAGGTGATGATGCGCGTTGGAAGTGTCTCCAAGGTTGATGTGATCGCCATCGGCATGCTCCCTCTACCTTCGGGATTAGTTTTAAACCTAAATAAATGTTATTTGGTGCCTGTGTTGAGTATGAACATTATATCTGGATCTTGTTTATTGCGAGACGGTTATTCATTTAAGTCAGAGAATAATGGTTGTTCTGTTTATATGAATAATATCTTTAATGATCATGCACCCTTTGTGAATGGTTTATTCTTGTTGAATCTCGATCATAGCGATACACATATTCATAACATTGATGCCAAAAGATGCAAAGTTAATGATAATGGTTCCACATATTTGTGGCACTACCGATTAGGTCATATTGGTGTAAAGCGCATGAAGAAACTCCATGTTGTTGGACTTTTGGAATCACTTGATTATGAATCATTTGAAACATGTGAACCATGCCTTATGGGCAAGATGACGAAAACCCCGTTTTCTGGTACAATGGAGCGGGCAAGTGACTTGTTGGAAACAATACATACTGATGTATGTGGTCCGATGAGTGTTGAAACATGCGTTGTATATCATTGTTATCTTACCTTCACAGATGATTTCAGTAGATACGGGTATATTTACTTGATGAAACACAAGTCTGGAATTTTGAAAAATTCAAGCAATTTTAGAGTGAAGTTGAAGATCATCATGACAAGAAGTGAAAATGTCTATGATATGATCGTGGAGGTGAATATCTGAGATGCGAGTTTGGTATGTATTTAAGACAATGTGAAAATTGTTTCACAACTCATGCCACCTGGAACACCACAGTGTAATTGTGTGTCCGAGCATCGTAGCCATACTCTATTGGATATGGCGTGTTCTATGATGTCTCTTATCGATTTGCCACTATAGTATTAGGGTTATGCATTAGAGACAATAACATTCACTTTAAAAAGGGCACCATCTAAGTCCGTTGAGACGACATCGTATGGTTTGGCAATAAACCTAAGCTATCGTTTCTTAAAGTTTGGGGATGCGACACTTATGCCTGATAAGCTCGAACCCAAAGCGGAGAAGTACATCTTCATAGAATACCTTCTATCACAGATCCGAAGGCAAGTCTTTGTTGTCGAGAATGGATCCTTTCTGGAGAAGGAGTTTCTCTCGAAAGAAGTGAGTCGGAGGAAAAGTAGAACTTGATGAGGTAATCGTATCTTCTCTCGAATTGGACTAGCACATCACAGAAAGCAGTTCTCGTGATGCCTACACCAACTGGAGAAGAAGCTAATGATGATGATCATGAAACTTCGGATCAAGTTACTACTGAAATTCATAGGTCGACCAGGACACATTCCACACCAGAGTGGTATGCTAATCCCATCTTGGAAGTCATGTTGTTAGACAACGGTGAACCTACGAACTATGAAGAAGCAATGATGGGCCCGGATTCTGACAAATGGCTTGAGGCTGTTGACACCAGATTTTGGCATTTTCAAAAACATAATTAAGAAGGCCTCAAATGGAAAAGTGCTCAAAGTGAGAAAGTTTCATAACATCGAAAGGAGAAACTTTGATATTTGGGTCATAGCCATCCGATCTCATCTCTAAGGCCGAATTTGTGTTCGAAGTACTGAGATTTTGTATCCAGAACACTTTTCGGCTGATTATGCCCCCAAGACGGCCTCATATGGAAAACTGATCTGCACGAATTTTCTTCGTCTCGTCGAAACGATCGATTTTGATATAAAGATCGTCCCAATCCAAGGTTGTATGCAAAAGTTATAGCCCACACAGCGCGACCCTCCAGTGAGCAAAATATGACGCCCGGAACCACCCACATTTGGGTATGTCTGATAAGCTGCGTGAATAATTAGCTGTTTTGTGCGAGCGATTTGGCCCTGAAGATGGCCTCGAATTTAAAAACGTTCAACACGAAAGTTGTTCGTCTCGTCGAAGCGAGTAAATATGCTTTTGGGTGCATTTTCATCGGAGGTTGTTTACTGCCACAAAATTGACCCGCAAGGTGCAGCCAGGTTGTAAACCGAACAGTTTTGGAAAGTTTCGATTCCGAGTTGGACCCAAACTAGGGTTTTGGACGTGAATTATAACTTTTCCTTGCACAAGAAGTCTAGTCGCCTCGGGTGATGGCCGATTGAAACAACAACACACAATCGCAAAAACCCATCTACAAACTTTCATCTCCTACCCTAGTTTTCTGCTTCTCGTTCATCGGTGTTCTTTGCTTCAGAGAGCTTCGACCTACGAAGTCCTAGGGGCGGGCGAACCGACCTAGGGCAGCCCATCACTGCCGTGCGTCTAGACGGGGTCCCTCCCAGCCGCGTGGGGTTTCGGGTCTTCAAAAGCGTTCGCCGGATTGTCTTGCGTATCACGCTTCCGGTGAGCCTCCTTCGGTGACATGTCTTGCATATCGCGCTCGATGCCAAGGGTACATGGTGACGTGTTCATGTGCGAACATACTTTTTGGCGACTCCGCTGGGGACTGAAGATCAATCATCATCATCCACCATGTCCGATCTTCCCAAGCCATCTGAGGTAGACGTCGATAACATCATTAAGCCCAATCTTGATGAGATATCGGCCGATCATCGCCAAATCTATGAGGAGTACAAGAAGGCGCGCGAAGAGAAGGATATGCAGGAGTTCCTTGCAAAATTCAAGAAAGATCGCCAAGGCAACATCACTCCGATTGAAGAAATCAAGTTCCCTCCTCTTCAAACCGAGCAGGTTAAACCCTCTGTGAGTACTACCTTTTCTCCTGAGCAGTGGGCTGAGATTGAGAGTCATATTGCTGATGGTAACAATCTGGTCTATCAAACTTTCATAGAAAATACTAATGCTTAGAAAAATATATCTCAATCATCTAGTGGTAATGGTGGTATAGGTGCTAGCGTGCAAAACCCTAATCTGGCTTTACCTATTTCATCGGCGCCTCCCATGCCGATGACTTATTACCCTACCCAAGCAAACCAGATTGTGGCTGCACCCATTAATCCTATCATGAGCATGCCAGGTTCGGTGGCAACGCCGAACCAAACCCAACCTATAGGTGCAAACACTCGGCCACTACCGAACTATGGTTCGGCATACATGCCACAGTACCTACCTACAACTAGTAATCCTACTCCTCATATGCCACTGCAACAAGCTTCATCGTCTACTATAGACGATGCCCTAGCTAATTTTAGAGAGGAGATGTCTAAGATGCTTCGAGAGAATTTTGGAGTTGAGTTACCTCGGAATCGGATTTACCAAAAACCGTATCCCGAGTACTTTGATGCCATCCAGTACCCTCCGGGATATAAAATTCCAGATTTTGTTAAGTTTAATGGAGAAGGCATGAAAACCACATGGGAGCATGTTAGTCAATATTTAGCACAATTGGGTGAGGCAGGCTCGCTAAATGAATTGAAAGTGCGCTTGTTTCCTTTATCATTAATTGGTACCGCATTTTCATGGTTTTCTTCTTTACCACATGGTTCCATTCGGGTTTGGTCGCAGCTAGAGCAGAAATTTCATGATCACTTTTATAGTGGTGATAATGAACTCAAGTTATCACAT
Organism: Thinopyrum elongatum; assembly: GCA_011799875.1. NCBI lineage: Eukaryota > Viridiplantae > Streptophyta > Magnoliopsida > Poales > Poaceae > Thinopyrum > Thinopyrum elongatum. The sequence continues at coordinate 543,663,040 of CM022298.1, read as the reverse complement.
ATAACATCGGTTAAATAGAAGCATGATGAATCGGTCTCTGATTACATCAAGAGATTCAGAGAAACAAAAAACCAGTGTTATAGTTTGGTGATAACCGAGAGAGACTTGGCAGACCTAGTGCTTAGTGGTTTGAGAACTCCTATTAGAGAAAATCTAGAAGGTTATGAGTTTTTAATATCAACCAAGTCTTACAAAGGGCTTTGGCTCGGGAAAGCCGAAGCAAAGATCTCAAAGAAGTGCATAGATATAAAGCTGATCGTCCTAAAATGAATATGGTTGAATATGATAGTTATCACTCGGACGATGAAGGTGATATTTATGCTACTGAATTTGTTTGGCCATCAAAGGACAAACCATTTACTTGCAATGATCTAAAACCGATTCATAAGAATCATGATGAAGAGATGAAGTTTACTTTTAACATTGCCAAGTGTGATAAAATATTTGATGCTTTGCTGCAAGCTAATTTTTTTAGAATATCTCATACTTTACCACCATTTGAAGAGCTGAAACGGCGCGCTTATTGCAAGTATCATAATTCTTTTTCTCATGCTAGTAATGATTGCAATGTTTTTCGATGACAGATACAATCGGCCATTAATGATGGACGATTGAACTTTTTGGAAATGCAAGTTGACAAACAGCCTTTATCAATGAATACCATGGATTTGGAGGGAAAGAAGCAGCTCATTTGGCCGGAGGTAGCCGAATCTGCTAGTAAAGCTAATGTCATTGTTGGTGAGCCCAGGAAAGACAAGGCGGGCGACAAGTTCTTGGGGAGACAGGTTGTGCTTGATAAGCAACCCGATGGCAAGGAAGTGATCAAGATCACCATCAAGAACCCTACACTCGGGGGGCAACCACAAGTGCAAGAGAACACTCATGCCAAATTTGTTAAGCCCAAGAGTCCAGAGGTTGGCAAGTGGAAGACGAATGAAGCTAAAGTGTAGCGCAAGAAAATCAAGCCGACTTTTGATATGTTGCTGTCCAAATATGTCAATCAAGCGGCCGGTTCTAGCTCTAACCGGTCATCAAGTGCTCAAGGTCACCTCCTCGGGAAGAATTTCAGCATCATGCAAGGCCATATGGGTCATGGGCGCCGGGACCATGGATGGAGCCACCCCCCTATGCGCCATACTACATGGGAAACTTCAATGGAGGATGGGGGTAGCCCCCAATGGCCCCTTATGCTTTTCATCCGGGTTGGGCAGAACCAAGGAGGCCCGTTTGTGAGAGGCTTTCTTACCCTATACGAGGCCGTTTGAACAATGATGTCAATCAGCCAATGCAGGATAATCAAAAAAGGGTCAGCAATCAAGTGTGGCGTGCTAAATCACCAAGTGCTGAAATTTCAGAGGCTAGCAAGCAAAAGGAGAAGAGTACTAGTGCTGAAACTATTATGGTAGGCACTAAAGAATTAACAATGAAAGAGCTGATTATTGTTGATAATTCAGCTAATTCTAATAAGGATGTGGCTGCTGTCCAGCAAGGTCCCATGGCTAATGATCATGAAGCTAGCATAAGCAAGGCCAAGCTGAGGGATCCAAAATATACTCAGCCTAAGTGGTGTCCCTCCAGTCTGACAAGGCGCAAAAAAGGAGGTTACAGCGCATGAGGAGCCTCGAGAAGGAGGAACTAGAAGCGGAGAGGCAAAGGGATAAACTGTTCAATGAAACCCGTCCCATGATGCCCGCAAAACAAGTGTGGAGGCCTAAGCAAAAGGAAAACATACCAGCCTCTGCATTGGTCATAGCAGCACCTACACCACTAGCGAAGGACGATGCAGCCGCTATTACATCGTCCACTTCACCTATTGCTTCCTCTTCACTTGGAGATATTTCGGAGTCGGTGGACATGCTTGAGAATGGAGATGATATTCTAGATTATGAGTCTACACCGGTTCATGAAGGTATGGATATTAATATGGTGTATTACTTACCCGCTGAATTTCATGCTATAGATGAATAAGGGGAAGTAGCTCAGTTGGATTTTGGTCCTAAAAATGCTATATTCGAGAAGCCAAAAGAACCGATGACGCACTTGAAGCCATTCTTCCTTAAAGGTCATATTAATGGATCACCAGTTGCTAGAATGCTTGTTGATGGTGGTGCTGTGGTGAATCTTATGCCATATTCGGTCTTGAAAAAATTGGGGCTGCGTGATGAAGAGTTGATAAAGACCAACATGGTGCTCAATGGATTTGAAGGCAAAGAGAAAACTGAAGCCAAAGGTGTATGTGGAGCTTACGGTGGGAAGCAAAACTTTGGCTACTGCATTCTTTGTTGCCGAGGTGCAAGGTAACTACAATGTGATATTAGGATGCGATTGGGTTCATGCAAACCAATGTGTGCCATCTACTATGCACCAGTTTTTAATTCAGTGGGTTGATGATGAAGTGGTGGTCATTCATGCGGATAATTCGGCTTGTGTTGCTTTGGCCGATGCATCGATGGATTGGCAACATCCCAATGCTACTTGCTTGACGGGACACGATCTATCAGAGTTTGACTTTCTCAGCGCTACAAAGAATGGTTTTGTGCCCGTTTATTTAAAGCCGGTTGGTGGAAATCGGCTCCAAAGTATAATGTATTTAAATGGATCCTAACTCCGAGTGGTTACAAAAGCGACTTACAGAATATCGGTCCAATGAGAACGATATGTATGAATCTATAGAAGAGTTAGATGGTATGGATAAACTTGGACAAGGATCTACATCGGCTAATCCATTAGAAGAGATAGATATAGGAGATGGTTCAATTCCTAGGCCGACATTTGTAAACGAAAATTTAAGAGCCGATCATAAATCTAAGTTGATCGAGCTGTTGAAAGAATATGTTTGTTGCTTTGCATGGGAATATCATGAGATGCCAGGTTTAAGCCGAGAGCTAGTGGAGCATCGGTTACCTATGAAGGCTGGTTTCAGACCGTACAAGCAAGCGGCCAGAAAGTTTAATCCAAAAACATATGACCGGATCAAGGAAGAGATCGGTCGTTTGCTTAAAGCTAATTTTATTAGACCTTGCAGGTATGCTGAGTGGATCTCTAACATTGTACCAGTGGAGAAGAAAGGCTCCGGCAAGTTGAGGGTGTGTATTGATTTTAGAGACTTGAATAGAGCTACACCCAAAGATGAGTATCCCATGCCTATAGCCGATATGGTTATTAATGATGCTTCTGGACATCGGGTCATTAGCTTTCTTGATGGCAATGCGGGGTATAATCAGATTTTTATGGCCGAAGAGGACATGTCCAAACGGCTTTTCGATGCCCCGGTTTCCTTGGTTTATTTGAGTGGACCGTGATGACCTTTGGATTAAAGAATGCCAGGGCCACGTATCAAAGGGCTATGAATTTAATTTTTCATGATTTACTCGGTGTTATACTTGAGATCTATATTGATGATATTGTTGTCAAATTGGATGCTTTTGAATCTCACTTAGCCGATTTGCGTTTGGCTTTTGAAAGAATGAAGAAATATGGGCTGAAAATGAATCCTTTGAAGTGTGCCTTTGGTGTATCGGCTGGGAAGTTTCTGGGTTTCATTATTCATGAAGATGGCGTGGAAATTGATCCCAAAAAGGTAGAAGCTATGCAGAAAGTAGAAGCTCCAACATGCAAGAGAGATATGCAAAAATTCCTTGGCAAGGTCAATTATTTGAGGAGGTTCACAGCCAATCTATCAGGGAAGGTTGATGCATTTACTCCTATCCTTCGGTTAAAGAATGATGTCGATTTTACTTGGGGGGCAAAACAACAAGAGGCATTTGATATGATTAAGAAATATTTGTGCACTCCTCCAGTTATGAAAGCGCCCAGGCACAGGGAGCCATTTAGACTTTACATTGCAGCGGAGGAAGGTGTTATTGGTGCTGTTTTGACTCAAGATACCGAAGGAAAAGAACATGCTATTACTTATTTGAGCCGACGCTTACTGGACGCTGAGACAAGGTATACATTTATTGAAAAATTATGCCTATGTTTATATTATGCTTGTACTAAATTGAGACATTATTTAGTACCTAGTTCTGGCATAGTTGCTTGTCAAACCGATGTCATCAAATACATGTTGCATAGGCCAATTCTTAGTGGTAGAATTGGCAAGTGGGCTTATGCTTTAGTTGAATATGATTTGGCTTATGAATCTCTGAAATCCATGAAAGGCCAAATCGTTGCTAATTTTATTGTTGAGCATCAGATTGATGACAAGCATGATATTGATATAAACCTTGTCTCACTAATACCATGGAGATTATATTTTGATGGTTCAGTTTGTAGCAATGGCCAAGGTGTTGGTATTGTTTATATATCTCCTCATGGTGCTGTTTTTGAAGCCTCATGCCGCTTAGAGTATTTTTCACAAATAATCAGGCCGAATATGAAGCATTGTTATTCGGCTTAGAGATGTTGCTTGCCATAGGTGCTACACATATTGAGGCTTTTGGTGATTCGTTATTAGTAGTGCAACAAATATCCAAAGTCTTTCAATGTTTTGATGAATCACTTAATGTTTATCTTGATAAATGTCTAGATATAATTTCTACTTTGGATTATTTTAGCATTGCTCATATATCTAGACATGACAATTGGAGAGCAAATGAGTTGGCACAACAAGCATCCGGCTATCATGTTGATCGTGGCATGTTTCATATTTCCCAAAGGCCGATGTCTAGTCTTGCCAACATAGGGGAGGCTGAACCGGAGCCCACCGATTCGGCCACTAATGAAAATTTTAATGCAGGAGAAAATCAGGACTGGAGGAAACCCATTATTGATTATTTGCGTGATTCTAGTAAAAGGGTGGACAGGACCGTTCGGCGTATGGCTTTCAAGTATACAATGAGAGATGATGATCTTTATCGCCGAACTGTTGGTGATGTTCTTTTAAAATGCTTGGACGAGGACCAAGCAAGAGTTGCTATGGGAGAGGTTCATGAAGGAATTTGTGGCACTCATCAGTCGGCTCCCAAGATGAAATGGTTATTGAGACGTGCTGGATTTTATTGGCCAACGATGATTAATGATTGCTTTCGGTATTATAAAGGATGTGAAGCTTGTCAAAAGTTTGGTGATATTTAGTTGGCTCCCGCTGCTATGTTACATCCTATTATCAAGCCGTGGCCTTTTAGATGTTAGGGATTAGACTTTATCGGAGAGATTCATCCTTCTTCTTCAAAGGGGCATCGGTTCGTGTTGGTGGCAACTGATTATTTCACTAAATGGTCTGAAGCAATACCACTCAAAAATATGACGCATACAGAGGTAATTCAATTCATAATTGAGCACATTATTCATAGATTCGACATTCCTCAAACATTAACTACGGACCAAGGTTCATCCTTTATGTCCCATCAAGTTTGAGAATTTGCCGAATCATATAATATAAAGTTGCTCAATTCCTCTCCATATTATGCCCAAGGCAATGGACAAGCTGAGTCTACCAATAAAATATTAATCAAGCTCATCAAGAAGAAGATTGAGGATAATCCAAGGAGATGGCATGAGCTACTGTCCGAAGCTTTGTGGGCACACAGAATCTCAAGGAATGGTGCTACAAAGGTAACTCCATATGAGCTCGTATATGGTCAAGAGGCCGTTTTACCAGTGGAAGTGAATTTGAATGCTTTGAGAATAGCCAAACAAAATGATTTATCAGCGGTGGACTTTTATAACTTGATGATGGACAATATTGATGAAGTCACCGATAAGCATTTGGCTGCTTTGAAGGCCATAGAGAGAGATAAGTTAAGGGTGGCAAGAGCTTACAATAAGAAGGTCAAGTTGAAGAGTTTTCAAGTTGGCGATCTCGTGTGGAAAGGTGATCCTACCAATTGGTTCGAAAGACAGAAAATTCGGGAAGTGGTCTCCAAGTTGGGAAGGTCCTTTTAAGATTACAAGAGTAGTTCCTGGAAACTCATATTTGGTGGAATCCATACAAGGGACATTGTTACCTCGAGCTCTCAATGGCAAATATTTAAAGAAGTATCACCCAAGTGTGTGGCAAGAAGTCTAGATAGGCAACGGCCGATATATAACTATGGTCCTAAGCAAAGACATGGCCGATAAATAACTATCGCCCTTAGCATAAATCATGGCCGATACATAATTATCGCCCTGAGAAATATAAATGGCCGATGGAGTGTTGACATCGTCCTTAGACCGAATACATTGCAAATTATTTTTCGGCACGCAAGTTTTGCCGAAAAACAGGGGGGCATGTGTTGACACCAGATTTTGGCATTATCAAAAACATAATTAAGAACGCCTCAAATGGAAAAGTGCTCAAAGTGAGAAAGTTTCGTATCAACGAAAGGAGAAACTTTGATATTTGGGTCATAGCCATCCGATCTCATCTCTAAGGCCGAAGTTGTGTTCGAAGTACTGAGATTTTGTATCCAGAACACTTTTCAGCTGATTATGCCCCCAAGACGGCCTCATATGGAAAACTGATCTACCCGAATTGTCTTCGTCTCGTCGAAATGATTGATTTTGACATAAAGATTGTCCCAATCCGAGGTCGTATGCAAAAGTTAGAGCCCACACAGCGTGACCCTCCAGTGAGCAAAATATGACGCCTGGAACCAGACACACATGTGAGTATGTCTGATAAGCTGCGTGAATAATTAGCTGTTTTGCGCGAGCGATTTGGCCCTGAAGATTGCCTCGAATTGAAAAACATTCAACACGAAAGTTGTTCGTCTCGTCGAAATGAGTAAATATGCTTTTGGGTGCATTTTCATCGGAGGTCATTTACTGCCACAAAATTGACCCGCAAGGTGCAGCCAGGTTGTAAACCGAACAGTTTTGGAAAGTTCGGATTCTGAGTTGGACCCAAACTAGGGTTTTGGACGTGAATTATAACTTTTCCTTGCACGGGAAGTCCAGCCGCCTCTTATATACATGAGGGGTGATGGCCGATTGAAACAACAACACACAATCGCAAAAACCCATCTACAAACTTTCATCTCCTACCCTAGTTTTCTGCTTCTCGTTCATCGGTGTTCTTCGCTTCGGAGAGCTTCGATCTACGAAGTCCTAGGGGCAGGCGAACCAACCTAGGGCAGCCCATCACCGCCGTGCGTCCAGATGGGGTCCCTCCCGGCCGCGTGGGGTTTCGGGTCTTCAAAAGCGTTCACCGGATTGTCTTGCGTATCGCGCTTCCGGTGAGCCTCCTTCGGCAACGTGTCTTGCGTATCGCGCTCGACGCCGAGGGTACACGGTGACGTGTTCGTGTGCGAACATAGGCCATGGAATCCAAGATAGGATCCATGTATGAGAACAAAGTATGGACTTTGGTAGACTTACCCGATGACCAGCAGGCCACTGTGAACAAGTGGATCTTTAAGAAGAAGACAGACGTTGATGGTAATGTCACCATCTATAAAGCTCGACTTGTCGCAAAGGGTTTTCGACAAGTTCAAAGAGTAGACTGCAATGAGACTTTATCACTCGTAGTGATGCTAAAGTCTGTTAGGATTATGTTAGCAATTGCTGCATTTTTCGATTATGAAATTTGGTAGATGGATGTGAAAATTGCTTTCCTTGAGGAAGAGTTGTATATGATGCAGCCCAAAGGTTTTGTGGATCCTAAGGATGCTAAAAAGGTATGCAAGCTCCAGCGATCCATCTATGGACTGTTGCAAGCATCTCGGAGTTGGAATATACGCTTTGATGGGGTGATCAAAGCTTTTGGGTTTATACAAAGTTTATGAAGAAACTTGTATTTACAAGAAAGTGAGTGGGAACTCTATAGCATTTCTGATAGTATATGTGGATGACATATTGTTGATTGGAAATGATGTAGAATTTCTTCAAAGCATAAAGGGTTGTTTGAAAGGAGTTTTTCAAAGGAAGACCTGGGTAAAGTTTCTTACATATTGGGCATCAAGATCTATAGAGATAGATCAAGACGCCTGATAAGATTTTCACAAAACACATATCTTGACAAGATTTTGAAGGAGTTCAAAATGGATCAGTCAAAGAAGGAGTTCTTTCCTGTATTGTAAGGTATGAAGTTGAGTAAGACTCAAAGATCGACCACGATAGAAGAAAGAGAAAGGATGAAGGTCGTCCCCTATGACTCAGTCATAGGCTCTATAATGTATGCCATGCTATGTAACATACCTGATGTGTGCCTCGCCATGATTCTGGCAAGGGGGTACAAGAGTGATCCAAGAGTGGATCACTGGACAACAGTCAAGATTATCCTTAGGTACCTAAAGAGGACTAAGGAAATGTTTCTCGGTTATGGAGGTGATAAAGAGTCCGTCGTAAAGGGTTACGTCGATGCAAGCTTTGACACCGATCCGGATGACTCTAAGTCACAAACCAGACATGTATAGTGGAGCAATCATTTGGAATAGCTCCAAGTGGAGCATGGTAGCAACATCTATAGTATGAGATAGAGATTTGCAAAGTACATACGTGTAACACCCCCAGTGGTTAGCCACAGTAATCCAACTTTTGGTTATGCCATGTCATCATGATCAACAGTGCCTAATCATCATTTGCATCATATTGCTTTTCAACTCCTAAGTCAAAATCCAAATTCAAATGAAAGTGGAAAATAAAAGTTGTGCAACATGAAAACTAAAATGTTCATGGCAAATAATACAGAGACCATTCTAAAATTGTAACCAACATTAAATAAAATAATTAGGTGACCCAAACCTCTTTTAACAGTGGCTGAAAATAATATTTACAAGCCTTTTAATTAATCAAGATCAAATATGAAATGGTGTTTTGCCCAAACTAGTTTTTGGTGTTAGGGTATAAAGCACTGGTATTTATGGACTAGGTCTCCCTTTTTACAAAAACCATTTGGGGCCTGAACAATTAACAAAATAGAAAAGAAAAGAAACAGAAAAAGAGAAAAGGAAAAAGGCCTAAAGGATCTACTGTGCACTAGGCCTACTGCTACAGCGCGGCCCAGCCCACCCCGCACCTCCTCCCTCCTCTCGCACTGCTCATGCCGCCCCGCTGTCGAGCACCGCGCGCGCGCACCCTAGGCCCCCCCTCGCTCGCCGCTCGACAGCGCGCCCGCGCGCGCTGGGTATAAGGGCCCCCCCCGCTTCCCCCTGGCGAACCCTAGCATCCCTCCCGTTTCTCCCTCGCTCTCTCCCACCTCACCCGACGCCGCCATGGACGGCCGCGGTTGAGCTACGCGGCCACCGTCACCGCCCCGCCTCGCGAACGTGCCCACCGTGCTCCTCGACGTCGACTACGTCGGCTACGCCAACTAACCGAAGCCCGGAGTCACCGCAGCGCCTCCTCGAGCCCTCCTCCCTCCTCGGATCGCCGCCGCGCGCCGTCGTCGATTCGCTCCGGCAAGCCCTCCCCGAGCTCGCTTACGCACACCTACAGGCTCTACGTGAGCACCCCCGTCCTCCTCCCTCTCTCCCTGCGTCTCCCCGTAGCCGTAGCTCGCCGCCACCGTGCTCGTGCTTTGTCCGCCGCCGTCGCTGCCATTGCTGCGCTCCCAGAGCCGCTCGGCTCAGTCCCGCAGCACCAACGTGCTCTTGGTGAGCCGTAGAGGCCGCCCCGCCTTTTGCTTTGCTCGCTAGCCCACTGCAGCCACGCGCCCGAGCACCACCCGAGAGCCCCGCCGCCAACCGTCGTCGCCGGCGTCGTTCCGACCACCCCCGGGGCCAACCACCACCACCACGCGATGCGGTTCGCTGCGCCCGTTCATTAGAGCCCAAGCACGCCCTCGGAGATGCCCTGTGGGCGAAACCCGGGCTCGCCGGAGCTCGGCGCCGCGTTCGAGCTCGCCGGCGTGCTCCGGTGGCCGGCGCCGACGTGGCACGTGGCCCCCACCGCCTGTGCCACTGACCGCTGGGCCCTGCGGGCCCAGTTGACTGGTCAGCGCTGCTGACTGGGCCGGCTGTGTCGCTGACACACGGGTCCCACCCCTTTAAACGATTTTAAATAAATAAGAATTAGTTAATTAGTTAATTATAGTACTAATCAGTCACTGACTGCCAGGGCCCACCCTCTAATTAATTCAGTTAATTAAATTAACCCCTCTGATTAAACCACAGTGTATGACATGTGGGTCCCACTTGTCAGGTTTGACCCTGGTCAGCCGACCGTTGACTGCTGACGTCAGCATTGCGTCACAGTGATGTCACCCTGTACTGTTTTGGATAATGTTGATTTAATAAAATAAATAAATTCCAGAAATTAATAAAAACTTTAGAAAATCATATCTTTTAATCCGTAACTCCGATCGAAAAACTTTGTACATGAAAATTGCTCAGAACGACGTGAAGAATTCGGATACGCGGTCCGTTCGTCCGTCACGCGTCCCTAACTATCCGAACATGGAACCGTTCCCCTCCGGTCATCTGTCCGACATATGTCCGGAACTGGGAAAACATTCCCGGATGAATCCCACCTTCGCCAGTATCACCCGGCACTGCGTTAGATCACCTCTGTCATCGCGTATTCCCATGTTATGCTTTGTGTTGCTCATGGTTGCTCTATATTTATACTGTTTCCTCCCCCTCTTCTCTCTCGGTAGCCCCCGACCTCGACGTCGTCCCCGAGACCGACGCAGCTCCGGATCCCGAAGACACCATTGACGACCTTGCCCTTGCCGCCGAGCAACCAGGCAAGCCCCCCCCCCCCTTTGATCATCCCGATATCGCCCATTCTAATTTCTCATGCTTGCATTAGAATTGCTGCTGCTACTGCTTTACCTATTCTGATGCATAGCCTGTTTATTGAAACCTGCTGTTGATAATTACCTGCATACCCTAAACTGTTTAGTATAGGCTGGGTAGAGACCTATCAGTGACCCCACTTATCCCGACTGCCGCGCTGGATTGTCAGAAGACCCGATCAATGGGATTGAAGACCAGGCCCCGACACCGCACATCACCCCCCCTTAGTTGTAACGACACTGCAGCGTTACTATCGAGTGCCGAGGGTGATACCTCGTGTAGCACTTCTGATGTTAACTCTGTAGAGTAGCTATTCAGTCGTGGTCATCGAGGGTGATTCCTCCTTCACCGCTTCCGATAACGACGCCGTCGTACAACACCTCAAGTGTGAACCAATCGAGGGTGGTTCCTCCGAGTTCACCTTGACGATTACATCGAGTAGGAATCCAACGAGGGTGATACCTCGGATTCCCCTGATGTTATGGACACACGGATACTTGGACTTTACACTGTTACTTAGAAAGGCGGGTCGGCCCTGAGGGGTACCCGCGTGCGCCTGAGAGGCGAGTGTTGTGAAGACGGGTGCCTGTATGGTGCCCGAGTGATGAATACGAGGCGCGGCCGGGCATTCTTAACCCTTGCAGCAAGTCCTCGAGACGGGGCGACGGGGTCACATCTTTCGTGAGTCTCTGCTCATTACCGCAAGCCCTAGTCCATTAACGATTTGGATATTTGATCCGAGCAGGTCTTTGGCCTGATAGCACTAACCATCACGTGGGCATAGTATGGGCGTTCTGCATCGTAGCATCAGCCGAAAGCTCTGTCAGACGTCTAGTTCAGCCTTGCGGCCGGGACGGACCGGCGCCCCCCTGGTGCCTGGCTTCCCCCTGCACGCAACGACTCGGAGTGCACAGGGCGATGGCCCAAGACCTCTGAGCGCTTAGGATGTAGACCGACGGGGACCTCTCTGCTGAGCTGTAGGTAGGGCTGCGGTGTGTCGTTTGGCCGAGGCCGGGCATGACCCAGGAAAGTGTGTCCGGCCGGAGTTAATCGAGCGTGTTGGGTAAGTTGGTGCACCCCTGCAAGGAAGAAAACTTCTATCGATAGCCGGTCCTCCGGTAAAGGACACTCGGAGTTGTATCCTGATTGATACAATTTAGAACTGGATACTTGGATACTATGGCTCTGGGATTGCTTCTCGCAGGGAGTCGAGAAGGGATCTCCGGACGAGGTTGATGACTGTATGGCTCTGGGATTGCTTTCTCGCAGGGAGTCGAGAAAGGATCTCTGGGTGAGGTTGAGACTTAATGATACTGCTACATTATATTGTACTGTTCTACCCTCTTCAATTTCTGCAAGACCGCTGAAGATGCTAGTCTTCGATAGGACTAGGCCTTCTCTCTATTCTGGCATTTCTGCAGCCCAGTCCACATATACAGCCTCCCCTTGAAAATGATGCGTATGTAGTGTAGATCCTTGCTTGCTAAGTACTTCTGAGTACTCACGGTTTCTTTGTTTTCCTTTTCTCCCCATATCAGTTTGACGTGACCAAGATGACGGAGCCCCTGAGACAGATGCCCTGTCGATCGACTACTACTACTACCCCTAGGATGATTACTTCTACGAGTTGACTGACGACCAGGAGTAGGATCGGAGGGTCCCAGGCAGGAGGCCTACGCCTTTCGACCGTAGTGTTTTATTTTGCCCCGACTTTCTAAAGGCCTTTCTGTTTCTGTTTCATATCTGTACTCGGATATCTGATGCTTCCGCTGACGCTTGTTCGCAAGCTTATGTATTCGAGCCCTCGTGGCCCCTGGCTTGTAATATAAAGCTTGTATGACTTTATTTATGTTTTAGAGTTGTGTTGTGATATCTTCCCGTGAGTCCTTAGGCTTGATCATGTGCATTTGCGTGTATGATTAGTGCATGATTGGGCCGGGGGCGTCACAATACGGACCTGAATGTAGCAGACCCGTTGACTGAAACCTCTCTCACAAGCAAAACATGATCAAACCCCATAACTCATTGGGCGTTAATCACATGGCGATGTGAACTAGATTATTGACTCTAGTGCAAGTGGGAGACTGTTGGAAATATGCCCTAGAGGCAATAATAAAATGGTTATTATCATTTTTACTATTCATGATGAATGTTTATTATTCATGCTAGAATTGTATTGACTGGAAACTTAAATACATGTGTGAATACATAAACTACACCATGTCCCTAGTAAGCCTCTATTAGACTAGCTCGTTGATCAAAGATGGTTAAGGTTTCCTAACCATAGACATGAGTTTTCATTTGATAACGGGGTCACATCGTTAGGAAAATGATGTGATGGACTAGACCCAACCGTAAGCTTAGCATCAGATCGTTTAAGTTATTTGTTGTAGCTTTCTTCGTATCAAGTATCTGTTCCTTCGACCATGAGATCATGACACTCCCGAATACCGGAGGAATACTTTGTGTGCTATCAAACGTCACTTCGTAACTGGGTGATCATAAACGTGCTCTATAGGTATCTCCGAAGGTGTTCTGTTGGGTTTCATGGATCGAGACTGGGATTTGTCGCTCCGTGTGACAGAGAGATATCACTGGGCCCTCTCGGTAATACAACATCATAAATAGCTTGCAAGCAATGTGGCTAATGAGTTAGTCACGAGATCTTGTATTATGGAATGAGTAAAGAGACTTGCCGGTAACGAGATTGAACTAGGTATGGAGATACCGACGATCGAATCTCGGGCAAGTAACATATCGCCGGACAAAAGGGAACTGCATACGGGATTGAATAAATCCTTGACATTGTGGTTCAACCGATAAAGATATTCTTTGAATATGTAGGAATCAATATGGGCATCCAGGTCCCGCTATTGATTATTGACCGGAGAGGAGTTTCGGTCATGTCTGCATGTTCCGAACCCGTAGGGTCGCACGTTTAACGTTCGGTAGCGCTAGGATAGTATTGAGATACTAACAGTAGAAAGTCTGAAGGTTGTTCGGAGTCCCAGATGGGATCCGGGATATCACGAGGAGCTCCGGAATGGTCCGGAGCTAAAGATTTATATATGGGAAGCCAAATTTTGGGTTCCGAAAAAAGTTCGGTTTTTTCGGTATTGTACCGGGAAGGTTCTAGGAGGTTCCGGGGTGTTCCACCATGGGGCCCAACGACCTAGGAAGGGCCCACATGGACCGAGGGGTGTGGCTACAGCCCACATTGGCTGGCCGCCCCATTCCCCAAGGCACGTGTTGTTTAAAGGGTTGAATCTAGAGATAAGATGTTATCTCCAAGTTTAAAGGGATTTCAACCTTGTGGCCGGCACTAGATGGGTTTTGGACGCCCTCCCCTGCCCCCTAGCCTATATATAGATGGGGGAGGCACATGGGGGCTGCCACCCCTTCATCCTGAACGTGTGAAAATCTCGGAGGTGCCGTCCGTTCCTCACTAGATCGGATTGGATCGTGAAGGGTACGACTACATCAACCGTGTTACGATGCTAACGCTTTTGATCTACAAGGGTATGTGATGTCTACTACGCAACTTTATTCTTGTAGACTCGTGTTGGGCCTCCAAGCGCAGAGTTTTGTAGGACAGTAGAAATTTTCCCTCAAGTGGATGACCTAAGGTTTATCAATCCGTGGGAGGCGTAGGATGAAGATGGTCTCTCTCAAACAACCCTACAACCAAATAACAAAGAGTCTCTTGTGTCCCCAACACACCAAATACAATGGTAATTTGTATAGGTGCACTAGTTCGGCGAAGAGATGGTGATACAAGCGTAGTAATGATAGTAGATATTGATTTTTTTAGTAGGAACAATAAAAAACAGCAAGGTAGCAAGTAACAAAAGTGAGCACAAACGGTATTGCAATGCTTGAAAATGAGGCCTAGGGTCTGTACTTTCGCTAGTACAATCTCTCAACAATGCTAATATAATTGGATCATATAACCATCCCTCAACGTGCGATAAAGAATCACTCCAAAGTTCCTATCTAGCGGAGAACATAAGAAGAAATTGTTTGTAGGGTACGAAACCACCTCAAAGCTATTCTTTCCGATCAATCTATCCTAGAGTTCGTACTAAAATAACACCAAGCTATTCTTTCCGATCGATCTAACCAAGAGTTCGTACTAAAATAACACCATATGATACACATCAACCAACTCTAATGTCACCTAGATACTCCAATGTCACCGCGAGTATCTGTGAGTTGATTATGCGATATGCATCAAACAATTTCAGATTCATAATACTCAATCCAACACAAAGAACCTCAAAGAGTGCCCCAAGATTTCTACCGGAGAAACACGGACGAAAGCGTGCATCAACCCCTATGCATAGATTACCCCAATGTCACCTCGGGAATCCGCGAGTTGAGTGCCAAAACATATATCAAGTGAATCAATATGATACCCCATTGTCACCACGGGTATTCATAGCAAGACATACATAAAGTGTTCTCAAATCCATAAAAGTATTCAATCCGATAAGAACGAAATCTGAAAGGGGAAACTCAATTCACAACAAGATAGAGAGGGGAAAACACCATATGATCCAACTATATTAACAAAGCCCGCGATACATCAAGATCGTCGCATCTCAAGAACACAAGAGAGAGAGAGATTAAACACATAGCTACTGGTACAAACCCTTAGCCCCGAGGATGGACTACTCCCTCGTCATCATGGTGGCTGCCAGGATGATGAAGATGGCCACCGGTGATGATTTCCCCCTCCGGCAAGGTGCCAGAACGGGGTCTAGATTGGCTTTTGGTGGCTACAGAGGCTTGCGGCAGCGGAACTTCTGATCTAGGGTTATTTTTGATGGTTTCTCAATTTATAGGATTTTTTGGCGTCGGTTTCACGCGAACATGGGCCTCGAGGTGAGCACAACCCACCGGGGCAAGCCAGGCCCCTCTGGCGCACCATGGTGGGTTGTGCCCTCCTCGTGGCTCTTCTGGCCCTCCCACAAAGCTTCGGAGGTCTCTTTTATTCCAAAACAAATCGTCAAAAAGTTTCAGCTCCTTTGGAGAAATTCCATTTCTGCACAAAAAACAACACCACGGTAGTTCTGCTGAAAACCGCGTCAGTCCGGGTTAGTTCCATGCAAATCATACCAAAACCATATAAAATTGTTGTAAACATGGCATGAATACTTCATAAATTATAGATACGTTGGAGACGTATCAGCATCCCCAAGCTTAATTCCTACTCGTCCTCAAGTAGGTAAATGATAAAAGAAATAATTTATGGAGTGTGAATGCTAGCAAAGTGCATAAATTTGATCAAATGATAATTTCAATCACTTTTCCTAGCATCATAACAGCAACTCTTTCTCATAAAACTCATCATGATAAAGTAGCAATTGAAAGAGGAATTTTTGTTGTGGAATGCTACATATCATATTCATCATATACTCTTTCTTTTGTAGCATGGACATTTGGACTTGAATGATTCAAAGCAATAGTCTATAATTTGACATGAGGACATCAATACTCAAGCATATCAACAAGCAACCATGTCTTTCAAAATATCAACACTAAAGAAAGTTATCCCTAGCCCATCATGCTCAATCATTGACCCATTCATGAAACACACTCGAATATTAGCTACATCCAATGCACAAGTATGATCATAGTGCTCCCTAGTTGGTGCTTTATAAGAGAAGATGGAGACTCAAATAAAAATTGCATAAAGTAAATAGATAGGTCCTTAGCAGAGGGAAGCAGAGATTTGTAGAGGTGCCAGAGCTCAAAGCTTAAATTGAGAGATAAAATATTTTGGGAGGCATACTTTTCCCGTCAACGAAAACGACCGAGAATTCCCAACACTTTCCATGCTAGATACATCATAGGCGGTTCCCAAACAAAAAATAAAGTTTATTCCTTTTTCCACCATTCTTTCACAATCCATGGCTAGCCGTATCTACGGGTGCCTTCCATACCAACACTTTCTAAGGAATTTATTATTAAACAACATAATATAAAAAAAATTGCATTTCGGGACTGGGCATCCCTATTACCTCCGTACTCTCGTGCAATGACAAGTGAATAAACACTCATCTTGAGAATAACACATCTAGCATGGAAAATATTAGCCACCCCTGCCGCTTCATGAGCGGTACAAGCACACAAAAAGGAAATTCATTTTGAAAATTAGGGATGGCACGTACAAATTTACTTAGAACGGCACGGAAATACCGCATATAGGTAGGTATGGTGGACTCATGTGGCAAAACTAGGTTTAAGGATTTTGGATGCACAAGTAGTATTCCTACTAAGTACAAATGGAGGTTAGCAAATAGATTGAGAATCAACCAACCAAGAAACAAAAATTCACATAAACGAGCATTGAGCATAACTAACACCGAATAAACCACCACAAGTAGGATGTAATTTCATTGCATAACTATTGACTTTCGTGCCTGCATAGGGAATCACAAACCTTAACACCAATATTCTTACTAAATCACAATTACTCACCAACATGACTCACATATTACTATCTCCATATCTCAAAACTATTGCAAGGAATCAAACTTATCATATCCAATGATCTACATGAAAGTTTTTAGTATATCCTTCTTGGATATTCATCACTTTGGGACTAAATTTATATATTACCATTGCTACTAACAAGCTCTCAAATAAATTTAATTGAAGCATGAGAGCATAAGTATTTCTTCAAAAATTTCAACTCTCAAAATAATCTAAGTGAAGCATGAGAGTAAATGACATACTACTCCAAAAAGATATAAGTGAAGATCAAATGAGTGGTTAATTAAATAGGTAGCTATGTGAGGATTCTCTCTTATTTAAAAATTTCAGATATAAGTATTTTATTAAAATAGCAAGCAAAACAAAATAAAATTACATTCTAAGAAGAGCACACAACATGTGAAGAAGCAAAAACTTAGGCTCAACCAAGGCTAACCGATAATTGTTGATGAAGAAAGGTGGGATGCCTACTGGGGCATCCCCAAGCTTAGATGCTTGAGACTTCTTGAAATATTATCTTTGGATGCCTTTGGCATCCCCAGGCTTGAGCTTTTGTGTCTCCTTAATTCCTTTTATATCACGGTTTCCCTAATTCTTAAAAACTTCATCCACACAAAACTCAACAAGAACTCGTGAGATAAGTTAGTATAAATCAATGCAATAACCTTATCATTATCTACTGTAGAAAATCACTAAAATTATTATTTAAAATTGCATACTAAATGCCTCTGCATATTTAATACTTCCATCCTTAAATAGAATCATTAAACAAGCCAACATATGCAAACAATGCAGACATAACAGCAATCTGTCTAAACAGTACCGTCTGTAAAGAGTGCAAGTTTCCTCATACTTCCCTAACTTCAAAAATTATGAAAATTTACCACACTGTAGAAAATTTATCATAGCTTATTTTGCAAATAAATTCAACATTTTATCACATTCTGACTTTTCTCGGGAATTTTTGCAACAGCGACAAACTTTCTGTTTTGAAACAGCAATTCATATACTTGCAAAATAAGCATGGTGAAGGCTATCCTTATCACTTTTATTGAAATAAAAGGTGCAAAACATTATCTAAATAACAGCAAGAAAATCCTAGTAAAATAAAATGATGCTCCAAGAAAAACACATATCATGTGACGAATAAAAATAAAGCCCCAAGTAAGGTTACCGATAATGTTGGAGACGAAAGAGGGGATGCCTTCCGGGGCATCCCCAAGCTTAGTTTCTTGGATCTTACTTGAATATTACCTTGGGGTGCCTTGGGCATCCTCAAGCTTAGGTTCTTGTCACTCCTTATTCTCCTCATATCGATATCTGACCCAAAACTTGAAAACTTCAATCACACAAAACTTAACGAAACTTCGTGAGATGGGTTAGTATGATAAAGACAAATCATTCACTTTGGTACTGTCAAGACAAGATTAATAATTGTTCTCACACAATGCCTACTTTAATCTACAATTTCCACAATTTATATTAAGCAATATAAGCCATAGAAACCATAAAACAAGAAAACTATGCATTGCAAACAGAATCTGTCAAAAACAGAACAGTATGTAAAGATCTGAATTAATGTCATACTTATGTAACCCCAAAATTTTGAAAAATTAGGAAAACATAGAAATTTTGTATAACCATCAACTTTAAAAAATTCAGAGTATTTAGACTCTCCAGTGATTTTTAAAAATTCTGTTACTGGGCACAAAAGTTTCTGTTTTTGCACAGAATCAAGTCAACTATCATACACACTATCCCAAAGGCTTTACTTGGCACTTTATTGAAACAAAAGCTACAAAACATTATTACTACAGTAGCTTAATCATATGAAAACACAAAAACAGTAGGGTTAATTGTTGGGTTGTCTCCCAACAAGCACTTTTCTTTAATGCCTTTTTAGCTAGGCATGATGATTTCAATGATGCTCACGTAAAAGATAAGAATTGAAACAAAAAAAGAGCATCATGAAGCATATGACTAGCACATTTAAGTCTAACCCACTTCCTATGCATAGGGATTTTGTGAGCAAACAACTTATGGGAACAAGAATTAACTAGCATAGGAAGGCAAAACAAGCAAAACTTCAAAATTTTCAACACATAGAGAGGAACCTTGATATTATTGCAATATGTAAAAGCATATGTTCCTCTCTCTTAATAATTTTTAGTAGCATAATGAATGAATTCAAAAATATAGCTATCACATAAATCATTCTTTTCATGATCCACAAGCATAAAAATTTTATTACTCTCCACACAAGCAATTTTCTTCTCATTCATAATAGTGGGAGCAAATTCAACAAAATAACTATCATGGGATACTTGATTCACATAATCAATTTGAGCATAACAATCATGATGAAAAGTTTCATGGATATCATTACTCTTTATAGCATACATGTCATCACCATAATCATCATAAATAGGAGGCATGCAATCATCATAATAAATATTCTCATCAAAACTTGGGGGACTAAAAATACCATATTCATCAAACATAGCATCCCCAAGCTTATGGCTTTGCATATCATTAGCATCATGAATATTAAAATAATTCATACCAACAACATTGCAATCATGCTCATCATTTATGCCAAACATTTTATTGAATTCTTCTTCTATCAATTGAGCACAATTTTCCTTTCCATCATTTAAAAGAAAGACATGATAAAGACGAATAATATGAGGCCACCTCAATTCCATTTTTTTGTAGTTTTCTTTTATGAACCAAACTAGTGATAAAACAAGAAACTAAAAGATTCAATTGCAAGATCTAAAGATATACCTTCATGCACTCACCTCCTCGGCAATGGCACCAGAAAAGAGCTTGATATCTACTACTCAACTTTATTCTTGTAAACTCGTGTTGGGCCTCCAAGTGCAGAGTTTTGTAGGACAGTAGCAATTTTCTCTCAAGTGGATGACCTAAGGTTTATCAATCCGTGGGAGGCGTGGGATGAAGATGGTCTCTCTCAAACAACCCTGCAACCAAATAACAAAGAATCTCTTGTGTCCCCAACACACCAAATACAATGGTAATTTGTATAGGTGCACTAGTTCGGCGAAGAGATGGTGATACAAGCGTAGTAATGATAGTAGATATTGATTTTTTAGTAGGAACAATAAAAAACAGCAAGGTAGCAAGTAACAAAAGTGAGCACAAACGGTATTGCAATGCTTGAAAATGAGGCCTAGGGTCCGTACTTTCGCTAGTCCAATCTCTCAACAATGCTAATATAATTGGATCATATAACCATCCCTCAACGTGCGATAAAGAATCACTCCAAAGTTCCTATCTAGCGGAGAACATAAGAAGAAATTGTTTGTAGGGTATGAAACCACCTCAAAGCTATTCTTTCCGATCAATCTATCCTAGAGTTCGTACTAAAATAACACCAAGCTATTCTTTCCGATCGATCTAACCAAGAGTTCGTACTAAAATAACACCATATGATACACATCAACCAACTCTAATGTCACCTAGATACTCCAATGTCACCGCGAGTATCCGTGAGTTGATTATGCGATATGCATCAAACAATTTCAGATTCATAATACTCAATCCAACACAAAGAACCTCAAAGAGTGCCCCAAGATTTCTACCGGAGAAACAAGGACGAAAACGTGCATCAACCCCTATGCATAGATTACCCCAATGCCACCTCGGGAATCCGCGAGTTGAGTGCCAAAACATATATCAAGTGAATCAATATGATACCCCATTGTCACCACGGGTATTCATAGCAAGACATACATAAAGTGTTCTCAAATCCATATAAGTATTCAATCCGATTAGAACGAAATCTCAAAGGGAAAATTCAATTCACAACAAGATAGAGAGGGGAAAACACCATATGATCCAACTATATTAACAAAGCCCGCGATACATCAAGATCGTGACATCTCAAGAACACGAGAGAGAGAGAGAGAGATTAAACACATAGCTACTGGTACAAACCCTCAGCCCCGAGGGTGGACTACTCCCTCCTCATCATGCTGGCCGCCGGGATGATGAAGATGGCCACCGGTGATGATTTCCCCCCTCCGACAGGGTGCCGGAACGGGGTCTAGATTGGTTTTTGGTCGCTACAGAGGCTTGCAGCGACGGAACTTCTGATCTAGGTTTATTTTTTATGGTTTCTCTATTTATAGGATTTTTTTGCGACGGTTTCATGCGAAGATGGGCCTCGAGGTGAGCACAACCCACCGGGGCAAGCCAAGCCCCTCTGGCACGCCGTGGTGGGTTGTGCCCTCCTCGTGGCTCTTCTGGCCCTCCCACGAAGCTTTGGGGGTCTCTTTTGTTCAAAAAAAATCGTCAAAAAGTTTCAGCTCATTTGGAGAACTTTCATTTCTTCACAAAAAACAACACCACGGTAGTTCTGCTGAAAACAGCGTCAGTCCGGGTTAGTTCCATGCAAATCATACCAAAACCATATAAAATTGTTGTAAACATGGCATTAATACTTTATAAATTATAGATACGTTGGAGACGTATCAGCATCCCCAAGCTTAATTCCTACTCGTCCTCGAGTAGGTAAATGATAAAAGAAATAATTTATGGAGTGTGAATGCTAGCAAAGTGCATAAGTTTGATCAATGATAATTTCAATCACTTTTCCTAGCATCATAACAACAACTATTTCTCATAAAACTCATCATGATAAAGTAGCAATTGAAAGCGGAATTTTTTTTGTGGACTGCTATCTATCATATTCATCATATACTCTTTCTTTTGTAGCATGGACATTTGGACTTGAATGATTCAAAGCAATAGTCTATAATTTGACATGAGGACATCAATACTCAAGCATATCAACAAGCAACCATGTCTTTCAAAATATCAACACTAAAGAAAGTTATCCCTAGCCCATCATGCTCAATCATTGATCCATTCATGAAACACACTTGAATATTAGCTACATCCAATGCACAAGTATGATCATAGTGCTTCCTAGTTGGTGCTTTATAAACGAAGATGGAGACTCAAATAAAACTTGCATAAAGTAAATAGATAGGCCCTTAGCAGAGGGAAGCAGAGATTTGTAGAGGTGCCAGAGCTCAAAGCTTAAATTGAGAGATAAAATATTTTGGGAGGCATACTTTTCCCGTCAACAAAAACGACCGAGAATTCCCAACACTTTCCATGCTAGATACATCATAGGCGGTTCCCAAACAGAAAATAAAGTTTATTCCTTTTTCCACCATTATTTCACAATCCATGGCTAGCCGTATCCATGGGTGCCTTCCATACCAACACTTTCCAAGGAATTTATTATTGAACAACATAATATAAAAAATTGCATTTCGGGACTGGGCATCCCTATTACCGTCGTACTCTCGTGCAATGACAAGTGAATAAACACTCATCTTGAGAATAACACATCTAGCATGGAAAGTATTAGCCACCCCCTGCCGCTTCATGAGCACTACAAGCTCACAAAAAGGAAATTTATTTTGAAAATTAGAGATGGCACATACAAATTTACTTAGAACGGCACGGAAATACTGCATATAGGTAGGTATGGTGGACTCATGTGGCAAAACTGGGTTTAAGGATTTTGGATGCACAAGTAGTATTCCCTCTTAGTACAAATGGAGGCTAGCAAATAGATTGAGAAGCAACCAACCAAGAAACGAAAATTCACATAAACGAGCATTGAGCATAACTAACACCGAATAGGGCACCACAAGTAGGATGTAATTTCATTGCATAACTATTGACTTTCATGCTTGGATAGGGAATCACAAACCTTAACACGAATATTCTTACTAAAGCACAATTACTCACCAACTTGACTCACATATTACTATCTCCATATCTCAAAACTATTGCAAGGAATCAAACTTATCATATCCAATGATCTACATGAAAGTTTTTATTATATTCTTCTTGGATATTCATCACTTTGGGACTAAATTTATATATTACCATTGCTACTAACAATCTCTCAAATAAATTTAAGTGAAGCATGAGAGCATAAGTATTTCTTCAAAATTTTCAACTCTCAAAATAATCTAAGTGAAGCATGAGAGTAAATGACAAACTACTCCAAAAAGATATAAGTGAAGATCAAATGAGTAGTTAAGTAAATAGGTAGCTATGTGAGGACTCTCTCTTATTTAAAAATTTCAGATATAAGTATTTTATTAAAATAGCAAGCAAAACAAAATAAAATGACATTCTAAGAAGAGCACACATCATGTGAAGAAGTAAAAACTTAGGCTCAACCGAGGCTAACCGATAATTGTTGATGAAGAAAGGTGGGATGCCTACCGGGGCATCCCCAAGCTTAGATGCTTGAGACTTCTTGAAATATTATCTTGGGATGCCTTTGGCATCCCCAATCTTGAGCTTTTGTGTCTCCTTAATTCCTTTTATATCACGGTTTTCCTAATTCTTAAAAACTTCATCCACACAAAACTCAACAAGAACTCGTGAGATAAGTTAGTATAAATCACGCTGATCTCGCTGGTGTACACGATGCGGATGTTGCGGCTGCCGTGGAGGTCGACACGGCGTTCCCGAGTGAACGGGGCTAGTAAGCCCGACATCACCGTCCTGTCACCGCCGAGGGCACCGAAAGATCTAGCGCGAGACATGATGCTAGTGATAGAAAGATACGGGGAGAGACTGAGAGTGGAATGTGGAAGGCGATGGAGAGGGGAGTTGGCAACCGCTTAAATCGTGGTGGGAGACGAGAAGGCTGCCAAATCAGTTTGAACGATGACCATACTAGGCATGCGCCGTGTAGCCATGATCTGGTCGTGTTTGGTTCATACGAGGCAGATGAGGAGGCACAAGAAGACTTGACCGTCCATTGCTTTTTTTTCTTTCTACACATGGAGACGTGACAGTGCATTCCTCTTTTTTCAACGCGCAAAGACTATGAGGGTGCTCTTTGTGTATTGTGGAAGCGCTCATATTGTTTCCTAAAGGTGTTGATGCATTTTGAAAGCCCTTGCTAGTATTTCTGAAAGTGCTCACACTATTCACGAAAAAACATTTGCTGAAAGTTAACAAAGATACAATCACATATTTTTACTAATGTTGAGGATATCGCTTATCGTTATCGTCTCGGTCAACTAGGGATTACAGATTAATTGGAAATCGGCCGATTAATCGATTTTATCGGTCGACTATTAATCGGATATTTTTTGCAAATCCTAGGTTCCCAACACTAAAATACGCTATTTTCAACACCAAAACAATATTGGACAAATGTGTTACCTTGATTCCTAGCCTTTGAATCCTCGTATAATGACAAACAAAATAGGACAACAATACAAATTGCGTGACAAGGTCCACAAAACACAAATGGACATAGTTTTTGCAAACATAGTGCTATGAATAGGTCCGATTTATGGGTAGATTCCCGATAAATCGCTTGTCAGAGTGATAAACTGACCCAAAAGATAAACAGTGAAGATAAGGCATAATCTTATCAGTCACCCCCCGAGTAGCGATAAATCGGAAGATTAATCATTGAATAGGAAGATTTTTTAAACAATGATTTTTACATAAGCACCATGAATTTGTACATCATCACACCACTTATTCTACGTAAATAAGTATAATACAATAACACATGACATCTTTGACAGTATGGCTGATATATGATACCATGCATAACCTAAGCATGTCTGCATGCCGAAAGTCCATAGTGTGATGTAAACAATGAATAGTAATTTTTAAAATAAATTCCCATCACTAAGTGGTTTGGATCATGATTGCAAAGTATGTATCGTGTTTGGATTCATGCTCTCTAAAATCCTTCTGACAGTGGAATCTTGTCATGTGTGAAGTATAATCTAAAATTGTGACATGACAACCGGCACCACGAGCTTGAATTTGTAAACAACTGATATCCTACAAGTGCATAGGGTCTAGTTGTAGCCTTTTCGAAGTAAGAGTATTGATCCCACGGGGAGGACATGAATTAGGCTTTTGCCCCTTTGTAAAGAATTATATAGCTTTGTGCCTGTAGATAATTGTAGACTTGAAGCAGAGTGAGGGCGCATTTAAATAAGGATTGAGCAAAATGGTGACGTGTAACTAAATGGAATGAAAATAAAATAAAGGCAAGGATAGTAAAGAACGGTGAAACAATAAAATTAAAAAGGCATTCTTAGGGAATCCGGAATCCCCATTGGTATGTTTCTAGTACTACTATGCATAAGCATAGCATGGGATGGATACTTGAGCCACCGTTGACGATTATGCTGGGCGAAGCCGGGTACAGAACACGTTATACTTGTGGTAGACTTTGTGCCACACACGCCATCATCATAGCCTCCCCCAGAGGGTTACAACTCATGACAATTAAGGTTTTACCCCGTGGACGCGGCCTCACTAAGGGTTCTCCGTGATCCTCGGTCACTTGTAAATGTTAGGAGCAGTTAGCTTTTACTGTCACCTCGAATTACCTCCATATCCTAAACCTATGCAAAGACAGTGATATACTCCGTGGCCTACAAAGGCAAAAATGCTGAGTGGGCCCCTTCACAACATTCATGAAGTTATTAAACTAAGCATTCAAGAGGTGATCTCATATCCACATTATACGTTTCAGGTCCTACACATACCAAGGTTCATCCATATCCCTGAGAACTAGGGGTCTACTCACACATAAGAACAACAAGCATCAAGAGTGATTCAACCGATACACCGAAGGATCCTCTAGGGTTCTTGATCTTGCAGATGATAAGGATGTGGATGATGATGATGATGATGGCGGTGATGTAGATGTTGATGTTGATGTCGTTACTCTCGTGGTGAGAGGAATCCCCTTCTTCTCCCGGTCGATCCTCCCTCTAGATGGGCTCCAGAGGCTAGGGTTCTGCCTTTCTGATGAGTTTATGGAGTCTCTGTTCGTCCCCCTCACGATCCGTTTCCACGGGGTGAAAAAAGTTGAACCCCTGGAGGCAGCAGCGTGCCAAACGACCGCTCATGCGAGCGTCTGCGGTCGCGTGGAACGCTGTCGTTCGCTCTGGAAGCGCAACAACAGTTGTTTCTTTGGCCTTCTTGCTTGGTTTTTCTATGGAATATGTTTATCACCTTTAATACGTGATTCCACTACCATATTTAGGTGGTTTATCCATAAAATGAATATTGCTCCCAAAAGACGTCACCTGAAGGAATATCAATAAAAAGAAGTGCGTAAACGCGGTAAAGTTCCACAAAGCCTACCTTGTAGCCACAAAATATAAAGGAAAAACATAACATAAATTGGACTCATCAACTCTCCCAAGCTTAAGTCTTGCTCTTCCCTGAGCAAGTACCGTGCCTTGTAAAAACGAGGTCACCTTTGTGTTTATAAGATACAGGTATCAAAAGGTATGAGTCCATTACCAAGTAGTGCAATATAAGAAAGAGGCAATGAAGAAAGCCTATGGATAAGATAGAGGAAGCTGGATTTGTATGTGGGGATCAAGAACAACAAGCTGATGCATGTCTCAGAAAGGAGGAAAGTGAACATAAGGGAGTAAACCAGCCCAGGAAAAGGAACCACCATGCGCTTGTATGCACCATGGAGAAGGATCTATCTGTACACTCTGTAAGAGAAAAGCAGAAAAGAATGAATGGAAGCACTGAAGTAGAGTACGACCCAAAGGAAAAACAAGACATGCTCGACAATTGGTGTCGGTTCTATATTCGGCATATCTCATAGTAGGGGTCCTAAGCTAGGCGCCTTGGAGTGATGGTAACACGGACACGGGATTTTACCCAGGTTCGGGCTCTCTCGAAGAGATAATACCCTACGTCCTGCTTTTGATTGTATTGATATGGGTGTAGTACAGGGTACATGTGTCTACCACGAGATTGTTCTAATGAATATGAGTTGATCTATTGACTAGCCTGGCCTCGGTTTATATAATACACCGGAGGCCTAGGGTTTAAGGAGAGTCCTCGTCTTGTGCACCAAGTCTTGTGGAAACCTCCTTGTATGCGGCATGGGCTGCCCGAAGTGGCCCATGAGTGAACCGCCGTGGGGGTCCTCGGCCCGATCCAGCTGGTCGGGAGACGACGTGGTGAGTACCCCCTAGTCCAGGACATCGTCAGTAGCCCCCTGAACCGGTCTTCAAGTTGGGGATGCTCCTCGATTCTTCCGAATTGTTCTTCATCTTCGGTCGTTGGTCTTGAAAACTGGTTCAACAAATCTTCTCATCTTCGATCTTGAGGATCGCCGAAGTGAATCCGAAGAGTTCACACGTCGGGCATCCGAGGAGCCCTCTAAGTCTTTGGCCTTTATCAATGCCTTGTTCTTTTTACGCCGCACCTCGGGTTTGAAGTGTTTCCCGTGTGACTATGTCCTCTCGCGTCCGAGCTCCAACACCGGACTGCATCCAAGCTCCAACGCCGGACTGTATCCGAGCTCCAACGCCGGACTGTATCCGAGGTGTCATAGATCACCTTGGTTTGAAGGAGCTCAGCCGAGCTTAATGCCGGAAATGCCCTCTATGGAGCCAACCACTTGTATCCGAGCTTTTATGCTGGACTGCATCCGAGGCGGTGCAACACCTCGGTCTTGGGCTGATTTTTTGCGGATTTTATTTCCGATTGGTGCAATTTATTTGCTGACGAGATGTATAGCCAGTAGCCCTCAAGGTGTGTGTCAGCCTAAAATCCGAGATACACATTTAGAGGAGATAGTGATCGGCGAACGGACCCTTGAGAGAGGGTCTTTGAGAAGTCGCCGTAATATATTAGCTTGATGCCGGATATATCCCAGATGGTACCTATTGTTGTCCGAAGACGCGTTTGCCCATAGTTCAGTCATGCCATACACTAAGCACTTTGAATTTTTTGCATTGAATAGGCAATGCAGTAGCCCCCGAACCACTGGTTGGGTGGCAACACCAGATCAGGGGATTGATGTGCCCCTTTAATATTTGTAAATGATAAGCCCGAAGCCCAGTAGCCCCTGAGCCTTAATGTGGGCAACGGTGGCCGAATTAAGGATCGATATCCGGAGTAAAATCACAAATTATGTGTAATGATTCTATGTATCCAAGTACTCTACATCATTAATGCTCGGATCCGCATTGTACAAAACTTTGTTGACCGACCATCGGCTTCAACCTCCTCGGCCAGTAGCCGGGGAGTGTTTGTCCTACTTTATAAAGCCTTTATAAGGGCAAAGATTTATGGCAAACAAGGCAATCCGGCCATATGGTTTTATAAACAAAGGTACGCAGAGAGATATGTTATATTACTTTTTAACGTCAGAAACATCTTCCAAAGAAAATAGTCCCGCTATCGGTTCCTTTCTTTGGGTTGTCATGCTGACCATGATCATGAAACCTCACATCCGGTCAATGTGGGAGGAAAATATTAAGAATTTAATTTGGGGAAAGTTCCCGGACTCTATGGTCTAATGAACCGAAAGTTTCACTTCCGTCGTTGCCGACCAATTATATCCATTAAGATGGCTGGCTTTCGGCTTCACCCAGTCTGAGGTACTAACCCGGTAGTAACAATCACAGAGGTACTCCCTTTACCGCCTAGCCGAACGATCGGGAACGTAGGGGTAAGCACAGGAGCCAGGCAACCCAGCTTGGCCAAAATCTTAAGTCAAATTGATGCATATTTATGGCTTTATAACGATGATTATGGAAGGCAGCGCTTGTATACTGAATACAAACACTGATGATATATGTTTATTTTGACTCCGTTGCGACCGTTTATCAGTTGAAAGTGGCCCATCGTCGGCTTCTACCCCTTTGTAGATACTACGCAGGGTGTTTCTGCAGTAACAAGACAACCCTTAGCCGACGTCTCGGTGCCCGGAGGCGGTTGCGTTAGCGGAAACAAGGCAATCAAATATGTGGGCTTTATAACTTTCATTTAGTCATAGGAGCTTAAAGTTGGGAGGCCAGTTACTAGCCTCCGGTTAGTGTTCGGCAACAGCCGAGGTCAAGCTGTTAACACTTCGGCCAATGTTATGAAAGGCCCGTCGTTTAACACGGGGTGACCTCCATCGATCTATAGTTTAACACAGTCATCGGATTGCTGACCAGTTTACGCTTATTGTGACAGTCAGTTTTCGGCTTTCTCCACTGAGGCACTTGACCAGTTGAACCGGAAGCACAATCGCAGTGGTTCTCCCTTTACCCTTAGCCGAACAATCGGGAACGTAAGGGTAAGCATGGGAGCCGGGCAACCCAACTATTGACCGAAGACATAATTCGGAACCGATGCATATGAAGCAATATCCGAGAACGTTTTGCCGAAGAGTTCATGGAGTACCTTGGCTTTTGGTGGGTTCGGCACTTGTCGCAGCCCCGCGTTGATGTTGCCGAAGCTTTAAAGGTGTCCGGCGTTGTACTGCGAGACTTATGCTAGAAACACACAAATAGGTTAAGAGTGTCGTAAGCCTGAAAAACCAAAAAACTTCAGTAAACACTGTACGTCCGAACTAAATCAAGTTTTTCGTGCCAATCCGAAATTGGTCTTAAAAAATGTGCTTCTGTCATGCTTTAACATGACACATCCGATCTCAAGACTTCAAGCGGGTCAGCCTATGACTTCAACCTCCTATCCCGAAGGCGGAATACTTCTCGTTAGGCCAGTTTAGCGAACTAAACTCGAGCGGCTTTGACAGAGAAACTAGGCTCCCCGGCTATTGACCACACACTCGCGTCGAAAGAAGGAGTGATAGAAAAAGACTTTGCAACGACTAAGAAGAAAACAATTATTATAGAACGGCTCATATAAATTAAGAGCCCCAGTTAACTTGGGTAAAGTAAGTGTTTTTAACAAATATCGTTTTTAACAACCAGCTTTTTTGTTTAACACAAATATAATGCTTGATTGAACTGAACAAAAATTTAACAGTTAAAAAGTTTGAGCTTGAAAGCGACTTAGCTGGTTAATGCGCTTGGTGTCGATGACGTGGTCCGAACTTGTAACAGGTCGAGGTCCCGAGCGAAGATCTCGGCTTGATGATGTGACAGGCCAACACCGTTGATATGTCGAGGCGAAGCCCCCGGTCCAGCCGAGGTGACGAAGTAGGTCGACAGGTTGACGGAAGAGTTCCCGGAGTTGGTTGATGCAGAGATGGCGAAGCCCCCGATTCCGCCGAGGTGATGGAGCGGCTCGACATATTGGACGTCGGCTTGACGAAGTAGCGACGCGGGGATGCCGACACTGGGCAGCGCGCCAAGGCGATGATGAAATTATATCGGCGGAGGCGGGACGACGATGTCGGCCAGCCGAGGTGACTGCGTGATGTAGTCGGAGTCGGTTACCTGCACACGTAAAATAGTGCAGTCCAAAAATAATAATATAAATATATAAAAAATCCTCGCATAATTGCTTTACACAAAATAATTTATTTAAAGAGATGTGGCCTGGCACCGAAGTCAATGTCAATGCAGGGCGTCGGCGTGATGCGGTGAAGGCGCGACAAAGCCTGAATTCGCAGGGCGGTTCGAGTTCCAGATGCGGTGTTTGCCGAGCTACGAACAGAAACTGACCAAACCATCACACGACAGTCGTTAATGCGGCCACCATTTGACAGACCTGTGTACAGAGGATGGCAAAAACCAGAGCAATAATTCCTTGGGAAAAATAAACCCATGCTAGCAAAAATTACTAGGATTAATAGCACCTGGCTTATATGTTGTAGCAATATGAAGAAAGGTGACTCCCAAAATTAGGACTCGATCCGCACACCCACTGCCTGATGGGCGATGAAGCGACGGCATGGCGATGCTGGCAAAGGATGGCTCGCCGAGGTGACGTCGCAATTCGGTCGACAAAGGTGGGGCGACGACGTCGGCATGCAGAGGTGACCATGTGACGTCGTCGAAGTCGATCACCTGCGCACATAAAATAATGCAAGCAAGAAAGAATAATAATAATTCAAAAAGGTGCATAATTAATTTATGTGAGGCGAATAATCTGGTAAATATGGCATGAGCGCCGAGGTCGGCTCGATGCCGTGACCGCGTTGTGGCACAGCGATGTTCGACACAGGTCGGTCCGCCTTGGTGACAGCGAGAGGCTCGTGCACCGTTCTGCAACACTGGTATTCAACTGAATTAGTAGTACGTGTAGTCTGTGCATTATCCAATAAGAAGTACTAGAGGATCAACATCACCGCAAATACTAGATTAAAAAAGAAGAAGGAAAAGAGCCTCCCTCGTGCCCTATGTTTGGCTTGAACGGCCATCACGTGGAGTTGTATTAGTGCTTGAGCCCTTCTTTGGCTGATCCAATCTTACGTATAGACAAGTAGGGCACTACTATCATTAACAGAAATCAATTAGTAGTAGCCTTATCAAATCAGATCGGGATAAAAAAGGAAACCAAAACGTGTTCTACTACTTGACTTCCCTGTGCTTGTGCGGCGCTTCACCACGGAACAAGATACGCATGCAGAAGGCTGCCATGATTATTTGAGGTTGATGGGCGCTATCTATAGGACGCCCGGCTGTAGCCTACAGTCCTTTGCGTTGTTTGCTGATCCGATGATCGGGTCAGCCTGACCGCGGACGTCACGTACAAACGCCGCCGCCCAAAATTTCTTTGATCCAGTCTTGGATAGTTCTGATCATCCCATCGATCCGCGACGAACACCCAGCAGGCTCTCAATGAAAGCACCAATGTCAGTTCTATATCCGGCATATCTCGTAGTAGGGGTCCTAAGCTAGGCGTCTTGGAGCGATGGTAACACGGACACGGAATTTTACTCAGGTTCGGGCTCTCTCGAAGAGATAATACCCTACGTCCTGCTTTTGATTATATTGATATGGGTGTAGTACAGGGTACATGTGTCTACCACGAGATTGTTCTAATGAATATGAGTTGATCTATTGACTAGCCTGGCCTCGGTTTATATAATACACCGGAGGCCTAGGGTTTAAGGAGAGTCCTCGTCTTGTGCACCAAGTCTTGTGGAAACCTCCTTGTATGCGGCATGGGCTGCCCGAAGTGGCCCATGAGTGAACCGCCGTGGGGGTCCTCGGCCCGACCCAGCTGGTCAGGAGACGACGTGGTGAGTACCCCCTAGTACAGGACACTGTCAATTGGGAGGCAAAGAGAAATTCTGAAAAGAAAATACTCTATACCGAAGGAGTTATTGCAGAAATAGAAGGAATTGCAACAGGAAGAAGGATGATTGTACCTCAAGAAACCCATAAGAAAAAAAGACCAAAGGAGATAGTACTTCTCACTGCCAAGGAGAAAATCACCAAACTACAAGACTTCATCAAAGGTTAAGGAAGCAAAGGAATCTGGATTAAAGAACATTATCTGTTTTGGATGTTGGTGAGTTGGACATTATGTAAATCACTACCATGTGATTTGGGATGCCAAGAGCACTCAGGATAGACCACTTCATGAGAAGGACATGTAAATCATGCGCATATGGAGAAAGCTATTGAAGGAACCAAGAAGGTAGAATACCTAGGCACATACCAAATAAGAGGGCTACAGAAGGAAGACATAAGCCAATTAAATTGTTGCAGATGCAGAAACCCATGACATTAATTGGATAGACAATTATCCCGAGTTGAAGAACAAGACAGGACACCTTACTGATGAGTGCCCAACTAGAAGGAAGCTCATGTAAGGGTAGTAATATCGAACTCTTTCGCGGGAGCATGTAACTAGTAAACGAAGAAACTATGATGTATGTGTAATACATATGGTTGTGTACCAACAGTGAGACATGAGGAGGAATGGAATTTTCATACCGAACTGTCCATGCTAAACTCTTACGAGCTTGGTTTTTTAGATAATTGATCTTGAGTAAAACGATGATATAAGGGTGAAGTTGTATTAGTTCAGGTAGTGACCCATAACCCACAGACACCCGTGATAATGGCGTATACCGTACCTACCAAGGAGAAGGTGAATATATGCTTGGATGAGCAAGCATGATGCAACTCATGGATATCAAGGAGAGCCCATCCCACCAAGGAGAAGAATCATCGAATAATTTGCAAATTGTCCAATAATGTTTTATAGGAGTTATGCCACCCAAGAGTTGTGAGGAACTTTTAGATGTTTTGTTGGCTTTCAGAACCAACGGATTATCCAAACTCAGCTCGTGAACAAGAGAAACTTTTGGAATATTTTGTGAGGATGACCGAGTGTCAGAATGCCAGAATATCTAAGCCATACATGAGGTAATATTTTAGTAGGACATGGATTGCCCCTCATGCCGGATACTCTTATTATTCGCTCTTGCTATGTGGGGTTGAAAATCTTGAGTAACTTACCCATAGTCAAGAGATGACATTGTTAAGCCAAAGCCTTAGAATGGTACAACGTATGCCCCTTGTAAAAGGCAACCGTTGCCAATAGAATGTTATACTATGAGAATGAACCCATGCCAGTTTCTACATGAACCTCGAAGAACTATTATTGATGAACACCATGAGAGCATCGAGATTGCATATATTTTATCGATAGGAACTTGACAATCCAAAAGTTATTATCTTCTCGATAACAAATAATGCTCAAGGGGTAACACTAGCCTATAATGGGAAAGGGCACACTACTACTAGCCTATAATGGGAAAGGGCACACTACTACAAAACTACTTACCTGTGGGACATTATCGTGGTGGGTGGACATTTGCACCCACGACTGGTAATCTGGCCCAACTACGAGTGGCGGGGAAATGTCACGCCCGCCATTGCTAAATTGGGGCTTAGTTACTCGTGGGTGGCAAATGATAGTGGCGGGCCCATATTTGCACTTGCCATTGGAAAATTAATACCAGTGGAGGGTGTGTGATGTTGTGCCCGTCACTCGTAAGTTGGGGCTGACTTACCTATGGGTGGCAAATACCAATAGCGGGCACAAGCCCATCACGGGTTGATCATTGAGCTTGTGATTCATCTTCGCAGATTGAATACGTTTATTCCCTAATTGTGGGGGGAATCTTTCTATGTACTACAAACCCTTGCGCTTCAGGTCCAATAGATATCTTTTGGCATCATAGCCAGGGAGCATCACACACCGCAATGAATACTTATAACATCTTGTTGCGATATTGTGGAACTTACTTACTTAAATTTGACGTAGAACTAGTATTACTCATGTTAGACATTCACAAAACAAGGTTAGCAATTGTTTAGCTATTTTTGCTTGTACGGAAGGTAGAACCATGATGTGGTAGGGGTCTGACCCTTGTAATGTGATCGAGTTGAACAATGCTGATTGTAATCCTCCAGTGATTGAGTAATACAAGTGCTTACCCGCAAAAAAAACTTACTTACTCATACGTGACATTATGTACTGTAGAAAAGAAAATCCACATTCTCACATCAGCTCCATGCACTGCTTGATGAATGGAGTTGTTGTCGCGAGAATTAAGGAGGGATGCCTGGTATCTCTTATATATTACTCATTCTTTAACGGCTACAATATTCCCTGGAAAATCCTCAAATTCGAGGGCCACTTTGGTTGAAAGAAAAAACATATAGAATATATTTTGACACTATTCATGACCTTGGTTCAAATGAATGGAGAAAAGAGCGAAGGAAATTCAGATAAAAACGAAAAACGATGCAAACCAGGCCAAATTATGCCAACGTGAATGATACATTAGTCTCGCTTTGATAAAATGGATGTTTGCCAAGTATTCCCTCCGTTACATAATATAAAATTTTATTACATTCAATTTACTCACATATTGAATATAATAACATCTTATATTATGAGACGGAGGGAGTACATGCCCATACTCATTCCACTTGACATGTTAATAATACTTGATAGAATCAACGACCATGCCGAATTCGCCACTACTCTTGAAACAATGATTATGTACGCGAACCTGAATTAAAGAAGCTCTAGTGGAAGGCGAACAATAGCCAGCAAGATTTTCATACTATTGTCACTTTGTCTGTAGGAAATGTCTGTACTATATAATAACCGCACAACTGATTTCCACGTGACCTCTAACGAGAATACTGCCTGTTCCTTGGATGGCGCCGTAATTTAAATCTTTTTTTAAGAGAAGACAGGGGTCACTCAGAAATAACAGAATAAGAATCAAGGACAACGAGGCAATCTTCAAATCGTTCAAAAATAAGTAATAAGAATCAAGGAGTATATAATATCATCCCGCAAAAAAAGGAGTATATAATATCAAAAATAAATAAATCCAGGAGTATATAAAAGACTACGGTGCAGCAAGCCTGGTAGGCAAGTGAGTGGCCCTCTTCAGCGCCTTAAGCCCGCCAAATGCTATTCGGCGCCAAAGCGCCATTTTCTTCAGTTCCCGCAATAGGAATGTTCAGTGTAAGACGCAATAACTACCAGGCCGCATCAGCTGGTATGTTTAAATACATGTTTTTTATTTCTTCTTCTTTCCTTTTTCCTCTGTCCCTTTTTCCTTTCTTTTTTCAAATCTTCGAAATTTTCTTCAAAATAGATGAGCTTTTTCAAAAATACATGAAAATTTCTTTCAAATTCGTGCATTTTGTTCGAAAATCCATGAAATTTTTAAAAGTTCGTAATTTGTTACAAAATTTAAAAAATCGATGAACTTTCTATCAAATTTGTGAAAAAAAATTAAAACCGATCAACTTTATTTTCAAATTCATAAACTTGTTTCGAAATCGATGAACTTTTTTCAAATTTGTGAATTTTTTCAAAATCGATGAACTATTTTTAAATCGGTAAAGTTTTTTCAAAATCAATGAATGTTTTTCGAGCTTGTGAACCTTTTTTTTTTCAAAATTGATGATTTTCTTTTCAAAATCGATGAACTTTTCTTTGAATTCAGTGATATTTTCCAAAATAGGCTAGCTTTTAAATTTGAAAAACCAGTGGGAAAAAAGATAAATCGGGGAAAAAGGCGAGTCAATGGAAAAAAAGCGAGCGAAAGCGAGCAGGTAGGCTAGCGAGGCGCATTGGGCTGCGGCCCATGAGATGATCGGCGGCGCCACGATCGCTAGTTGGCGCTGAAGGCGCTCACGAGGAGGTCTCCTTAAGCGCTACTTGGTGAGCGAGCTGGCGCTCGCGCACGTGCCTATAGACTGTGGACAATTAAGGGCTATCACTCGCTGGCACTCATTCGCTCATTTGCACAAAAAAGATAAAAAGACCGTCACGTTGAACACATTGATCGTTGACCGCGAAGAATGTTAAGAGCAAAGACCAATGAATTTTGAAACAAATTTATGAATTATAGTAAAGTTCATTAGTTTGAAATAAAAGTTCATGGAATACAAAGAAATCCATGCTTTTAAAAAAAACTAATGAATTTTATAGTGTTCAAAAATTCAAAACATATATTTTAATTAAAAAAAATCACGAATTGAATTTGTTTTCATGAATTTGAAAAATATTTCAAAACTTTAAAAAGGTTCAAGAATTCAAGAAAGTTAACAAACTTGAAAATAATCATACAAGAAAAGTTCATGAAATTTGCAAATTATCATGAATTTGAAAAACGTTTTCTGTTTTAAAAATCATTAACTTTAAAAAATATAAAAAAATTGAGTGGAAAAGGAACAAAAAACAAGTACAAAAATGGAAGGAAAAAAAAGAAAAACAGCACGGAAGTTCAGGCGTGCAGGCGCCGCGTATGAATAATGTGTTAAACGACACTGAAGGCTCTAAATAAGAATTGGCTACGGAAACAGACCGTCAATATCCAAAATTATTAATTAAGGGCTACCCCTTGCAAATGTCACTCCCACCTTTCCAGATTGTTCACTGTATTTGCGCCACGTGTCGTAACCTGTGAGTTTTCTCTTTTTCTACATATTCATTTATTCAAAAATCAAAATGTTCTATCTCATAAACCGTGCAACCAACTTGCGAACTGTTTTCACTGTTGGATTATTCACGTTGGGATCTTTGAATCTATATCCCATGTTAATAGGATTTGACAAACTTTTTTTCACGAAAAAATAGAAAAAGACAAAAGGAAAAAAATCAGGCCGGAAGCATGATTTTTGTACCCACTTTTTTTTTCATTTCCGAGAGGCACAGCTCGCGGAACCAAATATGTGCCTCCACGTGAAGCAAAATTGTCCCTCTCACAAAAGAAATATACGTATTTTTTCCTTTCTGTGTGGAACAACTATGTCACTCGCGGAAGTAAACCTGTGCCTCCACGAGAAGAAATTATATTCTTCTCGTGGAAGAAAAAAAAACACGGAAGCAAAACTATGCCTGCACGAAAAGCAAATCTGTAGCTCTCGTGGAAGAAAAAAAACGTATTTTTTCTCTTTCCGAGAGGCACAGCACCAGAACTTGAGGAAGAAAACATGTGCCTCCGCGAGAAGCAAATATGTGCAGCCTGTTTAGGCGAGAGCAACTACCTCAATTAGTTGCTCTCGCCTAAACCTTGCTCGATTTGAGTTTGATGGTAGCCTCGCCTGAAGCCAGCGATATATTGGGCCGGCCGAGGCGTTTCGAGTCCACTGCCCTGTCTTTATCCTTTTTTATTTTCGGCTTTATTTTTATTTTTATTTTTACTTCCAAATAGTCTAAAATATGTAATACAAAAATATACTTTACATACATTTAAAAAATATTAATCATGCATTACTGAATGACAAACGTGCATAGAAAAATGGTTCCGATGTATAGAAAAAATGGACAATGAGTATGCAAAAAATTAGACATAAAAAATATTTTTTAAATGTTAATCATTTAACAAGAAAATGTTACACATTTATATAAAAATGTTCCTGATGTATAGAAAAAATGTATAATGTGTATGGAAAAGAGTAAATATCCAAAATTGAATGTTTAAAAAAATGTTAATCATCTATTTCAATAATGTAAAATGTGTACAAAAAAATATTCCTGATGTATACCAAAAATATAGAACGTGTATTAAAAATTTAGACCAAAAAAATAAATTTGGAAAAAAGTTGATTGTTATAAAATATATTTGTCATATATTTCAAAAATGTCAAATGTGCATACAAAATGCTCCCAATGTATACCAAAAACATGCAATGTGTACGAAAAAATTAGTCATGAAACACAAATGTTTGCAAAAATGTTAATCATCTAATTTTCGAAAAAATTAACCCTGTGCAAATCTTTTTTCCTGATGTATATGAAAATTGCTGAATTTGTATTAAAATTTCAATGTAAAATCATAAATTTAGAAAAACGCTAATGGTGTATAAAAATGTTAATAATATATTTCAAAAATAATAAGCATGTATTAAAAAATGTCCCCGATAGATACGATAAATGTACAATGTTTATGAAAATTAGTCATCAAATATTTATTTTAATAAAATGTTTATCATGTATTTGAAAAATGTTATACATCTACAACAAAATATTCTTGGTGTATACGTAAAATAT
This sequence comes from Thinopyrum elongatum, assembly GCA_011799875.1. Classification (NCBI taxonomy): domain Eukaryota; kingdom Viridiplantae; phylum Streptophyta; class Magnoliopsida; order Poales; family Poaceae; genus Thinopyrum; species Thinopyrum elongatum. Next base: position 543,624,581 of record CM022298.1, on the reverse strand, counting down.
AAGAATGTGAAAAATGTAGACAAGTGTTAAAAAAACTAAGAAAAATGGTAAAAACAAAGAACGAAAGAAAGAAACAAGATAAACACCTTAGATATGAAGAACAACAAAAACAAAACAGAAGAAAACTATGAAAAACCATGAAGAACCGAAAAAAACGAAGAGAAAAAGGAAACCGTAGAATAAGAATGCAAAACATAAAAACAAGAAAAAAACATAAGAAAGATAAAAAAGAAAACAAGAAAAACCGGAGATGAAATAAAAAAACCAAAGAGAATAAAAAAATAAAAAACAGGCCCACACCGGAGAAGAAACCCACACAGAAAAAAGAGAGGAGAAAACCACAAACTCAACCAAGCAAAGAAAACTCAGCGAACCCAAACGAAACACAACGAGTGAAAAAAACAGACAAAATGGGCCGGTCCAGTAGCCCCGGTAGAGGGACGAAGCTTCAGACGAGATGGGCGTAGCACTCGCACTAAACGAGATATAGCTCCTGTGAATATACTAAGCCTACTGGACTGGTACCTAATTCCTATAAATGGGCTACTATGAGAAAATAGTCCAATCAGCTGATTCGCAAAGTAGAGATGAATTAGAAAATCCGACGGCTCAGTCCACTTGATGTGTAAATGATTACAATTTCTAGCCCATTAAGGCACATACCGAGCTATATCTGAGAGCATTTGCGTCTTTAAACACCCAAAGATTGGCTGGCGCTCACGCGCGCCCTAGCAGACTGTGACCCATTTAGGCAGAGCATTGCAGTTTCGCTAGCGACACTCAGCAGAACTCGCTCGCATGACCATTGAATTTTCTAAAAAAATATTTATTTTAAAAGGTTCATGGATTTGAAAAAAAAATCACAAATTTTGTGGATCCGAAAATAGTTTGTGGGTTTGAATAAAGGTTCATGAAATTGAAAAAAAAAAGTCCATGCACTTGAAAAACGTTCACACATTTTATAAAAGTTCATGGGTTTGAAAAAATTGTTCGCATATTTCAAAACGTTCATGGATTTTAAAAAAGTTGTCGGATTTCATGGATTCAAACAAATTATGGGTTTTGAAAAGTGGTTCACGAATTTGTAAAAAATTTGCGCATTTGAAAAATAATCATGAATTTTAAAAATGTTCCCGCATTTAGAAAACTTTATGATGTTGAAATAATTTGTTGATAGAAAAAATGTTGACAAAATTAAAACAAATGAAAACAAAAATAGAAGATAAAATAAATGAAAACAAACGGAAGGACAACCAAAAAGGAAAAAAGCAAAAAATAGCAAGAAACCTGACTAGAAGCATCTAGAACCTGCCCCAAATTAGATAGCACCAGCAGCACGTGAAAACCTGGCACGGGCGCTGCATAGAGTTGATGCACAGTGTGACTAGAAGGAAAAATGAAGTAAATGGGCCGTGCCCAGGACGGAGGGGGCTGTGCGCAGAACAGTAGGAACGGCTCCATACTAAGAAGTCTAGGCCCATAAGGGTTCGATTTACCTGGTTTTTTTCGAACTTTTTTTACGGCTCTTGTCAATTTGACGCGTGTGCCTGGGTCAATTATGTGCATAGCTTTTTTTAACTGGTTGTAATATTTTGCACGTTTCTCTCCTCCACCGCTTTGACTGCTGCCGCTTTGACCGGGTCTTCTGGGTTGTTCTGTTTACTTCGTACATACCACGCGTGCCATCTTCTCGGCCGCCCTCTGCCCACCGCGTGTCCAGTTCTCTCTCGAGGGCTCGATTTCTTCCCTGCCGCCCACCGCTACATCGCGATTGTGCCTATATAAAGGACACGATTTCTTTGCCCAGGCCACCATCGCTGTGTCGTTGCTTCTGTCCCTCAAATTCTGGCGGCGCCCACACCCACCTCGCCGTCGGCGTATGCTTCCTCGCCCCACTGACATCTCCTTACGGGCCCCCTCCATCCCATCTCCTCTCCACGCGACGAGCTGGTGGCACACAGGAACCACCAGGAACCATGTGTGGAGGGCACAAGCCGGCAGCGGCCTGTTGGGGAACGTTGCATGGAAAACAAAAAAATTCTACGCACACGCAAGATCTATTCATGGAGATGCATAGCTACGAGAGGGGGAGAGCATCTACATACCCTTGTAGATCGCTAAGCGGAAGCGTTTATCAACGCAGTTGATGTAGTCGTACACCTTCATGGTCCGTACCGATCAAGCACCGAACGCATGTCACCTTCGCGTTCAGCACACGTTCAACTCGATGACGTCCTCGTTTTCTCGATCCAGCAAGAGAGGTGAAGTAGTAGATGAGTTCCGGCAGCACGACGGCGTGGTGACGGTGGTGGTGAAACTTCTCTGCAGGGCTTCGCCAAGCACAACGGACATGGACGGAGCAGGAACTAGAACTAGAGGGAGATGGGGCGCTGCACACGGCTTGGGGATTCGTGGTGTGTGTTGCCCCCTCCCCTCCTCTCATATATATAGGTTGAGGGGGGAGGGGAGGCAGCCCTAGGGGCGCCCCAAGGTGGCCGGCGGCTGCCCTGGGCTCCTGCCTTAGGCGCCTCCCCCCTTTCCTTCTTTAGGGGTGGAGGAGATGGCAGGGGAGGGGCCGGCGGCTGCCCTGCCTTGGCGCCCCCCTTTCCTTCCTTGGCGTGTGGCCAGGGGAGGTGGAGCGCGCCCAGCCCCTAGTGGGCTGGTGCGCCTCCCTCCTTTGGCCCATGAGGCCCACCAAGTACCGGTGGCCTCCCGGAACCCTTCCGGCACTCCGATAAAACTCTGGTGCATTCCGAAACCTTTCCGGAGACCAAATAGTATCGTCCTATATATCAATCTTTACCTCTGGACCATTCCGGAGCTCCTCATCATGTCTGTCGTCTCATCCGGGACTCCGAACAACATTCGGTCACCAACTCATATAACTCATACAATACTATATCGTCAACAAACGTTTAGCGTGCGGACCCTGCGGGTTCGAGAATGATGCAGACATGACCGAGACGCTTCTCCGGTCAATAACTAATAGCGGGACCTGGATGCCCATATTGGTTCCCATATATTCTACGAAGTTCTTTATCGGTCTAACCTTTATGACAACATACGTAGTTCCCTTTGTCTGTCGATATGTTACTTGCCCAAGATTCGATCGTCGGTATCTCCATACCTAGTTCAATCTCGTTATCGGCAAGTCCCTTTACTCATTCCGTAATACATCATCTCGTAACTAACTCCTTAGTCACTTTGCTTGCAAGCTTCTTGTGATGTTGTTTACCGAGAGGGCCCAGAGATACCTCTCTGTCATACGGAGTGACAAATCTCAATCTCGATTCACGCCAACTCAACAGACACCTTCGGAGATACCTGTAGAGCATCTTTATGATCACCCAATTACGTTGTGACGTTTGATAGCACACAAGGTATTCCTCTGGTATCCGGGAGTTGCATGATCTCATGGTCGAAGGAATATGTATTTGACATTAAGAAAGCAGTAGCAAAAACTGAACAATCATATGCTATGCTAACGGATGGGCCTTGTCCATCACATCATTCTTCTAATGATGTGATCCCGTTATCAAGTGACAACACATGTCTATGGTTAGGAAACCTTAACCATCTTTTGATCAACGAGCTAGTCTAGTAGAGGCTCACTAGGGACACGGTATTTGCTTATGTATTCACACATGTATTTAAGTTTCCAATCAATACAATTATAGCATGAATAATAAAACTTTATCATGATTAAGGAAATATAATAATAACCACTTTATTATTGCCTCTAGGGCATATTTCCAACAGTCTCCCACTTGCACTAGAGTCAATAATCTAGATTACATAGTAATGAATCTAACACCCATGGTGTCTTGGTGCTCATCATGTTTTGCCCGCGAAAGAGGTTTAGTCAATGAGTCAGCCACATTCAGATTCGTATGTATTTTGCAAATTTCTGTGTCTCCATCCTTGACCTTTTCACGAATGGAGTTGAAGCATCTCTTGATGTGTTTGGTTCTCTTGTGAAACCTGGATTCCTTCGCTAAGGTAATTGCTCCAGTGTTATCACAAAAGATTGTCATTGGACCCGATGCACTGGGTATTACACCCATATCGGATATGAACTCCTTCATGTGTTGCTTCTGAAGAAGCTATGTACTTCGCTTCACACGTAGATCCCGCCACGACGCTCTGCTTGGAACTGCACCAACTGACAGCTCCACCATTCAATATAAATACATATCTGGTTTGTGACTTAGAGTCATCCGGATCTGTGTCGAAGCTAGCATCGACGTAACCCTTTACAACAAGCTCTTCGTCACCTCCATAAAAGAGAAACATATCCTTGGTCCTTTTCAGGTACTTCAGGATATTCTTGACCGCTGTCCAGTGATCCGCTCCAGGATTACTTTGGTACCTCCCTGCCAAACTTATGGTAAGGCACACATCAGGTCTGGTACACAGCATGGCATACATAATAGAACCTGTGGCTGAGGCATAGGGAATGACTTTCATTTTCTCGCTATCTTCTGCCGTGGTCGGACTTTGAGTCTGACTCAATTTCATACCTTGCAACACAGGCAAGAACCCTTTCTTTGACTGAACTTCTTCAGAACTTTGTCAAGGTATGTGCTTTGTGAAAGTCCTATTAAGCGTCTTGATCTATCCCTATAGATATTGATGCCCAATATATAAGCAGCTTCACCGAGGTCTTTCATTAAAAAAATCTTATTCAAGTATCCTTTTATGCTATCCAGAAATTCTATATCATTTCCAATCGGCAATATGTCATCCACATATAATATCAGAAATGCTACAGAGCTCCCACTCACTTTCTTGTAAATACAGGCTTCACCGTAAGTCTGTATAAAACCAAATGCTTTGATCACTTCATCAAAGCGTATATTCCAACTCCGAGATGCTTGCACCAGTCCATAGATGGATCACTGGAGCTTGCACACTTTGTTAGCACCTTTAGGATCGACAAAACCTTCTGGTTGCATCATATACAACTCTTCTTTAAGAAATCTGTTAAGGAATGCAGTTTTGACGTCCATTTGCCAGATTTCATAATCATAAAATGCGGCAATTGCTAACATGATTCAGGCAGACTTAAGCATCGCTACGGGTGAGAAAGTCTCATAGTAGTCAACCCCTTGAACTTGTCGAAAACCTTTTGCGACAAGTCGAGCTTTGTAGACAGTGATATTACCATCAGCGTTTGTCCTCCTCTTGAAGATCCATTTATTCTCAATGCCTTGCCGATCAACGGGAAAGTCCACACTTTGTTCTCATACATGGATCCTATCTCAGATTTCATGGCCTCAAGCCATTTATCGGAATCTGTGCTCATCATAGCTTCTTCATAGTTCGTAGGTTCGCCGTTGTCTAACAACATGACTTCCGGGATAGGATTACCGTACCACTCTGGTGCGGGACGTGTTCTGGTCGACCTACGAGGTTCAGTAGTAACTTGATCCGAAGTTTCATGATCATCATCATTAGCTTCTTCTCTATTTGGTGTAGGCAGCACGGGAACGGTTTTCTCTGATGTGCTACTTTCCAATTCGAGAGAAGGTACAACCACCTCATCAAGTTCTACTTTCCTCCCACTCACTTCTTTCGAGAGAAACTCCTTCTCTAGAAATGACCCATTCTTAGCAACAAAGATTTTGCCTTCGGATCTGTGGTAGAAGGTGTACCCAATAGTTTTTTTAGGGTATCCTATGAAGACGCACTTCTCTGCTTTGGGTTCGAGCTTATCAGGCTGAAGCCTTTTGACATAAGCATCGCATCCCCAAACTTTAAGAAGCGACAGCTTAGGTTTCTTGCCAAACCATAGTTCATACGGTGTCGTCTCAACGAATTTAGACGGTGCCCTATTTAACGTGAATGCGGCTATCTCTAATGCATAACCCCAAAACGATAAAGGCAAATCGGTAAGAGACATCATAGAACACACCATATCTAATAAAGTACGGTTATGACATTCGGTCACACCATTACGCTGTGGTGTTTCAGGTGGCGTGAGTTGTGAAACAATTCCACATTGTCTTAAATGAAGGCCAAACTCGTAACTCAAATATTCGCCTCCGCGATCAGATCGTAGAAACTTTATTTTCTTGTTACGATGATTCTCCACTTCACTCTGAAATTCTTTGAACTTTTCAAATGTTTCAGACTTGTGTTTCATCAAGTATATATACCCATACCTACTCAAATCATCTGTGAAGGTTAGAAAATAACGATACCCGCCGCGTGCCTCAACACTAATCGGACCGCATACATCGATATGTATTATTTCCAATAAGTCATTAGCTCGCTCCATTGTTCCAGAGAACGGAGTTTTAGTCATCTTACCCATAAGGCATGGTTCGCAAGTATTAAATGATTCATAATCAAGTGATTCCAAAAGTCCATCCGCATGGAGTGTCTTCATGCTCTTTATACCAATATGACCTAAACGGCAGTGCCACAAGTATGTTGCACTATCAGTATCAACTTTGCATCTTTTGGCATCAATATTATGAATATGTGTATCACTACGATCGAGATTCAACAAGAATAGACCATTGACTAAGGGTGCATGACCATAAAAGATGTTACTCATATAAATAGAACAACCATTATTCTCTTATTCAAATGAATAACCGTCTCGCAATAAACAAGATACAGATATAATATTCATGCTCAACGTTGGCACCAAATAACAATTATTGAGGTCTAAAACTAATCCCGAAGGTAGATGTAGAGGTAGCGTGCCGACAGCGATCACATCGACCTTGGAACCATTCCCAACGCGCATCGTCACCTCATCCTTAGCCAATCTTCGTTTATTCCACAGTTCCTGTTTCCAGTTACAAATATGAGCAACTGAACCAGTATCAAATACCCAGGCGCTACTACGAGCATTACTAAGGAACATATCAATAACATGTATATCAAATATACCTTTGTTCACTTTGTCATCCTTCTTATTCGCCAAGTATTTGGGCCAGTTCTGCTTCAAGTGACCATTTCCTTTGCAGTAGAAGCACTCAGTTTCAGGCTTGGGTCCAGCTTTGGGCTTCTTCACGGGAGCGGCAATTTGCTTGCCATTCTTCTTGAAGTTACCTTTCTTTCCCTTGCCCTTTTTCTTGAAACTAGTGGTCTTGTTAACCATCAACACTTGATGCTCCTTCTTGATTTCTACCTCCACTGATTCAGCATCGTGAAGAGCTCGGGAACCGTTTTCGTCATCCCTTGCATATTATAGTTCATCACGAAGCCTTTGTAGCTTGGTGGCAGTGACTGAAGAACTCTGTCAATAACACTCTCAACTGGAAGATCAATTCCCAGCTGAGTCAATTGGTTATGATACCCAGACATTTTGATTATGTGTTCACTGACAGAACTGTTCTCCTCCATCTTATAGCTATAGAACTTGTTGGAGACTTCATATCTCTCAACCCGGGCATTAGCTTGAAATATCAACTTCAACTCTTGGAACATCTCATATGCTCCGTGGCGTTCAAAACGTCTTTGGAGTCCCGGTTCTAAGCCGTAAAGCATGGCACACTGAACTATCGAGTAGTTATCAGATCAAGCCTGCCAGACGTTCATAACATCTGCATCATCTCCTACAGCAGGTCTGTCACCTAGCGGTGCATCAAGGACATAATTCTTTTGTGCAACAATGAGGATAATCCTCAAGTTACGAACCCAGTCCGTGTAGTTGCTACCATCATCTTTCAACTAAGCTTTCTCTAGGAACGCATTAAAATTCAAGGGAATGGTAGCACGGGGTATAGATCTACAACATAGATATGTAAAAACTATTAAGACTAAGTTCATGATAAATTTTAGTTCAAATAATCGAATTACTAATGAACTCCCACTTAAATCAATATCCCTCAAGTTTTCTAAGTGATACATGATCCAAATCAACTAACCCATGTCTGATCATCATGTGAGATGGGGTAGTCTTCAATGGTGAACATCTCTATGTTGATCATATCTACTATATGACTCACGTTCGACCTTTCGGTCTCCAGTGTTTCGAGACCATGTCTGTACATGCTAGGCTCGTCAAGTTCAACCCAAGTATTCTTCATGTGCAAAACTGGCTTACACCCGTTGTATGTGAACGTAGAGTCTATCACACCCGATCATCACGTGGTGCTTCGACGAACTTTAACAACGGTGCATACTCGGGGAGAACACTTTTTATCTTGAAATTAAGTGAAGGGATCATCTTATAATGCTACCGTTGTTCTAAGCAAAATAAGATGCATAAAGGATAAACATCACATGCAATCAAAATATGTGACATGATATGGCCATCATCATCTTGTGCTTTTGATATCCATCTCCAAAGCATCGGCATGATCTCCATCGTCACCGACACAACACCTTGATCTCCATCGTTGCGTTGGGGTCGTCTCGCCAACTATTGCTTCTACAACTATTGCTAACGCATAACGATAAACTAAAGCAATTACATGGCACTTAAGTGATTGACACGCAGGTCGTACAATAATTAAAGACAACCCTAAGGCTCCTGCCAGTTGTCGTACTCATCAACATGCAAGTCGTGAACTTATTACAAAACATGATCATCTCATACATCAACATATATCACATCACATCTTGACCATATCACATCACAACATGCCCTACAAAAACAAGTTAGACGTCCTCTACTTTGTTGTTTCAAGTTTTACGTGGCTGCTACGGGCAACTAGCAAGAACCGTTCTTACCTACGCAAAACCACAATGATGGTTATCAAGTTGCTATTTAACCTTCTGCAAGGACCACCGTAGTCAAATCCGATTCAACTAAAGTAGGAGAAATAGACACCCGCCAGCCACCTTTATGCAAAATAAGTTGCATGTCAGTTGGTGGAACCGGTCTCATGTGCGTGGACATGTAAGGTTGGTCCGGGCTACTTCATCCCACAATGCCGCCGAATCAAAATAAGACATTGATGGGAAGCAATATGAACCTCACCGCCCACAACTCCTTTGTGTTCTACTCATGCATATCATCTACGCATAAACCTGGCTCATGATGCCACTGTTGGGGAACGTTGCATGGAAAACAAAAAAATTACTACGCACACGCAAGATCTATCCATGGAGATGCATAGCTACGAGAGGGGAAGAGCATCTACATACCCTTGTAGATCGCTAAGCGGAAGTGTTTATCAACGCGGTTGATGTAGTCATACACCTTCACAATCCGTACCGATCAAGCACCGAACGCACGGCACCTCCGCGTTCAGCACACGTTCAACTCGATGATGTCCTCGCCTTCTCGATCTAGCAAGAGGCGAAGTAGTAGATGAGTTCCGGCAGCACGACGGCGTGGTGACGGTGGTGGTGAAACTTCTCTGTAGGGCTTCGCTAAGCACAACGGACATGGACGGAGGAGGAACTAGAACTAGAGGGAGAGGGGGCACCGCACATGGCTTGGGGATTCGTGGTGTGTGTTGCCCCCTCCCCTCCTCTCATATATATAGGTGGAGGGGGGAGGGGAGGCAGCCCTAGGGGCGCCCCAAGGTGGCCGGCGGCCGCCCTGGGCTCCTCCCCCTTTTCCTTCTTTAGGGGTGGAGGAGATGGCAGGGGAGGGGCCGGCGGCTGCCCTGCCTTGGTGCCCCCCTTTCCTTCCTTGGCGCGTGTCCAGGGGAGGTGGAGCATGCCCAACCCCTAGTGGGCTGGTGCGCCTCCCTCCTTTGGCCCATGAGGCCCATCAAGTACCGGTGACCTCCCGAAACCCTTCCGGCACTCCGATAAAACTCCGATGCATTCCGAAACCTTTCCGGAGACCAAATAGTATCGTCTTATATATCAATCTTTACCTCCAAACCATTTCGGAGCTCTTCGTCATGTCCGTGATCTCATCCGGGACTCCGAACAACATTCGGTCACCAACTCATATAACTCATACAATACTATATCGTCAACGAACGTTAAGCGTGCGGACCCTACGGGTTCGAGAATGATGCAAACATGACCGAGACGCTTCTCCGGTCAATAACCAATAGCGGGACCTGGATGCCCATATTGGTTCCCACATATTCTACGAAGATCTTTATCGGTCGAACCTTTATGACAACATACGTAGTTCCCTTTGTCTGCCGGTATGTTACTTGCCCAAGATTCGATCATCGGTATCTCCATACCTAGTTCAATCTCGTTACCGACAAGTCTCTTTACTCGTTCCGTAATACATCATCTCGTAAGTAACTCCTTAGTCACTTTGCTTGCAAGCTTCTTGTGATGTTGTATTACCGAGAGGGCCCAGAGATACCTCTCCGTCATATGGAGTGACAAATCCCAATCTCGATTCACGCCAACTCAACAGACACTTTCGGAGATACCTGTAGAGCATCTTTATGATCACCCAGTTACGTTGTGATGTTTGATAGCACACAAGGTATTCCTCCGGTATCCGGGAGTTGCATGATCTCATGATCGAAGGAATATGTATTTGACATTAAGAAAGCAATAGCAAAAACTGAACGATCATATGCTATGCTAACAGATGGGTCTTGTCCATCACGTCATTCTCCTAATGATGTGATCCCGTTATCAAGTGACAACACATGTCTATGGTTAGGAAACCTTAACCATCTTTTGATCAACGAGCTAGTCTAGTAGAGGCTCACTAGGTACACGATATTTGCTTATGTATTCACACATGTATGTAAGTTTCCAATCAATACAATTATAGCATGAATAATAAACATTTATCATGATTAAGGAAATATAATAATAACCACTTTATTATTGCCTCTAGGGCATATTTCCAACACGGCCACCTCTAGCCTGAAGCCCGAAAGGGACGCCCGGAGAGATGCAGCCATGGTGCGGAGCATCGCCAGCCTCTTGAGTTGGCACAGCGTGCGGGAGCCCCATGCCCGGAAGCGACGGAAGGCGGTCCTTCACGCCTCTCGGCGCGCGTGACGTGGCAGTGACGAGGGCGGGTCATCCTTGTGCGCGTGGATGTGGTATTGCAGGCGAGGGCTGGACTGTTGAGGCTGTGGCGATGGGGCGGAGTACGACGCGGTGCAAGATCGAGTGGAGCAGGAGCTTGCCGGGCAGGTTCGGCCGCTGCGCCGGCGTAGGCACAGGTGCTCGGGAAACCACGCACGTGATAGGTACTCCCTACGTCTGAAAAAACTTGTTCCAAGCTTGTGTCTTAAATGGATGTATCTAACACTAACTTGGTGCTAGATACATTCATTTGAGAGACAAACTTTTTAGGACGGAAGGAGTACTGTTCTACACGCACATGCGCGCTCGCTGCCTCTTGTGCTGGCCGTTGTCCGCCTTTGCTACTGATGGTCTGCTGTGTCGGACCCAAGACTGGTCGGACCATCATCCCAGCCTCTTCCTTGTCAGGGTCGAGCAATTGCAGCTGGGTCTGTGGCTTTGCGCCTTGCAATAGTAGTAATGTGCATTTCTTTGCCACTAATACTAGGAATCAGAAGTACAGTAGCTTAATTGCATTACTAGGCATTACTAGCACATTTGAAAAAAAACAGACAGGTGTACAGAGTACCATATATAATCATGTTTTATCGTGTTCTTCCAACAACACCTGTCTTTGGTGCTGAGCCACTCGAATAATCTTGCAGCTGCAGGGCCCAACTGCTCCCAGTCTTTGCTTTTCCTCCAGGACTTGAGGTAATTTTTGATATATTAATTCTCTCTCTGTTCTTTCTATATATTGGCCATGGATCTGTTTTCAGTTGCGCATTCCTTTGTTGCGGCAATGCATATATGATTCGTTGAATATGCATGTTACATTTGATTTACATCAAAATCACACATACATCTGCACAGTAATTATTTTAAACACCATTTGTTTGTTGTAACAAATATTGTGGAAGTGATTTCAGATAATAATTATCTGATTGATCCAGTCGCCAGGATGTTCTCCAAAAAAATAATGAGACCGCTAAGTATAGTAGGTATTATACACTCATTATTGCATCTCCTTTTTGTTCCTTGTACAAAGACTGAACCTTGATCTAAAACTACAGAGGATGTTTGGCTGCTAACAGTGTACTTCAGACCTACGTTTAATATTTCATTTTTCTTAGCTTTGTTGTTCTCCTTACCCTCGCACCTTCAGACTCTTACAGTCTCTAGCCCGGCCCAACGCATTTCCAGTTCAGTTGGCCACTTCAATTCCTACTTTCCACAATGTGATCTTGATGTAGATACTTGGACAAGAACTTGGAGATTGCCTTAATTAAAACACAGAAAATTTAGTCAAGTTCCACGATCTTACTTCTCATCTGAATTTTAATTGGTGGTGTAAAGATTAAAAGCCAACTCTAGTTTATTCAGCTGGTAGTGAGGTTTGATGATCCTTCAGATATGATGTACACAAAAAAATATGAAGCATTCTGTAGAATTTACTAATGGTCTATATTATACTGGATCTGTGACTTGCTTGCTCCTATTTACATTTTATACTTGCCCATATTTTGATTCCGGCCTCCTTGCGTACAACATAACATGGTTTCTAATGTTCAACTCTAGCTAGCTGATATTTTTTAGGACACCGTTTTTTTTTGGAAATGGAATGCCTAAGATGCATTGTCCTGAATTGTTTAGTATAAAGGTTGTTGTTGATATTTTTGAGTGCCTAACCACAAAATCATCGACACACTGTTGTTAGGTTTTATAATACCAGCTATATTTTGTATCTTTGAGAGGCTAATTTTTTGAATCTGAGATTGTTTACTGCTTACAGGCCGTAGGTAGTACCAACCACAATCGTTTATCTCCATTTAGAAGCAAAGATGAATTCTTTGAACTTTGGATTAGTTGAGTTGGGGGAGCTATATTTATCAGTTTCGCGGGATTAACCATTAAATGTATTGTAATAATCTTCAGTTCCTTGTTTAGATTCAGTAATCAGATTCTGTTTAAAGTTTCAGTGTCTCCAGAATATTTTATTCAGTGATCAACCATTCTCCTCCAACTCAAATTTCATGTTTATGTTTTTATTCTAACCTTCTATCCATCTCCGGTTTACTCAAGAAACCAAGTAGGAGATCATGGAGGTTGACACAAATACATGCCAAGTTAGCGTACAGCTGAGATGGGAAACCAAATTGAGCAACTTCAGAAGCGTAATGCACAATCCAAGGTAGAAAAGCAGTAGTACGTGGGCGCTCTCAAGATACTCAAAACCATCAAGTGAGTTTCTGAATGTGCATCTTCATATATCTCATGCATTGCGTATAGCTGTGGTACAGACCATGTAATGAAAGACTATTCTTTTTCTTATTGCATTTGTAACCTCTATTTCTTATATTGTAGAGAAGAGAACCACATAATGTTGCTTGTAGGGGCAAAAATCTCGAGACTAATAGTTTCATTTCCGTAATGGTACAAAAAAAAATTCTGTAGTTTTCAGATATCTTGTCGATGCTCTACTAGCCAGGAAGAGCACCAAGAGGGAACACGCCTATGGTATACACTGGAAACAACCAACAGTGGGCAAACACTTCAACATTGTATAAACAAGAAACAAACCAACAAAAACAAGAGCAGAAGAACTAGCTTGATCTCTCTATCACTACATCACAAAGACAACCCAGCTGAAGGATCAACATCTTAGTTCTAAGATGAGAACAAGAGCTTCACAATTCTAGATCCAGTATCCCGTATCACTACGTGTCGTAGATCACTTATGCATGTACCAACTAGATGTACCATTTTCTTATATGAACTACTTTTCCATGAATCAAGTCTTGGGACGAATTATCAAATATTACAGAGAAACTAAATAGCTTATCAATCCATGTGGCGTGGCGTGCCGCCGCGCACTACCCGCTAGTAAACACTAAAGAGGAACTAGCGATGAATCTGGGTAATTCCTTATCCCGTGTCCAGAGCCTAGTCCCTGGTTTTCTACGATATTTCATTTTTCCTTATGTGTTCTTGGTTTTCTTGAGGGGTTTTGTGTTTTTTTTTGGTTTCCGGGTTTTGTGTAGGTTTTATCTGATTTGTTTTAGGTATTGTCGCGATTTTCTCTCTCTCTTTCTTTTGATTTTTTGTTTTTTTTTTGGTCTACTATATTTTCTTTTATTTATATTTGTATCTTCTGTTCAGTTTTTCTTTCTTTGTTTCTTCTTTATATATACCATCTTTGTGAATATGTGATGAACATTCGACATACGTAAGAATATTTTATTAATTTGAGATGGATTTTTTGTAATTAAGTGATGAATATTTTTAATATAGGATATAATTTTCAATACGTGATAAATATTTTCTACTGGTGAATGTGAACATCGTGTTCATTAAAAAGTCTTATTGATAATAGTTTACCTTCAAAATACGCGAAATACAAATAATTTTCTATTTTATAGAAACACATATAAAAGTATGTCTATTCGCAGAAAAAAAATGTCAATTAATATTTTTTTAAGGCAAATTAGAAAAAAAATTGGAGGTAAAAAAGGCAAAAGTAAATGGGTTGCCGGCAACAACCTACCTCAGGGTGTTTGCTCCGGGAGCTCCTTTTTTTTTTGAGTGGCACTCCGGGAGCTCCTATGCAGCGCTGTTAGCGCCACTAGCACAACCAGCGCTCACTACAGCCCCTAGTGGGCCGACCCACGATGGCGCATAGAATGGTATTAAAAGCGCGAGAAACACCCCCAAAAAAGGAACTTCCGACAGGAATCGAACTCGTGCCTAACAATTCAACAGTTGGCTGACTTTGGCTAACCACTGGGGCATCACATTCCAAGTGACTAAAACCAGCGCTTACTCTTTAAAACCACCATAGTCGCTCATACGTGATTTTCTTTAAAAAGAAATGAAACTTCACAAATTTCGGAAAAGTTCATGAGCATGCAACACAAATGTTGCCCTATTCCAAAAAGTTCATTAATTTTCATCAATTTTGAAAATTAGTTAACAAAAATTTGAAAATGTTCATCGATATTGAAAAAATAAATTCACCAATTTGAAGCAAAATTCATCAAATTCGAAAACAAATTCATCAAATTTTAAAAAGTTTCATCGATTTTGAAAAAAAGGTGACAGGTTTGAAAAAATTTCATCAATTTTGAAAAAAAGTTCATCAAATTCGAAAAAAAGTTCACCCAATTCATGAAAAAATCGTCGAATTTAAAAAAAAAGTTCATCAAAAGTGAAAAAAAAATCATGGATTTTGAAAGAAAGTTTATCGATTTAAAAAAATGTTCACGTATTTGAGAACAATTCATTGAATCAAAAGAAAGAAGAAAAAAGCAGAAAAGGAAAAAGGAAAAAGAAAACGAAAATGAGAAAAAATAACGAATAAAAGAGGGGAAAGTTAAACGTTACATCCACTTAGGTGGAGTGGTGGTTGCACTCTCATCCCTCGATTAGCAGGATTGCTGGTTCGATTCATGGACAGAGCACTTTTTTGCGAATAAAGACACAGAAAAAAAACATTAGATGGGCGGGCCCATCGTGGGGGCACAGGCGCCCGTTTGCAAAAACAGTACTAACGGCGCCAAATAGGGATTGCCCTACTCCTTCGCTCGTTCTCACATACGCTACAGTTTTTCTTCCGTTCGATTTTTTCTGCTCCCTGTTTTCTCTTACAGCACTTAAAAAAAGGAAAAATACAAAAAGAATATGAATTAGAAAAAAAATCACTGATTTGAAAAAAAAGTTCACAATTTTGAAAAAGAGAGATATTACTACCCATTTAATCAGTCTTCCATTTGGTTACATTAAGCGGGAAATAGGATGCAAAATAAAATAAATTTCTTTGTGAATACACAATAAAACAACATAGAGGCGACTATTTGAAAGAATCTTAATGTGATTTTTGTACATTAGGATTTATTTCGTGCTGGTTTGTTTGGTCGGATTTGCCGTATTCTATTTAGTTAACCAAAATACCGGGTTGTCTAAAGAAACACCGTGTCCTTCTTTATCCTCTAAACACATCTCTATGTTACATTGATAGAGGGATTGGCCTGGTAGGTTCTTCGTCTCGTATAAAATGTCACTGCTAGGGAAAGGCCTAGTAGTGGCGCGGGTTAAACTGCCTGCGCTACTAGTAGCGCGCTACAACTAACTGGGTAGTAGTAGTACGGGTGTCACCCCACGCTATTGTTACGTATGTTAGTACACCCGCGCTACTACTAATTATCTGTAGCGCGTATCTAGGACACGCGTTACTAGTATTAATTTTAATTTTAGAAAAAAATTCTTCTGCGTATTTATGCAGTATACAGGTTTTCTCGATCCCGTGCGTGTTGTTAATGGCGGCGACGGTTAGATCCAGTGACGACAGGGGTCGCCGGAGGCGCGGACGGGCAGGGCAGACTAGATCCGGCGGCGACTGTTGGAGAGGGACCTAATCCAGGGCAGAGCAAGGCGGCGGTATGGTCTCCTCTTCATGGCCAAGGCAGAGAGGTACTGGTCGTCCATGGCGACGACTTGCACGAGCATGGCCATGGGGAGGGTGAGTCAAACCAGAGGGAGAGAGGGAAAAAGAGAAACGAGGAAGACAGGAACGAGATGGAGGGAGCGGCGGGGCTGGTCGCCGGTGGTGAGGTGCTCCGGCATGGTGGCATGGAGGCGCGGGGGAAGACCGGCGAGCACCTGGACGTTGGCGGCGCGAGGCAGCCTCCTTGGGCGCCATGGAGGAGGAGGCGCGCATGGGCATGAGCTCCATGGGAGAGCCTAGGGAGAGAGGGAGGGGGGGGAGAGGGATAGGGGAGAGGAAGGATTCGGGGGAGGAGATGGGGATTTCATCGCTGTTAAAAACCCTGTACTTAGTAGCAGCGCGGGGTTTATACCATGTGCTACTACTATGGCATGTACGCAGGGGAAGGGACGGTTGGGACCACTTAGTAGCAACACGGAGTTCATACCCCCGCGTTGACTTAGTAGTAGCGCTGGGTTTATACCCCGCGCTACCACAGTAACCTGTCCCTGGGGCACGGTGAAGACCACTTAATAGCAGCGGAGGGTTTATATACCCCACACTACTAGTATCAACTTAGCCGCAGCGCGCGTTTACGCCCCACGCTCCTACTAATTAGTAGAAACGAGTTCCAGGTAACCCACGCCACTACTAAGTGGTTATCTATAGAGGTTTTCCTAGTAGTGTGTGGCCGTGCTTTTTTCTTTTCTTTTTTTAGAGAAAGAGGAATCTTCACATATCCATTAAACAAGCAAATTACGATAGAACATTGCAAGCTACAATGCTACACCACTTATGTTTTTAGGGAAAATGTTATTTTTTTAAATAATCCTAATCTATTATAAAAGTTTAGCAAAAGTACAAAGCATCCTCAAGATAATAAAAACTACATCAAGGTCCTTGGATCACCAAACGACCACTACTGCCATCAGAATGAGCGACCGATGCGCTGCTCCCCTACTGGAGCCGCCCTGACCTTGTCGATGACAGCTGAGACGTCTTCGTGCATATGCCCCTAAAGACTAGTGCCCTGGAGCCGTAGTCGTGTCCACTAAACCCTCAAATCGACCTGAACCGCTTGACACCATATGTTGTTGTCGGGAACGTGGGGCGAGAAACCCAAACCTCGCTGCCCCGAGGAAACGGCAAGAATCTATACTGGAGCTCCATCGAATCCATTCTGATGGACGAACTCGAGGAGGATAGAAGGTCGGATGACCAACTCAAAGGTGATACACCGCCATCCTCCTGAACGCCGTCCATGAGAGAAAATAGCGTAACATAAACCTAGCTAAAGCCAAGGCACCATGATTCCCCTACCTGCCACTGATCGACGGACCGATAGGCAGAGAGGAGGAGAATCCACAGACTGGTCGGCGAAGGCGGAAGGGATTAGATCTGCAGGGCTGCCCCTTGCATGGAGCCCAAGGAAAAGACACCTAAATGGGCTGAGCAACAAGGTTGACCTACCATTTTTGGCCTACACATGGCAGTACTTTCGGCACACAGAGTTTCTGATCACGAGCTCACATGCACCCTGATGAACAATGAATCCAAAAAATAGTTTAAAAAAACTTTAAATTCTGATTTTTTTTGTATGAGAAACAGTGATTAAAGTTTCAACTAGGTGCAAAATTTCTTGATAGAATGGCATTCGTGGAGACATGGGAGAAAGAAAACCAAATCGATGCTCAAAAAGACTACTTTGGAAGCATTTGAAGCATCAATTTTGTCTTTTTTTTATCTCAGACATCCACGACCTTCCATTATGCAAATTTGCACGCACATGAAACCCTCTTAGTATTTGTTGTAAAAAAAAATAGATTTTTTTGGAAATTTAACTATTTTTCAGATTTTAGTGTTCAACAAGGTGCATGTAAGTTCGGCATCAGAATAACACTTTTGGTACTATCATCGTTTTCCTGCAATATCCTCTATTTGAAGGTGGGAGAATATCAGATGACATCATCTCTCAAGTGCTACCATGCTCCCAGTTTGAAAAGGTCAAATTTGGAAGTGTCAAAAAATACCAATTTTTTTTTGTGAATGTTCAAACCACATATGTTTACATCCCCTAAAAATTTCAGATCCAAATTCGAAATAGATATTGACAAACAAAAATGAAAAATTCAGATGTGAATAGTATTGTTTTAGACATTGTTCATGTTTTTGTCTTTACTGACGCTATTCATGTTGGATTTATCTTTTTTCCTCAATTTGTATTTTGAATTTGTTTCTGAATTTTTAGGGCAGGTAAACATATGTGTTTTGAACATTCACAAAAATTTGAAATTTTTTGACACTCGCAAATTTGACTTTTTCAAACTGAAAGCATGGTGTCACTTGAGTGATGGTAGCTCCTCTGTTGGAAATAAGTGTTGATTTCTTGGTTAGTTATCTAACGTCCCTAGATCTTGATCGGAGATATAGCACTAAATAAATTATGAAAGGTAAAATGACCCTGCTGGAGGTCTGGACTCCGGAACCTATGGGTAGCGTCCAGTGTGTGCCATGGTCTCCTCCTCCAGTGGGCCGAGCGGCGCTCTCAGTGGATGGTTCATTTTCTGTTCATGATGGCTCCACTGCGACTGGTATGGTGCTACGACGTCATGACGGTTCGGTCATCTTGGCTGCTTATAGGGTTTTATTTAGATGCAACGATGCTTTTGAAGCGGAGATCAATGTGCTTATGCAAGGCATGTCTTTAGCTCTCCAACACACAAAACTGCAAGTCATCGTCCAGTCAGATTCAATTGAGGCTCTGTCCATCTTATCAAATGAGAATCTCTCACGGTCAGCTTATGGGCACTTGGTAGCTGAGACTAAGACCCTGATGGAGGAGAGGGAGTTTATTCCAAGATTTGTAGGGCTCAAAATAGGGTAGCAAATTGTCTGGCTAATTACAGCCGTATGGAATCGTGTACTACTGTTTGGCTTCAGAGAGGCCTTCTGTGTATTGAGGATCTCTTGCCAGTAGATTGTGATCCTATAATTTTGGAATAAAACTCATCTTTGCCAAAAAAAGAAAAATACCACCGAAAGCATAGGCACCAGCCATGGCGTGCAAGGCCTGCACCTGTATCTCCGTCTTACCAAGTTTTTTTTAACACAGTACAGACGCAAGCGCTCATATATACGCGCATACATTAGCATGTATGAACGCATACACGCACATCCTACCCTATGAACACCTCCAAGAGAATAAGTCGGCATATCATCTTGAGATTTACGAAGTCACCATAGACGCTTCGTAGTCGACGAGAAAGTCTCCTTCCACTGAAAGCATATCGTCGAAAATCCTGAAATAAATCTAGAAATAAATGCGAGCACGAGGACTTGAACCCTGATGGGCTAGGATACCACTGTCCTCCAAACCATCCAACCACAGGTTGGTTCGCCATCTTACCAAGTTACCACCGAAAGCACAAGGCACAAGCCATGGCGGTGCACGTCATGCACCTGTATCTCTCTCAGGTTACCATTGCCATGATAACACTTCATCCTGAGAGTGGGTTAATTAAAAGAGTACTATTGCTACCTCGCAAGAAAAAAAAGAGTACTGCTGCTGCCACGCGCGGCACCTTGCCGCTCTGACGGCCTCATCCGAAGCGGCGTCCAAAAGCCTGCAGCGCTGTAGGGTCCCGAGTCCTGACAGGTGATGGCTGGCGGTAATGTGGACCAAACCAACGCACACAAGTTCGGAAAAGGAGGTAGAGAGGGCCTGCTCACGAAAACAACGGCGCATGCATGCAACACAGGGACAGCCTGCTGCGCCTCCGTCCATGGGAGCACCTATGTGCCGCATTTTGCGGCAAAGAGGTCACCTATCGCACAGGGTGCGCCCCGACTGGGCCGGCCCAATACGCTGCCCCGCGAATTCGATGGTAAAAAAATCGCAACAAAGGTGGTTTGCATTTTGCTGATCCTGGGAATCGAACCCAGGAATACCTGCTTAAGCGCGCTCGCTGCTAGGCACTACAACTAAAAATGACTCTTGACAAAAATGCATCGCGAGAATTTAAAACTAAATAGTTGTATCAGACTTAACACTATCTGAAAGAATCCCAAACAATATTACAAAATTTGAGTTATTTTCCAAAATTACGAAACATTTTTGACAAACCCGAACAATTTTCTGAAATGTCTAACAAATTTTGAAATTCCTGAACTTCTTTCGTAAACATGAACATTTTCAAAATGTTTAAACAAAATTTCAAAACAAGAACAATTTCTAAAATCATGAACATATTTTGAATTTTTTGAACAAATTTCAAAATGGAGAACAATTTTGAAAATCCCAAAAAAATTAGAAATGCGAACAATTTTTAAATACGTGAACAAAAATTAGAAAATGAGAACATTTTTTGAAAACAGGATTATTTTTTAAATCCTGGTTATTATTTAATATTTTGGAAAATGAACAAAAACATTCTGAACAATTTTTGAAAAACTGAAACATTTTTTGAAATTCCCAAAAAATTTTGTAAAAATGCGAACATTTTTTAATATGAACAAATTTTTTAAAACATGAACATTTTTTAAAAAAAATGAACTTTTTTAAAAGCACAAAGTTTTTTAAGTTTCCAAACAATTTTTGAAACATGAACATTAAAAAAAGAAACTAAAAAATTGAAATATAAAATAGAAACGGAAAAAGATAAAAAGAAATAGAAAAGGAAAAGAAAAGGAAAAATAAAGAAGATAAATAAACAGAAAAACAAAAAAAACCAAAAAACCGGTTCAGGGAACCTCTAAAACCAGGCAAATTCGACTGGGAAACTCTAGAAGATTCCCAAAACCGGAAACGAAGGAACACGCTAAAACGAGCGATAACCTGGGCCATCCCATTAACGTGTTCCCTGTGCTATATGGGTCAGCCCATTTCGGTTTTCTACCACACGGGTTTTGAAAAGGTTCTATAACCTTCCTTGAACCGATTTTTCTTTTCTTTATTTTTATTTTTTTCCTACCTGTTTATTAAATCCATGTTTGTTTTGCATATGTGAACCTTTTTCAAATCCGCAAACCTTTTTTAAAACCGCAATTAATTTTTCAAATTTGTGAATTTTTTATGTGAACTTTTAAAAAATAGTGAACATTCTCAAATATGCAAATAATTTCCAAATTCATGGTATTTTTTGCAATGCGTGAATAGCTTTCTAAATATAGGAAAATTTCCAATTTATGAACTTTTTGAAATCCAAGAAATATTTCAGAATTCCAAAACATTTTTTGAAGTGCGAGAACATATTTCAAAATCACGAACATTTTTGCAAATATGGAAACATTTTTTCCAATTCATGAAATATTTTCTTGAATATCTGGAAAAAATTAAAAATACAGAAACAATTTGAAAATTCATGAACATATTTTGAAATCTGGGATCATTTTTTAAATTCCTAAATATTTTTGTAATGTAGGAACAAGTTTCAAATTCATGAACATTTTTATATCCTAATTATTTCAAATTCAGGGTCATTTTTGAAATCGGTACATTTTTAAAATTCATGAACATTTTTTGAAATACTATAGCAATTTTCAAATTTAGGAGCATTTTGAAATCGAAGAACCATTTTATAAAATTTTGAACACGTTTTTAATTTCGAAGCATTCTTTGAAATCCAAATATTTCTCAAAATCATGAACATTTTTTGAAATCTGGAACACTTTCTCAAATTTATGAACATTTTTTAAGTTTTTATGAACATTTATCAAGTTAAAAAACCAAAAAGGAGCAAGAAAACTGTGGCGCCCGCCCGACCAACACATGGCGTGCGCGACCATCATTTGCCTTAAGCGTCCGTTACAGTGCATTTTGCAACTTGGTGCACATCGCCCCCCTCCACTCCGGGCCGACACATTTACTTTTTTTTTCCTGGTTTAAACCCCAAAAAAGTGCGCACGACGTGATTTGAACCGCGCTCCTCCCGGTTTAGATCGAACGCGCTAACCAGGTATCTCACAAACATGATGTGCAAGTTTCCTTTTATTTATTTCTTAAAATGCAACACTGAAAATACACATTTTTTCCTGTTTTTTCTCCTCCTTTTTTCCTTTTTCTCTTTTTATTTTCTTAAATGCGTGAAAATTTCGTGAACATTTTTTCAAAATTGATGAACTTTTCTTTTTTCCACATCCATGAATTTTTCTTCATTTTGTGAACTTTTTTTTCAAAATTGATGAACCTTTTTTTTTCAAAATTGATGAAGTTCTTTTCAAAATCGATGAACTATTTTCAATTTTGTAAACTTTTCTTCAAAAATGGTGAACTTTTTCTCAAAATCAATGATTTTTTTTCCATTTTGTGAACTTTCTTTTTTGCAAACTTTTCCCATTTTTATGAACTTTTTCAAATTTGTAATGCTTTTCAAAATTTGCAAACTTTTCTCAAATGGATGAACTTTTTTATAAAATATGTAAACCTTTTATGATTTCACATTTTTTTCAAAAGTATTTTGTACGAGACCAACAACACGGAATATTGAAAGAACACTAGTGAGCGGCCGAGAGAGCGAAGCGAGCGGCACAACACCTGGAGCGAGCAGGGGGGCAGGGAGTGAACTCGCGTTGCTGGTCTGCGGCCCGCTTGGGAACGCGTGAGCGCTAGCTCTCCTTTTCGGCGATGAAGGGGCGAGATAGGAGCCCTCTCATTTGGAAACCCACCTCCGGCAACAAATACCCTACTACATCTACCCAAAAAAGACCAATTCCTAGGGGGGGCACTTGTTGAACCTTTAGCCCATTGTGTTGAAGGCTAGGTTAAGTTCCAAGTTGAAACTCTTTTCGCCTAGCTTATCATGTCAGATAGTTAACCACCTTGCACAACATGGATGGTCAAACAGTTCCTAGAGCTCATATGCTCCCATGATACGGGGTCACCTAGGCTATTAGATTTGAGATCCAATGGTCATTTGGAGAGATTCAGGACCTTCACATCATTACTAATTAGGTGATTCCTAGAGGTTTGCAGGAGCACTACAGCAGACCGTTGGATCTCGGATTTGATGGCCCAGGTGCTCCTGTATCATTAGATCATACTAGCTTCGGGAACACCTCATATGCACTCTTTGCCCTCTTTGCAAGCAGCATATCAGAATTAATAGCAGGTGGTGGTGTCGCAAGCTTACTCAAAACAGAAGGTGAATCAAGTGCAGAGCTAGATGGCAGTTTCTTACCTTCCCTCGTCCTAGAGGGAACGATCTTGGTTCTGGTATCTTTCAGATTCTTCATAGTGATCAACAAATATAAATCACAAGTGACTCAGCAAATAGAGCTATGCTCCCCGGCAAAGGCGCCAGAAAAAGATCTTGATAACCCACAAGTATACGGGATCGCAACAGTTTTCGAGGGTAGAGTATTCAACCCAAATTTATTGATTCAACACACGGGGCGCCAAAGAATATTCAATAGTGTTAGCAGTTGAGTTGTGAATTCAACCACATCTGAAAGACTTAATATCTGCAACAAAGTATTTAGTAGCAAAGTAGTATGATAGTAAAGGTAGCAAAAGTAACAGTAGCAGTTTTGTAGTGATTGAAATAGCAGCAACGACAAAAGTAACTTAGCAAAGATCAATATGTGAAAAGCTCGTAGGCATTGGATCAGCGATGGATAATTGTGTTGCATAATATTCATCATGTAGCAGTCATAACCTAGGGAGACACAGAACTAGTTCCAATTCATCAATATAATGTAGGCATGTATTCCGTATATAGTCATACGTGCTTATGGAAAAGAACTTGAATGACATCTTTTGTCCTACCCTCCCGTGGCAGCGGGGTCCATAAGGAAACTAAGGGATATTAAGGCCTCCTTTTAATAGAGAAACGGAACAAAGCATTAGCACTTAGTGAATACATGAACTCCTCAAACTACGGTAATCACCGGAAAGAATCCCAATTATTGTCACCTTGGGGTATGCGGATCATAACACGTAATAGGTGTCTACAACTTGCAAGATAGGATCAAGAACACACATATATTCATGAAAACATAATAGGTTCAGATATGAAATCATGGCACTCGGGCCCTAGTGACAAGCATTAAGCATAGCAAAGTCATAGCAACATCAATCTCAGAACATAGTGGATACTAGGGATCAAACCCTAACAAAACTAACTCGATTACATGATAAATCTCATCCAACCCATCACTGTCCAGCAAGCCTACGAAGGAATTACTCACTCCCGGCGGTGAGCATCATGAAATTGGCGATGGAGGAAGGTTGATGATGACGATGGCGATGGATTCCACCCTCCGGAGCCCTGAACGGACTCCAGATCAGCCCTCTCGATGAAGAACAGGAGGTGGCGGTGGCTCCGTATCGTAAAACGCGATGAATCCTTCTCTCTGGGTTTTTTTCTCCGCGAATAGGTATATATGGAGTTGGAGTTAGGGTTGTAGACGGTCCAGGGGGCCCACAAGCCAGGTAGGCGCGCCCTGGGGGGGTAGGCGCGCCCCTGGGCTTGTGGCCCCTGGGTGGCCCCCCTCTGGTATCTTTTTCCTCCAGTATTTTTATATATTCCAGAAATATTCTCCGTAAATTTTCAGGTAATCCGAGAACTTTGATTTCTGCACAAAAATAACACCATGACAATTCTGCTGAAAACAACGTCAGTCCGGGTTAGTTCCATTAAAATCATGCAAATTAGAGTCCAAAACAAGGGCAAAAGAGTTTGGAAAAGTAGAGACGATGGAGACGTATCAACTCCCCAAAGCTTAACCCATTGCATGTCCTCAAGCAATTCAGTTGACAAACTAAAAGTGACAAACAAAAACTTTTACAAACTCTGTTTGATCTTGTTGTTGCAAATATGTCTAGCCAATATTCAGGTTTTCAGCAAAGAGTATGAACTAACCATATTCATAATAACACTTAGGTCTCACATTTACTCATATCAATAGCATAACAAACTAGCGAGTAATAATAAGATATCTCGGATGACAACACTTTTTCAAAACAATCATGATACAATATGATATAATGGTATCTCGCTAGCCCTTTCTGAGACCGCAAAACATAAATGCAGAGCACCCCTGAAGATCAAGGACTGACTGGACATTGTAATTCATGGCAAAAGAGATCCAGTCACAGTCATACTCAATATCGAATAAAAACAAAGCATATAAATGACAATAGTGCTTCCAGCTGGTGCTTTAATAAGAGGATGATGACTCAACAATAAAAGTAAATAGATAGGCCCTTCGCAGAGGGAAGCAGGGATTTGCAGAAGTGCCAGAGCTCGAAGCTTTTAAAACAGAGATGAATATAATTTTGAGCGGTATGCTTTCATTGTCAACATAACAACCAAGAGATCTCACTATATTCCATGCCAGACACATTATAGGCGGTTCCCAAACAGAATGGTAAAGTTTTACTCCCTCTCCACCAACAAGCACACTCCACGGCTAGCCAAATCCACGGGTACCGTCCATACCACCAACAATCCTGGGGGAGTTTTGTTTCATTAATATATTTTGATTTTGATTTTGATCATGGAACTGGGCATCCCAATTACCAGCCACTTTCTCGTGAATCACAAGCAAATAAACATTCATCATGAGAATAACACACCTAGCATGGAAGATACTGACAGCCCCCAGTCGCTACATGAGCGATTCGGGCATACAAAACAGATTATTATTTGAAGGTTTAGAGTTTGGCACATGCAAATTTACTTGGAACGGCAGGTAAATACGCATATAGGTAGGTATGGTGGACTCATATGGAACAACTTTGGGTTTAAGGAAGTGGATGCACAAGCAGTATTCCCGCTTAGTACAAGTGAAGGCTAGCAAAAAGATTGAGGAGCGACCAACTAGAGAGCGACAACGGTCATAAACATGCATTGAGATTAATCAACATTGAATGCAAGCATGAGTAGGATATAAATCACCATGAACATAAATATCATGGAGGCCATGTTGATTTTGATTCAACTACATGCATGAACATGTGCCAAGTCAAGCCACTTAAATCATTCAGAGGAGGATACCATCCTATCATACTACATCATAACCATTTTAAATTGCATGTTGGCACACAAGACAAACCATTATCCACTCCTAGCTAATTAAGCACGACATGAGTAACTATAATCTCTAATTTTCATTGCAAACATGTTTCATTCATAATAGGCTGAATCAGAAACGATGAGCTAATCATATTTACAAAAACAAAATAAGTCGAGTTCATACAACTTTTCTTCATCTCAATCATTTCATCAAATATCGTCATTATTGCCTTTCACTTGCACGACCGAACGATGTGAATAATAATAATAGTGCACGTGCATTGGACTAAGCTGGAATCTGCAAACATTTGTTCAAAGGAGAAGACAAGGTAATATGGGCTCTTTGCTAGATCAACAATAATGCATCTGAGAGCCACTCAACATTTTCATCGTGGTCTTCTCCTTACGACCCAAAGAAAAGAAAAGAATTTCAAAGGAACACACTGAAATATTTTTGGAGTTTTTGTTTTTCTAAAGAAAGTAGAACAAAAATGAGAAAAACTATTTACACGGGAAAGCTCCCAACAAGTAAAAGAAGAACAAGAAATCTTTTTGGGTTTTATTTTAATACTACAACTAATTAAACTAGAAAGAAAAACTAAAAATAAGTGAGAAATATTTTCATATTTTATCAAAGTTTTTCAAACACACAAGAAGAAATCAAGAAAAATAAACTGACATGGATAATACAATGAAAAAGGATGGACACTGACAACTGGAATGGATGTGTGAACATGAATGTAATGTCGGTGAGAAATACGTACTCCCCCAAGCTTAGGCTTTTGGCCTAGGTTGGTCTAGGGCCACGGGTGGCCGGGATGATGTCCAAAGTCATAGTTGGGGTTGAACTGGATCGCAGCCGCTACTGCTTGGAGAGTCGCCTCGTTGAGGCGAGCGGTCTCCCTAGCTCTCTCATACTCGTCTGCCTCCTCCCTAAGTATGAAATATCTTCGTTTTACCTAAAAGTCAAAGAAGGCAGGAGCGGGAAGCCTGACACGAAGTTCGTCAGGCCGGCGTTATGCACGTACATATCAAATTCTTCCTTGAAACCTGCACGAGTCATGAAGTGATCCGATGGCCATTCGCAAGGTTGCACTAGAGCTTCCCGCGGTGGCTCAAGGTCCGGTTCACGTATCGCGAGCCTCGGGGCTTTCTTCTTCAAGGAACCACCTTGGAACATTTTCCTTTTCTGAAATTTTTAGTGACTCAAAATAAAGATGAACAATGCTCAACAAAATTGATAGCAACTACTCCTACAAGTGTCTAGAAGCTATATCATGCAACAAAACTACTTTGAACCATATAAATTTGACATGCAAGCTCAAGAACATGGTCACCACAACAGGAAAAATTTGCAATATATAAAGCACTAGAACAAAAACTAATTGGACCATTGGAGGAGTCACATACCTAAGAACAATCCCCCAAAATAGTTTCGGAAATGGAGCTCCGAGCAAGGAGATTGAAAATGGCAGCAAGATGAGCAAGAACACGGGTTTGAGCAATGGTGTGATTTTTTTCTGAAGGAAGACGAAGTGGATGGGTGGCTGGAATAAGTGAGGGGGCCTACGTGGGCCCCACAAGCCTCCTAGGAGCGCCCAGGGGGGTGGGCGCGCCCTGTGGGCTTGTGGCTCACAGGTGCACCCCCCTGGGGTGTGTTCAGCGCCAAAAAATTTCAAATATTCTCACAAAATCATATAAAAGTTTCAGGGCATTTGGAGAACTTTTATTTTCTGGTAATTTTTTAGTGCACGGATAATTCAGAAAATGGTAAAATAATAGCATTTCTACTTTATTAATTCTAAATAACGGAAAGTAAAAGGTAGGTACAGAAGGTTGTGTTTACTAAATTCATCCATATCATGCCCGTCAAAAGGAATCCATCAACAAGGTTGATCAACTCTTATTAACAAACTTCTTCCGAATGATATGAAACCGGAGAATCTTCGTATAGCACTAGGTTACCTCAATGGGGATATGCATGTCCCCAACAATAAGAATATCATATTTCTTTTTGATAGTAGGAATAGGGAATTCAAAACCTCCAATAGTAATTGTTGAAAATTTTCCAATAGAATTGATACTATTCACTTAAGGTTGTTTCTTCGAAAAGTTTGCCGTATGCTCATTACCATTAACATGAAAAGTGACGTTGCCTTTATTGCAATCAATAACAGCCCCTACAGTATTCAAAAAGGGTCTACCAAGGATGATCGACATACTGTCGTCCTCGGGTATATCAAGAATAACAAAGTCCGTCAAGATAGTAACATTTGCAACTACGACAGGCACATCCTCACAAATACCGATGGGCATAGCAGTTGATTTATCGGCCATTTGCAAAGGGATTTCAGTGGGTGTCAACTTATTCAAATCAAGTCTACGATATAAAGAGAGAGGCATAACACTAACACCGGCTCCTAGATCACATAAAGCAGTTTTAGCATAGTTTCTTTTAATGGAGCAAGGTATAGTTGGTATTCCTGGATCTCCTAGTTTTTTTGGTATTCCACCTTTGAATGTGTAATTAGCAAGCATGGTGGAAATTTCAGCTTCCGGTATCTTTCTTTTATTTGTAACAATGTCTTTCATATACTTAGCATAAGGAGACATTTTCAGAATATCAGTTAAACGCAAGCGCAAAAAGACAGGTCTAAGCATTTCAACAAAAGCGCTCAAATTCTTCATCATCCTTATTCTTTGAAGCTTTAGGAGGAAAGGGAATGGGTTTCTGAACCCATGGCTCTCTTTCTTTACCATGTTTTGTAGCAATGAAGTCTCTCTTATCATATCTTTTATTCTTAGGTTGTGGGTTATCAAGATCAACAGCAGGTTCTATCTCCGTATCATTACCATTACTAGGTTGAGCATCAACATGAACATCATCATTATCATTATTATTAGGTTCATGTTCATCACCAGATTGTGTTTCAGCATCAGAAATAGAAATATCATTTGGATTCTCAGGTGTGTCTATAATAGGTTCACTAGAAGCATGCAAAGTCCTATCATCATTCTTTTTCTTTTTATTACTAGAAGGGCTAGGTGCATTAGTATAAATTATTTGAGAGTCTTGTTCAACTCTTTTAGGATGGCCTTCAGGATACAAGGGTTCCTGAGTCATTTTACCACCTCTAGTCATAACTCTAACAACATGATCATTCTTCTTATTATTCATCTCATTAAGCAAATCATTCTATGCCTTGAGAACTTGTTCTACTTGAGTTTTTACCATGGAAGCATGTTTACTAACAACCTTGAGATCATTAACAGTTCTAAAGATATAGTCACTCAAGCGTTCAATCATATAAGTGTTACGTTTCAATTGTCTACTAACATATGCATTGAAGTTTTCTTGTTTAACAATAAAGTTATCAAATTCATCCAAGCATTGACTAGCAGATTTAGTATAAGGAATATCACCTTCATCAAATATATAGAGATAATTTACCTCTACTACCTGTGTCGGGGTATTAAGACCATGTATTTTTCGATAGGTGGTAAATTCTTAACATCTTCAGCTTTAATACCTTTTTCTTTCATAGATTTCTTTGCCTCTTGCATATCTTCAGGACTGAGAAATAGAATACCTCTCTTCTTTGGAGTTGGCTTAGGTGGTGGTTCGGGAAGAGTCCAATCATTATCATTACTCAATATATTATTCAATAGTTCTTCAGCTTGTTCAACAGTTCGTTCCGTGAAAACACAACCAGCACAACTATCTAGGTGGTCCCTAGAAGCATCGGTTAGTCCATTATAAAAGATATCAAGTATTTCATTTTTCTTGAGAGGATGATCAGGCAAAGCATTAAGTAATTGGAGAAGCCTCCCCCAAGCTTGTGGGAGACTCTCTTCTTCAACTTGCACAAAGTTAAATATTTCCTGTAAAGCAGCTTGTTTCTTATGAGCAGGAAAATATTTTTCAGAGAAGTAATATATCATATCCCGGGGACTACGCACACAACCAGGAGTAAGAGAATTATACCATGTTTTAGCATCACCCTTTAACGAGAAAGGAAACAACTTAAGAATATAGTAATAGCGAATTTTTTCCTCATGGGCAAATAGGGTGGCTATATTGTCGGGGCTGGATTTCGGGGACGCAATATCCCAGAAATTAACCCCTCGTGTCATCACCAGCCCAGGATTACCGTTACTGGTGGACATGTCCTTGTTACAGATTACCAAGCAATTACAAGAATTGGATACAAGACCATAAAGGTCTAATGATACAACAATGATTCTGGTGGTGGATGAAGGAAATGGCTCGTGGTTCTCCAACGTCGATGGGGCTCCATTCCCACAGGAACGGCTGACCTGGATAATTCCTATCCCGCGTGGCTGCTATCCTAGGCTCCGCACGGACGTCGTTGTGGTACTCCTCGGTGAAATCCTGACCTGGCCAAGTAAATAGCTAGGGACAAGCCAGTGAGTACATTGGAATGTACTCACAAACATTATGAACAAATGATATACCGAATGCAGCAGATAATATATGGTCATGAAGAACTAGACTATATACGTATGCTCATGCTGAACTATATTAAAGGCATGCTGACAGGTATTAAATCATGGCATGATAAAAATATTAGCATGTGCAGAGTAATGAGAATATAAAATTTTAGTGACAAACAAAGAAAGTTAATGGAGAATCGGGCGAGACAGGACCGCCCGAGAATCCAGAAGAAGGTAAAAGAAATGCCAGTCGGGTGTTAAAAAGGTGACGCCACGGTCGGTCTTGAAAAGAAATGCCAAACGGGTGTCTAAAAGGAAATTCAGGCGAGACAGGACCGCCCAAAAATCCAAGCGATGCCACGAGAGGTCTTGAAAAGAAATGCCAAACTGGTATCTACAAGAGAGTCGGGCGAGACAGGACCGCCCAAGAACTCGAGAGACGCGTCGTAAGGTCTTGAAAGTAAAACTGAATGCCCGGGGTAGTCTAGCCAGCCCCTGAGACACTCAGAAAATAAAATAAAATAACATGGTTAGTCCACAGTAATATTCTCAATCATAATCATATTCATAATAACATTCATAGTGACAATAATCATCCTGCAAAAATGACTCATGCACAATTTATTTATTTCCTCCGGAGACCGACACTTGACCAACCCAGACTGTAGTCCTTAGCCGCGGACACGGCTATTCGAATAGGTATAACTCTGCAGAGGGTGTACTCTTTACCCACAAGTAAAGGATTTCTTTAGTCAGCACCGAATTGCTGACTAATTCCCATTACGGTCTTTGGGTTGAAAACACACCTGACCAACACACACTAGCTTAACTTTTCGGATGCCAGGAATCACCCAAAACATCGTTCAAGAAAAACTCTAAGTCAGGGAGACTACAATCTCGAATAGCATGGGATCACTATTCATACGCGCGGATTACAAGGGGTGCCCCCCTCTCGGCTACAACTGGAAACATTCATGCCCCTGACCCGATGACAGGAATTAGTCCATGATCGTGGAAACCCTCATCGTGGCCCTCTATGTGGTGTGTGCACGGAAAGGGGTTAACAACTTACTGAACCATACCCCACCTGTGGCAGGGACAAGTGGCAGCACGAATCAAGTATGGGGGGTTACTGGAACAAGACTCGATCTACGGTCGACTCAGGAGGCTTATGTTTCCTGCAGTGGTTAGCACAACAAAGTTTTCTTTCAACCGTATCACCAGGACAGGGTCACAACCCTTGCATGCTCCCACATGCGTAACCAACAAGGTATGATCACATTCCAACGTGATCACCCGTCTGCCGGTAACGGTATTTTACTATGCCTACTCCTGCAAGTTAGTCATGACAAGCACACGATGCACGGTACGATGAAATATGCCAACTCTACATGCATGCAAATTTTATTTGAATTCAACCTATGCATGACTCATATATTCTTGCAAACATTTAACCATGCAATCACCATATCAAGTGTTCAAGATGCTTGCCTTGAGCATGCAGAAATATTGGGTGCACTCCAAAAGTTTGAAATATTTATCTTCCCTCCATTTCCCTATTTTCAAAATATTGCAATCACCACATAAATCAAAAACAGTGCTAAAAGTTGTCTGGAATTTTTTTTTAAATAAATACTAAAATGAACTAGATGAAATTTGAGAAATAATAGAAAAAGAATCAAGTCATTTGGAGTTGTGGTTTAAAAACTAGAGGCAGTCAAAGTTAGGGTCAAATCTGAATTTAAATTAAAACATAAAAAGAAAACGGTTTGAGTGAAAATACGCTTTCAGAACAGGGAAGACGTACTCTCCAGAGTATGCTTCCACTTAAGACGAGCTGGCGTGGTGCTGGGTCACTAATAGTGGGCCCGCCTGGCCCACTGGTCAGGTTTGACCAGTCCACACGCGCGCCTCCCTCTCCGGCAGAACAGAGGCGGGGCTCCGATGAGGCTCGCCAGCGAACGGCGGCACCGTTCGAAAAACCGAGGCCACCTACAAGCTCGGGAGGTTGAGGCGGTCCCGTGGGTGTTCGCCTTGGTCGCTGGGGTGGACGAATTCACCGGCGGTGAGCTCAGCCGAAGAACTCCGGCGGAGACGAATTGCGGCTTTCGCCCACGGTGGCTCCCGAGCAGAATTGAGTGCGGGGATGGATTCATGAGTGCTCAAGGGGGCTATAGGTGAAGAAATCGAGGAGAGGGAGGGCCGGACGGCATCGGAACCATACCGACAGTGGTGGCGGCCGTGGTTGCCGGAATTGGAGAAGACGGCTATCTCCGGTCGTTCTACTTCTACTGAAGGCTTATAGAGGGAGGAGGAGGAGGAGTGGTGATGAGCGGGGAGAGCTCGGGTGAGCTTAAATAGGCGGGGAGAGGTGGTGCTGCGGCTTCCAGAGAATGGCCACGGCGACGATTGCCATTAGTGAGGTAGAGAGGGTGGTTAGGGGCGGTGGCCGTGGTTGGTGTGGACGGCAGCTACCCGCAGTGATGACAGGGCTCGCTGGTTGGCTCGGAGATGTGCCATGCACCCTGGGCGGTGTCGTGCGGTCGGTGAGCTGCGGATGAGCTCGAGCTGTTGGCAATCAAGCGAGAGGGGCCCGGACAGAGACGTGGCGAAGGGGAACTCGTCGGGCGGCGCTCCTGGTCGTCGTGGATGGCGGTGGCCGGCGCTAGAGGCCAAACGAGGGTGTCGGCGAGCTCCCGG
Organism: Thinopyrum elongatum; assembly: GCA_011799875.1. Lineage (NCBI taxonomy): Eukaryota > Viridiplantae > Streptophyta > Magnoliopsida > Poales > Poaceae > Thinopyrum > Thinopyrum elongatum. Next base: position 543,591,026 of record CM022298.1, on the reverse strand, counting down.
GCGGTCGTGCTGATCCACAGGAAGATCAGGATGAGAGGGGGAGGCAGCAGAACGGCGGCAGGAGCCTGGTGCCGACGCGTGGAAAACGCACGCTCTGGCCGTGCCCAGAGCACGTGCACAGAGTGCTCGACGAAATGCCAGGGCCACCTAGGGGTCTCCGATGGCATTGCAAATTGGCAGGATTGTGAGCCTGGTTATGAGAGAGCTGAAGGACATGTTGGTTTGGCCAAATGATCAGGTGCCCAATGCAAGTTTATGAACTTGCAGAATACTGTCATGCGCATGAGATGTTTGACAGAATGCTAGGGCCAGCTAGAAAACTTTGTTGGATTTGAAACTTGGCAGGGCGGGTCTCTTTAGATGATAGAGATGATGGTGGAGTTAGTTTGTCAAAAAGAGGAACTTGTTAGTGCAAGTTTTATCAGAATTCAGTTCTGGACAGAAACTACAGAGGAATATTTGGTGGACTTAACAGATGCAAATGGAGTTGATCTCCTGGAGTTCAGGTTTTGGTTGTAAGGACTAAAAGATAGAAAAATTTCAGAATTATTGGAGCTATGAAAAATAGGGTTGTAGTAGTAACACAAAAGTGGGACAGAATTGACAAGAGGGTCTTTCACTCAAAATTTTCAAAAGACCAAGTTAGGTTTTTGCATAAAAGTGACATATAGGCATCACCTGACCTCTCATATTTTTGTGGGATTTTTAAACAATTATTTAAAATAATTGTAGTGCAACAGAAGCATTTCAAGCATATTGAAAATGCTTCTAAAAGTATTATTTTGGGAAACTTTTATTATGAGAATATTCCTACTGTTATTTATAATATAAATAGCAAGATTTATAAAACAACCACAGACCATAGTATTTCACAAAAATAATCTTCTATGGAGGGAAGAATTTTGGAAAACAGAAAACAGAAAACAGAAAAGGCTCTAAAAATCATTAAAGGACTTATTATAAATCAAAATTTTATTACTGGACAAATTTTACTTAATAAAACATGATTAGATTCTTGGGGTGTTACATATATCATTTAATTTAGTAAGATGTGCCACGGCAGTTTCAGTTTCATAACCATGGAAAGGATTAGATTCAACCAAAGTAATTAACTCAGGATCGACAGAGAATTCATAATCGTTATCAGTAACAAAGATATGTGAAGTAGCAAACTTAGGATCATATTGCATTCTAGCATTCAAAGATTTTTCTTTCAACTTGACTAGTAATTTCTTAAGATCCTCTCTATCCTTACAAGCAAGAAAGTCCCTAGCTACCTCTCCATCCATAACATAACCCTCAGGTATAACAGACAATTCATATCTAGGAGTGCTAGGTCTAATGGGTGTTTCAAAGTTTTCAGTTTCAATAATTTCATCAGTTTCAGCATTCTCAATATCCTTAGCTCTAGCAAGTTGTTCATCAAGAAATTCACCTAGTGGCACAGTATTATCAAGCATAGTACTAGTATCATCATATGCATCATTCATAGCAGAAGTAGCATCATCAATTACTTGCGACATATCAGAATTAATAGCAGGTGGTGGTGTCGTAAGCTTACTCAAAACAGATGGTGAATCAAGTGCAGAGCTAGATGGCAGTTCCTTACCTCCCCTCGTCCTAGAGGGAATGATCTTGGTTCTGGTATCTTTCAGATTCTTCATAGTGATCAACAGATATAAATCCCAAGCGACTCAGCAAATAGAGCTATGCTCCCCGGCAAAGGCGCCAGAAAAAAGGTCTTGATAACCCACAAGTATACGGGATCGCAACAGTTTTCGAGGGTAGAGTATTCAACCCAAATTTATTGATTCGACACAAGGGGAGCCAAAGAATATTCACGAGTATTAGCAGTTGAGTTGTCAATTCAACCACATCTGAAAGACTTAATATCTGCAGCAAAGTATTTAGTAGCAAAGTAGTATGATAGTAACGGTAATGGTAGCAAAAGTAACAGTAGCAGTTTTGTAGTGATTGAAATAGCAGCAACGACAAAAGTAACTTAGCAAAGATTAATGTGTGAAAAGCTCATAGGCATTGGATCAGCGATGGATAATTGTGTTGGATAATATTCATCATGTAGCAGTCATAACCTAGGGCGACATAGGACTAGCTCCAATTCATCAATATAATGTAGGCATGTATTCCGTATATAGTCATACGTGCTTACGGAAAAGAACTTGCATGACATCTTTTGTCCTACCCTCCCGTGGCAGTGGGGTCCATAAGGAAACTAAGAGATATTAAGGCCTCCTTTTAATAGAGAACCGGAACAAAGCATTAGCACTTAGTGAATACATGAATTCCTCAAACTACGGTAATCACCAGAAAGAATCCCAATTATTGTCACCATGCAGTATGCGGATCATAACACGTAATAGGTGTCTACAACTTGCAAGATAGGATCAAGAACACACATATATTCATGAAAACATAATAGGTTCAGATCTGAAATCATGGCACTCGCGCCCTAGTGACAAGCATTAAGCATAGCAAAGTCATAGCAACATCAATCTCAGAACATAGTGGATACTAGGGATCAAATCCTAACAAAACTAACTCGATTACATGATAAATCTCATCCAACCCATCACTGTCCAGCAAGCCTACGAAGGAATTACTCACTCCCGGCGGTGAGCATCATGAAATTGGCGATGGAGGAAGGTTGATGATGATGATGGCGACGGATTCCACCCTCCGGAGCCCTGAACGGACTCCAGACCAGCCCTCCCGATGAAGAACAGGAGGTGGCGGCGGCTCCGTATCGTAAAACGTGATGAATTCTTCTCTCTGGTTTTTTTCTCTGGAAATAGGTATATATGGAGTTGGAGTTAGGGTTGTAGATGGTCTAGGGGCCCACAAGTCAGGTAGGCACGCCCTGGGGGGTAGGCACGCCCCCTGGGCTTGTGGCCCCTGGGTAGCCCCCCTCTTGTATCTTTTTTTGCCAGTATTTTTTATATATTCCAGAAAAATTCTCCGTAAATTTTCAAGTCAATCCGAGAACTTTGCTTTCTGCACGAAAATAACACCATGGCAATTCTGCTAAAAACAGCGTCAGTCTGGGTTAGTTCCATTCAAATCATGCAAATTAGAGTCCAAAACAAGGGCAAAAGAGTTTGGAAAAGTAGATACGATGGAGACGTATCAGTCATAATAATGGAACGGTGGATGTTGCATGGCAATATATCTCGGAATGGCTATGGAAATGCCATAATAGGTGGGTATGGTGGCTATTTTGAGGAAGATATAAGGTGGCTTATGTGTGAAGAAGCGTATCATATCACGGGATTTGGATGCACCGGCGAAGTTTGCACCAACTCTCAAGGTGAGAAAGGGTGATGCACGGTACCGAAGAGGCTAGCAATGGTGGAAGGGTGAGAGTGCGTATAATCCATGGACTCAACATTAGCCATAAAGAACTCACATAATTATTGCAAAAGTTTATTAGCCCTTGAATCAGAGTAATACTACACATGCTCCTAGGGGGATGGATTGGTAGGAAAAGACAATCGCTCGTCCCCAACAACCACTCATAAGGAAGACAATCAAAAATAAATCATGCTTCAACTTCATCGCATAACGAGAGACCATACGTGCATGCTTCGAGAATCACAAACCTTAACACAAATATTCATACTAAACCACAATTACTCACTAGCATGACTCTAATATCACCATCTTTATATCTCAAAACAAATGCAAGGAATCAAACTTCTCATATATTCAATGATCTTCATGAAAGTTTTTATTATATCCCTCTTGAATACCTTATCATATTAGGACTAAATTCATAACCCAAGAAAATTGCCATACTATTTATAAGACTCCCAAAATAATATAAATGAAGCATGAGAGTTCATCAATTTCTTCAAAATATAACCACCGCCGTGCTCTAAAAGATATAAGTGAAGCACTAGAGCAACTACCTAGCTCAAAAGATATAAGTGAAGCACATAGAGTATTCTAATAAACTCACGATTGATGTGTGTCCCTCTCAAAAGGTGTGTACAGCAAGGATGATTGTGGCAAACTAAAAATCAAAGACTCGTATAATACAAGACGCTCCAAGCAAAACACATGTCATGTGGTGAATAAAAATATAGCCTCAAGTAATTTACCGATGGATCGTAGACAAAAGAGGGGATGCCATCTGGGGCATCCCGAAGCTTAGATGCTTGGTTGTCCTTGAATATTACTTTGGGGTGCCTTGGGTATCCCCAAGCTTCGGCTCTTGCCACTCCTTATTCCATAGTCCATCGAAACTTCACCCAAAACTTGAAAACTTCACAACACAAAACTCAACAGAAAACTCATGAGATCCGTTAGTGAAACAAAGCAAATAACCACTTTTAGGTACTGTTGTAAACTCATTCCAATTTTATATTTGTATTATATCTACTGTATTCTAACTTCACCATGGTTCATACCCCCCGATACTACCCATAGATTCATCAAAATAAGCGAACAACACAATAAAAACAGAATCTGTCAAAAACAGAATAGTCTGTCGTAATCGGGACTTTAGCCAAACTTTTGTAACTCCAAAAATTCTAAAACATAACGAAAACGTAGGAAATTTGTATATCAATTTTTTGTAAAAAATTCAGAGTTTTATCACGCTCCAGTGAATTTTAACAATTCTGCTACTGGACGCAAAAGTTTCTGTTTTTCAACAAAATCAAATCAACTATCACCCAAATCATCCCAAAGGTCTTACTTGGCTCAAACACTAATTAAACACACTAAAACACAATCATAACAGAAGTATAATTGCATAAACTCGAAAAACAAAAAGGAAAAATATTGGGTTGTCTCCCAACAAGCTCTTTTCTTTAAAGCCTTTTAGCTAGGCATTGATATTTCGATGATGCTCTCGTGAAAGATAATAATTGAAACACAAAGAGAGCATCATAAAACATGTGACAAACAAATTTAAGTCTAACATGCTTCCTATGCATAGGCATTTTATAAGCAAACAAATTACCAAGGCAAGCAAAAACTAGCATATGCAAGGGAGAAGAATAAAACATTGACAATCTCAACATAACGAGAGGTAATTTAGTAACATGAAACTTTCTACAACCATATTTCCCTCTCTCATAATAATTACATGTGGGATCATATTCAAATTCAACAATATAGCTATACATAACATATTCTCTACATGATCCACATGCATGCAAAGTTGACACTCTTCCAAAATAGTGGGATTATCATCAAATAAAGTCATGACCTCTATAAGCCCACTTTTATCAAAAATTTCATAAGATTGATCATTCTCCAAAGTAGTGGGATCATTATTACCTAAATTTGGAACTCTTCCAAACCCACTTTCAATATTATCGCAAACATATTCATCATGAGGCTTAAATAAATTTTCAAGATCATAAGAAGAATCACTCCAATCATGATCATTGCAATAAGTAGTGTACATATCAAAATTAGCATCCCCAAGCTTGGGGTTTTGCATATTATTAGCACAATTGTCATTAATAGAATTTATAATAACATCATTGCAATCATGCTTTTCATTCAAGGAGCTATCGTGAATCACTTTATAAATTTCTTCTTTTAACACTTCATTACAATTTTCAGATTCACGAATTTCAAGTAAAACTTCATAAAGATAATCTAGTGCACTCAACTCACTAGAAATTGGTTCATCATAATTGGATCTTTTAAAAAGATTATCAAGTGGATGAGGATCCATAAACTTTTTTATTTCTGATTTGGAATAAATATGCAATTATGCCAAGCGAACAAGCAAACAACCTAAGTAAGACATAAAGGCAAACGAAAAAAAGCAAATAAAATGGCAAATATTTTTGTATTTTTCTGAAAACGTTTTAGAAGTGGGGGAGATGAAAATGAGAGGCAAATGGCGAATAATGTAAATGTAAGAGATGAGAGTTTATGATGGGTACTTGGTAGGCTTGTTGTAGATCCTCCCCGGCAACGGCGCCAGAAATTCTTCCTGCTACTTCTTGAGCTTGCCTTGGTTTTCCCTTGAAGAGGAAAGGGTGATGCATCAAAGTAGAGATAAGTATTTCCCTCAGTTAAGAACCAAGGTTCAATCCAGTAGGAGGAACACACAAGTCTCCAATGATAGCACCTACACAAACAAACAAATACTTGCATCCAACGCGATAAAGGGGTTGTCAATCCCTTCACGGTTACTTGCAAGGATGAGATTTGATAGAGATAGGTATAAAAGATAAATAAAAGTGTAAAATAAAGTAAAAGTAAATAAATTGCAGCAAGGTATTTTTGGTTTTTGGGTTTTATAGATTTGAAAATAATATGATACAAGATAGACCCGGGGGCCATAGTTTTCACTAGAGGCTTCTCTCTTGAAAGAACGCATATGATGGGTAAACAAATTACTGTTGAGCAATTGATAGAAAAGCGCAAAGTTATGACGATATCTAAGGCAATGATCATGAATATAGGCATCACGTCTATGACAAGTAGACCGACTCCTGCCTGCATCTACTACTATTACTCCACACATCGACCGCTATCCAGCATGCATCTAGTGTATTAAGTTAATAAGAACGGAGTAACGCCTTAAGCAAGATGACATGATGTAGAGGGATAGATCCAATCAATATGAATAAACCCCACCTTTTTATCCTTAATGGCAACAATACAAATACGTGCCTCGCTACCCCTTCTGTCACTGGGTGAGGACACCGCAAAATTGAACCCATTACAAAGCACCTCTCTCATTGCAAGAAAAATCAATCTAGTTGGCCAAACCAAATCAATAGATCGAAGAGAAATACAAAGCTATCTTAATCATGCATAAAAGAGTTTAGAGAAGACTCAAATAATATTCATAGATAATCTGATCATAAATCCACAATTCATCGGATCTCAACAAACGCACCGCAAAAGAAGATTACATCGAATAGATCTCCAAGAACATCGAGGAGAACACTGTATTGAAGATCAAAGAGAGAGAAGAAGCCATCTAGCTACTAGCTATGGACCTGTAGGTCTGTGGTAAACTACTCACACATCATCGAAAGGGCAGCAAGGTTGATGTAGAGGCCCTCCGTGATCGAATCCCCCTCCGGCGGAGTACCGGAATAGGTCTCCAGATGAGATCTCACGAGGACAGAAACTTGCGGCGGCGGAAAAGTATTTTTGGTGTGCGCTCTGGTATACGGGGAATATTTGGGTATTTATAGAGCAAAGATTAGGGTTGAAGGAGCGTCAGGGGGCCCACAAGCCTGGGGGCCGCGTCCCCCCTAGGGCGCGCCTCCAGGGCTTGTCACCAACTGGTGGGCCCTCTGACCCCCTCCCGAAGGTTCCTGGGTGTCTTTTGGTCCAAGAAAAATCCCCAAAAAGTTTCGTTCCGTTTGGACTCCGTTTGGTATTGATTTTCTGTAAAAGACAAAAACATGAAAAAAAACAGCAACTGGCACTTGGCACTAGGTTAATAAGTTTGTCACAAAAAATGATATAAATAGCATAATAATGCATATAAAACATCCAAGATGGATAATATAATAGCATGGAACAATAATAAATTATAGATACGTTGGAGACGTATCAAACAACCATGAATCGATGGTGCATGATGTTCGGTCCCAGATGGCTAGACTAGCTTTTGATCTTCGGCGCTGGAGTGGAGAGTCTTTCGGCAATGTTAAAGGAGATCAAGAATTTCAGAAGGGAGTTGGAATTTCAAAAAGGCTAGTGACGCGGACGACATGCGGTGGCGGTGACGAGGATAGTGGTGGGGCCTCGAAGGGGTGGCTTTGTGGCATGAGCATGCACATTCCATGGGGGAATGGCGTGCCGTTGAGAAGCTGCTCCAGCACCTCTACCACCAGCATCATGTAGTCCTCCAATAGCTCTGCCACTATCCCCACCAGGAAAATCGCCAATGAAGGTTCGCCTTCACCTTCACTTCATGGGTCAAAAGGAATGTGTTTTTGCTAGACAGGTTATTGTTCATACAAGTGGCAGCCCCTGCTTAGATAAGCTCGATGAGTGCATTGCCCTTGATGACAGTAGATTCACTATTTTTGACTTTTCAAATTTGTGTAGCATATCATCCATCTTATCACCATCCTCTATATTGCCCAAACCAGCCACACTCAAACCCTCATCCTTAACATAATATATGTAGTTAGCCACCCCATACCCCTCTGTTTCTAATAGTGCTATCAAATTGTAATAAGTGATGTCTGACATGCACATGGATCTCTCTAGATTGTCTCTATCATGGAAACGAAACCTAACTTACCAAACCACATTATTTGTGGCTTCCTATGGGTCAGACGCAAAGATGCACATGGCGGTAGTTGCCGGGTCAACTACGCTCGAATTTGTCGCCCTACTTGCCTCGAAATACAGGTTTGCAGAGCGCCGGTGTTGCAGTGTGCACCCACTATATTTGGCTCCAGTGCATGGATCCTTCCTACTCCTAGAGCCAGGTACACCTTCCATCCGACCCAGTCGCTATCGAAATCTTCCGGCAATCGACCTACTAGACACTGCAAGACAGGAACTATCATTTTTGGATAGACCCTTGGATTAATGGTGCGTCAATCATGGAGCTGGCACCTCTTATCTTCGACCGTGTCCCTAAATGACGTCGTAGGGGCCGCATTGCGCACTAGCATCTTGCGGACCACGCCTGGGTACACGACATGTCTAGTGCGCTTGGTCCTGTGGCTCTTGTGTAGTACGTCGATCTGTGGAGGAGGCTGTAGAATATCCGGCTTACGAATGGGCATGACGAGTTGTGGTGGCGATGGATTGATTCCGGTCAATACTCGACACGATCATGCTACCTAGCACTCTTTCAGGGATCAATCCTGGACCCTTTCGGGCGGCTAACCTAGAAGACATGGGTTCCTTTGCGCATTAAAGATTTCTCCTGGCTTGCCATCTAGGATTGATGTTGGACGGTCGATCGACTTGCTCGTCGTGGCCTACGTAGAAACACTATGTGTTTTATGATAAGGTACCAAAATCTATGCACCATCACTTTGTGGCATGCCCCTTCCCCGACAGGTGGGGCATGAGGTCATGTCTTGGTGCCGATCGACTACAATGCACCCAGACGCTAGGGGTACCTTCCCGGATTGGTGTGCTTTCACCTACTCTCAGGCTCCCTGCCTCGCTTCGACGCGGGATCTCCTCTGTCATCAGTCTCACGGCGTGGTGGTTTTGGACGCACCGCAACGCCTGCACTTTGAGGGTATACGCCCCTCCACCTCCCACCTCATGCATGCCATCCAGGACGATGCGCACACCTGGGCTAGGGCCGGTGCCATAGGGATGGATAGAATCTTGCCTGAAACGTAGCCTTTTGTACTTGGGTTGAGCACCACATTTCTATTGCACCGGGCATCGTACTCGCGCCTTCCTGCACATGTGTTGTATGATGTCACCCACTTTGTAATTTTTCACTCCTTCTATCAATGAAAAGATACACAAGCTCTTGCGTATTCCAAAAAAACTACATGGATTAAAAAAAATGATAACTAACCGTATGATCTCAAAGACTTAAAGAGAATGCACAAACTTCATGGAGTTAAACAAAAAATGATCTCAAACAATAATGATCTAAATTAAAACAATGAAGAATATTGGATCTCAACCAATACATCATCCAAATTAACAATGTTGGTCTTCACCGTCTGAGCATAAGAGCGCGTCACCGCGAACACTGGGTCATGCCTCCGACGCTTGGGCGGGTTGAAACTGCCGCAACGCTCGTCCACAGTAGGGCCTCTGTCTTCACCATTTGTTGCACTGCATCTGTCGCCGCCACGTCGCTGCCATTGCCAGAGAGAATAGAGGATGATGAGGAGAGCGGGAGAATGTTACCTTTTTGTGGGTCTCAGGTGGGAGAAGGAGGCGACCGGTGAAACACGGGGTTAAAGGCCGGCACGTGCCATTCATCACCCCCCTTTGGCACGTCATCCCCTAAAAGGGGGCCTGGCCTATCAGTTTAGAGGTTAACCAAGCCAAACGAGCGATCATTGCGATTTGCAAGAAAAAGTGTGTTAGCGCGAGGTGTAAATTGCATAAAAATATGTAAAATTGTCTTTTCTGCAAAAGATGTCTCAATTGTGGTGGTTCTGTGCAATTCATTGCTGTGCAAAGTGTTTTCCTCGACGAGTTTTTAAAAAAACGGAGGCAAGAGCTTTGCCTCATCTATATTAATTAATAAGGGTTTTACAGAGTTAATTAACAAGAGCTTTGCATCATCTAAACCCTATACCCTAAAAGCCTTATAGCGTCACATGAAAACCACATGGGGTCTATTCTCGCGGCATAAACAAACTCAGGTGCTTCGCACCAGCGATGATCCGAATCTGGGCTTCCTCCTTAATGCTTTGCATGGTGTAATGCGTCGGCGTCGATTTTTGCAGAAAACACAAGCATTTCTTTCATTCTAGATTGTCCAATTCACAAGCATGGTCAGAGAGGCCATTGCCTTCAAGTTGGGTATGTTTGGGCCCGACATATTCGTCCACCAAGATCTAACACTTCTCTTGCTAGCCCAATGGGATAGGTCCAAGGCAGCTAAAACAAGCCATGCATGAAACGACACCCAAAGAAGAGACAAGCAGTCCTCTCATTTGCCCTCTTGCACAAGGAGTAAAGCCCGCAGTTTTCCCAACCTCTTTTAGCGAGACGATCCGCGTACAAACTCAGTTTTGTATAGCAAGCCATGAGAAAAATTTAACCTTTGAAGGGGCCCAGGCCTTCCAAATAGTCTTGTTCATTATCGTTAGCGTGGCTCCAAAGAATTGTGGTTTGTAAGCCGACTTTGTCGAGGAGATGTCGTTGGCCGTGAACTTCCAGGAAATGGTCTCCTCCACCTCGTCCTCAAGATGGACAAATGAGATCTTAGTGCAAAGGTCATTGTACTAACGAATGTGCGCCACAGAGAAGTTTGCATTAAGCTTAATCCGTCGAATCTAGGCATTGTCCGCCAAGGCCTAGCGAACCGTCCATTTTTTGTTGCTTGAGGCGGCAAAAACCTGGGGGGCAATATCTAATGGCCGCTTGCCATCCAACCATGGCGAGTCCCATAAAGACATCTTGGCTCCATTGCCCACGGAGATGGTCATGCAAGCATAAAAAAGCTTCATGTCAATCCCGTCGCATGGGTTTCCAGTACCAATCCACAACTTAGAGTTGTTGGTTCAGTCTAACCAAAGTCATCGCAATCGCAGGACCCTTGTGAATTTATCCAGATGCAGCGCATCGAGATCCCCAAGATGGGTCGGTCGACAGACAGATTTCCAATTTACCTTGCACTTGGCTCCGGAGGTCTTGTCAGAAGCCGACCGTAGAAAAGCACGCTCGATCTTGTTAATGCTAGCAAGCACCCCGAGGGGGAGACGACAAGCAGGTGATGTGACAGATGGCCTGAGAAGTAAGCACCTATTTGGCTAGCACAATTCGGCCAACCGAGGTAATGCCCTTTGGCTGCAATCTTATCTTCCAAAGGTTGATAATCCACCCTTTTTAGTTGTCAGACCGAAAGCGGGCCCCCCAGATATTTGATCGAAAATGAAGTGCGCTTGCCGGAGAGGCTCTAAAGAATATCATCAAGATCTAGCTGGCTGCAACGGATGGGCACAATGGAGCTCTTGAGGAAGTTGGTGGTGAGGCCAGTCACCTCGCCAAAGGAACTCGGAATGGTAGCCAAATTTTATATGTCCTGCTTAATATGGGCAACGAAGGTAGCGGTGTCGTTCACGTAGAGCGAGGTGCAGAAAGTGGAACCCCTCCCACCAATCTTGTGAAGCAGTCGTTGCTCAATGGCTACATTAAGGATTATTTGGAGAGGATCGATGGCCAACACAAAGAGCAACGGGGATAGAGGAACCCACTGCCGAAGGCCCCTGCTATGAATAATGGGAGCACCAGATATCCCGTTGATGACTCGCGAGGAAGATGTGGATAATAGGGCAGCGACCCAATCTCCGAACCTAGGCGGAAACTTTATTTGATCACCGAACCAAACAACCAGTGTATCACGAAATGTGTCACTGATGGAAAACACTGATATGACGTGTATCATGTTTACACTCTAAATTGTGGCCGACCAAAGGAATGCCAAACAGAGCCAATCATCCATCGTTACGTGTTTAAAAAGGATCGACAAAATCCATTCGTCCAGACAAACAGTCATGAACTCATGTTCCCATCCAGCAAAAGACATCGTCCAGAGTTCTACTAGTAGTATGCATTATCCACATGAAAAAGGAGCTCAAACTGAAAGGCCCCCAGATCTCACCAGAACTATTTACAAAAGAGCCACGGAAAAATCAGTCTCATTTCCACCGCTGGATAATAAGAGACATCATCATAGTACAAGTAGTACAGTCGGTCAGTACACCAAACGAATCAACAGAATGGACCGAAAGAGGCAAAACAAACGATCTGGATGGACTTATCGGATCGGACGAGGCTTCGAAGAGGCAGTCGGCTGGATCGATCAGCCTCGAGTGGTGACGCGGAGGGCGTGCGGCGGCGGGGGCGGCGCGAGCGGCGGGGCCACGAAGGGGAGGCTCCGCAGCATGAGCGTGCGCATCCGGCGGGGGAACGGCGCGCTGTTGAGCAGCTGCTCCAGCACCTCCGCCACCAGCATCGTGTAGTCCTCCAGCAGCTCCGCCACTATCCCCAGCAGGAACATCCCCGATGATAGCCTTCGCCTTCGCCTTGGCTTCGCGGTGCGGTAAGAAAAGGAATCGGTTTTCGCTCGCTCGGGATTTGTGTGTACTACTACTTTGGATGTGGATGTGGATGCGGATGTGGTGTTGACTTGTTACCGTCCGAGAGCAGGCGTCCGAGAGCGGCTTTTAAAAGGGATCGGGTTCCGGCGCGTCGTGTCCTGTGGGCAGTGGACGCTGGTTTTGGATGTGACGGGGTGGCGGCCCGCCTGTGGTATGCGCTAGAATCCAGCAGATGGAACGGTTACGTTCCCGCGGCGATGGTGTGCGGGGGTGGAGAAGCGGCCCGCATCAGCTGCGGCGGAGTCGGTCGATAGCCGCCGTGTCTCGCGCAGCGGTTTCCGAAACCGTCAAACCGGTGTCGCTCACTCGTACAGGTGATACAACGACCACCGCTGGAATTCTGACATGAGCTGTGGCTCGACATCGTGGGACTTGCCCACATCGGCCACCACTTTTTTTTTCCAAAACTATGCACGAACTCATATATACGCACATACATTCACTTCTATGAACACACGCACATCTATCATTATGAGCAATTATTGTTTTATGTGGCGTATGTGGCATCCACCTATTACCACATATTCAAAAAGTAAATACTGATGCACTGATATACAATAGACTAGCCAACTTATGTTCCAGCCTTGGTAGGAGCAATTGAGGAGCAGGGGATTGGGGAGGGAGCAGAGAAGGCGTCCCTGCAAGGCTCGGCTCAGTCCCCGGCGATGTCTTTGGACAGCGGCCTCTTCGAGAAACATGGCGGCGATGGTGGCGCCATGGAATGAAGGGAGGATTGGAAGTAACGGTGTGGTGGACATGGTGGTGACGGCGCCCTAGCCTAGGGCAGGGTAGTGACGATTGATTGGCAAAGGACTCGGACGGTGCTGGTGGCTTGATGGGCTTTTTTTGGCTATCCACGAACGCCATTTAATTTTTCTGGGTGCCCACGAACGCCATTTAAGGTTTTTTTTTTTGGTGGATGGCATATGTCGGACTAGTGGGACCCAACGCCACTTAAATCCTGAGCTGTGACTGCGCCGCTGCTCACTTCAAATGTGATTGGTTCCTGCATTCCAGCTAGGCTTTGTGGACGCAATTTTATCCTGTTTGGTTAATTGGGTTGCACTGAAAATTTGGTCCACACAAACCTCAAAGCACTGCTAGCCAACCCCTACGAAAATGGTCGATTCGACATTTTTTATTCAACCAGACCTGTGTCGCGTGGATAGGGGGAACGTGGCACCGAGCTCGTACGAGCGGGGATATAGCGAGAGCTCGCTCGTGTCCCCAAAAAATTGGCGGGAGTAATTGAGCCACCTCACGTTGATTACCTCGCCCAATTTAGTTTCCTTTGACTCACCGTCTGAATCCGCGCCATCATTTCCCCTCCTTCGAGCTCTTCGTCCTCAGCTGCTTCTTCACCGACAAGCACGTAAGCGGTGCCATCTTCTTCGGTCGGCGGTAGTTGGCAACGGCGATCCTTCTTCCTATTCTCCGAGATGCTCCTTGCCTCTCCCCTCCCTCTACTCCAATGCTTGTAAATAGCATTAGTCCCTACCCGTTGTAGCTTAGACTGTGAACATGTCGTAGATTAGATTAGATCTGCAGGTGGTGTGGTAGGTTATGCAAGTAGTGAGGATGTGATAGGTCGGATGCTAGTGGTGTTGCGTTGGTTGTATGGTGGGTTTTGCTTGTCGTAGGTGATGATGCTCACGCTGTTGTGGTAGATGTACATGTTTTCCATGTCGATTTTAATGCTAGTATGGTAGTCTGTTGAGTTTGATTTTTTTTTGAACCGGGCTAATCCCTTTCCATTGCATAAGAACGGAAATACAATTGTTCCAGAGATAAACAAGGGATGGGAAAGAAAGGGAAAGCGAGTTCAACGCACTGCCAGGAAACCCACCTCATTCGCCCGTTGTCGAAACGAATGTTATGAGATGAAAACCTGGACAACACCAAAAAAAGTCTAACCCTATTACACACCCAGGGTGACGATAGGAACTGATGCAGGGTAACACGTTCACTAGATTGCACAATGGTAATACGTTGAGTTTGATGATCAATCAATGTGTACTATGGTAGATGTGGTACTCTGTTGAACTTCATGATCAGTCCATACTAGTTTGCTAGATGTGTTATAGTGTTGAGCTTCATGACCAGTCCATCTGCAATATGGTTTTATATTAGATGTATTATTCTTCTTCAGCTGGTCTTGATGCTAACCAGCATGGGACATACCATCGAAGACTCAGGCCCTTATTTTGTCGGACTCGCATACCTTTTTGTAACGGCCGGATAATTAAGCTACAGTAGTCCTCTACTAATGATGCCACATCACCACGATTACTGTTGTCAATCTCGCGATGATTTAAATCCGGTTCGAATTCAAATTTAAAATAAAGTTAAACGATAAAAGTTTTCAAATGGCAAAACTAAAATGTGAAAAATGTGAAAAATAAATCATAAGTAATATTGGTGGAGAAACCAAATTTTTTATAAAAAAATGCTCTAAAATAAATAAAACAATAGCTATGACAATTAATTAAATGCCTTTTATAATTTATAAAATATTACACTATTTTATTTAGGGGTTAAACTTTTTGTGGCGGTGATATAATTAGTAATACTATTTTAGGTATAACTTTTGTAGTTTATAAAACAAAAATTAAATAAAATAGTAAAAGAAAAAAATAAAAGAAAAAGAAAAACAAACAGAAAAAAAAGAGAAACGTGAACAACTGCTCATCTCCTTCCCCTAGTGGCCACAGTGCAGCCCAGCCCACCAGCACTCCTCATCTCCTTCCGCTGTTCACCCTGGGCGCCGTGGACGCCCGAGCGCCGTGGACGCCCGAGCGCCGTCCATGGCGTGGATGCCTTGCACGTCGAGCATCCCGCGGCCCTCCCCGCGAGGATAAGAAAGCCACCCGACCCCCCTTTGCCCTAGACTGAAGCCCTACCATTTGCCCCTCTCCTCGCTCCCTGTCCTCGATCTGGTCGCGCTCGAGCTCCCGTCGCCATCCTCGCCGTCCGGGTAGCCACCGGCCTTCCCTCGAGGTTCCACCGAGCCCAGCCACTCCGCCTTCGTCCTCTACGCTGCCAGGTGCATCCCGTTGGAGTTGGGAGCCTCTGCATCGACCCCCACGAGGTCGCCTTCAACCTCTGCCCCGCCAGCGTTCCTCGTCAAATTCGTTGCCGCCGAGCCACTCTCGGCCACTCCGTGCACGCCACCGAGCTCCCCTGTGAGCCCCTCGCCGACCCCCCTCCTCCTCCCTCGTCTCCGTCGCTGTAGACGGCCGCGCGCGCCCCTGGCCGCCATGGTCGCGCCCAGTTCCTCCTGGCCGCGCCCGTTCGCCGTTGACCGCGCCCGCGCGCCCCACTAGTTCGCCATCCTGCGCATCGGCTGCGCCCCGCCTACGCGAGCCTGCGCCTTGCCGCTGCCCCCCGCGCCGCGCTCCTCTGCTGCTGCTAACTGCTGCCGGCCGCGCTGACGGTGAGCTCCGCCGCCCAAACCTGCTCGCGTGCCCCCCGCGCCCCCGCGCGCACCCGGCCCCGCATCCCCGTGCCTGCTGTTGCCCTCCGCTCGTCCTCCCGTGGTCTACCGAGTGCGCCGCCGCAACTTGAGGTCGCCGGCGGCTGCCGACGTGGTACCGTCGTTAGGGGTTAATCCCCACTAATTACGCCCCTAATTACACCCTAGAGGCACTGACACGTGGGCCCCGCGTGGCTGCAGATTTGTTTAGTTACTAATTACCCCGCTAACCTCACTGGCCTGTGGGCCCTAGGCCATTAACTTAATCTAAAACAATAGTTTAATTTAAACTACCCCATGAGACACTTACAGGTGCCCCGGCGCCCACTTTGAGTGGTCAACATGGACCGGTCAACTGCTGACTGTGCAGTTGACTGGCCCCACCAGCCAGCCCCTCTGGTGCACTACTGGGTGCACTGGACCGGGTGCACCTAGCTTTTCATGTGTATTTTCGAATTAATTTAAATAATAATAATTTCAGAAAATGTTTAAAACTTTGAAAAATCATGTAAAATAAACAGTAACTCCGATGAAAATAATTTATATACGAAAATTGCTCGAAAAATATAACGAATCCAAATATGCAGTCCATTCATCTGTCACGTGCCCCTAGCATAGCGAACATGGAACCGTCCTCCTCCGTTTCATCTGTCCGAAAATGCCTAACACCGGGGATACTTTCCCGGATGTTTTCCCCCTTCGCCGGTAGCACCTAGTACTGTGTTACGTCACACCTAGCACCACTTTTTGCCTTGTCATGCATCGTCATGCATCAGTTTGCATTGTATTCATTGTTTCTTCCCCCTCTTCTCTCCGGTAGACTTCGAGACCGACGCCGCTGCTCTAGACGTCGGCTACGCTCCTGTCGACCCGCCCTTCTCCGCAGAGCTTCCAGGCAAGCAAACCTCTCTTGATCATCCCGATACCGTCTATTCCTTCTCTCTACTACTTGCATTAGAGTAGTGTAGCTGTTATTGCTTATCGGTTTGATCCTATACTGCTGCATAGCCTGTCCTTGTTGCTACTGTTGTTGATACCTTACCTGCTATCCTAAATGCTTAGTATAGGATGCTAGTTTATCATCAGTGGCCCTACATTCTTGTCCGTCTGCCATGCTATACTATCGGGCCATGATCACTCAGGAGGTGATCATGCGTATATACATACATACTATACTTGATACATGTGGTGACTAAAGTTGGGCCGGCTCGTAGAGTACCCGTGAGTGATTCACGAATGTGGGGGCTGAAGGGACAGGTGGTTCCATCCAGGTAGTGGTGGACCTGGGTTCCCGACGCCCCCCTGAGTGATACCTTGTGGCGGAGCGACAGGGCAGGTTGATACCACCCAGGAGAGAGGTGGGCCTGGTCCCTGGTCGTTGTCTACGGTTGTTTCAAAATAACACGTTCAACGAGATTTGGATATTTGATCTGAGTTGGTCTTTTGGCCTATATGCACTAACCAACTACGTAGGGACAGTTATGGGCACTCGGCATCGTAGTATCAGCCGAAGCTTTCCAGACGTCAGCGAATGAGTGGCACGCGCCGGGTTGGACCGCGTAAAGCACCCTCCTTTGTAATGGAGGCTACCAGGTCTGCTCACTGGCCGCGTACGCAACGTGCAGGAGTGCAACTGGCGATGGGCCCAAGACCCCTGCACGCTTAGGATTTAGACCGGCATGCTGACCTCTCTGTTGAGCCTAGGTAGGGCTGCGACGTGTTGATCTTCCGAGGCCGGGCATGACCCAGGAAAGTGTGTCCGGCCAGAGGGATCGAGCGTGTTGGGCAATGTGGTGCACCCCTGCAGGGAAGTTGAACTATTCGAATAGCCGTGTCCATGGTAACAGGACGCTTGGAGTTGTATTCCGACCTCTGACAACTAGAACCGGATACTTAATAAAACACACCCTTTCAAGTGCCAGATACAACCCGGTGATCGCTCTCTCACAGGGTGACGAGGAGAGGATCGCCGGGTAGGATTATCTATACGATGTTACTTGATGCTATACTTGCTACTCTCTCCTATATGCTTGAAGATGGAGGCTGCCAGAAGCGTAGTCTTTGATAGGACTAGCTATCCCCTCTTATTCTGGCATTCTGCAGTTCAGTCCACAAATACTACCCATTTCATTGATACCGATGCATATGTAGTGTAGATCATTGCTTGCGAGTACTTTGGATGAGTACTCATGGTTGCTTTGCTCCCTCTTTTCCCTCTTTTTCTTTCTTCTCGGATGCCGCAACCAGATGATGGAGCCCAGGAGCCAGACTCCACCATCGACGACGACCGCTACCCCGAGGGTGCCTACTACTACGTGCAGGCCGCTGACGACCAGGAGTAGTTTAGGAGGATCGCAGGCAGGAGGCCTACGCCTCTTCGATCTGTATCCATGTTTGTGCTAGCCATATTATGGCACCTTGTTTAACTTTAGGTCTGTACTCAGATATTGTTGTTTCCGCTGACTCGTTTGTGTCGAGCTCTTGTATTCGAGCCCTCAAGGCCCCTGGCTTGTAATATGAAGCTTGTATTATTTTAATTTGTGTTTAGAGTTGTGTTGTTATATCTTCCCGTAAGTCCCCGATCTTGATCGTACACGTTTGCGTGTATGATTAGTGTACGATTGAATCGGGGCATCACAAGTTGGTATCAGAGTCAACTGCCTGTAGGAATCCCCCTTCCAAACTCCTTGGTCGAAGTTGAGTCTAGTCATTACAAAACTTTTACTAACATGGCTGTGCGGCTTATGGGCCCACATCGCCATTGGGTGGTATTAGGATCTTTTATTCCTCGACCTATACTCTAGACTCTGATCTCTCTCCTATTCGGGTCAAATGATTTTACTAACTTTGACTCTAGGTTCTCGTAACTGCTCCCCCCCCCCCCCTCGAGAGCCCCCCGATGCTTTCCCGAGACCCTTGTGCCCTTCGCCGTTGCGATCCCTACCACCGATAAATCCTTATGGATAACTACCTACATTTGACGTTCATACCTTCATCCCCAGTTGCTCTTGTTATTACAAGATACCTCGAAATCCTCTCTTTTGTTCCGAGAATACTTTGTGCCTACTGCCATGCAGTTCCTTTGCCACCTGAATACCCCTACGGATAATTTCTCGCACTTACCGAGTATCGGCTCATCCCCAGTTGATTCATGTATTTCACAAAAGTCTTCAAAATACCATTCGATCTTCCAAAAATCCTCAACAGCCTATTGCTCTTGAAATTCTTGCTTGCTTGCCTTATGATTAATCCCATAATTCTGGTAATCTTATTGGCATCCTTTCTCATTATCATTTTGAGTCCGTTGATTCGATATGTTTGTGAATGGTCGCAACCATCAGTCGAAACTAGAATTCATCCTTCTGGCTCAGACGTCATTTTGAACAGAAGCTGGTTCTCGACGAATCAAATTGCCGTCGATTGTACCCCTAAGTCTATTCAACTTATCCATCCTTAATCAAAGAGTTTGCTTCTGATCCCTTGATGTGGAAATCATAATTCCTTTGCATTTGAGCTTTGAATTAGTCAGTTGTTTCTATAAACTGATCTCCTTGCATTCTTCTTCTGGTTGAGTACCGATGCTCACATCAGATCCCTTGTGGACCACCAGATCCTTTGTTGGATTTATCCGACAGCGTCCTTCATATTCAACCACC
Organism: Thinopyrum elongatum; assembly: GCA_011799875.1. NCBI lineage: Eukaryota > Viridiplantae > Streptophyta > Magnoliopsida > Poales > Poaceae > Thinopyrum > Thinopyrum elongatum. The sequence goes on along the minus strand of CM022298.1, from coordinate 543,571,122 downwards.
TTGTGAGTTCTGCCATGATACATAATGCCTTGGGTAAATTGTATCCTCTGCTTTCCCAACCATGCCCTGCTTTCGAGCTGGTGATATTTACTATTGAAGCTTGTGGTATATGTTTCCACGATGCCCCGATGGGTTGAACCTATGCCTTCCTTAATCTGTGTGAACCCGAAGGTTTTCACGGGTCATACTCCTCTGGTAATTCACCGGGTAGGTTTTCACACTCAAAATCATTTTAATAGAGCAGTGAATGAATGGTCATGCATTGGAGAAGTGGGAGTCGACCTTGAACTTTGTGTTCATGCCCATGGACACGATGTAGATCTTATCATTAAAGCTTCTCTTAAATTAATTATTCCCTTGGTATAAGTTCATCTTATATCTGGGATCTAGTCTTTTGCAATCATGGTTCCGATCATATTGATATTCTTTGATTCCTTTTCTTGGACAAGTTAAAGTACTTGTCTTCTACAGATCAATGCGCCTGTCCAACCTTTATTTTGTCCTACTTTCGAGTATTACCCTCTGGTATCTTGATAATATCACATAACCATGTTTCTTATTACGAGTCTTCTCCAAGTATTACATTCTCACTGATTTCAATTTCCCCCAGGTTCTGAGTTGTTGGACACTCAAGGACACCGGTAACTGAATCGAGTCCGCACCATGATTAAACAACTCTTAATAATCTTCTTACTTATGTGTTTGTACCCGATCATGTCATTCCTAGCCTGATTGGCTATATCATTATCGTGCCGATTTTAACTATGCTACCTGGTCCTTAATCCCGGAGCACAACTTTCGATGATGAGCTAAGCTTACGTCGATTTCCTCGTCTTATCGTTCCACCTCGAACAGCAAGCTTGATTCCGAGTTGGTGTCATATCCGTGGATCCAATAATCTTTCGCCGCATCAGTCCTTTTGCTTGATGCAGTCGCTGTTTGATTGCTTCTTCGTGGAGCCTCTCGACAAAATTTGTTGTGATCATCATCAACATTTTGACTCCTTCCAGGATATTAATCGAATTCATGATGATATGCCATCCTCGTCCCTTGGTAGTTTTAGTTACCATCGACAACATCCTTACCTTCCTTTCATCACAACTTGTTCAATGTTTAAATATGGATGCCCTCCTCGAACATACTTCATTATATACTATAATGTGTCCAATATTATCACCTGGTGCACTTAATTGTGGAAATCCATCTTTTTGGAAACCTCGATGAATTGTCGCTAAACCATCAGCCATCTTCCCTTCTTCTCCATGGTTAACAATGACTTCTTGTTTTGGAGATTGCTTCCATATGTCATTTCCCGAGAATCTTGCATCATCTTCTCATTAATTTGTGTTGTACCCTTTTCTTCTCAGGTATCCTGAGTCTGAGGTATCCTGACACCAATCGGATCTGAATCTCGGTCAGATATGGTGGTTGGAACATATTTCCAAGAGTTATGACGTTGGTCTTTATATGACCCGGTAATGTGATGTCATGCCCAGCACACCTGGCCGGAGGACCTATTGTTATAGTTTCCTTTTTAGCAAAGTTAGGCATTCTTCCATGAGGAACTTGTAAGACTTATTATATGAGTTGTTCCTGATGGATCCTTTGTGTATCCAAAGTCTGACGTTTGCTTGAAGACCATGTCAATGCTATCTCGAACCATGTCTGTGGTACTCCGATCATCTATAAGAACATTTGAAGCATAATGCTAAAATTTTGTTATCAATTATCCAAACACCGTTGTATGGGTAACGTCATGAATTCCCTCTCCCCTCACCTAAATGGTTTTCTACTTTCTACCCTCTCATGGATGTCATGCTCTGCTTGTCCTTGGGAAGGATATACCCCTGTTATATGTGTTTAAACACATTTTCCTTTCCATTGTTCTGTTTAATCTGATAACCACATTTTCCTTTACATTGTTTTGATTAACCTCCCTTGGGATATATATGATCTATGCAGTAACATTCTTCTGCTTATGTAAACACCTCGGTATACAACTCGGTCAGTACGACCCTGTTACTATTGTTGATGGCATTCCGATAACCACCGATGGACGAGAACTTAGCCAACTGGTCCGCCTCGTTCAACGAGCAGGAAAACGGTTCTCTTCATCCCTCGCCCTTGGTACCAACGTTGTTGGCGACATAACTGACAGGCTATTTTCTCACATGCCTTGCTATCCTGACCGTGCAAGAAGTCAGCGCCCTTTCTAATTTTAACCCGCATGGTGGGCCCATAACCCATAGTTCCACGAGATTGAAACCTGACTCTCCTATGCATCCCTGTTTCCAAAGTTATTCCAACCACTTGGCTTTGTATGAGATTCACGATCCACCTTCCTAGTGATCTATTCTGGTGTCCGACACAATACCTATTCCCGTTGCTCTGAACCCCCTCAACCGCTCTGTTTCAGGCATCGAACGTTTATCTACCCGCTTGAAGATTCTCATGCATACTTTTATTTCTATCGATGTATTTCCTGAGTTCCAACTCGAGAGGTACTCATATGCTCATTCATGGGTTAACCCCCGATTATTACCCTTATAGCATTCTGTCGTTGCCGAGCTGCCCCTTACCTTTTCCTAACTACGATGAAGATTCTGAAGGAAGAATGACAACTTCGTCACGGTGCCCTGAAGCAGAGAAATGAAGACATCAACGGAAGGGATCGACCTCTTCGAGAAGAGCAGCCAAGAACAAAAGGAACCGTTAGAATTTCATACCCAGAACTCCCCCCTTACTCCACCTCTTAAATCTCGGGACGAGATTTCTTGTAGTGGAGGAGAATTATAACGCCCGGATAATTAAGCTACAGTAACCCTCTACTAATGATGCCACATCACCACAATTACCGTTGTCGATCTCGTGATGATTTAAATCCCGTTCGAATTCAAATTTAAAATAAAGTTAAATGATAAAAGTTTTCAAAGGGCAAAACTAAAATGTGAAAAATGTGAAAAATAAATCATAAGTAATATTGGTGGAGAAACCACATTTTTATAAAAAAAAATGTTCTAAAATAAATAAAAAATGGCTCTGACAATTAATTAAATGCCTTTTATAATTTATAAAATATTAAACTATTTTATTTAGGGATCAAACTTTTTGTCGCAGTGATATAATTAGTAATACTATTTTAGGTACAACTTTTGTATTTTATAAAACAAAAATAAAATAAAATAGTAAAAGAAAAATAAATAAAAGAAAAAGAAAAACAAACAGAAAAAAAGAGAAACGAGAACAACTGCTACTGCTGCACTGGGCCCTAGTGGCCACAGTGCAGCCCAGCCCACCAACACTCCTCATCTCCTTCCCCTGTCCACCCTGGGCGCCGTGGACGCCCGAGCGCCGTCCATGGCGTGGATACCTTGCGCGTCGAGCATCCCGCAGCCCTCCCCGCGAGGATAAGAAAACCACCCGATCCCCCTCTGCCCTAGACTGAAACCCTACCATTTGCCCCACTCCTCGCTCCCTGTCCTCGTTCTGGTCGCGCCCAAGCTCCCATCGCCATCCTCGCCGTCCGGGTAGCCACTGGCCTTCCCTCGAGGTTCCACCGAGCCCAGCCACTCCGCCTTCGTCCTCTATGCTACCAGGTGCATCCAGTTGGAGTTGGGAGCCTCTGCATTGACCCCCACGAGGTCGCCTTCAACCTCTGCCCCGCCGGCGTTCCTCGTCAAATTCGTCGCCACTGAGCCACTCCCGGCCACACCGTGCACGCCACCGAGCTCCCCTATGAGCCCCTCGCCGATCCCCCCTCCTCCTCCCTTGTCTCCGTCGCTGTAGACGGCCGCACGCGCCCCTGGCCGCGCCCAGTCCTCCTGGCCACGCCCGCTCGCTGCTGACCGCGCTCGCGCGCGCCCCACTGGCTCGCGAGCCTGCGCCCTACCGTTTCCCCTGCGCCGCGCTCCTCTGTTGCTGCTAACTACTGTCGGCCGCGCTGACGGTGACCTCCGCCGCCCAAAGCTGCTCGCGTGCCCCCCGCGCGCTCCGTGTGCACCCGGCCCTACATAGCCGTGCCTGCTGCTGCCCTCCGCTCGTCCTCCCGTGGTCTCCCGAGTGCGCCGCCGCGACTTGAGGTCGCCGGCGGCTAACCCCGGTTGCTGCCGACGTAGTACCGTCATAAGTGATTAATCCCCACTAATTACGCCCCTAATTACACCCTAGAGGCACTAACACATGGGCCCCGCATGGCTGCTGATTTGTTTAGTTACTAATTACCCCGCTAACCTCACTGACCTGTGGGCCCTAGGCCATTAACTTAATCTAAAACAGTAGTTTAATTTAAACTACCCCATGAGACACGCCCGACGCCCACTTTGACTGGTCAACACGGACCAGTCAACTGCTGACTATGCAGTTGACTGGCCCCATCAGCCAGCCCCTCTGGTGCACTGCTGGGTGCACTGGACCGGGTGCACCTAGCTTTTCATGTGTATTTTCGAATTAGTTTAAATAATAATAATTTTAGAAAATGTTTAAAACTTTGAAAAATCATATAAAATAAACAGTATCTCCGACGAAAATTCTTTATATATGAAAATTGCTCAGAAAAATATAACGAATCCGAATATGCAGTCTGTTCATCTGTCACGTGCCCATAGCATAGCGAACATGGAACCGCCCCCCTCCGTTTCATCTGTCCGAAAATGCCTAACACCGGGGATACTTTCCCGGATGTTTTCCCCCTTCGCCAGTAGCACCTAGTACTGCGTTAGGTCACACCTAGCACCACTTTTTGCCTTGTCATGCATCGTCATGCATCTGTTTACATTGTATTCATTGTTTCTTCCCCCTCTTCTCTCCGGTAGACTTCGAGACCGACACCGCTGCTCTAGAAGTCGGCTACGCTCCTGTCGACCCGTCCTTCTCCGCAGAGATTCTAGGCAAGCAAACCCCCCTTGATCATCCTGATACCGCCTATTCCTTCTCTCTACTGCTTGCATTAAAGTAGTGTAGCTGTTACTGCATATCGGTTTGATCCTATACTGCCGCATAGCCTGTCCTTGTTGCTACTGTTTTTGATACCTTACCCGCTATCCTAAATGCTTAGTATAGGATGCTAGTTTATCATCAGTGGCCCTACATTCTTGTCCGTCTGCCATGCTATACTATCGGTCTGTGATCACTCGGGAGGTGATCACGGGTATATACATACATACTATACTTGATACATGTGGTGACTAAAGTCGGGTCGGCTCATAGAGTACCCGCGAGTGATTCATGAATGTGGGGGCTGAAGGGACAGGTGGTTCCATCCAGGTAGTGGTGGACCTGGGTTCCCGACGCCCCCCTGAGTGATACCTTGTGGCGGAGTGACAGGGTAGGTTGAGACCACCCAGGAGAGAGGTGGGCCTGGTCCCTGGTCGTTGTCCGCGGTTGTTTCAAAATAACACGTTTAACGAGATTTGGATATTTGATCTGAGTTGGTCTTTTGGCCTATACGCACTAACCAACTACGCGGGGACAGTTATGGGCACTCGGCGTCATAGTATCAGCCGAAGCTTTCCAGACGTCAGCGACTGAGTGGCGCGCGCCGGGTTGGACCGCGTAAAGCACCCTCCTTTGTAATGGAGGCTGCCAGGTCTGCTCACCGGCCGCGTACGCAACGTGCAGCAGTGCAATGGGCGATGGGCCCAAGATCCCTGCGCGCTTAGGATTTAGACTGGCGTGCTGACCTCTCTATTGAGCCTAGGTAGGGCTGCGACGTGTTGATCTTCCGAGGCCGGGCATGACCCAGGAAAGTGTGTCCGGCTAGAGGGATCGAGCGTGTTGGGCAATGTGGTGCACCCTGCTACTTCTTGAGCTTGCGTTGGTTTTTCCCTTGAAGAGGAAAGGGTGATGCAGCACAGTAGAGGTAAGTATTTCCCTTAGTTAATAACCAAGGTATCAATCCAGTAGGAGAAGAACGCACAAACCACCAACACCTGCAAAAACAATCAAACACTTGCACCCAACGCGATAAAGGGGTTGTCAATCCCTTCACGGTCAATTGCAAAAGTGAGATCTGATAGAGATAGATAAACAAAAGATAAAATATTTTTGGGTTTTTTGGTATATAGATCTGAAAATAAAAGATTGCAAAATAGTAGATCGGAAAGTAATATGATGGAAAATAGGAGATCGGAAAGTAATATGATGGAAAATATAAGTAATACGATGGAAAATAGACCCGGGGGCCATAGGTTTCACTAGTGGATTCCCTCATGAAGGCAAATAATATGGTGGGTGAAAAAATTACTGTCGAGCAATTGATAGAAAAGCGCAAAGTTATGACGATATCCAAGGCAATGATTATGCATATAGGCATCATGTCCGTGTCAAGTAGACCAACTCCTGCCTGCATCTACTACTATTACTCCACACATCGACCGTTATCCAGCATGCATCTGGAGTATTAAGTTCATAAAGAACGGAGTAACGCCTTAAGTAAGATGACATGATGTAGAGGAATTAACTCAAGCAATATGATGAAAACCCCATCTTTTTATCCTCGATGGCAACAATACAATACGTGCCTCGCTACCCCTACTGTCACTGGGTGAGGACACCGCAAGATTGAACCCAAAGCTAAGCACCTCTCCCATTGCAAGAAAAACCAATCTAGTAGGCCAAACCAAACCGATAATTCGAAGAGAAATACAAAGATATTAAATCATGCATAAAAGAATTCAGAGAAGATTCAAATAATATTCATAGTTAAGCTGATCATAAATCCACAATTCATCAGATCCCGACAAACACACCGCAAAAGAAGATTACATCGGATAGATCTCCAAGAACATCAAGGAGAACATTGTATTGAGAATCAAAGAGAGAGAAGAAGCCATCTAGCTACTAGCTACGGACCCGTAGGTCTGAGGTAAACTACTCACGCATCATCGGAAGGGCAATGGAGTTGATGTAGAAGCCCTCCGTGATCGATTCCCCCTCTGATGGGATGCCGGAAAAGGCCCAAAGATGGGATCTCACGGGAACAGAAGGTTGCGGCGGTGGAAAAGTGTTTTCGTGGATTGCTCTGGTGGTTCTGGAATATATGTGAATATATAGGAGGAAGGGCTAGGTCAGGGGAGTCCCGAGGGGCCCACAAGGTAGGGGGGCGCGCCCCCCCTAGGGCGCGCACTCCACCCTTGTCGCCGCCTCGCGGCTCTTCTGACTTGGACTCCAAGTCCCCTGGGTGTCTTCTGGTCCAAGAAAAATCATCGTGAAGTTTTATTCCATTTGGACTCCGTTTGGTATTCCTTTTCTGCGAAGCTCAAAAACAAGGAAAAAACATAAACTGGCACTGGGCTCTAGGTTAATAGGTTAGTCCCAAAAATAATATAAAATAGCATATTAATGCATATAAAACATCCAAAACAGATAATATGATAGCATGGAACAATAAAAAATTATAGATACGTTGGAGACGTATCAAGCATCCCCAAGCTTAATTCCTGCTCGTCCTCGAGTAGGTAAATGATAAAAACAGAACTTTTGATGTGGAATGCTACCTAACATACTTATCCATGTAATTTTCTTTATTGTGGCATGAATGTTCAGATCCATAAGATTCAAAACAAAAGTTTAATATTGACATAAAAATAATAATACTTCAAGCATACTAATAAAGCAATCATGTTTTCTCAAAATAACATGGCCAAAGAAAGTTATCCCTACAAAATCATATAGTCTGGCTATGCTCCATCTTCATCACACAAAATATTCAAATCATGCACAACCCCGATGACAAGCCAAGCAATTGTTTCATACATTTGATGTTCTCAAACCTTTTCAACTTTCACGCAATACATGAGCGTGAGCCATGGACATAGCACTATAGGTGGAATAGAATATGGTGGTTGTGGAGAATACAAAAAGAAGGAGATGTCTCACATCAACTAGGTCTATCAACGAGCTATGGAGATGCCCATCAATAGATATCAATGTGAGTGAGTAGGAATTGCCATGCAACGGATGCACTAGAGCTATAAGTTTATGAAAACTCAAAAAGAAACTAAGTGGGTGTGCATCCAACTTGCTTGCTCACGAAGACCTAGGGCAATTTGAGGAAGCCCATCATTGGAATATACAAGCCAAGTTCTATAATGAAAAATTCCCACTAGTATATGAAAGTGACAACATAGGAGACTCTCTATCATGAAGATCATGGAGCTACTTTGAAGCACAAGTGTGGAAAAAGAATAGTAACATTGCCCCTTCTCTCTTTTCTCTCATTTTTTTGGTGGGCTTCTTTGGCCTCTTTTATTTTATTTGTGGGCTTTGTTGGCCTCTTTTATTTTTTTCCTCACATGGGACAATGCTCTAATAATGAAGATCATCACACTTTTATTTACTTACAACTCAAAAATTACAACTCGATACTTAGAACAAAATATGACTCTATATGAATGCCTCCGGCGGTGTACCGGGATGTGCAAGGACTCAAGAGTGACATGTATAAAAATTATGAACGGTGGCTTAGCCACAAATACTATGTCAACTACATGATCATGCAAGGCAATATGACAATGATGGTATGTGCCATAATAAACGGAACGGTGGAAGTTGCATGGCAATATATCTTGGAATGGCTATGGAAATGCCATAATAGGTAGGTATGGTGGTTGTTTTGAGGAAGATAAAAGGTAGGTGTATGGTACCGGCGAAAGTTGCGCGGTACTAGAGAGGCTAGTAAAGGTGGAAGGGTAAGAGTGCGTATAATCCATGGACTCAACATTAGTCATAAAGAACTCACATACTTATTGCAAAAATCTATTAGTTATCAAAACAAAGTACTACGTGCATGCTCCTAGGGGGATAGATTGGTAGGAAAAGACCATCGCTCGTCCCTGACCACCACTCATAAGGAAGACAATCAATAAATAAATTATGCTCCGACTTCATCACATAACGGTTCACCATACGTGCATGCTACGGGAATCAAAAACTTTAACACAAGTATTTCTACAATCCACAATTACTCACTAGCATGACTCTAATATCACCATCTTTATATCTCAAAACAATCATAAGGAATCAAACTTCACATAGTATTCAATGCACTTTATATGAAAGTTTTTATTATATCCCTCTTGGATGCCTATCATATTAGGACTAAATTTATAACCAAAGCAATTACCATGCTGTTTAGGAAGACTCTCAAAATAATATAAGTGAAGCATGAGAGTTCAATAATTTCTATAAAATAAAACCACCGCCGTGCTCTAAAAAGATATAAGTGAAGCACTAGAGCAAAATTGCCTAGCTCAAAAGATATAAGTGAAGCACATAGGGTATTCTAATAAATCACGATTCATGCGTGTCCCTCTCAAAAGGTGTGTACAGTAAGGATGATTGTGGCAAACTAAAAAGCAAAGACTCATATCATACAAGACGCTCCAAGCAAAACACATATCATGTGGTGAATAAAAATATAGCCTCAAGTAAATTTACCGATAGACGAAGACGAAAGAGGGGATGCCTTCCAGGGCATCCCCAAGCTTAGGCTCTTGGTTGTCCTTGAATATTACCTTGGGGTGACTTGGGCATCCCCAAGCTTAGGCTCTTGCCACTCCTTATTCCATAGTCCATCAAATCTTTACCCAAAACTTAAAAACTTCACAACACAAAACTCAACAGAAAACTCGTGAGATCCGTTAGTACAAGACAATAAAATCACCACTTTTGGTACTGTTGTGAACTCATTATTTATTTATATTGGTGTAATATCTACTGTATTCCAACTTCTCCATGGTTCATACCCCCCGATACTACCCATAGATTCATCAAAATAAGCAAACAACACAAAGAAAACAGAATCTGTCAAAAACAGAACAGTCTTCGAAGATCTGAATTGTTCTAATACTTATGTAACTCCAAAAATTCCTAAATATTATGAAAACAGATTAAATTTGTATATAAATTGTGTGTAAAAAATTCAGGGTTTTTCAACACTCCAGTCAATTATTAAAATTCTGTGACTGGACGAAAAAGTTTCTGTTTTTCAGCAAGATCAAATCAACTATCACCGTAAGCCATCCCAAAGGTCTTACTTGGCACAAACACTAATTAAAACACCAAAACACATCTAACCAGAGGCTAGATGAAAAATTTATTAAAAAACAGAACCAAAAAAGTAGAAACAAAAATAAAATTGGGTTGCCTCCCAACAAGCGCTATTGTTTAATGCCCTTAGCTAGGCATAAAGACACATAGATCTAGGTATTGTCATCTTTGGTATGCAATTCCTTTCTCATTAAATCTTCCAAAACTCATCTTAGCAAATCAATTCTTTCCTTTATTTCCCTTATAGGGGAGGAACTTAAATCATGAAAAGGACTTTGATTAGTGATTTTGACATTCATAAACCCGTAATCTGGATCATCACCATATATATCATCATATAAAACACGTATCTCATTTCTAGCGGGTTCTTTCATCATCTTATCCAACCAATTCTTATTAAATCCTACATAAATCCCCCTTGTAATCCAATCAAATTCCTCGTAGGCCTCAAGGTATAAGGCTTGAGAGATCTCTGAATAGGGAGCTCTCCTCCTAAGATTGTCGCTGTAAGATTGATAATCCCTAGATTCCAAACTACGCATAGTTTCTTTATCATGAGGTAAACTACTCACGCATCATCAGAAGGGTAATGGAGTTCATGTAGAAGCCCTCCGTGATCGATTCCCCCTCCGGCGGGATACCGGAAAAGGCCCCAAGATGGGATCTCACGGGAACAGAAATTTGCGGCGGTGGAAAAGTGTTTTCGTGGATTGCTCTGGTGGTTCTGCAATATATGTGAATATATAGGAGGAAGGGCTAGGTCAGGGGAGTCCCGAGGGGCCCACAAGGCAGGGGGCGCCCCCCCTAGGGCGCGCCCTCCACCCTTGTCGACGCCTCGTGGCTCTTCTGACTTGGACTCCAAGTCCCCTGGGTGTCTTCTGGTCCAAGAAAAACCATCGTGAAGTTTTATTCCGTTTGGACTCCGTTTGGTATTCCTTTTCTACTGTAACACCCCTGTTTAATAGCCATTGTGGTTACCTGCTAATAATGCCAAGTAATCTCATTTGCAGTGCCTAGTCATAGTGGTTAATCTCAGCAATTCAAATACTTCTCTCAAAATTAACTCAAATTCAAAAGTGCAAATAAATTTGCTCAAACACTATGGGAAAAATGTTCATTAAATAGCAAATATTCCAGAAGCACTCATAAAAATATAAACAATGATAGTTGAATTAGCTAAATGACTCAAACCACATGAAACAGAACCAAAACAGCACTATCTAAATCATTTATAATTAAATCAAATTCAAATAAAATCCAAATTTGCTCAAACCAATTTTTGGTGAAAGGTAATATTACATTGTAATATTTGGGCCAAATCCCACATTCTATAAAAGAGCACAAGTGGCCTAACTATTTTAAAACAGAAAAGAAATAAAGAAAAGGCAAAACAGAAAACAGAAAAATAAAACGAGGCACTGTGCACTGGGCCTAAGTGCACAGTGCCCTGACCACAGCCCACCAGGCCCATTCCCTCCTCTCTCTCCTGCGTGTCGCCGTGCCCATGGCCGAGCGCCCGCGCGCCGGCGAGGCGCCGACACGCCGACGCCCCACCGACGCCACAGACAGGGGAGGAGGATAAGGACACACCCATCCATCTCCCCTGGTCCTTCTCGTCCACTCGTCGCTCCTCCCTCGCCCCTCTCTCGCTCGCGCTCGCCTTTCCCCTCTCCGGTCCGAGCGCCGTCGCCGCCGTCCTCACTCATCCCCGCGGCCACCGAGCTTCGCTCGCCGCTCCGCTGTGTCCAGCGCCATCGCCATGGACCGCCACGACCTCGGACGCCGTAGATTGGGGCCGGGAAGCTCCACATCGCGCGGATCGAGCCGCGCCCATCTGCGGCATCTCCGGCGACCCCCGCTTCCCTGCTGCTACTAAGCTGTCGCCGGGCCACCGTGTGCCTCCGCTGTGAGCTTCCCCTCCTTTCCATCTCTCTGTTCACCCTGTACGAGCGCGCTAGCCGCTTCCTCCACGATGCCCGAGCACGCCGCCGCATATCCCGTCGCCGGAGAGGCTTCGATGACCATTTGGTCTCGTGCTCGATCCCGTTGTGATCGCAGGCGCGCGTAGATCGTTCCTATCTAGTTAGCTCGTCCGAACGCACATCGGTTCGATGTTCCCGTCGTTCGCCCGAAGCACCTCGCCGCCGGCGAGCTCATGGCGCTCGATTACGGCCCTTCTAGCCGCTCCAACCACCGCCAAACGACGCGCCGTCGTCTTGCCGTTCGAACGCGCTCGGCCGCGGCCAAAATGGCGACCTGTGCGCGATTTCCGACGATGCCCGAGGTTGCGCCGCCGCGAACGAGCTCGCCGGCGTGATTCCAGCGAGTCTCCGGCCGGCGTCGACGTGGCCTGACGTGTGGGTCCCTCTGAGTCACTGACGGGTGGGCCCCGCTGACCTCTTTGAACTAGTCAACTGCTGACTGGGCACTCAGGCCCACTGACATGCGGGCCCCACCAGTTAAAACGTTTTAAAAATAAATAAAACTATTAATTAAAATCTATTAATTAATTATCTAGATAATTAGTCGCTGACATCAGGGGCCCACCCCACTAATCACTCTGTTAGTTTAATTAATCCACTGTTAGTCTAACAGAGACTGACATGTGGGTCCCACTGGACCCACATGTCAGGTTTGACTCTGGTCAGCCGCTGTTGACTGCTGATGTCACAGTGACATCATGCTGATGTCATAAATCAATTCTGTTGATAAAAATAATTCCAGAAAATCATTTAAACTTTGAAAATTAATAACTTTTAAACCGTAGCTCCGATCGAAAAACTTAAAACATGAAAGTTGCTCGAAACGACGAGACGAATCTGATTGTGTCGTCTGTTTCGATGCCGGAACCCCCTACGTAGGTGGAACCGCAACTTCGAGGCCGTATCCGGTAGATGAATAGTGCTTATACTCCGGATAATAAATCCCGCGTTAATCCTAAAATAACTAAAATGACTTAGGTGCATCTGTAGGCAACCCTGCACTGCATCCTAGCATAGCATACCCTGTGTTGCCTCATTTGCTGTGCATTTATATGTTTCTTCCTCCTCTTCTCTCTCGATAGACCCCAACGTCGACGTAGCTCCCGAGACTGACGCAGCTCCGGAGGTCGACTACACTCCTGACGATCAGTCCCTTGCCGCCGAGCTACCAGGCAAGCACCCCCATTTTGAACATGCCTATATCGCCTATTCTCTTCTCTCTTATGCCTGCATTAGAATTTCTGCTGTTACTGTTATCCTATGTCTGCTGCATCGCCTGTTTATTGTAACCTGCTTGTTACCTTTCTGCTTATCCTAAACTGCTTAGTATAGGCTGGGTAGAGACCCGACAGAGACCCCCACTTTATCCCGACTGCCCCGCTGGATTATCAGAAGACCCGATCAACGGGATTGAAGACCAGGCCCCGGCACCGCACATCACTTTCCCCTTAGTTGCCGACACTACTGGGTTACTATCGAGTGCTGAGGGTGATACCTCGTCAGCACTTCTGATGATAACCTTGTAGGTTAGTTATTCGGTCATGGTAAGCGAGGGTGATTCCTCCTACACCACCCCCGATAACGACGTCGTCGGGCAACACTTCAAGTGTGGACCTCGAGGGTGATTCCTCCTTTGTTCACCTTGACGGTAACATCCGAGGGAATTCCATCGAGGGTAATTCCTCAGGGTTCCCTTTGGGGTTAGACACACAGTTACTATTGTTACCATGACTTACACTGAACCATGTTACTAAAGACGGGTCGGCCCTGAGGGGTACCCGCGCGAGCTTAATGGCGAGATATGTGGAGTCGGGTGGACCTGGATGGTGCCCGAGAGTTGAACACGAGGCGTGGCCGGGCATTCCTAGCCCTTGCCGCAAGTCCTCGAGACGGGGCGACGGGGTCACATCTTTCGTGAGTCTCTGCTCGTTTCCTCACTACCAACACACTAACGGTTTGGATATTTGATCCGAGGGGCCTCTGGCCTGATAGCACTAACCATCACGTGGGCATAGTATGGGCGTTCTGCGTCGTATAATTAAGCCAAAGCTTAATGGACGTCAGCGATTGAGCGGCGCGCGCCAAGTTGGACTGGTTACGCAACTGCGCTTGTATTAAGGGGTTGCTAGGTCTGCTCTCGGCCGTGAACGTAACGTGCAGGAGTTCCCGGGGCAATGGCCCAAGACCCCTGGGGGCATAGGTTTAGTCCGGTGTGCTGACCTCTCTGTTAAGTATTTGGTCGGGTTGCGGCGTATCGTTTGGCCGAGGCCGGGCATTACCCAGAAAAGTGTGTCCGGCCGGAGTTAAGCGAGCATGGTGGGTAAGTTGGTGCACCCCTGCAGGGAAGAAAACATCTATCGATAGCCTGTCCTATGGTAACGGACACTCGGAGTTGTATCCCGATCGGTACAACTAGAACTGGTGACTTGAGATGTAATGGATAGTATGGCTCTGGGATTGCTTTCTCGCAGGGAGTCGAGGAAGGATCTCTGGCCGAGGTTGATGACACTACTAATACTTTACTTTATGTTATCCTGCACTCTTCTAATGCTGCAAGACCGCTGAAGATGATGAAGATGCTAGTCTTCGATAGGACTAGGCTTTCCCCCTCTATTCTGGCATTTCTGCAGTCCAGTCCACATATACAGCCTCCTTTGAAAATGTTGCATATGTAGTGTAGATCCTTGCTTGCTGAGTACTTTGGATGAGTACTCACGTTTGCTTTATTTTCTTTTTCTCCCCATATCCACTTGTCACATCCAGATGACGGAGCCCCTGAGTTAGCTGCCCCTGTCGATGACTACGGCTACTACTTCTACCCTCCAGGCGAGTACTACTACGAGGAGCCGACAGACGACCAGGAGTAGGATTCAGAGGGTCCTAGGCAGGAGGCCTACGCCTTTCGATCATAGTGTTTTATTTTGCCCCGCCTTTCTAAAGGCTTATCTCTATTTCTGTAATATATCTGTACCCAGATATCTGATGCTTCCACTGACACTTGTATGCCATCGAGCTATGTATTCGAGCCCTCAAGGCCTTGGCTTGTAATATAAAGCTTGTATGAATTTATTTATGTTTTAGAGTTGTGTTGTGGTATCTTCTAGTGAGTCCTTAGGCTTGACTAGTAGAACGCCCGTGCGTTGCCACGGGCCTTTTTCCCAATTGCTCTTCTAATTGCAAGGCATATCAACTTTCGCATGTATATATGTTTCTAATTGCCCGCGCGTTGCCACGTGTTTTTTAATTTGTTTTCCTGATTGCACATATGAATACAATGCATATCTGTGTCTCACTCCCCCACTCTGTCTAACACCCTCCATCTCTCTCCCATCCTCTCTCTGTCTGAAAATCATGAGGCATTAATCACAACCTAAGCATGGCACACAAATGCTCCAATCCCTCTTAGGCATGGCAAATAGAAGACTTTTTACAAAGAACATATGAAGTTCATTTTAGTATGATACCCAAATCATGAGGCACGAATGCTTGTTCTCCTTAAAATTTTCCGATATAAACAAAATTTATGTTGGAACATCATTATGCGAAATTTGGGAGCCATTCCACCTTTTTGTGAACAGAAAAAGGAAAGGAACGGACTTATTTGCCTCCTATACATGCCTCATGGACATTAAAACATAATAAGAAAGTATGTAATATGTTGTCATTTCATATGATACGCTACACATCATATAGATTGGTCAAATAAACCATCTTCTTGTAAATGTCAAGACAAGAGATTATATGGTTAATAATTAATAGATTGGAAATAAATAGAAAAGTTATACAAAACTAACCTCACATCATATAGATGTATTCCTTTTGTGAGAAAGTACGTGGATGAAATTTAACACCACATTGGCGACTATTGTGCGGTCAGGAATATAATGCTCATCACATAATAAGATGTCCTCGACGGTGGTGGTTGCGGCTTCCCCTCTGAGAAGGGTGGCCCAATTAGTTGCTGGTGAGCGATGACACCACACGGTTACAAGACTCTCTCCACGATCCTCAACAAATTCCAACACCCACTGTAAAATATTACTCTTGGTTCATGTTGCTCGACAAAAACAGGGGACAACACAATTAGTTTCCTCATTTACATAGAAGCTCACTTCATGACAATATATCATGTTTACTACCCAAGGAAATTTATACTATGTTTTGAATAAAGGGAATAACCAAATGTGGAGATGAACAAGATATCTAGCTCCTACCAAGAACTCAAAGATTTATTGTTCAGGGAGAGGCCTTTGACAAAGAATATTTTTCATAGAAAGATGGCATATATTTAGAAATGGTTTAATATTGTAGATGGAATAGTAAAATTTCAATGCCATGATGGGATAAATTTTAGGTCTCAGTTCGGGAGGAAGAGCCGATGATAAGCACAAAGATGGATATGCATGACAAATAGTATCTTTCTCGAAGTATTTGTACACATGAAAAAAATATTTCTGCCAAATGTTGATTGCAATTTTAGGAAAGCTATTACAAGTGTATTGCAGTGTTGACATCAAGAATTTTTGCGCCCACATGCTTATTGGACGTCTGAATAATTTACATAGAAAAATTATAGAAGCTTCTATAGCATTTTTAGAGACATAATTTGAATCCCATGGAACTCCATTACTGGCTAAGTTGACCAAATCCTAATCTAATACAGGCAAAATCAGTGACCAGAGAACTATATCTTTCTGATGCTTAACCTACAGAACTCTATTACTACTTAACTTGATCAACTAAATCCTTTTGTGTTGTCCGTTTGATCATTAGTATTTATTTTTGATGGACCATATGTTCCCGATGCTAATGCCTCCTTTTGTGTTGTTCTTTTGATCATTAGTATTTATTTTCACCATAAAGCTAGATGTCAGGTTCTATTATTGCCAGATACAGTACTGCTCTGCTTACATCATGATATACTATGTCTTGGTTGTAAAGTTCAAAGAACCTTAAAATATTTTCTATAAAATATTACATACCAATTTTTACTTCTAAGAGTCTCGTAACTTGCATGGAGCATATGAAACTATATGTAAGAATGTACACACAAAAATGGCATTGTCTTTTTGATATTCTTGATCATGCAGCTGTCAAGGAATGCTTCTGCATGACTTGCACCAAAATATACATGTGACCTAATCCCCGATTCTATGTGAATTCAACAAAGTGCATATTTCCAATATCTAAAAGACTATCAAAATAACATACGAATAGTTATTTTGCATCTATGAAGCTGCTAATGTTTTCTATTAAGTAATCAAATCTCCACTCAATAATTCAACTCACAAAAACTTTATTTACCGTCTGATTAGTTGAGACTTGAGAGAGCCACATGCTCCTTACCATGGAAGAGCACAATCAGAGACGCCGAAATGTTCGTAGATGTAGGAGAGAGGCACCTTGTCGTTGGAGGCTGTAGATGGCAGGGAGTAGGAATCCAGGCGTGGTTGGTGGCCCCGGGGGCTTGGTCGGTGGAGAGCATCGTGGTCGAGACGGCCAACTTGAGGTAAAAATATGATCCAAGAGACATGTACAGGAACTGCCAATAAGATAATTGGTGGCTATATGAAACATCTGAAATTTTAAGAACAAAATATGATCTAAGAAAGTGACACACTTCTGCATGTATCTAATAAAAAAATCCACAGGAAAGATAACCTCTATTAACTGAACATTGCCAGTTCCACTCCAGATGTGTTATCAATAGGCACTCAGTCCAGCACATCTCTATTGTCACAGATATATAGAAAGCAAACATGCAGCCACATTTATGTGGGCTTACTCCTATCATACTTTGCATAGTAAAAACTGAGACTACACATGGCTAGATAATGAGATTCCTTTGCATCATCGCATTCTTACTTTGAAATATGGTAGCAGCAATTATAAAGATAATAATATGTTATTTTTGGCACAACTAAAAATTCAGTGCATATATACCTGTACTCAACACCTGCTATCATGGTCTCACTCCATCTTGATAGAGTACCGATCAGGCAGCACCAAGTTGAGCAAAACCAACAAACTTCAGTCCTTATTTGCTGGATATCTTTTAGCATCAACAGTAAGGAAAGCATCTAAACAAATCTCAGCATTTCTAACTTTAAATTAACAGATGTACAACATGCATGTTGTATATAACGAACCTCGAACAATTTTGGAATCATCTCTGCTAGAAATGTATCCATCGCACAGTTAGGAATATTTAATCTATGGAAGTGTAGTCAACACAAAGGAATCCACATTTAGTCTGAATCATCCCTCAACTTTTTAGTTTGAACACCCCGAGGCATATAATTGTAGCCTGATGAAGACGACATTGCTCCACCCATACACAGTTGAGTCAGTGATGAAGTGGATTGTCAAAAAGAACACAGGGAAACAGTCATATCCATGTGTGGCATACTCAGATCCACCCTTTCTCATCACTATCTTTGTTCATGTTCTTTGCTGGTTAGTTTTCTCAGAATCGCCCGGGGCAGAGGAAGCTCTGTTCTAGAAAAAAAACCTTTGTAAGGCCAGATAACCAAAAATTATTGTTTATACAAGAATAAAAATGATGAACTATGCAATAATTTCTTACTGATCTTGCAACAAGCTGACCCTTCCTAAACTTTCATAAGGTTGTGATAGATTCGTCTGACACGAAACATACATAAAACAATATGTATTTAATGATTTTTACCTCATAATGGATATTTTTAGAAACTCAAAAGTATATATTTTGATAGCTCTACTCCAAAAGTATGAAATTCTCACGTTGCAAACCTAAAACAAAAGGTGAAATAAGGATCTCTTTTGGACATATCAAGAAAAAGAGGAAAGGTTATATGGCAGCGACAAATCGGAATCATCTAAAGTTCAGCACACCAGTCTTTCAGCAAATGTACATGCAAAGCAATTTTCTCTCAGAGTGAACTCTGAACTCTTCTGTGCCACATGAAAATAAAACATCAAATTACAGTAGAGAAAACATGGTGTATACATGTATGATTGGTGGCCCTATAAGAATCAGCAGAAAGAGATTGAGTTATTAGAATTTGTTTTGTAAGGGCCTTAGAGGTTATATAATGAATAGAAGATTCAGGGAAAGTCATGGAGGAGAGCGCGATCAGATTGACACCTTCATCCCCAAACAATGAGCCCGAGCATGATAAAGGCTATTATGGAGCTGCGCGTCCCAACCTCCTGCCTGCAACCACCTCCTTGCTACAACACCAAATCAGGGGAGCATCGAGAGGGTCTATGCAGGTACTTCCGCTGCTGCCCTACCACAAAAGCTTCTCTCCGAGTCGCGTGTTGCTGCACCCAACCTCAAGGACCTGCAGCACAACAACACGCAACATATCAGACTCCCTCACTTTGTTGGAAAGAGGTAGGGGAATACGAACTGAGTGAGAGAAGGAGAGGATTAGGGTGTGGCCGGCGGCCGGATCAGCACCATCTTGACCCCTATGGTTGCAATCCCGAAAGGCCATGATCTCTTGCCCATGCCCTTCTTTACATCGTGGGCGAAGTAGCTCCGGACAGCAGCGTCGAATCCCTCGGTTGCCTAACCTCGAAGACGATCTTGAGGAGGCGCGAGGTGCAGCGATGTTCCTATGGCGAGTGGCGGCGTGCGAGTCGGATGGGGACGGGCGGGCGGCGGCGGCGTGCGAGTAGGAGACCCAGCTCTTGCTCAGGAGTTTGAAAAGCAATGGGGCGTTGGTTTTTTCTTTGAGGGGGCTCTATCGCTGATATGGTGGAGAGAAAATCGGAAATCAGAGGAGATAACTCACGAGAGAGCCGAGCAAATAAAAGAGGTGGGACCGAACGAACGAGGGAGCCGAGCAAAACGAACGAACGACTACAAAACCGACTATCACGATAAGATCTTTTTTTGTCAATGGTTTACTTATGAATTTCTTTAAATCCATTATTTGTTTCCTGAAAATCTATTATTTGTTTCCTAAAGCAAATTGCATTAATGAGAGAGATCCGTTGATTTGGCTAAGGTAGGAAAGAATCTATTATTTGTTTCCTAAAGCAAATTGCATTAATGGGAGAGATCCGTTGATTTGGCTAAGGTAGGAAAGAATATATTATTTGTTTCCTAAAGCAAATTGCATTAATGAGAGAGATTCGTTGATTTGGCTAAGGTAGGAAAGTTAGATCCGTGATCTTTTGTCATTAGGAAAGTGTTGATTTTTTAAACAAAAGAGTGGAGAGAAAAATAAACCAATGGATAAGAAACCAGTGGGCGGGGGTGGTGGGAGGTGGGACGAAAATAAACCGGACAAAAATAAATCGTACCGTAGGTCTTTTTTCGTTGGTTAACCTTCGTAGGTCTATTTTTTTGTTACGTGGATGGGTGCGGGTTGGGGCCTCAGGAGGAGGTTTCTTCGGTTTCTGGTGGATAAGTCAGAGGTGGGAGGAGGTACCAAAAAAACCAGGGGAGGTGGGACTAAAAAAACCTGGAAGCGAGACTACCAACTGCTCCATTAGGAGTAGAGATCATGTGCATTTGCGTGTATGGTTAGTACACGATTAAGCCGGGGTCGTCACAGGTTGGTATCAGAGCCGACTGCCTCTAGGAATCCCCCTATCCAATTCCTTGGCCGAAGTTGAGTCTAGAAACCGAAAACTATTTTACTAACTTGGCTGTGTGGGTTACGGGCCCACGTGATCAACTGGGTGGTATTAGGATCTTTTATTCCTCGTCTTTACTCTGGGACTCTGACCTCTCTTCTATTCGGGTTTAATAAATTGACTAACGCCGACACTTAGGATCTCGTAAATTCCATCCATCCGGAGAGCTGGATTCTGTGCGATTTCCCTGACATTGATCTGATTAATCTGATAATCATTTTCCTTTCCATTGTTTTGTTTAACCTTTCCCTTCAAGATCTGTTATATTCCTTATCGTTGTATGACAACTCTGAACTTCCTCTGTTTCAGATGGATCGTCTGTTTCCACCGCACCCCATGACGCAGCTTGTGCTTCGCACATGGGCTCGCGATGCCCCTGGGTTTCCAGCTGTTCTGATCGCTCTCTTGACCAGACTGGGTTACCGCTGGTATCCTGAGTACATGGTCTACGAGGTGTACCGCGAGTTCAACCAGGAGCAGTACTATGTTGATGTTCGTATCTATGATCAGCAGAATGACTCAGACACTGAGCTGTATCTTTTCCACGGTATCGACGTGACGATCGAGATGGCAGTTCATGATGCCGCGTACTCTGCTGTCGCACGTCTCTGAGGAGAGCACAGTGCTAGCTTGGATGACTCTGAGTTCCGATACATTCCGTATGCCCCTGCTGGAGATGCTACTGGATACTACACAGCTACCTATGCCCCGTACGAGCCTCATCGCTACGATCCACGAGTTCTGATTCAGTGTACTCAGGCTCTGGATCGCACTGTTCGGGCTCTGGCCGTCGAGTTGTTTGCCACTCGAGTACGACTCTACGAGGCTATGATGCAGTTGCTACCAGCTGTTCATGCAGGGATACATCCGGAGCATATCCTTTACCCGCGTAGGACCGAGATGCCACCAGGGATCGATTGGCCTGCTGTGGGAGGTCACACACCTGCACGTGGACCTCTTCTTTCAGCTCGAGACCGGGTTCTGCATCAGAGTGCACATGGAGCGCAGGATCCTTCTGCGACGAACGTCCATCGTCCGCACTTGCAGCTACCCCGTTTCAGTGGTTTTCTCCGACATTGATGTAGCCTTTGCTATGTCTCGTTGTGTACTTCCTTACCGCATGCCTGCGCGCCGCCTAGCATGTCTAGCTTTTGAATTTGCGCCGTTATGCTGCCCAAATGTAACCGACTCTGTATGGATCTGTATGACGTAATGACTACTATTAAGCATCTGTTCTACTACTTAAATTCCGTCGTGATACATCATGCTTGTTGCTAAACATTCGCAGTGCCTTTTGCTAAACTACCCCTGTTGAAATTTAGCAGGATGGGTGATAACAATCCACCTCCGTCGCCTGACTATATGGCTGCTATGATGCAATAGTTTGAACTCAACCGTCAGTTCATGACGGGGATTATGGAACAATTCCCCTGCCCCAATGCCAACCATCAGCCAGCCTCAATCACACTGCCAGAGTTTGTCCGACTCAACCCATCGATATTCCGCAACACTGTTAATCCGCTGGATGCCGATGATTGGCTGCGTGACATCTTCTATGAGATGGAGTCAGCTGATGTTCCCCCTATCAGCTATGTCACCTTCACGACATACTTCTTGAAGGGACCTGCAGCACAATGGTGGGCAACTCACAGACAGACTCTACCTCCGGGAACTGTTGTCACTTGGGTGGAGTTCAAGACTGCTTTTCGCGCCCGCTATATTCCTCAAGCAGTTATATCACGCAAGAAGGCTGAGTTCCGCAGCCTCGTTCAGGGCAACAAGTCTTTAGAAGTTTATCAGCGCGAGTTCCTTGAATTGTCTCGCTACGCTGAAGAAGACATCCCCAATGATGCTCGTAGGCAGGAGAAGTTCCGCGAAGGGCTACATCATGACATTCAGTTAGCTCTTCTCGTCCAGGACTATCCTGACTTCGCCACCTTGGTGAATAAGGCTATTATGGTCGAGACTGGTCTGAAGAAGCATAAGGAAGCGACCAGACGCACTCGTGAAGCGGGCTCATCTTCGGGCTCGTCTTCCCAGAAGCGCCGTATTTGGATTCCACAGAGCATGTACCGTCCAGCAGCTCCAGTGTACATGCCTGCTTATGCCGCACCTTGTCTGCCTCCTCCACCACCGAGGCAGCCTCTTCGAGCTCCCGCACCATGTCCTGATAGTGGACTCTGCTTCAAGTGTGGCCAGCCAGGTCACCGTGCCAGAGACTGTACTCAGAGTCAGAATCAACTAGCTCTTCCTTCTGCTGGCCTTGGTAATGGCCGTGGGAACTCTCAGCCTCGCTACAGCAATGTCAGGCCTTCTTATGGTCGTGGGCAGAACTACCACGTCAACATGGCTGAAGCTCAGGATCAACCTGAAACTGTGATGGGTACACTTCTCGTTAATTCAGTACCAGCATCTGTTTTATTTGATTCAGGAGCATCGCATTCATTCATGTCAGAACATTTTGCACTCATGCATGACGTTAAATGCGAAACGCTACACCAATCCTTAATGGTAAACACTCCCGTGGGTCAATGTCAAACCTCCTTGTTCAGTCCCGAAGTCACTGTTGATATTGAGGGGTTGAAGTTTCATGCATTTCCCATTATCCTGAAATCTTCCAAGATTGATCTTATCTTGGGAATGGATTGGTTGAAGGCTCACTATGCCTCAATCAATTGTGCCACCAAGGTTGTACACCTCTTGCACCCATCAGATGAGATAGTGAATTATCATGCTCACCTCACTCAGAACGCCGAGGCTCAGATTTATGCCTTGAATGCGTTGAACGCTTCTCCACTGGAGGGGATCGAAAACGTTCCAGTTGTCTGCGAATTCCAGGATGTTTTTCCAGAAGAACTTCCAGGAATACCCCCTGCTAGAGCTGTCGAGTTTGTTATCGACTTGAAGCCTGGCACCACTCCTATTGCGAAGCGTCCTTACAAGATGCCTCCGCACCACCTTCTCGAGCTTAAGAAAGAAATCGATAAATCACTTAAGAAGGGCTTCATCCGTCCTAGTTCCTCTGCCTGGGGGGCACCGTCTCTCTTTGTCAAGAAGAAAGATGGTACGAATAGGTTGGTACAAGACTACCGTCCTATCAACCAGGCAACCATTCAGAATAAATATCTGCTTCCCCGGATCAATGACTTATACGATCAACTTGCTGGATCATCGGTGTTTTCTAAAATCGACTTGAGGTTGGGTTATCACCAGATCCGTGTCCGTGAAGAGGATATCCCGAAGACGACATTCGTTACTCGTTATGGATCCTACGAGTACACCGTCATGTCGTTTGGCTTAACGAATGCTCCCGCTACGTTTTCCCGCCTGATGAATTACATATTCATGGATTACCTCGACAAGTTCGTCGTGGTATATCTGGATGATATTCTGGTATATTCGAAGAATAAGGAAGAACATGCTGAACATCTTCGCCTTGTCCTAGAAAGGCTTCGAGAACATAAGTTGTATGCCAAGTACTCCAAATGCAAATTCTGGCTTTCTGAAGTGACCTACCTTGGACATGTGATTTCCAAGGATGGTATTGCCGTTAACCCGGAGCGTGTTCAGGCTATTCTTGACCGGACTCCTCCAAAGAATGCCAAGCAAGTCAGAAGTTTTCTCGGCTTAGCAAGTTATTGCCGCCGTTTCGTCGAGAACTTTTCCAAGATCGCTAAGCCCCTGACTAATCTGCTCCACAAAGGCGTTAAGTTTGAGTGGACAGACAAGTGTCAGGAGAGTTTCCAGACCCTTAAGGACAAGCTTACTTCTGCTCTAGTGCTTGCTCCTCCCGATTCTCGCAAGGATTTTGTGATATATTGTGACGCTTCTCGTCAGGGATTAGGCTGTGTTCTAATGCAAGAACGGAAGGTAATTGCATATGCCTCGCGACAATTGCGTCCACATGAAGAAAACTATCCAGTGCATGATCTCGAACTCGCTGCTGTGATCTATGCTTTGAAGCAGTGGCGACATTACTTTCTTGGTAACCGGTGTGAGATCTATACCGATCATCAAAGCTTGAAGTATTTGTTCACCCAACCGGATCTTAATCTCCGTCAACAGCAATGGTTGGAAATAATTACGGACTATGATTGTGGTATTTATTATACTCCTGGCAAGGCTAATGTGATGGCTGATGCCTTGAGCCGCAAGTCCTATTGCAATAACCTCATCGTTAAGCAAGCTCAACCCCAGTTGTATGAAGAATTGCGCAAGTTGAACATCTGTATCATTCCGCAGGGTTCTCTTAATAACCTTGTGGTACAGCCAGACCTTGAGAAAGCTGTAAAGATTGCACAAGCCAAAGATGCTGAAATCGATCTGATGAAGAAAGAGCTTCATCTTGAGAAGTACAGGGATTTCTCAGTTGCTGAAGATGGAACCTTATATTTCAGAGACCGCATCGTGGTACCCCGATTCGAGCTTATGACTGACAAGGTCATGAAGGAGGCTCATGATACATCGCTGTCTATCCATCCGGGAAGCACCAAGATGTATCGTGATCTTCGTCAGAGGTACTGGTGGTCCAGAATGAAGCAGGACATTGCTCGATATGTTGCTGAATGTGACGTATGTCGTCGCGTGAAAGCAGAACATCAGAAGCCTGCTGGAATTCTTCAACCACTCCCTATTCCTTTGTGGAAGTGGGACAAAGTGCAAATGGATTTCATTACTGGTCTTCCCAAGTCTCAGAAAGGTCACGATGCTATTCTTGTCGTCGTCGATCAACTTTCCAAGGTTGCTCATTTTCTGCCTGTCAAGGAGACTATCACTGCTAGCCAGCTAGCAGAGCTGTATATCTCCATAATCGTTTCACTCCATGGTATTCCGAAGGAGATCAGCTCGGACCGTGGTGGTCTTTTCACTTCCAAATTCTGGGAAAGTTTCCAAGAAGCTATGGGAACTCACATTACCTGGAGTTCAGCATATCATCCACAATCCCAAGGCCAAGTTGAGCGAGTTAATCAAGTGCTTGAAGATATGCTTCGAGCTTGTGTTATATCATTCGGAAAGAAGTGGGAAGAATGTCTCCCGTTTGCTGAATTCTCTTATAATAACAGTTATCAAGCCAGCTTGAAAATGGCCCCCTTCGAAGTGCTATACGGACGTAAATGTCGAACCCCTCTCAATTGGTCAGAAACTGGGGAACGACCTCTCGTGGGACCGGACATTATTCAACATGCCGAAGAACAAGTCCGAATTGTCCGAGAAAATCTCAAAGCGGCTCAGGACCGCCAGAAGAGTAATTATGATCGCAAACGATGGGGTCTGACTTATCAACCAGGTGATCAAGCTTATCTTCGTGTTACACCTATGAAGGGCACTCGTCGTTTCGGAATCAAGGGCAAGCTAGCCCCTCGCTATATTGGTCCCTTTTGCATTGTTGCCAGGCGTGGACAGGTGGCATATAAATTGGAGTTGCCACCACAATTCTCTTATATCCACGATGTCTTTCATGTGTCACAATTTCGTAAATGCTTCAAGGAATCTCAGCACCGCGCAGTGGATCATGAGATGCTCGAGCTGCAAGATGATCTTTCTTATAAGGAGCATCCAATCCGCATTCTCGATGAAGCTGAATGTCGAACTCGTCAGAAGACGACCAAGTTCCTGAAAGTGCAGTGGTCGAATCACACTGAAGATGAAGCCACTTGGGAACACGAGGATCATCTTCGGGAAAAATATCCCGGCCTCTTTCCTTCTACCTCCTAAAATTCTTGGGACGAGAATTTCTTTTAGAGGAGGAGAATTTGTAACACCCCTGTGTAATAGCCACTGTGGTTACCTGCTAATAATGCCAAGTCATCTCATTTGCAGTGCCTAGTCATAGTGGTTAATCTCAGCAATTCAAATTCTTCTCTCAAAATTAACTCAAATTCAAAAGTGCAAATAAATTTGCTCAAACACTATGGGAAAAATGTTCATTAAATAGCAAATATTCCAGAAGCACTCATAAAAATATAAACAATGATAGTTGAATTAGCTAAATGACTCAAACCACATGAAACATCACCAAAACAGCACTATCTAAATCATTTATAATTAAATCAAATTCAAATAAAAGCCAAATTTGCTCAAACCAATTTTTGGTGAAAGGTAATATTACATTGTAATATTTGGGCCAAGTCCCACATTCTATAAAAGAGCACAAGTGGCCTAACTATTTTAAAACAAAAAAGAAATAAAGAAAAGGCAAAATAGAAAACAGAAAAATAAAACGAGGCACTGTGCACTGGGCCTAAGTGCACAGTGCCCCGACCACAGCCCACCAGGCCCATTCCCTCCTCTCTCTCTCCTGCGTGTCGCCGTGCCCATGGCCGAGCGCCCGCGCGCCGGCGAGGCGCCGACACGCCGACTGTAACACCCCTGTGTAATAGTCACTTTGACACTCTGCTAAGTATGCCAAGTCATCTCAATTTGGAGTGCCTAATCACTTTGGTTAAGAATTCAATTCAAAATCTATTCTGGAAGCCAACTCAAATTCAAAAGTGCAAAATAACTTTGCTCAAAAAACTATGGAAAAAATGTTCACTAAATAGCAAATATTCCAGAAGTACTCATAAAAATATAAACAATGATGATGGAGTTAGCTAAATGACTCAAACCACATGAAACAGCACCAAAACAGAATTATTTAATCGAATTAAATTCATATCAAATCCAAAATAAATCCAAATTTACCCAAACCAATTTTTGGTGAAAGGTAATATTGCAATGTAATATTGGGAACAACTCTCATGTTTTACAAAAGTGCACTAGTGGCCTAACTATTTCAAAACAGAAAAGAATAAAAGAAAAATCAAAACAGAAACAGAAAAATAAAACGAGGCACTGTGCACTGGGCCTAAGTGCACAGTGCCCCGACTGCCGGCCCACCTGGCCCATTACCTCCTCTCTCTCCTACGTGTCGCCGTGCCCATGGCCGAGCGCCCGCGAGCCGGCGAGGCGTCGACACGCCGACGCCACCGACGCCCACCGACAACGAGGAGGATAAGGACCTGCCTCGTCCATCTCCCCTGGACCTCATCCATCACTCTCCCCCTCTCGCCCGGCTCGCTCCTCCTCTCCTCTTCCCCTTCAGATCCATCGGCCGACGCGGTCGCCGCCGCACCTCCGTCAACTCCGCGGCCACCGGCGTCCTTTTCCCCCTCCGACGTGTCCGTCGCCTTCGTCTACGTCTTCCGCATCATCTGGTGGTCGCAGCGGGAGCCGGGAGGCAGCACCGCGCCGGAATTCCTTCGTCCACGTCTCCGGCCGCCGCTGTTCGCCTTCGTCTCCGGCGCCGTCCCTGCAGCTACTAAACTGTCAACGGCCAGACGTGCGAGCCGCTCGGTGAGCTCCACCGTTTCCCCTCCCCTCTGGTTGGCTCTCGCGCGCTCTAGCTGTCTCCTCCATGCGCGCACGAATGGATGACCGCGGAGCTCGTCGCCGGCGAGGCTCCGACGACCATTTGGTCTTGGGCTTATGCCCATCGTGTTTGCGAAGTCGCGTAGATGCTGTCGGATTAGATCGCCGCGTGATTTGGCCCTTGTCTTAACGAACGCGAGTTCGCCGGGGTTCGGCCTCCGCCACGGCTCATCGCTGGCGCCATTTCCGATCATCTCCGGTCTGTATGAGGCCACCGCTCGACGCGCGAGTCCTCTAGCTTTCGAACGCACCTAGCCACGGCTCGAACCGAGCCCTGTAGCGCGAATCCGAGCTGCTCCGGCGATCGGCCGCCGCGCAAATGGTCACCGGAGCAACTCCGGCGACGCAACCGACGTGGCCAGGCGTGGGGTCCACCCTGGGACACTGCCAGTGGCCCCGGTGGGTCCCATTGACCCCGTTGACTCAGGTCAACGTGCTGACTGTGCCGGGTCAGCCACTGACATGTGGGTCCCCCTCGGTTAATTAATCTAATAAATGATTAAATAAATAAAAACTAATTAGTTAGACTAATGTCTCACTGACAGATGGGGCCCACCCCCTAATTAACCCTGTTAATTAGATTAACTCACTTTTAGTCTCAACAGAGGCTGACATGTGGGTCCCACTGGACCCACATGTCAGGTTTGACTCTGGTCAGCCGCTGTTGACCGCTGAGGTCACAGTGACATCATGCTGATGTCATATATCATTTTCTGTAAATAAAAATAATTCCATAAAATCGATTAAATCTTCGAAAATTAATAACTTTTAAACCGTAGCTCAGATCGAACAACTTAAAACATGAAAGTTGCTCGAAACGACGAGACGAATCTGATCGTGTCGTCTGCTTCGATGCCGGAACCCCCTATGTAGGTGAGACCGCAACTTCGAGGCCATAACTGGTAGATGAATAGTGCATAATCACCGGATAATAAATCCAACTTTAATCCTATAATAACTAAAATGACTCAGGTGCATCTGTAGGCAACCCTGCACTGCATCCTAGCATAGCATACCCTGTGTTGCATCGTTTGCTGTGCACTTATATGTTTCTTCCCCCTCTTCTCTCTCGGTAGACCCCGACATCGACGTAGCTCTCGAGACTGACGCAGCTCCGGAGGTCGACTACACTCCTGACGATCAGTCCCTTGCCGCCGAGTTGCCAGGCAAGCATTCCGATATCGCCCATTCTCTTCTCTCTTATGCTTGCATTAGAATCTGCTGCTGTTACTATATCCTATATCTGCTGCATAGCCGGTTTACTTGTAACCTGCTGTTGATACTTACCTGTTATCCTAAACTGTTTAGAATAGGTTGGGTAGAGACCATTAGAGACCCCACTTATCCCGACTGCCCCGCTGGATGATCAGAATACCCGAGCAACGGGAACGAAGACCAGGCCCCGACACCGCACGACACTTCCCCTTAATCGCTTGACTCTACTGGGTTACTATCAAGTGCCAGGGGTGATACCTTGTCAGCACTTCTGATGATAACCTTGTAGGTTAGTTAATCGGACGTGGTCAGTGAGGGTGATTCCTCCTACACCACCCGCTCGAAACCGACACTGTCATGCAACTCCTCAAGAGTGGACCTCGAGGGTGATTCCTCTTACGTTCACCTTGACGGTTATGTTAGGTGGGGATCCAACGAGGGTGATGCCTCGGATTCCTTCTTGATGTGTTAGCCACACGGATGACTTACATTACTGATGTTACTGTTCATACAGGATAAAGACGGGTTGGCCCTAATGGGTACCCGCGCGAGCTTAATAGCGAGTGATGTAGAGTCGGGTGGACCTGGATGGTGCCCGAGATTTGAACACGAGGCGTGGCCGGGCATTCCTAGCCCTTGCCGCAAGTCCTCGAGACGGGGCGATGGGGTCACATCTTTCATGAGTCTCTGCTCGTTACCGCACTGCCAACACACTAACGGTTTGGATATTTGATCCGAGGGGCCTCTAGCCTGATAGCACTAACCATCACGTGGGCATAGTATGGGCGTTCTGCGTCATATACTTCAGCCAAAGCTTAATGGACGTCAGCGATTGAGCGACGCGCACCGAGTTGGACTGGCTACGCAACTGCGCTTGTATTAAGGGGTTGCTAGGTCTGATCTCGGCCGTGAACGTAACGTGCAGGAGTTCCCGGGGCAAAGGCCCAAGACCCCTGGGGGCATAGGTTTAGTCCGGCGTGCTGACCTCTCTGTTAAGTATTTGGTCGGGTTGCGGCGTATCGTTTGGCCGAGGCCGGGCATGACCCAGAAAAGTGTGTCCGGCCGGAGTTAATCGAGTGTGGTGGGTAAGTTGGTGCACCCCTGCAGGGAAGAACTAATCTATCGATAGCCTATCCTACGGTAACGGACACTCGGAGTTGTGTCCCGATCGGTACAACTAGAACTGGTGACTTGAGACGAAATGGATAGTATGGCTCTGGGATTGCTTTCTCGCAGGGAGTCGAGGAAGGATCTCTAGCCGAGGTTGATAACACTACTACTACTTTACATTATGTTATTCTGCACTCTTCTATTGCTGCAAGACCGCTGAAGATGATGAAGATGCTAGTCTTCGATAGGACTAGGCTCTCCGCTCTATTCTGGCTTTTCTGCAGCCCAATCCACATATACAACCTTCCTTTGAAAATGTAGCATATGTAGTGTAGATCCTTGCTTACTGAGTACTTCAGATGAGTACTCACGTTTGCTTTACTTTCTTTTTCTCCCCATATCCATATGTCGCTGCCAGATGACGGAGCCCCTGAGTTAGCTGCCCCTGTCGACGACTATGGCTACTACTACTACCCTCCCGGAGAGTACTACTACGAGGAGCCGACAGACGACCAGGAGTAGGATTCGGAGGGTCCTGGGCAGGACGCCTACGCCTTTCGATCGTAGTATTTTATTTTGCCCCGCCTTCCTAAAGGCTTATCTTCATTTCTGTAATATATCTGTACCCAGATATCTGATGCTTCCGCTGACACTTGTATGCCATCGAGCTACGTATTCGAGCCCTCGAGGCCCTGGCTTGTAATATAAAGCTTGTATGACTTTATTTATGTTTTAGAGTTGTGTTGTGATATCTTCAAGTGAGTCCTTAGGCTTGATCGTGTGCATTTGCGTGTATGGTTAGTGCACGATTAAGTCGGGGTCGTCACACCGACGCCCCACCGACGCCACCGACAGGGGAGGAGGATAAGGATGCACCCATCCATCTCCCCTGGTCCTTCTTGTCCACTCGTCGCTCCTCCCTCGCCCCTCTCTCGCTCGCGCTCGCCTTTCCCCTCTCCGGTCCGAGCGCCGTTGCTGCCGTCCTCACTCATCCCCGTGGCCACCGAGCTCCGCTCGCCGCTCCGCCGTGTCCAGCGCCATCGCCATGGACCGCCACGACCTCGGACGCCATTGATTGGGACCGGCAAGCTCCACGTCGCGCGGATCGAGCCGCGCCCGTCTGCGGCATCTCCGGCGACCCCCGCTTCCCTGCTGCTACTAAGTTGTCGCCGGGCCACCGTGTGCCTCCGCTGTGAGCTTCCCCTCCTTTCCATCTCTCTGTTCACCCCGTACGAGCGCGCTAGCCGCTTCCTCCACGGTGCCCGAGCGCGCCGCCGCATATCCCATCGCCGGCGAGGCTTCGATGACCATTTGGTCTCGCGCTCGATCCCGTTGTGATCGCACGCGCGCGTAGATCGTTCCTATCTAGTTAGCTCATCCGAACGCGCACCGGTTCGACGTTCCCGTCGTTCGCCCGAAGCGCCTCGCCACCAGCGAGCTCATGGCGCTCGATTACGGCCCATCTAGCCGCTCCAACCACTGCCAAACGACGCGCCGTCGTCTTGCCGTTCGAACGCGCTCGGCCGCGGCCAAAATGGCGACCTGTGCGCGATTTCCGACGATGCCCGAGGTTGCGCCGCCGCGAACGAGCTCGCCGGCGTGATTCCAGCGAGTCTTCGGCCGGCGTCGACGTGGCCTGACGTGTGGGTCCCTCTGAGTCACTGACGGGTGGGCCCCACTGACCTCTTTGACCCAGTCAACTGCTGACTGGGCACTCAGGCCCACTGACATGCGGGCCCCACCAGTTAAAATGTTTTAAAAATAAATAAAACTATTAATTAAAATCTGTTAATTAATTATCTAGATAATTAGTCACTGACATCAGGGGCCCACCCCACTAATCACTCTGTTAGTTTAATTAATCCACTGTTAGTCTAACAGAGGCTGACATGTGGGTCCCACTAGACCCACATGTCAGGTTTGACTCTAGTTAGCCGCTGTTGACTGCTGACCTCATAGTGACATCATGCTGATGTCATAAATCAATTCTATTAATAAAAATAATTCCAGAAAATCATTTAAACTTTGAAAATTAATAACTTTTAAACCGTAGCTCCGATCGAAAAACTTAAAACATGAAAGTTGCTCGAAACGACGAGACAAATTTGATCGTGTCGTCTGTTTCGATGTCGGAACCCCCTACGTAGGTGGAACCGCAACTTCGAGGTCGTATCCGGTAGATGAATAGTGCTTATACACCGGATAATAAATCCCGCGTTAATCCTAAAATAACTAAAATGACTTAGGTGCATCTGTAGGCAACCCTGCACTGCATCCTAGCATAGCATACCCTGTGTTGCCTCGTTTGCTGTGCATTTATATGTTTCTTCCCCCTCTTCTCTCTCGATAGACCCCGACGTCAACGTAGCTCCCGAGACTGACGCAGCTCCGGAGGTCGACTACACTCCTGACGATCAGTCCCTTGCCGCCGAGCTACCAGGCAAGCACCCCCATTTTGAACATGCCTATATCGCCTATTCTCTTCTATCTTATGCTTGCATTAGAATTTCTGCTGTTACTGTTATCCTATGTCTGCTGCATAGCCTGTTTATGGTAACCTGCTTGTTACCTTTCTGCTTATCCTAAACTGCTTAGTATAGGCTGGGTAGAGACCCGACAGAGACCCCCACTTTATCCCGACTGCCCCGCTGGATTATCAGAAGACCCGATCAACGGGATTGAAGACCTGGCCCCGGCACCGCACATCACTTCCCCCTTAGTTGCCGACACTACTGGGTTACTATCGAGTGCCGAGGGTGATACCTCGTCAGCACTTCTGATGATAACCTTGTAGGTTAGTTATTCGGTTGTGGTAAGCGAGGGTGATTCCTCCTACACCACCCCCGATAACGACGTCATCGGGCAACACTTCAAGTGTGGACCTCGAGGGTGATTCCTCCTTCGTTCACCTTGACAGTAACATCCGAGGGAATTCCATCGAGGGTGATTCCTCAGGGTTCCCTTTGGGGTTAGACACACAGTTACTATTGTTACCATGACTTACACTGAACCATGTTACTAAAGACGGGTCGGCCCTGAGGGGTATCCGCGCGAGCTTAATGGCGAGAGATGTGGAGTCGGGTGGACCTGGCTGGTGCCCGGTAGTTGAACACGAGGCGTGGCTGGGCATTCCTAGCCCTTGCCGCAAGTCCTCGAGACGGGGCGACGGGGTCACATCTTTCGTGAGTCTCTGCTCGTTTCCGCACTACCAACACACTAACGGTTTGGATATTTGATCCGAGGGGCCTCTGGCCTGATAGCACTAACCATCACGTGGGCATAGTATGGGCGTTCTGCGTCGTATACTTCAGCCAAAGCTTAATGGACGTCAGTGATTGAGCGGCGCGCGCCGAGTTGGACTGGTTACGCAACTGCGCTTGTATTAAGGGGTTGCTAGGTCTGCTCTTGACCGTGAACGTAACGTGCAGGAGTTCCCGGGGCGATGGCCCAAGACCCCTGGGGGCATAGGTTTAGTCCGGCGTGCTGACCTCTCTGTTAAGTATTTGGTCGGGTTGCGGCGTATCGTTTGGCTGAGGCCGGGCACGACCTAGAAAAATGTGTCCAGCCAGAGTTAAGCGAGCGTGGTGGGTAAGTTGGTGCACCCGTGCAAAGAAGAAAACATCTATCGATAGCCTGTCCTACGGTAACGGACACTCCGAGTTGTATCCCGATCGGTACAACTAGAACTGGTGACTTGAGATGTAATGGATAGTATGGCTCTGGGATTGCTTTCTCGCAGGGAGTCGAGGAAGGATCTCTGGCCGAGGTTGATGACACTACTAATACTTTACTTTATGTTATCCTGCACTCTTCTAATGCTGCAAGACCGCTGAAGATGATGAAGATGCTAGTCTTCGGTAGGACTAGGCTTTCCCCCTCTATTTTGGCATTTCTGCAGTCCAGTCCACATATACATCCTCCTTTGAAAATGTTGCATATGTAGTGTAGATCCTTGCTTGCTGAGTACTTCGGATGAGTACTCATGTTTGCTTTATTTTCTTTTTCTCCCCATATCCACTTGTCGCATCCAGATGACGGAGCCCCTGAGTTAGCTGCCCCTGTCGACGACTACGGCTACTACTTCTACCCTCCAGGCGAGTACTACTACGAGGAGCCGACAGACGACCAGGAGTAGGATTCGGAGGGTCCTAGGCAGGAGGCCTACGCCTTTCGATCATAGTGTTTTATTTTGCCCTGCCTTTCTAAAGGCTTATCTCTATTTCTGTAATATATCTGTACCCAGATATCCTATGCTTCCGCTGACACTTGTATGCCATCGAGCTATGTATTCGAGCCCTCGAGGCCTTGGCTTGTAATATAAAGCTTGTGTGAATTTATTTATGTTTTAGAGTTGTGTTGTGGTATCTTCTAGTGAGTCCTTAGGCTTGATCATATGCATTTGCATGTATGGTTAGTGCACGATTAAGCCAGGGTCGTCACATCTGTGAAGCTCAAAAACAAGGAAAAAACAGAAACTGGCACTGGGCTCTAGGTTAATAGGTTAGTCTCAAAAATAATATAAAATAGCATATTAATGCATGTAAAACATCCAAAATAGATAATATAATAGCATGGAACAATCAAAACTTATAGATACGTTGGAGACGTATCACACCCCTGCAGGGAAGTTGAACTATTCGAATAGCCGTGTCCAGGGAAGTTGAACCCGGTGATCGCTCTCTCACAGGGTGACGAGGAGAGGATCGCCGGGTAGGATTATGCTATACGATGTTACTTGATGCTATACTTGCTACTCTATCCTATATGCTTCAAGATGGAGGCTGCCAGAAGCGTAGTCTTCGATAGGACTCGATATCCCCCTCTTATTCCGGCATTCTGCAGTTCAGTCCACAGATACTACCCATTTCATTGATACCGATGCATATGTAGTGTAGATCCTTGCTTGCGAGTACTTTGGATGAGTACTCATGGTTGCTTTGCTCTCTCTTTCCCCCTTTCCTTTCTTCTCAGATGCCACAACCAGATGATGGAGTCCAGGAGCCAGACGCCACCATCGACGACGACCGCTACTACCCCGAGGGTGCCTACTACTACGTGCAGGCCGCTGACGACCAGGAGTAGTTTAGGAGGATCCCAGGCAGGAGGCCTGCGCCTCTTCGATCTGTATCCATGTTTGTGCTAGCCATATTATGGCACCTTGTTTAACTTTATGTCTGTACTCAGATATTGTTGCTTCCGCTGACTCGTTTGTATCGAGCTCTTGTATTCGAGCCCTCGAGGCCCTTGGCTTGTAATATGAAGCTTGTATTATTTTAATTTGTGTTTAGAGTTGTATTGTGATATCTTCCCATGAGTCCCTGATCTTGATCGTACACGTTTGCGTGTATGATTAGTGTACGGTTGAATCGGGGGCATCACACTTTTCCTCCTATGTTGAGGACTCTCAACCGTTGCCTCCGAGTGTAGAGGCGTTTGATGGGCCCGCGATAGCCTCTTTAGTGGTGGCGATATCTTCAGTATCTACTATTTCGGTCATTAAGGTTGGCAAGACAGGGGTCAATCAAGGGGAGTACAATAAAATGTCAGCCTTTCCTATCCACCTTCATCGTGAACAAGATGTGTAATATCATCACTAGTAGGGTTAGGACTGATAAGGGCTTCAAAGAGGTGCACTTGGTCGTTGTGCAAAGATGATGTTTGAGTTATGTGGCATAGAGGTGACCTTAACACAAGTGTACATCCATCTTAGGAGGTGAAGAGCTAAATGGGTCCAAGTGTCCAAGCTTAGACCTTATTGACACGCAGTGGGATCAAGACACCTTCATCATTCTGCTAAATATTGAGCACTACCAAGGCCACATCACGGTTAGTTAACCTATCACTTGTTTCAGTTGATCTAACATGTCAATCACAACTAACAACACCGTCTTTATTTCATGGGATCTCCACAAGAACGCTGAGTACCTCAACAAGCACATCCATAACTACTCTCAAATGCAGACCATCTTCTCCTGAGATCTGACTACTGGCAAGCATATCATAGACTTTAGTGCGCCTCTCGGTACACTTTCCCTGAGTATCCAGACACCCAAGTGTCGAAGACCATCATCCTCGATGACCTAGACAAATTTATTGATGTTGATCACACTCTAGCTAATCAAGGGTGGTAGCAGATAAGCTAACCACATCGGATAGGATGTGTGCAATCAAAACTAACATAGTGCATCAAAGTAGCCCAAAATCACGAAACGTGCGCAACCAAACGCTTGGGGTAGTTCCTGCCCTAGTGCAGCCTGGGCTTTGTGGGCAACCAAATAGCATGCAGAACATGGCCCAGAGGTTGCATTAGATCCTGCCATGCTATATTGTGCCACTCATGCAAGGGGGTAAAAATCGATCCAGGGAAGGAATTACGCCCTTCATCTCTAGACGTTGTCACCTGCAGCTTGCAATTTTGGGATTTTTTCTCATGCAAAAAATTATGATCGATGGATAGGTTTCTTCGCAGCAACTACTATTTGCAGTCATCTTCCTTTTGACCTTATTTTTCTTTGCTTGCTTTTATTTTTAGAAAAGGTATCTTTTCTAAAAGGCATGTATTTAAATTTTTTTGTAACTTTTGAACTTAACATTAGAAAAATGCATGGACACTATTTAAATTGTGTGAATAAGTTTTAAAATATATGAATATTTTTAAAATAACACGACCATTTTAAAAATTTGTTGAACTCTTCTTAGTTAAATAAATATTTTTAAATTGCGTGAACATTGAAGAAAATAAATGATTTTTTCTTCAAAAATACATCAAAGTTTTTAAAATGCTTCGAACATCTTTTAATTACATAATTATTTTGTACAGTATTGGAGTTTTTTAATTTGAACACTTGTTAAATGCATAAAGATTTTATAAAAATACAATAACTCTTAAAACCATGATTTATTCAAAAATAATAGTTTAAGGGAAACCACAGAGCATTTTCACACACAGGTAAGCAATCTTTTTGCAACATGCAAACAATATTTCATATTATATTTACACACACACACACACACACACACACACACACACACACACATATATATATATATATATATATATATATATATATATATATATATATTAGTGAAATAAACATGTATTTGAAAAATTAGCGATTTAAAAAAAATTAAGAACGGTACCCGTGTGTAATGGCCACACTAACTGTGGCCCATTTAGTATCCGATGATGGTGACAACCATATAGACGTCCTAGTTTTTTCCCCAGCCAAACATAATCCATATGGGCATCCAAATGTTTCATGTTTCTTGTTCTGAAATCCTATACCCCGCTCATAACAGATGTTATACGCGCCGGTGGGATGGTCCGATGCCCAATAGAATGAACGACTATTCACTTAAGGGGGATCCTTGCAAAAATCACTACCAACTTCTCCCTGGTGATAGGTGGCGCCCTGCATGTGCGACACTTGTCAGAACCTAGGTATTTTGCGCTTTTTTGTAGATTCATGTTTTGAAAATGTTTTATTTCTTGATCGTGCATCAAAATCACGAACCATTTTCACCGTTGGGTTTTTTGCGTCAAGATCTCTGAAACTAGATCGCATGTTAATAGGTTTGGACAAAAAAAAATTTTCCAAAAATATTGGGAAGAACTGGAAATCAAAAAAAGGAACCGGGCAAAAATCAAAAACTGTAAAAGTACCAGAAACAAAAAAGGGTGAAAATGAGAAAAAATAAAAACTGGGAAAAAAGCAAAAACCGAAAAAATTCGAGAAGCAGAGTTGTGCTTTTTAATTTTTTTGAATAGCATGCATGTGTTTTCACTTTTCAAGAAGCATATATATAGTTTTTGCAGAAGCACATATGTGCTTTTCACCTTTCGGGGGAGCACAATTATGGGAATCACAGACGTGATTCATGCCGAAGTACAGTTGTGCTTCAAGAAAGTGAAAAAGCATTGTTGTGCATCTCCGTGAAGCACAACAATGCTTTTTTCACACGGTGTACTTCACGTGATGAAAACAAAAAACAAAAAGTTATTTTTTATGAAAACCTAGAAAAATCAAGCACAATATGAAAACCCCAAAACACCCATTTAAGAGGTTGGGAAAATTTCATGAATTTGAATAACATATCACGCATTTAAATAATCACAAAATAAAAAATAAAAGAAAATTGAAATTAAAAAAACCAAATAAGAACCGGACAAGAAAAAATTGACAAGAAGCTTCCTAAAACCGGCCAGGAAGAATCTGGGAGCTTCGCTCATTCCAGCTTGTGCCCTAGATGGGTCGGCCCCCTTGAAATCAAGCGAAGCGAGGGTATGCGTTGTGTATGGGTAAGCCTAGTACCACCCGAATTTTATTTGGCGCGTTAAGCACCAAATAGATAGTAAACCATGTCGGTGCACACCCACCCCGTGGTTCGCTAATCTAAAGTGGGTCGCGGAACCATTCTTCTCTCCCACCTGTTTTGGGAACCTTCTAGAAGGTCCCACCGGTTAAGTGGGATGGGTTTTGGTGGGTTCTTTCACCCATTTTTTGTTCTATTATTTATTTATTAATTTCCTATTTTTATTTTTATTTTGTCTTTCTTAAAAAACACTATGGTTTTTCAAAAATTACAAACTATTTTCAAATTATGATTTTTTTTACAAATTCATAAACATTCTTCAAATCCATTACTTTTTTTAAATTTGTGAACTTTTTATAAATTCGAGAGTGTTTTTCATTTTTTTAATTCACAACTTACTTTTATTTTGTGATCATTTCTTAAATTCGTGAACTTTTAAAAATTTGTGAACTCTGTTTAAATTTGCAATACTTATCCATTTTTGTGAACTTTTTTGAATTTACGCAATTTTTGGGTTTTTTCGTATTTTTTCAAATCCATGAACTTTTTTGAAAATTTTATTTTTCCCAAATTTGGTATATTTTTTTAAAATTTCTGAAGTTTTTTCATATTCAAGAGATTTTGCTGTTCATTATCTTTTAAATCCATTAAGTTTTTCCTGAATTTTGTGATTTTTTTTAAATCCATGAAACTTTTTTAATAAGTCAAGGTCTGCCGACTAATATCCGATCGGTCAACTGTGAAAGGGAGGGAGAGAAGTCGAGAGAGCAGCCGACCCACCAGTGCATGCGGGCGTTGCTGGGGTAGTGGGTCTACAAGGCGCCGATTGGGTGGTTTGCTAGAAAGTTTTAAAAAAAAGGTGGTCTGCTAGAACTAGCGTTATAAGCGCTAAATAGGAAATCGCGGTGCATGCACCTGCACGCCACTAGGGTACGCTGAGACCAAACAGAACAAACGACTATTCTATTTTTCTATTACTTTTTAAATATTTTATTTATTTACCTTTTCATATCTTTTTACATTTCCCCCTTTTATTATTTTGTTTCCCTTAATCTTTTCCTTACCGTGCCTGCCTCTATGCACCAGCGGGATAGGCCAAGGCTCCGACTCTTCTGTTTTTCTACATTTTTTATTTTCAGTTTTTCATTTACTCCATTTTTACATTTCCCCTTTTATTTTTTTTGTTTCTTTTATTTTTTTCCTTTTGTTTTTACATTTTGATGGAAAAATATGTAAACACTTTTGAAATTGCATGAACACATATTGTGATAGACATGAATAATTCTCTAAAAGGTGTGAACTTTTTTTAAAATGTACGAACCTTTCTTACGTATAGATATTTTGAGAAAAAGAGATGAATGATTTTATACTTAGATACATGAATAATTTCTCTGTTATTAAAATATTCTGAATATATTTAAATAACTATTACTCCCTCCGTTCCCAAATATAAGTCTTTCTAGAGATTTCAACAACTGACTACATACGGAGCAAAATGAGTGAATCTACACTCTAAAATATGTCTACATACATCCGCATGTTATAGTCCATTTGAAATGTCTAAAAAGACTTATATTTAGGAACGGAGGGAGTAGTAAAATTATTTTTAAGTTTTTCCAACAATTTAAGAGGTTAAGTTTTTCTCAGGCGATTTCCCGTAGGCCTGGGTTTCTTTCTTTTGAGAAGCCCCCGTAGGCCTGGTGTATCACTTTCAACTCTCCTGTCCGGCCCAAGAGGTTGAGCAAAGCCCCCATAAGACCTTTATTTCCCGTTACTTGTATGAGAAATGAGAAAGCTTATCTCAAAACAAGGAGAATTGAGAAAGCACCATGTGACTTGGACAAAAATGCAGATCTTGCAACTCCTACGCTAAAAAAGATCTTGGAACTACCTAAAGAAAAAGAAAAAGAAAAAGAAAAAGAAA
This sequence comes from Thinopyrum elongatum, assembly GCA_011799875.1. Taxonomy (NCBI): domain Eukaryota; kingdom Viridiplantae; phylum Streptophyta; class Magnoliopsida; order Poales; family Poaceae; genus Thinopyrum; species Thinopyrum elongatum. Next base: position 543,530,490 of record CM022298.1, on the reverse strand, counting down.
AAGGAAGAGATGATTTTGCACTCATGCATCGGGGCCTAGGGCCAGTTCTTTTGGGTGATTCTCCGAGAATCACCCCCCTCCTCAGCTTCCCCCATAATCGTCACTTCATATATTTTTTACAATCCTAGCTAATTAAGGTCTAATTAGATAGAATTGTAAAAAAAATATAAAGTGGCGATTCTAGGAGAAGTTGGGAGGGGGGTTATTCTGAGAGAATCGCCGAAAAGAACTGGCCCCTACTCATGCACTAACATTTTCGATTTTCTTGAAACATCACAAGTGCTAACGACCTAACCTCTCATGCCAAGTGGACTACTTGTTCTCTGCGGCTACCACCGGAATATCTTCAGAACCTCTTCGCCAAGATTCAATGAGAAATTCTGCGTGCATTTTGAACGATTCCACCACGAGGATTTTTGATTAAGAAAACCTAAACAATATTGTCTCGCAAACCCCAACACACGTTACACGTACTGTCATGCGCGCGCCCACAACCGCACATAAAATAGGCGTTGAGTAGTAGTAACATGCTTGACATTGATATCCCGATCCAAACTGAAACTATTGTTTCCCTGTCCGCGCATGGATAGCTTGATGGCGAAAAAGGCACATGCACATCTACTCAAACAGCTAAGAACTCCATGTAGGCTGGCCTCATCACCTGCGTGAGTAGCCGCGAGAATTGATGTTACTTTAATTGGAGGCCGGCCTATGTGTAGGACATACTGTCAGTTAACTAATTAAACTAAAAACATGATTTCTTCCGGTATGTCGATGTGTTGGGAGTTGAGAGTGCAGCTTGATTACACCAATAATTGAAGACGTTCGTACGAAACTGTCGGTATTTTTATTTTTTTTTGTAAATGCACACGGTTTATGTCCCTGACAACAAAATAATTTCATAGGTAAATGTGCACAAGAATGCAGTACAGTTGGTAGCTGTCTAATCTACCGGGTGCCCATCACCTCCTGCCTTTTTTCCCGTCACTTTTATGACGGAGTTAATAGCATCATCTTACATTCTTTATTAGCAAAGTACACACTCCTTTCCGGTTTATAGGACTCATCTTAAAATTTTTATTTTTCTGTTTTATAAGTCTCAGTTCTACTACTTATCATCACCTGTTCAGATTTCAAGGTATATTATATCACTGCATGCAAGGATGAAGAAAAAACTCATCAATGCATATAGAAGTTCTTGGTCATTTAGTGGTCATGCATGCATGTGGTGTAATTAATGCATCGGTATACACAAATTTTTGAGAAAAACGAGATTACTAAGGCTGGTTGTAGTATCATAGCTAGTAGTATCATGCATGTCAACTAGGCAATTTTGATGAGGTGTCATCGAATTAAATGAACAAATAGATGGTTGAGTATCATAATAAATGTTATGCTACTATGTGTCATGCATGGTAATAAATAAAGTACTACATGATACTAATATATGATACTATACATTAGAGAGGTTGTATCATACACTAGTATCATATGCATGATACTAGTAGTATATGATACTCTCCATTACAACTAGCCTAAGTATTTTTGCAAACTATGAAATTAATTTCACCATTCATCATCTATCTTGATTGAAGAGATTTTTAAATTAAGCTCTATAAACCAAAAAAGAGGAAGTAGTACTGTATTTGCTAAACGTTATCGGGAAATCCCTCGTCATTGTCATGAACCGGGATAATCTGGTGGTATCCATGCCCAACACACCATGGCAGGGAGGGGATGGGGATATATACAGTTCACTTTTTTTTTTAGAAATATATACTACAGTTCAGTCGAGGCCGAGACGGAACACACAAGCTGACACAGGTCGGCCATGGGACCGAGCCCGGAAGTATGGGGGACCGTCGGCGAGCGAAAGCGACGCAACGGGGGAGAGCTCAACGGTTTCGTCAGGGCGTGCAGCCGAGGGGGCCCGTCGCGGTGGTGGGCCTCGGCCCTGGCCCTCTCTGCCCGGAATTGGTAGGAATTGTTTGAGTCCTCCCACCCTCTCCTGCATCTGCATGCATGCACCACCAGTGTAGTCCCCCAGCTTTGTTTCACACACACACACACCAACACACACTCTCTCTCATGGTCTCATGGAGTTGCAAATTGCACGGTCTGGGCAGGGGTCATAATGCAGCTTGTTGGGATGTGGTTGGATTGGCTTCCATCGATCTGATCACATGCACCAATTAATCCTAGGAAAGACGTGGCCTAGGGCTGAGAAAGAGATCGGTAGTGGCCTGTGGGGGTCGATGAGCTACAGGGACTAGCTAGAGGGGAACCAACGTAGTAGTACTACGCACGTAACGTACGTCCAGCAGATCACCCCGTCATTGCCACCACGTCGACCGATCGAGCCAGTGCCTAGCGCTGGATCTGCTGCTCACTGCACAGGACGAAGGGACAGAAGTGCAGAGGCTTTTATTAAGGTTGTTGTTTCACAAAGTCTCCGCCCTCTCTAAGAGCATCTCCACTCGCGTCCCTATTAGGGGTGAGTTTTTTTCGCGCCGACGCAAAAAAAAAAAAAACCCCAGTCGCGTCCTCAGGATGCCGAAATCCGCCGACTCGGCCCATTTTTTGGCCCGGCGACCCCAAGACGAACCCAGCGCACTGGGGGGGCGTTTGGGGGCTCCGGCGGAAGGAAAAACCGCGCCTGAGCTATCACTGTCAGGCGGAAAAGCATCTTGCACTTCCAGATTCGCCCCCCCCCCCCCACGCCCTTCCGCCGCCGTGCCGATCCCGGCGCCGCCTACCCACCCACCGCCGCTAGAAAGGTCATTTCCCCACCGGAAAAAAAGAGGGTTCCGCCGCGGCAGCCTCCACCCCGCTCCTGGGCGAGCTTTCCGGCGCTCCGGTCATGCAGGGCGGGAATACCGGCGTCGGCGCGCCTACCACACCCGCCAGGTATTCAGCGATTTGTCTGCTCGGCGATGGACTGCTGGAGGAGGAAGCCGATGCCGACGCCCAGGACGAAGAGCATCTCATGGTCCTCGCCGCTCTGACCGGCATGTTCGCGAGCAATGCAAAGCCGCGGCGAGGTGGCTCAGCGCCGGGCCATGATGTCTACTACGCAACCTTCTTCTCGTAGACTCGTGTTGGGCCTCCAAGCGCAGAGTTTTGTAGGACAGTAGTAATTTTCTCTTAAGTGGATGACCTAAGGTTTACCAATCCGTGGGAGGCGTAGGATGAAGATGGTCTCTCTCAAACAACCCTGCAACCAAATAACAAAGAGTCTCTTATGTCCCCAACACACCCAATACAATGGTAAATTGTATAGGTGCACTAATTCGGCGAAGAGATGTTGATACAAGTGTAATATGGATGGTAGATATAGGTTTTTGTAATCTGAAAATATAAAAACAGCAAGGTAGCAAGTAACAAAAGTGAGCAAAAACGGTATTGTAATGCTTGGAAACAAGGCCTAGGGTTCATACTTTCACTAATGCAAATTCTCTCAACAATGATAACATAATTGGATCACATAACAATCTCTCAACGTGCAACAAAGAATCACTCCAGAGTTCCTATCGAAGAACGTAGGACGAAAACGTGCATCAACCCCTATGCATAGATTACCCCAATGTCACCTCGGGAATCCGCGAGTTGAGTGCCAAAACATACATCAAGTGAATCAATAGAACATCCCATTGTCACCACAGATATCCCATCGCAAGACATACATCAAGTGTTCTCAAATCCAATACTCAATCCAACATAACGAAACCTCAAAGAGCAAGACTCAATTCATCACAAGAAGGCAGAGAGGGAGAAACACCATATGATCCAACTATAATAACTAAGCTCGCGGTACATCAAGATCGTGCCAAATCAAGAACACGAGAGAGAGATCAAACACATAGCTACTGGTACATACCCTCAGCCCCGAGGGTGAACTACTCCCTCCTCGTCATGGAGACCTCCGAGATGATGAAGATGGCCTCCGGTGGTGGTTTCCCCCTCCGGCAGGGTGCTGGAACGGGCTCCCGATTGGTTTTTCGTGGCTACAGAGGCTTACGGCGGCGGAACTTCCGATCTAGGTTTCTTTTCGGGGTTTTCTGTATTTATTGGAGTTTTTGGCGTCGGTCTTCACGTCAGGGGGGTCCACGAGGCAGCGGCAAGCTAGGGGGCGCGCCCTGGGGGGGTGCCCCCACCCTTGTGGTTGCCTCGGGACTCTTCTCCTGTATCTTTTTGCTCTAGTATTTTTTATATTTTTCAAAAATATTCTCCGTAAATTTCCAGCTTATTCCGAGAACTTTTATTTCTGCACAAAAAACGACACCACGGTAGTTCTGCTGAAAACAGCGTCAGTCTGGATTAGTTCTAATAAAATCATACCAAAACCATATAAAATTGTTGTAAACATGGCATGAATACTCCATAAATTATAGATACGTTGGAGATGTATTAGCATCCCCAAGCTTAATTCCTCCTCGTCCCCGAGTAGGTAAATGATAAAAGAAATAATTTATGAAGTGTGAATGCTAGCAAGTGCACAAGTTTAATCAATAATAATTTCAACCACTTTTTCTAGCATCATTATATATCATAGCAGTAGCTCATATCATAAAAATTCTCATGATCAAGTAGCAAGCTATTCACATGTTAAAGTATAGACCATAAACTTTCTTGAAAACTAACAAACTATGTTCTCAGTCATCAAACAATTGCTATTCATCTTATTTTAAGGAAGGGTCTATGTAAGAGCTTTGATTTAGCAAATTCCACATACTCAACTATCATATAGTCTTCCATGATTGCTATCACTCAAAACATATTTTTAAAACAAATAGCATCCATCGAACACAGAGAAAGATAGGGGCTTAGTGTTTCGCCTCCCAACTTATTTATCATATAGATAATTGTCAACAATAATAATTCATGATCAAATATATTTGAACAACCATATATGCTTAGATTTTTCCCCACCACATGATGCTTGTCAACTAAAGAATAATTGAGGTTAAAATGAGAAGGAATACTATTGACTCTTGCATAAAAGTAAAAGATAGGCCCTTCGCAGAGGGAATCAGAGGTTGTCATGCGCTTTTTATTTTTGGATATGCAAACCCTTAATGCAAAGGAACATCACGTTGTATTGCCCTTTGTGATAGCAACCTTTATTATGCAGTCCGTCGCTTTTATTTCTTTACCATCATAAGTTCGTACAACGCTTATTTTCCCTTACAATAAATGATCATACATATTTAGGAGCAATTTTTATTGCTTTTTGCACCGATGACAACTTACTTGAAGGATCTTATTCAATCCATAGGTAGATATGGTGGACACTTATGGCAAGAAACTGGGTTTAAGGATTTTGGATGCACAAGCAGTATTCCCGCTTAGTACAGAAATTTTGGCTAGCAAAAGATTCTAAATAGCGAGCACCACATGTTGGAGGATCCATAACAATATAAATTCTATGCAAATACACCCAAGCATAACTCATTATATTGTCTTCCTTGTCCAACTTCAACTAATTTGCTCAAGTATGAAAATAATTAATGGGGCTCACAATCATAGAAGATGTCCAAGATAGTATATTTATATGTGAAATCTCTATTCCTTCAATATTATTTCATGAATTGTTCAAGTGACCAATACAATGTTTGCTAACTTTCAATAAATTTACCACCTATACTTCATATATGTGAAGTCATTACTCCCCATGGGATAAGCATATGAAACATATATAATTTCAGATTTATGATATTCAATTCATTCAACCATTTACTCATAGGATATAAGTGAAGCACACGAGTAAATGACAAACTACTCCAAAAATATATAAGTGAAGATCAATGAGTAGTCAAAAATTAAGTAAATAGATGAAGACTCTCTCATCTAAGAATTTCAGATCTTAAGTATTTATTAAAACAGCAAGCAAAACAAAATAAAATGCCATTCTAAGGATAGCACATATCATGTGAAGAAGCAAAAACTTAGGCTCAACCGATACTAACCGATAATTCTTGATGAAGAAAGGTGGGATGCCTACCGGGGCATCCCCAAGCTTAGATGCTTGAGACTTCTTGAAATATTATATTGGGATGCCTTGGGCATCCCCAAGCTTGAGCTTTTGTGTCTCCTTAATTCCTTTTATATCACGGTTTCCCTAAATCTTAAAAACTTCATCCACACAAAACTCAACAAGAACTCGTGAGCAAAGTTAGTATGAATCAATGCAACACCTTATCATTCTCTACTGTAGCAAATCACTAAAATTATTATTTAACATTGCATACTAAATGCCTATGCATATTTAATACTCCTATCCTCAAATAGAATCATTAAACAAGCAAACATATGCAAACAATACAAACATAACAGCAATCTGTCTAAACAGGATAGTCTGTAAAGAGTGCAATTACACTCATACTTACATAACTCTAAAAATTCTAAAAAATTACCACACTTTATAAAATTTGTTATAGCTCAACGTGTAAAAATTTCAAGATTTTATCACGTTCTGACTTTCCAGAAGAATTCAGACAATGATAGAAAACTTTCTGTTTTCAAAACAGCAACATATAGACTTGCAAAATAAGCATGGTAAATGCTATATTTGACACTTTTATTGAAATAAAAGATGCAAAACATTATTCTAAATAACATCAATAAAATCCTAATAAAATAAAATGACGCTCCAAGCAAAACTCATATCATGTGACAAATAAAAATATAGCTCCAAGTAAGGTTACCGATAATGTTGGAGACGAAAGAGGGGATGCCTTCCGGGGCATCCCCAAGCTTAGTTGCTTGGGTATTCCTTGAATATTACCTTGGGGTGCCTTGTGAATCCCCAAGCTTAGGGTCTTGTCACTCCTTATTCTCCTCATATCAATATCTCACCCAAAACTTGAAAACTTCAATCACACAAAATTTAACGGAACTTCGTGAGATGGGTTAGTATGGTAAAATAAATCATTCACTTTGGTACTGTCAAGACAAGATTCAAATTTTTTCTCACATGATACCTACTGTACCCTATCATTTCTATAATTTATATTGAGCAATATAAGCCACAGAAACTAGAAAACAAGCAAACTATGTATCGAAAACAGAATCTGTCAAAAACAGAACAGTCTGTAAAGATTTGAATTAAGATCATACTTATGTAGCTCCAAATATTCTGAAAAATTAGGAAAACGTAGAAAATTTGTATACAAATCAACTGTAAAAAAAATCAGAAATTTTCCACGTTCCAGTAAAAGATAGGAATTTCTGTACTGGACACAAAAGTTTCTGTTTTTGCACAGAATCAAATCAACTATCATCCACACTATCCCAAAGGCTTTACTTGGCACTTTATTGAAACAAAAGCTATAAAACATGATTACAACAGTAGCTTAATCATGTGAACACACAAAAACAGTAGGGGTAAATATTGGGTTGTCTCCCAACAAGCGTTTTTCTTTAATGCCTTTTTAGCTAGAGCCAATGGCTTCTATACCACTGACAAACTCAGCAATGGCTCATTTGCCATCCAACAAAGCTTCAGTTCTCATATACCAAACACAAATGAATTTTATTGCTTATTTGCCACTGTCTGTTATTCTAGCGTTAGCTCATTCCAGTAAGAGGCCAAAATGACCCTCCTGCCCCCAGTGGCAAATAAGCAACGTTTTAACATGTATACAAAATTTGACAGCATTTTGCCTCTATTTTCTGCAATCCGGCAACACAAGTGGCAATATATAACAATTCAACCATATGTACCAGCAATAGATAACGCAATAGATAACACAATCAGTTCACATAATCTAGGAACAATCAGTAGCAAGTTTAGGGACATCCAGAACCAAAAGACAAGATAAAATTTGGTTGTTCTTACAAGCAGTAGCAAGTTGACAACATTAAGTTCTTTTTGCTGACCACACAAGCAGTAGCAAAATGACCATCTTTTTGCTGATGACCAAAACATGCAGCAACACTAAGTTCACAGCTTCAATTTCTTTTTACTTCGAGTGGCCATTTGTTGGCTGTTAGGCGCAGCTCTCTTCTTGCTTCGAGTGCTCATTGCAGGGCTGTCAGGCGCGGCAGATATGATCTTTGATCTACAATTTCAGTTTCAGTTTATGTTTAGAAACATGGCAGCAGTCTTCAATTGCATCATATAAAAACATGGAAGTAGAGCTAGTGCAGTTTCAGATTTCGTACCTTTTAGATTTAGAGGTAGTTTTCGGTGATGTCGACTTGGCAGTTTTGTCTTCAATTGCTAGTGCAGTTTCAGTTTCAGTTGTACAAGGAAGTGGAGGTACTGTACCTTCAATTGCTTGATCTGATGTTGTACAAATAGCTTTGGTAATGGGTTTTTTCTTTTGTTTCTGCATGAGTTTCACATATTAGCTAATTATGACAAGAAAAGAGTAAGATGGGACAGAAATATTGAAACAAGAAGTACCTTTTTTGCTTTGCTACTTCAGCATAGGCTTCTAATGCTTCAGGTGCAGCATTCTTGCAGCTTTGCCATCTATGTCCAAATTCTTTGTAAATTGGACATTGCTGCTGGCCATTCTTCCCTTTTCCCTTGCTATTCTCAGCACCACTTTTGTGCCTTTGTACCTTTGGCCTCCCAGGGGCTCTCCTAAGGATTGGCGGGTTCAAAAAGAATTCTTTGTGAACACTTGGCCATTGAGACATGTCGGTTAGGCCAGGAAGAATAGGAGCATAGGCTGCAGTGAACTTTGCAATGCTGTAGTAGTCATCAACAAAGTCTTCTATTGTGACCCCTCTAATTCCAGTGATAAAGCTAATTGCATGCTTGCAAGGCTTCCCGGAGATTTGAAATGCACAACATGTGCATGTTCTTTTTGCTAGATCGGTGATGTGGCGCTTGCCTCCTAGCGCAGCACTCTCACTCACCTCTGCAATCATGTCATCAATCCTTTCATATTCAATGTCCAGCCCCCTACTTATGTCATTCAACTCCTTCATGACACTTGGGAGTATGCGCCGACCCTCAAATTTTCTAGCTACCCTTCTCCTCTTGTCAAACTTAACTGTAATCTTTCTCCTAACCTTGTCCACGAGCTGAAACAACATTAAACCTTTGTGCTTGTGGATCCAGTTGTTGAAACACTCAGCCAAATTATTTGTAACATAATCCACTTTTGAGGAGGTTGAATATTTGCTCCTTGACCATAGCCTGCTGTGGTACTTGTTCATGTATGCTATTGCAGCAGCCTTTTTCTCCTGTATGGCTGACATGTGATAGTCAAAAGCTCGAGGATTCCATGAATAAGCAGCTGGCCACAAATGATCATCAAAAAATTTACCATGAATTTTTTTCTTGAAGTTCACAACTAAGTGCCGCATGCATTCCCTATGTTCTGCATATCCAAATACTTGTTCAATTGCGGTGTCAATTCCTTTTCCTGCATCTGAACATATAGCTAGACCAGGGGGAGAGACAATGCCATCACGAAGCTTCTCCATAAACCACACCCAACTTTTAGTAGTTTCTGCATCAATAATTCCATATGCTACAGGGTACAACCAATTGTGCCCATCAATAGCACAAGCAGTAGCTAATTGGCCTCTGTACTTGCCTGTCAAATGAGTACTGTCTATTCCCAAGTAAGGTCTGCAGCCAGCCAAGAATCCATCAAACAGAGGCTTCAGCCCAACAAACATCCGAATGAAATATTTTTTCTGATCATACTCCATGTGGTCAATCGCAACAATGCTTCCAGGAGACCTCTTTTCAACCTCAGCCTTCCATGCATATAGCTTATCAAAAGAATCATCCCAATCACCAAACAACTTAGCCATTGCTAGCCTTTTGCCACGGAATACTTTTGTGTAATGGATCTTGATCTTGTACTTGTCATGTAGCCTCCTCCGTAACTCCATCGGTCGAACAGCAGGATCTTCTTTTACCCAGTCCATGACTTTCTCACATACCCATGCCTTTGAAGCATTTCTCTGTTTCTTTTTTTTCTTTGTGCTAGAACATGTGTGCACCTCTGAATGAACTTTGACCTGCATTAAACAAAAAATTACTGTTAGTTAACTACATGTATAAGAACACACTATTCAACTAATAAACAAGGGAGAAAATAAATTATGCAACTAATATACCTCCATAGTTTGCTGATCATCCAATCTTCCAACATGAATCCTCCATGTGCAGCCTGTCTTTTCAGCCCGACGACAATAAGCCCTAAATCGAGCAGGTTCACTTTTTTCAACCCTAAATTCAAACTCTTTCTTTATGGCGTATGTAGAAATGGCCAGCCTAAACTCTTCAATATTGGGGTATATTGCGCCAACATGCATTGGTGGGTTTTCTTTATCATAAGCAATTTCTGGAATAGCATCTGGTCTAGCATCTTCCGTAACCCACTCCTCATCATCGCTGCTGTCCTTGACATACTCATTATTTTGTATATTTTTTTCTCTGACCTCATCATCACTATCTGAACCAGCACTGCCAATTGAGTATTGGTCCTCCTCATCTACACCAACATGTTCATATTCTTCATGTGGATTGGCAAGATATGTATCTGTTAGGCATACACTAGCTTCATCATTGACATTACTTGGTTGACTAGGTAGTTCTATGGATGGTATTTGATTCGAATCAGTACATGGCACATCAACATTATCACTTCTGTCAGAATATTTGATGATCAATTGGTCGGTTCTATTCTGATGAAAACATTCATACATTCTCATGCATTCTTCATCATTTGACACAGAGATATTCTTTCCACTAGTGCAGTCAACATACTCAAGATATATATTCCACTCTGACCATAGAGGAAAAGAGAGAGTACCAGCAATACAAGCAATCAAATCCTTCAAGTTTGTGCTCGTGCCCTCGATAATCTGCCAACTGAAACATGTATCCCCATTGATTTCAGTTCCACTGCCACAAACCTTCACAGCTACTGTGTAAGTGCAAGATTGTATCATCCTGTGGATGATTGTATAATCTGTCAATCATGCATTCTCCTATTGAAAACAGCAGCAAAAAAGTGAGAGAGAATCAGAGAAATTACCTAGCGCAAATCGTAGAGAGAGAGGTGGAGCCATCACCAGCAACACTGTCCTCTTCCATCAAAATCTTGGCGTCTGGGAGGACCTCGGCCGTCGATGCCCCTGCTCTGCTCTCCACCTCGCCGGAATCCCCAATGCTAGGGTTCTGGGTGACATGGTCCGGGGCAGAGGTCGGCACTACAAGCTGTGCTCCGGCGATTGAAGATGTCGTGAGGTGTAGAGGCGCGGCGGCGACGGGAACGCCCGGAGGTTGGGGAAGCGCCGGCGGCTGTTCCGCCATTACGCGTCGCTTCGAGGGCGTTGAAGAAGCACTGGGCGAGAGCGGCAGCAGGAGCTGGGGCGACGGGGGCCTGCGGAGCGGCGGCAGGAGCTGGGGAACCGCCAGCGGCAGTTCTGCCATAGGGATCGCTGGCGGCGGCGGTTCCGCCATAGGCAGGTCGCTTGGTGTGTTCGTGTGTGGAACTGCGGACACTGCAGCGTCCGTGTGTGACCTGAATTTTCTTTTCCTTTATTTTCTCTTTTTTTTGGTTCTATAAACTGAGGGTAAGATTGGAAATTTTGAATAGATTGACTAGAAAACGGAGACACGCTGACGACGGACTAACGGCGATGGTATAGAAGCAATATAATTTGTTTGTTTCTGGTATGTGAGCAATGCAGCTTTGTTCGATGGCAAATAAGCCATTGCCGAGTTTGTCAATGGTATAGAAGCAATTTTCTCTTTTAGCTATGCATGATGATTTTGATGATGCTCACATAAAAGATAAGAATTGAAACATAACGGGAGCATCATGGAGCATATTACTAGCACATTTAAGTCTAACCCACTTCCTATGCATAGGGATTTTGTGAGCAAACAAATTATAGAAACAAGAATCAACTAGCATAGGAAGGCAAAACAAGCATAACTTCAAAATTTTCAACACATAGAGAGGAAACTTGATATTATTGCAATTCCTACAAGCATATATTCCTCCCTCATAATAATTTTCAGTAGCATCATGAATGAATTCAATAATATAACTATCACATAAAGCATTCTTTTCATGATCCACAAGCATAGAAATTTTATTACTTTCCACATAAGCAAATTTATTCTCATGAATAGTAGTCGGAGCAAATTCAATGAAATAACTATCATATGACACTTGATTCACATAATCAATTTGAGCATTAAAATCATGATGACAAGTTTCATGAATATTATTACTCTTTATAGCATACATGTCATCACAATAATCATCATAGATAACAACTTTGTTTTCATAATCAATTGAAACCTCTTCCAAAATAGTGGATTCATCACTAAATAAAGTCATGACCTCTCCAAATCCAATTTTATCAATATTGTGAAAAGATTCAACACCCTCCAAAATAGTGGGATCATTAGTTCTTAGAGTTGACACTCTTCCAAACCCACTTTCATCAATATAATCATCATAAATAGGAGGCATGCTTTCATCATAATAAATTTTCTCATCAAAACTTGGGGGACTAAAAATATCATCTTCATCAAACATAGCATCCCCAAGCTTATGGCTTTGCATATCATTAGCATCATGGATATTCAAAGAATTCATACCAACAACATTGCAATCATGCTCATCATTCAAAGATTTAGTGACAAACATTTTATTAACTTCTTTTTCTAACATTTGGGCACAATTTTCCTTTCCATCATTTTCACGGAAGACATTAAAAAGATGAAACATATGAGGCAATCTCAATTCCATTTTTTTGTAGTTTTATTTTATGGACTAAACTAGTGATAAAACAAGAAACTAAAAGATTCAATTGCAAGATCTAAAGATATACCTTCAAGCACTCACCTCCCCGACAACGACGCTAGAAAAGAGCTTGATGTCTACTACGTAATCTTCTTCTCGTAGACTCGTGTTGGGCCTCCAAGTGCAGAGTTTTGTAGGACAGTAGTAATTTTCTCTCAAGTGGATGACCTAAGGTTTATCAATCCGTGGGAGGCGTAGGATGAAGATGGTCTCTCTCAAACAACCCTGCAACCAAATAACAAAGAGTCTCTTGTGTCCCCAACACACCCAATACAATGGTAAATTGTATAGGTGCACTAGTTCGGCGAAGAGATGGTGATACAAGTGTAATATGGATGGTAGATATAGGTTTTTGTAATCTGAAAATATAAAATCAGCAAGGTAGCGAGTAACAAAAGTGAGCAAAAATGGTATTGCAATGCTTGGAAACAAGGCCTAGGGTTCATACTTTCACTAGTGCAAATTCTCTCAACAATGATAACATAATTGGATCACATAACAATCCCTCAACGTGCAACAAAGAATCACTCCAAAGTTCCTATCGGAGAACGTAGGACGAAAACGTGCATCAACCCCTATGCATAGATTACCCCAATGTCACCTAGGGAATCCGCGAGTTGAGTGCCAAAACATACATCAAGTGAATCAATAGAACATCCCATTGTCATCACAGATATCCCATCGCAAGACATACATCAAGTGTTCTCAAATCCAATACTCAATCCAACATAACGAAACCTCAAAAAGCAAGACTCAATTCATCACAAGGAGGTAGAGAGGGAGAAACACCATATGATCCAACTATAATAACTAAGCTCGCGGTACATCAAGATCGTGCCAAATCAAGAACACGAGAGAAAGAGATCAAACACATAGCTACTGGTACATACCCTCAGCCCCGAGGGTGAACTACTCCCTCCTCGTCATGGAGACCTCCGGGATGATGAAGATGGCCTCCGGTTGTGGTTTTCCCCTCCGGCAGGGTGCCGGAACGGGCTCCCGATTGCTTTTTCGTGGCTACAGAGGCTTACGGCGGCGGAACTTCCGATCTAGATTTCTTTTCGGGGGTTTATGTATTTATAGGAGTTTTTGGCGTAGATCTCACGTCAGGGGGGTCCACGAGGCAGCGGCATGCCAGGGGGGCGCGCCCTGGGAGGGGGGGGGGGGGGCGCCCCCCACCCTTGTGGTTGCCTCGGGACTCTTCTCCGGTATCTTTTCGCTCCAGTATTTTTTATATTTTCCAAAAATATTCTCCGTAAATTTTCAGCTCATTCTGAGAACTTTTATTTCTGCACAAAAAACGACACCACGGTAGTTCTGCTGAAAACAGCGTCAGTCCGGGTTAGTTCTAATAAAATCATACCAAAACCATATAAAATTGTTGTAAATATGGCATGAATACTACATAAATTATAGATACGTTGGAGACGTATCAGGCCGGCTGAAGGCAATGCAGAGGCATCGACTGGAAGTCTATTGCTTGCTCTACTCCGACTACTTCGCCGACGCTCCACTGCACGGCGAGAAAGTATTTCGGCGCCGTTATCAGATGAGCCGAAAGCTCTTCCTCGGGATTGTGAATTCCATCCGTGAGTTCGACAGCTACTTCAAGTGCAAGAAGGATTGCACCGACACACTTGGATTCACCTCACTCTAGAAGTGCACGACATCTATGAGGATCCTTGCATATGGAGCTCCCGGTGATTCACTGGAAGACTATGGACGCATGACCGAGTCCACAACAATTGAGTGTTTGTACAAATTTTGCAGGGCAGTGGTGGCAGTGTTTGGACCTCAATACTTGCGATCACCCAATGCTGAAAGACACTGCTCGGATCCTAGCACAGAATGCAGCAAGAGGATTTCCTGGGATGCTTGGAAGCATCGACTGCATGCATTGGAAATGGAAAAACTGTCCATTTGCTTGGCAGGTGATGTACAAAGACGCCAAAGGCGGTTGCAGTGTGGTACTTGAGGCAGTGGATACACACGACCTCTGGATTTGGCACTCCTTCTTTGGTATGCCAAGAACTCACAATGACATCAACGTACTGCAGTGCTCCCCTATCTTTGCCAAGCTTGTTGAAGGTCATTCTCCTCCGGTGAACTTCGAGGTCAATGGGCAATACTACAACAAGGGATACTACCTAGCAGGTGGCATCTATCCGAGATGGTCCACATTTGTGAAGACTATCTCAAACCCTGTGCCAGGAGGCAAGAACTCCTAGTTTGCCAAGTGTCAGGAGGCTTGCAGGAAGGATGTCGAGCGGGCATTTGGTGTGCTCCAATCTCGATTTGCTGTTGTCCGGTACCCCGCTCAGACCTGGTCGAAAGATCAAATGTGGGAGGTCATGACTTACTGTGTCATCTTGCACAACATGATCATTGAGAGCGAGCAGGAAGAACCAGTGTTTGACACTGAACCATATTACAGGCAGGGTCCTCTTGCCCAAGTTGATCACCAGCTACCGGCAACCTGGACTGCCTTTCTCAATATGCGTCAGGAGATCCGAGACCCACAGGTGCATCAACAACTGCAGCAGGATCTGGTGGAGCACCTATGGAGGCTCAAGGGCAACGCCTAGCTCGACGTGTGATGAAATATGAGTTTTTATTTGTTGAACTATATGATTTGTATTGATTTGTTGAACTATTTGATTTGTATTGATTTTCTGTGATGAACTATGTGATAAAAAATAGCTTCTGTTGAATTTGTGCCGAAGCACGCCGAATATGAGCCGAAATTGATCAATTTGCGCTGATAATAGGCTAATTTGCGTCAAAAGTGGGCCGAAATCAGTGCCTGGGGGCGACCTTGGGGGGGGGGGGGGGGGGGGGGAACCTGAGCCCCCACACCGATTTTTTCGTCGGCGCGCCTTGAGCGGCGCTATTTCAAGCCCCTGGGGGGGCGAACGGCTGGAGATGCTCTAACACATTTATCCTGTCGTATCAGGATAGATGAGAATTTTGATGCCACGCTAGTGTTTATTACGCCATCTGATACTGTGCAGTTAGGACTTCACTTTTTTTTTGAGTAACCGTTAGGACTTCACATATGTGCACCGTTCAGTACCTACGCACGCATGCCTGCTGCCTGCGCGCTGCACAGGACCGCATGCATGCTTGCGCTAGCTACATGCATGTGTACGTACAACGACTAGTGCAATGAAGTTATGCTCAATAAAAAGGCGTACGTACGTCCTCCCTTAAATGTAATCAAAAAGGCGTCTAGCCTGCCCAATTAAGGAGCACTATGCATACGTTTGCACGTACCTTGACCTCCAACGGCGATCTGTATACGGAGTATAGTTGGCTGTCCTCTAAGTTCTTCCGCCCATATAGAGCATATGCCCGTACCGCTACCAATCTACCATGCGTTGTGTACATTTGTAGTTTCTGGCATCAACATTAATCCCATGTCTGGTGGTCTTTTCAGCATCTTCGTCATAAATTCACCACTGTCTCGTTTAACACATACGGACATAGCTGTGGCACATACCTGCGGGCAGCTGCGGCCAAGTAAATACAATCCATGCGTCGCTCGAAGTTCGAACCTTTTTGACATTGTACTGCAGCTTGCACCAATTAATCCTTACCTGAGCGCAGATCATAATGTAGAGATCGACGTCCATTGTGTAACTCCGTGGTGATCGAGCATCGAGAGAGGGAGCGACAGGCACTGCTGCGAGGGTGTGGATGGCCGGCCGAGGGAGGAGGCATGCGCGCGCGCAGGCTGGGGGTGAGTGGACCACCAATTATGCATGGGCTGTGATGAGGAGGTCCCGATCCCACATCAAGGACACGTTGTAGAAGCATGGCCCGGCCGGCCAGTACACTAACCAGGCCCTGACCTGGTCTCTGGGCGTCTCGGCCGGATCGAGCAACAGCGGTACGGCTCCTCCACGATCGGGAGAAGAGATCGATGTACGAGTGTGTGATAGCGGCTCGTTACCTCACCTATAGCTACATAGCCGGTGCCTGGCTAGCTGCTAGCTGCTAACCATATATGCGTGTCATGCGCGGGGTGCCTTGGGTAGCTAGCTAGCTCACAAGAAAGATAATACGGAGGTGCATGCGTGCGTGGTCCTCCTCCGGCTATCCATCCATAGCACAGCCACGCGCCAGCGCGCCGTATGATGCGCCCACACCCGGCCGGCATGCCTGTATCGGTGTACGTATGCCGTCTGGTCGTGGGTACCATGCGTCGAGCTACTTTTATTGTATTTGTATGATCCTCTTCTCTCTCCTTTTTGTGCGAGTCATGTGCTAATCTTTTCTCTATGTTGTCAAGGTTTTTACCATCTGATGCCCTTGAAGGGACTCATCCTCTGTGTTCAAAACGCTGCCATAGCAGCCCAGATGTAAAACATAAGAGGTGGCACACGGTCTTCATTGGCTGGTCGGCAACAGAATGAATATCCTTGTTTAGGTCGTCTTCGGTCGGATAAGATAACGATGGCGCAAGGGTGTTTATTTTTTCTTGAAGACGCTGTTGCGAAGAAGTAGACTTAGTTATATGTGTTCATTTCGTATCTTTGTAATGTTTCGACCGTGGTTGTCTTTATTATGTACTCTGCTGAATAATTAATAAATAATGCATGTGTGCATCACAATAATGCAGAGACCGGGAATTTCAACCTTCTTTTGAAATAAATTTAATAACAGGCGGCAACATGCCAGGGGAGAAACATGATAAGAACAACCAGATTCTTCAGTGAACGTTCTCCACCAGCTGCCTGACCACCGCAACAGGGGTCTGTGGCCACTCCACCTCTGTGGAAGTTCTCCTCTTCTACACCAGCAAGGTAGCTCGCTGGATGCAAGCAGAAGTCAATTGAGATTTGAGAAACAGGTCGATTTCCCCATGCGGAATGGCGAAAATTAGACTGTCACAAATCACCTAGAGCTATCTTGATTTATCCCATGTGTTTGCAAATACTCTGGTAGTAGGAAGGAACAATTTCTAATAGTTTAGAATCACAAGATATGCTTGTTTTTAATTTAGAAAAATGGTATGCTTGTTTGAATGCTTTCTACATATATGTGTGCACATTTTGGTTACACACACACGCGCACACACACACACACACACACACATACAAGATTTATGTGAAACAATATTGGTAGCCCATCTCAAACATATCATAGTCCACATAGTTAGTATAAGGAAAATGTGAACTTCTAGTCTCTCAACTATTTACGAATCTAGTTTTGGTCTTTAGGTTGTGACAACAGATAAACTCGATCTTGAACATTCAAAACCGGACATATATGGATCTCACCTAACTCAAAGAGTTTCGATTGATGGTCTACCTGGTTTGTCGACACACTTTTTTAATATCAAGGGAACCTAGAGAAAAATGAGGATAAATTCCAATGAAGTTGACAGCTTATTATTGAAGAATCAAGATAAATGAAGATAAGAACCAAAACAATTAGAAAAGGAAAGAAACACTTACGTATATCCATGGAAAAACAGGATGATTGGTGATTTATATGAATGTTAGGTTTGTTGTACTTTCCTAGGGTTTTACTTCAATAACACATCTACCTTTCAAATAAAAAAACTTGAAAATCTACTTCAATGTATCTTGTATGGATTATTCTTAAATTATATTATTTCCAACCGTTGAGGGGACCAAAATGGAGTTTCACTTCCAAAATATCAATACCTTGTGGATTCAGTTCAAGGCACATGTTTTATACGAAAATAACCTAGAAATCTTAAAAAATAAATGGATTGCCTATATTGGTTGCTATAGGTCATAACAATTTGGAATAATCAAATATAACTATATGTTTTGGCCAAACATAAATATTACTATAGCTGTATTTGTTTTATTATTATAATGGCATTCATAGTTTTTATTTATACTAACCCAAATATGTGTTTCTGTTCAATTTAACTTGTAATTCCATACCAGAAGGTACAAGAAAGTTATGTGGTTGTACTCTTGGTCCGATGAGGACTAGACCCTAGATCAGACGTCCCGTGTGTCTTATGATAACATATTATTCTTTCAGGGTAGGCGACATATTCATCGTCGATGGCGAGATGACAATGGTGATTTCGCCAATCTTCAAAACTCAACGACTCTGATTTTACTAGACATTGTGTGTGTGTCTCCGTGTGGTGGTGTTATCAGGGGTGGAGTAATGTTCAAGCCAGTAGAGGCCATGCCCCCAGCCTTGGTAAAAAATGTGAATGATTTTTTTGGGAGGTTTAGATTAGAACCCCCCCCCCCCCCCCACCACAAAAAAAAAAGATCCCGTCTAGCTCCGCTACTGGCCGTGTGAAAATGGACAAAACTGGCCTTTTTTCGAAAGTTCAACACAAAATGGCCTCGATCTGAAAATATTTCACAAAATGGCCCTCTTTTGCATGACGCCCGGGGCTAGGGCGCCATGCTAAAGAGCATGACGCCCCGGGCTAAGGCGTCATGGTCGTGACATGTAGCATGGCGCCCCGGGCTAGGGTGTCATGCCAAATAGCATGACGCCCTAGCCCGGGGCGTCATGCTATCTAGTATGACGCCCTAGGCCCGGGCGTCATGCAAAAGGGCCATTTTGTGAAATATTTTCAGAATGAGGCCATTTTATGTTGAACTTTCGAAAAAGGGCCAGTTTTGTCCATTTTCACACTGGCCGTGACCTTGTGAGGGCTAGTTGTGTGTGTGTGTGTTGGGGGGGGGGGGGGGAGGGGGGGGGTGGATTTAGTAAACTTGTGTGTGATTTGTTCAGTGGGTAGGTGTAAGTCGACTGAAAATTGAAACTGGGTCAGTCGATTCTTTCCGGCCGTCGAATGCAAAACGAACGCCGGATCCTTTCTTCAACCTCCCGACAGCTTCTTCCCCAACCGCCCCCACAGACCACCAGATGGACTGCCATCCACCACCGCCCGCGGGCGGCGCTCCCACGCCAATCTCGCCGCCCCGCCCTCCCCTCAACCGCCGCCCACCACCGTGCTTCCACTGCCCCCGGCCATCCCTCTTGCCTTGGCGATGGCCAGTTTTTTCTAGCAAACTTGTACCACCCCACACCCCTAAGATAGATTATGGGGTCGCCTGCCACCCTAAGATAGACCCAGAGGTTTCTCCGGCGAGCTCCTTCCTTCTCTCTGGCTGTTAGTTCCTTCACTAGAAATTCGACTGACCCAAATTATAAATTCAGGAGAGAGAGAGAGAGAGAGAGAGAGAGAGAGAGAGAGAGAGAGAGAGAGAGAGAGAGAGAGAGAGAGAGAGAGTTGGCCCACGAAACAAGGGCTTGCAGGAGTCTTTTAGTCTACATGAAAATGGAAAGCCCCGACTTCTGATGCCATGGGAGAGAAGGGCCCCCTTTGTTTGCAAGTTCCATGATATCGAAAAGACTGCCTCAGCCAGCCTTCTTCTTTGGCCTTCATCAGTTTTAGCTGTCCTTTGGCCATGCTACTGTCTGCACTTACTCCTTCCCGCTGCTTCCTATGTGTGCATGCATGTACAGCTCTATCTTTGTGCTACCTTAAAACAGTATGCATGCACAAGGTGAAGAAGAAAATGGATTAAAACATCGCGATGCATGTGATGTGTCAGGTGTGGTATTAGAAGCCTGTGCAGTTCTTCCGTATGCATTTCCTGCTGCTGCTGTTATTGATGCAAATGGATATGAGCTCCATGCATGTGCGTACTCACACACTAGTACAAAAGTACAAAGTTGTACTAAGGTTGAGAAACTTATTTTGGGACGTACAAAGTTGTTATACTAAGGTTGAGGAACTTATTTTGGGACGGAGGGAGTATACGTAAAGTATCTAGCATCTTGCGCGGTCCATTACGCGTGGCCCCTGGTGTACTGTGGTGAAAAACTGTTGTATTTTGGCATCTCTGTAGAGCTACCCTACTGTGTACACAGTGTACAGATATTTCTGCCTACGTCAGATCTCATCAGATCAGATGGGTGTAATTTCTTGTTCGCATAAGATAATGATACTCCGATATTTAGATGAGATATTTGCATGTGTGATACGTGATCAATCATTTGATCGGAGATGCCGTTAGTATAGGTAGACGCGCTATATATGAATATGATTCTCAAGCGAGTCTTTGGCGTACACCTAGCTAGGTTGGGAGTCTTTTCAGAAGATTTTCTTCAGACCAAGACGTACATGCGCGTATATGTATATGCATGAATACACACGGCATGGTGATGGACGTTGGTTGGTTCGGGCAGGAAAGCACGGCCGTCAAATGCATCGATTGCGGTGTCCGCAAATTGTGCCCAACTTGAATGAGCTGTGCCATACCACCCAACTCCCTGGCACCCGTTGCCCAGGGACCATTCCCTCTCTCTCCTCTCTCTTCCCTGCGGTGATCGAGGGGGAGAAAAAGTGTACGAGTATCAAAGTTCCAGCGTGAAATTTTTTTGTTTAAAGTCATATGTTCCCTGCTGGAAAAGGCGTGTAAGCTAGTTTAGCCTGTCCATGGAGGCAAACAGGTCGGAGGATTGCTCGTCTGAGCCACTGATCGGGTGGCACGTAAGTACTATGAGATGGTTCCATCCATCAGTCCATGGTCGATCCGTCAATCCACATCTGATGAGAGTGCGTGCCTGCGAGCGTGGGCGTGCATGCTTGCATGCGCCATGCATGGCATGCGCGCGTGAACCGACCGATCGATCGCTGGCTTTCTCTGATAGCACTAGCATTACGCACTGCTGCGGCCTCCCGAAAAGCTCACTGTCATGGCGCTGGGACGGCCGCATGGCGACTTCATTGCTTCGATCTTCTCGTCCGTATGCGTGCGTGCATGCATGCATTTCGGGGCGCCATGATCTAGGCGCTCGACCCCGGGAAGAACGCCTGTCAGTGGCTGTACTGATGCATGCAAACGCAGGCATTGGATTCGACTGACTGCGCGCAGCATGCATGCACGCTGCCTCTCGATCGTTGTATACAATTGATCGGTAATCAGGCAACATCTTTTTTTCCGTCTGGGGGCAATATACTCCGGTTCTAGTAGTATAACAAAATTTAGAAGCTTGTTGAGAAAAGGACACTTGCTAGGTTACACGTTTCTCGGATTGATGGAAGTTCTAGTCTCGTGCTTAAGTTAAACTAAAATGAAATATTACTCCATATACTGGGCTAAAAATTGGCTCTTTCCATTGTACTCTTATATTTAGGTTGCAGAAGGAGACCTACAGCGGTTTGGTACTCCCTTCGCATACCATGCTGGTGGATGCAGCGGCGAATCTAGCTAGGATAAAAATGCAGGATAGGCTCAAATCAAAGTGCACCGAAATCCATTGGCATGAAAATAGCAATATGGCTTAAGGTAAAGAGACGTGTATATCATGCACATGACATAAGAACATTCATTTCGGAGGGCAGGTTCCAGCCTGTTAAAACATGCCGCTTATATCCGCCCCTAAATGATTGGGTAACTCGCTCGGGAGCAAATGCTCCTGTACCAGAAAAAAATTCAAACAGTTTCCAAAAAATGACAAACACATGACCGAGTATGGTGGAACAGGCCAATCTGGACTCATATACTTTCTTCCTTAATTCATTATTCCATGAATTCCTCAAAGCCATGTTCATCAAAATGCAAAATCTAAGATTGCTGTAAGACAACTAAAAAGAAAATAAGAAAATAAGAAAAAAAATGAATGATTAAATTACTACTTCCGAATATCCAACTGACAGTATAACTTGTTATAGCTTACTCTATTTTTCTTTGCCAAATAAGCCAACAAATGTCGAAGATTTTACGCAAGGCTTTTTAAGTTTGGAGCAAAAACATGTATTATTGTGCCCTGTGAAAATAAATAATATTCAATACACAAAAAGTTGCTATTCTAGCGAAAATGCATGATGGAAACTTGGAAATTATGCATATAAAAATACATGTACAACACATTCGTGAAAATTCTTGTAACTATATATTTTCATACGTGGGGTATATAAAAAGAAGAAAAAAACATACATTAAAATGGGACAATTTTTTGTTGTTTTTGGGCTTAGATTTTTTTTGTAGCTTGCAAATCATACTATGTTCGAAATTTTTTTTACTGATCCATTGTGAGCATGTATAAGTTTTCATGATTTTTTTTTTATTTTTTTGAAAACTTGGAAATATATTTTTAGAGTTTTTAAATTATAAAGGGCTCCCTTGAGCCCGGGCACTATAACTTCATACTCCTATTCTAGCCACTTTTCACACAAGCTAGCTGCATATTTTCTCATGCAAATTTATAGGTGTGTAGTATACTACCATATGTACATGGCATATACTTTTTCAGCATTTTTTGTAACTTTAAAATATGCTTTTTCAATTTTTCTAAACTAAAGGGCACAAGCGCACCCCGGAAGCACAAAATCCGCTCTGCCGGTGAAGATATTACTATATGAAAGTCTCCATCTCCTGACATGATCTTACTCTTAATCCATCTACATGGCACGCTGCCATTTTCTTACACAACCAACCCTTTTATTTGCACATGAGTACGGTCTAAAACGAGTCTAGATCGTACTATATGTGCAGGGCGACGAGCAAACAGAGAAGAATCTGTCATGCATGCATATGTATGTACTGTGACTTTACGCTTAATAACAGGCCCTATATACTCGGGTTCTGGCCCTATAAGTGCTAGATCATTGATGTTTCGCTTTCGCGAGCCTTGTTTTCCCCACTCTAACGACTGGCATCATGTAAACAATCTTGTACCAGTACCAAATCATCAGCTTTTTGCTCCATCCTTTATTTCTTTTGTTTTAAGGACCATCTTGAAGAAAGACCACAAAATAGGCCGGTTGTCAGCTAGGTCTAGGCCATCCTTTTTGTTGATGGCCAAGTGGTTATTTTACTGATAACACTAGCTCCGATTGTTACATGTAAAAATTGCTTGTTGCCCCTCAAATTAACAAGTTGCATAAAATAGACTTCAAAAAACAAGTTGCATAAAAAAATTATAAGACTCTTTACATATTTCTCTAAACCAAAAAGGCGGCTAGGGTTTGTTTTCTCTATTCCTCTAGTAAAGGCAGACTCCCCTCTAGGAGCAAGCAGGTCCGAGGAATTCGATTCTTCAACATACATACATACATACATACATTTGCATGGCAGATGTTGAGGTGGTAGATGCTTCATGGTGATGGAATAAATCCCTTCAGCCTTTCTAAAAAAAAATCCCTTCAGCCTATTGCGGTGATGTTTTTCTGAAGCTAGCGACATGCTTGTGAAGGCGGAATCACGTGGATCTGGAAGTCCAGATCTACTGGGCACATAGCATGTAAAGAGTTTGGTTTCACCTGCTTTGACCTCTATGGGCTGTCGGGGCAATAGCGGTCTGAATCAGATCTGAAAAATCATAACAGTCTTTCCTCTAAAATGATGGAGGTTTTCACATTTTAAGGTCCATAATTTCAAGTTGTTAGGTTGAATAATCCTAAGGAACTAGTGTGGGCTCTTAATTTTAGTCATGTCCTCATATTGACCATGCATGGTTTGCCCATGGTTAACATCAAAGCATTGTTGAGTTATGCACCAACAATCCATATACTAGCTAGTGTAACTCAAGGTAATGTTCCAACGATAATAGTTACCTTATACAGTTCGTGTTTGGCTATTACTTGGTTTTACCTCGATTGTATCGTAAAATGTGGTGCATATACTTTCATATTTTACAAAAAAAGTTTATTTTGAAAGCATGAAGTATTGTGCTTGGTTTGGGTTGAACTCTAAACTATGAAATTGTCATATTAAACCCTCCACTACCTTGTACTTTCTAAAACTGTTTACAACATGCATAAAGTGGGTTTTAAGAGGGAGAATGTACTTATGCCATTATGTGAAAATTATAGACACATGGAAAGTTGACCCATTTTCATGTATTATTTATACCTTTTCTCGTGTCCTTCTCTGGCTTAAGCTTTCATACCTTTTTCCTTGATATATGTTTTGCTCATACTATATGTGCAGGGCGATGAGCAAACAGAGAAGAATCAGATCTGAAATATCTTAAGAGTGCTTCATGCATATTGTGCTTGGTTTCCTCGTGCCCTACTGACCCAAGTAGGTCCTTCTCTGAATTATGCCTTCGTACCTTTTTTCATGATATATGTTTTCACGTCCCAAACTGCTAAACTTTGTCACATTAGCGGTATGTTTCACGTGTTTACACATGCACCATTGGGTTCTCCTAGTGCTAAGACCGCAAAGGTGCAATTCACTAGTAGAAAACATGGCATCAGTCCCGGTTCCAGAGGGCCTTTAGTCCCGGTTCTGCAACCGGGACTAAATGATCGGGACTAATGCCCACCACTTTTAGTCCCGGTCGTGTTACGAACCGGGACTAAAGGCAGCCACACGCCAGCAGCTGCCAGGCGCTGTTTTTTTAAAGGAGGGGTTTAGGGGTTTTGGAGGGTTTAGGGGTTTCATATTGTGTTAGCTAGCTACTACATATAGAGAGAAGCGACCTCTCTTTCTCCGTGCTTGGTCGACGCTAGCTACTACATATAGAGAGAACTCGACGCTAGCTAGTAAGCAATGAAGGAACCATTAATTACACAACATCGTCATGATCAATATATAGAGAGAAGTGACCTCTCTTTCTCCGTGCTTGTTGGTCGAACAACAAGTTTTCATATATTTATTCGATGCTACTACATATAGTACACGTTGATGCATATATACAATATAATATCTCTTACAATCCCTAACATCATCTACCAAAATCGCATTGCAAATCCCGATGGTATTCTCTGTCTTCAGATATGACGTGGTCAACAAAGAATCCCGCCAATTCTTCTTGAGTTGCTCTTATGCGATCATTTGGTAGGAGTTCGTTTCGCTTCTCCCAGATCTAATTTAAAGAAGGGGGTCAATACATATATATGAATGAAACTCAACACAATTGATGGTAATAAAATAAAATTATGAATATTGTTTACGTACTTCAAATTGTTGGTCAGATAAGCCCCGCTCAGAGGTCGAGTGGCGAATGAACTCGCAAACATAGTATCCACAGAAATTATTCCCGGGTGCCTGCCACAAGCACTTTACGAGAATAGAGTTCAATCAAAATGATAATCAAGCATGATAATGATATTGAAACTAGAATCAATGAGAGATGCGCGGAACTAGCTAGTACTACTTACTTTGGGGTGTGAAAATCGCAGCTCCTTTTTCCATTCACCCGGTACCTCGCTGGTGAACTTTTTCCAAACCCTGCCCGACAAAGAAAATGATTACTTGATATCAGGAAATGAACGGAAGTTGCCGATATGGTGCGATAATGATTGAACTTACTTCTGGAGCATTTCACTCATGTCCGCCCACTCCTTTTGTTCTTTACGTCTCGAGTCCAAGACAGTTACTAGTCCCGCGTCAAGCTTAATGGATAGCAGAATAAAGTGGAACCTGCGCACGCATAACTCATTAATTACACTTAGCCTCGAGTAAGCGAAACAGAATGTGCATAAGACAGTAATTAACACTCACTTGAAGTTGTAAGGAAGGAGTATTTCCCTTCTGTTTTGAAGTCGAAATAACGCCTTTAGCAAGTTTTTCTCAGTTTCGTCGGTGTTCTTTTGTACCGTATATTCATTTACGGTATTTGGGTTAATGAACCCAATGTCATAGATTTGTCCTCTATTGCATTCGACGATCTTCAATCTGCATAATATAGTGAGGATAATTATAAATGCAATGAACGAGCTAAGCTAGAAACTTGATTACAGAAATAATACTTACAGATAATAGCAAGTCATGAGAGTTTTGTCGAGGGCATCTTGATTGTAGAACTGAAATAATTCTTCAAATTCAACGTACAACAAGTCGGCTCCAATGAAGTCGTGCTCATCTTTAATTCCCAGCAAGATACTGTCGGTCCCATCCTTACAGGTTCCCAAGTACCAGTCATGCAATCTTCGCATCATCGTTGATAGATGCGGGAGCTGCTCAGGTTTGACGAGAGGCTTCCCGTGCTCGTATCTAAAGGGCGCTACTACCTCATCTATTCGAACTGTACATTATCGTCTAAGTAATCACCAAGAGTGGTACCGGCTGCTACCCCCGGATGATTAGCGATATCGCTAAACACCTTGAGCATGGGGCATGATTGCTTTTCCTGTTCGCCGAGCTGGGGAATTGTTTTCCCACTTCGTCTTGCAGCACTGCTAGTACTTCCCGACCGCTGCGCTTCATCAAATGTCTTTTCAATATAGCGGTCATAGTGTGATAGCGGCGGAGGGGGTGGTGGTCGCCTAAGGGCATCCAGAGAGCGCTTCGCTTTTACCGGATCTATTTTCTCCTTCGGAGGTGGACGTTTCGGTGCAAGCTAGCGTTTCACATCGGCAGACACGATGTCCTTGTTTTCCTCGTCAGTCATCTTATATGGTAACTTGGCAGGAGCCTTGAGGCTTGGACCAGCTCTGAATTTCTTCCCTGTTGTACTGCTAGCCGCCGGAGCGGCGGCGGCTCTCTTCCGCTGTTGCTGAGGAGGCGGAGTCCGCTGACGCGGCGGAGACAGCTGAGGCGGACGAGGATTCTGCTGAGGGGCCTCCTCCGTCGGAGTCCGCTGACGCGGCGGAGACGGCTGAGGTGGCGGAGACAGTTGACGCGCCGGAGACGAGTGAGGCAGCGGAGATAGTAGAGCTGGACTGTGAGGAGTCTGCTGAGGGGCCTCCTCCGGCTGAGTCTGCTGAGGCAGCGTCCAGTTTGGAAGCAAGATGTTTTCCTTTCTCCATAGACAGGTAGTCCTTACGGCATTTTCCAGAAGAATCTCCCCTTCACCTGTAGGGTAGTCAAGCTCCAGCCCCTCAAATCCGTTCATTATTTCATCCACCCCGACAACAGCAAAGCCATCTGGAATCGGAGCAAAATGGAAAGTTCCATCAGGTCGAGGAGGTATAGCCAACCGCCACCTTCAAGGTTAGGTTATGGCATTTCGCAATTAGCTCAGAATGTTCATTCTCTGTGATACCATCCACGGGGTAGCGAGGAGCCGTGATATCAGGCTGAACGAGCTCCATGGAAGCCACGCTGCTTTTCCACTGAGATGGTGGGGTAGCCTCGAATGAAGGATCTTCGTGCTCCTGAGAAGCTCGCTGACTGGTATATGCCTCTAGTTTATTATCCTGCAGCCTTAATCTTTCTTCCATCTTCTACATCCGGTCTGCTTCCTCTTTCTTCTTTCTCCCTCGGCTTCTATAACCAGTGCTGTCGGGAAACCCATACTTCCACGGAACGGAGCCGGATGTGCCTCGTGTTCGTCCAGGGTGTTCAGGATTCCCGAGGGCCTTTGACAGCTCGTCCTTCTCTCTGTCGGGATGGAACCTCCCTTCCTGCACGTCCTTGATTGCTTCCTGAATATTTATGACGGGTGTTTCAAGTTGAGCTTTCGTGAAAACATACTTCCCTGTTTCTGGGTCCAAAGTTCCCCCAACCCCGAAGAACCAAGTCCTTGCCCGATCGGGCCAGTTCAATGTCGCTGGTTGGACCCCTTTAGCAAGCAGGTCGTTCTCAGCTTTGTCCCACGTAGGCCGGGCTTTGCTGTAGCCACCTGACCCCGTAACATGGTGATACTTCTTCTTTGCAGCATTTAGCTTATTTGTCTCTGACCTTTTCTTAGCATTCTCTGATTTCTTGTACGCCACAAATGCGGACCAGTGATCTTTTATCTTCGCATATTGACCGATGAATTCTGGAGTCTCGTCTTTGTCGACAAACTCGTTCAATCTTTTCTTCCAGTTTTTGAATAGTTCTGCCATCTTCTTAAGAGCCCATACCTTGACCTTTCGCTGTATAACTGGGTTATTCGGATCCTCCTCTAGCGGTAGGCTAAGATTTTTCATCAGCGAGTTCCAAAGCTCATCTTTCTGTCTATCGTCGACATAAGAAACTTCACTGTCCTTCTTCTTATTCCATTCTTGGATACTGATCGGGACGCTGTCCCTAACAATAACTCCGCAGTGATGTACAAATTTGTCTTTGGTCCGCTTGGGAGCAATCGGTTGGCCATCTGGAGCGACTACATCGATCGTGAACCTTTCATCCTGGCCCAAACTTTCTTCGGGCCTTGTCTCCTTACAGAAGTTTGGCTCGATCCAGAGGGCTAAAAGAAGAAAGAAGCGTTAATATATGTACATACAAAACAATTAATGCATCTAGTCAGCAGAGGCTTAATTAATATATATACCTTGCCAGACTTTGCAACAGTTAAGGCTCCAACACCGGCGGAACCGTCATCTCCTCCCTCCTCCATTCGATCACCGGAGCCGTCATGATCTCCTCCCTCCTCCATTCGATCACCAGAGCCATCATCCTCTCTTTCCTCACCATCAGTGTCATTGAGAAATGACAAGGTGATATCATCACCGCCGTCGCGGATTATATCCCCCAACAACTGTTCTTTTTCTAAGTCTCTTTCCATAGTTTCTGCAAATATTACAACATGGCAATATGCAACCATGAGAGATGGATTAGTGGCAAACATAGACCTAATCACAACAAGGAATCATATGCATATGAGCAATGGATTAGTGGAAAACATTGCTACTTCTTGAGCTTGCGTTGGTTTTTCCCTTGAAGAGGAAAGGGTGATGCAGCAAAGTAGAGATAAGTATTTCCCTCAGTTAGAGAACCAAGGTATCAATCCAGTAGGAGGTACAAGCAAGTCCCCAATCTATGCACCTGCACAAACAATCAAACACTTGCACCCAACGCGAGAAAGGGGTTGTCAATCCCTTCACGATCAATTGCAAAGGTGAGATCTGATAGAGATAGGTATATAAGATTGCCAAAACGTAAAACAAAATAAAAGTAAATAAATTGCACCAAGGTATTTTTGGTATTTTTGATATATAGATCTGAAAATATATGATGGAAAAGGACCCGGGGGCCATAGGTTTCACTAGAGGCTTCTCTCTTGAAGGCAAATAATACGGTGGGTGAATAAATTACCGTCGAGCAATTGATAGAAAGGCGCAAAGTTATGACGATATCCAAGGCAATGATTATACATATAGGCATCACGTCCGTATCAAGTAGACCGAAACGATTCTGCATCTACTACTATTACTCCACACATCGATCGCTATCCAGCATGCATCTAGAGTATTAAGTTCATAAAGAACAGAGTAACTCCTTAAGTAAGATGACATGATTTAGAGGGATAAACTCAAGCAATATGATGAAAACCCCATCTTTTTATCCTTGATGGCAACAATACAATACGTGCCTCGCTACCCCTACTATATCATTGGGTGAGGACACCGCAAGATTGAACCCAAAACTTAGCACCTCTCCCATTGCAAGAAATACCAATCTAGTTGGCCAAACCAGACCGATAATTCAAAGAGAAATACAAAGATATCAAATCATGCATATAAGAATTCAGAGAAGATTCAAATAATATTCATAGATAATCTGATCATATATCCACAATTCATCGGATCTCGACAAACACACCGCAAAAGAATATTACATTAGATAGATCTCCAAGAACATCGAGGAGAACATGGTATTGAGAATCAAAGAGAGAGAAGAAGCCATCTAGCTACTAGCTATGGACCCGTAGGTCTGAGGTAAACTACTCACGCTTCATCGGAGAGGGAATATGGTTGATGTAGATGCCCTCCGTGATCGAATCCCCCTCCGGCAAATCGCCGGAAAAGGCCCCAAGATGGGATCTCACGGGAACAGAAGGTTGCGGTGGTGGAAAAGTATTTTCGTGGCTGTCTTCTAGGGTTTTGGAATATATGTGAATATATAGGACGAAGAAGTAGGTCGGTGGACTCCCGAGGGGGCCACAAGCCAGGGGACGCCCCCCTAGGGCGCGCCCCTATGGCTTGTCATCGCCTCGTGGGTCTTCTAACTTTGACTCCAAGTCTCGTAGGTGTCTTCTGGTCCAAGAAAAATCATCGTAAAGTTTTATACCATTTGGACTCCGTTTGATATTCCTTTTCTACGAAACTCAAAAACAAGGAAAAAACAGAAACTGGCACTGGGCTCTAGGTTAATAAGTTAGTCCCAAAAATAATATAAAATAGCATATTAATGCATATAAAACATCCAAAATAGATAGTATAATAGCATGGAACAATAAAAAATTATAGATACGTTGGAGACATATCAAGCATCCCCAAGCTTAATTCCTGCTCGTCCTCGAGTAGGTAAATGATAAAAACAGAATTTTTGATGTGGAATGCTACCTAACATATTTATCCTTGTAATTTTCTTCATTGTGGCATGAATGTTCAGATCCATAAGATTCAAAAGAAAAGTTTAATATTGACAGAAAAACAATAATACTTCAAGCATACTAATAAAGCAATCATGTCTTCTCAAAATATCATGGCCAAAGAAAGTTTTCCCTACAAAATCATATAGTCTGGCTATGCTCCATCTTCATCACACAAAGTATTAAATCATGCACAACCCTGATGACAAGCCAAGCAATTGTTTCATACTTTTGATGTTCTCAAACTTTTTCAACTTTCACCCAATACATGAGCGTGAGCCATGGATATAACACTATAGGTGGAATAGAATATGGTGGTTGTGGAGAAGACAAAAAGAAGGAAATAGTCTCACATCAACTAGGCGTATCAATGGGCTATGGAGATGCCCATTAATAGATATCAATGTGAGTGAGTAGGGATTTCCATGCAACGGATGCACTAGAGCTATAAGTGTATGAAAGCTCAAAAAGAAACTAAGTGGGTGTGAATCCAACTCGCTTGCGCACGAAGACCTAGGGCACTTTGAGGAAGCCCATCATTGGAATATACAAGCCAAGTTATATAACGAAAATTCCCACTAGTATATGAAAGTGACAAAATAGGAGACTCTCTATCATGAAGATCATGGTGCTACTTTTAAGCACAAGTATGGAAAAAAGGTAGTAGCATTGCCCCTTCTCTCTTTTCTCTCATTTTTTTTATTTTGGGCTCTTTTTTTTTCTCCTTTTTTTCTCTTTTTTTCGTTCGGAGTCTCATCCCGACTTGTGGGGCAATCATAGTCTCCATCATCCTTTCCTCACATGGGACAATGCTCTAATAATGATGATCATCACACTTTTATTTACTTACAACTCAAGAATTACAACTCGATACTTAGAACAAAAATATGACTCTATATGTATGCCTCCGGCGGTATACCGGGATGTGCAATGATCAAGATAGACATGTATAAAAAAATATGAATGGTGGCTTTGCCACAAATACAATGTCAACTACATGATCATGCAAAGCAATATGACAATGATGAAGCATGTCATAATAAACGGAACGGTGGAAGTTGCCTGGCAATATATCTCAGAATGGCTATGGAAATGCC
Organism: Thinopyrum elongatum; assembly: GCA_011799875.1. NCBI lineage: Eukaryota > Viridiplantae > Streptophyta > Magnoliopsida > Poales > Poaceae > Thinopyrum > Thinopyrum elongatum. Next base: position 543,498,383 of record CM022298.1, on the reverse strand, counting down.
ATAATAGGTAGGTATGGTGGCTGTTTTGAGGAAGGGTTATGGTGGGTGTAATGCACCGGCGAAAGTTGCGCGGTACTAGAGAGGCTAGCAATGGTGGAAGGGTGAGAGTGCGTATAATCCATGGACTCAACATTAGTCATAAAGAACTCACATACTTATTGCAAAAGTCTATTAGCTATCAAAACAAAGTACTACACGCATGCTCCTAGGGGGATAGATTGGTAGGAAAAGGCCATCGCTCGTCCCCGACCGCCACTCATAAGGAAGACAATCAATAAATAAATCATGCTCCGACTTCATCACATAACGGTTCACCATACGTGCATGCTACGGGAATCACAAACTTTAACACAAGTATTTATACCAATCCACAATTGCTCACTAGCATGACTCTAATATCACCATCTTTATATCTCAAAACAATCATAAGGAATCAAACTTCTCATAGTATTCAATGCACTTTATATGAAAGTTTTTATTATATCCCTCTTGGATGCCCATCATATTAGGACTAAATTCATAACCAAAGAAAATTACCATGCTGTTTAGAGACTCTCAAAATAATATAAGTGAAGCAAGAGAGTTCAACAATTTTTATAAAATAAAGCCACCGCCGTGCTCTAAAAAGATATAAGTGAAGCACTAGAGCAAAATTGCATAGCTCAAAAGATATAAGTGAAGCACATAGAGTATTCTAATAAATCACGATTCATGCGTGTCCCTCTCAAAAGGTGTGTACAGCAAGGATGATTGTGGCAAACTAAAAATCAAAGACTCATATCATACAAGACACTCCAAGCAAAACACAAATCATGTGGTGAATAAAAATATAGCCTCAAGTAAATTTACCGATAGACGAAGATGAAAGAGGGGATGCCTTCCGGGGCATCCCCAAGATTAGGCTCTTGGCTGTCCTTGAATATTACCTTGGGGTGCCTTGGGCATCCCCAAGCTTAGGTTCTTGCCACTCCTTATTCCATAGTCCATCAAATTTTTACCCAAAACTTGAAAACTTCACAACACAGAACTCAACAGAAAACTCATGAGATCCGTTAGTATAATAAAATAAATCACCACTTTTTGGTACTGTTGTGAACTCTTTATTTATTTATATTGGTGTAATATATACTGTATTCAAATTTCTCCATGGTTCATACCCCCCGATACTACCCATAGATTCATCAAAATAAGCAAACAACACATAGAAAACAGAATCTGTCAAAAACAGAACAGTCTGCGAAGATCTGAATTGTTCTAATACTTATTTAACTCCAAAAATCTGAAAAATTAGGAAAACATAGGAAATTTGTATATAAATCTTGTGTAAAAAATTCAAGGTTTTTCCACTCTCCAGTGAATTTAAACAATTCTGTGACTGGATGCAAAAGTTTCTGTTTTTCGGCAAGATCAAATGAACTATCACCGTAAGCCATCCCAAAGGTCTTACTTGGCTCAAACACTAATTAAAACACCAAAACACAATTACTAAAGAGGTAATAATGTGTATTTTCATAGAAACAGAAAATAAAAATATTGGGTTATCTCCCAACTAGCGCTTTTCTTTAAAGCCTTTTAGCTAGGCATTGAGAATTTTAATGATGCTCACATGAAAGATAGCAATTGAAACACGAAGAGAGCATCATGTGGCATGTGAAAAACAAGTTTAAGTCTAACATACTTCCTATGCATAGGAATTTTATAGTAAAATAAATTAGCAAGGCAAGCAAGATCTAGCATATGCAAGGAAGAAGAAAGAAACAATAGCAATCTCAACATAACGAGAGGTAATTTAGTAACATAAAAATTTCTACAAGCATATTTTCCTCTCTCATAATAATTACATGTAGGATGATAATCAAATTCAACAATATAACTATCACATAAAATATTCTCTTCATGATCCACATGCATGCAAAGTTGACACTCTTCTAAAATAGTGGGATTATCATTAAATAAAGTGATGACCTCTCCAAGCCCACTTTTATCAAAAATTTCATAAGATTGATCATACTCCAAAGTAGTGGGATCATTCTTACCTAGAGTTGACACTCTTCCAAACCCACTTTCAATATTATTGCAAGCACTATTTCCAATATTATATTCATCATGGCGCTTAAATAAATTTTCAAGATCATAAGAAAAATCACCCCAATCATGATCATTGCAACAAGTAGTGGACCTAGCAAAATTAGCATCCCCAAGCTTAGGGTTTTGCATATTATTAGCACAATTGACATCAATAGAATTTATAAAAACATCATTGCAATCATGCTTTTCATTCAAGGAGCTATCGTGAATCACTTCATAAATTTCTTCTTTTAAAACTTCATCATAGTTTTCAGATTCACGAATTTCAAGCAAAACTTCATAAAGATCGTCTAGTGCACACAAATCACTAGCAATTGGTTCATCATAATTGGATCTCTTAAAAAGATTAGCAAGTGGATGAGGATCCATAAACTCTTTGCTTCCTGTTTTTGAATAAAATACACAATTATGCCAAGCAAACGAGCAAACAAACCAAGTAAGACATAAGGGCAAACGAAAAGAAGGCAACTAAAAGGCAAATATTTTTGTGTTTTTCTGAAAACCGTTTTAGAAGTGGGGGAGAGGAAAACGAGAGGCAAATGGCGAATAATGTAATGCAAGAGATGAGAGTTTATGATGGGTACTTGGTAGGCTTGATGTAGACCTCCCCGACAACGGCGCTAGAAATTCTTCCTGCTACTTCTTGAGCTTGCGTTGGTTTTTCCCTTGAAGAGGAAAGGGTGATCCAACAAAGTAGAGATAAGTATTTCCCTCAGTTAGAGAACCAAGGTATCAATCCAGTAGGAGGTACAAGCAAGTCCCCAATCTATGCACCTGCACAAACAATCAAACACTTGCACCCAACGCGATAAAGGGGTTGTCAATCCCTTGACGCTCAATTGCAAAGGTGAGATCTGATAGAGATAGGTATATAAGATTGCCAAAACGTAAAACAAAATAAAAAGTAAATAAATTGCAGCAAGGTATTTTTGGTATTTTTGATATATAGATCTGAAAATATATGATGGAAAATAGACCCGGGGGCCATAGGTTTCACTAGAGGCTTCTCTCTTGAAGGAAAATAATACGGTGGGTGAAAAAATTACTGTCGAGCAATTGATAGAAAAGCGCAAAGTTATGATGATATCCAAGGCAATGATTATGCATATAGGCATCACGTCCATGTCAAGTAGACCAAAATGATTCTGCATCTACTACTATTACTCCACACATCGACCGCTATCCAGCATGCATCTAGAGTATTAAGTTCATAAAGAACGGAGTAACGCCTTAAGTAAGATGACATGATGTAGAGGGCTAAACTCAAGCAATATGATGAAAACCCCATCTTTTTATCCTTGATGGCAATAATACAATACGTGCCTCGCTTACCCTACTATGTCACTGGGTGAGGACACCGCAAGATTGAACCCAAAACAAAACACCTCTCCCATTGCAAGAAATACCAATCTAGTTGGCCAAACCAAACCGATAATTCGAAGAGAAATACAAAGATATCAAATCATGCATATAAGAATTCAGAGAAGATTCAAATAATATTCATAGATAATCTGATCATAAACCCACAATTCATCGGATCTCGACAAACACACCTCAAAAGAATATTACATCGGATAGATCTCCAAGAACATCGAGGAGAACATGGTATTGAGAATCAAAGAGAGAGAAGAAGCCATCTAGCTACTAGCTATGGACCCGTAGGTCTGAGGTAAACTACTCACGCTTCATCGAAGAGGCAATAGGGTTGATGTAGATGCCCTCCGTGATCGAATCCCCCTCTGGCAGATCGCCAGAAAAGGCCCCAAGATGGGATCTCATGGGAACAGAAGGTTGCGGCGGTGGAAAAGTATTTTCATGGCTGTCTTCTAGGGTTTTGGAATATATGTGAATATATAGGACGAAGAAGTAGGTTGGTGGACTCCCGAAGGGGCCACAAGCCAGGGGGCCCCCCCCCTAGGGTGCGCCCCTACAGCTTGTCATCGCCTCGTGGGTCTTCTAACTTCGACTCCAAGTCTCGTAGGTGTCTTCTGGTCCAAGAAAAATCAGCGTAAAGTTTTATTCCGTTTGGACTCCGTTTGATATTCCTTTTCTGCAAAACTCAAAAAAAGGAAAAAACAGAAACTGGCCCTCGGCTCTATGTTAATAAGTTAGTCCCAAAAATAATATAAAATAGCTTATTAATGCATATAAAACATCCAAAACAGATAATATAATAGCTTGGAACAATAAAAAAATTATAGATACGTTGGAGACGTATCAAACATCATGCAAAGTTGACAAGTTTTATAACACTCAGTTTCAGACGATCGTCGAGGATTCCTCCCCCCTCATGTCTGATGAGTCATCCTATCTTTCAAGAGAGGATACTTTGCGGACCGCCTCTCTCATGCCTGTCCAACGTGCTAATCATGTTTTCATATGCCTCAAAATCAAAGTTATCGGGGTTATGTTTTAACGACCCCCCCTCATGTCGAAGTTATCGGGGTTATGTTTTAGCGACCCCCTCTCTCGTGTTTTCATATGCATCAAAATCAAAGTTATATATCGGGGTTATGTTTTAACGACAAGATGAATACAAGATTTATACACAAGATGAATACAAGATTTATACTCATGGATGAATACACAACTCAACAAATGAACGAACCATCATCCTATGAACAAAACTCAACATACAACAAATGGACTCCTTTTGTCGAATAGCGGAGGGACGGTCAGGGACCAACTCCATGGAGATGCAACACCACAACCTGTAATTCCACTGATTGAAAAAAAATTAGGTAAAACCCAAGTATAGTAGCGCTTGCATGGCAAAAAACCCTAGTAAAAAGAAGTATATTTTTCACCAAGATACAACACTTGACATGAAAAAAAAACATTTTTTTATGAAGGAGAAAATAGATCTTGAGCAGAGTAGAGTATATGCTAGTAGACTATAACAATCACTTTCTACAATAGACCAAATGCTTGACATGGCAAAAAAACAACATCACTAAAGTTTGCCACAACATTACTAAAGTTTTCCACAACATTACTAAAAAGTTTGCCACAACTTTGCCATATAAGGTCAAAAGCTTGCCACAACATTACTAAATTTCATAACTTTGCCACAACAAAAATTTATTCAATGAACATCAAAATGAACTCTAAAGACAAAATGATCATCCATCCATCTAAACATATCTATCTATCCATCTAACATCTCATACATATCTATCTATATCCATCTAACATCCATCGATGGTTTTCTTTTCACAAATATTCTGAAAAAGTTTCATATTTTAAATTATTATGGGAGTGATTTTTTTCTTTAATTGTCTGGTTTGTTTCCTTTTTTGAAACTGGGGCCCTTTTAGACCCAAATTTTAATTCCAAAAATATTCTCAAGCACCTCCCCTGCCCTATGGCAGAATCCATACCCCATTCTACCCACGCAAAATTCCTTTTATTATTCAAAATATCTATAAATCTAATTTTCCAACAATTATTGATTCTTATAAAATTGCAAATGAAATATGATATCCTTAGCACTTCTGGCCTCACCAATCCTACCACAACAAAACATCAATACCCCCATACAATTTCTTCAAAAATATTCTGTCCTCAAGTTCAAATAATTCAAATTTCATTTGAATGAAATTTGGACCAGATTCAGAATCCTTGCTCAAAACCTTATCACCCCTGCTCCAATAATTCTGCATTTTTGACAGAAACGTTTTCTTACACCAGAGAATCACCACAAAAAAAATTCAAAATTTTCAAAAATGCCTAGATGCAATTGGCATTCTGTCGAACAAGTATGCAACGGCGGCAGCAAGCAGAGGAAGTGGCAGCGCAGGGGTAGGGAGGAGCTCACTGGGGGCGTCGGGGCAGGGAGCAGCGGCCGATGTCAGGGCAGGGAGCGGCGGCCAGCACCGGGGGCTCGGGGACGAAGCACGGGCGGGGCACGGCGAGGGCGTCGAGGAAGGTCGGGGCAATGGGGACGGCGATCTCCGGCGCAGCAGCCTGGCGGCGTCGTGCTCTGGTTCGGCGTCGGGGGAGAGAATGGGAGAAAAACTCCTATGTCCTGCTTATATAGCCCCACCTTTAGTCCCGGTTGGAGGCTCCAACCGAGACTAAAGGCCAACCTTTAGTACCAGTGCGAGCCACCAATCGAGACTAAAGGTGAATTTCACCAGGCGAAAGGGCGGGAAGCCCAGGCCTTTAGTCTCGGTTGGTGGCTCGGATCGGGACTAAAGGGGGGCCTTTAGTCCCGGTTGGAGCCACCAACTGGGACTAATGGCCTGGTGCTGGCACAGCTGCGGGGCAGGGGAAGTTTAGTCCCACCTCGCTTGGCGAGAGGCGCTCGCAGTGGTTTATAAGCTCTGCCGCGGTTGCCCTCTCGAGCTCCTCTCTAATGCAGGCAGTACATGCCTAACGTTCCTCTCGCGCCTGTTGGGCCTACTTGCCCTGCGGTCCTGCATCCTGGCCCATATATAGATGGGTTTCTAGTCATATGCAGGCCGTGGTGGCCTAGTAGGCGGCATTTTTTTATTTTTTATGTTATTTTAGTATGCTATTAAAGTTTTTAACAACAAATACTTTATGAAAATTCTTTTTGCTATTAAAGTTTTTAACAAAAAATACTTTGATAATTTTAGTTGCATAGATTTTATATAATTTTAAGTTAATATTATTTTGATCATAACTAGAGGTTTATAAAAGCTTTTTAGTTGATTCTTTTTGCTATTGAAGAATATTATAGTTTTGTTTTAGTTGATCATAACAAAATATTTTAATTGATTCTTTTTAGTTGATTCCTTTTGCTATTAGAGTTTTATAAAAGCTTTTTAGTTTCTATTAAAGTTTTTACCAAAAAATATTTTATGTTATATTTTCTTTTCTTTTCTGTTAAGTAATTAGTTTAACCTAACCCTTTTTGTTAACCTAATTTATTTTGATGCATAGACACATAGTGATTCAAAAGAGCCGACAACATTGTTCTATGTTAAGGACTTAAGAAGATTCGTAGTAAGAGTCCATATACTTAACAAAGGATGCAATGATGTCAGAAGCTTATCCATTCTGGACGACCCGGATATTTAAGGTGGTCGACTAGCTCGTCACTTGGTGAGGTGGGACTAAATACGGGTGTGAAAAATCTGCGGTAGTCCTTTTGTCCCGGTTGGTGCCACCAACCAGGACTAAAGCTAGGTTTTAGTTTTGTGTTTGCTATTTTTCATGCATTTAATGATTTATTTTGAGCTAAATGACCCTGAAATTGAAAAGCACTACAAATGAACTCTGAAAATGTTGAAAGTTGGCATGGTATCATAATTTCACCCACATAGCATGTGCTAAAAGGTTGAGAGGATTTCGGCAAAAACTGTGTACTTCGTGTACAAACTGGACAATCTCTTTCGAAGTATCAGGGTTTCGGACGAAAACTTATCTATTACAAAAGGGATTTCATTTTTTAACATATTTTAACTCCAGACTTTTTGTGCCTTCAATATGCACCATTCAAAGGCACATCATCAATTTTCAACCTTTTCTGACTTCATTTTTTATTTTTCATGCATTTAATGATTTTTTTGAGCTAAATGACCCTGAAATTGGAAAGCACTACAAATGAACTCTGAAAAGTTTGAAACTTGGCATGGTATCATAATTTCACCCACATAGCACGTGCTAAAAAGTTGAGAGGGTTACAGCAAAAACTGGATGCACTTCGTGTACAAACTGGACAATCTCTTTCGAAGTATCAGGGTTTCGGACGAAAACTCATCTATTACAAAAGGGATTTCATTTTTTGACTTGTAACTACAGTGATATTCTAGATCAAATCCATCATCAGAATAGTTGTGGAGCATAACTACGGCTTTCAACCCAGAATGTAACTGCAGTGATATGTTGCCTTCACTAGAGAGAAAGTCTTCATGTTTTCTTCACTAGAGAGAAAGTCTTCACTTTTTCTTTGCCTGTGTCCCTTGCTTATTGCGCCATAACCATGGATAATCTTCATCGTTTAACAGGATGCTTGGGTCACCCTTCACTTTGAAGGGAGGAATTTCATGAAACTTTTCATAATCTTTAGACATGTCTGTCTTGTCCTCCAGTCCCAGGATGTTTCTTTTCCCTAAAAGAACTATGTGGCACTTTGGCTCATCGTATGATGTATTCGCTTCCTTATCTTATCTTTTTCTCGGTTTGGTAGACATGTCCTTCACATAGAAAACCTGCGCCACATCATTGGCTAGGACGCATGGTTCGTCTGTGTACCCAAGATTGTTGAGATCCACTGTTGTCATTCCGTACTGTGGGTCTACCTGCACCCCGCCTCCTGATAGATTGACCCATTTGCACCGAAACAAAGGGACCTTAAATTCATGTCCATAGTCAAGTTCCCATATCTCCTCTATGTAACCATAATATTTGTCCTTTGCCCCATTGGTTGCTGCATCAAAGCGGACACCACTTTTTTGGTTGGTGCTCTTTTTATCTTGGGCGATCGTGTAAAATGTATTCCCATTTATCTCGTACCCTTGGTAAGTCAATACAGTCAAAGATGGTGTCCTGGCCAACAAGTACAACTCATCTCCAATAATGTTGTTACGCATGAGATGTGTTTGCAACCAACCGCCGAAAGTCCCGATGTGTTCACGTGTAATCCAGTCGTCAGACTGCTCCGGGTGTTTGGAGTGTAGAATATTCTTGTGTTCATTGATATATGGGGCCGCCAAGGTAGAATTCTGAAGAACTGTGTAGTGTGCTTGCGCCCAAGAATGCTCGTCCCTACATATTATTGAATCCACTCCTAGCGTGCCTTTTCCAGTTAGTCTCCCCTCATACCGCGATTGAGGGATACCATTCGGCTTAAGGTCAGGAATAAAGTCAACACAAAACCCAATGACCTCCTCTGTTTGATGGCCCGTGGAGATGCTTCCTTCTGGCCTAGCACGGTTACGAACATATTTCTTTAAGACTCCCATGAACCTCTCAAAGGGGAACACATTGTGTAGAAATACAGGACCCAGAATGGCAAACTCGTCGACTAGGTGAACTAGGACGTGTGTCATAATATTGAAGAAGGATGGTGGGAACACCAACTCGAAACTGACAAGACATTGGACCAAATCATTCTGTAACCTTGGTAGGATTTCTGGATCGATTACCTTGTGAGAAATTGCATTGAGGAATGCACATAGCTTCACAATGGCTAATCAAACATTTTCTGGTAGAAGCCCCCTCAATGCAACCAGAAGCAGTTGCGTCATAATCACGTGGCAGTCATGAGACTTTAGGTTCTGGAATTTTTTCTCTGCCATATTTATTATTCCCTTTATATTTGGCGAGAAGCCATACGGGACCTTGATACTAAGCAGGCATTCAAAGAAGATTTCCTTCTCTGCTTTGGTAAGAGCGTAGCTGGCAGGACCTTGATACTGCTTTGGATGCATGCCATCTTTTTCGTTCACACATTGCTGGTCCTCCCGTGCCTCTGGTGTATCTTTTGTCTTCCCATACACGCCCAAGAAGCCTGGCAGGTTCATGCAAACATTCTTCATCACGTGCATCACGTCGATTACAGAGCGGACCTCTAGGTCTTTCCAATAGGGTAGGTCTCAAAATATAGATTTCTTCTGCCACATGGGTGCGTGTCCCTCAGCGTCATTTGGAACAGATTGTCTGCCAGGACCCTTTCCAAAGATAACTTGTAAATCCTTGACCATATCAAGTATATCATCAACAGTACGGAGGACGGGCTTCTTCTGGTGATCTGCCTCACCTTTGAAATGCTTGCCTTTTTTTCTTAAGGCATGTTTGGTCGGAAGAAATCGACGATGTCCCAGGTACACATTCTTAATGCATTTGTCCAAATATATACTCTCAGTCTCATCTCAACAGTGCGTGCATGCGTTGTATCCCTTGTTTGTCTATCCTGAAAGGTTACTAAGAGCAGGCCAATCATTGATGGTTACAAACATCAATGCTCGTAGGTCAAATTCCTGCTATTTGTGCTCATCCCACACACGTACACCTTTTTTATTCCACAGCTGTAAAAGTTCTTCAACTAATGGCCTTAGGTACACATCAATGTCATTGCCGGGTTGCTTAGGGCCTTGGATGAGCACTGGCATCATAATGAACTTCCACTTCATGCACAACCAAGGAGGAAGGTTATAGATACATAGAGTCACGGGCCAGGTGCTATGATTGCTGCTCTGCTCCCCAAAAGGATTAATGCCATCTGCACTTAAACCAAACCATACGTTCCTTGCGTCATCTGCAAAGTCCCCCCACTTTCTCTCAATTTTTCTCCACTGCAACCCGTCAGTGGGTACTCTCAACTTCCCATCTTTCTTACGGTCTTCTTTGTGCCATCGCAACAACTTGGCATGCTCTTTGTTTCTGAACACACGTTTCAACCGTGGTATTATAGGAGCATACCACATCACCTTGGCAGGAACCCTCTTCCTGGGGCGCTCGCTCTCAACATCACCAGGGTCATCTCGTCTGATCTTATACCGCAATGCACCGCATACCGGGCATGCATTCAAATTCTCGTACTCACCGCGGTAGAGGATGCAGTCATTAAGGCATGCATGTATCTTCTGCACCTCCAATCCTAGAGGGCATAGAACCTTTTTTGCTTCGTACGTACTGTCAGGCAATTCGTTATCCTTTGGAACTTTCTTCTTCATAATTTTCAGTAGCTTCCCAAATCCGTTGTCAGATACACCATTGTCTGCCTTCCATTGCAGCAATTCCAGTGTGGTACCGAGCTTTGTGTTGTCATCTTCGCAATTCGGGTACAACCCTTTTTTGTGATCCCCTAACATGCGATCAAACTTCAACTTCTCCCTTTCACTTTCGCATTCCCTCTGTGCATCAACAATGAACCGGCGAAGATCATCATCGGGCATATCTGGTGCCTCTTGATCTTCAGCGTCCCTCGTTGCAGTATCACTGTATTCAGGGCACATAGGATAGTTGTCATTATCCTATTCTTCTTCATTGTCTTCCATCATAACCCCTCTTTCTTCGTGCTTGGTCCAAACATTATAGTGTGGCATGAAACCCTTCTTAAGCAGGTACAAGTGAAGGGTTTTCGAGTTAGAGTAATCCTTCATATTCCCATAGACAATACATAAAACCATTCTGCTTGTTTGCGTCAGCCACTTCAAGAAAATTATGCAGGCCCTCAATGTACTCGGAGGTGCGTCGGTCACCGTACATCCATTGCCGGTTCATCTGCATGCATTATATAATTAAGTGTATCAAAAACCATTACAGAACATCATGAATAGAGAAGTGACCAAATTAATATAAGTTCATCATCACATTAAAACCAAAGTACAGTAGTGATCAAATTTTATTACTTAAAAAAAATACATAAAGTTCATACATAGTTCTCATATAACAACATACAACTCTCTAGAGCATCTAATTAAAACATACATTGAAACTAATATGCAACTATGTAAAACATTTAAATGCAACAACAAATGCGATCATAATCGCAACTAAGTTAACAATTGATCCAACAGCATAATGATACCAAGCCTCATTATCAATGGCATATTTTCTAATCTTTCTAATCTTCAAGCGCATTGTATCCATCTGGATCTTGTGATCATCGACGACATCGGCAACATGCAACTCCAATTTCATCTTCTCCTCTTCAATTCTTTTCATTTTTTTTTCAAATAATTGTTTTCTTTTTCAACTAAATTTAACCTCTCAACAAGAGGGTCGGTTGGAATTTCCGGTTCACATACCTCATAGATAAAAACATCTATGTCACGTTGGTCGGCATAAATGTCATAAACACTAAATGAAGCAAATAGTTATAAAAGATAATATACCACATCTGAATCATAGACCGGACGAGAGCCGACGGGGGCGGATACCAAAACCATGGCACTATATAATAACAAACAATAGTAAAAGTAAGAAAATTATACAAGTAGCTATCTAAATCATACAAGTAAGAATTTTTTCTTTTAAAAAGAAGATAAGAACAAGAGGCTCACCATGGTGGTGCCGGCGACGAGATCGGTGTGGGCGATCGACGGCGGTGAGGACGGGGATGGGACAGCACCCTACACATGTGCAGACTCTAAGAAGTTAATTTGAGCTCAAATTGTGCATCTAAATCAAAAGAACTCCCACATACACTCCTCCACTAAAATCCACAAACCACTCTACTTCTAGAGCATTTGAAATGAGCTAAACTAGCAGTGAGAGATGAAATGATGAAGTTGCTAACCTTTTAGAAGACTTGTGTAGTTGGTGCACCGCCAAACCTAGACAAATCTTGGGGAAAATGTAGCTTGGAGGTCGTGCTTGGAGAGGAGAAAGTGTAAGTGTGGCTCCGGCATTTCATCGAACACCTCATGTGCATATACAGGCAAAAAATAGAGTAGCCCACACCTCCACCCTTCCACGGCCAAAAAACAGAGGAGATGGGGGGGGGGGGCATGGATATATATAGGCAAAACTTTAGTCCCGGTTTGTGTCTAAAACCGGGACTAATGGCCTACCCTTTAGTCCCGGTTCTAGACACCAACCGGGACTTTGCTGCTCTTTAGTCCCGGTTGGTGTCTGGAACCGGGACTAAAGGTCCCAGCTGAACCAAGACAGATGCCTGCCGAGGCCCGGCCGACGTCCTAGCCCGTCGAACCTGGACTGATGCTCCCATTAGTCCCAGTTCGTAACACGACCGGGACTAATGCTCTGATCTGCCCAGGACCAAAGCCCTGTTTTCTACTAGTGATTGTTACTTGATGGATTCCATTAAGGGCCCGAAAAAGGACTCATCCCTCCCAAAGGACCTTCTGGACGAATGTATCTTTGATTGGAGTCTTACCGAAGGGCACATGATCGACAAGAACTACAAAGACAGTGGAAGGAAAAAAGTTTGTGTCAAATTGCACAATATGTGTTGTAGGCAACAAAGGACTACGACTATGATGTGTGGCTTCTACTTCTTCCTTCACATTGAAGACTTCATATGGTTAGCAAAAATGTTACGCTGCATAATAAATCGTCAAATGGGGTCAAGAACTACAAAACAAGCCTTCTGAAGTGAGCACATAGCTTGAATACATACAAGCCACATTCACAACTATCATAAACAAGTAGGTCCGTTTGTTGTCCGACGTATTCTATAATTACACCGAAGAAAATGAGTTGAACGGGCGAGAGAGGCAAACCTAGCTTATTGAAGCAGCCACTATAAAGAAAGAATGCAACCAGAAAGACTGTTGGCCTTCCTATATTTTGCATACATGACTAAACATATTTGGCCTATTATGTTGTTCAACTTGACCGACACACTAAATTTGATGAATAATACAATACTGGGACAAGGCTTATAGCTGGTCTCAAATGAGTGGCGAGCGTTGTATAGTACCCACCACTGTTATTTTGAAAAAGTAGCACTGGCGGGGTAGGAAAAGGTACCTACCACTTCTTTAAGAATAGGAGCGGCGAGTAATATTTGGGACCCATCACAAGTAAACTCTTGTCAAGATCCCCACGGGGTGGAAAAACAGTAGTGGCGGGCTATACAAAACGCCCGCCACTACTTTATCAGTAACCAGTGCCAAGTGATATGAAATGCCCCACACACATATCGTTTGGCAACTTGCGCCAAAAACAATAAAAAAATTACAAAAGTTTGTAGGGCAGGCATTACGGCCGCCCGCCACACATATCGTAAGTGCGAAAAAACTTGAAAAATCATGTTTACTAAAAAGTGGCCAAATTTGAGAATTGGGCTTTGGGTGGTGTGTATCACTACTACAGGATGGTCCAAACGCGACAGCGCAATCAGAGACCCTTCGACGAAACTATGTGAGATGCATTAATCGCAAACGGTGGTGTAAGAAAACCGCCAAAAACGATACGAACTGTTTGCGATGGCGCAGACATCAAACACGATTTAGATCAGAGTTGCATGTGCAATATGTGGCATACGGTTGGTCCATATGAACTGTTTGCGATGAGCATAACAACAAAAACGGCAGCCAGATGAGGGTGTGTGCGATATACGACATACAGTTCACTTGGCTGACCTTTCTGTGATTTGGCAACACAACAGAAACGGTCAGCCAGATCAAGGTGTGTGTGATAGAGGGCATACAGTTCACTCGGATGAAATGTTTGCGATGAGCCAAGACAACAGAAACAGTTCAACTGAACAAGATGTGTGTGATACGCGACAAACAGGTCCGTAATCAGAAATGTGTGCGAAGACCGATAATAACAAAGATGATTGGTGCTAATAAGCCGTGTGTGTTGTGGGCAAACGTTTGCTGGTATAAAATTGTCAGTGATTGATGAAATCATCACCGACGGGTTCCCTAGTTTACTCCGTCTGCGATGTGATTTCCTTTGTCTACAGAAGAATAACATATATATAACCAAAATAAACATCCAATTACATAAGTGACTATACAAATCATTCGCACGCACCTCAATAAACAATTACATGCATTCTAAACTAGGAGAAACGATCATATAGTCATCTACTTATTGTGACGCTCCCGCCACTGCTTTGTGGCTTGATCCCTCATTTGTAGTAGGATGAAGACACTTCCTCATCTCAATGATCCGCCTGTACATCTCGTAGCTTGTGCACGCATCCTTAGCCGAGTACTTGATGTGTTCTTCATCTAGTCTCTGATCCCAGGCTTCTCTCAATTCCTCGGCAATCACGCCAAAAACTCGAGTTCCTTTTGGATTATCTCATACAGAATAATATATGATTTCACTGTTTGTTTCATTAGAAACAATCTGGGACGGAAGGATTCGAACCTCCGAGTAACGGGACCAAAACCCGCTGCCTTACCACAACTTGTTTGAGTAATAGCAAGGAGATTCCCCAAAATCATGCTAAGAATAGCTAGGATTTCCAGAAGAAGATGCCATTCGTTTGATGAGAAAGAAAAAGGAATATCGAGAATTCGCGTGGCTGATCCTGTCCTTCTTGCTCTCATCCTTCATCTTCATGTAGTAGGGGTCGATGATGACCGAGGCGAGGTCAGCCAGGGAATTCTGATTGTTCTTCGTGCTGCCCCAGACCTTGTAGTGGTCATGGATGCTGACAAGATTCCGGCAGGCCAAGCCCGAAACATTGAGCGCTTTTAGATCGTTGGTGATGTTCACCGTAGCGAAACTGTAGTCGAGGCTGTTGATAAACCTGGCAAAACGCTCGCAATGCCTTATGGCCAGGTGGTAGTGGTAGACGAGGACATCTTGGCGCACGCACAACTGGGCGACGACAACCTTCTAATCATGCCCGGCATGACCGCTGGTGAACTCGAGGTCAAAGCCGACCACTTGGTACTTGTCCTCAACAAGCAACTGCTCCATAGTTTGGATGGAGCTCTCCACCGAGATCGGCTCGTTCGTGTACACCACCGAGAGGTCCTTCCCCCTCACGCGGGTGTCCACTACATGATGCGTGGTGAACTGCCACCCGTTGTCGTCGTCAGCCACTGGGAGCGCCATTGGAGCCGTTGGATATTCTCTCTGTATGTGTTGTCCTGGGTTGTGTCATGTGGCGCGAGAGATTAAGGTAAATGGCCGCGGGAATAAATGGGGGCCGGGCGGCTGGATTCTCGGCATGTCCGCATGGTAGTTTTTGCAGCGGGTAACTACATCGTGGCGTCGCGCCCGGCGCAACCGCAAGCATAATGGCAACACAAACGTACGTGATCGCGCGCCGGCCCCAAACACTGGCAGTGCGCGCCGGGACGCCAGCAGAGCGCGCCGCGGCCGCCTCAACTGCGAGCAACCACATGCATAGAGCAGTTGAACATGCAGGGAATGGTCATCTACAAGCCGGTCGGCAGTTGCGATCTGGCGGCATGATGTGAAACTACGTGCGTTTCACATCACATGGTGGTCGAACAATCGTTCGCGACACTGCGTAGAGCGGCCATGTGCTACTACCTCCGTCCTGGTTTATCAGTCCCCTTTATATTCTGTGCCAAATTTTGACCTTACATTTAACTAAGAAAATGTTAATACATGTTGTAAAAAATAATATAATTAGAAACTATGTTCAAATATGAATCCAACGATATAATCTTTGGTAACATGCATTCATATTTTATTACTTAAATCTCTAGTCAAAATTTGGCATAAAAATACAAAGAAGACTTATAAACCAGGACGAAGGTAGTAGGTAATTAAATCGCAAACTTTTTTTTATTAACCGTATGTGTACGTGTCGTTTCGTGCTCCTCTCGCACGTCTTGTCACCCCGCTGCCGCAGACGGCTTTGAGCGCAAGCTTGAGCACCGCGCATGCGTTCTTTTGGCCAAACGGTGGCTCAAAGTGGCGCCAATGAATCGTCGGTGTGAGCCCTTCCCGCGCAACCGCGCAGGTTTCCGCGCATAGCCGTGCAAGCTCCCGCGTGACTCTGTAAAATCCCCCAAATCCAAATGCTTACCGGCCTGCTATATAAAGCCTCACGGCCGACGAGTCTTGCGTCGCATTTTCCCCTCCCTCCCTGTAGCTTATCTCGTCTGCTTCTCCCATAATCGCTAATGGCACCGGTCCATCATCGTCGCTCAGCCACTCCGCCGTCATCAAAGGACAGCTCCAGCTGGGAGGCTGCACCATGGCGGTGGCGCTGTCCCCGGTGTAGTGTAGTGCGCGTGGCTTCCCTGTTGGGTGTGCGCACAACACCCACCACACGCTCCGGTGCCGCTACCCGTCGGCAGCTGTTGCCGGCCGCCATTGCCGCCACCCCACCATCTGCTGTCGTGGCCGACACACCACCATCGAAAGCCAGGGCCATCGCCCGCTCCGCTACCGCAGCCCGAAGGCAGGAGGTGGCCGTCGTGGCCGCCACCCCACTGTCGGCCACCATGGACATCACCTGCTCCGCCACTGCGGCCCAAAGGCGGGAGGTGGCCGTCGTGGCCGCCACCCCACTGTCGACCGCCGGGGTCATCACCTGCTCCGCCACCGCTGCCCAAAGGCGGGAGGTGGAGGTGGAGTCCCTCATGTGCATGAGTAACCTTGCACGCTACATCATGTTCCTGCGGGAGGAGGAGGAGCGCCTGGTCGAGCATGCAAAGAGTCTTAACGCTGCCGTGGCCGTAGCACATGTTGCCGCAGAGCGCGGAATGAGGAGATCTACGAGGAGTCCCGCCGCTTCAAGAGGGGTTGTCTGGAGTGGTAGAGGGCATTCGAGGTGAGCGTCGCTAAAGGTGCAGCAGTGGCAAGCGGATTCCTGTTTTCCAGCTCGTCGGTAGGCTCCTCCTCCTCTGCCTCTTACTGAGCGCGCTCGACAGAGGAGAGGCTGTTGGAAGTAGTACAAAGCCCCTCCGTAGTAGTATTTAAGGCCTATTTTGTTTAGTTCATCTGACTATAGATATGGTTGAACTGTACTACGTACTTAAAATTAGCTAGTATATATAGTTGAACTAGCTATTTCAGTATGTGGTTGGCAACAATTAGGGAAAAGTTTGGTCGGTTCAGCTGTCGAGTTGAATTGTTTGTATAAAGAATGACTACTTAATCTATGATTGAAATCTATGCTTACTGAATTTAAGTTGCAAAATTAGATTGCGCTAGCTGCAAATTTTGACAAATGGCAGTATTACAAGGTTGACAAAGGGCAATGTTACTAGATCGACAAATGCCAGTCTTTCCAGTTTGACAAATGGCAATATATATATACCCAATATGACTGATGCAGATCTTACCAAATTGTCTGTATGTGGTTGCACACGGTTCATCAGAAAAAATCATTTGCGTTGATGGGATGTACAAATCCCACGCGCCAGATTTTCTCTAGGCTTAGTGGCGAAGGAACCATAGCTCTCACTTTGCATACCATGTTCAATCTGAACTATTTGCGATGAAGAGATGCACAAATCCCGCGCGGCAAATTTTCCCTTGGTTTACTGGGGAAGGACCATAGCTCTCTCTTTGCACAAGGGTGTTCTATCTAAAATGTTTGCGATGAAGAGATGCACAAATCCTGCATGGCACATTTTCCCTTGGCTTACTGGGGAAGTTCTCGGTTTGCGTACGGGTGTTATATCTAAAACGTTTGCGATGAGTGTTTTAAATTTAGAAACCATTAATGTTTTTTTAAATCGTTTGATAAGTCTGTACATTCACAGAGTAAAACGCAAGTTTGTTCAAACCGTAGGTTTCATTCAATCACACTGTGGCTTTATATTCATACGATTGAGATACAGTATTAAACCCAAAAAAACTAATTGCGGCGGCGGCGGAGGCGCCGTGCTGCGCATGCGTTGTCGTTGTCGTCCTCTGGGACACCGTTGTTGAAGTCTTCAAGACAGCACAGAATGGTCTTCACTTGGAAATCAAAGACCCTGTCGTCGCGCGATCGACGGGCGGGGTGCGGGAGGACGGCAACTCGAGGCGCTGCAAGGTAGTGGTCGAGAGCGGCATCCCATGATGTTGAGGGGGCACGCGCACGGGCACAGGTGCGCCGGGTGCAGGAAAACGCACGGGGACCGGCGCCGCGGTGGGTGCAGGGTGCGCACGGGCACGGGCGGGGGCGCTGGCATGTACACGAGCTCGCGCGGGTCTGCGGGGACCTCGCTAACGCCCATGGTTTCCAGCGCTGCTATAGTGCTTGGTGACCAGCCCGTCAATGCTACGGGGATGGTCGCTGGCACGGGCGCGGGGATGGGAGCTGGGACGGGCACGGGGGCAGCATGCACCGTGCCAGCTCGTTCAGGGCCATGTCCATGAGGCCCCATTCCTCCTTATTTTGTATCTCGTCTGGCTCAGAGTTGACTTCACCAAACTGAAAGACTAGTGACAGATGATCCTTCTACGCCATGGTGTTGGTGGAGGTCTGTGGGAGGGGAATGGGAGGCGAAGAGTAAGGCCGCCTGTATTAAACAGCGGTTCGGGCGCGATTGATGGAGAGGTTGGGAGTGAGGCGGTCGGCCATGGAAGTCAAAGGGCTCGCTTATCAGTGAGACTGTGCAGCGTACAACTCGCCCACTTCCCGGTGAGCCTGCAGATTGGAGGACTGCTTGGACGCCTCCCGGTCAGCCTGCATAGCGGACTGCGCTCGCACGCGTCCCATCTACTCAAGCAGCTGTACGCATGGCACCTCCTAGCCATTAAAAGTGTGAGGCATGGCGTCACGTGAATGGTTAGCTGAACGCCCACGATTTAAATTATACGAACATTTGAGATGATAATGTAGTAGCTATTTGTTTCAAAATGCCTTTGTTGGCTGTTAATTTGTGCGCCTCTCTCAAATTGGACACGAAAATACCACAACATGTTGGTGCCATTCCATGATAGCATGCCAAGTTTCATGAATTTTAGACAAGTTTTGGATTTACTAGAATTTAAAAAACCAAGTATCTCAACGTTTGCTAGCAACCAACGGTGCCGAGGTGTTTGAAATTCATTCCCATTTCTTGCATGGAACCTAAGCATGCACCCAAGGACACACATTTGATTTTTCAACCCATTATTTTGCACTAGAGCATGTGCTTGTAGTTCAAATTTGAATTATGCACATAAAATGCCTAGAAAGCTCAGTTCATGTAAAAGAATGTCCAAACGAACCCAGAAAAATTCCAAATTTTAACAC
The DNA here is from genome assembly GCA_011799875.1 of Thinopyrum elongatum. Taxonomy (NCBI): domain Eukaryota; kingdom Viridiplantae; phylum Streptophyta; class Magnoliopsida; order Poales; family Poaceae; genus Thinopyrum; species Thinopyrum elongatum. The sequence goes on along the minus strand of CM022298.1, from coordinate 543,478,738 downwards.
GACGCTCCTGTTGGTCTATGTTACCACTAGACAAAAAGTTGAAAACAAGAAGAGGCAACAAATATTGTTTCGTCCACGAAGGTGAGATGCTTATACCCAAACCTACCCCAAATGGGACAATTTTTTTACCACAGCATGTTGATGCCATTCCATGATAGCATGCCAAGTTTCATGAATTTCAGACGAGTTTTGGATTTACTAGAATTTAAAAACCATTATCTCAATGTTTGCCGCCGAGCAACAGTGCCGGTGTGTTCGAAATTCATTCCCATTTCTTGCATTGGACCTAAGCATGCAACCAAGGACAGACATTTGATTTTTCAACCCATTTTTCTACATTGGAGCATGTGCCTGTAGTTCAAATTTGAATTATGCACATAAATGCCTAGAAAACTGAGTTAATGTATTAAAATGTCCAAACGAACCCCGAAAAATTCCAAATTTTAACACGACACTCCTATTGGTCTATGTTGCCATTAGAAAAAAAATGAAAGCAAGAAGAGGCAATGAATATCGTTTCGTCCACAAATGTGACACATTCCCTACCGGAACCATGAGGCTTCTTGTGAGAAGCTTCTACCATAACCTGCCCAAATGGGAATTTTTTTTACCACAGCATATTGGTGCTGTTCCATGATAGCATGCCATGTTTCATGAATTTCATTTTAGTTTTGGATTTACTAGAATTTAAAAACCATGTATCTCAATGTTTCGGCCGATCGACGGGGCCGAGGTGTTTGAAATTCATTCCCATTTCTTGCATGGGACCTAAGATGCACCCAAGGACACACATTTGATTTTTCAACCAATTTTTCTGCTTTGGAGCGTGTGCCTATAGTTCAAATTTGAATTATGCACATAAAATGCCTAGAAAACTTAGTTAATGTATTAAAATGTCCAAACAAACCCTGAAAAATTCCAAAATTTAACACGACACTCCTGTTGTTCTATGTTGACACTAGAAAAAATTTGAAAGCAAGAAGAGGCAATGAATATCGTTTCATCCACACAGGTGACATATTCCCTACCGGAACCATGAGGGTTCTTGTGAGAAGCTCTAGTTTGTGAGAAGCTTATACCAAAACCTGCCCCAAATGAGAATTTTTTTACCACAGCATGTTTGTGCCATTCCATGATAGCATGCCAAGTTTGATGAATTTCAGACAAGTTTTGGATTTAATAGAATTTCAAAACCAAGTATCTCAACGTTTGCCGGCGAGCCATGGTGCCGAGGTGTTTGAAATTCATTCCCATTTCTTGCTTAGGACATAAGCATGGACACATATATGATTTTACAACCCATTTTGGTGCACTGGAGTATGTGCATGTAGTTTAATTTTGAATTATGCAGCTTAAATGCCTAGAAAACTCAGTTAATGTATAAAAATGTCAAACGAACCCTGAATAATTCCAAATTTTTTTACGGCACTCCTATAGTTGCATGTTCACTGCAGATAAAAGTTCTCACAATTCAAACCACCTCCTTTGCCGCTGTGACCCCATTATGTATTCCAAATCAAGACAAAAAATCAAGTAGATCACATGTAGTATATTTTCACCAACCGTGTAAGATGCAGTACAAAATATCTTGGAGCACCGTCGGAGTAGTATATGGCTTATGCGAGAAGGTTCGTCGGCTACAGTGTACAGTCCACAGCCGGCGCATCAAGCACACTAGCTCACTCCCCAAATATCATTTCACTGTTCAATCGTTGCCGGTCAAAGATGGGGATGTGGACCTGCGTTGTGAGGACAACTTCGGCGGCCCACTCCAGCGAGAGCGCGGCCGCAACCGCCATGAGGGTGCTAACAACATGCATAAGCGCGACCGCAATCTGCGACCGGGCGGCCAAGGCAGCCCAAACGGCCGCTGTTGTTCCTCAGGTGGTGGACGCAACATCTGCGACGGGGATAGCAACTGGCGAGAGTGGCACAACAACTGTCGGTTCCACAGCAGCCGTCTTAGCCCTGATGGAGGCCGCCCACGCCCAGCTCCTGGCGGTCACCGCAAAAATCGCACAAAGCTTATGCGACAATGGTCGGCAACCCACGACCGAAGAGTTGGCAATCACCGAGAGCTTTCGAGTAGTCGCCTGTCCATTTGAGGCATACCTTGTCATGATGGAGCCTGTCCAAGCCCAGACCGTGGCCACCCACGCCCAGCTCATGGCGGCCGTTTCCAAAGAGACGAAAGACACGGATGGCGAGATGCTTGCCGAGTATGGTGCGATGGATGCCATGGAGCCCCTTCCCTAGGAGATCGTCGGGCCGAGCTGGACATGGAGGAGGCGATGGAGCTCGTTTGTGATGTTCACATATCATAAACAGTGCTGAATAAGGGTCCGTGTCTGATGACACTTTGCGCGCCAGTTTTTCGCAGAACCGAGCCAAATTTTTTGGCTTCCGCGGAAATATCTACCTACCCCCGCCCCTCCCCTTGACCAAAATCCACATTTCCCCTATTTTCTCCTTCCTTTCCAAGTTCAAATCTTCACTGCTTGCTTGCAGCGCCGCCTCCTCGCCGGCGACCCTCCTTCACACTGCTCGGCCTCGTCGATCTAGGCAGGTAATCCACACCCGACCCCCATCCTCCTCCTCCTTCTACATCCCACATGCCCCGACCACCGGCGCGACACCTTCCACCCAAATCACCGACCCATCCTGCAAATAAGCGCCGCCCCAAGCCATGGTGCACACAGTATAGCCAAGAGCTCAAAGAGCATTTGGCAGCGGAGAAGCAAATCGCAGCCGCACGCGCGGATGAGGTCTTGCTAGCTGCCATTCGTGCCGACCCCCAGATCTTGGAGGAGCACCTCGCCGTTGAGGCCACCGTCGATGCCTCGTGTGCCGATGCTATCGCGTGGTTGGCTGCTTTAAATGACAGTTCATGGTGTTTTCTCGAGGCCACCATCGGTGCCTTTGACAAAGACTACGAGGTGTTTTCTCAGCGTGCCCATGCTTACCTCAACTCGAGAGCCAGCAGGTTGGTGCCTGGAGTGGCCCAGGCAACTTAACACTAAGGATGGCAATGGTTCAGGTTTGGATCTGGTTGAACAATATCAAATCCATATCCATATCCATGAAGATAGTCTTTGCCCGCCCATGAAAAAATCCATGGGTGAAAAATTGTGTCCATGTATAAACCCGATGGATATCCATACCCACTGGATATCCATTGGGTCCTCTCAAGACATATAAATAAGACATAGACTTCACTGGATGTGGTAGGCTAGGCTTCACTTATGGTAAATCAACGTCCACTAACAACCTAAGATCATTTAGTATTTTTCTAAAAGAGGAGAATGACGAGTCATTTAACGAGGAGAGAAAAATAAGGGAAGGGACGCTAGAGTATGTTAAGGTGGGGATTGAATGTTAACTAATAAAAGTTACGGCAGGGATTGTGCAAGTTCTTTTGCATGTTTTAGATAACAAAGTGTAAAATTGCAGTGGGACATGTGACTGTGGGGTAGGGATAGCAATTTTTTTCCCATTAAGTCATACTATCGGGCCGAATGTGGGTATATCCATGGGTACAAGATTATATCCGTGCCCTAACCATGAGCAATTGGGTCGGGTATGAGCGCGGCCCATGGGCACAAAAGCATATCCAAACCCTATCCATTCGGGTCGGATATCCATGGGTATCCATGTCCATGGGCAAAATTGCCATCCTTACTCACCACTATGAGGAGGGCACCCACGATGTGGAGGCCTCGCCCTCTTCCAAGTCCCTGGAGCCAATCGTCATTGATATCTCCGACGATGAGGAGTAGCTTGTCTTATTAGCTCACTATAAGGACCTATGTTCAGTTAGCTAGCTACGCTGGTTAAGCATGTTCGGTTTACCTGTTGCATGTGCTGCTCCTGCCTTTCCTTAAAAAATTCTAGTGAATCGTCCCATGTACTTTTACCATGCAATCTGATCCTCTAGTATATATGTTCTATATGTCGGGCAATGTGGTGCTCACTTATTAATTGTTTGGTTAATTTGTTGTCGTGTTCAATTAACTGTTTGGTTCAATTCTGCAATGTGATGTTGAATTCTTGTGGGTGCAATTTTATATTGTCTTCCATGTGAGAAATAAATCGAATTTGGCAAAACAAAATACATGAGAAACAAATACAATTGTTATATTTCCAAGTTGTCAAGCATGCTTGGTTTGGTTAACTGTTTGATCTTCTAGTATGTTATATATTGTGCAATGTGGTGCTCAGTTAATGTTTACTCTATTTGTTGTGGTGTTTAGTTAACAGTTTGGTTCAATTCTGCAATGCGACGTTAAATTGTTGTGGGTGTATTTTTTTATTGTATTCCATGTGAGAAATAAATCGAATTTGGCTGTACTAAATACACGAGAAACAAATACAATTGCTATATTTCCAACTTGTTAAGTGATACGTCTCCAACGTATCTATAATTTTTGATTGTTCCATGCTATTATATTATCTATTTGGATGTTGTATATGCATTAATATGCTATCTTATATTATTTTTGGGACTAACGTATTAACCTAGAGCCCAGTGCCAGTTTCTGTTTTTTCCTTGTTTTTGAGTTTCGCAGAAAAGGAATATCAAACAGAGTCCAAATGGAATAAAACTTTATGATGATTTTTCTTGGACCAGAAGACACCTACGAGACTTGGAGTCGAAGTTAGAAGACCCACGAGGCGACAACAAGCCGTAGGGGCGCGCCCTAGGGGGGGCGCCCCCTGGCTTGTGGCCCCCTCGGGAGTCCACCGACCTACTTCTTCGTCCTATATATTCACATATATTCCAAAACCCTAGAAGAGAGCCACGAAAATACTTTTCCACCGCTGCAGCCTTCTGTTCCCGTGAGATCCCATCTTGGGGCCTTTTTCGGCGATCTGCCAGAGGGGGATTCGATCACGGAGGGCATCTACATCAACCCTATTGCCTCTCCGATGAAGCGTGAGTAGTTTACCTCAGACCTACGGGTCCATAGCTAGTAGCTAGATGGCTTCTTCTCTCTCTTTGATTCTCAATACCATGTTCTCCTCGATGTTCTTGGAGATCTATCCAATGTAATATTCTTTTGCGGTGTGTTTGTCGAGATCCGATGAATTGTGGATTTATGATCAGATTATCTATGAATATTATTTGAATCTTCTCTGAATTCTTATATGCATGATTTGATATCTTTGTATTTCTCTTCGCATTATCGGTTTGGTTTGGCCAACTAGATTGGTATTTCTTGCAATGGGAGAGGTGCTTAGTTTTGGGTTCAATCTTGCGGTGTCCTCACCCAGTGACATAGTAGGGGTAGGGAGGCACGTATTGTATTGTTGCCATCAAGGATAATAAGATGGGGTTTTCATCATATTGCTTGAGTTTATCCCTCTACATCATGTCATCTTACTTAAGGCTTTACTCCATTATTTATGAACTTAATACTCTAGATGCATGCTGGATAGCGGTCGATGTGTGGAGTAATAGTAGTAGATGCAGAATCATTCCGGTCTACTTGACACGGACGTGATGCCTATATGCATAATCATTGCCTTGGATATCGTCATAACTTTGCACTTTTCTATCAATTGCTCGACAGTAATTTGTTCACCCACCGTATTATTTGCCTTCAAGAGAGAAGCCTCTAGTGAAACCTATGGCCCCCGGGTCTATTTTCCATCATATATTTTCAGATCTATATATCAAAAATACCAAAAATACCTTGGTGCAATTTATTTACTTTTATTTTGTTTCATGTTTTGGCAATCTTATATACCTATCTCTATCAGATCTCACCTTTGCAATTGATCGTGAAGGGATTGATAACCCCTTTATCGCGTTGGGTGCAAGTGTTTGATTGTTTGTGCAGGTGCATAGATTGGGGACTTGCTTGTACCTCCTACTGGATTGATACCTTGGTTCTCTAACTGAGGGAAATACTTATCTCTACATTGCTGCATCACCCTTTCCTCTTCAAGGGAAAAACCAACGCAAGCTCAAGAAGTAGCATTAAGCATGCTTGGTTTGGGTAACTGTCTGCTCTTCTAGTATGTTATATATTGTGCAATGTGGTGCTCAGTTAATGTTTGGTTCATTTGTTGTGGTGTTTAGTTAACTGTTTGGTTCAGTTCTGCAATGCGATGTTCAATTGTTGTGGGTACAATTTTGTATTGTTATGCATGTGAGGAATAAATCGAATTTGGATGTACTAAATACATGAGGAACATATACAATTGCTATATTTTCTAGTTCTTAATCATGCATGCTTGGTTTGGATAAATGGCTTTTCCATGTGCCTTGAATTAATCTGCTGAATCTGCAATGTGTTTATTTTTCATCAACATATTTTACTGATAGTATGCCAACCCTCACTTAACCTGATCAATAAATACCTTATATGTGTTGCAAGGAAACAATTGAAAGCACTGAGGTTTACAATCGAGGTTTGCACATGCATGGTCCTTTGTCTAATAGCACATTATTGTGCAATTGCAGGAACCATTCTAATATTTAGGTTTTCAACAATTTGGTCTTGCACATGTAGGTCCAGCTGTCAAAGATTTTGACCCACTGTTTGACCCATTTTGCATATGGGGAAATGAGTTGTCCATGAATATTAGTCAAGTCAAGAAACCCAGGAAGATTGTTAGGATAAACAAAACTAGCGACGAAAAACAACAAGATATTCGTCTGCACAATGAAGAAGACATCAGTGCACTACAGGATGTACTAACTATTATATCTTGTCTTTTTTATTCCTTTGTGCCATTTCTGAATTTAGAGAAGATATTTATGCATATCTTTGTTTTCAGGCCTTTCTAAAGTAGTTCACTGATGATTACCTCTCAAACCACCTGTATGCTTAGGAGGCGAGGAAGGTATTCATACAACACCTACAGTACAATATTGATGTCTTCCTCAAGAGGACGAAGGATAGACGGTCAATCATCCACATGCACTGGCCTAAAGTTGCAAGGACCTTCAACATCAATGAAGGCTCAATATTCGCCTTCCGCTTCAGCAGTTTTCCAGATGAGATTCATCTGTCTATCTACTGTCTATGATGCTAATTTCCAAAGGTTATAGATGTTGCATGTGAAACTTGGTGCTTGTGAGTTGTGTAATGGGGTAGCTAGCTATATGCCTATATGTTGTAACTGAGTGCTGAAGCTATATGATGTTCTACTCTGATGTATTTCAATTATGAAATACTGGTTCCGTAATACGAAAATGAAATTTATTGTGTGCTTGATATGAAATGTCAATTTGATTAATAAATGGATTATTAATAATAGGCCAATTAGCATGCTTATTGGGCTTTTCTATTGCAAACGGTTATTGAGACAACACCGTGGGCAATGACCTCAGACAACCCACACAGTTTCTAGGAAGAAAGCGTGTTGGATCAATGAACAATCACACACAACTTCCTCTTGAAAACTTTTTGCGTTAGGCCACATCGCGAAAACATTTTCCAGATAAAAAGTGTGTGTGATGGACAACATATGCCACACAGTTTCTTCTACGCACCGTGTGTGATGCATTCAATAACGCAAATGCTAAAATTGTTAATATTGTCTACAATGGCAATGCTATGATAGACGATTTGGTGGAAAAAATTGTGTGTGATGTACGTGCGAACGGAAATGTTTGTCTGGGATTCATCATGTGGGATGTACATACAAATGAAAACATTTGTCTAGGATTCACTGTGTGGGATGTGGAGACGAACGGAAACGTATGTCTGGGATTCACTGTGTGGGATGTACATACGAAGGGAAACGTTTCTCTGGGATTCACTATGTGGAATGTACTTACAAATGGAAACGATTGGGCCTGTATAATTGTATGCGATGGCTAGCCCGATCGCACATGAGCTCATTTTGCCCAGCGTGTGTGACCGGAGGGCCTATCCCCGACGGTTTTTGGGTCGTGTGGGAAGGAACCCCTATCGCACACACACTCACTAGGGGACGGTTTAAAATGCAGTCACGGAAAGGGGTTAAAAACCGTTTGTATAGCAGCTCGCTGTACCAGTGTATTAATCATGTGAAAAGTTGGAAGTTTAAATGATTTTAAAAAATTGACTTGAGTGTGGCATGCGACGGTTTTCTGCTCAAACTTTGGCGGAGAGGGTTTGGTTTGTAATGATTTGAAAAGTTTAAAGTCCAAATGATTTATAAAATGGGTATGGAAAATTTTGTAGTCCAAATGATTTAGAAAGATGTAGTTGTGTGTGTAAGGCGGCGGTTTCCGTTCGAAACCCTAACACTTAGGGAGGGGGGGTGTTTGATTTGTACACGAGGTGCATCAAGTTTTCGCCATAATGATCTCACATTTTTACCACACTATACAGGAATCGAATGAAGCTACCATGCCAAGTTTCATCCCTTTCGGAGCTTGTTTGCACGTGCTTTCCAACTAAAGAGCGTTAAACCATTTTTAGTGTCCGAAAAATCAGTTAATGCATAAAAAATTGCAAATCTACTAAAAAGGGCAAATTTGAGCATGGCATTTTGCATGGTATGTATTTACTATGGAATAAGTTTGAAGTCCAAGTGATTTAGAAAAATATAGTTGTGTGTGTAAGGCGTCGGTTTTCATCCAAAATCCTTAGAGTTCAGGGGAGAGTGTCTAGGTTGTACACGAGATAACATCAATTTTTGGCCGGAACGCTATCCATCTTTACCACACACTGCAGGTGTCAAATAAGGACACCATGCCTAGTTTCATCCCTTTTTGAGCTCGTTTGCACGCTTCAAACTTTTTACCCTTTTTAGTTGCCAGAGAGTCAATTAATCTCGCAAAAATAGAAAACCAACTAAAAAATTGCTCAAATTTGAGCATGGGGATTCCAATAGTGTGTATTAACAATGGAAAAAGTTTGATGTGTTGGGCTGCACACTTAAGGGGCTGCATCCCATGGGGCTTCCTAGAGTCAATCATGTCATGATGATATTTCCCAATGTATTCACGCGTCTTTTGTATTGTCCTTGAACATCATCAGTGATATGTATCAATAAGTATGTGACTTGTTTGTGAAAATATATTGTATGATGATCATTCTAATGCCCCCTAGTGGATAAGGTTATGCGAATACATATCCTTTGACTAGTATACTATTCGGTGATGACTATGTTTCACAAGTCATGGCCATAGAGATGCTAAACCGATAGGATGGACTCGGGAATAGAGATCATCGAGTCGGGCAGACCCACTTTGAGACGTAGCGATATTTGTCATCTGTTAGTCTCATGTATGATATATATGCCATGTCCTAGACTTGAGGTCCTCGCATGTTCTCGATATGAGGATCCACTCACTTCGAGTCTATCAAACATCACTCCGTAACTGGGTGCTTATAAATGTAGCTTAAGGGTGAGTCGTGAGACATGCTGCGAGACATGGTCGACCAAGATGGGATTTGCCCCTCTGGTAAGGAGAGATATTCTTTGGACCCTTTCGAGTGATCAGTTTCGGAAAGCATGGCCATGCGACTAGGGTTAAGAGTTAACCCCATTCAGGAATATGTATCACGGTTTCGAAAAGAGAGGTCGAGCTACCATAAGGGTGACAAGTACTCACCCTGAGCTTGACAGCTTATATCATGAGGCAAAAGGAATGTTGTGTATGACACATTGTCGAGGTTCGTCTAACAACTTTACGCACACATGGGAGCTGGCACATTATGCTAGGAGCTGCTACCAACTATCGACTCGGGTCATGTCCATGTGTAGGTGAACCTATAGGGCCGCACACTTAAGGGGATGCATCCCATTTGGATTGGATCCAAGTGGAAATGGGTGTAGACACCTAGTGGGTCTCAAGTGTTGAGCCCATCTCAGAGGTCTATATAAAAGGGAGTGGGCGCACCACTTAGGGTTGATCTTTTTCCTCTCTCTATAGTTGTCGCCACTTCCCACGCACCATGCCATGCAACCGGGCCTAGCAGTCAGCCGATCGACGCTGCTCCCCGTATGTGTGGATACCTTGGAGGCATCACATCTGTGGTGCTAGGACAAACCGTTCGAGGGATCTATGAGATCGCTGTTCACGGGACATCGGCTATACGAGGAGGAGACGACTCTGCCGATCGGCTACACGCATCACCAACTCTACTTCCGCTATGGTGATTGCGCATCTAGTGGTAAATCCGATTACGTCATCTATTTCCAGTGGCATGTTTTTGGGTGCGCGGTAGAATTTTTTTATTTGGTGCTAGCATAGCATACCACGTGTTCCAAGAAGAAGTTGAATTGAATTTAAAAAATGAGTTGTGTGTGTAAGGTGGCACTTTCCGTTCGAAACCCTTACACTTCGGGAGAGAGTGTCCAATTGGTACACGAGGCGCATCAAGTTTTTGCCGTAACGCTGTAAATTTCTTACCACACACTACATCCTTCAAATGAAGGCACCATGCCTAGTTTCATCCCTTTCTGAGCTCGTTTGCATGATCAAAGCCTTTTGCCCTTTTTAGTTGCCAAAAAGTCAATTAATGCCACGAAAATAGCAAGCCAACTCAAAAAGTGGCAAAATTTGAGCATGGGGCTTCCCATAGTGTGTATTACTCATGGAAAAACTTTGAATTTGAAATGATTTACAAAAAGATGGCATACATGAGCACATTTAGTGGTAGGACTTAGCTGTGGCGGGCGTTCCGCAACGCCCGACGCTGCTTTCCCTTGTAGCCATGTGGCAGCCTTTTGGTTGCGTCCGCCGCTGCTACTCCTACACGGACATCAGTTTCACCCCCCCAACCACCTCTTGACATGATATTGAGACTAACTGCAAATCCCCAATTCCTCCCACTCTCGAGTCGCGCCCTCGCCACCGCGGCCCCCCTCTGCCAAGGCCCCCCTCGCCGACTGTCCTCTCAGGCCATGGCCTCCTACTCCAATAGCGGGGGACTCACACCACCGCCGCCGCCCAACTCCTCCTCCGCCTTGGCCACTCCCACTCCTTCCTCCTCCTCCTCATGCCAAAAGCGTTCTTAATGTACAGGTAACTTAGAAGAAACCCTCAATCTGTAGGTAGCCAATGTAGCCAAAATTTGTTACAGATGAAAACTAGGTTTTACATATATGACTATTAGATTCAAATATTTATATATTCGAGATGAACATTTATATTAACATATTTATAGATTGCTGATGAACTTTAGATTTGGTTCACATATTTATAGAATCTGGATGAACATTTATATCCGATTCACAAGTTATGCAGAGCCTTTTAGAGATTCAAATATGGACTACATACGAAACAAAGTGAGTGAATTTACACTATAAAATACGGCTACATACATCCATATGTAGGTCGTATTGAAATAATGCAGGGCTTCACATGCATACTTTATTCTATTCATCTCTTATCTGTACGGAGTATTCACATGCATATTTATTTGGAGTGCTTAAACCATGCAGGGCTTCAAAAGAGTGTCAACATTATGGCGAAACATTGATTAATTTCTGTTTCACAACATATCTGACACTCAATGTTTTCATTTTTAGCACAATTCATGCCCAATTATTTCGCCCATCCATACTCTTTTAATATTAGTTGATGTTCAATATATGTAAATAATTGGTAGCCTTTTATCTATTCATCAATTATCCATACATAGTTTTCACATGCATTTTTGTTTGGAGTGCTCAAACCAAGCAGGGCTTCAAAAGAGTGTTCAAATTATGGCGAAACATTGATTAATTCAGTTTCACAACATTTCTGATGCTCAATGTTTTCATTTTAGCACAAGTCATGCACAATTTTTTCGTCCACTCATACTCTTTAATATTAGTTAATGTTTAATATATGTAAATAATTGGTAGCCTTTTATTATATTCATCTCTTATCCATTCAGAGTATTCACATGCATATGTATTGAAGTGCTCAAACTATGCAGGGCTTCAAAAGAGTGTCGAAATTATGGCGAAACGATGATTATTTCCTTTTTCGCAACATTTCTGACACTCAATGTTTTCATTTTTTTTATAGAATTCATGACTAATTTTTCATCACCCATACTCTTTTAATATTAGTATTTTTTAATATCTGTAAATAATTTGTAGCCTTTTATTCTATTCATCTCTTGTCCATATGGAGTTTTCACATTCATATTTATTTGGAGTGCTCAAACCATGCATGGCCTCAAAAGAGTCGAAATTATGGCAAGAAGTTGATTAATTTCTAGTTCGCAACATTTTTAACCCTCAATGTTTTCAATTTTTAGCACAAGTCATGCCTAATTTTTTTGTTCACCCTTAAGTTTTACCTTATTTCACACTTTAACTTATTGAACTACTCCATAACATGAACGTAGGCGAACCAAGCATGTCATTGGTGTGGCGACACTAGGCTAGCTAGGTGCGTGCCACAAGGTTCACCTCACTTGCAATGAAATCTATGTAGATCTCCAAGATGACTTTATGGAGTGGGTGGCATGTTTTCATTCAATTAGTCTTATATATGGCTTATCATTTTGTAATGTATATAAAGTTGCGCCCACACTTGTCTAATTTCGGTTTTCTTTTAATTATGCACAGCGTATCCCTTGTTGGGGAAGGGCTAAGTTCATGCATGTGGCCAACCTGCCCATTGATATGTCTCCAACGTATAGACTTTTCCAAACACTTTTGCTCTTGTTTTGGACTATAATTTGCATGATTTGAATGAACTAATCAGGTCTGACGATGTTTACAGCAGAACTACTTTGGTGTTATTTTTGTGCAGAAATAAAAAGTTCTCGGAATTGGACTAAATTTTATGGAGAATTGTTTTGGAATACATAAAAAGTACTGGCGCAAAGAACTACTAGAGGGGGGAACTATTGCTTTTGGGCCCCACGAGTCTCCGTTTGCCCTATCTCCAAGTCCATAAGTATTGTCTTTCTGAGAGAAAATCAGAGGGAAAGTTTCATCGCGTTTTACGATACAGAGTCGCCGCCACCTCCTATTCTTCATTGAGAGGCCTGATCTAGAGTCCATTCGGTGGAAAATCATCGCCGTCATCATCAACAACCTCATGATGCTTACCACATGGAGTGAGTAATTTCATCGTAGGCATACTGGAGGTAGGTGGAGATGAATGAGATTCATCATGTAATCGAGTCAATTTGTTAGGGCTTGATCCCTAGTATCCAGTATGTTATGAGATTGATGTTGCTATGACTTTTCTATGCTTAATGCTTGTCACTAGGGCCCGAGTGCCATGATTTCAGATCTGAACCTATTATGTTTTCATGAATATATTTGAGTTCTTGATCCTATCTGTAAGTTATATGCACCTGTTATTGTTCTGATCCATAGACTCTGAGGTGACAATAATTGGGATATTCTCCGGGGATGACTGTAATTTGAGGAGTTCATGTATTCACTATGTGTTAATGCTTTGTTCCGGTTCTCTATTAAAAGGAGCACCTGAATTACCCTTAGATTTTCATTAGGACCCTGCTGCCACGGGAGAGTAGGACAAAAGATGTCATGCAAGTTCTTATTGCAAGCACGTATGACTATATACGAAATACATGCCTACATATGATTGATGAATTGGAGCTATTGTGTATCACTCTAGGTTGTGACTATTATATGATGAATGTCATCCAAATAACCATCGCTACTCCATGCCTACAGTTTCTCATAACATTTTCTTGCGTAAACCACTATTGCTGCTATTATTCCAATTGCTACAAAATTGCTACTGTCACTGTTACTATTACTATTGCTACTGTTACTATTACTATCAAAACTATCATATTACTGTGCTACTAATATTTTGATGCAAGGAAATAACTTCTCAGGTGTGGTTTAATTGACAACTGAACAGCTAAGGCTTATAAATATTGTGTGGCTCCCTTTGTGTTGAATTAATAAATTTGGGTGAAATACTACCCTCGAAGACTATTGCGATCCCCTATACTTGTGGGACATCAACCATCGATGTGGAGGCCATAGTTCAATTTGACATGGTTTTGTTAAAAAAATGGCATAGTCTTGTCCCTTAGTGTCACCAACGAGGCAGAGAAAATATAATTCAGTGGTCCAAGTTGGATCCAGAATGCCACCGAATTAGGGATGCAAGCTAGGAAGGCGTTCTTACTATTTCCTCATGAATTTGAGTAGGCCGAGGGCGGCAACAAAATCTATCGGTGGTACAATGTCCACAATAACCATAGTAGTTTCAGTGGTGATCCAGATGTCGTACAGGTATTGTATTGTACTAGCTAGCACTTTTGAACATATATATGTTGTATGCACTTATTATATTATAGTGTGTAAATATTAAACATTAGAGAGTTGTTAAACTAAAGTGTGTATTTGAAGTGTACTATTTATTACTTTAGGGTACTGATATTATTGCTATACTGAAAATAGTTGCAGCCGCACCCAGAAACACTGCCATGATAACGTTTCTTATTTTTGGCTGTCATAAGATAAATGTGGCGGGTGCAAGCAGAAGCCCGCCACAGGTACTTATATGATCAGTGGCGGGTGCCCACCCACCACTGATGCCATACTGAAAACAGTTAGCAGTGGCTGGAAGTCGGTGGAAGGTGCCCTTGAGAGCCTTGCCTACCAACACTAGGCATTTCTGCAGTAGTAATGTATTGTTCGTCACCTGTTTTTTCTTATCGTACTTCTAGTTCTTTGTTATAAGTTACTCTCATTAGTTTTATTTCTGATGCGACCCGATTTACAAATAATTGTTCACTATTTGCATCAGCTAACTCTACCGCGACAACGTTTTCATTGCAGCCTGGACTATATACAAGTGTCAGACTGGAGTAAATGCGTGCGACACATACGTCAACAGGCTATTGGTGGGTGCCCATTTGCTTATACTCGAATGCAGTGGAAGGCGCAAGGTAAAGCCCACCACTGCTTGGCCTTTAATAGTGGCGGGCAACATGCCCGCCACTGATGATCTATTAGTAGTGGCGGGAGGTCAATGGCAGGTGCCCCTGGGTGCCTCACCCGTCACTGATGTATTATTAGTGCCTGCCACTACTGGGCAGATCTGCAGTAGTGCTAGTGATACGTCTCCAACGTATCTATAATATTTGATTGTTCCATGCTATTATATTTTCAATCTTGGATGTTTTGTATACATTTACTAGCAACTTTATATCATTTTTTGGGGACTAACTTATTAACCTAGTGCCTAGTGCCAGTTGTTGTTTTTTGCTTGTTTTTAACTTTGTAGAATATCAATACCAAACGAAGTCCAAATGCCACGAAACTTTTTGGAGATTTTTTTCTTGCAGGAAGACATCGAGGAAGCTTCTGTAGGGCACGAGGGGACGTTCGTGAGGCCCACTAGGCACCAGGGTGCGTCAGGGGCTTCCGGCGTGCCCTGGTGGGTAGTGGGGCCCACGGGCACCCCCTTGACCTATCTCCGCCTCTATAAATACTCTAAAATCCAAAAAACCCTAGGGGAGTCGATGAAATACTTTTTCTGTTGCCGCAAGTTCCGGAACCACGAGATCCAATCTAGAGGCCTTTTCCGGCACTCTGCCGGAGGTGGCAATGATCATGGAGGGGTTCTTCATCATCCTTGCTACCCCTCTGATGATGAGTGAGTAGTTTACCACAGACCTACGGGTCCGTAGTTAGTAGCTAGATGGCTTCTTCTCTATTTTTGATCTTCAATACAATGTTCTCCTTGATGTTCTTGGAGATCTATTTGATGTAACTCTTTTTTACGGTGTGTTTGTTGGGATCCGATGAATTGTGAGTTTATGATCAGTTCTATCCATGAATATTATTTGAGTCTTCGCTGAACTCTTTTATGCATGATTGATATAGCCTCGTATTTCTTCTCCAATTTTTGGTTTGGTTTGGCCAACTAGATTGATTTATCTTGCCATGGGAAGAGGTGCTTTGTGATGGGTTTGATCTTGCGGTGCTCAATCCTAGTGAGAGAAAGAGACATGACACACACATATCATTACTATTAAGGGTAACAAGATGGGGTTTATTCATACGTGAGTTTATCTTGTCTACATCATGTCATCGTTCTTATTGCATTACTCCATTTTTCCATGAACTTAATACACTAGATGCATGTTGGATAGCGGTCGATGTGTGGAGTAATAGTAGTAGATGCAGGCAGGAGTCGGTCTACTAATCTTGGACGTGATGCCTATATACATGATCATTGCCTTGGACATCGTCATAATTATTTTCTTTTCTATCAATTGCCCAACAGTAATTTGTTTACCCACCGTATGCTATTTTCTCGAGAGAAGCCTCTAATGAAAACTATGGCCCTCGGGTCTATTTCCTATCATATATTAAAACCAAAAATACCTTGCTGCAATTTTATTTTATTTTATTTATTTTATGTTTTTGTTAGATCTATTTATCAAATCTCATATAATTTAATATATCTCAATACCGTTGAGGGATTGACAACCCCTTCACGCGTTGGGTTGCAAGTAGTTGTTGTTTGTCTGCAGGTACTATTTACATAGTGTTACTTGGTTCTCCTACTGGATTGATAACCTTGGTTTCATAACTGAGGAAAATACTTACCTCTGCTGTGCTGCATCATCCTCTCCTCTTTGGGGAAATACCAACGCAGATTACAAGCATCAGGAAGGATTTCTGGTGCAGTTGCCAGGGAGAGATCATCAACATCTATCAAGTACCTACACATAAACTCTCATCTCCTTGCAATTACTTTATTTTCCATTTTCCTCTCATTTTCATCTCCCCCACTTATAAAATGTTTTTACAAAAATACAAAAATATTTTTTGTTTTGCTTTTTCTTGTTTAGTCCTTCTTGTTTGCCTTGACATTATGTCTAGTATAACTAGCCCTCCTTTGTCACCTAATTTTGAAGTTATATACTTCAAACATAAACAAGGAGAAAATTTGAAAGATGCCTGGTATAGATTGATGGAAACTTACCGTATTTGCAACATAAAAGGGGATATAAAAATTTTGCTTCGTAATTTTTACGTGCGACTAGCTATGTCTCATAGACAACTCTTAGACTTTGTTGCAAAAGGGAATTTTATTGAATGTGATGCCAACACTGCCTACGAAATAATAGAGGGATTATTGGGGGTTCCACCACCACCAGAAGGATTTGCTTTCACTCAAGAAGGGATTCAAATATTAGACAAATTAGGTGATATGCAGAAAAATATGGTTGTGTTGCAGAAGTCTAACAAACCCCTCAAAACTATTAGTGGAAACCTCAATCACATGAACACTTTGATTACTCTCCCGGGTTTGAGAAAACTCTTACAAAGATTGTAAAAACCAAAGAAGATAATACTTGAATCTATGCATTATGCCTAGCTAGGGGCATAAAACAATAGCGCTTGTTGGGAGGCAACCCAATGAATAAAATAAAATTTTCACTTTTTATTTCTGTTCTTGTGTGTTTGTACAATTATGCTTCTGTTATGATTATTATTTTTATGTTTTAATTAGTGTTTGTGCCAAGTAGTGCCTTTAGGATGGTTTGGGTGATAGTTGATTTGATCCTGTTGGAAAACAGAAGGTTTCGCGTCCTGTAGCAGAATTGTTAAAATTTTCTGGCAAGTGGAAAAATTCTGAACTTTTTACACATGATTGATATACAAATTGCCCATGTCGTCCTAGTTTTTCAGAATTGTTGGAGTTATAGAAGTATGAGGTTAATACAGTTTTCTACAGACTGTTCTGTTTTTGACAGATTCTATTTTTGTTGCATTGTGTGCTTATTTTGATGAATCTATGGATTGTATTGGGGGATATAAGCCATGGTAAAGTTAGAATACAGTAGGTATAATTCAATAACAAAATATGAATTGGTTGCAACAGTACTTAAAGTAGTGAATTGTTTTCTTATACTAACGGATCTCATGAAGGTTTTTTTAAGTTTTGTGTGATTGAAGTTTTCAAGTTTTGGGTGAGATCATGATGGATGAAGGAATAAGGAGTGAAAAGAGCCTATGCTTGGGGATGCCCATGGTACCCCAAGGTAATATTCAAGGAGAACCAAGCAACTCAGCTTGGGGATGCCCTAGAAGGCATCCTGTTAGGACCGAGAGTATATCGACGAGAGGGGGGGGTGAATGGGAGATTCAAATTTTGTTTTGAAAGCTTTGAAACAAAACCCACTCATAGCAGCGGAATGTAATTACGAAGGAAATAGACTGAGTCAATCTTCTTTGTCAGAAGCATATTCATCGATGAAGCATTGACAACAGTACGAGCTTGATAGATCACAGGCTTAACCACAACGAGAGTAATACAACATGCAAACAGATGTAGCAGAATGAGGCACAACATAGTTGAAACTGAATAAAATGCTATAGAACTATTACAAAAGTAAGGCTAATGTACAGGATGGTGACGAAGAAAGTAGACGAAGATAATGAATGGCAATAAACACAGATACACAGTGAGGTAACACTGAACAAAGCAATCAAGAATACTATTGGCACAGAGCACGAATGATAACCGCTGAAGGAAATGCAGTAGAGTAGATATAACCAGTGGAGCTCGATGGCGATAGAGAGATTTGGTAGAACAGTTCACCCTTCTGCCAAAGGGCTACGTCTGGTTGGAGGGGCTGTGACTTAACATGGAAGACAAACTCACTTCACCCTATTCTCCTTCAACGCAGAGCTGATCAGACTCAGGTTGATTTCACTCATGGTAGATCCTTATTAGCGATCTCCAAACTTTCGGTCGACCTTCACGAACGACAATCACTCTTGGTTGCTGAAGATCAGGCTCGGTGAAGACAACGACTCTTCATCACTCGAAGCCGAAACCTATCCGTCTAGAGAGTGCGCAGCTCTCAAGAGTAATAGGTACAAGAACCCTCACTCAGAACTGTGATACTAAACCACTGTCTAAGCTTGGGCTCTTGGTTTTTCTCTCGGTGGATCTTAAACTCAAATCACTTAGAGAGGGGTTGCTCAAATCAATCTTCTTACAAATCTCAAGCGAAGCATCCAACGGACAGCATTGGAGCGGGGTGGCTATTTATAGCCGCAGCCTTCCCTGATGGGAAATGACCAAATTAGACATCGGGCTCAGCCAATGGCCGAACGACATGATTCCAACGGTCGTATTTGAGCACAACGGTAACATTTCTTGCGGAACAAGTAATGCTAACTCCTCGGTCTGAGACAAATCTCTCGCAGCGAAGAAGAACTCAGTCTCTTGCTGACGAGTATTTGCTCGGAGCACAAAGAGATTTCTGTTGCAACTTTCATAGGTTTTGGCTAAGCATCACAGCGGATCTAAGCATCGAGAATCTATACCCCTCTTAATAGTACGGAGGCCCTATGACTCAAATGAATGAAAGAAGAACACCTAAATGAATGCTACGTCTTCACTTAGTCTTCGACTTCCATCGCTGCAGTCAATTTCTTCGGACGACAATACCGAATCAAAAGCTTCGCTTCAGTAGTAAACTTTCGAGGGGTCAATTTCTTCACATCAATCTTCTCAACTCTATCACTTCAACAAATATAGCTCATTCTTCTCTGCAACACAGATGTACTTCAGTGAAGTTCCTCGAACTCAGCATCGGAGACAGCATATTGTTCGGTTGTGTATGGACTTTTTCTCTCTGTATGCACTGGCGAACAAATCAGTCCATACCTGTTTCTGTCAGCAATCCCCAAAACACAAGGTAGGCAGATATTGCACCAACAATCTCCCCCTTTTTGGATGATTGTTGACAAAACAGATCACATCGAATCAATGTTGAGGATATCGCTTATCGTTATCGTCTCGGTCAGCTAGGGATTAGAGATTAATCGAAAATCGGCCGATTAATCGATTTTATCGGTCGACTATTAATCGGATATTTTTTTGCAAATCTCAGGTTCCCAACACTAAAATACGCTATATTCAACACCAAAACAATATTGGACAGAAGTGTTACCTTGATTCCTAGCCTTTGAATCCTCGTATAATGACAAACAAAATAGGAGAACATTACATATTGCGTAACAAGGTCCACAAAACATAAATAAACATATTTTTTGCGAACATAGTGCTATGAATAGGTCCGACTTATCGGTAGATTCCCGATAAATCGCTTGTCAGAGCGATAAATCAGTCCAAAAGATAAATGGTGAAGATAAGGCATAATCTTATCGGTCACCCCCCAATTAGCGATAAATCGAAAGATTAATCGCTGAATCAGAAGATTTTTTGAGCAGTGCATCGAATGATAGATAAAGAATGAAATGTAATGCGAAGAATAATGAAATACGAGAGATAAATACGAAGATAATATATTCTCCCTCTTAAGATATGCTTCAGTCTTCAAGGATCGGGGAAAGGTGATATTACTCTTCGTATGAGTGTCATTGATAGCAGATCATATACTTGAGTTCTTTCAATGCACTCGACGGTGTCTGAGGTAGTTCCTGTCACAAAAACTTCGACGATTATTAGATGCAAAATAAGCATTGATTGGCTTGTGACAAGAATATGTCATGAAGGTTTTCTCATAACACAATTTGAATCCACACGAGAAGTAGTTTTCCTGCATGGTAGGCATTCGATATGATCAGAGAAGGATCGAGTAATAATACATTGCTCAGAGTGGATATGCTTCGAAGGTGATTTTCCTGCAATATAGGTGATGCAAATGATATCTGTGAGGAAAAACACTTTGTCAGTCATATAGATAGCCTTCAATAAGGCATTTGTGCATAGGCTGACTTTATCTTCCTGCACGGTTAGATAATGAGAGACATCAATAAGAGCATATCCAACCACAACAGTTATGGTTCGTTTAGTACTTGAGGTACTTCTTAGAAAAATATCATCATTTGATGATACTCTGTTCTTCTTCGAGGAGCAGTTATGTGTCCCTGTAAGATAGATAATCATCTGTGATAAGCATTCACAACACAAACACATTTAAAGGTACATGTAGACAAATAGTGCGAAGCAAATGATATTGCAGGCGAGGGTTATTAACGTTACATGACGATCGAGTGTTTTAGCACCACATGCGGTGCGATAAAGTTCTTGAAGCAAATTGTTCGAGGGAAAACCAAATGGCGAATGAAAACACACACCCTGCAAACCCCGATAAACTATCACTCGATGTAATTCTCCCCCTTTTTGTCAACAAGTGTCAAAAAGGAAAGAGAGGACATTCGAGGAATTACTCCGAGGGTGAATCTTTTGAATCAGAATTGAAACCACTTGAAGAATCAGAGTCAGAAGAATGCGGAATGGTTGAGGCAGAAGCAGGAGTGGAGTAGCAGCCTTGGCCTTGGAAGACTTGGAAGGATGGACATCTGGCTTGTAGATACGAGTACTGGCTGTATCTGCAATTTCATCATCATGATTGACAAACAGCAGATCCGTTGAAGCAGAACGCTGTGGGAGCACCGGAGTTTGTCTTCGGATGCGTGGTACTTCAAGCAAGTCCAGATGATCATATTCCTTGAAGAGGCCCTTCTTGGCTAGATCCTTGCAAGAGTAATTCTTCCGCAACAAGGTCCATGATCGCTTTCTTGCATCGTTCTCATGCAGAAGAATTTGACGAGTGTGATTATGAATCAGATTTAACTCAGCCATCAATTCCACCTTTTCTTTTCTATCCATCTTGATGTGTCTTTCCAGAGTCTGTTGCGAGTGAATACAAATCTCATAGATTGATGGATTTTCTTCGCGAGGGATTTCTATTCGGGCTTCCTTAACCTTCGGAGCATTTTCAGATGCAGAAGCGTTTGCAGTAGCATCGACTGGTTCCTTCCCCTTTCTATTATCCTTCACCATGCGCAGAGTGTCACGAACAGGTGGCATGAATACTTTCGGCTCATAAGGCCAGAAGAATTTCTTATTTGTGAGCTGCTCGATTGCGAACTTCATCCATGGAGCATACGACTTTAGCGATTGAGGGCTATCTGCAGCACATGCCAGGTTCCGAATGAATAGATCAGGAATGTCAAACTTGATTCCCTGAGATATTGCTACAAGAGCATTTCCTACGATGCCTTTGATGGAGTTGGGCCGGTTTGTTGGCATGATGGTATTGCAAAGAATGTGGAATAACACTTTGTTGTCATAGGCCAGCTTCTTCGGATCAACATCAATGCATTCGTCGCCCACCATGGTGGGATCCATCAAGACATTGAGTTGTGCTTCGGACACTTCCCATAAATGCAGTCTGCGCTATCTGTCATTCTCAAATTCACATCGAGGCAAATTTAGCAAAGCCAGAAAATGATCTACCGAGCATTTGATTCTCTCTCTGCCAGTCATCCATTCAAGCGTCCAAGTTGAGGTATTTCCCATTTCTCCTGTGATGTACAGTGTGGCATAGAACTGAAGAATAACTTCCTTGTTCCATCCATGATTAAAATGCATGAAACCCTTCAGAAGAGCATGTTCTATATGATCAATTGCATTCAGGAAGCAAGGCATTTCTTCGAGCTTGGCGAAGTTTAATATCTTATGATTGAAGATTCTGTGCTTGCCAAACAAGATCCGAGCATAATAGATTGCTTGTTCTTTTGTCTAGAACCTCGGTGACAATGATGTCCTTTCTCCTTCGTAGGGGCTGACCCCAAATAATGTAAGCTTCGATGAATGACGCTATTCATTGAATGCAGGGCCATTGGGGCCATACTCAGCTAAAAATAGCGGGAATGATTCCTGAGGATTTATCTTAAGTTCTTCTGCGCTAATTTCCATCGGCTAAACATCATCAGATGCTGGCGCATTCTCATCAACGGGCTTCAATGGTGCAAGAGGCATTGTAACCTTTTCTGAAGCAGATGGCATAGGATCACTAGACTGACCGTCATTTTTCTTCGTTGGAACTCCTTTAGCGGCTTTCTCAGATTCAGGCACAAGGGCCTTTTCTTTTGGTGAGGTCTCAACTGTGGGTGGCACAACAACCTTTTCAGACTCTTGAGTCACAACTTGATCTCCTTCAGTCTGTTGAGGCAACACTGGTGGTACAACTTGGTGTGGCAAAACTGGTGGTGCAACTTCTTGTCCTTTCTCTTCGGGAGCCATGGGTTCTTCAAATTTCTTCTCTTCCTGTTCTGGCTATGAAGCCAGAGAACCAGGAGGAGGGTCAACCTCCATCGAGGCAGGGGCACCAGATGAGGAGACCGTAGGGATATTTCCTTGGGAAGCAAATAGCTCCCCCTCAACCTTCTCACCCTCCTTGGTGGATCTAGAGGGTTTAGCTTGAATTTCCTTCAAAGGCGATGAAGTTGCCTTTTCCATCTCAATCTCTTCGTCAATTCTTTCTTCAGAAATATTTTGCTCGGGCATGACATTTGCTTCATCAGGATTAACCAGATAAATGTCCACTACATCCGCTTCTTGTGCAGCTGAGGTAGGAATGATGACTACCGCAGGCAGAGACTATTGTTCGGTAACTTCCTCGGGATGAGGGGATGGTGGAATCTGTTGCAGGGGGACACTTGTATCAACGGGTGCATCAGTAGTCACAGATTGGATACGATGATCCTTGATCTCTTTCGCTTATTGGCTCTAGCTTGAGCTCTTTGACATTTCTCTTCTCTTTCTCTGCGTCGAGCAAGATCAGCTTGACGCTTAATCTCATCATTCCTACGATCACAAAGCTGAGAGACATCCATCTTCATCTTGGAGTGCCAATCAATCTTGTTATTTCTCATGGTAGTGAGGGCTTTGGTGATCTCAAGGATTCCCTTGTTTATGTCTTTTCTTTCAGACTCAGATTGAGCTTCCCTTCTCATTTTCTCAAGAAGCCTCTTATCATCAACAGCTTGATTGAGTTCTTTGGTAATTTCTCTCAGCTCAGAGAAGTGCTTTGCTACCATCTTGGTAACATCTTCAGACAGACCCAAGCTGCTCAACTCAGCTGGGTTTGCTTCATAGGAGGCACCTTCAATGATGTCAAATATAAGATCAAAATCATATTCCTCTGTGGGAGCATGAATGATTTGCTTCGCCTTCTTGGCAGGAGCAACAGCTTTTTCATCAGTAATCAACTTTCTCTTCGCCACTGGGGTAGCAAAACCTGAAGGTTTATCTGAGGGGACGGGAGCAAGCCTTGGTGAAGATCTCACTGGTGGAGAAATCTTTGCTGGAGATGGAGTTTGGTACGGCTTATCAAGCAGCGCTCTTTGATCATACATGGGAATTTCTTCGCCAGCATTATCATCAGAAGAATCCTCATCAGACAAGGCAGACGCAACCTTCCTAGATTTACTTGCAACAGACTTCTTCTTCGGGGCTCGAGGGGAAACGGACTTCCTCTTTTTCTTTTCTTTTTGAGCAGACGCCCTCTCCTTCTTCTCTAGCACATCCTGTTGAGTCAATTCAACATTTCGCTGTTCCACTTGATTTTTCTTCGCCTCTTTGGCGTCACGCTTGGCCTTGGCCTTTGCATGTTTCTCAACTTCCTCGGGAAAATCAGCTATAGTCTTAAACGAGTCTGCATGAGCATTGGGAGGAGGAGCTGGTCTGGCTTTTTCACCATTAGGATCTAGGCAGCCCTGCGCAGTGCAGTCATTCCATGGAGGACTGAATGCAAACATGATCTGGTATTTCCTTTGGACATTCCCATAATTGAACCATTTCTTCGCCCAATGACGGTGAATCGTCTGCAGCCTGTTGTTCCTTTCCTGAGTAGTTTCTACTCCAGGTGGATTCTTGTATGTTTCCTGATCAGACATCTCAGCCGCAGTATTTGTTTCTCTTCCGCGGCCACCCTTCTTGGGATTTCCACAAGAGAACAAGGTTTTGGAGTCTGTGACTAGCTCATCCTCTGGCTGACTTTGAGCTGAGGGAACATCATTCATATTCTTCAGCAGATTCTGATTCGACCTTTTTCTTCGGTGCTTTGGGTGGCTTTGCAGATTTTCTTTCAAGCATCTTTGCTATGTCAGCCACACGTGGCTGCTGTGGAATTTCTTCCTCGGACCCAGAATGCGCATCCGAACTATTTGCCATGACCACTCCTGAGAGAAAAATGCAAATACGAAAGAAAACACAGGAAGCAGTCGCAAACATGCACAGAAGCATTTTAACTCAAAATAGATAAGATTTCGGAAGAAGTATGGGATTCATGGCATACACTTGCAAGATATCGTCAAGTGAATTGCACTATGCCTAAAGACGACATAACCAATCCTCTAATCTTTCGATGTACACACAGTGAACCCTAGACCCAAGAGCTAGTTCGAGGAACTATTACAAACCGTACATGTCATAACTTAGTGAACCCTAAAGATCTACCGCAAGAAAATAACATAAGATAAATGGCATCGAGATGAACTGCCTTAGAACAGGAAGGGAATAGGGCAAGTTCTAGATCTGAATGCCCTAACTTGGCGATACAGATCGACTATGGCAGCACGGGAGAGAAGAGTTACTGCACTGGCGCAACCAACAGTGACGGAGCTTGGCCGGAGTTGCACGACGAGGCTTGCATCGATGCTGCTTCGAGCTCGGGCTCAGGAGGAGAATGAGAGGAGGGTTTGAGGTCAAACAGGGAAAGAGCTAAGGAAGAAGAGACCCAGAGTGGGGATTTATATAGTCTGAGGGAGAAACCGCCCACTCCAAAATCTACGGACGAAAAACTTGGGACTTCCACATTCAACGGATGGGATCACGATCAAGAGATTGTGGGCATGTGTCAGCCATTTCCTACGAAAATCTCGGTAACTGAACTGGATGCCGAAAGGTTTGCGGAAGCGCAAGCGCAAAAACAGATGAAATACTGAAGTTAATTTCATTGGCGATCAAGGACGTCGGAGTGAAATCTTCTTCAGATCAAGTTGCATGTTTATGACACGATGAACCGAGAACAAACCAGAAAGAGAACGACTCAAAACACAAACCTACCGAAAGAAAAACACAAACACTTCGAGAGAAAACCCAGAAAGATAAGCACAAATGATAATTGATCTCAGGGCTTGAGATAAACATGAGATATCCCTGAGAGGGTTTCCTGCAAGAAATGATTAGTTCTTCTTCACAACCCACACTTATGTGGGAGGTGAGGATCTCATCTGCTTTGCCTGGCTTGGAATATTTCTTCAGTGAGTCTGCGAGACACCTGTGCACTTTGATAATAATCATATGAATAAGCATTGAAGTTGTTTCCAGATACATGAGTGTAATGATTTGATGATGTACGCATATACTCCTTCTAACATAGTACAGGGTGATAATCATTCAAGAATGATATTCGAGTAGACTTGGAATGACAACCTTTTCCTCGTCGATGATTATCCTGCACCGTTAGGTTAGCAGTAACAGATAAATTTTCAACGGTGCACTTCTTTACCCAAATTTGCTTCATGGGTGAACCTGTCCTACAGTTAGTTCCAACATATCGAGCGAAAACCTTACCATTCTGTTGTTTGAAGAATTTGTAATTTGAGTCATCAGTCTCGTCAGTATCAACAGGAATGGGTGAATGATAACCAGTTAGAGTTTCAGGTTCGAGAGTTTTACTCTTTGCACGAATCCACGTCGTACGAGGATACTGTTTGGGAGTCCAATACGATCCATCCACATTAAGTTTCTTTTCAAAACCCAATCCTTCCTTCTGAGAATTTTTGTGAAGTATGGACTTCTTTAGCACATCACATAAGGTTTGATGCCCTTTTAGGCTCCTTAGCATTCCAGTCTCAAGTAAGCCCTTTAACCTGCAATTTTCTTCAGTAATAGCAGCAAAATTCTTGGAAGAGGGGTCAGTAGTGGTGCCAACTTTGGTAGTAGCAATATTCTCTTTGGCAGCATTAGAGGTATCAGCATGAGATTCGGCATTGCTACGTTCTAGGCATTTCAAGCACGGGGGCACAAAACCATCAGGAATTTGAACAGATTGCTGGGCGAAGAGAGAAGCTTTCTCTAAAACCAGCTCGTTATGAGACTCTTTCAGTGACACGAGTTGTTGATTCCTGTTAAGGAGTTCATTTGATAAACCCTCGTAGTCAACTGTGAGTGAGTCATATCGAATGGTGAGATCATCAATAGTTGATGAAAAAGTATCTTGCTCTTCAATGAACTTTTGATTCTTCTCCATCTCTTTGACCAGTAATCCTTCAGTTTTCCTGAGATTTCTTTCAAGCATTTCAAGTTCATCATGTTGGGATTTAGCAATCTTGACCAGCTTGGCATAAGATATATATTCAGGAGAATATTCGTTCATGGATCTTAGGTGTTTGGTAGATACCTGATCCTTTGAAGATTTTGCCATGAGACAAAAGGTGATCGGCTCATCATCGCCTAAATCATCATTACTCGAAGCATCACCATCAGTATCTGATTCGCTGAAGTTCTTCGATGATTCAATGGCAACATATGCATTACTTCTCCCAATCCTTTTGTAGAATTCTTCATCATCTGATTCAGTGTCAGTAGCTTCTTCTTCAGAATCCACTGTCAAATACACATACGCTCGGTTTATCCGTGACATCCTCTTCATATTTGATTCAATGATAGCTCTGGCTTTCACGTCAGTGACTGTTCTAGTCGAAGAAGATGACGGAGTTGCAATTTCCTTCGAGAGCTTAGTATGACGATCCATTCGAGTAAAACCACTGCAGTGAAGGTATTTCCATCTGCTGCTAGGTTTTCCTTCCCAACCAGGGCAATCAGCGATGACATGGCCGTATAACTTGCACTTGAAGCACTTCATATCTTTCGGAGGCAATCTTCTTCTCCATGATTCTGGCTCATCAGGCCCGTCATTATTTGTGAGATAGAGATTGTGTCTTTTTAGATCACTTAGCCTTTGAGTGAGCATTTCAAGTTCTCTGGTGATGGTGTGTTGATTCTCGACATCTTCTTCTTCTTCTTCTTCTTCAGAACTGCCATAGTGTGATAGAATTTCTCCTTCACTTTCCGAAGAAGATTCTTGATTAGCATTTTCCAGCTCCATCTTTTCTTCATGAATGGACAACGGTGTCATGACCTCAACATAGTGAAGCTCTTCATAGTCAGGTCTTTGTTTGATTTCGGACACAATGGGATCGAAGGATTCATCAAGTGCGCTCAGAAGCTTGTTGACTACATCTCTATCGGTGATATCAGTTACTCCTCGCTGATGTAGTCTTTTGACAATGTTTGTCAATAGATCAGTGAGTTCCATGGAACTTTCTTTACGAAGGCTTCTGAATCCAGTGAACATAGCTCGAAGCATTTTAGTGTGAGGATCTGATCGGGCGACAAATTCTTCATGAGCATTGTTGAGAGCATCCAAATTTGCTTTGCTGTGTTGAGCCTGTGGAACCGATGGAAAATGTCTTTTGATAGACTACCACAGATGACATCTTTTGCTTGAGCATCCAACTGCATATTTGCTTTATCATCGGAAGTCAGATCATTTTGTTGCTGAATGGTGTAGCCATCTTCCACAATCTGCCACAGATCATAGTTGAGAGCTTGAATTCCGATTCTCATTCGTTCCTTCCAGTATAGATGGTCATTTCCATCGAAGATGGGAAACCTTTCAGAGTGCGAGGATCTACCTACAAGCAACATACTCAAAACTCCAAGGACGTTAGACCTTTAATAAACAGAGACAGGGAGTACCCGCTCTGATACCAATTGTTAGGACCGAGAGTATATCGACTAGAGGGGGGTGAATGGGAGATTCATATTTTCTTTCGAAAGCTTTGAAACAAAACCCACTCACAACAGCGGAATATAATTATGAAGGAAATAGACTGAGTCAATCTTTTTCGTCAGAAGCATATTCATCAATGAAAGCATTGACAACGGTACAAGCTTGATAGATCACAGGTTTAACCACAACAAGAGTAATACAACATGCAAACAGATGTAGTAGAATGAGTCACAACATAGTTGAAACTGAATAAAATGCTATAGAACTATTTCACAAGTAAGGCTAATGTACAGGATGGTGACGAAGATAATGAACGGGAATAAACACAGATACACAGTGAGGTAACACTGAACAAAGCAATCAAGAATACTATCGACACAGAGCACGAATGATAACTACTGAAGGAAATGCAGTAGAGTAGATATAACCAGTGGAGCTCGATGGCGACAGAGAGATTTGGTAGACAAGTTCACCCTTCTGCCAAAGGGCTACGTCTAGTTGGAGGGGTTGTGACTTAACGCGGAAGATAAACTCTCTTCACCATATTCTCCTTCAACACAGAGCTGATCAGACTCAGGTTGATTTCACTCGTGGTAGATCCTTATCAGTGATCTCCAAACCATCGGTCGTCCTTCGCGAACCACAATCACTCTTGGTTGCTAAAGATCAGGCTCGATGAAGACAACGACTCTTCCTCACTCGAAGCCGAAACCTATATGTCTAGAGAGTGCGCAGCTCTCAAGAGTATTAGGTACAAGAACCCTCACTCAGAACTACTGTGATATTAAACCATTGTCTAAGCTTGGGCTCTTGGTTTTTCTCTCGGTGGATCTTAAACTTAAATCACTCGGAGAGGGGTTGCTCAAATCAATCTTCTCAGAAATCTCAAGCGGAGCAGCCAATGGACAACGTTGGAGCGGGGTGTCTATTTATAGCCTCAACCTTCCCTGATGGGAAATGTGTGGCACCCTGGCTCAGAGTAAACCATAACGCCCCGCATTCCAGCCCAGGGACAAGTCCTGGAATACGGCACTGTTGGCATAGAACCAATCAGCTCTTTATTACAATGGATATGGTTACAAAGGGTACAAGGATTACATCGGCACGGCGACACTACGCTTGCCCGGGGTAGCTCTATGCTAACAGCGGAGTAACTCTCTTGGCAGCGGAACAACGACGTCGGTGAGGGACTCCACTCCGCATGGACTCTGGCTAGAACGCGTATCCTAGGTCGCAAACTCGGGATCCTCAACAAGCAAGCAATCATGGCATGACCTGTAAACTGGCATGACACGCCAGGTGAGTACTTTGAAAGTACTCGCAAGCTCACCGCAAACATCAGCATTAAAGCAAGACAACATCATAGCAAAGTAGATGCAGTAAGGTAAAGCATATTTAATCCATACTCCGAATAATCTCAGGGTCCAATCCGAATCCGTTCCAAGTCCAACCCCAATCATGTGGTCATCCGACCACTCATCCCATAGCCATCCCATGGCTAACATATCATATCCCTGATACCAACCGTATCACAAGTCTGACAAACTTACTCTCTTCTGGGTTGCCTCACAACCCTCAGAATACTCACGATCTACCGAGTACTTCTGATCTTACGACGAGTTCATCCATCCTTATCACTACTATGGTTGACCACCTAAAGAGGTCTGGACGAAGTGTCCAATACCGTGGACATGACTATTCGAATAGATTTTACACTCTGCAGAGGTTGCGCACTTTACCCACACTATGGAGCACTGACCTCATGATCCCATGCGGGTGGACCAGTGTTGCTCCAACGAAACCTGCCTGACCCGTGACCCTCCCATCGTACCACCGGCAATCATCCTCCCCCGGAGTCAAGCCCTGGGTGGCCCCTGTGTCACCTCGTGACACCTGCCACCGTCATGGCCAAACTAAATTGTCCCAAACGGGGACCTGGATCCAAATAACTCAACTAGGCTCACAAGGTTATCGCCGCCTACCGGGCCAGGGTAGCGCGCACGCATAACCTTCCCTATCGGGCAGTACCGGTGGAAGAGCACGCGATCAGACCAAGTCAAGGCCGTCCCATACCGGCAAAGTGGTTGCACGGATAAGTCCGGACTGGTGTCTCAAGGTCAACCGACTAAATATCACATCTCCGAATAATATTTCCGTCATAGCTGACCTTCTGATATCATAATAATCCAAGTCAAAACATTAACCACTAGCAATCCAAAATAACCATAGACGATAATCTCAACATCATGGCATCAACGAGTAGGTAAACTGCTAGTCACTAATAATCCGGTACTTAACATGGTAGTCACCTATCCGAGAATTAACTCCAACATTGCATAGTCCAATTCATTTCACAAATAACTCATACTTGCTATTAAAGTAATTAGTTAAACTATTATAATGCAATGCAATGATGCAGATGAGAGTTGTGGCTTACCTGGGGATGAAGGGACCATTGGGAAGGAGTGCGAAGAGTCCGCGGAGTTGACTGCCGGAAATAGTTCTCTCTCGGAGGGGCTGTTTACGGGCAAGGGCAAAATGGTCATATCCACAGTGGGACCTCATAGTGAAAATGATACCAACATGACGGGCTCGACGAGGCGAAGACGTGGGCTTTGCATTCACCTCGATCGGAGTTACGGTTAAAAAGTTATAGCCGTCTGAAGTACAGGGACTGATCTGTAAAAATATATATTTACAGATAGGCCCCTGGTGGTTAAACTAAAATCGCCTTTGGGCAGAATATGTTTCTGCACAGAGAAAGCGTACTTTCAGAAGAAACAGAGTAAGAATGCACTTTCTCCAGAAGAAGACGTATTCAAAGGAATACGTTTTCACTTAAAACCACACGGGCCCGGGTTGACTTCTCTGTCCGACTGATGATCGGGCCCTGCGGCCATTGACTCCCTCCTCCTCATCTCCAGCACGCGACGGAAAGCAGAGCCGGCGCCGACCGGGCTCGATGCCGACGCGCGGGGCCGCGGCGGCGCTCGTGGAGGGGTGGGGCGAGCTCACGAGGCTCGGCCGCGCCCGCAGGTGGTCGCCAGCGCTTGGGACCCGGCCGGTGGCGCCGTAGGCATCGACCGGATGGCGGCGATGGACAGCCACCAGAGGGGCTGCTCCGGCAGCACTTCCCCGGAGTAACCGAAGACGGCGGCGGACTCGCAGGCTCTGGGAGAGGCCAAGGGCGAGGCGGGAGAGGAGGGGAAGGACCAAGGCGCCGGTTTGGCTCGAGGGGAACGGCGGCGGGGCTTCGGCCATGGGGAGAGGAGGGAGCTCGGGGAGCTCGAGGGGAGAGGGGCTGGGGCTTGCTGGTGCATGGGAGGGCTCGGGCACGCCTAATATATAGCCGAGGGAGGGGCTAGGCGACGGCGGCCGGAGCTTCGAGAGCGCGGCGACGTGGTGGCACTCCGGTGGCGAATCCATGCCGGCGAAAGTGACCAGGAGTTAGGGGACAAGGGGGAGAGGTTTCTAGGTGGTCCGCGTGTGCGGTGGACATCTCGCCGACGCTCGCGGACAAGCCGGAGCTCGCTGGAGTGAGCTCCCGCAGCGTACGGGGTACAGACCGCGGGTTTGGCATGCTCTGCACGTGGTCACCGCGTGGCCACGGCATTGACACGCCCAACGAGATGCCAAAAGATGTCTGGTGAGTAGTCCCTCCTAGGTACAGTCTCTGGGATGTGATGGATTGATGAGAGGAGCTGTAGTTGGATGGGAGTGTTCATCTGAAGTTTGCTGTAGCAAACTTGGGCATGAAGCTGTGAGAAGTAGAGACGTGATAAGAGTGAAACAAGATGTCTAGGAGTGTTAGGGTAGGAAGGACTACAATCTTGTGTATTTTGGAGAGAAATGGACCAATATTTGATATAGTTGCTTTGCAACTGACCAATCTGGTCCAGAAGCTAGATCTTGATGTGCCACTCACATGGAGTAGCAACTTGAGCTGAAATTGGGCATAGTATAATGATTTGTTCATATGAGAGTGCCATAAAAATTTCATGCCATTTGGACAAGCCAAAATGGTACTTCCTCCACAAGGAACCTCTTTGACCAGAATCTTAAAAAAATTCTATGGAATTATTGGGAAGATGAATTGAGCCCAAATTTGTTGGAGATAGTTTATATGGATAGAAGAATGCTCTGATAAATTTTCAGCAATTATGGAGCAATATAAAATATAGTTGCTTCACAATGTGAAAATATGACCAGAAACAAAGAATTAATGCTGTGGTCACATAGATGATTGGATAGCGTTGAAACTTGGAGGAGAGTCATGATTTGAGCATATGAAGATGCTTGAGAAATTTCAACTTATTTGGATACGCCTAGCTAGCCCTTGCTTCACAAAGATTCTAGTTGCCCAGAAACTTTGGAAATTAGCCAAGAGATATTTAATATCCAAATAAAGTTGAATTTTGGCATGTGGCAATGATATGGATAGGAAAGAGTGCACAAAAAGTTTGAGATCAAGGAAGCAAATATAAATGGTACTTGCTTCTCAAACTGCCAGCTAGGGCAGAATCAGAAAAGGAATATTGGTGAAATAATTTTGAACATGTCAAGGAAGGGTTTGACATATTTGCGGAAGATCTATCCGGAAAAAAATTATGAGAATTATTTGGGAATGATGGAAATGTGGGTTGCTTCACAACTCAGGATAAACAGGGTTATTCCTTTAATAGAAAAAAGGAATTTTCCCAAGGAAAAGAATATTGGGGTTGGTCCAAGATGGAAATGACATGGTCTTGGGATGGTTTTGAGGTTGGCAAGCCACTTGGGAAGAGGAATCAAGGGTGATCTCTCTAGGTTGCAAAACTACTAAGCCATAGAAAAGCAAATCCGGACCAAATCAAAAGAAAAAGAAAATGGGCAAAATACAGGGTGTTACAAAATGACCAAATTAGACATCGGGCTCAGCCAATGGCCGAACGACACGATTCCAACGGTCGGATTTGAGCACAACGATAACATTTCTTGCGGAACAAGTAATGCTAACTCCTCGGTCTGAGACAAATCTCTCGCAACGAAGAAGAACTCAGTCTCTTGCTGACGAGTATTTGCTCGGAGCACAAAGAGATTTCTCTCGCAACTTTCATAGGTTTTGGCTAAGCATCACAGCGGATCTAAGCATCGAGAACCTATACCCCTCTTAATAGTACGGAGGTCCTATGACTCAAATGAATGAAAGAAGAACACCTAAATGAATGCCACGTCTTCACTTAGTCTTCGACTTCCATCACTGTAGTCAATTTCTTCGGACGACATACCGAATCAAAAGCTTCGCATCAGTTGTTAAATTTTGATGGGTCGATTTCTTCACACCAATCTTCTCGACTCTATCACTTCAACAAATATAGCTCGTTCTTCTCTGCAACGTAGATGTACTTCGGTGAAGTTCCTCGAACTCAGCACCGAAGACAGCATATTCTTCGGTTGTGTATGGACTTTTTCTCTCTGTATGCACTGGCAAACAAATCAGTCCATACCTGTTTTTGTCAACAATCTCCAAAACACAAGGTAGGCAGATATTGCACCAACACATCCCCTCTTTCTTCTAACGACCATCGGTAATTTTACTTGGAGCTATATTTTTATTCGTCACATATCATGAGTTTTGCTTGGAGCGTCTTGTATTATATGAGTCTTTGCTTGTTTTGATTTCTAGTTTTTCACAATCATCCTTGCTGGACACACCTATTTGAGAGAGCCATAATGATGCTATGATTTGTTAGAATTTCTCTATGTGCTTCACATAAATTTTTTGAGCTATGGAATTGCTCTAGTACTTCACTTATATCTTTTTTAGCACGGTGGTGGTTTAATTTTTGAAGAAATACTCTCATGCTTCACTTAGACTATTCTGAGAGTTAGTAAAATTTTGAAGAAATATGCTCTCATGCTTCACTTAGATTATTTTGAGAGTTAGTAATTTTTTTAAGAATTATGCTCTCATGCTTCACTTAGATTATTTTGAGAGTTGAAAAAGGAAATTATTTTGAAGAAATTTATGCTCTCGTGCTTCACTTAAATTTATTTGAGAGCTTGTTAGTAGCAAAGGTAATATATGAATTTAGTCCCAAAGTGATAGATATTCAAGGGGGATATAATAAAAACTTTCATGAAGATCATTGGATATTATAAACTTGATTCCTTCTAATTGTTTTGAGATATGGAGATAGTAATATGCGAGTCTTCTTGGTGAGTAATTATGCTTTAGTAAGAATATTGGTGTTAAGGTTTGTGATTCCCTATGCAAGCATGAAAGTCAATAGTTATGCAATGAAGTTACATCCTACTTGTGGTGCATTATTCAGTGTTAGTTATGGGTAATGCTTGTTTATGATCGTTTTCTTTTCTTGGTTGGTCGCTTCTCAATCTATTTGCTAGCCTACATTTGTACTAAGCGGGTATACTGCTTGTGCATCCAACTCCTTAAACCCAAAATTGTGCCTAATGAGTCCACCATACCTACCTATATGCGGTATTTCCATGCCATTCCAAGTAAATTTGTATGTACCAACTCTAATTTTCAAAATGAATTTCCTATTTGTGTGCCTGTACCGCTCATGAAGCGGCAGGGGGTGGCCAATATTTTCCATGATAGGTATGTTAAGATGAGTGTTTATTCACTTGTCATTGCACGAGAGTGTGGCAGGTAATAGGGATGCCCAGTCCCGAAATGAAAAAAAATTATTTATATGTTGTCAATAATAAATTTCTTGGAAAGTGTTGGTATGGAAGCAACCTGTGGATACGGCTAGCCATGGATTGCGAAAGAATGGTAGAAAAGGAAATAATCTTTATTTTATGTTTGGGGACTGCCTATGATGTATCTAGCATGGAAAGTATTGGGAATTACTCGTTCGTTTTCGTTGATGGGAAAAGCATACCTCTCAAAATATTTTATCTCTCAATTTAGGCTTTGAGCTCTGGCACCTCTACAAATCTCAGCTTCCCTCTACGAAGGTCCTATCAATTTACTTTTATGCAATTTTTATTTTTATTGAGTCTCCATCTTCTCTTATAAAGCACCAACTAGGGAACACTATTATCATACTTGAGCATTGGATATAGCTAATATTTGATTGTGTTTCATGAATGGATCAATGATTGAGCATAATGGGCTAGCGATAGCATTCTTTAGCGTTGATATTTTGAAAGACATGGTTGTTGTTGATATGCTTGAGTATTGATGTCCTCATGTCAATTATAGACTATTGCTTTGAATCATCTAAAGTCCAAATGTCCATGCTACAAAAGAAAAGAATATGTGATGAACATGTTAGGCAGCATTCCACATCAAAAATTCTGTTTTTATCATTTACCTACTCGAGGACGAGCATGAATTAAGCTTGGGGATGCTGATACGTCTCCAATGTATCTATAATTTTTGATTGTTCCATGCTGTTATATTATCAATCTTGGGTGTTTTATATACATTTACTAGCAACTTTATATCATTTTTTTGGGACTAACCTATTAACCTAGTGCCCAGTGCAAGTTGCTGTTTTTTTGCTTGTTTTTTACTTTGCAGAATATCAATACCAAACGAAGTGCAAATGCCACAAAACTTTTTGGATATTTTTTTCTGGTAGGAGGACACCCAGGAAGCTTCTGGAGGGCACGAGGGGATGCTCGTGGGGCCCACTAGGCACCAGGGTGCGCTAGGGGCCTTCGGCGCGCCCTGGTGGGTAGTGGGGCCCACGGGCACCCCCTTGACATACCTCCGCCTCTATAAATACTCTAAAATCCAAAAAACTCTAGGGGAGTCAACGAAATACCTTTTTCGTCACCGCAAGTTCCAGAACCATGAAATCCAATCTAGAGGCCTTTTCCGGCACTCTACCGGATGGGGCAAACGATCACGGAGGGATTCTTCATCATCCTTGCTTAACCTCCGATGATGCGTGAGTAGTTTACCACAGACCTACGGGTCCGTAGTTAGTAGCTAGATGGCTTCTTCTCTCTTTTTGATCTTCAATACAATGTTCTCCTCGTTGTTCTTGGTGATCTATTTGATGCAACTCTTTTTTGCGGTGTGTTTGTTGAGATCCAATGAATTGTGCTTTTATGATCAGTTCTAACCATGCATATTATTTGAGTCTTTGCTGAACTCTTTTATGCATGATTGTAATAGCCTCGTATTTCTTCTCCGATTTATTGGTTTGGTTTGGCCAACTAGATAGATTTATCTTGCCATGGAAGAGGTGCTTTGTGATGGGTTCGATCTTTCTGTGCTCAATCTCAGTGACAAAAAGAGACATGACACGCATGCATCATTGCTATTAAGGGTTACAAGATGGGGTTTATTCATACGAGAGTTTATCTTGTCTACATCATGTCATCGTTCTTATTGCATTACTCCGTTTTTCATGAACTTAATACACTAGATGAATGCTGGATAGCGGTCGATGTGTGGAGTAATAGTAGTAGATGCAGGCAGGAGTCGGTCTACTAATCTTGGACGTGATGCCTATATACACGAT
The DNA here is from genome assembly GCA_011799875.1 of Thinopyrum elongatum. Classification (NCBI taxonomy): domain Eukaryota; kingdom Viridiplantae; phylum Streptophyta; class Magnoliopsida; order Poales; family Poaceae; genus Thinopyrum; species Thinopyrum elongatum. The sequence continues at coordinate 543,441,726 of CM022298.1, read as the reverse complement.
CATTGCCTTGGATATCGTCATAAATATTTACTTTTTTGTCAATTGCCCAATAGTAATTTGTTTACCCACCGTATGCTATTTTCTTGAGAGAAGCTTCTAGTGAAAACTATGGCCCCCGGGTCTATTTCCTATCATATATTAAAACCAAAAATACCTTGCTGCAATTTTCTTTTATTTATTTTATTTTTTGTTTTGTTAGATCTATTTATCAAATATCATTCAATTTAATCTATCTCAATACCATTGAGGGATTGACAACCCCTTCACGTGTCGGGTTGCAAGTAGTTGTTGTTTGTGTGCAGGTACTGTTTACATAGTGTTGCTTTGTTCTACTAGATTGATAACCTTGGTTTCATAACTGAGAGAAATACTTACCTCTGTTGTGCTGCATCATCCTCTCCTCTTTGGGGAAATACCAACGCAGATTACAAGCATCAGCTAGCGCCTCTTTCAATGTATTTTTTTGCTCTCATCCATTGGGGAAAGCTTGCATGGTTGGTAGAAGTGGGGCTTGCCTCCGACGGGGAGAGCGTAAGGCCCCAACGGCATGGGTTCTAGGTGGAGCAGTGGTGAAGCGGGAATGGTAGCTGCCATATGATGCATGATCACGTGTATGGTGTTTGTCAGTGGAGCTACACAAGCGGCGACTTCACATCGATATGCGGTGGATCTCACACGGATCATACGGAGCTTCGTGGATTCAAATGTGTCGACAACTATGTTTGGTCCTACACCTGATGGGTCCCAACCTCTCGGAGGCGCGATGCAATGTCATTGCCGAGCTCCAGATCTGGCTATAACAAATTTGCGTGCATGACAAGCAATGTCCAGATAATGGTGTGACAGTGATTGCAAGTATTGAATTCATGCTCTAGCCAACCCATACAAAAGTCCGAACTGATGGAGGGAGGTGGGCAATATATTTCAACACTCCCCCTCACGTCTAGGCTATTTTATTCCTTAGACGTGGAATCGATGTAGGCCGCAGAATCATTTTATTTAATACTGCGTTGGCAGGGTCTTTAACTCAAGACCTCTTGGCTCAGATACCATATTGAATTCATGCTCCAGCCAACGCATCCAAAAGTCCGAACTTATGGAGGGAGGTGGGCAATATATTTCAACAGCAAGCAGTGGGGAGGAAGTCCTCAACCTGCTTCCGGTTTTCTCTCCTACGACATGGGAAAGATGAATGCTCTCTTCACGCGGTGATACTCATGGCGAGTCATCATGAGCCGATAGAAACATTGTTAGCTTTGATAACAAGTTACACGTAATACTTCGGATGGAAACCCTTGACCTGCCTCCTCGGCTTGATCATGCAATGTTGACATGCATGTGGTGTTTCCTTGTTGAAGGTGTTGGCTCAAAGTTAGGCTTCGGGGATGAAAATCCCAAGTTTGATTTATGGTTGGATCCATCAACATGGGTGTACATATGTTGATCCCTTCTTAAAGGCTTTTGTCTACGGGCATTGAACTTATCGTTGTTTGATCATATGCATAGGGTTTCTGGTGGGTATCAGAGATACTATAGTGAGGCGTATCCTATGTTAGTAGCCTCAAGTTTTTTTTATGTAAACTGATTTGTTTGACACTGATACTTAACTTTGGTTGACATTGTCAAGTAATCAATACTATATGACTGCGTGCATCAATCAATGTAGACGCCGTGATTGATCCTCCTTTCCTTTTTGAGAGAAACACATGCGATAAATGTCAATTTTCTATCTCCAAGGTGACTGTGATATTCGTAGGGCACGCACGCATGCGGATACCCGATTGCTTCAAGATTTGTGAAGTTGTTTGGTCATTTGCATGTGTTTTACCTACTAATTGCCTCAAAGAGGACCCATGCATGTAGCTTTTGGCACGATCACATGCTCCACCCACTCCAACCCCCACATTTTTTCATTTCTTCTTGAAATTTGAATCTATTATATCTTTTCAACTAAAAGTCCAATTTAATTTTCATTTGCATATTTGTGCTCCTTGCGACGAGGAATTTCAAACAACACCATTCTTGAATACATTTTGATAATTTTCAAATTTTACTAAGTTTTAATTATTAAAATTTGAAGGTTGTAATATAAAGATTTTACCAAGTCTCATTTGCTTTTAGGGTTTATGTAACATCCCGAATTTTCAATTTCTAATGTTTTACAATTATAACTAAGCATCTATTGCATTTTGTTTGAATTGTGGTGGAATTTGAAAATTTCAGAGGCATTTGAATTTTCTGTTGGAATTTGAGTTCAGTTCCAACTGGCATTTTGAAATTCATTTCAAAAATCCCTGACAAATACTTTAAAAAAAGTATGAGAGGAGGTAACATGACACCTCGAAAAGTCAAAAGAAAATAATGCCAAAAGTACTTGAATTCAAATTTGGTTTTATTTGGAATTTTCAAAAAAATGATTTTTACAAAGTTTTTATTTTGCCTCTGAATAATAGTTCATCATTTAGGGTTTAATTTTCTGATCTTTATATATATATATTGTCTATATAAAATTATTTTTCTTTTCTCTATTTTCTTTGTTTTCTTTTCTGTCCAAAAAAATCCTCTGCCGGCGCCAGCCCAGGCGGCCGACTTCCCGCTGCCCACCAGCCGACCTGCGTCACCTGCGCCCGCACCCGAACCCCTTCGCATCGGTCGCCGGCTACCTCTCCCCCTCTCTTTGTCACTTTGACAGGCGGGCCCCGCTCTCTCCCCTAACCCCTCGCTCATGCCATGCCGCTCTGAGCACACCGCCACCTGATCTTCTCGGGATCATGCTCCAAGATCGCCCCCTTCTCCAAGAACATGTCCTATAAATACCCCTCATCATCCTTCCTCGAAACCCCTAAAAACCACTCACCAAAACCACCCACGTAAGCCACCCTTGCCGTTCCAATCTCATCACAGCTGCCGCCGTTCACCTTCGTTCTCGTCGCCGGTGAGCACTCCCCTGCGTCCAAAGCTCGTTGGTCGGACTCCCTCCACCTTGTACATCCGTTTGACATCGTTTTGTCCTCTAGGTCGCACCGGAGCCGCTGCCTCGAACATCGCCGTCCACCACTGGAGCAGCAGAGCGCCAGAGCTCTGCATGTTGATGCCCCGCCATTCCCTTCGTCCCCGACCGTAGCTGAGAGCACCCCCGACCTCGCCTCGTTACGCCGCACCCAACCGACGCTGACAATCGCCAGAACAGCCGCCACCGCCGGAGCCGAGCCGCCTCCCGTTGTCCCGTCGCCGTGGTACGACCCCACCCGTCCGATGTCTCATCAACGCCCTAGTTTAGATCTGCGAGTAGTTAGTTTTTTTGTTTTTATTACGGTTTAGATCGGACCGGCCCGGCCGGTTTTCCTTTAATTAAATGCACGCGGCCGAAACTGTTAGATACTAACCGTTCACTGCTAAACTTCGAGCGCACACACTCCCTAGCCAATCGGCTTTCGCCACGTAGCAGTCGCCCAATCGGTAGCGTTGTTGTTTTATTTTCGTCTGTGTTTTAAAAACAGAATAGTTTCAATCTTAGAAAATTCATATCTCCTAGGATTTTTAGTATTTTAAATTGATTCTTTTGCATTACATTGGAAATTTTATGAAGTTTCTGCAGATATCAAGTTTGACTATGTCTGAAAGTTTGAATTTGAATTTGCATGAAATTTGTTCAAATCACTAGATTGGCTATAACTTGAGCTAGGAATATTATTGTTTAGTGATTCTTTTTGCTACTGGTTCTCTGTGACCTTATTTATCAGTAAGAATTAATTGGAATTTTAGGATTATTTAAAATTAGGTTTTAACAAAAATAGTACTGTTTTAGTGTTTTATAGGTTTTGTGATATTTCTTTTAATTTTAATTGTTTTAAATTGTTTTCTTTTTTTTTTCTTGACAAGTTCTACTTAGTTTCTGTTAACTTAGTAGTAGCAATTTTATTTGTTTAAAAAATATATTTTAATATTATATTTCCTTTTGTTTTACTAGAAAACTTGTTTTGAGCATTATAGGAGTTTCACAAATGATTTTAATGTGATTCTTTTTTCATAAAACTTTATATGTGTTTTTCTTTCTGTTATTCACTAAAAACTTTTTTTTGTTCTGTTAAAAAATTTATTAGTGGCAGAAAACCACTTTGTAGCTTGTTTGACTTGTAGAAAGACTTTGCATTGAGTTTTATTGTTTTCCTTGGTTTTGTTTTTGGTTTTCTTTGTGTGTTTCAATGATTGTGTTGTCATTAGTTTTACTTGCTGTTGTAGTGTTATTTGTATGATGGTGTGCTCATGATTTTCATGTTTGTTTCGATAGATTACCCCGAGTGCGAGGCTTGTTACTACGAGTCTTTAGAGTACAAATATCGTCACCAAGGCAAGTCACTTGATGATATATTTTCTTTATTACCTATGCTTTTATTGCATTAGTTGAAATCCTCCCCACCATGCATGCAAGTAGGTAAATTTAAATTATGTTCTTGAGTAGTATCATGTGGTAGGTTGAACCCAAATCCCCATGTCACCAATGCCCGGGACGTTGTAGTTATTATGCTATGCTTCGTAGACGGGGTTGGTTGAGAGAATTACATGGGAGGTATGAGAGTTAAGTTGATGACTACAACCCTAAGACTTCAAGATGCTCAAGACGGACTTCAATTCACGACTGGGTGCAGGACAGATGGAAGGGCACCTTGGAGTACCCAGTGGTTGACCCAGGGATGCATGGAGAAGCGCCATGACATCTTGCGAAAAGCTACACCCATCCATGAAGAGAGGGATGGATATACCTTGACCCGAAGCTTACCTGTGCAGCCGCAAGTCACTATGGGCTCTGGCTTGGTTGACCATAGGTGTGACTCCGGACGGACGGTGCCAGTAGATGTAGAAGAACTGCAGGGAATGGATTGGTACTGACAGTGTCCTAGAGGAACTCAATGGAATACCGTGTTTCGTTTGTCCCATCTTCAAACACCAAGCAGTGTGAAGACATAAAGGAGGGAACGATTCTTGCGGGTAAAGTGCACAAGACTCTGTAGAGTGGAAATTTAATTGATTAGTCGTGTCCCTGGTTATGGACAACTGAGCCTCTGGAATTGGACTTTCGGAACTCTCAACACCAGTCATAATTAATAAATTATTGGGTTAGTAATGATTTTGGGTATGAGACACTGGTTGGCAGAACCATCTCAATAACAACAAACATTTTGTAGTAATTGTAAGCAAGTCCTTTTGTTGTAGAGAAAAAATTGCTTTTCGCAAAAACTTAAACTTAGTGCTCCACAACCAAAACTGCATAGAGTGAGAGCATTTTATTATTATCTCTCTCTGTGTGACTTGCCGGCATATTCAAAATGCTGAACTACACGGCTGCAACATCTTATGTTGCAGAAGATTATTCCAACTAGGAGTGAGGCTACGATCCTTGCTCGATGATTGCCCTTGGGAGTCGGATGGACTCTCTTTTCGTCTACGCTTCTGCAGTAGTTTTCTCATGAGTTGGCCTTCGGCCGAATTTATTCTGGTGTAATAAAGACTCTATATGAGATTTGTGTAATAAATCAGGTGTGATTGAACTTTGATATTTTCATCAATGTACTGGTGTGTGGCAACATGATCTTGGGATGGTACAAATACAGAGAGACTTGACCGTTTTTGGGTCGGGTCGCTACAGAGATAGGCTACGATCCATGCTCGGTGATTGCCTTTTGGAGTCGAATGGACTCGCTTTTCGTCTACGCTTCCGCAGTAGTTTTCTCATGAGTTGACTTTCTGCCAAATATATTCTGATGTAATAAAGATTCTATATGAGATTCTTGTAATAAATCTGGTGTGATTGAACTTTGATATTTTCATCAACGTACTGTGTGTGCCAGCATGATCTTGGGATGGTACAGATACATAGAGACTTGACCGTTTTTGGGTCAGGTCGTTACAGAGATGGTATTCAGAGCACACGCTGACCGTAGGGCGTAACCCCTTGGATCGAAAAGCCATAGGAAGAAATTATTTTATTTTATGTCTTTATTTTTTCCATAATTCTCCCATGTTCATTTCTGACTTCCCTCCGATTTCAACCTTCTAGATGGCTGCGGAGTTCATCCCAGTCTTGCTGCTAGAGTTTTGCCAGCTGGATGAGATGATGCCTTTCGGCAAGCAGTTGGTTCAGGTCACTAGGAAATTGAAGATTGCTCTGCCCTCTATCATCATGACTCCTACCAATGCACTTCCGGCAGACACTCGCAATAGGATTGTGGCACACATTCTAGGGAGGACTTTCGGAAGCTTCTCGGAGCCCATTGACCTCCAATTTACCTCTCCCACTTGGATCCTCAGGGGAGACATGGCTATTCATCGAGCACTTGGACACATTCGGGAGGAGTATAGGGCCGAGCTCATCGGATTAGACCTCACCATGATCTCCTACACAACTGCAAATGGAGAAATCATGCGCACCATGAATGACGGATCCATCCTCTCATATGTCCAAGACTTGGAGGCTCACATCAGGACTGTGGAGGTTCAGATGCACAGAAGCTCGAAGATGTTCAGGAAGCTGCTGTTCCATGAACTAGAATTGGAGGATAAAGCACGCGAGGACCATGAGGAGCATGAAGAGGAAGTCAAGGACCTTCTGGAGAGAATCCAGAACTTGGAGACTTATATTGCCGCGATGGAAGAGAAGATGGACCTGGGAGAAGACCTTTATCTGAATGGTGATGATGGACCCTTAGTGAGCAATGATGAGGATTACGAGGAGAGCTCCGCTTAAGGGTGCACCACCGGAAGACACACCGCTGGAGGACGCAGGGATGTCTGAGGAGGACACTTAGTCATGACCGCCATGTTATTATTTTTATTTTCTAGTTGATCGATTAGGCTGATGTTTTCGATTTGTCGCAAGACTTGTATCCTGGGTTGAACTATGAATTAGTTGAATAAATGAATGATTGGTGTGATAATGATTGTTGCATGCATATGGGTAGTGTTATTTTCTGTTTAGACCCTTGTTCCATTCTAATTTCTCATCCACTCCAAAACATCAGATGCCTCTGAGACGTGAGCCCGGATTCAACTTACCACCAGAGCTCACCCAGCTAATCCAACAGCAGAATGCCTTGATGCAGATGCTCATCCAGACCAAGGCAACAACAACAACAATCCACCGTCACCACCCCCTCTCGACAACCTGACCCATTTCTTAATGTTGAATCCGCTAGTGTTCTCAAGCAGCACCGAGCCGATCGGAAGAGAGCTAGTAACTGTTGGATGCACGGACGCGGAGAAGGTGCGCTGTGCTGCACATCAGCTTGATGGACCCGCAGTCTCTTGGTGAGAAAATTACACCACCACCTATCCCATTGCCACAGTTACATGGGATCAGTTTCAGCAGGCGTTCCGCACTGCTCATGTCTTAGTTGGAGCCATGAGTTTGAAGAAGCGTGAGTTCCGCAACTTACGCCAGGGGAATCATACTGTGGGGCGGTACGTGGATGAGTTCAGTCAGTTAGCTCGCTATGCCCCGGATGATGTGGCCACAGATGCCGCAAAGCAGGATAAATTTCTGGGAATGCAACTGATGGTGGCTACTTTCAATAGTACCAGGAGCTGGTAGACAAGGCCATCATTCTTGAAGGCAAGCATCGGCAGATTAATAACCGTACAAGGAAGTATGCACATGGGAAGTACAGCTCTGGAGCTGGGCAGAAGCCCCACTACGCCCCTGTTAGGATCGAGACACTACTGCAGGATGCTGCTAATGCGACACTACGATCAGAGACCCTTCGACGAAACTGTGTGTGATGCATTAATCGCAAACGGTGATGTAAAAAAAACATCAAAAAAGATGCAAAACTTTTGCGATGGCGGATACATCAAACACGGTTCAGAATTTAGTTTCGTGTGCGATGCGGGGCATACGGTTCAGTTCAATGAACTGTTTGCGATGAGGCAGAAGAACAGAAATGGGCATCCAGATGAAGGTGTGTGCGATATACGGCATACGATTCTCTCAGATGAACTGTTTGTGATTAGGCGGAACAAAAGAAACGGTTAGCCAGATCAAGGTGTATGCGATAGAGGGCAAACAGTTCAGTCGAATGAACTATTTGCGTTGAGCCAAGATAACAGAAATGGTTCAATTTAACAAGATGTGTGTGATACGCGGCAAACAGGTTTGTAATCAGAAATGTGTGCGAAGACCGATAATGACACAGACGATTGTTGCTAATAAGACGTGTGTGTTGTGCGTTGGGATTGCATACAGAACAACAACATATATATACACACTTATAAGGACATGGTTGCATAACCAAATTAAACATCCAATTACATAGGTGGCTACTACACACATGACATTTGCACACACCAAAGTAAACTATTACATGCATAATTACATAGGTGGCTACTACACACATGACATTTCCACACACCAAAGTCAACTATATATTGCATGCATACTTAACTAGGATAAACGATCATCTGATCACCATCTACGTCTTGGGATGCTTGCCACTACTGCTCTACTTGTGGCTCGATCCGGCCTCGTCGATTTCGGTAACGAGGCAGTTCCTCATGTCAACGATCCACCTGTGCATCTCGTAGCATGTGTACACGCTCTTGGCCGTGAACCTGAGGTGAGGTTCATCCAGTTGCTGCATCCAGGCCCTGTGCCAGGATACGGGATTTGTTCTCTTGGCATCCTGCTTCATCTTTCCGTAGTAGGGGTCGATGATGGCCGAGGCGAGTTCAACCAGGGAGTCCTTCTTCGTGCTGTCCCAGACCCTGTAGTGGTCACGGATTTCGAAAAGGTTCTTGCAGGCCAAGCCCATAACCTTGAGCGCCTTTACATCGTTGCAGGTTTCCACCATAGCGAACTTGTAGTCGGGCTGTTGACAAACCTCGCGAAACAGTCGCAAGGCTATGTGGCCATGCAGTAGTGGAAGATGAAGACATGACTGCGCACGCACAACTGGGCGACGAAACCTTCTGATCTTTGTCGGGATGACCGTCGGTGTACTGGAGGTCGATGCCGACCACCTTGTACTTGTCTCGAGCAAGCAACTGCTCCACGGTGTTGATGTAGTTGTCCACCACGGCCGGGTCTTTGGTGTACACCATCGAGAGATCCGTCTCCCTCACGTGGGTCTCCACTTTATGCTCGCCGAACTCCATTGGAGCGCCGCTAGATATCCTCTCTGTATGTGTCGTCGTGGGTATGCTTGTTGTGTTGTGGGGTGAGATCGAGAGGTTGAAGGGACTAAGGTTATAATGGCCGCGGGAATTAATGGGGAAGCCGGACGGCCTGGAATATCCGCACCCCCGGATGGCAGTTCTAAATTGCAGCGCGTAACTCCATCGTGTCGCACGTAACTGAACCATGGCGACACGCGCGGCTCAATCGCATGCATATGGGGCCCCCAACATGATCGTGCGCAGGCCCCAACCGCTGGCAGAGCGCGCGCGCAGGGACGCGAGCAGAGCACTCTGCGGTTGCCTCAACGGTGTGCAACCATATATATGCATATAGCAGTTGAACACGCAAGGAAAAGCTATCCACAAGCCGAGTGCGTGGAGGTATGCGAGTAGAGCGCACCGACGGCACCTAACGGTGAGCAGAGCGTGCCAAGGGACGCAAGCAGAGGCCGGCATAGTGATACGTGGCAAAATAAGACGAACTGTGCGAGCGATGTCGGAGACATCAAGCACAAATCAGATTAGAGTTGCGTGTGCGATACATGGCATACAGTTGATCCACCCGAGCTGTTTGTGAAGGAATAAGCCGTGTGTGTTGTGGGAAAATGCTTGCTGGTATGCTTGTGGGAATAAGCCGTGTCTGCGATTTTTGAATTCATGACCGACGGGTTCCCTAGTGTGGTCCGTGTGCGATGTGATATGCTCTGTCTACAGAACATCAACATATATACTTATAAGAACAGCATTGCATAACCAAATTAAGCATACAATTACATAAGTAACTACACACATAACATTTCCACACACCAAAGTAAGCATTTACATGCATACTAAACTAGGAGAAACGAGCATCTAATCATCTATATCTTGTTGCGACGATGTTTGCCATTGCTCTGCTTCCGGCTGGATCCCTGGTCGTGAATGGTTAATAAAATCTAAGTCTATTGCATATTAAGGTCAAAATAGTACTACCAATATACGAGTCTCATACGATGCCATTTCAACAATTGTACCACAAAAGCCCGAAATATTACAAGGTTCAAATTCCAGAGTTACATGGCTGAAATTCGAAGATTACAAGGTTCAAACTAATATTGGAAATGAAATTTAGCTCATTCAGCTGCAAACGCCCGTGCTGATCAGCTGAACATGGATATAAGAGAGGTTCAAACTAAAATTACCAATAGTAAGGCTGGTTTTGAAACCTCATCATTTCTGCAAAGGGATCAACCGCTGACAAGTCATGTATGGGGTTGACACAATGACTTCCAATTACTCTGTCATATGCAGTTCCAATACGAAGTTTAGCTTTTTTGGAGCCTCTTCCATTCTGCATGTGCTGCCGGCTCTGATCAACAAACCATTCATAATTTCTACGTAAATGCATGTTCAACATCATTACCTTCAGCACCCTTGCTCTGGCAACAAAGAACCTGGCAAATATAATCTCTGGTAAGGTCCCTCGGTAGGAGTTCAAAGTAATTTTTGAGAGATGCAGATCTAGGCATTCGATGTGATTGTCGTTATATTGTATCACATTATCCACCATCGGGCCTATTATTATCTGCAAAAGAAGAGAACGTGTTAGTGCCTACATGCAGTTTTAAACACTACTATAGGCTTATTTGGTTTGCAGGATTTGTAAAATGCACCAACGTGCCATCTTTGATCTGACATGATTAACATGGGCATTTGATTACAATCTAGAAAAATGTAGCCTTCTTCACAAGAGGTTGGTGTGGATGAAAAATTCCCTAAGAAAAATAGTACAGATGAATCCAAAGGAGAAATGCTTATGGATTGTAACCATATGAATCAAGCAACCAATATGGGGTGGGGGGTGGGGGGTGTATGTCCCGAAATCCTCCAAAATTCCTTCAGAAATCATAGTACATTGTCCTTGTAAACTTGGGAAAAGGTGCCAAAAATTGAACTCCCTTATGGTTAACATTTAACAGGAAAGGAACATCACCTCGATATACAACTTCTTCAGGCACAGAAAGCATCTCAGTAAACTGACAACTTGGTCCAGGTTGGGGCCGATAGATTCTAGTGCCAAGACCTTCACTGTGCGCAGAACCTGGGTGAAGCTTTTCTGGATGACAGACGAACATACATCTTCAAAATTAGAAATAATGTTGATATCAAGAAGGAGAGGTAGAAGGCAACTGTTGTACCTGAAAGTAGGAGTATTTGACAGACGAGTAGCCGACCACTGTCAATTTTGGCGCAGAAATGACATTGATTCTTGTTCGACCTTGTTGATCAACTACAAGTAATCTCTGAAGTGAAGGTGTGTCCTCAATGACCATATTGTGGTCCACCTTTTGTGATCTCTCGTTGCAGCACCAGCAACACACATAAATAGTCCGAAGAGTCCTGGAGGTGATGTGGAAGCTACTCGACCAATTCATCGCCTGAAGACGAAGGAACTCGAGTGCAGTATAGCCGCGGAGCAGGCGCTCCATGTCATCCTTTGAAATGCCGATGGCGACGAGCTCGAGGTGCTTCAGTCATCGTAGAAAAAGAGCGGGCGCGTCATTAAGCTGGGGGGGGAGGAATGGCAGTTTATGAACTTGGCGAGGCGCAGCGTGGGCGCGGAGCGGAGCACAGACATTGGCAGCGAGCGTATATGCCCATCATTAAAACTTAGCTCCTCGAGATGATCTAGGGCGGGGGATCGGAACCACTCTTCAAGCTTGGCTTGGTCCTTGCCATTGGAACGGAACTTGCCCGTGATAAGGTCTCTGATTGGGCCATGGTGATTGCCGAGGATCTGGGAGAACGCATCCAAGCGTTTGCAATAGCCATGGCAGAGCTCGTGGGCATCGAGTTTGTCGAGAGGGGTGGAGAGCCATAGGGGGCGCCACCGCCGGGAAAGGGCGGTTGTCCTCGCCCCATATTTGATTGGGAGGAGGGATATGATGACTGTCAACATATGATCGGGGAGGCTACTGATGAAGTCTAGGCCTGCTGGAGTCGCTTGCGGTTCTTTCTTGACCCGCCTCCGCTTGGTGGCAGCCTCATTCTCCACCTCGTCGGCGGTGACGGAAACCTCTGTCTCCATATTCACGCCGTGCTCCGGTGCTTCAGCAGCCCCGGCGTCGCCACTCCCTCTGATGGGGCGCTTCGGCGGCATCCTCATACACTGATGGCTTTGAGGACTGAGAGCGGCGTCGAGGATGCGAGCGAAGAGAGAGGATTGTGTGTGTGGCGAGGATGGGGGGTGCCAGCTTTGAGGACTGAGAGCGGCGTCGAGGATGCAGGCGAAAAGAGAGGATTGTGTGTGTGGCGAGGATGGGGGGTGCGGCCGCTCGGGCGCGCCATTAATACGGACCAGTGGGAGTGAGGCGGGCGGCGGTCAAAGGCTGTCTCGCTTCCCGGTGAGCCTGTGCGGTGGACTTCTGGCATTCCTATACCATCATTTCACACAGCTACTCGCACGCCTCCCGGTGACACTGTGCAGCAAAAATGCCTCCCGTCAATTCACACGCCTGCACACACGCCTCCCGGTCTGCCTGCGCGGCGGACTGCTCGCATGCGTCTCGTCAACTCACGCCTGCTCGCACGCCACACGGGGGCATGTGGCACGTATAATTTTTTGTTTTTTAATGAATCATTCTACCGCTTTACTGCTTAACCGAAGCATGGCACGGTCTAACGCACATGGTCCGAATAAATATTTCGTATGAGATATTGGTTGCCAGTTATTAACAATCTCCCGTTTGTAAGTAGATTATATCAAAACTTGTCTCAAATTTGACGAAAAAAATACAATATCACAGTCTACTGGTGTCCATATATGACACCACGATAACTTTCATTAATTTCAACTAAGTTTTGGATTTACTGAATTTTAAAAATCAATATTCTCAATGTTTTGAAATTTCTTTCACGGGGAAACATGCACCGAGGGACACACATATGATTTTGTAATCCATTTTGGTGCACATGTAGCTCAAATTTGATTTTTGCACATTAAATCCCTAGGAAATCAATCAATGTATAAAACGGGTCGAATGATCTCTGTTTTTTTAAACTTTAACACGACACTCCTTTGGTCACATGTTCACTGCAGAAAAAGTTTGACATGCCTCAGAATGGAGGTGGTGGTGCGGGATGTGTGTGTGTGTGTGTCATAACCTCGCTCCATGTGGGGACTTTCCGATTCCCGAGGCAGGTGCCACATCAAAGTTGTGCATTGGTATTCAAACATCACGCAATACCATGTAGGCGGTGGTTGCCCTATAGGAACTCACTCGTGTGCGGTGCTTCCATCTGTGGGCCCGTGAGAGGTCGTCCTCCATCACTTTGACTCAACGAGAGAGAGAGGCACATTTGACGAACAAGAAGGATTAATTCTTTTAGGGATGTGTTAGGGTAGGAGTATATATATAGTACGTGTCGAAGGGGAGATGGGACCAACATATACTAGGTGTCACACATGAACCTCACTCTGTGTGGGGACTTTGTGGTTTTTGAGGCAAATGCCACATCAAAGGTTGTGCATTAGGTATTCAAAACATCATAACCACACACCTCTCCATATGTATGTTTTGGCACACATGCAAGCGATGGTGGTTGTCCTGTGGCACTAACTCGTGTGGTTATCGGCGATGCTTCCATCTGTCGGCCCGCTTGGTCCATCACTTTGACCGACAACAAGAGAGGTTAATTATTTTGACTTAGGAGGGGATTAATTTTTTGCTTGTCTCACGATATAGGTGAGATTACATATATAATAGCACATGTGTACACATGAATCCACCACGCTGGATCGAGGAGGGGGGGGCGAGCACACGATACGTCATGAACCTCTTGCTCTGTGTGGGGACCTATGCGATTTTGAACGCATGCACCACATCAATGTTGTGCATTAGGTATTAATTCAACACACATGCATGCATCACACACCTCCATAAATATGTTTGGGGCACATGCATGCAATGGTTATCTTTGCACACTCTCCCTTGCTTGGTTATATATGGGCGGCAAGCCTATATATATTTGTGGGCCTGCGTGGACGTCCATCATTTCGACCGATGACGAGAAAGGTTACCAGGGTGGATTCTTCTTTTGTTTGTGTTACCGTATAGTAGTAGGTTGATCATTCTAGGCCTAATTAAGTTTGAGCGCATGCATGCTACGCATCGTGAAACCCTCGATCAGTGTGGGGATTTTATGGTTCCAAAGCATGGTGCCACATCAAATTTGCGCATTGTGTATTCAAACACCAGTACCACACACACCACTTCCATACATAATTGGGCCACATGCACAGAGTGGTTTTTGTCTTCAGACAGTCCTCCCTCGCGAGTTTATCGACGACAAGCTAGCCCATTTAGCGGGGCCGTGTGGACGTCCATCACTTTGACCAACAATGAGCGAGAGAGGTTGTACGATCAAGTTGGATTCTGTTTGGTCCGTGTTACAGTACGTCTTGGTGAGATGCCCTCCCCCTAACACGTGTGTGTGTGTGTGTGGGGTGTGGGTACTTCGCACTACCCGCAACCTCCGTGGGGTCGGGGAAGTCCGGTTATTTTGCGAGGCACACGTGCCACATCAAAGTTGTGAATGGTATAGTTAAATATGACACCACACCCTTTTCATACATATAGTATTGGGCCACCCGCAGGTGGTTCGTATGTGGTCTCACCCATCTCCTGCCACAAGCACACATTTGTGGGTCGGGACATGGTCCACCTTTGTCCGGAAGAGAAAGGGGAAGTTTGACCATATATATGATGCACTCCTATAGGTTTTGTGTTACGGTAGGGTGAGATTTCAAACCTAACTATCTGGGGGCATGCATTTGTGGCTAGGATTCCCTTACAGCCGACATGAAGTGGGGTTCGTAGGGGGTGGCTGACTAGCAATACTGTGTGCTTTGTGCGACAGGTGCCACATGAAAGTTGTGCATTGGGTATTCGAACATCAAACCACCCTTTTCATACATATATTTGGTCCACATGCAAGTGTGTTCGTGTTCTGACCCTTTCCCGCGTTATTCTTTTTGCCAAATTTATAAATAGCACACGATTTGGATGCAGAAACCGTCTGCGATTGGGTACGCAACAGACACGGTTCGGTCAGACTACCCGTGTGCCACGCCCGTACCCCTGCAGTCACTCACATGAGCACAATAGATTGGTCTCCGCGAGGCTTGCCTCCCGCTCTTGAAAATATCTACTACCTCGTAATATCGAAAATATCTACCGCCTGGAAGGTTTTTATGTTTGATAGCACACGATTAGTATGTGCGGACCGTGTGCGATGTCTGTTACTCCCACTCTGCTTCAATCCCTTGATTCAAATTTTCGGTAGCCCTAGATTTTTTTTGAACTAGAGCCCCGGCATTTTACTCCCGCCTGCATCCCTCGCAATCTCAAAAATATCTGCTCGGCTGGAGTGGTTTTCTGTTTGATAGCACATGACTATTATGTTTTAACCGTGTGTGATGTTTGTTACTCCCGCCCCGCTCTGCTTGATCCCTTGATCCAAATTTTCGGTAGCCCCGCCATTTTACTCCCGCCTAGTAAAATTTTCAGTACCCGTGGCATTTCCTCAAACACCTCCTTGGACCCCCTCCATACACACACACCCCAAATCTTTCGCTCCCCCAAATTCCCCCCGCTCACACACATACACACCACCCCTCCCTCGCTCCAAACCTAGCTAAGGTCGCCGCCACCGCCACTGCGCCACCTCCATCATCAACCTCTGCCGGTCTGCCCGTGCAGTTTACCCACCGATATACATACCCTTGCCGCCATGAGTTTCTTAGATGACGCCTGCGAAACGCCCCCTTTCCCAGAGATCCCCATCCCCACCCCCTCCCCCACTCTAGAGCGTCGCAGCCTAAGCCCGGCTACGCTTCCCGGGGAGCTCGAGGAGCGAATGGCCCAAAAGAGCTTTACCGCAGCCTCTTCGCCCGGCGTCAGCGAGGTGGCCGCCGAGGAAGCTGACGATGATGACTGGACTTGGATTGAGCCTTTCAATCAGCGGGCTAGAGTATTCTGGCATGTCACGGACGCCGGCTACGACATCGAGGTCATTGACACCGATGGCTTGACGCGGGTTATGTCACAGGTTAAGTTGCCCACCCCCAACCCTTCGGGTTCGACAGCCATCGATCTCATTGATGGCCCTGCCGCTGATCTCCTGCGGCTCGTTATGAACAATTTGCCATCCTTCATCGCCATGGAGCCCCTTTTGTCATTTCTGAAGGACACATTCTGTGACACTGGCTTGGGATCCTCAGCTGGCAAGTCAGACCTCATCGATGGCGACCACGAGGAGGATCCAATCTGTGACAAGTGAGGAAACCCATGATTTGTTTTCTCGAACCCCTTTTGTAGTGAGAACCTGTCCAGTATTTATTGCTATATTTGGTTGTTTGCATTACGCCTTGTTTATTTCTACGGTTTATGGTTGTTCGGTTGTTTGTAGTTAGCATATGTCCAGTTTCAATTGCCATCTTTGGTTGTTCGTAGTATGCCTTGTTTATTTCAGCTATTAATAGTGTGATGTTCTATATGTGCTAGTATGAACTGTGCAATTCAATTTCATCAATACCAAATTTAATAATAGCTCTATGAATGACTATATTTGGTTGCTGTTAAGCATGTTATACTCCCTCTGAATCTTTTGAGTTCGCATATAAGATTTGTCTAAAGTCAAGCCTCATAAAGTTTGACCAACTTTATGGAACAAAATACCAACATTCACAATATGAAGTAAATATCAGTACATGTGTCATGACTTAAATTTTCATATTGTACTCCCTCCGTCCGAAAAAGCTTGTCCCAAGCTTGTTCCTCAAATGGATGTATCTAGCACTAACTTGATGCTAGATACATCCATTTGAGGGACAAGTTTTTTCGGATGGAGGGAGTATAACTTTAGCATGGTAGATGTTGATATTTTTCATATAAATAAGGTCAAACTTTATGAAGTTTGACTTCAGACAATTCTTATATGCAGAGTAAAAAGGACCGGAGGGAGTATTGAACACGCCTTTCCATTTGATTTAAGAATGGCACTGTTTGGATACTCTAACTTAGCTAGAGGTTAGAGTTAGTTTCTAGCTCATGACAGTTAAAAGGGAGAGAGAGATTGGTGGAATAGTTGATTGTATTGCTTGAGCCTCGTGGGCATATATATATAGGAGTACATGGTCATCTTGGAGTACAAGTCAAGGTAGAATAAATCCTACGCTATCCTATGTTTCCTAAATAACAATGATACTAAACAATGACTAACCCTGAAATAACTCTAGCCAAAGTGGTGTTTGGATGACAGTGTTAGATTGACAATAAATGCACTAGGTGAACTAGCCCCAATCAGCATCTCTTGGGTGGGATAGTTGTTTTGGGTGGGTTTGACGCAACTAGCTCAAACTAGCCCTCATGTTTGGATACTTTAGGGCTATTTGAGCCCAAACTAGCTCAAACTAACCCTAACCCATGGATGCAAACAGGGCCAATAACTAGTGTACTTAGACCTGCACAATACAAGTTTGAATGACTACGTTTGCTTGTTTTTAAATATTAGGCCTGTTGCAGTTAATAACACACCTTTCCACTTCTTGTTTTTAAATATTAGGTTTTTAACAATTTGGTCTTGCACATGTAGGTCCTACTGTCAGAGGTTTTGACCCACTGTTTGACCCTTTTTGCATATGTGGAAATGAGTTGTCCATGAATATCAGTCAAGTCAAGAAACTCAGAAAGATTGTTACGATAAAGAAATTAGCGACAAAAAAATAACAGTTATACCTTGTCTTTTTAATTCCTTTTTGGCATTTCAAATCTAGAGAAGATATTTATGCATATCCTTGTTTTCAGGCCTTTCCAAAGCAGTTCACTGATGATTACCTCTCAAACCACCAGTATGGTCAGGAGGTGAGGAAGGTATTCATACAACACCCATGGTTCAATATTGAATTGTTCTTGAAGAGGACGAAGGATGGACAAGCACTGGCCTAAAGTTGCAAAGACCTTCAACATCAATGAAGGCTCAATATTTGCCTTCCGCTTCAGCAGTCTTCCAGATGAGATCCATCTATCTATGTACCATCTATGATGCTAATTTCGAAAGGTTATAGATGTTGCATGTGAAACTTGGTGCTGGTGCAGTTGTGTAATGGGGTAGCTGAGTGCCGAAGCTATATGATGTTGTACTCTGACGTATTTCAATTATGAAATCCTGCTTCCTTAATATGAAAATGAAATATATTGTGTGCTTAATATGAAATGTCAGCTAGATTAATAAAAGGATTATTAATAATAGGGCAATTAGCCTGCTAATGGCCAATTAGCCTGCTAATTGGGTTTTTCTATTGCAAACGGTTATTGAGAAAACACCGTGGGCAATGACCTCAGGCAACGCACACAGTTTCTAGGAATAAACCGTGTTGGATCAATGAACAATCACACATGACATCCTCTTGAAAACTATTTGCGTAAGGCCACCTTGCGCAAACATTTACCACATAAAAAGTGTGTGTGATGGACAGCCTTTGCCACACAGTTTCTTCTAAGCACCGTGTGTGATGTATTCAATAACGGAAACGATAAAATTGTTAATATCGTGTGCAATGGCAACGCTATCACAAATGATTTAATGGGGAAAATTGTGTGTGATGTACCTGCGAACGGAAACGTTTTCCTTGGAGTGACTGTGTGGGATGTATATACGAATGGAAACATACTTCTTAGATTAACTGTGTGGGATGTACATACTAACGGAAACGTATTCCTTGGATTGAATGTGTGGAATGTATATACGAATAGAAACATTTAGCCGGGACTGACTGTGTGGGACGTACTTACGACTGCAAACGATTTGGCTTGTACAATTGTATTTTTTTAGCAGAACTGTACGTATAACCGTATTTGATCGCTCGCCCGTCGCACATGACCTCATTTTACCGAGCGTGTGTGCCAGGAGGGCCTATCCCCGACGGTTTCTGGGTCGTGTGGAAGGACCCCCCTATCGCAGTCACTCACTAGGCGACGGTTCAGAACACCGTCACGGAAAGGGGTTAAAAAATGTTTGTATAGCACCTCGCTGTACGAGTGAGAGTATATCGATCAGATGGGGGGGGGGGTGAATGGGAGATTCAAAATTTCTTTCGAAAGTATTGAAACTGATCCCAATCACACCAGCGGAATAAAGTAACGAAGGAAATGAACTGAATCAATCTTCTTCTTCAGAAGCATATTCCTCGATGAAAGATGTAATAACAATATGAGCATGGGAAATGACAGGTTTAACTACGATGAGAGTAATACAGCATGCAAACAGATGCAGTAGAATGAGACACAACATGATGCGGATGATGAACAAAATGTAGGAAGGTATATAGAGGAGAAATGAGAATAGCTAAACAGAATGATGAAAATGCAATGAAATATGATACGATGATAAACTTGAGTGAGCAACACAGATACCGATATGATGGAGAAACTATGACGAATGATAACGATCAGGTAATCTATTGACACAGAGCACGAATGAAAACTGCTGAAGGAATTGAAGTGAAGTAGAATGAACCAGTGGTGCTTCATGGCGATAGAGAGATTTGGTAGACCAGTTCACCCTTCTGCCAAAAGGCTATGTCTGGTTGGAGGGGCTATGACTTAACACGGAAGATAAACTCTCTTCACCCTATTCTCCTTCAACTCAAAGCTGATCAGGCTTCAGTTGATTTCACTCGTGGTATATCCTTGTCGGCGATCTCCAAACCTTCGGTCGACCTTCGAGAACCACAATTACTCTTGGTTGCTGAAGATCTAGCTCGATGAAGACAACAACTCTTCAACACTCAAGCATAAACCTATCCCTCTAGAGAGTGTGCAACTCTCAAGAGTAATAGGTACAAGAACTTTGACTCAGAACTACTGTGATGCTAAACCACTGTCTAAGTTTGGGCTCTTGATTTTCTCTCGGTGGATCTTAAACTCAAATCACTCGGAGAGGGGTTGCTCAAATCAATCTTCTCAGAAATCTCAAGCGGAGTAGCCAACAAACAAGGTTGGAGCGGGGTGGCTATTTATAGCCGCAGCCTTCCCGGATGGGAAATGACCAAATTGGACATCGAAAGCAGCCAATGGCCAAATGACACGAGTCCAACGGTCGGATTTGAGCACAACGGTAACGTTACTTGTAGAGCAAGTAATGCTAACTCCTCAGTCGGAGACAAATCTCTCGCAGCGAAGAAGATCACATTCTCTTGCTGGCAAGTATTTGCTCGGAACACAAAGAGATTTCTCTTGCAACTTTCATAGGTTTGGGCTAAGCATCACAGCGGATCTAAGCTTCGAGAACCTATACCCCTCTTAATAGTACGGAGGTCCTATGACTCAAATGAATGAAAGAAGAACAACGAAATGAATACTACATATTCACTTTGTCTTTGACTTCCATCCGCTGCAGTCAATTACTTCGGACGGCCATACCGAATCATATGCTTCGCTTCAGCAGAAAAGCATCGAGGGGTCAATTCCTTCACATCAAACTTCTCGTCTATATAACTTTATAAGATTTAGCTCGTTCTTCTCTGCAACGTAGATATACTTCGATGAAGTTCCTCGAACTTAGCACCAGAGACAGCATTCTCTTCGGCTCTGTATGGACTATTTCTCTCGGTATGCACTAGCAAACAAATTTGTCCATACCTATTTCTGTAAACAATCTCCAAAACACAAGGTAGGAAGATATTGCACCAACAATCTCCCCCTTTTTGGACGATTGTTGACAAAAAATATCACATCAAAGGATAGATAAAGAATGGAATGTAGTGCGAAGGATAATAAAAGATGAGAGATAATTACAAAGATAAAACACGGTCCCCCCGAAGATATGCATCGGAGCATAAAATAAAGCTGGAAGGTAGCGAGATAAATCTTTGTAAGAGTGACATTGACAATTGATCTTATACTTGACTTCTTTCAATGCACTCGACGGTGTCTGAGGTGATTCCTGTCACAAAATCTTCGAAAAGAATTAGATATAATATATACTGTGAAAGATTTGTGACGAAGGATATAACATGAAGGTTTTCTCAGAACACAATTTGAATCCACACGAGATGTAATTTTCCTGCATGTTAGATATTCGAGTATGATTAGAGCAAGAAATAGGCATGAGTGAATTTGCTCGGAGAGGATAAGCTTCAGATGTTGTTTTCCATGATAGATATAAATCATGTAGTACTCAATGTACTTCTCCCCATTTGTACTATCACTCGATGATTTTTCTGTTCTTGCAGAACAAACAGTTTCCTGCATGATAGAAAGATATCAAGGATAATAAAAAACTTTTGATTGTACCTGCAAACAGATAATGCAAAGCAAATAACATTGTAGGGGGGGGGTTATTAACATTACATGGCGACCGATTATTTCAACACCACAAGCGGTGCATTAAGTTCATCATGCAAATTTTTCAAGGGAAAATGAAAAGGCGAATGAAAACACCCTGCAAGAACCCCAATAAACTATCACTCGATGTAATTCTCCCCCGTTTTGTCAACAAGTGTCATAAAGGAATGAGAAAACATACGAGGAATTACTTTGTGGGAGAATCCTCAGAATCAGAATTAAAACCACTTGACGAATGAGAATCCGAAGACCGAGGAATGGTAGGGGCAGAAGCAGGAGTGGCAGCATGGGCTCCGAATGACTTGGAGCGATGAACATCTGGCTTGTAGATGAGAGTACCGGCTGTATCTGCAATTTCATCATCATGGCCGACAAACAATAGGTCCGTGGAAGCAGAATGTTGTGGGAGCACTGGAGTTTGCCTTCGGATGCGAGGAACAACAAGTAAGTCCAGATAGCCATTATCCTTCTTGATGCCCTTGGCAAACAGTTGCTTGCAAGAATAATGTTGTCTCAACAGAGTCCAGGAGCGGTACTTTGCTTCCTTCTCATACAGAAGAATTTGGCGAGTATGATTATGAAGTAGATTCAACTCAGTCATCCATTCCAGCTTTTCCTTTTGATCCAGCTTGATGTGGCTCTCCACGACTTTCTGTGTGTGAATGCAAATCTCATAAAGAGATGGATTTTCCTCACAAGGGATTACAACCCTGGCTTTCTTGACCTTAGGAGCATTTTCAGACGTAGATGCAGTGGCAGTAGCATCAACAGGTTCCTTCCCTTTTCCAATAACTTTCACCATACGAAGAGTATCATGCACTGGTGGCAAGAAAACTTTCGGAATATAAGCCCAGAAGAATTTCTCATTGATGAGCTACTCGATTGCTAACATGATCCATGGAGCATATGGCTTCAATGACTGAGGGCTGTCAGCTGCACATGCCAAGTTTTGATTGAAAAGGTCAGGAATATCGAACTTAATTCCTTGAGACATGGCCAGAAGTGCATTTGCTACAATGCCATTGATGGAATTTGGTCTGTTCGTTGGCGTGAGAGTATTGCACAGAATGTGAAATATCACTTTGTTGTCATAGGCCAACTTCTTGGGATCAACATCAATGCATTCATCACCAACCAAGTTGGGATCCATCAGAATGTGGAGTTGTGCTTCAGATACTTCCGAGTAATGCAGCTTGTGCTCTCTATCCTTTTCAAATTCACATCGAGGAAGATTTATCATGGCCAAAAACTGGTCTGCCGAACATTTGATCCTTTCTCTGCCGATCATCCATTCGAGAGTCCAGGATGAGGTGTTTCCAAGATCTCCTGAGATATATAAAGTGGCATAGAACTGAAGGATAATTTCTCTGTTCCAGCCATGATTGAAGCGCATGAATCCTTTCAGGAGGGCATGTTCAATATGCTCGATTGCATGGAGGAAACATGGCATTTCTTCGAGCTCACCGAAGTTTAATATCTTGTGATTGAAAATCCTATTCTTGCCAAACAAGATCCGAGCATAATATACAGATTGTTCTTCAGTCCAAAACCTCGGTGACAGTGAAGTTCTGTCTCCTTCGTAAGGGCTTGTCCCAAAGAATGCTAGCTTTGAGAGATGAAGCTGTTCATTAAACGCGGGACCATTGGGCCATACTCAGCTGGAAACAATGGAAATGATTCCTGGGGATTTTTCTGATTCTCTTCATCGCTAATTTCCATCGGTTGAACAGCATCAGAAGCTGGCACATTTTCATCGATTGGCTTTAGTGGAGCAAGAGGCCTTTTTGCTTTCTCTGGAGCTGATGGCATTGGGGCACTGGTCTGACCTTCAATTTTCTTCGCTGTAACTCCTTCAGCGGCTTTCTAGTTTTCAG
This sequence comes from Thinopyrum elongatum, assembly GCA_011799875.1. NCBI lineage: Eukaryota > Viridiplantae > Streptophyta > Magnoliopsida > Poales > Poaceae > Thinopyrum > Thinopyrum elongatum. The sequence continues at coordinate 543,418,298 of CM022298.1, read as the reverse complement.
GCACTAGGGCCTTTTCTTTTGGTGAACTCTCAATAGTGGGAGGCACGAGAACTCCTTCGGTCACTTGGGTCACTACAGCTTCTCCTTCGGTCTCCTGGGGCACAACTGGTTCGTGAGCCATGGGCTCTTCAACTTTCTTTTCTCCCTGTTCTGGCTATGAAGCCAAAGAACCAAGGGCAAGATCAACCTCCATCTGGGTGGGAGCACCAGATGAGGTGACCGGGGTGGTATTTCCTCGAGAAGCATCTTGCTCCCCCTCAACTTTATCATCCTCCTTGATGGACCCGGAGGGCTCAACTTGCACATCCTTCAGAGGCGATGAAACTGCCTTCTCAACCTCTATCTTTTCGTCAACAACTTCTTCAGGGGCTTGCTGCTTGAGCACGACATTTTCTTCGTCATTCTGGTTCAGAAAGATATCCATCACATCAGGTTCTTAAGCAACTATGATAGGAATGATGACTACCGCAAGCTTAGCTTGTTGTATGGCGTCTTCCTCGTGATGAGGAGATGGTGGAATCTGTTGCAGTGGAGCACTTGTGATGACAGGAGCATCAATTGCTATAGTTTGAATTCGGTGATCTAAGATTGCCTTCGGCTTATTGACTCTTGCCTTAGCTTTCTGACGCTTCTCTTCTCTTTCTCTTTGTCGAGCAAGATCTGCTTGACGTTTAATCTCATCATTTCTATGATCACAAAGCTGAGAAACATCCATCTTCAGCTTTGAGTGCCACTCCATTTTGTTATTCCTCATGATAGTGAGGGCTTTGGTAATCTCAAGAATCTCCTTGTTCATCTCTTTCCTCTCAGAGTCAGTGTTGGCATCCTTCCTCATTTACTCGAGGAGTTTCTTGTCCTCGATAGCTTGATTCAGTTCCTTGGTAATCTCTCCCAGCTCAGCAAAGTGCTTTGCTACCATCTTGGTAACATCATCAGGAAGACCCAAACTGCTCAGATCAGCTGGTTTTGCATCATAGGCAGCACCTTCAATGATATCAATGATAAGATCAAAATCATACTTCAGTTCCTCTGTGGGAGCAGGAACACTTGATTTGGCTTTCTTAACAGAAGCAGAAGCTTTATCTTCGGGCAAAAGCTTTCTCTTCGTAAACAGGGCAGCAGAACCCGAAGGTTTATCAAAGACTGGAGCAGCTGCAAGCCTTGGTGACATCCTCAATGGAGGTGAAACTTTTGCTGGTGAGGGAGTTTGATACGGCTTGTCAAGGAGAGCTCGTTGGTCATACATTGGAATTTCTTCGGCAACATTATCGTCGGAAGAATCATCAGATGAGGCAGAAGCTGCCTTCTTTGATTTACTGGCGATGGATTTCTTTCTTGAAGCTCGAGGGGAAACAGACTTCCTCTTCTTCTTTTCTTTTCGGGCAGAGGCCTGTTCCTTCTTCTCTTGCACATCTTGTTGAGTTAACTCAACATTTCTTTGTTCCACTCGATTTTTCTTCGCATCCTTGGCCTCACGCTTGGCTTTGGCCTTAGCTCTCTTGTCCACTTCTTTGGGAAAATCAGCGATTGTTTTCAGTGAATCAGCGTGAGCATTTATAGGAGGAGGCGGCCTTGCTTTTTAATCATTTGGGCCAAGGCAGCCTTCAGCAATACAGTCATTCCAAGGCGAAGTGAATGCAAATAGGATCTGATATTTCCTTCCGACATTTTCGTAGTTAAACCATTTCTTCGCCTAATGACGGCGAATCTTCTCCAGCCTGCTATTTCTTTCGGTGGCATTTTCAACTCCAGGTGGAGTTTTGTAAATTTCGGGATCAGACATCTCAGCGGCGGTGTTCCTTTCTCTACCGCGGCCACCCTTCCTGGGATTTCCATCAGAGAACAGGGTCTTGGAATCGGTGATTTGCTCATCCTCAGGCTGACTGTGAACCGAGGGAATATCATCCTCTTCTTCGTCTTCAGACTTAGATTCAGGTTTCTTCTTCGGAATCTTTGGAGGCTTAGATGCTTTTCTTTCACCCGCCAACATTGCTCTATTGGCCACACGCGGCAGCTGAGGTATTTCTTCCTCGGACCCAGACTGCTCTTTCGAACTGTGAGCCTTGACCACTCTTGAGAGAAAAACAACAATGTGAGGGAAAATAGGAAGGGGTCACAAACATGCACAGAAGCATTTTTGACTGAAAATAACTAATTTTTCAGAAGCAGCGAAGAAATCCATGGTATGTATACTTGAAAGATATCATCGATACAATTGCAGATCATCATAAGGCAGAATAACAACTTATCTAATCTTTCGGAAAGATACACATGAACCCTAGATCCAAACAAACTAGCACGAGGGAAAAACTACAAACCGCACTAGTTACAACTAAGAGAACCCTAAAGATCTACCACAAGATAAATTGGCATCGGTAAGCAGAACCCTAGAGCAAAGGAATTATAGGGCTAGCTCCAGATCTGTGTGCCCTAACTTGGCAGCAAAGATCATCTACGGCAGTGCGGAAGAGAAGATGGACCGCACTGGCGCAACCAATGGTGGCGGGGCTTCACCGGAGTTGCACAGCGAGGCACGACGTCGACACTGCTTTGAGCTCGAGCTCGGGCTCGTATGGAGAGCAAGAGGGGGGTAGAATATGAACTGAGAAAGAACAAGGGAAGAAGATGCCTGGAGGGGGGTTTATATAGCCCGAAGGTGAAACTGCTTCCTTCGAAATCTACGGCCAAAAAACAAGGGACGCTCCACATTCAACGGACGAGATCACGATCATGAGATCGTGGGCACGTGTCAGCCGTTTCCTGTGAGAATCTCGATAACCGAACGGAAGGCCAAAGGGTTTGAAGAAGGGCAAGCGCCAAAACAGATAAATGTTCAAAGTTGATTTCATTCGCGACCAAGGACGTCGGATTGATATCTTCTTCAGATCAAATTGCATGTTTATGACAAAAAATAGGGATTGACGAGAAAGAGCAGAGTCCGAATCAAATCACTAAGCCAAATGAAAGATAACACAAACCAACGAGCCCTGAGTAAGTTGACATACGAATAGAATGCAAATGCAAACGAACAGAAAGATTCGGAAGAAAACACAATGAACTCACACCAACAATGGATCTCAGGTTAATAGATGGATGATGAAAATCTCTGAGATAACACCTGCAAGAAGGGGTTAGTTCTTTTTCGCAATCCACACTTGCGTGGGCAACGAGGATCTCATTTTCTTCATTTGAGTAGTATCATCCTTTCGACGAGACTGTGAGACACCTGTGCACTTCGAGGGTAATCATATGAATAAGCATTGAAGTTATTTCCAGAGACATGAGTATAATGATTTGAGGAGGTACACATGTACTCCTTCTGTCGAAGGTTTGATTGATACCCATTCAAGAATTTTCTTGGATCATTCTGCGAATGATAATCATTGTTTCGAAGAGAATTACTCTGCATGTTCAAGTTAGCAGTGGCATACAGATTTTTAATGATGCATTTCTTTACCCAGATTTGCTCCTTGGGTGAACCGGACCTGTAGTTAGTCCCAATATATCGAGCAAAAACCTTACCATTCTGTTGTTTGAACAGTTTGTAATTTGAGTCATCAGACTCATCAGAAATGGCAGGAATGGAAGAATCATATCCCGATAGAATTGCAGGTTCGAGTGTTTTGCTTGTAGCAAGAACCCAACTCGTTCGAGGATATTGCTCGGGAGTCCAGTAAGTTTCATCAACGTTGAGTTTCCTTTTAAAACCCAATCCTTCCTTTCGAGGATTTCTATGCAGTATTGACTTCTTGAGCGCATCACATATTGTTTGATGCCCTTTTAGGCTTCTCAGCATTCCTGTCTCAAGCAAGTCCTTTAATCTGCAATTTTCATCAGCAATAGCAGCATATTCCTCGGAGGAGGGGTTAGAATTATCATTCGTAACAGCTGCAATTTTCTCGATGATGGCATTAGATGTTTTAGCATGTGAATCAGCATTACTACACTCTAGGCATTTTAAGCATGGAGGAACAAAGTCATCAGGAAGACAAGTAGATTGCTCGGCGAAGAGAGAAGCTTTCTCTAACACCAGCTCGTTATGAGATTCTTTCAGTGACATGAGTTCTTGATTCTTGTTAAGGAGTTCATATGATAAACTCTCGTAGTCAACTTTAAGCGAATCATATCGATTTGTAAGATCATCAATAGTTGATGAAAAAGCATCTTGCTCTTCAATCAACTTTTGATTCTTCTCCATCTTTTTGACCAGTAATCCTTCGGTTTTCCTAAGATTTCTCTCAAGCATCTCAAGCTCATCTTGGTGAGATTTTGCCATTTTAACAAGTTTAGCATAAGCAATGTATTAAGGAGAATATCCATTCATGGATTTTTGGTGTTTTGCTGATACCTGATCCTTAGATGATTTTTCCATGAGACAGAAGGCGATTGGTTCATCATCGCTTGAATTGTCATCATCAACATCTGATTCGAGAGAGTTGTCTGACGATTCATACGTAATGAAGGCATTTCTCCTTCCTATCCTTCTTTGATGCTCTTCATCACCGGAGTCAGAATCGGATGTATCATCTTCAGAATGCATTCTCATGTCAGTGAAGACTCTGTTCAGCTGAGATATTTTCTTCATGTTGGATTCGATTATAGCTTTGGCTTGTACGTCAGTGACTGGTCTCGTCGAAGGAGATGATGATGGAGATTCATTTTTCTTTGGGAGCTTAGTGTGTCGATCCATTCAAGTGAATCCATTCCAGTGAAGGTATTTCCATCTATTGCTCAGTCTTTCCCAGCAGGGACAGTCAGCTATGAGGTGACCGTATAATTTGCACTTGAAGAACTTCATTTCTTTTGGAGGCAATCTTCTTCTTGACGATTCAGGCACGTCAAACTCATCATCATTTGTGAGGTAGAGATTTTGCGTTTTGTGATCACTTAGCCGTTGTGTGAGCATTTCAAGTTCCCTTGTGATCGTATGTTGATTTTCAATGTCTTCTTCTTCTTCTTGTTCGCTACCATAGTGGGAAAGGATTTCTCCTTCACTTTCTGAAGAAGATTCTTGATTTGCATTTTCAAGCTCCATCTTTTCTTCATGAGTTGATAACAGTGTCATGACCTCTACATAGTGAAGTTCTTCATAGTCTGGTCTTTGCTCGTTTTCTGCTATGATGGAATTGGAGGATGGATCAAGAGCGCTCAACAGCTTGTCAACAACATCTCTATCGGTGATATCAATCACTCCTCGTTGATGAAGTCTTTCGACAATGTTTGTTAATCGATCAGTGAGTTCCATAGCACTTTCCTTTCGCAGAATTCTAAAACCAACAAACATGGAACGAAGCATTTGAGTGTGCGAATCTGATTTGGCAAGGAATTCCTCGTGAACATTTTTAATGGCATCCCAGAGTTGCTTTGCAGTGTCAACCATTCAGAATCGAATAAAAACATTCTTCGAGATACTTTCACAGATAATGGCTTTTGCTTGAGCATCCAGCTGCAGTTTTGCTTTATCATCAGTGTTGGGATTGCTCGGTTGTAGAATAGTGAACCCATCTTCCACAATCTGCCACAGATCCTAGTTGATGGCTTGAATTTTGATTCTCATTCGTTCCTTCTAGTACAGATAATCATTTCCATCGATGATAGGAAATATTTCAGAGTGCGAGGATCTACCTGCATACGACATACTCAAAACTCCAAGGACGTTAGACCTTTAATAAACAAAGACAGGGAGAACCTGCTCTGATACCAATTGTTAGGACCGAGAGTATATCGACCAGGGGGGATGAATGGGAGATTCAAAATTTCTTTCGAAAGTATTGAAACTGATCCCAATCACAGCAGTGGAATAAAGTAACGAAGGGAATTTACTGAATCAATCTTCTTCATCAGAAGCATATTCCTTGATGAAAGATGTAATAACAATACGAGCATGGGAAATGACAGGTTTAACTACGATGAGAGTAATGCAGCATGCAAACAGATGCAGTAGAATGAGACACAACATGATGCAGATGATGAACAAAATGCAGGAAGGTATACAGAGGAGAAATGAGAACACCTAAATAGAATGATGAAAATGCAATGAAATACACTACAAAAAAACCACTTCCATGATGATACGTCTTTGTCACAGTAGGTCACGTTTTCTGTCATGCATGTACATCCATGACGATTTTATGACAGAATCAAGATAGTCATACCTGTGATGTCGTAGAAGTGTTCCATGACAATACGAAAATTTTCATCACGGAAGTTTCCACTTCCATGACGATAAATGGTGCGTCATGGAAGTGCTTCCGTCAAGGGTAACCGACACGTGGCATCCACCGTAACGGGTCGCCGTTAAGCTATCGGGTTCCGGTTTGGATCCGATAACCCGTTAACCGCCCGGACCAATGGGGATTTTCCACGTGTAAAATTCTGATTCGCCTTAGTATCCAGGAGTCAGCTCCGTGTTGGGACAGGTGTCATCAAGCGTGTGGGCGGGACGAGCCTATGGTACGTCGACACGTGGCTCGGCCCAACAGCGGCCCATTTAGGTTAAAAGGCCGGGCCTGTCAAAATAAGCGGGCTGGCCCATTAGCGGCGTACTTGAGTCAGGCCCATTCACAAGCACGGCCCATACAAGTTACACAGAATCGGCCCATCAAAGGCCCATTCTAGATTTGACAATTTCCAGCCCATCGTCAATTCTAGCCCGTTAACGGCCCGCTACATCTTTGGGCCCAATTACGGCCCGACCTTCTTTCGGCCAGTTAGTAGCCCATCGCCAGTTCCAGCCCGTTAACGGCCCGGTAGGTCTTTCGGGCTTTTCTCGGCCCATTCTGCAGTTGGGCCAACTTCTAGCCCATTGTGACTTTCAGCTTTTCCTCGGCCCATTTCGTAAATGGGCCAATTCCTAGCCCATTTTGTCTTTCGGCCTGTTAACGGCCAGCATAATAGTTGGGCCTTTGACGGTGCAACCTGATTTTGGGTCCATTAGCGGCCCACATTCCGCAGGGCACAATTTCAGCCCAACGCGACTTTCGGCTTGTTAAAAGCCTAGTTTGTAAATTGGGCCTCTTCTAGCCCAAAACACTTTCGGCCTCTTACTGGCCCGTCAAGTAAAAGGGTCGAGACAAAATTGACATTTTTTCCGGCCTGCTAGAGGCCAGCGGGCCATTTCCATTTATATGGCCCTATCAAGCTTTCGGCCTGTTAACGGCCTGCTAAGAGCTGTTGTTACGGTGGGCCACATCGTTTGGGATCCACTAAATATTAAGTTGACCAGCCCAATTAAGGCCCGCTTTGACTACACATGTTTGTTCGTTCGGATGGCGTCCAGGTAATGTGTGGGCGTGTTGGCCCCCGTTTCAATGATATATCATATACAAAGAATTATCCTACTCTATACTATCACCTCTAAAAACCCTACACTATACAATAAAGAGACTAAGGCATAGAAACAAAAAATAATCCTACACTATACAATAAAGAAATTACAGCAGATTATACCCATTGGGCATTATAGTTCGGCACCAGTGATAATAAAGCGTACACAAACAACAAATTACATACACTGGGCAAATAAAGCTCATACATCATGGACACGCATCAACAGAACTTACCATTTGAACTATAATCTCTTCAGAAAATAGGATTGGCCGGATTCAGATAGCACAAATTTCAGTCTGCAAAATCTCCAATTCCTTTGTGGTTACCTCAGTGTTTTGTTTCATTTTTTTGACTCCTGCATCTAATACCTGCAACTCCAGTCTCAACATGTTGATTTCATGTTGAGAATCATGTACACGTTGTCTTGGCACCTATAGTTGATGCTCGAGAACATCAGCACATTCCAATTCCAATCCATAATCATTTGGTAATGGCCATGATGCACTGCTCTCAGATCTTTCTGTTGATGTCACTTCATCCTGAAATGTTTCTGTAAATACACATGACTAGGGCAAAAATATAGTTACAACAGTGAAGCGAGCTAGACAGACTATTTTGTACATGGCAAAACAGGACTAACAATAATGTTACACGTCATGAAGCATAAGCAGGTGATATTTTAAAAATTATAAAAATGGTAGTCTGTGCAGCCCGCATACAGAAATCTCTCTTAGCTCACCAGAGGAGCATGATGTTGGGGCCAAATCCAAAACATAGACAGGTTACAAATTTAGACCACACGCAGCTACTGAACATTATATACCATTCTGTAGCTCAATTAAAGTCTTAGGGAGCATAATGAACAACAGAGGGATTCATACAAACCTACTACAGCAAGCAAAACTATGCAATCATTAGCATAGTGTAAACTAGATTGTGAGCCTCATGCAGTAATAGTTGGTTAATAGACTTCAAAGCTTCAGCACACTTTGCCAGAGTAATTAAATGGTAAGGCCTTTAATTATGTCAACTAATAGTTATACAAGTACCCAACATCAGGCATCATTGTTTGGGCATCTCATTAACTGAGGACAAATAAAGCAATTGAAAAGAGCAATTTAACTATGCCTGAAACAAACAAGCAATTGAACTATTGAGTTGGCAGCATGCATACATGCACGCCTCAATAACATCCATGGCCTAGCTACATTTACTATATAAAGGAACAACTAATGTAATATTGTTTGCCCCCTATGAAGTATCTCGACTAGTATGTAATCAAGATCCTAGTAATGATAGGGAGGCTAATGATGTGAACATATGTTTGGTTATGACATTTATGACATCGACAACTCTACGATAGCAGGAAGCAGTTTCACACTGTTCACTACTATAAGATGTTTTTGATATTTAAAAGTAGACTACATCTGTAATGAGTGGACAGACACATTAAAATGTGTTTACATACATCTAATTTACAAAAAAGTTAGAACATCATATAGTAGTGAGCGGAGGGGGTTTTAATCAATGGCCCAATGATTGGGTTATAGGTGAAGAACCCTACGCAAGCACAATGTCAGACAAATAGGATGTCCTGGTAATTGTAATACAGTGACTTACAATAACTGGTTGAACAGGCTTAGCGCTACTCCTCCTTCTCTTGCAAGGCTCCTTCCTAACATCTTGTACATGGAAATCCTCAATCTTATCTTCATTGCACCCCCTCTGCAAGGTGACACAAACTAGTTACTAGTCTCCTTGGAAGATAAATATGCATACTTTCCAGTCTGTGAACAACACAAAAGGATGAGTTTATAACAAAACAACACCACATAATGAAACATGCCACATCTCTTGCACACAATGAAATGAGCATTTACTATGTGTGCACTGTGTAAAAACTAGGCATACCTTCGAATTGGATCTCCAGGTACTCTTAGAGAGCCTACTTTAGTGTACAACCAAACCTTTATGTCACCTATGAGTTATACAAGCCCCCACTATAGTAGCCCTTAGTGTTTAAATGGTCGACAAGCTCTGTTAGGTCAAGAACAACAAGTAAACAAAGCAAACCGTCCTAGTATGGCTGGCTGATACAAACAAGCAATTGAACAGATGTGTGAGCAAATCTTGCACAACACTGAATTACATATCAAGAAAAGAAGCATAGAAGGAGGCTTAAAGACCATCACTTGAATGACCAGATTTAAGAGGCATTTAAACATCATGTGGAACGTATGAACTAACATAAACATTGCATATTTCAGATTCTATAATGAAATGCACATGTATTAGGTTATGCCATGTATGATGCCTAAATGTACACTATATATAGCAGGCAGGAGTGATTCATCATTGCACACACAATTGAATTGCAGGTTAAGGGCCAGTTCTATTCCGCCTTTTCAGAGCTTATTGTCAAAATAAGCCATAAAAGATGTAAAGAAGTCATTTTTGAGTTATGGGCTTGGGCTTAACTTATTTCGCTTTGGGGGGGTGCTTTGGGTAGAAGCTCACTAAAAATTGAAGGGAAGGGGAATAGTGAAATGACTCTGTTGTCTGCCTATATTACACTCAAAATGCCACTGCTCACGCCCGCGTCACACCTGACCCTCAAGTAAAAACAAACACGCAAGCATTCATTGCCCTGCCCACTTGCATCTCCTCTCCCCTTTCTCTCTACCTCGATCCCCTGCCTGCAGCGCTAGGGTTCCTCCAGCGAGCTGTCGCCACTGGTCCCATCTGGCCTACTCCGCGACGACGCTCTATCCAGCTAGGCTACATGGCCGGCGGGTAGGGCCGAATCTCCTCGGCTGCTCCTCCCTCTGGCGCCGCCCCTCATTCTCATGGTCTCCAGCAGCTGCTCTGTTATGGTCCGTCCAACGCACTACTCCGGTGGTCGCCGCATAACTACGGCCGATGCCCCACTCTGGCAGAAGGCACCTCATTCCCTCCCCTCCTCCCAGGACGTGGCCTTGAGGTGCTGTTGAAGGATGAGCTCATCCAACAAGGTGAGGACACTACTAGGGAAATGCTTATACACAGGAGCTCACCAGTAGCGCTTTTAAAAAGGAAGTGCTGCTGATAAATAGCAGTAGCGCTTGGACAGAACGAGCGCTGCTACTATGAGCATAGCAGTAGCGATGTAGCTAGAAAACACGCTACTACTACAATTGCCAGACCGTTCCTGGTAGGCTAGGGATACTAGTAGCACTCATTCGTTAATAGCGCTACTGCTATTGATCTTAGCAATAGCGCTTTTCCTCTAACCAACGCTACTGCTAAATTCAGTCCCCTACTAATAAGACCAAAGTTTAGTCCCACCTCGCTCCGCGAACAGAATGTTTACCACCTTAAATATGGTGCTTCTCAAACCATCACAACCACTTGGTCTTCATTGAACTCTATGTGTAGGATCTGTGGCCGCAATAGGAATCTTCGCCAGTTCTTAAACCGGGGAAGATTCCTATTGACAATTTAGATTCTACACAAAAAGATCATTGAAGACCAATGTATTTTTTGATTTTTTACATGCTTAGCCTTAGCAGTAGTGCGTTTTGCAGAAAGCGCTACTGCTACAGGCGTAGCAGTAGCGCTTCTCGAGGTAAAAGCGCTGCTGCTATGGGTTTTAGCAGTAGCGCTTTATCCTAACGCGCGCTACTGCTAAGCGCCTTATCCAACCAGCCGCGCCCCCACTCTCTCTCTCCACTCTCACTCTCGCTCCCTCGCACCCCCCGTTGTCCGCCGCCACCACCGTTCCGCGACCACCATCGTCGCTCGCCGCCGCCGCCGCTCCTGCTCCTCCTCCACTGAGGTAGTCCCTCCATCCCTCCTCCTCTCTCCTCCCTCCTCCTCCTCCCTCCTCCCTACCGCGCCCCTCCCTCCTCCTCCGGCCGCCCCCTCCTCCCTGCTCCATCCTCCCTACCGCGCCCCTCACTCCTCCTCCGGCCGCCCCCTCCTCTCTCCTCCCTCCTCCCGCCCCCTCCTTATAGTAAGTGCTTAGTTGAACTAGTTGAATTAATAGAATTAGTTTATTTTTAGTAAGAAAATTTAGGTATATGAGATTTGATGATCTAATTAAAATTTTACTATAGAACTAGTTTATTTTTAGTAAGAAAATTAATAGAACTAGTTTATTTTTAGTAAGTGCTTAGTTGAACTAGTTGAATTAATAGAAATAGTTGAATTTATGTCATTATCACTTTGTCATCAAAGAATGCTATATGAGATTTGATGATCTAATTAAAATTTTACTCGGTGGAATATGCAGGCTTTGTAGAGTCGTGTCTCCTTGGAGTGATCGTCATCCGAGCTACCTCTACTTCCTCTACACCCGAGTCGGTGAGCTAAAAGTCCACCTCCTCCTTCTCCACTCCTCGGTGTTGAATAAAGTAGAACTAGGGTATTTAGTTATGCTTCTTAACAAAATGAAATGTTCGGGTTATAAGATATATTGAAATGTTTTTGTCAATATTGAACCATTGAAATGCAATGAGCACCAGTTTATGCTCATGTGCGAAGTGTTGATTCATTTCCGAGTGGCCTATGTTTTGCCGAAGTGTTGATTCATTTCTATTCCGGCAAATTTCAGGCGCTCGATTTTTCCTATTTTAGCAAAGGTTATGCCGGATTTTTTCGTGAATTTAATTATGACTTGTGCTAGAATATGTAGGAAATATCGAGTGCCCCGGATTTGCTAGAAAGAGAATTAAACGACATTTCGAGTTGACTTTAAGTCTGTCGGGGCTCCATACATGACAGTCAAAAAATCATTGAGGGAGAGTCTCCACCATATATGAGAGAAGAAGAATGCCGACTGTTGTCATGGGGGTCGCTTCTCCTTCTTCTCTTTGTGCTAGACCTTTGTTATGCACTAGGGGAAGAAGGAGTAGCGACCATCATCGACGGTCAAAAAATCGTTGAGGGAGTGTCCACCATATATGAGAGAAGAAGAATGCCGACTGTTGTCGTGGGGGTCGCTTCTCCTTCTTTTCCTTGTGCTAGATATTTGTAATGCACTAGGGAAAGGAGGAGTAGCGACCATCACCGACGGTCGCAATATCAGAGAGGGAGTGCCCACCATATACGTGAGATGAGAGTTTAGGAAGGAAGACTCGACAGACCTAAAGTCAACCCGTTGCATATTGAGTAATAGTGATCTCTGTGTTGAGTTTCCTGGTAGTTGCCTTCGATTGATTTTCAATTAATGTTTCAACTATGAACATAGGAAATGTCTGACGACAAAAGGGAATTCGTTATGTGCAAATACTACGAAGACGAGGGCGGCCTGTGCGATAGGCCTCACCTAGTTGGTGGTAGGCGCTTCAGCATCATCCTGGATGAGAACTTCGAAGTGGATACAGTAAGTCACAACGGCAAGTCTTTTTTTGTAATTAAGCATGACTTCTGCTTCTTTTGCTTCAACTTATAATTTTATTTTTTACTATTCTACTAGCGTATCCCCTGCCATGCAAGAATGTATGTCTTGGATAAGATTGGTTTCAGTACTATGGAAAGTATGGAGGTAAAGGGAGTTCAGTTGAGGACCGAGCATGGTTATACTTTTGCCGTAAAATTATACAATGCAGACACCTACTCCTATTTTGAATGCAAAAATTGGAGAGCAATATGCAAGGCTTATGCATTTGAGCCTAATATGCTTATCGCCTTTGATATTCGTCCGGAAGATGAAATTGAAGGTAATATCGACATCTGGGTCGATGTGCAGACGCCTCCAGTTCTACCATTATGTGAGTTTCTCAACCATATTTATTAAGTAATTTATATTGTTTATTTAAAAATAGTTGACAACTAATTTCTATTGACAGCTTATTTCCATTCAAGCAAACTTGTCCGGTGCTTGGTAGACAGCACCTACTACTGTCCCGGGGCTGAACTAAACTGCGAGGAGATAGGTCATTATGTTTCATGGCTTGAGGATCTTGATACTATCAAGACAGGTTATTTTCCTGGACTTCGAGATATTAGTACTCAAAACGTGCGACCACTAGTGTGAGTATTGAACTACGGTCACATCTATTTAGGAAAGATGGTAAGATTTTTACTATTTGTCCTCAGTGCATCTTTTGCATACATTATTTTTTAAGCTAAACTTCATTGCTAAGTATGTTACTACGATGTTCTTCAACAGGGACTCTTGATGAGTGTTGTGCCTCGTTGGATCGAGCCTAAAGTTCGCATGACAATGGTTAGCTTACGGCCAAGATATCCTGCATTGCACATGAGTGCATTCATCATTTCTTGAAGCGAGCAAGTCTTAATAGTCAAAGACTGGTGCAAAATTGTGAAGGATCGCAGCAGAGAAGTACTAGGGGGCAGCAATCAGAAGCGCAGCCCACAATTAGGAGACAGGTTCATCTGCATGCTCCAATATGATGAAGCAGGAGTGCTACACATGTTTTATGCTATTTTACCTGAGAGAGAGAGCAGCAGGAGTGATTAGCTAGCTAGAATGAGTTTGAATATGATGATGTGCTACACTATGACTATGATGATTAAATAGCTAGTGTTGGTGGTAATGACTATGATGATTATTATTAGCTAGTGTTGGTGGTGATTAGATAGCTACCGTAGCTAGTGTTGGTGGTGATTAGCTAGCTAGAATGAGTTTGAGATGATGATGTGCTACACTATGACTATGATGATTAAATAGCTAGTGTTGGTGGTAATGACTCTGATGATGATTAAATAGCTTGTGTTGGCGGATTAGATTCAAGTGGAGGCAACATGTGGTGCACATCGAAAATACTACTAATCCAAACTAGATCAAGTTTGGATTAGTAGTATACTTTCGACATGCACCACATGTTGCCTCACCTGAACCTAATCCACCTTCATTTCACACACTGTTGTATATACAAACTAATCATGGTCATTAAATCATATGATGAAAGTACTGTATATAAAACCTATACAAATACAGCGAAAATAAGCTGCAATTTCAAAAATATAGGAAAAATAAGCAGTAGCACTTTTCAGAAGAAACGCTACTACTACTTAGCACTATCAGCAGCGCTTTTCCAGCACGAGCGCTACTGCTATCTAGGTGTAGCAGTAGCGCTGGAAAACCAGCGCTACTGCTACAAGTTAGCTGTAGCGCCTTACTGGTAGCGCTTGTACAAGCACTACTAGTAGCTCTAAAACCAGCGCTACTACTAGGGTTTTCCCTGTAGTGGGATCTCCTCTAATTTTTTGCCAAATTTTCATTCTGATCCGCTATATGATGAATTGCTATGAGTTGCTGCTGCTGCTGCTATATGATGCATTGCTATGAGCTGCTCCTGCTACTGCTATATGATGAATTGCTATGAGTTGCTGCTGCTGCTATATAATGAATTGCTATGAGTTGCTGCTGCTATATGATGAATTGCTATGAGCTGCTCCTGCTGCTGCTGCTATATGATGAATTGCTATGAGCTGCTCCTGCTGCTGCTATATGATGAATTGCTATGAGCTGCTGGTGGTATATGATGAATTGCTAGCTGCTGCTGCTGTATGATGAGTTGCTATGAGCTGCTGCTGCTGCTATTTGATGCTTTCAGGTGGTGCTGCTATATGATAATAACCAGCCACTTGGACCATCGAATTTCGATAAATAATGGTTCTTCATTTAAATTTAGGTCATCTGTTCTTCATTTAAATTAGGCAATGGGATCTCTATGAAAGACATTGACCAAAGTAGATTGTGCCAAGTAGATGGTATCTTTGTATTTGCATTTTGAACAAATATTGATGGTATGTTTTCCTATCATATTAATTACTGCACTAGGTTCAATTTGTGATGTTTGCAAGTCAAATTAATTTTCATATGGGCAGCAAAATGACAAAATATAATGCAATCTAGACTTTTCACTGATCATACCACAGATAAGCTGAAAAGGCGAGCAATGAAAAGAACTGGTTGGCTTATTATCTGGAGCTTATATTCAAAGGTGCTTATTTTCCTAGGATAACTCGAAATAACTGTCCCTAAGAAACTTGACCAACAGCACTGACATATAAATAACATGTCACGATGATTGCAATGGAGGCCTAGTTCTTTTACCAGATTCTCCCAGAATCTGACCCCTACCCAGATTCTCCCAGAATCTTTGAGCCCCATTTGTTTTACAATCCTATCTAGTTAGGCTCTAATTAGTTAGGATTGTAAAACAAATGGGGGTCAAAGATTCTACGAGAAGCTAGAGAGGGGCAGATTCTGGGAGAATCCTGCAAAAGAACTGGGCCGGAGTGACCTACCATAGCACACTGTATAGGTTCGCCGCTGCCTCTCCTTTTTTTGCGATGTTCCATGAAATTGCCACATACATCTTGTACTAATAAATCTTATACTTTTTCTTTGCGTAACCTTATCTGCAAGTTGACACGGCTAATTTCAGATATCTCTACATGATAATACATTGCATATCCCTTGCGCATATTTAAACCACCAATTAACGATTGTGTTCATAGCATAAACTAGCCATGACTCTGTGTACTGGACTAGCAGGCACTCTAAGGGAGCCTAATGTAGTGCACTGGAATTCCTACATGCCACCTATGATTTTGTGTAATGTACTACCTCTATTCCTGAATATATGTTTTTGTAGAGATTCCAGTATGGACCACATACAGATGTATATGGATGCATTTTCGAGTGTAGATTCAGTCATTTTGCTCTGTATGTAGTCTATAGTGGAATCTCTAGAAAGACTTATATTTAGGAACGGAGGGAGTATCATGTATGACATCTACATCTCTAATTTAGCAGCCAGTAGTGGAAATCATTGTCTGCACAAAGGGGTTACTGGTCGAAAATCCTAGCAAAGCACGCTGGCAGTCATACAACAATACAAGAGAGAGAGACGCACTTACAAGATCATAGCAATGCCTCAGTCCAGGATCTTGGTTGGCCAAGCTTTTAAATCCAGAAGAAACATCGTCCTAGTAGTTTTTGCCAGCTGCATAACATGTAACAGCGACCTGTTAGTATATTTGAAGTACATCGGGCAGGTGATGCTGGACTGGTTTAAAGGTGACAAGTACCTAGGCCGTAGCGGGTGCTTGGCATCTTGCCAGATTGTGGGAATCAGCTTAGAAACGTCAAGGGTGAAGACCTTGCGCTGGCTGTCGGGGTCCGGTAAGGAGATCTAGAATCATGGACTAGGGTGTTTGTGGAGCGGCTCCGGTAGGGTGGACTACGGTGTGGGCAAAGCGGATCTGAGGCCATGGACGAGGGCGTTGGTGAAGCTGCTCCGGTGGTTGGGTTCAGGATGGTGTCGGTGATGCAGATCTGCGGCCATGGACGGGGCGTCAGAAGCTGCTCCGGTAGGTTGGACGAGGGTGCGAAGAAGCGGATCTGAGGCCGTCGACTTGGGTGTTGGCAAAGCGGCCCCGGTAGGGTTGAGAATGGTATAGGTGAAGATACTCCGGTAGGGTTGAGGATGGTGTCAGCGTAGCGGCTCCGGTAGGGTTGAGGAAGGTCTCAGCGAAGAGGATCAGAGGCCATCGACGGGGGCGTCGGTGGGGCGGCTCCGGGGGTGTGGATGAAGGGTCTCCGGTGGGGAGTACGAAGTAGCCGCTGCAGATGCACTGCGGTTGACGAGAGTACCGACGAAGCAGATCCGGCATCGTGGACAAGGCCGGCACTGAATGGGCTGTGGTACAGTGGTGGATGAGCAGTCAACTTGTTTCTAAGGGAGGTTGGAGGGGTAGATGCGGCCGCAGAAGCAGATCCGGCGAGGTGGACGAAGCTGGCACTGAATGGGCTCTAGTACGCCGGTAGATGAGCAGTCTAGGGTTTCAAGAGGGAAGGGGTAGAAAGGCCGATGAAGTACGGATGGCGTGATGTAAGATGCTCTGGTGCTGTGGAGTAGTTGTTTTTGCAGGAGGGGGAGAGGAAATGGGAGTGTCGTGTGGTGGGGGGAACCGGAAGTTACCAAAGCAACCCCGACCTATTATGTAAATGACGGCCGTATTGTAATTATTGTTCTCCGTGCACCAAGGACAAAAGGGGAATTTCGCATGCAAAAGACTAGGTGGCGGAAATTTTAGAAGGAAGCGGGAGATTTTGCCGCCCGCGGGATCGTTCGTATCCAGTTTCAACTAATTTTAGACAGTGCTAGCGGGAAGGTCATGCGAGACTGTGTACACGGGGCACATGTTAGCAGTTAATAACTCATATGAAGTCCACCCCAGAAAAAAAGACAATAACTCAGCATGATGCACCGATAACTTGGACGTTCACACGGGCACGGCCAATCATACGGGTGTGGAGGCGCGTTCACAAAAAAATGGATCAAACGGTCAGATGTATTTCTCGTGTAAATATATAATTTAGTGCCACTGGTTATTTAGTTTAAACATGATGCATTGACGTGTTAATTTTAATATAGATGCACAAAAAGAAATGGATATTGTAGTCCACTAATTAAAAGTTTTACCTCATATGATTACATGGCCTCCATTTCATAAATTGCGTACCCGTTGAATTCATATATGAATATTATATATATTACTTCATAATAGAACATTAAATCATCCAAGACTAATGAATTTGACTGCAAAACTAACAATGGTGCATGTACATGATAACTAGAGTGGTTGTTTGAAGAAACATCACTATAACTTTGGCATGGACAATTGAAAAAGACTATTCAAAAAAAATTGTGATATGTGAGTGTCCAATCTTTATAGCGTTGACTCAATGTTGTATCTTTGGTCACGATACGAAGTAGATATTGATTATGTTCAAGCGATGCACGTCCACGATCGCTAGATAGTGATACGTGAATGAATTGTGCAACCTCTCTCACACGCATACATATCTCGTTTCTCCGTGGGCATCGGAATCACACACTCGCACTTCGTCTATTTCTCTCCCTCTGTCAAGGTTATAATTCATCTTGCTACCCCGTCCTACAAGTCTCTCACACAAAAAAACACACGCTCTCTCTGTCGAACACGCCCACTGCCACTAATGTCTCAAAGTATAACTATGTCTAGCACACATATGCGTAAGGTTAACTCGAGTCCCGGAACCATATGAATACATACAATGGGATTCCAGCAGAGCACCTTTTGTTTTGAGATTTCCCTCACACACACACACACGGAGACATTGTTTCTCTCTTCAGTTTTTCCGGCACTAGCATGCACACCGCTTGTTTATCTCCGTGATGCTTTAAGTATGCCTCGCACACATGCTATCTACCTATCCCTTAATATAGATATGTATCACACAAACTCATTCTCCCTATATCTAAGTGTCACTGCCCCCCCCCCCACACATTTCCCGACAGCGAAGGAGTAGGGTGACACCTCGATCTTGATACTAATCTATCTACTAGCTTCTCTCTCAAACACACACACACGCTTCCCGACACCGAAGGAGTAGGGTGACACCTCAATCTTGGTACTAATCTATCTACTGGCTTCTCTCTCAAACACACACACACACTCGCTAGTTGTGCCTCTGTGCCTACCGCGTGCACACTCTCGATATGTCTTTCTCTCCCTCCCCCCTCCCCACCCCCAACAATGAAAGCAGAAGGGTGACTCATCGATCTTGATCTTAATCTATCAATTGGCTTCTCTCTCTCTCTCTCACACACACACGCACACACACTCGCTAGTTGTGTCTCCGTGCCTCGCTCACACACACTCGATATGTCTTTCTCTCCGTAGCCCCCCTCGATATGTAGATTTCTCGCGCGCGCACATCTGTAGTGACGATGACGCTGAACCGAGTGTGCCTTGTTTTTACCGGTCTCATGTGATAGTTTTCACCCTGTTTTATGTTAATTAACAAGGCAACCTTTTCTTTGTTACTACTAGTGAATTTGAGATCATTCGGGACAGACTTAAAATATATCACTTCAACCCAATTATCGCCATAACTATTTAGAAAGAAACCAGCAAGATGCCCATGCGTTGCACGGAACATCAAGATGCATTTGTACGAGTAGTTTATCTTGTGGGAGAAAAGGATGAACGAGGGAAGGCCTTATTTGCAAATGTGGGGAGGGGTGTGGGTATCTTTTTGCAAAATTTCCATACTTTCCTTCCTATCCATCAGATATAAACCGGACGGCCTATATTGCAGGATGGCAGGCACACCATCATCACCAACTTTGTTTTTATAAGAGTTAAGAGTATAGAGAGCAGAGATATATCTCTTGCATCGTCCACAATGAACATCTGGTGTACTGGTTAGCGCCGGATGCTCGCAACGCAATGACCTGAGTTTGAATTCTATCTTGAACTTTATATTTTTATATTTTTTAATATATACTTCTTTCACTACGGTACTGACAGTGGAACCCACAGAGTACTTAGAATACAAGATTAAGGATGGATTTGTTTCTTTTAAACTTTCTGTACAAATCTGTAGCCACCCTGCAAGTCATGTACATTGTACATCCAATTAACTTTTTATAGAGAGAGAATCATACACGCAATTAACTCAAATGGATTGGATGTGACTCTATTATTTCCAGCATAAGAGCATCTCCAATGGCAACTGGCAAATTTCCTCCCGCTTCCTTCCACGAAGGACGACATCCAACGCCAGCGGCATACATTTTCGCAACTCTAACCAACCACAGGAAATTTGTGCAAACACGGACTGATTTCATATAAGCATGAAGGATTTCATATAAAAAAGTCGGATCTTCATATAAACATGACGGATTTCATTACATTTACATGAACTAAGCGGCACTCATCCGGCTCTCGTGGTATAATTAATACCTAATCTAAATGGCTGCTCGCGGATCCCTTTGTCTTCCTCATGTCCGGCAGACACTTGCGGGGTCGACGAAGGTCGTCGGAAGAGATGAAGCAGCAAAGAAACCACCTGTATACGCAGTCGTCGCCTCGGCGGTGGCCTTCATGGGACCCAAGTGATGGCGGCCTCCCATGTTCTACTTCTCGATGATGGCGGCGAACATGGAGAAGCTGGCCACCGACTCGTCGCTCTCCGCGCACCCGGCTTCTGTCTCTGTCTACATGGCACTGCCACAGACACGGGAGGCACGGCCACCGTAGACATGGGAGGCACGGCCGTAGACACTGGTGGCGCGGTACGACGCGGCAGCGATGACGCCCGTGCCGCCGTGGAGCAACTCGCCACTCCTCATCGAGCTGAACTGGAGCGGAGAGTTGCTGAACCACTCGCCGACTTGGGGCGGCAAGTGGCTCTATCAGGCCAGGCGAGGTAGGTGAAGCACCGAGCGGCCTCTTTTGTATCCGGAGGGCTCGGCGGGCCACCCATCCGGGTAATATGCCGGATAACGGCTCCTCGGAAGCCATCGGAAGAGTGGAGAAAATGGTGAAGGAGGAGATGGGGGAGCGGCGGAGGGGTGCGATTCTTGACCGCTGTCTGGCCTCGTTTAAATAGAGGGCGGACATTAGGAGCTTGGCCGGTGTCTGGCCTCGTTTAAACTGAGGGCGGACGGGAGGAGCTTGGCCGGCGTTGCGTTTAATTCCGTCCCGCACATGAACGGATGTGTGGCTGGAGTAGGTTTCTCGGTTTGCATGTGGGTTTAACGGAGGCGTTTGATGGAGGCGAGGAGGCGTGTTCAGCCGGGCGTGCAGCGGGCGGCGCAATACTATTCAATTTGACAGCTACTACTAGTAAACCAGGATGGTAAAAATATATTGAGTAAACCAGGACAGTTCCTGATACGGCTTTA
Source organism: Thinopyrum elongatum (assembly GCA_011799875.1). Classification (NCBI taxonomy): domain Eukaryota; kingdom Viridiplantae; phylum Streptophyta; class Magnoliopsida; order Poales; family Poaceae; genus Thinopyrum; species Thinopyrum elongatum. The sequence continues at coordinate 543,397,275 of CM022298.1, read as the reverse complement.
ATGCAGACGAGGGAGAGGGTAGTGGTTCCCGAAATGTTGAATGACCAATGATGCATCTAAACCAATATAAAAAGACCCAAAGGGGCAGATCCAACTGATCTCGGCCATCAAACTAAGTCAATCCAATGATCTAGAATGCTCCAATGGCGAGCGTTCAACGTGTTTAACATGCAATTAATATCATACCAAATATTGCACTAATCACAGAATTAACACACAAATAATAGCATGCCTAATATCCACGTGCAATTAATATATTTCCTAAATATTAACGTGCATTGTACGTGCGCATTTACTAGTCCTCCTTTAATTAGCATGCTGAGGGAAGTAATAATGGGAGGAGGACGGGGAAAAGAGGCAGCACGATGTGAATGCAACGCAGTTTGCACTCATATAAAGGCGTCCCTCCATTCCAATGCATCTACCACATCGTACACACATAAGCACCTACACTAAGTGCAAAAGTGCTCACTTCAGACCCATGGCGGCGATGCACGTGAGCGGCCAGCGGCTGTGCCAGATGGTCCATGGTGCCGACCTGTGGCATGGCACCGAGGATCGTCTCCAGAGGGTGTTGGCGACCGGTTGGTTCATGGCCATCATCGACGACAGCTACGACTCTCAGTTGGACAAGATGATCGTTGCCACCATCAACAAGTTCACCGCCGTCAAGAAGCACACGGACGACATCATCGTACTACTCTAGCCCACGCGCCTGGGCTCCTCATTGCCTGCCACCCTAATCGGCCTCGATGGCAAGAACCTCTTTCAAGCATTGGTGGCCCTACGACTGCCCGCCGACGCAATGAAGAATGTCCACCTGGAGGTTGCGCTCGCCACGAGGCACCTCACCCTGCAAGAATTCGTCGACCTACACATCCACGTGTACGAGCAAGTCGTGTACATAGGTATCTACAAGGCCGGTGAGGACACTACGGCGTTGGCCTTCGTCAACCAGCTGGAAGCCTTGGACGCCTTTGTTGAGAAGCACCTTGATCTCGCCACAAGAGCCGCCGCTCCTAAGCCGCCGGTCGGTGGTCCAGCGCACTGAGTCAAGGAGGAGGAGGTCGTACGTTGATGGATGCATGTTTCTTCTTGCCTCCGGTAACCACCACTGCGATTGCATAATCATGGCCTTAATTCTTATTGTGCTATTGCATTCTCGTTCCAGTCAATAAAGACATGTGCGATCCCTTTGCTCACATTTGGAGGCAATTATATGCATCACTCTAACTAGTACTCCATCCGTCAATTTATAAGTTGTGCTTACCTTTTCCATCAACTTCGTAATTTACGTTCGATGCTTGACCCGACCTACGAACTACTCCTAAATTCAAAAAATGAGACCGAACTTATAAATTCAAAACTACTCGTGCAGCACGCCTGTCACGTTCGCAAGTTCAAAACGAGAAACTGGAACACGTACATGAAGAATGTCCCTTCCCCGTCGCATACCACACTGTCGTTCCGGCCCCCCAATCAACGCGCATTGGCTAGGCTTTATATCAGTACAACATGTGGGACCGCATGTGACCAAACCGACGATACGCAACCCAACTACTACCCTGCTTATTATGTGGCGGGAAAAGCCCCGCCCTAGCCTTTCCAACCGTTATTTCTATCTATCGATCGTGCCAAGGAGCAGAACCAAATGTTACAATTTATACATGTTTCTCTACTCCTATCTACTCCTATAAAAGACTTAGTTGGTGATGATGGTGTGTCTGCCATCCATCATTTCTGACCATTAGATCTGCATCTAACGGCCGGGAGGTAAGTTGTGGCATTTTTGAAACAATAGCCCACTTCTCTGCTCCAATTTGTAGAAAACCCCTTATTATCTCGAAAGCAAGCACATCCCTCCCTCGCCTCATCAAAACAGCCTAAGAAATATATTTTGAGTGAAACATAATATATTTTTAGTGGTATATGTATATCAAAACAAGAGTGTTTTCTTTAAAGTTTGTGAACAAGTACTATTCTACTTTGGATCCGTTGCAACGCACGGGCACATTGCTAGTAAAAGGAAAAGGCCTGCCGCGTTCGCATCGCACCCCCACACACCCGGGAATCGGGAGTACTCCACGGCCCGTCCGGCATGCCACATAGCTAGGGAAGGTGTGTTGCCTAGCATTTCCACTTCCATGTGGGATCACAGTTGAGCAAACCGACTATCGGCAAACCACACCCCGCCCGCCGCGTTGGAAAACAGAAACGAGGAGGGGAAGATCTAGCTGTAGCACGGAAGCCAAGAAATTTGGTGTCAGGTGGGACTCGTTGATAGAGTAGGAGCACTCCGTACTACTCCTACTACGAAGTTTGTACTACTACTACTATACTACTACTACTACTACTACTACTACTACTACTACTACTACTACTACTACTACTACTACTACTACTACTACTACTACTACTACTACTACTACTACTACTACTACTACTACTACTACCACTATACAACTAGGTACGTGCACGGCACAACATCGTAGGAACAAAAAACGGGAAGAACTAGGTACGTACTACTACCACTATACATAATACCGCATATTGGTTTTCTCTAAAGTCAAACTTTGTATACTTTCAACAATTTGTAAGAAAATGTATTAACTTATACACCACCAAATATATATCATTTGATTCATAATTGCTTTTATTTCCACATCGTGTAAATTTGTTAGTATAAATGTTCATATTGCTTTCACCAAATTCGGTCAAGCTTTATAAAATTTGGCTGCAGTCAAAGCTATATATGTGCAGAGTAAATTACAAACGGAGGGAGTGGAATAGATATAGATATAACTATACAAATAAAAAAAATACTAATATAGTCTATAGATATAAATAAGGCTACTACACTTTTTCTAGGTTAGAACTCGCGTTGTTGTGTACACATTGTTTTGCTTCGCTATAATTTGCATTTGCGGGGTGTGTGTAGGACTACCAGCTTTTGTTCAGTACCAGCAACCCCACCATTATCCTTAATTAATTCATATTGGCAATTACGATTGCATTATCTTAGTTCTAGCTGGTTCTTCGGTTGCTTGGAGGAACTCCATCTCGTTATTCAGGTTGATTTTGTGCATACGATAAGGTCATAGTCCATCAAAGATTTTTTTAGGAATGATTGTCGATCTGTATCACCGGGTACGATATAGCTGGATCATCAACGTCAAAATCCACCAAATCGATACTTATCCCCACTCTCATTGAAAGATTGGGTCGCCATCATAAGACTACCACCTAGACAATTCCTTCCCTATAGCATACACCTGAGCACGCATCTCATTATTCAGGTCCACGCCTCCCTCTCTCTCTCAAAACACACACACCTCTCCACACGATGCGTGTCTCTTGGTCTCTCTTCCATCCCATGACAAAAAGGCACACCGCCATTCTCTTCTTCTTCCTACCCCCATCTATGTCATTAGGTCTCCTTGCAACAAACAAGCATTCATCTATCTCTCTAGTATCTCTTGCTACCACACATAACCTTCACCCCTAGCCAGCCGTGCTGTCGAGGTCTATCCAGCTCTCTCACACGGAAACAAACGATGTCTGTGTGTCCCTTCATCGCACACACACTATCGCTCTCCCATATCCGCAACCTCGTAACCTTGTCAATCCCGACGTTACATGCACCTCTCTCCCTCTCTCTCTCTCTCTCTCTCTCTCTCTCTCTCTCTAACACACAAACGGACACGCACACACCCTCTCTCTCCCTTTCGGACACTGCTCTCTCTACGACACACACAGTATTTCGAACACGCATGTGCCCCTCTCTCGTTAGGTATTGCTGCCCCTGCCCCCCTCTTTGTCACACAAATATTCTCTATATCTATCTCTCGCAATAATACATGCATAGTCTAAATTGAAACCACCTATAGAAATGAGCTCCGATTAAAAAAAAACAAATCCACTCACAAACAGAATATGAAAATAGGGTGAAATCATGCACACAAATGTTTGTTGCATGCATTAATGTTAATGATATGGATGTACTACTCGTACATCCACACAGACCCATTTCACACAAATTACATTAAACCCTTCTCAAAATATGGTGCGCATGTGATGGTTGTTGTACTGCTCCTGCCAGCTTTCCTCCGACACGTTCCAACATATTGTGCTACTTCCGATTCTATTTTTCTCCGCAGACCATGTGAAACCACGAAAAGGTCCCCCCCCCCGCCCCCACTGGTACTGTTGCTCGAAGATCCCATACGGACACAACACCCACCGGAGCATGCAGTCGTCGCCGAAGTGGACGGCGCCATGGCCTGGGAAAAGGATGGAGTCTCCGACATCGCCGAGGTGGAGCATGCCCTCTACGGCCGCGAGTAGCTTGCGCTGACTTTCCACGGGAGGACAGTGTGATCTAGCGGCTCACCCTCGTCGGCCACGAGGGCTAGCTGTGCTCCAGCAGCACGCGCTGGTCGGTCACGAGGAGGTGTATCGCGTCCTCGCCGCTCACAATGTGGACGAGCGAGTTCTCCAGCAGCTTGCCCCCAAGCATCGCATCGTCGAGAGCATGCCCGCGAACATCGCATCGTCGCCGCTCTCGACGTGGACGAGCGCATGCTCGGGCAGCACACCCACGAACAACGCATCCTCACCGCTCACAATATGGACGAGCGCGTTCTCCAGTTGCATGCCCGCGAGCATCGCATCATCGCCGCCCGCGAACATCGCATCATCGCTGGTCTCGACATGGACGAGCGCGTGCTCCGGTAGCACGCCCGCGAACATCGCATCCTCACCGCTCAGGCGCACGAGCGTGTGCTCCAACAACACGGCCGCGAGCATGGCATCCTCGCGGTTCATGAGGTGGTTGAGCGCGTGCTCCAGACAGTACCCCAGGAGTCGGGACGCGAGCACCGCGCCCCCGGCTACGAGGAGTACTGCATGGTGCCCATCAGGATTTAGGAAAATCCCGTGACTCCGCCGCTCCCTGGAGGAGCGCGAGCTCTAGTGAGCGCTCGAGGAGTACCGCGCTGATATGCAGGTGGCGACGGACGTGCAAGATTATCCTTCAAGCTGTCATCCTCTTATGAAGACGCCTCCACCGCCCCCGTCGTATGTCCTCTGCCTCGGCTCCGGCGGACGTTTGGAGTTTAGTTTTATGGAACATTAATATTTGGATTAATCATACCTCTACCAAACTGTGAAGGATCAAAACTAATGCAAAAAACAACCTATGACTAACAAGCATAAATAGATGATGTGGCGGCATTGCATGCTGGAGTATATTGCAATTTATGGATTGCATGCATGACTAGCTTATGTGGCTTGGTTGCATGGCTAGGAAAGACTAGAGAAAAATAAATAGATAATGTGTTTAGAGTGCACTCCACTAAATGGGAGCATGTAAATATCTTTAGAGTGCACTCCACTTTTTTTTCAGACGCTTAGGTGCACCGGATGCCGTGCCATGCTACAAAATGTTAGAAAAAAAATCTGCTCCAATGTTTTAAAAAACTATTATTATCTTGAAACCAGCCACACCCGCCCCTCACCTCATCAAAACAGCCCGAGGAATATTTCTTCAGTGAAGTATAATTTATTTTTACTGATATATGTATATCAAAACTAGAGTGTTTATATTTCAAGTTTGTGAACAAGTATTATTCTACTACTTTGGATCCATTGCAACGCACGGGCCGGCACATTGGTAGTAGTAAGAAACAAATTTCGAGTTTGGCACGAGTTCGTACTGTGGGAGCACCACAAGGCTTGGCGCAGGAGTTACATTTCCCTCTCAGGGCCCACGGGACCGAGCTTCAACGGCTTAGTGCACCTGCCTTTGAGTCAATGACATGTGGACCCTAAATGCGGCTGGCCCACATGTCATTCTCATAAAAGCAGAGGGGCGGTGGGACCAAGATGGGTGAGGCGTAGGTCGGGGGACGTGTGGTGTCATGGGTTCGAGTAGCATCATGGGAATCACTTGTGGCTGTGGTAGAAACTTGATGGTCGCCACAGTTCAGCTGGCCCGCATGTCATGCACACAAAGGCAGAGGAGCGGTGGGGCCGAGAGGGGTGAGGCGCACGTCGGGGGACGTGGTGCCGTCGGTTGGAGCGGCGTCATGGGAATCGTGTGTGGTAGTGGTAGAAACATGATGGTCGCCGTAGTTCAACTTCCATGGACAAGCTGTCATGTCTACTGACACATGCATTGCATACTGCTCACTGCAAGGAGTAGTAGTGGAGAAAACTAGGCGGATAAATAGTTCATTATAGTCAAGCGGACCTATATCAATATACACAGAGTACACGTGTTCCAAAGACATGCACACCAGCGAAATAGTTCATCTATATCAATGTACACAGAGAGGAAATATAATTTTTGCAAGAGAGGAAAATAGTTCATCCATCTATAATGCCCTGCTGCTAGTGCAGCTTCTTCTTCTTCTTCTTCTTCTTTTTTCTTCTTCTTCTTCTTCTTCTTCTTCTTCTTCTTCTTCTTCTTCTTCTTCTTCTTCTTCTTCTTCTTCTTCTTCTTCTTCTTCTTCTTCTTCTTCTTCTTCTTCTTCTTCTTCTTCTTCTTCTTCTGTGGGAGACGGCTTCGCAACAAGCTCTTTCGACCTTGCAGCTATCTCGAAACTCACACGGGCATCGAGGGCAGCATATTTTATCCGCTCGTAGGTCAAGGGATAATTCTCCCATCCAGACGACCTTAATACCAGCGTCTCGTCACTCTTCTCAAGATTTGTTCCGAGCACAGAATTTTCTATGTCGAACAAGGATGGTGTTTCTTTATCATAATCGTCTAAAGGAATTCTGGTTTGTAGGTCAGCGATGTTTTTCAAGTCAAGGTTGTACGGCGCCAGCTTCTCTTTGTCCCCTTCGATGGTTGACCCACAGAAGTATACACTGGTACAGCGAGGTGCTATACACACGGTTTTTAACCCCTTTCCGTGATGGCATTTTGAACCGCCGCCAAGTGAGTGACTACGATAGGGGGGTCCTTCCCACACGACCCAGAAACCACCGGGATATGGAGCCATCATCCAGAGGCCTTGCAAAATGTAATCGTATGCGATGCAACACACACTAAATTCTTTCGCACGTGTGGGATCAGTGATTAAACATTTCTAATGACGTAGTGAAACCAAACGATGTGTCGTAATGAACCGTTTCGGAAACAGTATGTAAGGCACACGGGCCAACATATGAACTATGTGCGATATGTGCCCCATCGCACACGAGTTTTCTGCGGAACCCGTCTGCCATGCAAGACTCCATCGCACACGTTTCCCAACAATTACCATGTGCGATAATGTTCTATCACAAACGGTTCAGGAGCCCATTCGCACACATACAAGTGCTGCAGACCGTTTGTGATTTGTTGTGTATCACCGACGGTTGCAGCAAGAGTGACGTGTGCTTTTCGTTTGGGATCCCACATGTTTCCTGAAAAATTTACGACTGGGATTGTATTTTACATTGGGCATGGTTTACTCCGAGCTCTCGTGTGTGATAACGTGATATCACAAACAGTTCAGGAGCCCCTACACACATGTAGTACTGTTGCAAATCATTTGCGATCTGCTGTGTACCACTGACGGTTCCGCTACGATTGACGTATGCTTTCTAATGTGGATCGCACACACTCATTTAGTTGAACCGTGTGCGAAGCAATTGCCAGGTTAAAACAAAAATATCCCATTTGAATCGGCATGCAAAAAGCAAATTCGCCACAATATTCAATTGAACAAATAGTGTCCACAGGAAGAACATTCATCAGATTTCGCAACAATTGCAATTGAACATATGGTAGCTAAATTCCAATGATTTGTCGACACATATATGCATTACATAATTAATCATAGTGTATGAAATACGAAGACCTCATCAGATGGAAAACAATGGATCCATGCGTATATGTTTAGCGGCTAACTCTTACTCAATGTTTCAGGAGAAGGCATGCTGAAATCTTCATTATCACCAGTGGGATTGATGTAGTGATTCAGGAAGAAGTCGCTGATAAATCTCTGAACCATCAGCAATTCACCAGCGGGGAGCGGTTCAGGGGTCCTCGGTTCTAAGATGAGCTGCAGTATTTTCAAAATCAGAATATGCCATATGAGTGGAGTAGAAGATATTAATTAAGATAGACTTACTGGTACTAATTCGCGAGCATGTTCACAACTATTAGCAGATTTGCAGATGGAGATCATGTGTCTGCAAACATAGTATCCACAAAGGTTGGTCCCTGCTTGTTGCTGAGGACACTGAATTTTTTTGTACAGAATTAGTCAAGTATTTGTCCTGTTAGGAACAACCTAACCGGTGTTAGATGTATTTTTTTCTTTGGACAAAAATAGAAAGAGGTTTATTTAGAAGCTTGAACATTTGACTAGCGTAAGAAAAGGTATTTGCAGACTATTGGATAAATTTTCCGAAAATAACGAATTTCGGTGTGTTACCGGAGAAACGATCTCGTGCTGCAGAGGTAGTTCCCTCTTGAACAGGTTCCCTGGTTTAGTTTTCCACAATGCGAGCACACTGCAAATGAAGATGAATTTTGACAACATCACTTATTGAACCAGATATGAATGCAAATCAATTTCAACATCATAGAATTCAATACCTATCCATGAATTGCTGAAGATGCGTCAGATCCTGAGCGTTTGTTGACTCTCTGAGAGAATCCATGTAGTAAACTATGTTCTTGTTTGGAATAATGAATACCAATATCCAGTGATTGCTACATATTAAGAAAGCCATGAACTTACGAATTATGTCGAAATCTGAAAGACAATCAGTGTATGCGTGGTTGTTTACTTGACTTACCGTTCATGATATGGCCAGAGAAATGATTCTGCATGGGACGTGTTTTCGAAGATACGGATGACCGTGTTAATGGCTCAGTCCTGTAGGTCCTTACCATCTAATGTTGTGCCATTTGCTAATGCGGGATCTATGAAATACACACTCTCCCTTTTTCTTCTCTGCGCGTTCAATCCCCTGAGAGGAATAAAATGCAGTTAGTTGTTTATCATTTACAACCTTGTATGGAGAAGTTGATCAGAGTTTGTTAAGTACTTACTAAATCAGGCATCTAACAAGAGTGGCATCGAGCTCGTTGAAGTTGAAGAAGAGATGTAAGTCCTCGAAACCCACACTAATGGAACCAGCATCATGTCAGAAATGATCTCTGTTGTCGTGGACTAGCAGAACATGATGACCTGCTGACATTTGATCCATGCAATATTTATGTAACTCGCAGCAACTGGAGTTGCACTCATCAAAGTATTCGCCAACAAGAAATGGCTGGCCTTGGACGTAATTGCGTGCTTCAAGTATGTCTGCTTTATTTTTAGCAAGCTGCAAAGCTATTTCTTCATCATCCGTGCCGCCAGAAATAATATTACTCCCCGATTCGAACAACTTGCTGTTAATTTGGTTCTGGGCGATGAGTGCTTTAAGTAAGAGGCAATCGTTCTCTTTCCTCTTCGCTCTCCCGACGCGCTTCCTCGCGGGTGCAGCCTTTTTGGCCGCTTCCTTTTTGGTACTTGAAGCACTTCTGGTAGAACATCTGGTTGGCTAAAAGGTAGACTGCCGAGCAGACGGTGAAGTTTTGACGGACTGCTTAGCAGACGGTTTAGCTATGCCGGACCGCTGAGCTGGCGGTGCTGCTGTGACAGACTGCTGGGCTGTAGGAGCAGAGGCATCGGACTGCTGACCATGCGTTGAAGCTATGTCGGGTTTCTGCGCAGGTGGTGCCAACTTGTCGGTGTGCTGAGGAGGCCGTGCCAACGCGTTGGTTTGCTGAGCAGGAAGTGCTGACGCATTGGTATGCTGATCACGCGGCTGCGGACCGACAGACTGATGAGCAGTCTGTTCTGGACCTACAGACTGCTTCGCAGGCGGTTCCAAAGCATCAGGCTGCTTAGCAATCCATTCCACCAGGTTGGTCTGCTGAGCATGTGCTGCAGCTGGGTCTCCCCCCGCTGCTTCATTGGCCGGCATCGGAACCGGTGATGCGTCTTTAGCAGTTGTAGGCCTTGCCACTGGCTGCTCTGGGGTAGACGATGACATGGCCTGTACAGCACAAAGTCGGGCCAGCTGATCACAGGTTGATGCATCAGCCGTCGGATTACGAGTATTAGGTTCTTTGGGGGAAGCACGCGAGAGCTGCTGTGGCAAGGAGAGCGTCACCAGTTGAGGGGCGACATTGGTTGCTCTTGGCACGGCTTCAGGGTTCTCATCCATGAACTATATTTCCTTTCGTGGCCACTTGATGTGATGTAACAGTGTTTCTCCCAAGGTCCTTTGCTCATCAAAGTCTCCTAGGACATTCTTCAGGGCAAATTCATTGAATCCAGGCTTTACTTCAGTCACGTAGCACTTCACACAGCCCGGCTTCAATGGCACATTGTCCAACAAGATGCCCTCTTGCAAGAAGGGTGGGCAAACCCAGGCTGTTGCACATTTAAATGTACCTTCATAATGTGTAAGCACGCCCTTCAGTCTGTCTTTCATTCCAGATAGATCAGATATAGCATCATCATGAGCAGCTGCAGTCTCAGTGTTGCAGGGGTCAGCCGATGCACAGCTACTCTTGTGCGGTGTTGTCGCGCAATAACCAGCTTCCTCCATGCCCACCTCCCATCCCATCAGCTGGTTATCTGTCAGTGTTAGAGTCTTCTGCATCATCATTGACTCTTCAATATCCTTTCGAACAGCCGGATACATGTCCTTCCTCAACCTTTCATACAATTCATTCTGCTTCATTTCACTCCTCATTTTTTTCATGCCGAGCCTCTCTTCTTTGCTGAGTGTGAAAGCCCTCTTGTGCGGGACATTAACACCTGTACCCCTTGCACGGCCAGGGGGCTCTCTTATTTTCAGAGCATCGGATAGAATGTCACATGGCCCTGAGTTCCTGTAGAACCTTCCAGGGATCTTGGAAGCCTTTAACATCACACGATACAGTTCTTCGTCATGTGAGTTTTCAAAGTAATAAGTTCCGTCATCACGCCTCCTTGCATGTGCCCGCAAGTATTCTCTAGCGCGTTCGCCCCTGATTTCACTAAAGGCCGGTTTCCCACCCACCGCTACTGCTTCTTTATCCTCCTGGTCCCATATCAGTTTCATGTCGTAGTATCCTGCCACACCCATATGGTGGGGGTGTGTGTTCCTCTTCTGAAGTTCCGATTGCTTGGCACTCTTCTAAGCAAACTCTGTAGTTGCCCTGACCCTTTTGAATTCTGCCCAGTCTGCCTTTGTAATTTTGGGGGTATGCGGGGATTGGGTCCTTGCCTTCACTCAAGTACTTCTTGTACAACACGTGCTTCCAGCTTCTCCAAGCATCCCTAGCCTTCTTCAGTGCAGCGTGTTCCACCTGCATTCTCCACTGCTCTGGAGCATTGAAGTGATCCATGATCTCCCGGACTATCCTTTGCCGTGTTTTTGTGTCAGCCTTCCGAAACCCCGGCAGATTAATGTTGAGCCTTGCCCTGCCAACAAATCCAAACACACTCCTGAACCTCGTGTGTGCTTTATCTAGTTTAGTTGGAGCCCAAGACTTTAAATCGATCTCAGTTACTTCATATACACCATTAGGCTGGTGTGTGGGCTTCCTTGGAGTGTTCCTTCATGTCCTGACCGGAAGGGTAATTGCTACAACTCTATCCCGTTGAAGATTACTTGATCCCACACCATCTACTGAAGACCTAGGGTTGTCGAAATCAGATGAAGATACATCGCCTGAAGCATGAGTGATGTCGCTGCTACTCGACATCTACAGAGAACACATGCGAAACTCAGGAAAGGAGGATAAGCATAAAACTAAAACCTTGGTATCAAGTTGTCTAAACATGTCATGCAATAATTTAGAAAATGATCAGCTTATTTGTTAAGTTTGTGTGACTCGGGCGCCCGCGATCTGTATATCGGCGGTAACTTATTGGAACAAATACAGCTTATATGTACTAGTTAGGAAGCTAGATAATGAACATATATACGCTCTCCGTTATTTTATAGCCAATTTGGGAACATACGAAATGAAATAGGAAGAGGGATTGCGAGGAAATATGCCTCACCGCGATGGAGAGCAGTAACTAACAGGTTTCTTCATGCAAACTCGGCAGGACCACAGGAGAGGCGAGGGTTACATGATCGATATGCTCGAGGGTGGCTGGCGAGCAAACAAAGACGGCAAGGTGCGGGCAGCCGCGTGTTGGGAACGACAGTGGAGGTAGGGTTGACGTAGAAGAGCGGGCACACAGCCGGGGTGAGCACGCCGGCGCCGGAGAGGGTTCTGCTGTGGATCTCGGCGAGGGGGGAGCTGGTGATGGAGATTGGGTGGACTAGTTAAGTGAAACGCGAGCGGGCGGTGGGGGGGTGTTGGCGGCTGCTACTTCTTGAGCTTGCGTTGGTTTTTCCCTTGAAGAGGAAAGGGTGATGCAGCAAAGTAGAGATAAGTATTTCCCTCAGTTTGAGAACCAAGGTATCAATCCAATAGGAGACAACGCACAAATCACCGAATACCTGCACAAACAATCAAACAACTTGCACCCAACGCGATAAAGGGGTTGTCAATCCCTTCACGGTTATTTGCAAAAGTGAGATCTGATAGAGATAGATAATCAATAAAGTAAATATTTTTGGTATTTTTGTTTTATAGATCGGAAAGTAAAAGAGTGCAAAATAGTAGATCGGAAACTTGTACGATGGAAAATAGAAGATTATATGAAGGAAAATAGACCCGGGGGCCATAGGTTTCACTAGAGGCTTCTCTCAAGATAGAAAATAATACGGTGGGTGAACAAATTACTGCCGAGCAATTGATAGAAAAGCGCAAAGTTATGACAATATCTAAGGAAATGATCATGAATATAGGCATCACGGCCGTGTGAAGTACACCGAAACGATTCTGCATCTACTAGTATTACTCCACACATCGACCGCTATCCAGCATGCATCTAGAGTATTAAGTTCATAAAGAATTGAGTAATGCATTAAGTAAGATGACATGATGTAGAGGAATTAACTCAAGCAATATGCTGAAAACCCCATCTTTTTATCCTCGATGGCAACAATACAATACGTGCCTTGCTGCCCCTACTGTCACTGGGAAAGAACACCGCAAGATTGAACCCAAAGCTAAGCATTTCTTGCATTGCAAGAAAAACCAACCTAGTTGGCCAAACCAAACCGATAGTTCGAAGGGAATTACAAAGATATCAAATCATGCATATAAGAATTCAGAGAAGATTCAAATAATATTCATAGATAAGCTGATCATAAATCCACAATTCATCGGATCTCGGCAAACACGCCGCAAAAAAGTATTACGTCGAATAGATCTCCAAGAACATCGAGGAGAACATGGTATTGAGAATCAAAGAGAGAGAAGAAGCCATCTAGCTACTAGCTATGGACCCATACGTCTGTGGTAAACTACTCACGCTTCATCAGAAGGGCAATGGTGTTGATGTAGAAATCCTCCGTGATCGAATCCCCCTCCGGCAGGGTGCCGAAAAAGGTCCCTAGATGGGATCTCACGGGTACAGAAGGTTGCGGCGGTGGAAAAGTCTTTTCGTGGATGCCCCTATTGGTTTGGGGATATATGAGTATATATAGGCGAAAGAATTAGGTCAGGAGGTGCATGAGGGGCCCACAAGGGTGGGAGGCGCGCCCTACTCCCTGGGCGCGCCCTCCGTCCTTGTGGCCGCCTCGTGGCTCCTCCGACTTCATCTCCAAGACTCCTGGTTTCCTTCTGGTCCAAGAAAAATCATCGTGAAAGTTTTATTCCGTTTGGTATTCCTTTTCTGCGAAACTCAAAAACAAGGAAAAAACAGAAACTGGCACTGTGCTCTAGGTTAATAGGTTAGTCCCAAAAATAATATAAAATAGCATATTAATGCATATAAAACATCCAAAACAGATAATATAATAGCATGGAACAATCAAAAATTATAGATACGTTGGAGACGTATCAAGCATCCCCAAGCTTAATTCCTGCTCGTCCTCGAGTAGGTAAATGATAAAAACAGAATTTTTGATGTGGAATGCTACCTAACATATTTATCCATGTAATTTTCTTTTATTGTGGCATGAATGTTCAGATCCGTAAGATTCAAAACAAAAGTTTAATATTGACATAAAAACAATAATACTTCAAGCATACTAACAAGGCAATTATGTCTTCTCAAAATAACATGGCCAAAGAAAGCTTATCCCTAGAAAATTATATAGTCTGGCTATGCTCCATCTTCATGACACAAAATATTCAAATCATGCACAACCCCGATCACAAGCCAAGCAATTGTTTCATACTTTTGACGTTCTCAAACTTTTTCAACTTTCACGCAATACATGAGCGTGAGCCATGGACATAGCACTATAGGTGGAATAGAATATGGTGGTTGTGGAGAAGACAAAAAGAGGGAGATAGTCTCACATCAACTAGGCGTATCAACGGGCTATGAAGATGCCCATCAATAGATATCAATGTGAGTGAGTAGGGATTGCCATGCAACGGATGCACTAGAGCTATAAGTTTATGAAAGCTCAAAAAGAAACTAAGTGGGTGTGCATCCGACTCGCTTGCTCACGAAGACCTAGGGCAATTTGAGGAAGCCCATCATTGGAATATACAAGCCAAGTTCTATAATGAAAAATTCCCACTAGTAAATGAAAGTGACAACATAGGAGACTCTCTATCATGAAGATCACGGTGCTACTTTGAAGCACAAGTGTGGTAAAAGGATAGTAACATTGCCCCTTCTCTCTTTTCTCTCATTTTTTTTGTTTGGGCCTTCTCTTATTTTTTTTGGCCTCTTTTTTTTATTTTTCGTCCGGAGTCTCATCCCGACTTGTGGGGGAATCATAGTCTCCATCATCCTTTCCTCACATGGGACAATGCTCTAATAATGAAGATCATCACACTTTTATTTACTTACAACTCAAGAATTACAACTCGATTCTTAGAACAAAATATGACTCTATATGAATGCCTCCGGCGGTGTACCGGGATGTGCAATGAATCAAGAGTGACATATATGAAAGAATTATGAATGGTGGCTTTGCCACAAATACGATGTCAACTACATGATCATGCAAAGCAATATGACAATGATGATGCGTGTCATAGTAAACGGAACGGTGGAAAGTTGCATGGCAATATATCTCGGAATGGCTATGGAAATGCCATAATAGGTAGGTATGGTGGCTGTTTGGAGGAAGGTATATGGTGGGTGTATGTTACCGGCGAAAGTTGCGCGGTACAAGAGAGGCTAGCAATGGTGGAAGGGTGAGAGTGCGTATAATCCATGGACTCAACAATAGTCATAAAGAACTCACATACTTATTGCAAAAATCTATTAGTTATCAAAACAAAGTACTACGCGCATGCTCCTAGGGGGATAGATTGGTAGGAAAAGACCATCGCTCGTCCCCGACCGCCACTCATAAGGAAGACGATCAATAAATAAATCATGCTCCGACTTCATCACATAACGGTTCACCATACGTGCATGCTACGGGAATCACAAACCTTAACACAAGTATTTCTCAAATCCACAATTCCTCACTAGCATGACTCTAATATCATCATCTTTATATATCAAAACAATCATAAGGAATCAAACTTCTCATAGTATTCAATGCACTTTATATGAAAGTTTTTATTATATCCCTCTTGGATGCCTATCTTATTAGGACTAAATTTATAACCAAAGCAAATTACCATGCTGTTTAAAGACTCTCAAAATAATATAAGTGAAGCATGAGAGTTCTATAATTTCTATAAAATAAAGCCACCGCCGTGCTCTAAAAAGATATAAGTGAAGCACTAGAGCAAAATTGCCTAGCTAAGAAGATATAAGTGAAGCACAAAGAGTATTCTAATAAATCACGATTCATGCGTGTCCCTCTCAAAAGGTGTGTACAGTAAGGATGATTGTGGAAAACTAAAAATCAAAGGCTCAAATTATACAATACGCTCCAAGCAAAACACATATCATGTGGTGAATAAAAATATAGCCTCAAGTAAAGTTACCGATAGATGAAGACGAAAGAGGGGATGCCTTCCGGGGCATCCCCAAGCTTAGGCTCTTGGTTGTCCTTGAATATTACCTTGGGGTGCCTTGGGCATCCCCAAGATTAGGCTCTTGCCACTCCTTATTCCATAGTCCATCAAATCCTTACCCAAAACTTGAAAACTTCACAACACAAAACTCAACAGAAAATCTCATAAGCTCCGTTAGTATAAGAAAATAAATCACCACTTTGGTACTGTTGTGAACTCATTATTTATTTATATTGGTGTAATATCTACTGTATTCCAACTTTTCCATGCTTCATACCCCCCGATACTACCCATAGAGTCATCAAAATAAGCAAACAACACAAAGAAAACAGAATCTGTCAAAAACAGAACAATCCACGAAGATCCGAATTGTTCTAATACTTATGTAACTCCAAAAATTATGAAAAATTAGCAAAACAGAGACAATAGGTATATAAATCTCTTATAAAAAATTCAGGGTTGTTAAATGAGACAGTGAATTATTAAAATTCTGATACTGGACGCAAAAGTTTCTGTTTTTCAGCAAGATGAAATCAACTATCACCGTAAGCCATCCCAAAGGTCTTACTTGGCACAAACACTAATTAAAACATAAAAACACGTCTAACCAGAGGCTAGATGAATTATTTATTGCAAAACAGAACCAAAAAAGCAAAAACAAAAATAAAATTGGGTTGCCTCCCAACAAGCGCTATTGTTTAACGCCCTTGGCTAGGCATAAAAACACGAATAGATCTAGGTATTGTCGTAATAATGATAGGGCAAATCTCGAAAATTCATCTCGTACTCCCTTCGTTCAGCAGCAAGTTTCCTTTGTGGTAAGCAAAAGTAATCAAAAGGGCTAAATTTAATGGGATAAGAATCCCCAAGATCAATCTCGGGAGGAATTGGTTCCTCCTTCGTCCCCTCATATTGTATAACCAACTCATCATTATAAGCATTCTTTTGGCAAAAAGTCATGAGCTTGTGTCCAAGAGAAAAACCCAATCCATTGTTTTGTATAGCGAAATTATCATTAAGCTCGGAAATCTTATCAACTAAAACATCGGTGGGGACCCTCTTTCTTAAATTTTCATTATAAGCCACATGATCTAAAGATCTTAAACGCATTATGTCTTGGTTAAAGAGAATTCCCTCTATGGGCGGACGACCACCATCTACTTTATAATGCGCAAAAATTTCACGACCTTCTTTCATAATAAATCTAAATTCATGAGCTAAAAATATAGTGGCGGCGTGCTTAACGGAAGAATGCTCAATATTAGAAAACTCCAGAAAAATCCTTTGTATGGATGGATGCATATGAACAAATTGTCTTTCAAGTTCAACCACAAGCAAAGATATAGCATCCACAAGACTACTAGTTTTATGGAGAATAAATCCACCTAAAGTGGGTAGTGCACCGGCACAAGTAAAGAAATCTTGAATAACCCCTTTTCCAATAATATTGCCGCTACCTATGCGAAGTTTTTTAGTGTGCAAGATAGTAGATTCTTCATGAGGATTAGTATTAGCAAAAGCATCAAGGTTTCCCACATCGTTACTACTATCCTTTTCAGTGATAACCTCCCCAATTTCAGACATGGTGGCAACAAACCAATCTAGCAAATGAGCAAACCGAAAACAAACGAAAGAAGGGCGAAGAAAAGGCAAAGAGAGGGGCGAAGAAAAAGGTAAATCTTTTCGAAAATCATTTTAGAAGTGGGGGACAGGAAAATGGCGAATAAGGTAATGTAAGAGATGAGAGTTTATGATGGGTACTTGGTATGTCTTGACTTGGCATAGATTTCCCCGGCAACGGCGCTAGAAATTCTTCCTGCTACTTCTTGAGCTTGCGTTGGTTTTTCCCTTGAAGAAGAAAGGGTGATGCAGCAAAGTAGAGATAAGTATTTCCCTCAGTTTGAGAACCAAGGTATCAATCCAGTAGGAGACAACGCACAAATCACCGAATACCTACACGAACAGTCAAACAACTTGCACCCAACGCGATAAAGGGGTTGTCAATCCCTTCAAGGTTATTTGCAAAAGTGAGATCTGATAGAGATAGATAATCGATAAAGTAAATATTTTTGGTATTTTTTTTATAGATCGGAAAGTAAAAGATTGGAAAATAGTAGATCGGAAACTTGTATGATGGAAAATAGAAGATTATATGATGGAAAATAGACCCGGGGGCCATAGGTTTCACTAGAGGCTTCTCTCAAGATAGAAAATAATACGGTGGGTGAACAAATTACTGCCGAGCAATTGATAGAAAAGTGCAAAGTTATGACGATATCTAAGGCAATGATCATGAATATAGGCATCACGTCCGTGTCAAGTAGACCGAAACGATTCTGCATCTACTACTATTACTCCACACATCGACCGCTATCCAGCATGCATCTAGAGTATTAAGTTCTAAAGAACAGAGTAATGCATTAAGTAAGATGACATGATGTAGAGGAATTAACTCAAGCAATATGATGAAAACCCCATCTTTTTATCCTCGATGGCAACAATACAATACGTGCCTTGCTGCCCCTCCTGTCACTGGGAAAGGACACCACAAGTTTGAACCCAAAGCTAAGCACTTCTCCCATTGCAAGAAAAACTAATCTAGTTGGCCAAACCAAACCGATAGTTCGAAGAGAAATACAAAGATATCAAATCATGCATATAAGAATTCGGAGAAGATTCAAATAATATTCATAGATAAGCTGATCATAAATCCACAATTCATCGGATCTCGGCAAACACACCGCAAAAAAGTATTACATCGAATTGATCTCCAAGAACATCGAGGAGAACATGGTATTGAGAATCAAAGAGAGAGAAGAAGCCATCTAGCTACTAGCTATGGACCCGTAGGTCTGTGGTAAACTACTCACGCTTCATCGGAAGGGCAATGGTGTTGATGTAGAAGCCGTCCGTGATCGAATCCCCCTCCGGCAGGGTGCCGGAAAAGGTCCCTAGATGGGATCTCACGGGTACAGAAGATTGCGGCTGTGGAAAAGTCTTTTCGTGGATGCCCCTGTTGGTTTGGGTATATATGAGTATATATAGGCGAAAGAATTAGGTCAGGAGGTGCACGAGGGCCCCACAAGGGTGGGGAGCGCGCCCTACCCCCTGGGCGCGCCCTCCGTCCTTGTGGCCGCCTCGTGGCTCCTCTGACTTCATCTCCAAGTCTCCTGATTTCCTTCTGGTCCAAGAAAAATCATTGAGAATGTTTTTTTCTGTTTGGACTCCATTTGGAATTCCTTTTCTGTGAAACTCAAAAACAAGGAAAAAACAGAAACTGGCACTGGGCTCTAGGTTAATAGGTTAGTCCCAAAAATAATATAAAATAGCATATTAATGCATATAAAACATCCAAAATAGATAATATAATAGCTTGTAACAATCAAAAATTATAGATACGTTGGAGACGTATCAGCGGCCTAGGTGAAAAAGGTGAAAAAATATCCCCGGTCGCCGCGCGGAAAGGCCTATGCAAACGGTTGCCTCTAAGCGCTCGTGTGCACAAAGAGAATAATTTCATTTGAAATGAAGATGTACTAATTTTGAAATGAAGACGTGAGTTCATCATTTCGCCTCTAAATTTTTCCCACGTTAAGCAATCACTATTATACCACGGGTTTGATTTGCTGGCACATTTCAGGTCTCGTGTGCTATATTGAAGACATTTTTTTGGCATTTACCGTGCATTTTGGCATATAAATCAAATCCTAGCCGGACTGCATTTGCTGTCGAAAGGGATGAGGATTGTTGTTCAATCTGGAGCATCCAACGGTGCAAATGTACAATCTGTGGGGTTTGAGTTCTGGCCAATCAGAGCGCACGACTCAGATCACGCGCGCAGCAATGTGGGGCATCGGCCACGGTTTGGTAGGCACACTGCTTTCATGAGTGAACCGTGTGCTTTTTGAAAACATTTAGATGAACTAACAGCATATTTTCGTTTGAATGAAAACAAGAGTTCATCGTTTCGCCTCCAAATTGTTTTCCACGGTAAGAAATCACCATTGTACCCTACGGTTCGATTTTCTAGTGCATTTGAGGTATCGTTTGCTACATTTGAGTTGTTTGCTATAGTTGCAACAACACGTGGATGCTAGCTAGCAAGATCATTTGTGTGTCGCTTTGGGAGTTTTCATTCATTGTTCGAGAAACAGGAAAAAAAAATCAAACAGTTCGGCCGCAGGGTGCGGCCAGAGGCGTATGCCTTGTTGGTATTCTAATTACAGGAAATGCATATAGAGTCCAAAAATAACGAAAATTAGTGTGTCACCGTGGCATGCTCTCAGGATCCCATGGAAAAAATTTGGTAAAGTTTGGCACAAGTTTTGATGCTCACACCTTCCAAATCGGAGCATCTCACAAGAAGGATCATAGTTTCCAAAAGGAGACGCATCACTTCGGACTCCAATCGTCAGTGACTACATCGTCCCACCTCGAATTTTTTTCATGGTAAACAATCACGTATATACCCTAGGTTTGATTTTCTGGCCCATTTCAGGTCTCGTCTGCTATATTGAAGTCATTTTTTTGCACTTACCTTGCATTTAGTGCGTATAAATTCAAAACCGTTCTACAACTACATCTGGGTATTAGTTAGCAAAGAAGGTGTACAAATCATTTGTGTGTCACTATGCGAGTTTTCATCCATTGTCCAAGAAACGGGGAGAAGTTTCAAACTTTTCGACTGCGAGGTGCGGCCACCGGCATAGGCCTAGTTGGTATTTTAATTACAGGGAATTCAGATGGAGTCCAGGCATCATCAAAATCGGTGTGTGCCCGTGGCGTGCTCTCACAACCCCGGGAAAAAAAATTGGTAAAGTTTGGCACAAGTTTTGATGATCGCTCCTTCCAAACCGGAGCATCTCACATGAAGGAAAATGGTTTCTAAAAGGAGACGTGTCAATTCAAACTCCAGTGGCCGGTGACTTCATCGTTTGGCCTCATAAAAATTTCCACGGTACGCAATCACCATTATACCACGGGTTTTATTTTCTAACGCATTTCAGGTATCGTTTGCTATATTTAAGACATTTTTTGAATTTAGAGTGCAATTTCTGGACATAAATAAAATCACAACTGGAACTGCATGTGCTGTCGAAAGGGATGAGGATTGCCGTTCGATCAATGAGAATCCAACGGTGCAGACGTACGATCCGTGGGGTTTGGGTTCTGGTCAATCAGAATGCATGACTCAGATCACACGCATTGCAGGGGGCATCGGCCATGGTTTAGTAGGCACATGGCTTTCGTGAGTGAACCGTGTGCTATTTGAAAACATTTACATGGACTGACATCATATTTTCATTTGAATGAAAACATGAGTTCATCGTTTCGCCTTCAATTTTTTTCCACAGTAAGAAATCATGATTGTACCCTATGGTTCGATTTTCTGGTGCATTTGAGATCTTGTTTGCTATATTTGAGTCATTTTTTGCACACACACACACATATATATATATATATATATATATATATATATATATATATATAGGTTTATTCTGCTAATATTAGCAGAATAGTTATTCTGCTAACACTTCCGAACTGCACGCTCAACGCAAGTGCACGTCATTGTTGAAGCAAGAGCACTGCAGTACTGATGCGAGTGCACTTCCTGTCGCAAAAAACTGCACTCGGTGTTTTTTCGGTACTATTTTCGTTCCAATTTTTAAATCATTTGTCGGAACGAGGCGTGTAATATATCGTTGGAAATCTATGGATTAGGCGCAACTTTGCCATGTATATTTTTTTTCGAGATTCCTCATGGTTTAAGAGCAGTTTTAAAAACAGTGCGGCGCACGACGAGTGACAGCGAGCGTTTTTTCAAGTTTTTTTATAAACCGCTCGTCGGAATGAAGCAAATGATATGCCGTTGGAAAGATATAGTCGAGGCGCAACTTTTTCATATGTATTATTTTCTCTAATTTGTTACGGTTTAAGAGCAATTTTAAATTTACTAAATCACGAAATTCTGTTTTTTAAAAAAATTGAAATTTTTTGTACTGTTTTCGCTCTAGTTTTTGAACTGTTTGTCGAAATGAGGCGTGTGATACGCCGTTGGAAAGCTACGGATGAGGCACAATTTTCATATGTAGAAATGTTTTTGAGATTCCTTACGGTTTTAAGTTAATTTTAAAAATCGTGTGACGGACGACGAGTGGCAGCGGCTGTTTTTTTGTGAAATTTTTACAAACCGTTAGTCGAAATGATTCTAATGATACGCCGTTGGAAACATATCGACGAGACGCAACTTTTTCATGTAGAACACTCTCTCTAATTTCTTACAGTTTAAGAGCAGTTTTGAAATTACCAAAATGCGGACACTTTGTTTTTTGCGACGCCAAAATCGATGTGTGTACTGCATCAGACAGAAGAACGCACCGCTTCAGACTGAAAACCGCACTGCATTAGACGGGCAAATGAACTGCATGATTTCTTTTATTTAGACGTAAATTTTCTCAGGCGAGGAAGTGGACTGCACTTCACATCGGGCGTAAGTGAACCGCAAAACTATCGAGAAGTGAGCCGCATTAGTTTTTTTTGTCATGTTCGTAACATTTTTCTGCACTTTTGAGATGAACAACATCAGACGGCCGATAGCACAGCTTCAGATGAAAAACCGCACTGCATCAGACGGGCAAATAAACTGCATGTTTCTTTTGTTTTTTATTCTAAAAAAATTATGAACGAGAATGGACCACAGAGTAAGGGCAAGTGAACCACTACAAGAATTGAAGGGAGCTGCAAAACTCCAATGCTCCTTTTTTAATCCACAGTACAAACACATACAAATTACAATGACGGGGACTTAAAATATAAATCCACAATTTTTCCATGAAAATGCAAGCCGGTCGCCGGCGCAATGCAAGTCCAATCCCCACATCACTGCCCTCAAAAAGAAGATACAGCAAAAGAGAGACAATGAACTACAAAAACAAAGATACAGTGAATTGCTAGCATTCTTTTATACTTCCACCAAACTGCATATTGGCACTGGCTATACTGCATGCCGGCTAGGATCTAGCATTCTCGTGAAAACAAATCCAGTGAGAGAAAAAAATATATGTATGCCAAGCGGTGGCATCTCGCAGGCGGATGCCAAGTACAACACGTCCTCCTTTCCCTGGAAGCTCATGGTAGCAGGCTGGGAAAGGCCAAAGTCACAGGTTGTCGCTTCCTTTGGCCACCCAGAAGCAAACCACGATTTTCTGAACCGCATTGCTGCGGATGCCAAACTGCACGCCTGTGGGCAGCCACTGGGTGTGCTTTTCCACTGAAGACGATGAGGAAAGGCGACAACGTCCATTCCCATCTCCGCGCCAGTTGTTGAAGGCCTCGACGCTGAAGTTGGTCATCGGTAGAACCATGCACCTGCGAGCCTAAAAACTGCACGCACGCGCCATGCGAGCTACATGCAGCGAGTCATCGGATTGCATTGGACCACGAGGCAGAGTAGGGTGGGGGAGGAAGAGGCCCAGGAGGAGAGCTGTCGCCACTGTTATCGAGCCGAGACGAAGAACGCACGCACTGCAATAAAAGGCCAGGGCACTGCACTGAACGTGCCCGCCAAACAGCTTGCCCAAGCGAGTGAACTGCACGCTGTGCCACCATTCATTCATCTCCCTCGCGTACGGAGGGAAGAGGAGATGCAGCAGGGAGTTGGGCTGCCGCGACCCTCCGATGGGGACGGGAGGGATGCACGTGAAGGCGGATGAAGTGGGGTCCGGTGCTTCTCGTCAGAGCGCGTCAGATCCGGCGGTGGGGCGGGCGCTGTGGTCGGTCTGGCCAGCGACGAAGGAACTAAGGGAGAGGGCGATGGATCCCGGCAAGAGATGAGAGGGAGCGGGCGGGGTGGGTTGGTAGGCCACGGTTGCAACGGGAAGCTCGAGGCAGGCGCGGCATGGTGGCGCGCGTCCGGTCCGGAGGTGGTGAGGAATGTGGATGTAGAGGGTGCCAGAGAAGAGTTGATGGTGGATCTCACTGGATCCATGGTGGGTGCGGCACGGAGTGGCCATGGCCTCTTAGATCTGACGCCGGGGAGGCGGGCTATTCGAGCCATCGCCGACGCGGTGGGAGGATGGGTGCAGCATGGGGAGGGAGGTCGCGGCGCTGTGGGAGGTTGGCGGCGGTGCACTAGAGTAGAAGGTAGAGGGGATTGGGGTATGAGGTGGGAGACATGGGGGTGTGGGTGAGTTGAGGTCGAGGTTGGGGGTGGGGGTGGGTGCGGTCCGGTTAATTTTAGATGGTTGGTTTGGCTCGGTTGTTCGATGAAGTGCTAAACTGTTAGCAGAATAAGCTAGTGTTAGCAGAATAAGACTCTTAAGGAGTGTTATTAGAATAGACCCACCCTATATATATATATATATATATATATATATATATATATATATATATATATATATATATATATATATACATGTAGTCGCAACTACATGTGGGTGTTAGCAAGATCATTTGTGTGTCGCTTTGCGAGTTTTCATTCATTATCCGAGAAACGAGAAAATACTTCAAACAGTTCGGCTGCAGGGTGCGGCCACAGGCATAGGCCTTGTTGGTTTTTTAATTACAGGAAATGCATATAGAGTCCGGAAATAACAAAAATCATTGTGTCACTGTGGCGTGCTCTCACGATGGCATGGAAAAAATTTGGTAAAGTTTGGCACAAGTTTTGGTGCTCGCACCTTCCATACCGGAGCATCTCACAAGAAGGATCATGGTTTCCAAAAGGAGACGCGGCACTTCGGACTCCAAATCGTCAGTGACTACATCGTTCCGCCTCGAAAAAAATCATGGTAAACAATCATGGATATACCCTTGGTTTGATTTTCTGGCCCATTTCAGGACTCGTCTGCTATGTTTAAGTCATTTTTTGCACTTGCCTTGCATTTAGTGCATATAAAATCAAAACTCTACTACAACTACATGTGGGTGTTTTAGTTAGGCTATACTTAGGCTACTCATAGTGGAGAGTATCATATACTAGTATCATAAAAATGATACTAGTGTATGATACTACCTTTAATTATAGTGCATAGTATAATAGAGTAGTATCATAGATGATCGTATTTATTGCCATGCATGACACAAATTAGCATCGCATTTAACATCATACGGTATCTACCTATATGTTACTCTAACCCTCTCTATCTTCTTTAATTCTTTGCCACATCAGCATACTTGCTATTTCCGAGTGCATGCTACCGGCTATGATACCACCAATATGGCCAGCCTAATAGTGGGGAGTATCATATACTAGTATCAGGCATATGATACTCGTGTATGATACTATGTACCTTCATAGTGCATAGTATCATAGAGTAGTATCATAGATGACCGTATTTATGGCCATGCATGACACAAAGTAGTATAGCATTTATTATGTTACGGTATCTACCTATGTTACTCTAACCCACTCTCCCTTCTTTAATTCTTTGCCACATCATCATATTTGCTATTCCCGAGTGCATGATACCGGCTATGATACCCCCACTATGGCCAGCCTTAGCAAAGAAGGTGTACAAATCATTTGTGCGTCACTTTGCGAGTTTTCATCCGTTTGTCCGAGAAGCGGGGAGAAGTTTCAAACATTTCGGCCGCGAGGTGCGGCCACTGGCGTAGGCCTAGTTGGTATTTTAATTACAGGAAATTCAGGTGGAGTCCGGACATCATCAAAATCGATGTGTGCCCGTGGCGTGCTCTCACGACCCTGTGAAAATTTTTTGGTAAAGTTTCGCACAAGTTTTGATGATCGCTCCTTCCAAACCGGAGCATCTCACATGAAGGATCATTGTTTCCAAAAGGAGACGTGTCAATTCAAACTCCAGTGGCCGGTGACTTCATCGTTTGGCCTCATAAAAATTTCCATGGTACGCAATCACCATTATACCACGGGTTTGATTTTCTGGCGCATTTCAGGTATCGGTAGCTATATTTAAGACATTTTTTGAGTTTAACATGCATTTTGTGCATAAAAATAAAATTACAACCGGAACTGCATTTGCTGTCGAAAGGGATGAGGATTGCCGTTTGATCCGGGAGCATCCAACGGTGCAGACATACGATCCGTGGGGTTTGGGTTCTGGCCAATCAGAAAGCACAACTCAGATCGCGCGCGGGGTTTGGTCGGCACACGACTTTCATGAACGAACCATGTACTATTCACAAACCAGATTGCATATCTTTTGTTCACACATACTGGAGTGAGATCAATTGAGTGTGCTACCTCTATGATATAATAATAATAATAATAATAATAATAATAATAAATAGTTCATATTCATTGCCTGAGCTGACAGCATATCAAGGTTAACATATTAACGGTTCTTGCATCAACAGAAAACCGGGCATAACTCACAAATTCAGTACACGCGACAGTTCTAAATTGAACGAATTAAGTTGCAGGGTAGGCATAAATACTAGTCTTGCGGCTTAATTCCCATGTACATGGGGGAACTGGGATCATTACGTTGACCCCGAGTGAACTTGGGTTTTCTGATGATTTTACGCTTCTCTGTTAGATGGGTGCGTGATCCCTTGGTTGGCAACTCAGCAAATTCATCATACTCGTCCTCATCGGTAACATCCTCGACACCAAGTACCCTCCTCTTCCCATGCATCACTACATGGAAGTTCTTATGCAAGGGGTCTTCCGCATAGAAAATCTGGGTAGCATCGCTTCCAAGAATGAACGGGTCCGCGTGATATGCCATCGTTGTCCTGTTAACACAGGTCTTCCTGTAATCATCAACCTTTACATGACCAAGAGGGATCCATGCGCACCTGAATATGCCACCTTCACTTTCACATAGTTAAGGTCCCAAATCTCTTTGATGGTTCCATAGTATACCCTTTTATCAGCTTCATCTACAGTCATGCATTCTATTCGAACAGAGCTGTTTTGATATAAGGTCTTCTCATCACGTTCCTCAGTGTAGAACGTGTATCCATTTATGTCATATGCTTGGTACGTCAACACCGTAGGTGATTGCTTTGTACCAACCACGTAGCAATGTCATCGATGGATCCTTGTGCCAAATGATTCTTCAGCCATTCAGCGTAGTTCTTAGTGTGCTCCTTCATCTCCACATCTGATGAAGGCACCATTGGTAAGAAGATTTGGTGTATCTCCGCCAAGTGTTCTTCGGCATAAGTGCTGAGAACTGGGCTGTTAAGCAGTACCGTCAAATGGGCTTTCTCTGCCAATTCTCTTGGTGCAGCCATTTGCGTGCCAGCAAGGACCGGCTTACCTTTCAGCCTTCCCTCGTGGTGAGAGAGGGGCAAACCTATAGGTCTTTGTTTCATGTATTTGATGCAAAACTCAACCACCTCCTCCGCGGTATAACCTTGTAGGATGCTTGCCTCTGGATGGTTCGGTTCCACCAATAGTGCTTCAGTATTCCCATGAACCGCTCGAAGGGATACATGTCGCGAAGAAACACAGGACCACAATACTTTATCTCGTCGACAAGGTGCATAGTGATATGGACCATGACATCAAAGAATGACGGTGGGAAAAACATCTCTAGGTTGGACAATATTCTTACAATATCCTCTTGCATATGATCCAACTCTTCAGGATCTACAACTTTATGCCATAGTTGTTTGAAGAAATCACATAGCTCAATGAGTGTGTTTCTTATATCTTTGTCCATCATATTCCTGATGGCCACCGGGAGGATTTGTGTCAACATTACGTGGCAATCATGTGACTTCATGTGTCCCAACTTCATTTTACCTGAGCTCACATCCACGAGACTTCTGATGTTTGCGGAGTAGGAAGAGGGTGTCTTAACTGACAACAAATATGTGAAGAACTCTGTGGCTTCTTTTGTACTGAAATTGTAACTCTGGCGAGCTTTGATGAATTTGTCATCATCTTCTGCTTCACTCTTGTGTTTTGAGTGATCTGCAAGCATATCAAGCCGTGCACCGTCACCATCCTTTGTTTTACCTTTAATCTTGAGCAGAGTACCAAGGATGCTTTCACATACGTTCTTCTCTACGTGCATGACATCGATGCAGTGACGTACACGTAGAATCTCCCCGTAAGGTAATTTCCAGAACACCGATTTCTTCTTAAACACTTGACCCTTGGGTGTTTGTTTCACCGTCAAAGCGTGCTTCTTGCCAAGCACAACATTAATTTGTTTAGCCATGTTGTGGACCACGTCCCCATCATAGGGTCTTGGGCCCACATCTACCTCTACCGTACCATCAAATTCAGCTTTCATCTTTCGGTATGGGTGTTTTTTCCGTAAGAACCTA
Source organism: Thinopyrum elongatum (assembly GCA_011799875.1). Taxonomy (NCBI): domain Eukaryota; kingdom Viridiplantae; phylum Streptophyta; class Magnoliopsida; order Poales; family Poaceae; genus Thinopyrum; species Thinopyrum elongatum. The sequence goes on along the minus strand of CM022298.1, from coordinate 543,368,972 downwards.
CGATGACGCAAATACATGGTTTTGCGCGAGTTGGGAAGAAATCTGCTAGCTGTCCTATCCATGCATGTGACACACCCTACATCTCTCTTTGTTTTCTGCCCTGATGTGTTGCCTAATGCCGGCATATCTTGAATGGTGTGCACCAGCATCGCATGTAGATCGAAAATCTCCTTTTTGTAAGCATCATAACATTTTACAGCAGGTGCATCTATCCACACTGTCAGCAGTTCTTCTACCAGTAGCTGAAAGTAAATGTCGATGTCATTTCTAGGTTGCTTTGGGCCTTGGATAATCATTGACATCACAATGTATTTTTTCTTCATACACAACCAAGGAGCTAGGTTATATATGCTTAAAAGCACCGGCCATGTGCTGTGATTGGTGCTCATATCGCCAAAAGGATTCATCCCGTCAGAACACTCCCCGAGCCTTATACTTCTAGGATCCTTGGCAAAGTCTTGAAACTTGTTGTCAATTAATTCCCACTGAGCCCCATCTTTCGGGTGCCTCATATATTTATCCGCAGTTCGCTCATCATGATGCCACCGCAACCTCTTTGCCTCTGTAGGGTTTGCAAACAAACGCCTCAACCTTGGAATTAAAGGCAAGTACCAAACAACCTTGAACGGGATTCCTGTCTTGATCTCGTCGTCTAATTTGTACTTGTCCTTTGCTCTCCTGCGCTTGTATTGTGCATGCTTGCATATGGGACATGCACGCAAATCTTTGTACTCACCACGGTACAATATACAATCATTCACACAAGCGTGTATCTTCTGTACTTCAAGTTCCAATGGGCAAACAATTTTATTCGCTTTGTTTGTGCTTCTAGGGAGCACATTATCTTCCGAAAGAATTTCTTTTAAAAGGCCTAACATCTCTGTGAAGCCCTTGTTTGATAGACAGTTTGCTGCTTTAAATTTGAGAAGCGCCAGGGTGGCACTCAACTTGGAATATTTCTTTTTGCAACCTGGATACAGTTCTTTCTTGGAGTCTGCATCAATGGTTGGCATATCCTTGTACCGAATCATATCTTTTTTTGGGACCTTGAAATCTGCAATCATAGCAGCAAAATCTGGCATATCAATATCGTCGTCATCTGCGTCGACGTCTTGGTTTTCCAGTGGGCATTTCAGCTTTCTGGTGTTCCATTGGTAGCTTGACGCCTCTGCCCCGATGTTAGATTCAACATCCATGTGACACTGATCGGGGTTTGGCATCTCGCAGCCCTGGGTATATTCATCCATGACCTGCTCTTCACCGTGTCTAGTCCAACGTGTATATCCATCCATGAATCCCCGAGAGAGTAAGTGCCACTGGACATCTTCAACTTCACGTGACTCTTTATTGGCACAATGAGTACATGGACACAGGATGTAATCCGCATCACCAATTCTCCTCTTTGTACTTTCAGCCAAATTCATGAACTCTATCACGCCACTGATAAAATCTGTGGTTGTCCGATTCTTCATCCATTGAGATCGTTCCATCTGCACCACACGAATGGTAATTAAAAAAACAACATTAATACACAGATTAACTAATGCCCAAAGATGTGTGCATAAATCACAAGGTTTTATTTTCATAATTACTGAGGGCGCTCCATATTGTTATCCAGACGTGCAATGACAAAAATTAATGGCCAGTCAATTTACACGCAGAGTACTACAGCACTACCCTTAGGAATTGAATACCTTAATTAAGCCACTCATGAAAAGAATACCTTAATTAATTAGCCGCGCGGTGACCTCTACCCAGCAGACAGACAAGTGCGATGCGGCGGCACGCCGAGACAGCAGGGTCGAGGAGCAAAGCTTAGTGCGGCTGCCGCCTGAAGTTCGACCTCCACTATCCCACCATCGACCGCGATGGATGTGCTCCAATCACGCCGCCGCCGACCTCGATGGTTGAGCTCCTCCTATCTCCCGCCGCAGACCAAGGATTGACCTCCTATGATGTCGCACCACCCACCGACCGAGGATTGACGTCTTCTCCGGTAGCCGCTGCCATCTCTATCTGCAGAGCGGCTGTTTTATTTTTTGACGGATATCTGCAGAGCGGCTGTTTACACGGTATCACTGTAACTCAATTATATGTATAGGGTAGTACATTACATACGGTTATACAACGGCAACCATGTGTCACCTACGTTGTCTTCTCACATGGTTTGGAGCGGAAATCGTGTGTGAAGTTGTAATACCTAACACAAACGACATGTACAAACAGTGTGACGTATACAACATATAGTGCCATAAGTAGTTCCCGACAGTTAGCTTATCCCCATAGTTTCCCCATTTCCCCCAAATCCCTAGATAGCCTCCAAATTCCCTCGTGTGGTGCTAACATTGGGGGAATGCGGACGAGTTGTGCTGATGGTTTCGGTGCGGCTGCTCCTGCTCGTATCGCCGCTTTCGGCAGCGCCGCCACGACGGCGGTTGCCGCCGAGCACTTGCCTAAGGTCATCAGAAGGTAGGTGTACTACGGATCCAAATCGTCCTGTCAGGTTCCAATCTATCCCGATCTTTTTTAGCATGTCCAAAGTAGCTCCTTGCTGAATCCGTCCTGAATGACCCCCCACCAGGAAAGCGATCTGCCGCTAGATCCGGAGCTTGACTCCAGACTCCCGCAACACGAGTTCGACTCCGAGTTTTGCGCCACCGAGAAGTACCAAAAGCTAAGTTGTGTGCACGGGCACACTCCTGCTCGACGTGTATGCACGGAGGGATTCAACATTGGCAGGCGGTTTCTCAGTTGCCCCATAGAGGTTAGTGCTAAGTTCATCATTTTACTTGAGTTAATGCCACCGCTCATCCTGAATACTATTTAACATTGGCAGGGATATGAGGCTTGTGCCTTTGTTAACTGGCTGGATGAAGAATGGCATGGCAGGGCTCGGAGTGTTATCACTAAGCTCGCAGAAGATGACATAAAGCTGAAGAAGAAACTGGCTGATCTGGAATGTAAATTAGTACGATGAAGCAAGAAAGAATCAATCACAGGCAACAGATGAAAGCAAGAGACAAGAAGGAACTAACATGTGTAGTTCTGGTTGTCGCATTAGCCATGTTCTATGCGCTGTTTGCAATGATGATTAGGGCTTTTTTTTTGACAGTATTGCTAAAGCACATCTAGATGTGCTCTAAGTAATGCACATCTAGGTCCTATGCCATTGATGTTATGAGAAGATTCGTGCAGATATTTTTCTTTGTCTTTTTTTCTTTTCCATTGTAGTTCGATTATTACTGGCTTCATCAATAAGAAGAGCTCAATGTATTGCTTGCCAACTGTCCTACTCCGTTCGTACCGGTACCGGTGCATAATCCCAAAACTCGTTCCTTGTTTTTGCCCTGACAAAAGAAATCAGCCAATCAGAGTCCTGAGACTAGTATGCATTCAATGACTTCAGACTACTTAGCATAACATGCATGCAATGGTCAATTCTCTGCAGGCAATGGTATTAATTACCAATTAGTAATCATCAAGTTATCTTGTTTTCCCCCACCTAGGTCACCGGTACAGAGGGAGTAGAAGTACTATGAAAAATGCTTATTTCATATTTGGACGCTCCAACGCATATGCGTAATTAATTATCACATTGAGAACTGCGCAACCCCGGGAATTTGGAGCGAATGGGTACAAATAATTGTGGTTGATTATATCAGCGGTTAGATACTACGTCAACCCCCCGCTTCAATTGGCATTTCCTCTTCTCTGCATACCCTGCTTAAGTGTCCACCATCTTCATCGTCCCCGGCAGGCCGCGCTACACACTTGCACACACTCTGCAATCTCGCTTTCTCGCGGTTTTTATATGACCACAGCCATGTCGAGTGATAGCGAGGATGACAGTTCGGCCAGCAGTCTAGCGCCCGATGATAGGTTAACATCAGAATCATCCCGCTCGTCTTCCATGTGTTCGGCGTCGAGCCTAGACCTCGATTATATCCGGATCATGGAAGGGACGCCGCCTCCAGACTCGTCAGATGACAACCAGATGGACGAGGAGCCGTCGGAGGACGAAGAAGAGGACAACAATAATGATGAGGAGGAATGGTCGAACGAGGAGGAGGAGGACGACGACATCAATGACGATGACGACGGTGGCAGCGATGAAAAGCCAATGGTCAGCGGCAAGAAGCGTCCTCGCCAAGACGATGTCGCGGGGCCATCCAACAACAACAACAACAACAAGAAGAAGGACTAAATTACGCAAACTGTATATATCTCTGTTTCCATTCGCTCACATTAATTTGTTATCTCTGTTTATCCTGTCAATCTCATTGCAGACGGTTAGTAATACTTATTCGGCAGAGATCTTCTACATTATCGCCCACAGGTTGGTTTGTTGAACTATGTGCCCTGACGAGCACACAATTCACAAAAAAGACCGTATGGGCTATCTATATTGATCGCACACAATTCTGATTACCGAGTTGTTTGATGGGTATCACACACATCTTGTTACGCCGAATCGTTTGTGTTCACCTCGATCATCGCAAATGGTTCATCGGAGCGAACTGTATGCCGTATATCGCACACACCTTGATCTGGCTGCCCGTTTCTGTTGTTCTGTCTCATCACAAACAGTTCATATGGATCAACCATATGCCCTGCATCACACACGCAACTAAAATCGGAACCGTGTTTGATGTATCATTCATCACAAATGTTTTGCATCTTTTTTGACGGGTTTTTTACATCACTGTTTGCGATTAATGCATCGCACACAGTTTCATCAAAGGGTCTCTGATCGTAGTGTCGCGTTAGCAGCATCCTGTAGTAGTGATATGTCCTCCCGAGACATGAAATCGTGGAGCTCACCTGGTATGGAGGGCGCGTGTATGATGTGATACACCAAAACATCATCTTCGAGGCACAGCTGAAGGACGGCGGCGCGTTGGATCTTCCCAGTGGCACGCTCCGTGTACTCTGCGTCAGGACCGACGACCTTCATCTCCACCTTTTGGAGGGAGTTGGATACATTGTTGATCCACTCCCGAACAACCCTTGGGTGGTCGGTGACGGTGGCAAGTATGCCCAACGAGCCTTCGACGAGGACATGTTTGACGCAAAAAACCTGCATAGGGATCTCTTTCACCATTTGGAACCGCTGGACCGGAGGGCTATGGTTTGAAAATTAGGATTAAGATGGCTAGTCTAACTGAATAAGATGATTATTTAAAGGGGCTTCAGAATTACTCAAGGAGGATGTGAATCCAGTGGGGTTTGAATGCAAATGAAGGAGAGGTGAAGAAGCCGAGGAAAATCGGTTCCCGATGGAGAAGTAAATGGGAGAAGTGGCATGCAGGTAGTTGATTAGACGGCTAGGTAGACCAACCTACAAAATGAAAAGGCTATGCGGGTAGTGTACTGAGGAGTGGTCCGTGTCCGTGTACGTGCCCATCCTTCGATTGCTACATGTGCCACTGGTTAGTTGAGGTCACTCTTTCGAATCACCGGGGCGAAACATTTTATGATTCCTTTTTATTTCTGCACCCCTCCTGACAGGTGGGACCTACGCAAAACCCACTTGGGTGGACAAACAGATATACAAACATATCCATCTCTTTGCACAAAAAAATGTGTCGTAGCTGGTTCGGATTGATATTGGCGCGTGCCTGCGAGACACAACCTTTTCTGGTTAAGGAATATGTGGTTATCCTAAAAAAGAAAAAGCCCTTCTTCGCGCTTCCACATGCATGAGAATTTGGTTCTGCTCGCAATATGGATGTTACCTGGAGGATGAAGTGAACCCAGAGGCATGCTAGCACGGGAGACCTATTTCCGCTATACAGTACTCCTCCCTATGTTACTACTAGTAGTAGTACAACTGTGGTACACTTGATGGTCAAAATAATATTCATCCGGTCCTCACGGTGAAGTGACAAGACCCTGTGCTCGAGGTGACACTAGTCCAGGCGGCGTGTTTGGGTTACCAAAGTCAGCCTCACCTTGTGCATTGTGCAGTCACTGTCACCGCCGCTGTATAGCATGCCTCACGTCGTCTCCCTCTCCCCCCTAGCACCACTCCATCTCCGTCTCCGTCTTGCCAGAGATCCTGAGGTCACTCTTCATCATCTCACTATGCCCCCGCATACCCTCGCCTCGCTCGCCTCCCCCAGTACCACTATTCCCTCGCTAGCCGCTCCAGCACCGAGAGCCTTCTCCCCCGTATATCAAGCCCCAAAAAACCCCACCTTCCAAACTCCACCATGGCCGAGCGTGAACCGCGCAGTATCCATATGAGCTGCGATTGGAGCAATCTCCCCAGTGACATCCTCGACCTCTTTTGTTCATGTATGGATATGTTGAGCGCCGTGCGGCTGGCTGCATGCTCGAGGGACATGCATGCGGCCATCATCGAAGCGAGGCCTCAGCTTTTCAAGACACCCTGCTTGGTGCTATCTGGTCTAGTGAGATTTGCTCACCATGATACGGAGGCGTACATGATGCCCCTCGACTTCAATCTGACCTCCATTATCCGAAACTTCTTTGCAGGTATGTAGTGGGTCGCCATACATCATTTCCCTCGACTTCGATCTGATCACCATCGCCCGAAACTTCTTGGAAGGCATGTACTGGGTCGGTATGAACTCCCACTAGATGGCTGCTGTCAGAGAAGACGGGAAAAAGTTGGTGCTCGTGAACTTCCACACCTCCCATGAGATTATCTTTCCTCCGTTGGAGTATGTAGAGCTTTACCGTCGCGGTCCAAGTCATCTAGATTACCATGTCAGTTGGACGGACCTTGTTTTACAGAAGATTGTAATCTACCAAGTGCCCACACGATATGCGGATTATGCAGACTTCAAGCTAATTGCCTTGTTTGACCGCGGACTCGCCTATCTTTCCGCCGGTGCCTTCTTTAGCTGGAGACGACTCACCTCGCAGTGAATCGTCAAAGCTGATACACACTTCTGTGATGCTATTGAACACAATGGCATCATCTACGCGATCGACAAAGCAGATGGCACCATGTATTGCTGGGACGGCGCATGTAAGTTGTTTTTGTCCGATTTTAATGATAACACCATGACACTGTTTGAACTTTTTGTGATGATTGGCATATCCCTGTTTGAGCAGAATTTGAGTAGAACTATGGCAATGTATTAGAGGTGCCGTAAATCAGCTATATTTGGAATGAGTTAATTCATGCGATTGTGACCATGTCATTACAGCCAATTTGTACCCTTGAATAATCAAACGGTTAGGAAGATATGGATATTCTCCTTACTTTATAGTAATCTATATACTACTAAATATGAGTGTGCATCACACTGTTGGTTTCATCTGACCATACATTAGGGAAGTAAATGTGCATATGGAGAACTCTATATTTGGAAGTAGTGAAATCATGTAATGCTTACCATGTGTACATACCTATATTCGCCCTTCAGCAATCAATGGCTAGAATAATATCCTCACAAAAAATTTGCCCACAGAACATGAGTATATAACAATGCATGGTCTGTTAGTTTCCTTGAAGAATTTGTTTGTGAGGACAGAACATGATTACATAACATGCATGACATGGTAGTTTCCTGTGAAGAATCGATTGCAAGATAACATGAGTATAACCATGCATGACACTTCTATATTTTCGAACCCAGTATACATTTCCCTGTATTTTCATCTCAGTTCCAACAGGGACAGATCAATGTTGTTTCTTGCATTATCCTACTCATACTCTGAACAATGCAGATCTTACATTAACAATGCCTGTCCTTTTTGATATGATGCAGTGTCCCTACAGTTATTGCCCTTTGTAATCACACCACCTTTGCCAAAAACAGGGAATCACAACTGGTTCCTCGCTCGATCAGACGACGGCAAAAGACTGATGATCATTCGCACACATGAGCCGAAAAATTTATATTGCAAAAACCAAACTGTGTACAAGCACCGTGAAATATGTGAGTATCCAGACAGTGGCTGTTACGTCTATGAGCAGGATACCAGCTTGTTGGGGCCGTCAGGATTTTTGAGTTGGAGGTGGGTAAACAGCCTTGGTTCACACTCTTTGTTTCTTGGACTTAATTATCCGATTAACCAGGAGATCACTGTTGACAAGGACCTTGATGGCAGAGAGGCTCTGTTTGCTAGGGAAAACTGTATCTACACGGCGAGCCCTAGGACTTCGGGAGCAGACTCCCCTGATTGTCAACGATACAGCCTGCAGCCAAAAGAAGGTGAGAATGACAAAGGCATCTGGATTAACTTTGATCCTTGGATGTCTCAAGTCCGACAGGCAGTGATGTGGTTCAAGCCTTCAGGTTGATAGGTAATTGGGCTGTTGCGTTGAAAGGGTGAAGTTCTGGTGTCTCTGAATCACTGGTGGCTAAAGCGGGGATGCAAATTATGATGTTGTTGGATCATCACTCTTTGAATGACTTGTTGTCTTTGCTGCTTGTTCTGGATGGGTAGTTCTCTCTTTTGTTATGCATACTCCCTGTCATTTGGTCATCCTCGTCTATGTCACTCTTACTATGTAATAGTTGCCTCTATTTAGAATGTCATTCTCGTCTGGATCACAAGAGTCTGAGCGCTGCAGATGGGTGTGTTTTGGTGGTGTAGCAAGACTTCTTATGAACTATCATGTCTTGCTGTTTATGTCAGTTTTAGTCACTAGTCAGTGTTTTGAATGTTGTATATATCATTGTTTCGAACTGTTTATTGTCTCGAACTGTTGGTGGGCTAAATGAGGGCATCACCATTCTCCAGTGTTCAGAGTATATCTCCTTTTTTCAAGTTATAATTTGAGCTCAGTGTCTTTTCGATGATGTAAACTTGTTTGGGCCAATGAGGTGTCATTGAATATGGGCCGAGTAGTAATGCAATGCCAAACAAGTCAATTATGACTTTCAGACCGGTGTTTTCGTGCGCTTGCGCGCCGGGAGCATATTGGCGCATGTTCGAAATTCATGCTACCTTTTCATCCCCAATCTCCCGCCCCTCCCCCACCTCTGGAATCTCAATTCCTACTCCAGTTCCCCCAAATCCCCCTCCTGTACTCCCTGTACCCAAGCGCACTATCATGTCGTCGGTCAACACGGATCTCCGAGCCGGAGATCCTGAGGTCCGTCCTGCCTTCGGGCGCTGCGTGCTGTCGCTCAATAGTGGCATGGCGGCGCTTGACGACCAGTTTGCCGACAAAGTGCTGATGGTAACCATCAACGGCGACCGGCCTCCCGTCTCGCCGGACGACCTTGTCAAAGCTCTTGGCATTGCGCACGGCATCCAAATAAGTGACTTGCTCGTCGAAGTCTGTTCGCCATCGGTTGATTTCTTCGTCAGGTTCCGGACAACTTTCGACTGCAGTCGTGTGTTCGAATCTTCCCAGCGTTTGTTTTGCGATGGCGCGCTGGTGAGCTTTGATCGGTGGCACCCAGGATGGGGCTTGGTGACCTCTGAGCTTGAGTTTTTAACAAAGCTTACCTTCCACGGCATGCCTCGATGTGCATGGAACAGCGAGTCCATGAATGAGCTTATCAACGACTTAGGAGGTGAGCTCGTAAGTATGTTTGTTCCTCCAGACAGCTGGGCTCTGACGGGTATGGTATGGATGAAGAAGCCGTCCACCATACCGAAGGTGATTGGTGTTGAGATACCGGTGCAGGAACCGGGGTTGTACTATTCATCACCACCAAGGCCGTTGCGGACCAAATTAGGGATGTACCTGTATCGAGTGTTTGTGCATGTCGAAGAAGTGGTCAATCCATCAATCAAAGTTCTGCCACCGCCGCTGGTGCCAGGGTCCGTCGACGACATCCATTACAGGAGTCAACATCAGACTTTCCCCTTGTTGCTCGGAACGATGGATGGCATAGGGCCTACTCCATCGCGCGACGGAGGCCACTGCTTCTTTGGGAGAAGAGGCAGGGCTGGCTGCCTGGATGTGCTCTAATTTGAGGTAACAACTGAATCTTCTCATATACTAGTTAAATCCGAGCTATCGGTGTGAAGCACTGATGTGCCAGTACATTTGATTGTGACCTATTTTATTTTTGTACCTGAACTTTTTTAGAAAGGGGTGTACGTCAACTTAATGTGCTAGCAGAACTTATTGTGTTGTCTGTCTGTTTTCTTTGCACAGCGTTTAAGATATTCCCCCGTCATTGATAAAGACGATGAACGGTTAATTATGTACGAGTTCTTTGGTTTCAACATAGCCCTACCCGTAGCGATCCACTGCTTCCACCCTGATTGTGCCGCCTGCGTGAAATTTTTGTATGCAAGTTCAGTGTGCTACGATGTTCTATATGATTGTGTCAACTATATAAGTTTTTACTGAGCATCAACAATGCATATAGCTGAAAGATGTATTTACGAGCATCGACCGATGGGTCTCTCTCTCTCTCACACACACACACATGCGCGCGCACACACACACACAAGTGGCACCATTGCATTATTTTGTCGCTCGTGATAGCTTTTAATTAGGTTCCACTGTACTCTAACTTTTTTCTTAAGTTATTAATTGAGCTCAGTGACTTCAAAAAGTTGTACAGAAGCCTTGTTTGGGCCTTTTGAGGCGTCATTGAGTCTGGGCTGAGTACTACACAGGCCTTTTTCGTTGAACATCAGCAATGAAACTGGGCCGACAGTTGTACACAATAACCTAAAATAAGCGCAGCCTAGCCTATGTTTCTTTTAATAAAATGCACAGCTCAGTTCATTTTTTATATAATAAGATTACCAAGCCCAAATTAATTTTTTAATAATATTCCTATCTCAATATTATTTTTTATACAAAATGCTCAGTCCAGACCATCATTGTTTTTTCACCCATCCCAGAAAATGGGTCCATCTCTACTAAAATCAAAAGGCTTGTAAATTATCAGAAATGATAAATTGGCTGCATGTACGCAATATTATTTTTCACCCAGACCGGTAAATAGGTGTATTCGAATAAATAATTGAATGTGCTGTAAATTATCATAAATAGTAAATCGGCGATTATTATTTATACCCAGCCCAGGAAATAGATTATTTTTTGACTCAAAGCCCAAGAAATAGATGTATTGGCAAACAAAATGAAATGGGCTATAAAATCTAAATAAATGGGCTGCATTCCGCCACAGCTTCCGAAGCTGACTTTGTTGGCCCACTAGACGAAGCCTGCGCAAGGTGTTGTCCATTTAGTGAACAAAACGATTTAATGGTCTAAAACAAAACGTCAACAAATTATTCTGGCATCTGTAGTCGTTGGATTGACATCCAACGGCGATCCTGCTTCTTCAATCTCTGATCTAGTTGCTCTTGCTCCAGCCGCCAAAACCATCGTCGGCTGGAGCGCCTGCATCTGCCTCCCGTGGCCGGATGTTCATTCTTATTACTCAAAAAAAAGTTTCCCACCATGACAGCTAGGACCCACGAGCTACATCTTCGCACGGAAGGGAGTGCCTCCTTAGTACGCACAAAAAAAAATGATTCCTCCCCCTGCTAGCTCGGACACCTGATTCGGAGGCTGACTTGTGGGCCTACTAAATTGACATGTATGCAGGGCTTTGTTAACCTAGTCAACAAACAATTCTAGCAGCAGTGACCGTTGGATTAACATCCAACGGTCACGCTGCTTCTTCAATATCTGATCTTCTTGCTCCAGCCACCGAAACCAGCGCCGACTGGATCGCCTGTTACTGCCTCCCGTGCCCGGCTGTGCTGCCACCGCTGGCGATGACATCCCTCTACTCACCCACACCTCCTGTTATTCTCCGTGTCGGTGTACTAAGTATTGGGCCACTAGTACCCCATACTTGTGCACGGGCAGTTGTAGCCATCCTCGCGGCAAGGCTTGCCGGGGAACAGTTCGAGGTTGATTCAAGCCACCAAAGAAATCATCAAGTTAGAGATCTGAGGATCAGCAGATAAGAAGAGCTGGAATCCAAAGGCCAGCTTCCCCGGCAAGATCTTGCCGGGGTGGCCTGCGGAGCCCGGCAAGGATCAGCGCCCGGCAAGGCTTGGCGCTCGGCAAGCTTCGGCGCCCGGCAAGGTTTTGTTGCTGTGCCACCGCTCTAGCACAGCGACAAAACCCGACATTCTGGGTCCTTCTTTGGGTGCGTGGCGACGCGCCAGTGGAGGAGAGCTTAAGCGGTGCTGATGGGATGGCTCCTTTTTCCATCCCCAAGAAAGTAAGGACACCTAAACGGACACCTTATGGTGCATTAAATGCGTTCGTCCTAGTTCTTCAGAGGTTAGGTATGATTACCCTGTAGCTACTTTACACCTCAATGTATGTACATTGAGGCCACTGTGGTGACCCCTTTGTGGTATAAAAGGAGGCCCAAGGCAACTGGTACAGGGGAGGAAGGATCTTCTGGCCCATTTTGCATGCGTAGCTGCTCTTGAACGTACTGTTCACTGTGAGTGCTCCTGGAGCCTGGGCTCAAGAACACTAATAATAACACAAGGCAGGAGTAGGGTTTTGCGCTGATCAGCGGCCCGAACCTGGGTAAAATCGCCCCGCGTCGATCGTTGGTTCTGCTCTTTGCGCATACCTCTCCCCCCGCCGAATCGTAAAGGGGTCTCTTGGGATCCCATAGGTGTCGCACGCCGACATCTTTGGCGCGCCAGGTAGGGGGATTGAAGGTTGCGTGAACCTGATCTAGTGATCGGCGCCTCAGTTTCTTCATCATCTTCATCATCATGCCACCCAAGAAGAAGAGCGCTGCGACGGCACAACCGTCCATGTCCATTTTGCCTACGCCTTCGCGTACGGGCGATTGCGTGGGTGCAGAAGGAAGAGGACTAGAACCCCCACGGCGTTCTGGTGATCCGAGCCAGGCGAGCGGCATCGTTCGCAGTGGCAGCGGCAACCTGCACGCCACTGGATCCAGAGATGGAGCTGTGTTGCCTACTGGTGGCACAACGAATTCCAGAGATCGGAGGACGCCTGTTGGAGCTCCCGCGCCGGCGCAAGCATCATGACCTACCCAGGTCGTGCACGACGAGCGACGTCATGGCGCTGGTGGTTCAGGGCACCCCCATAAAAAGATTCTTGTGCATCGATCCCAAGATGCGCGGGACCATCATGCACACCGAGCTGCCGGCGGAGGTGGCGCGCGGTCGCGTGACCGTGGTGGTGCTCCTTCTAACATGCCTAGGAGTCAGAGCACCTCACGTACCTCGCACCTGTCGCCGCCGCCTACGCCAGCGGAAGCCTTGGCACGTGCGCAGCTGCTCCTCGATTTCCCTCCTGCCCCGGAGAAGATGGAGGAGTGGCGAGCTACTATCCAAAGCCTTATCGGCTTCGCCAACAAAGATGGGCCGCAAGAGGCAGCGCCCTCGCAGCGAAGGCCCATCGATCCGGCGCGAGCCGATGTGGAGAAAACCAGAGGTGGTGCAACCACGGTGCACTCCCCTCCGCGGCACCAGCGGCGGCCGACAACCCAGCAGGTCGACCACCGTGAAGAAGTTTCCACGGCGTCGTCCGATCCACGGATGCGCCGCGATCAGCGTCAAGTTCTCCAGGAACAAGGCAAGGAGGACGCTCGAACTACTATCGAGCGGCGACGGGAAGCGCGCTATCAATCTGATAAGCGCGCAGGGCCGGTTGTCGACGAGCCTGTGCCAGGGGACGTAGGAGACTTTCCTTATGAGGTAGGGACTCCAGCGTTTACCCGTGAGCTGCGGCAAGTCCGGTGGCCCAATTCCCAAACCTTCAAGCCGGAGGTCCCGGAGAAATATGATGGTAAGACCCATCCCTCGGAGTTCCTGAGCATCTACACCATTGCGGTGCAGGTTGCCGGGGCCGAGATGACAAGATACTTGCCAACTACTTCCCGTTGGTGCTCAAGCCCAACGTCAGGTCGTGGTTGATGCATCTGCCGAAGAATTCTATTTCTTCTTGGTCAAATCTATGCCATCAGTTTGTGGGCACCTTTGTTGGAGGCCACCAAGCTCCTGGCCAAGAGAGTGATTTGCATATCATCCCTCAGAAGGAGGGCGAGTCCCTGCGCAAGTTTATGCAGAGGTTCAGCCGGGTGCAGTACAATATTCCTGACGTTCACCCTGCCGCTGTCATTAGCGCGTTTCATAAGAACGTGCGTAACCGCAGAATGCGGGAAGAGCTGGCGATGAACAAAGTCAGGAGTATTACCGAGCTTTACGCTTTGGCCGATAAATGCGCTCGAGCTGAAGAGGGGAGGAAACTCCTTGGCGAGGCTGTTGGCACGGCGGGCGAATCCAAAGATGAAGACGCCGCGACCCCGTCAAGGAAAGGCCGACGGCGGAACAAGAAACGCGGAGGCAAGGCCGTGCTTGCTGTTGAGGAATCCGACAACCCCGGCGCCGCCAAGAAATCCAAGGTTGGTGACCCCGGCAAGGATCTTGCCGGGTGCCCTTCCTGTCAGGCCTTGGCGGCTGCCGACAAGTCGGAAAGCTCCGGCAAGCAGTATTGCAAGATCCATCGCACCAAGGGCCACGATCTCCAGAATTGCCGGCAAGTTGACCAGCTTGCCGAGAAACAGAGGGCCGAATATGAAAGGCGAGATAAGGAGAAGGCCCAAGATGGTGCTGACGGATCCGGCAAGAAGCACGGTGGCCGAGGGGGGCACCGCGGCAAGGCCAAGCAACAGAAAGATAGGCCCGCTCGGGGCCGAGACAAAGAAGAAGATGACGATGAAGAAGATGATGAGTCCAGTGAGCAAGAATTCCAGAAAGCTACAGAGGCCATGTGTATCGATGGAGGTGCCTCGCTGCATTCTTCCCACCGTCGACTCAAACAGTGGGTGCGGGAAGTCAATGCAACAGAGCCATCACCAGATGCATGTAGGCCCCTGAAGTGGTCCAACACGCCTATCGTTTTTGACGCCGAGGATCACCCTGATCGCACAACTGCTGTCAGGTGCTTGCCATTGTTGGTCTCGCCAACAATTCGCAACCTCAAGCTGATGAAAATGCTAGTTGACGATGGGGCCGGGCTAAACTTAATCTCACCGGATGTGCTCAAGAAGCTCCAAATTCCTGACGAGGACCTCGAAGAAATGGGTACGTTCAAGGGGTCAATCCGGGAAGAACCCAGCCCAAGGGCAAGATTACGCTGCCGGTGACATTTGGTAGCGAGCTCAACTACAGGACCGAGAAGGTAGTGTTTGATGTCGCCAAGATCCCCATGTCATACTACGCATACAATGTTTTGAAGATGCCCGGGCCGTTGAGCGTCATCACTATCCATTCCGATAAGAAGGATGCGCTCATCTGTGCCGACCAACTTTACCGGGAAGCAGTTGCAGCACCTGCCATCAAGGCATCTGCTCCTGCCGCTAGAACTCCCGGGGGGAAGAAGAAGACCGGCAAGAATCTTGGCGCGAACTCTGGCAAGCGCACCTTCTCGGAGTGCTGCACTTCCGTCGAGGATGCACCAGAGAGTTCCACCGGCAAGAACAAGAAATCCAAGGCTACCTCACCGGAGACCAAGAAGGTGCCCGTCAGGGAGGACGGAACTGGGGGAACTTTCACCATAAGTTCCACCCTAGATGACAAATAGGAAAGTGCGCTCGTTGCCTTCCTGCGGGCGAATGTCGATGTGTTTGCATGGCAACCATCTGACATCCCCGGTGTTCCCAGGGAGGTAATTGAGCACCACCTTGCTATCTGTCCTCACGCGCGGCCCGTCAAGAAGAGGGTCAGGAAGCAACCCTTGGAGCAGCAAGAATTCATTGTCGAAGAAATCAGAAAGCTGGAGGCGGCAGGATTGGTCAAAGGAGTCCTTCATCCAACCTGGTTGGCCAATCCAGTTGTAGTGCGAAAAGCGAATGGGAAATGGAGGCTTTGTATCGATTATACAGATATCAATAAAGCTTGTCCAAAAGATCCCTTTCCCTTACCGCACATCGACCAGATTGTGGATTCCACCGCTGGT
This sequence comes from Thinopyrum elongatum, assembly GCA_011799875.1. Classification (NCBI taxonomy): domain Eukaryota; kingdom Viridiplantae; phylum Streptophyta; class Magnoliopsida; order Poales; family Poaceae; genus Thinopyrum; species Thinopyrum elongatum. The sequence continues at coordinate 543,353,110 of CM022298.1, read as the reverse complement.
TGTGATCTCCTGTCCTTCCTTGATGCCTATTCAGGGTATCATCAGATTTTCATGGTGAAAGAAGATGAAGAGAAGACCGCATTTATCACCCCATGTGGTACGTATTGTTTTATACGAATGCCTTTCGGGTTGAAAAGTGCTGGTTCGACATTTGCGAGAGCAATCCAAATTGGTTTTGAGCCTCAACTCCATAGAAATATGGAGGCGTATATGGATGATATAGTGGTCAAAACCAAAGACAAAGCGACGCTCATTCAAGATTTAGAAGAAACATTTGCAAATCTGCGCAAGATCAACTTGAAGCTTAATCCTGAGAAGTGCGTGTTTGGTGTTCCTTCCGGCAAGCTCCTTGAATTCTTTGTATCTTGCCAGGGAATCGAAGCGAACCCCGACAAGATCAAAGCTATTGAGCAAATTGAAGCGCCGAGACGCGTGAAGGATGTGCGTCGTCTTGCCGGCTGTGTTGCTGCTCTAAGCAGGTTTATTTCCAAATCTGCTGAGCGCGCCCTGCCCTTTTTCAAAAGTTTGAAGAAGGCAGGTCCAATGAAATGGACTCCAGAGGCGGAGGCTGCGCTGCAAGATTTGAAGAAATACCTTTCCTCTCCGCCGACGCTAGTCGCGCCTAAACCACAAGAGCCGTTGTTGCTGTATCTGGCAGCGACAAATCAAGTGGTTAGTGCTGCGCTGGTGGCGCAGAGAGAGGCTGATGAGGAAGCAACACCAGCAGCAGGACCGTCGGATGACGCGGCAGGATCTTCCCCGGCAAGGATTGATCCCGGCAAGACAAGATCTATGCAGTCAGTAGGACCATTGCAGAAGAAAAAGGTGGTGTAGCGTCCAGTCTATTTTGTCAGCTCTCTTTTACAAGGAGCTAGGTCAAGATATTCTGGCGTGCAGAAGTTGCTTTTCGGCCTTCTTATGGCCTCGAGGAAGCTGCGGCATTATTTTCAGCACATGAAATCACCGTCGTCACTCGCTTTCCGCTGCAACGGATTTTGCAAAATCCAGAAGCAACCGGCAGGATCGTGGAGTGGGCGTTGGAGTTGTCGAGCTTTGGCCTCAAGTTTGAAAGCACTTCGACAATTCAGAGCAGGGCCTTGGCGGAGTTCATTGCGGAATGGACCCCAACGCCGGACGAAGAGGTCCAAGAAACAACTCTCCCCGGCAAGGAAATCGATCACCAACGGGTTATGTACTTTGACGGGGCTTTCTCGCTGCAAGGCGCCGGTGCTGGCGTGCTTCTTGTCGCACCGACCGGAGAGCACCTGAAGTACGTAGTCCAAATGCATTTTCCCCGGGAGAGTTCAACCAACAACACAGTAGAATACGAGGATTTGCTTGCCGGTCTTAGGATCGCGGCAGACCTTGGTATCAAAAAGCTCGTCATCAAAGGCGATTCACAGCTTGTCGTCAGGCAAGTTAACAAAAGTTATCAAAGTCCATTGATGCAAGCCTACGTGGATGAAGTGAGAAAAATGGAAGAGCACTTTGACGGTCTGCAAATGGAGCACGTTCCTCGTGCCGAGAACAGTGTTGCTGACGACCTGTCAAAGCGTGCTGCCCTCAAGTTACCTGTGGAACCAGGAACTTTTGTGCTCCAATTGACTCAACCATCCGTGGCGCCATCAATGCGGCAAGAAAAGAGAAGAAAGTTGAACTCTGGTCATTACTTCCTGGCAGAGCTCCCGGGAGCCGCCGGCAAGGAAGTTGCCGAGATCGACGACATGCCTGCCGAGGAACAACAGGCTCCAGCAGGGCCTCAGGCCCTTGCTGTCGAGACAAACGTTCCCCCGGCGGAGGAGATACCTTTAGTCCTAGCCGTCGAGCCTCAGGCTCCAGCATGGGCGCAGCACATTGTCCATTTCCTTCAAACAGGAGAACTCCTGGAGGAACAGGAAGAAGCGGAAAGAGTAGCCCGTCGGTCTGTTATGTACAAGTTCGTCGATGACGTCCTGTACAGAAAGAGACCAAACGGTGTGAAATTAAAGTGCATTCCTCGGGAGGATGGACTAGAGCTGTTGGCGGAGATACATGGAGGCATATGTGGTTCTCACATAGGATCAAGAGCACTCGCCGGGAAAGCATTCCGGCAAGGTTTCTTTTGGCCCACCGCTCTCCAGGATGCAACTGCACTAGTAACCAAGTGTGAAGCGTGCCAGTTTCATTCAAAGAAATCGCATCAACCAGCTCAAGCTCTTCAGACAATCCCTCTCTCCTGGCCATTTTCGGTCTGGGGGCTCGACATACTGGGCCCTTTCACCCGTGCTACCGGGGGCTTTGAGTACTTGTACGTTGCTATCGACAAGTTCACAAAGTGGCCGGAGGTGGAAGCAGTGAGGAAGGTGACAACACAATTGGCCGTCAAGTTCTTTAAGGGGATAGTTTGCCATTTCGGTGTGCCCAGCAGGATCATCACCGACAACGACACGCAATTCACAAGTCGCACCTTCATGCAGTACGTCCAAGACCTTGGTGGCAAAATTTGTTTTGCTTCCGTTGCTTATCCGAGAAGCAACGGCCAAGCGGAGAGGGCCAATGCTGAAGTGCTGCGTGGTCTCAGGACCAGAACCTTTGATAGGCTGAAAAAGTGCGAAAGACGCTGGATTGATGAGTTGCCGACGGTTCTTTGGTCAATCAGAACGACACCAAATCGAGCCACCGGCCAGACGCCCTTCGCTCTGGTCTACGGAGCGGAAGCAATTCTCCCCACGGAACTCACGTATGGATCACCTCGAGTGCTCGCTTATGATGAGCTTGAGCAAGAGCAACTGCACCAAGATGACGCTGTGCTCCTTGAGGAGAATCATCTTCAGGCTGCTGTGCGAGCTGCACGCTACCAGCAAGCTTTGCGCCGCTACCATAGCCGCAAAGTTCATGCCCGAAGCCTTGGGGAAGGCGACCTTGTTCTTCGGCGGATTCAGTCCGCCAAGAATTCAAACAAGTTGACGCCAAAGTGGGAAGGCCCTTATCGGGTAGTACGAGTCACCAGGCCCGGCGCTGTCCGCCTGGAGACCGAAGATGGTGTTCCAGTGAGCAATTCCTGGAATATCGAACATCTTCCCAAGTTCCACCCGTATGGCGCGGTTGCCGGGGGCCCCTGCAACCACCCTTTTGTACAAGTCTTGCCGGTGAGGCATATGATCCTTTGTACAAAGCCAGGCGCAGACCCTGAGCACAGATGAATAAATTGAAGTGTTGTGCATTCCCTTATTGATTTCCATGTTCATATTTATATATGCATGTTTGTCTAAGATGTTGTATGACACCTACTCCCGGTAAGTTCTAACGAACCGCCAAGGTTTCATATCTTTATTTTCTCTTCTTTCTTTTTTAAAAGACAGAAGGATTCCTCGCGTGCACATTTGCCGGGGGTGGGTGGGAAGGGAGATATGAGTACCAGTTGGCGACGTTTGGAATCGACGCTTGCCGGAGGAAAGACAGTGACAGAAAGCTAAGTTCTAAAAACTTAGAGCAAGTTTCCTTTATTGCAATGTTATTTCCTTGGACGATTCTGACTCTTGTATGGAAAATCTGCACGCGAAGGAACCCTTGTTGTAATCAGTTGGGCCCTTATTTTGTTTCGAGTCCGCTCAACGATTTAAGTGGCTGCACTGAGAACGCCAAGGAGTCTTGCCGGCCGCTGCGCCTCTAGCAAGCTGCTGAAGTCCCTCACCCAGCGCTCGTGGCAGGTTGCGCGCCGGGAAGTTTTTCAGTAAGCGTAGGGTGAACTCCATACATAAAAGAATCAGACAAGGAAAATAGCAAGCATGAACCTAAACATAGGCAAGTTATATTACATTAATGAGTTGCCGCAATTCTAACTTGAGACTTAATTGTCTTTGACATGGAATGACGACGGCAAGAAAAGGCGGAGCACTTAATCTCTGCGCTGGCCTTCAATCCTTTTGATGGAGTCCACCTTCTCAAGGATAGGCGCGATAAGTTCTTCAAGCGCCTCGACATTTTCATCCTTTGGAAGATGGCCGAGCGCGTTGGAGAGGTCGATGCCGGGATTGTTGTGCACCACTTTGATAAGCACCTTGCGGAGGACGGCCCGCAAAGCCGGCGGGTCTCGTTGGCCAATTGGGTCGCCCGGCTAGACTGAAGCAGCCTCAAGGCGTCGATGATGCTTTCAAAGAACATCGTCAACCTGGCACTTGAAGATATTCTTTCCTCGGAAGAATACCTGAAGTTTGACAGGCCCATGGTTGACAGTTCTGCCGTAAGCTTCTCCGCAGCGTCGATGAGACGTCCAGTCCAGATCTTCACCCCCTTTTCGTAATCGATTTGGGCGGCGGCAGCGCTCTTGAGCAGGTTCCTCTCTCCCTGGAGATCTTTGAGTAGAGCTTTCTCGTGGGCCCTGCCGGCCTCAAGGGACTTCTCCAACGTGGTCAGCTTCAATTCCAGAACGGCAATGGTTTCATTCGCTGAGGAAAGCTGCTTGGTCTTTTTAGACACGGCAACTTGCATCTCCGCCAGGGTGTGAAGGGTTTTTTCCCTATCACCTTTGAGCGTCGAGGGCTCCTTGCCGTGCTCTTTGAGATCTACTTCCAGCTTCTTTACCTTGTCGCTTAGCTCGTTCTTGGCGGCCTCTGCAGCTTCGGCGGCATCGACGGCCTCCTTGAGCTTGCCGGCGTGACTTGCAGTCAGAGCTTCGAGCGCCTCTTTGTGTTTTTGCTCCAGCTCCTGGGTCCGCCGTGCGACAAGCTTCTCGATATCTTCATCTTTGCTGCGAAGCTTGGCGGCGAGCGTCTGCTCACGTGCGGTGAGATCTTCCTCGTGAGCATCAAGAGCAATGCGGCGCCCCGTCAGGAGGGCATCTTCGGCAGCGATTCTTTGAGTAGCTTCATCCTGCGCCTTCTCCATGTCAGATTGCTTCAGGAGGATTTCTGTCCACTGTTGGCTCACTTGTTCTCGGCCAGCAGTCAACTCTTGGAGGGCCTCGGCATACCAGACATGCATTTGTTCGACGCGCCTCTGAAATTTGCTTCGGTCGCCTCGACAACTGCCATTCTGGAATCCGCTTTATCCTTCCGGGCGCGGTGGAGAGCCTGGAGCTTGCGAAAATTCTCGCCCAAGGCCTGAAGGAGCTGATCCTCTTCAGATTTGCCGCTGCTAGCGCTGGGGTCGTCAACAACCTCGAGCCCGGCGGCAGCGATGACTTCTTCGTCAAAGACTTCTCCTTCGGCTAGTGCCCCAATACTTGCCGTCCCCGGCAAGTTGACAAACAAGTTCTCGCCAACCTTGAGATATTTGCTGGATGAGGGGCCTTCAGATGTTGACGGTTGGTCTTCAACAACTGCCTCACCAGTAGCAGGGGGCTCCGTGGCCGGTGCAGCGCCTGGCACTCCTGCGGCAGGAATACCGTCAGTACGGTCATTAGCCTCCCTGCCGCCCCCTTCAGTAGATTCCTTGGCGGGTTCCTTCTGTGCAGTCTTGGCGGCCTCCCTGACAAGAGCACCACCGGCCTCGAAAGTGGCATCCTTGGCGGCCTCGCTGGCAGTGATCCTGTCTGCTCCGGCATCGGCATCCCTGGCGGTCTCCTCGATGACAACGTCGACGTCCATGTGTTCCATCACAGGGAACTCTGAAGAATGAAGGAGGAGAACAGAATAAGATCAAGATTGAAGTTCGAAGCGACTGAAGACAGAGAGAGAAGGGAAAGAATAGCAAGCGTTCTGAGGCAATCAGTTACCTACGTCGAGCTGTTGGGAGGTGGCCTCGCCCCTCCCGGCAACTTCGGTTGCCGGGGAAAGGTTGCCGGAGTCCGTGCTTGCCGGCTCCTCCTCAATCAAGGTGGGCTCATCGGTAGGATCTCTGGCCGGGGACGTGCTTGTGGGCGGCGTGGTCGATGGAGGTGGCACGACGGGGGCGTCTTCCAACAACTTCCCTTGTTGCCGTTCTTCTCCTGCGAGCCCAAAGATATCAGCGGCAAGAATAGAAACCTCAGAGCCCGCCAGCAGAAAAAGAGCAATGAACTTACGCTGGGGGCTGCGTTGAGGGCTGAGCTCCGGGCTAACAATGACAGTTTCTGGCACGCTCGTGGAGCCTGCCGAGGGCTCGTCGCCCGTGGAAGTCTTTGCCCTCTTCGTCATCCACTCCAGCATGGTTTCTGCATCACTATAGAGACAATACAAGCAAGTCAGCAAGGTTGATCCAAGATTGGAAGATGAAGGCTGTGGCAAGGTACTCACTCTTCCTCTTCTTGCTCCGGACTAAAGCCAGAGATGTCGAAATCAACCTCCGTTGCGACGTTTGAGTAGGGAGGCGGAGGAGGGGACCTAGGTCGCTTGGCTGTGGCGGGCGCCGAGGGTTGGCGTGTTTCCGTCAGCTAAGCTTCCGGTACGGTAGTGCGAGACACCCCTGTCGCCCCAGCAGTTGCCGCTGGTATGGGTCTCGCATGCCGCGCAAGTTGATGTCGAACCCCTTGCCGCGGAGCAGTCTTGCCGGCCGCTCTCTTGCCGGGAGCCTCGCCGCTTGAGGTTACTTGCTTGCCGGGATGCCAGATACAGCCTTTCGAAGAACACGCTTTGTCTTCTTCGGGGCTGGGAGCTCTTCTTGCGGTTCTTCTTCAGCCGTGTCCTCGCCGAACGAGCTCTCAGCGGCTGTGCTGCTTTGTTCCCCGGCAGCTTTGTCCTTCCCGGCGGGTTTTACTTCCACCACTACCTCTGCATCGCTGGTTTCCCATTCTGTGAAGCCAGTGCTGCCAGCCTCCGCGGCAAGATTTGCCTCCTCCACCCTAGTAGCAATGTATGCTACTTCTTGGTCGGTGGTGGCTCGGATGAAGTCTGCCTCTTCCCGGACAGGCCTCTCCGTCAAGTTATCAAAAAACTTCTGTGCTTCCTCCTCGGTTGGCTCGGCCCAAGCCGCGTCAAGACCGTGGGCATTGAACATCGGCATGAAGGCGATGATTGACCCCAGCGTAGAATTTTTGCACAAAGGGACAATCTTTGCCGGCAGCCAATGCTTGTCATCGCGCTGGAACAGCTTTTGACGGAGAGCACCAAGTTGCATAGTAGTCAGATTATTATTCAACCCGGGGCGCAATCTCATGATGTCTGCCACGTTTCGGTATTCCCAAGCTGGCCTTCCCCTGTTCTGCAAGGGGGCGATGCGGCGGCGGAGAAAGTCGAAGCCAATCATCTCCATCGTCAGCCCGGCAGCTTTCAGGCGTAGAATCCTGGTGGTGGCGATTGTGAGCTTTTCGTCGTCAGCGGCAAGACTGCTCCAGCCACTGCCGTGGACCGCCTTTTGTTTCCGGGGCTGACAAAACGGATGGGGATCTGCTTCCTTGATCCAGCACCATTCAGCCCGCCATTCGTCCCACTTTTCGTGGTAAACTCCTTCTGGGTATATTTCCTTATTCCAAGCCCTTGGAATCCAGGCGATAGAACCAGAGAGGGCCTCTCCTTTTTGGATGAGGGGGAAGAAGTAATGGCGGAAAAGGGTAGTGTTGGGAATCACTCTGGCGAAGTTTTCACAAAGATGGGCAAAGATGGACATGCACAATATCGCATTCGGCGTGAAATCGAGAAGATGAAAGCCGTATGTGTACATGATATCATTGAAGAAGTCGGAAAATGGGGGGCAGAGCCCGCAATAGAAATATGCGACGAAAAAGGGGTATCTGTCCGACCCACTTTTGGAGCAAGAACCTGGAATCACGCGTGTGGCGGGGTGAGCCTGCGTCTCCTTCGCCCACATGCACTAGTACCGCCTCTTCAAAGCTTTTGCATCGAGCGTCGGGGCGAAGACGACATACTTCTTCCGCATCTTCACCAATTCACTCTCCGGGACATCAGCTTTCGCCTCCTTGCTCTTGCCTTTGCTGGCCTTGGGCAGCATGGCGGCTGTGAGGGCGGAAGCCAGGGATGAAGTGAGCGTGGAAGCGGCGGGCAGAAGGGGGAAAGCTTCGTCCTGAGCTTGAGGGGAGGAAGGCGATGGCGATGGCCAGATTGAGAAGAAGAGGGGGGTAAATAGGCTTGTGCCTCTGCGGCTTCTCCTTTTTTATGGGGAAGGAGCGGGACCGCCTCTTTTACTCCCCAATGTGAATGCGCCTCTACAGGCGCGTCGCAGTTGCAGCTTTTGAGGCACGCTTCCCACGTCGTGCGTTCGGCGCGCGTAGTGGGGGGCACAGTAAACGGGATATTTACGAGCAGTTAATCCCCTGCCACGTGTGCCCGTGCACTGTTTGGGCCTAGCCCAACAACGCCTCGCACTTGTGTATGGCCTAGGCCCGGGGGCTCCTGTCGGTGTACTAAGTATTGGGCCACTAGTACCCCGTACTTGTGCACGGGCAGTTGTAGCCATCCTCGCGGCAAGGCTTGCCGGGGAACAGTTCGAGGTTGATTCAAGCCACCTAAGAAATCATCAAGTCAGAGATCTGAGGATCAGCAGATAAGAAGAGCTGGAATCCAGAGGCCAGCTTCCCCGGCAAGATCTTGTCGGGGTGGCCTGCGGAGCCCGGCAAGGATCGGCGCCCGGCAAGGCTTGGTGCCCGGCAAGCTTCGGCGCCCAGGCAAGGTTTTGTTGTTGTGCCACCGCTCTAGCACAGCGACAAAACCCGACATTCTGGGTCCTTCTTTGGGTGCGTGGCGATGCGCCAGTGGAGGAGAGCTTAAGCGGTGCTGATGGGATGGCTCCTTTTTCCATCCCCAAGAAAGTAAGGACACCTAAACGGACACCTTACGGTGCATTAAATGTGTTCGTCCTAGTCCGTCAGGGGTTAGGTATGATTACCCTGTAGCTACTTTACACCTCAATGTATGTACATTGAGGCCACTGTGGTGACCCCTTTGTGGTATAAAAGGAGGCCCAAGGGAACTGCTACAGGGGAGGAAGGATCTTCTGGCCCATTCTGCATGCGTAGCTGCTCTTGAACGTACTGTTCACTGTGAGCCCTCCTGGAGCCTGGGCTCAAGAACACTAATAATAACACAAGGAAGGAGTAGGGTTTTACGCTGATCAGCGGCCTGAACCTGGGTAAAATCGCCCCGCGTCGATCATTGGTTCTGCTCTTTGCGCATACCTCTCCCCCCGCCGAATCGTAAAGGGGTCTCTTGGGATCCCATAGGTGTCGCACGCCGACACTCTGGCGACGGTAGCATCACACTGCAGCCGCAGCAGTCAACCCTCATACTCCCCTCCGCGTGGGCATCCACTGCCGCGTCTTCCCCGGCTCCGCGTCGTTCCCTTCCTAGGCCTCGCCGTCGTCCACTGCCTTGGTGCTCTCGGCGCGGCATGGTCAACGTTGTCAACGAATGACAGCCATCGGAAAACGATGAATCACAGCCATCGAAAGATGACTGTACGCGGTGAGGCTGACAGCTGGACCCACCACCTACATCTTCGCACGCAAGGAAGTGCCTCCTTATTATGTGGAAAAAATGATTCCTCCCCCTGACAGCTGGGACCCACCACATATATCTTCGCACCCAAGGGAGTGCCTCCTTATCCTCCCTGACGGCAAGACCCACCCGGTCGAACCGTACGTAGGGTTGTCTGTCTAATCGTGAATGTGTACGTACATACTGGTCGATCGGTCTCTCTGCAACGATGAACCGTGGCCGAGCAAGCAGCAGCACGTGTAGTAGTAGAGCCCCCGACGTAGCAGTTCAGGCACTCCCTTCTAAACTATGTACACGTACGTACAGCCAGATGCCAAATAATACGGCCACGTACGTACATACGAGCAGGGTCTCGAACGCCTACCCGTGCATACGTACGGCCAGGGCTCGTGTACATGGAGAGGCAGCGGACAACAGCAATGGAGTCGTGTTCATCGGGAGCCAACCGGCTTGGACGGAACAGCCGAAACAAGGTCTGGCGTACCGCAGAACAGAGGAAATGGCCTTCTGTGCGACCGCGTACGGTCGAAACAGGGTCCTGTTCATCGGGAAGGGTCTGGCGTACCGCAAAACAGATGAAATGGCCTTCTGTTCGAGTGTCTACGGTCGAAACGGGGTGCTGTTGATCGGGAGGGGTGTGGCGTACTGCAAAATGGAGGAAACGGACTTGTGTTGGAGCGCCTACGGTTGAAACGGGGTCCTGTTCATCAGGAGGGGTGTGGCGTACCGCAAAACAGGACTCCATGGGATACTGTTCATCCATCGTCTACTGCCGCGCTCCAGCCTCCATGGGCTACTGTTCATCCACCATCAACTTCCTCCAGCCTCCACCTGCTACTGTTCATCCACCGTCGACTTCCTCCAGCCTCCAACAGACACTGTTCATCCACGGGGCTACTATACATCAAGCCTCCACCGGCTACTATTCAACCAGCCCTCCATGGGGTCCTGTTCATCCACCCCAACTAGCTCGGGTGTGTGGCGGCCTCCTCGATCGGGGTCCTGTTCATCCAGTGGCAACGGCCTCTACTACCACGGGGTCCTATTCATCCAACCCCCACCGGGAACTATTCATCCAACCCCAACAACGGTCACTGTTCATCAAGAGGCAGCAGCAGGTTCAATCGGCTTCAGTTAGCAGCAGTAGCGAAGGAATCGCTCGGGTTCAGTTAATAGCCAAGGGATCGATCGCTCGGGTTCAGTAACATAGCTAGTGCAATCGCTCGGGTTCAGTAAGAGAACGCCTCGCTCGGGTTCAGTTAGAGCCCAACGCCTCGCACACACGCGCGTACGTGTACGAGAGAAACACGCAAACCTTCGTGTATCGCTCGGCCCCGACCACCCACCGTAATCGGGAAATCCCCGATATTTTCCTCGCCCTATCTTCTACCATGTTTTTTTTCTGTCATGGACAGCCCAAAGAATGTCATGCCGGTGCGTTCCCGGCCTGCCCAGGACAAAAATCCCATTTTCTGTCATAATTTTTTGTCATAGAAGTAGGAGCCCACCACATCTACGATGATACGTGGTTTTGTCACAATTATCGTCATAGAAGTGTCATAAGCATGACCGAAAAAGTTTTCGTTCGGGCCAAAATGTCACAGATGTGTATTTTTTTGTAGTGATAGGATACGATGATAAACTTGAGTGAGCAACACAGATATAGATATGATGGAGAAACTATGATGAATGATAACGATCAGGTAATCTATCGACACAGAGCACGAATGAAAACTGCTGAAGGAATTGCAGTGAAGTAGAATGAACTAGTGGTGCTCGATGGCGACCGAGAGATTTGGTAGACCAGTTCACCCTTCTGCCAAAGGGCAAAGTCTGGTTGGAGAGGCTGTGACTTAACACAGAAGATAAACTCTCTTCACCCTATTATCCTTCAACTCGAAGCTGATCAGACTTTAGTTGATTTCACTCGTGGTAGATCCTTGTCGGCGATCTCCAAACCTTCGGTCGACCTTCGCGAACCACAATTACTCTTGGATGCTGAAGATCTAGCTCGGTTAAGACAACAACTCTTCAACACTAAAGTGGAAACCTATCTGTCTAGAGAGTGCGCAGCTCTCAAGAGTAATAGGTACAAGAACTCTGACTCAGAACTACTGTGATGCTAAACCACTGTCTAAGTTTGGGCTCTTCATTTTCTCTCGATGGATCTTAAACTCAAATCACTTGGAGAGGGGTTGCTCATATCAATTTTCTCAGAAATCTCAAGCGGAGCAGCCAACAGACAAGGTTGGAGCGGGGTGGCTATTTATAGCAGCAGCCTTCCCGGAGGGGAAATGACCAAATTGGACATCAAAAGCAGCCAATGGCCAAATGACACGAGTCCAACGGTCGGATTTGAGCACAACAGTAACATTACTTGCGGACTCCTCGGTCTGAAACAAATCTCTCGCAGCGAAGAAGATCACAGTCTCTTGCTGGCAAGTATTTGCTCAGAACACAAAGAGATTTCTCTCGCAACTTTCATAAGTTTGGGCTAAGCATCACAGCGGATCTAAGCTTCGAGAACCTATACCCCTCTTAATAGTACGGAGGTCCTATGACTCAAATGAATGAAAGAAGAACAATGGAATGAATACTACGTCTTCACTTTGTCTTTGACTTCCATCCGCTGCAATCAATTACTTTGGACGGCCATACCGAATCATATGCTTCGCTTCAGCAGTAAAGCTTCGAGGGGTTAATTCCTTCACATCAAACTTCTCACCTATATAACTTTATTAGATTTAGCTCATTCTTCTCTGCAACGCGGATATACTTTGGCGAAGTTCCTCGAACTTAGCACCGGAGACAGCATTCTCTTCGGTTCTGTATGGACTATTTCTCTCTGTATGCACTAGCAAACAAATCAGTCCATACATGTTTCTGTCAACAATCTCCAAAACACAAGGTAGGCAGATATTGCACCAACAACCCCATACTCGGGAAACACCGGATCAGGAGGACACACTCACCACACCCATGGAGGGCATACTCATGGAGGAAATGGGAACAATCGACACAACAACAACAACTTCAAGGTCGGCAATGGAGGCAATGGCAACCAACAACGTCTCACCCCGGCTCAGAAGGATTTGAGTCATATTACCTGTTTCAAGTGCAAGAAGACAGGACATTATGCCACTGAATGTCCCAAGGCTAAGCAGGGAAATGGAAATGGCAACGGCAATGAAAACTCAGCAACCAAGAAGCCCAATACTTTTAACTGTGATCATGTGAACCACATTGATGTGGAGGAGGTTTACGATCAGCCAGAGACTGTGGTTGGTAAGTTCTTGTTCAACTCACACCCACTATTGGTACTTTTTGATTCTAGTGCATCGCATTCATTCATATCAAGGGTAGTTGTGGAAAAGTATGGGTTGCCCACTAGAACCCTTAGGAGCCCTCTTAAGGTCAGTCCCCCAGGAGGTGAGATGACGGCAAGCTTAGGATGTCACTCAAACCTTAGCATCGGAAATCATGAGTTTCTTGTAGACCTCATTGTATTGGAATCACAGGGATTGGACGTAATCCTAGGCATGGACTGGTTGATGAAGTATGAAGGGAACATTGACTGTGCCCGCAAGATTATTTTGCTCACCACCTCGGAGTAGAATAGGATTAAGTATGTATCCAGGCACACACCGAAGAATACTCGGGTAAATTCCCTCATGGGAGTTGTTCAGGAGGAAGTGCTCGTAGTGCAAGATTTTTCCGCTGTATTCTCAGAGGAATTTCCAGGAATGCCACTGGACAGAGAAATTGAATTCTTGATTGAGTTATTGCTCGGCACAGCCCCAATATCCAAGACACCTTATCGGATGCCCCCTAATGATTTGGAAGAAATCAAGAAGCAGATTCATGAGTTATTGGAGAAACGATATATTCGCCCAAGCTCGTCACCTTGGGGAGCCCCAGTTCTCCTAGTGGAGAAGAAGAATAAAACCTTGAGGATGGTTGTGGATTATCGTTCGTTGAACGAAGTGACCATCAAGAACAAGTACCCTCTGCTGATGATTAATGATTTGTTTGATCAGTTGGTTGGAGCCAGAGTATTCTCCAAGATCGATCTTCGATCACAGTATCACCAGTTGAAGATTCATGAACAATATATACCCAAAACAGATTTCACCACAAGGTATGGTCTATATGAGTATACCATCATGTCATTTGGATTGACTAATGCCCCTTCATATTTTATGAGTATGATGAATAGGGTATTTAAAGGAATATCTGGACAAGTATGTTGTGGTGTTCATCGATGACATATTGGTTTTCTCCAAGAGCGAGGAAGAACACAAGGAACACTTGTGTCTAGTTCTAGAGGAACTTCGAGAGCATCAGTCATATGCCAAGTTCAGCAAATGTGAATTTTGGTTGAAGGAAGTCGGATTCCTCGGACATGTTATTTTAGGAGAAGAAATAGCAGTCGACCCCACAAAGGTTGAAGCAGTCACCAAATGGAAGTCGCCAACCTCAGTCAAGGAGATCCACATTTTCTCGAACTTGCAGGATATTATCGGAGGTTTATTTAGAATTTCTCCAAGATTGCTAATCCTATGATGGAACTGTTGAAGAAGGAAACAAAGTACAATTGGACCGAGGATTGTGAAGCCAGTTTTCAGGAGCTGAAGAAATGTTTGGTTACAACCCTAGTCCTAATTTTGCCAACCGTACGCAAGGATTACTAGGTATATTATGACGCTTCTCGTCAAGGACTCGGAGGAGTGCTCATGCAGGAAGGAAAGGTTGTAGCTTATATCTCCAGACAGCTACGACCTCACGAGATGAACTATGCCACACATGATTTAGAGTTAGCAGTCATAGTGCACGCACTCAAGACCTGGAGACATTTCCTTGTCAGAAACAGTTGTGATGTTTACACGGATCATAAGAGCTTGAAGTACATTTTCACGCAAAAGGAGTTGAACCTCAGACAGAGGAGATGGCTAGAACTGATCAAGGACTATGACATGAGATTGCACTATCACCCAGGGAAAGCAAATGTTGTAGCAGATGCCTTGAGCCGTAATAGCTATGTGAACACCCTCATAGTGGGAGGATTACCGCAGGAGTTATGTGACGATCTCAGAGATCTCCGATTGGAGATAGTTCCAAGAGGGTTTGTCGGCACCCTGGAGATTCAGTCCACTCTGACCAAAAGAATCAGAGAAGCCCAGAAGACGGACAAGGAAATTGCAGAGATTAAGGAAAGGATGAGTGAAGGGAAAGTTAAAGGTTTTCATGAGGATGAACATGGAACTATATGGTTTGAGGATTGTATCTATGTGCCCAATAATCCAGAGGCTAGGAAGTTGATTGTGCAACAGGCCCATGATTCACCGTACTCGATACACCCAGGAAACACCAAGATGTATCTGGACTTGAAGGAAAGTTTCTGGTGGACAGGTATGAAGAAGGATATTGCGAGTAAAGGTAGAACATCAGAAGCCAGTAGGGTTACTCCAACCTTTGTCGATACCCGAGTGGAAATGGGAAAACTTGGGATGGATTTTATCACAGGATTACCCAGGACTCGTTCGGGTGATGATTTTATCTGGGTAGTGGTTGATCGCCTAACCAAGGTAGCACACTTCATTCCCGTGAAGACCACATATACCAGTGCTAAGCTAGCCAAGATATACATGACCAGGATCGTATGTCTGCATGGAGTTCCGAGGAGTATCATGTCAGATAGAGGAACACAATTTACCTCAAAGTTTTGGAATCAGTTTCATGAAATTGTGGGTACGAGGTTGGAGTTCAGTACAACTTTTCATCCGCAGAAAGATGGACAGACCGAGAGAGTCAATCAGATTCTGGAGGACATGTTGAGAGCTTGTGCGCTAGACTATGGAGCTAGCTGGGATGATAATTTACCCTATATAGAGTTCTCATACAGCAACAACTATCAGACCAGTTTGAATATGGCCCCTTTGATTGCTTGTATCTGCGTTGGTATTTCCGCGAAGAGGAGAGGATGATGCAGCACATCAACGGTAAGTATTTCCGTCAGTTATGAAACCAAGGCTATCAATCCAGTAGGAGAACCAAGCAACACTATGTAAACGGTACCTGCACACAAATAACAAATACTTGCAACCCAACACATAAGAGGGGTTGTCAATCCCTCCCCGGTAAAAAGATAGATAAAATTGCATGAGATTGGATAAATAGATCTAGCAGAAACACACAAAAAAATAAAGAAAAAGTGCAGCAAGGTATTTTTGGGTTTTTGGAATAATAGATCCGAAAACAATATGATAAAAGATAGACCCGGGGGCCTGATACGTCTCCGTCGTATCTATAATTTTTTATTGTTTCATGCCAATATTATACAAATTTCACATACTTTTGGCAACATTTTATATAATTTATTGGACTAACCTATTGATCCAGTGCCTAGTGCCAGTTCCTGTTTGTTGCATGTTTTTTGTTTCGCAGAATATCCATATCAAACGAAGTCCAAACGCGATAAAAATTTATGGACAATTATTTTGGAATATTTATGATTTTTGGGAGGTGGAATTAATGCTAACGGAGGCCGACGGCCTCCACAACCCACCAGGGCGCGCCGAGCACCCCCTGGCGTGTCAAGGTGTCTTGTGCCCTCCACGTAAGTCAGTTGGGGCCCTTCTTCGGGCGCAAGAAAGATAATTTATGCAAAAAAATTGAGTAAGTTTTTTAGCGCAATCGGAGTTACGGATCTCCGGGAACTTAAGAAACGGTGAAGGGCCAGAAAACAGGAACGCGAAAGAGAAGAGAACAGAGAGACAAATCCAATCTGGGAGGGGCTCTCGCCCCTCCGCCGCCATGGAGGCCATGGACTAGAGGGGGAACCCTCCTCCCATCTAGGGGGGAGGCCAAGGAAGAAGAAGAAGGAGGGGGGCTCTCTCCCCTCTCTCCCGGTGGTGCCGGAACGCCGCCGGGGAAATCATCGTGTGACGGCGATCTACTCCAACAACTCCGTCATCTTCACCAACAACTCCATCACCTTCCCCCATCTATATTCAGCAGTCCACTCTCCTGCAACCCGCTATACCCTCTACTTGAACATGGTGCTTTATGCTTCATACTATTATCCAATGATATGTTGCCATCCTATGATGTCTGAGTAGATTTTTGTTGTCCTATCGGTAATTGGTGAATTGCTATGGTTGGTTTAATTTGCTTGTGGTTATGTTGCTGTCCTTTGGTGCCCATCATGTGAGCGCGCGTGTGGATCACACCATAGGTTTAGTTGTATGTTGATAGGACTATGCATTGGAGGGCAAGGGTGACAACAGCTTCAGCCTAAACATAGAAATTGATACGTACGGGATTGAAGGGGGACCAATATATATCTTAATGCTATGCTTGGGTGTTTTACCTTAATGAACGTTAGTAGTTGCGGATTCTTGCTAATAGTTCCAATCATAAGTGCATAGAATTCCAAGTAAGGGACGACATTCTAGCAGTGGCCTCTCCCACATAAAAACTTGCTATCGGTCTAGCAACGTAGTCAATTGCTAAGGGACAATTTCGCAAATCCTACCACCACTAATCCACACTCGTTTTACTAATTTAATTGTACTTTTATTAGAACAGCACCTACTTTTTATTTTCACGTTCTTTATTATCTTTCAAACCTATCTACACCTACAAAGTACTTCTAGTTTTATTCTTGTTCTAGGTAAAGCAAACATTAAGTGTGCGTAGAGTTGTATCGGTGGTCGGTAGAACTTGAGGGAATATTTTTTCTACCTTTAGCTCCTCGTTGGGTTCGACACTCTTATTTATCAAAAAAGGCTACAATCGATCTCCTATACTTGTGGGTTATCAAGACCTTTTTCTGGCGCCGTTGCCGGGGAGCAATAGCGTGGCGTGAATATTCTCGTGTGTGCTTGTTTGCTTTATCACTAAGTAGTTTTTATTTCCTGTTCTAAGTTGTTCTCTATCTTTAGTTATGGATATGGAACACGAAACACCAAAAAAATTAGTTGTACTTGCTACTCATGGAGATGAGGAACCTCCTAAAACCCCTGATGCTCTTTATGTGAAAAATATTAAACACTACTTTGATAATCCTGAGAAAACCCCATTCAATATGATAATGGGAGACATGTTGGATCAACGTGAATACTTTAGGGATTATCGCTTGACACAAAAAGGGAAATTATTATGGGATCAACTTGATATGTTGCATTGGTATGCTTGGAATTTATGCTTGAGATATGATTATACTTGTTGCTCTAGGATGAAGGCTCCACACCTTCCCTTTTCATGCAAATTTAATGATAATGAAACCTTGGCTTCTTATGTTAATGGTATATATGATTACTATGATGTGCAACGAATAGAAGAATTTGTTGCTTTTAAGGGTGCTGATGAAATTGAATCTTTGTTTGAAAAGTATGAAGATTTTGATGATTCATTTTATAGACCTTAAAATTTTGCTATACTTAAATATTGCTATGATAATTATAAATGAAATTATGATATTGATGTATTTATTGAGAATGTCTCCGCTGTCCAAGAAGAGACTAATATTTTGCAGGAGTCTATGGAAGAAGAAATTGATGAAACTATGAGCTCTTTGGATGAAAAAGATGATGAGGAGAGCGAAGAACAAACGGAGGAAGAATGGATTAGCTACCCGTTCCACCTTCTAATGAGAGTAACTCTTCAACTCATACATTGTCTAATGTCCCTTCGTGCTTACCGTAGGATGAATGCTATGAAAATTGTCATGATCCCGTTGATTCATTTGAAATATCCCTTTTTGATGAACTTAATGCTTGCTATGTTTGTGGCCAAGATGCCAATATGAATTATGCTTATGGAGATGAACTTGCTATAGTTCCTTATGTTAAGAATGAAATTGTTGCTATTGCACCCACACGTGATAGTCCTATTATCTTTTTGAATTCTCCAAACTACACTATATCGAAGAAGTTTGTGCTTATTAAGGATTATATTGATGGGTTGCCTTTTACCATTTCACATGATGATTTTGATGAATATAATATGCATGTGCTTGCTGCTCCTACTTGCAATTATTATGAGAGAGGAACTATATCTCCACCTCTCTATGTTTCCAACATGATAAAATTGCAAGAAACTGCTTATGCTATGTATTGGCCTTTACTTGATGTGCATGAATTGCTCTTGTATGACATGCCGATGCATAGGAAGAGGGTTAGACTTCTTCACTGCATGATATATGTTTCTTTGTGCTCACTACTAAATGCCAAATCATTGTTAATTAAAATTGGCCTTGATATACCTTGGGATCCGGGTGGATCCATTACTTGAGCACTTTATGCCTAGATTAATGGATGTAAAGAAAGCGCTCCCAGGGAGACAACCCGAAAGTTTTAGAGAGTCATTTTATTCTGTTGAGTGCTTTTATAAAGTTTAAAAACAAAAAAATATAGAGGGGAACCTAAAAATGTTTTCAAAAAGAGAAGCGATTGAAAGGTGATGCATTGGAGAAGTGAGGGTCGACTTTGAACACTTGTGTTCATGCTCATGGAAACAATGTAAATTTTTCATGGAAGTTTCTCACAAAAATAATTATGCCCTTGTACAAATCCATTGTATCATAAAAATAATGTGCCAAGATTTGCCTTTAGGATGATTAGATTGCTTGTTGGTATGTGCGGTGCAAAAACACAAACTTTGGCTGTAGTGCATGATTTTACATTTTTTACTGGAACATCAAAAGTTTCTGAAACATTTTGCACAGTATTTATATACAAATTGTTTATTTTGTCCTAATTTTTTAGAAATTTTGGAGTTACAGAAGTATGGTAGATATTCAGATTGCTACAGACTGTCCTGTTTAAGACAGATTCCGTTTTTTATGCATTGTTTTGATGAAACTATCGATTCTATCGGTGGTATAAGCCATGGGAAAGTTATCATACAGTAGCTACAATGCAAAAATAAAATATGAATTGGTTTTCAACAGTATTTAAAGTAGTGATTTGTTTTATTATACTAACGGATCTTACAGAGCTTTCTGTTGAGTTTTGTGTGGATGAAGTGGTCAAAGATCGAGGAGGTCTCGATATGAGGAGAAGGAGGAGAGACAAGA
This sequence comes from Thinopyrum elongatum, assembly GCA_011799875.1. Lineage (NCBI taxonomy): Eukaryota > Viridiplantae > Streptophyta > Magnoliopsida > Poales > Poaceae > Thinopyrum > Thinopyrum elongatum. The sequence goes on along the minus strand of CM022298.1, from coordinate 543,333,685 downwards.
GTTCAAGCTTGGGGATGCCCATGGCACCCCAAGTAAATATCCAAGGAGACTCAAGCGTCTAAGCTTGGGGGTTCCCCGGAAGGCATCCCATATTTCTTCAACAAGTATCGATATGTTTTCGTTTTCATTTGTTCATGTCATATGTGCAAATCTTGGAGCGTCTTTTGTATTTAGTTTTTTACATTTCTTTTATGCACCATGCTGGTATGAGACAGTCCATGGTTGATTTATAGAATGCTCATTGCACTTCACTAATATCTTTTGAGTATGGCTTTATAGAATGCTTCATGTGCTTCACTTATATCATTTGAAGTTTGGATTGCCTGTTTCTCTTCACATAGAAAACCGTTATTTGTAGAATGCTCTTTTGCTTCACTTATACTTATTAGAGCATGATCTTTTGTAGAAAGAATTAAACTATCATGCTTCACTTATATCTATTTAGAGAGTCAACAGGAATTGGTTATTTGCATGGTTGGTGATAAAATCCTACATAAAACTTGTGGATCACTGAATATGATGTGTTTGATTCCTTGCACTAGTTTTGCGATATAGAGATGGAATATGTGGGAGGTACTAGTAAACGGTTGTGGTTAGTACGAATATTGGTGTTAAGGTTTGTGATTCCCGAAGCATGCACGTATAGTCTCTCGTTATGCTATGCAGTTGGAGCATGATTTATTATTGATTGTCTTCCTTATGAGTGGCGGTCGGGGACGAGCGATGGTCTTTTCCTACCAATCTATCCCCCTAGAGGCATGCGTAGTAGTACTTTGCTTCGAAGACTAATAAACTTTTGCAATAAGTATATGAGTTCTTTAAGACTAATGTGAGTCCATGGATTATACGCACTCTTACCTTTCCGCAATTTGCTAGTCTCTTCGGTACCGTGCATTGCCCTTTCTCACATCTAGATTTGGTGCAAACTTCCCAGGTGCATCCAAACCCCGTGATATGATATGCTCTATCACACATAAGCCTTATTATATCTTCCTCAAAACAGCCACCATACCTACCTATTATGGCCTTTCCATAGCCATTCTGAGATATATTGCCACGCAACTTCCACCGCTTCCGTTTTAATGACTTGAGCTTTTATTGTCATATTGCTTTGCATGATTGTAAGATAGCTAGCATGATATTTTCATGGCTTGTCCGTTTTTTGATATCGTTGTTATGCTAGATCATTGCACATCCTGGTACACTGCCAGAGGCATTCATATAGAGTCATACTTTGTTCTAGGTATCGAGTTTTAATTTTTATTTCTTTTGAGTTATAAGTAAATAGAAGTGTGATGATCATTATTATTCATTTTTAGAGCATTGCCCCAGTGAGAAAAGGATGATGAAGACTATGATTCCCCCACAAGTCAAGATGAGACTCCGTACAAGGAGAGAAAAAAAAGAAAAAAAGAAAAAAGAAAAAGAAAAAAAAACAAAGAGAGAAGGGGCATGCTAGTTGAGAATGGCGAAATTGCGGACGAGCTCGCTTGCTCTCGCTAAGTGGACCAATGGAACTCTTCTGGTGGTGCATACATTTAGTGCGGTCATAGAAATGTCCGAGGATACACAGCGTGAAACAGTAGCGTACGGTGAAGTATGCCCGTGACGGAGCGACGGCGCCGTTACGACAGTTCGTGCATAAGTTTCATTGGTATATGTACATACAGGACCTGGCCCATGGTACATCACGTGTGCGGGCTATGTCGCAGAAACTTGGGTGTGTTATTTCAAGTATATAATTAGTAATTACTACATGTGGTGTCTTCTTGTTCTCAAAAAGGAAAATACATGTGGTATTTCTGTTCTCTGACTTAAAACACATGCCTTATTTGTGTGTGGTATTATTTCTCGCAATTATACTACCTGTGAAACTTGGATGTTGTCTGCAACAATTTCCACTAAAAAAAAGAGACTGCCGCTGGAGATTTGAGACTAATTTTTCTTGTGCCTCAACTTCAAAACCGGATAACTTGCACCCTCTAAAACCAAAGAAGGTTCATCACTGGACTTTTGACCATACTCAAGTTCACATAATTATTTCAAACCCATGAAAATGTTTGTAATTCACGTACTTTTTTTCAAATCCGCTTACTTTTTCCAAGTTCATGTAATTTTTGAAAATTCGCATACTTATTTCAAATTCATGATTTTTTTAAAATTCATGGTTTTCAAATCCACATACTTATTCCAAGTTCACGTAATTTTTTCTAGTGAACTTATATTTTTTTCAAATTCATGAAATTATTTAAGTTTCACATCTTTTTTCAAATTCACGTGCATTTTTCATGTTTGCGTAAATATTTCAAATTAATGTACTTTTTTAGTATTCACGTACTTTATTCAGAAAAAAATCAAAACTTAAAAAATATCATGAACTTAGAAAAAGTAGGCGGATTCGAAAAAAAGCAAACATGAAAAAAATACGCGGATCTGAAAAAATGTAAGTGAATTTGAAAAAAGTGCATGAGTTTGAAAAAATTACACGAACTTGAGAAAAATACTCGAATTTGAAAAAATTACGAGAGTTTCAAAAAAAATCATCGATTTGAAAAAACAAGTGGAATTAAAAATATACTTGAATTTTGAAAAGATCATGGATTTTAAAAAAATTATGCGGCTTGACAATATTTGTAAGTTAATAAAGGAGGATACTTAAGGTATAGGATTGGATGTGCCGGCTTTCGCATTCATGTCGACGGACGAGTCCCCGGATGAATACTAGGTCTGTTTTACGGCACGCCATTGGAGATGCTCTTAGTGCATTCACAACCGGATACAACAAATCAGACCCCTTAAATGCCCGCGGACACGCCCGGACGCGTCCGCGGACAATGACCGACCAGTCCTCAAATAATCTTTTTCACAACCAGATACCCAAATTAAGAAACCTCAAATCCATAGTATTACATGCAACGTAAAACTTAATCTAATTGGAGCTTGTCCGACTATGTCGTGCCCTTGTACGACGGCCGGCTGCGCCCCTAGAAGTACCGCTCAGGTCACTTAGAGTAGGACATGGGACACACACCGGCTCACGGGACTCGAGGCATCGCCGTCTCCCATGCCCTAGTCTTCCTCGTCAGAGTCCGGAGCCTTCACGGTGCCGGTGGACGTGAGATCGATGATGGATCTGTCTTGGGTGGAACCAGCAGCAACGACGACGCGGTTGCGGTGCCTGAACTGGTGCACCATAGAATGCGACTCTTCCTCACCAACGTTCACCGCCGCGAGGGCTTCCACAGTCTCCCGCGCCCGTTGCATAGCACGACGGGCACACCTCGCCATATTTGCGTCAGATAATATGCATGCGTTCACCCCAGCCTCGGCGCACCAATGAAGCGACTGCGCATCCGCCGTCGCATTCGTACGCCGGACGCACCGCACCGCCTCTGGTGAGGTAGCGGCGACACACCTCGCGGGGGATCATGTGCCACTTGGGCGGATGCAATGGATTCCCGATGGAAGGAGTCCGGGCGCTCCCGTCGGGCGACCTCCACCCAGGAGCGGCAGAGTGCAAGGCGGATGATCATCTCCTCCTCAGGGCCACGTGGGATGAGCTCCGGATCAGTGGATCCGGAGGTGTAGGACTCAGATCTGCTGCCCCCCATGTCGGAGAAGGCCGGAGACCGCCAAACGGGAGTTTGGGTGGTGGAGTGGAGTAGAGCAGAGTGGCTAGGGTTTGGTCCAGGGAGCAGATGGGGACGAATATATGTGGGGTTGGGTGGGTCAGCATGGGCCGGGTACAACATTGCGGACGCGCCCGGTCACGCCCGAACCACCCCATATTCGCCCCATCTTTGGGCTGGATATGAGGGGTGTTAGTCAACCCGGGCGTATGAGACCGGTTTAAGGCGTCCGTTTGAATCGGGTTTTTTTACCGGTCAACGACTGGACCATCCACCTGAATGTTTGAGGGGAGTTTGAGACGATCGGTTGTAGATGCTTTTAGTGCCTGCTCATGCAAAAGTTGATGTATCAAATATCCCGGTCTGTAGTTGGTGTGCCAAAGTGTAGGTGTGGACGTGGAGCACCCCCTGGTTTTGCACTCGAATGTGCCGCCTCGCACATGTTGGTCCTGAACGTCCTTGCCCCCACGCCGTGATACCCCTATCCGTTAATCATATAGGCCCCGTCCTACCTGCAAAGCCCAATACACGATGTATACATCTGACAGTACTTGACACAGCCCAATCCCGACAAGAACGAGCGCCCAGCGATTCCAGGAGCATGCGAGCTCGTCCGCTCCTATGGATTTCTCCATGCTAGTTCCACACTTGTGCTTCAATGTAGCACCATGTTTTTCATATAGAGAGTCTTCTATGTTGTCACTTTCATATACTAGTGGGAATTTTTCATTATAGAGTTAGATGCACACCCACTTAGTTTTCATATTGAGCTATTATACACTTATAGCTCTTAGTGCATCCGTTGCATGGCAATCCCTACTCCTCGCATAGATAACAATTGATGGGCATCTCCATAGCCCATTGGTCAGTCGCGTCGATGTGAGACTTTCTTAATTTTTTGTCTTCTTTATATTTACCCCTATCATCATACTCTATTCCACCCATAGTGCTATATCCATGGCTTGCGCTCATGTATTGCGTGAGAGTTGAAAAAGTTTAAGCGCGTTAAAAAGTATGAACCAATTGCTCGGCTTGTCATCGGGGTTGTTCATGATAAATACTTTGTGTTAAGAAGACAGAGCATGACAAGACTATATGATTTTGTAGGGATAGCTTTTTTTAGCTTTGATATTTTGAAAGACACGACTGTTTGTTGGGATGCCTGAGTATTGATGCCTTTATGTCAAATTATAGACTATTGCTTTGAATCATTCGTGTCTTAATATTCATGCCATGATTAGACATATGATCAAGTTTATGCTACGTAGCATTACACATTCAAAAATTATCTTTTTTATCATTTACATACTCGAGGACGAGCAGGAATTATGCTTGGGATGCTGATATGTCTCCATCGTATCTATAATTTTTTATTGTTTCATGCCGATATTATACAACTTTCATGTACTTTTGGTAAAATTTTATATAATTTATTGGACTAACCTATTGATCCAGTGCCTAGTGCCAGAGCCTGTTTGTTGCATGTTTTTTGTTTCGCAGAATATCCATATCAAACGAAGTCCAAACGCGATAAAAATTTACGGAGAATTATTTTGGAATATTTATGATTTTTGGGAGGTGGAATCAATGCTAATGGAGGCCCACAGCCTCCACAACCCACCAGGGTGCGCCGGGCACCCCCTGGCCCGCCCAGGTGTCTTGTGCCATCGCCGTAAGTCGGTTGGGGCCCTTCTTCGGGATCAAGAACAATAATTTATGGAAAAAATCGTGTAAAAATTTCAGCGCAATCGGAGTTACGGACCTCCAGGAATTTAAGAAACAGTGAAGGGCCAGAAAACGGGAACGCGAAACAGAAGAGAACAGAGAGATAGATCCAATCCCGGAGGGGCTCTCGCCCCTCCGCTGTCATGGAGGCCATGGACCAGAGGGGGAACCCTCCTCCCATCTAGGGGGGAGGCCAAGAAAGAAGAAGAAGGAGGGGGGCTCTCCCCCCCTCTCTCCTGGTGGAGCCGGAACGCCGCCGGGAAATCATCGTGTGATGGCGATCTACTCCAACAACTCCGTCATCTTCACCAAAAACTCCATCACCTTCCCCCATCTATATTCAGCGGTCCACTCTCCCGCAACCCGCTGTACCCTCTACTTGAACATGGTGCTTTATGCTTCATACTATTATCCAATGATATGTTGCCATCCTATGATGTCTGAGTAGATTTTTGTTGTCCTTTGGTGCCCATCATATGAGCGCGTGTGTGGATCACACCATAGGTTTAGTTGTATGTTGATAGGACTATGCATTGGAGGGCAAGGGTGACTGCAGCTTCAGCCTAAACATAGAAATTGATATGTACACGATTGAAGGGGGACCAATATATATATTAATGCTATGGTTGGGTGTTTTCCCTTAATGAACGTTAGTAGTTGCGGATGCTTGCTAATAGTTCCAATCATAAGTGCATAGAATCCCAAGTAAGGGATGACATGCTAGCAGTGGCCTCTCCCACATAAAAACTTGCTATCGGTCTAGCAACGTAGTCAATTGCTAAGGGACAATTTCGCAAATCCTACCACCACTAATCCGCACTCATTTTACTAAGTTAAGTGTACTTTTATTAGAACAACACCTACTTTTTATTTTCACATTCTTTATTATCTTGCAAACCTATCTACACCTACAAAGTACTTCTAGTTTTATTCTTGTTCTAGATAAAGCAAACGTTAAGTGTGCGTAGAGTTGTATCGGTGGTCGATAGAACTTGAGAGAATATTTGTTCTAACTTTAGCTCCTCGTTAGGTTTGACGCTCTTATTTATCAAAAAAGGCTACAAACGATCCCCTATACTTGTGGGTTATCAGGGCCATAGATTTCACTAGTTGCTTCTCTCGAGAAAATAGCATACGGTGGGTAAACAAATTTTTGTTGGGCAATTGATAGAAGAGCAAATAATTATGACGATATCCAAGTCAATGATCATGTATATAGGCATGACATCCAAGATTAGTAGACCGAACCCTGCCTGCATCTACTACTATTACTCCACACATCAACCGCTATCCAGCATGCATCTAGAGTATTAAGTTCATGGAGAAAACGGAGTAATACAATAAGAACGATGACATGATGTAGACAAGATCTATTCATGTAGGAATAGACCCCATCTTTTTATTCTTAATAGCAATGATACATGCGAGCCTCGCTACCCCTTCTGTCACTGGGTGAGGACACCGCAAGATCGAACCGATCATAAAGCACCTCTTCCCATTGCAAGAAAAATCAATCTAGTTGGCCAAACCAAACCAAAGTTCCGGAGAAGAAATACAAGGCTATAACAATCATTCATATAAGAGATCAAAGAAGACTCAAATAATATTCATAGATAGAACTGATCATAAACTCACACTTCATTGGATCCCAACAAACACACCGCAAAAAGTCATTATATTAAATAGATCTCCAAGAACATCGAGCAGAACATTGGATTGAGAATCAAAAAGAGAGAAGAAGCCATCTAGCTACTGCCTACGGACCCGTAGGTCTATGGTAAACTACTCACGCATCATCGTAGGAGCACCAATGAGGATGATGAACCCCTCCGTGATCGTGTTCCCCTCCGATAGGGTGCCGGAATAGGGCTCTAGATTGGATCTCGTGGTTCTGGAACTTGCGGCGGCTGGAATTGTGTTTCGTCGACTCACCTAGGGTTTCTGGAATATTTGGTATTTATAGAGCTCAGAGGTGGTGAAAAGGACCTCCGTGGGCCCCACCACCCATCAGGGCGTGCCAGGGGCCTCTGGCGCGCCCAGGTGAGTGGTGGGCCCCATGGGCCTTCCCTCGTGCACTTCCTTGGCTCCCAAGTTGTCTTCTGGGCTGAAAAAAATCTCCAAAAAGTTTCACTGCAGTAGGACTCCATTTGATATGGATATTCTGCGAAGTGAAAAACAAGCAAAAAACAGTAGCTGGCACTGGGCACTATGTCAATAGGTTAGTCCCAAAAAATGATATAAAGTTGCTATACAATGAATATAAAACATCCAAGAATGATAATATAACAGAATGGAAAAAAAGTATAGATACGTTGGAGACGTATCATCATCCCCAAGCTTAATTCCTGCTCGTCCTCGAGTAGGTAAATGATAAAAACAGAATTTTTGATGTGGAATGCTGCCTAACATGTTCATCACATATTCTTTTCTTTTGTAGCATGGACATTTGGACTTTAAGATGGTTCAAAGCAATAGTCTATATTTGACATGAAGACTTCAATACTCAAGCATATCAACAAGCAACCATGTCTTTCAAAATATCAACACTAAAGAAAGCTATATATCCCTAGCCCATCATGCTCAATCATTGATCCATTCATGAAACACACTCGAATATTAGCTACATCCAATGCACAAGTATGATCATAGTGCTCCCTAGTTGGTGCTTTATAAGAGAAGATGAAGACTCAAATAAAAAATAAAAAATGCATAAAGTAAATAGATAGGCCCTTCGCAGAGGAAAGCAGAGATTTGTAGAGGTGCTAGAGCACAAAGCTTAAATTGAGAGATAAAATATTTTGAGAGGCATGCTTTTCCCATCAACGAAAACGATCGAGTAATTCCCAATACTTTCCATGCTAGATACATCATAGACAGTTTCCAAACATAAAATAAAATTTATTCCTTTTTACACCATTCTTTCACAATCCATGGCTAGCCGTATGCACGGGTGCCTTCCATCCCAACACTTTCCAAGGAATTGATTATTTGACAACATAAAGTAAATTTCCTTTTCATTTCGGGGCTGGGTACCCCTATTACCGCCACACTCTCGTGCAATGCCAAGTGAATAAACACTCATCATGAGAATAACACATCTAGCATGGAAAAATATTGGCCACCCCCTGCCGCTTCATGAGCGGTACGGGCACACAAAAAGAAAATTCATTTTCAAAATTAGAGTTTGCACATAGAAATTTACTTAGAACGGCACAGAAATACCGCATATAGGTAGGTATTGTGGACTCATATGGCATAACTGGGTTTAAGGATGTCGGATGCACAAGTAGTATTCCCACTTAGTACAAGGAAAGGCTAGCAAATAGATTGAGAAGCAACCAACCAAGAAACAAAAATTCTCATAAACGAGGATTAAGCATAACTAACACCGAATAATACACCACAAGTAGGATGTAATTTCATTGCAAAATTATTGACTTTCGTGCTTGCATAGGGAATCACAAACCTTAACACCAATATTCTAACTAAAGCATAATTACTCACCAACATGACTCACATATTACTATCACCATATCTCAAAACTATTACCAAGAATAAAGTTTATTTTGTCCAATGATCTTTCATGAAAGTTTTTATTATATCCCTCTTGAATATCTATCACTTTGGGACTAGTTCCATATATTACCATTGCTTATAACAAGCTCTCAAATAAATTTAAGTGAAGATCATGAGTATAAAAAATTTCGTCTCTCAAAATAATATAAGTGAAGCATGAGAGAATGTCTTCAATTTTTTTTACTAACTATCAAATTAATCTAAGTGAAGCATGAGAGTATATTTCTTCAAGAAGTAAAGCACCACCGTGCTCAAAAAGATATAAGTGAAGCACTAGAGCAATTCCATAGCTCAAAAAATTTAAGTGAACCACATAGAGCAATTCTAACAAATCATAGCATAATTATGGATCTCTCAAATAGGTGTGTCCAGCAAGGATGATTGCGACAAACTAAAAATTAAAACAAGCAAAGACTCATATAATACAAGACGCTCCAAGCAAAACTCATGATATGTGAAGATAAAAATATAGCTCCAAGTAAAATTACCGATGGTTGTTAGAAGAAAGAGGGGATGCCTTCCGGGCCATCCCCAAGCTTAGTTGCTTGGTTCTCCTTGAATATTATCTTGGGGTGCCATGGGAATCCCCAATCTTAGGCTCTTTTCACTCCTTATTCCTTCATCCATCGAGATCTCACCCAAAACTTGAAAACTTCAATCACACAAAACTTAGAAAAACCTTCGTGAGATCCGTTAGTATAAGAAAACCAATCTTTGCTTTAAGTACTATTGCAAACCCATTCATATTTTGTTTTTGCATTATACCTACTTTATTCTAACTTTTGCTTTGAATCATTCGTGTCTTAATATTCATGCCATGATTAGACATATGATCAAGTTTATGCTACGTAGCATTACACATTCAAAAATTATCTTTTTTATCATTTACATACTCGAGGACGAGCAGGAATTATGCTTGGGATGCTGATATGTCTCCATCGTATCTATAATTTTTTATTGTTTCATGCCGATATTATACAACTTTCATGTACTTTTGGTAAAATTTTATATAATTTATTGGACTAACCTATTGATCCAGTGCCTAGTGCCAGGCCTGTTTGTTGCATGTTTTTTGTTTCGCAGAATATCCATATCAAACGAAGTCCAAACGCGATAAAAAATTTACGGAGAATTATTTTGGAATATTTATGATTTTTGGGAGGTGGAATCAATGCTAATGGAGGCCCACAGCCTCCACAACCCACCAGGGTGCGCCGGGCACCCCCTGGCCCGCCCAGGTGTCTTGTGCCATCGCCGTAAGTCGGTTGGGGCCCTTCTTCGGGATCAAGAACAATAATTTATGGAAAAAATCTTGTAAAAATTTCAGCGCAATCGGAGTTACGGACCTCCAGGAATTTAAGAAACAGTGAAGGGCCAGAAAACGGGAACGCGAAACAGAAGAGAACAGAGAGATAGATCCAATCCCGGAGGGGCTCTCGCCCTCCGCTGTCATGGAGGCCATGGACCAGAGGGGGAACCCTCCTCCCATCTAGGGGGGAGGCCAAGAAAGAAGAAGAAGGAGGGGGGCTCTCCCCCCCTCTCTCCGGTGGAGCCGGAACGCCGCCGGGAAATCATCGGTGTATGGCGATCTACTCCAACCATCCGTCATCTTCACCAAAAACTCCATCACCTTCCCCCATCTATATTCAGCGGTCCACTCTCCCGCAACCCCTGTACCCTCTACTTGAACATGGTGCTTTATGCTTCATACTATTATCCAATGATATGTTTGCCATCCTATGATGTCTGAGTAGATTTTTGTTGTCCTTTGGTGCCCATCATATGACGCGTGGTGGATCACACCATAGGTTTAGTTGTATGTTGACTAGGACTTGCATTGGAGGGCAAGGTGACTGCAGCTTCAGCCTAAACATAGAAATTGATATGTACACGATTGAAGGGGGACCATATATATATTAATGCTATGGTTGGTGTTTTTCCCTTAATGAACGTTAGTAGTTGCGGATGCTTCTAATAGTTCCAATCATAAGTGCATAGAATCCCAAGTAAGGGATGACATGCTAGCAGTGGCCTCTCCCACATAAAAACTTGCTATCGGTCTAGCAACGTAGTCAATTGCTAGGGACAATTTCGCAAATCCTACCACCACTAATCCGCACTCATTTTACTAAGTTAAGTGTACTTTTATTAGAACAACACCTACTTTTTATTTTCACATTCTTTATTATCTTGCAAACCTATCTACACCTACAAAGTACTTCTAGTTTTATTCTTGTTCTAGATAAAGCAAACGTTAGTGTGCGTAGAGTTGTATCGGTGGTCGATAGAACTTGAGAGAATATTTGTTCTAACTTTAGCTCCTCGTTAGGTTTGACGCTCTTATTTATCAAAAAGGCTACAAACGATCCCCTATACTTGTGGGTTATCAGGGCCATAGATTTCACTAGTTGCTTCTCTCGAGAAAATAGCATACGGTGGGTAAACAATTTTTGTTGGGCAATTGATAGAAGAGCAAATAATTATGACGATATCCAAGTCAATGATCATGTATATAGGCATGACATCCAAGATTAGTAGACCGAACCCTGCCTGCATCTACTACTATTACTCCACACATCAACCGCTATCCAGCATGCATCTAGAGTATTAAGTTCATGGGAAAACGGAGTAATACAATAAGAACGATGACATATGTAGACAAGATCTATTCATGTAGGAATAGACCCCATCTTTTTATTCTTAATAGCAATGATACATGCGAGCCTCGCTACCCCTTCTGTCACTGGGGGAGGACACCGCAAGATCGAACCGATCATAAGCCCCTCTTCCCATTGCAAGAAAAATCAATCTAGTTGGCCAAACCAAACCAAAGTTCCGGAGAAGAATACAAGGCTATAACAATCATTCATATAAGAGATCAAAGAAGACTCAAATAATATTCATAGATAGAACTGATCATAAACTCACACTTCATTGGATCCCAACAAACACACCGCAAAAAGTCATTATATTAAATAGATCTCCAAGAACATCGAGCAGAACATTGGATTGAGAATCAAAAAGAAGAAAAGCCATCTAGCTACTGCCTACGGACCCGTAGGTCTATGGTAAACTACTCACGCATCATCGTAGGAGCACCAATGGGATGATGAACCCCTCCGTGATCGTGTTCCCCTCCGATAGGGTGCCGGAATAGGGCTCTAGATTGGATCTCGTGGTTCTGGAACTTGCGCGGCTGGAATTGTGTTTCGTCGACTCACCTAGGGTTTCTGGAATATTGGGTATTTATAGAGCTCAGAGGTGGTGAAAAGGACCTCCGTGGGCCCCACCACCCATCAGGCGTGCCAGGCCTCTGGCGCCCCAGGTGAGTGGTGGGCCCCATGGGCCTTCCCTCGTGCACTTCCTTGGCTCCCAAGTTGTTCTTCTGGGCTGAAAAATCTCCAAAAGTTTCACTGCAGTAGGACTCCATTTGATATGGATATTCTGCGAAGTGAAAAACAAGCAAAAAACAGTAGCTGGCACTGGGCACTATGTCAATAGGTTAGTCCCAAAAAATGATATAAAGTTGCTATCAATGATATAAAACATCCAAGAATGATAAATAACAGAATGGAAAAAAAGTATAGATACGGGGAGACGTATCATCATCCCCAAGCTTAATTCCTGCTCGTCCTCGAGTAGGTAAATGATAAAAACAGAATTTTTGATGTGGAATGCTGCCTAACATGTTCATCACATATTCTTTTCTTTTGTAGCATGGACATTTGGACTTTAAGATGGTTCAAAGCAATATTCTATTTTGACATGAAGACTCTCAATACTAACATATCACAACACCATGTCTTTCAAAATATCAACACTAAAGAAGCTATATATCCCTAGCCCATCGCTCAATCATTGATCCATTCATGAAACACCACTCGAATATTAGCTACTCCAATGCACAAGTATGATCATAGTGCTCCCTAGTTGGTGCTTTATAAGAAATGAAGACTCAAATAAAAATAAAAAATGCATAAAGTAATAGATAGGCCCTTCGCAGAGGAAAGCAGAGATTTGTAGAGGTGCTAAGCACAAAGCTTATTGAGAGATAAATATTTTGAGAGGCATGCTTTTCCCATCAACGAAAACGATCGAGTAATTCCCAATACTTTCCATGCTAGATACATCATGACAGTTTCCAAACATAATATAAATTTATTCCTTTTTACACCATTCTTTCACAATCCATGGCTAGCCGTATGCACGGGTGCCTTCCATCCCAACACTTTCCAAGGAATTGATTATTTGACAACATAAAGTAAATTTCCTTTTCATTTCGGGGCTGGGTACCCCTATTACCGCCACACTCTCGTGCAATGCCAAGTGAATAAACACTCATCATGAGAATAACACATCTAGCATGGAAAAATATTGGCCACCCCCTGCCGCTTCATGAGCGGTACGGGCACACAAAGAAAATTCATTTTCAAAATTAGAGTTTTGCACATAGAAATTTACTTAGAACGGCACAGAAATACCGCATTAGGTAGGTATTGTGGACTCTATGGCATAACTGGGTTTAAGGATGTCGGATGCACAAGTAGTATTCCCACTTAGTACAAGGAAAGGCTAGCAAATAGATTGAGAAGCAACCAACCAAGAAACAAAAATTCTCATAAACGAGGATTAAGCATAACTAACCACCGAATAATACACCACAAGTAGGATGTAATTTCATTGCAATTATTACTTTCGTGCTTGCATAGGGAATCACAAACCTTAACACCAATATTCTAACTAAAGCATAATTACTCACCAACATCTCACATATTACTACACCATATCTCAAACTATTACCAAGAATAAAGTTTATTTTGTCCAATGATCTTTCATGAAAGTTTTTATATATCCCTCTTGAATATCTATCACTTTGGGACTAGTTCCTATATTACCATTGCTTATAACAAGCTCTCAAATAAATTTAAGTGAAGATCATGAGTATAAAAAATTTCGTCTCTCAAAATAATATAAGTGAAGCATGAGAGAATGTCTTCAATTTTTTTTACTAACTATCAAATTAATCTAAGTGAAGCATGAGGTATATTTCTTCAAGAAGTAAAGCACCACCGTGCTCAAAAGATATAAGTGAAGCACTAGAGCAATTCCATAGCTCAAAAAATTAAGTGAACCACATAGAGCAATTCTACAACATCATAGCATAATTATGGATCTCTCATAGGGTGTCCAGCAAGGATGATTGCGACAAACTAAAAATTAAAACAAGCAAAGACTCATATATACAAGACGCTCCAAGCAAACTCATGATGGTGAAGATAAAAATATAGCTCCAAGTAAAATTACCGATGGTTTTTAGAAGAAAGAGGGGATCCTTCCGGGCCATCCCCAAGCTTAGTTGCTTGGTTCTCCTTGAATATTATCTTGGGGTGCCATGGGAATCCCCAATCTTAGGCTCTTTTCACTCCTTATTCCTTCATCCATCGAGTCTCACCCAAAACTTGAAAACTTCAATCACACAAAACTTAGAAAAACCTTCGTGAGATCCGTTAGTATAAGAAAACCAATCTTTGCTTTAAGTACTATTGCAAACCCATTCATATTTTGTTTTTGCATTATACCTACTTTATTCTAACTTTATCATGGCTTATACCCCCCCCCCCCCCC